>OZ057413.1:82656372-85211221 GCA_964056705.1 Troilus luridus
TTTGGTTTCAGTATTTTTTAGAGACTGTACTGATTCTAGGACAACAGTTCTGCATGGAGGTGATTTATAGATGGGGATGTAGCTCAACACGAGGTTTTCACCCAACTTTATAAGCTATCAGTGAGCTACAAGAGGATTTTCAGGTCCTATAATGTCGAGATCTGACTGTTGAACAGATTAAATAATTTATCTCCCAGATTCAAGCCTGGCACCTACAGCTTAGAAGCACAGCGCTCCATATATTGTTTTAAAGATAAACAAAGTTTTAATATTTTCGTATAGATTTTTGCTGCTTTTATTGATCTGCTGTCGATGATAAATTAACATTTATCTACACAGACCTTTTTTTCCCCCCGAAACGGTATTTCTTTACTCATTTAGTCCCAGTATTTCGTCATCATTTCTGCATGCATTTTTTTCATTCCTATCGACCACGCAGTAACCGTTCTTCTTTTTTTATTCTTCATGAACCTTGATTTCAGATTATTTTTTTTCTACAATATTGTCTACCTAGGGAGTTTTTGGTATCTTATTTTTCTGCTCCCTCTCTCAATTGTTTTACATCCCATCAAACGCTCATGAATTCAAGGATTTTTCCCTTGAATAGTGCACAGACCTTATTTATAACAAACTCTTAATTGGACTAAGACTACAAAGTACCCTTATTTAAATAACATATGTCCAAGTAAATTATTGTTTTTATAGATCAAATCTGAATATCGACTTAATCATTATAACGGACATGAAGGTGAAGGAGCAGATAGATAGAGATGCGATGGACTGAGGAGATATGCTTATGTTGATGGTTCCTTGCCGTGCTCAATATCATTTGTCAGCTCCGGGGCCAGGAAATATCTTACCGCTCCTCCGCCTTTACAAATTATAATCTCCTATAACAGAGCTTTCACTATTTTCCTACCTAGGACTTCATTAGTATTTTAACATCCTTAATAAGCTTTTTGTGATTTATGATAGCAAAATATAATTATATTGGAAAAAAATGTTTTACCAATACACACGAAGGTTCTTTGATTCAATACCCGGCAGAAACTGCACCGTTTCTAGGACAACGGTTATACAAAAAGATGATTTGTCCGAGAAAACGCTCGCTAGGTTTTTGTCTCAATTATGCTAACTTTACATATGGTGAGCCCCAAGAGAGTGTCTATAGCAAGAGTGTCTACAGAGTTCATCCGTTGCTAAATTATTTATTCATTTACAACTTTATCTACCGCAGCTGGATTCTTCGGCATGACAACTCAATATACACGTTGGGTTACCTCTGTATCTTACTTTAATCGGCAGTTCCCATTTTGTCAACTCGAAGTTTTGGAAAATTGTAATTTAGCTATCTACGAACGTTCTTGTATTATCAAATATTTAACGTTTTTATACATTAAAATCATAATTAAATCTTATGTTTAAACTTTAAATAATAACAAACACACGTTATAAGTTATTTAATTATAAAAATAAATGAATAATCCTCATTATTTTTACATTGTGCAATTTTTTTTCATACAAATTAATTCATTTAAATAAAATATTTTATTTCAATTACGATAATTGAATTAATATAATTTCAACGTTTAGACTAAAATTATCCTCTGGGGTTCAAGAGAAAATAAATTTAATAAAAAATAAAATGTGTTTAAATACTGGGGAGCGCAGTGGCTTAGTGTGTAGAACGCTGAGTTTTTGAAGATCTAATGTTCAAATCCAATTTGGTTAATCAATTTACCTGTTAACATTCTTAGATCGATCTTGTGGGATCCTCTGTCTCCCATCACCCAGACCTGATATATTGTCTGACTAACTAGCTAATTCGGCCCAACAACCCAGTGATGTGCCCTGGCCTCCACCAGCAGCTTCAGCCAATCGTCGCGGTTCTGAGCAGCTGCCATCCAGTTGCGTACACCAAGGATGTTCCTTGCATCAGCCGCTACTCCGTTACTCCACCTAAGCCTGGGTCTTCCTCGTCTTCTTGTCCTGTATAGAGGCTTTGTCAGCAGCTTCCTGGACAAATCTTCACTCATGCGAGCCATATGCCCTGCCCACCGCAATTGGCCCTGCAGATATATTGTCTACACTTGCCCGAAAAATGAAAAATAGATCCATTGAGAAAGTTAAGATCAACTGATATGTTTAATTTTCAAAATAGTAGCGCGATTCACTGGAGTTGTTTTAATAATTAAATATCCTTTATATCAGATTAAGTGACATTACTTTCATTTTTTGGTAATCATGGTTACATAAGATGCGTGTCTACTTTCAAAAATATCCCTTTCAATTATATGCGAGTGTTCTTGGAAATTTCTACAAGAGGTCCATTTTCTATCATACCTCTTTCTATCTTTTCTTGTCACAGACTCTGGTAGACCCGAGACCTGATGATGGTTTACCTGTTCAGTAACCTTCCACAGGTGTATTTTAGTATTCATAGCATTCTAAACGGAGTTTAGCCTACTCACATTTAGATAAAAACCTGGAAGTTTATCGCCGCACTCCCATTCTTTGCAGGTCGTTGTCCACATCATCCTACCATCTTAAGCGTAGCTTCCATCGTTTACTCGCCCCACCTGGATGGCCACAAATCAGTTGCTTGGGAAATCTAAAAAAGTTCAACCTTTCTATATGACTAAGGCAAGCATGACTTCTCTTCTTTATAAAGTCAATAATGTCAGGATCTGGAAACAAGTTTGTTAGCACGACAGTTTTTCTTATTTTTATGCGATTCATAAAATTGTCTTAGACCTTTCCTCTCCAAAACTCTGAGAGCTCCCTCCAGTCACTTTCTAAGGACCCACACTTCGCTGTGTATATAGTTCCTCTATATTTATCTGAAGAAGGTATTACTTGACGCCAAGTTATTATATAAAGTAAATAAATTTTCTGAAGTAAACCAAGTCCACTTTCATGGAATTCTCCATTATCCACTTTAAGCTATTAGATGTTGATTCGGTTTTAAATTTAGTTTAAGATAAAACACGAAATAGATACATACAATAATGATAATTCTTGATATTTTCCGATCTTCCCTTCAGTATTTTTTTTAATCAAAATGCAGAAAAAGTAATCATTATCCAGAATACTCTGGATTTTTTCGCTGTTTTTCAACGTTAATTCCCAGTTGATGGATATTTCCAGAGGCCAGATCGCACCCCTACTAGATTTATTTCCTTGTGAGATTATCATTCATGACTGATTTATGAGATTTTCATTTTCCAATAACTGCTACTTTTTCAAGGCTTCGACGGTATGAATTATTTCCTACAAGTGACCATATCTTCTAGTCCCATTTATTTTCTCAACACTTAAAAAAGTAGTAATATTTTTGAGTATTTTTCTGTATGTAAAAAACCAAAAAGCAATACAAACCGTGAACGGCGTATATCTCAGTAACTGTTAAAGACAACCGTTGTGAGGAGGGATAATTGAGCAGAGTTCACCTACGTTCTACCGCCAGATTACAAGCTATGAAGAGTACCCAGTTTATAGAGGCTGAGTGAACCATAGGAGGGTCTGCAGATCACACTCAGCCGTTTTTGAAACTTTACAGACTGATCTGCTCCGAGCTAATCTGCTTGCCAATATTTAAATACTTAGTCATTTTTTTAATTTGTTTTCTTCACAGCCCTAGAGAATAACTAGCGTCCAACAACTGTCACTTTTTTTTTTTTTTACACAGCTCTTCAGTCTGGATCAGGATGGACCTTGGCCTCCTCTGCAATCCTCCTCCAGTCCTGTCGATTCAAAGCTTTTGTTCTCCAGCATCTTATCGAAGTCGTCACTTCATTCTTTTGGCATGAATCTTACCATGGATCATCTTTTTTGGGATTTGATCATCATTAATAGGTTGTACATGCCCTAGCCAACTAATTTTCCGGGATTTGATAATCTTGACGATGTGCATTGATAACAATTGTCCCTATATTAATTAAATTAATTTTTAGTGTAATAAGTAAAATAAAAAGAAGTTATAGGACAGCGGTTGTGCAGATTTATTCGATATCACACTCAACCGTCAGTTATTACCCAATTTATAGAGACTGGGTGGGCCCCAGGAGCTTCTGCAGATACCCTGCAAAGAATTATCACCTAAATCAATGTATTATCATTTCTAAACAATTTTCTTTGCTCAAATCATGTGTACTAAATGTTTTCTCTGTTTTCCCATTCTTCTTGAATCAATAGAATGAATCACTATGTTCCAACCAGGATGAGTTAGATCTACCTTGAAATGCCCCAATGGCATGCACCTGGTCCATACTTAGCTCACCTCAGGTTATTGAGGAAATGCCATGTTTCCCCTAATTATAAGGAAATACAGCCGGCCATAAATACACGGCTCAAGTAGCCAGGGGACACTCCCACGAGATCGGGGGGGGCAGCCGTGGCCTTCCTTATGCCAAGTGGATCCCACGCTCGGGTAGTAGCAGGATCCTTGCCGGTGTAAATCACTGCTGTCGTAGGATAATTGCTAATAATATAACGTAGTAATAACGTTTGTTATTCATTCATTACTTGGTTATAATGAAGAAAGATGGCAATGAATAATTAAATAGTTTAATTATTACTATATATAGGGAATGTTTGGTTCAATGAATACGTAATAATAGAATTTTCCAAAATGTTTTGGTATTGAAAATCACAGGTTGTGGAAAATTTAGACAACTGCAGAGACTATAAATATAAAACAAACTAATGTTTTTTAAGAGATACATTAATATATCTATCTATCTATCAGATGGCGCTATAACCCTGCGATGGGCCCTGGACTCCTCTATGAGCCTCCGCCATTTGGCTCGGTTTTGGGCTGGTGCCTTCCAATTTCGGACTCCTTGCAGGTCTCGTGCGGAGCTTGGGCCGTCCGACTCTTCTTGGAAGAAAAATGACTCTTTTAGGCATTTCATAGGGACTCATTCGTGCAACATGCCCTGCCCACCCAAGGTGTCCCAGCCCAATAAAGGTCACAACATCTATATCCTGGAGCAGGTCATAAAGTTCCTTATTTCTTCTTCTTCTCCAGCCTTCCTCGTCTCTTGCCGGCCCATAGATTCTTCCTCTCGAAGACCAGGAGATTATTTCTATCCTGTGTGGGTAGTGTCCATGTCTGGGAGGCGTATGTTAGAACAGGCCTCATCAGCGTTTTATATAAATGGATCTTTGTCTTCCTGCTGATGAGCTTGCTTCGGAGCTGTTTCAACAGACCAAAATAGCATCGGTTAGCCGCTGTGATCCTTCGCTTTATTTCAATGGGAACATTATTTGCTCATCTGACCTGAGATCCAAGATAACTAAACTCCTCCACTCTCTCAAAGGTGCAGATTCCTACGACAACCTGTCTTTCTTGAGGTCTGGCTCCTCCGGTGTACATATATTTTGTTTTATTTTTATCGATAACCATTCCCATGCGCTCGGCAGCTCTCTGTAGGCTTATGAGAGACTCAGTAAGCGGAGTAAAGGATCGTGCCACTAAATCCAGACCGTCCGCATAACCAAGCAGTTGGACTGATCTATTGAATGTGGTGCCATTTTTCAGGATACCTGTTTCTCTCACTACCTCTTCCAACACCAAATGAAACAGGAGGCACGCCAATACATTCATAAAGTAATGAATTTTGTGTATTCTATCCATCTATTTATGTAGGCAGCTGTGTGGCTCAGTGCTAGAGCACTGAGTTGCCGTTTTGAAGGTCCTGGATCCAAATCCCGCTGTTTGGAAAACTATTATTTGAATTGTTAGCAACCGGAGATGAATTCTATAGGATTTAGGATCCTCTCTGGGATATAAAGTGGGTACCAATATTTGGTGAAAATCCGGTGGCCAAGCATGATCCATGGCAAATCCCCTCCCTGCACAACTATGTTACAAGAAATAGTAGAGTCACTACCGCGTGGTTAACGCAACACCCATACAGTTATTTTTTTTTTTACCTATATGTTTTGTAACTTTCTCTAACGGTCCTATTGATCTTGCAGGACCTTAGCCTCCACAACAATTCTCCAAAAAGACCTCGTCTTCCAGCCAACGAATCAAGGTCTAAATCAGCTTCTTCTTCAACCCGGATGTCCCTAAATCATCATATAAGGGGGCCTGCCACGCTCCATTATTTGGACATGTCCCAAAAGAATCTTATTTTGGCCATTTTATGATGGAGACAATGTCCGGCGCCAAATAGAGGTTTCTTATTTCCTCATTGGTCTTCCCCAGCAACCTCTCCCCTTCCTTTTAATGACTATAAATTCTTTTTCCTTTTTATTCTCCCTCATGTTTAATAACTTTTTATAACTAAGGGTCAGCGTCCAGGCCTCACTTCCACAAATAGCCACTGGTTGCTAGATCTTATGGTATATTTTAATATATGCCCCTTTCGAAGAATCGTCATTAATGACCAATATCCATGTTATTCTACCTTAATTTATTTGATTATATTATTGTCCTTGGTAATATAATTCCCCAGATACTTAAATTGCAGTCTCCAGCCCCAAACCTGTAACTTATTTTTTCTTTTACTTAATTATTCCAATATTAATTCCAGCTTTCCTAGCAACTTCTTTTCGTTCCCCGAATGCTCCTTGTAGCGCATTGGTCGTTCTTTTGTTAAAAAGTAAAGCAACGGCAAATTCAAATGGTTGTGTTTTATTGGACCCTCTTATCCTTGTGCGCATCGACATCATGACTGCTTTTTGCTGCATATTGAATAATATTTCCTTCTTAACACTTGGATAATATCAATCTCATTTGAAAATTCTCCCTGAAATTTCATTACTCATATACTGTATTGCAATGTCCGTTTGATCAGTCTGATTGATATATCCTAGAAATCTTAATCTTTCATCGTTCACCCATTTGAAGGCATCAACTAATGGTCTCGTAGAAAAGGAGGTGAACTTCTTAAAAAATGTTTGCCTAACGATAAAAAACTGTCTATGATGACGGAAAAGGCTAGGATTATTCAGATTCTAAACTAAAATATAAAAAACGTATATTCTCATTTAAGGATGTTTAATATATATGTTGGTCAAATGGAAGAATTACAACATTTTGTATTTGTTTCACATCCAACTAGTAATTTATTATATAAAGGGTGAGGATGGGGTTATATAAATAATTTTAACGGGAAGGAAAAACTCTTATTTCTTGATGATGTTTAACTGACTTTTCTTTGATATCTTAGTAAAGGCTAGGTTATTTCCAAGCACCGACATGTTGCAGAGGTAAACAAACATTTCTGTTCGAATGCGGCTTATTAAGTGTTTACATTCATAAAAGTCAAAAGCCCAACAAACATAAACAGTTTACTATTTGGAGGGGTATTTAAAAAAAAACACACATAAAATTCTACATAATTTTCCGGATAGCCCAATAGTTCCGAGAACTATTACGAGTTTAGCTGTGAATAACGAATACCAATCTAAAAAACCCATTATGAAGATAAAAAAATGGTGACGGACTTTATTTTTTTTCAGATATTTTAAAGTAAAATCTCAGTATTTTATTTGAAACTGTATCCCAGAGCTCTGAAGCCATCATAAAAACAGAATATCAATTTTTTTTTCTTTTCATATTTTAACACGAAATTCGGTACGATCCTAAATAGTACCTCGAAAAGTTATAAACCGCTAGAAAGGGCTATAAATGAAACGTAACGAAGATGCCGTAGGTTTGGAAGACATTATTAGTATGAAGTCAGTTTTATTGCGGTAATAAACAAATGGCTAAGGGGTCTGCCAGGAATATCATCGCTGAGAGATCGCCCTCCGAAAATAGTGATACTGCGCTGTGTAGTTCCAACAGTCAGGCAGTCTACTTCTGACCCAGGCTACCCACACTTGATACACTATCCTATTAACTCACATCACTGAGTACCTGCCACTGTCTGTATTTCAATAGAAAAGTTTGTTGATTTAACATCGATTTTATGCTGCTATGGCTAATCGGACAATGCTAAAGTGTGAGCTCTAAATTTTTCCTATCCAAGTTCAATCAGGATTGGGATTTTTAACGAGTATCCGGCATCATACTGGCTCGGGAGCCCCGTTTAACGTCTCTTCCGAAGGACTGCATAACCAAAGATTTAAAACTCCCTTAAAAAATCCTAGGGCCACCTGTCTGGCAACGAACCCGCGATCTTGGTCTTAGCAGGTTGTTATGCTAACCACTAGACCACAGGTCCCCCCAACATGTGAGTCATTCGTATGTGGTTTATGTGGCATCTCCTGGGAATTACCCAACCTCTCCAAAGTAGGTATCCTTAATTGGGAGGAAAACCATGGCGATTGAGCGTGATGACAAATGTGACTGACAAATCAATTCCTGTATAACCGTTGTCTTAAAATCAGTATACTCTCTACCATGTACTGAACTTAAGACTTTTCATAGATTTTAGTGGTATATTTATTTTTAAAATTTGAAAGAGCTTTATATTTTTAAATATTGTTGTTTTGAAGAGAAATGATTTCTCTTTAAGACAAAAATATTTAAACATAATTACCATCAAAATAACAATTAATACAAGTAAAGCTTTATATTTTATTTATGGGTTAAAACTGTTATTGCTTGCTTCACAATTTTTATTTCAAAAATATACTCTTTATTTTCCAAATCCCCTATGTATTTCGAGCACTGAATAAATCATTTGCATTGCTAATGGAAATTGTAAATAAAAAAAACCAGGCGGGTTAAATTATTCTTCAGGTTCGCTTGTGCTCAGATGATTTTCCTCTTATTTAAATTTATGGGATTTAAGGAAACTGGGAAAAAGAAAAGTCTCTTCTCTCTCTCACTCTCTCTCTCTCTTTCTCTCGTAAAGAATAATTTTATTATATTTGCATATTTTCCATTAATTTCTTCAACAGCATTTTTATTTCTATGCTATTATTCAAAAGATAATTAATTTCCAACCGACAACTCGCCTACCCAGGAAGTTCACCAGTCAGTTCAACGCTTACTATATGATTATTTATTTGTTTGCTACTAAGCCCAATAGCCAGATAAGCTCGTCTCAACCTTTGCTATGCAATCACTTCAGCCAGGTTCATATATATTTCCGCCTTGTACAATCTCCTAAATTCTCCTGTAGTCCCATCCTTTTTCGGACCGAATTTTCTACGCTACGTCTTATTTTCGAGCAACTTTAGACGTTGTTGCAAATTATATTTATCACTATTAAGATAGGTCAGAGTAAAATAAAGATAAATATAAAATCTCTAACTCTTTTTTCCCCTTTATTTGTGTCTAATATACACTACGTTAATGATTTAGCCATATGAGGAATAAAACCGAAAATATTGTTGCAGAAATATTTGGAATATTACTAAGCAATGTATGACTTAGTACTAACATATTTATTCCTACAGAAATGATTTTAATTCTTTTAACTTGATTATTCTTTATTGGTGATTGATAGGTACATTAATCCTACCTTTAAAGGCATATTATATCAACAATCTACATATTAATAATGCTTAACGTTTAAAATATTTTATTTCGTTGGATATATCGAAATGTAAGTAAGTGCGGTCACTAAGACATATAGGACTAAACAATAAAATAGCTCTTGATTTAACCATTGAATAATTTAAGGAACGAATTTCGGGGGGAATGAAGAGTATATTTTCCTTAAAACCTTTGAATAAATACGTAAATTATTCGATTTTTATTATTACATTATTTTATTTGCATTTGCATTAAGCCATTCGATATTCTTCAACAGTATTTTTATATTTTATTTTACCTAGCGTAGACTTAACTAAAATGTTATCTAACATTTTTCGTGTTATTAATATTTCTATCTATCCGTCAGTATATTTCACCATCTCTCTCTATTTTAAAGAACACTTATTAGATTTGCATTATATTCTTTATAACCTATTAGATGATACTCTATTATTATTTCCTCGGCTTATAAGTTTATCTAAATGGTTCCTCATAATTATTATTGTTAGTCGTATGCCATTGTTTTAGCTCATATAATTCTTATAATAATTTTTTATTTTATTTTTTATTCTACTATTAAAATCATCTCCATTTTTGTATATGTTTTTTTTTCTCCAATCATGAATCATGAATTATATATTTCGTTTTTAATCTTTTATTCATTACAAGTTTAGTGTTTCATTTAAATATGTTTGTATCTTGTATATATCACCCTAATGAAGACCTGCAATGTGGGTCGAAACGTTGGCAAACAAATAAATGGTTCAACCCTACTTAAGGATTTTTTTCTGATCTCCACCCATTTTCTTCCTCATATAAGGCCAAATAATACTATTCAAGATCCTTTGTTGGCGCTGAAAATAAAGTTTCTGAACCAAATACAAGTATTTTCTTCTGTAAGGAACAGATACGACGTTTTTTAAGACCCAATTTCCTTGAAAGTTTCCTATCGACACGGTTTCATGAAATAAAACTTGTTAAATAGGTTATCAGCTAAGAAAGCGGAGGCAGTGAAACACCAAGAACCCTTGGGACCATTTTCACCATTCTCACTTCCTTTCATTTCGCTTATTGCCTTTCTCGACCTTGTCCCTTTTTCTTCTCTATCTTCTTCTTGTTTGTTACTCTTTTATATAGGTTAAGACAGTGAAGGAGGATATAAAATGCGGAATAAACCGGAAGCCGGCCATTTTACTACTTGTTTTGTAGACTAAAGGCATTAATACTCCTAAACTATATTTATTTACTTGTAAATATTATGAAATAAATAGTTTCATCGTGAGAATAAAACATATAAACGACTTATTAAGGATCTGCGATAAAAATTTCCAAATGTAGGAAAAAGGAGGATCAGGCTGAGGATGGTGAGATCTAGAGACCTTCACAGATCTCACTCAGTCTATACAAATAAACCCTAAATTGTAAAAACCTGATTATTGGTCGTGATCTCGGACAAATCACCATTCTACACAACCGTTGTCCTAGAAGCAGTACAGTCCCTACCGTCGAGTGAAGCCAAGACCCTTCATGGGTTGTAGTGGTTCAGGTTTTTTTTTTTTTTAAATAATGAAAATATGTTCTATGAAATATGATTTTATCATATTGATATTAAAATTTAGAAATGGGTAAGATTCATGTATTAACAAAAAAAATGTAATAATCAAAAGTATATGTTGTATTTTTTTGATTATTAAAGTTTTGCTATATTTTTCTCTCTAGTATGAAGAGAAATATTTCTTATTTTATCGTTATTCACAAATTTAACAAACAATAGAGTTCAAATGGAAGAGGATTATCTACTTTATACTAATAATAATTTAATTGATTGTTAAATGAAACATGTCAGTGAGGAGATAGTTGGCTGGAAGATCTGAGTAAGGAAGTAAATAGTTAGGGGTCAAATCAAACACTAAATAAGTACCCACTTATTTAGTGTTTGATTTGACTGCACTCCCAACTATTTCCTTCCTTACAAAGTTAAATGAAACAGATTTACATGACTAATATGTAAAGAACTCATACTTATCTTTATTGCATACGCATATATACGTGATTCTCTACAGACTAAGTAATAACATTCAGGAATAATTACCATACTGAGAACTGTACTACAATCTTAACTATACATACTTTATGAGAAGCGAGGGGATGGTTGACTGGAAGATAGACGTAAGGATGAAAATAGTTGGGGGTGCAGTCAAATAAAAAACACTAAATAAGTGGTTACTTATTTAATTATGTGCGGACGTTCTCCATTTTGCACACCTTTTTCTCATATTAGCTTTTTGGCATCCATCATATGTTATTATTATTTAAGATTTCATTAGCATTCAACATCACTATTTCATCATATTTTATTCTAATTCCATGCTCATACCATATTGTTACTTATATTTCTATACGTTCCTTGTATATTTACGTCATATATTTATACCACTTCATTCTATATGTATGCATTTTAAAAACTCCCCTTACTTATATTTTCTACTTTCCATGTTCAGTTTATTTTTCACCTGTTATACTCTAGATTTATATCTTGACTTTCTACTGTTATTTTTCCTTTATTTACTCTTTAATATCATTTTCGTTATACCTTCTTTCATTTTACTTATGTAAACTCCCTAGGAGTCTATTATCTTACATTTTATAGTTTTTATATATATTCTACTACCTTTTCCATAATTTTACTTTTCTCCTCTGATGTTTATACTTTTTCTTTTTTAAAAACTTTCTGTTTACTTCCTTCTTTTATCTTTGTAAAAAAAATTTTTTTTGCATCACCACCTTTCTGTACATTTTCTCTGTAATTTTTTTATTCATATATATCTCTCACTTTTGTTCTAAATTTCTACCTCTCTACATATATATTTTTTCTATTTTATCATATACTTAGTCTGCAATGTATTTTTATAGTCCTGTTATTTTGTCTGTTTTTCTTTTTTAGCCCTGAAGATGACCCACAAAGTTGGTCGAAACGTCGGCACATAATTAAATAAGTAACCACTTATTTAGTGTTTTTTATTTGACTGCACCCCCAACTATTTTCTTCCTTACATATACATACTTTAGAGAAGAAAATGGCCCGGGCAGATGTCAAAATATAAATAGTTTTTTATAAGTATCCATTTGTATTACTACTATTTATTTACTATTTATATTACTATTTAGTTTCACTATTTAAGGAATTGTTTTTCGACCTCCAGAATTTCAATTGCCTATTATCGGTGTTATCATCAGTGTTATCGGCGTATACTAAGCCTTGTATTATTGTTAAATTGATTCTTACTTTTTTTCTTAACGATCCATTGATTTTTAATTATGCTATTCATCAATTATTAATAATTTTGTTAATTATAATTTAAATCTTTTCCCCCTTACATATATATTATACCATACATAGCCATTAAAAGCGGAAAACTCCGACAATTTAAAAATTGACTTTTTCGCTAGTTTAGTCAAGAAAATTTGCCTAACACCACACTTCGTAGCCATTTCACTCTTGTTTTTAGCCAGTTCTGAGTCTGATGTTTTGTATACGTCAAACTGGTTGACGAAACTAGCAAAAATGTGAAAAAGAGAATGTTTGAACTTTTGATCCCAAACGCTTCATATTTATGTATATAGGCCTAAAACTTATTTCCCGTAGGTTTAAGTATTTTCAAATGCCCTAAAACAGAAATATAATAAACTAACTGTCCCCGCAACTTCGTAATAGTGACTTTGGTCAGCAGTTTTAATTTTTTAGGCTAATTATTTTGCAAATAAAATACACACATACATTAAAATAAGTGTTTTACTGCGAATAGCGTATTTAGGTACATTTTATAAACAAAGTTTTTTGGTTTCCCATCTTTTGCCAAAACATTGAGATTATGCGGGTTTGATATACGTGAGTATGCCACATAGAGTTGCCCATGGGGAAAACATTTATTTTCTAAATGAACACCTGTAACTTTAAGCGTCTGTCCTTGAACATTGTTTATTGTTATTGAAAATGCTGTTTTAAGGGGAACACTCTTAAAGGACTCCTTTAAACTTAAAAGGCAAATCAGTCGGAATTATCGGAATACGGGGAATCAAAAAATGTTCTCCTTTTGCCATTCCAGTCATGATTGTAGCATTTATAATTCCACAGGAAGCTACTGCAACATCAACTCCTTTATCTTTCCGGATTTGGGCTAATAGTAAATTTAAAAGATAGGTTTTCCCAGTGCCTCATGGACCATCCAAAAAGAACAAACCTCTTTCGCCACTGGCAACTTTGAATAACTGTGTCAAAAACTAATCTTTGTTCTGAATTTAAAAGTGGAAGATCCTCAAGGTAGTATCCTTGGCCCAATCCTTTATACAGTTTATAAAGCTGACATCCCAACTCATCATAATACTATCCTTACCACGTATGCTGATGATACATGTGTATTAACTACAAAAGACTCATCTACATGACCATCATACGACCTATTTGGACTTACGGAGTAGAGCTTTTGGGCTCCACTAAGCCATCGAATTCCTCTCGTATCCAATCCCTACAATCCAAAATCCTTCGTAAAATCCTCAACGCTCCTTATTTTGTTAAAAATACCGTCATCCATAACGACCTTAATGCCACATTTGTTGCTGATTTGGCCCGATCCCGGTATCTTTCCTTTCATAACAAACTTTATTCCCACTCAAACCCTCTAGTTTCAAACCTAGCTTCCTCTTCGACTCCCGATAATCCTCCGAGGCGTCTAAAAAGAAGATGGCCACGTGACCTTCTTAGTTGAACTTGTGATTTGAGTACTACCAGTGGGTAGTTTCTCAACTTGCCATTACTCATGTCATTTTGTATCACATAGCCTATTTACTTGATGTATTTTTTTTAATACAGTTGTAAATATCAATAAATAAATTTGAAAAAAAAGTGCAAGAGCTTCTGTTATTTGTTACATTAAAGAAACAGTATCGCAACCTAGTTCTCGCATAAAATCCCTACAAACTTCTCCTATTCTTTGTGGTGTGCTCATTCCGAAATCGGTTAAATTTTTTCCAGTAACAGTAACCACTTGGTCTTCAATCTTTGTTAGTGCGTCATTTGAAATAAATCATTGTATGAAGCATTCGGATTCTGTTCTTGTAATCTGTTTAAAATATCATCCGCCATGTCATTTTTATACTTTTCCCACAATTCTTGAGGGGTTGAAAGTCCACATGTCGCTATTAATATAGCGAAGAGCTCTCTTACTTACCTTGGGGGCAGATTTGCATTGTGCAGCCTCTTCCAGAGTTGTATCCCAATGATTATCATTCTCTAATAAGCATCTTGCCTCACATGCCTCTCTAAATGTTGAAAATTCTTGATTATTGAGCTTTTAGAGATCTTTGAAAGGGTTTGGCCCACCCATATGGTGTAAAAGCATTAAAACATGTGTTTATCTTTTTTCAAATTAAATCAATTATATTAAATCATCCCCTATTTCAACCCATTACAACCCTTTTTTCGCATTAAAACGTAGCCTATGTCCTTTCTCAGGCTCTAGACTATCTCTGTACCAAATTTCATTTGAATCGGTTCAGTAGTTTAGGCGTGAAAGCATATCAGACAGACAGAGTTACTTTCGAATTTATAATATTAGTATAGATTGGGAATGAACATTTAATTATATTTTTACAAATAAGTATTGTTGTTACATTATGTACTATATTTTTTTTGCTTATGAAGTTGATTTCTCAAATAGGTAGAAATAGGAATTCTCACAATGTTCTCTCCGAGTATGTAATATTACTATCTAAAGTAAATATTGCGAAGTGTAGCATATTTTAGAACGCATCGATAATTTTCATTTCCTTGAGTGAGATTTTCCTTTGATGGAAGGACATAGCTACTTCTGCTGTAAACTGGCAGAGGTGAAGGCAGCGCTGAGAAGTTAAGGAAAACTCCGACAGATGCCAGCAGCGTGCCCCGTCCGTTGTTATCAATTTTATAGCCCCTATTTTATTACATTGCCATTAAACTTTCGGGTCATGAACTCAGGCCAATGTGAGTGTGCTGTGGAGCCATCCGATATACGACTATAGCTTGGCCTCAAAGAATTATATTAGATTAATGTTGTGCTCTTATCTCTCTATTGAGTGTTTAAATATTTCTAATAAAATTTGTTTTGATCAAAATAATCATTATTATTCTTTAGAATTGTTTTTACACTTATTAAGTTTGCTAAAAAAGTCTGCATTATTGACAGGCTTTAGAAAAATTGCTAACTGAAAAGTTATTTAGTCTATTACGATGGACATGTTAAGAATGTTGAAAATTATATCCAAATTATCTTTCATTGACAAGATATGACTGGCAATTCACTTAAAATCAATATTTTAATGATTTTTGCGTTTCTTATTAATATTAATATTAATTATTAATAATGCAGATAATAATAATTAATTGTAATAAAATATAAATTCAATTATAATGTTTGTATTTCAGTAAATGCATGATTTTTTTTTTTAATAGGAATTTTAAAAGAATTGGACCACTACAACCCAAAATGAGTGTAAAGACTCTTTTTACATGGTGTAGACAGAGGTAAACTCTGTACATGGTAGAGACTGTACTATTTGATGATGATTTAATATTACACAACAATAATTAAAAGGAACATTGTGTACACTTGTATGGAATTTGCAAGTAAATAAAGGATTCCACCAAAGTATTTTTTTGACAGGAATAAAATTCCATGATTATTATTTCTTTTAATATACTTCTGATGGCCGATGGAGGAATGTATTTTAGTTTTAATATTGAATATTATTTTGTTACCTAATTTTGAGACTGACTGTAACACTGATCGTTTAACCCGATAATCTGTTAAAAGCCGTGGATGGACCCCTCTTGGGGGTCATCCAGTCATTATAAAGTGGGTTCTCCTAGTTGGGGGATAAACCTTGCAATTGAGCTTGGTCTAGGCAAAATGTATTGAACCAAATTCCCTACACTGGTAGCAGTGTTGCAAGTTATCTTTTTATAATCTAGATGTAAACATTTTCCTTTATTATTGAAATGCCCTTTCAGTAAAATGGCCCATGTGCCTTTTGTACTTGAATTATAATGACCAATATAGTTTTTAATGAAGTAGTGTTTCAATTATATCTTCCTCCAAACCATTTTTATTTTTTTACTTGAGGCGAAAAGAATGAGAAGATGGAAAAATATTTCTAAATATAAGAAAAGAGGTTTGAGAGAGAGTGTATTTGAAAGAAATTGAAGATTGCCTTTGCCTCTAGAACGCCTCATGCATAAAGGCTCCATACATAGGTAATGTCTTAGTGATTTCATCTCCCCTGTAGTCCCAAGGGATGGCTAAACTTGATTGAATTCATATTATATTTATATCAGGGATTTTTGTTTGTTTGCTTTACATTGTGTAATAGGAAGATTAACTTATTCCTCAAATATGATGAGAATACACACAATTTTTTGTTCTGTTTTGAAATATCAAAGGTTATTTTCGTTGTCCTGATTTTTATGTCGTTAAAAGAAAACTGTCTCTAAGTCGTAGCAAAAGAAAAATGTCTCTGAGCGGCAAGTTTATTGCTATTGCGTCAATCCAAGTGAAGAGGTCCAATAAAATTTAAGTTGTTTTGCACAATAATTTTTGAATATTCTGTTGTTTTCTTAAATTTGATTACCGTATTAATAAAAAGTTCAAAAAGGTTTTAAAGAAATTTTTACCTTTTTCGATGGTTCTCTGAAGTTCTCATAACTCAATATATATGTAAGAAAAACAATTAGCTCAAGCAAGGATAATTACCTTTAACAGCCTTTTCATTAGAGTAGGTTCAGAGATTCCCAACTGCTTAGAGGTTTTTCTCTTCGACATGCCAGCGTCAAGTAGTAGTTGAGCATTAAATGGCTTTTGAAGTAATTTAGGATTGAAACGGTTGAAATGTTAGTTCTGATACCTTACCATACTTGCTATATAGTTTAATATAATATCAAATGAGCGGTAATAACTTATTACGTCACTGCCAGCTTAGTAATCACAATGAAAACACCAAACAAGATGGTAATGACGTGGACACTTCCCTTGATCTACTGACATCCTGTGGTACAAAGTAGCCAAGTTCAATGTAAAAATTCCCACCCTGCGTACTCTTGCCCCGACTATACGATAAGAAGGCGAATCCATTATCCAAAACTTGATTAGTATTAATAACAGGATAGAGTATTAACCGGATGGGCCCTACAGTGTCTGCAGACCCTCCCGGGGCTCACCCATCCACTATTAAGTAGATAACTATAATGTGGTAGAAATGCAGCACCATGAAACTTGCAAAGGTAAGGTTGGAGATAACTACTTCTCGCTCGCGAAACCAGTTGCTAATTTTAAACTCCGCTCCTACAGAGTCTATAATTGTTAGATAATCGTGATCGGGTAAAGTTGGACACCTGGATGGACAGGCACGCTAACGCTTCGTTCAAGTTGTATTATTAGATTCAGGAACAGCAGAGTGTTATAGATACTGGCCGAAGATTAGCATGATCTATCTGTTATTAGCGTTTTTCTAATTTTATTCAAGCAATACTGTTTCCAAAACAAGATTCCTTATTTGCCTTTTTAAAACAACAAGGATGATTTTGTAAATATGAAAATAGATACGTTTCAAATATTCTCTTTTATCTCCAGCTTTGGAGCTGGCGGTTATGCTCCGTTATCTGTGTGGCATAATAATTAATTAATCTGTCAACAAGCAAAGAAGAACCCTGAGAGATCCTTTGAGCATGATTTCGGATATCACATCCCTGCAAAACTGTTTTCCTAGAAATAGTACAGTCTACCATCTGTTCAACCCAAGACCCTTCATGGGTTGTAGTGGTTAAGATTTTTACTTTTTACCTTTAACTATTGAAATAAATGTATAAATTCTATTGGAGAGGAAGTAGGAACACTCGGCCTTCGCAGCGATTTAAAAAAAAAAATCGTATAAAGCCATTTGAAACTATGCTAACATTCTAAACATACCAACCTTAGGGATGAGCTTGATTATGTAAATGAGCCTCAATGCATACATGAAGAAATTTTAAAATCACTTTATTTCCTATATGACATTATATGCTTATACTGGTCAACTTCTTAATTTACGCACACTAGTTACTGCCGCCCTAATATAGAAAAATTACTTAAAGGAAAACATAGTAGTAGTGGTAGTATAACAACATACTAATCTGAAGATCGCGGGTTTGCAGCCCGGCAGGTGGCTCTAGGATTATTTAAAGTGAGTTAATTATGCCGTCCTTGGGAAGGGACATAAATCAGAATCCCGAGATATAACGATATCAGCTGCTCGTTAAACATCCCTATACTATATGCATGGATAGAAGAAAATAGGACTTCCACTGTATCATCGTCCGATTAGCCATAGGAGCATAAAGTGGCGTTAAATAAATATAAAATTGTTCTCCAGCTGTGATTTTAAATTTTTGTTGTTGTTTAGGAAAGTTTTTTTTTTCTTGATTGTACTAAACACTAGTTTAGTGAACATTTCTCAACTTTTGTCGCCACTTTTGGAATCTACAATATGTTTTTTACAAGATAATAACTAATTTATTGAAACGCATAAAACAACTAACATTCCTCAACTTTATGAGATGTTTGTTTCTGTCGATTTCATTAAAATTTTCTAATATATTCATACAAAAGAACGGTTATATTAATCAAAAAAGTAAATTCACTAAACAAAATTGAAGCGCGGGACTAAGTGGCTAAGAATTCCTGGTATGGTCCAGAATGAGATCCTCAATCCTCCTAACCACATCATTCAATTCCCTCCTACCTGTTGAGGCAATTGGAGCTCCGGAATTCCATCACTATTAAAAGAATTCATACCATCTGTCGCTTATAAATGTAATCTAAACGCTTGTACAGTCATCGCATTATCTCAAAAACGACAAGGCCTAGGATGATTATTTTTTATTTTTGGCGTTTCTCATAATTTCCTAGATGTATAATTAACCCTAATACAAACTTTTTTGAATAACTATACTTATTTTAGAAAAACATTGGCACTCATAAGAAGTATGACTAAATTTTTTATCGTACAAAAAAAAATTCAACTAAACTACGCCAGTATTAGAAAACTTAATGAATTAAAAAAATAAACTTACCTTAAAAAAAATCCCTGTTCTTGTACTACAGCTCGTTGAAGATCTTGGATTCAGTACGTGTTAGATACTGTGCTGTTTCTAATCGTGCAGGGAGGTGATATCGGCTAGAATGAATTATATCAGTATACTGGGAACATCGAAGGAGAGAACACAGAAGTTAGAATATGAAATAATAATAGATAAAACCGATACCAAGATTTGAAAACAAATACCACACTAATAAAAAAGGAAAATTAATAATATTTTGCATACGAAGAGTCGTTTGACGACTCTGATATAAAGTAAAAAACGGACAACGTTTTAGTCATGTTCTCCTCCTTTATTTTCCGAGTCAGATATAATTCTTTTTAGACGATATGTTGCAATATAATATAACTTACATTACATTATAATATGAATTAGCATATGAGGCATTATGAACGCACAAGAAACTAACTTATTTTTTATTTTTGTCCTAGGAAAATGACATTTTTTTCTTTGATACAGCATCAATAATAAAAGAGACAGGTAGCTCAATTTGTCGAGTATTTAGTTGCTATGCTGAAGGTTTCGAATTCAAATCCTGGTGTGACAGTTAAAATATTCAACTATTAACAGCCGTGGGCGGACCCTATGGCGTTCGCAAAGCCTCCTGGGGCTCACCCATCCTCTATAAAGGAGGTACTCTAAATTGGATAAACTTTTCTTTCAATCATACAGGTCATAGAAGATCGACATTACCAGTTATGGCAAATATTACAGATTTCAGACCCCAGTATTCCAATAATTTATAACGATATAGGATAATAAGAAGTGAAATCACCAATGAAATATTTACAATTTGTTCTCCGATACAGGTTAATTATAAATATTTTATAATTGTATAGCCTGTTTCTTGATTTCCAGATTAGTATAAAAGGGATTTAGTTATTACCACGTGGCGTTTCGAGATTAGTCGTATCAAGAGGGTTCTATAAACATTCTGGCCAACTTCCCGAAATGAAATTCCCACTTACAGATGAGGTATATTTAGAGATTAGTGCCTGGCAACCGTTGTCAGCGTTTATTAATTTATTCATTTTTTCATAGAATTTATTCAACGGGTTAATTATATTATGAATGAGTAATACTGATTTGTATATAGAAAATAGAAGGTCATTATGTTAACTACTACACCCATTGAGTAATGTAACAATCTCTTGATAAATTAAGAAAGATATTTTACGTCTTATACAGTTCACCTGGTTTAATAGATGTGGAAAAAAATCTCATACGCCTGAAGTACTGTACTATTTCGTTTAGCGATGAAATGTTGAATATATTCTTAATTACGTACTATATTAATTTATGCAAAATAACATAAATAATAATTTAAAAGATAATGAGGTTCAAAACAATAAAATTAGCCAATTTTTTTTTTTTTGACAGATAACGAGCTTCCAAAAATTTTGATAGTGATGATTTTTAAATATTTTTGTTTTGAAGAGAAAAGATTTGTCCTGGCCGGGATTTGAACCCGGGCCGTCTGCATCTCCGGTGCAGTGCTCTAAACCACTGAGCTACCAGGGGTCATATCCAAGTCAGACAAATCCGTTCTCGAATAGTCTATGGGATAGGTGAAGAGGACGGATTTGACTCGGGTTCGAATCCAAGCCAGGAAAAATCTTTTCTCTTCAAAAGAAAATTTAAAAAAAATAATCGTCATCAAAATAACAATTAATAAAAATAATAAATTATAAATAATATATTGACGTAAGTCAACAAGATCCTAATTAAAGTAATGTTCAATGAATATTATTTCCCGTTTATACCTCGCAAAAATTGCGAGAACACGGGGATATAGGATCGGTGAAGAGAAAGGATTTTTCTCAGTGGCTTAGAGCCACTGCACCGGAGATGCAGACGACCCGGGTTCGAATCCCGGCCAGGACAAATCTTTTCTCTTCAAAATAAATTAAATTAAATAAAAAGTCAGATACTATATTCACTTTATTGTTTTCTGATGCTAGTCAATAAGTTGTTTTAATAAGTTCAATAGGAATATATCTACTTGCTGAAAATGGGTAATAATATCTAAATTTATCATTCTCATACAACCGAAAACTGTATAGCTAGTTCTTCAAAGCATTTTATAATTATTCATTAGTTTTATGAATGATATATGAACACCGAGTTAACCCTCCAATGGTACAGTGAGCTGTGAACTGAAATGTGCACTCCTCACATACCCCAACTTTTTTTTTTTTTTAGGTGCTATGTTATCTACTCATCAATAAGAACATAATTCTACTACTTTAACATGACTTTATTCTTAATTAAAATACATTTTCAAATCAAACTTTTCATTAAAACACAATATAACTTCAAGTAAATGAAAAATGTCCAATAAAACATGGGCAGTAAAAGTAGGCAATTTTCACAATAAAAAAAATAAAACTTGCATTAAATTTTCTAAGCAAAATATAGTCGAAAACCAGTCTCATTAATAATAAAATGAATAAATCATTCTCAATTATCATAGCAAGATATGCAATAGTGAACAGCTTTCAGATGACTCGAACAAATAGATTTTTTGCATATTGTACAAACATTTTTCGTTTTCTTATCTGCACTACGAGGGCGAATATTGCACGTTCTGGTCTTCTGAGGTGGTTCACACGAAGATGTAGGGGTCTCATCACCAACACCAAGTATTCCTCTCATTTCTGCTCGGAGCTCTCTGGGCAGTCTTGCATTATACACTCGTATTTTCATGTGAATGTCTGGAAGTACATGTAGTAATGATTTCAAGTAATTTACTCAACAATTTACAAACGTTTCCTTTCAGCTTGAAGAAGATATGACTGTTTATTCCAGCTGTATCAGGGGCAATATAAAAGTATCTAATGGCCCAGCCTCTAGGTGTTCTTTTCGTCGAGTAAATAAAGTTTGAAATAGACATCCACACCTCCTTTCGACAAATTGTAAAACTGTACCACTTCTGGCTTACCTGAAGATGGATTTATTCATCATGCATGGTGGTCAAAAGAATAACACATTTCTTTGGTATTTCATTACATGCAACAAGCATTTTATCCGGTTGGTACAAGAACCGAGATGTTCCCACAAGTATTCCTTCTGTTGAAATCATTGAGGGAGCTAAAGTTTGTCTCGGGTTTTTTTTTTTGGCACCGGTAAATCTCCTTTTATTCGTTTTATGGTATTTCTCCCAATATAAGGGATTCCAAACATACAATAAAACGTTCGAGCGTCACACAATGATACATATTTCAAGCCATATTTGTCAGGCTTTGCTGGAATGTACATCTTGAAGGGGAATTTTTCTCTAAAACTCACTAGTGTTTCTTCTACAGTAACGTAATCTGAAGGAGTGCAGTTTTCACAAAAACCACTCCAAAATTCCCGGAATGCAGCGAATTTGTTACTTTGTTTCCTTTCATAACGAGTAGTTTTTGTACCAAATCTTAGTGCACGTAACAAAAACTTCATAAAGTGCACGTAACAAAGTGATAGATAAGAGAATTACTAAATAAAGGAACATCTATTACAAAACGCGGTGGAGTACATGAATGGTACTGTGGGGTTTTCGTCAATCCAAAACATGAAATTTGCGGAATTCGGGAACAAAAACAATTGACTCACCATGTATAGCGAAACCCTCTCGTCTACAGCTGGAATACGACTGGCAATACAGGTACTCAAAGCCCCCCTTTGAGATAATTTTGGGGCATGCGGGTGCATTTCAAAGCATCCTGGGATCGGCCTTAACCCCACCCTACCTTTTGAGGGTTAATTATATTGTAAATGAGTAATATTGATTTATGGATAGGACACATAAGGTCGTTATGCTAACCATTACACGACAGGTGGCCCCCATTGAGTAATACAACAATCTCTTGATAAATAAAAAAGCACAATATATTTTATAGCTTATAGAGTTCACTTGCAGTCATTCATAATAAGTACCGGGTTTGATAGGTGAGGGAAACATTTTCTAACGTCTAAAAATTTATCAGCATAATATAATAATTATTCATTAGTTTCATGCATAGTAATAATAAATAAGTTTTCATCGAGTCGTACTTGAAAGCTCAGAATTCTCCTATGTTTGTCCAGCAAACTCATCTCATATAACGCTCGCTTTGTTTGATGTTCGCTGAAAAGAAAAAAGTTGTGGAAATATAACCTGGGAATGGAATCGTAATTGGTTTGAAAACTAAGCGAATCGTTTTCCGAGCAAATGGATGAGATCTGGGGCGCTCTGTTGTTTCAGGCAAATGTAAATGAGAGAATTGCAAACAGATTCCTCTATTTTATCCACCGCTCTATTCTTTTATGCTTGCTCACATTAACTATATATCATCATCTCTCCTGTTATCAATCATCTTTTTTTTTCACATGTCACTCCTTTCTTTTAAACGATCAGAATCCCTCATCAATTCAACTTCTCTTGGTGTCTAAAACTCTCGGTATAGTTAGCTGAAAGTTTATTCTCGTTTTAATTACTCAGCTTGTGTCCATAGTAGAGAGGAGACAGTGATATCAATGTTCATGAATTTGCAAAATTTAAAAATTTTTGAATATTGTCCTATAAAAGCAAAATTTCTGACCGCTTCATGACAATCTCTTTAACTATTAATCTATTGAATATTATTAAATTTAAATTTATTTATTTTGATACTCTTGGTTTGCTTTATTTGTGTTGGACCAGTTTTTCTTACGCATTTAATAGACCTCTCTATTAGCTTACAAGTTACACAATACTAACTGATTGTAAAATCTCAATATAACAATAAAAAATAATTTATCAATCGGACTGTAATAAGGCTTAGCGTACACGAAGGGTAACAATCGGTAACGGCCATTACTATCAATATCTTATTACAAACTTCCATTCACGGACCACTAATGAAAACCAAATCCGCCAGATCACTCTTTACGCAATCCTCCAACCTACGCCTAGGTCTCAGACGCTAAATTAAATGACAGATAATGTGCCTGTTCCCCCGAATCCTAGCAATTTTTTTGATTATTCGAAACTGAAATAACTCTTCTTTAGTGGCCGTTTACTCAAGGTACTTTTGTTACACTCTTCAACGTAAAAATTAATCCCATTTTCGTTTTGTTTAAGCCATAATAAAAAGTCGCAATTTTTTTAATAGTAATTAATTGCATCATAATATTTAATTTGAAGGCTAATTTTGTTGTAGCAATTAACTTTGTTCTGACACCTTCCAGTGATATTCCGAACTAGGTTAACTATCATAATTCCCGACATACGTTTTATGTAATTTTCTATTACAATGAACCAAAACTCCTTCCTATATTCTTGGTATCTTCATCCAGCGTTCTTTAATCAAATAACTAAATAAGAGATCCCAACTTAGCAATTTCTCGTAGAAATTTATCCTTCCAGACCAAACTCAATCAATTGTACTAGTATTAGTTGCTTCCAAAGTACCAATATGCTTGGAAAAATACCAAAGAAGCGTAAATTATCCATCTAGAATATTCACCTAATACTTTTTCTTTGTATAAGGTCATATTGCAAACGGTATTTGGAGCACGGACGACAACAAACTTGGATGACAGTGGACAAATAATCTATATTATGCCATTTTAATAACTGGGTGTTCCGGTCGGGTTGAGGCGCACTGTATCTTGATTGGTTGAATGACCGCGGCTTTAACCAATGGCGTGGCAGCTAAGTGGATTTCACGCCCTAAAGAACGCCCCTTTCGCCCCAGCATCCCCACGATATTGGCGGCTTACAGTTGCTAACTTCAAGTTCTCTTGATCATTTCCCCTCCTTTATTGCCTGCTTGCCAATCCCCTCGGTGGGAATGTTGTATAGCACTCCAGGAAGTTAGGAGGAAAGAGGGTTTCACACGAGGCTCCTTTCAAAGGCACCTGATGTATTGATCGTCTGAAGGGAAAAGTAAAAAATTCAAGAGTAATATAGGAGTGAAATAAATAAAAATTCAGGTCGAAAACAAATAAATTATTATTTATACGAAACAACTTATGAGGTATCATACGACAACAGGGGATACACAATGTAAATCATTTTTTCCTCAAAATTGGTTAACACCGAATTTTGATAAATTTTTTATGAGTAAAACAATCGTGTGATCAAAAGAGTGTAAAAACGAGTTCAAACGGCTCAAAACGGCGAATTATAAATGTCCGTAAATAAAAAACTAGATCATCCGAATGGCGCCTGAGGAAGATTGGCTTCCACGAGTTAGCTTCAACCACTTCAATCATCCTCTTCATTTTTATACTGACAGGGCAAGCAATCTGATACACTTTAATAAAAATAATGATACAGTTTCCGGGTGAATTTTGCTGTCCTAAACATTTAGAAAAAAAGTGAGTTACCTAGATTTTTCCCTATAGTCTTCATTTATTAGAGATTGTTCCATGTAACAAATGAATTCACCGGTCTAATGCATGATGTGACATTATATGAGGTGATAAGGAGCAAAAGCCGTTAACACCGCAATTATAAACTGAGTTTTTCAAATTTTTCTCTAGTTTTTACCAGCAATTTTGTCTAACATAACACTTTGCCGCCTTAATTTTTATGATTTTAGTCCGGTGCTGAAGCATAAAGAATTGCTTGATTGAATAAACTGAAGAAAAATGTGAAAAAAATCAACTTTTGAAACTGAAGATCTCATATGATGAATTCTATTTTGTGTGTCACATTTATATATAAGTTACATAACACTGAGACTTATGTATATGTTGGTATCTACTTTTCTTTAATGTTATTGAAATAAATTTTACCTTCGGTTCTTGAGATTCCAGTCTATTCGTTAAACTTTCTGTAGGTAACGTTTCGAGCATATATTATTCTAAAAAAACATATCTTATTTGATATAATTCACTAAAAACCTATTTCTTCGCAGTTAGAGATTAATTTGAGACGAACATAGTATCAAAACGTCACCAAAAGAAAATTTAGTGAATTGACTGAATCACAAGAACTGAAAATAAAATTTATATCATATACTTATATAAATTTTGTATATGTATATATGTTTTATATACATATATGTTTTTCTTAATTATTTTACTGACAAATAATTTATTTTTGTGTTTTTTTAAATTTTATACAAAATAAGCGTTACTAATTCGTTTATCTTTCGTTTTTACAGGTAAGAATCTACATCTTTCTATTGTCTTCATACAAATCGTAAGTTGTTTTTCTTAAATCTCCGTACTTAAAAAATAGCGAATTATACCAAATATGATTAATTTAATGTGTAATGTTTTTATATTATACTTTCTAAGTAAAATTAAATAATAACTAAAACATTAGCAATTATAAAACACGTTGAATGCAAAGGAGCAGTTATGTAATATTAGTATTTAAACACCACGTTCATTTTACTAGTACTTTGTATAATAATAAAGTATTATTGTATAGTAATAAATATACTAATATTATTTGGAAAATCTTATTGAACTATTTAATGTAGGTTAATTAGTACTTACAAGTTAAAAATGTCTGATGTATTCTGATATAATTAAATACGTAAATATTTTTCCTTCATAAAGTTCTGCATTTAAAAAAACATTTTTAGTTTTGGCATTAATTCAATTCGGACAAGATGGAGTGCGCTAGTTGGTGAGCATTCAAGAAGAGTGCACTATCGACAGCAATAAGTTCGGCTGATGTCGACAATCATCGGGAACGATCGGCAGGTTCCGGCTTTCCTCGGCTGTGGTCGGCACACTGCGGCAGGTACCTGTTGATGCCACGCCCACTAGGTCAAGGCTCTGACGTCAGCGCTCCATTCAGCCACTACCTGTCGTATCCTGGCCCCAGCTGTTCTTCCCTACTTCCTTAAACTTCCTACTCCATTTCCCCAGTTATTTTTCATATTTCTGCTGAAATCTCCCATTAAAAAATGTATACAAATAAATTACTTAAAAAAAGTAACATTGAATTTCCCTATTTATTGGGAATCAGGATATCAGACAGAAATCGGTTCACGGGTTATTAATTACATAACCATATTTCTTAGAATCCTTAAACAACTTGCACAGAAATCTGGGCTATTTCTGACATACGTCCATCTACAATGTTAAGTGCTCGTTTACGAAAATTGTTTTTTTCTTTATTTTTCAAATTGATATAAGAAACAGGTTAAGTTGTAGAATAAATTCTCTTTAACACTCACTGCTGGTTGATCTCCCATTGTCTCTGTTGGTGTTACCTGATATTTGAGAATTGCCTACATAGCAATCTCTCGTAGAACCGCCATTGAATATTCCTTTATCAAATCTAATAGCTCGTTTTGGAATCCCTTACTCATCTACATTCCTCAAGCTTTCTGTCAAATGAATGTTTTTATATGCCTTAGCTCAAGTGTACATATAAAGATGAAGACATGTTTTTTTTCCATTTTAGTAAACATTAAATTAAATTATAATTAAAACTAGGACATCTTAAATATTCTGTCGTTTTATCTAATTTCGTAAATAGTAAAAAATCGTCGAATGTATTATTAAAATTGTGTAATGCAGATTTATTATAAAGTATCAGTAACGGAGTGGTATTTATTTCCAGTAATTCATTGATTCCAATATTATATTTTACTTTTTAAAAATTAATAAATAAATATTCTAAAAATCCCCGATTTTCTGCTTTACTGTTACCGATATAAACTATGTACTTCCTCCCAACGACCGCAGAGCATGGTTTTATTTTATAATTATTTGGACCACAGCCAGAACAAAACCATGCACCTGCCGTTTCCACTCCCACAGGAAGGGGACAATTATATCTCAGGTATTATTAGTAACTAAACCTGCTCCTAAATACATTCATTGAATTATCAGGCATTTATACCTTTTCTTTGAGAGTAATTTCTGATTTATGTAATTTATAATGGTTAATACTTTAAGTATTATTGTTCTGAGTATATTTTTGTTTTTTCATATACGCAGAATAAGTGGTTAACTCAGTTGTTTTTTTTTGTCAAAATGTGCTAATTATAATGAGAGAAGCGGAATTTCGAGATTCTCGTAATCTTTGGCATGAACCAAATAATCTAGGATAAAAGAAGATTGTTAGTTTTAAGTGTATATACATATTTGCTAAATTGTAAGGTATATATTGTATTAGTTTGTAGTTTTTAATAAATTTACGAGGATAAGAAAAAAAATAGCCGAGTTGGTTTCTCTCAGGAAGTTGGCCATCTGTACTAAAATAAAGAAATCTGTGCTAAACGTAAACTTGTGTGTGAAATGTGATATATTTTTTGTGATCGTAAGGTTTAGTTAACGCGAGATATTGAGAAATCATAAAAATAGTGGTTAGTTGTATTTTATAAATGTATAAGATAAACTAGCTGTACCCTGCCACACTTCGCTGTGGCACTTGTGGTTGCATGTGTTGGAAATGTTGAACAAAAAAAAGCATACGTTTTATAGTGGCAAAATAGTTAGCTTTCCAACGTTGGTTGTATTACCGTCATTTACAACTCCATCCCGTAAATGAATATATTCTTCGGAGCGGAGTTTGGTCTGATTCAAACGCAGGAATAGTAAACGTTCCGTTTCAATTTTCGCATACATATCCACAATGTACTGTTGAAACAACTGACGGTATTTTAAAATACAATTATCCTCGTCCTTTCGAATCATTAAGCGGTATGAGTAAAAGTTCATTGCACTGCACTTTTTATTGATTTCTGCACCATTTGCTGGATTTATCATCTTCACGTTGAAATGATAACCATCGGCACCATCCCAGAAAATAAGTGGATATTGCAGAGCATCGTAACATTGGTGAGTTTCTGCGACGTTTATCAGTTGATTGTTTCTTCGATGAAGAACAATATCTCTGGGTTGGAACTGATCTCCGACTATGACAATTGCTACTTCATCTATAGTTGGAGCATTATATCTTCGAACATGTTCTCCAGCAGGCGTTTTGTCTGCGTGGATGACAATCTTGTGAGTATCTGATGGCATCATATCAACTGCCGTTTTAAACAAACGCACCAAATTGTTATTTTCGTGAAGGAGCTTTTGCAGTTGCGATATGATGGATCTTCGTAGCGATGTATCTATTCCGCAACGTGCATCGATTTCATCTCTATCATCGTCGATAAAGTACATTTGAAGGAATTTATGGTTACTATCTTGGAACGGGAGTAGTGATCCAGCTTTGTTATATATTTGCCCTTTGATTTTAAAACTTGGCATGAATTGAGCTGTCACAATTTCTACACCAAAAGACGTCATTTGGAAGCATGAGTTATATTTCCTGATTTTCGATAAAACATGCTTGGATTCAGCGGTAGATCCAGCAAGTAGAGTTTTCCATGGCTCTGGTGGTGCTTCAAGTTGAGGCAATTTGATTTTTCCGCCAGCGCAACACATCCCTTTTGTTTCGTTATTGAACCTCAGAGCCTGGCAGTAGGTACAGACTTGACTCATCTGGCCAATGACAACATGCTGACTTGAACTATAACTATTGGATCGTACCGGAATGCAATACGATTGTATTGCAGATTCAGATCTGCTGTTCTTTGGATTCGTGTATTAGCTGTTCTCACCCTATCACTTTCATTCCGTTGAGAACGAACCAAATCTGTTGCTGCAGCAACGCGACTGCCGTGCTAGCAATCGTGCATCCTCACGCCTAGCTGCTCGTCTTTCTACTGGTTCCGCGTTACGCATCTGGCTGGTGCTAAGTCTGTTCCTCTCTTGTACAGTTGCTCGCTCTTCCTCAGTCATATTTGAAAGCCGTCTTCTCTCTCCTTCTGCGTGGCGAGTACGACAACCCAAATACGATTTCCTGCGAGGCATTATTTCGATTTTCACTGGAATAGAAGAAAGAGATAAGATTACAACCCAAAAACCAACGACCTCGATTTTTTCTTTGGATTATCACCTGTTTCATTTATAAATAAAACTGTTTAATTATAAAAAATAATAAAATACGTAAACAATTTTGGCCGATTAATTTATATTAAAAACAATTTTTATCTCATTTATTTTGCGTTTAATGGGAAAAATGTATATAAACACTTTTGTTTGTCTCGGCGAGCTGAAAAAAATGACACCTCGAACGTTTAGATAAGACAAAGTTGATAAATTCAGCATATATATATGCGCAGTTAGGGTTATGTTAGTAACGTGAAAAATAGATAAAAACAATCGTTGGAGCGTGTTGTACATCATGGTAAAATTTTAGCTGAATCGATGCAGAACATTTTGAGTTTTTGAAGCATACACAAACGAACATAACATTTTTATATATATAGATGACAAAACTTTCAATATTATTTTTTCGGGAATTTTATGTTTAAATAAATTTTTTAAATGTATATTATAGCACTAAAAACTATAATGGTTAAATAAATACAGTTCAGAACAAAGCAATTTGACGAGATCACACGCAACCGCCTGATTTTTACACCAATTAACGGTACTCAATTTTTGGATGCACTCAATTTATGGATGTTAGGTTAGCCCCGAGAAGATCTCCAGGTTCCACCGGATTGATTCACGGATTTTAATAGAATAAATAATTTATATGCCACAGCCGTTCTCGAGTTGGGACCTAGAGATCAGTAATTCAACTTCAACCTACTGAACTTTATTCTACATACTAATAGAATATATATATATATAAAATTCTACATATATATCCTATTGTTCAATATATAAGTCCAGAAAGGCTACTAGTGATGGGCTGAGCGTGTATGTAGGGAGCCTAGACGGTTTATAGGAGGTTTGTGGTTTTTGAAAGAAGATTTTATCAAAAATATATTAAATTAATATTGTAGATGATTGAAGAGCTATCATTATTTTAAATAAAAGTTTAGCGGAGAAATGTTGAACGAAGTTGGGCCTGTCGATGCGCGGTAAAATATAAATGAGGCGGCAACAGGTGAATCATTGTGTCAGCAACATTGTCTTCCAGTTCCCTCATTTAATAATAACAAAGGCCTTACAGGCTATCTTCCATTATTCATAGCGATTTCATCGCTGTTTTTTATTTATTTTTTCAAAATCAAGATTTCATAATTGTTGATACCACCGGTATCCGAACTGTATCCCAGTCGACAGAACATCAGACTTTTAATCTGAATCCATATTAGGGCGTTGGGTTATTGGTGGTAGTGTGGAGCCCAGTGATTAGAGTGCTATGTTTCTACGACGAAGGAATAATATAAGATATTTATATTTAATCTATTAAAAGCCAGGGATGGGAACTACAGACCATTCCATGGCGCATCCAGCCTCTCCGAAGTGGGTTTGATCACGGCCAAATCACCTCCCAGCACAACCACAAAGTAGAAACAGCAGGCTCTATCATATACACAACCCTAAGATCACTTCATCGGTTTGAGCGGTACGAGTATTAAATATTAAAAAGTTTAATAAACATTATTAATTAATAAATATTTAGTGATGTACACTCAGAAGTTTGGATGAACTTGAGCTCAGACAAATTAGCTCTCTGCATTACACTTTTCCTAGAAACAGAACACCCTATACCATGTATAAACCCAATCCAATTTTTTTGTGGTTTACTTTTTTATACCACCTCAAAATGAGAGGTTTAAGATATTCACATTGATATTGAAAAACGCCTTAAAGTTTCTACACCTACAAAATAAGACAACAATTAATCAGCAATAAAAGGACAAGAGAGAGACGGGTAAGATAAATTATGGCTTTCCATAAATACTGACTATGATTAATAATAATACTAGGTTGTTGTGAATCAGACACAGAATGAGAAGGTCTTGACAAACGATGGTGCTTTGTTGGAGAAAACTTCCTATAAGTTGTTGCTACTAAGTTCCAGAGACAACTAAATCTTTTGAAAACGTTCGATTCAGTGGGCCAACAGCTCTCAAAAACTGTTGAACGCATAAAGTTGATAATACGATGATGTATGACAAAGCGAGTGAAGCAAAATTGAATAAAGCGTTTTTGAAAGAAGTTCAACAAACTTTTACTATTTCAATGTCCTCTAAATACATGCTGGGAAATGGCACAAATAAAAATATTATTAACCTTTTACAAATTAACAATAAAAAAAAATCTTAATTTAATAATTTGTGATTATACCAAATAAACTTAATTTTAAAAGTAAATAAAAGCTGTAAAAGTAATTGAAGCCTAATAAAAATAAACCTTAGAACTATATATATATATAGTTATATGCTAATAAAATTGTTCTATTGTTGCATCTATTCATCGTTTATGTATTTATTATTGACGCCAAGTTTTTTTTGGCTACCTCTTCACAATGAAATATGTAAATGTATTCTCTACATTCACTATCATATATTTACAAATTTGTATACATTCTATAAATAGAGATTCGCAGATACACACGGCGTATACGATACAGAGCCTGCAACGTGGAACCGCTGTGAGGGTTTAGCATATCTAATTTACGAAAAAAATCGGACGCACCTATGGTTTTGGTTAAATAAAAGAGGCCTACAGGAGTAAAAAGGTATTTATGTATATATATGATGTTTAGGTTCTTGAGTTTCAGTCAGTTTCTTTCAACTTCTTAAGGCGACGTTTCGAGACTAGGTTAGTCTCATATTCATGCCCTGACAGTGAAAAAATGAGCTTTTAGTAAAAACATGTTGTAACGGATAGGGTGTACTTACAACTTCCAAAGAATTGATCAGTTTATCCTCAATCAGTTATTTCGCAATATATCATAGAATGTTGCATTGCAAGATAGTGTGTACTTACTTACAAGTTCCAAAGAATGGATCAGTTTATCATCAGTCAGTTATTTCGCAATATATCATAGAATGTTTGCAAAAGCTATGATCAACGAATAAGTAATCAATTTTTATGGACCAGCTGTTTTATTTAATTGTTGAATCATATTAGACTATTTATTATTATATCACCAAAAATTAATTAAATTAGCATAACACGAGCTTAGACCTTGAACATTCGATTTTTTGTTTACAGCTCGATTTTTATATTTCTCTATAGTTATCATTTCTTTTATATTTCGTTTGAAGCTATTTTTCTCTTGGTGATTCACTTTTGGTGCAACAAATTTAAATTTATGTTGAGTATTTCTAAAATGTGTAGTAAGGGCTGTTTGATCTGGTTTATTGGGGTTTTTTATTATTGAATCACAACTATATTTGTGTTGGTACACTCTTCGTTTTAAGTATTGTTCCGATGTTCCGAAATAACTGATTGATGATAAACTGATCAATTCTTTGGAACTTGTCAGTACACCCTATCCATTACAACTTACACGTGTCATCTATATTTAATTTAGTCTGCTATTTAATGTTTTTTACTAAAAGCTCATTTTTTCACTGTCAGGGCATGAATACGAGACTAACCTAGTCTCGAAACGTCGCCTTAAGAAGTTGAAAGAAACTGACTGAAACTCGAGAACCTAAACATCATATTTCCATAACAGTCAAGATAAGTAGATACCGATATATATATATATATATATATATATATATATATATATATATATATAATTTTTACTTTTTGTTCTTGAGATTTAGTATATTCTTTGACATACTTTTGGCGCCGTTTCTATTGGTATCATAATAATGAAAAAAAGTGAAAAAAATAGGCTTTTATTGGGCTATAATTAATAACACAATAGTCTAATTATAAAATTACATGTGAACGATGCTAACACATAAAAGGGTACTTACAAGTTAGTGACGATTTGATATCACTACATCAATAAACATAAAGTAGCTTTTTAATACTTTCATGTATTTGTAAATGTTGAATAGTTGTGTTGGATTGTCTATATAAACAGAAAAAAAGTTAATAAACAGTGAAGATATATATATATATATATATATATATATATATATATATATATATATATATATATTATCATTATTGGCGCGACAGACTCATAAAGAAGTCCTTGGCCTGCTCAACCGCTCTACCCCAATCGTCCCGATCGCCTGCTCGAGTGATGGAGACCTTACACAGCTTCAGATCTTCACAGACGGCATCCTTCCATCTAGCTTTGGGCCTTCCTCGAGGTCTTACTCCATCCGGATTTCCTTTATACAGCTTCTTAGCTGTTCTTTCTTCGCCCATCCTATATAAGTGGCCCAGCCACTTGATGCGTTGCATCCTGATGAAGCTCGATATCATTAGGTCTCCATATAACTCACTTAGCTCCTTGTTCCCTCTAATCCTGAGTTGGTCGTTTTCTCGAACTGGGCCGAATATTTGCCGAAGAACTCTTCTTTCGAATCTATTCAGCTTTTCCACGCTGGATTTATTCAGTGTGAGGGTTTCACCAGCGTATGTCACTACTGGCCTAATCACGGTTTTATATATCATCAGCTTGGACTTCAGGCTAAGGAACTTACTTCTCAGGAGCTTTGACATTCCAAAACATGCTTTATTACCTACTACTATCCTGGCTCTGATTTCCTCCTCCTCATCCAAATTCTCATTTATACGGCTTCCTAAATACTGGAAATATATATTACTTTCATTATAATAAAACAAGACCTATGGTCTTGCCATAGGCATTAATAGGCATGCCTTACGAATTTATGCAGCTCCGAATAAATCGATTTCCACTTAATAAAATGTATATATTGCATGGTTATATATATATATATATATATATATATATATATATATATATATATATATATATATATATATATATATATATATCGGTATATATCAACTATTCTTTACTGTTTATTAACTGTTTTTCTGTTTTTATAGACAATCCAACACAACTCTTAAACAATATATATATATATATATATATTAACCAAACTGATAACAAAATATATGTATATATATATATATTTGGTTATGATTCAATAGCAATTAGAGAACTGTCAAACTTATGTGATTCGATTTCTTACTTGGCTCAGTCCATCAACCGTCAATAACTGCCACAGAGCATCAACACTGTTTATATTGACGCTGTTTATAAATACTTATTTACTAAAGTGTTTTTGTGTTGTCTATTTAGCCTTTCTGAAAGTTTATATTTATCAAACAAGAGGCTAGAAGTGTAAGGTTTATTCATCATACAAGAATTCTAAAACAAACAACATTTCTGTCAAGGGAATTTCCTTGTGTTTGGATTCCATTTAAGTAATAAGATTGTCAATGATTTTGAACCTAATTGTGAAAGGCGAGGGCACTAGTGAATCGACCCCAAAGCGGCTGGATATGAGGCTATGGGCAACCTCCCGATACACCATTAAAAATATGGTTCCCAGCAACCATTGTGCTGTTTGATGACCAATAGGTTCGGCCAAAGAACTTCACGGTCTATAGCAACCCATTTTACAAAAAAAATACCTTCTGTACCGCAGAGACTTTGATTGAAATCTAGTTTCCAAAAATAATCAAGCAAAGTGACATCCTTGAAAGGGTTATCAACCTTGGGTAGATCTGCCATTCTATTTTTGGCAATATTTATTAATGTTAGTATTCCGATAAAACGCTTACAATTATCTTGTTATTTCAAGTTCGATTTTCTTTAGGCGTCTAACCAAGATGCCATTGCGACTGTGTAACTTTTTGACAGAAAGAACAGCTTTTGTGTGTAAATGAAGGTTTTGAGTAATGTCAAATTAGAAGGGGTTTGATTTTGATTTTTAGGACCGGTAACTTCTACCATCATTAGTTATTCTTAAGAGGTTCTTTATTATTATTGCCAAGAGGCTGAGTGTTCCCAGGAATCAAAATAGCGAATGATAATTTCAGTACAATGCGTTTCTCCAAATGTTGCGGGACCATAAATGAACAAACCTAACAAAGTAAAAAAATGTTTCCAACGCACAAAGGGCGAGGGGCTTTAATCTAGGTCCTACTGAAAGGACAAAGGGCGGAAAATTAATTAAATAGGGCATTTCTCACTTTCCCTTTTCCTCTGATCTTTATCAGCCTTTCCGTTTCCGGTTTCAGGGCAGGCGTCAATTAGAGAGGTTCCGCTACCGCTAAGCCACAACTTTGAACAAAGAAGAGTTCGTTTTATATTGTGTTTTATTGTGATAGTTTATTTGTTTATTGTTTTTTAATCATTATTTTATTATTTTGTTTCTTATCAAAATAACACTAGTTATCATTATATTACAATAATTAAACCCGCCTAATGATCCCTCTCATTTAGTCCTTACAGAAATAAATGACAAAAGCCTAACTTGTAAATACTGTACACAGCGGACTTTATCAATATGAATTAAACGCTAAAATACTCAGAGTAGCACAAGGGTATGTTAAAAATGGTGAATAGAAAAAACCCAAAAAATTATATAGGATGAAATAGAAAAAATCCCCAAAACAAAGCCCCAAGTCTGTAGTTGTTTGTGAAGCGTCTTGGAGCAAGGTTGCAGTCTCTATTTGATGACTTTTGATGTGATTTTCTTTTGGTGTGTGCTCTGACCATGCCGGAACGAAACGTTGACTGGTTTTTTTTTCTATTATTTTACAGACTTAGTTATAATTTAAGTGAAAAATAGTTGACTTGATAATTCTAATAATGGAGTGAAATTTTCAGGGGGTGCAGCCAATGATAAATGACCAATATATATACATTATTTCTCGTATTGAGTTTTTGCTCAAATTTATTGATTAAAATCTTATACAAAATTGTATTTAAAATTTATTAATAAATACATTTTTTACAGTATGAAAATACAGTTGAAAATAATCTTCTATGAGAATTATAACAGATTGGCAACGCTATCTTCTAAATTTTCATTGAATGGTTTCTAGTGTCATTTATTGAATTGTTCCAAATCGCATACACGTGCTGAATTTTTTTAGAAATCTTCGTGCCTCAAGTGTTCTTTGAAGAAAATTATATATTGATTGGCGTTTTGTTTTTGAACTAGACTCACCACAGAAACAAAGCACAAGCATTGTAACAAAAATGATACAGAAAAAATTTTTACCAAATATTATTTATTGAATTAAAAGGGAATTTATAGATAAATATTTTTAAGAAATAAATTAATGTTTAATGTTTTTAATTAATTTTTATAAGGTCATGAGGCCATTAGGAGCCTAATGGGGAAATGTCTTGTTTATTATTAAATGTAAAGCTTTAGCTAAATTAACTTAAGAAAAATTATTAATCATTACATATTTCATAAGTTAGTAGGGGTAGTTACAGTCTCGTCAACTTACGTCACGATACGTCATTTCTACGTCACAATACTATCTGCATGGGCGGTATTTCCCACCAATTCTTTTCAATAAAAAAAAACAAAAACAATAACCTAGGATATCTAATCCAGCCATTATGTGAACATTTTGGTATTAGAATCTGGTTTAATTTAATATTCCTTGGTGGACCTTTAACTACACCAAACTGGCAACCACTGGAATAATTACTAATTTATATGTTTTTCATCTGTATTCATGCTTGTATTTACTTTTAATGAATAAGTAGTAGTTTACAGTACTCATTGCCTTTTTATAAGAAAATAATTAAGCAGAATAATTCAGTTTTCCAATTAATTACGAAGTATATAAACAGAAAAGGGCAAGGGGAATGTAAATAAAGACAAGGATGCTAGATAAAGGGCGAAATAAGAGAGAAGCTTAGAAATACTCATTAGCTTTAACAAACTGGGGGAGGAGAGCTCCTGTTAGGTGTCGCATTATGTCTACTTAGCCGTGTCTCCAACCCCTACTAAGTTTATTCAGCATTTTACAGGAGGCTGTATTATTAAGAAGAAGAGTTTAACCAGAACTATCAGTCTATAAAGTTTAAATTAATATTTAGGATCAATAAAAAATTCTTTTATGTTACTCTTAGCTCTGCCGAATGGAAAGCGTCAAAGGGATAGACCGAGGTGTAGTTGGGATGATTGCCTTAAGAGGGATGTAGTGGATTTGGGTTTGGGTAGTGGTCCGTGGAAGGAAGTCTGTAAGCAGAGATTGGTGATATTGTCATCGAGACTTCAGATTCGCTAAGCTTATTATTATTTCATTCTTCAAAAGTCTCTGACTACACATGATGTAACAGCTAGGTCACTAGCCTAAACAAGGCTGCGATTCATTAAAAAAGCATCAATCGCAGAACTTAAAAAATCAGCGTTTCGTGATGAATAAGAGTCTGGAAATGCGCTTTCGAATTGAGAATTGTTTTCGAAATTTTTTCCTTAAAAAATGTCAAAATCTGTGAACACATGGAAATCTGTAGGAGACAAGTCTTGCAAATAAGGTGGGTGTTCGAGGTCTTCATGACTATTCTTCAAAGCCTGTACTGCCAGAAGAGGTCTATAGGTATAGGTCCTTCCTATTAACCAATTCAGTTTGGTTTTGAGTAGATATTTTTTTTAATTATGTCAATATCCCTGCAGTACCATTGGATAGAAATGATATGTGTATTATTTATGAATTAAATATTTATTTATGAATTTATCAGTGTCACCAACTGAAAATTTTTCGAAACAATAAGGAATAGTCTGTTCGTTACAACACCTTTCCCCGAACGCGGTGGTAACGTTTATTGACACTTTGGCTGTCGAATGTCCAAGTTTAAATTCTTAAAAAGAAAATCGCCTGTTACCATGGTCATGTTTGATGGCCATAATTATGTTATTCAATTGTAGTGATAGTATATAAATATTATCAAAAAAGACCGGATTAATAACAGCTCATTGCGATCAGTAAAAATACAGATAGTAAATAACAAAAAGTCCCCTATTCCACTTTGATTTTTATAATAATAATAATCAAAAAAAAGAGACGACCCAATATATATTAAGGGGTGTGTTTTATTATTGCTTCAGTAAATAGAATTGAGCAAGAAATTAAATATCTTTTCCGACCACAATAGTTCCCTTAGGCTATTGATGTGTTTTGCGGTAGTCCTATTCAGTTTAATTTACTATTGTAGAACAATACGTTATACTGAAAAATATAGGCAATCTGAGTATTGACATCTAGGTGATATCTCTTTACTGATTAGTGGAAGAAAGCCAATCCTAAATGGCTAATCCTGAGCCAGGTTAAGAACACTTCCACATAGCGGATATTGTAAAAGAGTTCTACAGTTTTATTTCTCTCTTCAATAGTTTATTTTAACTTTGAGGGCTCCTGTACTGCATACTTGAGATTAATTGTACTGCATGCTATTACTTGAGATTATTTTCTTTCAGTGGATTTGATTGTTTCGATGTTAAAAGGACGATCCTCGACCAAGGATCGAGACAAGTCCAGACATTTAAATTAAACTCCATGATCCTCGGTTTTTCCTACTCCGTTGGATTCCAGGTTCTACAGAGTACATGTTTCCTAATGTTTGTTGAGCCCTCACTCTAAAAATTACACCATGCAATTACAATTACAAGATTATTAATATTCAATGCAGGGGAGGATTGCAGTGCCGTGGTTATTTTTTACCTTAGTCTTTTAGAACCTAATGTTTAAGTTGTGATCCGAAAGGCGTTTAAATAAAAGAGAAACATTCATCTGAATAAAAGATTTTTGTAAATAATAAATAATGTTAATAAATAAATAAATAAAGAATAAATATTTTTGTAAATAATGTTTTGGTAAATTTCTTATTTTGCTTTATTATTTTTCTAGTAACTGCATTTAGTCCCTTTTCAATAAAATTTAACGTTTTACTTTTCAAGGTACATTAAATCCAATATTTTTCTGCATAATTTAATATGGTAAGTCAAAAAGTAGTGAAATCAACCCCCCCCCCCCCATCCCTCCCAAAAAGGAAAAAATACCTGTACCACAACATCCAACTAAGTGTTTTGGTTTTAGTACGACGTACAGTACTGTACAGGTTTTGAGGCAGTTTTCGCTGTTTCAAACCAAATAACCTCTACTGTATTTTTGGTGGGACTTGAAAGGAATCATTTATTATGAGCTGCCAAACACTAAATTCAGATCTCTACTGTCATCAACGGGACCGTTTAAGTTTTCGATCGACCAGAAACGGCAAGAATTGGCCAACAGAAGAAGTGTTGTGTACCATCAGGACAACGCAAGGCCACACACTTCAGTAGTTACTCGCCAGAAACTCCGGGAGCTTGGTTTTAATGCATCCACCGTATTGTCCGAATCTGCCATCAAGCGATTAGCACCTTTTTCTCCCATTACCAAACTTCCTGAGTGATAAGAAATTGGAATCAAGAGAAGATTGTGAAAATCGATTACTAGAGTTTTTCGCCAATAAGGACCAAGACTTCTATGAGAGAGCCATCAAGAAGCTACCTTTAAAATGACAACAACAGGGTGCATATTTGAACCAAATCGGACAATCCAAAACATCATCTATAAAGTTTTGAATTTCATGCAAAAATAATAGACTTCTTTTTCTCCAACCTATTATTAAGTTTATAAATGCTTATTCTTCTGTGGCTCACATATGTTTGAAAATTCGTGGTTGGATAATGTATAGATTGATTTTCAGGTCCTTTAATTATTTAATTATATTTTATATAATCTGTTATATAATTGGGCATGGTTTTTTTCTTCAGCTCTTTTTTGATTTTTTTTATTTGAAATAAAAAAATATTTTTAATGCAGATTTCCTATTAAAGTTGTATTTATGAATCAATATTTACAACATTTAACAAGCGTGTTTTCTTAGATGTGTCCAATGATATTTAACTGCGCAACTGGGCATTGTACAAGGTCCGGTGAACTAGAGCTTGGCTTCTGTTGGGCCAGATGTTGGGGAGTCTCCAACCTCAAATCAATTTATAATTTCCAAACTCACCCTTAACTGTTTGAGCAAATGCCCTTAATTTATATGTGTGTAAAGCTTATATAAATCTGTAAAATCATTAACATAAATTAGTAATTGAAACGCGGGTTTTCATTTGTTTTTTTATTGGTTGTAAAGTATTGATTGGCACCCCTAATCTAATTTCAATTTCTTCAAAATTTAAGAATTTATATCAATTTATGGAATATAATATAATTATTTATATTGTGAAATAGTATAAAGAGGAGCATTTTTTTAAATTGACTGCAATCGTTACAAAAATACATATTAAAACAAATGCAGTAAACCTGAATTAATGCTTTGGTATGTTATATTACAACTGTTAGGTTAGTTTCGAAGCGAGACTTAAGCATCGGTCCGACATAGAGCCATATTAATCAGTCAATTATACAATCGTAATTACAGGATTGGTAAGGATTATCCAGCACACGTGGTTATTGTTAATATAGTTAATTGGAATTATTTGAATAGGCTTTGTCATATTTAATTAGTGATAAAGTTTAATAAAAATATCGACGAGATAAGGCAATATCTAAAGGAAAAAATATAATTTGTTTTTGATCAATAAAAATGAGAAAAAACTTCCAAAAGAGATAAAAAATGCGAATTTTAATGCAATAGGGAAAATCCCAAGAAGCAAAGCCTCATGTCTCTAAAAGTACTGGTCATAATAAGGTTTTTATAATCTCCCAGCAGTTCCTGTATAACATTAGTTTTTAGTGGGAACGTCTGGAGGAATATTGCTTTATATATTCGATAAGTCTGTTTGGATATGAGATGTGTTTCACTTTGTCTTCTTTGGTATGATTTTTGGTTTTTCCTGATGATGCCTAAATCGGTGAGCTATTAACTAGTTAGTTTTCCCAGTATTTTAGAGACTGGTGAAATATAATTTCGAGATATCATCTGTCCTAAGGCGAAGCTAAAAATTGAAACAAAATACATACACGGAAAGTTAAAATATATTTAACTTCCCTTGTCAGACATCCCAAAGAAAAACATACAAAAATGAAAAACGGCTGTCTGTAGATAATTTTTGTTATTAATTTCAGCGGATGAGATTCCTTTATGTTTTTTTAAAAGCCAGAAGAAATTGTATACCTGATTTAATAATTAGAAATCAGTACATTTCTAGTTTTGCCCTGAACCAACAGTTCCTGATTTTTGTTAGGGTGTAGACATATAAGTATATAGAAAATTACATTCTGTAATTTAGGATGTTTAATGTGGTAAAGATATAAATGGTACACATTTTATTTAATTAATTATGTTATTGGTTTTTAAATTAATTATCGTACTAAGACAGTTTATAGTTTTCAGCATGATTTATGATAAGATTGCGATTAATGATAACTTTTAAATTTTATAAGAAGATAATTCAGTAAAAGATCAAAAATATCACATTTATAAACCTACTACTACCTAAACCCATGATTTTTAAAAACAATTTTTATGGAACAAAATAGACTAAAATCTATATTTTAAAATGATTTGAAAATGTTAATAATGTGATTTTTTTTAGTTATTCTCTTTTAAATGCTTTAAAATATAAATATAAATTCAGATAAATTGTAGAAAAAGAGCCTATATAACGGTTTGAAGACTTCAACGACACCTAGTGAGGATCTGGTGAACTCTACTGGTGTAGAATCGATTCAGAGGCGCTACTGAAACAAAGGCTTTTAACCTTAAAAGCCGATGGTTTACTGAAAAAGTAAAATCTGCTGTCTAATATTTAGAATTATTTTTAATTACACCAACCTAATACCACAAGTCTAATTATTTATGCTATGCCATCAATGTCTTGTATAAGTCTTTGAATGAATGGTATATTTTATCTGAATGCCTAAGCCAAACAAGACTCATGTTTATTATTCAGGTATATTTATGACGTGTCTTCAGTTATAGACAAGAAATTTAATACTCAAAGTATTTCAAGAAACATAAAGTACCTGGTGGATTTGAATGGATTTTTAATAAAAAAATATATTTCTTATTCATTTTTTTTCATGTAAATATGATTAAATATTTAGAAATAAACGATCACATCTTCTGGACCACAGATCTTTAATTACGAAACAAACGACTAATCTATAGCACTATACTAAGACCTACTTGGACATATTGAACAGAACTTTGGGGTTCAGCAAAACATATCCATATACAGGAGATGCAAACAACACAATCCAAAATTCTAAGAAAAAATAATTACTGCTCTTTGGCTTATTCCGAATAAAACTATACGCAACGACATAAACATTTCCACTTTAAAATTATATATTCACAGAAAATACACATGATCAAAATCAACCTAAATTCAACAAAATCCATTAGGTCTTTCACTTGTCTACTCCCTGTAACCCCGACTTAAGAGAAGATTGAAAGAAAAAGGTCTTCTCAGAAACTATTAATCATTAAAAAAATGTTTTATTTAAACAAATCAAGGATAAAAAATACAAATACTGAGATCAAGGATGCGAAACTGCGCATGTGTTAATGTAGAATAAAATAAGAATGATAACAATTTGTAGAATTTTCAGAACACCCAGATTTTTTACATGAGTCGATAGTAAATAAATATAATATCTGTTCTACTCAATTCGAAAGAAACGATTTACAAACCTTAGACTTTTATATAATGTAAATAGTTTAACAAGTTGTTCACTATTAATTTATTTTAAATAAGTAATTAACAGTATGCGCTTAGTTTCAAATTTTTAAACGATAGAAATTTATTTATTAACAAATTATATTACACAAAGATAATATCATTATCTTTATGTAATATAATTTGGTTCGAGTTTACATCGGTTAGCATAAAAGCATTCTATAATCCACGAGAAAAGGATTAGAATTTTTAAAAAGGAGAAAATAATCCATGGTAAGCCACCTAAAAGTCTGTCTTGTTAATGATCCCTATCCTAATTAAACCTGGATAGGAAACGTTTAGGACCTCCGCCATGGCATCGACCGACTAGCCACCAGAAGCGTAAAGTGGAGATAAATGAATAAACTATTTAAAGAAATGAGCAATTCATTTATAAACAAATGGGTTTCAAGTTGAACGTTTGAAAAAGAAAGTTGAAAACTCTTTGATTTTTCCTATTAAACCGCTATAGGAGCGAATTAACAATCCATATCCTTTCCGTATATGGACCATCTTCTTCTATTATCTATGATGTCCTGTCAGTATTTCTTTAACCTCTCTCTCAGTACCTTCTTCCATTATCCTGACAGAGATCACGTTTGTCATTTGAGTTCCTCTCCCAATAAAAATGTATTTATTGAAATTTACAACTGTTTATTGAATATATCAAGTAAATATAATATAAGATGAATAATGTCCCGAGATAAAGGTAAGTAGAGAAACTACCCAGTGGTAGTACTCAACGACAGAATTAAATAACATTCCTCGTTTGATTTCAATTATGTGTCTATAAACCCATCTTTCGCCCAATGTCTTCCTTAATAACCTGCCATCTCATTCAACAATTTGATTGACTAGCCCTCATTTATATGTTACCTAAGTTTTCGAAGCAAATAAACATTATGGCTTTACCACTATACCTTTTTTTTTTTTTTTACACTTTATTGAAATATTACAATCTGCCAATTGTTGGCAATAAGTGATAGTGCTAAGTATTAGATAAACAATCATTCCATATAAACAAAACAAAAATAAATGAATGTGATAAGAATATATAAATGCGGAAAAATATATAGATGCGGAAAAATATATAGATGCGGTAATATAAACAAAATTAATGCGAAAATGATAATAAAAATAAAATTATTGTTTTCATCCATACCATAATTACACTATTTACAATTTTCCTGGGGGCCCCGAACTAAGCTTCTTCCCCCGGAATGAAGGCAAAGCAGGACCCTAGTCTGAACCATTCTTCATTTCGATCTCCTTGGCCATGTACTCCACTAACGAATAATTTTCACCCAGAAAGATTTAAAAAGAAGTTAAACAATATCAAAGATTTGCTGATTAAAAGAAAAAGGTCAATAATTAATTAACTTAGTTGATTGGAAAAATTGTTTTTCTTGGAAAACCAACCACTTAAAACTAACTGACTGGAATAACAGTGTAGTTCTGTGATTGGAGGCACCGAACTATTTTTTTGATAGAAACTAACCACTTTAATTAATGGCCTTTCCTCTGGAACATTCTGTTCCTAGAGAACTGATAAAAGGAGTTTTCTACATTTCGATGAATTCTTGTTAATTAAGTATTAATTATTAATTTGATTTACGTTCTATTTCTGCTTAAATGATTCGTTTAATTTTATTCATTGCTAACTTGGTTACTAAGATTCGCATAAGCATATAAAAGACTAAAAGTGGTACGGACTAATAGTGGTAATCATTCCTTAGGTTGTCGCTTCGAGTTGAGTCACAACAAGTCTTAAATTTTAATTCGTTTACCTTTTAATATTTTCCAAAAATACAAATTATCACGAGCTTTATTAATAATAATTACATACTGAAGCTCATGATAACTTGTATTTTTGGAAATTATTGAATATGAAACAAATGAATAGTTAAAAATTGTAACTTAACTCGATGCGGATCAGATACCCTTAATACTTATGTACATTACTGAGATATATATACTCTTATTACTATCTTCCTGCTTTTTGGCGTGCTGTTTACTAACCATGGCATACGGATATTCTCCAAATCGTTCCTGGTTACCTACAGATCCCCTATGCAACTAACTGGTTCCATAGGTAGCAGACCAGCTGCCAACTGCACCAACAATCCCAGGCTCCACAATTACTGCAATTGCAACAGCTGAGCAGGTGATATTAATGCTACACTGACACTAATAGCGCTTAAATGCTATCATGTGCATTATTTATTTATTATAATATGCATTATATATATATATATATATATATATATATATATATATATATATATATATATATATATTATATATACTATATATACTGTTTTTGTGTACTTATTTAATGTATGTGTTTCGTATGCTTGTTAAAATATATTTTATCGGAGTTTAAGACTATATTTTTCTCATAATCATGCCATAAAGTAAGAAAACTGGCAAGTTTACGGGATGTATATTAAACCACACACTAGTATAAATATAAAATTGAGATTTCGCACATTCGAAAACCTAAATTTTTGGTAAAATATTAAACCGCAAGTCGAAAACCTAAATTTTTGGTAAAATATTTTTTTTTTTTATGGGTTTGGTACAGTTATTCCTTATGCTGATATGTACACTAAGGTCCTCTCGGGTGGTTGCAGACAGGAGCAGGGGAAGATTTTTGATGATGTACAAACCTCCTCCCTATTAATCTGGTACATACTTGCCAATTATACTTCATATAAAACAGATAATTTTTATAATTATTTATGTGTATTAATATAATTATTTATTTTTATAATTCATAAAAAACAGAGCCTCATATAGTCAATTTAAACCAAATTTTATAAATTTTTTTTTTTATTAATTGTTATAATTTTAAACTATTTTATTTTGAAGAGAAAAGATTTGTCCAGGGCCGGGATTCGAACCCGATTTCTTTATTTCTCAAAAGGAATCCCGACCCTGGACAAATATTTTCTCTTGAAAATAAAATATTTAAGCCTTCTTCTGTTTGCAATTGTTTGTCCTTCGTGGAAGGAAATGTTTTTCACACACGCGCGTATGCACACAATTATACAGATACTCACATACGTATGTATGTCAAATACATCATTCATCCATCAATCGGAAAACTTTAATCTCTAAACTGAACATACTATTTCCGATTTTTTGGGAATTCTAAGGGAATTAGGTGATTGAATATACGGGATTTAAAGGTTGAAAGATTATTGGAATGACGAATGGAAGAAGGTATAGAGTTCCAAAGAGACGAGGATCGGATGAGGAAAGCTCTGTCAAAAGCTGCTGTTCGGTGGGATGCTGAATAAAGATCTAACAGCCGAGAACGGGTGTTATTGGAGAGGACTGCGGGTTTGAATTGAAGGAGATCGAAAATGTATGATGGTCGGCGGGATTGGATAACTTGGTAATGATATATGCCATAGTGTCATCAAGCGACATTGAACAAACAATAATCACATTACCCTATATTCGTGTACAAATCCTTTTTCACAATTGTAAATGAATTAATGCCTACATAAAAAGTCTAAAGGACATCTAATTAATGATAAGATATTTTTATAAATTTTATTAAATTACTTGAAGTAGAAGACTAAGGTTATTCGGGAAACAACTAGACTGGGCTACTGCTCGTGGAGTTCTTGTAAACTTGAGATAAGCTAGCGGCTAAACCACGCGATTGCCTTCAGGCACGCCACTTGGAGAAACAGTAATTAATAATACGGTCATTCTAGAAGTAGATAAATATACCTTTTCTTTATAACTACATTATTCTTTGTTTAAAAATTAATGATTTATTTTTTAATTAATATATGTAGGTGAATGATGGTATGTAATTTATATAACTACTAGATACAGTTTTTATCTACGAATTTTATTTTACAATATTTTAACTATTTAAATGAAAAGAAACAGTTCTAAATTTAAAGTTTGAAATTTTAGCATCTTCTAAGGCCAGGTCGGAGAGAAGGAATCTAAGAAATTCCTATTTACCTACCTATGTGGCGCTACAATCCTTGTGTGGATTCTGGCTTCAATCTCTACCCTGTACTGAACCTATAACCCCTAATGGATTGTACTGTTAGTTTTTTTTTTTTGTTTTTTTTTCTTTATTTCCTTGTTTATAAAAAATAATTTTTGAAGAAAATCGTAAGAAACGCATCGTTTTCCTTCCATGAAAGAAAAACGATAACAAACAAAAGAAGGTTTAATTTGAATTTGATTCGACTTTGTGAGGCTCTGTTAGGCAGAAGGGGTTCAATAACATACAAGTGAAAGATAAACGCGTTCTATTTGTACACTGAGAGATGTTTCAGACAAAGGACATCAAGGAGGAGGTGACAAGACTGTATTCTTAGGCGAAACTATTTACTAGTAAAGATCGGTATGAGAGAATGACATGACGTATATTTTTAGCAGGTTTATCGATTTCTTTTAATCGATTATTAACCTTGTATCATTGAGATAAATAGATACTTTATTTTGTGACTACAAGTTGATCATAGAGACGATGCTCTTATAATTATTATTAGCAACATGGGAGAGTGAATGATTTATCTTTTAAGCCAGTGTTATTGAAACATGTGCTCCTTTTACTTTTCAGATAAGATATATTTTAAATCGTTAAAAGAATAAATAGATATTTTAGATAGATATTTCATTGATAGCTTTCACTTATTCAGTTTTTAAACTTATTAAAAAACATTTTTTCTACAATTTAAACTCTTGCATGGTATTTGGAATTTGGTGGTACTGTACCGTTTAGTAAACGGTAGAGACAGTACTGTTTTATAATGAATATTTTACAACAGTAAAAACAAAAGACATCTACATTTAGAACCATTAAATATTTTAGGGCACTCTATTTAGCAGATTTACCAAGATCAGGTTCGACCGTTAGTATTCCCCAATTAAAGAACACGCTTTAGAGGCTGAGTGAACCCAAATAAGGTGTCCGGTTCACTCAGAGTGGATTAACAGCTTTTAAAAATAAATAATATTTCTAAAATATACTATAACTCTAAATTTCCATCATATGTATCAAGAAAAATAACTAGTAGGAGTTATAAATGTTTATATCTTATAAAAGAGATCGAGGCAGTTCAGTGAGTAGAGCTTGGGTTCAAATTTGGCTGTGACAGATAAATTATTTTATCAGTAAAAAGCCAGGGATGTACCCTGTGAGATGTGGAGATCTTCCTGAAGTTCACCCAGTATTTATAAAGCGGGTACCCTAAATTGGGGGAGTAAATCATCTCCTTGCTCAATCGTTGTCTTGGAAACAGCAGATTCTTCCATGTACTAAATCCATGGGTTTTAGTGGTACGAGTTTTTTTTTTATATTATAAAATTCAATATTCTTTTCTATATTGGATGATCATCTCTTTATATTGGATCATGTTGTGCAATATAACAGGCGGATTTCGAACTTTATATTCACAGCCTATGTGCGACATAACTATAGGAATACGTGCCTCTTCCAAGATCAATAGAACTGCGAAACACATAACTGAGCTTTCCAGCACGTCCGTCGAATTTGTGAGATATCCACCTCAGACGACTGGAATTCCGATGAGGTGGGGAGTAGAGCAGTAGAGGGGAGTACTGTGCTGCTCGAGTATTATTAGATAATTTCTTGAGGAACTGGATGGTGAGATAAAACTTTATTGTTATCCAATTATTGAATGGTAAACAAAAAATAAACGTGATAATATTTAAGAGAACTAAGTGCCACGCCAGTCACAACGTCAGACAGTGGCCCCCTGACTCCTATCGCCACGTATTCAGATCTGTTTCTACTTTCTCCTTTCACAAGGCCGCTTGGTCTAGGGGTATGATTCCTGCTTTGGGTGCAGGAGGTCCCGGGTTCAAATCCCGGAGCGGCCCGTAGTTTTTTTAAATTTTTATAAACTGGTAATTTATAAATAATGTATTAAAATGAAAAAAAATGAATTCGTACGGATATTTCTACAACATTTCTATATGAAATTATAAACAAGTTTTTAGTGATATGGTATTTTATCGGCTATTCCTAGCATTAGATCGAGAAACTACCTTTTGTTCAGTTCTATCGGTTAAATTTTAAATATTTAAAGAAAATAGCAGACCACAAACCATTTTTTAAATATTTAAATAAATATATAAGAATATTTTTATTTATTTAGATTTGCTAAATAATTTTAGACTAATGTACCACAAAAATAAACCTATTCCAGGACTAGTGGTATATTTTTTTAAATATCTTTTTAATAAAGACTGGTATGCTTTAATGTACCTATGATATTAAATATGAAGTATTCCCATACAGTACAATTAAATGGAATGATAATTCGCAGCCCACAACAATTCAGTAGATACGAATAACAAAAAATAAAAAAAGATAGAAGCCCCCAGTGAGTAAAGTGCTGAGATGCTAACCTGAAGGTCCCGGATTTAAATCCGGCTGTGGCATATAAATTATTTAATCTGTAGTGAGATCTACAAACCCTCCTCGGGTCCTAGAAACAGTAAAGTCTCTACAGTGTACTGAGCCCAAGGCCCTTGGTTTGTAGTGGTACAGGGTTTATTTTTATTTTTTTTTTGTTTGGCACGAAGTATAACGAAATGAGGGTAACAGAAAAAATAAAAATGTTATGTATTGAGACTTAATAATATAGGAGTTAAAAAAGTAGCATCGAGTGTAACATTATGAAGTCTTCCCATCGTTATCATGTAATTTATTCAATAAGATTACATATATTTTAAAAATATTTATTCCTAATTTTGCAAAATCTTGGCTCGTTACCCTCGTACCCAATTGCTATGGAATGGTTACGCCCTAGCCAATTTCTTGCTCCAATGAGAATACAGTATCACCGCTGGATAACCAGTATCTAATATTGGCTCATTTCCCACTTGGCTGATTTTAAGGCCGCCATATTTTATAAGTTAAAATACTAATAATTTAACAATTTTATTATACTATAATAATAGTATAGTATATTATTAGATGTAACCCTCATTACCTTTTCTGTTATGTACTTACTAATCTCTATCTTATATAATTCTATCACTTCATTAAACTTTTTTAAGGTTCAGGTAGAAGTGAGATGAAAGAATTATTAAATGCATTTGGAAATGTTATAAGGCTCAGGATGAGATTCTGAAGGTCCCGGGTTCGAATACGACTGCAGATAAATTATTTAATATGTTATCTACCATGAAAAGGATCTGCAGACACCACATAGTCTCGACCATGTACTGAACACAAGACACTTCATGGGTAGTATTGGTTTTCGTTTGGGGGGCGTAATATTTAGCAAATTCGGGAACTCCGGACTGCTTGGATATAAACCATGTAAAGAGGAGAATTTTGATAAAACCGTTTTGTTATTAAAAATATAAAAGCATATAATAAAAAATATAAAGCATTATTTTACATTATTAATTAGAAAAAGAAAATATACTTTATAGGTTAAGATTTATCTAAAATATACTTCGTGTTTATTCATAAAAGTACTGGTGGCTTGTTTCAAAACAACGGAGTGCTGCTTTGTTATTAACGTGGAATTAGAAAATCATTTGCCTCAGTAAATAAATTGTATTATTGTTCATCATGGAAACCTGACGCATGGGGATTACCAAAGGTAGTTGGATAAAGAATTTACCATCAAAAATTGCTATTGAGTTTAAGTTTTATATTATTAATGTTAGTAATCAACATGCTATTCGTGTTCCGAAGAATCATCATAATCATCAAAAATTTAATCTTATTGATTTTAAATAAGTCTCAATGCATATGTTTGTTTTTCATTTGTCCTAAATATACCAAAAAGAACTTTTGAAACATGCTTGTAGTAAAAGTTTGAGCAGAAATGGTTTAGAAAGCTTATTTAAATTAATTAACATTTTCAGAACGTCAAATTCTTAAAAATTAAAATTTGTAAATGAATTTAGAATTAGCTATGTATACTCATTGAGAAAGTCCATTCCCAGATCTAGCTGGCATATAGTCTTTTCAGATTTTTGTTATTAAAAAATTTAACTTTTACCTGAGACGTAACCCTCCCCGTTCACAACATATAGCACACTTGTCCGCAAGATAGTACAGTCTTTACAACTCCTTCAAAAATTTGTTTTCTGCAGATAGGGATCTAGTACAGGGAAGATCTCTTTTTTTGTCTCTCGTGTAAAAGTAAGAACTAGTTGCTTTTTTCCAGTTTTGGATTTATATTAGCGCATGAATGGTTTGAACGAAACTTTAACAAGGTGGTAATTTCACACGTTGATGTTATTATTTAGTAGGCATCTCTTAAGAAATTCAGTGTAGATAAAAAACAAAATTAAGACGAGATGTGATAAATGCTCAAATACAGTTGAGAAATCCATTTTTCTTTATTTTTGGAAAAACTTTGTTTTGCTGGAAAACCTAATAAAATTAATGTCCGTTGAATGGATTGAAATATTTGAATATGTTAACTTAATTTTGGTTTGATCATCCCTCCTTCTGTTCATTATCTTTGAACCATCTCGCTTAGACTGGTGATGTGAGATGTGGTATATCTGGTCTAAATTTATTTGTTTTTATATTCTTCTACCCTCATGGAGCATAAATCAGAGAAGCTTTGACTGATCAACCAATTACTAATATTTCAGATACTCAAAGCAATGAGTTTGGAATCATAATGTTGGAAGCTTCCAATACACAAATATAAATCATGACATTATTCCCATAAACAAATGATGGTTTAGTCGAATACTGAAATATAAAGGAGAGTGAAGAAGCTCCGTGTATAGAACTAGCGTGTTCGAATCCAGCCGTGGGTAATAAAAAATATAATTTGTTAACATACGCAGATGGACCCTGTGGGATCTTCAGACCCTCCTGGGGCTCAGTCAGCTTAAGTAGCCTTAATTGGGGAAAACCTGGTGGTTGAACATGGTCTTGGACACATCACCTCCCTGCCCAACCTTTGCCCTTGAAACAATACAGCCTACTTATCTAGCGTGTTTTGAAGAACCTTCATGGGTTGAAATGACACTTTTTTTTTTCTCAAATATTATTAATAACTAGATTCAGTTGATAAATTACACAAGATCCCGATGTGTGGAGACTGAAAGCATGCGTAAGGCGTTCCCTGGGAGCCAACAGATGTTTCGGGAGAACGGAAGGAGATTGATCGACAGCGACCGCATTGGCAGTCATTGCGGGCTAATTCTATGTAAATAGAGGATATGCCTAATTCTGAAGTGAACTTGAGGCTGCCTTTGTGGTCTTGCTTGGCTGCCAGAAAGGGAGTGAAACAAGGGGGTTATATATCTCTTTAATGTACAAGCTGAAAACAGAGAATTCCAGAAGACTTTCATTATAAGTTCTTATAAAATATTTTATTTATAAATCGAATTCCTACAAAACTGTCATTATTAATTTTGTTCTATAATGAATAAAATATGATAAATAAAGAAATATTAAAAAAAAACAACAACACTGCAACTCTTGAAGAGTCTTGAGGAGCGGAGTGTGGTAAAGCACTTAGTTGCAATTCCGAAAGCCCCATGTTCGAATCTGGCTGTGGCAGATTTTATTTAATTTTTTTACAGCCGGGAATGGATCCTTTAGGATCTCCTATAATATGGGTACCCAAAATAGGGGAAAGTCCTGGCGGTTGAGCGTATTCTAGAATATTTCTTCTCCCTGGATAGCTATTGTCCAAGAATCTGGACAGTTTCTACCACGTATAGAAAGAACTATGACTGTTCATGAGCCGTAGTGATACAGGTTTCTATTTTTAATTTATTACAAAAAATTGTGTCGCTCACATAAATGTATTAAATAGTAATATATGTATGCACATAATCACCAATAATGTATCAGCTAGTGCATACTTTTTAAGTGTGTGTATTATGTTTTATTATTATTTATCATATTTGCACCTTCACACCTTTATGCTTTTTATGCACTTAGGCCTGAATGACATTTTCTTCTTGATTTGTAGGAATTTGAATATGGGATGAATGATAAACAGTTTCTGTGGAGGTCTTATAGGAAGTCTAGGTTGCAAAGGAAGGGAAGTTAAAGGGCTAGAAGATTTTGGTGATGGGTTAACTAGTAAAATTGTATTATTTACTTTGAATACGTGGAGTTACTGTGGTTATGCCCACGCACTTAAATCATATGGAATGCGTGTGATATGAAATAAAATTAAGAGTCATTACAATTTTTTAAGATTGTATATCAATTTACACCATCTATCTTTCCGGGGCGACCTGTACTCTAATGGTTAGCGTAACAAACTACTAAGCCCAAGATCGCGGGTTTGTAGCCCGGCAGGTGGCCCTAGGATTTTTTAAAAGGGGGTAAAAAATCCTTAGTTACGCCGTCCTTCGGAAGGGACGTTAAACGGGGATCCCGAGCCTGTACTATGTCAGGTACTCGTTAAAAATCCCTATCCTAAGTAAACCTGGATAGGCAAAATTTAGAGCTCCTAATGTAGCATCGTCCGATTAGCCATAGCAGAAAAAAGTGAGGTTAAATGAACAAACAACAACCATTTATCTTGGAATTTACGATTGAGTTGTTTGTAACTTTAAGCTGGATCCCAAAGTTTTCTATATGTCCAAATAGCTCTTGGTATAATTTTGTAGATTAGTTTATTTTTTTCGTAAATCTTTAGAAGATCTGTAGACCAGAAGTTGTGATAGCTATTTGTAGCATCTTTTCAGTTCTTGCCTTTCAGTGTTTGTATTAAATAAAATAAAATCTTCAGATAGAATACATGCTAGTGGAAGCGAAATCTAATCACTGAAACTTAATATGTGTAATACAGTTCTTCAGAATTTTTTAGTAGCGTAAAACGATTCTCTTATCTTTCCTATTGATATCGGTCAGGGAATATCTATTGTTTTCAAGATACCATGGATCAATCAATGTCACATAACTATTTGTTAGTCTTTTGTGATTGATGTATGAATGACTTCGTATTTTTCAGTAGATCGCATCTATAACGTATTTATTTAGCAACGATAAATTATAAAAGTGAATTAGGTAGTACAATGATAGTGATTACTCTAAACACGTGTAATGGAGGTAATGGCCAAACAACTAACAGCGGTTAAAAGGCTTAAAAATGTCAATTTATTTTTAGGAATAAATTGTGATTTATTACTTCTTAACATGTTTAAAGAATCAGTATATAATAAACTTCCCATGCATTCTAAATGAAATTATCGTTTTTACACTAATTTATCCGAGCGGTAAGGTACTGCACAAGTCAAGTTTGTTACCACCACGATTTCCTTCGGTGATAAAGACGTTTCGTTTCTGGAGAGTTACTCGATTAAAAATAAATATTTTCTATTAATTTTTCAACATAATATAAAGTTAATAATATAAATTAAACATATTATTCTTCTGTGAAGTTCCTGTGCCTAACAGAATATAATTGGTCCCCAGTCGATGAGTGGTTAGCATAACCACCGTCTACGCCATCAATTTCTGTCATGCCTCTTTACTAAAATAGGTTCTAAATGATTTCTTGATTGATTGGGATATTATTTTTCGTCTTGACACGTAATACAAGGCTCGCATATATGTTTCAGTTATTTTTATAATTTTTATAATAGAAGCATATTTTTATTTTATTTTTTTTCCTGGACCTCCTTTATTATAAGAAATTACAATTACAATAGGTCGTAAAAACTATGGCTTCTATATAAAGAAAAACCTTCTGTTACCTTTCGGTATTTTAAGGCGTTACATCGGGCTAAGTCCGCTGAAGGCGGTTTTTACTCGAACCGGCATGAAGCCGCTGACAGTATACAATACAAAACGGTAAGGGACCGTTTAGCGGGATCAAGTGACAGTTGTAGAAAGAAGAAAGGGGAGGAAGGAAGAAGGAAAAGGAAGGAAGGATAAGGACAAAGGAGTGCTTACCTCATCCCTAGATCAAATGTAAGTACATCGACCAAGGGGACACTGCCCTGCCATCTCCCAGGTCTAGGGGGGAGGGGGGTTTAAGTCTCTAAATAGGGGGTTCACACAGGTCTTCAGCCCATCAAAAAATTTTATGTGCCTCCGACCTATGTACTCGGGCACCAAGGGAAGTCAAAGCTCCTCCCGGATTCTGGTGTTAAGCTCCCCTCGAGCGATGTGCCGCTTACGGTCTTCCTAAGGATGGAATTCTGATAATCCTGCAGGCGCTTCAGCGTTGTTTTGTAGAGGTGTCTCAGTAGTGGTGCACCATAGAGCAACGTTGGTCTTATGATGGACTTGTAGATTTGTAATAATCGCAGTAATTATTTGGTTTTTTTTCACTGTTTAAGACTTCAATACGAGCCATACATTACCATTATTTATATGTACAGATGGCATAGTTCCAGACAACAATGTTTTGTGTGTTACTAAATTAAAATTAGTAAATTATCTACACTAATAATTATTAAAATTTAAACAATTCGATTTGAAGTAAGTTACATTTCTTTAAGTGGGAAAGTTAAGACAAAATTTTTTTATTTGCTTGCCTTGAATGTTAGGAAAATATTTAGGGCATGAGTTTGGGTCGCAATGTTCTTTCCTCTCGCTTTAGTGAGTATCTTTTATATTGTCTAAATTTTTTTATTACTCTTATATTGGTAGTAGTTATTTGTTTTTCACAATTCGCAGGTATAGATGAAATACATTCAGTATCTGTTGTGAGCTTCCATTGTGATACTGGACCAATGATGTAATGATCATTAGCGCTGACAGAATGAAGTTGCCGGGGAGACATCTGATGGGCGATCTCAACGAACTTAATCTCCTTAGGGACATAATTTCCTTTGACTTTGATGCCGGCCCTTTCAGTACTACGAGTCTACCTTCCCTTTTATTCATTAAATGGAATATTCCCTTAAATATTAGGACTTCGAGCTACTACTCCCGATTTCACTGTTTTCCTCAACGAACTTAGAAACTGGAGAAAGTGAACAGGAGAAGTCTTCGAGAGTTCATGAATCATTAAAAAATTCTAAAAAAATAATTTAATTAAACTGATTTTATAATATAGAGATCGACACTTAATCAATTACAATCAACCGAATAGTTAGTTATTTGGCATAATTGTGTAGTATATCTTTAAAAATTGACAGGCCATCAAATTCATACTTATTATATCAATCGACCATAACCCTAAAATAATAACAAGGAAAGTGTCCATCGCCTCTTTTTTTCAAAACATTTTGACTGATTCTGCATTGAAACAATGTCGAAACATAGAGCTGGATCCTGATAACAGAGAAAACAAACATAAAACCACGACACGCCTTGGTTGTGCCCGAATATTAATAAATTACCTCTAGCTCATGTTCGCCTTGAATCCTGATTTTAACTAGAATTTTAAAATTAAAAAAAAAAACTAATAGAAACTGAATGGCAGAGATAAAATATCTATTTCAGGTTATTTTACTTTAAAAAAACTTTTGAGTGTAAAAATTTTATGAATAAAATTTATTAAATTTTATGGTTTATTACTTATAGTTTAAATAAATTGTGCTTCGCTGAGGAGTAGCCTGACGTATAGATTTTATAAGATCACTACTTCAAATGGCGTAAATTTTGGATGAAATTTTGAAAAATGACTTTCAATTAAATTTAAACCATGTATGAGTTTCAACTTGCCTTAATTATTTGTAACCCGAATCGAATACTGACTTGAGTCATAGTTCCCGGGGTATAATTATTAATTCCTATATTTAAATGCCCAAGGTAACCTGTTTTAATTTTTCTTTAGGTGACCAGTATGGCACTAAAAAACACATTGGACATTAAAAATCAACAAAGATCTATTAAAAAAAAAATTTAAAACGGGAAATTTAACAATATCAATATATTTATTGAAATCGCCATGGGAAAGAGTGTCTCGGCAGTCATTTTGGTTTTTCAACGTACAGTAAAAACCTATTTAAATTAATAACAGCTGCTGATTTTAAAATTCAACGTAAAGAAGGCAATAAAAACTAAATGCGTAAATTAAGTAAACGAAATCTATTGAGCTCAAAGTGGCCCTATAAAACAAGTTTAATATCATTCCATTTAACTGTTAACTTTTCTTTGGAGAATTTTGATGAGATATCTCCTTTAACGCAGGGTCTATTATATCTGTAAAATCTTTCTCTGAAATAAAATTTAGCATGGATAAGTTTGAACACTCATTCAAGAACGACGTTTGTGGAGTTGGGTGATTTGACCGCGATCACATTCAATGGAAAGGTTTTCGCCCCAATTTAGGTTACCCACTTTATAGAGGCTGGGTGAGCCCCACGAGAGTCTGTAGTTCCCACTGAGCCCTTCCTTGGTTGTTAACAGATTAAATAACTTATCTGCAACACCCGGATTTAACATGGAATCATCTTAACACTCTACTCACTGGGTTGGCCTATTTCCAGTACATAATAAACCATAGCGTATGTTTAGCAATGACTATTTAAATACAGTAAGAGATTCCAATATTTCAGTTCTGAATGCAAAAACACATCTATAATATAACCACTTACATACTAAGCTGTCTCACTCACTATGTTTTCCAACATTACATACTCTTTTGTTTATTATATAATTTACTGTAAAATTATTTAAAATATTTATATGCATTGAAGGTCATGTGTAAATGTGGGCGGAAGGCTGCCTTATTGAGTGAGTGTTTATTAGTGGCTTTGTACGTAGGTGTCTTCTAAGCTGGGAATTGACGCCGTTGTTTTCAGTTCAACAGGTTTCCCGATATTTCTTATTAACACGAGTAACAATAGCACATACGTATTACTTCTGTTATTACATGTTTTGAACCTGAGAGTGTCAATGACGTAACCATATTGCACAATATCCCCGTATATTAAATTTTTTTTTTGGAAAATGTATTTATCTCAAACATGCTCATTGTTGTTGTATTACATTTTATTTATTTGTATTATAAACATCGTGTTTAACTAATCCTTAAATAACCACTACGGATTACATCCTGTGTTAATTAACTTATGGTAAAATATTTCGAGTATTTTGGTGCTAATTATATAGATAATAAATTAGATTTAATAATGAAGAAAAAACCATATTCTGGTCAAAAATTGTTATTAAAAACTAACAAATGTTTAAAAAAACGTTTCGACACTTATTTGTCATTCTCAATTTAAGTAATTCCTTATACAAATTCCCTTAAAATTTACTAGTTCAAATCATTACTTGAGCTCAAACAATTTAAAAGTCAAAACATATATAACATTTGTTAGTTTTTAAATACAGTTTTTGACTGGAATATGGTTTTTTCTTCATTATTAAATTATAATAATCAAGAAGATTGAGTCCAATATATAAGAAATATCTTATAAAGAAAATAATAAATTAGCTTAGAACTATTTCTTTGTGATTATGTGAATGTAAAAACAAATAAAATTATCCCACATGTGATCATCAACGATTCCCTTTGGAGAAGGATTCTTTTGATGAAGAACTAGAAAAAATAAACACTACTTTGAACGGTCTAGTCATGATTATTTATTCAAGCACCATATGCATTTTAATAGTGTATATTGTTAATTAATTTGTTTATTTATTTAAAACACTTTGGGCTACTAATCTGAAGATGCTACAGTTGGAATCCTAAATTTTGCCTATTCAGACAAAATTAGGATAAGGATCTTTAAAGAGTACATGGACCACACCGCCATGGGATGCCCATTTTATGGAACGTTCCAAGGACGTCTTAGCTAAGGACTTTTAACTTCCTTAAAAAATCCTGAGATGGGCCGCAGGACTACGAATCCACGACCTTGGAAATGAAAGGTTGTCATGCTAATCACTACTACACCACAGCTGATCTCACTTTTAATTCTTAATTTTCTATTACTCTTTCGTTCAATCCTGTTTTGTTTACAGTTGGTAGTTTAAAAAAAATATTATCCCAAAAATTATTATTACAGTCCAAATAACGTTATAAACATAACAAAACTGTTTCCATGTACCATGCCATGGCGTATTATGCTAACAATTATAATCAATGATCATATACGTTGTCCTACTCGCTAACGGATGATCATTAATAACAACCAATGCTGTCAATGTCAACTACAATGGCATTGTTATTGGCAAATACACAACTTCTCCATAGTGAATTACTAAGAAAGCTTCCATCTCCAACACTTTTTCAAAAAGAATGAGTTAATTATACTCTGGTACGATTATTTTTAAACACCAGAGTACATTTTTATTGATATCGGACTATTACCGACACCATTGAATTTGTAGTAGCTGGACAACTATTTTGGAAGACATACAATATTACACCAGACAGATCACCGTTACTATCATTTTTTTAAATTTTTTTAAAAAATTATTTTATTGAATTGTACAACTGTAATATATACATCTAGTACAAATGCTGTATGAATAAATAAATACATGAAAGGACATGTAGAGGCACTAACCATTGGCAGCACTCTAATTACATTTCTATTATAGAAGGTCCCGAGGCCATCTTCTCTTCAGACGCCTAGGAGGATTGTCCGGGATGGAATTGGATGCAAGGATGGAAACTAGTGGGTTAGGATGGGCCTGGAGTTTATTATGGAATGATAGGTATCTGGAATGGGCTAAATCGGTAACATATGGAACGTTAAGGTCATTATGGATGGTTTAATTTGTGACAACATAAGGAGGGTTTAGGATTTTGCGATGGATTTTGGATTGCAAGGATTGAATACGAGAGGAATTTGATGGTTTGGTGGAGCCCCATAGTTCAATTCCGTAAGTTCATATAGGTCTTATAACAGTCACATAAATAAGCCTTTTGTAATTGATCTGAAGCTTTGAGCGTTTGTCTAGCATGTGTTGAAGTAGTCGGATGCGTCTAGCTGTTTCTTGTCTTTACAGTCTTGTGTGAGGGTTCCAAGTAAGACGTTTGTCTAAGTTGAGTCCTAGGTAGCGAATCTGTTCAACAGGGATAAGCGGAGTACTATTAAAGGATACAGTAGGACAGGAAGTCATGGGTTTTCGGACTATCATTTTAATAACAAAATTATCTAATCACTAAGGACAATCCGCCAACATGTGAAAAGTGTATCAAGAGCTTAATAATAGCCAATTTCTTTATGGTTTTGACATTTTACAAAAGAACCATATGTGAACCACCTGACAATGCATCAATGATTTTGGGAAATGTGTACAAATACGTAACCCTCAGCCCTGAACGTGATTTTTACCCATTCTGTCGGATCACCCGTATTTTTTACCCCTGATATGTTGGATTGTCGGTATTCTTTACAAAGAACTACGGATTATGATACAGTCGTTAATGACGAACAGGTTTTACACAAAATTTTTTTTTTTTAAATAATTGAAGCTAAATGCATTTGTATTTCATACAACCAATTCAATTTCAGTGTTATCAATATATCTGAAATCTCAACCTTAAAAAGTCAGAATGACTTTTGTAACTAATTCCCTTTTGAAACCGGCTGGTTTAGAATTACTTTCTGCCCTTTGGTCTGTTGGAGTGCCGAGTACATTAGTGTCTCTGGAGATCTCGAGACAAAGCTTTGTACTTTTGACCTATCCCATCCCTTTTTACAATGAGTTCAAGTGGCTGTACCCTTCCTACCTTCGTAAGTACTTGCTCAGATCCTTCCACTGCCCAGCTATCCAATACTGCAGTCCATAAAACATTTCCTTCAAGTCAAAACCTCATTCCGCTACCGGCGGCCATCTGATTCTTTCACAATGCTCTATCGAACTTCAGTTTTTGACAGATCTTTCCTTATCCGATCCTCATCCCAGTGGAACTCCAATCACACCTTATTTTCATGAATCCCGGAATAGTTAAAATATAATTTATTAGGTATGTTGGAGTTGTCTCATATTTGAGAGTTCATGCTATTCCTAGATCTCAGCTTTTTTCATTCGATATAAAAACTCAGCCTGCTTAATTCCTACTACGTTATCTTTCCTTTCCTCGAACTGCTTTAAACAAAATCCTTCGTCATTAGTGCTATTTCTATTTAGAATTCTTGACCCGTCTCCATTCTGCAATCCTCATCCGCATTTCCTTCAATCAAAACTTATAAATTCAAACTAGATCCACAAAAAAAAAAATCATTCGTTCTGTTATCGATCTTGCAATAATTATTCAAATGTGAAGGTTAATCATAATTATCGGAACGATTCATTAAATAAAACTTAACAATTGACATTGTATTGTAGCAATCAAAGAGGCATTACTGGGTAACAGTACTAGGAGAGTAACCTCTGTGCTAACGTATGTTTTATGTTTGGCTCGTGGTGCGAGTCTATATTATTTAATAAAGTGTGCAAAAAGTAACATCTAAGTACATCATTTACAACCAGTTACAATTGAGAAGTGGGTTGTGACCGTAAGTCTGTATTTTCAGTTTATTTTTCGTTGGTATTGTGGATGTTTATTTTGCGCGACGGGATGGATCGTTTGAAGGTTAAAGAACTTAAGGAAAAATTAAAGTTTCATGGTCTTAGTACTCATGGAAATAAAAACGATTTAACAATAAGACTAAATGAAGTGATGGCCGAGGAACCAGATGAGCCTGACAAAAAAGAAGGTCAAGATTATAAAAATGTGTGTAACTCGCCCGCCGCACCTTCGTTTCATCAGTCCCGAATTAGTTTCCGAGATATGGAAGGATCAATTCCAGATTTTTATGGAACGATAGGCATTTCGATCGAGAATTGGTTGGATGAGGTGCTCAGAACCAACAGGTTTTCCAATGGTCTGGCCTGGAAACTTACCTTATACCAAAGAAACACCTTAAAGGGTCAGCGCAAATGTTCGTTGCAGGAGGGAGAGGGTTAACAGGAAGCGATTCACTAAGAGAAGTCCTGTTTTTTAAGAGAATTTAAGGTATCGCTATCGCCGGAGGAAGTGCATCAGATGCTGTCAGAGAAAAAGATTAAAGAAAAGTAAAACATTTATGATTATTTTCTATTAATGAAGGAAATTGCAGCAAAGGGTGAGTTAGACGATTTTTCATTAATTCATCATGCTATAAAAGGACTAGACGACACCCCAGACAGAAAAAGTATATTATATAGATTCAATAATTTAAAAGAATTCAAAGAAAAGTTAAAAGTGTATGCACAAATTAGAAAAGATGGACCTCAGTTAGATTATCAAGACCGACCACGATGAAGAACTCCAAAATGTCTATAAATAATAATTCGTTTGCCAGTTGTTGCAATGAAACGGGTTACTTGGATAAAAAATTGCAAAAAAAGAAAACGAGAACCAGGTTCTTGTTATGCATGCGGTTCTACTGAACATAGAGTTGTCAACTGCCTCTCAAAAAATACACTCAACAGCATATTTAAAGATTCGAAGTGCCAGAATCGCCACTGCCTGGAATCGCTTAATTTTGTTCCTGGGGAAGCAACCAGCATCGTTGCTCCTACCAGATATATTGCTCTTATTGACTCAGGGAGCCCAATTTCATTGATTCGACTCAACTGTGTTCCGGAGTTTATCGAGTTGTTGCTGCCTCCCAAGACCAGATATGCAGGTATCAACAACTCATCAATTCACATAATAGGCTTTTATAGCTAAAATTTGTAAACAAAATGTGTGTGTTGAAGTATGGTTTTATGTGGTGCAAAACCCTGTAAGTGCAGTTCCATTCGAGATCATTTTGAGTCGAAATTTTATATATGAAAAAGACCAAATCGAGGTTACGTTAGGTAAATCAATGGGGAATAATGGAATTCGGATAATATAAAAAAATAATCCCTTTTGTCCTGAAGAGGAAGTGCCCTTACCAGATATTTTTAACATTAATATCTGCAACATAAAAAATGATCTTAATTTATTAATCAATGATAATTTAGATTTTTCAATTAAAAGTAGGGTACAATCGTTAATTGAAAACTCTTATTGGCTCCAAAATCCCTGAAACCAGATGTTCATTTCAGTTGTTCATTCGCAACCGTTTTATTTCAACCCAAGGCGATTATCATTAGGTGAAAAATCGCGGTTAAAAATATTGTTGATGATCTTTTAGAACAGGGTATAGTACGCCTCAGTAATTCTGAGGGCAGTAGCCCAGTTGTTCCGGTGAAGAAAAAATCGGGTGACCATAGATTGTGTATCAATTACAGGGAATTAAATAAAATAACGATAAAATATAGATTTCCTCTGCTTTTGATTGACGATCATTTAGATTTGTTAAGAAACAAAAAATTTTAACTGTTCTTGATTTGGAAAATGGATATCACCATATACGAATGAACGAATTGTCTATAAAATGTTTTTATAGACAGTTTATATTACCTTTTGTACGTTTGTATTACATTATGGCCAATACGAATTTATTAAAATGCCATTTGGGCTATGTAATGAACCTGCTGTTTTTCTAGGATTTTTGTCCACAGTTTTTAAGCTTCTTATAGAAAAAAACCTATTTAGTTAAATAATTATGGTGTTACGTTTTATGCTATTAAGTTTTATGGTATTATGTCTTATGCTAATATGATTTATGGTATTATATCTTATGGTATTACGTATTTATGGTATTGTGTTTTATGGTATAATGTCTTATAGTATTATGTGTTATGGTATTATGTCTTATGCTATTATGTCTTATGGTATTATGTCTTATGCTATTATGGCTTATGGTATTATGTTTTATATATCTTATGCTTATGTTATGCGTATGTACAGTGTAGCATATTACAATAGTGTTTTTGCATAGGGGATAATTTAGCCTAATTTTGTATCAATCAGGGTCGATTGATTTGATCAGTATGGCCGAATTGTAGCAACCATGGAGGCACTACTGGGTAACAGTACTAAGAGAGTAACCTCTATGCTAACGCATATCAGTATATATTATTTATGTTTTTCTCGTGGTGCGAGTCTGTATTATTTAATAAAGTGTGCAAGAAGTAACATTTAAGTACATCATTTACAATTAGTTACAGTATGGTTAAATAAATACGATTATTTGTTGTTAATATGTAGTGAACTTGATGATCATTAACATTGAAAGTTATTAAACTTAATTAAATGTCACATTTAATTACAATGTTTACTTATAAATTTTGAGTATGAAATATGGATTGGTAGAGTGCCAAACGATATGAACTCGAAATAGAGGCCTCAGTGTCCACTTAAAATAGGCAGCGCTATATTATATCGGCTGTTCACACTTCGCTGTTTTCAGAATTTTTTTTTAAGAATTATTTCACTGCGAGTCACCATGAAGTGGAATATACATAAAAAAAATTAAGCATATGAAAATAGTTCAGTGGTAATTATTATTAATATATATATATATTATCATCACACAATTAGTTGTTGTGCTTGATAATTTATAGGTATATATTATTTTATAAAAATAAAACATTCGATAGAGGCATGACTCCTTTTTCAAAGTTATTTATTTATTTATTTATAATATATATTACCATTATAGATTTAAAAAAAAATCATATAACATCAAATCTGCCTAGTGTCTCTTAATTACATTTAAAAACATATTTCTTGTCCCAATTACGATTTAAAAAAATAAAGTCAAAAAATACACTACCGCTTGCATTTCTGAAGCTTTGTAATTTCTTGTATTTTTGGCCCGTATAACATTAATTATTTAATTTATTGGTTTATTATTAGATTATTTTTGGTGTATAGTTAAATTTCACGAGATCAACAAGGACAATACAGAAAATTAGTGCGAAATATTTTGATGATAAATTGTATTGGATTGCTAAAATAGAAATTTATAATATATTTATATAATATCCAATTTTAATAAATAAATTATAATGCATAATAATTTTACAATATTTTAATGATCTTTCCATTATTTAAAAAAGGTTTTTAGTATTAGTTTTATTCTCTCATCTTCCCAAAGTTTACTTATAATTATTACAATATACAACACAATTACATAATGCATTACAAACTGTATATACAATAATATAATATACAATGCAATTTATTATTCTATTAATTCCGTAGTTGTAAAGCGGGATGGACCGTAATGGACACACTGTTCAACTCAATCCCAGATTTTTCTAGACCATTTTTCTCTAAACACGAAATATTCCTTTTGACATCTCTTATCATTCCATACATGATATTCTGACCTCGAAATTCATAAAAAGATAAAAGATAGTTATAAAAAAATCAAGAATTCAAGTCAGTTTTACTTATCAGTACTGAGCTGCGCCCAATGAGCGAATATGTGAACAAACGTTTTTAATTATCGTTTAATCATTACTCTAAAATTGGTATTTTTGAGTTTACCCTTCAATAGAAATTGTATTGGTTGAAGCTTTTTAATTCAGAAACGACATACCTGGCATTCCATTTCAAACATGTCTTTCCCTTCTCAATAAAGTCATATTTTGAGTTGTATCGTGTTTGAAATTGAAGTTTTATGGAAATAATTACATAAATTAAAATCAAAAAAATTTCAAGCATTTGAAAATGTTCTAATGGTTAATAAAACAATTTTAATATCATCAATACAATAACAAGTTTTGCATTACTAATACCCATATTTTTAGTTTTTTAATCACACTGAACTTTCAAATACCAACATTAAAAATTTAGGTTTTTTGAGTTATGGCGTTGTTTTCAAGAAGCAATTTATGATATAATTACACTCTAAAATGGTAACAATGGGATAAAAACTTGAAATTTAATCTTTTTACTGCTTATTCTAATGTGGGAAATGAAGCGTATGGAAAAATCGTTTGAAGTATGGCTTTTTTTTTTTAACCAACGTTTATTTGTAAGACAACTTCAATATTAATTTAATTTATATTGTTGCCAGATTATTTCTGTTCAGCTAATTCTAATTTACACCGACTCCATTAATAATTTTTTTATGACAAAATAAAAGCCTACCACTAAGTGAAAAGAGACAGCGAATCGGACAATCGAATTTTTATTTTTGAAAATTAAATTTTCAGAGCTCCAATGGTGTATTCGCTTCTGATTTAATCACAAAACCTGGGATTGAGACCAAATCATATTTCCCACAAAGGTCTACTTTGACAAGGCGTATTGGGAATATTATTTCAACCTTCTACTTACTGTTTCCTTTGTATATATTTTTTTTTGTGGGGTTGGCTGTAAAAGCCCTATACAGATGATTTCTGCATGACCTTTTTCCTTTTTTCCCGGGAAAAAATATAACACATAAATCAAGATTAGGTCCTAAAAAAAAAGTGACTATCTCTTTCCAGTTCAGATTGTAAGTGGTCTTATTGCGTTTTCAAAAATAATTTATGTCGGCATAAAAACAGCAGTAAAGAAGTTAGAGGTTATAATATAATTCATAGACAGAACTTTATCTGAAGCAGTACAAGAAACAATATAGTGTAGTAAAAATTGTTGTTGAAAAAGATTAAAATGGTCCTATTTAAAGGTATGACGACATTAAAAGCTTTTAATCCCCTTAGCCCAAGGCCACGCATATTAATATTAATCTGTGATATAACGATTACAAAAAAGTGTAATAATTGTTTGCAAGGTTCAAGTTGTGTCACAACAAGCTTTAACTTTTCAATCGTTTCCCTTTTAATATTTTCCTTTATGTTTGCCTGTATTGTATTTTTATTTAGTTATTCATTCTAATTATTATGTTTTCTTCTTGTTTCAGGTAAGTGAAAACAACAAACACCATTTCACCAAATTACCTTCGTTGTTACAGGTAACTGATTATCGTATCACAAGAGTAGTTCTTTTAGTACCATAATTTTTATTGTTATCCATGTACAACAGAAATACACTAATATCGATCAGATGAATAATTAGTATATTAAAAATTAAAAAAATGAAATAAAAACAATTATTTAAGGATGTATATCTTTTGGAAGAATTTTATAATTTATTTAATAAATTTTAGTATCTGAGGGTTCATAGAGATAAGGTAATTTGTTTGAAAAGAATTTGGGCGTTTTGGAAGCTTAATACGTCAATCTAAAGCAATAGCCCTAGCTACATTTTTATAAAGTAAACTCGGAAAAAATAAAAGTTTTTTTTGTTTTGTTTTGTTTTTATTGACAGCTATAAATTACTAAGAGAGACAATAAATTTTTTTTATACGTGTACCCTATATTAAAATTATTAAAGCATAACGTTTTACTACTATCCCTGTCCCTAAATAAGTAATTAATGATAATTAGAAAGAACAAGTATAATCATTTGTTATATTAAATATTATTAGTATATTAGTTTTGTTATATAAAAACAATCCAAATAATAATATTACTTATACTAATTTGCCCTTTGTCCACGATAAAACACAATATTCAATATATTAAATTATTGTTTTTAATAATTTAATTCGTTTGGCATTTCAAATATTTATGGTGTATCATTTATTTTAATATAAGGGCAATGAATGAAAGCAAAATGAATCTAATAGAAGATCGAACATAAGAGTAAAATAATTATTAATACAGTAAATTTTATTGTTTCACAACAAAAATATTTTCTTATTATGCGAGGAGGAGTGCGAAAATTCAAAACATTACTTAAGATCAAGGCTGTATGACAGATACAATTAAATACAATATACAAAAATGACTATTCGGAATCAAATCCTGATGTTCCAGATATATAATTTAATGAAACAACTGTCATGGTTGAACCCTATGGGGTCTGTACATCCTCTGGGGCTCACTCAGCCTGTATAAATCGGGTACTCTTAAGTGGGAGTAACCCTAGTGTTTAAGCGTGATCTAAATCACCTTCCTGCACAGCTCCTGCCATAGAAACAGTACATTCTCTACCATGTAATGAACACAAGACCCTCATGGGTTGAAGTTGTATATTTTTTTTATACAAAACAAATTGTATTTATTTGATTTCGTCTCAATAAATAACATGGGTGATGTATTTATTAATAAATTGATATGTGCTGAACTGAGGAAGTTTGTTTTAAATATTTATGGCGCATTTTGTTCATAGGTTTTATTTTATTTTAAAAATGTTTTACGCCATTTTAGAAATGGATTTAAATTCTAGATAATAAGAGTAATAATCATAAACTGGATTTCTAATAAGAACTCTAGTTAAATGATTCTATAATTCTCAAATGACAATACAAAAAATTAAATATATTATTGAAGACACGTTTTTGCCAGTCCTGAGTGAAACATCTTTAATTAAATAAGAAAAAATAAATTAAACATAAATATTTTAAAATAAGGTGTTAGAGAAAATAATAAAATAATATAATGAGAGATATGAAATGAACGTTATATACCATTGTTACCACAGTTTATAACAAGTTTTGGCACACTCCAATCTGTAATTATTGTTGTTTTGGAAATTATGTCTAAATTTAAAGCACAATCCACTCTGTAATTATTGTTATTTTGAAAATGATATCTAAATTTCAAAGGAATTTACAGAAAGTTTATTCTTGTTAAATTGGTATACAATAGCCATTTTGTTTACAGATAACATCAGATGTAAATTTTCCCGACCAACTTTATACTTGTAGAGGAAGATAAAGTTTGAAAACCCAATTAAAACAGTCAGTCTGAATGTTAATTATTTTTAATGAGTGTTACCTCAACAACGTACTATCAATTAAAGGTCATGACCACTCATTAAATATAATTTCCTAGTATATAGGAGCATTATTCATCAAACATATCATCAAGAGGTCAACCATATTCTTAGTAATTTATACAAATTTCAAAGGAATAATTACAGGTCATGAGTTTTACATAAGATGAGGAAAATCATTAATGATCCATAAAAATTATTAATTTTTGAACTTGATATATTTGATCAATACAAATGAGCGAAAACTCATTAAGGGCATAAATTACATATTATAATGCAATATGAAAATTTCCAAAATATCCCAAGCCATTACTGATTACACTGTTCTGCAAAAAAAAACTTTTCTCCCCTCCCTTGAACAAGTTTGCCTGTTTCTCATGTTTTCAGGTGTGCTGAGTCCGAATCCGAACTCAGAAAAATTCTATCACTTCTTTTTGCTCTTGAACGAGAAACCTTTGATTGTGGTCATGCAAAAATAGCAATCGGTCACGTGATTTGTAGGTTCTCGCCATATTATGGGAACTGCAAATGGCATTGACTTATGTGTCCCATTTAGCCAACCACTCAGAGAACGTGAGCATGAACTACAGCATATTTTAGGAGCCCATGATTTGTCCTGATCACTTACTTTACATCCAAAGTATAACTCGTATGCCTTCTTCACCAGCGGAGTCAGAGGTTTCTGAGTGGACTTGAATGTGACTTCACCACAAACATAGCAAAAGGAATCAGGCTTATTGATACACTGTCGTGACATTACAGAGAAAAAGTGAACTGTTCCAAAAACAATGATAGCACAACTGAATATCCAACTAAGTGAGTTTAGCGAAAGCCTCGAGAGTACTGATCAAATCCTAGAAGAAAGTAGTGACACGATAGGGGCTGAGTGGGAGGGAGGGGAGGGGGGTATTGAGGGTGAAAGGGGGGGCAGGTAAGGATTTGAAAGAAAAGGGTACCACCATAAAAGATAAAGGAGGGTCATTCTCCTAAAGATCCAGGTAGAGACCAAATCCCTGCCTCAAGCTCAAAAACTGAAAAAACACTTTTAGCCACATTTCTTTAACCACTTGTAATATTCCCATCAAATTTTTTTTCGTTCAAATATACTTCATTGCGCTCAAAATCATCGGGCTTTTGAATTTTTTTCACTATGTTTTGATGCCGAAAAAAATTTCGTCAAATCCACAAAAAACTCACCTTTTTGGATAAAAAACTAGAATTTCTCAGGAAACTGTGCGTGATAGACAAAATCTGACTTCAAATTCGTGTTTAGCACATCTAATAACAGTAAGAAAGCATGTTTTGGTTTGAAGGAGGATTTTCGTGCAGAACAGTGTTATTATAATAAGTAATAATTTAAATAAATTTTATTTAAAAAATTAAGTATTTTAAATTATTCTAATAAATCTTAATGTTTTAGTATGTGTATGTAATATGTGTGTGTGTGTGTGTGTGTGTGTGTGTGTGTGTGTGTGTGTGTTTTATGCTGATCAGTTGTTTTTATAACTTATCCAGCTGTTCCTGTATTACTTTCCTTGGCCTTAGTTGTTTGCGGAAAGTCCTGGAGTGAGATTGTTGTCTCTATTTGATGAAGCTTTTTGGACTGGGTTGATGTGAAATGCGCTGCAATTAGTCTTCTTTTAAGTTTTTTTATTGGTGTGTGTTCTGATGATGAAAGGTTGGCTGGCTAGTTTTTTTCAGTATTTAGTATTCCAGAGATTTAAGGCTTAGCATTTTGGGATTCTTCCAATCGCATTATAATTAATATATTTAATAAGCCAAATCGAAAGCCTAGAATTATTCACGAACAGAAATAGTACTGATAACATATTAGAAACGAAATAATTTTACTGAAATTTATAGCATTTTTTGTATTTTTCCAGTTCCAGAATCATTGTTACATGTTTAGCTGTGATAAATTATTTTCATTTCCGTAATAAATCAATGTCACCGTAATGCATTCTTATTAATTTAAATTTATTTAAGTTCTATGGCCGTAATTTGTAAGTAGGTATGAACGACGATAGTAAGCCTTTTGCGATATAGATAAGTAAAACAAATATCAAAAAATCAACACTATTAAAGAAGTGTCAATAAAACACCACACAGAAGTGTGTGAAGTCAAAGGCGAATATAAAATTTACTTCCGCATTCTTAAAACAAGAACTTTTGCCATCGAATTTAAAAGTTATTTCGGGTGAAATATTTCTAAACATATAGTTTTCCTTCAGTTTGAAACTCATCTTTTGTGGAAGTTGTTACTTTATGGTTTAAACAACTTATAAAGTTCAAAATCCAAAATGGTCAGTAAACTCTGCCCCAAAAATCAAGCAGATTAAAAAAATCACATGTTACTCAGTTTGTATTTCTTGAGTTATTTAGACAGGTAATAATACTATTGCTAATAATCTAAGCCAACCCTAAGGTTCGATGCCGATACTAACCACCGCTGCTTGAAAATCTCAATCCTTGGTATGCCACCAAAACCCTAACTGTAATATCACCTTTAATGCAAACTTCTACCTACTGTTTCACGGTCTTCTTAGGCGTTTCCCAAACGGCTCATTAATTTTTTTACGAATTCGTTACTTAAAACGCCTTTAAATAATTTTTTCGCGATGCTCTCAATTCAATAAACGCTATTAGTAAATGAGACAAATAATAAGACACCTTAGCGGAGCCGAAGTCTCGATCACTCTAACGTAACGCCTTTGTCTACCCCTCGGACCTTTACCATTCGGCTTAGCGCTTAGTAACTGTTTATTCTTAGTAACTGTTAATTAATAGAAATTCGTATGTTGCTAAGCCCGAAAACATTACAAGCCCATCTCATCCTTCGTGACTCTTTTACTTTCATGAACCTTGTTTATCTTCCGCGATTCCGCGTTGTTTCACCTACTTTATTCCCCAGTGGATTCGTATTTTTGAACTGAACGATCTATCTAATACCATATTTTCTAAGTATTTTTATTTGAAAAAATAAAATTTTGTTCAAAGAACATTCTTCCCCTCGTATACTTCGCAAAAATGAAAGTGAAAAGAAAAGATATGACCAGGACCGAGAAGCGTGCTTGATTAGGGCAGGATAGCTCAAATGGTAGAGTTCCAGCGGTCTGGAAGACCCGGGTTCGAGTCCTGCTCCTGGACATATCTTTTCTTTTCAAATAAAAACATTTAATAATTAATAAGAGATAAAATAAAATAAATTATCATATTTTCTAACACTTCGAGATCTTGTCCATCCTTCAGTTTTAGTGGCAACGATGCCCCCTCAAATAGAACAGTTGAAATGATGATAGTTTTATCAATTCCAGTAAAATTTTCGGACAAAAGGCCCAAGCACCAAAAATAAAAGCATTTCCTGCTTCTAACCGAGCCTTATTCCTCGGGTATTTCATGGTTTATTGTTATCATGTAAGTTATGTTCTTAAATTTCTCGACATGTCCAAATTTATTATTCCCTATCATATAAATCAGCGCCACGTCTTCAACTAGAGTCATATGCTTTTTCTCGTTTTACCCAAATTTACTTCGAGCCCCGCTTCATCAACAACGCTAATCTATTTAGTTTCAATGTTTCCATTTAGTGATAGAGTATGCTTGGTGTTCAAGTTTGTTCCAGGCATAAATAAAAATTATATTATTGATTATGATTGCTATCGATAGTTAGCAAGAACCAGGAGGTTATAGCTAGATGGCACTAGTGGGGGTTTTGATTGTGCCTAGTGAGGCGTTCACGGAACGGGGTTGTTTGTAGACAGTTATGGTGTTAGCACAGGGCCCGAGCAACAGGCAATAATGCTTCTCCCTGGCCCTTCCAAGGGAATAACCGACCCTTTATCCAGGTTTGGCGATTTGGAGTATCCGGCCACTGTATAAAGAGGGTTTCGTACTTCTCAATCGATTAATAATTGATCAATTAGTACTAAAATAACCAATAAGTTGCATTGGGTTTTCCCAAATGGGTCATAAGATAAATGCTATTTTCCTCTTGTTACGGTTGCTAACGTGATTTTTTTGCGATTCCTTTTTTAATTAAAAAAAAATGTCATTATGACCTAAATTTTGTTTAGTGCTGGTAGTAAGGAAGTCACACAATAGCTAATCACCAAACGACAGCTTGACTGGCCTCAACGAAAATGAAAATATTTTTAGTAACAATATGAACATTAAAAAAAAAAATACTTGCTTTTAAAGGATAGTTAAAGGACACATCTCCATCTGTTCACTTCAAGATAATAATGGGGTTGGAACGTTACACTAACTTATTAAGGCCTATCGCTTTTTCCGCTATTTAACTGAATCATTGATGCTACGGCATCAATAAATTTTAAGATATAATTATTTGGGCAAATGCATTTCCCCAAATGCAAATAATATCCTCAACTTTGAAGTAGGATTTCCCCTTTCAAATTCTACATAGTTCTGTACATTCCAAAAGAGAAACGGTTACTGGTAAAGATTTAAATAATGTAATACAATACTATACTGGCCCGTCGGTTAATGGCCCACATCTACTGTGACTAAGCGGGAGCATTTATGACGTCAGCTTTTCTCACCAATCGGCTTAGAGCAACCTGAGAACTCGGTATTTATGGCTTAGACAATTAGTTTATTCAGCCAGTTTAGATTTTTGGAAAGAAGCACTATTTACAGAGAAATGTAGATGACTAGTGGAACATTGAAGTGACAATTTTTTTTAATGGCCCGAGTATAACATTGGAATAAGAATATTGAAAAAAGAAACCTTTTGTTATTCTAGACTAGTACCACAAAAAAACGACTGGCAATTTGAAAAGCCTTTTCACAGCACTATCCTCCCATCTACTCCTCGGTTATACACACTTATTATAACTTCTTCTATTGCTCCTTTTTAAACTACTCTAGGATCTTTCTAAACTTTGACCATAGGCCATAGCTTCGACCATAAAAAAAGAGAAGCATTAAAACAAGAGATCTTTTTTCCTTTTTTCTTTGGATTAATTGAAGTACTGTAGTATACTCTACACATATGAAAAAATATGTGACATTTTTAGTTTCATTATTTTATGCAGCAGTAAAATATTGTTATTTTAGCTGTTTTAAGTGTAATAGTTAAACAGACTGACTTCCTTCGAACTATGATTTAGTATTAAACTAAAAAAACAAAATGTACTTAAACAATGTCTAGAATTATGTCGAGGAGCCTCAAAAAAAGATAAAACGTTGTTGTCACATATCAGTCGTAGACATTCCTCATTGGAGCTTCACGCAGCCTCGGCAAAGTGGGTACCCCTGATATGGATATAAGCTAGAACATCACTATCTCCCATTTCGTTTCAAAATGGCAGAAGTTTAATATACATGTAGCTCAGCCAGAATAATAGATCTAGCAAAATGTATATTGCTTAAGAATCAGTACTTATATTCATTAAATGTTAATGAATTTATTTTATTTTGCTGGTTTAATGTAAATGTCATCTATCCCGCAGACAGATAAAGTACAATACCTTGAACTAACGTTTGACAGGAGAATGACATGGGGTCCTCACGTTAAGATGAAACGCCAATCACTGAGCCATAAGCTCAATTTAATGTACTCACTATTCAGGAAAACCTCCAAATTAGATATAAGATATTATATTGAGAACGGAGGAGCTCAGTGAGTGGCTGAGTTTCTCTGCTGACGATATTGAGTCCTGAGGCAAATAAATAATTTAAACTTCAACAGCCACGGATAGAACCTGTGGGATTTGGAGACCCTTCTTGTCTCTATAAAGAGGGGAAAAACCTGGTGGTTGAGTGTGATCTCGGACAAATCACCTCCCTGTACAATGGTTGTCTTAGAAATAGTACAGACTCTGTCATGTTCTGAACCTCTTGGGATATAGTGGTTCAGATTTTTTAAAAATATTATTAACTTTAAGTTTAAAGGATAGATGTTGAATTTACGAATTTTTATTAATTTTCTTTAACACTCCTTCGAAAATTTCGAAATTATTAAATTGGAACTGATCGAAGAGGATTGGCGGAACTGAAACTGATCCAGAAAAACCCGGGCTAAGGTTTTCCTTGCTCCAGGTGATTGTGAGTATCCAGCTAATTTCCTCTATTGTTAACTTAACTTAATCTCTTCTCGAACCTCTGCTCCAATAGGTTCTTCTACTGAGCATATTTGTTTTAGCAAGTTCAGTTTTTATACATTATCCCAAAAATGTTTTAAGAAATAGAAATTCCTAAAAAAAAATAGGAGTATGATTTTGTTGCTTATCTTTCTGAAATAAATTCTTCTCTTTGATATGCTATTTTTTTTTTTTAATTCTGAGTATTGTGTATATTTAGAGTTTTCTTTATTAATGAGATCGGGTAACTCATTAAGTAGGGTGCTAAGTTACTCTGCTGCGGGAGACTAATTATTTATTCTTTTAACAGCCGTGAATCAACTCAGTGGGATCTTGAGGGCTCACTCAGGCTCTATAAATAGTGGATATCTTATCACGGTCACCTGTGGTCTAGGGTTAGCGTAACAAACTACTAAGCCCAAGATCGCGGGTTCATAGCCCGGCAGGTGGCCCTATGATTTTTTTAAAGGAGTAAAAAATCCTCCGTTACGCCGTCTTTCGGAAGGGACGTTAAACGGGGGTCCCGAGCCTGTACGATGTCAGATACTCGTCAAAAATCCCTATCCTAATTAAACCTGGATAGCTCCCACTGTAGTATCGTCCAATTAGCCATAGCAACATAAAGTGACGTTAAATGAACAACTATTACTACGCTTATTTAGGATAAAACTTGACTATTGAGTGTGATCTCCGCCAAAGCATTTTCCTTTACAACCGTTGGTATAAAAACAGTATAGTCCCTGTCATGCACTGGAACCAATATCCTTCATATGTTCTGTTGGTTCTTTTTTTTTCTAGCGAATAACCTCGAAATGGAAAACGATAAGCAGGCTATTTCAATCATTCTTAGAGTTCTTCAAGTTTTCTCGGTATTTCTTCACCCTCTCCCCGAATGCCTTTCTTCTTTCTTTTCTTTGTTCGATATGGATCGCATTCCTCTTTTTCTGGAGTAAACGTCCAATCATTAATCTTATTTCTGAATGTATCTGTACACAGACATGTTTCCACAATACCAATTTTAGATTTAGCCAACATTTTCTTAACTTCAATTACTCAGGGTATTGTTGTTTTAAGTGAACTCACACATTCCAGGTGCAGGTATTTTCAGTTTCCTATTTTAGTTTAGATACTTAAGGTTTTTAGTTGGAATTTTTCCACTAATGTATTAAAGTAATCAAATATACTGTTCATTGGATGATGCCTTACATATCTCTCCTTCAAAAGGGCAATGCCTTAATTGGAAAACCTAATTTTTCATGAGAGCTCTTCAATATTATTTGAAAGTTCCATAGTTTGAAAAAATAAAAATTTGGTTATTGGTAAAGCAAAACATTCCTATTGTAATGGTGGTATTACAATTTTGTTATTAACCATTAGAACATTTTTAAAAGCTTGAAACTTTTTTTATTTTAGCTTTTGACATTATTCCCATAAAACTTTAAGTTTAAACATTATAAAACTCAAAATATGACTATTAAAAAAAAATTAAGTTGGAAATGGGATATCAAAAATATATTACCTGAATTAAAAAGCTTCAAGTAATACAATTGCTACGGAAGGCTTATCTCAAAATTGCTAATTTTGTAGTTATGTCGTTGTTCGTTTTACGGATCGGTATGGCTTGCAAGTCTCAAGGTTGAAGATCTGCGTAGGAATAAAAATAAAACTTTCCACGTTCTTCTTTTGTGCTTCTCACCGTAAGGAAGCGCTTAGCCATTTGGAGGCTATTCCCTGAGTTTCTCGGAATCAAATGTACTCTCTTACAAGTGAATAGCCCAGCAAGGAAGGTCCCGTATTATGACCCGTATTAAGGTCCCGTATTATGATATATATATCTTAGTCCATATTGTAAATAGTTTTGAGCATATCTATTCAGATCCACCTACACAATATCTCAATGTGATAGGATGATTTTTTTAGATATTTCTACTTGAATAATGATCCGTGTGAGGGAAATGCTCACGGGGAATCTTATCCAAACAGGGTAGTTTTTTATTCGGAAAATTATCCACGAAGTTCCGGAATGGTAGAATAAGGTACAGTGTAAATTTTTCTGGTATTAAGATAAATTAAATAAATATATAATGTGATAATAATGTTTTAATTTGACCCGGTGCAAGGGAGACAGTGGTGCCACAGCCGGGGAAGAAGGGAAACGCGTTGCCGCAGTTGGCAGTACTGTCGCTTCCCCCCGCCCCGTACTCAGTTCGCTACTGACAGCGGCTGTGTACTGTGTCAAGTGTCAAGTCGACCAATCACCTTCTACAAATAGATAACAGTAATAGTTTTATAGTTTATTTTTATTTTTAATGCAATTTTTTTGGATATTTTTGTTATATTTGAAAAGGCACAAATAATAAAATTCATAAAATAAAAACTACTTAGTGCTCATCGCTACAGCTTCGCCACTCAAGGAATACACAAAAAGATATACAAAAAAATTGAAAAAGAAGACTATAGCCAAGGTGATTTTTTTATTTTGTTTTTTTAATATTTTTCTCTTTTTTTCTAAAATGCCATCACAAATTGAACCCTTTCAAAAAATACATCTTTTCTTCACTGTTATTCTAGTCCTTACATACGAAAATATATATAATTTTTTCGCCAAAAAAAATTAATCCTATATTTAATCCAACTGTAGAATAAACTACATTTCACAGATCAAAGCAAGATTAAAAGCTATTTTTTTCTTTAAATTATGGAATACTAAACTAGTAAAATCATCAACCAACTACAGAAATATTTATTATAATTTATTTTTCTCACAAAATTAAAATAATGAAAAATATACGGTATACTCGTATATAAACGATCAATTAAGAACAATTATAACACTTTTCTAATTTTCTTTAAAAACATTATAGAACTATTCACTATTTATATGCAGTTATTTCACTAAGGTATCACTAAATCGGTGATTGTAATGTTCCGTGTTTATTGATCCTACCTTCTTACACATTTCTTCTTGTAGAATTCTCACGCGTTTATGAAATTTTAAGAAAAATAAATAAAAACCTGAGATATTCCTTGAATATTTGGCTATGTCGTACTAACTCCGGTCTTCAAATGTTTTCATTTAAATATATCAAGAGGTGACAATGCGCAAACAAACATTCGACAAGGATATTGACGTTAGAATTACACTACGTACTGCACAGGATGTAATGACTTGAAGGTTAACATTCTTTTTTTTTGTTAGTATTATTAAAAATTAAAAAAAAAATTAAATATTTCGTTAATTAATTTTCTTGAATTTTAATTCATCATTAATATTCGTATATTATTTAAACAATTATACAGCTGATTAGATTTATTATCACCATCACTTGGAAATCATTTGATTTAATGTTAAATCGACTCTTTAATCAGAATAAATATTTTTATTTGTCCATTGAGATAATTATTTCTCTGTTATCTATCTGATACACAATATGTCCTTATCCTTATCCGTTTGAATTATTGCCGATGATATGTTTTTATTTGTTTACAAATTTATATGCAAATGTTTATTTTTCCCGCGTTACAAAGCTACTTGCAAATGTAGGTCGTATGTATTTTCGAAAATCCGATGTTTTCATTTTCACTTGTTAAATACTTTTTGACACTTATCAAATTATGTAGTACGTTCTGCTAAAATTAGGACATATTTTATTAAAATATTTTCGTTCAAAAAGATTGTTAATCGATCCAATGAGGTCGTAAATATAAATAAAAACAATAAAATTGTCCCAACATCACATTAATACAATAATTGCTACATATATTCCACAATTATTATTTATGAATAAATAAATTTATTTATTTAATTGTAACTAATATAGGAACTTTTCATTCGTTTTATTTTGATCTTTTTAAGTATGAGTTACTCATTTTCAAGACAATTTTAAAGTGAACATTAAAAACATAACAAGCAAACTATCTTTAAAGTCATAAATTGGATTTAACATAGACTGAATCATAAAAGAGAAAGATATTTAAACGTTTCTGCCTATCTACCATCGATATAGGGCATTCGCCTAGTATCGGACAACCATCTAGTTACCTTCATTGATTCCCTCCCAGTCTGCCTTGCTAAATTGGCTCTCTGGAATTATTTCTTTATACGTTTTATTCGAATTGTTCACTCGAATTAAAAAATAATTAAACAATAAATAATCGTGTTAATGCACGCCTCATTAATAAAATTAAATATTAAATAAAAATTAATCCTATTTAAAATGAATTATCTAAAATGTCGAAAAATGAAATGCCATTAAATACTTATTCTGCCATAAGCATACTAATATATAAAACACATTGTCAGTTAATGAATCGTTTTTATGGCTATTTAATTATTAAAAGTACAATTAAAATAATTAACTGTCTGATATGTTAATTTAAAAATTAGGATTTTATATCTGATCCATATTACTTTCGAACATTAATGGTGTTTTTTTATTTAAATTAAATTTTATTAAAATATATTTAATGCCCTTATCTCAGTATGTTCATTTTTAACATGGACCGTCTAGGAATAATTTTTTTTATACAAATCGGATCAAATTCAAATGTGTTTTGTAATAGTTCTGAATTTTTTAGCAAGAATTTCTATGAAATTCAACCTAAGTTTGAAAACGATTTTTTAAGCCGAAGTAGTTCGAGAAAATAGATATTTTCTTCGGTTAATTCGGTCTCTCAGAGATTAATTTGTTTTTTAGTTGAATGTAATAACTTCTTGAATCTTAATACGTATAGGCCGATTCTTGGTGTTCTCCTCTTAGCCGATACGAAAAGAATTTTTGGATGAGATACGATTTTATTGAAACAATTTATCATCTGTTAAAAAAAAAAAATAAAAAAATCGAGAGATACAATCTATCCCATCCGAATTCCTTACCTACAATGTCGATTTCTAAGAATATCATTAGGCTTTTTTATTACCAGGGGATTAGTTAAAAAAATTATTATTTAAAAATACAATACAAATTTAATTTAAATTCTGATTTTAAAAGTAAATAAACCTTCCAATGAGTTTCATTTTCTAAATATTAAATCTTAGTAATACAAAAATGTGCTTCTGTTTTAGAAATTATTATCAAAGCTATCTTACAATAACTCGTTGTTGTTTTTTTTAATTTTTCTTGAGGATTTTAGAGGATTTTTTTCGAATTCTTAATTAAGAATTTTTCTTTATTAAATAAAATCAATTACTCGCCGGTTTCCTTTCTATTATTATTATTTTAAATTAACGAAGTGAAATAAATATATCGCTTATTATAATTTATTGCTAATGGTTATGGGTCATAATAAATTAATTTAAATTTTGTAATAATGTACAAATAATTACGAGATACAATTATTCTTGGAAAATCGTTGTTATTTTATTATTCACGGCGTAAATGATAAACTTATATTTTGTGTTTAGTTTTATTTCTACCTTTAGATATTAGATATTTAAAAAGTTGAACAAATAGATGCCAAAAAAATAAGCTTGGCATATATATTATGTTTATTAAAATTGTGAACTTAAAAATGTATTCTAACACCTTGTATTTAATAAACTTCCTGCCATTAAATTTTTCATTAAAAAAATATTTAAATTCTTTATTTCTCTGTTATGCCAAGGAAATTAAGGTGTAGAAGTTGCAAAATATATACATAGTGTGTTTGGGCATGTGTGGGTGTGTATGTATATAAAATTTAAAGGTGTCATTATCTGTAACAATAGGAACTGATATCTCATACGACCCAAGGTCAGAAATGCTGAGTATCAATTGAGATTCGGAATTCGGTATCCAATGTTTTATCAGATACAAGTGGTACCGACATTCCTTCAGTTTATAAAATTCATTATTTCTATACTATTAGTATTTATACATATCAATCATATATAAATATATGATATATCATTTATAAATATCAACTACTCGTATGAGATTTTTATAAAACCTAATGGACGTTAAGATAGATTTAACGTAAGCACAAGCCCATAATCGTACATTTAAAGGATGGAAAAATATTTGTCCCCCATATTGTATAACAGTTAATCATTTATCTAGACCATTTAGTTATTTAAATCACACAAAACGAAAGCTAAAATTAATTTAAATAAATATAAAACCGATCAATATTATCTTTTGTTTCTGTTTATTTATATTTTTACTTATGAATAAGTGGGTTTCCGACTGAAGATATAAGTAAATACGCCTTAACACGCGATACGTACATATTTATCTTTGTACAGTGATTTACAATATTTATTTTTCTTACATAAATCATAATGCCTTGATTTATATATTATAGGATAGATTTATTACGGATCGTTTAAAATTAACATTTTATAATTTTTAAGTATTCAAATACTAGTAATTTAAGTATTAGTAATAATATATAATAATAATAAATAATAGATTAATTTAGGGGGTGCAAGTGGCTTTCGAAATAATTGATAACGTGTATATAAGATATTTTTATGTAAATAATAATTGAATTTTAATAGTAGCATTTTAGCCAGCGGGATTATCTGTTTTATCCGCTTATTTTTCTTATTTATGTCGGGATCATATCCCTGAATATAGTTTATCTTATTTTTGTTTGTACTACTAATACTCTGGACCGAGGCGTAGGTGGGATGATTGCGTTAAGAGTGATCTGGCGGATTTGGGTTTGGGTGGTGGTCCGTGGACAGAAGTTCGTAAGTAGAGATTGGTGGTGTCGGCATCGAACCTCCGGGTTCGCTATGTCTTATTATTATTATTGCACTACTACTATTCCATATACAAGAAAAACTTTTTACGTATAATTACGATTCTTATCAAAGCTTTCTCTTTCTAAAAGTAATCATGTATTATACTCGCAATTGTAGAATCATACTATTCTCAGTTCAACGTTTATTCAATTTAAAAACCTATAACTGAATAATAATAGATAGTTAAGTATATCAATTTTTGTAGCCTCAGTATTTATATTTTTTTTTATCATACCATAAAAAATTAATGTTTCTTCATATTTTATTTTAATATTATAAATACTAAATTTGAGATCAGGAAATATGAAAAATAAATTGATTTTTCATAAATTAATAATTAATAAATGAAATAAAAATCGTATAAGGTAAACATATAAAACACACCACAACAATCCTTGACGGGTCCTGCGTTAAGTAAGTAGTAGAAAATGTGCAGCAAAAGCTGTGCAGGAAGCTGATTATGCATAACTGCCAGGATTCCCCCAGTTAATAGGGTTCACTTTACAGAGACTGAGTGAGCCCTTGGGGAGTCTCCAGATCCCTCAGTGGCTGTCAAAAGATTAAATAATTTACCAGATTTGAGCCAGAGATTTTCAGCATCAATATTACTGCTCTTCACACTTTGCTAACTCAATAAAAAAATGAGAGATTAGTTTAAAAGGCTGGTGATTAATTAATTTAAACTAATAGGCACTCATTGGCTCTTCATTATTTAAAGCAATTGACCCAGAGCTTAACATTCTTCAAGCTGATGGAAATTTATTGAGATTAATTATGAAAAGAAATGAACGTTTTAGACTATTAATCATCAGGTTATTTATTTTTAGACATATTTGTTTCATCAACTTATTAATATTGTTTTCGCAGAAATAATCGCTTGAAAACCAGTTTGTATTTCATGCTCCTTTAAAATGAACACGCCCGAGACGTGATAATTATTTTTAATTACAATTACTTACTTTCTGAAAAAAAAATTAAAGAAAAAAGGTCATGAGTTGAATGATGAGATGTAAGGGAGTATTTTGAAAATTTATTCATTACATTAGGTCCCTTGTTTAAACCATTAGTACTATAGATAATTAAAATAAAATCGGCTTAATTTTCAATAAATGTTCGGGTAATATTAAACAAAATTAGAAGTATTTACTACCTAACAGTAAGTCGGTCCTGCTGAGCGATCGAAAATTCTGCTGTAATAACCCAGTAATCATAAAAAATAATGATTGTCACGGTCAACGGATATGCAATTATTTAATATTTATACTATACTGTGTTTACTATTTATTTATTAAATAAATAAATAAAAGGCTTAACGAACCCGAAGTATCGATGCCGATACAACCAATCTGTATTTACAAACCTCCGTGCACGGAGCACCACCCAAACCCAAACCCGCTAGATCATTCCTAACGCAATCCTCCCACCTACGCCTCGGCCTACCCCTCAGACGCTTCCCAGTCGGTACAGCGCCTATTAACATCTTGGGAATTCGTTTGTTACTAACCCCACCAACTTTACATGCCCATCGTAATCTTCGCGACGCTATTACCTGAATAATATTTACCGGATGCATGCTTCGCAATTCCGCGTTATGTAATCTCCTATATTCCCCAGTGGTCTCATCCTTTTTTGGAATGAGTATTCTACGTAACAGCTTATTTTTGAATACCTGAAGATGTATCTAAAATAAATATTTGAGCCCTATTTTAGAAATTATTTCTCTCACCTGAACCCCGGCCAATTTATTCGCTATTATTAATAGTTTTACGTCGCTTTTTTGTTAATTTGATCTGTTAAGTAATTAAAATTATCAATATTAGACTTGAGGAATTATCAAGTCCCCTTTTCTTCTTTGATGATATCAACTTTTCTAGTAACTCACGGTCTTTCACCCAACTGCTTTTGAACAGTCTAAAGATGTCAGACGTATTTGTCGAGGAAAAATATGAGGCTGTTGGTGAACCTTGAAGTGAGGAAGTCCCATTTGTTTGACTTTAGACATGTGCAATTCATTTTCTTCATCCTTGCTAAAGACGTAGTTACAAATGTGCATGTCCTAAAACTTTTTCCTCGAATAATTCCTAGATTTTGACTTCGTACTTTGAATATTTCTTAGAGACTAATTGCCTTCTAAGTAGAAGCAGGCATAGCAGTCCAGTTTTATTTTATTGCATATGTACCAGTTATTCTATTTACTTGTTGCATTAGTATAATACAGTTGTAAATTACATTGAAAAAAAAATTAATATATTTTTCCTTCCTATTTTAAAAATATATTTCGCTGGATGAATTGGTTACCCCAACTTTAACATTAAAAAACTGAAATGTCGTAAAATGGAATGTCCTTTATCACCAATCCTCACCTAAAAATAAAAAAAAACCTGTACCACTACAAACCGTGAATGGATGTGGGGTTTAGTACATGGTAGAGACTGTACTGTTTCAAGGACAACTGTTGTGGAGGGAGGTGATTTGTACTAGATCACGCTCAACCACCAGATTTTCCCCCTTATTTTGGGAGATCTTTATCCATCTCCGGCTGCGAAAATAATAAATAAATGTCGTGGCATCAGCGGAAATTATACCAGGATCCTCGGCATGGTAACTCAGTGCTCTACCACTGAGCCACTCCGCTCCTCAATTCTGATATAAGCATACTAATAATCAAAAAATATAGTCAGGTACTTGAAATTTTATCGATTATATGTATTGCCTATAAATTAAAAATAATTAATTATTAAAAGTGCAACAAACGAATTAATAATATTGTCATTTAAAAATCTAGTAAATACATGATCCACAATTACTTTCGAACCATTACGTTTTTTTATGTTAATCCGATTTTAATAAAATATATATTAAATACCCTACCACAGCCTACTAGTTACTAGCACTGACTGTCAATCAATTAAAATTTGTTTACCAATCCAAATTTATTAAAATGTGTTTAGCAATGGTTCAGTATATTTTTCACAAAAACGTTCATACACCTCAATCCAAGTTTGGGAACGATTGTGGGCCCTTACACGATAGGAAAGATAAATATTTTCATCAATTATTGATTATTATTCCTTAGTATTTACTAAATAATGTGTTTATCTGGAAACTTTTTACTCGAATGATTCATAGCTTTTGAATTCTTACTTTAAATAGTTCTTAAAAATTTTTTAGTGCTGCAATAGACAAAGAAATCCAATTTAAATATATTGCATAACCGTAACAATTTTTTAAAAATCTTTCTTAGGATCGTTAGGTTACGCCAACCTTTGATACCACTTACCTAACGTGATGGAGTATTATAATGGAATTCATTGAGCCTAAGTCGAGCTACAAGTCATTTAATTTCAAGTTAAAGACTTGGAAATAAAGAAAGAACAGAGTTTTACCTGCCATTTTGGCCCCGAGTTAGATTAAACGACTCAAAGGGCCATTGGAATTAAACGGTTTAATTGGTCCCAAACCTCTTTTCTGCCTCGGAAATAGTTGCTTCTTTATAATTTACTCGTTGGATCGGGCAGTTTTTCTCGGAATCGAGTGATTTAAAGAATTTTATCTTTAATTACTTCGGTAATTAGCGAACAAGGAAGTTGTTTGTTGTTGCTTAGAGGCGTAAAACCCTAGGGTAATCAACGCCTGTAGATTTTTGATTTTTGTTATTAATTATCTTTTAAAAAAATAAAAAATAAATAAATAAAATAAAAATACATACACAAACATATAATAACAAAAAATAATTCTATAATAAGGAAATAAAACAGTCGGAAAAAACAACATTTGTATCTATAGCAGGGGCAATGGATCATCAAATATTGGTTATTAATTTACAGTTTGTAATAAATTTCACAACTTTGTCGATTTCAGATTTGCTGTCTCTATGTGCCTCTCTAACATTGGGTGGTATTTTGAGGTGATTAGTATTTTTTTATAGGAGTAGCATTCCTCAAACATATGTCTGATACTAAGATTTTTATTACACCTAGGGCATATCGGAGGTGGATCCCTTGTAATGAGGTGTGTGTGGGTATGCCGGGTATTTCCTATTCTAAGGCGAGCAATAACTACCTCTTCATGGCGTTTACTGCGATTAGATGTAGCCCAAGGCTTTACTTCCCGTTTTATATATTTTGTAATTATAGAGGCACAGCTATTCTAACCGCCCAAGAACTTGATCGCCCCCTTAAAGAATGAACAGACAACAGATGGCAAGCAATGTGGGATGAAGGTCCAGCCAGTAAATTGGAATATATAAAAAGGGAAGTAACACACATCTACATCTAATCGTAGTAAACGCCATGAAGAGGTGGCTATAGCTCGCCTTAGGCTACACCTACATTGGATCCGGTGTGATACGATGAGACGTCGCTAGCAAACCAAATGACTGAAATATTATGACTGAGTTATAACATTTGGTTCTTTAAATTTATAAAGTAAGATTATTTGTTAATTATTTTATAAATTTAAAGAGCCAAATGTTATAAGTCTCGATATATTTCAGTCATTTGGTTAGCTAGCGACGTCTCATCGTATCACACCGGATCCAATGTAGGTGCAGCCTTAGAATAGGACACACCCGGCTCACCAACGCACATCTCATTACAAGGGATGCACCACCGATATGCCTTAGGTGTAATAAAAATCTTTGCATCAGACATATATTTGTGGAATGGTACTCCTATAAAAAAATACTAAATCAGCTCAAAATACCACCCGATGTTAGAAAAGCACTTAGAGACAGCAAATCTGAAATAGACAAAGTGGTGAAATTCATTACAAACTGTAAATTAATAACCAATATTTGATCCTCCATTGTCCTTGCTATAGATGCATTTGTTGTTTTTGTCCGATTGCTTTATTTTCTTATTATAGATGTATTATTTATTAGTATGTGTGTATGAATATTTTATTTTTTTATATATATATTTTTTTTTTTTAAAGATAAATAATTATAAAAATCAAAAATCTACAGGCGTTGATGACCCTAGGGTTTTACGCCTCTAAGCAACAACAAACAAACTAAGAACTGAGTTAAAATCAGCTTTCATTTACCTGACACACTAAAAAAAAAAATAAAATGATTTTTTTTATGAAATTACCATAGCATAATGTATTTGAAATAAACAAACAAAGAAACTTCAATAGGTTACATGCATCATTGTTATATCCCCTTCGGTTGTCAACAAAGGCGCTCCTCAAACCTCAAAACTGTAAAGTACCAATTTTTTGTTTGGCTGATAATTTTTCAATGTATCAATGTTTTTATTATTTATTTAATAAGTGACAATTAATATAATCTATTCAAATTAAGGTTAAGTGGGTACTGAGGGGGGATTAGAGGAGTTAACTAATGGGGAGGAAACTGTAAGCCATTTAACGCCCAGGTACTCACTTTCCAAATCCGATTACAATTGGCGGAAGTTCAATTAATTTTAGCAAAATTTAATCTCAAGTGACCCATCGACAATAAATAGTATTGTGTGCAATGGAGTATCGTAAAATATCATTGGGTAGAAATCAGAGTAATCTATTATTTTCATCCCTTAAACGTTGGATTTAATTTGAACATTCATAATACTCTCATAATATTATTAAATTAATACATAGATAGATTGAAGCAGTTAGATTTATAGTTGCTTGATTCATAGCGTGGTTATATTATTTGGGAATTATGATAATAACAAGGATTAGCGAACCCGAAGGCTCGATGCCGATACCACCAACATCTGCTTGTAGTTTGTAAACTTCTGTCCACGGACCACTACCCAATCCCAAATCCGCCGGGTCACTCTTAACATTTGGAAGTTATAGTACATCGAATTTAGATTAAATAACCATAAATAATACTGTTTTAAATCAATTTGCAGCACAACAAATAGATATATTTTCTGCAGCATAGTCCTTGGTACAGTTGAATGCATAGTTGCATAGCTGAGTTGGTTTGTCGATTGTTTTAACGACACTTATTTGGTAATATGGCTTATCGGATGATGCTACACTGGGAAGTCCTAAATTTTGTCTATCCGGCTATAATTAGAATAGAGATCTTTATTGAGTACTGACACCGCACAGGTTCGTCACAGCCATTTTACGCCCTCTCCGAAGTTTAGTGGTTTAGAGGAGGTTATATTTAATATTTGGTTAGTTATAATTAATTGAATTTGGATTTAATACCGGTAAATATTACGGTTATTAATCAATTCGCAGTACGAGTAATAGATAAAATTCTTCTGACATGATCTTTAGAATCGGTTGAATGGGTGAGTTGAATACACAGTTGCTTGAATGATACCTGAGCTAGGGTTTCTTTCAATAAGTTCTTTCATTCCTTTTCTTCTTCATTCACTGCTGATAAAAGTTTATATTTTTTATTTATTTTTTCTCTGCTAGTGTAAAAAAATGAGCCTGCTGTCTGACCATTCGTTGAGTTACTTCAGTAACTTTTCTTATGAAAAAGAGCCCTCATGATCACCAATCTTCCGCCAAGAAAAAAAAGTTAATAAATTAGGAATAATCCGAATTTTTATGGCGCATTATTTATTATTATTTTCAGTACATGAAATGATCGTACTATTTACGAAAAGATAATACCGTAAGAAAATTCCTTGATATGAGTTGTAACTTTGTGTCAATCTTCCTATTGTAGTTCTATTTTTGAATTATTTCAAACATAGTTAAAATCAATATTTATGGGCGACCTGCGGTGTAGTGGTTAGAATAACAATAACTTAAATAATTAAATAATAACAATCTAGTAAGCCTAAGATCGTGGTTCGTAGCCCGGCAGACGGCCGTGGGAATTTTTAAAGTGTGTAAAAAACCCTTAGTTATGTTGTGCTTCGGAAGGGACGTTAAAAGGGGGTCTTAGTTATGTCGAGCCTGCACGATTTCAGGTACTCTTTAAAAATGTATCATTAATATCCTAATTAACAGTTTTTGAATAGGTGGAATAAAAATACGTTTCACAAATTAAGCTGCACTCTACATGTTAAGCTACTACATATAATCTATTATTGGATGTTAAACATAAATATTTTTATGTTTTACTCATTATGATTGTTCCTAACTCCTTTTTTCTTTCTTTTATTTATTTTTAGGAGTTAATGCACAATATATTTTTATTTCGTTCTTATTGTATTCCACTCTAATACTCCATTTTCCATACTTCATACATTGTATTATCATCCTAAGCAGAGGTTCCCAAGATGGGGAGCGTGAAGACAAGAATTTTTTGACAAGACAAAGAAAATTCTCACTTAGTTTTAATTATTTTTTTTACCAGCTCGTATTTATCTTAATTTGAAACTTATAACGTATGTTGTGACCGTAAAATAAATGTTTTGTTTTCTATATAAATCTTGTTGTTGTTTTTCCTATATGCTCATACAGTTTATTGTGTAAGGGGGGCATTGGGGGGGTGAGTGGTTTTCGTTTGAAAAGGGACACGTTCCAGAATATATAATTAATATATATTAACATTAACAACAATTTCCTTTGTGTATTTTTAAATCATAGGTCTTTGAGAACTGATCGCTTGTTTGAATATCTGGAGTAATGTTTGACATGTGCTTATTACCCCGAATAATTTTATTGAAGAAATTTCAGTGCAAATGTTCATACTTCTGTCTTTATCTTATTTCCCGGTATGAATTCAAATTGGTCGCGTAGGTATTGTGTTCTTGGAGCTAAACGATCATGCCTGGCTCCTCTGGGACTAAGACAAGATTCCAATCCTTCCTTCACGCCATTCCAAAAGCGGTATTGGTTCTTATTTAAACTGGTTTGTTTTTAGAAAGGAGGCAAGATGTTAACAAGGAGAGGGGTTTGTTCTGTTCATTTGTAAAACTCACAGTTCAATATATTCACTAAAATAAAACTATCCATCTCTTTCCCCCAAAAAAATTAAGAGGAAAGAAAAGACAATGCTTTAAATACTAATAAAATATTAATTCAATAATATTTAATCCATCCGATGCGAGGGCTAAAGCAGCAGGAAAAAGTGCTGAATTTCCCTTCTTATGATCCATATTTTGTCGGAATAGTTAAAAGTTATATCCAGTAATATTAAAGAAAATTAGAACAAAGAGTTAGCGAGCCTTCAGAAAAGACACCTCCGTCAAATAAATGATAAAAACATTGCTTGTATCACTCCAAACGACTTAACGTCAAAAGAATGCAGAATAATAAGCAGGCTAAGAACCGGACATAAGTAACTGACTCATCTCCATCTACGTTTCCATCAACCAACCTACCAAAGTTTTCATTAAAAAATCACAGTGAAGCATCTATTGGAATGTAAAACATATCAAATAGAAAGAATAAATTTGAATAGTGAAACCTGTCTACCGTTTAAAGAAAATAATAAAATATCGATGACGGTGATGTATTTGTTCAAGAAGAGCAGTAGTAGCTAATCGCCCCAGCAGTCGAAGCGAAGTTAAGCAGAGTCCAAAAAAAAAAAGAAAGTAATTCTGAGAAAATATAACAGTGATGAATGTAAACTGATGTATTTTTTACTTGTTTATAGAAATTTACTACTTTATTTAAGTACATATATATTATTTATTAAGTACATATATATCATCCATTATATTCACAAGTAAATATAATGAATGATATATAATGGCAAGTAGAGAAACTCCCACTGGTTGAACTCAAATGACTTAAGTTGAAAGATCAAGGGGCAATATTTTTTTCAGACACCTCGGAGGATTATCGGTAATTGAAGACGTAGCTATGTTAAAGGAATGATATCGGGTTCAGTATCTTTATTCTCTTTATTTCCAGATCGGCTATTCCTAGCCTTACATGTTTTTTTAATAATGAATTTTAATCTTTAACACAGGGTGAAAGTGTGGGTTTCGTCTCATGCAAGAGACACCCCTAACATTATCAGATTATTTACAGAGAAAATGTATGTTTATATAAACAAAATTAAAATTAATGTAATAATAAACAGAGCTATAGTACTATAAAACAGAAAACTAAAAGAAAACAGGATTATATTGCATTTTGTAAAAACGATTAGTGAGAAACGTTATCAATTGAGATCACATCAGAATATCTTTCAAGAGTCTTGGCTTTAGTCTTGGGGATGAAATAGGTTCACCTTTGTTGAATGCTACAGCTCCATGGACTGCTGGTAGTCCGGTCTTAAATCTGCTGTATCGCTTTTTAATAAATTCATCAATCGACTCTAGGTTTAGCTCTCGATGAAGTTGACTGTTTCGTACAAACCAAGGCGCGTTTACTGCGATCCGTAGGATTTTATTTTGGAAAGTTTGCAATTTTTTTCTCTTTGTTGTAGACACTGCACCCCACACTTCACAACCGTACATAAGTAGAGGTCTAAGTATGGTTTTATAAATTAATAAGGCTGTTTCTGGTTTTAATCTGGATTTTCTATTAATTATAGGATAAAGTAAAGCTAGTCTTGTGTAGGCCTGTGTTAATTTAGTGTTGATATGCTGGTTACAGGTGAGACGACGATCTAAATAAACTCCGAGATATTTTACAGCTTCTTTATATGGGTTTAGGCTCAATAAGCAACAAATGGGACATTGAATTTAGCTTATTTATCACTTTACGAAGGGTTGGATAAGAGAGGAATATCATCCCTTAGTGATGCCCCAATGCTCTATTCCACTAGGTCTATAATAGTCATGTATATGAGTCTTTAGTAATCAATTGGGAGCTTAGATAGTTTTTCTAGTAAGAGTTAAAATTGGCTGAAACGGGGAGCAGTTCCTTGTCTTTTCATTGGCGGAGGTATTGCGTTAAGAGTGATCTGACGGATTTGAGTTAGGGCAATGGCCAGTGGAAGGTAGCGTGTAAGCAGAGAACGAGCCTTCGGATTTGCTAAGCCTTATTATTACTAAACTGTAGCTATGTTTCTGATTTACCTACCATTTTGAAACAGTTAAGCCTTGCGAAATAATGAATAATTATTATTCTATGTATTTATAATAGTAAGAGTTTTAGATTACTGAACTGTTTTATCATTTAAAACAACAACGTATGTTTTAGCTTTTTGTAAAGGGAAGATAAAATAAAATGAAGCTATGGCTAACTGGAAAGGACAGAGGAAAAGGAAACTAGTAAAAGAGAGAGAAAACCTGTGCTCCGAGGCAGAAACCTTATTACAATTGGATTCCCTTTGGTTACAAATACCCTATACATACTACAATTCCCTTACAGTATATAAACTGTAGGGCTGGTTGCTCCTACATATTATTATTATTATAAACCATTTGATTTATTTTGAACATTAAAATATTTATTTAATTTTTTTGTAATATTGCTTTTAATAATCCATTCATTACCATAGATATAAAGTCGTTACAAATGTAAATCATCGAATGTGAAAAAAGCACTTTTATTTTTTTCGAATTATATCAATTACTTCTGGATTGATGGTAATAATAAGGCCCTACGAAAACGAAGGCAAGATAACAAAAACATCACTACACATACCCACAAATCCGCCAGGTCACTCTTAACTCAATCCTCCCACCTACGCCTCGGCCTACCCCTCACAACCGTCCTAGTCGACACACCACTTACTTACTTATTAGGAATTCCTCAGTTACGAATGCCAGTAATTTTACAATCCTATATTCACAGAGTCTTTTATATGACGGAAAAACAATGTATAATCCCAGATAACCATAATATCATAGATAAACTACGTTTGACGACATTTAATGATTTTAAGTGAACCTTGAAACAGTTTTTGCACACTCCTGAAAAGTGGTGTTCTTCATTACCATAGAAGAACTTAGCATTTGTATCGACGATATCATTGTGTCAAGTTATAATGGAATGCAGAGATCTGCTTTTAAAGACATCTCGGATTTTACTATATTATAAGGCAAAATATCTTTAAATGGAATATACATTGCATACATAATAGACCAGTGCAGAAGCCTTTGAAAATGCTAAAAAGTGAAAAAAAAAAATAATAGGATGAAACTCATTGGAAAAGGAAGAGAATATAACGAAAATAGAAGGTAAAATAATTTACCGGCGATCTGAGGTCGGGAAGAAGAAGGGGGTTAAGGGTAAAAATCGGTTTATGTCGATTTCCGGCAAAACTACAAGTCCTATGGAAAAAAGTTAAATAGCAAAGTTGTTAGTAATAAAAAGATCTACAACTTTTGTATTTACACATTTTTCACCTAACCTCAAAATTTATGTGAAAAATTGAAATAACCAAGTTTTTATTTTTATCTTTTACAAAAAAATATTTTTTTTTTCACGAAATTTGGTGAAAACTTACCTTTTTACGTACCAAACACACTTTAATTTTTTTAATTTATAATATTATTTTGTTCACCTTATCTTGACTTAATATCGAAAAAGCACCCTAATTTTCAATCGAAAATTCTCACGTCATAATATCTGTTTTTTTTAAAAAGTTGGTAGGGTTTTTGTTCGTTGAATTCGCTACTTTCTGATGATCTAAAAAAAAATATACATTACTATGGTAAATGTTTCAGAAAATACAAAGAAACGAAAAATACTCGAATCCGAAAATAATTTGTTAATCATTATATAGAATTTTGAGTTATTTATTTAAAATTAATTTCATCTGCATCATTAACTTCCTCTTCCAGATCGGAGCATTTTTCAGAACCATGACAATTTGAGCATAAATTTGTGCATTTTAAACCATGTTTTCGGCGGCCAAATTTTAACTCTTAGATCCAGTTTCACAGCTGGAGCAAATAGTTTTGAGCATTTTTTCCGGAAATAATTTCTTTTCTGTAAATTTGGGCATAACACCAGGTTGATGTTGCTTCCAGCCCCAATCTGTTACTGTCATTTCGTTTCCCAGCCAAAATTTGAAGCTGATAATATGGCCTGTAACAATGTTGTTCTAATGCACCTTCTGTGGGTGGGAGATTTGCAAATATGAAAGATGATTTAATTTTTGCCTATCGATATTAACGAAATCTTAATTGATTCAGTGCTATATTATCATTTTTACATTTAAAAATAGATTTGATTAATTGTAATTCATTTTTTTCGATATCTTCTTTGTTTGCATCTTTTTTATAAACAATATTGGCCAAATTTGACCTATTTTTCGTCTAATATTTAATTTACGATACATTTTTTTCCTTTCCCGGCAAAACCAGATTTTGTATCGCAACCAAAAAAACAGTGCAGAAATGTAACGACATCTTTGAAGAATTCATATTTGAAACTATTAGATGAGAAAAATAGATCTTTTAAATTTCCAGAACCTGGCTTGGGAAAATAAATGTCATGATTATTTGAATTTCATTGATTCAAAAGGACCTAAAGATCAATATCTTGACCCACAAAAATGACAGTTTCATTAGTATCTCTGGCAATTTCCATCGAGGTCTTGTACATTGTACACAATGATTAAAAAAAAGTTTTCTTATTCAAGATTTTTTTGTTTCTTTGCATTTTCTGAGAACATTTACCATAATATATCATATCATATCACATTTATCATAATATATATTTTTTACACCATTAGAAAGTAGAAATTCCAACAAACAAAAAGCCCACCGAATTTTTAAAAAAGCAGATATTTTGACATGAGAATTTTCGATTGAAAATTGAGGTGCTTTTTCGATATTAAGTCAAAATAGGTGGGAAAAAAAATATTTTTAATTAAAAAAATTACAGTGTGTTTGGGGCATAAAAAGGTAAGTTTTCACCAAATTTCGTGAAAAAAAAAATATTTTTTTGTAAAAGATAAAAATAAAAACTTCGTTATTTGAATTTTTTACGTAAATTTTGAGGTTATAAGAAAAAGTTGTAGATTTTTTATTACCTACAACTTTGTCATTCCACTTTTTTCCATCGGACTTGTAGTTTTGCCGGAAATCGAGATAAACCGTTTTTTACCCTTAACCCCCCCCCCCATTCTACTTCCCGACCTCAGATCGCCCATAAATTATTTTTCCTTTATTTTTTCTTATATTCTTTTCCTTTCCAATGGGTTTCATCCTACTAATATTTTTTTGGGTTTCAAAAATTATCGACCTTGGTCTATAAGAGAACAAAGAATACTAAAACAAGCGAGAAATCTATTATGCCTAATAACACCTATTCAAACATACGGGATATGATTTAGATTTCAACAAAGCATGTTCCCACACATAAATACAATTTTAAAAATCGTCGCCTAAGTGACGAAAAACCAGAAAAATTATATATAACATATTCATTTTTCAGAAATGAATGAAATAGTGATTTATGATTGAAAACAAGCAATAGTGGTGGCAAAAAACTACATAAGTTCCACAGGTTGTCGCTTTAAGTTGCCACAATAAGTTTTCGTTCGTTTCTTTATTAAAAATCTCGAAAATAAAAATAATTTTATTGCTGACTCCACATACATAGTTATTATTACTGACAGTATATAGTAGTATATAGTAGAGAACCAAAATACTGTTTAGTATTTATCATCATCATTAATTCGAATTGTTTTGTTGAAATGTTCATTTCATGATAAAATGATAAAAGAAATATACACATTTCCCATAATTACGGTCATTTTTTCATACTGAAACTCATGGTTATTTTTATTTTTGAGATTACAAAAAATAAAACAAACGAAAATTTAAAACTTGTTGTTTCCTAACTAAAAGCGACTACCTGCAGAACTGGTACCAAAAAAGTTTCTATCCAGGTTCGCAGACATAAAGCCTTGTGACTCTAAAATAGAACTTCAAAAATAGTGTTACAAAACATAAATTTTGTAGATACTTTTCCTTTCACTGAGACTTTTTTAATCTTTATCCAATAATATAAAAACAATAAATTCCAAAAATAATCGAAATTTTCTAAACACGGCTTGCTTTATTTTTAATTATACTAATACATTTTTAATATAATTAATCACCCTACCTTATGGCGACACCGGTTCCGACAACATTAGGATATTACGCAGGTTATAAGTACATTTTAATGTTAATTACTGTTATCTTCTGCCCCCCTCCTGCACAGTGGTCTTACATGTACAGGTCTTCTACCAAGGTTTGAATGCTTTGAATGATCCACTTCCCCGTTTTCAATCATTACACAAACTCTTTGTTGTGTGGTTATTTTATTCATTGTTATTACGCACAATAAGATTCACCATTCACTATGATCCTCTGAACACTATGATAGTGCGCAATATCATTTCACCAGGTCCAGATTCTAAACGAGCTGAGGCACATTTATACTTGTTAGAAGATGTGAGTTCTACTTGTCACTCTTGACTAGAAGACCAGGACAAATATATTTTCATATTATTTGGTCAGAGAAAACCCTAGCATTGGGGAAACTCTCAAATAATAAATTGAACGTAGATGATCCCCTGTGTTTTTCCTGAAATTCAAATAAATCCTTCAATTACGAACTTACACAATTGTCTCCGATAGTTTTATTTAGACTTATTTTCCACCAATAACACATTTATTAAAACATTAGAGTTTTAATATTTACTGATACGTCGATAGCGTTTATAGACTCGAGACCTCTGCGGATATTTCGACCCATGCGGAACATTGTTTAGGCTACTTAAGGAACATTATGAAAGACATCGATAGAATAATTATTCAAATTAGATAGGTAATTTGAATAATTACAAACGGGCAGATCGTCCGATACTTATGAATATTGAAGGCCGATGACATAACTGAATAGTAAACTTCACACCAGAAACTAGCGAATGTTGGAGGCGAGCCTGGACGATCACGAAATTAAGTTGGTAATCATTTTTTGTGTGTTATATTTATATTATAAATTTTTATTACATGTTTATACGAGTGCGTCAGGACTAACTTGGGTGGCATATTCCTGAGGTGGTTAGTTTTTTTCAAAGTTATTTTGGTTTAGCTTCGGAATCGTTTCAGAATACCGACTGGTTGTTTAAATTGTATATAGAATAATTATTATACAAAAATGAAAGGGCCCATTAATATCATGTAAAAAAACCCATGTTGTGAAAGGAGTTGATTTATCCTAGATCACGTTCAACCGCCAGGTTTTCCCCTAATTTAAAGTACTCACTTTTTTTTTTTTTGAGGTTGGATGAGCCTTAGGGTGATTCCCCAGGGTCTATCACCGGCTGTAAACAGATTAATTAATTATCTACCACAGCCGGATTAGAACTTGCAACCATCAGGGTTGTACTTCAACACTCTTTGTAATTATATGAAACATAATAATTATTGATGCCATGTTATTTCTGTGAAGGAGATGCATATTGCAGAAAAATAAAAAAAAACGTTAATGAATAATGACAATAAAGATGCCTAGATATTTTTTAAAGGATATCAATCTACTAAAATAAAAAATAACATTACAAATAATCTTCGATTGTTTTTTTAAAAATAGTTTCCCCTTTTTCGATGGCTTCTTCGTCATGAGTGACAGTCGGAATGTAAAAGGTCAATTAATTAAAAGACGGAAAAATAATTGAAGCCTAGTCGTTGAAGTTAGTTGGAGTTAGAAATTTTTTAAAGTATTATAAAGTACCAAACTAAATAACAAGGTTTATAATTTATTTACTAATAGCACCTATTTTCTCGTCTTTCTCTCCCACTATCTCACTCTCTCTCGCTCTATCTATCTATCTATCTCACGGACACTCCCTACAGCCTCTTTGAAAAAAAACAAAAAACAATCCCCTCCGAACTTCTGTATTCCGTTGTCTATACCATTAGCATCCCCAGATACCTTTATCCGGCAGCTTCGGTTCTCTATCCCACAACTTAAACAAAGGCATCCGACCAGACGAGTGACCATCAACACCTCGAGTGAGAAATCGCTCAATCGGATGATTCGCTTAACCGACAGCGATCAGCGACAAGTTTGCTGCCCAAACTTCTCTCGAGTTCTCCAGACTTCTGGGCTACTGCTTTGGTCCTTACTACGTCCGAGTTGGGAACTGATTGGGATCAGTTTATACCCCATTAGTGTTTAAATAGGAATCATAGATGAAATTCAATCAAGAAACATACCTTTTAAAACATATTATACTATGCTATGCATAATATTATAAATTTTAAAAATAATTAAAACATACATTCATTTACTGTTATATTTACCTTATTAATTTAAGTGTACGTATTTCTGGACTAGTCACTAATATATATATATGAGATAAAAAAAAACCTATACCGCTAAAACTCATGAAGTTTCTTGGGTCCAGCACGAGGTTTTTTGGACAACAGCTATACAGGGTATCACTTCATTCTTAGGGTACCACACATCATAGATTGATTTAATGATTTCTCAGATATCACTCAACCGCCAGGTTTTCCCTACATTTCGAATTACCCATAACTTAAAGGATCCATCCCCGGGTTAACATACTAAGTGAAATCTTTCACGGCCGGATTTGAGCCCGTGACGTTCGGTAAAGCAACTCAGCGCTCTATCACTCCGCTTCTTATAAATATGAGAAAGTTTTGATGTTTGTTGCAATTATAATTCACAATGCATACACACATTATATTTCATTGAAATATTTTATAACTCATTAAAAGATATTAATTTGATTTAAATGAGGTTTGATATTGGACAATAGTAATTTAAGGAGAATGATTTATAAATGTATGTAAGAAATTTGAAATTGATATTTATTTATATCGAACACAAATTAAACCATTTATAATAATTATTTAACAATTTTTGATTAATGATAAAAAAACAGAAATACATAAAAAAATAACTAATGAAAAAAAAATTAATGGAGGCAGTGACCTTTTATTATTTTTATCTTTTATTCTACTAAACGATTTTCCCTATGTTATGGGTTAAACGGTTTAGCACTTATAAGGTTATACAAAAGAGAGGATCGCGTGCTAGCCCCAGTTTTGTCGCTAACTGTTCCAACGTTTAGTCGATTCACGCTAACAATTTCACAATTAAGACTAATTTTTTCTAATAATCATATTATAAGAACCGTTGGCCTACACGATAGTAAAACATTAGAACCAATTTTGGGTTCAATACATTTTTGTTTATATATTTTTTTTCTATGCGGCCACATTAATGCATTAGAATTTCTTTAAAACTTATTTTTTAATTATAATTAAATTAATTTTTAGAATGAAACTTTGACTAAATTCAATGAAGAAGGGATAACACAAGGAAAGTAAGACAAAAATTATAAACTATATGTATTATAATTCACACACACACACACACATAGTTCCAAACACCATTACAATCCATGAAGGCTCTTAAGTTCAGAAGGGTCCAAGTTCTCATAGCATCCATTTGTGCCCTGCCCCTGAGCCACTCCGCTCCTTATAAATATATGAAAGTTTATTTATTTTACTGCATTTATAGTTGACCACGCATAAATATCCCAGTCTGGATATTATAGGTTAGATTCTGTTCCCTAGTAATATTGTGAATTTTCGAGGGCCCATAATGGTCTCCGAAGTAGCACGGTCACTTAAAATTCATCCCTGGATTGTGTCGATAAGTTTCATATCTTGGTGTTCCCATTAACAGATAAGGATCTTTGCAAATAAGCCAGATTGCATCGTTCATAAATGATCCAGGATTGCGTCTGATTTTACCTTCAGACATGAGTCGAGGATTCTTGGGTGGAAATTGTTATTTAGAGATATATTATATTTCGTATTGGGTCTGTAATGTTCCTTGCGATATAAATTAATATAAAATAATAATATAATTATATAGTGAATGGTCAATGTCAAAGGTCACATAATTACGACCAATAATAAAGGTTAGACTGAGCTTTGATTTAGAAGGAAGGAAGCACGCTCTGCGTGACCTACTCCTGACATTACATGAGTAACCTCGGAGCAAACGCGCCCTTCAATGAAATGTTTCCAAACCTGCCGGCTAACAAACGCCACTCTCGAAGGCCTGACAACTGATATAATTTTGTTTATAATGGTATCGTACTAAAATGTACTCATGGAGGTAGCTTATATATATTGTTTCCCACAAGTACGTAGATTTGAGACCATTATTTCATAGTCAAAATATCCGCTGGTATACCATTCAACACTTTCGTATTCCATCAATAATGACCAAGGAAACACTCGCTTAGCGTGTGATGCTGTTTATGAGTTTAAACTTGGATATTCGACAGCCAAAGCTGCAAGAAACATTACCACCGCGTTCGAGGAAGAATGTTTTAACGAACTGACCATTCGCCTTTGGTTTGAAAAAAATTCTGCTAATGGCACAGATTAATTCATAAATAATGAATTCCTTCCTTCTACCAAGTTATTTAAATTATCGTTCTGCATGGGTATTGACATGATGCGATAAAAACTTATTAAAACAACCTTCATCGGTTAATCGAAAAAGATCTACACCCTTACACGACAGTACGATACCTCATATTTCCTGATAGACAGTGGGAAAATTCAACAAGCTTGTCTACCAAGTTCTCCCCCCTTGTTCACCAGACTTATCTCCAACAAATATGGCCAACCTCCTCAAGAGTAAAAATCTTCAATTCATCTCAAAACCGTGATTATTTTTCAGTTCTGGCATTGAACATTTGATAATATGTTGGAAAGAATATATAGAAAATGTGGGTTGGCATCTGAAGGATTTATCCTCTGCTCTGCATTAAATTTAATGGTCAGCATTAGATCAGAGTTAATTATGCATTGTATAATCCAAGTAAAACTATCATATTGCCAAAATATGAATATACTTATTATCATTTATTATATTCACTTATTATAAGTAGGAAAGGTTCAGGATCGGAAGGGGATTATTCCGTAATTTCAAAACTTAACTTGATCCACATTTTTCTCTAGTTTATTTAAGCTGTTTTCTCTAAAATTGACACTTTCCCACATTATTTCTCATTTTTGAAGTCCGGCTCTAACACGAAGTTTCGGGACCATAGAGTTTGTTAACTGAACCACCGAAAAGTGCAAATAAAAGATAATTTTTGAAATTTTGGAGAATTTACTTTTCATTCTGAATGGCTCATATTATCCAGTTATGATTTACTTCTTCACTGATTTCAAGAATGATTTATTTTATTTTATTTTTTTATAATTATTATAATTTTTAAATATTTTCATATTGAAGAAAAAGATTTAAAAATGATTTTAAGAATGCTTCATAATGCTGTAAGATAAAACTGTGTTTAGTTATTGTTTAAAATATATTTAATTACTCTTTGAAAGCTAGAATACCGTATCTGAATTTGTCGAAACGTGCACATACACCCAGCAGAATGACGCTGCCGATCGCTCGGGGTAATGATAAACAAATAGCAAACATGCAGCTTCTTGATTAACTTGACAGCTTTGTATCATATATTATCACTGTAATTGGAATTAACAAGTTGGTTATAAGTTTGTAACTACCAACCCGGTCGCAACCCATTGTCATTATTAATAAGGTTTAGGTTGAACCCTTTGTAAGGTTGGAGCCGTTTGGATCATTTGTGTCGATCCCCAGCAAGGTTAGGGGCCGTATTAGAGTTTCAGCGTTATCGGAAAATCCATGCGATTCTTGGAGGATATGCTAGGTTCTAATAATAATGTAATGAAAGGTTCCTGAAGACGTCAAATCATAAAGTACCTACATATAGAATATATTATTTGAATGGTTCGTGAACCTTAAAATTTTTTAAATTATAATATAATATAAGGAAGAAAATGGTCCGGGCGGAGGTAAAGAAAATTCTCTTCTATAGTAAGCCGGTAAGCCGACGTTTCGACCCACATTGCAGGTCTTCTTCAGGGCTAAGATCAGATCATAGTTGAAACTAGACTAACATAATTTTGCTAATATTGAAAATGTCTGAATCTACATAGATGTATTACTAATGAAAAATAATACAAAATAAAATAATAAAACAGATTCGTCAACAAAACGTTATTTTTTAAATCATTAAGAGGTAATTCATATGTGTTGGTTCTGAACAAAATACATGCGAAATACAAATGAATGAGTTGGAATAACAAACCCCTTTTTTTTTAATTTATTACACGCCCATGAATATTTATTTAATAAACAAAGTTAAAATATTGCATTGGGTTAGGTTTCAGCCTTCATTACCATCAATTTATTTCGAAATCAAACCGGGAAAAAATATATATTTCATATATGAATCTCTCGTCTCTCTTTATTTATTTTATTATTTGATATGATGTTAATGCTAATTAAGGAATCAATGTTTCAATTATTTTATCTATGAAAGTCGTTTTAGCTGTTTTAAGCTAGTATATCTTTATTTTATTGATAAAAACTGTTTTATTTTGGCCAAATAAAACGTATATTAATTGACTAAGGAAAATAGGGATAAATCAGGCATAGAAAAAAAATTAAGATTATTTAAATATAGTGAAAGTGATGAAAATTATAGTTAAAGTTAGTCCAAAATAAAATAAGTATCATATAAATATGTTTACTCAGGTTTTCAGATTAAAAAAACAAAATAAATAAATAACATATGGTATATTGATTTCTTCTTTGAGAAGTTATTTTGCGAAAATGGAATTTTGTTAAATTTCATTAAAAAACGAAAACTAAGACAGAAAATGCTTTGAACCAAAGCCAGCATGAACTTGATACAGTTTAGAATCTTTGATGGGCTCCGGAAAACCCTATGTTAAAAATCATTTAGAGAACCGGACAGGTTATAAGCACGGGAAATGGCTGAAAAACTGAAGCGAAAATGTCTGCTATTTGTAAACTGGATATACTCTTACGAAGTATGATTTCTTTCTGAATTCTTTAAATTAAACATTTTGAAGATTAACAATAGGAGAATAAAAGGAATGTTTCTCTTGATTAAAATAGCAGTAATAATGCTGATATATAATATATCCTTGGATAGGTAAAATAAAAAATATAATACCTAATTATCTGAAGGTAAATAATCAGTAAATTAGTAAACGTATTAGTAAATTATACTAATTATCTAACTTAGTTGATGAAGATAAGGGAGACTGAAAAAAAAAATAGACTAAAGTGGTTATTTAAAATGATAATTTATATTGATATATTTTAATGGAATTTAAAAACTCAGAAGAAAATTAAATGAAATGTCTTTGAAACTTTGGAAGTTTATTTTAAGTCCTTAAAAAGTTTTTTTTTTCAATTTTAAGTAATTTAATTATTTATATATTTAGTAATGCAATAAATAATTTCTGGTTAGATAATTGTTTTTGTAAATTTTAATTTTTAAATTAGATAAATCTTCAGTTCAAAAGTCATAAATTGTATGATGTGATAGTTTTGAAAGTTAGTACCACGTGCATTTTCACAATACCTTAGATTTCCATTTTAATTACGTTAAAAATATGGGCAAATGTTTTTATAACTTAGTACTTGGCAAAAAGTGATTTTTAAACCCTATACACAATTTAAATTTTAATATGAATTAATAAAAAAATAATACTACTACAACACTTCAACGGGTCCATGGGTTCATGGTAGAGGCTCTACTGTTTTATGGACAATGGTTATACAAGAAAGGTGATTTGTCCTGGATCACGCTCAACCGCCAGACTCCCCCTTATTTTATAGAGGCTGGGTGAGCCCTAGGAGGGTCCTAGATCTCATATGATCCATCTCCGGCTGCTAACAAACTAAATAAAAGTCTTGGCAGGAGCGGGATTCGAACCAGGATTTCCGGCATGGCAACTCAGTGCTCTACCACTCCGCTCCTTTATATGAAATAATAATCAATAAAATCATTTAAAAGAATAAAGGATTTTTTTAGATCCAAATGGACTTATACCATTTTCAGAAATAACAGCTCATTTACTACTAGTATGCCTTTTTTTCTGAAAAGCTAAAAACCTGAAATCTTTACACTAGGGTGATGAAGTATTATGGTTACTTCGATAAAATATGAAGTAAAAACATCCTGAAATAATAGGGATAATTTTTGCGGCTTATGGCTTTAGTGGAGAGGATACGACATTCTACCTGCTTGTGTACCTTAGGTCGTAATGAATTGAACTCATGCAAGCTTGCATTAGGCTAATCTGCATAGGTTAGGGGCCAAGCCAGCCCAAGATAAACAGGCCATAACTCTCCCCGGGACAAGATAGCCTAGATTGCATTGTGAGATTCATGAGGTTATTATACTAACAGGGCAAATATTCAAATTCTAATAGAATTTTTTAGTAAGAAAATGAGGTAAATATTTTATTGTTGCCAGTAGTAAATCCTTAAAACAGATAGTACAGACATGTTATAACAGAACAACCGTCAAGTTACACAGACCGCTATGAAAAAAGTGCATTAGTAATAATGTACTTATTCCGCAGGTTGGCATCTTCGTTCTTTTTATATTGATCTTGATTTTATCAGCGGTTACCAACGCTTATTCCGAATAAATTAATTTCAAAACATCATAACCTACGATGTTTAACCAAGCCAATGTTTATTTATTTTGGGATTAGAGTTTGTCATAATTTCCAGTTCCTTTACTTTAAATAAAGGCCATAAGTAATATTATTTTTCTCATAAACAGGAAACTTTCTGAGTTGAAATTACTCATGTTGAATTTCCAATTACTGGCTATGTCAATCGTTTTCAAATAAGCTTTTCTTAGGTATACTTTCAACCCATTTTTTTCCAATCATTCCAATATTGCAGATTAAAAAGGTATAACATCGTGAAGTAGAAATTACGTAATGTGACGTCTCTTGAAAGGACTTTTCCACTACATGGTAGAAACTTTACGATTTTTAAGACATCGCTTGTGTGAGGAGATGATTTGTCTGAGATCACAATCAACCACTAGATTTTTCCCCACTAGTTTTAATAAAATATATAATTTAAAACGAAAAGGTTAAAAAATTGGTTATTTTGTGTTTGATATTACAATCGATTGTATTTTCGTTACCTATATCATTTACTAATCGATTCATCATGGTTCAAGATGTTTTTTTTAAAAATAATTACTAATTTCTTATTGAAAGTTGCCTTTTACAATTACCTTGTTTTTTGTGTTCTAAAAAATTTAGAAACGTTTTACGTAACCACTTCATTAGAGACTATCAGTAATTCTATTGTTTTAGTCAGTCGATGGCAAGTCATGAATATTTCTTATCACTTATTGGGTATTGTGGTGTTGATTTCGAGACTTATACAGGTTAAGTTTAGGTAAACATTTAAAAATTATCCGTAAAATTTCGAATCCTATGTTTTTAGATTGATTCGTTGGTTCATTCAGCCACTCTGGAGTGGTTAATCTTAATTGGTCTTAGAGAGTAATCTGGGTGATAAGATGATCAGGAAGTTGTCTTGCGTAATCGTTTGCCGAACATTCCTCCAGAATAAGAAAAAAAAATTCAATTTTTAAATTGAGAAAAAAAATCTCTACATCGGATTTAATTAGATTAGTGAGTAATAATTAAAAAATAATAATTAATATAAATATGCATCACAATTTTTTTCATGGATGTATGTTGGTTCGTTTGTCCATTTATTGAACATTTAAATTACATGATGCGATTATGTTAAAATATATCTTCTACCATTACAATAACGATAAAAAACATATCAATAATCTATTATAGCTGCTAATATATTATTATACATTGAAACTGCTAGTAAATGGGAGTGGTGAAAGTGTTGCCGACAAAACTGAGCATCTTTGTTCCTAGCTGGGTCACTTTGTAGTCATGGGTTTTCCCAAGAGGTGCATTTTCTTTCAGTTTACATAGCCCCTTTTAAATGGTAATGTTGGTAGCATCTAAGGAACAGCCCAGACCAAGTTCCCTTAACGGTAGGTGTTCAAACAAAAAATTAGTATCAATTCTCAACAACGAACGCTTTTAATATATTGTTTAATGATTGCTATTTATTAAGAAACATAATGAGTTCTGTTCGAGAGTCTACTGCGTAAGAGCTAGAAAATAAATTATAAAAGATTATTGTAGAAATATTTAGAAATGGAAAAAAGTATGGTTTAGTTTAGAAAAATATAGCATAGTTTACTTGGCCAACAAAAAATATAGAAGGGAATTCCAAAATTAAGATCGTGCAATAAAAAATGTCATTGTGCAATGGTTAATATAAAAACCTTCTTTACCCAAGGTAGCGGAATCGTGGGCTTAAGATTTTTTGAAGGGAGTAAACAATCCTAGGTTATGCAGCACTTCGTAAGGGAAATAAAAAGGGGGTCCCGAGTGGTGTCAGGTACTCCGTGTCCTGATTATAACGCGATAGGCCACATTAAGGACTTCCACTGTGGCATCGTTGGATTATCCGTACTTGAATAAAATAACGTTAAATAAATAAACAAAAAAAAAATGTATTGGATCATTAAGCACTATCTAAATTTTACAAATACAGGTATCATTAGTCAATTATGTTAATCAATATAGCCCAATTCACCTGTCATTAAACACTACATGGAAATATTTTCTAGTTTTCAAACTATCGTTATCTGTTAGTTGAAAACTGTCATTGTCCTTACGAATACTTTGCTGGTATATACAAATCATTTCCTGTTATTGATGGGAGCGGCATAGCTCAGTATGTAGACACAGAAGCACCCGTTGATTGAATCTGATTGTGGCAGATAAATTACTTTATCTCTCAAGAACCCCGGACGGCGCTTGGGCGATATAAAATCGTTACCATTAATTAGTGGAAAATTCAGGTGGATGAGTTTAGTAACATAATAATAACACATCAAGAAAATAGAATGAAAGATATACAATGGCACGAGATAAATGCAACTAGAGAAACTAACCCATCTTAGTAATCGAAACTTAGAAGGCCACGAAACCATTCTTCTTCTTTTTAGGGGCCTTCGGAGGATCATGTACAACTGGTTTGAAACTAGTGAGTTTGAGTAGGAATAAAGTTTGTCACGAAAGAGGTGATTTCGGATTTGGCTAAATTTATAACACACGGCACATTTAGGCCATTACACATTCTTTGTTCGTAACAAATTAAGGAGCTATGAGATTTTAAGAAGGATTTTGGATAGTAAATATTGGGTACGAGTGTTTCGATGCCTTATTAGAGTACCATAGCTCTACTCCGTAAGTCCAAATAGGTTTTATAAAATATAACGTGTATGAGTATTTGTCTAAGCTCTCAATTAACGTTGAAGTTGCCTGAAAAGGTCAGTCGTTTCAGTCTGACATGAGGATTCCAAGTTAAGCGTTTATCAAGGTATAGTCCTAAGTACCGGACCTGGTCTACAGGAATCAGTGGGATGTTAATAAACGAGAAAGAAGGAGAGGAAGTCATTGAATTGATTTTTGACACCATTTTTCAAAGTTAGTGATGGTATTGAGAAGTATGGGATGCTATAACTGGATTAGTGTCGACAGAACATACAGATGTATCATCAGCATACCTGGTAAGTGTGGTATTAGGATGGGTTGAGATAGCAACTGTATATACTATGGAGAAAATTGGGGCATGAATACTGCCTAGAGGAACTTTAGAAGATTGAGAAAAGAAGTCTGAGGAGATATAATTATGGCTTACATTGAATGACCTGTTAGTGAGAAGAGTAGGAATTGGATAATGACAAGGTATGTAGGAGGTAGGAATCGACGAAGACAGTATATCAACGAGTCAAGTCGGGCCCAAGTGGCACTTGGTCGAAAGCCTGTTAAACATGTAAACAACTTCCGAACAATGCAGAAGAAACAAGGTCCACACGATTGACCTTGCATTGGTGAATAGTGGGATGTTTGGAATCCAAATTGGTCATCTGGTATAATGTGATTTTCATCCAGAATGGGGTACAATCGTTTCAAGGATGAGTTTTTCCAAGATTTCACCCCAAACAGAGTAAAAGTGAAATAGGATGGAATGCTGTTGTTTTTTTTATCTTTTTAGGTTTACCAATCTAAATATACATGCACTCATATATACATAAACTCTTCATGTTCAAGCTTTGCATAAGGTTGTTACCTAGGGCTCAGGACACTGGAGATCACTAGGCACTAACCAGCGAACAGCTGCTCGCCCTGTTATGCAAACAATTCACCGCAAGGACAAGATTGTTATGACGTAGGCAGGGTTAACTATCCCCACCACCTCAAGGTTCTTCTCCGGGGAGGTGTCTTCATGAATAAATCATTTCTTTCTCCGCCGGGTCTTGTTAATCGAGATGTAAATGTTTGCCCACGTCTCTCTCCTTCCGGTTCCCTTCAGAGCCCTTAATTGATTTTTTCGCTCATTTACGCTAAAATTTCAAAAATAATTGCGACTGATTGCGGTAGATCCCATCTCCCTTCCTTGAATATCTGTGCCTCATTAAAGAGCATTTCGATGTAGGTGGTTGTTTGGTATTTTTGCTTTTCTTAATTTTCTGAACGTAGTTTAAAATATGATCCATGTAAAAGTAAACGTGATGACGGAGATTTCGATTGCTTATTAACAGGCTCTTTTTTTTTTGTAGCATCTGTCATATAATCTCTACACACTCAGATACTAACCTTTCTTGAGAATGAAAATGGTCCGGGTGAAGGGTTTGACCTTCTTTCTTGTTCGATCAACTTAAATTGACATAAGTTTTTGCTAAGTTATGTTTGGGATCTTCCTAGGGATCACTAGGATCCAGTAAACTAAAAGTAAAGTAATGTAGCATTGCTTTAATGATTTAGTGCCACTAAATGCTGGTATGGCAACGGTTATACAGTGAGGTGATTTGTCTGAGATCACGTGTAACCCCCAGGTTTTCTTATTAAGGGTACCCACTTTATAAAGGCTGGGTTCATACCCGGATGAGTTCATCTATGTCCCCCATCCATAGATCTCACCAGGTCAGTGCATGACAGTCAACGGATTAAATAATTTATACGCCACTGCCGGATTTCAACCCGGGTCCTTCAGCGCTACCACTGAGCTACACCACTCACTATTCATTATTTTATTTTCGTAAACACTCTCGTTTTTTTTTTAAGCCAGACTGAATTAAGGGGGCCTTAGAATGTATTTTTCAGAAGAAAAGATGAATCTGAAAAAAAACTTAAGAAAACGGTGATCACTACGGCATTAGTTAAACCTTTACTTTACGTCATTATTTTAAAAACATAAATAAGAGGTAAAATTGAAAAGAAGATTAATTACCTTTAATATTTTTAAAACATGCTCTGTCGACGGCAATATTATTCGCTTTGGTTCGAAGAGCTATTTCTTAATCACCTCCTCCACATTATTTTAAACTATATAATTACACTCAATTTGTAACTAATAGAAGATTTAAAGTAAGGACTCAAGATTGGTGAATCCTTTATGATTACTCTACCGTGTCTTTATGACCACAAATTACCTAATGAGCATTGCATACAATCTAGCCAACGCAAAACAACTAGTTCGATCCATTTCAGTTCAACTTGGGAATTGATTTTTTAAACAATGAAAAGAGTAAATCATTGATCTCAAGAATAGATTTGAATTTAGGCCATAGCTTTTATATTTCAAATATAGTATTCCTGAAAATTTGTGATTTTTTGCCATTCTTACATACACAGTTGATAAAACTGACCAGTTTCACTTCAACATCAAGAAGAGTCTTGGGTTCAGTACATGACAGAGACTGTACTCTCTCTAAGCTAAGAGCTGTGCTTGACTGCTTGGCCGAGTTCACAATCCAACGCCTAGAGTTTCCTCCAGTTAAGGGTACAATACTTTATATATACTATGTAATACATAATTGAGCAACGATTTCCGCATATTAGGTGATCTGTATCATTCATTAGATAATTTAATATACGTCGAGGTATTGCTGATGCTTAGCCATCATGGAGTGATTTAAAAAAATATTAAATTGCTACATAAATTTCACAAACCTTATTATAAATAATATTAAATCAATAAAAAAAAGTAGTTATATATCATGTAATGGTACTGGACCTCCATATGAATAAAGTTTATGACAAAATATAAATTAGTTCATTTACTTTCATTACAGTAAAATATTTTTTTTTTTATTACATAGCATTGGTAATCTATAATTATATTATTTAATCACTATTACCTGAGTATTCCTCAGGTACCTGAGTATTCTTACCATGGAAGTTGTATTTCTCATTAAGAAAGTGCGGCTTGTACTCGTAACCCTCTCCGTCTACAGAATAACCTTGCTTTCCTAAAAGAAAAAAAACAGAAAAAACAGTTGCGATTCCCCTTCCAATTAGCGAAAAAAAATCACCTCTTCTGCCAAAAGACGACTTGATCTCTTTTATAGCTAAGCTGGATCTTACTCCATACAAGGGCCGGACAACACGTGCTAATCTAAGTGAGGATATTAACCCTTACAAAGAATTAGACACAACAATAGTCTATTTTTTTATATTTAATTAGTCACGAAATCTAAAAACCAGAATTTATTAAACAATCATTCTTCCATCTCGTCTCTACGGATGTCTAACTTGGCCGCTAACGCTGAAGGATGAACAACGTCTTCAGGTATTGAGAATCATCATAATTATTCCTGATTACAACTTCTGTAGGTTCAAGGCCTCCTGCAGCTTGGTTCGCCAGTCTTCTCTATTAGTTGCCACCTCTCTCCAATTGCGGATTCCCAAGATGGACCTGGCATCCGCCGCCACTCCATCGATCCATCGGAGCCGATGTCTTCCCACTCTTCTTGCCCCATAACTCCTTTCGTCTAGGACCATATTAGGAATCTGATCCTGGGACATTCTAATTATATGACCTGCGCATCGAACCCGGCCTACTTTGATTACCCTTAAAATATCTGGGCTCTTATAGAGTCTTGTTAGCTCAGCGTTCGTCCTTATCCTCCAGATCCCATTGGTGGAAACTGGGCCATAAATTTTCCTCAAAATATTCCTCTCGAACCTTAGGAGAAGGGGTTCCTGTGAACTGGGTAATGTCCAGCATTTGGAGGCATCAGTAAGAACTGGTCTTACTAGGGTCTTATACAAATGCACCTTCGTGTTTTGAGAAATAATCGATCCAAAAAAAGAATGAGACCACTGGGGAATATAGGAGATTACACAACGCTGAATAGGGAAGCATGCATCCGTTCAATAGTATTCAGATGATAGCGTCGCGAAGATTAAAAAGGGCTAATAAAGTGGCTGGAGTTAGTGACGAACGAATTCCTAAAATGTAAATAAGCGGTGTGCCCCCTGGAAAGCGTCTGAGGGGCAGGCCGAGGCGTAGGTGGGAGGTTTGCGTTGAGAGTACTCTGGCGGATTTAGGTTTGGGTAGTGATCCGTGAACAGAAGTTTGTAATCAGAAATTGGTATTATCTGCATCGAGCCTATTGGGGTCCGCTAAGCCTTGTTATTATTTAGTTAGTTAATGATATTAATAAAAATAATTTTGACGTAGCTTTGATAGAGCCCGGATTTAATTTGGGAAATATGTATTTTGCTTAGACGGATGATATGCGTAATACATAAGAGATCTTCACAATTTTCTTTTTCAATTATTTATTTCAGATATAATTTTTCTCGATAGTGGTCGATAAATAAAACAATTTCTCTTCCTATTTCACCCATTGTAAAAGAGCCTCTATCCAACATAGCTATTCTTCTCTGTCTGAATTCATCCTCTTCATTTGATACATGGTTTTTCATCTTCTTGCTCCAGTTCTCCGAATATATTCATCATATAGAATTCAACGGGGAACCCCTCTTTTCTTAAGGCATCCATTACTTTCATAGGTTGCCATCCCCTGTACATGCCACATACTTGTCCGACAACTTCTGTTGTCTTCTTTCAAGGGAGATCTTAAGTTAGGGCATACAGCTGACTTTTTCTTGCCATCTTCCGTAAAATGTCGATCAATCTTTGACCGACTAACTAGCGAAAGTATTTAATTTCTCAATATTTTTATTTTGAAGAGAACTTTGTCCAGACTGTGAGGCGGCCCCCGGTAGCTCAAATGGTAGAGTGCTTTCACGGACAGACGGAAGACCCAGGTTCGAATCCCGGCCATGGCAAATCTTTTCTCTTCAAAATAAAAATATTTAAAAATTGAAACAATTACTAAAAAATGATTTTAAATTTTTTTTATTTCTGATTTGTTATAAGGCTGATGTGTTTGTCAACCATGACCCAACTTTAACTCCCATATAAATAATTAAAATAGACCAATTGTTGTCCGCTAACGATTGTATAGAGGCATTACATTTATTTATTTTATTTGTATTGTATATATTGTTAATCTATTTTGGAGGGGAAAAAATCCGCTAACGAACATGTTTACAAACTACTCCGTTGCAACTTGCATTCTCTCATTTAATAAAAATTAGAATTCCATTTTAATTGAGAACAAACCTTACAAAATAGAAAGTGTACAAAACGATCGCAATAAGCAATTACGAAAATGTAATCAAGCTAAATTGGAAGCAATTATAATAATGGCGAAAATGAGATGCAAAATGGTTATTAAGAAGTTTATGATGGACGGCTTAAAGTTGATGATAGATGATAGATCGAACAGTCATGTAACTAACGACATGTTTGTTGACCGATAATGCTTGAATAAGTGTCGAATCATTCACACATTAAACTGTATTCTATGCGCTCTAAGTACGTACGTTTTCTAACAAGTATCCTTTATTATAACACAAAAAAATCCTGTACAACTACAAATCGTGAAGGATTTTGGGTCAGTACATGGTTGAATATGTATTTTTCATAAAACAACCGTTGTGCAGGGAAGTGATTTGTTGGTAATCACCCAGGATCTACAGCACAGCTAACCAGCGCTCTATACACTGCGCTACCCCCCTCTCTATCATAACAAGCTCATTTTTAGGACCTTTAATAAACAATCTAGTGCCTTTACAAAAGCAAAATATTTGATTTAAAGAAATTGCATTGGTGGTGTTTTTTTTTTATTTTTTTTTTTTTCAAGAGTTTTAAAAATGACACATTTCTTAAGATAAATCACTATTGACCGTGCATTGCTGAAGATGCACCCAAAAATATTGTATCTTCCGATCATTTCTCCTTAATTTTTACATGTCAGATAAACCAAGGTCAATAATAAATACAATGTGCAGTAGGATTTGTTTGTAGATTATCATACAATTCATTTTACAAAACTTGTTTAACTATTTTGGTCGCAAATTGAACTTTTAGTCAGAACTCTGTTTTCCTGCTAACCTACATTCAATGATAATATTTAATTATTAAATACAAATCATAAATTATGCTACACTAGCATAGGGTTACAAAGTTATACAATATTATTTTTATTATGTTACAACATATATTTGTCAAAAAAATCATTTGTATTTGTTGTGTTTTCAGACAACTCTTACAAGGCGCCTTGTAGTCCATGCATTAATTTTAAAAAACCAGAAAAAAACATTTTAGTTAGTATTTTAATTTAAATAAAAATATAGTTTTCTGAAATTGTTTTTCTCATCCTCCAAAATAGTATTTATAACTAACACGAATACACAATGTATATCCAATTTTGTGTGGTATTGACTCAAGGTATTTTACATATTTACTAAATCCGCTATAGCGGTATTTAAAACTTGGGGTTTTGGCATCTATTAGTATATTGAGGGATTATTAGACGGGTCTTCTGAAGTTATAGTTTCTATGAAAATAGGGTGCCCAAAATAAGGGGGGGGGGTTAATCTGGCGGTTGAGCGTGAACTAGGACAAGTCTTCTCCTTGCAGAACCGTTCTCTATGAAACAGTACAGTCTCTACCATGTACTGAACCCCAGACCCATTCACGGGTTGTAGTGTTGTTTTTTTTTATTTTATAGTAGTTTTCGAATTTCGTAAAATTGGGAAAAATAAAGCTTATCTACGAAAAAGAAGTAAATTTAAGAGTAAAATATTATGTGTTATGTGTAAACATTTTTTTTATGGTACTTCAGTTTGCCCTCTTTTGAGAGAGAGAGAGAGAGAGAGAGAGAGAGAGAGAGAGAGAGAGAGAGAGAGAGAGAGATAGAGAGATAGAGAGAGAGAGAGAGAGTGAGTGTGTGAATGAGGGGGAAAGGCCATGGTGTTTACAATTCCGAAATTGTTGTATATTGCTAACAAATTCCTGTCGTAATATACGTCAGTCGGAGGTGGTAGCTGTCAGTGTTTTATAAATTGCACTGTCCCTCAAGGGTTCAGGGGTTTAATCTACCTTTCCAATTTCCAGGGACCCATGCACACATTTGACAACACGCCCATCTACTCAACACACTCTTCCCATTCCCAAATCCTTTTCAGCAATATATTTTATTACATATTCACATCTTTTTATCATACCAGAAAGTAAAATATGATATAACTGATAATTTTCTAATAATAATTTTGATTAATTAATTTGTTAAAAGCTCGTTTTGTGGCTGCGCATCTGTATTTATATTTTCTTAATTATTTTAACTATCTTTTGACCCTCAAAGAATAATGAAATAAATAAACTACAAGCTAGAATATATTTTAAAAAAAGAACAGAATAAGGAATATAGGAGATCATAAGACGACATAAGATAGTAGGGTTTGTGTTCTATAACGTAATTGCAAAGAGAGCATTGCAAAAAGACGAATTTAGGAAAATAAAAGAATATATAGAAATAGGTTTATCGAGCGCCCCGCGTTTTGTTTCTCCCTTATATTTTTCCTCAGAAAAAATACAACAAAAGTCATAGCCATTTTTAAAAAAATGTACGTTAAAAATAATTTTTATAAAATCTAAATACAATATTTTGTTTAATAAAAATATCATATGTTTTCAGCTCTTACGTTACGTTCTATTTTGTCAATTTAAATATTTAAAAATACGGAGTTGAGCTTTGGGGCTCTACTAAACCATCCAATTCATCTCGTATCCAATCCTTGCAATCCAAAATCCTTCGTAAAATCCTCAATGCTCCTTATTATGTCACAAACAAACTCATCCATCATGATCTTAATATCCCATATGTTACTGATTTGGCCCAAACTAGATACCTATCCTTCCATAACAAGCTCCATACGCACTTGAATCCGCTAGTCTCTCAGCTTGCTTCCCATACTATTCCTGATAACCCTCCGAGGCGCCTGAAAAGAAGATGGCCTCGAGATCATCTACTATAGAACTTTATTGGAGTGCTATCGATGGGTAGTTTCTCCACAAGTGTTTTCATGTCATATTCTACATTTTTGCACATTTACTTGATATAATACCATTATAGTTGTAAATATCATTGAATTAAATAAAAAAAAAAAAAAAAAAAAAAAAAAAATATTTAAAAACTTCGAAGAAGAGTACATCTAATTAGTTAGAGTGAACCATTAATGACAGGGTTCTTTGGGTAGATTTTCGACTGGAGTCGGGTTTTATTATTGTTCTGTTTCAAGTTAGATTTCAATGTTGAAATTGTTTAAATGGAGTCCCACCAAGTACGACAAGTTATTATACATAGGTTGGTCGTAAAATGGCATAAAAATCTTAAGAAACTAAATATGCAAATCAATTACAAATGCAAAATCATCCTGTTACATTACAGCACTTTAAGGTTATCTGGCTCAGAACGTGGTGTAATAGTTTGTATTGTTTTTACGCCAAAGGTTGTGCGGAGAAGTGATTTGGCCGAAATAACGCTTAATCGCTTTTGCTTTTGCCCTAATTCACTTTACAGATACAGGGAGAGCCACGGGGCCGTCTATAACATTCAAAGCTATGCTACCCCTCTCTATATAAATATTAATTTAGTTTCAAATTTATATTAAGTAAACTTATTAAGTGATTTAAAGTCTTAAGGCTGCTTACCGGGCTAAGATCCACTGCACCACATGAAAATATATCCTCATCTCGATAGTTAGAGAGTTAGTTCCAGTCACAAATAAATATTATTAACAATATAATACAATAATTATACTTATCAAGGGGATATTGATATACTCGTTTTTATAGCGTCTGTCATGTTTTATAAATGAATAAATGGAACAATTAAATCTTTAGATCTATAAAACATTTTATATGCCCCAGGATAACCGAGTTACTAACGGGTTGCAATAGCCCAGTTTTTCCGCCCATCACTCTCAGTTGGGTTAACATTCCTTGGCAAGAGGCTAACACAAGACAAACGGTCCCTGGCATTGGCTTTGAATATTTTAGTCCTAATCCCTTTAGCTTGTTGAAAATATAATTCATGAGGCCTTCGTCCTCCGCCTGGGCTTTAATTTAACTCATACGGGAATTTCCACGGCTATTAAATTATTTTATAAAGTTATCTCCTTGCCTTGCACCCCCAATAGAATAAAGATTTCACTCCAGCGGTGATAAACGCGTTTGAATAATGTTAAATGTGCTTTAAAAGAAGCGTTTGTAAACAAACTTATACTTTGTAAACAAACAACATTATAAATATGTGCTAAAACTTTACCTCGGCAAAGCCCATAATTGTAAATTATAACAACAACAATTACTAATTAACCGATAATAACGAATATCGTTTCATGTCCCATACAATTATGTTTCCTGAAAATCAGGAATGATACTTGAAAGTTTAAAAATGCCTCCTCACAACCAAAAAAAATCATAGATAAAATAAAAATTCATATATCAAAATAAAAGTATATATGTATATATATTTATTTATGACCAGTGTTCGAATATATACATTAGATCCTATTTAATTTTCTCACATTTTATTGGGATGCAGATATGTAGAATCTGAAGATTCCCTTTTTTGGACAAAAAGGCATATTTTCAACTATGAAATTAAACGCAAAAGCTAAAAATCCTCAAAAGTTATAAATATAATGTTATATCTGAATATTCAAGTTGCTATGAACCATGGTTTTCATTCTCAAGTGGCAGGCTGACAATAGCTCAATATCTTCTGGCCCGATTTATTAGTATCATAGCCACCATCCTATCGGGTTTAAAGGCAAAGTCGAATCGACCTAGATCCATAGACTAATACGGTGCGAGGACCTATGTTTCTTTCTCCAAACCAGACCGTCACTAGACCAAACCTCCAGGAGTCCATTGAAATGCTGGAAAACCAGTATACAATTCCATATAACACTACAAGAGGTTTTACTATAACCGGGATTCACGACGGTTGTGACGGTAAGCCTACCCAAAGGTAAGACGATCCACGACAACTTCCTCGACCTATACACACGGTTATTTAGTGATGTAGTGAAAAATATATCCTCGCCAATTAGTAACTACAATCAATGTATGCAGTAGCATTGTCTTCTAACCGTAAGTGTCTAAAATTTATATTTACACTAGTTTCTGATCTAATATGATTGACTAAATATTTTTTTCAATGTGGTAGTAGGCCATGGAAATGAGAGCAATAAGATAGTTAAATTCGCAAGAAGATAGTTAAATATTTATCGACAGAATCTTGATAAAATGGAAAACTATATTCAATTATAGTATACAGCCCCGGTGAATAAGTGGTTAAGTCGAATTTTCTCCAAAATGAGTTTCTTGTACTTAGAGGAGCCGAATCGTGTTATTTTCGTAGTGGATAAAGGTCTAAGAAAGATATCCAGGCCCGTTCTGCTACTGCTGCTGTTGAAGAAAGATGCCGAGCCTGTCTGAATGCTCAAGGAAATCACTTTGAACATTTAATATGAATGTTAATGGTTTACATTTAATAAATAAAGTAGTTGGAACAAATAAAATAAGTTTTATTTATTTACTATCCCTAAATAATTCTTAACAATGAAATCTTTGAGATGTGAATATCTCCTAAGCAAATCGTTTGCGTACATACCTTCATAGGAAATATTTTCTTGTTTTGAGGTCCTTAGTTCAAATTTTCAGTTTGGCCATTAAACCCTGAAACACCCTGTATACATGCATATTTAATCATCATGTATGCATTTTCCACACAATTGCTCGTTTGTTATCATTCCCAGTATATCAAACAAGTACTGAGAAGTCGGGTAGTGGTTAAAAGATGAAAAATGGGACATATTTCCATTTATACGGAAAGCAGATCTATTAACAACTTGTGTTGGTCCATAAAAAAGAAACTGCCTATCATCCCGCCTGTCGATCTTTGTAAAGTATGAATAGATCTCTTTCCAGAACTATCAAGTAAACTGGAGCAACTACAGACCGTCGTATCTGGCTGGAAATGACAGCCTTCGGATAATAGTTACGGTTAACTAGAAGGAGAAGCCTAAACTTGTCATTCAGGAGTGAGAGCATCTCCTTTGCTAGGTTCGAGTAAATAACTCTCATTCAACCTTCCTGCCGAAGTGCTAGTGGATATTGCCTAATTATAAATATATGCTTAATATAAACATTGCTATACAATAGAAATATATCCTATAAATTTATGTTATATTATATATTATATTAAATATATGTACATGTCCGTGTGTATGTGTAAAAGCAACTCTCACATAAAATGGAGTACACAATAAAAAAACTACCTCTATAACCTAAGAAGGGTATTGGATTTAGTATATGGTAGAGACTGGACTATTTCTAAGACAACGGTTCAGCAGGAAGGTCCTAGATCTCAAGCCCCAGGTTTTTCCGCCAATTTAGGGTATTTTATTTATAGAGGCTGGGTGAGTCCTAGTAGGGTCTGTAGGTCTGTGCCTCCGAGGCTGTATATAAATATAATAAATCTGCCTCAGCCGGATTTGAACCTGAAACCTTCAGTACAGCAACTCAGCACTCTACCCATTGAACTTCCCCGTTTCTAGAAAACGGATTATCGTGAAGATTAATTCTGATCAATTATCTTTATCTTTTTTAATTATTTATTTCAAAAGCTCGGGAAACTATCGACCAGTTCCAATAAAAGTGATGTGCTAGCAGAGAAAATTCATATCTTCTTTCTACTTCCAGGAAAAAAACAAAAACATTTTGCCTGATTCTTTAATTCTGGAGTTACTTTGATAAGCGGATTTCATTGACTCATGCCATAATTTAAAATGACTACAAGATTGACCACCCTTCCAACAACGCTAGGTCTACTTTTTCGGATATTAAACGAATATTCATCGTAGTCATACAAATTAACATTTAAACTATGATGTTAATAATAATATAAGGCTCATTGAAACCGAAGGTTCGATGCCGATACCATTGATAGCGCTTGAATCCTGATAAGAACAATAATCATAATTACATAATTATAAATAACAGAAGGCGTGCCTGATGTCGCGATGCCGAAACCTTAGTTGTTTACTAACTACCGCAAAATACCTATGATCAACTATAAAAATCCTCCATCTACGTCTCGGTCTACCTCTCGCATATTTGTTATTCGACTCGGCGCATATTAACTTTATTACAAAACTATATTTTAAAAAATAAATAAATTTTCAATGAAATAATATAACGGGAACGTTATTTAAGTTAGCTTTCCATTTGTGGAATTATCAGGGAAGTAGATCATGGGGGCCACTGCAGATTGTTTAGGTTTGTTACTTAGATGAAGATAAAGATAGAGAGGGTTAATCTGGGTTCCTATATTTTTCAGTTATGGTATGATATGGTTGAATTACATTAAAGATTGACGTTTTTTATAGAATTCTAAGGGTTATCTGGCACTCTACAGCAGAACATTTATGTAATTCATTTATGAATTACATAAATGTTATCATAAATCCTATGAAAAAGTAAGAATTTTTCACAAACTGTGGTAGCTTTTATCTGTATTTGCTTGGTATGTTAAATGAAATGTTTAAGCGTTTTAAAAAGAATTCCAGTAATTTTCCTTATAATCAAGGATATGTGAGCGGCATCACATATATCCGGTTTGTCGATTTTTAAAAATAAAATGCAGATAGATCTTAGACTTATAACTATCTTAGATCAGTCATTAGAGTTTCTTTCTAATTTCTCTTTCGTTGATTAACATTTGTTTGTTTATTTATTCAAGATCAGTTTATCATGTTATGGGTAATCGAATGATACTACTGTGGGAGTCTTTAATTTTGAGTATCCAAATTTAATTAGGATAGGCATCTTCAACGTGTACATTCCTGAACCCATACCTTCCTGAAGGAATGTCCCTTCTGAACTACAGCATAACTAAGGATTCCGGTTAGTTATTATATGATTGGAACTTAAATCCGGATCCGTACACGTGCAGAGCTGTAGTTGGGCTCACATTGTGGCAAATTTGATCTACTTTAAAGTTGGTTACCTATGTTTATTTTTCAAAAACGCACCGATTAGAAGATACAGGCCAAAAACTGAAATAAATCCGAACATTTCAAGGTTTTTCGGCCACCGAAAGTTTCCCTCGTCATTTTTACGGGCTGTCTCTCCATAAGAACCTTTTTTCCGAAAAAAAAATTAGCCGAATTGGTCGAGCCATTTTCGTATTTTGCGGTTAGCAAGGAAATGACGATTCATTTTTATTATATAGATATATATATAAGTAATTATATATTATATAAGATAAGTTTCAGTAGGGAGCGATAAATTAGCAAGAACAAATTAAAATCCATTCGAAACGAAATGAGATTCAATCCCTTTTTTTTTTTACAAAAAAAAAAGAACACACAACTTTTTCTGGAGTGCTCGTGTGGATTGTGTTTTTTAAAAATTGAAACGTGTTTTTATTTATGTATGTATGTTGTTGTTTTTTTTGTGTTTTTTTTACGTGGGCAGGTGGAAATCTTCAAAAGACGTGGATAGGCCCGTACCTACCCGTGTGTGGGATTTTTACCCACTAAAACCACCTCCCTACACCACTCCACGGGACCGCCGTTAAGCATTACTTCGTGGAATGGCTGTCTTCCGTTGGACATGAGACTCTTATGTATCTATTTATGCGTGTACTTGTGTGTTATTGTTAAAGGACCTACCTGGTCCTAGATTAAATTTATATTGCTAATCAATTTATTTCACTCCCGTTACAAATTTAAGCAATTATTGTTTAAATATAATATTTTAATATACATGTATTGGGTTCAAAGGTTATTTTATGTTTTTTGGTAATATCAATTTTTGGAAAGTTATATAAAATATGACTTTATATTTCAAATCGAAATTTGCAGGTAAACATTACAAGACACTTAAATTAAGCTTAGAGAATAAGAGTTGTGAGTAAGGTTATAATAGATATTGCTTACTGAGAGACTCGCTCGAGTAAACATTTATTGAATCTATATATTATGTCTTTAGTTACGGAATATTGGCTATTGTGTTGATTTAGGTTTGTAATTAAATATACCTGGAGTCATTTAGTTATTTATAAGTTTGTAAATATGTTTTTTTAATTACAGTTCTTCACTGCATCCACAAGTGTTTTATTCCATTCACCTTCTTGGTTAAGTGGTTGAATTCACGACTTACATATATACTAGCTTTTATCTGCGACGTAGTCCGATTAGATTAAGAGTGTATTATTAATTTGATTTTTAACTAAAAAGGGCTATTATACGTAGGTTACGAAGGTTAAGGTAAAATAAAACAACAAAATTAGTTAAAGATTTTTATAGTTTTTATTTTATTGATAAGGTTAGGGTAAAAACAAAATTAGTTGAAGACTGTCCTATATACAACGTTTTTTTTTTCCATCATTTGTACAGGCATACAGATTCCTTGGATTTGATGCGCGTGAGGAAGTTGGCCGTGTGAAAAACATTGTTTGCACCTGGGCTATATTAATAGTGATCCCAAAAGCTGATTTTACGGGAAATTGTAACCTTTTAAACTGAAAAGGTAAGTCCGTAGGTATGATTGGTATTCTTGGTATCCAGCCTCATTAATATTTCGACCCAAATTACGTACCATTACACAGTTTGGGCGCATCAAGATTTCTCATTAGAAGTACAGGAACATACTTTTTTAATCTTCATTAAAATATAGCCTTTCACCATTTTCTAAATGAACGCTTAGGAGTGTTACAGTAGGATGCCTTTCATAGAGAGGAAAACCTAAAAGCCGCCAAACAGCTTCGTTGGTGCTGACATACGGACACCGACCGGACTGATATCTGTGTATTTCATCGATGGGATTGGTGGGATCTGTATTTTTGAAATTGAAAATTGTTTGGCCACTTCCTTTATTAATGAATTTACAAATGTATTTTATTGCTCGTACGGAATTGCAAGGCTCTATGTTGATATGTGCATTAAATAATTTTGACAGAAGTGGGGAATAAGGGACTACCCACCTATCAGCAATATTTACGTGGTCTCCGTTTCGTAATTTTATTAGTGCTGTTCGACCTCCATCTTCTTGCGACTTCCGACGGTATAAAGGATATCCGTTTTCGTTATTTACGGTATTTTTTTTAAGCTGGCGTAAACATTTTTTGGTGCATTTTCCGTCGTCTTTCATGTAAGGCGATTGAGGATCATATTTTTAACAATGATGTCGTGTAAGGTATTGTCATTAGTCTCATCAGGTATTTCTCCACCAATGATTTTATCTATTTGATCAGGTCTCAACTTATCTTTTAACAAAAGGAAAATATGGACATGTGGTAAGCCACCTTTCTGCCACTCTATGGCATGTAGCATCGGATTATCCCAAATATTTTTCCTTTAGTTATAACAGACATAAGTTTTTTTACTTTTAACCTGAAAACTCTAGTTACAAAGTCATGTCTATCAATTGTGTTTTGTCCTGGTAATAGTTCATTTTTCCTTCCTTCCTGTGCTACATGTAAAGGATACAAACAAATCAGGACGACCATATGTTCGCAGCACATAGGCAAATGCGTCTTGGGTATATTCGTGCAGATATCTGGGACTGTTAATAAACGAAGACGGTACAATTACCATAACGTAATCATTAAAATAATAACTATATAAGTGTGGATTTTTTTCTTTTTCTTTTATGGAAACGTATGAATTAAGCCTCAAAATTTTCAGTTTAAGCGCTTGATGTAAAAAAACATTTGCGAGAGTTTAATAATATCTAAAATCTATGCTGCTTAGCAGAATATAATAAACGAATATAGACTAGGGTCGATCATTTTTTAAACCAAAAAAAATTATAGTAGAATGAAACCCATTGAAAGAGGAAGAGAATATACCAAAAATGAAAGGAACAATAAATTACAGGCGATCTGAGTTCGCTAAGTGGAAGGCGCCGATTTCCGGCAAAACTGCAAGTCCTTTAGAAAAAAGTAAAATCGTTGTAGGTAATAAAAATATCTACAACTTTTGTATTTACATTTTTTTCACATAACCTCAAAATGTATGTGGAAAATTTAAAAAAACAAGGTTTTGGTTTTTTATATTTATCTTTTAGAAAAATAATTCTCACGAAAACTTACCTTTTTATGTCCCAAACACACTGTATTTTAAAAAAATTTAAATATTTATTTTTTTTACCTTATTTTGACTTAATATCGAAAAAGCACTCTGGGTTTTTTAAAAGTCGGTGGACTATTTGTTTGTTAAAATCTCTACCTTATGATGGTGTAAGAAAAATATACATCACTATGTAGTAAATGTTCTCAGAAAATGCAAAGAAACGAAAAAAACCGAATTAATTCCAGAAATATTGCTCAAAACTATTTGCTGCAGCTGTGAAACTGGATATAACACTTTTAAATGTGGGTGCCGAAAACGTGGTTTGAAATGCAAAAATTAATGCTCAAATTGTCATGGTTCTGAAAAATGTTCCAATGTGGAAGAAAAAACCTAAGAGTAAGTTAATGATTCAGATGAAATGGTGGATGAAGAACCAATGCAGACTGATAATAATATTGGAGACAGACGGTGATGGTCTTGAAGATTTTGAAGATCTACTTGAATCGGGAAGGTTTGTCGAATTTAACGATGGAGAAATGCCATAAAAGAGACAAAAGTAATTGATAATAATTCAAGATAAGGTATTTATAAATAAAAAGATTAATTTATTTAAAAATATTATAATTAATAACGTAATGAGTATAAAGAATCTAAATTCAATAGAACCATTTCCATGTATATTTGTATTATGAGATTTCCTATGACATGAATGTAATTAGAATTAAAAAAATCAACTTTTTTTACTGAAAAAAATTGCAGCAGTCACATTTTTTAGATGAAATCCCCAATCCTATCTTTAATAATGAGAACAACTTTCTTCCCAAGTTTTTGCAATCTTTCTGTTTTCAGGATTTTTAATTCTTTTGTTTATCAATGTAACATGGTATCTTACTTTTTTCGAGTAATTAAAGTGTAAATTTTAATAAGTAGCTCAAAATTGTCAATATGAAAGATGATTTGATTTTTGCCAATTGATATTTTCAAAATATTAATTGTTTCAGTGCTTATTATAGTTTTTTACATTCATAAATAGATTTGATTAAATGTAATCCAATTTTTTCGATATCTTTTTTGTCTTTCTTTTTTATAAAAAAATATTTGCCAAATTATAGTAGTATGTTTCGATTTGCAATTACTTTGTTTATCAATGTAACTTGGAATCTTACGTTTTTCAAGTAATTAAAGAGTAAATTTTAATAAATATCTCAAAATTGAACATAGTGATAAAAAAAAAATTTCGGATTCAGGTTTTTTTTTCGTTCCTTTGCATTTTCTGAGAACATTTACCATAGTGATGCATATTTTTCTAACACCACCAGAATGTAGAGATTTTAACAAACAAATATCCCACCAGCTTTTTTAAGAAAGCAGATATTTTGACGTGATAATTTTCGGTTGAAAATTAGGGTGCTTTTTCGATATTAAGTCAAAATAAGGTGAACAAATAAATATTCAAAATAAAAAAAAACTACCGTGTGTTTGGGACATAAAAAGGTATGTTTCACCATATTTCGTGAAAAATGTTTTTGAATTTTTCACATACATTTTGAGGTTATGTGAAAAAAGTATAAATGCAAAAGTTGTAGATCTTTTTAGTACTTACAACTTTGCAATTTTACTTTTTTCCATAGGACTTGCAGTTTTGCCGGAAATCGAGATAAACCGATTTTTTACCCTTAAACCCCCCCCCCTTCCGAATTTACTAGCTAGTAATGTAACTTTCCTTTCATTGAAAATAGTTTTACTTTCAATTTTAAAACAAAATGTTTACATGAATATCGCTACTTCAAATATATTCTTACACTTCAATTCTCTCTTTATTATCAACTACAAGTTATATTTATTTATCTCCACAGGCTAAAGTGTAGCAGGTCTTACCGCTTGCGTTTCTTCATAATAATCTACTATACTTTTTCTCCCTCGTCCTTCGGCATAACAGCCTCGTTTGTAAATCCAGCTTATTTGGCGAACCTTTCGGTACAACCACGTTTCATACGCATGTAGGCTTTATATTTCTGTTTCATCTTAGTAACTTTTTTTTTTCTCATCACCTTAATATAGTCTCGCCTGTTTTTTTTATTCTGTTATCTATCGCAGAGCCCTATTACCAATTTCTACTCCCTCAATCGTTTGATTTCATATATCAAGCCAATGTAAGCTTGAGATTTCATTGATATGATCATAAGCTTGGTATTTCAAGTGATTGTATCTGAAGAGAATCTGAAGTGATAAATAGCATAATATACTGTCACTTGAGGTATGATATTGTCTTTATCTATGCATTTAAATAAAATATGTTGAAAGCTCATTCCATATGCAATGCCTAAACTCCTCATTCCCTAACAAACGTTTATTCGTTTTTTGTTTTATTCAATGAAATAAGCTGATGAGGATTTTATCTAATCTATAATGATGATGTAATTAAAATATCACAGAGATAATATTGGTAAATTATTAGACTTTAATGAGTATAGAAATGCCTTAAGTCAACCCCAATGATGAAGAATGTATCATTCGTTATATGTAGCGAAGTGGAATAGAAAGTGTTTACTAGATATTTATAAATGTGAATGAAATTGCGAAAACATGCCAAAGAACGTCAGCCTTCCCCGATCACTGCTCTATCAGTTCCGTTATCAGAGGCTATTTGAACAAGATAACATGTAGTCCGCTAATTGCTATCATGACGTCCCTAATTAATACTGATTAAACACTGAAGGATTTTAGCCTGTTAAATATTTACTCGCCACTGTCGACTTGGCAATATAGAGCAGCGCAATTCATCTGATCATTGAACCAACTACAACTCTGAAAGATAGTTTTGAAAACGAGATAAACTGCTCGCCGTTTCAGGCTACTTAAACACTTACTAGACAAACGGCCTAAGCTTCCAATTAATCATTAAGAGACTCGTACACACGACCGCTATAAGAGCGATTCGGACTTTGGGGCTATCGTATTCATCTCGTATCCAATCCTTACAATCTAAAATCCTTCGTGAAATACTCAATAACCCTTACTTTTTTACTAATAAATACGTCTATTTATAGCCTCAATGCCCCATTTGTTGCTGATTTGACCCGAACTGATATCAGAGTCCATTCATGACAGATATTATTCTCAATCAAACCCACCAGTTTCAAATCCAGCCACCTATTACATTTGCTGATAATCCTATGAGGTATCTGAAAAGAAGATGGCCTCGTGGCCTTCCAAGTTGAATTTGTCATTCGAATAATACTAATGGAATGTTTCTCTACATGCCTCTGTTCATGTCATTTAGTATCATTCATTATATTTACTTGTTGTATTGTTGTAAATTTCAAAGTATAATAATTTCAGAGATAAATTTAGGTATGCTTGCTTACCTTTTACCTGAAGGACAGAGATTTGGTAGATCCGTTACACACACCATTTCATAAGTCCAGATGCATTTAGTCGTTCCTCTGCCTGTTTATTTCCATGTCCACTTAAAACTCTGTAAGAGTAGGTTATGAGCCTTCCTCATTTCTAATTTCGTATTATCATCTTCTAAAACATATCCAAAAAATAGCTAATTATGTCTGAGTATTCAAATGTTAGAACATTAATAAATTTAATGACAAGATATTACGGTAATATGTGTTGTTGCCATTGCTTGCCGAAAAAATGATCCAAGGGAAATTAGGATACTTTGATATAATTCATTTTTAAAATAGTAATATAGGATCCCACTCTTATTTGCAGGGCATATTAACTTTTTATGTAGCAATACTTATTAATATGTAAATAATTATTAATTAAAATATACACCCCTCTCTTTTACAAAGGTATACGTGATCTGATTGGCTGGGACTTGGTTTAATAAATGAACATAGGTTTATTTTTGACACTGGATAAAAGAAATTATTTCTTCACCTGTCGTCGAATGAATTGGGAACCACAACAAAATGATCCACCCCCGGAACACGAGATAAAACTTCCAGCTAAAAGCTAAAATGTCCAGAAAAGATTTAATTAGGCACAGTTTCCATCTGCTTTCTGCGCACAGCGGGTGAAGAGTTCTCTTACTGAAATACTTATATATTACCCCCATCTATTCTGGACGTCAGGGTTGTACCACCCATATGATCCAAACCGGTCGTAGTATGGAAGGAAGGTAGTGAGGAATTTATATCTCTAAAAATAATGAACAATAAAAGGGCAGAGGTTCGGAAGACGATGAAACGCAATAATACCATGTTGGTTTTAGCCCCTCTTTTATTTTTCTTAGCCCAGACGTCGTAACTTAATAAATAAGTTTCTCTTGTTCCGGGTTTTCCTCATTCACCGCACTCCCAACCAAAGTTCTCCTTTATTCAATTAAAAGGTTGAATTCTATAACTGTCGCGTCATGTGATTGAATGTACAGTACTCAAATAAGTGGATGTAATCAGCCATTATAATGTGTGTGTATATATATATATATATATATATATATATATATATATACATAAAATATATGTATAGGTATTAAGTGATGGCGTCAGGTGTATCACTGGTTGACCTATTAATATCATAAGAGTATATCTGTTGCTTAAATGTGTTAAGTATAAACTTGAAACTGTTTTAATTAGCGGCAAGAAATAATTAAATCAAGCCGTGGAATTTTTATATAGTAAAAAAAAAACTATTTAATTTGGATACCGTTTTAAATATAAACTTAACAGGAACGTAGACGAATTTTCACAAATATAGCTGAAAGTATAGTTTCGTAACAATGTAATAGGGTAATTTAAATCATATAAAACACTATAAACTTGCATAATATATTACTTTAATAACACTGCAAACAGCTTCACCAAATTTATTCGTAAGACAAGAAATCGCTCGACGTTTCAGACTACTTCAACACATACTAGACAAACGCTCTAACCTCCCAATTAACTACATGCCCATCATAGAACTATTTGGACTTACGGAGTAGAGCTTTGGGGCTCCATTAAGCCATCGAATTCCTCTCGTATCCAATCCCTACAGTCCAAAATCCATCGTAAAATCCTCAACGCTCTTTATTTTGTTGAGAATAAAGTCATCCATAACGACCTTAAATGTCCCATTTGTTGCTGATTTGGCCCGAACCCGGTATCTATCCTTTCATAACAAACTTCATTCCCACTCAAACCCTCTGGTTCCAAACTTAGCTTCCTCTTCAATTCCCGATAATCCTCCGAGGTGTCTGAAAAGAAGATGGCCGCGTGACCTTCTTAGTAGAACTTTGAGTACTACCAGCGATTTGAGTACTAAACTACCAGTGGGTAGTTTCTCTACTTGTCATTAACTCATGTCATTATGTATTACATAGCCTATTTACTTGATGTATTATTGTAATACAGTTACAAATATCAATAAATAAATTTTTTAAAAATAAAAAATTATTCGTAGCAGTGCTATTGCCTATCGGATTGAATTGTGATTCTAAACCATCATCTAACCCACTTGAATATGCCCAAAAAATTTTACAGAAGATTTTTATATATAAAGATATATCATTTGTATTTGTGGGTGGTTGTGTGTGTGCTTGTATCTGTTTGAAGCATTTTCCAATTCCAATTATAATATATTAATTATAAAATTGATGTATTTTACATAAGGATCTGTAAGAAATCGGAGTATAAAAGCGCTTAGCTTAATGATACTTCATCCAATCGTATGATGGATATATCGTTATTGTTATATCAAAATTTACTACATTCGATATTTTAAAAAAACACATTTGTAATGGATAAAAAGTTTATATAATCTGGAGTATCTAATTCATTCGTAATATTAAACCTTTTTTTTTTAGATTTTTAAAATATTACAAGGATGTAAAATGTTTCGTTTTCTGGCATTATATTAATAAAAACTTAATAATCGTTAAATGGGATTACAAGAGGAGAGAACCATGGTTTGAAGGTCACACCACGATTCGAATTCATAATATACGGTATACGGTCATCACTCCTACGCTCAGTTTGTATGAGTCGTCTCCAGTAAGCAGGCGGGCATCATTTACCTGTTGAGGGGATAATCATATATGGAATCATTTTTCCCCAGCGACTGCGGGCCGTCACCCATCCAACAGTACTAACCACGCTCGACATTGATAAATTAAAAAAAAAAAAGTAATTAAACATTGAACCAACCGTTAATATTCACGTTCCACTTTTTAATGGACGTAACCTAGGAAGTTTAACACTTCATACATTAATTTTCCGAGTATTTGCAGTTTTGAGTTACTTAGCGCTCCTACTATTAATAACCGTTGATTTTATTGTATGCTCTGGCCTAAGTCTTTACCTGCATTTACCATTTTCAAGATATTAAAACCTCATTGAGTTTCTCGGGATCTTACACGTCTCAAGGATTAGTATTGTTAATTTTCAACAGCACTGCTCGAATCGATCCCAAGATTTTCCAGCGAGGAGGAGATATGTCAAGGAGCTATTATTTCCTGAATTAATTTTCTCAGCCATTCGAGTAGTTGCAGGTTTAGGTAGAATTTCACTAAGGCAGAGATATCGTTGCTAAAGCTACTTAATGCGACTGAGTGCCCTTAATCAAATTAGATTTCGTCTCTTCAATTAGGCCCTCCTGTTAATTTGCAGAGTTAAGTGCCGGAGTTTCCGAATTCACTAAATTAAGCTTCAAAAGTATATAGATTATTTATTTTATAATTTAATCGTTTCATCGAAATGTCCATTTTCAAAGGAAACATTTTTAGTAAAATACCATTATGAAATCGTTACATTTTAATTTACCCTCATTTTCTATACATTTTTCCCAGCGCACAGTAGTCCCAAATCCCCAAAACCTGGCCAAAACCTCAAAAATGAAACTTTAAGTTGGGAGTTTTTGACCGTTGGGTTGAGTACACTAATAGTTTAAGCATTGAACGGTAAAGGAGAAAGGGGCCAACGGCTTCTACCTGAGGTTATATTTCGGTGCAAACGTGACCTTCGTTCCAGCAATACCCGCACCTGACGTGACAGCAAGAAAGAACGCTCGCTTCAAATGTTAATTACTTTGCTCAGAGTGCATCGATTTTAATTTTTCAAAATGAAAAATACTCCTGAAAGTAATTAGAATTTATTTATGCATATAAAAAAGCTATAATTATAAGGTGTGATGTAAAAATTTGTTAATATTCTTTTATAAAAATTCACGTAAAAACTTATGTGTAAATTTTGAAAAGTTATTAAAAAGTTGATGAGTTACGTTACAAAACCAATTTCGGTATTTAGTAAATACTATAATTTAACAAAATCAAGAAAAATTAGCTGCCTCTTGGTCCCACTCTAATTGTGTGAAAGTTTGTATACTAGCTGGTAAGTTACGTGCGTACGTAAAAATATCCTTTTATACCAAATTTCGGCTTAATCTAAATTTTTTTTAAATGTATAAATCTGCCATAGTAAAGCCGTCATTTTGTGTTTTTGACTTTCGATTCGTAATCTGCGATCCCGAAAACTCCTATATACAAAGTTTCGGCTAAATTTAATATTTTTTAATATATATGCCCGCCATATTGGATGCGCCTTTTTGTTTTTCGTAATTTTGACTTTTGATTCGTAATCAGAGATCTTGGAAACATTAGTATACCAATTTTCGTTTAAATTGAAGAGTATCTTCATATTTTGGGCAGGTTTTTGGGATTTGGGACCACTGTGCAACGTGTCAAATTATCAATCCCAGTACTGAAACAGTCGGGGTTTTGTGATGAAGTAAATTCTAAAAATAAGTTTATTATCTAAAAAATAAGGAATGAATTTAAACAAATTTAACCGTAAGGGAATTGGCCAAATATCTGAACAGATAGAAATCTGTTGGATTGTTAATGTGTCTGGTTAATAAGGTTGATGTGGGAGGACTTCGTAACCCAGCTCGTTTAGTTCCTTCACTATCTGCCGTTGTCGTGTAAGAGTATAGGTCTTTTCCGATTAACCAATGCAGTTTCTTTGTTCATACGTTTCTGAACATTATGTCAATATTCCTGTGTAGTGAGATGTGAATGTTATGGTTTCACGTGTGGGTAGAAAGCTGAAATGGATTGAACACAGAAACCAATATTTTTTTGGTTGGAAAATTTCTCAAAACTGCGAACAATTCCGTTCGTTGCAAAACACGGTGGTAATGCTCATTCATCTTCAGCAACTAAGTGTCCCAAAGATAAAATTTATAAAAAAAAGAAAAAGAAAATTGCGTGGTTCCGTTGGACATATTTAATGGCATACAATGTTCGTTCAACAGTAATAATAAAAATAATAAAGTATTTATTTATTCTGGGACAAGTCCCTTTAGAATAACAATACAGGAATAATGTATAACCTAAATGTCTTAGAGTCTAAAATAATTACATTTAATTCCTTATTAGAAATAATTTAATTTTAAAAAATGAAAAATATGCGAATTACCTCCAACAACAATATTTTGAAAAACAGATTAGAAGAAAAGGGAGAAAACAAAATAGCAATGAGATAACAATGATTATATAAGAGAAAGAATTTATTCCAAACAAAAAATAATGAAGAAAAATTCTAACAATGCCATCAGTGATTTCCACTTATTAACAGTAGTGATAGTAATTATTGTAAATAAAGAGGATTAATAACAACTCATTACAATCTGTACATATGTAAATAGTAAACAAGAGGAGTGCAATTGTTCCAGTTTGAATTTTAAAACTAATTTTCATATCAAACGACCCAATAGTTTATTACTCAGTCAGATATGACAGTTGAATGTTGTACAGCAAAGGACAATTTTACTCTATATATAAACTATGAAGCTAGAGTATATTTTATAGTCTCAACCATTGCAAACAGAAGGATGTCAGTTGTCAGGCGTGCCAACTGGCGTTAGTTAGCCGGCGGAATTGAAAACATTTCTTTTGTTAAAAAAGGGTGCGTTTGTTCAGAGGTTACATATGTAATGTCAGGAGTAGGTCACGCAGAGCGTGCTTCCTTCCTTCTAAATCAAAACGCAGTCTAACCTTTATTGTTTTTCGTTGTTATGTGACCTTTGACATTGAAAATTCACTATATAATAAATCATTATAAATAAATCTATTTTTTAAATCTTAAGGAACTTGGAAACCTTGGCACTTTGCTGGATAATAATCCACATCATTTTAATTATTATGCATTAGCTCACATTTTGAACATTTTGAAGATGTGACATTGCTTTCAGCAAATAAGCTAGATATCTCCATACTTTGGTGCGTTAGGAAAATATTGGATTCCTCCTTGGATTAAGTATGATGGACAACCAAGGTGATTTTTAACAATCGTTTCAATGAAATCTATCAACCTTAAATAATGGGCTACCGCTAATTTTAATTGAAAAATATTTTTTTTTAAACATGAAATTTTCTACTTCGAAAATTTTCTGTTTGAATTTCGCGCTAAAACGGTTAGTTTTGATAAGACATATTGTGACGTCACCAGGCTCGTCAGTTTTCCTTGTAATTTTTGGAACCTTTTTAGCTTAAATCACTTATCATTTCTTACAAATACTGTTGTGTGCCAATGTGTGAACAAAATAAACACCAGACAAACTGTTCCGTTAAGTTCCCATGGATCAGATAAGAAGAAAAAAGTGGTTTTCTCTGATTAGAAGAAATGATAACCTGGCTCCTTCTACAAACTGTTATGCCTGTGAAGATCATTTTAGTGTAATTTTAAGCTTTGTACTCTTATTATAGATCTTCAAGATTGAATATAGTGTAAAGTTATAATAGCTTCAGCTATAACTAGTCAGTGTATAGTGCATGTAAATTCTCTAATAAACAAACAACGTTTTCAGATGCAGTGAGTTTGATCTTTTTTTTTCCTCTTCTGTTCCAGGTAGAAGAAGTAGTAGAAAATATCATTAAAGTTAGATTAGTAGGGGGTCCAATAGTTTTGAAAAAAGAAGCAGTACTAACCAAATTCAATTCCCAAAAAAAGAGGATGTTGTAAAAAGGATGAGGCAATCACTAATCAGTGATGTTATCCAACCATCAATATTGAATAACGAAAACAAAGAAAACAGAGGATTGAATGTCTCAGAACCTATATTAGAAATTCGTACATGTTCTTCAAAAGTAGATGCAGAAACAAATGTATCATGGACATCAGAAAAACACAAAAAATCTCATATCAGAAGCAAAGCTATTCAAGCAAAGGCATGTTTGAAAGATAGGGCATCATCGCCTATTTTAATGGTAAAGAATATGCAAACATCAGCCATGAAGGTACCAAAATTTCTTGCCCGTGATATTTATAGTGATGACTCCAGTGATTCAGATTACATTTCATCATATGTTGATAAAATTTAAAAAAGATTTCTCTACTTTGTTTTTCAATGAACTAAGTGATTGAACTACTGAATAAGTTTAAGCCCACTCAAAAAAAGATCATAAAGAAACCTTTGTTGTTTAGAGGTTATGTAGATAAGTAATAGTTATTGAATACAAAGATGCCAATAATATCAAAAATTGACTCTTTACTTGAAATAAGTTATTTTAATTAATAAGCAATTGTTTTATTTCTGAAGACGAACACAATATTCTATACGAAAATGCAAAAACATCAGATGAATTTCATATAACGAAAATGTAAACAACCCTGATGACGTCACCAAGTGTTTAAAAGTTTCTCATTTCCGTAAATTTTTTCATAATCCAAACGCGATTTTTTCGACGAAAAATGATCTTTTAAAAATAAAATAAATATTTTTGTGAAAGTTATAGTATGGTGAATCTTAAAATTCATTTTTTAAAATTTATTTTTTTTAATCTTGGTTGTCCATTGTGAAAAATAACTATTTAAACTACAAAATTAGATTTAAATATTTTTTTCGGAGTAGGCTTTGGGGCTCCATTAAGCGATCGAAACCCTCATATCCAATCCTTACAATCCAAAATCCTTCGTATGATCCTCAATGCTCCTTACTTTGTTACGAAAAAAGTCCATCCATAGTGACCTCAATGTCCCATTTGTTGCTTATTTGGCCCTAAACCGATACCAATATTTTCTTAATAAACTTTATTCCCATTCAAACCCACTAGTTTCAAACCTAGCTACTACTTAAATTCCTAATAATCCTCCTAGGCGTCTAAAAAGAAGATGGCCACGTGACCTTCTAAGTTGAATTCGTTATTTAAGTACAACCATTCAATGGTTTCTCTACTTGCTTTTATCCATGTCGTATTATCATTACTGACATTACATTTAATTGTTTTATTGTTATAGTGCAGTTGTAAATTTCAATAAATGAATTTTTTAAAATATTTGTTGAAACTACATTGTATTTAAAGTCAAAAAGCATCGTATAAAGGAATTTAGCGCCTTTATCTTCTCCTCATACATGTCCAATATCATTGCGTGGAAAGGATCCAAACCATTTATAAAGACGGGAGGTACCGGTGAAGATATTGGACGTAGAAGTTAATTTTTTTCTTGGCAAGTTCCGTTACTCCTCATTCTTCTGGAATCGGGAGGAGTTGATGTTGCCCAGTCCTCCAGAGAGTTCCAATCTAAACAGCATCCGTCTTCCTTATCAACTGTGTTCTTCTCTCCTCCGCAGCTGGTCTATTTGGGTCCATCGCCAAGCTACTGTGTCATATCAAGATAACTATCCTCAACTATCATTTTAATTTCCTTTATACACTCCTCTACTATTAGAAATGTCAGATACCCGTGACAGTAAAGAAATCCAGAACCAGACACTGTTAAAAGTAAAACTTTTATAATATCTACAAAATTATATCTTGAGCCCAGGTGAATAAGTTAAAGTAAATTGTGTCCAGAAAAAGTCAAATATATTAAGTGATTAAGTGATCGTGCCATTTTTGTAGTTTTGAGCTTTAAACGGAGTTAAAATACATATAACAATTTCTCGTTTTTTATGACAGTGCGTTCATAGTGAAATAGTGCAATAAACTCTGTTTAGAGAATATTCGACTTAACTACGTATTCACCCGGGATGCGGATATATGCTTTAACAAGTTTTTTTTAATTGTTTAATTATTAATTGTTTTAGGATAAATTTTTTTAAAGTAAGGAGACTAATAAAAGGCATAACGGTTAAAGTCGTCCTTTATATCGACATCCTTATCCATAAGTTCGCAAAAATAGCTTATATACTCTTTACTTAAATTGTAACAAAACTCCTCCAAAACGACTCGACCGATTCTTATGAAATGCGTCGATCGTATCAGTGACGCCTGATGATGCTGCATTCTTGATATGTTGTAAAAGCAGAATTATATATATTTATATGTAAGTAAATATATATTTATATAATTTACAAACTTAAAAAAAAAACAATATGCGGAATACGCGATGATAAGTATCAATTTAAAATCAATTGGAAACGAAAAGAGATTCAGTCCTATTTTTTTGTAAAAAAAAAATTAATCCACACAACTTTTTGTGGAGTTTTCGTGCGGATTGATGTTTTCATTTATTCATGTATATATTAATGTTTTTTTTTTTACGAGGGTTGGTGGAAATCTTCAAAAGACGCGAATAGGCCCGTACCTATCCGTGTGTGGGATTTTTACCCACTAAAACGAACCTCCCTACACCTGTTTCTCACCCTCTACGGGACCGCCGTTAGGCATTACATCATGGGGGGGAGTGTCTCAGTGCCGCGTTTTTCCCTTCTGAAGGCAACGGCAGATATCGCTAAGCTCGTCAGCCGATACCGCTGGTACATTGAGTGGGGGAAGGGACGCTGTCAGCCCTAATTCCTCTTGTTCAGGAAACAGAATGGCAACGATCCTCTCCACGGTCACGTGGACATGGGCACACACATGAGCACATGGGCGAGTTCGTAGCACTGCTCAGTTTTTTCATAACTGTGCGGTAAGGTCTTCCCCAACTAACGCATTTGTGAAGTAAGGCGGTATATAAGTGCGGATATTTTTTTTTATGGGAAAAAATAGAAACGTGTGGATACATATATATATATATATATATATATATATATTTATTTTTTTTAATCTGACCCTCCTAATTTATTTACGGACTACATTACAAATACTTTTTTGCTAAATACTACATAGCTGAGGCCTCCTATGGGTGTGTGGATTAAGCCTAAAATTGCCAATTTAAGAGCTTGGTGTAAAAAAACATTTGCGAGGGTAAAATAAATATCTAAAATCTATATAATATCTAATATTTAAAATTGTCGTGTCACAGTGTTTGTATCAAAACTCCTCCGAATCAACTTGACGGATTCTTATGAAATTTTGTGTGTATATTCAGTAGGTCTGAGAATAGGACGGAAACAATTTTTCATAACCCTAGGTGATATGTGTCGGCCATATGTTGTAAGGCCATGTCTGAGTAGTGTAAATCCAAGTTTGCAACCGAAAAAACGGATGAGAAAACTTTTGGTGGCCGAAAAAACTCGACATTTTCGGAGTTATTTCAGTGTTTGGCCTGTATCTCCTAATCGGTGCGTTTGGGGGAAAAATCATCATTTTTAAAGTACATTAAATTTGCTACAATTTGAGCATAATTGCAGCTCTGCAGGACAAACAGATCCTGAGCTAAGTTCCAATCATACAATAAATAACTGGAATCTTATCTCTATCTAATATAAAAAATTATCGTGTCACAGTGTTTGTAACAAACTCGATTCTTATGAAATGTTGTGTGTATAATCAGTAGGTCTGAGAATAGGACGTAATCTACTTTTCATACCCCTAAGTGATATGTATCGGCCATTATTATTGATTATGCGTCGCTCGTAGCAGTGAAGCTTGATGGTGCTATCTAATTAATAATTATTAATTAATTAAAATAGAACTATGATATATTTGAACAACAACGACAAGCTATTCGCTGTTGCTGTTCTATTCCTATCTGGTGATTTCCGACAGACAAAGCCAGTCATTTCTTTTCATTTTGCCGATGAGATTAAAGCATGTTTAAATCAATCGTTTTTGTAGCGAAATGTCGAAACACTTAGATTGAACATAAACATGCGAGTACAATTTCATAATGATCTATCAGCACAAATATTTTCAAAACTACTTGAAAATGGAATCACTGAAATTAGCAGTGTCTTCCCGGATGTACAAAATAATTACAATGCACATAATTGGCTCTGTAATCGTTCTATTTTGGCAGCAAAAAATGCGACGGAATGATTACGAAACTAACTTAATATATCTTAATAACGAAATATACGTTAACAGTTGTTACCAGGTGGTCCAATGTCCTTTAAATCAATCGATAGAATTGTTGATAAAAGCCAAGCCGTAGATTATCCAACTGAATTTTGAGAACCACACCATCTTTAGTTGAAAATCGGTTCACCTATTATTCTTCTGCGTAATTTGAATCCATCTCAATTATGGAATGGTACACTTTTGGTCATTAAAAATATGAACGGGAATGTTATTGAAGCAGCCATGTTGAATGGAATCTTTAAAGGGGAAATCGTCCTGTAGCCACGTATTCCAATGATACCATTAGAACCCATAATACCGTTCAAAAGACTTCAATTTGATATACGCTTGGGTTTTGCTATGACCATCAACAAGTCTCAAGGCCAGACAATGTCCATTCGCGGTTTGGACCTAGAACATCCATATTTCTCCCACAGACAATTATATGTTGCATGCTCACGTGTTAGTAAACCATCTAATCTATTTGTATTAGCAAATAACAGATTAACAAAAAATATTGTGCATCGATTAGCGCTCAATCAAATTGAAATAAATAGTTATAATTTAAAAAATATTATTAGCCATAGTTAAAAGCCAACCATGATATACCTCATTCATTAAACTAATGTTTATATTTATCAGTTGAGTATTTTGAATAATATTTATTTATTATATACTGTACTTACATGAAAGATGAATAAAATGTAAAATCAAATATATATTTAATTCATTTTTTCCATTCATTCATTGTTTATTTAAAATTCAAATTTTAACGTAATATTTTTTTAAACTATTACAACAGCCACAGCAACGCGTGTCCGGGTCAACTAGCATATATATATATATATATATATATATATATATATATATATATATATATATATATATATATATATATAGATATAGATATATACACAATATTACTATTATACATGCATATTATACAGACTGCTGGAAGTATAAGTACTAGCAATTATGGTACCAAGCAATGGTTTGATTCCTGAAGAAACTACGAAACCTTTGAAGGTCCTTTAAATAGGCAGGGTATTTCAAGGACTCCAGAAATCATTTTCAGGTAATGCTGGGTCTGCCAGCATCTTAAGAATTTTTTTAAAAATAATTCATTAAATGAACCATGCCCTTGACCAAGGCCCGGATAGGTCTATTAATCCGGTATAATTCGATAAATGCAAAATAAATATTATTAATTTAGATTCGGGTCCAGAGCTATCTGAGTGGGGAAAATAACAATAATAATGAATGGTCTAATAAACCAGAAGGTTCTATCCAAATTTGCCATCATCCAATTTTTTGTATTTATATATTTAAATTTGAAATAGGGTTGCCTGAGACGTAGTAGGTAACAACCTATTTTAACCAGGGTCGCGGTTTGCTGGGGCCTGATACATTAAAGAAATAATAATTATTATCTGTTAATACAACTCCAAAATGATGATTAGTTATTTAGAGAATAAATCAACAAATAGATTATTTATTTTTGTCTATTTGTTATGTATTATCGGTAATTCATCACATACATCATGTGTGTAATACATTCTCCAGAGAGCGGCGAAACCCCTAGCGCTCTCTTGGACAACTCTTATCTGTTTCCAATCAGCTGCTAATCTGTTCCGGCCTATTCCAAGTTAATTGCCCAGTGAGCAAATGGATGACCGTACTCATCTTTCCAGGTTCCAATTGGGACGGCGAAATGTCGTTAGGAATCTTAACTGGAAAACTCATGTCCCGTTTCAGAATATTACCGAGTGTTTATAATTGACAACCATGAGTTATAAAACGGATAATTAATATTTTATTTATTGAAAATCCTGTTTGACTCCCCGAAACATCAGTAGGAAAAGTGGAGTGACATAGATTCGTTAATTTAATTTTTTTTTTCTGTGATCATTATATCTGTCACACCTTAGATTATAGTACAGAAATGATAATCCCAAATTGTCGGAAATATGTATTTGCACAACTTTAATCATTAATTTTTAAACATGTTTTCCGTAAATTGTTCGTATTATGATCTCGTTTTTGTTCTGCGAATCATTTATTGACCACAGGAGTGATTGGCAGGACAACTGGCCTACTAATGTCCCCAGGAGGAGGGTGGTTCGTTAGACAGGGTGAGGATACAGCTGAGCAGGATTCCCCCGTAGTACAGGATTGGGGAGAATACAAGAGCGTAGATAGAGTTGTTGGGCTCCTGAAGTAGGTCTACACAAACCTCTACTAGCAGAAGATTTTCATTTCACTTAAGGATAAGAAATTTCATCACGAAAAATCTAGATTAAAAAATAAAATCGCAAGGTACTTTCATTTAATAAGAACATAACTTGAATTGAGAGCATATACTATGCTAAAATGTTTTTTTATAAAAATACCGAATATTGTGCGGTTTTTTTTCTATACCACTTCAGCCTACTCTGAACCAGATCCATAGCCTACTGCGTAAAGGCTTCATATTGTTACGGGCTACTGGGTGTAAAATGGACTAAACTATTACTTAATTCAAGAATCTAATATTTATTAACAAATTAAAAGAATACAATGAGATTATTTAAAACAATTAAATTATTAAACTAATATCAATATTACAATAATAATATTCTACTAAATGTTATCTAATTTCTAAGATAATAGGATATTGCTAATACTAAATAACTAAACTATTTATATAAATTCGTACAAATACAATAATATTACACTATAGTTTACAATTACAAATTATCACTTACAGTTCGCTAACTAAAGTCCACCGACCGTAAGACTCTCCAAATATGACAAACTGCCACACAGTTTATTACACTTATTACACGGTCACTAATTGTCACTGTTGCTCACTAAGCACTTATTACAGACTGATACTAATACTAACTAACTCACACACACTGCCACTAGTTAACGACTGCTACTCACTGGCTTATTACAGACTCGTCTTATTACTACTCGTCTTAATACTCACTCGTCTTATTACTGACTGCCGCGGCCGAAAACGCTGTCCTTTTTATATAGGCAAGGTAGGTCGTGGTGGGGCATTACTCGGAACACGGACGAGGACCACCTAGACCGATCTAGAAGGTTCTACGCCATTCTATAATCCCTTCCGCTTAATCCCATTGTTTGCCTAATCCGCTCTAGGCAGATCAGAAGCCGGTCCTGCTTTCCGCTCTGACCGTAACACTGCCCCCTCCTTAAAAGTGCTCTGCCCCAGAGCATAGTCCGGAGAAATCAGGCGGTCATGAGCTTCCCTCGATGGAGACGCATTTCCTTTCCAGGGGTTGAACGTGCACACCAATATGGCGACTCCAGAGTTGGCGAATATCTGTTCAAGCATGTTCCTGACAACCTTCCACTCCAGGCCGTCATATCCACAGCCCAACTTAGGGATCGCGAGCTTGGTGACACGCAGTCTCAGAAGCTTACTCCGCAGGTCGTCGAGGCTTCGCCGCAGTGCGTCATATGTGGGCTTCTGATCAGTAGCACACTTGGTAACTAAGTAGAACAGGTGTCGTCCTTCGTGCGTATGGTGGAGTGCTTTCCCGACGCGTGGTCCTTGGCGTTCCAGTTCCTCAGTTCCAGCAAACTTCTTCCTGAAGACGGTTGCAATCCCTCGGGAAGTCCTCAGATCTTCGGCTACACAATGGGCCAGAGAATAGTCCGCGGGTAACGAGAAGATATCTCTGTATACTGCCTGAGTTACTCCACGGGAACCTTGTACCTTAGGTTGTGCAACTGATACCTTACTGGCCTCCACGTTGTTGAGGTACCTGACTTGCTGGTCTTTTGTCGGGCCATGGTCTCCTTTGTATGGGGCCAGTCTATTAAAATGGACTACCCTGGGTTTTCCTTTTGGCTGCTTTCTGATCCTATAGATGACGTCGTTTATCCTATTGATGATCTCAAACGGGCCATCCCAGGAGTTCTGAAGTTTAGGTGAGTAGCCTCGCCTTCTTCGAGGATCATGTAGCCAGACCAAATCTCCAGGTTGGAATCCACCTTTCTCTGCCCTGATGTCGTAACGCTCCTTCATTCTGTCACTGGCTCCCTGGATGTTTGCACGAACCTTTTCGTGGATATTATCCATCCGCTTCCGTAGATTCGTGACGTACTCCTCTCCGGCCACTTCCTCATTAGGCTTGAACCCATATTTCAGATCACAAGGCAAACGAAGTTCTCGGCCGAACACCACATTTGCGGGGGTCTGCCCCGTTGCTTCATGGACTGAACTCCGGTAGGCTAACAAGAACAAGTGAAGATACTGGTCCCAGTCTCGCTGATGCTCGGAGACCACTTTAGACAAATATCGACCCATTGTCCTGTTCATGCGCTCCACCATGCCATCCGATTGAGGGTGAAGAGGTGTCGTCCTGGTTTTCCGTATTCCCAGTGCTTCGCACATCCCGGAGAAGACTGCAGACTCAAAGTTTCTTCCCTGGTCAGCGTGAAGTTCCATGGGTACTCCAAACCGGCTGACGAGCTGCTTCACAAGTACGTCTGCAACCGTGACTGCCTCTTGATTCGGAAGGGCATACGCTTCCACCCATTTAGAAAAATAGTCCATGGCCACGAGAATATATCGGTTGCCTTCGTCTGTCACAGGGAAAGGGCCAGCGAGGTCAATCGCTATCCTCTCGAACGGTGCTCCCACGTTGTACTTCTTCATAGGGGCCTTCTTTCTTCTTGTTGGTCCGTTAGAAGCCGCACAAGTCGCACAACGCCTGCACCAGTCCAACACATCGTCCTTAAGGTTTGCCCAGTAAAAGCGTTCACGAACTTTTTCCAATGTACGGTGAACTCCAAGATGGCCGCCAGTTACACCGTCATGTAGTTCCCTAAGCACTTCGGGCACTTTATTCCTTGGAACGATGAGCTGTAGCCTGCGCTGATCTCCTTCCGCGTTCTCCAATGCCCGTTTCAGCAGCCCGTTGTCCACTAAAATGGAGTTCCATTGGGCCCAGTACGTTTTTACATTCTTCGACATTGGAGCAACATCCTGCCAGGCCGGTCTTCCTCGCCCCGATATTTTCCATTCCTTTATCTGTTTTAAATCCGGGTCCTCGTCCTGTCCCTTTGACACCTCTGCATCTTGCCAACTGTCCATGACAACTGTAGTCCTCAACACCACTGCCTGCTTCTCTTCTTGTCGAGAACAATGGTTGCAGCCTTCATCACAAGGTCTTCTTGACAGTGCATCCGCATTCCTGTGGCTCGTTCCAGAACGATGTGCAGATTCAAAGTCATACTCTTGAAGGCGCTCGATCCACCTCGCCACTTGTCCCTCCGGTGACTTGAATCGCAGCAGCCACATTAGAGCCGCGTGGTCCGTTCTCAGCAGGAACCTTCTTCCGTATAGATATTTATGGAAGTGCTCTATAGATTTTACTACTGCCAGAAGCTCTTTCCTTGTGACACAGTAGTTGCGCTCCGGAGCTGAGAGTGCCTTGCTGAAATATCCAATCACCCTTTCTTCTCCGTCTTGGAGCTGAGAGAGGACACTTCCAATGGCGATGTTGCTGGCATCTGTGTCGAGTATGAACTTGCCCTCGGGACGTGGATAGCACAGAATAGGAGCACTACTCAATTTTCTCTTCAGCTCCTCGAAGGATGCCTGGCACTCGTGGTCCCAATGGAAAGTCCTTTTCTCCTCGGTAAGCCTGGTAAGAGGTTTTGCGATGTCAGCAAATCCTTTCACGTACCTCCGGTAATAGGTGCAGAGCCCGAGAAAACTTCTCACCTGGTGCTTATCTCGAGGTACTGGCCAGTCGGTGATCGCTGCTATCTTCTCTGGGTCAACAGCAACTCCGTTGTCTGACACAATATGCCCCAGGTAGTTGACTTGCCTTCGGAAGAGATTACACTTCTTCGGGTTCAACTTTAGGTTCGCTGCACGCAGTCGTTCGAAGACCTTCTCCAGATTCTTCAGATGGTGAGCGAAGGACTTTCCCAGCACAATAATGTCGTCTAGGTAAACCAGGCATACTTCCCAAGAGAGACCTCTTAACACGTTTTCCATCAGCCTCTCGAATGTGGCAGGAGCATTGCAAAGCCCGAACGGCATTACTGTAAACTGCCAGAGCCCAGTGCCAATTGAAAACGCCGTCTTCTCTTTATCTTCAGGTGCCAATCCAACCTGCCAATATCCACTGCGGAGATCCAAAGTAGAGAAGAGTTTACACCCCTCTAGGGTGTCCAGCGTATCGTCAATCCTGGGAAGCGGATAGCTGTCCTTCTTGGTGACATTGTTCAGAAGACGGTAGTCTACGCAGAACCTCGTTGTGCCGTCTTTCTTCTTCACCAATACAACAGGAGACATCCAGGGGCTACTCGAAGGCTCAATGACACTGTCAGCCGCCATCTCCTTTATAATCTCCTCGGCGTCCTCCCGTTTGGCTAACGGCAGCCTCCGCGGAACCTGTCGGATGGGCTTCGCATCCCCAGTGTCAATCTTGTGCTGGACGATATCCGTTCTGCCCCGTGGTCCTGGTCCGATCTCGAAGACGTCATGCCATCGGGTAATCATGTCTTTCACCTCCTCGCTCTGTTCAGGTGAAAGGTCGCGGCATGACTCGTTAACAAATCCTTTTAGTTCTTCTGGCAGTCCTCGGAGCTCGGTGGGACGACGTTGCAGCTGACGAACCACTGAGGTAGCGGTTGTACACTCCCCGACCGGTGTTCCTTTCTTCAGCGTTACCGGGAAGCTGTTCAGGTTCATTAGCCGGATTGGAGTGGTCCGTCCGGCCTTGATGAGAGACCTAGCAACCAGTACGCCGCGTCCGATCTCTTGTTCTTCGTGCCTTCCAGGTTCGAGTAGTGCACATTGACCCGCGGGTAGATGGCCTTCGACCGTCCCATGCGTCACGATTTGGCTCCGTGCCGGTAAAGTGGTGTCTTCTGGAAGCAGCACTCGTGCGCAGAAGTCCTTTTCCTGCCGAAGTATGACTTCCTCGTCTCCCATCGTCAACACACCTTTCGACATGTCCAGCTTGATCCCGTATGCGATCATGAAGTCCATGCCCAATATGACATCTTCATCGATTTCTGCCACGAGAGCGCGGTGCTTCAGATGTTGACCCCCGATGATGAAGGTGGCAACTGTCTCCCCGTAGACCTTGGCTGGCTGTCCCGTGGCAGTCCGTAATGCCCAAGTTGTTGGTAAGATCTTCTCAGCTGGAAGTGTTTTCGAGTTCAAGATTGTCATGGTTGCGCCGGTATCTATTAGCAGACTTCGCAGCTGCCCGTTCACCATCCCATCAACGTAGAAACTGTTCGTTCTGCTTCCTATTGACGCAACTCTGATGGCCTTCCTGGGGCCTTTGACGTTACGGGTTGACAGTTGCCCCTTCCCATCAACCCTACTTAGTTTTCCTGTGGCTTTTCTTGCCTCTTCGATGGACACTTGCTTCTAGGGTGTCCAAGTTGGCCGCAGCTCCAACAGCGTATCTCCTTCTTACGGGTCCTGAGAGCCTCCAAAACTTTCGTCACTATGTCCTCGACGCTGGGGTACGCATTTGGCTCCGCTTCTGCTGTTCGTACTCGCGCATGGCCCCGTACAGACTGCCTAACAGCCTCGAACTCCATGGCCTGGGATAATGCGTCTCCCAAAGTTTTCGGCCTGGCGAGCTTCACTGCTTGCTGTGTCTCTGGATCCCGAAGTCCATCCAGGAATTTGTCGACAGCCAAGCTTTCGTAAACATCGTCGGTGACCGATGGATAGGCGTTCCTCACCAGCCGGGCAATATCCGCTTCAAATTCCTGCAAAGTCTCGTTGGTCTTCTGGACCCTGCTTCTCAGCTGTGAGCGATACAGCTGGTCCATGTGGCGGTGGCCGAAACGCATCTCCAGTCTTCTGATCAGCTCCCCGTAGTTGGACCGCTCCGACATGGGTATCCCCTGCAGAACTCCCAAGGCGTCTCCACGCAAGGCCAGGCACAACGCTGAAGCTTGGGTCTCCTGTGACCACCCGTGGATCGAAGCCGCTGTCTCGAAGAGAGTCATGTAGTCCTCCCACGGCGTCTTTCCGTCGAATACTGGAATGGTGTTGTGAGCTGGTGGCGTCCCATTATTGGCGGGCAGAATGGTTTTATGAAGACTGACCTCGGGGGAACGGTCGGTGTCGTTCATCGGTGGGTTGCTCATACGTCCCTCTAGAGCTTCTACTCTTTGCCTAAGTTTGCTTTCAACTGAATTCAATTTTTCTCCTAACCTAGATTCTACATCAGCTACTTTTATATTTACATCGGCTAACTTATTATCTACATTAGCTAACTTATTATCTACATTAGCTAGCTTATTATCTACATTTTCCATTAACTTAGTCTCTAATGTGCCTAACTTAGACTCTAATGTATCCATTAAATCATTTTTTACAGTACCTAGCTCATTTTTAACAGTGCTTAACTCATTACCTAGCTTATTTTCTACATTGCTTAACTCATTACCTAGCTCATTTTTAACATTGCTTAAATCAGTTTCAAACAGAACGTCCTCTGGATTTTCCCCTAACTCTACAAAAAATTGACGCAAGCGATGTTGCAGTACACTTTTATTTCCGGAAGAATCCAGATCACGTTCTTCTAATTCCCGTTTTAAATCCGCAACTTTTAAATCCATCAATTTAAGACTTTGAGAAGCCATTTTTCAAACAGTAGCCCAATTATTACAAAATGCTAGACAAAATAACAATTACACAAGATATCCCACTTCTGACACCAATTTGTTACGGGCTACTGGGTGTAAAATGGACTAAACTATTACTTAATTCAAGAATCTAATATTTATTAACAAATTAAAAGAATACAATGAGATTATTTAAAACAATTAAATTATTAAACTAATATCAATATTACAATAATAATATTCTACTAAATGTTATCTAATTTCTAAGATAATAGGATATTGCTAATACTAAATAACTAAACTATTTATATAAATTCGTACAAATACAATAATATTACACTATAGTTTACAATTACAAATTATCACTTACAGTTCGCTAACTAAAGTCCACCGACCGTAAGACTCTCCAAATATGACAAACTGCCACACAGTTTATTACACTTATTACACGGTCACTAATTGTCACTGTTGCTCACTAAGCACTTATTACAGACTGATACTAATACTAACTAACTCATACACACTGCCACTAGTTAACGACTGCTACTCACTGGCTTATTACAGACTCGTCTTATTACTACTCGTCTTAATACTCACTCGTCTTATTACTGACTGCCGCGGCCGAAAACGCTGTCCTTTTTATATAGGCAAGGTAGGTCGTGGTGGGGCATTACTCGGAACACGGACGAGGACCACCTAGACCGATCTAGAAGGTTCTACGCCATTCTATAATCCCTTCCGCTTAATCCCATTGTTTGCCTAATCCGCTCTAGGCAGATCAGAAGCCGGTCCTGCTTTCCGCTCTGACCGTAACAATATATTGGTATTGTTGTAACAACGAAACAAAAATTTATTTTATTTTATTGAACAAAATAATCTTGGTTATTCACACGTTAAAATATCCAATCAAATTGCAAATATAAACCTTTCAGCTAACTCTTCAAATTACGGTCAATTTGAATATCCTTTGTCTAAAGTAAAAAAAAAAATTTGATTCTTTATTCCAAATCACTTGTTCAAAATCACAAGTTTAAAGATTATAAAAAAATAAAATCACGCAGCGAAGGGATACTTGTTTATATATATTTATAATTTTGTTCTCCTTAATTACCAGTAACAACAGGCAAATAACTAATACGAAACATAACATAATTATTATAAGAATTTATGAAATATTTATTAAAATATTTAACTGTTTTTAAGCTAAAGGGAATACTTTCATACGGGCTATTGTGTTTATAGAAAGTGAATGAGAAAAGTATTTCACTATTAATTTATAATATAAACTGGGCTCATGCCGTCGAAGGGAAGTATTTGTATAATATGTGGGAGAAAACGGTCCGGATAGAGGTCAATAAATTTCTCTGAATATCAAGAAATATTTATTCAGTAGCCAACGTTTCGATCCACTTTGCAGGTCTTCTTCAGGGCTAAATATGCTAAAAAGAAGACAATTGAAAGTTACAAAATCTTTTTAAAAAATGGCTAATCATGGCAAATACAAATGTTAAAATACAAAGGTAGTAAAAAACCTACTATAGAATATAATAAGAATAAAACAGAACGTGTTAAACATTAAAGAATAAGGTAATAAAGATAATAATTAAAGATTAAAATGGGATAAATATTAAAGTAAAAATACAAAACTATCAGGTATCTGAGTGGTGAACAATAGAGATGGGGGAGGGGAGAGAACATGAGATATATATCGATAAAGGAATAAAGAGCAAGGATGTGGAGCATAAATAAATAACAAAAAAAAAAAAAAAATACAGTATGTAATAAATAAAGAAAGTAATAACCAAGTAATAAAAATACGGTATACTGTAATGAAAATGTTGATAAGGAACAATGATGATAAGTAATAGAAGTGAGAAATACATTTTACTACCAATGGGGACGATGATGTATACAAAATGTTCATGAAATAGTAGAAAGGATAGGTGTAGTACAATATTTAATAATTGGTAAGACATTGTGAGGAAGGAGAACATAGTAGATATTAAATTAATATGTAAAATGGTATAAAAAGGCGATAAGTAAGCTACAATTGATGGGCTGTATTGGACAAATATTAATGTAAAAAGACAATGAAATGTGGTAAAGTAAACATAATTAAAATTAAAAAAGTGAGTTAAGATGAAAACGGATGAAAGTCACTAAAATGATAATAAAAGGTATGGGAGGATGGGTAAATTAGCGAAAAATAAAAAATAAATTACCTGTCGTGGGGGGCGGGGTGCCAGGGGGGGGGCCGATAAGCCCGTCCAAGCTGTAGTCACATCACTCTCTAACGTACTAAGAGGGGTGGGGGAGGTATAACTCCCACCACTACGATTAAAAAAACAACAGAAAAAACCGATTGTTACAAAAGCTACGTATAAGAAAACACAGGAAAAAACAAAACAAAAAAACCGACCGTTACCAAAAGACGATAATATAATTAAATAGAAGAATTACTGAACCCTGTCGAACAGATACGTTACCTAGGACTCCATCTGGATAAACGTCTCACTTGGAATCCTCATACAAGACTGAAAAGACAAGAAACTGCTCGACGTTTTCGCCTACTTCAACACTTACTGGACAAACGCTCTAAGCTACCAATTAATTATAAAAGACTTATTTACATGACAGTCATCAGACCTATTTGGGCATACGGAGTTGAGCTTTGGGGCTCTACTAAACCATCCAATTCATCTCGTATCCAATCCTTGCAATCCAAAATCCTTCGTAAAATCCTCAATGCTCCTTATTATGTCACAAACAAACTCATCCATCATGATCTTAATATCCCATATGTTACTGATTTGGCCCAAACTAGATACCTATCCTTCCATAACAAGCTCCATACGCACTTGAATCCGCTAGTCTCTCAGCTTGCTTCCCATACTATTCCTGATAACCCTCCGAGGCGCCTGAAAAGAAGATGGCCTCGAGATCATCTACTATAGAACTTTATTGGAGTGCTATCGATGGGTAGTTTCTCCACAAGTGTTTTCATGTCATATTCTACATTTTTGCACATTTACTTGATATAATACCATTATAGTTGTAAATATCATTGAATTAAATAAAAAAAAAAAAAAAAAAAAATAGAAGAATTGATCATGTAAAAAATAAGGAGTGAACAGGTGGGTATTAATAAGTGTAAACAAGTAAAATGCCAAAAAGTGGGTCGAAACGTTGGCTGCTGAATAAATATTTCTTAATATTCAGAGAAATTTATTGACCTTTACCCGGACCATTTTCTTCCACATATTTCATCAAGGTCAACTATTTTCATTCAAAATATTTGTATAATATTGTATTCAAATTAATTGAAATGATGTAAATTCTTCAACAATAATTAGCTTTCAATATCCATGCATCTTACAATATGTGTTACATTGGAGTCCCTCATATAAGATTAACCTGAGGTCTATAAAGCAACTTTAAAATAAAAAAATAGCTATAGCACTCAATTCATTGAATACATTTTAGTGGTAAGCATCACAATCTTGTATGTGGGTTTGCAGCCCGACAGATGGTCCTAGGTTTTTTTTTAAGGCAGTAAAAAACGAATTCTACTCTCAGTAAAAAAATAACTTAAAATGATTCTATGTTGACCGGAAATTGATATAATCGCTTTTTTTTATTCTTATATCACTCCTTCGAAAGAACAAAGACATAACTCAAAATTGGCATATTTGAGTTACGCTTCAGTAGCAATTGTATTGGTTGAAGCTTTTTTATTCAGAAGCGACATATCTAATATTCCATTTCCAATATAGCATTTATTTTTTCTAAATAAAGTCATATTTTAACTTGAAGTTTTATGGGAATAATGGTATAAGCTAAAATAAACAAAAGTTAAGCTAAAAATTTTCCAATGGTTTATAAATGAACTTATAAAGCAATACTTTCCTTTACCAATACCCACTTTTATATTTGTTTACTCACACGGAACATTCAAATACCTATAATATAAAATAGAAACTTGAAAAATTAGGTTTTTGATTTCGACATAGTTGTTTTGAAGGAGCGGCATGTTACTCCAACAATGACAATGCTTATGTGTTTCATGTATTACGAATTCAAATATACATACGAAAAATTTTCATTGTTCAATATTGAAAGCTTTTCATATCTCGTATTTATTTCACCTTTTTAGATTTTCTTATGAGCTATATATGTTGCAAGGATATTTTCTTTATTTTCTCTTCTTGTGGAAGAGAGAACGAAGCATGAGCATTGGGAAATAGCGAAGGAGGGAAGGAGGTGACATTCAGAAAGAATAAAGGATTATTGAAGGAGAAAGAAAAAAAATAACAATAATAAAAAACGTATGTGTGTATTTATATATATATATATAGTAATTTCACGACCTAATATTTCTGATAATACTCAGAATGCTAATCTGGAAAACATTGTGGCAAAGGTCAACGACTACACATAAAAAAAAAAATAGTCGGTAAAAATAGAGACAAGAGGGGATAAAGAGGAAAAGGGATAGATTTGTTAGAAAGAATCACAAACATTGGCCTAACTTTTTCTGCCTCCCCGCTCACGTCTCGTGCCATTTGCAATTCTTCTTCGTCAGGGCGTGATCAATAGCTTCGCCCCACATGTCCGTTTCACCTGAATCCCACCTCGGGGTTCGCAACATCCCAAATAGCCGATTCTCTTAGGATTTACGTGTTTGTTTCTTCGTATGAAATATGGGTGTAAGGAAATATTTTATATCAGTTCGACCAATGCGAATTCATTGTTGTAATTTGATAAGCTAGGTTTTAATTCTTTATATTTTCTATAAAATATGAACAGTACGGACAATTGTTATATCACTTTGATAAAAAAAAAACTATTACAGTTGTGTACCTACAATTGTGTGAATTTATTGTTAATATTATTTAACAATAATTAAAATAAGAATTATTTTTTAATAATTAATATGTTATTGAGGCATTATTTGTAATATTTGGTTAAAATGAATAATAAAAATCAGTTACAAAGAAGGATTCCATATAAACTTAAAGTGCTATAAATGAGATTTTCCAAGTTCTTCTTGGGTTTATCTGTATACGTCTGAACTATCTGGTTATTAACTGAAATGCCTAATAAAATATCTATCATACGACTTATTGAAATTATATGTTTAATTAGTAATTAATAATAAATTCAGAGTTAGTGAATGCATTTTCAATCCCTGATCCTTTCTCCATCAGAGTATTTGGTAGACCGGTTCATTCTCTCCTCAAAATTTATTCTTTTGTTTGGGTTGTGCTCTTGTCAGTTCCATCCCTAAGCATATCCCTAAGTAACCCTCACCTCTCTCATGCCCCTCTCTGTTTTATTTAACCACAACCTACTATACCCAAGATCGCGGATTCGGAGCCCAGCAACCGGCCTTAGGAATTTTTAAAAGGAAGTAAAAAATATATGTTTATGGCGTCCTTCGGGAGGGATGTAAAATTTGGGCTCGTGCCAGGATATTGATCATTTTTATTTATAATCTTTATAATACAGTTATATGATATAATATTATTATCGTCTCCTTCAAACTTTTCTTACTTCTAGAATGTTAATTAAGATCCACCACTTATTTTAGCCTCATAAATGATTGTTTAGAAAAAAAATGAATGAAACTTTATGCTTTATCTTGATTCCTCTTTTTAAAAACATTTTAAACTAATTTACCTAAAATATCAAAAACATTTTATAGATTAATCTTGATGATTTTTCCCACCTCTGAATATACCAAATTTCATATTCCCCCCGCTCGATTAATTTTATAAACTTGAATCATCTGATGAATTTAGATAAAAGTTATTTACAAGAAATTTTATTAATATACTCATTTTTTTTAAAAACTAATGTTATACATGAAACTACTCTCAAATCTCTGATTAGTTATTTCTGATTCAAGCCCTTCATTTTATATTCCATTAAAAATTATTTGATTTTATAAACAAAAGAAAGTTTAATGTACGAGGAAGAAGTGAGCAAACTAGGACACAACAAAAAAACTTTTGATTAATCAATTTTTCTTGGGTAAATAAACGCACAGGAAGAACGAATAAATTAAAAAAGGCGAGTTCCCAAGAGTAATAATCGTCATGTTCTTTCGCTATTAATGATTGTTTATATCAACAATATTTTAAAAAAAATATTATCAACTTTTTAAACAATAAAATCACTATCCAATCAAGTATATCCTAGGATTTAGTTGAAATATTTATTTACAACCTTAGGCTCGATTTCTGAGATTAGAGTTAATTTTCGAAACTGCCCTAACAAGGTCAAAACTATTTTAAAAACACAAATGAAGATTCAAAATAAATAAAAGGCTATGTTGTCGTCAAAAGATAGATTTTCATTCCAAAAATGAGATTCAACAGAAAAAAACTGCAGCTATCGAGTGAAGTTCATGTTCTTCTATTGTAATAACTTTTAACATAAAATTATATCATAGTGTAGAGCGCTTGGTTGCTGTGCTTAAGGTTCCGGGTTCGAATTCGGGATTGACCAATGAATTATTTAAACTGTTAGCAGCTATTGATGGACCCTGTCGGATCTGCAGACCCTCTTCGTGATCACCTGGCGAAAAGACACTTCATATGTCATAGGGTGAAGATTTCATAATAAAAAATAAAAAAACAACAGAGCGTCGATTATCCGAATGTAATATCTGAACGTTAAACTATCCGAACTGGTTTGAAAAGTGTTTTCTCTAAATATTTTTATTTGAAAATAAAAGATATGTCCAGGACCGGGACTCAAACCCGGCTCGTCCAGACCGCAAAAAAAGTTGAATTCCTGGAACTATTTTTCAATAACTATTATTATACATAAAAAATTAGTCCTTCAGCTGTCATGAATAAGAAGTGAAAATTGGAACAAACTATAATCGTAGATAGATTTATCGTAATGATTCAAAGAAAGTTGTTTCTTTGTATCACTACGATAAATCTTGCTATTTACGTACATATTTTTAATGAAGTTTATTTTTTTAACTACGTACATGTATATAATAAATATTACTTTATGTATTTTTTAGCTTATACACTACACAATAAATAATGACGTTTTTATACAAAAACTTTTTGGATTTATTTTTTAATTCTCCTTCCTTAAAAAAGATTGGTCATGTGCGAATAGTGGTGTATAGTTTGTATTGAGTTTAGTTTGTACACTACTGTATCAAAACTCTTGTGAATTGTTAGTGCAGTTGACTCAGCATCTGTAAATACCAATTTTATGACCACACTCAACCTGAAGTTTTTTTTATTACTGTATTATTTATGTCCCTCATTTGATGTTGTGGGATGAAAGTAGGCGGTAGAACAATCATTATTGTTTACTTTTCGACTATATCTCTACCGGCATAACGTCCCATAAGGGTCAGAACAGTAAAGAATATAGGCTTTCCGCGATATGAGCTGACCATAGATATAAAATCTATCCTAGGATTAGAGCTAGGGCGTGGGTGAGTTATCGACTGGAGTGGACCCCATAATGGCTTGGAGAGAGCTAGGAGGTAGTGTACACCTCACTTATCACCATTATTTTCCGGCCTTCTCTTGCACTAACTCTTTCGTATATTTGTTTCCCGTTCTAGCTATATACTCCCAAGAATGCAATTATCCAGAAGAAATGAACATTTCCGCTTTTTATTCGATCTTTTCCTAAATAATTGTCAATAAACTAGAAATGTTTTTTTAATTTTTTTAATTACTTTTGTTCAGATTACATGTAATACCGATATTTTGTTGATAGAAACCTAAGAATTGAATCTAAACTAAAATTTAAAAAATAATAGTTTAAAAAGCGCGCTTTGAAAATATTTTTCAATAAGATTAAAATAACAATCCAGTGATAGACAAAAAAGTTCATTTTATCGTAAAAGCGTGGTATGTTTGATATTAATTGTTGTAAATATTTAATTGATTGATATTGGTAAAATTAGAGTCATTATGAATTTTTAAAAAGCATTCTACTCTTTTTTACGGTAAAGTGAATGTTTTTGTCAATCTAATTTTTAACTCATTTTCTTCTTTTTAGTTTTAAGCCATTAAGTCGTGTTTTTAAACTATTATTTATTTTTAATTTATTTCGAGCCTAAGGTGGTAAATAAATATTTCAACTAAATTCTAGGATATACTTGATTGGATAGCGATTTTATTGTTTAAAAAGTTAATAGTAATTTTTTTTAAATATTGTTGATATAAACCATCATTAAAAGCGAAAGAACATGACGATTATTACTCTTGGGAACTCGCCTTTTTTTATTTATTCGTTTTTCCTATTCGTTTATTTTCCCAACAAAAATTGATTAATCAAAAGCTTGTTTGTTTTATCCTAGTTTGCTCACTTCTTCCTCGTACATTAAACTTTCTTTTGTTTATAGAATATGCCTGTAAAAGCATAACATTTTTAATTTTGATTTTTTTTAAATATTCCTCATAGACAAAAGATATACTTTTAAAATTAAACGTATTAATAAAAATTTAAATAATCAATTATTACAATTATCGAACACATTGTTTTCCGCAAAATTTAGATAATTACAAAAAATAGAACAACCATCTTCAAGTACTATTACTACTACAACGATTTTCCAAGAAAAATCACTGGGACATCTGCGACTGATATTGCGGCGAATCTAATAGATAATGACACAGAGAGTAGACTAAAAATAACGTGGATAATGGATCTGTTATTAACCCTCGAGTGGTCGCACCTTGTTATGCAACAAGAAAAGTCGCGTGGATTTATTGTAATTCTGACTTTTAATATAAAAAAGTATAAAAATTACATATGTGTGTTTAAAATGTAATTATTAAGTATAATCTGCACACTACAAATCATTGGTACTGAAAGTCCAGTTTCCTTCTGGTAATTCTCGTACTATAATGCGGAGACATCGCATGAGAAAACGAAATCTATGCCCGCTGATTGCCAAGTAGCAGGCTTCTATTCCAACGCCGAGAACGGATCAGAAAACTATTTCCAATGAAGGCTTTAATATCGGTCGAGCGAGCATCTCGTTCTCTGGTGATATTATTTTTAGTTTTCTCAATATAGAGATTTGTACAGTCCGTTAACATTTTCACAATTTTATCGTTTACGAAAAGTTGAAACGCATCAATTTCCGTGGTTGCAAATTTGTCTGCGTCTTTACGTCCTGACAAGTGGTTTATATAAAGAGACAGGGTTTTTGTATTTTTTCGAGGCGCTTTTTTATTCTATCTTCTGATTCCATCTATTCCTATGAATTGATCACCATCACTATCCTGATCACTTTCATATGAGCTGCTTGCCTCCTGCATCCTGTATCAGAATTGAGGTTGTCTGGTAACAAATCATCGTCTTCGTCACCAAGATCGCTGTCGGTATCAAGAGGGTCTTCTTCGGAATCACACTCCTCCAGCCACTTCTTCCTGATATTTGGGTAAGAGCTTCGTTCCACCATGATGGAAATTATATTTTCTTCTAAAAAACAAAACAAAATTAGCAACAGTAAGGTAGGCTGGAAAGAAGGGGCAAATACTCCTATATAAAAACAGCACGCTACAAGATGAATTGCTAATTGTGTTAAACTTGAATTAGATAATTTATTTCAAATTTAAATACCGTTATCCTTGCAATACCATAGGGGGGAAAATACGTGCATGAAAAAAAAAAATGAAAACAATTACAAAGCAGGTCTCGTGGATGACAAATAAAAAATTAGCACTCAAAAAGTAAATTTTGTGTAAATAATAATACATTACATATAGAATATCAAAAATAGACATAAAATGTTTAAATAGTCAAGAAAAAAGAAAAATACTAAAAAACTTACATGAATAGTCGCGTGGAGGACAACTGTCATCCAGAAAAAAATTACCAGCCCCTCTCTTCTCCGAAGGTAAACACCTAGTATCTGTTTGGTCTAGGCTTCCCGCCAACTCCTCCCGCGAAGACTACTGGCGTCCCACTTCCGAAACATATAAACAGGAGCAGATCAAAAGGGTGTGGATGACTATTGTCATCCACGCGACCACTCGAGGGTTAAAAGAATGTAAAATCAAGCCACGGGAGAGGTACCGCTGGGTGTTGTGAGGCTTACTTACCGTGGGTACTGTGAGGCTTACCGTGGATACTCGACAAAATCTGTTGATTGTCAACTCGTCGTTCTTGACAGGTATGGATAAATATGTAAATAAAAAATTTAAAAAAATCTTCAAAAAAGGTTAAACAATTATAAATTGTATCGAAAACGATGCAATTCGATTTCTCAATACCTGAAGAAAACCCTTGTATTAAGTTGGCCTAATGTTTTTTCAGAATAACTGTTGTTATGCCGTCTTTCGGAAGGAGCCGTAAAAACAGGGGTCTTACAGCCGGATTTAGATACACATTAAAGATCCATATCCTAATTTAACTTAAAAGAAACCTATACCTCTACAACCCTTGAGAGGTTCTGGGGTTCAGTACCGTTTCTTGGACAACGGTTTTTTCATAGGTGATTTGTCCTAGATCACGCTCAACCACCAGATCCCCCTATTTTGGGTACCCACTTTATAAAGGCTGGGTGAGCCCCAGGAGAGTTCTAGATCCCATAGGATCCATCTCCACCTGCTAACAGATTAAAGAAAAGTCTTACCAGCATTGGTATTTGAAACCAGGACCTTGGGCATTATAATTCAGCGCTCTTCCACTGAGCCACTCCCCTCCCCTAATAACAACCGGATAGGCAAAATTTAGGACTACCTCTGTAGTATCTGTCCGATTATGCGTAGTAATAGTGTTTATTATAACACACAATAAACAAACATTTACTAGAACGTAGTGCCAAAAAAAACTCTATTCCTAGATTTTGAAAGGTTAATATTTGGATAATTGGAGTTTTTCAACACAGACTGGATAAATTATTTTTATTCGGTGTGATCCTACAGTTTTAGGTTTAAAAAAATAACTCAACTAACATTTAGGGGCTTATTTTGTTAAGGTATAAAGTTATCTATACTATATATATAGGATTTTTAGGAACAGCAGAAATAAAACTGCTGTTCCTAAAAATCGATTACTTATTCGTTGGTCATAGCTAATGCAATATAAACATTCTATGATATATTGCGAAGTAAGTGATTAATGAAAAATTGATCAATTCTTTGGAACTTGTAAGTACACCCTATCCTATTACACTTACACGTGACATTTTACATCAATTTTAGTGTGCTATTTAATGATTTCACTAAAAGATCATTTGTTCACTGTCAGGGCATGAATATGAGACTAACCTTCTCGAAACGTCGCCTAAGAAGTTGAAATAACTGACTGAAACTCGAGAACCATAAACAATATATATATATATATATATACATATATCAGTGCTTTTCGATGGTGAGAAATCAGTTCTCAACCCGTTTCTGCTTGTGATGTCTCTCTATAGCTGGGAAGAGCTCTGGCAGCGTAGTCCATTCGTCACTGTGCTGACAACTTGTCAAGTCAACATTGTCAAGAGTTTCCAATGAGGGCACGATTTATACTTCAAAATATTTCCTCATGGCGTACTTAACGCTCTAGAGAACATTAAATAATTACGGGAAAAATGAGTAGGAAAAAATATATTATAAAAGTTCAAAAAATGTTGAATTTTCCAGAAATAGTTTACAAATTAAAAACTTTTCAATATTTTGAAAACATGACCATACTTTTATTTATTATGTTAATCAGAAGAAATAAATAAATAAAATTGGTTTTACTTTCAGACCGTGCTCTGGTACTCAATTGTTCAATTGTATTTCAATTGTTAGGTTTTTGTTTTATAGATTTTTTTTTAATATAATTTTTAAGCTGATATGTTATATAACAAGATTCTAACATGTCATGAAAATAAGGAATTGGTTTAATAAAAGAAATCATTCTTTAAAATTTATGTTTGTCTTTTAATACCTCTGAGTGCAGAATGCTGTGTCGCTAGTCTCCGAGTTCAAACCAAGCCGTGGTAGATATGTTATTTAATATGTTGACAGCCACAGATGTACTCTGAGATATACATAACCAACTGAGGATCGCCCAGCCTCTATAAAGTGGGTACTCAACTGGTGAGAAAAACGTGATGGTTGAGGGTGATCTCATCCAAAAGCTGAACCAAAGACCTTTCATGAGATGTAGTGCTACAGGTTTCATATATTAATAGACCTACATTTTAAAAATATGTATATATCGATGCCTTAGTTCACATATGTGTTAAGTGCCGACAAGATTTTACAGGAGTCAAATTTAATAATAATTTAAAACAAGAAATACATTTCAAGTTTAAGCACAAAATAGATTTTTGTAACCTTCGCAGCTTCTCTATTAATTTTATATCATCATATGATCTATGACTTCCAGATCACAACAGTACAATATTATTTATATAACAAAACCCATTTTTCAAAATTTGCACTAAACAGATTTGTGAACTTAGGCATCGATATATAATTTGGTATATGATATATACGATGTGAGGAGTGAATATTGGTTTAAATTTATTTTCGAATTTATATAAAAATTTCGATTTCCCAAATCAATGGAAGGCGATAAATGTCTTTTTAAGGGATGCTGACAGATTTTTTTTTTATACTTAAGAGATTAGTATCAATCCATATATTATGTTTTAGGGATGAAACATATTACTGCTTTATCTGAATTTTTAAACAAAGCGGATGAAATAAAAACGTCGAATACATATAAATTTATGAAATGAATACGAAAATTCAGTTATATGCTTTCAACTAATCCCTCTGAGTCAATTTTAAAGCTTCACCCATTATGTTATCAATAGAATTCAGTTTTTGAATAAATCGGTGGAGTTTAAAATCCTATAATTGAATTTCAAATTTTCAGTCCATTTGATTTTAAATCGACCGATATTGCTTATAATTTAGAAATCTCATAACCTGATGCAATTATTGCTAAAATACAAAATACAAAATAATCTGATTAAACATTTATTAACGCTGAATATGGCAATATATTAATCTGAACCGACCTTAATCATTACAAATTTTGATCAATTAACCGTATCAGAGACCTTGAAAATGTATGGTGTGTTATTTTTATTTGGTTATATGGAGACCGAACGTAGAGGGCTGAATTGATGTGCAGAGGATTACGGATTTAAATCCGGGTGTGACAGAAATTTAGTCTGTTCACAGCAACATATGGACCATGTTGAGCTTCCAGTCACTAAAAAGAGGGTATCTTTAAATAGGAGGAATGCCTGGCTTTTGAGCATGATCTTGGACAAATCACATCTCTGTACAACCGTTGTCCTAGAAATAGCACTGCCTCTGCCATGAACCCGAGTCACTTCATCGTAATAGTGCTGCAGGATTTTTTCTATATTTATCAGTTCTAACGAATTTATATATTGTCACAAATATATAAATTATTTCTTAGATAGTAATAAATATTACTCCTTCTTAAATGTATTTTGAGCATGATAGAATTTTGATTTATTTCAGTAAATACACCTCCAGTTCTTCTTATCGACTAAGAAGCTTACAGACCTATTTAACCATATTTGCGATAAGCAACTCCTCAACTTTTATCTATCTTTCCAGATGGATAGCCGATTCTCTTCGTTCCATATCTCCCTGAGACTTAAAGAAAGCTTAATATTTTTATCTTTATATATTTTTCAGTAGATTTGTCATATTTTCTAGTCTGATGAAAAAATATTGCTATATAAAGGAAAAAGGATATATCTTTTTCGAATTGTTTTATTATGTAGATTTGCTAATTTAATTTAGTATATTATTTAAATAAGAGTTATGTTATAAAAATACTAACAGAGGCTTGATCCCCATGCTTCTTATCTTATGCTTCATATCATTTACCTATATATAAATTTCATATCATACCTAGGAAATTTTGGATAGGAGTGATTTTGTTTATTGCAAACAATTTATTCATAAATTAATACCATATTGTTTTATTGCACGCCATTTGCTACTGCTATGGCTAATCGGACGATGCTACAGTGGGAGTTATAAATTTTGCTTACCCAGATATAATTAGAATAATCATCATCACATGGCGCTATGGTCCATGGAGGACCTTGGCGTCCCCGACAATTTTCCTCCACGTTGAACGATCTTCCGCTGCTCTTCCCTATGTTCTTACCCCCAAGAGCTTAAGGTCTGCTTCCACATCGTCCAGCCATCGCATTATAGGTCTGCCTCTTCCTTTTTCTCCGTCTGGACGTCCCTCCATGATCAACTTTGGGAGTTATTTTTTTTCCATTCTGTGTGCGTAGCCCAACCATCTTAATTTTGTTTTTAATACAAGAAATTATATCAGGTTCTTCCTATAGGGCCTGAAATTATTGATTCTTTTGCATTCAGAAATGATTTTAATTTTTATAATTGAGTTGTAAATTTCAATAAATATTTTTTTTAAATACATACCTTTTCCTGTAACTATCAACTTTTTAGTTACGTAATCAAATCTTATATTAAACTATACATGTGAAAGAAAATCACCTTATTTTTTAAACTTTAGCGAACCTGAAACTACGAAAAATTATTACCTATCCTGTATTTATTGAAAATTTCGGTCATACACATCCTCGCCAGATTTACTTCTAGTAATATGTTGCCGAATGCATCGCTCTTTCAAAAGAGCAATGCCATTATTCAAAAAACCTCATTTTTCAACGGAGGTATTTGAAATTTCCATATGAGTTCAATACATAAAACTTTTGGTATTGCTAAATCAAAGAATTCCTATTGTAATGAGGGGATAATAAAATACATTTGATTGGATGTAGATAAATTACTGTTTAACCATGAATTATTAAAGTATGATATGGCTTACGGTAGTTCTTTTCTGAATCTATATATTTTCATTTAGTTCCGGTCCATTTTATCCTTTTATATTAGACTCTATACAATGCCCTCAGTGTGATTGAGTTTTAGATTGCAAGGACTCCTACCTTTTGAAGGTAGCTAAGAATAAAGCCATGGAAATACTGACTAACTTTCCAGATTGACAGGTCCAACAGCCTGAGAGACTGTCAGAGTTCCGGGATCTGACAGGCGGAAAGAGGCTGTATTTCCCGCGAGTCCTTAATAAGCGCTCGGAATAAAGGAGTAACTTTATAAAATAAAGTAGAGACTTTATAGAATAAAGGGGGGAGTAGGCCGCAATTGGAGTCCGGGCAGCCAACTTCACCTGCTTCTGTTTTCTGTTCCCTTGTAACTCTTTTAACTTCGTCCTAGTTTCTTCTTTATTTTATTACTTAGTTCACTTTATTTTTTTAATTTTGATTTATCTAGTTTTATTCGACATGAAAAATTGCATTAATAATAAACTTCATTGAAGGAGTGCCCTTATTTTTTTTTCTTAGCCCCTTGGCTTTTATTAATTTTTGAAATAAACATATAAATATGATACATGGCATCTCTTGTACTGCACAAGATGCATTTTAAGAGGGGACTGTGCATTGAATTTTCTTGAGATTAATTAGATGGTAGGAGTGGTTAGGGGGGTCTCACTAGTTCTTTCTGATTAGAGTTTGTTAGTAGTTTACTCAGTCCATGTTGACTGCCTGTACATGTGTTTGCCAGCGCCGAGGTTGGCTGTCGGTGTAAGTGTATTGAATAGTGGGTTCGTGCAGTATTGGAGGCTATCAAAGAATTTGATATGCCTCAGTGTGATGAAGTCCGTTACCGTCGGGAGTCCGAGGGTCTCGTGTTATGTCTGATTTCGTCCTTTGTAGAGAGGTGTGCCTTACTATACGCCTCAGTATACGGTTTTGAAATTGTTGGAGCCTTTTTGAAGTTGTTGGTGAAATGTTATTCAGCATAGGCACCCCTATAAAGTAGTGCTGGTCTGATAACTGCCTTATAGATCATTACTTTGAGGCGGAGTGATAAGATCGGTGAGGTTAAAAGGTTATTAAGCCTGTAAGATTTTGTTCTAACCGACCTGATCTTCTTATTGCAATGTTGGGATAAAGTTAAGTGCCGGTCGAGGATGACACCGAGATACGTTATCCTATTCGCAGGTTCGTTTACTCTGCCTGCTACTCTCTAAACCTTAGTTAGAGGGCGCCTATTCTTTTGGAAGGAGAGAATAATACAGTTGGTCTTCTTGGGATTAAATATAATATTAAATCCGTCCAGTTGTATAGATATTTCCTCACAGGCGACCTCCGCCTGCTGTACAGCTCTCTCTGCATTCAATGAGCTACTGTAGATGGCGATGTCATCGACATACGCCGCCACAGTAGATTTTTTGTATTTGGCACCAACGATTTCCGCCGTATAAACTAAGTATAATACCGGTGATACCCCTTGAGTATAATGCACAGACCCTTGAGGTACACCGCACGTAAGTGGAAAGAGGTTGGACAGCTCTTCGCCGACTCGTACCTTTATTGAACGTTATGCCAGTGCATTTATTTACCTTACGATACATTTTAAATAATAATAACTAAAAATAAAAGTTATGGGACTGGAATGTAAAAAAATAAAAAAAATTCTTTTTACCCAGAACGACTAGGTACAACCGTACTGGCGCAAAACGTAATTTCAATTACTATCGGAAATACATTACAATTAAAGTATTTTCGAAGAACGAGTGATAGCGGGGTAGCTCTGTGTGTACAGCGTTCCCCGGGTCCAAATCCGCCGTGGCACATAAATTATTTTATCTGTTAACAGCCACGGAAGAAACCTGAAGGATCTGAACAGATTTCTGGGACTCACTCAGCCTCTAGAAAGTTGGTGCCTTTAATAAAGGAAAAAGCTGGCATGATCTTGAACATCCACCTGCGCAACCACTGTCTTTAAAACAGTCCAGTCTCTATCATGCACTGAACCAAAGGCAGAGTAGAGGCGTGTAGTGGTTCAGGGTTTATTTTTGAAGTGAAGGTAGTAATCAATTATTATAGTAGTAATAATAATCAATATCAGTAATATTTTGATTCCTCATTAGTGTTCTACTATATTACTTCTTCTATAAAATTACATAAGTAGTTAGTGATTGCAACTGTAATCGTAATTAACCAACACTCGTTACAACTAAGATTTACATAACAGTAACTTAATGTCTTCATAGATGTAATGAGAACTTTTTTTTCTTTGATCCCATGCCCCTCTTTCCAACTTGTATGGATTATTTAATATTTATCATTAGATTAATGTTGTTAATGATAAAACTAAGGTTTTATATAACCGTTAGGACTTTAGCCTTAAACTTTTGGTTCATTTTAATACAAAATGTACTTAAAATAATTTCTTAATAATTTTATAGGAGGAAAGAATATACGACGCCTGTTATGGCAAACCCCGTTAGCTCCATTTTTCAATATTCCTTTTTTTTTAATTAAAGGCCCCTATGAAATGGTCTTAAGGCCTATATTTACAAAGTCTGATTTGTCCGGTATTTACAAGGATGTAAATCTCGTCATAATCAGACGAGATTATGGAGAAGCATAGGATGAAACTTAGGCCACCTAGAGCCATTCTAGGTATGCGGACTTAGATGATAATAACAACGAAGTTATAATTTAAATAAAGCAAACGAAAACGTTTTGGGAATATATGTATTTAGCTTCGTAGAATTGTTAAACACTTTAATTAAGAATTCCATTTATTATTTTATGCATTAATTATAAATAATGAATGAGGGATCGTTTTTCCGATTTCATTTACCGCGTCATGGAATCGAAGGTTGATTTGCACATGCCGCAGTGAAGACCTTTTGCTAACCATCCGAAGAAACTGATGACTCTCCCCGACCAGTTCCATGTACTAGCATCGTTTAGAGCTTCTCTACTCATTAATATTCTAGGCTCGGAGTTGTACGGCTGCTAGGCTGTTCCTGATGTATACCTTTGAGGTCGACTTCCAGCGGAACATTATACAACTTGATCAGGCCTTGGACTTTAGCACACCAGTTCTTGGGGATTGTAAATTAAACATTAATAAATTACTTCTAAGAAATAGTTTGAGTGTACCATATCTCTCTGAGTATAAACTGTTGAACTAAAAAAACGTTAATATTGAATTTATATATGAAAACCTGTACGAACCATGAAGGTATTGGATTCAGTGCATGGTAAGGACTGTTTCTCAAACAAAGATTGTGAAGGATCTGACCGAGATAAAGCTCAAGCATCCTGATCATTTTTTCCAAATTATAGGTATCCACTTTATGGAGACTTGGTAAGGCCCACGAGGGTCTGCAGATCCCACATGGTCCAACGATGCCTGTGAAGACAGTAAATAATTTATCCACACAAAATCAGCGCTCTACTCTCTGAACTATTCTCATTTTAAATTTTACCTTAAACAGCATGATTGAGCCCAAGTAGGGACTGCATAGTGTCTGCATAGACTAAATAGTCCATAAATGGCTGTTAACAAATAAAATAATTTATCTGTTTTTAATATAAATACGTGTGTTTGTGGGATGCTTTTCTCGATAGTTTATAATATGTGATTATTGGGTTATTAAGGCTCAGTTAGCTGAAATATTTATGTAGTATGGTTAATAACACTGCTCTGCATCAAAATCCTCCATTCAACAAAAATGTTGTTTTATTATGTTTTGAAGTGTGCTCAACGGGAATCCGAAGTCAGAAAATCTCCATCAAGCACCTTTTTTTGTCAAACATGTCTTTTAGGTCGAAAAAATGAGGTGATTTTAGACATTTTGAAATTTTTTTTATCACTGAAAACTTTAATAAAAAACTAAAAAAAGTATTTAATGTTGAAGCTTTTATAATGTATTACAAAATGAAAAAATTGGGGGAGCATAAGTATAAGGCTTCAGGAATTTTGGGCTAACATTCACAATAGAAGTGACTGTTGCCAGTCTAAATGACCTCGTCCGCGATTTAAACCTCCCAAAACGTAAAGCCCACTTACTTGGTTCCAGGCTAAAACAATGGAATCTTTTGGAACCAGGTGTGAACGTTTCTTCCTTTCGAAAGCGGGGAATCAGAGGTGCTCACATTTTTTTCAATAGAAGGCAACCTTGCATTTTGTCAAAGCCCTTTCGATTTACTTACAGAACTGGGTCTTCCGACCAATCCAGATGAATGGAGACTGTTCATAGACAGCTCTAAATTCAGCCTCAAAGCAGTGCTCCTTCAGAACAACAACCTACATCCATCCATTCCTGTTGCTTATTCTACCCATATGAAGGAAACTTATGAAGATTTGAAACTAGTGCTTGAGAAAATTAAATATAGCGATCACAAATGGAGCAGACCTTAACGTTGTAGCAGTCTCCAACGTGGTTATAGTTTTGCTGCTTTTTATGTGAGTGGGACAGCAGGAAAAAAAAAAGATCATTACATAGTGAGAAAATGGCGGGAACGAACTGATACAGTTGGTCAAAAAACATGGGCAATCCTCCCTTGGTTCAAAAAAACAAAATTCTACTCCCACCACTCCATATCAAATTAGGCCTCATGAAGAATTTTGTGAAAGCAATGGACAAGGAAAAAGAAGGTATTTTCTAATTGAAAAAGAAGTTCCATAGATTAAGTGAATCAAAGATTAAAGAGGGGATTTTTGTGGGGCCTCAAATTCATGATCTTCTTAAGGACGTTGAATTTAAAAGACGATTAAATGCGACAGAAAAAAGAGCCTGGACTGCATTCGAAAACATGTGTCAACAATTTTTGGGAAACAAATGAGCAACAAATTACAATGAAATTGTGGAAGAATTGCTTTTATCATATAAGGCCATGGGTTGCAACATGTCCTTAAAAATTCATTTTTTGCATTCCCATTTGGATATCTTTGCACCCAACTTGGGAGCAGTTTCATCAAGACATAGCCCAGATGGAAAAAAAGGTACAGCGGTAAAAGCATTGAGAAGATGCTTGCGGACTTCTGTTGGACACTACAACGGGAGGCAGGTGATGAAGAGTACAAAAGGAAAAAAATATACGCATTAATTGAGTACAGAATTAAATAATTTATTATTTTATATATTATTGATTTTCACAATAAAAAAATTGATTAAATTTATGAAAAAAGTGTTGCTTTTTTTTAAAAAACAACCTCCAATCTCCAAAAAATAGTACTTGGTAGACTTTTTTTTACTTCAGATTCGAATTCCGCACTCATGAAAATATAAAAATCAGGAACTACTTCTCAAGGGAGCAAAACTTTTTTTTTTTTTTGCAGATCAGTGTAATATTTCATGATATTATTTATAAAGTACAATTTATGTTTGTCTATATTTCTCTCTCTCTCTTCCCCTATATAATATATATGTGGAGGGGGGGGGGGGCGATGTGGCTTCGTAGCTGTATCATTTAATCTCCACCCGGACTAAGTGTTTTTTTTTAACTAAAATTAATCGTATCGGTATACTAACAATAAATTTTAAGGGTTATATTTCTACTTTGTACACATTAAAATAATTTTCTTATATTTATTAATCATAAATATTTGGCTGGGGAACCCATTCCTAAACCATAGTGCCAAAATTCATTACTGATTATTTGAAACTCTTTTTATTTTCTCAGAGATATATACCAATAAATTTACAAATCATAATTTAGTTTATAATAAAGGAACTTAAAATTAAATTAATTAAAAATGAATCTTAACAGTGTATTACTAGTACCTTTGGGACGACCTTGCGAAAGAAATTCTTACCCCATTGTCATTTAAACAGACAGACGCTTAGTGCGTCAATTTCGCGGCGGACTGAGCTCAACATAAAAAAGACTGGACGATTTCTTGCTAACAACTTCCACCGGTGAGGAGGGAGGGACAATTGCGTCAATTTGAGAGAAAACGTCTTACAATGGGCGCCAAGTCCCTACAAAAGGTTTATCCCTATTTAATTGTAGTGAAGGGCAAAGTCCTCATTTGTTATAAATTTACTAAAATGTCTCACTGACAAATCTAGGTGAGGTCTAAATTATTCGAAATGAAATAATATCGGTTTGCAAAACGGAATATTTAAAATAAATTAGTTAGATGTATCTAAAAATTTTCATCACGTAACCGTCATTATCTATTGAAAATAACCGATGGAATTCTCTGTCACGCAAGATAAAAAAAATATTTTAAAATAATAACTTATCTCTTTTTTTAAATATAGTCGTCACCCATCTGTCACTGGAGACTGTTCTCCCATAAAATACTCTCTCTACAAAGACTCTTCTCCCATAAAATAATTATAAAATTATATTTCTATTTATTCATAATTTATGTATTACCAATTGAAAATTTAATCAAAATTGCTAGACCACAAATGAATAATTCTGACAAACAACCGTATTCCGATTTCTATCTATCTGTAAACGTGTAACCGTCAAAAAGTAACGGATTTTACCTTGGAATATGAAAATATAATAAAAATACTGTATGAATATATACAGTACTGTATACTGTGTATAGTAACATCCTAATACTAATACGATAAATCATAAATATATTCCGGAGGCCAGGGCCCGGTCTGGGTAGTATATATGTAACCGGAGATGTATTATATGTATGTAAACTTAACTGTATTATAATTCATTTATTTTATTGGAAAAACAATAGGATAAATTAAAACAAAAAATAATATCTTAACTCACTGTCGTGTTGAAATACACTTATAGAAAGGTATTCACCAATAACGTTAGGTATACCTTTTAAGTCACAATATGACTAAAAATAACCGTTCGTAAAAAATGCTAAGCAACATAGGAATTTTCAATTAAAAGAATTTAAAGCGAATTACAATATTTAAACTAATTAAATCTGAAAAAAGGATTTTCACATATCTCCGAAAATATTTTGCTATGGCTTAAGCTAGTAGACGGTATAAAAACTCTAAATGCATAGTTAAGCTTCATTATATACTTTTAGTACGAGGTCGTGAAGTTTGGGAACTATTAAAATAATATATTAAATTTAATGAGAGTTATTATTATATATATTATAATTCAACGTATTTCGGAGCCATAAATGGGATTTTTTTCCGAGAGGAAATGATTAATTTATCGTCCTCTTCTTTTATCCCCGCCATAAATATATATATAACCTTAAATTTGATAAATTATTTCTGCATCATTTCATAATACTGTGTATCTTATTAAGTTTATTTCTTTTCGAAAATAAGATCAGAAAAATGAAGAAAACAATACAGAATATAATTTTGTTCTGAATCTGGTTCTCTCTAAACTCTGTAGCCTGGGGCTCAACTTTGCTTGCTCATTTTCTTCTGTCCTTGACATTTGTACAAATATACCAGCAGTTGGAGAAACAGAGATATTAGCGGTAAAATAGATATAAAAAATGTCGTAAAAGTAGAGAAATTCATGAATCGTTACAGAACAATAGTAAAAAGAAATGGAAGTCAATAGTTAGCAAGCAACCTTATAGGCGAGATATCCTTGTAGTATGGAAAAAGTTATTTGTGTATATAAACAAGGTATTTGAATTTTATTATATTTTAATATTAAAAGCTGAGCGTGTAGAGTGCAGAGTTAATATGCTGACCATGAATTATTTAGAAAAGCTGACGATTGAGCATTAATTCTGGCTCATCACCTCCCTGTACAACTATTTTCCTAGAAACAGTACAGTCGTTGCCATGCGTTGACCCAAAATCTTTTGTGGTGGTGCAGGCTAACATATATTCTATATTATTTAATTTAAGGTTAAATACTTAATAGATTAAATATTTATTATTACGTTAAATACTTTTAAAATTGCCAAATCAATGTAGCAATAAAAATAATTTCAGCATAAATAATGTCAATATCTCCATTATATCTGCAGCCCAAGTGAATAAATGGTTAAGTTGAATTTAGGCCAGGTTGAGATAAATGTATTGAGGGTAGCGGACTCGTTTCATACTCACAGTTTTTTCCTTGAAATGGAGTTTTAACGTAAATAATAACTCATTTTCAAGTCAATACCTGATTTAGCACCTTATTCTCTTCTAAAATAACACGATCCCCCTTCCTTTAGTAAATAAAACCCATTTCGATTAAATTGGACATAATCATCGGGGCTTTAGATATATTCTGCATATTAAATTAAATTATGTATATTATATTCTTGTTAAAATTACAAGATGTTCTTTAAAAAACTCATTTTTTCGAATGTATTTGCCAAAGGAAGTGAATACATAATTATAAGACTAAATTGAAATTAATAACAGCGAAATGCTAAACTGAAAATTTTAAAAAAATATTAAGATCTAATCCCTAGGCTTCGAGTCTGGAAGTTGCCTTAAATTATTATTTATTTTTTTACTAATATATCATTTAATTTTTTAAAGGACGAGATTTATTACGTAATGTAATCGGAATATGAAACCTATTCCGACATAGGTATACACATATATACAAATATGTGTTGGATATAACAGTCTAATCCCGCAGGACCGCATTGCATTACCTTTTCAACAAGTGAACTGTTCGAAACATAACTGAGTGAACTGCCAACATAAAAAAAATGAATGGCTCAGATGAAGGTGAGAGATAAAGTGTGGGCCGACGAATTCATCTTGTACTTCACACTGAATAATATCCTATTTGCGCTTTGGGTGATTCACACCTGTCAGCAAGTAGGATTTTATCTGCGTGGGAAGTCGATTATGGGATACGCTATATTTCTGAAGGCTCACATACGACACAGCCTTGATTCCGAGAGTCGGAAATAGTACGTATTGATGTAAGGCTTGTAGGAAGCATGTTGGGACCTAAGTGCTTCTCAAATGCCATAAATACAGTTTATTTTCGGGCTCCCTCAGCCTGGCCCATATCTCAGTCAATGTCACCATTTAAATATATCTTTCAATCTAGAACTGTGAGATGTTAGCTGAATTCTTCGTTGTCACATCACGCAATGGGTTCCACGTGTGTATAAAATGTCCCTATACCTGACATGGACAGTGTATTAATTTTAATAAATATGTATCAGATTTAATTCTAATTAGACATTTCCTACGTGTATATTAGCCGGTAGCCAGGAACATGATATCCGCCATAGTTCATAACCAGAGCACTGATAACTCTGATACTAACACCATCTTTTTCATCTTAATGGAAATTGAAGTATAGAAAATGGAATAATAAAATGCTAATTCTATACCCATCTAGCCACTTTCCTCTTGTTATATAAATGTTTTCTCTACACTTTTGGCAAAACATTTACATTTTGATCCTTGCCAAAATCCATTTGATGACTCTGTTCACATAGTTTCTTCATCTTTAGAATTATTCCGACCTTCTGGAAATATTTTAAACCTGCTTATTTTAAAGGCGGTTATTCACAAAGTGTTATTCTATTCATTTTAAATAAACAATAACGAAATGAATGAGACAATGACACAAAAAAAAGCAATAAAGAAAACAATTTAATAAAACATACACACTTATAACTCAAATGGGACGAGTGATAAGGAAAAGTAACTTGAGTTGAGGTAGGTTCCATAGGGACAAGCTAATACTGAAGTACCAGACATTTTTTTTAATATTAGAGAGGCAATAATTGACTGGAAGAACTAATAGAGGATGGAAATTGTAGGGGGTTGCAGTCAAAATATACACACAGATAAGTGGAAACTTATTTTTTATTTTTGTGTAATATATTATAATTTTATAATATAATTTTTGTGTGTATATTTTGACTGCACCCCCCAACAACTTCCATCCTATATTTTTTTGTAATATATGGATTTTATAAATTTTCCTACCGGTCCTCCATTTTTTTTTTACAATTTAAAACACTGTATTGATCAAAACAATTTTCCTTAATGACGCGTTGAAATGGAAAATGATGTGATTAAAAAAAAAAATCATTTAGTTTTTTTTTTTAGTAGTTTCTTCACAGAGAAGTTAGTAATTAGTCATATTAACTAATATTTAAAGAAGACTAAATCAAAACTTGAAGTGGTTTAGTTTCTAAGAACGGTGATAGTCCAGGATCCATGGTCCATTTTTGCACTTGATTACTGTAAGGCTGAATCTTCATGTATAGCTTTGTTTCAATAAGACGCCCAAATTCTCGATTGTGGTAGCTAACAGAGGTAGCAAGGATAAAATATGTATTACTAACTGGGTTTTTTTTTTGTCCAATCTCAACATAATTGTCTAAATTATGTGAAAAAATATTTGTCCTACAAAATGTATGGTTTGATCAAAGAGTCCCCTCCTTCCAACATGTATCGATAATGAGGTCATAAAAAATTATTACTAACCAGCTGATTTTTTGTTTTTTCATTTATATTGGAAGGAGGGGACTCTTTGATCAAACCATATATTTTGTAGGACCTCCTTCCAATATGAATCAAAAAATAAAAAATCAGCTGGTTAGTATTAATTTTTGATGACCTCGTTATCGATATATGTTGGAAGGAGGGGACTCTTTGATTAAACCATACATTTTTTAGGACAAATATTTATTCAAATAATTTAGATAATTATCTTGAGATATAACAAAAAAAAACCAGTTAGTAGTAAATTTTTCAGAATCATCAAATTGACATATTTTATCCTTGCTGCCTAGCTACCACAATCGAAAATTTTCGCACAGGAAATTGTTGGGCGTCTTATCGAAACGAAGCTATTCACGAAGATTCAGCTTGATACTAATCATGTGCAAATATGGACCATGGATCCTGGACTATGATAGTTACAATTATTCACTTGAAACTTTAATTTAAGTTGCCAAAACATTGCATCTCCTGTAAAAACACCTTTCCATAACTTTATCCCTTTTCCTCAATTTTTTCAACTCCTTAGACCGGATTCAATACTTTTAACAGTTAAACGTTGGAATCTTCCATGAAACAAAAGAGATTACTTACTGAAAATTATATTAAGTAAAAGAAATTACTTACTGAAACATTGTTATACATATTAAAAAATTTAAAAAAATATAGTACACTCATACAATTCCACAGTTTAAACAAGGAAGCTGAAGTCTCTGTTATTCGATAGATTGATTTACGATGGCTAGACACGATCAAGCATGCTGGATGCAATAAAATCTAATCAATCATTATGTGAAGTTAGCCTTGCCGTAGATGCACTCACTTAAACTGTTTTATTGAAATGAGAAAAACAATTAAAAATTCGCAATGAGGCGTAAGGAAGTGGTAGACAAAAAGCAAAAATATATTCAAATATTAATTTATTGAATGATTAAGAATTTATTTACTACCACCATTAAAACCCATGAAAGGTCTTGGGTTTAGTACATGAGCTGTTTCTAAGACGCTTGTGGAGGGATTTGATTTGTCAGAGACCACCCTCAACCGCAAGGTCTACCCCCTATTGAGGGTACCAACTTCATAGGGGCTGTAGAGGGTGAGCCCAAGTCCCAAAGTCTCTAGGTCCCACATGGTACATCCGTGGTTATCAGCAGATTACATAATTTATCTGTTACATCTGGATTTGAAACCGCGACCGTCTGCATAGCAATTTAGCACTCTATACACTGACTCAACCCTCAAATATTTTAATATATATGTATTTAATAGTTCATTTTTGTGAAAATTTAAATCGTTTCTTAGGCACTTACAATAATTGAAAAAAGTACCAGAACCAATCTAAATAATCTCCAATAACAAAAGCGTTCCAATTTCATGAAATTTTAAACTTCATGAAATAAATTTAAGAGCTTTAATATTTAGAAGAAAAATTACTTATTGCTGTAGTTTTCCTTATTAATGCTCATATTTATATTGTAACTTACGCTATATTTATATGTAGTCATCCACTTGTGATTAGATAGAGGATAAATGATGAGCCACTGATATAAAAAAAACAAGTAGGCTTGATCAATCATCATGCCAAGTGAGCTAAGCATGCATGCAAGAGAAAAATATTAATCTAAAGACGCACAGAGGCATCTATAGTGCCGTAAAGAGTGATAAATAAAACGGAAAATTATATTTGAAAAGTATAACATAATTATAAATTCGTGTAGGAAAGAAATTCGCTGACTGGTAGGTACTAATATAGGATGGAAATAGTTGGGGGTGCAGTCAAAAAGACACAGCAAATAAGTTGAAACCTATTATATTATATGTGTGCCGACGTTTCGACCTACTCTGTAGGTCATCTTCAGGGCTATGAGAAAACAGACAATAACAGAATAGACTGTAAAAATACATAACATAGAGATGCAGAAAACATAACATAATATAGAGATATAGAAAAATTGAGCGAAAAAAGTGAAGGATATATTATGAAAGGATATATAAATAAAGATGATCACATAATAGATGTATAGAAAGGTGATAATGCAAAACAAAATACAAAGAGAGAAATCAAGTTAAACAGAAAAAAAAAATGAAAAAGATATAAATATAATGAGTATGGAAAACTTAGTTTAATAAAGATAGAATTGTATTGTAGAAAAAAGAAAAAAAAATTGTATGAAAATAGACTCCTGGGGAGTTACATAAGTAAAATGAAAGAAAATGAATTAAAAAATATGATACCTAAGAATAAATAGAGAAGAATATTGTAGAAAGTAAAGAATAGGAATCTTATATATGACAGGCAGAGAAGTAAAATATAAATATAAAATTTAAAATATAAGTATCAGATGTTATATAAAGGTATACAATAGGAATGAAGTTATATTATATAGAATAAGATGTAAGTATAAAAGAAATTTTAGATGAGAGATATAAAACATCAGTTAGAGAATGGAGATATATTATAAATAATGATGATGTTCTATAAACATGTACTCTTTGATTAAAACTATGATGGATGCTAAAGTGATGATGGGAGAAATAGGTGTGAAGAAAGGAGATGGAGAAAGATGAAGAGAAGATATAAATAATATGAAACTGTACGAACCCAATAGGAGCGGCTGCAGAAGGTAACTGGCAAGAAAAATACGTTATAACGACGGAAGCGCTGTCAACGATCTCTGACAGTCAAAAATGTAACGAAGGAAGAGAGGGCATAGGGAAAGGGCAAAATAGGTGAATATAAGGACGCGTAAATAATGTGAACAAATAAATAAAAATGCAAGAATAAAAAGAAATTATAAGAATGCAACCGAATGAAAGAGGGACGAAGTAACAAAAAACAAAATTTAAATTTGAATTTATGGTATTTTTAGTAAATTAAAAATTTGGGAATAAATTGAGTATAGGTGATGTGAGTCGGACTTGAGATTGACGGTGTAGGAGTCTAGATTGATGTGGATGGTTTCGGAGAGATTGCGTTTTTCATAGTTGGGAACGGAAGCTAGGATAGACGTATTATCGAAGTCGAAAATGTGGTTTAAAGATAGGGCATGATCAGAGAGTTTAGAAGCGGTTGGGTTATGGGATGAAATGGAGTATTTGTGTTGGGAAATATGATCTTTAAGTAAGTTTTTAGTTTCGCCGATGTAGGAAGAGTTGCAATTGGGAGTGGAGCAGGGGATACGGTAGACAACTTGAAGAACCCTTATTTATCATGGAATAATTACCGTACTTAACCTGGAGTTTTAATAGCATAAAAACGCACGACTAAACCAGCGAAAAATTAGAATATTAGAAATATTGGAGTTTTGATTCTAAACACCTCATTTATTTTTATATATCCAGTCAAATACGGGTTTCTTGGCATCTAAAATATGCTAGGTTCAACATTAAAACTTTGATTACCATGTTGTAAATAGGAAATTCTGAAATCAGTTGTTTCATGGCGCTAATAGGTTTGTTAATTACGGTAATTATGTTTATTGACCAGACCGATAATTAGAATGGCAGTCCGGCATTAATCTATAATGTATGCTTGCGCAGGGGTCGTACAGTGATTAGTTCAAAAATAACTGCTCATTAATGATTCAGAGGGAGCCGGTAATGTGGATATATTTAGTAAATTACTGATAACATTATGTTAATATTAAGTTCCATTGATCCAACAGTTCAATTCAGTGGTACAGTGGGTTGCTTAACAACATCCTATGCCCAAAATTGCAGGTTAGTAGCCCGGCAGTTCATCCTAAGTTTTTTTTTTTATAGAGAATAAAAACCCTTAGTTAGGTCGTCCTTCAGAAGGGAGGTAAAATGGGACCCCCGAGCCTATGCATTGGCATGTACTAGTTAAGGATCCCTTTTCTAGTTACATCTGGATTGGCTATAATTAGAACTCCCACTGTAGAATAGTATGATTAGCCTTAAAAGTTACGTTGGATAAACAATGTTAGTATGTAATTCGAATGTATTAGATTTGAAATGTATTTCGGAATATTTCAATGCAATTGTTGGTGATGACCTATTACAATCTGAAAATACCGGAGATTATTTAGAGACTGGAAAGGAGAGTGCTTAACTACAATTTAAAATAGTAACTGATTAAATATTTATAATTTCTTTGGCTATACATACATATATATATATTAAATTTCTGTAGCTTCTATCACAGAGTGATTAATTGCACTAAGAGTGCCTTCATCGGTTTCTCCATTCACTCTTCCACGTGAATCCCTTAGGGGGAAGCTTCCAAAGGAAGAGCACAAAAACAATAAATGCGAAATGGCAGTTTTATATTATTATCAAATAAATAATTATTCTTTTTAATTTTTAGTTATACAGGATATGAACGCATGTACAATATTTACGACGAGACAAGTTAAAATGAATCCAGATGGTCAAAATAGACCTTTTCGTTGAATTCTCATAGCTTAATATTTTAGCAATTACATAATACAAAGAATAAAAAAAATATTTTATATGAAAAGAACAATGTCAGCAATGAACAAAAGTAATTTATTTTGAAGAGAAAAGATTTGCCCTGGCCGGAATTCAAACCCGGGTCGTTTTATTTTGAAGAGAAAATATTTAAAAAATAAAACAATTAATAAAACAATATAAAAAAACTAATTGTTCAGTTGAGAAAATGTAAATCAAAGCTTTCCTATTGTAATGGTGGTATTGAAATTATTTTTAATTAATCTTTAAATTTTCTTAAAACCTTAAACATTTTTTTTTTACCTTACCGTATGTCATTATTCCCATAAAACTTCAGATTCAAGCGTGATATGACTCAAAATTTGAATATAAAAAAAGTTATTATATCATATCATGGAAATGGAAAATTAGATATGTCGCGTTGCTGAATTGAAAAGCTTCAACCAACACCATTGCTACCTAAGGCTCAACTCAAAAATCGGCATTTTTGTTATTTTGAAGGAGCTATATGCAATCTTAAATTGAATCGCACATTCATAGCTTAGGGTTATAAACAAAAGCTTAAGAATATATGAGAAGCTAAACTTTCTATAAAAATTCCATTTTGCCTGGTTTGTTGGAAACTAGTTAACACGAAGATGAAAATTCCGAATCCAGAAACTTCCTTCCTCTGTACAAGCAGGGTTAAATGAAGTGAATCGATCAATATTAACCAGCATCTTGGTAAAATTATGAACCTCTTGGCAGGCTCTGGAAGTTATTCTCATTGTTGAGACCTGCATTTGCCTGTTCCTCGACCATTTGCTTTTATTTTATCTGTATTACGTTAAATGTAATATGCAAGAGCCTTTGTTGAGACGAACTCAATTGCCGCGAAAAATTTATTGAGTTATTAAATCCAGAAAATAATTACCTTTGTCTTAGATACTTCGACATAATACAATTTTCAGTATTTAATGGCGAAATTACTTTTCTCTCAGAGAAAGTGTCGTTTTCTCCTGCGCCTCAGAGAGCTGCGATCTCAAAGAGTTGATTAAAGCTTAAACTGTTCAGCTTTCTTTCCAGCCTTACCTTTTGACTACAAAACATTTCTTTTTTTTCCACTTTTAATCGGAATTCAGTAAAAAAGTTTTGCAAATTAAAATATTTTGATTGGGTAGATTAAGTCATAACGGTGAACACTCAGGGATTACTTGAATTTACAGGACAGGCTTTGTTCTAACGATTTTCTTTTTCTTTTATACACGTAAAATGTAGTTGATTGGTTTTAGAAAAATCTTTTCATTTCGTAAAATCGTTTCTTGATACAAAAAGAAAAAAGAAACGCTCTTATACATTCTTTTTTATTCTTATAGTAACTTCCTTAATTATTTATGGGGAAATCATTCATAAAAAATTTTAACTAAACAGTATAATAATAATAAGATAATACAATAATTAATATTAAAAAAAGTAGGGTAAATACTTTCAAGTGATCAAAGAAAAAAAATCGGTAACACTACAACCCATCAAAGATCTGGGGTTCAAAAGATGGTAGAGACTGTACTGTTTCTTGGACAACGGTTGTGCAAGGAGGTGATTTGTTCTAGATCACGCTCAACCGCCAGATATCCCCCCTTATTTTTGGTATCCACTTTGTAGAGGACGGGTGAGCCGCATGAGGGTCCTAGATTTTATGGGATCCATCTCCGGCTGCTAACAGATTAAATAAAAGTCTTTCCAGCAGCAAGATTGGAACCCAGGACCTTCGCTATGGCTCAGCGCTCTACCACTGAGCCAATCCGCCCCTGTGACAAGTGATCTAAAGGTATTGACAATTTAAAAAATCAACTGTTTTAAACCCAAAAATAACAACCAATGAGTGATTTATCTAAACGTATTTTTTTCTCTAGTTAGATATCATAAACCACTCGCCTTTATAGATCAAGAACACTGTGACAAATGTTTCCTTAAATTTTAAAAACTTTTTAAATTTGAAAATGTTTATGTCTTAAAATGTTTGGGGCTAGTTATCTCTGGTGAGACTGAAAATAAAGTTTAATTTTTGCCAATTTTGTGCAATAATAATTGCCACCAAACTACATGATAGCAAAGTACAGAACAAATTTCAATTCTGATATTTTACTGAGAACGAAGATTTTTGAAAATGAAAAAATAATTCACATTACACATTAACTCTTGTGTCATATATATAATAAAAATAAACAGAAATCTGTACCACTACAATCCATGGAGGGTCTGGGGTTCAAGTACATAGAGAATGTACTGTTGTTTTGCAGGGAGGTGATTTGTCCAAAATCACGCTCATCCGCCAGATTTTCCCACTTATTCTGGGTCTCACTGTATATGTGATATAAGCTCTGTGAAATTAATTATTATAGATGTTTTAGTACAAAAGTATACGCAAAAAAAAAAAAAAATACTGAACTAAACATTTATATTATCTTGAAAAATTTAAAATAAATATTTGTAACTTTTTAATAATTAGTATACTTTCGAGGTGTAGTGCTTCCGGTGTGCAATAAAAAGTAGTAAATAAACTCTGCAGAAATATTGATGGTTTATGAAATAGTAATTAAGTAGGGTGAACCGCCAAATTCCTTCCCAATGTACCACCATTCTCTACAAAACCTCATCAAACTTTAAATTCTCAAGATGAGTTGCTACGTAATCCTCCCATCCACCCAATCGCTCTACCCCACGAGTGTTTACTCTGGGCTCAACACTGCTTACTCTCTTGCGGTTCCTTACTTACCCCAACCAATAAATTTACACACCTATTTCTACCTCATCCAAACTGTTCCTTCGGTAATATTTACAGACCATGCTTTCTAGCCTTGTGTTTTTAATTTTTCAAATGGGTCTGTCTTTCTTGGAGTATTTTTAACAGCAGTGTATTCCCACAAATCTTCCGGCTTTATTGCATTGAAGTATTATCAAAATACTGAGGCTCACAGTGGAATTGATTCTGTAGAAATAAAGAAAAAAACAACATTTAAATGGTAAAAGGGAAGAAAACGAGAAACCCTTCAGCACGTTTATTTATAATATCAATTAAAAAAAGCATAAACGATAAAATAAAAATATTGAACTTAGATTATTTAAAATATTTAACAAAGAAAAATTGAGTAAATAATTTCACCTCACTGTCAAAATGATACACTTCACTTCTTATTAAGTTTGAGTGATATTAATTCGTAAACTTTTTATTTAATCAACTATTAATTTAGTTCAATACTTTTTTGGACGTACACTTTTGGGTGTACTCTTATTTGTGGATTTTGTTTTATTTCTCTGACGATCCAAGTCTCGTTCCTATCAATCAATTTTTTTTTTCACTTTTAACTTTTTTTCTGGCAACTTTTCTTGTTTTTTGAATCTCTCCACTAATTTATTGAGATATTTCCTATCATGTTAAATGACCAAGTCACATTTTTTAAACGTTGTGTTTAATCCCATCATACAAATATGGGGTAGATTCTATGGAACTGGCGTTGAAAATTACCTAACACTTTCGACACTCTATGGGCTCCAATGCCCAAACAATCTGAGGGAAAGTTCTGATCGTTTGACCTGAATAATATTCAAATAGTAATATCGGATGCACCCTGAGATTGTTACCACTGAGGTGCAGTAATATTATATCATTAATTACTATAAAACATATATTTTCCTAAGGTTGACTACTATTGTCGCTTTTCCGCCTTATCCAGAGGTACAGATCCTAGGGGACACTTAGGCTACCTGGTCAGTGAAACGTAACCAATTTATTTAAATATTCTTGATTTTCTAATCAGTGTTACATGTTATTACAAAAGAGGAAAAGGTTTAAGGTAAACAAGCGGTGCTGGGTTTCCCCCAAACTGGAGGAAGAATGGCTAATTGCAGTCACATGACTGGGCGATGGGGCCGCCAACTCCCTACGCCAGTTAGGAGTTGAATAATAATATCATATGAATAATATTTATTTATACCATTATTATAATAAAAGTTGAACTATTTAATTATTCTAAGATTCCTATCAATATGTAGGTGTATCATTTTCACAGTGAGCCACTGAAAATACATATTGACATATTTTCTTGTCTCTTGTAAATCGCTGGCTAATAGTAAGTCATATTTAATGAAGGCTCTTGACCTTATTCCAGTTTTACAGATGTTCAAGGAGAATACTAACTCAAACGGATTTCGGGGGTCTTAACTGATCTTACATCTTCCTGGTTCCCCCCAAGGACCATTAAGCAGCTTAAGTCATGAAATATTAAGGCGGGTATCAGAATTAAGCAGTTTCTAGGCAGAGCCTATAGTTTCCGCCAGGGCTGAGAACACTCCCTCCGAAATACTCTGCATATTTAATTCATAGTATAATTTAATTTAAACTTTAAAATATAGGGCAAATGTGACGAAGTATGATATAGTTTTTCGAATTTTAGGAAAAGTTCTTAGGCAGTTTTACAGAAAGTATTAGTACAGATGGGGATATTTGCTAACAAATCGATATGAACCTTATATGGCTCTATAAATATTTTTTTTTTATACAGATGTAGAAATATTTGACTGGATATATCTTAAGAAATGTTTAAAATAGTCGAAGGTGACGTCACTAATTTTTTTAATAAAATAAGTAAAGCATAATAATAAGAAAGAGTTTTAATCCAATGAATTTGACAATTTACATTTTGTAACATATTACTTAATACATGTTTAATAATACAATTTATACTACAAGTTGAATTAACAATAATAAATAAGCAGAAGTATACATTTATAACAGTAGGAAAAGGAAAAGAAAAACCTACACAAAATATAAAAAATATAAAATAAAAGTAAATAAATAAATTAAAATAAGTATAATTTTATGTAGTAAAATAAACGAGTTTAATACAATATTTTTTTTACATTTTTGTAAAATTCTCAGTGTTCCTTACTTTATTACGAATAAAATCATCTTTAATGACCTTAATGTTCCATTTGTTGGTGATTTGGCCCGAACCAGATATCATTCCTATCATGACAGATTGTATTCCCACTCAAACCCTTCAACTCACAACTCACTTTAAACTCAAATTAGTTTCAAACCTAGCAACCTTTTTAATTCCCGATAATCCTAAGCCTCGTGAGTGCTACCAGTGGGTACTTTCTGTAATTACTTTTATCTTAGAACATGAAGTATCATTCATTCAATTTACTTGTTGTATTTTATAATACAGTTATATATTTCAATAAATTAATTAGAAAAAAAATCGCGGTTAATTTGTGATGGTATAGTGGTGGTAAAAGTGAATATCCTTAATACAGTACCTGGCTGAACGTGTAGCGATGAGCATAGAATAAAGTGTTTCAAAAGGCAACAAATTGAGTCCATTATTTTAAAATTAGGACTGGCCTGACCAGATGGAAGAAGAGGAAGACGAAGTAAGGATGATGTCGGGGAGAGTATCATCTTCCAGCATGAGCTCATCTTCCAGAACGATCAGGGTGATACATTCCGAAAGCCACCACGTCTCCTCCTTCGACGACACCCTCTTCAAGCAGAGTTCTCTAGATGAGAGGAAGACTTTGCAGAAGAGCGGCTCGGACGGAGACGACACCAGCCTGCTGAGGGTGGACGGTGGGCAGCAGAGCTCGCGGTCGATGGAGTGCCTGAAGGAGCACCGGAGCTTTATCACCTCCTCGGAGCGGGACGTGAGGAGGGTGGAGATCGGGAGGACCGTACGGCGGACCATCAGTGGCGAAGAGGAGGTCGACCGGAAGCGGGGCCTCTTCGCCACCACCGCCCGCGCCGTCCCCTGCCACCTCTCCCTCGCCCCGCCCACCTTCGATAGGAAGCTCACCATCCTCAGCCCCGGCTGGAACGTGAGTGGCAAGAAGAAGCCGGTCACGCTGCCCAGGCTCATCCTACCCACTCCTGATCAGCAAGTATGGAGGTGAGTCTAACCTTGTCTTTATAATGTAATTAGTTAATTCCACTCTAGACATACGGGTCCTATTGTCTTAGGCTGTCATTCGTTCTCGATAGGAAACAGTAATAAACAACATTTAAATACAATAAAATTCAGATCAGCATATCAACAAGGGTCATTTTCAGTTGCTCCCAAATATTTCATAAGTTGAATTTTTGAAGCTTTTTACTTTCTCATAACGACGGGAATGTGAATCTGCGGTTGTTATTGGTAAGAATTATGGCTAGTAAATATTCTAAAACTGAGCGCCCTTGAAAAACGTACTTGACAAGATTTTAAAGCCTAATATTCATTTAAACCATAAGTTGATACTATACGACATCTATCTTCTAATTTTTTTCTTCCCTCGCCCTAGCCCCAGATCCATTCATTTAGTACCTTTTATATTTTGACAAAGCGAAGAGAAAATTCCATTTTCAACTCTTTGATTAATCTAAACCTTTTATACTACTTCAACCAACTATTATTTTCTGGTACTCATTCCATGCCAAATTAATTCACTCATTTAATTGTTCATACTATTTTTTTTTTGGATTTATGCATTGTCTTCGGAATTGCAGTAATAAAAAACCAAATTATCGGTACTGCAAAACTTCCCTGAGGTATATAGTAGCAGTTTTGTTCATTACGTGATTGTACTCAAATAAAAAGAATGTAGTGGTTAGCGTAAGGTCGCGGATTCGCAGAGCGGCAGGTGGCCTTAGTCTTTTTTTAAAGGGAGTAAAAAATCCTTAGTTTTTTACCTTAGTCCTTAGTTACTCGTTAAATATCCTCATCCTTGTTATATCTTCGGAGGCAAAATTTAGGGCAACCACTGTAACACCGTCCGATAAGCTACAACCGGATAAAGTGACTGTAATAAATGGAGCAATGAAGCTCATATAGTAAAAATAAATTCTTCTCCCTTACCATTTATATCATCGAAATATTCTACTAGCCGTAGCGGATTACAGTTACTTCTGTAGAAAGTAACTTAGCTGAGAATCTCCTTAGGTATTCCTCTTCCTTGCTATTCTTCCTTGGTTTGATGGAGCCTCCGGTGAGCTATTGGAACTAGCGGTCCTACTAACCGCGAATAATATGACGAGAGGAAGAAGACGACAAGAGATGGAGGGCCCTCGAGGGGAGATGGAGGGCACTTGACGTCCCTTTTATCTCCTCCTCTTTCAGAACTTTTTCTAAGACACTCGAGTCTCCATTAGCCTATGACTAGCTCCCGATACCGGCTTCTTAGTTATACAAGCTCCTTCGCTATTTCAATTTTATAAATCCATTTTCCAAACTAAAATTTATTACTTGGTGGAATATAAATGCATTCATACATGGCATCTTGCAACATTAAGCTTTTTTAATGCACGTTTAAATTAAATAATTACGAAATATAGCTAACAAACGCTTAGCGAATCCAAAGCCACAATTACGAGGTAGCCAATCCATTTATACGTACAACCTCCACCTACTACCATTAAAACTTGACCCCATAACATTTTTAACGCATTGTCACCACCTAAGTTTTTGACGCTAAACTTCTCGTCTAGTTGAAAGATTGGGTATTTAAATCATGCTTTTAAAAGTTTAAATCATGCGTTTAAACTTTTGATTTTTGATTAATCAATTATACAACTTTGTTTTCGACTTGATTGAGAGGTTAATACCATTTTCTCTTTGCAAGTGTACTAACACCTCTGGGGCTTTAAAAACGTATATGATTCGGGATATATTTTATAGGCTGTTGATTGAGCATTGTAGTTAATCCAATTGCATTTTTTGAGTTCATCTTTTAAATTCATAATTAAGTCTGTTAAAATTTCAACAGTTTGAGGTAAATCTGTTAGTCTTCCACACTCTAAACGTCCTTCTTAATGCTTTGATTCAGTCTCTTACATACTTGCGGTATCTGGCTTTTTTTACAATGCCCTTAAATTTTTCCATTGCCAGTTTTTTATCTTAGAAATGAAAATCCCATTTAAGAATGCTTGATGAGTATCCAAGTTTTAAAGGCTAAATGAGCCTCCATCAGAGTGTTAGTTAAACCAATTGCTATTTAACTTTTCTCTGAAATGTTTCTCTAATAATTTCCAACTTCTCGTCGCACACTTACCATTCCTCCACAGAATAATTTCTTCATGTGCGAAAAAATGATAACAGATTCGAATACTTCCAGATTAGTTTTATTATGTTCAATGCAATATGTTCGGAATCCTTGCGACATATAATTGGTTTCGTTGCGGTTATACAAACTAAATTGAAATATATTGATGCTAATTTAACTTTATGTTGGGGCGGGGTAGCTCAATTTGTAGAGTGGTGAGTTGATGTCCTGAGAGACCCTGGTTCAAATCCAGCTATGGCAGATAAATTACTTAATCTGTTAACAGGGGTTCACCCAGCCTCTATAAAGTGTATACCATTAATTGGGGGGAAATTCTAGGCCAAAACACCTTCGTGTACCTAAAAAACATTACACCCAGATTTCCTTTTCAGTTTCGCTATAGGTACTCATTTAATGTGTTTATTTATCATAAACACTTAGAATAATCCTTTTCTATTAAAATAAGACAAAAAGGATTTCAGCGTTTTTAGTTAAAAATATGGATTCATTTTTCAAGAACTCGCTTAGCCTTAGGAGTTTGCCTGAGTATGGATTCATAAACTACAACCTGTTGGTAGGGCCGAGGCGCTAAACCTCACAACCCCAATATCCTCAAGGCGGTTTTTCAACATCCCTTCATTATTTTAGAGTTTTGCGAAATATAGCATGTTATGTTAAACTTTGGATTTAAAAAGGTATTGGTTAAACAATGCTTAAAATATTCAGGAGAGAAGATTATATTTTTTTTTAACTCGTTTATAAGTGAACAACTATGCAAAAATAAAGTTCTATTGTACATTTCGCGGAAGTTTTGTTATTGTAGATAATTTTGAATTTTTAAACAATTAAATAACAATATAGAAGGGGAAACGCTCAAATGAGGGATATAATTAAGACATTAATAAAAAAAATCCAAACCAAACTTGCGTTTTCATGAACCCAATTTACGTCTACTCCACAAAATATATTCAATTCCCGTTAATTTCTTAACAAGTATTTTATGTTTCTTTTGAGCTTTTCCCCTTCTATATTAAATGTAATATATAATATTTTAATTCACAATCAGTTATTAATTATTCATTTTAGTGATTAGTAATTAACCCAAGAGACGTATCCTTCATTTATGTAACACAAGAAGTGTCCCCGTGAGATTTCCCTCACATTGTGGTTTCCATCACTGTCTATTTTTAATTCCATATTAGAGGAAACAGGACCACGGAATAAATTGGATATAAATATCAATAAAAAAATATCGTCGCTGTCAAAACAATACCGCCTATCAACACTTTGGACGATTTTTCATGAGAGAAAATTATATTATAGAATATTATCTTATGTATATCGGTTATCTTTCAATTGCTAATTACAGCACTCCCTTGCGTTCAACCTTTAAAACTTGTTTTATTAGTGTCCAATTCAACCTGTACAATGCGTTACCGTTACTAACTAATTTTCACCAAAATTTGTAAATATATAACAATATATTTACACTTTATTAATAAATATAAACCAGCCGCAGTGAAAACAATTATTGTAACTTAAGGAGCGTTGGCGTGAGGGAATCCCCGCGTTTCCATATTTCCACACACATCTTGAAAAAAATTAACACTTTAGGTCCTGTATCTCAGCCCGTATTGTGAATATGACAGTTTTGAGCATCTCTGTCATTGCATGCCTATTCAAGTAGAGCTAGATGAAATCGGATGATTTCTTCGATAATTGTACTTAAATAATGACCCGTGTGAGGGAAATGCTCACAGGGATACGTCTCTCTCGGGTTAATGATTTATAAAAAGAATACAGTATTCATAAAATTATTACTGCTTTGTTTTGGTACAGATAATATACGATACAACTCTCACGGAACACGACGAGCTAATATAGCAGAACATAACACACATAAACTAGAGTTTATGGATCGCACAATACATAGGTCGGGAAACTAATAAAATTTCTAATAGTTTCGAAATAGACTATAAAATGCACGCTTATAAACATTTAAGGAACTTGATTTCTTGGTTTAATATACAATTTAATAGTTATGACAAAATTAAATTTTATTTTATTAGGGAGCTTGAGAAATAATGTGGGGTATCCGTTTCTTGAGGTGTTGAAGAACTAGAGTGTTGGATCGCCTAACCCTGGGACAGATCAATAGGAGAAGCCTGACCCGGAAGAGCTAATAACCATATTAAGTAGATTGGTCACAATTAGTGTTTGTTTGTTTGTTAATTTAACGTCACATTATGCTGCTATGGCTAATCGGACAATGCTACAATTGCAGCCCCAAATATTTCCTATCCAGGTTTAACTAGGATAGGGATTTTTAATGTCCCTTCCAAAGGACGGTATAACCAAGGATTTTTTAATCCCTTTAAAAAATCTATCCTAGGGCCAAAACGTATAAAACGACTTATTTAGTAAGGGTATCCTGTGGTATATATAATATATATATAATTATAGGGTATATATAATTGCTCTTCAGATGTGACGAAAATAGAGGTCCTGAACCTGTGTCATGTCAGGTTCTCGTTAAAGGTCTATTCTAATTTTACCTGGAAAGGCAAAATTTAGTACTCCAACTGTAGCTTAATCTGATGACCTAAAGAAGCATACAGTGACGTTAAACGAAAAAACCAACAAATTACTGCAATAAACTAAAAATTAAAATAAAGAAATTTGTAATTTAGTGTAGGAAATTATATTATTGAGGCTCTCAACTGTGGTCGAGGTGTTAACAAATTATTTCCCAGACCCAGTTCTGTAAACGTAGATGACTGCTGTACCGGAAATTAGTAAGATATTTCTATATCCTTCCCATGGGATCGAAATAAATTCGCCAAACCTGTCCGCTAGGGCACAGCACATTACGGGAGAAAATTGAAGATGTTTATCCTAGCAGGAATGAGCCTTTTTAAGGGTGTTTTTCCCCCAATTAGTCTGAGTTCGAAGACTGGTCTCCCTGCGAGCAGGGTCGTGGTACGACCGGTAGGAAGACGAGAATCGAAGGTAGGAATATCTATTTTTCTGTAGTCTGACTAGATTCGGAGTGTAGCCAGGTGGTAGTTCAGTTGATTAAAGAGCTAATCAAGTATGACAATTAAATATTTTATTTTTTCCTTGTAACGGATCATATGGAAACAGATGGGAGGGTGAATATTGTTTTAAATTGTAGTTATTATTTTTATTAATGCCCTAAGGATTATTATTATCAATTTTATTACTTCTTTATTATAGTAGAGTTTTATTTTTGATATTAGGATGTTTTGGGTTTATTTCTTTGCTAACATTTCCATATGTGCCCTTGAATATTCATTGCCCCCCCCCCCCCCAGCCCTATATAGGAGTCCACGAAGTCCCAGAGAGGAACCGCAGGTTACATAACATAGTTAATTTTATTTATACAAACCGGCCCATAGTAATTAAAAACTTGTGACGTACGCGATACATGATGTGTAAATCTTATATATGAGCGATGGCTTACGTAAATTCTTGAAACGTGATAATAAATATATGCTCTAAGAAATTCTTAACTCCCCACGCGTTAGGTGGAAATTCTGTTGGCTTGGACCCAGCTTAAGAATGATACTTAATTTGAGCTACTGTGAGGTGAAATCAAAATTTTTTAGTAATTAATTTATTGATGATAATTGTTACATGTATTATTTGGCGTTCGTTCAATAAATATTTTTATTTATTGTTATGTTGATGGTGATTATTTTTAAATATTTTTATTTTGAAGGGTAAAAAATTGTCCTGGCCGGGATTCGAACCTGGGTCCTCTGCATCTCTAGTGCAGATCGTATATCCTACTATAAAATTGACCTAAGTAAACAGGATCCCAATTAAAGTAATGTTCTTGAACATTCTTCCCCGTGTTTACATCGCAAAAACTCCGAGAACACGGGCATTTAGGAACTAAGAAGAGAATGAATTTGTCTGGCTTGGATACGACCACTGGTAGCTCGGGTGGTTTAGAGCACTCCACTAGAGATGCAGACGACCCGAGTTCGAATCCCGGCCAGGACAAATCTTTTCTCTTCCAAATAAAAATATTTAAAAATAATCACCACCAAAAGAACAATAATTGAAAATATAAAATTTACGTACGTGTACAAGATCCCATTTAAAGTAATGTTCAATGAACATTCTTCCTCGTGTATACATCGCAAAAATTGCGAGAACACGGGAATATAGGTTCGGTGAAGATAATGTTTTTGTCTGGTTGGTTTCGAACCCCTGTAGCTCAGTGGTTTAGACCACTGTACTAGAGACGCAGACGACTCGAGTTCGAATGCCGGCCTGGACAAATGTTTTCTCTTCAAAACAAAAATATTTAACAAATAAATAGTTTTGTAGCCTGAGTGCTTATTACTTATAATCATATCCGAGGTGCAGGATCAAAAGCGGTTAACTCCTAAACTTAAAAAAATTATTTTTTCACATTTTTCGCTAGTTCAGTTTAAAAATTGTGTCTTACAATTTACAATGAGCGGACTTTACCGCTGTATTTCTAATATTTATGGTCAAGTTCTGTATATGAAATTTCGGTAGTATAAAATTGCTTAAACTAACGAAATATATGGAAAAGTAAATATTTTTAATTTTTGGAGTTATCCGCCTCTGATCCTGAGCTCCTCATATCACTTTAATCCTTGTTATATAAACTTATGTACCTAGGGCACTTAGGACATGCTATGCGAATCGATCATATTGTTGTAGCCATATTTCAGGCCGGGATCCGTTGGCTAGCTCGAATTATTCTGTACACGATGAGACGTCCTATTACTCAACAACGTAATATAAATTCACTCATGTGGGGCGACAACGTTCAACCTTGTTAAAGTTGGTTCGCTGGCGTAATGCGAGGAAATGCGTTACGACTTTAACACGAAGCATATACTGTATCGCGGATGATTCTCACCATTATCTAAATTATAGACCTTATTGAAGACTGTATCTGATTAGTAATTAAATAGTGAAAAATCTTTATTTCTTATTAGTTAGGTGATTTATAAATACATGCTTGCTCCAATGAGGGCACTATGTCCCAAAGTATTGTGTTTTTTTTACATTAGTTTCTATTCTCTTTACGGTTCTAAATGGTAGATTGTAAAATAAATATAAATAATATTAACACTGAAAATTGAATAATTTATAAGAAATAAATAAATTAATTTCACTTTTCATATTAACTTTCTTCTTATTATAAAGTATCTGTTGAAAAAAAAATTATATATCAGATATATTACCTTTGTTTGGTTGTCTTGAATTTGTGGGGTAAAACCGATTGGCCATCAACGCCGTAGTTTAGTTTGGTTTACATATAAATATATATTATTTTATATTAAACTGAAATAAAACTAATTAATATTAACAAATAATTAAATACAAATAAATTAAAACAATTATATTTAAAGAAAATATAAGAGATAAAAAGTATGAGATAACTGTATTAAAAAAAAAAACCTACCACTACAACCCATCAAGGGTCTGGGGTTCAGTACAAGGTAGAGACTGTAGTGTTTCATGGTCAACGGTTCTGCAAGGAGGTGACTTGTCCTATGCCACGCTCAACTGCCAGATTCCCCCCCTTTTTTTGGGTACCCTATTTTTATACAAAGGTACAAAGATCAAAGGCCTTCGAAGATATGGGCAATCTCAAGATCTTGTAGCACTTCTCGCATCTTGGCAGGTGTTCTTTAGTAATTAGGTGAGCGTGGGTAAGCCTTGTTATGTCCTATCGCCTAAGTCGCGCAAGGACCACTTCCTCTCTTCGGATGCTACGACAGGAGCTGCTCCATGGTCTGACATCAGTTTTTGTAAGTGTCAGTTTATTTGGAGGGCTATTGACCCTTTCTACTCTTGGAGCACGTTCAGTCTTACTATTTTAGCCTTGTAAGTTCAAATGACAGTTATTTGACATCATACGCAGTCATTTATTTAATTTAAAAAATTTAACCTGCTATGGCCATAGTCATTTTAGTCACAAATACATTTACAAATCTATAAATTTGAGTTCCATCATTTTAGGTGTAAGGTATATTTATATTGCACATGTGCTTTTTCAGTGTATTTATAACACTTAAATATATATAATTTATAAAACAGAAATACTCATTATTATTACTCACCACCTTTATTAAAAGAGGACAATGTTATTTTATTCTTTTTTTGGATTATTTTCTGATCTAGGTGGGATTCTAAATGATCTATTTTTAAAGTATTATTAATATTATAAAACCCTGAAAATTTAATAACTCATAACATACAAATCAACAAATTAATATTAAATGTATGAATTAAATTCACTCGTCATTCAATTGGTGATCCTAATATAAAGGATCTGTTGAAAAAGGCTGTATGTGTCTTTGAATGCTCCGGTTCTAGCAGCTTTAGTCCAACCAAAGAGCAGTTATTAAAAATCCTGCACAGTAATTTATTTAAATAACAAATTTGAACCTCCCATTTTAGTTGTTTTACAAATCACTAAATTTGAGTTTCATTTGATTCGAGGGGTTCAACAAAGGAAAGTGAGTACAGGATTATTTGTGATGGGTCGCCATCGAATCTTCGACTCCAATATTATGATCAATCATGCCAATATGCCTAGTTTTCGCTAGACAAAGTTAGCTAGAATTCATCCACTAATATTAACATGGAGGCGGTTAAATAATTGGATTAAATTGATATTCCTGAGTGGCCAACGGAAGAGAGAGTAGTGACCTAAGCTTGCTAATGGCAGGCCCTGATTAATATTGCAGATGACAGAGGGAGTGAAGGCAAGTTGGCCCTACGTAGCCCTGCGCTGCCCTTCCTGTACCTCTCTAATGAAATCCCAAAGTTGGCTTTATTTAATTGAATTTCCACTTTCAATTTAATAAGCCACTCTTGTTATACTTTGAATTGCCAATTGACGTACGAGTTTGAGCTCTCTCTAGGCCTCTGGTAGCGAAATTTCACTTCTGCTCGGGGAATTTAGAATTTTGAAAATGCTATTTAAATATTCCCTTTTCCCAACCAGCTTCGCACAAGGGTTTAAAAAAAAAAATAATCGCATTCACTTCTTCGTTAACAGTGGTTCTTTCAAAGAACTAAACTTGCTATTAAGCAACATATCTATAGCGGGGGCGATCTGTGGTCTAGTGGTTATCGTAAAAAACTACTAAGCCCAAGATCGCGGGTTCGTAGTCCAGCAGGATTTTTTTGAAGGGAGTAAAAAATCCTTAGTTACGCCGTCCTTCGGAAGGGATGTTAAATGTAAAAGGGTCCCGAGCCTGTATGATGTCAGGTACTCGTTAAAAACCCCTATCCTAATTAAACCAGGATAGGCAAAATTTAGAGCTCCTAATGTAGCATCGTCCGATTAGCCATAGCAGCAAAAAGTGACGTTAAAAGAACAACAACATATCTATAGCGTAAATATCATGTGCTCAGATTCCTCTTAGCTGACTGGCGAGGGTTGTCATAATTGTGTCTTTGGGACAGTAATTTACGAGAGTTTTTAGTGCATAATAACTTTTTTCTAGATTTTACCGGTCATCTTCTCTGTCTTGGAGTATATCTACGGCCACGGTGAATAAATGGTTATGCCGAATTTTGTCCAGAGAGAGTTAACTGTATTGAGGGAAGATGAATCATGCCATTCTCTCATTTTATGGGTTGAAATGGAGTTGTAATGTAAGGCATAACTCTCAGGCCATACTTAGTTTCTTATCATCTACGAAAATAACACGAGTTCGCCTCCTTAAATACAAGAAAACTCCTTTTAGAGAAAATTGGACTTAACCATTTATTCACCGAGGCTTAAGATATATTGAGCTACGTAGTATTCGAAAGATGCAATTCTAATTCAATGTTAAGGATATAATTCAAAAGAAAAACATTTGTCCAATTAGCTATTAATTCAGTACACTAATTTAGTAGAATGGCTTGAAAAGTCCCAGGCCTCACCAATTTTTTTCTAGTAAACCATTGTAGTTAATTTAGCAATATAAAATATTAAATAATATATTTGATTTCATAACACACATAAATATAGCTCTGAGATCTCTAGTTATCTTTTGTGACTGATTTCTTTATTTCTTTGACCTTATCCAATTGCTGAATTTCCATCATTACAGTCTCATGAATCTCATGTTTTAAAAGTATGACGCTTGCACGGTCCGAAAATACAACTCTGATATAAACCCAGGATGATCCGGCTGGAGAAATTTGGCACCTTAGGGCACACATTTATCCAGCTAAAAATTTAACTAAGATCTCGCAAAAAGTTTATGTAAATATAATATTTTTCGTGTTTATAACTAATAATTACTATACTTGTTGATCCATTGTAAGAATATAAATAGATTCTATTGGAAAACATATGTTGTTATATAAAAATTTGTATAGAACATTTAAAAAAATGTAAAGTTAAACATTTTACTATGGAAATTTTAACAAATTAGATTTTAGACATTTAATTAAATGAAAACTTCTCACATAATTGCTATATTGTTAAATGTTTTATTTGAAAAGAAAAGATATGACCAGGACCGGTACTAATGACGTAAGTCAACGAGATCCGAAAATAAAAGTAATGTTTAATTAACATTCTCCCCGTGTATACATCGCAAATTGCGAGAACACGGAGATATATGATCAGTGAAAAGAAAGGGATATGTCTGACCGAGAAGCGAACCAGGATGGGCGAGGTGGCTAGGCCCCACGACGTTTACGTGGAAAACCCGGGTTCGAGTCCCGGTCCTGATCATATATTTTCTTTTCAAATAAAATATTCAAAAATATTAAAATAATTATAGCATCTAACAATAAAATAAAATAAATAAATTATAATTTCTATATTGTATTGTTAAATGCATAAGATCAACATTGAATAACAATTGTGACATATATTATGAAAAAATAGTCAATGGCCGATTTATAAAATAATATTGACTCCTGCATTGATAGTTGCAATATGACTATAACTGAATCATGGTAATTGCTTATATAAATATATATAGATGTAATTTTTTTGGTCCAAATATTACTTCAAACATTAATCATAACTTCACTTATATAGAACAATTAACTTGTAAAACAATGGTCAAGTGATCTTTCATGTATTTAGCTCGTAATGCCTCGACTTCCACTGATTAAAAGAACAATAGAAGGCAGGGACCTACTGCCCTTTAAGAATACTGACTAAAAACGTGTTTACTCAAGCGAGTTTCACTCCCTACAATAGGGTAGGCCGAAATTTTTCAAAAGTTTTTATTCTTCAGATACTTCACTAAACTCAAAATAAAATTACGCACTCAAAGGTAATCGTTTAAAAGGTAATGGTCAAAGGTTACGGAAACTACGAGAATAATTTTGAAGATTTTATTAGCTAGGAAGTTAATTCAGTTGGTTTGAAACTTGCAATTTTCTTCCAATTTGGATTTCGCTTTGATTATTGTTCAGGCTGTAAATGCTTTTAATCAGAACTTTACTACTTAGAATACGAAAAATGGTGATTTTTCTTCAGTTGTTGGTTTATATTGTATTATTATGCCACATCCTCGATCAATAAGAACAATGCTTAGCGGACCCGAAGGTTCGATGCCGATACCACTAGTCTCTTCTACCCAAACCTTAATCACTCTTTGATCACTTTTTAACTGTAACTCGGCCTAGCAACTTTACAAGCCCATCTTAATCTTCGTGTTGCTATCACTTTAATTTATGTTAAACGGGTGAATGTTATGCAGTTCTCCGTAGTGTAATCTATAAAATCCATTAAAGGTCTCATCCTTTTCCGAACCGAATGCCCAATTTTCTCCCCAATACCTTACATTTGAATGCCTTATAAAGTGGTTCATCCTTCATCATTAACGGCCACGTTTCACGTCCCTGGGCAGTTAGAATTGTAGTGAGTTTCAATTTATTTTACTTCCATTAGTAGTAATGTTGATGTCCAACGTAATGTAAATACAATATATCAATTTTGTAGAAAATCAATGTTAACACATGAATATTTGCATAAGAATGTACAAAATTTTAAATTCTAAAATTTGTAGGTTTGGTATCCTTTGAATTTAAATGGGCATTTGTCAATTACATTTGAGTCAAAGTTTGCCTATATTTGATTACCACGAAATTTAATTTTAAGAAAAATGTTCCACGCAGAATTTTATATTCCTACATTAATATTGGACTGTCATTTTTTTAGAGGGATGCATCATGCGTTCTGGTGAAGGAAGAGAAAGTCACAAAATTAAAAACAATTCATGCTTCTTCTACTTGAATAATAACAAAAACCTTGATAGCATTATACTTTAGGATGCCTAGTGAGATTAAATTCGTTTTCAACTTTGTCTTAATCCTGGATTAAGTAGAAACACGACCTGTTTAGTATAATTTTACTAGAATACTGAAATATGTTTCCAGATAACAAACCGAATCGAAGTGGTAGTTAAGAGTTTTAGAATGTTTTCATTTGTTGCCAGGATGGAGCAGTGAAATTTATTTTAAAATCAAATTTAGTGAATCAGGGGAGAAAAAAGAGTTTCATAATATTTTATTCCTGTACCCCTACGATGGTGTAGATCTGATAGCTTCGAACTCAAGAGGGGATTGAATAGTAATGCAGTAGTTAGAATCAAGTATTGTCTGAAACAGAAGTCGCTTCCAAACACTGTCGATCGTTTGATCTACATGTTTCTGCTCTGGAACCACGGCTTTCTATTAGGTCATTCTGTGTATTTGACATATCATCGAATGATGTCTCTGATTCCAAATAGATGGAATGGTAACACTTCTATGTTTGTTGGTACGTCAATATGCCCTTTAATGTTTTAGAAATTCTGTAGATTAGAGGAATAGAATGACTGGAAGATATCATAAGGAATTTTTTGGCAGTTGCTTACCCTTTGCAATATATATTCCATTGTAACAGGACTTGAGCATTGAGTATCTTGTTGTTTTATTTTTAAATCATGATCCTGAGTAGGGGAGAAGGGTAGCTCAGCGGGTAGAGCGGACAGAGTTGCTTTGGTGAATCCGGCTAGGGTAGATAAATTATTTAATCTGTAACTTACAGACCCTTTTGGGGCTCTCCCACTCTCTATAAAGTGGGTACACTTAATTGGGGGGAAACCTGGGTGGTTGAGCGCTATCTCGGACAAATCTCTTCCATGCGAAACCGTTGGCCTAGATACAGTCTCTATCAAGTACTGAGACCCTAGACCCTTCACGGGTTGCAATCCTACAGCCTTTTTTCTGACATAGTTGTAAAAGCGGATCGTTTTAAATTTAACAAAGCTTAATTAATCAATAAAAACAAGTTAACTAAAGTAAAAAGAAAACTTTATTTTTTATCATATAGATGACTGCTATTCATCGTATCCAAGTGTTTTTCTAATATCGACATTTCTGGAATACGAAAAAATTTGACAACCAATTGTCGGTGGATCAGTCTCGGTCAGTAGGGCATTGTCAGTTAAATCTATTTACGCATAGAGCAAGTAACAGGATGAAGAAAAAAAAAAACAATTAAAGGATTGTTCTGATTTTTGTTGAAATATTATGCATTTTATGTTACACAATATATACATATAAATATACATATATGTATTAACAGAGACATGAGATAGAAGTGGAATGGTGACCCAGTGTTGACGTAGAATGACCGTCTTAAGCTCTTTCGTGTTGGGGGCTCGCCAGATTTGAGATATTTTCGGAAGGCATTCCAACATCTTAGTTGGCACTTCGTGCACGTGTCCTTATCATTCTTTGCGTGTTCTTTAGCACGTAGATTGATCGTGGCTAATATTTTTTCTCATAGTTAAGTTAAATTAAAGTAAGTTAATTAATCCGTTTATTTAATTAAATCTGTTTAATCACCAGAGTCAAATTAAAATGCGTAGGTTGGACTAGTTAAAATTATTTTAGGCAAACGGAACATATGAGATGTTATTTTTGAAAGAGGTATAAGTCCATTTGGATCTAAAAAAGTTGTTTATTCTTTTAAACGATTTTATTGATTATCATTCATTAAAACATCACCCTTTGCTTTGTAAGAAGTGATAAAAACATTTGCCCGTTTGTCTATATTTTTAAACTAATTCAATTGGATTCTTTAGATATCACGAATATATAAAAATAGACTCTAACTTCATTAAAAGACTCACATCTACTATATTATTCATTTCGAAGACTTTATCAGTTATTTTAATACATAATTATTGTGATTAAAAAATAATATTTTTCTAAATATTAATTATTAAATTAGTTCCCTCCTTCTAAGTTGAAGCACAATCTGTACCCCTAAAGTAAAGGACACCATTTCACATTTTGGTAATTTTCGTATATTTTTCCATAACTTTGAAGTATGTTTCTTCGTTACAAAAGAAATAAAGAAATAGCTTAAAGACAATTGTTTATATTGTTATTGCTATTATTGATATGTAGTAGGAAATATTGAACATATTATTTATTTCTGACAACATACCTCAAATATTACCTCTTTTTTGTGCATGGTGTCCTCAACCATCGGGGCACAGAAATGCATTAATTTTTTTTTAATGGAAGATTTAAAAACCAGATATGGACATTTTAATTAATTTCAATTTTAGAAGAATTAATAAATAAGATCTTCTCTCTTGAGAAATAAGCAATAACGTAAAAAAACGTTGACATTGATGATTTGGATCAATTAAAAAAAATTAATTAGGGATTGACGGGGAGAGCGAACTAGGAAAGTGCGTGAGGCCTTAGGTTGCTGTGTTCAAAACCGGCCGTGATAGAAAGAATATTTATTCTGTTAACTGCATTCGATTATGTGGAATCTGGGGGAGGTCTGAGGGTTGAGCGTTATCTCGCTCAAACCACCTCTATGCCTAACCGTTGGCATAAGGACAGTGCAGTCCCTATCCTGTGTCCTGATGGTACAGTTATTTTTTAAAATAATATTAATAATTAATTCATGGATGGAACTAAATCGAAAAGATAATTTGACTGGGTTGAACAATGTAAGCATGATCTAATCTATGAATCTTATCTTTCATTAACTAGAAGAGATAAAGAATTTAAATAATGGAACAGCATTTAATATGTATATATTTTCTGTAGAACTATTCTGTATTCATAACCAAGACATAAGAATATACCTCTTGTAGATATTCCTCATTAAAGTTTCATCATATTGCCCTTTAAAGTTGAGGAACATAAGCGTATTTTTCTTATGAGAATCTGTTGGTAAAAATTAGTTGGTAAAACCTTCATAAAACAAATCTCCACTTTTGTTGGACGTGGTATGGGATGATCATCCACGTCACTCGTTCTGTATTTCTGATCAAATGACAATAATAAATACATTAATTAAAAAAATTGTTCAATAAATATGCTTAACACGGCCTTAGCATTGCTAAGCTATTGGGTTTATTTTCACATTATCCTTAAGGAGTATGTTTTTTTAAGGTTTCATAAAGACGTAAATAGGTCCTGTCATTTGCAACAAATAATGAATTCTTTGTTGGTTTCTGGTTAGTCGCCCCTGACAAACAGCCCTGTAAGAGACCGAAAAGATTGCTTCCTTTAGACATAAATATTTATTGGCAAGGATTCAGACGGGGTCCGTTTTGGATCGAGACATGTGGCCAAGTCGTCGGGTTATTTTGCGTATATTAATAGCATTTACATAATAGTGTCACTCATAAAGAAATTATTGCCGCAAACTGGGTTGAAAAATGTTACAACGGTCCAAACCAGGATATCTATATTTCATTAAATTTAACAGCTAATTATTTAAAAATTATTCAATTGTGATGTAATAAACATTTTCGTTTTTTTGTATTATTGTTCCTGAGAACTTAGTATATATATATATATATATATATATATATATACTAAGTTCTCAGGAACAATAAAAGATACATGTATAGCTAATACAATATATATATATAATATATATGAATATTAGTTAATAACCTAAATTAAATACCAATATTTACAAAAATAAAATATTTATTAAAATCTAACGAAATAAGTTGAATTGGATGTATATCTGTCAAAAAGGTATATATGAAACGTATATTGAAATGACATCTACATTCTCTAATCAATAAATTATTAAAAAAATTTAATAAGGAATATTTTTAATTACAGGAAGATTGAGAACTACTTAAAGCAATGTTAAGGAATTATATTGTCAGAAAAAAAACTGTGGAATGTACCATTAATTAATGCATTTTATCATTGGGACCTTATAATTAACCTTAACTGTAAAATAACCTTAAATAATTATTTAATTTCCTTACACAGGTTAATATTGGTTGGTAAACTGCGAGACAGCGGGAAAACTTCCGAAATTAAAACACTAAGTTAAACCCAAGGAGCACATTAGGATACACATTATGACCACTGTCCTGGCAGCCACCAATTCCTCCATTCGCCCCCGAACAAAGCTTCTCCTGGCTTTCATTATAGCAGTTGCAATGTCCTGGGTTCTAATTTTTCCGTAACAACATAGGAGTTTGGTTTAAGGATCTCTTGGAGCATTACAAATATTGTATATATTGAGATTTTTATCTGCTGATCATAAATAAGCATTTCTTTCTCTTTCTTCTCAAGTTATTTCTCTGAGATATAACGTTGTAAATATTTAGTAATTTAAAGAAAAAATATAAATCAAAATGCCATTACCACTACAACCCATGGAGGGTGTTAATTTAGTCAAGAAAATACCAGTATATCACTTGATTGTTCTGATTTTAGGGCATCGGTTCTGCAAGGAGTTGACTTGTCTTGTCTTGGTCACCTTTTGATTACTTTTAATATTAAATAAATAAATACCCACAAGAGGGATATAGGCGAAAATCCAACGAAGAAATATATAGAAATTCGGTATATTTTGATACAGTCATCAGGACCAGGAGACTGAGGTTCTACGGCCACATGGTCAGAATGAACCATAAGAGGCTGAACAAAAAAATTTTCGAAAAAGTCTTAAGTTATAAGAGTATAGGTGGATATGTGAAACAAATAGAAGAGGAGCTGGATAGGCTAAAAATCAAGGATAAGGACTGCTTGGATAGAGAGCTTTTCGGAAAAAAAACTAAAATGGACTAAGGAAGAGCGAGAGGAATAGTCCAGGAAGATGAGAGAGTATTGGAGTAGACGAAAGGCGGAGAGTGTAAAGAAGATTATTAAGTGATATTCGCGTGGTCCTTGCTAGCCAATTCTTGTAAAAAAAATAAATTAATAAATAAATATACAACTTCTCAACAAGCTCTCAGTTGTGGATACCGTCTGTTGTTATCGATTAAGCAAAGTAGTCATTCCGAAAATGCTTTTAAAAGGAATCGTGCTTTAAAAAGTTGTTGTCTAAAAGGCTAATAGATTTGGTAAAATATAAACATATTCCGTAACTAAAACCCTGTGAAAAAATGTACAATAAAGCATATTCCTGCAACTAGCTTACTATTGAAGACAAAACAACAATGAATAACAAATTCGCACTAATTATTTATTTAGTATGAATTACAATTTTTTATGGGAGCGGCGACTGGAGTTGGAGTCAACCCCCAGACATCTGACCGCAGTTAGCCACTGGTCCTCCTGGATGTTGGAAACCTAGTACTGGGGGGTGTAGCCTGGTCATCCTTTCTCATGAGGAGACATATATAAATATTCAGGAGACCAGTTGCCCCGAGGATACGGTGCCTCCATCGCTGGGCCAATAACCCAGGTTAGAAAATCTATTCAAAGTAAACTAAATAGCCCACAGGCTACGAGGAAGAAAATAGGTGGAGATAGGTACAGGCCACAAAAATTCTCTTTAGTTTTTATTAGAAGAACTTTTTGTTTTTAAAGCCGACGTTTCGACCCACATTGCAGGTCTTGTTCGGAGCTTAATATACACAAGATTATATATTCTATACCATAGATATAGATATGTATATATATATATATATATATATATATTTTTTTTTTATTTTTTTTGTTCTTATTGGCTTACTACATTTCAACTGTCTTTTTTCTTCTTGACATTGGCCCAGTACTCCCTCATTCGTCGCCGATGCTGCTCCCTTCTTTCTTCCGTCCATCTCTTTCCCGTCTTCATCTTCGTTTTTTCTTGAAAGACCACACAGGTATCTATTTTCATCCTGTGATAGTTCCTTTCCAAAACAATTTGGCAGGTAAACCTCATCTCCTATAAATCTCTTCCTACCTCATCAAACCAGGCAGATTTGGTCTTATTTTACTTTAAATGTGTAAAAATACGGTTCGCCAGTCTTGTGGGTGTCATTCATAACAGGCGGCCATAAAATGATAATCTACTCATAACATACGATATTTTCGGAACATGAGTGTACAGCTAACTATTATGTCGTCGTCTGTATTCACCTTGGTCATTAATTGGGCCAAGAATTTTCCTTAAGATCATTCTTTCTTTGATCTCCAATTTTCTACCAGGCCTTTCTTATTCATAATCAGGCGTTCCGCAGCATATAAGACCTCTGGTCGTACAACATTGCAATAATGCCTGAGTTTTGCATAGCCATTGTTCTTTTGTTGTAAATATCCTTGGTAAGTTGGTATCTATACCTTTTATTATTTTAATTTATTTATAATTATATGTATCTTTTATATTTAGCCTTGAAGAAGACCTGCAATGTGTGTCGAAACGTCGAATTTAAAAATAAACGGTGTTTCTTTCTAAGGAGAATGTTTTCTACCGTCGCGCAGACCATTCTCTTCCGACAAATGCTATAGTTTATAGTAAATGGTATTTCTTCATAATGAACTTAACTTTAATGACGTAAGATAATTTTCTTCTGTCCTTTATGGGGCCTTCTCTTTTTTCTATTCTTGTGCCAGAATAGTCGAAGACCTGACTGATTCCCTATTACACAATGCTTTAAAGACATATGTCTTGTACTATTAATATTATTATAGACTTCTTTGATGGACACTTAACGACAATCGCCGAAACCTAACTATCGTTTATCCGCTAAGATCACCGGACGATTTCCTCTGGTAAGATGGATCTGAATAAACTGAGGTAGTAGCTAGTGTAGGAGCGACATCAAAAGACTTGCTGCTTGGGCAGGCCTCAACCCAGGCATGGCTTCCTTTGTCGGCTCGACACAGCTCTCCGGGTTTACCATACTCCGCTTCTGCCAAAGGGAACTTTCTTCTCCATTCTAGTTCAACTTTCCTCAAGTTTGTCCCTTTTTAGTCAGCTCTTCAAAGGTCGATAAAAATGTTTCAATAATAGACTATATTTAGGTACTTATCATGTTATAAAATATATAATATTATATGTCCAGATATATCTACAGCACCGGTGAATAAGTGGTAAAGTCGAATTTTCTACAAAATGAGTTTTTGTTTTAAAGGAAGCGAAATCGTGTTATTTTCGTTGTGGATAAGGGACTGAGTTAGGAATTGGCTTAAAGAGGATTATTGCTTACATTACAACTCAATTTTAAGCCAAAAACTGATAGTATAAATTCCAAGCCAATACAGTATCAATCGTCTTACCAATACAATCATCAATCATCTCTAAATAAATTCGACTTTGTCGAACACTTGTTCATCGGGACTGCAGATATATTTAGCTACATAACTTAGGGAAGCTTAATCCTGTTATTTCCGTAATTATAGAATAAGAGGCTAAGTCGGACATTGGCTTAAAAAGGACTTACTGTTTATTTTACAACCCCATTTGAAGCCAAAAACTACGAGAATTACATGATTTCGCTCCCTCAATTCAGTTCACCCTCTCTAGATAAATTTCGACTTAACCACTTGTTCACCGAAGCTGCTGATATATTGAACTATATTACATAAGGAAGCAGAATCCTTTTCTTTCCGTAGTTTTTGTCTTTACATGGAATTAAAATAAATATAATAACTACATTTCAAACCAATACCTGACCTAGTCACTTATGCACTAAGAGAATAACACGATTTGTCTTCCTTGAGTACAAGCAACTCATTACTGAAGATACATGAAGTTTATCTATCTTGACTTTCTTGTTTACTCGACGCTAAAAACGCCATGTGAGGAAGAAGAGGGGGTTTTTAATTAATTTAATTTTCTTAATTATGATTATACTTAAAGGTAGACATCAGCGATCATTACTCACGGTACATTACTTATAATAAACAGCAAGTAAAATAATGGAAATTCAAAAAATATTAATAAAATATACAATGCCTATAATATTAATAAAATATATATCCACCGCTCTGGTGAAGTGGTTGAGCCCAAATTTCTCCAAAATTAATTTCTTGTACTTTACTGAGTAGGATCGTGTCATGTTCGTTGTGGATATGTCGTTTAGTCAGGAATTGCCTTGAAAAGGAGTTATTGCCTATTTTACAACTCCATTTCCAGCTATAAGTACGAGAATGGCACTATTCCGCTTCACTCAATACAGCTAACTCACTCTGTAGAAAATTCGACTTAACCACTTATTCACTGTGGCTTCAAATATATAGTTATAAATGATATAGGGAATTATTTCGTTAGAATGCTTCATTTTTACTATCTTCCTCAAAATAGGGAGGTTTGCGAATACTAATGGTAATTATGAGTGTCTTAATTATGTATTCTGACCTGAATAATTTCATTATATATAAAAAAATAATAATAGTTTAAAACACAAACGCTTTGATATAAAACAATAATAAAAAATAGAACATTTTTTAAATAAGTTTAAAATAAGAACAAACTGATAAACAAAAAAAATCGTAAAAAAACATTGTTAATGTACATTTTTTTATCACTCCATTCATATTTTAGATTTATTCAAAAGTATTTTTTGCTTACTAATTTTTGCTTCCTATTAATGTATGTTTTTACGAAGTATTATTTATGTTCTGCTTTTTAGTTCGACTAACAACGAAAGCCTGTATTTTAATTTTAAAATACTATTTTTTTTCCAAAGTTTAAAAACACACCAGGCTATTCAGCCAGTTGTCATATGCCTTGGTACATGGCATACTTAGTCAATCACATCTTGGGATATGAAAAATCGCTAATCCTGGAGATCCTGGTCGTGGTAATGAGACAAATTTATTAAATTATCCTACTATCACCGGTCCTTGAGAAGTGGATAAAATTTAAATTTAATAATATATTTTGAAGTGGCCGAAAATCGTGTTCACCGTAAGTACACACAGGGGAAGGTAATAAAAGCGTGTTAATAAAGAACAAATGTCGACCAATTTATTTATGAAGTTAATAAATATAATCACCTACATTGAAGCTATGGCTTGGAATGATTTTATTAGTACAGGCTGATTACGTAATCAAAATGCTTGACGTAGTCCACCTTGAGAAGTAAGTAGTGTCATTATGTGTTTCGTAAAAGGACGGAATGGGTCCTAATAACAGTGTTTACCCAGAATCAGTCCTTACGGCTCGGCATATTTTTTTTCCTTGCTGAATAAAGATACCAATAACAGGTTAAGAATATGTTTACGATAAAGATGAATTAGGAAATATTAATAAATATCTTATTTTTTCATAATTAGGGCCGGATTTTGTGAGGGGACTAAGAAAGCATTTTTCATTACTAATATTTTCTGATATTAATTAAAATTACTACCAATTATGATTTATATATGTATTCACAGTATTTCCAAGTCACAAGCAACCCTATCCAAATCAAATATAACCCATTCCAAATGAGTTGAAACCATTTCCAAAACAATTGTAACCGCTTCCATTTCAATTGTCACCCTTCAAAATGTGTGGGAAATTTGCCGTATTGGGTTTTGGGCGAATTGAGGGCCTTAGAACTCGCCAGGATAAAATCATCACAACCTTTTTCCCCTTTTCTTCACAACTCTTATTAGGACAAAAATGAGGGAAATAATTCAAAAAACAAATAGCTGATTTCTTGTTTCTGAGAAAGTTTATTTAAAAAAAGTAAAAACGTGTAATCTGAACTTAATAACAGTATCTTCATATTTTTGGGAATAAAATGATAAACATTTTTTTTTATTATTTACTTCTTGGTAAAAAAAAATTTGTTTTAATGTTTTTCCTTAATTTTTTGTAAACAAGAATATTATTATGTTTATTACCAAAACTATGAAGATACTGTTCTTAAGTTCAGGTTACATATTTTTAATTTTTAAAAATAAACTTTCTCAAAAACAAAAAATCAACAATTTGTTTTTTGAATTACTTAACTCATTTTTGTCCTAACAAGAGTTTTAAAGAAAAAGGTTGTGATGATTTTATCCCGGCGAGTTCTGAGCCCCTAAACTCCACAGTACGGTAAATTTTCAAAACATTTTCAACGGTGACAATTGAAATGGAAACGGTTACAATTGAAATAAAAAGGGTGACAGTTGAGTTGTAAAGCGTTACATTTGAATTGGAAAGGGTTTCAATTCATTTGGAAAGAGTTACATTTGAATTGGAAAGGGTTGCTTGTGACTTGGAAAGGGTAACATTTGATTTGTAAAAGGTTACAGTTGACTTGGAAAAGGTTCAAATAGACTTGGAAATGCTATATATATATATATATATATATATATATATATGTATTTGTCGTGAATTGTATTACGACATCTGCTTTAACTGTAGATTTTAAACTGTATAAACACTTTAAACATACAGCCTCCCTATTTCGTATGATTACTTTTTGTATTATGTAGATGATATTCGTTGTGACGATAGATATTACTATATTGATTTCACATTGGTGAAATCACACGTTGTTAAACAAACAATTTTACTCGAAATCCAGATTAAGTCAAAATAAAATTAATATTATGAGGTGACCTATAAAACTGTTGACTTTAATTAGTCGGTTAGTGCACAAAAAGAGGTTGAAAAATTTAGCTCACCCTCCTAACAAAGAATACTAGTTACATTATTGGATTTATAAGCACAGAAGAGTTAAGCATTGTTCGAATGTCGGGTGACGAGTAATTTATTTAAATAAAATTTTAATAATTGTAGAAATCATCCGTTATTCGAGTAAACTTGAAGCTATTCGATCTAATTTTTTGCAATTAATTTCAATTCAAGGTTTAAATTTTGCTAGGTCAGGTTTTCTTGATTTTTTTTTCACTATTATGTATTATTGGTAAAGGTTCCGACAAATATGAAACCAATTTATTCATACATTATTTACGTATTTATTATCTAGTGATAATTTGTTTTTTGGTATATTTGATTATTGTAAATTAATCTAATTTGTAAATTAATTAATCTAATAATCGGATTGTATTTTTTGAAATCGCTGTTGAAATGTCTCTAATTCACCTAATGATGACATTATATTCATTACATCATATTGGTGTCTTCATCCCACACCTTATAATGATACGTTAATAAGTCTAGAATTCCTATATACTATACATGAGTCAAAGTTTAACCTCATAGCCAGCGGTTATGTAACTTGGGAGCCACTGTATTATCGTACAATTAGCAATAGCAGCATAAAGTGATGTTCAATCAATAAATTAACAATGGGTACGTGATTAAGTACAGAATTTCTATATAACATGCACAAGCCAACGTATAACTTCATTGTCAGCAGTTATGTATTTTGGTAGTTAATAAGCAGATTTCTTACAGCCCCTTAATATGTATCAGATTGACGGGATGCATTTTAAAATATGGTTTTAATCACCAACTGCACTTGTTTAGATACGGTTATCCTTTCAACAGCCCATTCAATAAGATATACCGAGGAAAGCACTTTCTTTTCTGACAGGATACTGACAAACTGACAGGAGTTGGGGAACTTAACTGAACCCCAAACTCCATCCCAAGGGTCCGAAAAGTCTCTGTTTGATTTATCGTATGGGAGTACAGTTCCTATATGTTTGGGACTGTTTTAATATGAGATGCGCAGCATTTGTTCTTTATTGAGAATTTGTTGGTGTACTTAAGAAGCCTGAAGATAGAACGTTAACTGAAGATAGTTATATTACAGGATTTTAGATGCTTAATGAATGATTAGGTTTTTGAATGAGGAGTTTACTTTCTAGTTGCTTCAATCGATTTGTCACATGATTATCGGATTGGACTGAACACAGTTATTGGAATTAAGTAAGTTAAACATACTGCTAAGTGTAACTCTCACCTGCTTAACTGTGTATTGGTAAGTTTGTTTTATTTTTACTATTTTCTGTTATCGTTATCATCCCTTCGTTGATTTGTATCTGATGTAAATAATGACTTACTTTATTATTTCCATTGTTTATATAGTTGTTTTATAATTAACCTTTAATTTCTGAAGGGGAGCGGAGTGGCTCAGTGGTAGAGCACTGAGTTGCCATGACGAAAATCCTGGTTCAAATCCCGCTGATGCCAAGACTTGTATTTAGTCTGATAGCGGCTGGAGATGGATCATATGGAACCTAGGACCCTACTGGTGCTCACCCAGCCTCTATAAAGTGGGTTATCAAAATAAGGGAGGGAATCTGGCGGTTGAGCGTGATCTAGGACAAACCAACTCCCTGCACCAACATTGTCTATGAAACAATACATTCTCTACCCTGTACTGAACCCCAGACCCGTTCACGGGTTTTAGTGGTACAGGTTTAATTTCTGGCAGTGGTTTAAGTCTATTTGGATCTAAAAAATTCGCTCGTTCTTTTAAATAATTATTCGGATTATTATTTCATAATTAAATTTAAAAGGTGTAAATAAATTTAAAAAGTATAAATAAGTAATTAAATATAATTAAATCATCACTCTTCACTAACTGACACCACACTGGTTCGGGACCGACATTTTACATCACATCCGCATAACTAAGGATTCTTTATCCTTTTGTAAAATTCCAAGGTCACCTGTAAGGTTGTGAATCCGCGATCTTTGGCATAGTAGGTTGTTATAAGCCACAAGTGACCCCGATGATACACAATTTCACCTTACACGATATTTGTTTGATTATTTTTTAACACTTGCACCCGTAACCTGCGATCATAACACATTAACTGGGGATTCGTTTCGGCCCATTAAGATTGATTTCGTTTAAAATCCCGTTAAGGACAAATAATTGTCCATTTCATTAACTCAGGCCCAGGCTGTTATGGATTGGGATTGTAGCATTGTATATTAATTGGCTATAGGAGACGAGTGGAGGCTGGCGAGGACTCCTTTTGTTTGCAAGCCCAAGCTCGTTAGCGAGGGAGCGTCAAAGGGCACTAACGAAGCGGCTGTTACAACCTGCGGCTGACCGCTGCGGGGATTCCCCGCCTCCTAGATATATCGGGTGACCTTTTAGTACCTCGATGGAGGCTAATTATTAATCTAAGTAATATGATATCGATCATATGTATGGATTCCAAAACGCTTAAAACTGTTATTCATTCTAACCACATATTCACACAGATGTAAATACAAATAGATCGAGGTAGCTCTGTGGTAGAGCACTCAGTTCAAATCCGGCAGTGGCAGTTAATTTATTTAATCTGTCGAGAGCTGGGGATATACCCTGTAAGATCTGGAGACCCCCAGGGGATCAACCATCCCTAAATAGTCAGAATGTAATAAAACCGTTGTTTCGCATCCACCAACCTATCCGGATATTTTTACTTTATACCGATCGATCCAAAAATGGATCCAATCGTCGTCTTCGCCATTCGTAACCCGCGACACAATCCATAAAATAGGTTTTATTTATACTGCTGAGTTACGCGTGATACATTCAGTCTTGCATTTATGCCTTTCGATAGCTAAGAAGATTACAGTCACATAGCCAGATTCGTTGTTTCCAATAATGGTTCGAAAGATATTGGCCTGAACCATCCAAAACTAGATTGTAACAAAACTCACGTTCTCCTTGGTATGCATATTCATATATGAACTTTGTATGTTTAGAATCAATAAAAAAATAACTATTATACTATGTATGCTATGCTACATTGGCTTCACTGCCTAAGCTATGATCTCAAGGAAAAGTCAGTTCCTTTGATCTGAATATATATTTAAATAATAAAATGGGATGCCACCTTGAGATATGCTCCACCTTGAGTTATACTTAATATATATCTCTTCTCCAAATGTTAACGTGGTTGACTGAGCAGAAATTGTTTATTAAATGATAATAATTATTGAACACATTATATTTATTTGTGCTGATCATGGTTACATAGGAAACTTATAAAACTACTTACATAGAAATGTGACTGGCTAGTAATCGACATTCTTCATCCATTGCCTTGCATCTTGAGTTGACCGCTCCTTCCGAACAACAGCCGCCCTTAACGTGAGAGTGAAGGTAATAAACCTTAAGGGAGTCTTAACTACGGAAGGGAATGTGTTAAACTTGTCCCTTGTTATATTTAAAGGGGAGAAATACTTTATTAGTTATTTTACATTATATACCTCTGAAAAGATTCAGCAGTTTTTCCAGACCTGTAATATTGGTATACAAGTTTCAATTAATTATATTTATCAATTAATTCAATTAAGCTTTAACTTAAATGTACTTTGCTAACATGTAATAAATCATTTTAGTAATATAATACTACTACCATATATTTTTCAAACGACAAGAAGTATTTTTTGCATAAGAAAATAAATTATATATTGATTTTAATTTCCTATTCGTTGGGAGAGCTGGCCTGATCGAAAACTATTCTTCCATTCTTCCCCATCCTTGATAATATCTTATATATAGATTATATAGAAGAATATCCCCCCCCCATTACTATCCCTTTACGTAAGCCCAATTCAGTTATGAAGTCAAGCTATTTTAATTTCGTAACTCCTATAGGTAAGGTCAGTCTAATTTTTTCTAAAAGTTTTTGAAAAATGCTTCTAATTTTGTACCTATTCTGTTGTTAATCTATCGAACCTTTGGTATGTTATGTAATTTATGTATCGCCGTAAGATTAAGAAGTAAGTATTTCATCAGCCGGATTTAAATTTTACTAATTTACATTATTATACAGGGTCTTTCTATGTGAATTATTATTATATATTTTTTTAATTATTTGGTTTAAGAAATTTTCAGCTGGTGACAGAGATTAATTCTTAATCCGTTCATAACGTATTTCTTCTGGTTTCGCCAAAAAAAAAAAAAATTGCAGTCTCAGAATAAGCCTTGAGGAAGCTTGCAGTATGACCAGAGAAACGTCGACAAAGAATTTGACGACACAGAATACGTAATGAATTGAAATACGTAATGAATAGATTAAAAATATTGTCCATGACAATTTAAGAGACTATTTAGATATTAATTCATATCCCTTTCAACTTAAATATGAAACCATAACACTCATATCGTACTGCAGGAATTTTGACATATTGCTACAATAAATTACACTGGTCTACATCAAATTTGCCTTTTACATGAAAATGTACTATATTGATAGTATTTCACTCGCTGAAGATAAATATACAAGTCAAAATTCATAGTTAGCTCTTATTGTTCATTTGTGCCATATTTAATATAACAGCGGGTAGCGCGATAGATTTATCACATTAATGACTATAATTCCAAATATTTAGTGATTACCCGCGGAAATTTTATTGTTTCTTATTTGCTTGTTGCTTCTAACGCTTACTGTGTTTTGTTTACCTAATGTTAATATCGATTAAAATTCACTATGGAATTCTAAACAATTAACCTAACCAAAAGGAGAGACAAGTGACAGATATCACTAATTGAATCGGGTTTTGCCAATTAATAGCCGGTATTGGAACAACGTGAGAGCGGGCGTGTTTATCAAAGCGTTGTTGCCTATTGTTGCCTCTTGCCTCGCCGCCTGTGGAGTCCAGATAAATCCCTTGTTCCCTCCTGCTGCTCCCCGCCCACTCCCTACTCCTCGGAATTCCTAGCAACCCTCTGTCACTGAATAGGAAATTACGTTCCAATTATAATTCTATCATATTGCTCGAGGATTTGAAGTTATGGAAGTAGATGGTACTAAAAAAAAAATGTTTTGTAAACCCCAATTGGACATACTAAAAAGTGGTGATGTATACTGTAGACGAAGGCACCCTTTACACCACTTCTTTTAAATATCTTAATTAAAGACTGACGAATCGATCCGTCCTTTCTGGTCAACTACAGTTCTCCCCAGGCCGTTTGAATCAACATTCTAACGCGAACCATACTAACCTATGTGGATAACCTAGGTGGAAGTCAAAAAGTTCCAATTACATACTTCCACTTTGAGAACTCCTTGAACAGAGGATAATTCCCTTTTTCCATCAGGCTTGTCCAATGCGATGAGGGCGATGTGTTCACTTTTGGCTGCTGGTCCGGTTTTTATGAAGATGCAATTGCGATGTATTTCGATTTCTCAAGAACTCCACACGTTGGAAATCAACTCGTAGCTTTTTTGCGAAACTTCAAGTAATCAGAGAGGACCAGTTTTGTTTTTAATCTTAATAGTCCGTAAATGTGGCTCATTTCTATACCATTGATATTATATTATATCCATCCTCATATAGTTATTTCATTGCTTCGGACTCTAGTCAATTCTATGCCGAAACTCTTCCAACAGATTCCTCTTCTGTATAACTTCACACAAGGTTTCCCCATCATTTTCAGCCACCAGTTGCCCTATATAATGTCATACCGTTATATTTATACGAGTATAATCGTGACTTGGGGAAGGCTTCAGCCTTCGGCTACAAGGAGGGAATGCAACCCAAGACATCGCCTTTATAAGTGCGGTGAAGTACCCGAGCCTCCAGAAATAACTTGATTTTTTACATTGCCCATATATAAAATCCTATCCAGTGAGGATAGATGTCAAACATTCTGATAGTTTTAACGAGGTTCGTAAGTTTTAATCTCGACGCGCTGGTCCATTTCTCTGTATTTATACATTCGAGCCGATAGGCTGTTCTCTTTATGAATCCTCTTAATGCATGATCTAGGGTCTTGGGTCCTATCTTTTAAAAGCAATCTCAGGGTTGCGATCTTCCAATTACAATCCTTAGATAATTTATAAGATATAATAAAAAAGGTAAACTTTTTTGTACAAAGTGGTTTTGCACTAATCACTTCCCTCCACAACCGTTGTCCAAGAAGCTGTACCTCTATCCTGTACTGAACTCAAGACCCTCCATGGGTTGCAGTGGTACATGTTTTTTTAAAAATAAATCATATTGTAATAATTTTCAGCTTATTTCATGTTATGTGTATCATATTTGAATCGCTAACTGCAGAAATGCAACTAGTCCATTTTTCTTAATTTTGCATGAGAGCCAAAAATAGGGATCTTGTCCTGAACTAATTCCCTATCTATAGTAAACAAAATTTTGAATTGTTCCATTTCTGGTCAAAGTTAAATGTTGAAAAAATCTCATAAATTGGACTAGTCACCTTTCTCCATATAGCGATACATTTTTTCCAAACATAATATGATTGATAAATTCTGAAAGTTCTATTACTTAAATTCAACAGGTCTGTTAGTACTGATTATGTATGTTCTCTGATTTAATATTTTAAGACTCTCCAGTTAAGTAACACATCATCTGGGCAAACCACGTATTTTCTGGGTTTATCACGTTCGTTATTCGCCACCTACAGAGCTAATAATAACAATCGGTCCATTCGATCCCATCGTTTGATGAACATTGGGCCGGTTAAAGAGCGTCGGTGGGTTTAATCAAAGCGAGGGGTCGCAGGGATTGGAGGGGGCAGGCGCTAAATAATGCAAACCCTCCTGGGTCAGGCACATGCTCTTTATCTGCTATTCGCTGTGGCAATTATCCTTGGTTAATATTGCTCAAATCAATTTGTTGATAACGGGAGTTTATGGTGTTTATTTAATTCCACATTATGCTGCTCTCCATTATCGTACGATGCTACAGTAGGAGTCCTGAATTTTGCCAATTCAGCTATAAATAGGATAGGGGTGTTTTACGAGTATATGACACAGCAAAGGCTCGGGATTCCCATTTTACATCCCCTCCGAAGGACTACGGCATAACCAAGGATTACATTAAAACTTTTCATTCAAGTCAATTTTGATGAGATATATATGCCGTAGAAATTAGAGACGTATAACACCATGCAAGCTACTTGTAACTGTTCTTATTGTCGAGGGAACTAGCCACTAGGTGTTTTTTTTTCAACCAACAACGGTTAACTCTAAACCGCCACCGCATATTGACTAGAAAAAGATCCTATTGAAGTAGAAGTTTACACACCGAAGCGGAAATCGAACCCGCCATGTTTCGTACCAGGCACGCTAGGACTTCCGATTTGATATTCTCGGCAGCAAGAGAGTCATTAGAAGGACAAAAAGAATAAACATTTAGAAATAATATGCAATAGAAAATTTCTAAAATTTCGAAATTTTTCTACTATCAGTAGTTATCATAAATTAACCATGTTAACATAATTGTTTCTTACATTTTTGTACTTATATACAGTAGTTACTAATATAACTTATTTCAGCGTAGATTTATTACTATATACATATACCTGCAGCCCAGGTGAAGAAGTGGTTAAGTCGAATTTTTCGAATAATCCAAAGAGAGTTAATTGCATTGAGGGAAACGGGAATCGTCCATAATTCCATTTTGAAGCCAATTCCTTACCTAATCCTTTACACGCTTTCCCTTAACTCAAGAAAAAAAATTTTGAGAAAATTTTGCTTGAAAATTTATGCATGTAGACATAGATGTAACCCTTCTTTACGCTGATTATAACACAATTATCAATTTTTCATTATTTTATTGACTTGATATTTATGGTTTCGAAGAAGGTGATATTCCTTATGAATTATTAAATTTCTCAAATTAATTAGGACCGACATTGTACATTCGTATCTGTCGCAATCATTTATTTAATTGTTGTTATAATTAATGAATCCTCACGATTTATATCAACAGACAATGGAGAATTTGGACCATCCATTTCGCCCACTGCGAGGAACGGTTAGCGCTGAGATAATGCTTGGTAAGAAGAAAAGGCCCGTACAATCTCGGGCAGAATTAAAATGCTGGACCATTTTTCAGCGGATCGCCTGCGAAGTGATTTATGTAGATGGTTTAGCGCAGCTCCTCCCAGGTGGCAATCTATATCCCCCTCTTCCAGGCTAAAAAGGAACCCCCGATTTACCGGGGAGGCTTAACCTCTTATTCTCTTAACTCTAGGCTCTCTCAAGTCGTTTACTTTTCTCTATCACATATGTATTTTACTTAATTGTATTAAAGAAATCATGTTAATCATTAATTAAGTAATATTATTAGTTCAAGCTATTTTAGAAGACCGATGAGTTGTTGTACCAAAGGTCCTGGATTCAAATCCGGATTTGACTAGTAAATCTTCAATCTTTTGACAGCCAGGTCTCATCCCTATTGTTAACGGATTGAAAAGCGAAAGCTCAACAATATTATATATTTTATATATGTACTATATAAGTCCCCTAATTTGTCTACTCTGTCTTTACATTCAATCTCCTATTCAATTTCATATGAATCATTTAAATGTAAATAATATAAATACCGGGTTCAAATCCGTATACGGCAGATAAATTTTTAGTTTTCTAACAGTCCAAGATGGAACCCTCTCGGATTTATAGAACCTCTCTCTATAAATTCGGTCTATGCTTATCCATCCTCTATAATGTGGGTAACCCTTGATTGATAAAAAAACTGGCGATTGACCGTGATCTCGGAGAGATCACCTCCTTTTATAACCGTTGTCTCAGAGATTGTCTCTACCAGGTACTGAATGCCCTTCCCGTGTTATAGTGATACAGGTTTTTTTTGGGGTTTTTTAAACCATTATTATAAACCGGAATCTCGGATAATATGCAGAGTGACATTCTTCGAGCATTTATATAGAATCAACAAACAAAGAATGACTAAGCAAATGCTTGGCTACTTTTGGCAACATCGAAGATTAAAGAAGTTAAGAATGATTATGAAAAGTTGAACATTACAGGGTCTCACAATTGATGTGAATTTTGAAGCGGAATGAAAAATCTGCAAAGGCGTCAGGATGAAGAAAGGCAAGAAAAGTATGGTCAGAGGATCAGAAGAAAGGTGCTAGTGAACGAATGAAAGAACATTGGAGACAGAGAAAACTCATGGAGAAGAAAGGAAAATAAAGTTGTAACGTGATCCGAAGTGGTCAATACGAAGAAAAAAGTCAAGTTGAAAAGATAAAAGAATTTACTTTTAAAGTTAATTAAACATTTGGCATGTTCCTAATTCACGAACTGGTATTCGTGTATCTGTAATAAATTTATTAAAATGTTTTTTTTAGAATTGTACTGCCTCTTTGTTTTAAGAAGTGAATTACTCACACAATTAGTAAGCTAAATAAAAATAGATAACTATGTAATTATAAAAATGAATCAACATAACATAAAAACGTCATACCTATTAGGTTTAAAGCGTCAGCCAAGGTTTTTTTAATGGGCGAATTAAGAAGTTCCATTTTGTGGTGCACCACTTTACACAACCCATTCGCGAAAGTGCGGAAAAACATGGATTAGGTTCGAAAATATTCTACTGTATAATGAAAGGTTTGGTAAAAAATAATTAATCATTTATTAATAAATGAAACTTGGTAATTAGGTTTTTGGTTGATCCGCAATTATGTTTATGAAAATTCCAAAATATTTCAATCAGTCGACATTAAAAAACAACAGATTTTAGCTAATAGATATGAAAATTTCCCTAGCTAAAAAACTATTAAAAGTTTCTGATCCGCCTATTACCCACAACAATAAAAGCTTTGTTTAAAAGAATGGCCAGACATGCCAGAGGAACTTAACTTGTCTTTTCAGTTACTAGACTTTATACCGTCAAAGTGTTTCCAAGAGGAAGGGATTGTTTCCGAAGAAGGAGCATTTGATCGGAATGGACTCGGGATGGGCCAACTTTAGCGAAGTTTTTGCCAATCCCGGCCGTTGGAATGGAGATAAACTTTTCTTTTCCAAGGCCTAGTTATTTCGTTTGAATATGCATTGAATTAATCAGGATTTTGTATAGCCTAATTTGTATGTACAATATAATTTCATAATTATTACTTCAGTAAAAATCCAAAAATAATGCTGTGTATTTTTGTTAATAAATAATAATCACTTGAACAATTTTTTATTCTTAACTTAGATACGTATTAGCGATTCTATGTCCTTTTATCAAAATGATTTCATTTGGGAATATATGCTAGATAGTAATCTTACTGGGAGAATCCCATTCGGTGCAGTTACAATACATACATATAAATAGTTATATATGAAAAAACATGTGAATATAAAGAACATAATATATAAAATACATCATGTATAGTGCTCTTACACTTGCTATATGTTATTTAAAAGTAATGTTGAAAGAATATGTTTTCTAATAATGAAATATTTGAGTGCAACAATTGGGTAGTTTCCCTACTTGCCCTTATCTCATGCCATTATATATTTTTCATTATATTTACTCGATGTATTACTGTTATAAAGTTGTAAACTTCAATAAATACAATTTTCAAAAAGTAATTAAAAAAACCCACGACCCATGACGTTTCTTTGGCTATGTACATGGTAGAGGTCTTATTGTTTCTACGACAACGGTTGTGTATGGGCTGATTTGTCGGAGATCACGACCAACCGACATGTTTTCCCCCCAATTCTTGGTTTCCAATTATATAGAGCCGGGGGTGGACCCCTATGAGGTCATATAGGTGTCACAGGGTTCCCTGTCAATAGATTAAATAATTTATCTGCAGCAACCGGATTCAAGTCCCTGAAGACCACCGGCAGATCAACTCGATACTCTATAGTTTTCCGCTCCCTTATAAACTATAATGGTTTAACTTAATAATATTACTCAATTAAATGTAATGGTAAACGAACAGTAAGAAACGAAACTGATTAGTTAAAAAGAAGTTTAGTAGTTAATAGCTTTTTAAGAATTATGAATAACGAGTTTCTTTTGAGAGGCCTAAAAAACGTGCATATAACATCTAAACTAATGGAAAATTCAGACTATTTATTTACATTGAAGAAAACGTCAACAGTTAATTTATAGACAACGATAGCATGAATAATAATACATTTTTTTCGGTTGGGTAAGCCGAATTTTCACTCATCCGAAAAACCTTTATTCAAATGCTTTATTTAAATTAGTGAGGACTGAAGAAAGATAAATTAATTTAAAATATGGCACTTTATTTAGTAAAATTGTGATTTAATAAATTCTTGTACTACCATTGATTAGTTTTTCTACTTGTCTTTATCCATGACAACATGTATCATTCCTGGATTTAGTTTTTTTACTGTTATAATACAGTTCTAAATTTTAATAAATAAATTAATTCATTGTATGAGGGAGAATGAGAAATATTAGACATTAACGTAATACTAGAAATTCGACGCAGAAGTCACTAACAAAAAAATAGCTCAAGAGATTTCAGTATCTTAAAAAGAATATAAGATTTGTTCTTCAAGTCCCACGAAGTATAAAAGGGAATGCACGATATGGGAAATAATATCTATAGGTTCATTATAATATATCGGATATAAAACATAAATAAAAATAATATTTTTTTACTCTGAATTCCACGTATATACTAATTTAGTTAAAACTAATAAAGGTAAAAATGGGAATTGTTCCAGCACCTAAACATATTTAGAACTATTGTACAATTTAAAAAAAATACAATATCCATTGGCGTTTTCAACTAGCTACAATAGCTTGTGAACAGCCCCAGCTGACTTCCGTAAAATTAAATTTAAAAAAATAAAATTGTCATCCTGAAAAATCTTCAGGAAACAGATTTCTGAGGTTCAGATCTGAGAGAATTTTTAATTGGACGTATTTATAATTACTGACTTCACCTGTCCTTCATTATTTTTTTATCTCTCTTTTTTTTTAATATTATAATTTAATTATTTTTAAAATAAGGATGGTTTTTATTACATTATTTTTACTGCATTAGTATAGGAAGAAATTTAAATTCATAATATATTTATTATTATTGTTAATTAATGAATTAATTATGAATAATTCGGATCTAATCCTAAATAATTTATTTTTCGATCAGAAGACAACGGACTCCGCTAAATGTCAATATTTTATAAACGCATAAAATGTTTATCAATTCACAAAATTTATAAAGTACTTTAATTATATTCTTCGGAATAGAATTGTTAGCTAAAATAATTCCAATTAAGATTCAAGAATATGTTTTAAATTAATGATTTGCTATTTATATTTGATATTCATATGTTATAATAAAAAAAACCTGTACCACTACAACCTATGAAGTTTCATGGGTTAAGTACATGGTAGAGTCTGTACTGTTTCTGGAAAAACGTTTGTGCGGGTGGTTGATTTGTCCGTAATCTCGTTCAACCGCCAGGCTTCTCCTCCAATTAAGGTACCCATTTTATATAGGCAGGTTGAGCCCCAGGTGGATCTGTAGATCCTACAGGATCCAATCGTTGCTGTTAGTAAATTCAATAACTTATTCGTCTCACACGGTTATTTATGATTAAAAAAACAAAGTTAAATAAAAACCGTCAGCATGCGTGAGTACAAAAAATACTGGACAATTTATTCGGTTAATTTTCCAGGAATGGCGTCATTCCAGTCAACGTCTCAATTGAGGACTAGAAACAGAAAATTGAAAAATGGTAATATGTGTTTCCACTAATATCAGCCAATTTCTTCCATCTGTTTTAATTTCAGTTTAAAACTCGAACTTAAACCAAGGTTCAATGTCAAGACTTGGGTCCGATACAAAGATCGCTTGATACTTTGACAGGATTGACCAATAAAGTGCGAATGTAAATAGTGAATAAATAATAATTCTGAATTATTTATTAGTTATGTGATAAACGGTTTTGCAAAATATTATATTTTTTGTGATTGATAATATCCCATTTATTTACCTACCTATTACCATCCACCTATGTATGTACCTTTGCAATGAACCGACAACAGATATTTGAACCAAGACCTGCAAGTTAACCAAGCATATTCTTTATAAGTTTATTTGATTACTATCCAGACCATGTGACGTTTGATTGCGGACTTGATAAACCTACAGCTGAAATAAAACATATAACTATCATTGACAGCTAGTCCTTGTAAGGCAACAGAATTTATTTTAAAATTTAATATGACCCGATTTTATTGCAGAAAACGGGAGCGTTGCTTTGAATTTAATACACTTGTAAAAAAATGTAAAGTAGAAATAGATTTAGTATCCTTGCGAGGAAGAAAATTGTATGGAAGCGGAGAGTAAGTAATAGAGTATTAAAACAAGAAGAAAAGCTAAGAGCTTCGGAGGCTGAAGAAAAATCTGAAGAAGCGAAGCCAGTGACCGTGGCCTAAGTAGCTCTAAGCCCCTGGTTTTTTTTCGCTCTTAATCTTTCTTCCTCCTCTTCATCAACTATTTTTACTTAGGGCATTTGTTTTGATAAATAATTAATCCTATTTAACTTTTGTTGATTAATTTTTCCGACCTTAACAAAGGCTTAGCGACAGTTGAGGAAAAGTAGGAAATCGTAATTGTAAAACGTGTAAATCATCCGATCGCATGCTTCTATTTCTAGAGACATCTTTTATGGATAATTGGTTCTTTTACTTCTTCCATTTCTTAAAAGATAACTTTTCCTGTTGTCGACATAAATAACCATTATGATCTAACACACGAATTGTGCTTATCAAAAGTTTATAAATAGATAATTTCGCTTCAGGGAAGGGGGTTTAAATTACAGGGGCAACTTCCACTTTTTATTTTAATCTGAATTTAGTTTCTTTTGTATTTCTTTTTCCTTTGTATGTCATATTATATGGGGTCTACTGTCTCTATAGAGCGGGTACTCTTAATACGGGAAAAAACTGGCTTTTAGAGTGATCTTGAACAAATTACCTCCCTGGAAATCCTTTACCTAAAAAAAGTAAATGTAGTGAATCCAAGGGCGTTCATTTTTTAAATTTGTACAATAAACTATTTTAGAAACATAAGTTTCTAAAAAAGTCTATAAGCAGACAGCCTAAACAGATCTATAAAAGTGATACTCCCGTGTAATAATAACGAATTATTTCCAACGTCATTGTTTTTATTTAAATACAATGCCACGGTTTCTGATAGATTTTATGCTTAAACTATTTAAAAAAACGATGAAATAATAATTTTACTATCCCATTTTCATTGTCATTTCGTATCAATAGTTTGAACATTCGTATCTCACGTATTCATAAACTTTTATAATATTATAACTTATATGATAACTACACTGACAACACATAATTGAATCAAGTCCGAGGATACGTACAGTGACCTAAAGCCAATCATATTTAAGACAAGTGTATTTTATTTTGTTACCGTCAAGACCTTGATTGTCAGCAAACTTTATTGGTCTAAAGCTAACTTTTTGAAAGGATGTAAACTGGACTGAATTTATCTAATAATTCCTTCTCTGAATGAAAACCTTTTTCCAGTTATTTGTGCTATACAACTTTATTATATGGAAACGTTTCGACTACGTTATGTCATTTTCAATCCATCTAAGAACTTATTTTTCTATCATTTCATCTTTATCACCTTAAAAAGAGTTACAAGTCATATTTCTCTTTTTATTATTAATTGTCATTTACTAAAATTTTTTCTTTTTTTTCTTGGAGGTCCTTGATAATGGACTAACAAAAGGACCATGGAGAATAATGGACCTCCAAGAAAAAATGTTAGGAAATGACAATTAATAATAAAAAGAGAAATGTGACTTGTAACTCTTTTCATGATGATAAAGATGAAATGATAGAAAAATAAGTTCTTCGATGGATTGAAAATGACATGAAGTCGAAACGTTTTCATATAATAAAGTTGTATAGCACAAATGACTGGAAAAAGGTTTTCATTCAGAGAAGGGATTATTATCTAAAGCTAACATAAAACAATCTATAATAATTATTATCAGAACTAATGTCGTCGGGTGTGGTTCAGCTAATCAAAAGTTCGAATAAATGGGATTACCATTAAAAAATAAAATAAAATACCAAAAAAATAATCTGTTTATTATATATACACACACACACAAATATATATAGTGTACTCGAATGGCACAAAATTATAACATAACGTATATTTTTTTTCTTATATACTAAAGGTTTCTATGTCATTAAAACTTAACTTCCAGATTTCTCTAATTACTGTATAGAAAATTTATGACTTGAATATAACTTTTACTGGATCTATTTATTGTTTTTAGATCATAAAACTTTATATCGGTATTGACCTTTAGCTCTAAATTTTAGAGCAATAAAATTCCTCCTAACGAGCGGAAACGGGCGCAGTAAATGTTAAACCCGCATAACCTTAGAGTATTGCGTTTAGAGTCTACCTACTGTTTTAAGGGGCTAACATAGTTAGTACATCTCAATGTGTTTAGTTGTTTTTTGTATGCCTATTTACATTTTACTATCGTTATGTTAATAATATTAATGTTTATATTTTTTTTTTGCAGGTAAGTTGAGCTCACTGATAGTTAAATCTTTTAATTCAACGATAAACGTGAGTTAATATTTTAATCAGTATTTTTTTTATCTCAAAAGTTATTATTTTAGTATACCAGGGACATTCATATTTGAGTAGATTAAAATTCTTTGTAATTTGTGTTGGTATTCTAATTTTAAGTATCATTGATAATGGAATCAAGAACAAGCAATATCATAACAAACTAGGTTTAGCAACGAATTAAACATTCAGCTAATCTTAATCAAGTATTATTGATTGATTAATAAAAATAAATCCTTGTAGAAAAGTTCCTCGAATATTATATATATATATATTATAACATAAATGCACGAGAATATGCTAGTCTAAAAGAGCTTAATTCACAAGGCGCAAAAAAAACCTGATGGTAAAGAAAAATATCTCAAAGAGCATATTTTGTTGATTTATGAACTACAAAGAGGAAGAGGTGAAGCAATAAAATAGTATTTTTTAAACATTCAGCGAAAGATTCAAAAAATAAACATTGAAATAATGCTTTCGTTTATGATAAATATGAGTTATTATTTCCTTCGTCATATTATAGTTCTCCTTCGTCTTTTCTATGTTATGCTTTTGTAACAACAATTTCATTAGATTACATGCACTGTATCATTATTTTTTTAGTTACATACACTAAAATTATGCATAAGTGCGGTGTGTTTGAATGTATAGGAGGGTGTGTGCTTGTGTTGTGGTGTGTTAATCATAGAAAAAAAATAACAATACAATATAACATATTTTAGAGAATTAAAAATATTTACCTTTAAGCAATCACTCACTTAATTATATAATTTGCTCTTATGAACTCGTGTGCGATTTTTAAAAGGAAAACGGAGAAGCATTTGTTCGAAATAGAGATACAAATGATTTATCGAATTTAGAAATATGACTTTTTGGTTTTTCACTTTGATTTATTTATGTGAACAAATTTCAATTCGTTTAATTTATTTTAATTTGATTATTTTTTTCTTATTTTCTCTCTATATTTTTCCTATTATTGTATAAAATAAAAATATTTAAACTAATAAAAACTCTAATCAGTAATGACCACTAATGCATATCTTCGAATGCTACACTGTTGGGCAACCTTAAAACACAGTGTTTGAGAAATATTCCTCTACACAATACTTTAAATGAATGATATTTTATGAAGTTGAATAAAATGTTAAAATCAGAATTACATATGAATCAGGACACGTCAAACAGATTCGGGTAGAAATTTAGGTTTTTTAATTTTACTAAAAGATTTAATGGAACTGTTTTTGTATGAGTCATTTTTAAAAATATGAGAGGGAAGAGAATTTGAAGGAATGATAAAATATTAATGTTTATCGAGCAGAGAGAAAAAAAAATGAAAGCTACAGTCAAGACTTGGCAGGGTAATTGAGAAAGGTCACAAAATTTCATTTTAAACCAGATGCAATACACATTATAAAATGTAAAATAAATAAATATTAATTAATTTTTATAAATTATCCGATGAAAATAATTAAACACGTAAAATAACATCTCATTAGTTTACTTTAATGAGACCATACATCAAATGTAATAATATATTGTACCGATAATTATTTGTATACTTTATTTTAATTTTTTAAAATTATTTGTATAATCACATACGGGTCCACACCTTCTATACAACTGCAATTTTCAATTAATCGTCTCCATATTCATCTCTGAGTGTTGATGAGCCAAAGAAACGTGTGTGTTTTAGACAATACTATTCTATTTTATTTCAACCTGGATGGTGGATAATGATGATGGACGCGATCTGACTTTGACTCTCGAATCATGAATTTTTCATATCAATCATTCATGAAATACGCTATTCCTCCTTCGATTACATATAAAATTGTCTAAATAAATATATTGGTTTTGCAATTTTAATTCGAATAAACTCAATAAGGATTTTTCCTCTTTTTGTCATTAAATATGTTTTAGCTATTTTACCGAAACTGGGCAATTTAATTTAAATATCGTTTTAGATGTTACCTCCAAACGCAATCGGATATATTTTATGATCATAATAATAAAAATATTCTGCGAAAATTTATAAACCAAAATTTCTACCCGAATCTGTTTGACGGAGCAGTTTTAATTCATATGTAGTTCGATTTAAAAAGAAAAGAAGCTTTTTATTGCTTTCATATTCATTAAATTTCTTAGTGACAAGGATTGATTTATCTGTTGGACAAATGTTCTGAACCATTCTTAAAAATTCCTTACATTACCTCTATATAGCTTTACACTGTCCATAACTTTGCAGAAACGACCTTGAAACGCTTTGTTGGCCTTGGAAAGCACACGGTTTACTGTTGACACTTCAGTTCCTGGTTGCCCTTTCATGAATGAATATGTTGTTGGAATTCAATCCGCATGGGTTTACGCAAATTAAGGTTGGGATACTATTCCAGGGAAAATGGAATTTATTTTGTGTGGCTTCACTAATAGGAAAACCGCATTTTGTTGAAATGCAACCACCGATTCGGCCATGATTAGTTTCAATATAGTCTCGATAGCGCTATATTGAAACTAATCCAACGGAAATTAGAGTGGTTCTTTTAATTTTTTTTATCTAATTGTTTATTTAATTTCTAATTTAATTTCAAATTTCTTTATTATTTTTTTTTAAATTTAGTTTTAACGAATTAATAAAGAATTAAAGTATAAGAAAAATAATTTTAATAAATATAAATAATATGACGTAATATATAACATTTATAAAATAAACGGAATAAAATTAAAAAAAATTTAAATATGAATAATTACTTTTCAATTAGTAATTAATAAAAAATTAAAATATTAATCAAAAATATTTTTTTAAATAAATGTCACAATTAATGTCATTTTCTGTTGATCGTTCACTGAAGAATTAAATACGTTTTCGATCTTATTTTTAATTTTATTATTCGTAATATTGAGAATTGTTAAACTAACTCTCGTCGGACGGTGTTAAGAAAATAATGTATGTAAATATTCCACAATGTAATTAAAAATCAAGTATTCTTTGTAGCATGGGAATTTTCCAGAACATGATATGAGTTTAAGAAAGATCTGATCAAATCAGTTAACGCCGTGTTAGGTTCTTTTTCGTTCAATACTACCCTTGTTCTCTTATTGAAATTCGTGTTTTTATTTTTTTACAGAAATTTGTTTCCCATAACTTAGTCATAACCTTAATCTATCCAGTTCGAGCCAGTTATACAGTAGAATTACTATGGAATTGAATATGCACTTACATACCTGGATACAACTATAACATGGCTTAAATCATAACTTAAACCTGTTTTGGAAGGTGCTAGGATTATATCATGGAGACCCATCTCTTCCTAAATCTGGCTAAAGAGGAGGACGCCATTGGTATCCAAACTTTGTTAGCGGTATCGAGCCCCTAGGTACCGAACCCACCGCTTCCACCTTTAAACCAAATTCGTTTTAAATTGAATTATTCATCGGGTGAGAAGGCTAGGTAGAAATGATATCAGCCAACCATTTCGTGTCCAAGATAAATCTAAAATATTACATAAAATCATATAAAGTTTAAAATTTATAGTGATCTCTTAAATCATGATTATGTTTTTAAAATAACTAATGTGCAAACTAATGTGATAAAAAATTGATACAAATGTCGAAATTCGTACGAATGGTATTCGGAAGAAAGGTTATTCGTACCGAAAAAGGTTTTATCTCTGTACAGTAAAATGCCGGTGCTTATTTATGCTGATTACTGGATAATAGACGTAAAATTTAACTATTAAATTAAGTACAATAATACTGATAAAAACCTTTAAATTAATAGACCCCCAAAAAAAAAAAAATATTCAAACAATGATAAATAAAGCGGTTTATGTTTACAACGTTATAGACTTTATAGGTTTCTTTAAATTAAAATAATTTTGTATTTATAATAGGAGTGGGCTATCTCAATGTGAGTAACTTTGATTGAAGGTACCGAGAAAAAATACGGATTGGATTGATAAATTATTTAATCTGTTAACAGCCACGGATGGGCCCTGCGGGTTTCTAAAGCCCCTTTTAGGGCACACCCAGTCTTTATAAAGGGGGTACCCATTATTGGGGAAAAACCTAACAGTTAAGCGAATGCCGGACCAATCGATTCTCTACATAACCGCTGCCGTAGAAAAAGAGCAATATTTGACATGTCCTGAACCCTTTATGGGTTTGTAGTGATACAGTTTTTTTTCTTGTTTATTTATTATATGTATGCAATATGAACACTATTATATATCGTCTAAAGCGACGATTTTGTAGTTTTCAAAAAATATTAAAGAATTAACTATTTAAAATCATGAATACTATAATAAATTATATAATTATTTATTTATATATAGGGAACGGAGTGGCTCAGTGGTAGAGCACTGAGTTGCCATTCCGGAAATCCTGGTTCAAATCCCGCTGCAGGCTATGACTTTTATTTAGTCTGTTTGCAGCGGGCGATGGATCATTTAGATCCAGGACCCTCCTGGGGCCCACCCAGCTTTATTATAATATTTTATAAAATGTTATAAAAATAGGGTACCCAAAATAAGGGGGGCAAAATCTGGCGGTTGAGTGTGACCTAGGAAAAGTCACCTCCTTGCAGAACCGTTGTCCATGAAACAGTACAGTCTCTACCGTGTATTGAACCCCAGACCTTTCATGGGTTGTAGTGGTACAGGTTTTTATATATTTTTATATTATATTATATATATATATATATATATATATATATATATATATATATATATATATATATATATATATATATGTAATATTATATTATTATATCATGATTGGCGCGACAACCCGCTTAACAAGTCTGGACTTGCTCTAGCAGCCGCCGCAAAACGGATCTTTCTTGTATTATAACAGTATTTATTTATATATAATTATAGTATTTTAATGTAAGTTCCATATTTTCATTTTTCGGTCTCTAACAGAAATATTCACCTATTCCTGTTTTGAATATTATTTACTATTCTACATAATCCAGTATTGAAAAACTCGGTATTAGCCAATCAGCAGCTGATATCTTAAACCTGAAATAAGTGAGGTGTGGGTTGTCGATAAGAATGATGGCATGATGGATCGCCTCAAGTTGGGCTGAGAGGGTTTTAAAGCTTCACACTGCTTTAGCCGTCTTTTATTCCATTATCTCAAGAAACTTTATTGTTATTTGGGATGTTTAAATTTATTTTTAAATAAATTCAAGGGGTGAATAAAATATAAATATCGCCTTTATAATTCTATCAAAATATACCACCTATAATAATAACTCATATTTTAAAGTTTTTCCCCCTATGGTAACCACATGGAGGAAGGTGATTTGTCTTAGACCACGATCAACCGTCCGCACACTATACAGAGGCTGAGTGAGCCCCCAGGTGAGTCCCAAGTACCAAAGGATCCATCTTCGGCTTATAACAGATTAAATCAAATCTCTCTACCGGATTTGAACATCGCACCTTTGGTAAGGCAACTCCGCGAAATGCCGCTGAGCCAATCCGCTCCCCCCAAAAAAAAATCCAATTTTATTACATTAAAAACAATAATTTATTGTAATCACGACACATCCTAGAGACGCATTCTGTATATATAAACATAAAAATAATAAATAGAGATTTAACAATAAAAATAAAACGCATTTGTTTCTGATTACCTCACACAGTGGAAATAATACACCATCGTTTTTTCTAATATTTGTTAGCCTTCAACTATTTTCCTTTAATTAAACTGTTTTATCGAAAGTAATAGGTTCTTTTCAAAGGCAGTTCCACAAAATCTACTTTTTTTAATAATAGGAGTACACACGTTTAAAGTACTTGAGTTGGTCATTCGATATTTTAATGACAGGAAATCCTTGAATCAAAAAGCTGCAATTATAAAAAAAAAAAAGTTGATCAGTAACATATTAATGCATAGATTCAAAAAGTAATGCCAGAAAAAAATTGATTAGAATGAGACTTGAAACTTCATAGAAATAAAACAAAATTCACGTTTGAGTGCTTCCAATAAAGTAAAACCTACAAAGGCCTGCAAAAGTATAATAATATAATAAATTATATAACTAAATTAATATATAACTAAATAAAATGTTTATAAATTAATACTACTACACATTTAATAACAAGAAGGTTTATTTATTTTGACTGGAAGATGAAATTATTTATTAACTTTTTGTTTGTATTTTTTTTTTAAATGATCGAAGTTGAATATTATAATTATTATTGTTTGTGCATACTTTAATTGATATTATAAATATAAATTATAAAATAAAACTTGGAATTATAATTAAATTTATAAGTCTTGGAGAGACAGAGAAACGACATAGAAATGGAATTTAAATATAGAAAGAGAGATAAAAATAAATCATTCCGAGCAATTTTCAAATAAAATGAAGCAACCAGAATCAATTGTATTGTATTGGTGTTCTCTACATTCTTTATTTAGTTCACTTTTATTTGAATATTGGTGAGACAGATTTATCTGGTCTGTATGCTTGTTTCCAGATTCTTGAATGTTGAAGCATAATTTTTATTTATAACAAAAATAATTTGTATTATATTATATATTGTTGTTATACGAATAAAATCATGAGACTTATTCCAAACTTACAAAACTTAATTTAATGTCTATTAAAGAGACAATTATCAAGAAATAATAATAATTTTATAATAATTAGAAAACTTTGAAGATTCTTTAAGATTGTTATTATCGCTTAACAGATTCTGTATTAATATTTTATCATACTTAAAACCAAGAATACTAACATTTAAGAAACAAATCTTTAATAATAAAGCTAGACTATCATCCAGTTTGAATATTTAATTAATTTAAATAATTCATTACAATGGGATAGAGTGTTATGCTACAGCCTCAAAAATATTCGTTCCTTAATTTAAACTTAAAGTTTCACTGGAGTATTATTTTAATAACAAATCACCCTTTACAGTAAATATATTTAGATTTGAAATGTAACCTGTATGAAGGTGTTTAATTCTCATGTAGTTTAGGATTAAACAAATGGAACATTTTAGAAAAGAGATTAAAATGATTTTTTTTTTTATAATTCGACATCCGTTCTGAGACTGCCGATAAACATGTTTTAAGTTGACCTATACAAAGATGGCTTCCAAATCTATTAATCATTTTCTTCTTTTTTTATATTTTAATGTTCATCAAAATTTAAAAGGGTGGATAGATGAATTGGATCATTTGGAAAACTATGAAAACTCTAGATGGAAGAAAGAGATCCCATATACTCTTCAGATCTACCCCCATCTGTCTTAATTTATTCCTTAATTATCACTCTATCTTTTTCAGCTCCTTCGTTAGAAACATAGATAACAGAATAGACCAAATAATTCTCTTATTTTCTCTGATCTTTATCCACTATGTACTCGAGAATTTACCCTAATTAATTATAAACTACTGCCATGTTTTGATAAAATAAAAATACTTTATTAATTCTGTAGTTCAATTCCTTTATTGTTTGTTCTAAATGAATATTTCTCATATTATAAACGCTTTATTCTGTCCTTTGTGAGATTTTTTTATCATAATATTTTATTTGGGATGCCATGAGTAATTATTGAAGATAATTTCTTAACTTATTACTTACTTTAACTTACTAACTTTGTTTTAAAATCGTTAAACAACCATCAAAGTAGGAAACAATACCTTCCAGAACGTGAACAAATTTATATATCTTGAAACCCAGATTAATACCAACAATGAAATGCAACCAGAAATCCAAAGAAGAATAATGGTGGCAAATATAAGCTTCTTTGGGTGGCAAAAACACAGTAATGCCTTAACCCAGACCACAAAGATAAGAATATATAAAACCTTGATATGACCCATTCTAGCATATGGTTCAGAATGTTGGATACTCACAAAAGCACAAGAACTCGATATCGTGAGGTTTGAGCGAAAAATATTGCGGAGAATCTTTGGAGCTGTATTTCACAAAAACTCGTGGAGGTAACGGTCGAACACAGAAATAATAGTACTATAAAAGATGTCGACATTATTAGGGTTATCAAAGTAAACTGGCTACGATGGGCAGGACACGTTGTATGTGTGGGAACAAATGAAGTCCCTAAAAATCTCGTAGAAGAAAAAGTGAATGGAACAAGAAGGGTTGGAAGACTAACGCTCCGAAGGCCGGTCGCTGCGGACGCTGGGACCATCTTACATATCCGCAACTGCAGAGCAGCAGCAATGAACAGAGTTGACTGGCGGTTGATGTTGCGGGATGCCTTGTCCCCACGTAGGAGGTAGAACCAACTGTGATGATGTTCTTTGTGAGGTTTTTTATCACAATGTTTTATTTGGTGTGCCATGAATAATTACTCAACTGATTATTTACTTTAACTTACTAACTTTGTTTTAAATCGGATTCTATTCCAGAGGTTGCTTGTGTGTTTACCAATTTACTACTCAGTCAGATTATTACCTCAATAACATCAATAATTTAATAATAATTGTATTGGGAGCGAATTGGCTCAACGGTAAAACGCTAAGTTGCCATGCCCAAGGTCCTGGGTTGAAATCCCGCTGCTGGTCTGACATATTTAATCTGTTAGTGGCTGGAGATGAATCCTGTGGGTTCTAGGACCCTCCTTGAGCACATCCAGCCTCTGTTCAGTGGGTACACAAAATAGGGGGGGAAATCTGTTCTGTTGAGCGTGATCTAGGACAAATCATCTCCCTTTACAACCGTTGTCCAAGAAACAGTACTCCCTCTACCCTGTACCGAACCCCAGACCATTCAAGGGTTGTAGCGATACGGATTTTTCAATCATTAAAACTACTATAATTTATGAATATTATTTCGGATGAAATTATTAATAATGATTCAGGTGAATAGCGGATTGCTATAAAATACGTATGCACATTAAACTAACACTTATTTAATATGAGGGGGTACATGTTGGGTTCTTGTCCAGGTGGTTTGCCCCCGGAGCTTCTCTGCTTCTCTGGCCATCTTCTCTGCCCCAAGCCAGCTTCCCTCGCCAGTCTAGTTCCATATTTCTTTTTCTAATGATAAGCCTAATATGGCTTGTACGATAGATATCAACTTTCTATGATTATCATCCGTTACTTATAGGTGGTCTCACACTTTGTATTTTCTTGGAGAGTCATATAGGCTGTTCTCCTCTACTTCCTATTTCCTCGGATATTTCTTATACCAACAATGCCCAACAGACTCCCTACACCTACAATCTCCTGCAATTCAAGCCCTAAGCCCCACAGGTAACAAGAACCGCGTCCTTCTGACCTCAATATCCCACAGAACTAATACGTTTGAACGATTCTTTCTCTCTCGTTTCTCAACCTTCTAAATCCCCTACAGTCCATTTAAAAACCAACTAGTTCGCAGGGTATAATATCTTTTATAGTTTTATTAGTAAATCGACTCTAAAATGTCGTTTGTCCTGCTACTATTGAGTGACTGATTTTACTCCTAAAGTTCATCGTACATCTCTTCTAACTTTTTTGCAAATAATTGATTTCATATAATGTCCCACATTGTTTGTTAAATTTATAGATTATTAATACATAGTCTTACTTAACAATACACATTGTTTGAGATCCCGCGAAATAGTAGGGCCTTTCGATGAGAGGTCGGAAATTGATAAGAAAAAATAAAACTTCTGATTCAATTAATTTATCCAGATCGCATGCCATTTAAACTAACAAAATAAATCATTTCTATAAATTAATACTTATGATAAAATAATAAAAAACAGTAAATTGAATAATAATATAATATATCATAAATTAATAATTTTTTTAGACGACGAATAATCCTTATGAAACAATGTGTTTGTTTCTAATAAAAATATGTAACGCCATAAAACTTAATATAACTTTTAACCATTATTTTCCAATCTTGGAAACAATGTTATTACAATGTAATTTTATGGTAACATAAAAATATGTAAAAGACACCTCTGACAATGTTTTTTAAATACAATGTTTGAACAATGTATTTATTAACTTTAGAAATGTGTGCAATACACAATTTATTAAATAAACAGATCGTTGATTTATAAATGTTTCAAATATAACCATGCATCTAAGACAGAACAAAAAAAAAACAACTTGATTTAACTCAAAATTTAATGTTTGATATTGAACGAACATAGCCGATTCTAGGTTAATTACTGAATCATCAGTTTTAGTTTTCAGAAAAATACCCAGATTACCTTAATTGAAAAGATAAATTTTTGCATATGCTCCTTACGTACTTTTATTTACTTGCAAAAGATTTAAGTGATAAATATTACTACAAAAGTACTTTTACTGTGAAATTTTTATGAACACTCTAATAGAACAATCAGCTATCAATTGAAATAAAATTAAAAATACAGAAAAAAAATAGTTGGAAGAGCTAAAAATTAATATATTTCTTAGTACTCCATAAAACTATAAATTTTTCTTTTCCTATTTTCTTCTTTTTTGTTTTTTTAATGCCTTTTATTCAAATTTTCTCAGGAGAGTAGTCCTTCAAATTCCCTGTGGTAAATGCCTCAGGATCATCCTTTTGTAAATAAAGCTTGGGGTCAGATTTAAGCCGACCCTATTTTCCAACTACAGGGTTCTCCACAAAATAATTTGTTGAATATTTAGAGTTTTAGTTTCATATGCAGAAAAAACTTTTAAAATACTTAATAGTCCTGAATATTTTATGCCAGTAACAAATATTTCATTGACTTTTAAACTCCAACCTTATGAAAAAAATAATTATTTTAAATATTGATATTAAATAAGACGAGTTTTATTTCCAGATATTTTAGTTAATATTCCATCAACTATAATATATTGTATATAGTTAATTTCAATTTTAACAAATCTTCTGATACTTAAAATTTAAATTATTTTTAACTGATGAGTAGAAAGACTACTTTTCGCGGAGAAATTATAATTTTTATTCGGAAAAACATCTTTATGATTACAATATAATATGATCAGGGTATGTAAAAAATACCATTCGCATTTCAAAAAAATTAACTTTATGAAAATTCATGACGTAAATAACAGTTATTGAATAAATAGTTGGTTCGCTGAACTCATTAATTCGTGTACAAGATTTAAAATATTCCAAAAATCTTTAAAGATATTTTTTTTGGCAAAAAAACATTTGTTGAATCATGTCCGAAAGCATTTCACTGTTATTTGTTGTCTTTCTTATCGATACGATTCAGAAAGATCAAAATTGCCGAATTTGAACTGGGAAAAGACCCATGGCATTTTATGGGCATCTAATGAATTTTGATAAACATCGCAAATGTTATTGTCAGCTGCTGTTGTAACGCAAAATCCTTGCGAGACTCAAAAAACCTATAATATTGGATATGTTTGTTATCTTCCCGTATTCGGCTGACCATTCCACTCAAAATTTAGAGCAAAAATGAAAAATCAATTTAATTACTTACAACTAAACAAGCCACTGAAACCTTGGAATATTTTCCCCACAACTTTGATGATCACAATGAGTTGACAAATGGCAATGAAATGTATATGTAGCGTGGCTCTATATGTTAGTGATCTCAACAGAGGTGTTAGGCCTGTAACAGTATTAACTAAGCGTAATTAATCCATTGTGAAATGTGTCAATTAAGGTAATTAAAGCGAATTCCTATGCTGGATCACGGTGGCATTCGTAATTGAAACGTCAAAGGGAAGGTATTTAGTGATCAAATTAAGCTCCCTTTCATGAAAGTTTAATTTTTTTAATTTTATGCAATACAAGATTTACAAGGATACCTTTCGAGGAGTACAGGAAATACTATTAGACAGACTACAATTTGAGTTCTACTGGTTAGTTTCTCTACTTGCCTCGATCTCATGTCATTATGTATCATTCATTTTAATTACTTCTTTTATAAATGACTATTCATTTGTTGCAAATTATCATTGACATCATTATAATTGATGAACAATTACCATTTCCTATTGGACAATAATGTGGTGCATTAAGAAGAAAACCTGCATTGTTGAGAGAATTTGGACGATAATTGAAACTTTGTATCTACTAATCATTAAGGGTTTACCTGTGGTGTACTGTTTAGCATATCAATCTTCTATGAACAAGGTAGCGGGTTCACAGCCAGAGAGTTGGCCATTGGATTTTTTAAAATTCTTGGTTATGCCGACCTGAAAAAGTGGGGTGAACCAGGGGTCCTGAGGATATGCCTTGTCAGAGAATCATACAAGATCCTTATCCTAATTATACATGGATAGAAAAAATTCAGGACTCCATCTGTAGCGTTGTCCGAATAGCTATATCAGCACAATGTGATGTAAAATAAAAAAACAAACTTATCCTTGAGTTGAGGAAAATTCCTACATAAAAAGTCATTCCTCGTTCCGCTGATACGCTGTAGTGTTTCTGACGTGATATTAGTTTGCTATATCCGAAGTACACGGCCATCCTCAGGAAATTAATTATCGAGGTCGGAGTTGCCAGATGTATTTTTCTCAGCGAGCCGAGAGCGGAGCGGAGATTGGTTGTGGTCACATTGTCCTAAAGGGAAGGGGAGGATTTCCTCTTTGTTCCGTTTCTAATAGGGCCTTCCCTTTGCTCCCTGAAAGGGCCAGCCTCTGACCTAAGGGCAGTCGGAGGGGAATTATTTTTCCTGTATCATTCGTCCTCTCATCCGGGGGTCCTAATAGGATGTTTATGTCTCCATGGCTTTGTATGAGAGTAAATTTTAGTTACTTCCCAAGGAATGCTTAGTCTTGATATTTCATTATACAATTGTACTCTTGCAATAGCGTTACCATTCTACAATACCTGGGAGTATCACTTGGACTGTTTTCAAGGCAGAAAAAACGAAATAAGAACAAATTATAAACTGACAATTACTTACTTGAAACATTCAAATCATTTATCGTACACGATCAATTAAATTTTAAATAAAAATATTTATTGGTAATTATTCCGCAGGTTGTCACTCCGAGTTAACTCACAAGTTATATCTTTTTATTCGTTTTCCTTTTAAAATTTTCCAAAAATACAAGTTATCATGAGCTTTAGTATGGAAAAGAGAATGTAATTATGGAAAATCTATATACTTCAGTAATGATTCCATCTAGAAATGAACGTTTCAACAAACGTATATCACCTATATCTCTAACAACAACTTCGAAATGTTTGTTGAAACGTTTATTTCTTGCATTATCTTTTTCATACTAAAGCACACGATAACTTGTATTATTGGAAAATGTCAAAAATTTAACGAATAATTTATTTTATTTTATTTTTGTATTAATTGTTATAAATTTGAAATATTTTTATTTGAAAAGAAAAGATATGTCCAGGTTCGGGATTCGAACCCGGGTCTCCCATGTTTCCGTCATGGTGTAGACTGATGTCATGGTGTGGAACTGAGTCACGGTGTTAACTGATCGAGCACCACAACAAATAAATAAAAAGAATTGCCTCGATCCTTTAATACTCGATAAAATATTACATCACTAAAACACTTTCTATACTCCAAATAACTTAATAATAATATCGATAAAAAATGTTCACTTGTTTACCAACACGGTAGGTGAATGCATAAGTCCTAGTGCCTTTCTAGTATTCCTATAACTTTCTACAAAATATTTCCATATAAAGTTATGCTGACGGCATAACATGAATATAAATAAAGGTCCGGGTTTGAGTACTCGTATGGAAAAATATTGCTTTTTGGTTGTGTGAGGAATAATGGGAGCATATTGGATTTGGGGTTCAATTGTGTTCTTGTTAGAGTGGCAAGTTGCGGACAATGTTCTGGGATCTGGGGCGTTCAATCTCTGCTAGCTCAGCGGCACATGTATTAATTTGTTTCTCTTCACAAGGCCTAACTTTTTTTTTCCATTTTTATTTATGGATCTACACGTGCCACATTGGACCCTTAAATCAGGAAGTTTGTTAGGCCCGAAATCGAACCCAATTCTAGCTTCATAGCTGACTCGTCAAACTTTAATCGAATAAATTTCACCCATTTCTGATTCTTCTTGTAAGGTAAATCAGAACTCAGACATAATCAGAATCTAATCTTTTAGTCCTCAAATGTTGCATTCATGGTAGTTCTTTCTCTTTATAAATGTTGTGATTATTTACGTTGTTTTGAAATTGGTTATTTTATAGAATCGTTGTTTATATTGGTCGTTTGCGAAAAAAAATATTAAGATTGAACGCTTGGATATATATCCTAAATCGTATTCAAGCACCCCCGAATTTCGCTAAGAACATACTTTTTCAGATTTAACAAATATACGTAGAGAGAAAAATAAAAAGCACTTCTGTCTGTTTTTTTACGAATCGATAATGATTAAAAAATAAATAATAATAAAATACAAATTAGTCAGCAGCCATTGTAAACAACATTTTTAAAATTATCATAATCACTTAAAATTTGTAATCCCATTTGTAATGTTATGACAATTTTCATCATGTTATATAATAACTAGCTTTTGCCTGCGATTTCGTCCGCTTAGAAGTCGAAAATGGTACTAATAGGATTTTTAATTGGCATTTTAAGTTATAAATTTTGTTATAACATATAAATTATTATGTTAAAATGTTTGAATATAACAATCTTTATTATAGTGTAGGGATTTAAAGCTTAAATAAACATGAAAATAAAATAAAATTATGTTATATTTTGTGATAACGAAGCTCAGCCTTTGATCTGGTGAATTTACACGGGCTTATTATCTTTTTACAACGAAATCGAAATACTACACACCTACCGCAGTATTTCTTTGTAAACAATAATTTTTGTTTTTCCTTCGGGAGCTAGAATCACAAGGCTACTCTGTGCGCTTACTCTGGATCATGCCACATACAACTGGCCGTGAAAGAAGCAGCTTTCCCTCAAGTCTATTCCTGCTACCTTAAGAGTTTGACCTTGAGCTTTGTTTATAGTTATTGGCAAGTAGACTTTGATGGGAAACAACACTCTCTTGAATTTGAAGGAGTAATTTGATGGTGTTAGGGGAATCCTAGGAATAAATACAGACTCTCCTCATGAACAACCGGTCAGTATTTCGATTACATTGCGATGCAATGTTTTCACTTGCAATCTGGTGCCATTGCATAATTTTGGTGGCTTTATATTGCGCAGCTTCATAATTGCCGCGCCAACTCTCGATTTTAATATCTGGGTTGGGAGACCGGGAGGCTTCAGTGTATTCAGGAACTCGACCGGATAATGTATGGGCTTCATGGATGTTTATCACTGATTCGATGATATTTTACAATTAAAACTATAAACCTTATGTTTTTAATTGAGATTGATCTTTTTTGAATAAAATCGGATTGAGTTTTCAACCATGTGTCAAAATAAAATTTAATTTAAATCAAAAGCACTAAGGAGATATCAACTTCGAAGCAAATCACCGCCAAAACACTTTCTACCCCTTTTTAACCCCTTTAGGGAATGAATTTCAGTAAAATACGAAACACGTTAAAAATGGTTTATACGAAATTTGAAGCTGATTGGACCAAGGAAGCACGTTGTCCCATACAAACTTTTCGCCCTTACATACAAAGAACACACCCACTAAGTTTTAGGTCTTTAAGATCAGCGGTTTAGCCTGTGCTTTGATTCGTCAGCCAGTCATTCAGGACAAAGCATTTTATATGTATAGATTATACGTTATTATTCAGGAGTTAAGTTGAGTCGAATTTACCACAATTGAGCTGTAAGTTCATATTTTAAAAAGGCGTAATCTTCATAATGGGACATAATGGGAGGTTAACACATTGTGTAGAATCCAGAGTTTTGTGCCAGCATCCACTTTGAGTACATTCATGTTAAAATTTTGCATAAAACGTCCATGTTTAAAAATTCGTATTATAAAAAAAAAGACAAGTTCACAGAAATTAAAGCTACGAGAAGCTATGCTAATCCAAGGCTAATTAGAATTCACAATCACGAATATTAACGTGAACTTTTTTATCCACTTTCCACAGTAATGTAGTGTTGTGAATTGTGAAAGCAGAAATTATATGCAGATTCATATCATAATTTCGATTTTATTGATAAGTATTCATTTAAGTATAAAAGATATTTTCTCAGCTGCGAAACAAATTTAAAATTTGCTTTTTCTTAGGCCGTAAAGAAAAAGTATGAAGCTTTAAAATCATTACCCATCATCTCGACCTCATAAAAGGATAGTGATAAAAAAACTATACTAATGAAAAATATCCTGCAACGCGGCCTGAGTGATTCCAAACGGATTTACCATCTCATATTTCCCCTCAGCATATGCACCCTTTACATTGGCTTCGGGTAAATAGTTTTTTCTTCAGCATTACACCCTATTCATCTCTTTCAATCATGTTTCCCCAGGCTCCCGCTTCAATAGACGGCGCTCTTTTATCCTCTGCCGCTTCTTCTTCGCCAACTTCGTATCAATCCTCCCCTCCTTCTATCTTGTTTAGCCAGGATGAGGATGAAGCTCATGAGGATGAAGCTCGGTAGAAACAATGCGGAACGATTACACCGAGTAATAAAGCTAAGAAGGGTTTCATCAACAAAGAACATTAAACTTTTATTAAGAGTAATGTTCGTTTGTTAATATCTGCCATCACTCAAAAATGGTTGTTCTTAGAAAAACCGTTAATGTTAAAATTTTGATTCTGAATAAAAATAAATTAAAAAAACAAACTAGAATAGTAATGGATAGTTAACTATCATGTTGAATACTTTATTTAGTAGCTTTAATTGCTCAATTGCTTACGTGAGGGGTAAGGAAATGGAATCAGTGAATGTTCTTGCAAAACTTTCATTACCGATCATTGAGTGTTACTTTTTATCAGATGGTAATAACAGTTGTTTTAACGAAATTATAAAAAAAATGATATAAGGAAAAAAGAAGAATGTTCATTATTTAAGCAAGCATTCAGGGAAGAGCAATGTACGATTAGGTGGTACATATGTGATATAAATATGTGCTTGTAAGTGTAAATAAATAAATACTTTCTTGGTTATATTTATATTTTATTATTATTATTGTATGATATAATATTGTATAATAAGCATTATAATAATATCGTAGATTCCTTGGACTTTATAATTTTGAAGAAAGAAGACAACGACAGTGTGTTCTAAAAAAGTAAAGAATGATTTGGAAAAGTTTACCATTACAGAATCTCGTATGCTAGAAGGAAGCGAGTTTTTTTAAGCAAAATGAAAAATCTAGAAGGGTTTTAGCATGAAGAAAGACCGGAGATGGTTGGACAAAGCTGGATAGAGGATCCAAAGAAAAGTATCAGTGAACGCATGAAAGAATATTGAAGACAGAAAAAAACTCTAGCAGAATAAAAAAAAAAAATTTAACGTGATTTGAATTGGTCAATATGGAAAACAGTGGAGAGAGATTTATAACTTTTAATATCTAAAGTTGTATCTAACCCAGTTAATATAATTAAAGTTGAAATGGGCTTTTAGGGTTAGAAACAAGTAAATTCCTACGAATTTATTAACCGTTGAGCCGCTTAATCCGACCAGTAAACGTTCTAGGGGAAGACCGAGGCGTAAGTGGGAGGACTGAAGTAAGAAGGGTTATCAAAGCATTTAATATTATTAAAATGTTACCAAGAGAATATTTTACCCCCTGGAGGAAAAGGAGGTGCGGTTGCACAGGAAAATGTTCGTCATTCATAGATAAATCGTAGTTGCTAGGATCCCTACGGTGTTTATTACCAAAAATTTGATTCATTACTCAACCCACATTTCTCCTTAATGAAGTAAGGTGGTCTAAAACTAAACCGAGTTAGTTTACACCTGAATGACCATCTTCATCTGAGAAAACATTGAAACTTCCCGAAGAGGCAATAACTTGCAGGGAAGGAGATCATTGAGGACATTACCGACCCGTTACCTGTGAATGCCAACTAGATCCAACCCAACTGCGAACCGTATTAGATAAATTGTAGCCCTTTAGGCGAAGGGACTGGCAATGAATAACAAGTCGGCTATCTATGGCCGAGGACCCGTCGCTTTCCGGGTCGGATAACCGTCCGCTTAGCTTCGAGTGATATTGCGGTCATTCCTAGTTCCGTATCAATAAGCTGGTCATCTGTAGGTGTCCATCCAGGTATATTACTTATACGATAAAGTTTTATGGAACGGTGTGAGGACCCAAAGGTACTTTATTAATCTTATATACACGGATTAACAACAATTAATAAATTAACAGCAACAATTAATCAACAAAGTAATGAAAAACTTTATTAAAGTTTTAATCAAATAATCCGTTAGTAATCAAATAAGCATTTATTTGAGAAATTATTCAAACGCCATTTGACACATAATATATTTTCGATCTTCTTTTGAAAACCTCTTATAAGTTATTCTCGTGGAAGCGTGTATGGAGAAACCACCCATTGAAGGCACTCCATGGTTCATCTCTTGGTAATAGATCCCTGCTCCAGAGATGGTTCAGTCTCCTTACCGGATTCTGTGGCAATATGGCTGTCAGTAAGAATTGTACCACAATGTTTGGGTGTCCAGCAAGTAAGTCATAAAATTGTTTGTTGTTTTTCTTGATTGTATCAGTCACGAGTGGTATGTTGAGATCTTTGTGTAATGATTTATTAGTAATGTAAAAGGAACATTGTGCAATATAACGAAGGAATTTTGATTGAATGATTTTAAAGGACTGTAAGTGGGATTTTTCGCATGAGCCTCAGACTTGCGAAGCATTGGCCCATATTGGTTTAAGTAGTATGCTGTTTATTATAATTTTGTTAGTTAAGGATAGTTTATTTTTGCGGTGAAGTACTCGTCTCGGCAGTGAGAATCGGTATTTCAACCTTTTCTTCAAATTAGTCACGTGAGATTTCCAAGTCAGTGTTCTGTCCATCGTAAGGCCCAAGTATTTTGTCTGTGTTTGTCTGGGGAATGTTGAATGTCTGGGGGTGTGTTGTAAATTGTTAGAGGAAGCAGTCTGAATATCTAAGTGTAAATGTTACATAGTTATATTTTTGTATTTTAATTTTTATACGTCATTTATCGTGCCAATTTTTTAATGAATTTAAGTGTGTCTGTAGGTTTTGAGAAGCTATGTTTGGATTAGTACTGGTCGAAAGTATACAGCATATACTTTGTTGTTTCTGGTGACTGTGGGATGGCGTAGGGGCATATAGAGTACTGTCCTGCGGTACTTCTGCATTAATTCGGCAATAGCCGGAATGTTTACCACCCTGATTAACAATAAAAAACCACTCCTCTAGATACGATTTTAAGATTAGATAATATGCCTGCGGTAGAACTAATTTCATTTTGCACAGGAGACCATCGTGCCACAGTTTATCGAATGCTTGTGAAACGTCCAAGAAAGCTACTGCGCAATATTCCTTCTTTTCTGGCGCCACAGCAATTCTATCAAACAATCTGAATTAAATCTACAAGACATTGTTGTGTTGTAGAATGTGCAGACCTAAATCCGAATTGGTGGTTAGGTATTAAATTATTTACTTCTAATAATCGATAGATCCGTTTTAACAACAATTTTTCAAATATTTTGGAAAATAGTGGTAAAGGACTACTAGGCCTGTAAGACGTTACTAGTTCTAATGACTTGTTTGGCTTTTGGATCATTTTTGCAAATGAAAATTTCTATACTAAAAGAAAATATGTAAGTCAAAGAATATAATTGTAGATAGCTGTCATAGTTATTGTATAGAAATATGAAGTCTTTCCTAGGAAGAATTTGTACAAGTTTATGTGTAATAAGATCAAAGCCAGGTGATTTTCTGCGTGGTAATTTTTTATACAAGATTCTACATATGAAGGATTGATTGGTGGGGGTGGTAAAGACAGAGGAAGTGGCGAAGTCAGAATTTGTTGGACGTCAGAGCAGTGCTGTAGGTCAAGTAGGTCGTAGTGTGGATGAAATACGTCTCTATGATGAGATGCGAGTAGGTCTGCTTTTTCTTTATCACTTCTGGCCCATGAGTTGTCAGAATTACGGAGAGGCGTCATTTTTGTATTGACATTGATAATGGCATTGTTTTCTTAATCTATAGTTGGTTTAGTAGTTGTTTGTCACTAGGATATCGAAATCTTTTCAATTGGTTCAGTGCACGTCTCTTTTCAATAATAAAGGGCCTTATTTCACTCTCGTATCCAATCCTAACAATCCAAAATCCTTGGTTAAATCATCAATGTTACTTACTTTGTTACAAATAAAGTCATCCATAATGACCTTTTTGTCACATTGATACAAGGAGGTAAGGGTAGTACCCCATATTTTCTATTAAATAAATTGTATTATCTTAATTGCTTCACCATAGAATTGTTAAATTTAGGTTGAAAGAAAAATGCATATAATTTTCTAAAATTTTTATTTATTTTTTTATTTTTTATTAATTGATATTTACAACTGTATTACAATAATACATCAAGTAAATGGGCTAAGCGATACACAATGACATGTAAAAATGACAAGTAGAGAAACTACCCACTGGTAGTACTCAAATCACAAGTTCAACTAAGAAGTCACGGGGCCATCTTCTTTTCAGACGCCTCGGAGAATTATCGGGAATTGAAGAGGAAGCTAGGATTGAAACTAGAGGGTTTGAGCGGAAATGAAGTTTGTTGTGAAAGGATAGATAGCGGGTTCGGGCCAAATCAGCAACAAATGGGACATTAAGGTCATTACGGATGACTTTATTCTTAACAAAATAAGGAGCATTAAGGATTTTACGAAGGATTTTGGATTGTAGGGATTGGATACGAGAGGAATTCGATGGCTTAGTGGAGCCCCAAAGCTCTACTCCGTAGGTCCAAATAGGTCGTATGATGGTCATGTAGATGAGTATTTTGTAATTAATTGGGAGCTTAGAGCGCTTGTCTAGTAAGTGTTGAAGTAGTTTCTAAAATTAATATTCAAATACTGGCTTAAATTATAACAGACACAAATAACCAATTTTGCGTATTTTATGGTACTATAAATATTGTTAGTAAATATTTAAATAAAAAGAAATTTAAATGAATATTTTAAAAATGAAAATTATTTAATCTTTACATATCATTAATTGGAGCGCTCGTCTTCTGATCCCACTTTTATTGTTATAAGGTAATTTGATTACAGTATGCTGTACAAATACCAAAATGAACTTGGCAAGATTAAAAAAAAAACATTAAAAGGATTAAAAATACAAGGCCCAAGGAACGGATGAGTTGTACATTTCAATTTAGAGTAGTGCTTCAGTCCTGGTTCATAAAGAGAAATTTCACGGGAGCCTTTTTTAGGAAAAATTTCAACGATGGATGTTCTTTCATGTGTTACAGAGAAATTATTGTCAGAGTGTAGTAAAAATGAAATATATTTTTAATGTAAAGTTTAACAGTAAATTGCAAATCGCTAATAATAATACTATTTTTCGTTTGTATCACGACGTTACAGTGGGAGTCCTTAATTCTGCCTATGCAGGTGTAATTAAGATGTGGATCATAAAAGAAAACATGACGCTGCAAGGTATCGGGACCCCAGTTAAGGTCCTGCACGAAGAACGGGATAACCAAGGATTTTATACTCCCTTTAATTGTTAATTTGGTTATAGTAGTATGTTATGCTAACCACTACACCACAGATGACCTTCTCCTTATCGTTTGTTCACTTATTTACTTCATCGTCTCTATCAGCTTCTGCTGTTCATAGAAGATTTCTTAATCGTTTGTACTATAAGCACTATTCACCGTTTTTTCGTCAGACAATAATTATGCATTTTAATCAACGATAAGCTGGATAATATTATAATCCATGTCGTTTCATATTTCTCCTTAAATAAATTTATGGGCATATAATTAATATAGCAAACATACATTTTGAACCTATCGTGCTCTGAAATGTTTGTTTAATTTATTTAACGTCTCTTTATGCTACTATAGTAAATGGGAAGGTTTTACTGTGGGAGTCCTAAATTTACCCAATCCAGGTAAGACCTAGGAAAGGGATCTTTAAGGAGAATCTCACATCGTACAGACTCGGAACTCCCTTTAACATCCCTTCCGAAGGACCGCATAACCAAGGATTTTTTATTCCCCTTCTTCTTCTTTATCTTCCTTCTTAGTGCCTCTCAGCGTGGAGGTGCCCCAATCCAGGACAGCCAAGCTCCTCGATCTCCAGCCAGCGCTTTCATCTTATTCATATTCCTTCCCTTCCTTTCACCAATCCTTGAGATTTGGTCCATCCATTGCAGTCTAGGTCTTCCTAGAGGACGACGTCCGGTTGGCCTGGCTTCAAAAAACTTCTTTGGGCCCCGGTCCTCATTCATTCTGCACAGATGACCAAACCATCCCAACTGTCTCCTCTAAACTGTTTCCCTGCAGGCCCTCTCAGGCCTCCCCTTATCCTCTCATTCCTAACTCTGTCCCTCCTTGTTTTCCCTGCCATTCTCCGGAGGTATTTCATTTCAGCAGCGGTAACCCTACTCCAGTGCTTGTCCATCGGGACCTAGCTCTCGCTTCAATCAATAAGGGTAGGTAGGCATATGGACTTAAATATGTGCAGTTTTACACTATTTTCCAATTCCCTTTTCCCCTCCACTGAGTTGCATTGCTGGTAGTATATGCTATTAGCTTTCTTAATTCTGTTTCAGAGCTCTTGGCCCATTTTCCCATTTCTGCTGAGCACTACTCCTAGGTAGGTATATTACTGCTCTGTCTCCATGTTTTCTCCTCTGCAGTGAATCAAGACCTCCTTTCTTCACGACCAATGTGCATCACCTTGCTTTTTCCCTTCCTTTCCAGCTCTGCCTCCCATCCCGTAACCGCCTGTTGTAGATGTTCCTTGGAATCGGCAATGAGGACAATATCATCTACGAAAACCATTGCTTGAGTTAGGATTGTTCTTATGTTCCACGTTCCCACGACCATCCGTGCTCTCCTCCGCTTGCAGATTTTCAATATCTCGTCCATAAAAGTGATGAAAAGAAGAGGACTAAGGCTATACCCCTGTCTAACACCCCTTCTCACGGCGAAAGCCTCAGACATTCTTCCATTTATTCTGACTAAAGCTTTGGAGTCATGATACGTGCATTTTATGGCATTTATTAATGCTGTGGGCACATTTTAAGGGGCTAGAGCTTTCCAGAGATCTTCTCTAGAGACTGAGTCAAATGCTAATCACAGTCCAGGAACGCTAGGTACAAGCTCTTTCCTCTATCCCATGTCTTCTCAATAATCGTCTTCAGCGAGACCTGTGTTTGTCCGTGTGGTCTAAAAGCTACTTGTTCCTCTTCCAATTTGTCTTCCACGATTGATCTGAGTTTTCTTTCCAGTATAGAGGAGTAAAGTTTATAGACTACAGGGGAAAGACATATAGGCCTATAGTTTTGGCATTCACTCGAGCTATCCTTCTTGTGGATGATGATCTTACGTCCCCACTCCTCAGGCATAGATTTGGAAGAGAATATATTCTGAAACAAGTCTTGCAAAGCTTTATGTAGTTGTAGGCTCAGAAATCTTATAAGTTCTGGGGCAACACCGTCTTTGCTGGCTGCTTTGCCAAACTTCATTTTTTCTATTGACCAATCTTCAATTTTTATAGCCCATGTGACATCTTCCTCCCATATCACATCATCATATTCTTCTCTTTCCTCTGTTTCCCGCCTGTCTTCCAATCTCCGTTCCGAAGCACCAGAAAACAATACAGAATAATGGCGTTGCCATCTATCCAGTATTTCTCTATCTCCAGTAATCATTCGCCCTGATTCGTCCTTAAGATTTCTAGGATTTTTTACTCACTATTAAAAAATTCAAGGGCCACCTACGAGGTTACGAACCCGCGATCTTGGCCTTAGTAGTTTGTTCTGCTAACCACAGGTCGCCCCTTCATTTAATGTCTCTTTATGCTAATATCGCTAGTAGGACGATTTTACTATGGGAGTCCTAAATTTAGCCTGTCGAGGTATAATTAGGATAGGTATCTTTAACGGGTACCGTACATGCTCAGGACAATCATTTTACCTCCACTCAGAAGGACGGCATAATCATTGTATTTACTCGCTTTAAAAAATCACAAGACCACCTGTCGCGATTATGGGCATAGAAGGTTGCCAGGAAAACCACTACCACAGATCCTATGATGTGAAACGTAATTAATTTAATATTACACATTCCTGTGAGGAGGACGAAGTTATTTCGCCTTTCTCTTCCCTGTTTAAACATTTTGATTTATTAGGTTGTTCTCGCAGATGTGGTCCACTTTTCGTTACCTCTGCCTGTCCAAAGTGATCTTCTTTCAATGCAAATCCAATTAGGTCATCCTAGGTTTATTTAATTATCATTTTTATGTTCGAAACACTCTACAAAATAAATTGTTTTCTAAAATATACAATTAAAAATGTTTAAGAAATTTGTTAAAGGATGAGAAAAAAATATTTCATGTGAGACTAAAGGTTAGAACAGTAATCTCGGAAGTGAGGAGAAATGCAATATCGGTGAGAATGAAGGAATATTGTACAAACTGCGAGGAAGCGTCAACCTATCCATGAAGCAGTAATTGATTTAATGTACACCAAAGTAGGCAATTCGAAAAAATAATAATTAAAAATATTGTAGTTATTATCATTAGCAGAATTACTTTAATTGTCTCATTTTAATAAGCCTGAAACATATTTTAAGAGATACATCATTTCTGCGAAACCAATTCATTACAAAATGCAAAACTGAAATTTAATAATACAATATTGTTTTTCAGTGTCTCAGCTGTCCTATTCTAGAGACATGACGAGTATTATACAGAAAAATCTTATCCTTTTTTTATCCAGAAAAATCTACAAATTTCAGGGAAACCACATTGGAATATACTGATTAAAACAAAAAAAAAACTGTACCACCACAATCCATGAAGGGTCTGTGGCTAAAATACATGGCAGAAACTGTACTGTTTCTTGGTGGACAGTTGTGCGTAGAGGTGATTTCTCCAAGATCACGCTCAACTACAAGACTTCCCCCCTTATTTAGGGTACCCTTTTCAGAGTTTCTTTTCCTGTTGATATCTGTTATTCTAAACAGTCCCAGAATAAAGTTACTTTTCTATTCTATTCTACCCTCTGTATTTGCTGATGGAACAGACTTTTACGTTCTACTTTTCGCAAATATGGGACAGGGTTATGGTTTGTTGTATCGTAATACTAATGACGTCAAAATATCTATTCATAACCATTGCTCCGAAATTAGCTTTTGAAAAAAATATATAGAATAATTTATAATATCTAAAAATGATGATTACTCGTTAAGTATGATGAGAAGACTATTCTCAACATCATTTCGCTAATATAAGTACAATAACTACAAGAGTTAAGCTGCTAGTTCAGATCTAGGTTAGGCCAGAGAATATGACCTTCGTGTAGCGTTTCTTTCTTCGCGTGTTCCGGCCTTTGCAATGATTCCTAGTCGATTCGTTGTAAATGCCTTGTTGTTGAGCAGATAGAAACAGAGATATCAATCCTGCTCAGTTTAATTTTTTTTTGTATTATGAACCGGCTTAATTACTTCGTGAATCAATTATATTAATATAAATTATAATATAAGTGATTAATCAATTGAAACATATCCCATCTTATTAAGGAATAATATTATTTCCAGCAATCTATCATGTGTTTTTGTTCAAATAATATATATTTTTTAGTTATTTCATTTGAAAAAAAAATTTCAAATTATTATACTTCGATTTTTTTTTTAATCCTAAGCCCACCTTCCGGGCAATGAACTTGTGATTTTGGGCCACATTAAGTTGTTATGCTATCCATTGCACCACAGGTGTCCATAAATACGTATGTATACAAAACGTATTTATAATACGTCCATGCTTTGGTGCAATTTTTATGCATTTACCCGGACTGAGAAAAACAAATTAACATGAACAGTGCGGCACCAAGGATAATATAAGTGTTTTATGCTATTTGGTGTTTTATGCAGTATGTGGTACTGCGCTGTTTTGAAATTGTTTCGTTTTTATCAACCTGATGATGGTGGTCTAAAAATGTATTATGAAATGTTGGCAAATAAATAAATAATTTTTGTATGAAGTTCTTTGACTGCACCCGGAACATTTCCAACATTGCTCAGGATATCTGAGGCCAATCATTTTCTCATCAATATTGTATATGAAGAGAATTCCTTTGATGTGATCCATTAATGGTTCGAACAAATCGCGTATATGTAGCGTGTTGTATTTTACTATAAGGTTTAAAACGTTATAAACCCCCAAGCCGGAACGTCAAGTTGGTAAGAAGCTACTCTTTTTCTAAGCCAACGGTACAAGAATTGGCAGATAATACATTCAAATGCCATGTTGCTTTCCGATTTAAATGTACTCACTTTAAAGGGCTGAGTGAGCACGGGATATCGAGGATCTGGAGGGTCTGCGGTTCCAACGGGATCCAGTCATAGCTGTTAATCGATTAGGCTAAAACAGATCTTTATCTTTTATCAGATCTTGATCTTATATTTTAGCAGTTATTAGTTGATCTGAAGAGAGTCTATCTACTCCTTTAACATAGGAAAACTCATGTATACTAAAACTACCAAAAAACTCGTGAACACTGTAGAGAGATAACCCTACAGGCATCGGTGGAACGAGATGTGACGAGGACGGTCTGAATTCCAGCCTTCCAAACGCAGGAACACATTTACATCCAAATCACCTTGTTAATTCTTGAACACCTTCATCTGGTCTCCAGTTGTCAAAATAAACCCTAAGAATAGTAGAATTAGTTAGCCTTATGTTCATGGCCATTTCGTCATTGTAGGACATCAGTCTGTAAAGTGTGTAAAACAAAGCGTTAAAATAGGGTTACCTTTAGTTTTGCAGGAAATTAAATGATGAAAATTCAGTAATAAATAATAAATTTGATCGCTATTGTAGGCACTTGAAATCTCTTAAACCAGAATTATTGGTGAAAAATTAAAATAATTAAAATATATCGCCTGTTAGTATTTTAGTATAGTAAATGTTAAAGACAATACCAAATTTTATAAGTTCGTATTTATGCACCTTTGCGCAAACACCGTGGAATATATACATATACAACATATATAAAATTAATACATATACATATATATATACAACTAACTAAGCAGTTTTTTGAGGTACTGGAATGTAAATAAACTTTTAAGATGAACAAATTACAAAATATTAAAAAATTAAAATTAGTTGTTTAAGTATTAACTCTTTCAGGTTCTTCAATGATTATCCCATTTCCAAGGAGGACCATTATAATCCGTGAAGTGAATTCGGTTCAATAAATAGGAATACTTATACTGTGTTGAGTAGCGTGAATTAAAATTTAAAATACTCCCGCACTGGCCATTGCTGTCTATTAGGCCTTGAGAGAGGTGGAGACGTCCACCCACCTAGGAGGCATTGAGCAAAGATGCTTCCGCCAAGACGCCACGAGACAGGAGATGGGCCCTATTGTTGTCCTACGGCGTGCTGTCGCCTTTAGCAACCAGACGTTCCCAAGTGAATGATTGATAGGAGGTAACGATTCTCAGGAAGATAACGCGACTAAACAGTATGTTCCTTTCATTAAAAAAACGTATGCATCTTTTGACCAATGATCGCCATAGCCGAGTTCGCCGAGTGCCACAACTTTAGAAATTAAAGACAGTTGAATTAATTCATCGTGTCGCCCAGCTACAGTTAAGACCAGATTATTAGTGCACGTAGACTATTGCAAAACAGACTATCATTGTTGTGCATTTTTTCTGTTTCCTGTATATAATTATATTCTTAGTATTCTTTTCTCTTTGTTTTACTATTCTTTTTTTTTTCTTTTAACTTTAATTTAAGATTCATTTGTTTTTCTCTGGCCTAGTTATAAGTCTTATATGTTATTGTGCATTAGTCGTAATAAATCCATGTTTCAGCATCTGGAGTAGTTTGATGAAAATTTCCTTACATTGATCATAAACATTTCTTTTGTTATTCTAATCAAGATAAGAGCTTACTGTTTCTTAGCCAACGGTTGTGGAGGAAGATGGTATGGGCGTGATCACGCCCGACTGCCATTTTTTTACTTCGATTTAGGTTACCCACTTCATAGAGGCTGGGAGAGCCACAGGAGGGTCCACGGCTCTTTATAGAATATACAATGTATCTACCTGAACCGTATTCGAACTGCTCAGTAAACCTACGTCCTACAAACCAAAACTGGAATATATACTTAACTAATGGAAAAGTATGAATATATTTGAAATTATTTAAATTTTTAAACAAAGCTAACATATTTATATTATATATTATTATATTAGCTAACATAAATTAAATAATTAATTAAATTACAATAGCCCAATTCACAGATTGGGCAAAAACATTTCGCCTTCGGACTTCGAAGTCTTGACATTTTATTTTATAAAATAAATAATATATTTAATATTCAAATTTAATTGTTTAAATAGTTTATATTTTCTATTCACATTATAGAAAATAGATTGATTTAATCCAGACGATATAACCTCAATCCGTAAAAGCATGAAGTGATAGGTATTGAATATATTTCGAGGCTGTGTTCCCAATCAGCCAACATTAATTAATTTTAAATGATTAATTATCGCGTTTGATACGTGGGAGATTGAATGTTTAATATCCCACCGAATTTACCGAAATAGGGAAGTTGAAATGTTTGAATTACATTAAATGAAATGCAACCGATTCCCTGTTCCATTGAATATAAACTAGCAATCTCAGATTTCTACCTGATCTTATTAATAGTTTTCACGTAATTAATCTTAAACAAATTAATAATATGATAATTTAGAGTGAGAATCCCTTAAATTTCCATTGCGATTTTTACCAAGTAATTTTCTAATGAAATATTTTAATAAAAGGTTATGCATCCTTAATGCTTGTGTGTCTCGGTGTTTCATTTATGATAAAATAAATATGAAACATTTATAATGAAAAGGGAGCGGAGTGATTCAGTGGTAGAGCGCAGTGTTGCTATGCCTGGGTTCAAATCTGGCACACTGGCAGACTTTTATTTAATCCGTTAGCGGCCGGAGATGGTTCCTTTGCAATCTTGTACCCTCCTGGTGCTCAACCAGCCTCTATAAAATGGGTACCCAAAATAAGTGGGGAAATCTGGCGGCTGAGGGTGATCTAGAACAAATCACAACCTCCCTGCACAACGAGAAACAGTACAATCTCTACCATGTACTGAATCCCAGGCCCTTCATGGGTTATAGTGGTACAGTTTTTTTTTTAAGTTAACTATTTTAGAAACATTAGTTATTCTCAAACTAAACTAATCCAAAAAGTAACAAATCTAATAAATTATATATATATATATATATATATATATATATATATATATATATATATATATATATATATATATATATATATATATATTCATGAGAAGCGAGGTGATGGTTGACTGGAAGTTAGACGTAAGGAAGAAAATAGTTGGGGGTGCAGTCAAATAAAATAATATATATAGTATAATAATAATGAATTATTTACTACTTCGTTGAAGGATGTCATTGTTTTTATTTTAATTACAATGACACCGAGTCTGATAGATTTTATCACAAAAAAACTATTGAAAAACCGTTGAAATAAAAATGTTACAATCATATTCTTATTGCCTTTTTATACCAATAGTTTGAGCTTTCTAATATGTAATTATAAGAAATGATAAAAATAAAAAAATATTTTAAATTTAGTTTCGGAGAAAAATCAGTTATTTGGTCAGTACCTTTCCAAAATCTTTCATCCACATCCTGATATCATTAACCCAACTCACATTGAACATATAAAAGAAGCGTTAGATGTTCCCCTCCAAATGTCCCTCCCACCCAAAGCCTTCCATCCTACAGAAATATCCAACATTATACACAGATTACCTTCCCGCAAAGCTCCTGGGCACGACCTCATCACAATTCATATCTTAAAACACCTTCCTAGAAAAGCCATTCTATTCCTTACCTATATATATAATGCTGTACTCCGCTCCACATATTTTCCTGACCTCTGGAAACTATCCATTGTAAAAATGATACCCAAGCCTAAAAAAAAACCAGAATACCCTTCCTCTTACCGTCCTATCGCTCTTCTACCTTGTATGGGTAAAATCCTCGAAAAACTCATCCTCAAACGATTGCACCCCATCCTTGATGCAAATCACATAATTCCAGATCACCAGTTTGGATTCCGACCATCCCACTCCACTATTCAGCAATGTCATCGTGTGGTGGATGTAGTCTCCTCTGCATTAGAACGTGGATCATATTGTTCGGGCGTCTTTCTTGACGTGGAACAGGCCTTCGACCGAGTCTGGTATCCGGGATTGCTCTATAAACTCCGTCAATTTCTACCACCTACCTACTTTCTCATCCTTCAATCCTATCTCACAAACAGAACTTTCCAAGTAAACCATAATAATGTCTATTCATCCCTCTTTTCCCAATCTGCTGGTGTTCCTCAAGGTAGTATCCTTGGCCCAATCCTTTATACAGTTTATACAGCTGACATCCCAACTCATCCTAATACTATCCTTACCACATATGCTGATGATACATGTGTATTATCAGTCAATACCAATCCAGTTATTGTATCCCAAAGCCTCCAATCCCATATCACTGATCTTGAAGAATGGTGCCAGAACTGGAGAATTAAAATAAATTCTCAAAAATCCCATCAAATCACTTTTACCTTACGTCGTAAACCAATGACTTCCTGCCCTTCAGTATCCTTAAATAATATCCCACTTGTGCCTGTAGAACAGATCCGATACTTAGGGTTGCATCTCGACAAACGATTAACCTGGAATCCTCATACAAGACTGAAAAGACAAGAAACCGCTCGACGTTTCAGGCTACTTCAACACTTACTAGACAAACGCTCTAAGCTCCCAGTTAATTACAAAAGACTCATCTACATGACCATCATACGACCTATTTGGACTTACGGAGTAGAGCTTTGGGGGTCCACTAAGGCATCAAATTCTTCTCGTATCCAATCCCTACAATCCAAAATCCTTCGTAAAATCCTCAACGCTCCTTATTTTGTTAAGAATATAGTCATCCATAACGACCTTAATGTCCCATTTGTTGCTGATTTGGCCCGAACCCGGTATCTATCCTTTCATAACAAACTTCATTTCCACTCAAACCCTCTAGTTTCCAACTTAGCTTCCTCTTCAATTCCCGATAATCCTCCGAGGCGTCTGAGAAGAAGATGGCCACGTGACCTTCTTAGTTGAACATGCGATTTGAGTACTACCAGTGGGTAGTTTCTCTACATGTCATTATATCATATCATTATGTATCACTCAGCCAATTTACTTGTTATATTATTGTAATATAGTTGTAAATATCAATAAATAAATAATAAAAAAAAAAAAAAAAAAAAAAAATTTAGTTTATGGGCACAAGATTTTTGATTAAAATTACATTAATGATAGATTTTTTATCCAACACTTCTAATGTTTATATACAATATTATCTACCTCGATATTACTTTATCCAGTGCAATATTTTTATCCACGGTATCAATGTAATTTGGGGTTTAGTATCCTCATATAACAAAAATCATTCAGAAGATTTACTATTGAGTTCTATTCCATTTCCTTTTTTTTAGAAATTCATCTCTGAGGCATTAATTTAAGAAAGAAATGGTAGAACATTTCCAATGCGGGGCACTCTTTGAATGATGACTTGGCCAATCCATTGTTATAAACCCTTCAATATTTCTCCTCGTCCCTGGGCTTCAAGGTAGCTAGGAATGTTTTCATTTTCCTACATATCTACGATTTGAAATATATTTGACTATTTTACCTCTGGAAAACGATTACTTTATTAAGGATATAAAATGTAAAAATACTGACAACTATAGTTTGTCGCTCTTATTCGTGTGTTCAACACTGATTTAAAAAAAAAATTCTTTTGCTATAATTCGAACCTACTGTACCGCATTATTCAACGAAACTGCAAACAAATTAGGGCAATACTGAAATATTATAGATATTATTGTTACGGGCTACTGGGTGTAAAATGGACTAAACTATTACTTAATTCAAGAATCTAATATTTATTAACAAATTAGAAAGAATACAATGAGATTATTTAAAACAGTTAAATTATTAAACTAATATCAATTTACAATAATAATATTCTACTAAATGTTATCTAATTTCTAAGATAATATACAAATAATATAAGATATTGTTTATACTAAGTAACTAAACTATTTATATAAATTTGTACAAATACAATAATATTACACTATAGTTTACAATTACAAATTAACACTTACAGTTCGCTAACTAAAGTCCACCGACCGTAAGACTCTCCAAATATGACAAACTGCCACACAGTTTATTACACTTATTACACGGCCACTAATTGTCACTGTTGCTCACTAAGCACTTAATACAGACTGATACTAATACTAACTAACTCACACACACTGCCACTAGTTAACGACTGCTACTCACTGGCTTATTACTACTAGTCTTAATACTGAACTGCTTATTACTGACTGCCGCGGCCGAAAACGCTGTCCTTTTTATATAGGCAAGGTAGGTCGTGGTGGGGCATTACTCGGAAGGACCACCTAGTCCCATCGAGCCCGATCCAGAAGCTTCTACGCCATTCTATAATCCCTTCTGCTTAATCCCATTGTTTGCCTAATCCGCTCAGCCGGTCCTTCTTCCCGCTCTGACCGTAACACTGCCCCCTCCCTAAAAGTGCTCTGCCCCAGAGCATAGTCCGGAGAAATCGGGCGGTTATGAGCTTCCCTCGATGGAGACGCATTTCCTTTCCAGGGGTTGAACGTGCACACCAATATGGCGACTCCAGAGTTGGCGAATATCTGTTCAAGCATGTTCCTGACAACCTTCCACTCCAGGCCGTCATATCCAAGGCCCAACTTAGGGATCGCGAGCTTGGTGACACGCAGTCTCAGAAGCTTACTCCGCAGGTCGTCGAGGCTTCGCCGCAGTGCGTCATATGTGGGCTTCTGATCAGTAGCACACTTGGTAACTAAGTAGAACAGGTGTCGTCCTTCGTGCGTATAGTGGAGTGCTTTCCCGACGCTTGGTCCTTGGCGTTCCAGTTCCTCAGTTCCAGCAAACTTCTTCCTGAAGACCGTTGCAATGCCTCGGGAAGTCCTCAGATCTTCGGCGACACAATGGGCCAGAGAATAGTCCGCGGGTAACGAGAAGATATCTCTGTATACTGCCTGAGTTACTCCACGGAAACCTTGTACCTTAGGTTGTGCAACTGATACCTTACTGGTCTCCACGTTGTTGAGGTTCCTGACTTGCTGGTCTTTTGTCGGGCCATGGTCTCCTTTGTATGGGGCCAGTCTATTAAAATGGACTACCCTGGGTTTTCCTTTTGGCTGCTTTCTGATCCTATAGATGACGTCGTTTATCCTATTGATGATCTCAAACGGGCCATCCCAGGAGTTCTGAAGTTTAGGTGAGTAGCCTCGCCTCCTTCGAGGATCATGTAGCCAGACCAAATCTCCAGGTTGGAATCCACCTTTCTCTGCCCTGATGTCGTAACGCTCCTTCATTCTGTCACTGGCTCCCTGGATGTTTGCACGAACCTGCCGAAGGATGACTTCTTCGTCTCCCATCGTCAGCACACCTCTCGACATGTCCAGCTTGATCCCGTATGCCATCATGAAGTCCATGCCCAATATGACATCTTCATCGATCTCTGCCACGAGAGCGCGGTGCTTCAGATGTTGACCCCCGATGATGAAGGTGGCAACTGTCTCCCCGTAGACCTTGGCTGGCTGTCCCGTGGCAGTCCGTAATGCCCAAGTTGTTGGTAAGATCTTCTCAGCTGGAAGTGTCTTGGAGTTCAAGATTGTCATGCTCGCGCCGGTATCCACTAGAAGGCTTCGCAGCCGCCCGTTCACCATCCCATCAACGTAGAAGCTGTTCGTTCGGCTTCCTATCGACGCAACTCTGATGGCCTTCCTGGGGGCTTTGACGTTACGGGTTGGACATTTGCTTCTAGGATGTCCAAGCTGGCCGCAGCCCCAACAGCGTATCTCCTTCTTATGGGTCCTGAGAGCCTCCAAAACTTTTGTCACTAGGTCCTCGACGCTGGGGACTACATTTGGCTCCGCTTCTGCTGCTCGTACTCGCGCATGGCCCCGTACAGACTGTCTAACAGCCTCGAACTCCATGGCCTGGGATAATGCGTCTCCCAAAGTTTTCGGCCGGGCGAGCTTCACTGCTTGTTGTGTCTCTGGGTCCCGAAGTCCATCGAGGAATTTGTCGACAGCCAAGCTTTCGTAGACATCGTCGGTGACCGATGGGTAGGCGTTCCTCACCAGCCGGGCAATATCCGCTTCAAATTCCTGCAAAGTCTCGTTGGTCTTCTGGACCCTGCTTCTCAGCTGTGAGCGATACAGCTGGTCCATGTGGCGGTGGCCGAAACGCATCTCCAGTCTTCTCATCAGCTCACCGTAGTTGGACCGTTCCGACATGGGCATCCCCTGCAGTACTCCCAAGGCGTCTCCGCGCAGGGCCAGGCACAAAGCTGAAGCTTGGGTCTCCGGCGACCACCCGTGGATCGAAGCCGCTGTCTCGAAGAGAGTCATGTAGTCTTCCCACGGCGTCTTTCCGTCGAATACTGGAATGGTATTGTGAGTTGGTGGCGCCCCAGCATAGGCGGGTAGAATGGTGTCACGATGGCCGCCCTTGGAGGAATGGTCGGTGTTGTTCGTCGGTGGGTTGCTCTTACGTCCCTCGAGTGCTTCCATTCTTAGCCAAATTTCGTTCACTTTTTCTCCTAGCCTAGATTCTACATCTGCTACTTTATTATTTACATCGGCTAACTTATTATCTACATTTTCCATTAACTTAGTCTCTAATGTGCCTAACTTAGACTCTAATGTATCCATTAAATCATTTTTTACAGTACCTAGCTCATTTTTAACAGTGCTTAACTCATTACCTAGCTCATTTTTATCAGTGCTTAACTCATTACCTAACTCATTTTTAACAGTGCTTAATTCATTTTTAAAAGTTGCAGACAACTTGCTTAAATCAGTTTCAAACAGAACGTCATCTGGACTTTCCCCTAACTCTACAAAAAATTGACGCAAGCGATGTTGCAGTACACTTTTATTTCCGGAAGAATCCAGATCACGTTCTTCTAATTCCCGTTTTAAATCTGCAACTTTTAAATCCATTAATTTAAGACTTTGAGAAGCCATTTTTCATACAGTAGCCCAATAATTACAAAATAATAACAATTACACAAAATATCCCACTTCTGACACCAATTTGTTACGGGCTACTGGGTGTAAAATGGACTAAACTATTACTTAATTCAAGAATCTAATATTTATTAACAAATTAGAAAGAATACAATGAGATTATTTAAAACAGTTAAATTATTAAACTAATATCAATTTACAATAATAATATTCTACTAAATGTTATCTAATTTCTAAGATAATATACAAATAATATAAGATATTGTTTATACTAAGTAACTAAACTATTTATATAAATTTGTACAAATACAATAATATTACACTATAGTTTACAATTACAAATTAACACTTACAGTTCGCTAACTAAAGTCCACCGACCGTAAGACTCTCCAAATATGACAAACTGCCACACAGTTTATTACACTTATTACACGGCCACTAATTGTCACTGTTGCTCACTAAGCACTTAATACAGACTGATACTAATACTAACTAACTCACACACACTGCCACTAGTTAACGACTGCTACTCACTGGCTTATTACTACTAGTCTTAATACTGAACTGCTTATTACTGACTGCCGCGGCCGAAAACGCTGTCCTTTTTATATAGGCAAGGTAGGTCGTGGTGGGGCATTACTCGGAAGGACCACCTAGTCCCATCGAGCCCGATCCAGAAGCTTCTACGCCATTCTATAATCCCTTCTGCTTAATCCCATTGTTTGCCTAATCCGCTCAGCCGGTCCTTCTTCCCGCTCTGACCGTAACATTATAACTGGTGTTACAACTTCTCATGTAGGTTACCCATAAGTACCTCTTTCAGTCGAGCAGCTAGTTCCCGATGTTTTTGTAGTTTCTCTACAACAGTCTAGTAGATATTGTTATCGTTAGGGATCACATATTAATAATATTTGCTTTACTATCTCTAAACTTTGTAAGGAGGATATCTGTTCTGTGATTACTAGTATAAAGGTCTGTTATAATTCATTCATCATAATAGAACTCGTTTTTTTTTTTGTTTTTTTGGAGAAGTCTGTAATATGATGTCACATCATTCAATATGGTGATGTCATATAGGTTGCGTTTCACCGACAAGGCCTTAGGCTAAATGTTGGTCTTATTTTTTATATTATTATTATTAAATAATATATTGATATTGATAGTACCTCCTTTTTGAATTATCATTAATATTTTTAATCACTGTAAAATGAATTTAACGGCGTTAATAATGCGTATCGTTAATTAGACGGTGTTAACCCAATTTTTTTTTTTGTCCATTAAATTTAGAGTGCAAAGTAGCTGTTCTATGGATTTCATCCAATATGCCTAGTATTGTATTTTATTCTTATATTTACGTTATATTTTGTAGTGTTACGACCTTTGTCATTAAATGTCATTAAACAATATAATAATAAATAATATAGAAAAAATTATGCTGTTACTGTAAAATATTGATTTGTACGTAAAATAATAAAAAAAATCTTCTTCACACACAGAATGTTCTTGTTCTGTTATAAAATACATTTCCTTTAGTTCACTTTTTTCTGATAATATTACTGTATATTATCAGCATTGCTGGATAGGCCAGTGGCCAGTTACCAAAAAACGTCTTTAGGTTGCAATAAATTGAAGAGAGCAAACTTAAATTTGGATTTTTTGGAAAAAAAATTACCAATTTTCAAAGGGACGTAACTCAGAATGTATTAAAGCTACTGAGCTGCGGTTGTGCTCAAATTATAGAAAATTTAATCTACGTTAAAAATGGATACTATAGTGTTTTAACAACCTTCGAGTACCGGGCCGCTGGCCTATGGACGATTTGGCCTATCCAGACCGTTTCAAGGTTAAGCTCACTCATTTTTTTTTCAAATTTAAAAAGTATTCTAATAATACTACATTTTGTAGTACTTGAACTTTCTTGTTACGCTCAATGAGCTTCAATGATTTTATTGTTTCCTCAGGAATAAGGTGATTTGGTAGAAACTAAAAACAGAAAACAGCCTATAGGTGTTTCTATTCCTCTCTAAGCTCTTTATATATTGAGATATTGTTTCGCCTTATGTTATCTGCACATTGTAATAGGCAGGAACTTCCATCAAATTTGATTTGGGTGATCTTCGCTGCCTTGTTAATAAGCAAATCATTATTAACTAACTATCATGAATTGTATGAAAACTTAATTTAACTGTAGGTAGTGGAATACCGACTGGTTAATCTTATTATGAAAAAAAAATTTTCCCTCACAACATTGTTGAACGAGGAGATGGAATATTTCCAACAAGGCTACATGTGAGCTTCTGCCGGAGACATGTCATTGATGAGCTTATTACGTCACGAGATGTATTCTGTCCGGACCAGGGATGTCAATGTTACAGTCCCAACTTCTCAAAAGGCCTTTCGGTTTCTTCGATAACATTCTATTGTACCATATGTTACCTGCAAAAACGTTAGGTTTTTAGTGGAAAATAGTGTATCCCGCTATTCGAATGGAAAAAATAATATTTTTCATTCAAATACTCTAATTACATAACATAAGAGTACTATCAAAATAGCATAAAGAGTAGTGCGTGTTGCAACTTGCAACTATACACGGCAAGGAAGAATACTAAATTGAAATTTTATTTACTACATATATACAAATTTACGCATAACAAATTGAAAACATAGAATTTTTTAATTCCGGGAATACACAACATGTATTCATGATATTTTCAAGACCAGTCAATATGACAGGTTCGTATATTTAGGTATAACAAATAGATATCTCTGAAAATTAGAAGCGTTAGAACGAATTTATAATATTATTGTATACACAAATTTAATAAAAATCATGACATTATCGTACTATATTAAATAAGACTTAAAGAGTAAATGTTATAAATAAATAATGCAACTGGTCATTTTGACCGGTTCGTAGTTCTAGTGTTAAGGCAATCACCAACAAGAGCAAACCATGAGCACAGATCAACGGATTGAGAATGAACGTAGAAAAACCTAAGGTCGCTCTGGGCAATTCGAATAATATATTTCATTGCCTTCCTCTTTGTTACCAACTTCGCCAAAAAAAAGCCTTCCTATATACTTCCAAACCTCTGTTTGAAATTTTGGAATAATATTCGACCAGAGCCTGCCTAGGAGTGACCATATTTCCAAATAGCCTGATGATAAAATTGCTATCGTTGAACATTGAAAAATACGAATTCGTGATTATATCAAAAAAACACATCAACTCCTAATTTCACCAATCATATCTCTCCATTTGCACTACGACTGCCTAGTATACTCGAGAATTGCTGGTGAGCAGAAAACTGAAAATTTCTAGATATTGTTTCACTAGATTCACATTATGCTCCCATGTCACTAGATCGTTTGCTGAGTTGTGATGACTTAATAAAGTTTAAGGATTACTTCGTAGGTACCTACGTTGTTCTGTCTTATAAGATCATCACTACGTGTTTCTTAATTAATTCTCGAAAAGCCGGATCCCATCCCTTCAGTCTTTATATAACTGATTTTAAAACTATTTAAAAACTCCATCCTTAAAAAAATCCATTATCATTTTCGTTTATAAAACTTCATCATCCACAATTACAAATTAAAAACAGTTACTCCCACAACTTATTAATTATCAAACCTTTTCGAAGTTATAAAAATAGACATAAACATCTATGTATCTATCTATATGTGCAAATGTGTATGTAAGTTTCAGCTTTCAATTATTGATTGATATAGATTTTTATTTATAATTTAAATATAATAAACTTACTGATGTACGGCTGTGAAGTCTGGGGAGCAGCATCCTTTACGAAAAGAAAAAGATTGCAAACTTTTCAAAACAAGATCCTAAGAATAGCACTGGATGCCCGGTTCATCAGAAATAGTCAACTGCACCAAGAACTACAAATGAAAACAATAGACGACCACATAAAAAAAAAAAAAAATCAGAAAATTTCACACCCAACTACCAGCAGTTAAAGGAGCAATAAATTACAACATAGGAAAGCAGACATCATCTCGAAGACTAAAGTCCGGGTTACTGCAGGACATCTTATTATAAGTTGTATAAGTATATATTTCTAGTGATATTACTACCTTAAATTTATTTTCCAGCTATTTTATATTTGTAGATTTTTAGACATTTAACCAATAGTTATAACGATGTATTTAGTTAGGGGCGTCTCTTGTTCGAGACTATACCCCCCATAATCAATTGCTATCAAAAATAAAATAATCAATATTATAACAAAAAATAAAAAAAATATAATAATAGTGTAATATCAAACAATTGTAACTTTATTATTTAATTTAAAAGAATAAACTATTATTATTATTATTAATAAATATAATAATAGTATAATGTCAGACAAATGTTACTTAAATTATAGGTTTTTCTAATTCTTAGTGGACTAAGTGCCACGGAATAAAATTACCTTTCGTTCAACTATTCATTTTAATGAATTAAACTTATTTTAAAATGTAAATACATACTCAATCACATAAGAATTTATATTTACATATATCTTTATAAAATGTATGTTTTCTTAATGATAAATCGTTAATAATATTTATTTTTGCAGGTAAGTGGATATACGTGACTGCAATGCACTTAAGTACATTAAACGTAAGTAAAATGTTAAAGTATAGATATATTAATAAACCTAATCTAGTGGAAAATCAATAATAAGGAGAATTACTTCTAATACTCGTTACGAACCATATTGTTCTCTTCAAAAATATATTATGAAGGCAGATATATGTATATACTTTTTTTAAAATAAAATAAATAATGTACTAATACATCTGCATTCTCGTAGTTTTTAGGTTGAAATGGAGTTATTTGACTTCTTATAAATAAATAGCTATTCTTGTAGTGCCACTTATGCACCACGAGAATAACACAATTTCCCTTCCTTAAGTACCTCCCTACTACTTCGATAAACTTATTTTGGAAGAAATCCGACTATATAACTTATTCAAAGGGGCTGTAGATATTTTATACCTTGTGTTATATATTAACTTTCCTAATTAATAAAGGATACTTCAACCACTACATATTTTTATATTTCATATAAATTTATTTAATAGTAATAAAAATTAGTTAATAATAATTACAATAATTATATTACATTACATAAGGATACTTCAAACATTACATAACATTTATACAACGAATTATTGAAAAATAACGATTTTAGTTTACATTCATATTTATACCTTAACAAACATATATTTCAAACGATTTTAGTTGATATGTATATTAGTATATTATTGGTGGTAGATTCAAATATTAAATTTGGAGTGTTGAAATAAAAACTACACTGAGTTGCTCTGCAAAAAATAATATATATTTATTATAACATTTTTTTAAAACTTATTTTAATAACTCATATCATTATAGTCTTACCTGTTAAAAAATAAACGATATTAAAGTAAATATTTCACACACTATTTAAAAAATTATTAAATGTAAAACATGCACAATAAAGTAAACTAATGAAATCACAAATTATATAAGAAGATTAATAAAAATAAGGAAAATAATTTATATGAAACTTTATACTACAATAAAGAGATAAGAAGAGAAACAATGTTCTTACATAAAAAATTAATAATTAATATGTACACATGTAATATGCCTACATAATAATTATTTATTATTTATTTAAGGAAAACAAATTAAAAATAAGATAATATCCTAATTGTATCGAAAATATCACTCTCACTATTAAAAACATTTTTAAAAAACACCTATATTTCATTCAGTATATGATAGATCAATACCGAAAAACTTATTAGTATTAGCTTGTATTGACAGCATATTTCGAACGAAATTTTATTTTTAAAATTAAAAAAAAAGGGATAAAGTAATAAAAACATAAAATATTTTTAGAAGTATATTATCCGTAGTACCATTTTTAACTCTTATTGAGGAGGAAGGAAGCAGAAAAATTAACGCTTGCCTGGGCACTGCGGTTTTTATAACTTAACTGGGGGTAAGCCGTTACGAAATTGCTATATTTTACAAAACTGACTACGTTATGTGATGTCTTTAAGTGTCAGTAATATGAATTTGTTGATTTATTAGTTTAAAAAATACGTTTATTTCTATTAAAATTAGGATTTATTCATAGCAACAAAATGAGTTATTCTAGTCACTATTCCTACAACTTATTGAATTAAATTTGCAGGTTCAAAATATTTATAGAATTAGGAAGCTACTCAAAAAAAAAAAAATATTACATCTTAACTGTTATAGATTTAATAAAATTTAATTAAGTGGAAGAAATATTTATATTTGCACAGTTCATTATCTTAACTGTTTGTTTATGTCTTTATTTAACATCACTTTATGCTGCTATTGCTAATTGGACGATGCTACAGTGGGATTTATAATTTTTGCCAACCCACGTATAGTTAGAATAGGAATCGTTATGTAGTTCCTGACACCAAACAGGCTAGGGAACCCCATTTTATGTCCCTTCCATTTTAGCCAACGATTTTTTACGATCTTTAAAAAAAAGTTTAGGTCTACCTTAGGGGTCCAATCTTGTGCAGATTATAATAGTTTTCATGTTAATAGTAAAACACAAAATGAGTTTGAAATAGGTACTATTAAAAATAATATGTGTAGCTCTGGGAAAGTTTTGATAAAATTGATAAACGTGTGTATAGAAATAGAGCGAATGAATGAAAGGCGAAAATAATACTAACAGGATATTCTGTTACCATTATTTCCCTTCTGAATATGACATAAACCGTAGGTCAAAACGTTGGAACAAATAAAATAAGTTAAACTCTTTTTGTTTATATTATATTATTATGTTAAAATTTTAATATATTTATCTTTATATTTGGATGATATATTAACTAGCCCCCTTTTTCAAAAAATTCTAGTTTCTATCATCTAAGCCTTTTTGTCGTCGAAAGAGCATAACAGATACTGACCACGTGGGACGAAATTTGAATTTGGCGGTAAAACTGCGCAACCTCGCGGAGGGCCGGTGAACTAACGAGTGCAGCGAGGGCCCGGACAGGTCGCGCCTAGATCCCCGTTTTCCCGCGGAATCAATAGCCGCCAAAACCTTCCTGAGACCACGTCATTGAGGCGTGCCTGAGGGATGCGGGCCAGCGGCTCATGGGACAGGACTGGTGCATGAAGAGGAAGAATCGCCCAGTCAAGCGGTATTTTATCTTCTCATATCTTCTGCATGGCAGTACTCCGGAGCAATGGGCCCTTGAGTGTACCCTGGAGTTGTACCGGAGTCTGAGGGTACACCGGTCCATTCAATGGACTAATCGACTCCTTTCGATCCCGCAATCCGATCCATACGTTCCAATCCTCTCCTGCATCAGATAATTTTATACCAAAACGGACTGCATGCCTATGATTCGGTATTTGTTTGCAGAAAGATACCATTGCAATACCTATGCATTTATCCATAGATACTACCTTTTATGTTTTAGTTAAATGCATCAACTATCCACAAGCCTTTGTTTAAGCGCTTGGAAGTGGACGATGCAATAAAAATGGATCAACATTCAAGACAATAGTTGTGCTCCTTACTGAGCAATTACAACTGTTCTAATTAGCAATGCTTGATCATTTATAATTGGAAATGACACAATCATAATTAGATTTATATAATTCAATAACAGAGTTACTATCGTTATGAATCCATACATTGCAATGCCTTGCAGTTTGAGAATTACACCTTCGCCGTTGACAACTTAATTTGGAAGAGATAATTATATTTAAATAACCTCCAATTACACAAACACCCTGTACCAACACAAAATCATACATCCATGTTGTCATTAGTGTTAGTGTAAGAAGGTTAGCAAAGGATAGCAGTTGGGGAGGTTACCCCGGCAGTGTTATCGACTCCAGCACCCCCTAAGCAAAGTATTAGCCTTTTTTACCCTTCTGCTAACATTCACAAAAAAATCAGCAGCTTTTAAACGAACCTGCTGAGTGATTTTAAAAACGAAAACACGGCCAAAAGTATTTTATCTGCACTCAATCTCTACAGTTCAAATATATTTATTTACTTGTGCAACAATCTTATCACCTTACTACTCCATTTATGAGTATGCAAACAATAAAATTGCAGTTAAAAATGCACTAAGTTTCTTTTTAGAATTATTTATAAACAAATTTGTATAAAAAATTAATTTACAATAATCTGGAAATTCAACTGAGCACGCACTACATAAAGATTGTCAGTAATTTATTTCTTCATTAAAATAATTTCTCAAACATTTTTTCCTTGTTGTTCAGGATATAAGGAAACTTTTATTAATCATGAAGTAATTATATTTCAATTAAATGTCCGTTTTCAATATTAAAACGATGGAGTGATCTATCTAAAGTAATTCCTATAAAACTGTTTCAGTTTAAACTTCCTCAAATTAATATTATGTCTCACCAATGAATTGAAACAATGTATTCTGCGATAACATCCATAAGTATCAACGATATAACAATTGTTATTGTTATTACATCATCTTAAGTAATTAATTTAATGTTGATTTATACAAAAGTTGAGATCTTCAGAAAACAGAAATATAAAATCTAAGTTCGTCTACACTAGGTGTGTATTTTAATTACAAATAAGTCTTCATTTATTTCCATTGACAATCTGTAAATATTTATTCAATTACGGTGTTACGTTCAATGACAATAAATGAACTTAGTTGTTGTTAATATCATGCATTAATCATAATAGAAATATAATATCAATTTCGTTATTTATTTTCTTTGGAATAATTCGAAGACGAAGATTAAATATTTTGAACTTTAACGCACACAAAAAAATAAAGGGGTATATGAAATGATAATTAAAAAGATGTTAATGTTATAATATTAGTTAATGTTAAGCTATTTAATAAACGATTTTAAATTTCTGTCAAGTCATTTGATTTTAAAGTTCTGTATAATTGTATATTTTGAAGAAGTCTGCAATTAATAATTTATAAGTACTTTCTTTTTGAATAATATTAGTTGACCTTATATATAGAATTATTATATCTCATATTATATATGAGAAAGAAAATGGTCCGGGCCGAGGTAACAACAAATCTCTTAAACAGGTGCAACTGTTTATTGGAAACTCAACGTTTCGGCCCACATTGCAGGTCTTCTTAAGGGCTTATAATGATACAAAAAACAGTTCTCCTTATTTAAGAGCATGTTTTTACCTCCACCCAGACTATTTTCTTCCTGTTAACCTATAAGACCTATCATTTTATTAAAAATTATTAGCAGGTTTCAGAAATAATCGTTTCTGTTAGGTTAGTGAGGGAACCTCCACCGGTTAAAAATATTTAACGATCCTCAGTTAAAAACAAATTCTTTTGAATAAATTAGAAAGCTACTTGTAAAGAATAGCTTAGCATGTTCATCTTTTACAAATTTATTCGACATTCGTAGTACTGCTACTTAAATAGCTAAAAATTATTAATGTTTTGCTTATGTACTATTTTAATTATACCTGTCATGCTAAGTTGGTAGCGGGATTGGTGAGTGTGTTGCTATGCTAAAGGACCTGGTTTAAAATCCAGCTGTGCCAGATAAATTATTTTATCTACTAACAGCAACGAATAAATCCTGAGGTATCTACAGCCTCTGTAATGTGGATACCCTTCATTGGGGAAAAACCTCGCGGTTGAGAGTGATCTGGAAGTAAATTATAGAACTAAATTCTTCTTATTCACTGCCCTTTATTCCAAAGTTGTTGTACAATCATTCAAACTTAATACTCTTATATGTAGACATTAACGGTTTGGTTTGACACAGGATGTGCCGTTTTGATATCGGCATCGAACCTTAGGGCTCGCCAAGCCTTTTATCATTGTTGACTTAACCAGAAGTTCTAATTTGATTCTCTCAATCGCTATATGCACACTTCCGTTCGTCGGGGCAATCCAAATCAACATCCGTGAGATTAGCCTTGATGTAATCCCCCCATCTACTTTTAGGAACCCTACAATGACAATAACGCCGATACCTGAACTGGATTCTGACTCCCCTAATGATGGAACTCTCCCTGGAGGTGGAATACCTATAATTGAGGGCCGGTTCAATATCCCGTCCCCTTATTGATTCCGCGGGTATGAATGTACTCCCTTCATTGGAGTGGAACTGCCCGATCATCATAAACTGGGTAGCGAGCCAGTCAAGCAGATAGGCGCCCTGCCCTGCCCCCAATGCGTCTCATGTATTAATCGGTATCCTCAACTGTAATTGTCCACATGCAGCCAGTATCTGGGGATATCAGTAAACACTATAATATTGTATCTCTACTATATGCCTGTAAACTCAGTAAGCTATATTATACCTCTATTATATAAACAGTTTTTAACATATATTGAACTTATACAAGTAGTGCAGGATTGTCTAACCACAGCGCCGTGTAGGCTATAATACAGAATAACCCGGAAAAGCTACTTAGTCCTGGTTTTGTATAAGAAAATTTCAACGCGCTTTCTCTCACCACCCCTTCCATTCCTCCGCATTTATAATGTTAATCTTTTTAAGGAGTGACAAGTTATGAATATCTATTTCATTCCTGATATATTTGAGTATAAATTAAATCTGTAACACTAAACATATTAACGGAAACAGTCATTAAGCGCCGACAGGTAAACGACTGAGGGATAGAGAGAGGCGTCGGTGGGAGGACTGCGTAATTGCGACCTAGCGGATATTGGGTAATATTTAATGGACGGGATTTACTGAAAATGGTGGTTTTGGACTCTATGAGCCGTATTACTTCTTTAACATTAAAAATTCCTAATTTTAACCAAATACTGAATATAATATTTTTTTGAAATTCCTTTTACGCAAGATTTCAAAGATTCCAAGTATTTTTGAATATTGGGTAAATAAAGTCACTCATTTTCGTTCTGTTTATTCATGCGTATTGTACCATTCCGCTCACTCAATAGAATTAACTATCCCTGGACAATATTCATCGGGGCTTTATATAATCGTATTATATAGAGAGACATATTACGGTCCAGAAACGTCAGTCACAAAAAAAAATGTTTCCTGCCATTAACAAATGTGTAAATATATTAGGTGTCATAAAATAAGATTCGCAAAATATTGAATTAGACTGAAGAAGAGCGCCTAAAATGCGTTTTGAGAGAGAAAGGGCGGATTTCGGTTGGTCCGCCGCATGTTAGCCTCATGTATTTAATAATTACTAAGTCTGACGATACTATTAAATTATTAAATAAATAAAGGCTTAAAGAACCCGAAGACTCGATGCCGATACCATCAATCTATGTTTACAAACCTCCGTCCACGGAGCACCACCCAAACCCAAACCCGCTAGATCATTCCTGAAGCAATCCTCCCACCTACGCCTCGGTCTACCCCTCAGACGTTTCCCAGTCAGTACAGCGCCTTTTAACGTCTTGTGATTTCGTTTGTTACTAAGCCCAGGAACTTTACATGCCCATCTTAATCTTCGCGACGCTATCCCCTGATAATGTATACCGGATGAATGTTCCGGTTATGCTATTAAATTATTATTTTATATGAAACCTTAACGTCACGTGACGGGTTCCCTGTCTCCAGAAAATGCTTGTATATCCTTGACAAGCAGTAAATCCTGCACAGTGAAATCGGAGCAGCTCACCTGAGATCCTGCTGCAATTCCAGCATATATTCCAGAACTGGAGTCATAAATCCTATTCCCTGCCAGCCTTTTCTAGCCAGTGAATTCCCTCGCAATGAGAACTGAATGAAAAACTGCTTCATTTAGGAGCTCTCCCTGGCATTTCCATCATAGTCGCCCTTTCCGCGGTAAATCTTTTTAAAACCCTTGTAGCGACCTATTTATGGCGATCTTCTCGACAGTAATTTTATATATCAAATCTTTTCTACAAAGGATTATTAAAAAATAAATTTGTGAGGAATCCTTTCTTATAAAATAACAAAAGGGAATTTTTCATTGACTTAATTAGCTGGGTCAATTCAGTTGCTATTGTACATATACTTAAAAAAAAAATTAAATTGGCAATCATGAGGACTGACGACAGAAGTGAGCATTCCAAACTGTTTAGTAACTGTTTTTGTTTTTTTTTAATTTCTAAATCTATTATAGTCTGAATTATCTAAATCTCATAATTTGTAAATTTAAATTATAACAATAGTCTGTTTTTCTCACATATTTGCTCTCCGAGAAATAATTATAAGCATTTTCCAGTAGTTTATTTGTTAATCAAACCATAAGCTCAATACAAAATATCAATAATTTAATTGAAATAATAATTAGTATATAGTTATGCGAGCATTATTTATACCTGTTATTTGCTTTTATATAGATTTAATTTTAATTTTTATCATCGTTAAGTTCAACAATATTTAGATGTGTACCTTCAATCATTTGATAAAAATGGACCTTTAACTATGGCAAATGAAACCTTTTAGAGGAAACGAAAACGCGGCTAAAGAAGTTTAAAAAAAAAATGCGTGGAATTCTTTCTTAGTAAATATGCGAAGAGAATGTTTGATTGATTCGATGCTTTTGGTGGTTTTGTTGCTATTATTTATATATTTTTAGAAATGTATCAATTTAACAATCAATTAATAACACTTTTATTTATTTATTGAAACAATATTCCTTCCCTGACGGGAATACGGGTTTTGACCACATTAATTATAATTAAGATAAAAACTCTTATTATAATTATATAATTATCATGCAATCCCCTAATTAATAACAATTAATAAAAATAGACACGTTTAATTAACGAATAATAACAATGATTATTTAATTAGCACATAATTAGCTTAGGTATTTCACACTACAGTTATGTTAACGGTTTTTAACTTAAAAGCCTATATGGTTATTATTAGGTATTCCCAATCCCCATCGCCTACGTTAAACCACTAAATTAACAATATTTGATTAGGGTAAAGTCAGGAAAATTTTCAAAAAAAATCTATATGACTATAAAAAAAATGGTATTATAGCATGCGTTGTGTAATAATATTGCATGTAACACGTATAATATCACTTTCTCATTGCTCTAATTGAATTATTCAAAGAGATTGACTCACTTCAACTAGTAAACACGCAGTAACCATATGGGATGTTGAATTATAAGGTGAAATAGTGCTAACAAATTACACAGCTCTGCGATGAATAAAATTGTAGCATATTTAACTCGTGGGTTTGACAGTATTTTTTGTCCTGAATACTGAAAAAATAGTGAAAAACTTCCATCACCCCTAGATAAGTCACTGATTTCACCTAAAAATTTCTTATTTGATTCATCAAAAAGAACTTTGAAAGCTTCACTTCTTCACAGTAGAGGCTTATGTCCCTCTTGGACACTCAGTCCATTTGAAAGAATGCTACGAAAATCTTGAGTTTGTTCTTAATTAGCTCGGCTACTCTGACCATAAATGGACCAATTGTGGGGATTTGAAAGTTATTTCCATGTTACTAGGTCAACAAAGTGGTTACACAAAGTTTCCATGTTTTCCTCTGTGAATGGGATAGCCTTGACCGGAAACAACACTACGTCAAGCAGACGTGGCCTATCAGAAAGGCTTTTATTCCTGGAGTTAAAAATTTTGAAAGACAAAGTTTAGTGGACCCTAAAAACATCTTACTTCCAACACTTCATATCGAATTGGGGCTAATGAAACGGTTTGTGAAAACATTACCCAAAGAAGGAGAGTGTTTCAAGTATCTTTGTGAACAGTTTCCTGGTATGCTATGCTGAAAGAGGGATTCTTTGTCAGAAATTCAGAATATCAGAAACCTTTTAAAACTTTTAGCTTTGTCACTAAAATGGAATTGGAAGAAAAAAATGCCTGAAATTCATTTAAACTTGTTGTAACTGGCTTTCCTGGAAACAAAAACGACCCAAACTGCAAAAGTTTGGTTGCTGATTATTACAAAACTACAAAATGTTGGGCTGCAACATGAGTGTCGAAGTTCTTTTCCTTCACTTACATCTGGACTACTTTCCAGAAAATCTTGGGGCTGTAAGTGAGGAACAAGGAGACCGGTTCTATCAAGATATAAAAGAAATGGAGCGCAGATTCCAAGGTCGATGGAATGTCAACATGATGGCAGAGAAAATTCACAAGAACACAGCCGAAAAAGTACCAAAAACTTTTATACAAAGACTTATAATAACTTTACAACACATGTGCATCACTTGCATGCTCATTTTAGCTAGTATCGTTGTTTGTTTTTCTTTTACTTCATGTTAGAATAATAAAAACAAATCCAAAATTTTCCATTTTTTGTACTTTTTTCCAAAAATTCAACTTTATTTTGTTGGCAAGCCTTACGTGATAGAAAAAAAACCAATGTAATTTTTTAAATCAGCGCAAAAACATGAAGATCAGTTATCTAAATGAAACAATTTAAAAAAAATAATTTTTTTGCAGACCTGTGTTATTGGGATTACAACCGCTAGGCGATCCGTCTTATTGCATTTGTTTTTTTGAAAATATTTCTAATTTGCCTCATTTCTAAGGCATATTCAAAATATATTTATTTAATTAAATTAATGCTTTATCACATTTGGAGGGGGTAGCTCAGTGCATAGAGAGCCGAGTCCTGAAGGTTCCGAGTTGAAATCCTGTTTATCCTATACCTAAAGACCCTTATGGGTTGTAGTGGTATAGATTTTTTTTTTTATTACATTATATAAACTAGGAGAAACCTTCCGAGTAACTTGTACCGTTTTGTTATTTCTCAATAAAATAATCCATAAGCGACCCACAAATAATTGAAAATTGTTATTAATAATATTCCGCACGTTGTCGCTTCGAGTTAAGTTTCGACAATCTTTAACTATTTATTCAGGGGCGACCTGTGGTCTAGTGACATAACAAACCACTAAGCCCAAGATCGAGGGTTATAAATATAAAATATAATGTGACTTTACGATCATCTACCTAAAAATTGTATGTGTGACACTGGGTTAGGCGAGGCAATTGTAGGAAGGCAGTTTAGAGTGGCCTGTACTAGTGGTGAGCCTAACAACTTAGTATGCCCAAGATCGTGGGTTAGCAGCCCGGCAGGTGGCCCTAGGATTTTTTAAAGGGAGTTATGCCGTCCTTCGGAAGGGATGTTAAACGGGGGTCCCGAGCTTGTGCGATTTCAGGTACTCGTTAAAAATCCCTATCCTAATTAAACCTGGATAGGCAAAATTTAGATCTCCCACTGTAGCATCGTCCGATTAGCCATAGCAGCATAAAGTGACATTGAAAGAACAAACAAACTGTTAATTCGTTTCATTTTTAATATTTTCCAAGATATCGTGAGCTTTAATATGGAAAAAAGAATGTAATAATGGGAGATGTGTATGATAAATATGTAGATTTGAGTAATCATTTCATCAAAATATAAAAGTTTCAACTAACATTTCGAAGTATAGATGATATATGTTTGTTGAAACGTTCATTTGTAGATTAAATTATTACCGAAGTATACACATTTCCCATAATTACATCCTCTTTTCCATACTAATACTCACGATAACTTGTATGTTTGGAAAATATTAAAAATGAAACGAATAAACAATTAAAACGTGTTGTAACTCACCTGGAAGCGACAACCTATCAATTTAAATTTTAGATTATTTGTGGGCCACATAGGGGTTATTTTATTGCGAAATAACAAAAACAGTAAAAGTTACTTGAAAGGTATCTCTATGTTCATATGATATAATTAAAAAAAATCTTACACCACTACAACCCATAACGGTCCTGGGCTCAGTACATGGTAGAGACTGTACCGTTTCTAGAACGACGGTTGTGCAAGGAAGTGATTTGTGCCCCGATAATTCGCTCGGTGAACGTTTCACTCTTGTGCATTCTGAAGCTTGTATAAAAAAATCTCAAAGTATATATTGATTTTAGGCTCTTGGTAAATAGAGGGGCATGAAGTATAATATCTTTCGGGAAATAATGTAAAATGAAAGACGAGGGCAAAAGAAGGAAGTGTTGACAGAGCCAGCATCAAAAGGACTCAGTGTGAATAAGGATCCGTATCTCTCCTCTCTTTTAATCTTTACTGGAACAATTTCATTGTGGTCTAGAACAAAGAGCATTTCCTAAATAAAAGAGTTGACTAGGATTACTCGGACAAATGTTCTTGAAATAATTAATGATTATGAAATAAGTATCGGCGCGTTCCATTCCGACTTCATCTACTTACTTTTCTAAGTCTGAGGGTTTCTAGAATACTTAGGTACATCCAAAGGACGAAATACCATTAGGTTCGGCGAATAAAGAAGTTGAAAGTTCAATCTTAGAGCTTTCTATGCAATACAATTCTTTGATCGCGTTTTCTTTAAAGTGCTTTAAATCTTGATTCATAATTTCAATCACTTTATTAATTTTAATTTTTACTTATTAACTTTTATTGCGAGGAGCGGATTGAACACCATTGCACACACGTAAGGTAAAATGAAGATACATCATTAAAAAATGTATAAACATTTATTTCAAAAAGAGTTAGATAATATAAAATCGTTATTTTGTTTCCAGAACATAATGAAAATTTTTTAAGTATTAAAAAATGAAAATAAAATATGTTGAAAAACACAGTAAAACCAATGCCAAATTTTGTTTTCCCATACTTTACAGATTTCATTAGTTCATGAATAATCTTATTTCGACGACTAGTTTACTCAGAATAGCTGATATTTGCGCATTGCTGTTATTGCACACACGGTTTTGCAGGCCGTCTTATAGCCTCGGAAATCAATTGTGTGTGCAATCGGTCTCGTTGGGTTAAATAAACATATCCGACAGTATGGATGGTTTTTATCTCCCATTGAATATGTGAATGTTAAAAATATATCTGTGTCACAAATATTTCCGTATTAAAACAGCCTTTTAGTAAATAATAAGAAATATCTTGTTAACAAAATAATTACTAACGTAGTTAAATGAACTTCATATATACATGTTCTCTTCGATATCAATGGTTATGTTTTAGAATTTATTTTTGAACATTATATTTTATTTATACGGAGTTGCTTAGTAGTAGAGCGTATTGAAGGTCCCGGGTTCAATTCTCCTGTGGCAGATATTTTAATCTATTATCAGCCGGGGATGGATCCTTATTACGGATTTTAGAGCTCACCCAATACAGCGGGTACTCAATATAGTGATAAGGAAAAACTTGGCGGTTAACATACCCTGCACAACCGTTGTACAAGAAACAGTACAGCAACACGGACTGAACCCAAGACTCTTTATGAGTAGTGGTACAGGTTTTTTATTTTTATTTCGTGACAAACTGGATCACTTGAAATGAACAATTTGGTCACCACTGGCTTAACTTATTGCTTCACTTTATTCAAATAAAAATAATTTTTCATTAAAATTCCAAGACAACATTTTTGCAGGCCTATTGTTGAGTGTTATTTCACAATTGTCTTATTAATTTTTTAACTTAACCATTTGAATACTAATAGTGAGTAGTTCCTCTACATGCCTTTATCCATGTCGTTGTGTATCATTCATTATATATATGAATTATTATAATGCTTATTTATTATAATAATTCAGATAATAATTATAATTATTATTATAATACTTATTGCATTATTATATTGCAGTTTTTAATTAACTTTTTACTTTTGCATTTTCTTATAAATGACCCGACGAAATTTAGTTTAATAAAGTTCAACCAATTTTGCCTTCTCTAAATGATATCTTATACCCTATCTATATATTTTTAGCATATCATTATCATTATCAAAACCCCACTAAGTTGTGAGACAACAATCTAACAACAGAGGTAGCCTTCACCACGATTTTAACACTGATTAAAACGGGCGGGTAAATGTTCGATCAAACTTAATTAGGCCTGACCCAACTGACACAAAACATGAAGCCCATTTTAGAAATTTGAATGCACAAGACAATCTATCATAGTTCCCCTTGGCAGTGGATGTCATTTATGGTCAGTCTCAAAACCGTTTACCGTGTAAGTGATTATTCTGCTGACCTGCAGATATTTTATGTTAGATATATGACTAAGGATTTGAATTAAGACAATAAGTCAAAATATTGTAACTTGACACAATTTAAAACTGCTATATTAACTTGGAGTTAATAACTATGTTAACGACTAAAATAAAAAGGTAAGGTGAATCCAGACACCGTTTTTATCTAGTTCCTAACGATCATACAGAACCGCTGTAGAATGGGAGATTGAAAACCATCCATACTGTCGGATATGTTTATCTAATCGGTTTAAGACCAATTGCACACCGTGTGTGCAATTGATTTACGAGGCTATAAGACGGCCTGCACGCTGTGTGTGCAATAATAGTAATGTGCAATTATCAGTTATTCTTAGTAAACTAGTCGAAATAAGAATTTTCTTAAACTAATGAAATCTGTACAGAAAAACAAAATTTGGCATTGGTTTTGTTGTGTTATTCAAACTATTTTTTTTTAACTTTTTAAAAAATTTCTTTCCATCATATTCTGTTCTTTATTGATGAAAGCAAAACAACGATTTTATATTGTCTAACTCTTTTTGAAATAAGAAAATATATGTTTATAATAGATTATAATATGTTTATAATAGATTATAATATGTTTATAATTTTTTTAATGATGTATCTTGATTTAACCTTACGTGTGTGCAAATGGTGTTCAATCCACTCCTCGCAATGCAAATTTTCCCAGGAGCGAGCTGAACACCCGGTGTGCAATGATCTTATTTATGTGAATTCACTTACGAATTGGGTGGTTTCCATAGTAAACATGATTTTTTTTAAATGAACAATAGAAAGGTAAACAAAAATTTAAAGCATCTAATTAAAAAAATTTCGATCTATAAAAATTGAAAAAAAAGTAATTTACGTAATTAATTGTATTACTCTGAGTATAGATGATTTGGATGCAATTATAACTTCAAAAATATTTGTATAAACATTATCAGACATACAAAATACTTCAGTGGTATCTTCTGGTTTAGACCGTGTCGCTAATTTTTTCGCCAACGTTTCGCCAGACATGCTACTGACTTCTTCAGGGCAGAAAAGAGAATGAAGACGTTCGGCTCGCCCTCGGTCTCATATACCTGTTCGGGTCCGCTCGTAAATCATCGGGCCCGATCGTTAGTCGATCGGGAATAAAGTCTGGCGAAACGTTAGCGAAAAAGTTAGCGACACGGTCTAAACCAGAAGATACCACTGAAGTATTTTGTATGTCTGATATTGTTTATACAAATATTTTTGAAGTTATAATTGCATCCACATTCAACATAACACTCTTTCAAATGAACGATGTTATAATTTTAAAAAATCTAATTTTTCAGATACCTGTTATTTGAAAGATCCTTGTGGGTTAAAAAAAATTACAATTTGAGCAGTAGAGCAAAGCTATTGTTATTATGGTACTTAAAGTCTGTTATTAATCATTAGAAATTTTTTTAAAGGCTTGAAACGGTTTTGATTTTAACTTATCTCATTATTCCCACGAAACATCAAGTATAAGCATGATACAACTCAAAATGTGTATTTATTTAAAAAAATATATATTAGAAACGGAATATCATATACATCGTGCCTGAATAAGAAAGCTTCAACCAATACAAATACTTAATCTAAAAATGCCAATTTTTTAGTTATGTTGTTCTTTTGAAGTAGCTATGTAAGCTATATTTGCCAGTAAAACTAGTTTAAAAATCAATGTCTACAATTTTAAATTTAAAATACAAAATTTATTTCATTATATTCCGCAGCCCATGGAATATTCTATGACACTTTATAAGCACTAAGTGGTCCTATTACACAACACTAAAAACAATGAGGTGATGTAGCCAGCAGATACATTCGACCGCTTCATACATCCCACTCAAAATAAGGGTTTACTCAATAAAGGATAAAACACCTTATAGAGGCTAGGTGTACCCCGGAGTACAAACCGAACAACACATTGTCGATCCACGATGATATGACTATCTGATGACTATCTGATGATTTCCTGTTGATGAGTTACCTGACTCCAACCTAATAATAGAGATTTAAATCTCATTGCCTAAGCTGCATTATTCCATATTTTTTTATTAGTTATTAATTTTATTGATTGAATAAAAAAAATAAATAAAAGAAATTCCTAAAAGGTTATATAATTTGCGAGAATGGACAATATAACCCCGATTTCTTTGCTACCTTTTCATTGCAGCGAGCTCTTTCCCCCGGCCCCTTTTCATATTAAATTCAAAGAACGGTATTTCCCCAGGGTGGTACTTTGTAGTTCTTTCATCGTTGTTTAATTTAAAATTTTCTGCTACATTTCGCTGGATTATTTCAATGGTGGAATAACCCGATTTCTTTATAATTTCAGTGATCCCTGTTTCCATAAAAAATTATTCAATAATTTTATTTTAGGTTATTTTTTAATAAGTTTTTTAATTTTCATAAGGCAAATTTAAAATACTTATTGGCTTAAAAAAAATATATTCATTATATTTCTCATACTATTCGGTCACGAAATTACTAAGCTCGCGTCTTTTCTCCAGAAATCAAAAAATCAGAATTTATAAAAAATTTATCGTTCCATCTCTTCTCCATGGATGTAAAACTTGGCCACTAATGCTGAAGGATGAACAACGTCTTCTGGTACTCGAAAATAAGGTGTTACGTAGAATATTCTATCTAAAAAAGGATGAGACCACTGGGGAATATAGGAAATTGCATAACGCGGAATTGCCAAGCATGCATCCGGTAAATATTATTCAGTTGATAGCGTCGCGAAGATTAAGATGGGCATGGAAAGTTGCTGGGCTTAGTAACAAACGAATTCCCAAGATGTTAATAGGCGCTGTACCGACTGGGAAGCGTCTCAGGGGTAGACCGAGGCGTAGGTGGGAGGATTGCGTTAGGAATGATCTAGCGGGTTTGGGTAGTGCTCCGGTATCGGCATAGAGCCTTCGGGGTCGTTAAGCCTTTTATTTATTTATTAATTTATCTCTCATACGAATAAATGTTATTATCAATATAATATATTAGCGGCGTTGCATAGCGACTGGTCGAGGAATTTCGTTAAGTCTTTTGTCGTGCTCGACTAGTTAAATTATAAATATTTTAAAAAATTCAAGGCGAATCATAAAGACGCCATTCCTGTTTTCTTTAAGTCGTCACAGAAAATATAGAACTGTATATAAATATACGAAAGGGTATGCTAAGTATCTTATTATAATTATTATTTTCTAAATTACGATTCTCTGTCATCACTGACGAAAGTTTTTTTTCATAAACCAATGCGATTGAATTAAATTCTAAATTGTAGAGTGTAAATTAAGCTTCTTAACGAAGCAGATGGCCATTCGAAGTACAACTTCACGGACTTCGCAGTGTGTCCTGATGAACCTTATTCATTGGGACTTAGCCTCGCTCCGGTATGCCTTACCACCCTACCGCCTCCCACTTTTATCTGAGACAAACGCGACCAAATCTCCCACCTCTGACTAATCATTGAAATATTTCTGTGAATTTGTTTTCGGAATTATTTTGTTTATTAATTCATTAATGTCATTAGATAGTTTACTCAATATAATTACTTTTATTTTGTATCTACCACGGGAAAAGCAACCGGTAGTTTACAGATACCAAGAGAGATATAATTAGGGAAATATGAATACACGTGAGGTGTCTCCGTTACATCCAGCTTGAAAAAAGTATAAAAAATATTACATAATTAGTTTATTCATTCATTTAGTTGTAAACAAACCCTATATTATGAAGAAAATATGAAAATCAAAAGTGTTAATCGTGTTTTATGCATCCCTAAAATCAATAATCAACATCCAATTCGCTTGCTGATATTATTTCACCTTCTCAAGGCCAAGAATCATTCTATTATTCACTAGCTTATGCCTCACTCCCGTGGAATTTGGTCTGCCACATAAAGTTTCTTAACCTATCATTTAAAATAAATAATTTTTTTTAATTCATTTATTTATTGATATTTTCAGCTGTATTACAATAATACATCAAGTAAATAGGCTAAGCGAGACATAAGGACATATGAAAATGACAAGTAGAGAAACTACCCACTAGTAGTACTCAAATCACAAGTTCAACTAAGAAGTCACGGGGCCATCTTCTTTTCAGACGCCTCGGAGGATTATCGGGAATCGAAGAGGAAGCTAGGTTTGAAACTAGAAGTTTTGAGTGGAAATGAAGTTTGTTATGAAAGGTAGATAGCGAGTTTGGGCAAAATCAGCAACAAATGGGGCATTAAGGTCATTATGGATGACTTTATTCTTAACAAAATAAGGAGCATTGAGGATTTTACGAAGGATTTTGGATTGTAGGGATTGGATGCGATAGGAATTCGATGGCTTTGTGGAGCCCCGAAGCTCTACTCCGTAAGTCCAAATAGGTCGTATGATGGTCATGTAGATGAGTCTTTTGTAATTAATTGGTAGCTTAGAGCGTTTGTCTAGCAAGTGTTGAAGTAGTCTGAAGCGTCGAGCGGTTTCTTGTCTTTTCAGTCTCGTATGAGGATTCCAGATTAATCGTTTGTCGAGATGCAACCCTAAGTATCGGATCTGTTCTACAGGCATAAGTGGGATATTATTAAAGGATACTGAAGGGCAGGTAGTCGTTGGTTTACGACGTAAAGTAAAAGTGATTGGATGCGATTTTTGAGAACTTATTTTAATTCTGCAGTTTTGACACCATTCTTCAAGATCAGTGATATGGGATTGGAGGCTTTGGGATGCAATAACTGGATTGGTGTTGACTGATAATACACATGTATTATCAGCATACGTGGTAAGGATAGTATTAGGATGAGTTGGGATGTCAGCTGTATTAACTGTTTAAAGGATTGGGCCAAGAATACTACCTTGTGGAAAATAAATAATTTAATTTTTTTTTACAATAAGTACTCGTACATCCGAAATTTCAGATGTGTAACTTCAAAACTGACGAATTCCATACAATCTTTGAACCCATATTACCTAGCATCATAGGTCCTATCATATACTTCTAGCCTCTATAAAGTGGGCATCCTTAACCTGGCGGAGAAACGTGATCTCAGACATGCCACTTTCCTGCACAACCGTTCTCCTAGAAACATTACAATCCTTATGTTGTACTGAATCCAAGTCCATTCATGAGTTGTAGTGTGGTACCCAAGTTTTACCCAGTTTTATTTTATTTTGTTTTCAATACTGAAATGGGATACAAACACTCGAACATGAAGCCCGAATTTAGGTTTATATTGTTTGCAACTTCTAAACATCAAAGTAACTAACTTCAACCATATTGTTGTATTATTATAATATTATTGTGCATATAAGGTTTCTGAAATAAAGTACTCGTTCTTACAACAATAAAATGTCAAAATACGGTTAAAGACGCCGATTGGACTACGCTTGATGAGTGGGCCTCTAAATGATAGTCAATAGTTGAAAGACTGGATGGCGCCCATTCGATTATATCGATACAAATGCTAAGTATCGAACGTGAAAATAACACTTTCTCAGTTTTCTATGTATAGCGTTTGTTTCAGGATTGATAAATGATATCAAATTTATTTATATTTATATATTTATATATATATATATATATATATATATATATATATATATATATATATATATATATATATATATATATATCGATGCCTTAGTTCACATATGTGTTAAGTGCCGAAAACAAGATTTTACATGAGTCGACTACAGTTCAAGTTTAAGCACACAATATATTTTGTAACCTTTAGAGCTTCTCTATTAATTTTATATCAACAAATGATCAATGAGTTACTGATCACAACTTTACAATATCATTTATATAACAAAACACATTTTTGAAAAATTTGCACTTAACACTTTTGTGAACTAAGGCATCGAATCTCAAATATTATGTCACATTTTGGCCGGAAATCATCTGAAGACTAACTTTTAATTCAATATTAATGTTAACCACTTGGTACTACCTAGTATATATTGCACCCTTACATGCATCGGGGTAGCTCAAAGGTACAGAGGGTGCCTAAGATCCCGGATTCAAATCCTGCTGTGGCAGAAAAATTATTGAGATCCTCTGTAAATCTGGTTCCCTTAATGGGGGAAAACCTGAAGATGAGTGTGATCTAGGACAAATCACCTCCCTGCTCAATCATTTTCCTAGTACAGCCTTTACCATGTACCGAACCCATGAGTTGTTATGGAATAGGTTTTTTTTTTTTATTGAACTCTTACATATTCAAACACCCAAAACCCCTATAAATCATCCACATCTGGGACTGTGTACTCAGTAACTAAATGCCCGGACCCTGAGGACGAGAGGAAGGGCCGACGGACCGAAAGCACATGCAGAGTGGTTAAGAGCTACCACGAAGGGGGGGAGGGCTATAAATATTTGAGGAGGTGGACCATTCGCCCCGGCCACTCAACACATTCTCGCTCGTCCTTTCTAAGAGGAAAACGCTTTGCGTGCTTCCACAACCCGAGAAAATCTGCCCATTTCCACACTTAATATTCATATCTATTTGACACATATACTAACATTCTAATGCATACAAACTGAAACGTATTACCATTCCATTATCTTCCTCTCTTGTAACAATCTAGGGTTTAGTAGAACAGAAACATACATATCTGATAGGAAAAAATTGACAGAAATAGCTCACATGGTTTGGAGACACAACATTGTGAGAACATAAATAACCTAGGCGAATACTGGAATGGCACTGAGTTGCCATGCCGGGAATCCTGGTTCAAATCCCGCTGCGGGCAAGACTTTTATTTAGTCTGTTTGCAACCGGAGATAGAACGTATAGGATCTAGGACCCTCCTGGGGCTCACCCAGCCTCTATAAAATATTATAAAAATAGGGCACCCAAAATAAGTGGGGGGGGATCTGGCGGTTGAGCGTGACCTGGGACAAGTCACCTCCTTGCAGAACTGTTGTCCATGAAACAGTACAGTCTCTACCTACCATGTACTAAACCCCAGACCCGTTCACGGGTTGTAGTGGTACAGGTTTTGTTAATACTGGAATGTGTGTTACTAGAAAGAAGAAAAAGAGGAATCGAGAGATTCGGAAGAAAACAGGAGCTTTCACCGAGATAATTGGGAAAGGAAAGGGAGCCAATAACGTAAAATAAATCCGTGATATTGATTGTTACATCCTAGTGAAGGAGTTAACATAGAGCTAAAGGAGTTATTCGCAACTTCAACAATTATATAAATAAAAGGATGAGTAAACATGAAAAATTAATACTGTTAACACTAGTTGCTGTTTATAGGCCACTGCCCATCGACAATTACACCCAAACCCACCGATAAAACCAACGACCACGACTCACATGCCTCAGCAAATAAATCCAAATTAGCAACAAGACAAAATTAAATACGAACACTTACTTATTAAAATCAGTCTGGACCCATGCCTTGCAAATTCACGGCATCACTAAGCAGAGTCACAAAATCTACTACAAACTTTTCGATACAAAGTACTTAGACTTGTCACAACAGTACCATAGTATGTCAATTACAAAAATCTGCATCCCAACGGCTGACGAACAGATGGGAACATACTACGAACGTTTTCGATAATAACAAATGAACAAATGACCACGACTCCTCCGAGGGCACAAGGAGGAGACTAAGAAGAACGTGGACAAGGGATCTATTATAATATGAAATTAAATCAGGCCACGGGAGAGGTACCGCTGGGTACTGTTCTTCTTCATTCCTCTTAAGTCATTTTATAGTAATTTTATTGAAATTCATTCTGCTAAATGCCATTTTTTATGTACTTGACAGGTGAGGTTAAATATAAAAAGAGGGAAAAACAGAAGAGGAAACCTATGTCAATCGCCAAACTTCGAAACCGAAATCCGAAAGACCGAAAAATACCAACAATCTTTGCTTATAACCTACCGTCCACGGGCCACTATCCAAACCCAAATCCTCCAGATAACTCTTGACCCAATCCTCCCGCCTACACCTCGATCTACTCCTCAGACGTTTACCAGTCGGAACTATGCTTTTTAGGAATTCGTTATTTACCGTGCCCAACACCTTTACAAGCCCATATTAATCACTTCTATAATATTGATCGGGTGCAGGCTCCGTGATTCCGCGTTGTGTAATCTTTTAAATTCTCTAGTGGCCTCACCATGTTTTGGTCCGAATATTCATATCCTTATTTTCTAATATCTTAAGACGTTGTTCATCCTTCTGAACAAAATGAATTATGTTTATATTTAACGTGCTGGATATATTATACTATATGTATATTTTTTCAGTTCCAGTCCTATACATTTATAATGAATATATAATATAAATTATAATGAAAACGTGTTCAGAAGGCTTTATGAATGTAAACACCAAACTACTGATTCCAGACTGTTCATGACACAAAACTATATCAATATGTGTTATCATACCACAATTATGAGTAACCCACAAAATAGAGACTTATTACTTTATTAGACAATATATTTTATCACCGATAATTAAAATAATATAAATACGAATTATTATTGTCAGTTTACATCTATTTATATTAATATTTACTTATTCTTCCTTCTTTTTTATTTAATGTTCTACATCATTGTAGTTGTCCCGTATAGAGATACCTCATTCTTCCGTCCTGTAATTTCAGGAATTTCCATCGTTACTTCTCGGCGTCTCATACTGAGGGGAAAATGGCGTGTCGGAAAAGCATTTTTGGAATTCCCGCATGTCCTTGGCATCTGTGATCATTCCCCTTTGCAATACGTGTTCAACATAGTTGTATATAAATGTCATTTATAAAATAATTTTAATATATTTTTAATTATAGTGTGTTAATTAACTTATATTCAACAACTGCTCCGATGGATATACCTCCCTTGATTTTGCTCACAAATTAAGTGTTAATTATCAATCATTTAATATTGATATTTAAAGATATTAACTGACATAGTTACATATTTTTCATAGTAAATTATAATTAAACAATTAAATAAGAGATTATGTGTACATTTATTATTTAAAATATCCTTCTATGAACATTTCAACTCTTGTTTTTGTGATGTTTCCCATTCCCGTAGTTTGTTATCCGTCGCAAAATAGCAACGGAATCACCAGCTCTTTGCACGTAAAATTGTATGTGGCGTCCTATACGATAGAAGAATAATGGCTATTCATTTCTGGTTTTGTCCATTATTTTCTTTCAGGGGTGATTTATTTGGTGTTTTATCCAGGCTGATGTCGAATGGTGAAACTCTGTCCAAAAGAAAAAATATAAACATATATGTAGGTGTGTGTATTTATCTGTATTTATGAATGTATGCTTATTTCCAACGATTATTTTATTTTTATATAAAATTTTATATTATTTATTTGATTCATGATTTTTAAGATTTTTTGATTCACCTTTGATATCTAATTCATGATTTTCAAGATCTTTTGATCCAACTCTGATATTTATATCTTTGATTGTTTAAATTAAATTTTAAAAATACGATTTGTATGAAGAAGTTCCATAATCCACAGCCTTTTTTAATTAAAATTTCTTTAAAATCGCAGTTATGATAAAAAAACAATTGGAAACATCATAAAAATCCTTTAAAATATAGGAATGTTTTATTTTATAATCTACCCTTTTATTCTGCTAAAAAAAAATTATATGTATCTCATGTCGAAAGTTATGTTTTGTAATTGTTTATGTTTTTTACAACGAATTTATACTAGATAGTTTTATATTTACTAATGATCGTTTAATATTGAATTAAAACTTCATTCGATTCTTTAAAATAGTCTTGCGAGAGGTTTCTCTGTTCCTGTCATATCCAGATCCAAAGCTTTATCTATTATGAGTAAGTATAAGGATCAGGGTAGCTAATTGTATAGAGTGCTGTGTTGCTATGCTAAAGGTTCTGGGTTCAAACCCGGCTGTGGCAGATAAATAATTTAATTTGTGAACAGTGATGGAAAGATCTATAGATTGTGGAATCTATAGATCTTAGTGGGGCTCACCCAGCCTATATAAAGAGGTTAGCCTCATTTGGGCGAAAACCTGGCGGCTCAGGGTGATCTCGGACAAATCACTTTCACAACCGTTGTTCTAGAAACAGTAGCGTCTTTTAGTCCAGGATCCATGGTCTATTTTTTCACTTGATTAGAACCAAGCTAAATCTTCGTGAATAGCTTTGTTTCGATGAGCGAAAATTCTCGATTGTGGTAGCCAAAAGAGGTAGCAAGGATAAAGTATGTCGATTTGATGATTCTCAAAAATTTATTACTAACTGGGTTTTTTTTTTTGTTAAATCTCAAGATAATTATCTATGGTTTGGTCAAAGAGTCCCCTCCTTCCAATACGTATCGATAACGAAGTCAAAAAAGAAGAAGTAAAAAAAAAACACCTGGTTAGTGATCATTTTTGATGACCTCGTTATGGATAAACGTTGGTAGTAGGTTACTCTTTGACCAAACCATACATTTTGTAGGACAAATGTATTTTCAAATAATTTAGATAATTATCTTGAAATTCAACAAAAAAAAACCCAGTTAGTAATAAATTTTTGAGAATCATCAAATCGATATATATTATGCTTGCTACCTCTCTCTGTTAGCTACCACAATCGAGAATTTTTGCATAGGAAATTGTTGGGCGTCTCATGGAAACGAAGTTATTCACGAAGATTCAGCTTGATACTAATCAAGTGCAAAAATGGACCATGGATCCTGGACTGTTTACCATGTACTTCACTTGATGGTTTGTAGCCGGTACCGGAAAAAGATGTTTAAAGTATACAGAGTTTTAAGTATATGAAAATTTTGTTAAAGATATATTATTATAATGGTTTTTGCTTGCTTGTATATTTACCATATGTACCTTTACTGACTTAGACACGGTGTCCGCCTTCATCAACTAGCTCCCCTGACCTCTGAATTCCCCAATTGTTCCGATTTCCTGCTTCAATTTATCGACATGTGTTCGCAATGCCTATCAACCCCTAGCCAATTACAGTGGCAGTTGTGGTTAGATAAAGTGGTACGCCCTGATGGATCGCTCTGAACTACATGACAGTTTCTCTCTTCCTCTCAACAATCCCACTTGCCTTTGTAGCGCCATCAGGTTCTTACCGACAAGTTTGTTAAGTTATAACACGAATTCCTTCACTATTTTTAACTAAATATCTCAATGGGAAAGAATATGGTCCAGGTGGAGGTCAAAGACTAATTGCTCAAAGAACACGTGAAGTTGCTTAATACACTGACGATTTGACTCTCGTCTAACAATTAACCGTTTTTATTCCCCGTTATTTCTAAACCCAATTCGCTCCAGTAACTATACGACGTACAAACAGATCCCCTATCCAATAAAAACCCTCTAATTATTTTTAATTTTTAAATTCGTTGTTCGCAAAACATTTTTTTCTGAAAAAAAGAAAACACTGGGCTAACGGATATTATTCTGGTTTGTCTAAACTAATTCAAAAAGTGTATTTATTGTCCTACTTCTGAGCGTAATAAAAATGAAATAAAAACGAAATTACACACGTCATGTGTAAATACTGACTCAGGCGGGAAACGAATCCATAGCCTTCCCTATTTTATCTTCCAGAAAACATTTTTATTGCTGGCCAATTATTGAACTAATTTTATCCGTGTTGAAAGATAAACCTTAAATGTTTAGAATATTCCCTCGGAGTATCGAAAAAAGTAGTAGCATACTTTATAATTTTCGAATTTATTTCCCCTATCTTTTAGTTATTAATTATTAAATTTTAAAGCTCCATAAATTGTGTTAACGTGAATTTTCAGATAAAGGTAACATTTTAACAAGTGGAGGATGCAAATTGTTGGTGGGTGCAGTCAAAATATACACTCAAATAAGTGGAAACTTTTTTTTATTTGTGCCTACGTTCCGACCTACTTTGTTTTCAACTTGTTGTTTATAGTTTTTATGTCTTCCATCTCAGGGCTATGAGAAAACACAGTCAACATTTTTTTTGTAGATCACCTACAAAGTAGGTCGAAACGTAGTCACAAATAAAAATAAGTTTCCACTTATTTGTGTGTATATTTTGACTGCAGCCCCTAACAATTCCTATCCTCTATTAGATCTTCCAGTCAACTATTTCCTCTCTAACATTTTAACAAGTGGTTTAATTTCTTTACGACTAGTTAAAATGTTGCCTTTACATTTAAATTCGTGTGCCATTTATAATTTGCCAACTGTTTGTTTATTCATTTAAGGTCAATCTATTCTACTTTGCCTAATTTGATGATGCTTGAGTGGGAGTTCTAAATTTTGCCTAATTTAAAATACAAAGTTTTAACAAGTATCTGACAACCTACAGGACATGAATCCCAATTTTACGTTACTTCCGAAGGACGGCCAAACTAAAGACTTTTTACTCCCTTAAAAAAATCCTCTCCTGCCGGGCTTCCAACCCGCGATCATGGGCCCAATAGACTGTTATGTTAACCACTAGAGAACAAGGTTCCAAGGGCAGTCCCATTGAGAATCGAACCTGTCCACCAAGTTCCACAGTACTTTGTCAACAATATGTAATTCCATAATTCCATTCGATCATTCAGAAACATTTGTTTACTTAATAATAATAATAATTTTATAGGAGCGGGCTAGTTCAGGGGTGGGCACTGAGTTACCGTGCCGAATGTCCTGTGTTCAAATCCAGCTGTGGCAGACAATTCATTTAATCTTTTACTCACGGATGAACCAGGTGGGATCTGGAGAACCTACTGGGGGTCACCCAGCTTCTGTAAAGTCAGTACTCTTTAAAGGGATAAAAATCTAGTGGCTGAGCATGATCTAGGACTAATCACCTCCCTCTATAACCGTTGTACAATGTCTATAATGTACTACAGTAGCAGGGTACACCCTAGACCTTCCAAAGGTAGTAGCGTTAAATTTTTTTTTAATAATAATTATAAATGTTTAAATAAATAAATAAAGGAAGGCAATTACGGAATAAACAAAAGGGTTAAATATTTAGCTGAAGCAATTAGGCAAGAGCCGGCATCGCATTACCTTCTGCTTGCTTAATACAATGGATGTAAACAGGCATAATGAAAGCACCGGGGCTTCTTTTATGTTCCAGCCCTTAATGTTTTTTTTTTCTCTACTACATTATTTTTTTTAAATAGGGTCAGAGGAAACTGGATAGGAAGTAGGGAAAAAATCTTTATTCGGAAAAACTATCTTAGCCTTCTGTAATAAAAATCACTTAAAAGGAAAAATCCAGGAGGCTAATTAAGAAAAAAATATATATTGATCCCCTTCCTTCAATCAAAGATAAAAATATCCGAAGCTCATCAAAGGATTTTGCATTTAACTGGAGAAGGAAAAGACGATGGATAATCTTTGAAAACTCACCCTTTTTATAAATGCCATATTTAATGGCCACAAAAAAAATCTCTTCCATCTCCAATTTTATATCCTCCACCATCTTCCGTATTTTCCATATTATATCGTCTTCTGCTCCATAATTAAATAAAAATTGGTTTTCCGTCCTTTGTTACAGATTAGATTCATTTACAGGTTAGATATAGGATAAGATTAACATCGATAGACATGTTTCGGGTATCGGTCAGTAAAATAAGATGGTCAGTTATAACAGCCAACATACAAAGAATATATACGTACTTAAAAGAAGATAGAATAAGACTAGGAATAAACAGGTAATATATTTTACACTACCAAAATAAATAATATCCCCAACATACAAGAATATACAAGAAAGGGTATTAGTACACTAATTTAATAATTAATTATTCATCACATATGTTTGCAGGCAGTACTTATTTATTCCACCTTTCTTGCAACAAGGTTATTACAACAGTGATATATTACACAATATGCATACATGATAATAAAGAAATTACTTCATATTTCCAATATTCACATGTTCCTGAGCTGATTCTTCAATAAAAGTAATTACAAGGAAAAAGAAAATTAAACATTAGTGAATCCTGATCTCCAATGATCAAACCACTACAATATTTTGACAAATAACTGCATATACGTCTATGTTTGGTTTCCTCTTATTCACTGATTATACAAAATATTAAAAAAAAACAAACTTAAATTGCAATATACAAATTAAAATTAATGGTAACAAACGAACAGTTGTATTGTTTTCAAGAAACGGTATATCAGATGATTGAATTGGTGGACCACTGGACCCCCATCCAGTCAAAGATAACACAAAAAATTGTGGGCCAGGAAAGAAACAGAAAATGAGTCTATGAAACAATGCATTACCAAGAATAACAGAATTTATGTACAGAATGTTTTATCTACTTATTTTCTGTTTCTTTCCCTGCCCTGTAGATGGCCTACAAACGTTGGCACATTAAAATAAGTTTTGCTTATTCTGTGATATCTTTGACTGAACCCCCTGACCAAATCAAACCATTATTAGAATTATCCAGTCAACTAGTTTCCACTCAAGGATGTAATATGTATTATATATATAATATATAAAATTGTCGTGTCATTGTAAAAAAACTCCTCCGAAACGACTTGACCGATTCTTATGAAATTATTTGTCTATATTCAGTAGGTCTGAGAATAGGATGTAGACTATTTTTCATACCCCTAATATGTGATATGTGTCGGCCATTATTATTGATTATGCGTCGATCGTAGCCACGTATTGCAATGATACCATCAGACCCATAATAAAAAAGACTTTAATTTGATATACGCTTGGCTTTTGCTATGACCATCAACAAGTCTCAAGGCCTGACAATGTCCACTTGCGCTTTGGACCTAGAACATCCATGTTTCTCCCATGGGCAATTATATGTTGCATGCTCACGTGTTAGTAAACCCTCTAATATATTTGTATTAGCAAAGGACAGATTAAAAAAAAATATTGTGCATTGATAACCGCTCAATAAATTAAAATAAAGAGTTATAATATTTTAAAAAATATTTTTTAGCCATAATTAAAAATCAACCATGATATACCTCATTGATTAATCTTATGTTTATATTGTATTAGTTAAGAATTTCGTATATTATTTATTTATTATACAATATACTTAGATAGAAGATGAATAAAATGTAAAATCAAAAATCGATTTAATTCATTGTTTCTTTAAATTTCATATTTTAACGTAATATTTTTTTTAAACGATTACAACAGCCACAGCAACGCGTGTCCGGGTTATCTAGTATATATCTAGTATATATATATATTTTTTTTTTTTCCTGTACCACTACAACCCATGAAGGGTCTGGGGTTCAGTACATGGTAGAGACTGTACTGTTTCATGGACAACGGTTCTGCAAGGAGGTGACTTGTCCTAGGTCACGCTCAACCGCCAGATTTTTCCCCCTTAATTTGGGTACCCAATTTTTATAATATTTTATAGAGGCTGGGTGTGCCCCAGGAGGGTCCTAGATCCTATATGATCCATCTCCCGCTGCAAACAGACTAAATAAAAATCATGGCCTGCAGCGGGATTTGAACCAGGATTTCCGGCATGGCAGCTCAGTACTCTACCACTGAGCCACTCCTCTCCCTATATATATATATATATAACCCCGTATTGTTGAATTGATGAAGTCGAAACATTCTTAAAGAAATCAGTTTTAGGCTATTCCTCCAAAGGAAGTATAGTTAGTAGTTAATTTTTATTTTCACATAACTTAGCATTTCCAATTTACTGCAATTCATTATTCTTATAAGGAGTACAGCGAGCATCCTAGCGCACTTGAGTCATACTCGCAGTTCCTATAATCTCATGTCAAGTCTGCCTTTGGAAGTTGGCACGAGTTCCTTATTCGTCGAGGATGTTGATTTGAACCGGTACTAAGAGGAACACTGCGCTCTCTTATGATTGCTCATCGTTTTTCTTACCTGACATTTCCTGTCCTTCCGTAGATGTCTCAGGTCTAACGGAAATATCTGATGAAGATTCACTAAGAGGCAAGCAATGTCCTCAATCAGTCCTTGGTAAAAAAAAAAAAACTATCGAGTTCATTGGTATCAAGATCGAAATATTGGAGGTATTTAAGAATATTTATTGGCAAATCCGTAGGTTGAAAATGAGAATACAGAACAAACAGCTAATGTTTAAATGGCCTAGGGCAATGTCGTACAATATTAATTTATATTTTCCGGATGGTTATTTTTGTTTAAACATCAAATTTAATGATCATAATCAATTAATTAATTTATAAGTTTCTTTCTTTTTATTTACTATTTTTTAAACTGTGAAACTTAAATGATAATATACAAACCAATGTGAATAATTAAACAACGTGTTAAATATTTTTTTAGGATAGGTAGAATAATTAATAAATTATTGATTGAAACAAGGAGTTTGTTAGTTCGTTTGACGTCAATTTTTGCTGCTGATACTATTCCGTTCATGCTACGGTGGGAGTCCTAAATTTTGCTAATCCAGGTATAATTAGGATAGGGATCTTTAACTTGACGCCGCGCATGTTTTTTACGCCCCCTCCGAAGAGCGGCATGAACAAGGACTTTTTACACCCTTTAAAAATCTTAAGCTGCGAACCCCAGGTCTTGGGCATAATAAGTTGTGATGCTAACCACTACAGCACAGATTATCCCAAGCAATCAGCAACGAGTCCTATTAAATGAATTTATAAGCAAATTGTTCTTAATACATAAGAAAATTAAGTAATTTTTTCACGGATTAGGCTTTAGATGTCTTAAACTCCAATTAAGTAATGATCTATAGTTCTTGACTCATTCTTTACTTATCAACAACCTGATGTTGCTATTTATGTATTTAATGTCTTCTCTAATTTATCCAAGTTGAAATATGCCCGCTACTTAATGAAAACAATAGTTCTGAACTGAAAATTATTGATGATTAATTGGGAATTGATATGGATGATAAAATTAATCTGAATAAGACTTTTCAGGTAGAAGTCGTCAAGCTCATTCCGAAGGAACAGGTCATCGTTAACTGCTGTGATGTTCTCCAAAATAAGTATTTACATGAGAACGGTTTTACACATATTTACACTGAGCATCTCACACTCAGGATGTGGAAGGAATAATTAAGCCAGAGAAAAAGAAGGATATAAAGAACATTTTTTTTACTAGTGCTTAAGATCTTAGTCGCGATGCTTAGCTGGGATCTGCTTAATCCTAGGCTATCAGTCTTCCAGCCAACATCAATTAGATTTTTATTTTCCTTTAATGCTTTTCTTTTCTTTGGAGAGAAAATACCATAAGAATCACTAAGTTAATGAACATTATAACATTTATTATTATTTTTTTCAACCAGTTATTATGTTGAAGTAATAATTGGAAAATTAAAGTGGGTGACAAAAAAAAAAAAAAAACTCAACCACTAAAACCTATGAAGTGTCTTGGCTCCAGTTCTTTGTAAGTGCTTACTGTTTCTAACCCAAGGGTTGTGAACTGTTTCTAGCCAGTCCAGGCTCTGCTAGAGCTCTCTGTATTGAGTTAGGTAAACCCCAGGAGAGCCTCCTGAAGCCATAACTTCTATTCACGCAATTCATGGAAACGGAATAAAAAGTTATTTGCAACGCTCAGACTCGCAGAGGGGGCAGTGCCTTTATATTCACATAGCTACTTCACTTCCAAAGAAGATAATATATTTGTATGTTTTAAACTTACGTTAGGGAGCGGGGTGGCTCTATTAAATGGGTACCCAAAATAAGGAGGATAAGCTGGCGGTTGAGCGTGATCTAGGACAAAAACAAACCTCTGCACAACCGTCGTCCTCGAAACTGTACTGTCTCTACCATGTGCTGAACCCCATACCAGTAAACTGGTTGTAGTGGTACAGGTGTAGGTATAAACTTACGTTAGCTTCGCTCGATTTACTTTCGTAGCGGAAGTAATTAAGTATCAAACTCTGATCGCCCAACTGTGTTTAAAATGAACATCAATTATCGTTCCTGGCTGTACTTAGTGTCCACGTTATATTATCCATCCTAGTTCAACTTTTTATGGCATGTTCTTTTTCTGTCGGTCATTGAAATCCTAGATAACTCAGCAGCTCTAAAACATTGTTTTCATAATTCAAACATCGAGAACCCTGAGTTGCTGTGATGAAGAATCTTGGTTCATATCCGGTTATAGCAGTTAAATTATTATATCTGTTAACATCCGCGGATGGCCTTGTGGGGTCTACGCCCTCCTTGGGCTCACCCAGGCTCTCAAAAGTGGTTATCCTCAATTGGAGGGAAAACCTGGAGGTTGAGTCAAACTCAAACAAGTCACCTCCATGCAGAATCGTAGCCCTTAAACATTACAGTCCCTACCATGCACAATCGTTTCCCTTAAACATTACAGTCCCTACCATGCACAATCGTAGCCCTTAAACATTACAGTCCCCACCATGCACTGGACACAAGATTTTAGTGGTACAGGATTACTTATTACTTATTTGAAATAATTAACTATTATTAATTGGAATCAACTAAAGGAGAAATATTTGTGAGAAATATGTTGAACTAAAAGTTTCAGAAAAGTTAGTGATGTAGGTGTGTAATATGCTATAATATAATACGTAATATATATAATATATAACGTAACATTAAATTTGTAAATAAAATACCTTTTTATTTTCATAATTACTTTTTTAATTAGTATAAACCAATATCATGAAACCATCCATATTTATTTTTCATTATTCCGCATGGAGACACTGAAACCAAGGAGAGCTGTTTCACAATTCATAATTTACAAAGGCAAATAATTAAATACGTATAATTAGGAATAAACATAAATTATTATTTTTAGTCTAAGCCAAAGAGTTGCCTGAATATATTTAATGTTCAGTATTAATAATGTTTAATTAAGGAGGGGGATGGCTGAGTGGTAGAGCGCTTGAGTTGCCGTGTCCGTGTTCAAATCCGGCTATGGCAGATTATATTTAATCTGACAATACCCGTGGATTTAAATTTAACATATATATGTTATTAAACAAAAGATAAATAATTTATCCGGGGGTTAGAAGTTCTATGATGACTAATTAATTTTTTATCTGCTTTAAATAAAAGCTTCCTCTTGAATTACTTTTGAAAATAAAATCTTTCGTTATGGGAGCTGCTAGCCCTCTGGTGAAGACCTGAGTTACCGTGCGGTTGGTCCTGAGTTAAAATCGCTTTATACGCAAGCCTTTTATTTAATCTGGAGTCAGAGAAGGAATCTCCGGGATCTGGGATCCTCCTGGGGCTCACACAACCTCTAGAAAGTGGGTACACAAAATAATCCTGGCGGTTGGCCGTTGTCAAAGAAACAATACAGTCTTTACCATGTACTGAACCCAAGAATCTTCATTAGTTGTGGTGGTAAAGGTCTTTATTTATTTTCTTTTTTTAATAATATTTAATTATTACTTAAGTAAATAATATTTAGTCCCTCAACATAACTACGCCTATGTTTTCCTATCTAAACAGCTCTCTGACAATCAACTCCACTTACGTCACGAAGTGTATAAATCCATTAAGATGGTTGTTAGAACTCTCTTGCTTCGCCTTTATCTCGATTACATGTCATTATCCGTTCAAACAGATCTCAAGTTCTTGACCCCATTCGTATTGTGTCATATCTGGATGTTTCCATAGACAATTATTTTCTTAAAATGATAATTTAAACGATCTGTAGACCTTTTCAGGCGAGCTTGCATTAGTGAAGATTACTCGTAGACAACTAAAAATAATATTGATGAGTACGTTTTCAGATCAAGGACTCACCATTTTAGGCATCATCATTCTACTAAACCCGTCTTCAAAACAAACGCAATTTCACAAAACTCATAAATCATTCTTACTCAATACCACAATTTGTAATCATCAAGAACTCATTACATCAACATTTACTTGAAAAATATTAATGAAACGGAAAAAAAAAGACAATGAAAAGAATTATCTAAAACCCGCTAAAATCAGAGAGTTTCGGAGGAGTAATGGGAAAGACTTGATGTTTTAAATGGTTCTAGAAGGCCTGTTTAAAAAAAAACAACGCTATAAATGTTTTTTTAAAGATTCTTTTATAAGGTGCCTTCTATCTTTGGATCTAGGACCCTCCTGGGGCTCACTCAGCCTAAAAAATATTATAAAAATAGGGTGCCCAAAATAAGGGGAAAATCTGGCGGTTGAGCGTGATCTAGGACACGTCGCCTCCTTCCAGATCCGTTGAAACAGCACAGTCTCTACCATGTACTGAACCCCAGACACGTTCACGGGTTGTAGTGGTTCATGTTTTTTTTTATGATTTTGTATGACGAAACATTATTTTTAGATTTTGTATACTTTACATTCTTTTTGAAATAATTCGCATTACAATATATACAAGATCTGGAATTTATATATACTCCAGTATCGCCTTTATTTCACCCTTAGGGTATTATAAGGATTGAATGGTCCTAGAAGACCAGATCTCGAAAAAACGGCTGAATATAGTATCGTTTTTATGGTGACTTAGGACACGTTAAAAATCAAAAATGTATACAAAATAATCGATGTTGATAACGTAATTTATTTCCGGGAAAGAATTAATAAAGTTATTTTATAGAATTGTGTAATAAAGTTGTTTAATATCCTATTCTAAATAAACTGCATCTACGCATACCTCTTAATGTTGGTTCTTATATATACTTTTATATGTATATACTAGTAAAAAAAAAAAGGGGGGGTTATGGCCTGTTAACGGAGATAACCAATTTTTGTTTTTACTTTGATTTTTACTTGAACGTTAATATTGAGTCTTCGAGTGACTTAGTTACCAACTGATTTGTCCTAATTAATGTAATAAGATGTCAAATACAATTTAAATTGATTTTGAAAAATCAAAAAATAATGTATAAGACCAAGGTTGCATCAATATTGATTTTCTTTTTTTTTCTTCATCATCTTATTTTTTTTTTTAGTCAATCCACACTATAATATAACGGCAGCCCTTGTGAATGAGTGATTAAGTCAAATTTTGTCCAAAATAAGTTTATCAAGTCTATTTTAAATTTATCTTTCGAAATTTAATAATACTTTTTAGATTATAGCTCATATAACTTTTGAGATCATTTCAATAGGTTATGAATTATTCATTGAATTTAGATGCACTCAAGAAAATTTCTCGAAGGTTTTACATGCTTGCAAATAAATTTACCGTATAGATAGATAGCATTTATCGATCATCATGGATGATTTAAGCATGGCTAAAAAGCTTTCATCTTTCAAGCTGAAATCGCCACATCAAAACCTAGTGAGCCCATTACTGCAGATATTTTCCCCAAGCATATTATCGTTAGTGGCAATTCAAATTTCACAGTAGTCTGCATGGCAGTGTTTCTCTTTGAAAAGTATAAATCAAATGGCATAGTAAAATTCCGTTCTACTACAAGGCTTGGTCTGAATTTAAACCGATCTATCCTTCAGAAGTATTATACAGTAAAACATACCTCAATAATAAAACAATTTACTACATTTTTAATATATCAATGATATTAAATTGAAAATGTTTCCTTAAACAAAAATAAGGGATTTAAATTGTATTATTTATGAAAATCTCGGTAGTCTCATTGGAGAACTGATAGGGTCAAAAAAGGCCCGATTTACGATTAACTTTAATAAATTATGGTCATAAAATAATAAATAACATAAATTTATCAATTCTAAGCTTCTAACCGTATTTAAGGCTTTTTTACACATTTCCCGAAGCCTCTTTCTCCCTTAATAATAATGTTACACAATAAAATTCAAATTATTCAAATAAAATTCAAAATATATAAAGTATGAAAATATATAGGAAATAATAATTATTCTTTCCATTCTAACCATCTAAGAATCACGTTTGTATAATTCGTACTTTTTCGTGTATTCGCTTAACAATAATGAAAATATTTATTTAATAATAATATTTAATGAATAATTTAAGGCGTTTTCACACGGAATTTGCCGCTGTCTGTTCCACTCTCAATAAATCAATATATAAATCTAATTGTAAACTTTTTTTTTACCAAACTATCTAAGAAACACGTTTGTATGGTTTGATTTATGTACAAATGGACTTGTACCACTTTCAAAAATAAAAGCTCATATATTATTTTTATTTGAATTTTAGGAAAGTTTAAACGTGTAGTTGTCCTCTCGTTAATTTGGCATATTTTTCTTGACTTTGCAAAATATTTGGATCTAAAAATAAAAAATATATATACATTTATTACAACTTCAGGGCCATTTGTATCTTCGACATTTGACATGGAGGATGAGAGGAAGAAAAAAGTTTCAAGGTTGCTTATCGGATTCTTAATCAACATACTAATATATGCAGTTTCTTATCATTCGTGAATAAAAATAAACATGGAATAACGGTTCTCGAGACCACGTGGTCTGTTCACGTCACCTTTCGCGCTAACGTTTGGCGAGACGTCATCGGGAAACAGAAGACAGGCAGAAGGAGAAGAGCGCATGCGCTGGCTGTCCCACCGCCGGCAGTGTACCAGTGTACTCTGTGGTGTCAGCCTAGCCTCACTCCTCTCTGTGTAAGTATCTAGGATCTTGGATATCGATAGTATCTAGCAACATGGATATCGATAGAAATCTAGGATATCTCGGAATCCAGTAGGCACTCACCGCTCATATCGATCCCAGAATATTTGTCAGTGAATGTTTGTCAATTCGCAAAAAATAATTGACATCTACAGGGAAAAAAAGACGTAGTTGTCGTAGGCGTGGATCATTAACTCGTTTTCGACTAATTGTCTAATTGATGGTGATAACTTGTGAAATCGAATCAGCTACGAAGACATTTGTTACATTTCAAAATACATGGAGTTGCTACCACTCATCTACTTTTTTATGAAAGTGTTAAAAAATTGAGAATCTAATATCAGCAAATATGTTAGTAAATTGTGTATTACATGAGAAAGCTGAATTTTATGTGGGACGTAAAAGAAAACCATGTAAGTTAATCTTAATATATAATAACACTACAGCATTAAAATATTAATTTTTTTTTTAAACCAAGCAAATGAGAAAACCGAGGAAAAATGTTTATTGATCAAAATAATTAAATTTTATTAAATTTAACCCGTCCCTTCATTTAACCTAACGTGGCACAGGTCATAATAATGTATAAGCAAATACACCCAAGAAAAACGCTGATACAAAGAATCCTAATCTTTTATCTAAAATTAAAAATCTAATAAAGAAATTTAAACTTCTTTATTGCATACATTAATTTTTATATAATTTATATATTAATCCACTATATATGTAAGTTGATCATATCTAATAACACTCCAACACAAAAATATTCAATAATATAAAAACATACTTTATTTACTTTTAATGAGAGCAATCAAATGAAAAATGGGAAACAAATATTTGTTGATCTTAAATACTTAAATTTTATTTAATGTTACCCGTTCCCTCATTAAGTTACACAGGTGATAGCCTTGTTTAAGCAAATAAACCCTGGAAAAATAAACGTACAAATAATCCTTTAATCTAAAATTAAAAATCTAAGGAGGGAATTTAAACTTTTTCATTACATAAATTTTATTTTATTATACTTATGTATATTAATCCACTATGGTTTGAGATTTTTAACGAAATTTAATAATTTTTAAAATTTATTAATTTATTTTGAAATATCTCTTATCCCAACGCAGAAAGTAATAGTATTTTTATAATTTAACGAGTAAAATCAATGAAAATTATACAATTTAAAAAATATTTGCATTGCAAAGTCCTGTTCTGAATTCCAGACATTTCACAGTCCCTGTGAATAAGTGCTTAAGTCAAATTTTCTCCAAAATGAGTTTCTTGTACTCCGGGAAGCGAAATCGCATTTTTTTTTTCACAGTGAATAAGATTTTAAGTCATACATTGGCTTGAAAAGACATTATTTCTTATATTACAACTCCATTTCAACCCAAAAACTACAAGAATGACACGATTCCGCTTCCCTCAATACAGTTAACTCCCTGTGGACAAAATCCAACTTTATTTATTCACCATAGCTATTAATATAAAATAATCATATTTCATACTAGATATTTTTTAACGTCATTCTAAAACTGAAAAACACATATTTTCGGTAAATTTTATGTATTTTTAAGCTTAATCGAACATATTTTCAGTTGAAATCTACAGAACGAATTTTCGAAAATTTTACATATGTTATTTTGATGCGGAAATTTCAGTATTGTGTAAATAGGTAATATACATTAAAATTCAAAAATAAAACTAATTAAGAAGATAAAATGTATTAATTAATGAAGATGAAATCATATTTATTTCTATTTAGAAAATTGAAAATAATATATTTCATATCTAAAATCCATGAAAATTATGTACATATTTGAATTACTTACTCAAAACAACTAACTCAATAAAACTAACACATTATGGATGTTTAAAATAATCATATTTAATATTATTTATTTTAATGTATTTCTGAAACATACAAAAATTAATACATAAAACATACATACACAAAAACCCATTTTCAGTAAATTAAATATATTATACATTAATAAAATACATTTTTAATTAGAATCTACAGAACACTTTTTTGAGAATTAATTTTTTAAATACATTATTTCGATCCAGAATTTTCTTTATTTTATAATCAGAAAATATTCCTAAAAATAAATATAATAATAAATGTTAAACAATTATGATGATTAAAAAGTATTTATACCCTTGACAACGAACCTTGCGAAAGTAGTCCACTAATTTCCTTCCAATTGTTTCTCTCCTAAGTAAAAAAGCTAAACTCGTGACTTCGTCATGAACGGGTTTTCTCCGATTGCTCGTGACTTTTCAACAAATCCGTTTCATAACTGAAACACCGGATTTCAATTGAAAAGAAATAACTTCGAAGCACTAATTAGAGGCTTGGTATTGTATTTTTGTCCTTCTTAAAACTTATTCATCTTCTCGAGCTAAAATAAAGGTCACTATTGTTCGTAAGATTATTTTGATGAGAAGTTTAATTATCGTAAAAGATCGAAAAACAATTTATATAATTATTCATGAAAATATTAAAAATGTTTTTCCATTATTTTTAGAGTATTTCATATTTGCATTACTTATACCTGGTTAAATATAAAATAGTTATTGCATTTACCTGGAAGCACCTTCGGGAAACTTTTAAACAGGGTGATGCATTACCATCTTGATACTATATTTTCATTAGATATGAATGAAGATGTCAAATAGGAAGATGATTTATAGACTACTCAATTTTTATTGGATATGGTCAGCGTCAAAAACACATGACGTATATGCATTTTTCAATATCTATTTTGGTGTACATAGTATCTGCGTTATTTTCCCATATACATATATGTTGAGAAAAAAGATCCCTTAGTTCTTTAATTATATTAGTTACTGGTTGAATAAATACGTAGTGCTTTCGTTTAAGGTACAAGAACTTACCTTGAAATGAATTCCGTTTGGCTGATGGGTACGCCATAAGGAATGCCTTGTAACTGCCAAAAAATCCGTTTTTGTTGGCTCTTCTATTCACTAGGATTATCAAGAAGTGCTTATCTTTGTTTTAATCAGTTGTTTCTAAATAAGAAGTGTACAACAACACGTGTATTGGTAACTTAAAACGTCGCAATTAAAACTAGATTCGAATTTACTAATCAATGAGTTAATCTCTCCTGATTTAAATATTTTCTGGAATTTAAGGATCAAGATCGAGATCAGCCATCATAGGTTTCTTGATGGATCTCTCTGAATAATAATCCACTTAACCATTTATTCACCAAGGCTGTAGATATAATATAATTATATTTAATAGTAGGTATATTTAAATGGTTTTCTAAACCTGGTTTCTCTAAAACATTGTTGGTTATTGTATTTTTTTTTAAATTAATGAAACATATTTTAATTTAAATATACAGAGCACTTCTTTTTTAAAATTTATAATATTTATTGTTGCAGGTTTTTCACTATTATATATACATAAAATATGACTAAACAGTTAAACAAATAAATTAATGTAAACTGCCAAAAGTCCGTTTCTTTGGAGGATCTTTTTTTCTCAGGATTATATGGAAATGTTTATCTTTGTTTTTAATCAGCAGTTTCTTAATAAGAATTATAAAACAACTCGTGTACTGGCAACTTAATTCCTCTCAATTAATACTATATTCGAATTTATTAATCTATGAGGTATTTACTGTTGATTTAAATGTTGTTCTAGAATTTAAAAATCAAAATCAAGACAACTCATCTCAGGTTTCTTGAGATCCGCAAGTATTTCCATCTCCTGTGTATTAATATTATAATATTATATAAAGTCTTCATTTTTTAAATATAATTTTTTAGATTTTATATTTGAATTACGAAATGTGTATCGCTTTGGCCGGAAAGTAATGATTTGAAATGGCTAAGGGCGGTTTTACACCTTTCAAATAATTTGAAAACTAAAAAACAAATGATTTAATGTTTACCTGAAACAGCAATTTTATGTAAAGTTTTACTATAATTTACAAGCAATAATTATTATGTCGAAAATCGGTGATTTAACAATATAGTGTAGTGTAAAAAAATTCTATAAAGCAAACCATAGGCGTTGATGACCTGATGGTTTTACGACTTTAAACACCAACATGCAAACAATAAAAAGAAAAAATATAAACAAATAAAAAAGGATTTATTATTTTGAATCCGGTCAAAATCATTGGAAAAGTTTACTTCCAAAAAAGTGTAATAGCATTAATCATCAATCACTTTAAAGGACATGTGAGTAATATTATATCAACAAATATCATAATTTTATTTTATGATGTAAATAAAAATCACTACCTGGAGGACAGTGACATTAAAGAGGATGATTTGTAGCAGTCGTCCAATTAAATACAGCCTTGTCAAACCATAAAGGTAGAAAGAAAGTTATGCTTTGTTTATATATCTTAGACTTTATATTTATTTATTTATAAAAAAAAAACATAATATTATTCTTATGTCGTCATGTTGACATTTTGCTTGTTGAGATAAATCATGAAATTTTTTCCGGATATCATTAAAAATTATAATCATCTATTGTAAATTACCGTAAAAAAACAAACAAGTTTGCAGAATTCAGGAATGTATCAACTGTTTTTTTGTTGTTTTATCATGTTTTTAAACAGGCTTGCGGAATGCCAAGAATGTTTTCAATTTTAAATGTAATAAAGTTCAAACTCTCACACGTTTATAATCTGCAATAAAATGCTTTTATTGATGTTTCCTAAAAATATCTCACTTGTTTACATCATAGACCGGGCAAGTAAAAATCTTTTTTAATCATAATAGAATTACCGCATTTCTATTGAAAATAAATGACTGTGAAACACTGATTAGAGACTTTGTGTTGTATATTTGCCCTTCTTAATCCTAATTCAACTTCTAGAGTTTAAATAAATATTTATAAAAAACATTCTAGGACGATTAAAAATAATTTTTAAAACATTACATTTTTTAATACTTGGGGCATGTATCTTTATTTTTTGTATAGTTTATTTATAAAAATATGTTCTCCGAATAATTCTATCCACGAAGGATTATGTCTGGTATCTTCTAGCATTCTTTATCGTGTTTTCCGTTTCGATAAATCTGAGCATAATGCTGCAAAGGCTGCCAAGTGTAGTTAAAGTCAGAGCATGTAAGTAAATGCAGATGTCGGCAGTTATAAACATACGTTGGTTGAATGATTTTCTAAATAATGGAAGCTAGTCTGTACTGCATTAAAATATTGCTGCAAACTGAATGAATCTGGCTATTTCACTTTCAGGCCATATTTGTCCTATTGTTAATAAATTACTAAAAAAAAAACATATCAGGCGAACTAAAATGTTCTTATTACAGAGTGCCAAATGAAACCCCACCATATACATATATGTATGTAAATTATAATAAAATTATTTTAGATATCTAACAGTTGTTAACTTTATTTTTAGTTGTTCATTTTACGTCACTTTATGCTGCTATGGCTAATCGGACGATGCTACATTGGGAGCTCTAAGTTTCGCCTACCCAGGTTTAATTAGGATAGGGATTTTTAACGAGTACCTGACATCGTACAGGATCGAGACCCCCGTTTAACGTCCCTTCCGAAGGACGGCGTAACTAAGGATTTTTACTCCCTTAAAAAAATCCTAGGGCCACCTGCCGGGCTACGAACCCGCGATCTTGGGCTTAGTAGTTTGTTATTAAAGCGCTAACCACTCTAGACCACAGGTGACCTTAACTTTATTTTTAAAAATGTATAGAAAGAAACTTGTTTTATATTCTATTGTTTTAGGTAAGTTAAATATTTCTAAAATAAAATGTTAAGTTAAATATTTGAAACTTCTGCTTTCTTCTGAATTCCAAATAATACTATTTAATATAGTAGGAAAATAATACATATTTTCCTACTGGATCTTATTATTGGATTTGCATTTCCAAGATCAAAGTATATCCACCGACTTCTTTCGAGATTAATTTATTATTCATAATTTTATTATTTATTCAAAATTCTATATGAAATGTTTAACATTTAAACATATAACTTTCAGACAATTCTATTAGTACTTGCTAAAAACAACGTTAAATGGGGGCCACATTTGGTGTAGTAATTAGCATAACGACCTTCTATGCCGAAAATCGCGGTAGCTGCCCGCACTAGGATTTAAAAAAATCCTTAGTTATGCAGTCCTTCAGGAGGAACGTAAAATGACAGCCCCGAGCCCTTAAATAGGCAAAATTTAGGACTCCTACCGTAGCGTCGTACGAATAGTCCAAGTGTAATAAAATTAAATGATTAAACGAACTAGTTTAAATGTATTTAATTATTAACTTACCATTACAAAAAAGTACTAAAATAAATATTTATTATTAACTTCTCACTAGATTGAAAAACACTTTTATTTATTAAATGGCCCTGTATTTTAAGGAACCCTAAGCAAATCACCATGTGAAGGCTATTAGCGTAATGAAAGGACTTTATTTGCGTGATGAAAGCATTCAACTGAAATTCACTTCAATCATTCAATCAACACTTTTTCTTCTTTTTATAAGTAAATATATGAGGTATTTATAAAAGTTTTCTTCTTCAACGTCCAATTAATAATACGTTATAACAAATTATTGTTAGTCACAAAGTCAATTAAGTATTTACAAATTAAAGTTTAAAATTAGGATCCCAAAGAGAATGATTTGTTCATGAATATAAAAGGTTAATTCTATCAAATAAAATTAATCGTGATTTCATTATGCTGTATTATATGCTTAATATTTTATAAAAGTATATTTATTATAATATTATATCATTATGTACGTGTAGAAGAAGGGTCTTTGTTCAGTTCATCGCAGACACTGTACTGTTTCTAGGTCTACGGTTCTGCAGAGAGGTGGTTTATCCGAGATCAAAGTCTCCGAGTTCTTTCCCCAATTTAGGGTACCTACTTTTACATACTTATTACTTACTTTTTTACCTTTTACATAATTATCGTTTATACAGGCTAGGGGAGCACCAGGAAGAGCTGAAAGTCACACGGGGACCACCCGTGGCTTTTAACAGATTAAATAATTGATCTGCCACAGCCGGATTTAAGTACATACATTAGCATATATTGTTAAACATCATCATTGTATTGATGTGTGTTATTAACATTGTATTTACTCCAACATCTATGTTCTTTCCTGCGCAAAATATACATGGAAGAATTTGGGCCTATATCTTCATATTTTTTTTTAAACAATAGCCATAATCCATTTTTGGGAAAAAAAATTAATGGCGAATAATTATTAGCTATATTTTGTATAATAATATAATATAAATATGATAATTAAATATCTAGCTATATTTTGTCGACATTACCTCATCTATCATAAAATGACTTCTAGCCGTCTTTTTAGAATTGGAAGTTATTCGAGAATCCGTTATTATTTTGATTTTGATCTACCACTTTCCATTCGCGGTTTTATCTCGTAGTTTCCCAAATCCAGAGATCGTACTCGGAGTCACGTAGTTATTACGAACTACGCCATCTGCAAACATCGAGGAATGCCGGTGAACATCAACAAAGTAAAGTTCTCAACTTCAGCTAGACGTTTAAGAATCTGGACATCGTCTAGATATGTTTAAGAATTGTCTCGAAACGCTTTTTAAAGATAGTTAAATGTATTTGAAAAACAAAACACTGCATTTTCAAACCGAACATACCCAACAGTTTCTAATTTGTAATGAACTTTTGACTGTGAATTGACTAACAGACTCCAAGCGGTACTCGACAAACTATAGCAACACAGCCTATCAGAAACCATTAATAAATTAAATTTAAACTCTATATGTCTACAAATAAAGCGGAACGTGGGAGCTCATGGGTAGAGCGCTGAGTTGCTGAGCCAAAGGTTGTGGGTTCGAATCCGGCTATGGTAAATAACTTATTTAACCTGTAAACTGCTGGAAATAGATCCTGTGGGGTCTAGATATCCCCCTAGCCTCTATAAATTTGGTACCCTTTATTAGGGGAATACCCAGCGGTTGAGCGTGATCCAGGACATATCACCTCTTTGCACAGCCGCTGTCCTAGAAACAGCACAGTTTCCATGTACTGAACCAAACATACCTCATGGGTTGTAATGTGGGATATAGATAGTCTGGGGGTGCAGTCAAAATAACACTAAATAAGTTTTTCTTATTTAGTGTTATTTAGCCTGCACCTCCAGACTCCCACATTAGATCTTACAGTCAACTATTTTTCTCTCACTCATGGGTTGTAGTGGTCCACGATATATTTATTTTTTTAATTTTGAACCTACAAATATTTTTAATTTTGAGATTCAGTATTTGTTTCGTGGTATTTTATAAGTTAAATTCGCAATAAACCATAAACTGTTATTAATAACTGAAAGAATTAAACTTAGGCAATTATTACTACTCCTTGATTTACAAATTGAAATAATAATTATTTTATTACCGTTATTATTTAATAATAAGCACAATGGAAAGTAAGCATAGTATAATATAAAGAGCCATAGATGGACGCAATGGGATCTACAGACCTTCATGGGACTCATTCTGCTTCTATGGAAGCCTGGTGGTTGAGCATAAATCACCCCCTTGCCGTTATTCAAGAAACTGTGTTGTCTCCACCATACAGTGAACCCAAGACCCTTTACGGGTTGTAGTGGTACAGGTTTTCATTTTTTATTACATTATAATTACCTGGGTTGTAGTGGCTAAAGTGTTTTAATCATTAAGTTATCTGTAAAGAGTATTCCCTGTCGGTCTGGACTGGACAAAATTAAAGATGTGTATTTAATATATATATAATATTTAATAATAATTATAATAATGATATTTAAAATATCACATAAATTTGTTTAATTTAACTCATGCTCTTAATTACATACTCAAGTACATTTTACTGCCTCTGCTGTAAAGTGAATATTGCAAATAGGTTTCCCTTATGACCTAACTGGTAAATGGTCAAGTCATGTTAATAAAAGACAACAGAATTAAAGTCATAAAACAACCGGAAGATTACGTACTCCATCTGATGAGAATGAGTCGACCCGCGCCGCCTGTACTAAAACGGTTTTATTGTAATTGAGCGGCATGCCCGTGTTAGGTTTTATTTTTGCTCGGCTGCCTTTTGAGGCCAAGGTCTGTGATGCTCTGCTACTCTCCATTCATACTACTGTCGAATCTTCGCGTCTTATTGATGCGAGTATATTTTGTTTTTAAGTTCTGCCAATATACCGGTTATTCTTATCAGACCGTTTTTGTCATTATAGCAATGATTTTTGATTTTGTTTAATATACTTGAGAATTTCAACCAATCGCAAGTTAAATTAAGTAGGCAACTAAAATTTAAAATTTTATTGACATGAATTTTATTAGTAAAGCATTACATTTGAATGGGAAAAATGTATGAACCTGAAAAATAGTGTATCTTGTAAAATGAACATACTTTTATGGGTGTCTTTTAAAAAAGTTTTTAATCATTCGAAAAAAATCTTGAGTGCTCAGTTATTTCTGAAGATTATGTTGAATTTCATTAAATTTTAAATTGTAGACCCATCAGCTCAGTGTAAAGAGTGTCGAGTTGATGCTGAAGATTCCTTGTTCAAATCTGGCAGTGGTAGAAAAATTATTTAATCTGTTAACAGCCACGGATGGAATCTGTAGGGTCTTCAAGCCCTCAAGGGATCTCACCCAGACTCTAAAAATGGGTAAGCTTAATCGGGGGAAAACCTCGTGGATGAGTGCGATTTCAGATAAATTACCTATCTGCATGACCATAAAGCACAGCTCACTATTAAGATAAAACACCTGTACCAATACAGTCTCTATCATTTACTGAAACAATGACACTTCATGAGTCGTAGTGGTACAGTTTTTTTTTGTTTTTTTTTTATTTCAAACTACGTAACTTATACGGATACAAAATAAGACCTATTCCATAACAAGACATGTGTCGTTCTTATAAGAACTGTTTGAGTAACCTGTTCCATCGGAGTAGATACTTAAAAAGGTATTAACAAATATTTTGCACAGAAATTATATTTATTGAAAACATAAATTAAACTTAAAAATATGTGTATTGAATTTAAACATTGAAAATTAAACACATTTATTTGACTTAATAATTCTTTAAAATTTGGTGAATAATTGGTGACAGCACTTTTCAGTAATTCTTTGAGATGCTGGTTAGTTAATAGTGATCGGTTTTTATTACAAATTTAGTTAACTTACCTAAAATTCCAGATTAAAAATTATATCCGTAGCAAGAGTGATACTAATCGTTTCCTTCAGAGTACAATGTCAACTGTCCGTTGCAATGAAAGTTTATAAATTCAAAATCGGTCCGGAATCGGTCGATTAAAGACGATTACACCATTGTTGATTTTCGTTCGCGCAGTTTTCGATGAGTCATAACATTCTTAACTTGGGCGGAAATGAAATTTGTAAGAATGTAAGAAGCCCCAGGTTGGCCCCCCTGTTATAGACAATATATTTCCGATTTTTAAACAGCTAATGTGATGGAAATCGCTCGACAAAAGATGAAGAAATAAATTAAATGAAATGTAGAAATGAATTTTACACTTTTTTTCATATTGCCGTCTATAAACAATAGGGAAATCGTTCGAACAGCGAAGATTCATTCACCCGTTCACGATATATACAGGAAAAACGACTGAAAGTCGAAAATGTGTCATATCAGTTGTCCCTTTTCCTATTACCCCTCTGAACAGCCGCAAAATCTTTTGAATGGTCAAAACGTATTCAACTGTGTTTATCGAAAGAGTTAAAACGAATGAAATATTCGCACTTTTAGTTGTCATTTAAAATAACAAAATATTCATTTCCAGTCAGTTTCTCACATTTCTGGACACTGGATGAAATGAAGAGTGAGCAAATAGTTAATCAAGATGCTTGATTGTGAGATAGGAACGAAAAATATAACTAGTTCTATAGTGGCAAAACGAAGGAAATGGAACGAGTTCCAAATGCGGAATGAAACAATATTTCAGTTCCGAGTTCAAGACGGAACGACTCATCTTTATTCATAAATTTGTTTTACGCCTGCTTTACGGATCATTATTATTATCAAAACATTATTGCCCGTAACAGCCTACTCTGTAATGCTCTCTAAAAATTTACTACCACTTATAAACAGCTGGGGAAATTTTCATAGTGAAAATTCATCACTACGAAGCATATAAAATGCTTTAGTATTCATAAAAAACAAGTTCGCTAAATAACGTTAGTTTATGAGATGAAGCATTATTTCGATTGAGAAAAGCTACGTTAAAACTCTTTTTTGTTTTAAGTAAAGTGAAACTGTTTTAAAATCGATTTTTCCCCTATTTTTATTTAGTGGTGAAGGACAGCTCTGTGTCAAAGTGAATTGTTTACTGACCGTTAAATCCTGGGCTGAAAGATAAATTTTTTTTTTTATCAGGCCGTAGACCAACCCCGTACAGGAAACCCGTATAGAAAACCCGCATAGAAAACCCTCCTGTATCACTACTAGTCTCTATATAGTGGGTATACCTAAATAATTAGATGGGGAAAAAAATTGCGGTTAATTTTCTTCATGGGTTATATTTTTATTATATATATGTATATATATTATATATATATATATATATATATATATATATATATATATATATATATATATATATATATATATATATAAATTGGCCCCCTTAAATTTTAAGAAAATGGAACTTCTTAAATAATCATATGATTTACTAATTTTATTCTGTGTATTTGTTTTGTTTTGTTGGACCCATAAAAGTTTAGATTTTCTCCGGAACTTACAATTATATTTTTTGAGATGCGCCGAGATTGTAGTAAAATAAGGTCCTGCTTAATTTAAATTCTTTTTACCGAGTGTAATTAAATTGGGATCCTCCAACAGAAGAGCGATTAATACCCTTATTAATTTTTATGATATTCTCAGGTAATATTCATTTTTACAAATGCTATCCTGGGATTTTGAATACATACCCAAATATTGTTCACAATATAGGGCAATTGTTCTTCTTTAACACGTTGGATGTTTCGGTGTTCGCGAGTGTCCGGCACCTTTTGATTGATAGATATATGTATTATGTAATTTAAACATATATAATTACTTTTATAAATTTTTATTATTAACATATTGTAAATAATGGTCAACATTGATACTGTAACTTATTTATTGCGGATAATATTTCAACAATACAAATATCGCTAGATAGATAGTTCATTGTAACGCCACGGACGATCCGTATTAAATTTGTTCGGGGTTCAACGTGTTAATAGTAAATTTTAGATTAAAATTTTAATCAATAACTAATACTTCAAAATTAATAAATGAAGTAATTAGTCAGTTCTAAAGCTTAAATCCAATGTATTAAAGTAACCAACTCATTATTTTTTAACTCATTATTACAAATTGTAATAACTCAGAAGTCAGACATGTTATTCAGGAACGGAGGTCAGGCAATAAATTTAAACTTTAATTTTATATAAAGGGATTAAAAGTTATAATTGGCCAAAGTTCTCTTAATCCGTTGGTGACAACCTGCTAAGTATTTATAACTCTGCGGTTATATCCATTTAAAACTTGTTTGTAAGCGAATAAACAGCAATTTTTAATGATATCAAAATAGTCAATTAATTGAATTGATTATTATTACAAAAATTATGATTTTTATTAAATTAATAAAGAAATGAATAGAATGTTCGATAAAAAAATTTAAAAACCTAATGTTAGTAATTTGCTTTAGCGTAGTTTCGTTAATTAATTAATTAAAATTATTCTCAGAGCTGAAGGAGCTAAAGTTTTTCCTGTTAAAAAAAAAGATTAGGTTATAAAGTAATTGCAAAAAATAGGTAAATTAAAATAAAAAAGTACAAATATATAAATTTAGGTAATAATTTTAAGGTTAGGGAATAAAGGTAAACTGTATAATTATTTAGAGGAAAGCCTTTTAATTAATAATTAAGAGGTCTTAAGCAACAAGAAAAAACTCTGCACAATAACTTCGGGTTTGTTATTTGTAATAATCAAGCATTTTAATCGGATAAAGAAAAAAGTTTCTTATCCCTTTCCACTATAAAAATTTTATAATGAGGGAACGGAATAATAAAATGTAGGTAGTATTTGTATTTCAGTTTCGGATTCGAGACCGTTTGTGGCAGTTTAATTATTCGTCCCATTATACAATCCGATCTTGTGGTATCTCTACAAATGTGGGTGCACATTACCTGGTGGTTCAACTTGATCACTACCAAATCACTCCCTTGCACAACCGTTGGTACTACGTTCGAGTTGTATTTGTTCGTTTTTTATAACAACAAAAATAATAATAATTACAACCGAATTAGTGTTATTAGATGTATAGCTAACTTTTCCTTAGATTGATTAATTGAACTAAAAATATTTATACGTTGTGCCATCATTCGGAGAGGTGAGCTGTGTCAGATACTCATTAAAGATCTCATTCTTAATTATACCTGGATAGGCAAAATCTAGGACTCCACCCTTGCATAATCGGATTATCCATAGTAGTATAATGTGACTTTAAATAAATAAAAATAAATGTTTTCTAGATTAATAGCTTATTTAATTATTAAAAGCTTTCTCATAGTTTTTTTGTTTTGTTTTTTATGAAAATAACTTTATTACTTATTTTGACTTACTTCTTACTTAATAATATATTTAAAATATACAACAAAATTATAATAACATCCTAGAATTTGGTTGGATATAATAATAATAATATAAAAAATCATACGAAATAAAATTATGATAAGAAACCATAAGTGTTGTAGTATTAATTAAATTGTATGTACTGAACTTAAATATATCTAAGGGTATATTAAACATTTAAATATTGTGATTATTTGTGCCTGAAACTAAAGTACCCATTAGCAAATCACAACTACAATTTTAATGATAGCCAAATAGTTATAGAAGTCGACCAATTTTTATGATAATATTGAGAAAGTTTTAAGATTAAAATTACTTACCAATCAATATTTATTTATTACTATGACTTCCAGAGATTGTAATCTGGGTTAGGGAGTAGTGTCTGTACACTGTGTCTGTAGTACACATAGTACTTCATCGTTTATCTATATTAATCTTGTCAAACCCCTAACTTTTCACAGTTGGAAGAACATTTGCAGAAATTAAAATTATGGTAAAAAGAAGACAATGGAACACGAAGATGGTCCCAGTAACGATCCGAAAGATCAATAATATGCGAGGCCTGATTGCCAGCAGTATCACGCTAGCAGTGGAATTTTTTATTTATTTTTCGGTGTCAAATAAATTTCCTGGAAGTATCCCTTTATAGCACAGCATTGATCATTTTCGCAATCAGAATGCAGCATCCCGAGCAGGTATGAAACATATATTTCAGTCTGGTTTGAACCATTTCGGAGAAGAAAGGATATTTCATAATGGATCGATTAGCCGAATCTTTTATTTATAAAATTTCTATTTGAACCAATGTAATGCTCTGCATCCAATGGGACAAAACACCACATTTTTTTCGATTAAGTATTATCAACCCGTTGTTTGAGACTCAATCATTTGGAACAAAACAAAACAGTTATCCGCCAAGGATATTATTATACGCCACTGGTGGTGTAGTGATAACTTACCATAATAACTTACTATACAGGTGACCTCCAGGTTGTCTTAGGATTTCTTAAATGGAGAAAAATGTCATTACTTATGACTTCCTTCCGAAGGTACGTAAAATGGGACCCTGTGCAGTGTTGGATACTTAATGAACCTTATCCTAATTAAACCTGGATAGTTAAAATTTAAGACTTCCTCTGTAGAATCGTTCCATTAGCCCTAACGTAATAAAATAACGTTAAATAAAGCAAACAAATAATTTTATAATTTCCCTTCGTACTAGTTCTTATATACTGTTAATTACTTAATCAAGAAAATCATGAAGGCTGAAATTATAAGTGTAAAGATACCTATTTGAGAAAGGCTAGCGAAAAACTAAATAACTACAGATATTTTATGGGTTGTTACTGGATGAATTATTTATTACCATGTTCATTAGTACCTGTCATTAAAAACGATCACAAATTATAATTATAATTATAATAATTACAATATAATACTTATATAAATATATATGAAAAATATAATTCATCTGTAATCTAAATATAGATTAAACACTATCCTCATAACAAAAAATATACACACCTCAAAAAAAGCATGGAAGGAAGGAGGTAACATTGGGTGCACATAGTATATCTTTTGCAAACTGTGCGTTTAAAATATTTACGCAAATTCTGATGGAAAGAACTAATATTATCCGTTAAAAATAATAAAAATTAGAACAAAAAATATTTTTGTTTAAGAGCCCTGTATATAATAGATAATTTAATAAATTTGGTGTGTAAATTATATTTTCCATATATAATTAAGTTAATACAAATTAGCTTCACCACTTTTACTTATAAATAATATATATTCATACTGAAATACACTGATAATACTCCTTATAATAAATAATTTTAAATGCAACCGAACTATAAAAAAGAGGAATAAAATGTGAATAATTGAATTTAGAATATAAAATAAAACGGAGAACACATTTTCTATGTAAATTGTCAGACTTTAAGGATAGAAAATGTAAACCGGAGGAAGTGCGGGAAAACCTCTCAAGTAATTTCCTTGAAAATTCTAATGGAAAGCTGTAAGATGGAGTTTATTCGTTCAATTTTATCTGAATCCAGGGAGTAAATTAGGGACTAAAACCGGGATTTTATCTCGGAAACCTGCAATGTTGTAACCTATCTCTGTATGTAACCTCAATGGCCGTTGGGAAATAGTGATGTAACTGATAGGCCTTAATCTCACTGAAGTTAAAACTGTTCAGATGCGGTCGCAGTGCGGTGACCTAATAAATAATAGGACACTTTTAAGGTGAAGCTTATCGAATATTAGATATGAGCCCTGCAATACCACAATAAATTTTAAAAAATATTTAGAATTAAACTTTATTTTCTATGTTTTATCAGAAATATTTTTTTTATCAACCTTTGTTCGTTGCCGATAAAAACATTCACTTCCTTCCAACTATTCCTTAAAATCCTTTTTCTCATATCCAGTCTTAATAATTTATCACGTGATCTGCCATTCCCAAATTTTTATATCCTGGACGCTACTTTGTTAAAATTGTTTGAAATTTGTTCACAATTAATCTCAAAATACTTCAGCATTCCTTACATATATTATTATGTATGGATGTTTAACATTATTTATGGTAATTATCGTTTCCCTTTTTTAATATTTTTGAAAAATACAAGTTATCATGAGCTTTAATATGGAAAAGGGAATGTAATTAGTAGTAATGAGTAGATTTCCGTAATCATTTCATCTAAAAATGAAAGTTTCAAAAAACACACATCATCTATGCTTCAAAAAGTTGAAACTTTTATTCTAATATGCTTATTATGAAATACGACGATGACCCGAATTTATATGAAACTTAAGACCTCTTACTCACACACGTTTTTTCGGCGTAAAAATCTACGGTTAATTCGCCGTGTGTAGTAGGGACGGTTGGCAGTGTTGTACAGATCACTGTGAGAGCTTGTTGACATACACAGGGGCGCTACAGACGGCGCACAGTGGAACGAATCACGCATTTGTTGGACATTGGACCAATTCTCTAATAACTAAATTTGTCCTTTATTTTGATCTTAAATTATACCTTATACTTCTTCTCAACAAAATCCATAGATAAATTAATTGTGAAATTAAATCTTATATGAAAAATTCTGAATTGAAATATAAATTTTTCTAAAAACTCATATTTTTAAAGCAATCCACTGTTTGAGGTAATGCATTAAATTAATCGTGCACTTACTGGAAAAAAACTCATCCATAATCAGATATTTTAGGCAAACAAACTTGGGATTATTTCAAACGTCTGGGATTTTTCGGTGAAAATTGGGGGATAAAACTAAAATAATCAATTGCGAAAATCGCTCAAAATCGCCCAAAAAACTACCTTCACAGTAAATAACTAGAATGTTTGAAGTTTTTTTTCCATTAGTCGGATTCTGCTACTAGGTGCTAATTTCCGAGAAAATGATTTTTTTCTTTTCTTTTTTTTCCCTTGATAATTAATTTAAAATAATTTCTGTTGATATTGGCGTCTACTTTTCGCAAGTTTTCTTTTGTTTACCAATGATTGTTTACATTGATTTATCCGAATCCTTATCTAACATAATAGTATTAACAATGAAACTTATTTTGTGTGTGGTATTTGAACGACATATGTGTAATGGTGCACATAGGTGCAATAGTCCCTACAACAAATCGTCAAGTTTTTAAATATTTATTTATTTATTTTTTAAATTTTTATTTCGTTATTTAAATAAAACAATTTTATATAGACACCTACATTTAAAATAATTTTGATGTATCAATTATACCTAGTGAATTAACTAACAAAAGTAATTATGAATTATTATATTCATTTTGTTTAATAATTAAATTATTTGGTTTGTTACTTTTTCCTTTGTATAACTATATTTAATACCTATGTATCTGTCTTTCCATAGAATACTGTAATGTACCCATTCTAGTAGTATATAGGTAAAATGTTAGATAATAAATTATCGAACATCGAAATATCAAATCTAGAATGTTTACACGTTTGCCCTAAAATGATTGATCCTGTTTATCATATAATTAAATAGTCCATTCAAAAAGCTTTAAAACCGTAGCAATAGCCTTATTCTAGGAGAACCAGAAGCGGAGATATTAATGAATGTCCAGGCCTCCCTAACGCTCGTTCCACTGTGCGGCGCCGCCGCCGTTTTCGCCGTGCGTTCCCCTCGGCGCGCCCCTTCTGAACACGGAGTGATTTTCATCATTGTTGTATCGCAGTCTAAGCGAGCGTGTCGACGAAGCCGGACGTTTGCACGTTTTCGTGACTGATTACATAGGCTGATTTTGTTTTACGAGTAAAATGAATATAAATCAAGAATTATTAATTACGTTGAATGAAAAACATGTAATATGGGATAAGACTATCGAAGATTATAGAATTAAGCGGCTTAAATATGATTTCTGGAAAGAAATCTTTATACATTTAAATCCCACATTTGAAGATGTTGTTGAAGTGGATGTATCCAAAACCTTCTTTTTCATTTCTCTTATTCTTTGAGTTTTCTATATAAGGATTTATGGCGAGGACGTCGTAGCTTGGCGGCAGATAATTCTCAACTGAGGGGGATCTGGCCGTTGTCTTGACCGGTAGGTTTTCCGCGCCATGTACATGCTTGCACGTTTTGTTAACCGTACGGTTAACATGCCAAAAAAACGTGGCGTGAACAAGAGGCCTAAAGCAATTGTTGCTATATATTAATTGACAGCAATTATTAATATACATTAACTACTAAACATAAAATAATAAGCATTGGGTACTAAATATTAATCAATAAGCAATTATCACTATTCATTAATTAATAAGCAATTATTTCTAGAAATTAATTAATATTACTAGAGGCAATTATACTTCACAAGAATTGTCTTACAAACATTATGATCGTACTTTTTCATTTATTTGCCTAATAAATAATCCAATAACCTTTCATAAAATGATTTTTATTTGTAAATTTATACTTCTATATACACATGCAGAGTTAATAAAACCTATGAAGGGTTTTGGTTTCAGTATATTTAATGGATTTGTCCGAGATCCCTCTTAAACCTCAGTTTCTCCTTCAAATAAGGGCTTAGTGTGTCCCAAGAGGGGCTGTTATAGGATTATTTTTAAAGAGTTTTAGCACTTGTTCAAATACAAATTAATTAAGACTAATCGTTTTAAGTGAATTTGAAAGTAACGTTAACACTCCTAGATTTTTCAAGAATGATTTTAGTAGTCCGAGATCACTCCCAAACACCAAGTTTCCCCCCAATCATTGCTATCTACTATATACTGTCTTAGAGAGTATGGTATTTCTGATTTTTTTTATTGTTAACATTAATAGCGTTAACATCCTGAATTATGCCCTGTAATCAAGAGATGAAGGAAGTGGTACAAAGGTTGCCCCAGAAGAAAGGACCCTATTAGCAAATTAAATCATCCTGCTGCCCCCACCCCGAATCTCCTCCCTTATCAGCTAAACTAGCTTAACGAGCACTTGCTTGTCAACGCTACTTCAATAAAGGATTAAACTAAATCAAAATATATTTACCTTCCATTCAAATTATATTAACTAGACTATGCAAATTTAGGATTAATTCTTTTTTCAACTTTCTCATACCTTTGAAATCTACATAAACATCCTTAATAATTCATTATTTCGTAAAATTTTAAGGATTAAAACTAAAGAAGCGGTTTAGCACAGTGCGTACGGTCTTGGGTTACTGATCTCTATGCCTGGAATTCGAGGCCGGTTGTGGCAGAAAAATTCTTTATTCTCTTGACAGCCATCAATAGACCCCATTTGATTTTAAAACCTTGAAACCTCTAAAAAGTGATCATTCTTGAATGGGGAGGCACCTGAGCGTGATCGGCCCAATTACCTCCTTAAACAACTGTTGGTCCAATAGTAAGGATTTAAACTAGGGTTTCGGTATAAAAGCCTCTAACTAAAAAAAATCCAAGAAAATGAGTTGTGAATTTGATAAGGTTATGGAGTGTACCAAAATATAAAATAGGAATAGAACTCAATTTTAAGTGTCAACATAGTGTAGTGGTCAGCATAAAAACGTTCAATGCCCAACCTCTCCGAGGTGGTCTTAGGTAAAAATCCTAAAAAATCCTTGGTTATGCCGTCGCACGGAAGTAATGTAAAATGGCGGTACTGAGCCTGTGCAGTGTTAAGTACTCGTTAAAAATCCCTATCCTAATTATGCCCATAGAAGTAAAATTTAGGACTCCCCCTGTAGCATATAGTGACGTTTAATAAATAAACAATACAGTTTTTCACGTTTTTCTATTTTAAAATTTTACAAAGACTTTAAATAAAACTAGTTATTTATAAACATTTTGTTTATACTATTTTTTGCTATTATTGACAGTTGAATATTTTCTAAATTGTTTTATTTTTTAGTGTTTTTTTGTTCCACGTATATTTTCTGAGAATGGGTGCTAAATCGGGGATGATGTCATCTACAACAAATGCCGATGATCAAGTAATAATCGCATCAGATCCGGATGACGTGAGCTATATGATGAGGAAGTTGCTGGACACAGATTCCTGATGGGGGTAATCAGTAAAAATAAAAGAGAGTATATGGTTTTCAACGCTCCAAATTTACCACTTGAAATCGAGACTGGACGCTCATGCTTGCAAACAGTTCAAGTATCTCGGATGCTGGCTCTCTTCTGGAGGAGGTAGTGAGGGTGACATCGAACATAAAGTAAACAAGGGAAACAAAATAATAAGTTCTACAAATTCCAACGTACGGAGTAAGGAAATAAGATTGGAAACTAAAAAGAAGATCTACCATTCCATCGTAGAGAGCGTAGCCACTTACAGGTCAGAGTTTAGGACACTCACTAAAAAGGCGGAGAATAGGTTGCTTTCCATGGAAATGGATTTCTGGAGAAGAAGCTGTGGTCTATCGAGAACCAAGCGGGTCACAAACGCAGCAATCATAGACAAGGTCGGATGTCAAAAGAACATCCTTTATCAGATCGGAACTAAAAGGTTAAAGTGGTATGGCCACTTAATGCATATGGACGAAAACCGCTGGCCAAAGAAAATACATAACTATATACCACATGAAAGAAGAAAGCGTGTAAGACCAAAGAAAAAAATAGATAGAGGATGTAGAGGAATGCATGGCAGCCAGAGGGCTCCGTGAGGGGGATTGGATGGACAGAGAGCAGTGGCTTTTGGGTATTGGGGATATGACTCCTTAAGTTGTAAAAAAAACCCAGAAAAAATGTGTATATATATATATATATATATATACATATTTTTTTCTAAATGTTTTTTATCATTTCGGAATCTTTTGACATTTTATTACTCTATTTCCCTTCAAAGTACTTCGCTATTAGACGGCCTTTTATCCCACATACCTCTTAATCGGTAGAATGATAGCGAGTTAATGAAACTTTGATTATGTTTATAGTTATGTACGTTGTGGTTTAGATGCATAAAACAAAAATTGTAAAAATTGAAAATGACTTTTAGAGTCTAAACGTATTAAAATTTAGTAAATTAATGAATTGTTGACTGAATGATAGTTTTTTCTTCCTACTTTATTATAAAGAAAGCATTTATTCCAGTAAAATACATCAAATTGAAACTTTGATTTTGATTTTACGAAACATTTTAGTGTTATACCATGCAAGGGGAGTCTAAAAGCTTAAGTTACCTTCTGCTGTATTTTTTAATTTCAGAAACATTGCTATAACGATGTTGCAAGAAAACGAAATTCAACCCGTCTTCCGAAATTGGATCTGGACTCGAGTGGAGTGTTTGTACAAGTCGCTAGGCCACCGCCAAGTCGATTCCCTAGTTATTCCCTCAATGACATCAGTGAGATTGTGACACGATGACAAAGTTTCACTCCTATTAAGCTATCCCATTGTCATGCACAAAGAAGAGCCTGTCCACTCTGTATTCATGTCACACTTACAGGGAGAAAATTTCACTTATCTTGTCCATATTCATTTTTTATTAGATTGCAGATCGTGCGAAGATTTACCATACAAAAGTATTGCAAAGCGCTAAATATTATAAAATAAAATTTTAATAATATTAAAAAACCCTGTATCACTACAATCCGTGAGGGGTCTATGGTTCAGTACATGGTAGATACTGGGTTCTTGGATAACGGTTACGCTGGGAGGTAATTTGTTCTAGATCATACTCAACCGCTAGATTTTTCCCACTTATTTTCGGTACCCACATTATAGAGGCTGGGTTAGCCCCAAAGGGTCCTAGATCCCATATGATCCATCTCCGGGCTCTAACAGATTAAATTAAGCTCTGCCAGCGTGCTGGATTTGTACGCAGGACCTTCGGCATTCCAACTCAGCGTTCTACCACTGATCCTCTCTAATTCCTTAAAATTTATTAAAATTAGTAAATACTATGGCGTACCTCTATACACTAAATGAACCAACCCCTTTCCAATTGTATATTTGTTCGAATACGTCAAACCAGTAGTTGTATAACTAAATCGGTCATTTGAGAAACACCTCATATCCATAAAAGTAAACTTTCAGGAAATCAAAAAAAGCTCAGTTGGTCCATAATTTAACATCATTTATTTTTTGAATTTTTTTACATGTTTCTACAGATGTTTGGTAAGCTAATTCTACCAAACTAAAATTTTATTATTTATATTTTGATATTTTAAAAAATTATAAACGTTGTTGGAGATGTGTTGTTTCTCAAATGACTGACTAAACGATATGTTATCAGTTATGAAATAAAAGGTAAAACAATTCCAATTATTGATAAAAACAGTATTTTATTTTTCAACAAATACTAGAGAAAAAAATAGAATACAATGGTGTCGTTCATCAGCATTATATCGATTTTAAAAAAGCTTATGATTCTATCGACCGTCAGATTATATATAAAGTATTGATTGAACTGGGTATACCAAAGAAATTAGTAAATCTGGTAACGATGCGTATTACTGAATTAGTGAATTGGTAACAATTTTTCTGATAAGTTTGAGGTTCGTTGAGGTTTAAAACAAGTTGATTCGCTATCACCTTTACTATTTAATTTAACACTCGAGTATGTTATTAAAAAGGTGATACACAGCGAAAGAGGTTTGAATTTGAACTCGAATAGTAAAATATCCGTGCTTGGGTTTGCGGACGATTTGGTACTGTTGGGTGAGGACGAAGAAACTATAAAGCTAAATACACAAACGTTAATGAATGCTGCTAAGGAAATAGGGCTGGAAATAAATCGGATAAGACTAAGTATATGGTCAGTAGAAGGAAAGGGCGAAATTTTGGTCATATTGTTGTAGGCGGAAATAAGTTCGAACATATGGAGATATTTAAGTACTTAGGGTCAATGCTTTTTACTATTCGGTCTCGAAATTACTAAGCTGGCGTATTTTGTCCAGAAATCTAAAAATCAGAATTTATAAAACAATTATCGTTCCATCTCTTCTCTATGGATGTGAAACTTGGCCACTAACGCCAAAGGATGACCAACGTCTTCAGGTATTCGAAAATAAGGTGTTACGTACAATATTCGGTCCAAAAAAGGATTAGAACACTGGGGAATATAGGAGATTACATAATGCGGAATTGCCAAGCATGCATCCGGTAAATATTATTCAGGTGATAGCGTCGCGAAGATTAAGATGGGCATGTAAAGTTGCTGGACTTAGTAATAAGCGAATTCCCAAGATGTTAATAGGCTCCGTACCAACTGGAAAGCGTCTGAGGGGTAGACCGAGGCGTAGGTGAGAGGATTGCGTTAGGAATGATCTAGCTGGTTTGGGTTTGGGTGGTGCTCTGTGGACGGAGGTTTGTAAACATGGATTCAGCATCGAGCCTTCGGGTTCGTTAAGCCTTTTATTTATTTATTTTTCAAATAATATATACACATTTTCCAAACATGCGTATTGGATTTGTCTATCCTTCTCCAACAATTTAACATGTCTAACTCAATTTTGGCCAAAAATGGACATGAGGTGTTTCTCAAATGACTGATTCAATTGTAAATTTATATATTTTTCCGTCTATTAAAAATACAAAAAAATTAACTTAAATTTCCTCCCAATTAATTAAATTTTACGTGTAAGATGGAATCCTATTAATACCTGGCCCAATTGAATTTTAAAACCAACTTTTAGTATCAGTTCCGCAGTTATGGCCCAAGTTTTATCTTTTCATTTGTTTCCTTTTTACTGTTCTCAAAAATAAATGTAATCGATTATATAAGTATGAAAAAAAAAGAGTGGAGTTATCGGAAATGTATATATTTCCGCAATAATTCATCAAAAAATAATCGTTTTAACAAACAAAGTTCAGATTATATATGTTTGTTAAAAAGTTCATCTCTTGATTGATTATTATTATTATTATTATCGAAATATACACGTTTCCAATATTTAGGCTCTTTTTTTCGATAATAAATTTCACGATTATTTTTATTTTTAACTATAAATTTAATAAAAGGGGTTCCTTTCAAAGTTTGATCGAACGAAGAATACACTCAAAACCTAATACTTCTTTCGCTATTTAAGTATCGTCAAACACAGAGGTCGGCAACCTTTTGAGTCACAAGAGTCAAAAATTACAATTTACAAGATCGTAAAGACAAAAAGAGCCACAACATTTTTTCTTGCCAACAATAAATAGCATTCGCACAAGTAAAGTTTTTTGATAAAAAAAAAAAACTAATCTATTTATTCATAAGAAAAATATTTATTTATTTATATATAAGTAGTGTTTTTCACAACAAATAAGATAATATATACATAAATTAATAATTACATATTTTTAAGTACAAAATTAAAACTATTAAACATTTATTATGCTACCTACCTTTACTTCGGTTTTTTATTATTATTATGTAAATGTACAATGTACATTTGCAAATAAATAATATTTGCGTAAGGAACTAAAGAGCCGCAGCTTCACATCCAAAGAGCCGCGCTATGTGGCTCGCTAGCCGCAGGTTGCCGACCCCTGGCCTAACCCAATTATTTTTGTATTCGATTTGACCTTCATAAAATTTATTGTTATTATTAGTTATCATTCATTTATTGTTACTTTTGTTATTGGTTATTTGTTAAATAAATATATTGTTTCTGTTTAGCAAGTATTAACACGTCGAACCCTCGTTATACCATGAAATTGTATAGCCAACATTTTTCGGCACTATAACAATGTTTCCATTTTATTTAATAATTTTTTTTTGCATTTATTATTGCTTTCAAAACTCATAGATTATTTTAAGATTTCATTTATCAGATCTTTATTTTAAATCCACTATTTTAAAATTTTACTCTAAATCATATTTTGAATAAAACATACTTTTGGCCAAGTATATCCATGCCTCTCCCTACTAATCCCTTCTAAACTTTGTCAGACCAGATAAGATCTGATTAATCTTCACCCTTACGTCTCGTATGTTTCTCTGTTGGTTCATTAGTGATTACCTCATTAATATTAAGTTCTTATCTTCCTCAACAACTTTTTACGTACATAGTCTTATAAATTCAGTAATCACCTCATATCACCACCGCTGGAATATTTTATAATAATAATATATACTTTAACTATGAGTTTATAAAATATATACTTTAAAAAAAAATTATAATTCCAATATTCTATAAAAAAAAAACTATACCACTACAACTTATAAGGGTTTGGGGGTTCAGTGTATAGGATACTGTGCAGGTTCTAAGACAAGGGTTGTGCAGGGAGGTGATTTGTCATAGACCACCAGGTTTTCTCCTAATTAAGGCTGCAGAAGGTATAGTAGAGGCTTAGTGAGCCCCATGACGGATCCCAAGGGTCCATCCGCAGCTGTTAACAGATTAAATAATCTATCTTCCACAGCTGGGTTCGAACCCGAAACTTTTAGTTATGTTTGTCCCTATTTAAGAATTGCGTATAATATATTTACCTCCATCAGTTATTGCTAAACCTAAAAGATAAATTAGTAGACTCCAGTAATAATACTAACAATACTGCTGCGCTATTAAGATTTCTGGTTCCTCCATCGACAGTAATAGATTTACCGACTGCCAATGCTGTTAGATCTACCTCGTTCTAATTAACAAGGGACAATCAGTTCGGTTTCTCAGATCGATGCATCTTAAGCGTCAAAGGCAGATCTCGCGCATTGTTCTCGAATGATTAAACTAAATGTAAACTGAAGCGTAGTTCGACAGTTCATATCGCAATCCAATTTATAATTAAAAAAAATTAATTTGATAGAGTTTCTTAACTAAAAATCGTATTACATCTTTAAAGAATATCATATAAGGATATTCATGATAATCATGGATTTCATTTTAATTAATTTAAAAAAACAACTGCAAAAAGTTAAGTTACGTAGTATCATAATTATTGTTACGATACGATCCTTTGTGCGATGGGAGAACCCATTTTTTTTCTTGCTCGAGTTATATTATTTATCATTTATAAACAAGGTTCATTTAAAATTTATGGCTTATAAATTAATATTTTGCAATATGTGTCAAAGTCAAAATATATGGATATTTTTTAAATGCCCCTAAAATAAATTATAATGAGTTTTTTACAAGTTATTTAGTGTCATTCACTGAATTCGATTTTTATTGACTGATCAACTTTATATATTGACTGATATAACATTCCGACAGCTTTTTCACAATTAAGGTACCCACTTTATACGGGCAGGGTGAGCCCCAAGAAGGTATGCAAATCCTCCGGGCTCGTTCAAGGGCATTTGCATAGTAGATAATTTTTCTTCCATAGTCGGTTTCGAGCTCTGGACCTGAGCAGACAGCAACTCAGCTCCATGCATAGGCTATGATGTTTCAGTCTTGTCCAGGGCAACAACAACCCCTCTGATTAAGTGGTTAAGTCTAATTTTCTCCAAAATGAGTTTCCTGTGCTTAACTAACCATATTCGAGTTGTTTTCGTAGTCAATAAGGATCTAAGTAAGGCATTGGCTTGAAAAAGAGTAATTGCTTATATTACAACTCCATTTAAAGCCAAGCAGTACGAGAATGATACGATTGTTATCTGAGAGAAGAAGAATTGTTATCTGAAAGCAGTTAACACTCTCTGGACAAAATCGGACCAATCCACCGGGGCTGTAGATATATGTCTATGGAGAAATTAAATAATTTGTCTGCTACTTTACCTACCGGACTTGAAGCCGGCACCTTTAATATAGCAGCATAGCGCACTGCACTTTGAGGTATCCCATTATTTAAATACATATTAATTCATTATTAATTAATACATATTACATATTCATTTGCATTATTCATCTCCTGATATAGCTAAATTTTATTCATATCTGTACATACAGATATGAATATGTGCATATATTTATTTCCATTAGTTACAGCTAAATTTAGAAGATACAAAATTCTCTGTTCCTAATAATAATGCACACTCGACATACAGAACTACCTTGCAATTCTATTGTAGTGCTTAAAAAACAAAAAATATTCCTATGAAATTCCTGTATAATATTAATTATTCTAATCCCTTCAAAGAATTTTCGTTTTTTTTTTTTAAATCATAAACAGAATATTTTATTGTGTAATTGTGTATATTTTTCAACCAGTACTTACAGTGATATATTGCGGATGCATTCTTCAGCAGAAAAAAAGGACAAGTTTACGTTTTTCATTTCTTAAACTAGCCCCAGACACAAGATTAAAAGTGGGTGAATCAGACAAAAGCGTGCGTGGAAAAAATAATTTTCTCTGTCTGCGATCTTCCCATCAACTGCTTATTATGTACAAACTGACTCCACGCCATTGACCCCTTGGAGTGAATTATCCCTCCGAGACTTCAGTAATGGGGAATTCGGTCGTGGGATACGTGATCGTATTTGTAGGAAAAGCAGGCTTTCGTAAATAGGAAGTACGGCAGTTACGAAATTAGGAACGTGGCGCGAAAGCGAAAGAGAACCGCATCAGTTAAATATAACCTTCCATCATTATTTCTATTAGCCGGCACTCAGGTATACTCCGAGCATTCTTTTAATATTTCTCTCTCGCTGTCCTAATTGAAAATTTTATATTACAGTGCTCGTTTATTATTTGTATGGCCTATTTAGTTTAATTAATTTAATGATATTTACAACTATAATGGTATTATATCAAGTAAATATGCAAAAATGTAGAATATGACATGAAAACACTTGTGGAGAAACTACCCATCGATAGCTCTCCAATTTTATGGCCTAACATTTAAAAGATGTCTTAGCAACACTTTCGTTATGCGTTTCATGTTCGTGTTTAACCTGGTAAATGACAAAACGTAAACTAAAAGCTTAGTTAAACGTAAAACTGAAAGCTTAGTTGTTAGTTACTCAGCTTCGACATTATCTTTGTGTTCCATTCTGTCATGCCTTCTGACGCAAATCACAGACGTCTTCCTTTCCTAAGAGTTTTTCTTCCGCCAATTCACATAATACGCAGGTTTCTCAATAAACCATTCTCTGGTATTCATTCAATTTGAACAAAGCAACGTTTGATTGTCCTTTAGAGGAACCTCGATATCTGGTCACCATGCACCGCTATTAACTTTTGATTTTTTCATGGTTTAGTCATTTCTAACATAAAATAAAAAGGTGTACAATTTCATCCCAAGAAGGGGTGTAGTTGTACACGTACAACGGAAGAAGCGCAACGGCTGTGCTGGGAGGCGATTTGTCCGTGACCACGAAAGGTTTTTCCCTCAATTAAGAGAAACGACTTTAAAGAGGCTGGGTGAGCCCAAGGAAGTCGGCCACATACCACAGGATCGCTCGGAACCTTCAGCATTGTAGTCAAGCGTTCTACCCACTCAGCTACTCCGCTCTCGAAAAACCTCTACATTGTTCGTGAGGTCTTCCCTACCCTCACCTTGTTATTTTATTTTTATTTCCTTTCGGTTTTGACGAGGACCAGATTGGTCCTAAAGTGGTCAGGTATCCGGAGTCTGTGCTACCTGCTGCCTTAACTTGTAGGATACATGGCTACTCGACCGGGTTTATGGCTGCCGCCTGAAAGTAATATTTGTAAAAGTCTGTAAAAAAAAAAATAATAATAACAATAGTGTACAATACTCTACTAACCGATAGCATTTCTAGGAATTATTTATTCAAAGACAACGAGGTATAGTTAAGGCTAACAGGGCCCTCATTTGAATACGCTCGGCCAAGACACGACCTGACTAATTCACCTGCCTAAGCCGCCCTGAAATGAAGCAGCCGCGACTTAGGCTTTCATTAAGCCGCCGGTAAGTAGGTTTTCCGGTCCGGGTCCTCTTCCAATCTGCCTCCGCCAATCCACTCTCTTCCTCCAATCCTACTCGCCGTCCATTTGGAGGTCCTCTCCTAACAGTCAATTGGTCCGAGAGTGGATTGGCTTGAGTCCGCCAGGAGCGTTTCCATAGTAATTTGTTAAGATATCCAATATCAAGTTTACTTACCGTTCTTTCAATCTACCTGCATCTACCTGATACAATAAGTACTTATATTGTTTCAAAGCTTTCATTATTACAAATTAATATTTATAGTTGGACGATAAAAAGGAATTGGACTACCTTCAATTATCCCATATTTATCTTTGCAGGTATATATTAATAATTTGTTCTACATGTACTACTATACATTCCTTCAGTGTTGCTTCGGTCAATATAATATGAGGTTAAGTACCTCATTTTTTACTTTTAAATCTACTACTCCCCATGAAGTGTCTTGATTTCAGGACATGGTGGATGTATATGGTCAACTAATATATTTCAAGATAATATAATATGAATAACATTTTACACTTTGCAGAATTGATTAAAACTGAAAAAATGGATGTTTTAACTCACCACTAAAAAAAACACCTAAAACAAACAAAATAATATAAGGTATAAATGAGTTACTAAAATTGTTTTGTTATTATGTTGTTTTTTTAAGAATAGACCACTCTGTTCATTTTATGTTGTATTACTTTGAAATTGACTGTTACAATTCTGCTTTGTATAATAATTACTGCATATTTTCTAGCAGCTTGTAAACAAAGCGGTTGTAACAAATAGATTATAGGTTGTACTCAATGTCCTAAGGAAAGTGAATTTATTTTTTTTATTTTACACGATATTTATAATCTAATAAAATGAATAACGCCTTATGTGCTCTGATATAATATCATAAAATAGTTTATTTTCTAACCTAAGGTGACCTAAATTTCATAATCAATTTGTGAGAAAGGTGACGGTGATAAACATGTTTACATTGCAATCTATCCGAGTGGGAAGGAAGCCTCTCCGTCCTGAGATATTTCTAAACTAGGCTAAAATCCATCAACTGCTTCACAAAAACTAAGGACGAATAATAATTAAAACAATCTAAGAATACTGTGAGAAAATAATTTGTTTCACAATTTTTGTTTACGCTATTCCTAACTAAAAGGAAATAAATGAATTTTACAATAAAAACACTTTAAAAAACGACTTAAGTAATTAATATTGTTCATTACTTTTGTATTTTGTATATGAAATCAATATACTATGACAAACTAAATTAATTCGAGATGAATTAAGAATAAATGTTGAAATTTGCATGAGCCCCTTGTTGGCTTGTTGGCCAAAACGAAGGGGGGGGGGAATAAATGAACAAAGTGACTGTTAATTGTTTTAATACAAATTTTAATTATTTACTAAGTCAACTACATTTTTTTCTAAAATGATTTTTCAATTCCATTTGACTTAAAAATATATCCATTTATTTCACTTTCCTTTTTCACTAGATAAAATAATTAGTAATTAATAAGCATAAATTAATGCTAATTTGTCTCTGTCAGGAGTCTTTTTCTTCCGTCATATTTACCATATTTCATTTTATAATTTCGAACTTATTATAGTTTTATGTACAATTATTTTTTAATCACCATACAGTATTATATATTCGGCATAAAGTTTGAAAACTTTAAACTAGGTCCTTTGAAAATTCAATAGCAATGTCATTCATTCAATTATAGTTCTTTACAGTTACTGTGCTACAAAACTCCAAATTATATGTTAAAGTATGATTACAACTTCTAAGAAATATAAATTAAAAAAAATTTTTTTTTGTAAATTTCGAGGGCTCTAAAACTCGGGAAATATTTTTGTAAGTTTGAATTAATCACCTAAAGCTCTTAGCATAAAAGTTGAACAAAACATACTTAATTATGTATATTAACTTTTTTATACCTTCTCATGCTTATATCAATGATGTTAGTTGTATCATTTAAATATTATATATATTTATTAAAAGCTCTTATCATGGTTTTTTTAAGACGTTCTAAGAAACTCGTGCTTTAAAATATATACATTTTACTAACTCTAGTTATTTTATTCAGATAATCCTATAGATTAATCATAAAAACATTGTCATGCCCTTAGTAGGTGGCAAGAACACTGTCATTAATCAAGTGTTACGTACAACATCCCGCATCTGTACGACAGCTTCTTGTGCATCTGGGATGTAGGCCTCAATGCAGTTCGTGCAATATATCTGCTTGTGTGTTAACATAAACAATTTGCTACTGATTTGATATAAATTATATAATTAATAAAAAATAAAAAAACAATTTTATACTTCTGTCTAAATATATTCACTATATTTAATTTTAATTTATTTTTCATGACTTTTTGCCACTTGTGTATTACTTTTAAATTTCGATTCGAATTTCCATATTATATTTTTCGACATTTCGTGAAAAATTAGAAACATCAAGAATCTAACAATACCATATATACTTATAGCATTCCACATTAGTACAGAATATTGAACTAAGATCAGTCTATAAACTGAATGATCTCTTAATCAATTAACTGGTAAGAAATAATAAGCATTTCTCAAGTATTTTGTTTCATAAGATTGCTCTTGCTTGAGGTTCGTAAATATATAAAGAATATGAATTTAATTATAATCACTTGCTTTCAAGACTAAATGACAAAAATGAACTGGTGTAAAATGAAAAGAAAATAGAAAAGATAAGATTCTGGAGCAGATATTTGAGAAAAAAATCAGATCTATTATGGAGGAAGAATGATCGTAAAAAAAAAAAAATCTGTAAAGAAAATCGTGTAGGAAGCCCTATTATAATTTTTGATACTCTTCTCGTCCGGGAAAAGTTTTGATGCTTAACGCTACGTCAAGTGAAGGGAATAAATGCGATTTTTTAAAACATTTAATAAAAATAAGATTCTAATGAAGTCATCTCATCATTTCGATGTAAGAATGTAGTCTACATAATTACATTATATAAAAATAAATTACATTATATACAATAAAATATTGTGAAATGCGCGTACTAGCGAAATGCTATCAGCTAAAATTATTATTCTGATATAATTATTTATATATTGACGATCATCATCTATGGTTATTCAACACTATTAAAATGATTAATAATATTGGAATATGTCAGCGATAATAACATGTTAGTGAACTGTATGAAATGTACATTATATATATACATACATGAATACATATGTAATGTATGCTTTAATTGATTTTTTATAAGTCTAGCAGATTTAATCGACCTTTTTAAATTTAAATGATTAAACCAGTTCTCACTGCCGAAGTTAAAATTGTATAAATTCATTTAAAAAAGGGTTTCTTATAGATGAGTAAATATTAATTTAAAACTGTTTAATAATTATTTTATTGTTCTTCCATATCATCTTTGTCATAACGTCTAGAGATATTGATAAATAAATAAATTTTTGTAACAAAACGGTTTATTTAATTTGCTAATTCTTTTATTGTTAACTAATCAACGAGTATCTACAAATAAAATGAAAAAAACAATTAGGGAAGATGAAAAAAAAATTCAGATCACCTTTATTTTAATATTTAATATTTTAAACTCTGTTGTGAAAGAAGAAAAATACGAAAATATATAATAATTATAAATCGATAGCAAAAGTATAAATCAATTACAAATTACATATTTTCATATGTTCACAATTGAAGTTACGTTATTATTAAATTGGGGAGCGGAGTGGCTAAGTGGTAGGCCCTGGGTTCAAACCCGCTGCTGGCAAGTTTTATTTTATCCGATAGTAGCCGGAGATGGATCCCATGGGATCTAGGACCCTTTTGGGGCTCACCCAGCCTCTAAAAGCGATTACCCAAAATAAGGGGGAAAATCTTGAGGTTTAGCGTGATCTCGTACAAATTATCTCACTGCACAACCGTTGTCCAAGAAACAGTACAATCTCTATCATATACTGAACCCCATTCCCTTCACGAGTTGTTGTGGTGGTACAGGTAATTGTAGTAAATAATTTACTTATGTCCATATGTAAACTACATATTAGTTATATTTATATTATGAATAAATCATCATTGCTATTGTATAAATACAATCGTGGGTACATAAATGTGGGTAAATGTTGAGATGTACCACAAAAGCATATAAAAAAGACTTGGTTAGTTGAAATGGCTGTGGCTATCTCTTTGATTGATAAGGGTCCGGTTTTGACAGATACTGCCAGGTGATTTATCAGTGTAACCATTTCTGAAAGAGTAAGAATAGAATAAATAACTTTCAAGTTTATTTCATTAAATTATTTTTATTGTTTTAATTTACGACATCATTAAACTGCTTATTATAATTCAAATTCAGAGATATTATGTTAAAGATAATGTATAAGCAAACTTAATCAAATAAAGTAAAATAAAATAGGCAGTCATGGTATTCAGACAGAAGGGAAAATTCAAAACTCTGTAGTAACTAAGTTGTTTATTGAATTTTTAAATTAATTTATTTAGTCTGAAATATTTAAATTTCATAATTTGTAAAATGAAATAATTAACATTAGTCCGGTTTTTATATTTATTGGCACTCCGGGCATTAATCATTTTAATTTTCAAGTTGTTTTACTAAAAACACATGATGGTCTGCACAAGGTGTATAACTTCTGTCATCGGATACATTCTAAGTCAGAGAAATCCCCCAACTTGTATTTACTCCGCAGTAATCCTACAATCCGTGTTCCGCTAATCCAAGCTGCACAAACAGCTATAAATAAGGACCATTGTCTATCTCCTGCCGCTTTATGTTTCATGGAGTATTCCTAGCAAAGGTTTAAATCAGGCGAGCAAGGCAAAAGGGATTCACCTTCTCTCAATTATAAACAGGAAAATTAATTACTTTATTAATTACTACTAAACTGGGTTACTTATAACCAAAATTATCAGAATTTCAAGCAGGATTCAGACCAAACAGGTCATGCCGAGAACAAATTTTCAACCTAAAACCATACTTAAAGTACGAGCCCACAGACAATAGCCTACAGTTTGAACATTTTTAGATTTCAAGAAGGCATATGATTCGATAGACAGACCCTCACTATTCCAAATTCTAGAAGAGAGGGGACTAGATCCCAAAAACCTAGAACTCATTACACAAACCCTAACTGGTACAAAATCTAAAGTGAAATTTATGGGAGAAATATCAGAAACCTTCGACATTCAAACAGGTGTGAGACAAGGTGATGGACTCTCTCCTATTCTGTTCAAAGTTGTCCTAGACAAGGTTATGGAAGAAAGGGTGAAGTAACTCAAGAAACGTTAGTCTTGGAAACCGATCCGACTGGGCTTTCCCAAAAATAACCTCTAAATACTATACCTCGCATTTGCGGAAGACCTGGCGATTTTAACAGAGGATGAGGAGACTGCCATCAAGCAGCTAGAGATACTTGAAGAATGTGCAGAAAAGTGGGACTGCAGATCTCTTTTGAGAAAACTAAATTCTTCTGTTCAAACACAGATATCACGAGCCAGAGAATAAAATACGGTATAATTGGCCGGGTCCTGTACTTTAAATACCTCGGAGAATACATCGAAACGACAGGCCTTGGGAAGAATTCGCAGAAAAACCGTCTCCAAAAAGTCAAGAAGGCATTAGGGTTAGTTCAAGACATCTACAACAAAAAATGAATGTCAAGACAGAAAACAATTCGGCTTTACAGCACAGTCATAAAGGACTGCTGGGCTTTAGGCAAGTCAGCTAACAGAAAACAAGAATTAGAAGAAATCAAAAAGCAAGAGAGGAAGATTATCAGGAAAATCCTTGGAGGAAGATATTCCCAAGGGTGTTACAGGCTACAATCAATCAAAACAACAAAAAATGTTTCAAACATTGAAATTGACATTAGGAAAAGACGAATAAATTTTTTTGGATACAGAAAAATCGACTGTCAAAAAGAATATTAAATTAAGTTAGCTCACTTAAGAATTCAACATCTTGGCTGGGCGAACTTCGAAAGAACCTCAAAAACGCAAACATATGTGCAACGGACATTTTAGAAAGAGACACCTTCAAACACAAAGTCAACAAGTCGGAAGTTACATCAGAACACCCACAGCAAAAGCAGTGCAGACAGAAGTGGTCGGAAGAACAAGCTCAGAGAGAATGAAAGCCTACAGGAAGAACAAGAAGAACCCAAAGAAAGCCGGATTGGGTTGTTTGCTTAACTTCTTCCACTATCGGGAGAATACGCTAATAATAACAATAATAATAATTAATTACTACTAACGTTGGGAGCGGGGTACCTCAGTTTGTAATGTTGAGTTGTGTTGCTATGTTGAGGGTACCGGGTACAAATCTGGCTGTAGCAGATAAATTATTTAGTGTGTTAACTACCATGGATGGACCCTGTACCCCTGTACCCAAGGGCTAACCCAGCCTCTATAAAATGGGTACCGTTTATTGTGATAAAAACCTGGCAGTTTAACGTGATCTATGACATGTCATATCCTTGCACAAGCTCATAGTTCAGTCTCTACTATACACTGAACCCAAGGGTGCAGTAGTACAGTTTTATTTCTATTACTATTAATGAACGGATATACACGGATTCATTCATACTATAACACAGTAAAGGTTAGCGAACATCGAAGGGACCCAAATTAGCCAAAAAACACATTTTGACAAGTGTTTAGTCAAATAAATGGGTCTACTCATCTTTCCTTAAGCCTATTTTTACCGGAGTTTCTACCATGTCTCTTTATTTAGGTTTATGTACAGTTACTCCAATGTAAGCTCAGTGAATTTCTTTAAAAACCAATGAAAAAAAAATCAAAAGACTGTTAATCATATCCGTGTCTCGAGAATGTTTTTTTACTAACAACAAAGCACTAAAGTTCACAACAATTCATATAATATTCCGGTTGAACTCGTACTTCTGGTCTCTATTATTAAATTAAGATACGACACTCTCAGTTCATTTATGAACGGGGTAATAAAGTATCCCGCATTTGCGTCATTTTACAGGCAATTATTATCTTTATGCCCGTAGATTAAAACTAACCAACTCCATAAAAACTTTATTACTACCATAAATTATAACAGGTGCGAAACATTCCCTGTCTTAAAAATAATTGTTATTAAACAAATTCCCCTCGCCTCAATGCGGGAGAATAACAAGTTCTAGAATTGAAAGAATTGTTTTAAATTGTGTCTGTTTTTGAGATATTCCAATATAGTTATGGCTCTTTTCTGGTGTCAGAAAAATGAATTTTGGAGGAAACAACCCATCAATAGCACTCATCAAAAATTTCTCAAAAGTATTGTGTTTATTTTTTCAGATAATTCGGAAAAATATCACAAGTTAAGAAATGTTAGATTAATAAATATTAATCTGGAAATTTTAAAAAAAGTATAGGATAGTAAAATATAAGAAACTTCTTTTTTTTTTTGTTTAATTCGTTAATGTTCTTGGGCTCAATTATGAAAGAGTAATAAAGCGTTCAGGACGAATAGCTGACAAGTCAAACAATGCTTTATGCTCCCGAAACATAAGGTGTAGAACCAGACTAAAACCATGATACATAAGACGGCAAAGTGTCGCGTAGTACAAAATGTCTGGACCAAAATAGTAAAAAATATGAAAAACGATTTTTTTTAAATGACTTAGTTATCCGCTTGAACGCCTAAAAGCGCCTCAAATGTATCTGAATTCATTAATATCGTTCAATAATAACAAAAGTATAACGGCTGCAATGTACTACTGACATCAGACTTAATTATACCGTCACATTTTTTCTTTCCTGTACAACTACAACCCGTGAAGGGTATGGAGTTCAGTACGAGGTAGAAACTGTACTGTTTCTTGGATAACGGTTGTGCACGGAGGGGATTTGCTATATATCACGCTCAACCGCCTGGTTTTTCCTTCTTATTTTTGATATCCTCTTTTTAGAGGCCCAGGAGGGTCCTAGACCCCATAGGATCAATAGCCGGCCACTACCTGGTTAAATAAAAGTCTGCCATCGTCATGGCAACTCAGTGCTCTACCACCTATATCGTTACGTTCATTTTTTATACTATTCTACATTACGAACAGGGGCAGCTCAATGGTAAAAGCTTTGAGTTAATGAGTTTTTAGTCCACGATTCGAATCAAATTAATAAATTATTTAATATGCTAACAATCATAGATCGATCCTGTGGAATCTGCAAACACTCTTTGGGGTCTCCGTACTTTATAAAGTGGATATCCATGATTGGAAAAAACTGACGTGATCACGGAATTGCACCACCGTTGGCTAAGAAACAGTACAATCTCATGTACTGTTGTAGCCAAAACCCTTCACTCGATGCCGACATCGACGTATTACAATTGTCCATTTAAGAATTCAGAGCGCCTGTATCTGAGATATATGAGCGCTTGGTCGGATGTCCTGATTGCAGCTATCAGGCGCAGCACAGATGAAATATTTTATTGCTGGACTCAGTCCAAACGGGAGATCGTAAAGTTAGCCAGTAGCCCGTGTTAAGCCCCGCTGTTCTCCAGACCTCTCTCAGCTCCCTTAAGCCTTACGCTCATGCTTTATCCAGATAGTTTTCATAGCGCAGCATAAATATGTTGTAACTGCCAAAGGCTATTAAAGAATACTGTTATATATATAAATATAATAAAATATGTATTTTATATAAGGCCTTGAAACACTAGGGTTTATTAAGTAATAGAGTTTTATAACCGCAAGCATAAAGCTTGTATGTTATTACCAATCTATTGGAAATATTGTTTATCACCAATATATCTTAAAAATTAAAACTGCTTCCTATAATCGTGTGGAAGGTACTATAAGCACCTTGTGCCATATCACCAATTCAACGAATGTGAAAAACCACAGTTTTTTTCCGAACCATAATGATTGCGTTAGGATTGATAAATGTTACAGCAAATTCTTGAATCTGAATTCGCTTTCCAAAGCAGAAGGATAGTCCTATCAAAATATCGAATATGCAACCATCTTGATTTTTTCAAAAGTAAAGAAAAGAACAACAAAAGCGTTATTCTGTATTCGTTATCGTGAAATTTTTTTTGGAAGTTTAAAAGTCTATATACCACATTCGCATGTTTTTTCCGGCTTCGAATATTAACTAAATCAAATTTATTTCATGACGACTTATAAATCATTACTAAAAGATCTCAAAATACCATTCGTGACTGACAAAATCAAGAAAAACAACAACAAATTTCATGACTCACTTGCTGGACATCCAAACTTATTGGTACAATCATTACTGACAGGCAAATTACAACAGAATCCGACAAGGAGACTGAAACGTCTCTAAGGCAGGGATCTAACTCAGTGAAATGAACCACGCTAGGAATGCCTTCAATGAGAGGTTTCTCCATACAGGCTTCCGCGAGAATCCCTTAGGGGAGGTTTTCAAAAGAAGATCGAAAATATAATATGTGCCAAATGGCATTTGTATAATTTCTGAAATAAACATTTTTATTATATTATTTCAAATATAGCGAAGTATTGAATATGTCACGTTTATGTGCTGTTTCAATATTTCGCAAAACCAACGAGGTATTTTAAAGCAGACTATCATTACTTTTGCCTTTTATACTTAGGTATTTTTAGATATTCAATAGTTTGCAAATGCGATCTTTCGGAACTATTTAGATGATCCAATGCATACTATCTAAGATGCCACATTCGATAGTTTTCGTTGCTCATTACAGAAAAATAATCTTAAATTATAGATAATCAAGCTAACGAATGTGTTTTTCAACTAATTAAAATACAGTTTTCGTTAAAATTCAGATAAAATCATCTTAAGGCTAAACGACACATATAGTGACATAGGCAAAATACGTTTGAAACTATGCACTGATTTTGATTGAACCTTGAAACAGATTTTCACCCTCGATTCTTTTCATTCGTAGAAAGGAAATCATGAACGCTTGCTCTGCTCAAGCATAATTATTGGCTAACGCAAGATGGGTCATCGATTGTAAACATAAAGTGAATAAAAAATTTGCAAAATGTATTTCTTCTTGTTTTGCATGGAAGTTGAACAACAACAATAAAAAATTTAAAACGATTCCGCCCTAATGCCCACGAGAGTAGGTTTGGCGAGAGTCCATAGCGGTTGGCTGCTTCATTTGTCTATTGCTACTGTACAGTTTGCCAACTGTAATTTCGTTGTAATTTAGCACACAGTTTCACTTACACATGGTTATTATAATACTTATACCCTAACTATATTTTAATATAGTTAAATATTAGATACATTATGCGTATAACTCATAATTCACTAAAAAAAATAACAGATAATACTAACGTTGGATATTTCGAATAAAACATGATAGTTAAAGAATAAAATCTAAAATAAAATTGCCTAATATTCTTGTTTTCAACGCTGAATATACATATAATAAACATATACGTATATAATTAAGCCAAAAGGACAAAAATACATTGGTTACCAACTTGTAAATCTATAGCTCACAGAAACCTAATGCTATAATATCCGGAATACATCTTTCGAATATTAAGATTCGAATTAATAAAAAAAGGTCTCCGATTTTATGATATCATACTTATGCAACGGTTGCGCAAGGAGATGATTTATCCCATAATCAATTTCAACAGTCTAATTGAATAATCTATCTGCCAAAGTTGATCGGTATCCATTTCACTATATCCTACATATTTATCATATTTATATTTATCACCATTTCCAAACTGTATCCTATCCCACTGTAACTGTAAATCCCAGGACGGTCTGTGAATCCCACAGCGTCCATTCGTGGCTGTTAACAGATTAAATAATTTATCATTGCCGGATTTGAATTCAGATGTTCAGCACAGCAACTCAACGCTCTATGCTCTGTTCTGCCAAATATTAACTTGGAAAATAAATTTAAAAACAAAGAAGAGCCGATTCCGTAATGAAGCTGTTACAGCTCAATGGATAAAATTGCAAAAGAAAGACTCATTATATCTCGACAGTTTATCCGCTCTAAAAGCAATTATTTTCCAATTACTTTCTTCTTTCCAAAGTTGAAAGAGAATACAATAATAAAAATTACTTGATGTCTCTATTTACAAAATAATTTCCTATTCTTTTTGTATCTTCCCTAAAATGCCTCTTCAAAACAATCGGCTGTTGCCAGTGATCTAATTTCAAGAATGTATTCCTGCTCAGTGATAACATTAGTGATAACGAATATTTTTACATTCACAATCTTCCCTTTAAATCACTTTAATCTTTATTTTTACGTTGTTTTTTATTTCTGTTAAACCCTGAGAAACGAGATCTGTGGCGAGACCGTCAAACAACTAAGATGTAAAAAATCTATATGTAAAAAAAGTTATAAAAAAAAATGTAAAACATTCAGATAAATTTATAGATATTTATAAAATTCAAATCATAAAATTTTTCTATTAATAATAATGTTTTTGTATTGTTAACATTTATATTTTACCCGCCCTTATCACAGAACTGACAAAAAGCAATGTGGATAAGTTCCTTAGAATCAGTGGATTTCTTTTATTTGATTGTCGACTACTAGAAGCTGTGAATTTTTAAGCTGGCACAATTAATTCGACCAATCATTGAAAATGCACAGCTTTAATAAACTAAATAGAAATACATGAAGATATGTATATGAAATAATATTCTAAAATCAATAAGTAAATTTTTTTTTTATTTTTAGTTCACTGTCAGTCAACTGTCAACCACTGACCTAATTAATAGCCCTGAGGAAGATCTGCAATGTGGGTCGAAACGTTAGCTTAAAATTAATCAGTTCTTCTTACTAAAGAGAATTCGTTCTAACCTCCACCCGGACCATTTTCTTAATAAAAAATATTTTTAAAAATTGCGAACTAATGCTGAAATATGTCAAATGTATCAAATTTAATAAGAAAAACCACCCTAATAAATTGTAGGCGCTTATATCTAATGGAGTAGATTGAATAGAATTATTTTCAAATATTTGTGGATTATGAAGGCAACGACAAGCTGGGACAACGGAGTGAAAAAGTATTTTGATAGAAACAACAAAAAAATATAAAAACACAAGAAATAAATGATAGAGGAGCATTTCGGAAAAAGTTATAGAAACTGGAAGGATTCCAAGGTAGAACAGCTAAAAGAAAAAAAAAAGGTTCAAAGTGGACTGAAGATAGCCAGAAGAACCATAGTGAACTGATAAAAGCCGATTGGAAGAAAAGGAAAGAATGAGAAATTCAAATTGAAACGTGGTCCGTGGAAGGGCTATACGCAGAAGAAAAATATATATACCTATTAAAAAAACCAAAACTGGTGGTTGAAATTAGAAAGGACATGGAAATAGTCAGTCTAAAGAAATCTGGAATAAGAATTTTTATAAAACCAACAGATTCAAGGAAAAACCTAGTAAAAAAGTCAACAATTATTACAGTACTAATGCTTTCTTTTTAATATAAATAAATTCTAGGTAAGATAAAAAGTGTATTCTTTAGTTTTAAAGTGATACTCACTGATTTTGAATGATTAATATAATTAGTAAGTAATATCATATAACTAAACATGAGTTACGAAGTTCTATAATTACTGTATGGAATGAGAAGCATTTGTTAAAAGTTAATAAATCCAATATCCATAAAAAATATAACAAATTTTAAATAATCTGGCCATATTCTGACCTAAAAATTATATTTTTTTTAATATTATATAATATAATTAATTTATGTTTTTTACTTTCACCACTTAGCATTAGTATCGACGATATGTATTATGTAATAAATGTTTATTTATTTTAGAGCAAGTATACATAATTTCGTTATTATATTAATATATTTATAATAATTTAATCAAGAGCTTGAGCCATATACTCCATTCTGGGTCACTGTAAACCGCGAAGAGTACGAGGATGTTGAACACATTGGCCACTCCCAGGGGAAATAGTCAGGCCTTGTTGGCAAGTCTCGTACCGATTCCGGTCACAGCCCTCACCACGTGGGACCTCACCTGAATAGATACCTCGGCTAAAGTGCCCATTGGTCTAAAGATATAAAAATTGCTACGTAACAAAATCTTTATAGCAATCCATTCCAGATATTTTAGGTGTGATTTCCAGATTCAAATACAAATTATTTAATCCGATAAAAGTCATAGAATCGACCATGGGGAAACGGAAATATGGTCCAGAGGCTCCTCCAGCCTCTATAAAATGGGAGAAATCGTGGCAGATCAAAGTCTCGGAGAAATCACCTACCTGCGCAACCTATGGCTAAGAAACAGTACAGTCTCTACCATGTACTGACCGTAATACCCTTCAAGTTTTGTAGTGATAGTTTTTTTAATCGTTAAGCAGGTTTTTTTTGGATAAGTTTTTGTTGTACTACGTCAATAAACCCAGCAGTACGATATGGATTTGGTGATTTCACCTCTGGGTAGAAAGGGGAAATGCATCATGTATAAATTACTTATTTATTTATGAATTGACCAGTGTTTTTTGCAGCTTGGTCTGCCGAGTCCAAGTTGGTTCTCATAACAAAAATTACTTAGAAGTTAGAAATTTATTATTAATAAAATGGTGTACTTCCATGGTCATATTTGATGGGATACGAAAAATGTTCGTACAATTCTAGTGGTAGTAAATGTTAATAAAACCGAGAAGATTAATGAAAGATCTGTAAACATAGACATGGTTAACAACATAAGTCCACTAATTCCAATCTGCATTTTAGAAATCATAAAAACAAAAATATTATTAGAAACGACCCAACATATCAAACTTCCCAAATTATCATATGTTATATTATGTTACGAAGAAAAAGATATACTTAAAATTAACATTAAATAAAATTAAGAATAACATTAAAATTAAGATTAACTAATATTTTATGAGGAGGAGATACAACAAATAACTAAACGAAAGAAATAACATTTCGTGTCGGAATCATGCAATCTGTTTGCAAATATCGATTTTGACATGAAAGGATGTATAAGTTCCATATATTGACTTTGTTCTCAATAGCGATTGAGATAGGTATTTAGTTAGTAAATATTATTTATAGACTACTATTATCTACTAAATAGCCAACAATCCAATATGAATATACAAGCCGTGCAGGATCAAAAGCGGACTAATCCAACATTTCAAAAATTGTCTTTTTCTCATTTATCGCTAGTTTCGCCTAGCAATTTTGTCTAACGCTTTTACAGCTTATTTATTGTAGTTTTAATCCGGTCCTGATCTTGACGTTTCGAGGGCATAAAGCATTGCTTGACTAAGCTAGCTGAAAATGTGAAAAAAGTCCACTTCAAAAAATTGGAATTATTATATTTAAACATTTTTTTTCTTCTACATACGGCGCTGTGTTCCAAACAGGGCCTTAGCCTCCCCGACAATTTTTCTCCACCTTGAACGATCTTCCGCTGCTCTTCTCCAAGTTCTCAACCCCAGGAGCCTAAGGTCTGCTTCCACATTGTCCAGCATCGCAGTCTAGGTCCGCCTCTTCCTCTTTTGAAAATTGTAGATATATATCACAAAAGTATAGTTTCTTCTTCAGCTGGTAACTGACCTAAAGTCTTTTTAGGGAAGCTTGTGTGGACATATCACACTGTTGAATTTTACAAGATAATACTGACAGTTGATTGCAATATTATAATTATGACATAATTAATGTTTAGTCTTTGTGGTTCTGTGTTATACCGGACTTACAGAACATAAATAAAATATGCTATATATCTATATTTTTAAATATTAAATAGAAAAATAATTGCATTATAATGTATACACATATATATATATATATATATATATATATATATATATATATATATTTTTTTTTTTTTTTTTTTTTTTTTTTTTTTTTTTTTTTTTTTTCGGTTGGCTCTACAGACCTTGTAGATCTTTCGCCGCCTTTACCAGCCTTCTCCACCTCTGTCTATCCTGGGCCGCTGATTTCCAGTCTGCTACATGTAGCTCCGCAGCATCTTTGTTGACCCTGTCAATCCATCTGGTCTTTGGCCTCCCACGTGGTCTCTTGCCAACTATTCCGGCATTCATAGTTGTGTAGAGGCGTCCTGACGGATCACTTCGAGCTACATGCCCCGCCCATCTTAGCCTTCTTGCTCTCATATCCTGAGATATCGCCTGACCAGTTTCCGTGTGCAATTCTTTATTGGTCCTTCTCCTCCATGAGTTAAGAGTCTCATCCCATACCGCTCCTGTTATCGTGCGAAGTATTTTTCTTTCGCATCTCTCGATTTTGCTTTCTAGGGTGCTGGTGAGAGCCCACGTTTCACAGCCATATATCAGAATCGGCTTTATTACAGCATTATACACCCTTAATTTTAAATTTCTAGAGATACTTCGGGATTTCAATACTCTTGAAAGAGCGAAGCATGCTCTATTTGCACTTGTTATACGCTGGTCTATCTCAGTCAGTAGGGCATTAGTTGAGGTTATTGTGGAGCCGAGGTATTTGAAGGTATCTACTTTCGGGAACGATTTGCGATCCACGCAGATGCTGTTTCTGGGGTGGACTTTACGGCTTACTATCATATATTTTGTTTTTTCCTCATTTACCTGTAAGCCGATTTGGTTTGCCTCTTTCATAAGCACCTTAGCGAGTCTCTCGATATCCCTTTCATTACTTCCGAGGACTACTATGTCATCGGCGTATGCAAGAATTTTATGTACCTTCCCGACGTGCACCCCACCGTTCTCTCTTGATGTTGCTCTTATCACCTTTTCAAGGGCTATATTGAACAGTAAAGGTGAGAGTCCGTCTCCCTGCCTCAAGCCAGTTCCAACTTCAAAGGCCTCAGACACATCTCCCTGTATCAGGACTCTGCATCGGGGGTCGTCTGCACACGCCTTCGTCAATCTCACCAACTTCCCGGGAATACCCAGCTCAGTCATGATCTTCCATAAACAGCTTCTGTCCAAGGAATCGTATGCTGCTTTGAAATCCACGGATAACGCGTGTACATCTTGATCTACTTCCCATCGTTTTTCGAGTACCTGTTTCAGAATGAATATCTGGTCTAGCGTACTCCTTCCTCTTCTGAATCCTGCTTGCTGGTCGCCTGCCATGTTTTCATAATACGGATATATTCGATTATGCAATATGTTGGTCATTACCTTATAGACAACAGGAAGGAGCGTTATGCCTCTGTAATTCCCACACTCGTATATGGACCCCTTTTTTAGGATAGGGCATATTAGACCTGTTTTCCAAGCCTCTGGTATTTTCTCTTTCTCCCATATCTTCTGGATTAGATCTAATAGTTTGGCTCTTATGGTTTCTCCTCCATCTTTGAACAACTCTGATGGAAGATTGTCCAATCCAGGAGCCTTTCTTCTTTTAAGCCTGTCGATTGCTATTTCTAAGTCCAGAATGTCAGGTTTTTCAACCTCTTGTGGGTCAAGATCCTCCTCGTGGTCCATGTCCTCTTCGTCCGTGTGTTCTACTTGGTTTAGAAGTTTCTGGAAATGTTCTTTCCAGATATTTAATACTTCTACTTTGGATGCCGTCAGTTTTCCATCTTTCCCTCGCATTTGAGTGCTTCTAGCTCTAAATCCAGCCCTTTCCTTCCTGATATCTCCGTATAGTTCGCTTATATTTCCAGCCTGCCAGTTATCCTCAATATTTTTTAGTTTTTCCTTGAGGAATTCTCTTTTCGCTTTTCTTATTATTTTATTTGCTTTCGTCCTAGCAGCTGAGTATTTTTCTAGTGTAGCTGGACCAGCTTTTACTGCATAGAGGATCTTCGATCTTCTTCTTTCTTCGACTGCTTTTTCACATTCCTCCGTGAACCATATTTTGGGTTTCCGTTTTTCCTGAATCCCTATTATTTCCTTTGCTGTTTCTTTTAACTTGGACTCTATTGTCTCCCAATGTTGATCAATTGTGAGATTCTCTAAGTCCAAGGGTTCAAATTTATTTTTCAGCTCGATTTGGAATTTGTCTTTTAGCACAGGGTTTTTCAGGTTTTGGACTTCAAACTTTCTTCTTTCCATTTGGTACCCTATTTTATGGATTTGTTTCAGTCTCTGACATACTTTGATCCTGATCAGAGAATGGTCCGTATCACAGTCTGCTCCACGATAGCTTCTTACGTCTTGTATAGAGCTACGATGTCTCTTATCTATCAGCACGTGGTCAATTTGGTTTCTAGCCCCTTTCGGGCTAACCCATGTATATTTGTGGATGTCCTTGTGTGGGAACATCGTGCTACTAACCACTAATCCCTTGCTTGCTGCCAGACTAATACATCGCACTCCATTGTCATTACTTGTTTTGTGGAGACTTTGGCTCCCGATAACGGGCCTAAAATGTGATTCACGACCTATTTTAGCGTTGAAGTCTCCTATAACTAATTTTATGTCATGCTTTTGAGACTGGTCCACTGCATTTTCTAGCTGATCGTAGAACTCGTCCTTCACCTCATCATCCTTGTCTTCTGTTGGTGCATATACGTTGATAATCGTGGTGTTAAACCATCGACCTCTGATTCGTAGAACACTAATTCTTTCATTAATCGGGGTGAAGTTAATCACTGATTTCCTTGCAGCTGGGCTAACTATAAACCCAGTGCCAGCTGTACCGTTATATATATATATATATATATATATATATATATATATATATATATATATATATATATATATATATATATATATTAAAAATTTATATTAAATTATTTAATTTAAGGTAAACGATTGATTAAATAATTACCTTATAAATTTAATATACAACCAAAACAGATTTCATTATAAATAGAGAAATAAATGATACATAAAACATATTATAGTGTTGAATTTATTAGAATTTAACATTGTTTTCTCTTTTGATTGAATTTGTATTGCATACGGAAGTTTATAACCTATCATCAATATCCCCTAATGCAATATAGGTTCAATTTTTTTTTCACACTGAATAAACAAATAAGAGTATAAAATTAGAGTTAATCAGTAATGATTTATTTTACAATATTTATTTTTATATTGGGAAATATATAAATAAAATATAATAAAAAGAAAATTATTAAATTATTAACCTAAACATTTTTATTTCCCTTCATTAAAATTTTCCCTAAATTGAAATTTCTGAACGCCATAATATATGATCACAAATTTTATAAATAATCCAAATAAGACCTCCTTTTTTCTTCGCAAGCATGAAAAGAAATTTGCCAAGGACAACAATTAGATTACTGAGTGATGAGGCTCACTTCAGTGGCCCACTCATTTGCGTCATCAGTCATCTTCCACTTGCCACCTTCTCGTGTTTCCAATGTCATGGATACAGTTAGATTGTATGTAATAAAATTTTTACTATTATCACATAATCATATACATATATATTTTTTTCACACATTCGCGGTACTAAACTGAGACGGGGGCAAGTCCAACCACCCAGGAGTTTTTATTAACTTGTTAACCGGGGAATTCCCTTTTTAATTACGCGGCATATGACGGGCGCGATCTCTTTCACTAGGACGTGTCAGTACGTCACGCCCGGAGAACGTAATTTCATATTATTATTTTTTTTTAAATTTATCCTTAAAATAAATGAAAATTCTATTATATATATATATATATATATATATATATATATATATATATATATATATATATATATATATATATACAGCAAAAAGGAAAAGGGCGCAACATATATTTGAAAGACGTATTTATCCGTCCCGCCCGGATAAAAGGTTAAACATTAAAAAAATTATGACTATCCTGGGTGTGTCCAAGACTCTATATTATTCATTGCGGATGGTCCTAGGATGATCAGGCAGAGCTTACTGACGTTATTTTCTCTCCTATGTTCGTTTTAATTAGTATAAACCTTGCTTTTAGCTACTAAATAATTTATTTCATTCCGAAATTTCTTGAATACTTAAATACATATTTCTTAGAAATGATGTGACGGTTCAACATCGTTATTGCCAATAGTTACAGTAAATCTTTGTAGAAACCGCAAACTAAAGATTAATTGTAAACCGTCAAAAGAATCCAATCCCTATGCTGTCATTGCCAGAGAAGATAGCGTCCTACTTTCTGATAAGTCAAGAGGTCTTCACTACCCAAGAAGGGTCAAGGGAAGGCTGTGGTAAAAACCGACCTTCTTTTTTTTTTATCGCAAATTGCTGTTTGGCTCCTCCTGATAGCTTTCTTCACTTCCAGTTTTTAGTAAGAGGAATGCGAAAGGATCTCATCACATGAAAAAATATATATTTTTTAAAATTAAATTAAATAAATATATTTTCCTTATGATATAAAATAAATAGTACTGGTGTTATTTTTATAAATTAAATCACGATCAAATTTGTCATCATATTCCTCAAGAATAATTCTTGTTAATCCACTACACCGTAACCCTGTATTTTTAATTTTAACCGCTACAAAAGAAATTACAATGCTTTAATATATCTCTGACTTATTACTGGGAAATCTTAATAACTATAGCTTAGTTATCTCTTATTGTTAGAAATAAACGCGGGGCAGCGATACATACCCGCAATACCAAACGGTTGTGAGGGTTTAACAGGCTTAAGCGGCTCGAACATTCATACGCACTGGAGTTTTAATTGTAATATACAACAGTATATAATTCCAAAAAAATAAAATTCAAGTATAGTTCACGCACAACTACCAGGTTCCCTCCCAGTTAAGGGTACCTAACTAGCTCATTAATGGCCTAAATCTTATAAAATATGCAGTAGACAAGTTCCTTGGGACTGAAGTAGACAATAATAACTATTTAAAGCCATAGAAAAAAAACCACGAGAATGGTTCAAGTCGTCATTTAATTGTAATTCTAGATTGAGTCCACAAATGTCAATCACATTGTACTCTCGATGGAAAAAATAAAACCTTTAATTCAAGATGAGATCTGTGGTGAGCTTGATAAAAAAAACTACTAGTTCATTGTTCACTTACATGGAATTCCCTTCTACTTCTTATCTGCAATTATATCCCCAAGTTTATCTTTTTCTCCCAACGAATCATGCTTTTATTCTGTCGTGAATAATCATAATGATCAGCAAATAATTAAATTTTATTTTTGTTTAATAAAATACACATTCACATTAAAAAAAAAAAAATGTACCGCTGCAACCCAAGAAGGGTCCTGGGTTCAGTACATGGTGGAGGCTGTACTATTTCATGGACAACGGTTGTGTAGAGAAATGTTTAGTCCGAGATCACACTCAACCGCCAGTTTTTCCTTCTGGTACCACTTTATAGAGGATAGGCGAGTCCCATGAGGGTCTCCAGATCCCAGAGGTTCCATCCCTGGGTGTTAGAAGATTAAATAAATTATCTGCCACAACTATAACTCAGGTTATACAATTTCTTCCACTGCTGCAACTCTCCTTGGATAACATAATGGAACAAACTTGTAGTATTAGGCCATGTACCCTAGCTTCTATTATACTCCCACTCGACGAAGCAATTGCCATTCGAGCCTCGTTGTAGTGCGAATCGTTTCATTACAAATGATATCAGGGCGGCGAATTACCCAGACGGAGTAGCCTATTCAAGAAATTCCCAGCAATGGATAAGATCAGAGACAAATGGCACCCCTCTACATATGGACGATCGCCTACAATGGAAGCGCAACTTCTGATTGGAAAACTTTGGTCCCCCCCACGTCGGGTGCTTAGTAGTCGTCCCTATCGCTGTCTTTACGAGTCTGCTTCGCTCCATCCTCGATTAGGTCGTGCAATGAATGATCAATTGGTCGTTGATCCTCGTCCGGTTAAAGATAGTTTCAGTTTAAAGCGACTTTCGAATTGGCATGACAAATAATTATTTACCATACTAGTATATTAGCCTGTAATATGGTGCTGATTATTCAAAATATACTTTATTAAAAATGTTAAAACATAGAAAAAGCAATTTCATAATAATTTACCATATTTAAAAATGAAATTCAGCTAATGGATAAAAGTAATAATAAACTCCTTTATAGAAAAAAAAACCTGTACACGGTTTCTACAGCCTGTGAAGCGTCTGCGGTTCAGTACATGGTAGAGACTGTACCGTTTCTTGGGTACTAAATAGAGGCTGGGCGAGTCCCAGGAGGGTCATAGATCCCATTGGATCCATCTCCAGTCGCTAATAGATTAAATAAATGTCTTCCAGCGAGCGGGATTGGAATCAAGAACCTTCAGCACAGCAACTGAGCGCTCTACTTATGTATAATATTATATTGAAAGGATAGATAAGATTTCTTTATTTGTTGTTTATTTACGTAACGGCACTTTATGCTGCTATGGGTGATTAGACAATGCTGCAGCGGTATTAACTTTTATCTATCTTGGTTTAATCAGGTAAGGGGTCTTTTACGGTTAACAGAAACCGCACAGGCTCCGGATGTTGTTTTACGTTCCATCCGAAGAACGAAAAACCAAGTTTCCGTACGCCCTTTAAGAAATCCTAAGCCCACCTGCCAGGCTTCGAAACCACAGTTTTGGGTATTCTAGGTTGTTATGCTCACCACTGGTACAGGCGACCCCGAACTTCTTTCTTTTCCACAATTGTTTTTTTAAATGTATTACATCCCAGATTTCTATATCTAAATCTTTGTATTTCGATTCTCTCTGCACAATGAATCCTCTGAAGCCAAAAGGAGGAATACTTTTAGGACTCGTTTTACCTCAGAAAAATTTATACTGGTATTTTGTATGATACCACTACATAAGTAGGCTGTCCGATTTTGCGCCACATCCTCCAGAGCAATCTAGGAGGCCGCCCTCATTGTTGTTCAACGATTCGGAATCTCCAAATAATTGCCACTTCCTATCCCTTCTTGCGCCACCCCTGCGACATTCCTACGCAGTAATGAGATCCCCACTAGGAACCATTAATGACTGATCACACTTGATTTTCCCATCACCACAATACTAAAATAAGATAAAACAGGAAACGTGTTGTAATTGGTACGTTTGTTTTTGACATGGGAGCTGTAATAGGACTGCTTTGTGTCAGAGGCAGCGGGGTCACAGAGGGCAAGTTCAATTTCGGGTACAGAGGTTTGGAATTATGTGGTTCTGCATGGCGGGTCTCATCATATGTAATCCGGACTACTGTCACTTTAAGTTTAATGCATTGTGTAATTTCGGGGTATAATTAACTCAGTAAGGGCTGACTACAGCACCACGGATAATAATTATTCATCCGACGTTGGCTAGTTCCGACAAATCTCCTAGTTTACATAGGTTTATTCCAAGACTGACAACTTACAACTAGAAGCTAAAAAAATCCAACAAATTACAAACTAAAACCGGTAAAGTAAGAACCTACATGCCAAATCATACTTTCACAGGTTTCACATAATTAATGGCAATACTTCTTCACTAGACAAAGAAAAAAATACACTTAAACTTTCAATGCATTTAGTTATAAATGCTAATTCCAAACTCAAAATGGATTGGTTTATCAGTCATGACTAGTGATCTGAGTTAACTGATAATGGACGGCCATAAAAGTATTAACTAACTAACTAATTAGGCCCAAAACAACAACCCAGTGATGAGTCGTGGCCTCCACATAAAATACTACTCTATCATAAATCATAATCGTGATTCACTGAAGGGTGATGTAGCCAATTTCGTAGCAGTGCTAATTTCGAGAATACTGTCTGATGCTGCGTACTCTGATATAAAAACGCGGTCGTTAGAATGGAATATAGAACAAGTGAAAAAGCTACTAACGGACACACAGGTTAGAGAAAAAAAAACGTCGAATCTACCAATAGAGATGGCTTAATTACTACAATCCATGAAGGATTCGGTAATTCTAAGAACTCTGCTGTTATTAGAATACTTATCTTCCGAATCGAACCCGGGACCTACACAGCGTTCGAAATATTGAGATACCGCGCAAATATGATTGGAAGGATGCGTGATGGGGTGCAGGAATATATTTTGCTGACTCAAACAATAAGGACACAGTCCATGAGCCCTTTTATGCGCTGCCTGTGACCAGCCCATTTCACAGGGACGTTGTCAAATACATGGTTCATTAGTTCTGTTCACAGGGTTCCAATTAAGAAGATTTTTCAGGCGTATGGTATAATTTCTTTGTGTTTCTTGCTTTATGGTTCATTAAATTATTATTAAATTTTTAATTGGCTAAAGATTCCTTGAAAATTCCATTTTTTTTTTTCAATAAATCATTTTAAAAGTATCCCATAATATTTCCTTTATTTTTCCCTTCGGACTGAACACTTAACATAGATGAATCTCAAGTGAGAATATGTAGGATGTATGAGAATATGTAGTATGTGTGTTACATTAATGAAATAATTTGATTTCGCAAATGGTAAATGTAAAACATTTTATTAAACAGATTGAGCAATCACTTTAACAGAAATCCAATACTCAAACAAACAAATGGATGTGTATTGAAAATATTTTAATGTTTTCTGGTGTATTGAAATTGAACGAAACAGTTACTTTCTAGAAACTACATTAAAAAAAAGTTCATGGGTTCATTTGAAATACAATTAAAATAACTAGTTTAAACATTAAAAACAAGTTAAACTATCCAAATGGATTCACACTATAAATAATTGTATATTCAACTTTGGACAAAATCTATTAGAAAATTGAGAATGGCAACCAACTTGAAGTTTTAATGATTGTTTTTCCAAAATTGAAAACAGTTTCTGAATCATTTTTCGTATCTTGCCTTCCTATCAGATTGTTCATTCCATCAGTCTCCTCCCGCGATCGATCAAGTCTTTCTAAAACTAATCTTCGATGATGGATTGAATTAACAAAAATGTATCAAGACTTTATCACGACCTGCTTGTTCTATTTTTATTTTCGGATATTATGCCATTTAATCAATCCTGTATTGACTTGAATATTCAGTAGATAATAATTTATAAGAAAAAATTATAATTATACAAAACGTAAATATACAAATATATATTTGAAGCTTCTATGTTTATATATGTAAAAATATTTTATCTTGCATAATCATAAAATTGTCTTGTATTCTATCAATACGTCCCAGAATGACATGGACTACCCTTAGGATAACCAGGTTTAAAATAGAACAGGGAAATGAGAAGTAATGTACGAGTATAAAAACGTGCGGAAAATTCTTATACTTCTATACAGTCTAGAAAAGATTTTTTATTTAATTATTTGCATATTAAAGTTTATTTATATCACTGAAACCAATTACACAGTAAGTAGTTATTGTTTCTGCTCAATTGTCCGTAGTTGTGCAACGAGTTTGATTGTAGGCACATCGACAGTGGGGTAAAACGTACCTGAAGTTGTATATACTGGATTACCAGATTTCTGGAAACCCAAGTCTAATATATTTTTGAGAACTTTCTCTTTTACATTATACATATCAGTATAATCATAAGGCATCAGTCTTTACAGGTGTCTACATAACTTTTTTGTTGATACGGCCCTTTTGTAATCTTCGCCCTTTACCGAAATTGAAACTATTATCATTAGTCTTTAAAACAAAAATAATAAAATAAATCGGGGAGAGAGCTAAACTATATGTAAATGAATGGGTTCAGTACGTGTTCGAGGCTGCAGTTTATAGAATAACGGTTGTGCAGGGAGGTGATTTGTCCGAGATCTCATCCACCAGGTTTTCTCCCAATTCTGTGAAGATTACTTGACAAGTTATAAATAATTAGAGATTTGTCAACTCACATAAGGTCATTACGTCAACTCAGATAAATCACCTTCCTGCAACAACCGGTATCCTAGAAATTATACAGTACCGAACCTGAGAACCTTCATGGGTTGTAGTGGTGCATAGTTTTTTATTTTATTAAGTACTCTACACAATGTCAATTTCATTAACATTTAGTTTAGCTCTCTCCCCAATTCGATTTTATCAGTTTCCCAATTATTTGATTTTATTAATTGTTTTTATAAGACAAATGATAATAAATCCGTTTTGGTGAAAGGTGAAGATTACAACAGGCCAGTATCAACGAAAACGCTGGATAAAAAAAAAAGATTGGTCGCTAGGAATTCACAACTTACCAACAGAAACCCCCAAAAAATTTACTCTTATACGAATAACAGAGCATGGTCCAACTCACAGCAATCCTAAATTTTACTTACAAGTTTAAATAAAATAATCCAATAACAGAAATACTAAATTTATATTTGAATTTCGTAATGTACTATTTATTATTTTCAAAACCGTCCAATTACCTTTCAAAGGAACCGTTTTCATTTACTTCTCAGGACTCTAAAGCGGTTATATCTGTTTTTTATTAGAATTCATTCCTCGCCTTCTCGTTTTCATAAAGTCTTAACCGCACGAGTAGCAGATTACTTTAATATCCCGTTTGAAAATATAACCGCCTAATAGAAATGAAAATAAAACTTAAAAGTTTTAAGTGAGCTTTTTCTATCTACGGTTATGAACTTTTTCATCATTACATTTCTTTTACCGATTATGAAAAACTTTCATTTCTGCATTATTAGATTATCTACGTGTACTACTATCCAACTGAGACGGTAAATTCATTATTACTTTTAAACTATTATATTTCTTGGAGGGTAACTCTTATTTTTGTAATTTATAATTATTCAAACCACTCCAAATCCTATTATTGTTAATTATAAAATTGTATATTTTTTCTTTCTTAAAATGTCAAATGCTATGTTAAAGTTTTTACTACATTAATGTGTACTTGTGTTATCCCCAGGTTTCTTTTTCTCTGATTATTGAAATCCTTCCATCCTCAAGAATATCTTCCTAAATATCTCTCCAGAGTGAGATCTTTCCTTAATTTATTTCTTTCTAAATTCTTTATTCACCGAATCCAGCAAGGTATTGAGCTTTTCTTCCAAAGGTACTAGAACAGTCACTCCATATAGCTGTTGTTGCAAGAATTGTTATAACCTTTTTTTTTTTTAATTTTTAAACTACACTTCTTTGCTTTTTTAATAAACATTCATGGTATACTCATTGGTTATTCCCTGCTCAATATTTTTTTCTATATTTGTAATCTGACCCGAGTGCAGTATTCCTTCTTTGTATTGGCTTACACGCTCAACACTGATGTCTTGTAAATTTATTACACGTTCGAAACATTTTTGCCCATAATAGAGAGATTATTGGCTAAATCGTAGACGTATTATAGTATAGATCGTGCGCCAATGACCTTAACGTCCAACCTATCTACATACTCTATAGAAGTAAATTCGAGATATTTTTCGTTTTATAATGTGCGAAAAAAGTTATTTGCTAAAAATTCAGAATCTAGATGTTTTAAAACATCATTAAAACAAAAGCTTTTGTGACAAGTTGCTTATTTTAAAGTAACTGGTTAAAAATAATCAGTGTTCTTACTGAAAATATAACGGAATAAAGTTTTTTTTTAAACTATAACGAACGAGAAGCTGGCCGTATCTTTATCTTCTGGAGCGAGGAATTCTTTTCCTGGGAACTTCATTTCCATGTTCTCCTCAGCCAATCTCACGGGCCGGTGGCCACTAGCCTTTGTCCTATCTGATTCTTGTTACTGGTCATAACAGACTTGGAAAGCAAGCGCTGTATTTTGTCAATTTGTTTTCTTTATCTCTTACCATTATTTTTTTCCAAACCATTGTTTTATAGAAATGAAGAACATTAGTCGGGATCTTCTATATTTATATTCCAACTTACTTGAGAGAAGAATAACGGGAAATTTAAATGACAACGAATAAAGAATTTTAATAATATTAAAAATAAATTAATTTAAACCAATTCAATGTTCGAATGCATCCTTTCAAACAGCTCCATATTATATTTGGAGCCCATTTTACTGGATAGCCCTGAAGAAACTCACAACACGATGAGCGAAAGCTTGGCAAACAATACCAACACCACACGGTTCTATCCCGGAAAATGGACATATTCACTATACCAAAGATCGTGGAATCCTCCGTGAACAAGTAGAATTCTTTCCAAAAGGAGTTAACCGTACAGAGTGGGACCGTGGGATTCATTCTCGAAGTGGATAAGAGGCTTGCCTTGAAATGGAGTTATAGCTCATATTACAACTCCATTTCAAGCAAAAGATTCCGATTCCGCTTTTCTCCGTAAAATTAACTCATTTTAGACAGAATATGATTTAACCAATTATTATTCACCGGAGCTGTACATGTAGTTTAGGTTGTTTCTGTCTCCAGCTGTTTGTTCCAGATTCAAATATTTCTATTTTATAACGATCCTAATCACCAGTTTGGATTCCGAGCATCCCACTCCACTATTCAGCAATGTCATCGTGTGGTGGATGTAGTCTCCTCTGCATTAGAACGTGGATCATATTGTTCGGGCGTCTTTCTTGACGTCGAACAGGCTTTCGACCGAGTCTGGTATCCGGGATTGCTCTATAAACACCGTAAATTTCTACCGCCTACCTACTTTCTCGTCCTTCAATCCTATCTCACAAACAGAACTTTCCAAGTAAACCACAATAATGTCTATTCATCCCTATTTTCCCAATCTCCCGGTGTTCCTCAAGGTAGTATCCTTGGCCCAATCCTTTATACAGTTTATACAGCTGACATCCCAACTCATCCTAATACTATCCTTACCACATATGCTGATGATACATGTGTATTATCAGTCAATATCAATCTAGTTATTGCATCCCAAATCCTCCAATCCCATATCACTGATCTTGAAGAATGGTGCCAGAACTGGAGAGTTAAAATAAATTCTCAAAAATCCCATCAAATCACATTTACCTTACGTCGTAAACCAATGACTTCCTGCCCTTCAGTATCCTTTAATAATATCCCACTTGTGCCTGTAGAACAGATCCGATACTTAGGGTTGCATCTCGACAAACGATTAACCTGGAATCCTCATACAAGACTGAAAAGACAAGAAACCGCTCGACGTTTCAGGCTTCTTCAACACTTACTAGACAAACGCTTTAAGCTCCCAATCAATTACAAAAGACTCATCTACATAACCATCATACGACCTATTTGGACTTACGGAGTAGAGCTTTGGGGCTCCACTAAGCCATCGAATTCTTCTCGTATCCAATCCCTACAATCCAAAATCCTTCGTAAAATCCTCAACGCTCCTTATTTTGTTAAGATTATAGTCATCCATAACGACCTTAATGTCCCATTTGTTGCTGATCTGGCCCGATCACGGTATCTATCCTTTCATATCAAACTTCATTTCCTTTCAAACCCTCTAGTTTCAAACCTAGCTTCCTCTTCAATTCCCGATAATCCGGTGGGTACAGTGGGTAGTTTCTCTACTTGTCATTATATCATGTCATTATGTATCACTCAGCCAATTTACTTGTTATATTACTGTAATATAGTTGTAAATAGCAATAAATAAATAATAAAAAAAAAAATATTAACTATCCTCTGATATATTTTTGAACACTTGCGGTCATTATTAAAAAAAATTAATTTACCATATTTTATTTATGTATTTATTTCTTAACATATTACGACATCACAAAAGAAACGAGCGACTAAATCACAGTAAATTACACCCTTCAAATCCATTACGTGCCGTTCTAATTGGGAGGTACAGAGGAACGTGCCGGTGAGAGAAAGAAGGTGTTAAAAGGTTTGTGATGTAAGTGCTTCGTGTACAAGCGACTCTTGATCGGGAGATAAAGCTCTAAGCTCCTAGCAATCTAAATGCAACTGATTGGTCAGGATTAATGGCGCGGTGCAATGTTGTCGTTTGGTTACATTTAGAGCGATTAGATCTCTATAAATAAATAATTTAAAATGTAGTGTTTTTTATTCTTATAATTATGATTATATTGAGTAGCTAGAAATTTTATTGATACGATTATTTAAAATCATAATCAAAATAAATTGTCAACTAATCCTATTTCTGTCTTGGTGATTTCTGATTAGACGAAATATTGTACTTTTTTTTCTTCCTCATTTTATCTCGGTTAAGCGATTTTTCCAAGCATTGCTCAACAAGAATAATATGTCTATTTTTGCTAGTGGTCATCTAAGTAATGAGATTAATTAATTATTTTATATGATGTTAATTTTTTTTTCTCAGTTTAAGTCTTGGTATTTTAGATTTTTATTATATATATATTTTTTTAACCAAAACATGCCTTTTAGTTTCAATATTTTTTAAACGTAATTATTTAAATATTGTATCATTCTTATAAATTTAGCCCTTTGGCCAGATATATATAGATTAAATTTTGTACTCGTCTGTTATTCTTAAGGGACATGGCCCCAGAATAAAATTATTTTTCTATTCTATTCTATATATACATACATTACCTAAAAACCGTTTTATAGAGGGTTTTTTTACTCACTTTATAATACTATTAATAAATTGTAAAATTAAAATATTGAAAATGATTCATATTTATGTGCTATTTAGTTTCTTATAAGCATCGATGTAGAACTTTAGTTTTAAATGATTTCCCTCTGAACTAAAGATTCCAAAAATTTCAATTTTTTTTAAGCCACGATGTTTAATAGCATCCAGCCCATATGAGAAATTACTGTTCGAGTACATCCAGAAAGTTGCTTTAAACAATAGTTAAAAAACTATAAAATGCCGACTAATGCTATTTGTTCAGATATTTATCACTCAAGTATTTTATTTCAAGCAGTTTTACACTTCCCAGTTTAATTCTATCTTAGTATACTACGGAATAGGGATTATGAATAAAGGAATTTGGCATGTGTAGCTCTCATATCATATCAGTGGCTATGTATTTTTTTCATCATTTATTTGTTTTATTTTATTTATGTATTCATCCTTACGGCAAAACGGGTTTGACAGGATTAACACATTAGATGCGTATATGATAGTATTGCCTTATTTTAGCCTTCTCGCTCTTGATAACTTTTAAAGTTCGATAGCCTTTCAAGAACGTCTCTCTTTCTGTGATTGGAATAGTTTCTTTCTACTGCTGTTTTCCACCCTAAATCATTGTTCTACGGATAATAATCTTTAGCTGAGGAAAATCATTCTCAGAGAGCACTTAAAGTCCGGTCAGCTTAGACCGTGGTGGCTCAGGCTAAGCAGTTTATGGCGATCAGAAGATTCCGGGACGCCCCAAGGATAACATTAAGGATGAATATCCTTTACATCGCCATAAAGTTTGTCCCGAAAGCCTCCATGTCCTGTGAGGAATTCCGAGACCCAGTAATCCGGGAGAATCCATTTTGCAGCTAGCCGTGTCAAGATTTAGCACGCTAGATCGCAAGATTTTCCCCCGATTGCTATTTGAGCCTCAGGAAGGTCTATAGGTCCGACAGGGTCCATCCGTGGTTTTTAATAGATTAAATAATTTATCTGCTGTAGCCGGATTTGAACCCACAACTCAGCACTCTACACACTGAGCTACACCGCTCCCATATAATAATAACAACAGCAGTGATAATAAAATTAGTAATAAATGAACTTATAATTAATTCAGGATACTCCCCCTTTGACATTGAATTCTAAATATACTCCGACATGGTTCATCAAAAGAGCCTTCTCCCTTTCATGAAGATTTTTTGAACTTTTAATACCTTTTAGGCTTTTTGGCAGATGAAAAGCGGCAGGCCGTGGTAATGAAAACTCCTGGCAGGGATGAAAGCACGTTAGTTATTGAAGCACATCAGATATTCCCTTCCTGGGAAATTCTTTCCCCCGCGAATATTTTCGGTCTAACCTACCCGCCAGCTGCTAGACCTCCCCCTCCAAAACAAAAAAAAAAAGTATTGCTTATATTGATTCTCTACTGTGAGCGATTAAGACAAATGGAGTTAAAAGTTAAAAAAAAAAAATTACTCGATTAAAAGAAGAAAGTAAATAAAACTATTCTAGTTCATTTTTCTTTGCTTGAACTGTCATGTAAATGTTTGGTTATGATTTGGATCCAATGTTTAATTATAACTACAAACCATAAATATCGCACTTCGGTAAAATAAAGATACATCTCAATATTATAGCATTGTAAAACAATATTCTTCTTTTTTTTACAGTTGTAAATAAACATTTCTTTAAACTTTGGAAAAACCTTTACTATTACGAAAGTCCAGGGAATATAGTTAAATAATTATAATATTATATAAAATAAATTATTGTTATATAAAATTTATTCATATAAAATTTGAAATTCATATGATATTATAAGGTACAGCTAAAATTAATATTATAGTATTTTAAAATATAAAGAACCGTATGGCACAGTTGATTTAACTGAACAAGTTAACATAAATAGAAAAAAAAACTAATTAAAAATGTTTGGACTTATATTAATGATTATTCCTAATTAAAAAAATAATCGCTTGTAATTAGTAACATAATTAATTGTGAAATCTAAATTTTATGTGATATGGATGACATGGATAATATTTAGTTGAAGGCTAATAACTGATTTAATAATGATATTCATATGAGAATTTTTTTAAATCATTGAGGAAGGTTTTTTTTTTAAATATTTGAAAGTCATATTATCATGTAATTTGTTTTAATTACCCTATATTCATTGTATGTCTTTTTCACTACTAAAAGTGTTGCCTCTTCATTTAAGAGATCTTCATAGTAATTTATATTCAGTATGGCTAGATATATACTCTACTAATGTACACTAATTTATTATTTAATATTAATTGAAATAACCCAAGCTTTGTTTGTAAATATTCTAATAATAATCACTCCAATAAAATAATATGAGAAAAGATTTACTGTATGATTAAGTTTAGATCTCATACTAGAGCCTCATTTTACGTCTCTTCCGAAGGATGGCACGACCATGCATTTAAAACTCCCTTGAAAAAATACTAGGGTCACATGCCGAGCTGTGAACTTGGGCGTAGAAGGTTTTAGATCTGATACTTAGTAGGTAAATGTAAAAACGCAAGAGGAGTAGGTACAATTTACAAATGGTAAAACATTTGTGAAAGATATTGTATTCGCAAATTAGGATAAAGAGCGTCTAGGTTTGAGGGCCCCTGGAAAAAGATACAGGAAATATATATTATGAAGAAATTCATTAATCTTTTTAACGTAATTATAGAAAATTCAAAACGTAGGCTAACTTGTCATACTGACAAGTCCTACTGAGAAGCTAAAAAGCAGATGAATGATTTAGACAGACATTTTCCTATTGTTCCCTTAAGCGCAGAATTTATGATGCGTTTCCGGTAATTAATAAATATATCTGTTGGAAGGGCCAATTTTGGTAGGAACCCTATCAGTCTAGATAATTGTCCCTAACCCTCTAACTGCCCAAAACACAATCACATATCTGCTCCGTAACCAACCCCCTGCAATGAAAACATCAAATAATTCTCTCTTTTTTGTGTGTGAGAGGAGAGTAGGTACAGAGGTACATCCGACGTAAAATAATCAGTTAATGTCAGTCGAAAATTAATAAAATAATTCATTGACCCTTAGTAATATGTAATATAAAACAGCCATAGGTTTACATACCTATTCCCTGGAGGTAAATGAAACCATGCCAACAAAATAGGTAATATTTTAGGTAAATTGTCATAAATAAATATTTCCATTTACTTATTAATGCCAATAATAATGAGAACTATTTTTTGGTTGTGCTTTTTCTATGTTTAATGAAGAAACAAAATTTTAATTTGTTTAAATATTTAGAAAATTGACTCTCATTTACATACCAACTTCTTTAAAATGAGACTGGCTCTCATTTACATACCAACTTCCTTAAAAAAAGACTATCTTCATAAAGCCAGTACAACGCTCAACAAATCCCCCAATTGTAAAAAATTAATTTCATTATTTTAAACTTGCTTTAAAATGCTTTAGCCAGGTGCTTCAATAAATTAGTTCTTATATTTTAGAAAACATATTGTAGATTCCAAAAGTGGCGACAAAAGTTAAGAATTTGTTCACTAAACTACTGTTTAGTACAATCGAAAAAAAAATTGGCTTTCCTAAACAACCAAACAATTTTAAAATCATATCTGAAGAACAATTTTTATATTTATTTAACGTCACTTTATGCTACTGTGGTTAATCGGACGATGCTTTAGTAGGAGTCCTAAATTTTGCCTAGTTAGGGTTAGTTAGGGATTATTAACGTGTATTCGACACCGCACAGGCTCGTGAATTTTTTACTCTCTTTAATAAATATTAAGACCACCTTAATGAACCCCCAAACCAGTTCGAGGTGAGATTTTTATTGAAATAAATTTTCAATTAATCCCTTTCTTAGTTACTGGTACTTAATTCTAGGACAACGTACATATCCCATACTACAAGCCCTAAAGTGCGTCTAACTAATCTAAGTATAAAATTCATCTACTGAAACAATACAACTCGAATGATATATTTTAAATATTTTTATTTCGAAGAGGAAAGATGTGTCCCCGGATAGCAGGATAGCTCAGGTGGCAGAGCACCACGACGGAAACGTGGGAGACCCGGGTTCGAATCCCGGCCCTGGGGATATATTTTCTCTTCAAAATAAAAATATTTAAAATTATAACAATTAATAAAAAAAGATTTATTTTAAAGTTGCTGTAACTACCTGAACTGTTCAATCATTAAAACCGCAGTAAAAACATTTTAACATGCTTCTGTCTTATTTAGTTGATTACTATTCATTCAGCTGGCTAGTTTGATCGATTCCGAAGTTATAAAAAATTTACTGCTCTCTCACACAGCGGAACCAACTCCATAGCTATAAATAATGTTTTAAAATACGTCTATAAAAAAAAACGCATTTCATAATTTTTATCAACTCTTGTACCCATTTCAGAGCCGGGTGGTCATATTGCACCTAAATCATTCCCGTGAAGGTACTCCTGTCTTACAAAATGAAATATTGATCATAATTTCTTCAACGAAACTTTCTTCAAAAAAGTTAGTAGAGATGATTAAAACCTAAAAATAATAAGAGGGGCTATAAATTGTTTTTGATAATTAAGATTCCATTAATCTCTCCTTTAGGCTCGCTAGGAAATTAACCCAAGATAATTAAAGCCGTACCTTCCGACTTTGAATAAATTAAACATCGACAGAGGTTAAGTAAGAAAGTTATTTATACTTTTTTTTAAATATAGCTGTTTGTTGCGGGGCTGCTCATAATGGCGCATTGTTTTGAGCGGCTAATAGAGATAAATTATAAAATCTATTAACAGCTATAAATGGGGCACTTGTGGATCTGAAATCCCTACTTAGGCTCACACAGCCTCTATGCAGTGAGTACCCTTAATTAGAGGGAAAACCTGACAGATCACGGACAAATCGCCTCCCTGCAGAAATGTTGTCTTATAAACAGTAAATTCTCTACCATGTTCTGAACCCAAGGGACTCTTTACAGGTTGTAATGGTGCTTTTTTTTTGTTTAGATTATTCGATTAGGTGGTGACATGAGACGATTACATTTTTTTTAAGTACTCTCTACAAAAATGGGTATCCCTAATTACGGAAAACCCCTAGCGGCTTAGTGTGATCTCCAACAAATTAGCGGAATAAAAAAATATTTTAAATAATTTTTAGTTTTACTTTTCTATTAAATTAGTTTTTAAACTATCATTTATTTCTATAACGAAGCTTTGTAATCGGCAAACAAATAAAGAAACTTAACTTTTGATATCCTAAAAATTTGAGATTTGACGTGTAAGATATATTGAATCCATAAACCAAATTATTTTTTTAAAAAATAATTAAATTTGTGGATAAAAATAAGCAATGTTCTTTCTAAAATCTTAGTAAACAAACTTTCTTTCTCGTATCTTCTTCTCCATATGAATTCGCATAAATATGAATCCAACATATTTCTACTCGTTCCTCATTCTTTTTTGTTTCTTTGTTTGACTGAAGCCCAAAGTGATTCCACCCTCTGGGTATGAGCACATGTGTTTAAGTCAACGAATTTTTTTGGATTGTTAATAACGTGATGATTATACCTCATGCCTTCAATTTGATTTATTCCCTTATAGGCCTTCGAGCAATCAGAATATATTGTTGTCCTAGGTCGTATTCCAGCTTTAATGCAAGAAGTCAGCATTTCAGATGTTCTGCATGGGATAGAATATAGGAAACACTCCCTAGTTTCCCTGCATACCCCTCCGAACACCCAATGCTACCTCCCCACATTACATTTCCTTATGGAGAAGCAGGACTCATCGGTTTCTAGAATTTGCTTAATTCCCTTGTAGGCCTTCCAATAATTAAAACACATTTTTGTCCCAGGACGTAATAGGAATTATAATTAGGGTGAATGTTAAATTTCTGAAACATATGGAGTTATTTCACATAAGCGATCATAATTACCGAATAAGTAATCTGCATGTGTTTTCCGAAACAGGCCCAAAAATCATAATAAAAAAAATTCATTATATCGTAAAAATGCTTGGAGTGTTTTTTTTTTAAAATCACTACTCTTATTTTAAACTTCCTGAAATTTTTTTTTACTCTTTATTTTTTTCTATTAAAGCGTGTTTTTTAACTATTATTTTTTTAAGAGGAAGAAATTGGTCCGGGGGGAGGTCAGAAAAAATTCTGTTTAATAAAGAGAATTGTTTTTTTAAAGGAATATATACAAAATATGTTTTATCATTCAGATACCTTGGATGCCTATGTATTTTAATATTTACCACATATAATTTAATTCGTCGGTATTTTGTATATTTAGCCCTTAAGAAGACCTGCAATGAGGGTTGAAACGTTGGCTTTTCAATAAAGAGTTCTCCCTACTTAAGAGAATTTGTTTTTACCTCCACCTGGAACATTTCCTTCCTCATATAAATAAAGTCAGCTAATATTATTCAATATGTTTTTGTAAGTTAGTTACGAATTCCAATATCTCTTGTTTCATCATGGTTGATAAGATTAAGCGCAATATGATGCTGAAACGAACAGATACATCATCGAGAGAAAGAAAAAAAAACGCTTAATGATGAAAAGTTGGTTGTTAAGGAATGAAGCAACAAGATTCCTTAAGAAGCAGCTGCCCACTCGTGAATTAAATGTCCCTCGTCTAACTAGCATCTTATCTCTTATCACCTCATTATGGCATCGTCCAACCTCTTGTTTTTCAAGATGAGTAGATTGTACTTGCGGTAATGAATTCAAGACTAAATCAGAAGTATTGTCTCCAAGAACCACTCTAACCGCTTTTGGAAGAACTCATGAGATATTTCATTAGTCTAATAATGATGCTGTAAGATCTAAATAGTTTTCTATATATATTCTCATTGAAAAAAAATTACATACATATTAATAAATGTATAAGTATTAATCTTAAGTAATAGTAGTTGATATATATATAAAGATATGAGGAAGAAATTGGTCCGGGTGGAGGTAACGAAAATTTCTCGAGAACTGCTTACTGAAGAGCTAACGTTTCGACCCACATTGAAGATCTTCTTCAGGGCTAAATATGTAAATTACAGACCATTAAAATTATATGTGGTAGATATTAAAGATAAGTAAATAGTGAATATTATAAATATATTTTAACTTTAATATTTACCGTATGCAATTTTAAATTGAATACATTTTGTATATTTAGCCCTGAAGAAGACCTGTAGTGATGGTCGAAACGTTGGGTCTTCGATAAACAGTTCTCCCTACTTTAGAGAAATTTTTTCCACCCGATCTATTTTCTTCCTCATATATGTATTAACGTATATGTATGATATTAAAATAAATAAGTGTCTACACAAAAGTAAAATATTTCTTTTATTTATAATGGAGAAAAAATTTTTTTTTTAACTTCATGCCTCTTAAAAGTGATTTCCGAATAGGCTCAAACATATCGGTTTTTCCAACTTATATGGTTGATTTCTATGTTTACTTATTTTATGCTTGCAAAAATATTAACTCAATATAATGAAAAAATATTGATGTCAAACAAATTAAAAATTATATATATAAATAATTTCGGTTTCTTTTTTTCTGGACTTTTTTAAAAGTCTGGCTATCTTAATATCTTACTATATTGATATATATTTTTCTTTACTGTAAATATATGTTTTTCAGGTTCTTGAGTTTTAGTCAACAATTTTTAACTCTTAATGATTTGGGGAAGATTCGTGACTTTACTGTTTTTATTTTCACGCCTTAACAGTGAAAAAAACAGACATTTAGTTAATTACATTAAACCACACACTGCTCTAAAATAAAATTATTACTTGCATGATTAGAAGGCAATTTTAATGGGTTTTTTTTCACTGTTAGAGCTTGATTAATCACCAAAAGATAGTTAAATATTCATTGATCTCAAGAAACCGAAAACTTATATATACTGCGCAAAAGTGAATAAGGATATTGCTGATTTTGTAGTAAATACTTTCCCTAGCATTTATATTATTATATATATTAAATAACTACATTAATATTTAATGTAGTATAGTTTCTAATAAATATTAATGATTTTTGTAATAAAAATACCCTGAAGATGTGCTACGAAACGGTGGGCTTAAAAATTAATTTCGATAAGACCGAGTATATGGCAATCGGCGATACTGATGATAGTCCGCTTCTGGTTGACAGGGAAGCCTGTAAAAAAGTGAATGTATTCAAGTACCTGGGTTTTTGTTTACATGCTACCGGGTCGTCCGAGCATGACGTTAGAAGAAAGGTGGAGCAAGCCCGAAAGGCTACCAGAATGCTGCATTCGGTCCTCTGGAATAAGGAAATATCTAAAGAAAATAAACGCCGTATTTTCACAGCCATAGTGGAAACCATCCCAACATACTCCTCGAAAACTTGGACTATGAGCGCCCATCTGTAATCAAAGATGCAGGCAGTTGAGATGGATTCTGGAGGAGGTGTCCCCGTATCACTAGGCTGGATAAAGTAAGAAACCAAGAAATTCGACAGAGGATGGATGTGGGCATTTCTACAAATGAAAGGATCGGTGCACGCCGCCTAAGATGGTACGGTCATGTGAAGAGAATGGCGTTTGAATGCTAGCCAAACCGAGTTCTGGATTGGGTTCCACCTGGGAGGAGACGACGGGGACGGCCCAGAAGCAGGTGGAGGAGGAGATGACTGGTCGAGGACTCCAGTAGGATGATTGGGAGGATCGGGAGACTTGGAACTCTGGTCTGACCAGTTGAGGCAACCCTTGTCGGAACGCTTATAAAGTAAAGTAAGTAAGTGTAATAAAAATAATATTAAAATGCTAGGCAAAGTAAATACAACAAATATAGTGGTATCCCTATTCATTTTTGCGTAGTTCATATAAAAATCATGTACCACTACAATCCATGAAGGATCTTAGTCTAAGTGCATATTGTATTGTTTCTTGGACAACGATTGTTAAGGTTGGTGATTTATCCGAGTGCACACATAAACGTCAGTTTTTCCCTTCAATTAAGGATGCTCATTTTTTAGAGGCTGGGTGAGTCCAGGCATATTTAACAATTTATTTTTAACAGACATCATAATTTATTTATCTCAGCTATGATTTGAACCTGGAAACTTCGGCACATCAACACGGCGTTTTACCTACGGAGCTAACCCGTTTTTTTTTATTTTTTAAAGAAAAACAGAAAGGAAACATAAAATCGTATGATATATTGTATAATTGGATATAATGGATTAATTACGCGATTTTATCCTAAGGTATTGGAAATACTTTTTAATCACGATCCCAGGCGCTTAGTTGAAAATGGCCTATTCTTCCAATTTTCCCTATATGATATCCAATCATGAAGATTCCCTTAAGGACAGAAAATAGGGCCTACGAGTATTAGGAGCTAACGAAGAGGATAAACCTACTTAGGTGCCCTAGAGCATGCTCTATGTTTTCTTCCCTTCCACCATATTTACCTTTCGAGTCAACAATATCTTAGTCTTATCTTCTCGCCCCTTAGCATAAAATGTTTTTCCCTCTTTTCAGAAGAGAATGGAGGGAACGAAGAACTATAGATAGTACGTTTTATCTTAACTGCCCTTGGGAATCCATCGCGTAAACTTGGGCTATGTGTTTTTATAATATTTATTGAAAGATATTATTTCATAATATGCCGTAAAATACTTGTTCCTCAAAGGATATCGTAAAATAATAAAAAAATATTAGAAAATGTAATAATCGCACCAATAGTGATCATAAAACACAGACGAAAATTTTATATACATCCAACAAATTGAATACATTTATATACAAAATTTTTCCAGCTAATAAAATTATTCAAGTATAAGAATAAAGAACAAACCGCAAATCCGATAGATCATTCCTACCGGAAAAGACCCAGCGAAGCCTCGGTCTACCCCTCACGCGTTTACCAGTCGTCTAAACTCTTATTAAATGTTTATCGATTGGTTCGTAAATAACTCTAACAACTTTACGAGCTCATCTGAACCTTCGCGACGCTATTACTTCAATTATATAAATATGAACCCGGATGTTCTGCAATTCCACTATCATGTCTCATATTTTTTTTTGGAACGAATATTCTACGATCGAAGTGGCTTATTTTCGATTACTTTAAGACGTTGTTCATCCATCATAGTTAATAGCCATGTTTCAAATCCCTTAAGAACACTTGGAAGAATGATAATTAATTAAAATATTTAAGATATTGATAACATTTCAAACAAAAATATTTATATTTTAGGACACTGACAAATTAGCATAACTCCTGGTGTATATCGAATTTCTTAAAATGGAGTCATTACGGATGTTACAACTCCAGCCGAAAACCACGAGAATGTCACGACTCCTCTTCCCTCAATTCAGCTAACCCACTCTGGACAAAATTAGACTCAACCAATTATTCAGCGGAGCTGCAAAAATATGAAACCGTATGGAGCATATGGAACAATATGAAACGGTATATACATGGCGCGGGTTAGGTTAGTGAGTAGATTGCTGAGCCCTTGTACTAAATTCGTAGAAATTCCGCTGTGGTAAATAAATTATTCAATCTGTTACCGGCCACGGATGGACCGTGTGGTGTACAAACCCTCCAGGGGTTCACCCAGCCTTGATTAGAAGAAAACCTCAACGATTGAGCGTGATCTCGAACAAATTACTTCCCTGTAGAACCCAAGGATGTTATGTAGTGTTATGTTTTTTTAATTTATAAAACCAGGCAATGGAGGACTGGACTATAAGCAATATAAAAATTGTAGTTTAGTAAAGAAGAGATGTAAATTAAAATATAATTCTTATATAATTGAAAAACCAATTTCTCTGATACGTGAAAATTATAATATCTTGTGGATCTCTATACGAGTATATTCAGCCAACTCGCTAATTCAATCCAAAGGATGGGAAGAAAACCTGTACTAGTTGTTTTTCTTTATCATTTTTAATATTAATATAGCCAAACGACCAACAACATAACATTTATGATTACACCCAAGTTACGATTCTGGTAATAAGCCTAAAGGATTGCTATCAGAGGAGAAAGGCCTCGCAGACGGCTCAGGTTGGAAAGGGCGCTGGGAAAGGTCAGACAAGGAAGAGCTATGAATATTTAGTAGGCCTCTTTCATACGTATGTGTGCGTGTGTCTGTTGGTTTGTCAAGAAATACCATCCATTGTCAGCACCTGTCCTGGCATTTTTATAGGTTTTCGCTGATTTTCATACAGTAGCCAAGGATTTTCGATTTGGGATATACGATTCAAAACATTTTAAATATAAACTATAAATATATACATGGTATTGTGGTGTTTCATACGAAATTTCTGTTTTCAAAGAAATGGTCACTTATAAAAACCTCTTTATAAAATCAAAATATCTACCTTGATTTTCTATACATTTTTCCAACCATGTTATCAAAGTTTTAATCCCATAACTAAAATTCAGAGTTTTGTGATGAAATGAAGTCTGAAAATGTGTTTGGACTTGAGAATCGTTCACAAAAATTGTATCCTTAAGAAATTTCTGAAATGAGGGAAAGCAGTTGGAGATAATTTTGGCGAATAAGGTAGAAAGGACATCGTCTGTCTTGAAACGTGAGGTTTGCCATTATCCAGTAAGAGTAATCTCTTCTGATTAACCAATGCAGGATGTTTTTGATAAGTTCTTGCCGCATTATGTCGATATCCCTGCAGTGCGATGTGGGTGAGATGGTTTCACCTGTCTTAGAAAAGGAGAAATGAAGATTTGGGCTATAATAGTACAGGGTTTTATTACTGGATTTATTACTGTTATATCATATTCGGATTTTATTATTCATAAAATTAAGGTGATGATTCTAGAGAAAGGGTAAGTTTAAAAGCACTATTACCCTTCTTATCCCGTTTCCAAGACGGGCTGTGGAAAATAAATTATTTGCTCCGTTTTCTCTCATGGATCGACAACATTGGGGATTTAGGGCTCACTGTATACAAATTGTGTAGGGACTCTTGTTTATTTATTTCACGCCACTTTATGCAGATATGGAGCTGAGTGGCTCTGTGGAAGAGCGCTGTGTTGCAGTACCAATGGTCCTGGGTTCAAATCCCACTCCTGGCAGACTTTTATTTAATCTGTTAACAACCGGAGATGGATCATATGGGATCAAGGACCTTCCTGGAACACACCCAGCCTCTATAAAGTGGGAACCAAAAATAAGGGGGGGATCTTGCGGTTGATTTAGGACAAATCACATTCCTTCACAACCGTTGTCCAAGAAACAGTACAGTCTCTACCATGACACTCTACCCAAGACACTCTATGGGTTATAGTGGTACAGTTTTTTTTTAATGCTGGTATGGCTAATCGGACGATGTGACAACGGGAGTCCTAAATTTAGTCATTCCAGGTATATTAGGTTAGAATATTTAAGGAGCACCTGATACCACAGAGGATTCGGGCAGCCAACTTATGTTCCATCCGAAGGAAGGCATAACTAAGTATTTTTTACTCCTATTAAAAAATCCACCGGCTGCGAACCAGCTATCTTGGGTACAGTATGTTGATATGCAAACCACTTCACCATATGTGAGCCCAAAAATTCTTCACTGGGTTGAGCAAGATTTTGACAAAATCACTTCTATGCGTAAACCGTTGGTATAGAAGTAAAGTCCAAGTATTGAACACAAGACTCACTAACCTCTTAGACTGATTCTTAGAAGTACTTCCTCTTTTCTGTCAACAATTTAATATTGCTGAATCATTAATTTAAATGGTAGTAATAACAATTATTGGTTATCGAAATAGAATAAAGCGTTGGTAACACAATGAGCGGGAAGGTCAGGAGAAAGAACAGGAGCCCATTTGGCAGGAGATCAAAGTAGACCTAAATTAGTCCGCCATTTTAATAGAGCACTGAATCAGTTGGTCTTCTCAAGCCTGTCTTGCGGGCGCGAATAGTGAATAGTGTGCTCGAGTTTGTGACGCAGCCGGCAGCGCGAGATGCCAAGGCAGTCTGTCAGGCTCGTTAAGTGGTTGGTATCGGTAGGTCGCTAAGGCATTATAATACCAGTAATGGTTTCTAATTAGCATAGAGCAATCTAATTGCACCCTCCTTTGATGTTTAATTACCAACCGGGGCCTAGTCTGTTTGTCTCGAAAACGACCGAGGACTTAGTCCAAGTTTTAATATGTCTGAGTGATGGAAGTTCAATGCCGCTAGGTCTCTGTTTGAAACGGTTCCAGTTCCTTTCATATTTATAATGATGTTATTAAATATAATGATGAAGTCATTTCAATAATCAACTGTAGTTGTTGCTTAAATAAAGAAAACAATATAGAAGGGAAGTGTAATTAAAAGCCATTAACCACATATTTTTATCTCAATTTTTGAGGTATTATTTTTCAAATGTTTTTTCTCGTTCCTAATGGGTCGTTTCCTATTGCTCCTTCAAAAGAACGGTGTCATTACTCAAAAAACGTATTTTTTGAATAGAGACATTTGAAACTTCCATGTGATTTAAAAGAATAAAACTTTGGGTATTGGAAAAGCATTCCTATTGTTATAACGGTATTGAAATTCTATTATAAACCATTAGACAATTTTTAAAAGCTTGAAACTTTTTCGATTTTAAGGTGGTATAAAAATACCACAAAACTTCAAGTTTAAGTAAAATACAACTCCAAATATGGCTTTATAATTTTTTTTTAAATGTTGGAAATGGTGGGAGATATATCATTCCTGAATGCAATTAAACCAATACAATACCCTCTGCAGACTTAACTTAAAAACTCCATTTTTTAAGTTTTGTTGTTGTTATTTTGAAGAAGTGATAAGAAATGTCCATTTTTATAATTTCTGAAATTCAAAGTATGATTAGTAGACTTCTGTTGTTTATTATGTTCATGTTTACAGATTGTAATGAGCTAATATTAATCCTCTCTTCTTTCATAATATTTACTATCTCTACTATTGAATGGACATAGTATTGAATGAACATAGTATAGTATGCCATCAGATGTGACCTCAGGAACCAATATTGGTGCATTTTGTTTTAAAGTTTAAATTCGACAGCTGTTTTTTCAAGTTTCAAGGAACATACCACCGTGTTCGAGGAATGGGATTGTACGAATGGACCATTTGGTATTTAATTAAGAAACTTTCCAACCAAAATACAAAAATGTATTTCAAAAAGTTGTTAAATTAAATAACCCTTAAAAAAAAAATAGTACGTTTTATAGGAGGCGACCATTAATACGAGTAAGTCATTTACTATAACTGACATTCACCTGTTAGGTTTTGCTACCGTTTTTGGAATCCATGATAAATTTCCCATGAGATAACAACCGATTTTCATAACTACGTTCTTATTATTATAGAGCAATATGTTATATATGGTTATGTAATAGGGGATAATGTATTAAAATTCAGTCTAACTAGTTTTTTTCTTTACGATGCTATGAAAGTTTGGAGCACAGAAAATGTAGTTCTGACGCTTATAAAATAAACCTTTCTTGTTTTGGATCAGCTAATGCTTTTTCTTCCTAGCCTAATGTTTAGAAGATATGAATGTTATGAGGCAATTTATTAAAATTCAGTTAGACTAGTTTGAAAAAGCCATTTTTTCCAAGTTCCTCAGGGAAATGGGAATACAGCGGGATCCTAGCTAACTCTATCAGAGGCAATAGGCTAACCCTAAACGGCACAATTTGTATTGGCACCTCACTTACCCCGGATGGAAAATGGAGGCAGGAGCCATCTCACTGGAGGAGAGATGGACTCGAGCGGAACCGTTACCGGATATTGGCAAGGAACTGCTCCTGCTTGTATATTCGGCCATTAATCAGATTAGCGAATCATCGTTCCTCAATGAGCAGTTCCCTACGGGTCGATAGCTCGTTATCGAGTTTACTCCACCGTGCCTCCCACCCTCCCCTCAGTCGTCTCTCTCAATCTCTCGCTCTCTTTACACACCCACACAAAATTATATATATAAATATATATTTTAGAATAGACTAGAAAAGTAACATTATACTAGGACCAAGTTCTTTAAGATAAGGGATAAGCCCCTTTAAAATAAACCGTTATTTTAGATGGCTCAGAACTATATTGAACATATAGCTACTTTACTAAAAGTAGCCAAACTGAATTAAAATGCATTAAAAAAAATATATTATATAAATAGGAAAAAGACCAATAATATATTGTAATGTGGCATTTTCGGGAATTCAATTTCATAAGATATACTATTATTAACAAAAAAAACACAGGGGCCATTTTGTGTAAAACAAATTATTTGTACTTAAAACATGCTGTCCCGTTGAAAATTTCGATTTGAAATTTATTTAGACTACAATTTTTAATGTTTAGAAAATATTAATTATGAGTTATATTAATGCAACTATCAATGTATCTATTAATGCAACCCGTTTAAACGCGGGACGTCAGAAAAAATTATAAAAATGAAATTATAATTAATTCATACACATTGATTTTTATATGATATAAAAATAATTAATCATAAATTTTATAACCTATATTATGGATCTACTTCATATCTCTTAAATATTAAGAGTTTAGTAAACGGCTACACTCTATACAGTAAATATTCTGATATATTCTGAAAGTTCATGAGTGCACAACTGAGGCCCACCTTCTCTGAGAAAAACCAAGTTAGGAGGGTGCAATGCAATGAACCAATTGCACCAAGGATACAGGCCATTTCTTATTGCCCCCTTAATAATCAAACAGTTGTTATATTATCAGATTGTATTTCAGTAACTTGGCAAGAACCAAAAAATGGCAGTCTTGGGTTAACGCTCCCCTACCCTGAAAGCCACTAAAAGTGGGTTGCAAAAGAAGAATACGAACAATATTAAGTAACAATGCTTATTAAAAACATAATTCATGCATTAGCAATTCAGACATTATGATTCCATTCTCTCTTTCCAGAGAACGGAGACCATTCGAGGCAGAATAAGTTATTCAGCTATCAGGAATCGAACGGCCTGTAGGGCCCAACCCTTATTGTTAATTATACCATAACTATTTTCCGATATTCCAATATGATAATTATTGAATATTATACGAGCACTGATATTCTGATTTTTGACCTTAATATCAATTTCAGAACAAAAGTTTTCGAATCGATGAGCTATAAGATGGTGGAGTTCTTTACTTAAATTATCTTCTTAGCCTATTTTATTTGTTATTGATTGTATTAATTTTTAAATATTTTTATGTGCTGAAGAAGATATGTCCTGGACCGGGACTCGAACCCGGGTCATAGACACCTTAAAATTAATAACATGTTCTAAGGACATTCTTTCCCTCGTATACATCGCAAATTGTGAGAACGCGTGGACATGGGATCAGTGAAAAGAAAGGATATGTCTATGACCGAGAGGCGAACCAGGATAGCTCAATTAGGAGAGCTCCAGGCTAGTGAGCTGGGCAACCCGGGTTTGAGTCCCGGTCCTGGACATATCTTTTCTATTTAAATAAAAATATTTATCTTCTTTGTCATTTTCTTTCTTAGAATGGAAAAAAAAGTAATAGATCAATTAATAATATATGTAAGGATCGCTTAATCATTGATCGCTTTATAGCCTTTCAGTCCAGTTATCGATCGGGTCAGTGATGTACAATAGTATATTCCGATTACAAGTACAACAATAGTTGTTTATTTTATTTATTTATGTCACATTATGATGATATGGCTAACCAGGTGGTGCTACAGTGGGAGTCCTAAATTTTGCCTATCCGTGTATTCTTAAGATAGAAAATATTTCTAGAGATCATGAAAGAGTACAATTTTACGTCCCCTCCGAAGGGCAGCATAAAAGGATTTTTATTTCATTTAAAAAATCCCAAGACCACCTGCGTGCTTCAAATCTGCGATCTTAGGTATTGTAGGTTGTTTTGCTAACGACTACACCATATGTGATACTACATATCAATAGTCGCTTTATCATATCCTATGTATTGAATATTTTTGTTTTCAAGTATAGGGGATAATTTTTATTCAATATTTTAGGGAGTGGAACAGCTCTTTGTGTTCAGCGATGCGTTTCTGTGCTGAAGATTTTTAAAATAAAACCGATGTGACAGTTAAATTATTTAAGCTGTTAACAGCCTCTAATGAATCTACAGATCTTACCTGAGGCTCCCCCAGCTAATATAAAGTGGTTACCTTGAATTGTAAATTAATATTTATTTTTTATAGGGAGCGGGGTAGCTCAGCGGTAGAGCGCTAAGTTGCTGAATTCAAATCCAGTTTTATAAATTATAGATAAACAGATAAATTATTTAATCTGGCAACATTCATAAACGAGACCCTGTGGGACGCCCCTATAGAATGACGTCCCTTCCAAACCTTCGTCTTATCGTGCAGTCTCTACCACGTATTGAACCCAAGACCCTTCGTGTGTTGTTGATATTTACAATTGTCTTGTATCAAAGATTTTTAAAACAAACTACGCTATGCTTAGGATTACAAGAACTCGAAATAGAATTCCATGTCCACATAACTCAGATACCACTCCCACACCTCCACAACTTCAAATCCCAACAAGACAATGGACAGTAATTAACCTCCACTTACACCAATCCCTAATTGGCTGCTCGGAATTCATACGCCCCTCGGAGGCCCTCTCCATTTAGCCGTAATGGCGCTGTATGTGTTTACATAAACAAGTTAACGATTTACTGAGTTTATCATCCCGTTCACGTTTTTTATTCCAGAATCCATTTATCATTCTATATTGTTCTTCAAGCGTTCAAAGAATCGTTCAAGGACAATAGACGATAATGTATGTTATAAATAGTGTAGACGAAATCGATTTTGTTACAATCGATACTTTTATTTATTGAGCTTAATAAAATCCAGACATGCAACAGACTGTATAATTAGATTTTTCATTTTTACATAATAATAATTAATTAATTGGTGAAATGAATGTCCGGGTTGGAGTGAAACCTTGTAATATGAATATGAAAAACAGTTTAAATCGATTTTAGTTAGTTTATAACCTATAAACATAAAGTATGATGCTCATTGGTGTACATCACTAGCTTCAAACATTTTTTTTTTTCTATGATAGCTCGTGCATGAGTTTAAAGGGCATATTACTAGATCACATATGTATATGTACAGGGTGACTGTTAATTAGTGGCGGAGCCGTTAGGGGGTGATACTATGGAGCAATTCCATACTATGAGACCTACTGTCCTAAAGTTAACCCTTTCAAAGATATTCCTAGTGAAAGAATTTTACAAAAAAATCCTATTTAAAATCTTAAAATAGCTATAAATCCTAAACATCAGTCTTTCTGGCCCATTTTTTTTTGTTTTGCAACAAAGATATTCTAAATAAGGAATATCAATAGTCACATCTTCGTAATTGTCGGTATCTTACGCGAAAATCGTTAAACAAAAACATAAAATGAAAAAAAAAATATGTTGAGTGTCTCTAAACATATTAAACAAAAACACCTGCCTTTCATTACCTTTCATTTGAGGTATTAAAATCACAAATCGGTTAAGAAACCACGAAGATATGATCAATGGAATATGGAAAACGCGGGTAAAGCCCGAGAAAAAGGCTCCCGAGAACAAAGGATTCAGCGTATTCTTCAGCATCAGCAGCGTATTCTTAATATCTCCGTATTCTTCGATACTAAACGGTATTCTTCTTTTTCTATAAGCCATTATTAGTCAGACTAACCTGACAATCAGTCACACTGCAGCCAAATCGTAAGGAATCACAGAAAACAGAGCACAGTCTAGGGTCGTCGGAAAAGAATCAATCACAAAAGTCCAGGAAAAAGCCATGACGAATACAAAAAACCCGTAAGAGCTATTTAGGCAGGGAGGGGCAAAGCAAGGCGCTCGACTTCTGTCCTCAACTCCTGCGTCGGAGCCCTTCGTTCTCGGGAGCCTTTTTCTCGGGCTTTACCCGCGTTTTCCATTTTCCATTGATCATATCTTCGTGGTTTCTTAACCGATTTGTGATTTTAATACCTCAAATGAAAGGTAATGAAACGTAGATGTTTTTGTTTAATATGTACGTAATAATTTAGAAGGAATTTTTTGAGTAAATCAACGGTTTAGAGACACTCAACATTTTTTTTTCATTTAATGTTTTTGTTTAACGATTTTCGCGTAAGATACCGACAATTACGAAGATGTGACTATTGATATTCCTTATTTAGAATATCTTTGTTGCAAAACAAAAAAAAATGGGCCAGAAAGACTGATGATTTATAGCTATTTTAATATTTTAAATAGGATTTTTTTGTAAAATTCTTTCAGTTGGAATATCTTGGAAAGAGTTAACTTTAGGGCAGTAGGTCTCATAGTAATATCGACTGGAATTGCCCTATACTATCACCCCTTCACGGCTCCGCCATTAATTACCAGTCACCCTGTATATATATAAATGAATAAATATATTTATTAATCTTAAGAAAAATATTTTTAAAATAACGTTATGAGGAAAAGAGCAGTTTTTAAATGGATTTTCTTAATAGAGTGCGAAATAAATTAAGCATTTTTTCAAGTTGAAAAATTTACTTTTGTATTTAAATACTTTATCGTATTTTTTTCTTTTTCTTAGCCCTTTGGTTTTTATTAATTTTTAACAATAACATATTAATATAATACATGACATCTCTTGTACTGCACCTGGTGCATTTTAAGAGAGGATTGTGCATTCAATTATCTTGAGATTAATTAGATGGTAGGAGTGGGGGGTCTAGTGAAGGGGCTCACTAGTTCTTTCTGATTGAAGTTAGTCAGTAGTTTACTCAGTCCATGTTGAGGGTCTGTACATGTGTTTGCCAGCGCAGAGGTCGGCCTGTCGGTGTAAGTGTGTTGAATAGTGGGTTCGTGCAGTGTTGGAGGCTATCAAAGAATTTGATAAGCTTCCGTTTGATGAACTCCGTTACCGTCGGGAGTCCGAGGGTCTCGTGTATTATGTCTGATTTCGTCCTTTGTAGAGAGGTCTTCCTTACCTTACGCCTCAGTATACGGGTTCGAAATTGTTGCAGCCTTTTTGAAGTTGTTGGTGAAATGTTATTCAACACAGGCACCCCATAAAGGAGTGCAGGTCTAATAACTGCCTTATAGATCATTACTTTGAGGCGGAGTGATAAGTTCGGCGGTGAAATGATAAGTGACAAATATTTCTTTATCTCCGAATTTATTATCTTGCACGTTGGATAATTTCACGGAATTAGCAGCAAGCAGCGTCTTCGGTGAAACACATCGATATTCCAACCCATTTACACAAATCCTCGACAAATTGTATACCTAAACCTTTCTGGTGAATTACTCTATTTATTGGTGAAAACCGCATGAAAATCCGTGCAGTAGTTATTGAGTTTACCGGCCGAGGACTTTGTTTTATAATATGTATAGATATATAATTAGCCAATTTAAATCATTTTAAAAATATATAAAAAGTTAAATATTTTAACTTTTTAAGACACCTTTAACCGGAGTAAATTTAGATTCCACGCTGACGTAGAAATGCTTCTACATGATACACTGCGGTGCTACATCAGACCCACAATGGTACACGAGTCCTAATGGGATTCAGCCGTAGAGCTACGGTCGTTAATAATAATGAGACGGCGATATAATACAGCACTGTCAGTATAATGAGCGGGAACAAACAACTTAACAGATGTAAACTGGTGAAAAAAACAAGTAACATGCAAAGGTGTGCTATGCTTTTAGCTTTTAGCACCATTACATGATGACATTCCCTTCAGAATGACTTTGTTTATTACTTCATTTAAATATTAATTGTAATAATTGAATATACTTTAATGTACTTCTTTAAAGTACGTAATGGTGGGCATATTCTGATATTTTCAAGTTCAACTTACGGAGTTTTTTTTTAAGACAGCGATACCAGTTATTTTTAACATACTTTAATAACATCGCCTCTGTATGTATGTATGTATGTAAGGGAATCTTTGTAATCGATATTCGGCCACTTCAAAGCATAATTAAATTAAAACTTTGGACACTTCTCAAGGACCGATGGCGATACAATAATTTAACAAGTTTCTTCCATTATATTATCCAGAACAGGATTAGCGATTTTTCATAACCTAAAACACATCAGTGTCTTGTGCTAACAGTCCAGGAGTGTACTATTTCCTGTATGGCTTCATCTTTGAGACAACCAGATGATTACTGGGAGGATACACTAGGTAGTTTCGCATATTTTGCCTTTAAAAAAAAAAAAACTAGTAATACGCTAGTAGTTCAAAAAACTAAAAATACGCTTTTGTGTGGCTTTCCAAACTAAAAAGTAGAATATGATTATTACGTTAAAAATAATACGCATTTATAGCAAGTCGAACTAAACAGTAGAAAATAAATAATAGTTTTAAAAAAACCATTTATAGGAAACAAAACTTAATAGTATAAAATAATTATATACTAAATATTATATTAATTTTTTTTTTCAATTAATAGAGTATTGAAAATAAAAAATAATTTTAGCGGTAGGGTACTTGATGGTAATTGTTGTAAATATTTTATTGACTGATATTGGTGAAGCCTATTCATTATAAAAATGTCTTAAAAATTACCCAACGCTTTTTTTTTTTCTATTTCCATCACTCTATTCTTATTTTAAACTTATTGAAAAATATTTTCTACTTTTTAGTATTTTTTCTTATTAAAGCGGGTTTTTCAAAACTACTATTTAAGGCGTAAACGATTCTTAGCTCAATGTTGGTACTGGATTTTTTCGAATTTCTTTATAATATTCCTAAACACGATTTATTTTCTCATTATTGTTACTAATCTGTAAGCAACTATCCAGGAATCATTACAACAATGAAGTACTGCAAGTTTGGAATATTAACACATTTAAACATTAGCAAAGAATAATTGTTGTTTGAAATATACCCTAAAGCCTAATATACCCCCCGGTCATTTAAAGAAACGCAATGGGTGTTCAAGTACAACGTATACCACATAGGAGTGACGTAACTGCTTATTGCCGCCTAAATAACTAATCTTTATTTGAGTACCTACATAATAGACGGGACCATTCTCTTCTCTAACTACATTCGATATATTTATGTAAAAGATACATACCTAGTAAAACAGTGAACGAGCTTTCTTGAGATTTATATGCTACTGTTCTATTCAATATTTTGTTCATATTATTTATTTTTCTTAGACTGAGGTGTTTCTATTTAGGACAATAGAAAGACAACGAATTTATAGAAATACATCTAATTTCGCCATATGTATTCCAAGCATTAAAAGAGGAAAATTTTTTTTATGATAGGTTAAACGCAATGGAACATGGCCAGACGTCGATTTGTCAACGCCTCCAAATGGGCAACATCTGTTTATGCGGAATTCTATGCCAATCCATCATTCACCTTCTTGTTAAATAGTTTTGTAAATCATCTGGAGGCAACTTGCACTGACCAATAGAGTTATAACAGTTGAAAATATATGCTATCGATTAAACGCAAATTGAAATTGGATTAGAAAATATTTCGGTTATTCTGAGACTAAAATCCTTTTAAAATCATTCGTAGTCACTTTTTAAATAATCCAGACAATGGGGCTCTAAAACATTATACAATTTATTTAATAAAAGCATAATTACTATATTTAAAAAAAAAAAGTATAACAGAAGATATTAAGTCTGCATATCTTTTTTTATTAAATAATCAATTAAAAATTTAAACTAAACCCCATTCACTTATAATAACTTTACGAATTTTGACCTTTTGTTGTTGTTCAGGAAATAAATAAGATTTGGGGCATTAAACTTATTTTTGGCCTGTTTTAAACAATTTTATTAATTTAATGGACAAATAAATTCTTTCAAATATTAAAAAAATATATCTCTCTCATTTTTTATTTCTTAAAAAACAGATTTTGAGATAGTTGGTACTTAATCTTTTAACTTTTATTTTAAGCCTCACAACGCACTAGTATTTCTAAAAGGATACTAAAAAATTGGTGTTTTTTCGGTGGTGTTATAACCATGAAAGAAATGGGTAAATATCTCATTATCACTCATCAAAACGGTATTTATCTAGCTTCAGAGCTTGCTTGTCAAAAGGACATTTAGTTTTCTAATACTATTCCGAGCTAACTTATAGTTTTTCCCATTTTTCAAAAAATGAAGATTTTTCAAATCTGTTATTTTAGAAATATCTTGTTAGAACTGTCGTGAAATATTCTTAAAAACTTAATAGATCAGAATTCAATTAAGGAACCTAATGTTAAAGGAAAAGCTCTATTATCATCTAAAATATATTCTTATAAACATTAAAATCAATTATCATTTGTCTTTGAATGGAAACTCTCACTGACAATCAGCCTTATTTATTTCTCACCGAATTTCTCCGCAAATATTTGTATTTTACTTTCTTTAAATAAATTATAATGGAGTATATGATCTTGCCTTGTTAGGCAATTAGTTTAGGTTTATTCATAATAGTTAATTACACAAATAAACTATATTGTCTAAAGACTTATAAAAAAAACTATCGAATAATGAGGTGGTATTGCCACTTAAACTATCTGAATTCCAACGAGCATCTTGACTTCCCACGACCTTATCAAACTTTAATCTATCCTACTTTATCTTTTAATACAGTTATCCAAAGTTTGCCTTATCCTAATGGGTCAATTAGAGTCACTCCTTCAAGTTTATTCTTGATAAATAGCGCCGTTTTATTCGAATTAGGGATCCGCAATTTATTAGCTATCGGAATGTTTCGAGGATACGATCAACTCATAACAAGCGCATCAATTGTAAGCTATCGATTCTGATGTCATCGATGTCCAATACACAAGTATGGAATCTAGAATATAAATGATGTTTAATTAGTGACGTTCTTAAGTATGAATATCATTAATAATGTAGTTAATCAATGATTAATAATGTAGTCAACTGTTCTCCAATGATGTTATCGCAAAAATACAGCAAAACCTAGTAAATATGGTTGTACATGATAACTCTAATTATAATTAGTGATTCCATTCTGCCAGTCATCAACGCTAGAGGGAGTAAATCAAATCCTTAAGCAATGGCATCATGAATTAGGAATCCTGGAACTGACAATCGTAATTAATTTGTGATTGCAGAATTATAATATAGGATTGTTCAATCAAATTCGAACGAAATTATCAAGTTAACCAAATTTAATTTCAATATCTCCATATGTTACCGATTCAGCCCATTCCAGATACCTATCATTCCATAATAAACTCTAGGCCCATCCAAACACACTAGTTTCCATCCTTGTATCCAATTCCATTCCGGACAATCCTCCTAGGCGTCTAAAGAGAATATGGCCTCGGGGCTTTCTATTATAAACATGTTATTAGAGTGCTGCTAGTGGGTAGTGCCTCTCCATGTCCTTTCATGTATTTATTTATTCATTTAGCTATTGTACTAGATGTATAAACTGAAGTTGTACAATTCAATAAAATAATTTCTTTTAAATAATAATAATTTCAATATCAATACATATTATTTTTATATTTATAATTTATAAATAATATAATAATAATAATAATCATTGACAAGGAGATGTCAGTTGATTGGTTAAAGGCTGGCAAGATATTCTCCGAGACAGAGGGGTTTGTTATCGCCATTCAAGACCAAGTTATCGCCACCAGATCATATAGAAGGCATGTTTTAAAAGATTCATCAACGCCAGATAAATGTCGGCTATGCTCGGCTACATTGGAGTCAATCCAACACATCACTGGTGGATGTGGAGTGTTGGCTGGCACTGAATATCTTCAGAGGCATAACAATGTGGCCAAAATTTTGCATCAAGCCCTGGCGGTGAAATACAACCTTCTAGATGTAAAGGCACCATATTATAAGTACCAACCCACTAGACTACTACAAAAAGGTCCCCTTAAATTATATTGGGATGAGTCCATTATAACGGACCACACTGTGCATCATAATAGGCCAGATATCCTCCTTATAAAGTCGAGTGAGAGGAAAGCAAGTATAATTGATATTGCGATCCCTAACGACAATAATGTGAGCTCAACTATTGGAGAGAAGCTTCGGAAGTATCAGGAACTTGCGGCTGAGTTAAAAGAGCTATACGATATGGAAAGCGTGGTGGTAACACCTATTGTAATCTCCACGAATGGATTGGTTCCTAAATCCACGGTGGAGGGCATTGAGAAACTGGGAATTCCGGTCGAGGTTTTAAAGGAGTCTCAACAGGCAGTTCTCCTAGACACAGCCAGGATCGTTAGAAAATTTCTGAATGTGTAGAGCTGAAAAATATAAAAACCAAAATAATAACTGCAGATGGTTGGACTTGTCCCCCATCTCTGTTTTGAACCCGCAAATGCGAGAAGAAAATATAGACAATAATAATAAAGAATAAATTATAAATATAAAATTTGACGTAAGTCAACAAGATCCCAATTAAAGTAATGTTCAATGAACATTCTTTCCCGTGTATACATCGCAAAAATTACGAGAACACGGGGATATAGGATCGATGAAGAGAATGTATTTGTCTGGCTTGGATACGACCCCTGGTACCTCGGTGGTTTAGAGCACTACACTAATGATTCAGAAGACCCCAGGGTTCGAATTCCGGCCAGGATAAATCTTTTCTCTTCAAAATAAAAATATTATTATTATAATTCAACAACCGAACATGTGAAAACTTCACCTTGGATATAGATTGCACCAATAAAAATAATAGTATATGAGTATTACAGTTTTAACAGTTTTTCTCAATTCGTATTTTTTTTTTCGTTTATGTTGTATTTAAAATATCCTGGTTCTAGAGATTGCGAGAGGGAGATTCGAGCCTAAAAGACAAAGAAGGTGATGTAAGAAGTTATGGCCTTGATGACAATGTTCTCCGTGCTATGTTGGAAGAAAATCCCAGAACAACTGTTCGAGAACTGGCTGGGAAACTCGAAGTCGGCAAAACAACCGTCAATGACCATCTCAATTGGCAGGGAAAGCAATTGGGAAGGTGAAAAAGCTTGAAAGTTGGCTGAACTTCTTCCACGGCCTTCTTTGTCTTCATGGTTCAAGTCTACCTCTCGAAATCTCTGAAACCACCGTTGAACAGTGCACTGATTCAAACAGCCTTCTCCCCAGGCTAAGTTGATCTTTCTGGGCGTTTGGGTTACGGGCGAATTCGAACAACAAAATTATACGAAAATCACGCTTTGGCATCTTACTAAATACTGAATTATTTATTAAAGAAATGTTAAAATGGTGAACAAACAATTTTAGTTTTAAAGAGGATTAATAAGTGTTTACATTTATAAGATTCTACTGTCCAACAAACATAAACAGTTTACTATGTGGAGGGATATTTTAAGGAAAACCTGAAACCCTGTATTATTTTCTGGACAACCCAATAATTTAAAAACACTGATTTTGATTAAACCCGAAATATGTATTAAAGTTTAAAAAATTATGGATTTCAAATGTTAAGTAAATATAACTCAAACTTTAAATTAATCAATTCAGAGGCTGGTCCTCCACCAGAATGGTCAATCCATCAGATTACGAAATATAACTTAACATCAAAGTTGGAAAGATTTTTATTTATTTATTGCTGAGCTCTACAGTCCTTGAAGAGCCTTGGCCTCCGCTAATTTCTCGCTCCTAATTGCCTCTGTCCGCCGCAAGGCGCCCTCATCGGTTTATACAAATATAAAGATAGGATATTAAATTTAAAGATTTATAGATTCATATAAATCTAACATTGTCTTTATAAATTCCGAGGCTAGTAAATCCCCAAAATCGACAGGGCAAATCCAGGAGATTACACCTGATGCATGTATCACACCGTTCGATATAATCCTACTTTCAAACCTCGACTACAAGCTGCAAGAAGATCGCATCTCATATCACACTAATTAAATATTCACAATAGTTTAATTTGTTTAGTTTAATGGGTGGTGCAATAGATACGGATTCTTCAAAAACACATAAATTATTTTCTTCATCTTTGTCTAAGTTATCATCGAATTTTCTAAGAAGTGTTAAGAATTTATCTTTTATCGGTTCCTGTATACGGTGAAAGTCGATCAGATATACTTTAATTTTATTCTGAAAGTGTCATCAGCTCAAGTACTTATGAAAAGTAGAGTGCCTACTGGAGAATGTGCAATTCAAAAGAAAATTCAGTGTTTTTTCATGTTGATATGATAGTTGTCGGTAGTATTTATTATAGCAGTCCTAATTCTTACAGTTTGTGAATTATTTATTATTGACAAATATTCATACAAAATACATAATCCTAAATTACATAAATGAGTATTCATCACTAGTTGTTATTAATTAAGAACAAATAATTACTCAATGATTTAAAATACCATTACAATGTCTAAAATGTAAAACTGTATTATTTTTTTACATTAACATAAAATTTATAATGTTGATTTACAGATAACACTTATTGAACGTTGTAAAATATATTTCAGAACAACATCAATATTACCACTATTTTTAATATGACATATCTCAATAATTTGTAGACAAGGTAGTGTTTCACTTATACAGATCTATTCACCACAGTAGCTACTTAAGTTTCATTTGCAAATAACTGACTGAGAGTAAAGTTGCCTCTATAATTTACATGCAATATACAATTAAAATTTAATATAAATTTTAGATTCCAATTATTATCAATTTTATTGAAATTAAAAACAGGCGTGAAGGTAGAGAATAAAAAAAAAAAAAATATATATATATATATATATATATATATATATATATACATATACATATACATATATTAAGGCCACGTTCACACTGAGGTGATATAAAGTAAGCGATATATCGTAAGCGACATGCGACACACCCATAAAATATAAAGGGAGACGATACCAAAAGTTCTTGCTCGCTCGATTGTGCAACATTTTTTTTTCTTTATTAATTGTCATTTTGATGGTGATAACTTTTAAATATTATTGTTTTGAAGAGGAAAGACTTGTCCTGGCCGGGATTTGAAGTCGTCTGCATTTCCGTTGCAGTGCTCTAAACCACTGAGCTACCAGGGGTCGTATCCAAGTCAGACAAAGAAGAGAACGGATTTGTCTGACTTGGATACGACCCCTGGTAGTTCATTGGTTTAGACCACTGAAACGAAAATGCAGACGACCCGACAAATCTTTTCTCATTAAAACAAAATTTGTTTTTGTTTGATGCACCCAGTATTTACTGTATCTTCTCATCCTACTTCTGAACTAATAAACCACTACTAGTTATTTATTAAGTCCAAACTTGACTTCATATTTGTAACTTAAACGAGGAAAATTGTGTACCCATCAATTTTTTATCGCCCACGCCGATTTATCGGCTGCTGTATTGAACCATCCTAGTAATAAATCGTCGCAATATATTCCTTACTATGTAACACATATCACCTGAATGTGAACGCGGCCTTAGATTTTTAAAGACAAGATGAATTTTTCGCTCCTAAAACAATAATACATTTACAATAAAGAAATATACTTGGTACTACTTATACATATGTGGCCTTCAGCATTCGGTATATTAAGACATGTGATAACATGAAACATGGTACTTGAAACGTAAGGTCGCCAGCTTGGTCGCAGGGGGTAGTTAAAGTCCTGCCAAATGACGTCATATTAAGTCATTTCAAAGACAGTTTTTACATATACAACAAATATTATGGGTCCCCACTATTTGCTCCCAATAAATAAGTAAAAACACAATAACATTGAATATTTAACGTAGCCAATATATGCTTATTTTGGTATAAGATAGTAAATATAAGGCATAATTTCATCTTCCTTTACTTATAATTATGGAAGAAATAAACCGTCAACCTGCGATGTACCGGAAGACACACCCATCATGTGTGAAGACACACACTGAGATGCCATCCACAAAATTAATAGACGAGAACAGCTCATCTTCCGCTTGCGAACGGTTCGTAACAAGCTCAGAGCTCAACTCTTCAAGAAATTACAAATTAGCACCTCAATAATAAAGAAATTACAACTCGCGCTCTCTTCTCTGAAGTAAGAAAGTTGGTGTGGTCTTCACCGACTGAGGTTCGGAAAAAGCTATATGGAAGCCTGAAGGACTGAACTAGCCTTTTAAAGGAAGAATATAATGAAGTTTACATAAGGCTCCTCGTATAACAGGAAATTATGCCAGTTGAAGTAACTCATCTCGAATCACCCATTATTGGATCAATAAGCTGATATTTAGTTTGGTATCTGTTCCACAAGTTGTCACTTCGAGTTGAGTTACAAGTTTTAATTGTTTATTCGTTTCATTCGAATATTTTCCAAAAATACAATTTATAATGAGCTTCAGTATGGAAAAGAAAATGTAATTATGGGTAATGAGTAGATTTCGATAACCATTTCATCAAGAAATAAAAGTTTCAACTAATATTTCGAAGTGTAATTGATATATGTTTGTTGAAACGTTACTTCTAGATAAAACGATTACTAATTATATACATTTCCCATAATTAAATTCTCTTTTCCATTGTAAATCTCACGATCGTTGTATTTTTAGAGCAAATTAAGGAAAGCAAATAAAAAGTTAAAACTTGTTGTGACTTATTTCGAAGCAACAACCTGCGGAATAATTACCTTTTGTTACATTGTGGTATATTTTACATTTCCAAACATTCCAATTTTATGGATAACAAAACGTAGTTGTTACGTAGAAATGTCGTAAGGTGACGTCACTCGGAGGGACTTTAACTACCCCTAACCTGCGACTTTAAGATGGCAACCTGCGGAATAAGTTCCTGAAACATTTTTTACGACACTATAACATACTGTAGAGTAGAATTATGGACTGTTATATCATAACGATTTCCTTTAAGAGACATTTTATACCGATAGGAATGTAGAAAGGGGGAAAGACAGAGGAAGAAGCGAAGGAAACTGAATGTTTGATGTTCTCGATTTTGATTGGGCTGTGGGCCCTCCTGAGGCCCCGCCCACCTCCTCCTAAAGCCAGCCAACCAGCGGCGGAGCTGAGGCCCCGGCCGCCAATGGAATCAGTTCCTAGGAGACGATCCTCCTCGAAAACCCATGCTCGCCCGTACAGGATACGACTACCGCCCAATCCGAGGCGGGCCAAGAGGTAACATAACCTTACTTCTTCAGCTCTTAACCTTCTTAAAGCTATAGTCCTTCCTCATCTATTGTTTACTTTTAGTTTCATTTTTCACATTCTTCTAGGCATTTTTTTTAAACGCCTTCTAGCATGGAAATGCCTGCTGTAAATATTTTGTAGAGATCAACGGAGAATATTGAATCTTTCTTGCAATTTCCAGTTTGAGCTAATTGTTTTTCTATTCTCCGTTAAATCAACGGTGACGCTATATTCATTTTCATTCGCAAAAGTAATATTATTAAAATTAATAAAGATATTCACATATATAATTTAAAAGAGAACGGAGTGGCTCCTGTAACACGGGAAACCATGAAGAGTCTTTACTTCAGCAAATGGTAGAGACAGCACTGTTTCTAAAAAAAGTGGTTTTGCAGGAGGGCAATTAGTCCGAGATTCACTAAATTAAGGGTACCCCCCTTTAAAGAGGTCAGCAATAGGAGTTAACCGAAAAAATAATTTATCCACCACAGACGGATTTGAGCGTGGGACCTTCAGTGCTGCGACTCAGCACGCTAAACGCTATCACGCTGCTTGATTGTTTAAACAAAGTAAATAAATTCTGTAATACAGCCTGACTGGAACTAAACTCCAGGAATTATTAGCTCTGTTGCTTTATCTAAATAATATATTCCTCTTTTGTACACCAAAGTTCAAACATAATTAATATAAATATTAATTGCATGCGACGCACAGTGGAACGAGTGTTAGGGAGGACTGGACATTCATTAATATCTCCGCTTCTGGTTCTCCTAGAATAAGGCTATTGGTACGGTTTTAAAGCTTTTTGAATGGACTTAATTTAAATTATATGATGAACAGGATCAAACCTGTTAGGGGAAACGTGTAAAAATTTCTAGATTTGATATTTCGATGTTAGATAACTTATTATCTAACATTGTACCATTTATTGTACCTATATACTACGAGAATAGGTACAATTCAGTATTCTGTGGAAAGCCAGATACATAGGTATTAAATAAAGTTATACAATGGAAAAAGTAACAAACCAAATAATTTAATTATTAAACAAAATTAATATAATAATTGATAATTACTTTTGTTAGTTAATATACTAGGTATAATTGATACATCAAAATTATAATAAATGTAGGTGCCTATATAAAATTTCTTTATTTAAATAACGAAATAAAAATTAAAAATAAAATAAAATAATAATTTAAAAACTTGACGACTTGTTGTAGGGACCATTGCACCTAAGTCGTTAAAATACCACACACAAATTGAGTTTCATTGTTAATACTATTATGTTAGATAAGGATTATTCGGATAAATGAATCTAAACCAACATTGGTAAACAAAATAAAACTTGCGTAAAGTAGGCGCCAATATCAACAGAAATTATTTTAAATTAATTCTCAAGGCCCAGAAAAGAAAAGAAAAAGAAAAAATCATTTTCTCGGAAAATAGCACCTAGTAGCAAAATCCGACTAATGGAAAAAAAACTTCAAACATTCTAGTTATTTACTGTGAAGGTAGTTTTTTGGGCGATTTTCGCAATTGATTATTTTAGTTTTATTCCCCAATTTTAGCCGAAAAATCCCAGACGTTTGAAATAATCCCAAGTATGATTTGCCTAAAATATCTTATTATGGACGAGTTTTTTCCAGTAGGTGCACGATTAATTGAATGCATTACCTCAAACAGTGGATTGCTTTAAAAATATGAGTTTTTAGAAAAATTTATATTTCAATTCAGAATTTTTTATATAAGATTTGATTTCACAATTAATTTATCTATGGATTTTGTTGAGAAGAAGTATATAGTATAATTTAAGATCAAAATAAAGGACAAATTTAGTTATTAGAGAATTGGTCCAATGTCCAACAAATGCGTTGATTCGTTCCACTGTGCGACGGTTAGATCGCAAGACCTTTGTAGTGCAATGTAATTTAACAATAAGATATGGTAACAGTAAGATATGGTTAATTGGGAACAAAAACCATTCACGTATATGTTGACAATGAACTTGTCCTAATAGTTAATGCTATTATATTTTATTAATATTTGCTAGTATGAGCATTTAAAATCCATTTAACGGAAACTACAAGATAGATATAACAGTGCATACATTTTAAATGAGATGTAGAAAGCCAATTCTACTATGGAGTTAGGATATTACCAGAACGTAACAATCAATTACATTTAATTGTCTTGCAGTAGTTTATTTCGCCATCATAAAAACAATTTTCCGTCCAATTATAGATTTTTTTTTGTGAAGGGTTCGCATTAATTATTACCTTGAAACTGTTTGAGTAGCGTAACTATTATATTTAGCCCATTAAATTTTTATAGCTGAATTATAAATCATTAAATAAGTATAGCTCATTAAATATCATTAACAGTTAAAAAGATAACTGAAATGGAAATACCACTGAAATATTAATTAATTTCTAGATGCAGATTCGTATACTTAATATACGAATTTAAATGGAATTGGAAAAAAGTAGATTAATAAAAATAAATGTATATACATAAAAACAATATATTTTGAAAATTGTACAAATATATTTTAAATTTATTTTTTGAGTAATATGTGTCAATTTATAAGAATAGGCTTATCCACTAGAGAACTTGGGAACGCTTTATTCCAGTTTTGATAGAGCTTTAAGTTTATGTTTTAGATAATAGTTTTATTGTTAGAGCTTTATGCTAAAATCTTGTATTCAAAGCTAAATGAGGTTATATATATGATTATTTTTTATTTATTGTTCTTTTGATGGAGATTATTTTTAAATATTTTTAGTTTGAAGAGAAAAGATAAGTTCTTTTCTCTTCAAAATAAAAATAGGTTGTATATAGCTTGATAAATGGTTAATTTACTATAAACACGTCTCATACCTAGCTCATATGCAATTGGTCTTTTTTATTATTAATGATTTTTGTTTAGTTAGCACAATGTGCACTTTAGCGGCTGCGCACTTAGCGAAAACCATTTATTCAAGTGTAGAGCCGAAATTTTAGATGAAACGTTCATTAAACTATCTCTTTAAAATCCATAAATATCCAAACGTATTATTATTTGTTGGCGCTATTCTCCAAGTTGAACCTTGTCCTGCTCCAGCATCGTCCGCCAGTTTTCTGGTTTTTCTCGATCAAGTGCTACTGCCTGTCCAATTTAGGTTACCTAGCAGAATCTTGAAAACTGTGGCCACGTAATTTTCCGTAGTTAATGATTATAATAACATGTAAAATCAGACGACAATTATAAATAATAATGGGAACAATGATCAGTATTCTAAAATTAAAAGATTACATAACGCAGAATCGCAAAGCTTGCTTCTGGTTAATATAATTGGAGTGATAGCATCACGAAGGTTGAGATGAGCTAGTAAAGTTGTTGGGCTTGTTTGTTTATTTAATTAGCGTCACATTATGGTGGTATGACTTAACGGACGATGCTGCGATAGGAGTCCTAAATTTTGCCTATCCATGTTTAATTAGGATAGGGGCGAAAAATCGGGTATCTGTTCCACAGGTTGTCCCTTCGAAATAAATTACAACAAGTTTTAACTGTTTACTCGTTTCATTTTCATTATCTTCCAAATACACAGATTATCGTGAGGTTTAGTATAGAAAAGAGAATGTGATTGTGGTTAACGATTAGATTTCGGTAATAAATTTTTCAACTAATATTTCGAAGTATGTATTATACATGTTTGTTGAAACGTTTATTTATAAATGAAATAATTACCGAAGTATGCACATTTACCATAATTACATTCTCTTTTCCAAATCTGAAGATCATGATAAATCGTATTTTTGGAAAATATTAGAAGAGGAACGAATGAAAAGTTAAAACTTGTTGTAACACAACTCAGAGCGACAGCCTACGGAACAATTACCAACATTTTTGTTCCTTACACATTTTTGCTCTGTGTTGAATAACTTAAAAAAGAGGTAGAAAACTTCTCTCGCACGAGAGGCAGGAAATCCAGCCCTCACTCCATCCTGCCCTTATCTTTTCGCGAGGGAATATGAAAGGTCCTGTACGGGAGGAAGCCAACTCACTGCCGGATAATCCCACGATATAATCTCAACTAATACAGTGGCGAAACCCTATTGATTCTCTTCGTATTGTTCCCATATAAGCTCCTTAGATCAAATAAAATATTTACTTCGGTCATGGTGCGTGAGGAGAATCGTTAAAACCTATGTGTTCGTAACTAGATATTTATAGTTATGAATTTAAATTGGGTATAAATTTATTGGTACTTATTCCGCACCTTGTTGGTGAGGTAGTTGAGGTTCCGTCAAGTGACGTCACTTAATGCTATTTCTACGTCACCATCTTATCTACAATATAATAGTGCCCCTACCGTTTGTTCGCAATAAATAAGTAAAGAACATTAACCCAAAATGAAAAACAATAATATGTTCTTATTTTGGTATCAAGGTATCGATATATTCTTAAGAGAAGTATTCAAGGACATAATGTTGAGTGTTTATAATTTTCTCTATACTGCCATAATCTTCCGAATCTTGGATATGAACTGGGAATTATTGGCTTCAGAAATGGGACTCCTTTAGAAGTTAGAGGAGAAAACAAGACCGAATTCGCTACTCGATCATTAGATCATGCCTCGGAGTGGAGGCTGCACAAAAAGTCATTGAAGGAAACAGACTTTGATGGTAGGATGTTTTAAAATTGGAAAACAACAGGCTGGCCAAGATAAAATACGAGGCTAAAGTTGGTGTAAGAAGATCCAGAGGAAGACCCCTGGACCGGGAGATGGTGTTGCGGAAAGCCTTTCATAGAGAAGCCTGCAACAGAATAGAAGAAGTGAAATGGTAGAGAATCGTACGGCATGGTCCGTGCTGTACAGAAGAAAACCTCATACAGCGTGAGTGGTAGAGAGTAAGGACTATGACAAAGATGATGATGATTTTGGTATTAGAATCTGGCATAATTTCGTGGTCGTTTACAAATAATGAAGCTTAAATTATATCGTGAAATTTGCAAGTTGAAATCACTCATCTCGAATAACACACTACTTAGAAGCGTAGTGAACTTATTTTTAGCAAATCTGAAATAAGCTGACGCTTTGTTTGATTGATTTAATGATCATTTTCAAACCAAGTTTTTTGTAGCCATTCCCATTTTATGGATTATTAAACGTACAACATAGTGATGTAGAAATGACATGATGTGACGCAACTTGATAGGACTTCAACTACCCCTAACCCCAAGCTGGCAACCTGTGGAATAACTGCCAGAAATGTTTTTAAATAATTCATAACACTGATTTAAAGCAACATATAAAGGAATTAAACCATACATTTATTTTTTCAATTTCGGCTCTTTCTGAATATTAATCGAGCTCCTTCCAATAAAATAAGTAAACCAAATTGTTTTCGCTATTTCGAATGTATTTATGGTAGCTAAGGATAAATTCTGACATATTTACATATTGAGGTAACAGTTCTACAAGTTGTCGCTTCAAGTTGAGGCACTACAAATATTAACTTTTCATTCGTTTCCTTCTCAATATTATCCAAAAATACAAATAATCGTGAGTTTTGTATGGATAAAAGAGTGTAATTATAGGAAATGGATACATAACTTCATCTAGAAATGAACGTTTCAACAAAACTATATCATCTATACTTCGAAATTTATTTGAAACGTTTATTTCTTGATGAATAAATTACAGAATTAAAAACATTTCCCATAAATACACTCTTTTTTTAGTACTAAAACTCACGATTATTTTTATGTTCGAGAATATTAAAAACAAATAAATGAAAAGTTAAAATTCGTTGATACTCAACTCGAAGCGACAACCTGCGAAACTAATACCCATATTTATGCATATTTACATATTGAAACATATATACTTTTTTTTTTCTTAATCGAACTGTAACTTCGTTCTTTCGATTAACACAAAGCTAAAAAAGTAACTGAAAAGAATGTTATTTAATATTTATTAAATAATATTATTACAATAATGATACATTTAATAATAATATACCATAATAGTATTATTAAATAATGGTTACAAAATAATAAAATCTGTCACACTTAAGGGCAAATAAGTAAACAATTTTATTAAGAGGATTTTACCAACATTAAGAATCGTGAGTTATAAGGACGTATTTGAGGATATATTGGTTACTAAATATCAGAAAGCTTTACTAATAGACATTTTCGGAGCCAAATGGAAGGTGAAAATATCCCCTGAATTTTTAAAATTATATTCCTGAAGATTTTTTTTATCCGGAGTGCTGCGATGACGACTTTATGTATTATTCATGGATTTAAGGTCTTAAGGTCTAAATGTCTGCAGGACTGGAACGAAACCTGGATGGAAGGGTGCCACGTTTAGCATTTTCTTTTTAAGAAAGGTTAGATTTCGTTATTTTCAAGACAAAATAAAGCAAGAAAATATTAACGAGATATGTAAGAAAAGAAATAGCTTAGAAAAACATTAACTAAAAACAGCTCCAGAGCTATGCTCAAGTCGAATATTGTCCATAGATAGTTATCTGTATTGAGCGGAATCTAGTCATTCTCGTGGTTTTCGGCTTCAAATAGAGTTGTAATATAAGCAATAACTCCTTTCAAGTCAACGCCTGACTTATCCCCTTATTCACTGCGAAGATAGCACGATTCCCCTTCTTCCATTTGGTAGAAAATTTGACTTGTAATCAAGTGACCTCCGAACTGTTTCAAAGGAAAAATCTTTCACACCATATAATGTGTAATAAAATAAGCTGTCCATAAAATAGAGCCAAAACTCAACACGAAACATTAAATTTTATTAGAATGCAAATGGTAAAAACCACAAGCAGAGCCTTATGTTTCAAATCTGGTGTAGAATACAAACAATTATCAGTCGACGTTCCGCATATTCAGGCATTATCAAGACACAAAAAAGAGTAAGATCAATCACATCTCAAAACAGAAGTGCAATACATCCCAACGAATAATCGCTCAAATAGGCTCATAACCTGAGACCGCACCTCCACCCCAAGACGTTCAACCAAAAACTCAAAGTTGAGTAACTCAAAGGGAAGTAAGCAATATAAATATAAATAAATATAAATGAACTTTCCACGAACTCAAAGAGAAAAAAACTAACTTGAAAACCTTTAAAGAACTAGGTGATTTCTTAGAAAACTGGATTTTCTTTGGTGTGTTATAATCATCCTCGTTTCTTCATGTAGTTTTCTTTGTAATTTTATTTGCACATTTATATTTCCAGCTCTCTATAAATATTTATTTAGTTACGACTGGACATTCAATTGCTATAAGAACAAGAAAGAAGTAATAAAAAAAACATAGAAACATGCGATTTCGAAAAGAAAAACTTGAGTTCCTTATACAAAATTCATGCTTCAAATAAACAACTTCTTCATGATGGATTAAATGCCGATGGTGGCAAATTTTCAAGAAAATGAAGCTACATCCCAAAAAAGCTGTAATAAATAAAAGATACAGGATTTAAGATAAAAATATACATCTATAAATAAATAAGTTATTTATTCCCCGATTACCAATTGGATTATGGTAACTTTTAATTTCAGATACTAATTACTAAGCGTTCCTAATTTTGCAACAAGAATTTAGTTATTAGGTAAGTATTGTAAAACACGATTTTTTTTCTATTTAATAATCATGAAACGATTCCTGATTAATATGCGACGATCATTAAGATTAACTTATTAGTTTAATTAACTATGCATTACAATTATCAAATACCCAACTATTAACTTAATTGACTAATTAATTTCCCCTGCTTTATCTTATTTCCCTCAACTATTACGGTACTTACTTCCGTTTTGCTAACAAATCTAAAACTGTGATGTTTATTGCCTTGCTTTATCATGTATGGTACTCAGGAAATTTACATACTGGAGATGTACCGACATAACCTCACCAGGTGTTTTATGACTGTCATAAAGAGGATTGTTAACCTGAGGAATCTGATGGGGCAATAAACGATATTGTCGTGATCTCCAAAACTAGTGTTTGTGCTATCACTGGGGTTATTTTTATGGTTTTATTACAGACGAAAAAAACTTTTTTCTTGCGAATCATATGTAACGGATTCGGGGTTTTGTTAACAACTGATTATTTGGCTATGTATAGTTCATGCAGAGAATATTCATTCTGTTTGTCTGTTCTTCATTTTCAATAGTAATGTCAATCGTGTTTTGACGGTTAGGTCAATCCCTTTTTTAGGATATTTGTTCTAAGTAACTTACTGTGTACGCCAAAGGAATTAATAAAAACTATTAAAAAGTCATCCATCCTGTCTTCGTAATTTGGCAATTTATTTAACGACCTGCGCAGAAGATTGGTCGCGCATAGGGAAGTCCATTCCCCTACTACCTAGCATGTTTTACCCACCCTTTGTCCTCATCGTGGCTAGTTTGTTCTTACTGTAATACCTTTGCATTACCTTGGAGTTATTATTGTTTTGCGTTCGGCCAAGCTACCTTTGGACTTCAATTTGGACTTATATTTTCTCTATTGTGTTTTAGACTCGGCTTTCTTTGGACACCCAATTTCCAATAGAGGTCCCCGCCTCCGATTCCGCTGCAGGCCGGTTACTAAATTCCTAGACTATAAATAGGAACATTATGAATTGTGATGTTTTTTTTTTCCAAATTGATTACCTACTTTCTTTGATATAGTTAGGAAGCCTAATGTTAGATTTTGGTGGTTGTTAAAATTATTGTATCATCAACATCAGATGTCTTGGCGTAGCTGGGTATGTATATATATATAATTTAATGAAAAGAAGCCAACATTTTTCTTCATGTACTCCTATCAATACTGGAAAAATAAGGAAATTGCTAAGGATATTGCCTTGCTATTGACAAAAATCTATCCATGAAGAAGGATCGGTTAAGATGATGACTATAAAGAAGATATTAAAAAATATATCCATTTTTTATTAGAACTTCTCTATTAAAATATACATTTTAGGGACGTTTATCAGTAATGTCAGTATATCAATAAAAATTGTTTTTTCATTTTTAATATTAATTAATTTTTTGTTAATAAAAGGAAAAGTTGCGCAAAGTTACGACACTCCGCTGACATACTCCGAGCTGAACTAACAACCGACCCTCTGAAAATAAATTGTAAGGGCGGGCAAGGTATGCTGAGTTCTATAGGGCTCGAATTGAGGGAGGCAGTGCCCTAAAGGATATAACAGAAAGAGGCTCAATTGCCTCGCTTTTGTGAGTATTTTCTAGCCTCCCTTTTTCAGGACGGCGGCTCACACAATTTGAGTTATCCACCCTTCCCCAGAACTGACCTAGGCCCAACGTGTTGGTTCAGAATTTTATCATCAGGGCTGAGGGGAAAATCCCCTCATAGAATGGAACTTTTTGTTTTAACCTTAAGTGTATATCAAACTTAATTAACTTAATTAAAGTGTGGGTAATTTACTGCTGATGGTAAGACTCATGCTTGATCTTTCCACATGTAATCATACATATTATTTATTCCATTACTACTACCATCTCCCTTGCTTTAATGTTATATTATTCATCAAAATGGCTGATTGTAAAATTGCCAATAAATGAGCTAGCCGAAATGTTTGTTTTTTGTACCATAGATATATAAATTCTATTTACTTAATTCTGGTAACTTATAGGCGCGAACAGGTGCTTATATAAGGGAAGTTTTAACTGTTTAATTTTGTTTGTTTTGACAACCATTAAGTATATATTTTCTTTTCATCTATTATTTTTTCTTTTGTAATATTTTTTTATTTAGCGTAGCTGATACTATAATAAATTTCTTTCTACAGTTATATGAGTATTAAGTCTGGGACATTTAATGGACATGGGGTTATTTAATGTAAAAGTTACGCTACTATTGTACCTGATTATGTAATTATTATCAATGAAAAAATTAATCTTATAAACGTATGGTTTTATTTTATATTTAGCATAACTTTATAAAACCAAAATCATTAAACTCTACCAGACCAAATTACTAAATATATTTAATAATTTCAAAATATGTTTATTGAATAATTTATCGTACTGAATATATATATATATATATATATATATATATATATATATATATATATATATATATATATATATATATAGATATATATATATATATATGTTTGTTTTAAACTTAAACGTTTTCTCACTACTATGCCTTTAAGCAATCTTTTTCTGTCCAGATGATATTTAAATTGAAGAATAATAGTTTTAATTCATTTATTTTGAGAACATTTGTTTATGTCATTCCTTTACTTTTATTCACTTATTTTTCTTACCATTTATTTTAACTTGCGCATCGATTATTATTATGTTAATCGATTTCTTCCAACTTTCATTTTTACATACTGTTTTATTTTAACATATAACGCTATTTATAAACTTCCTATAGTCTATTCCTACCTAAATCCCTAGTCAAGGTAGTTGACACAGTTAACCTCATCTCTATCACACTAATGCACAATACATTATTGCTCTCTATAAATGCTGATTTTGGACAAATCACATTCCTGCAAAACCGTTGTCCTATATACCATACAGTCTTTACCACTAACGAACCCAAGACTATTCTTGGGTTGTAGTGATAGTTTTTTTTATCCTACTGGGTGTGGATACGGGTAAAATGAAATAATTAGTTAATAATTATAATTAATTATTCGGTTATTATAAAAACCGAAATTAACCTTTTAAAATCAGTTTCATAAATTACTCGGTCTGAAAAATAATTACTAATAATATGGTCTGCCATAAGCCTATTTATAAGCTTACTTTTTATCCGCTACAATCTCTAAAGTTGGGCGGCTAAGTTGTTTTGGTAAGCCATATAAAGTTGAGAATACTTATAATCCTATTTATACAAGGGATAAAATCCTAATCCCACGGGAGGTCAACTTGTCTAATTTCGGGAGTGCTCCTACATAAACATTTTTCTCTCTCTCTCAGTAAATAATTTTCACAAACCCATTACAAATAAGTATATATTTATACCTGAGCTTTTCTTATATTACAAAGATATCATTACTTGACCAACTAATAAAAATATATTTATTGTAGTATTTTTAATTGTTCCTGAACAGGCACTGCTATCAAATTATTTTTTTTAAATAGTTAGATTGGCTATGATTACTTTTAACTACCTTCCAGATTATTATTTTTTTTAATATTTTTAAGGAGAAATTACTGCTTTTATAGTGAAAACACGATCGTGTTTAGTAAAAATAGTAAAGTACTTTGAAGAAAAAAAGATATTTAAAAGATAAAAACATTAAACGCAGAATTTAATAATTATATTGTAAAGGGTTTGCATTTGAACTAATTTTAAAATATGAGCAAACTTTATATTTTTAACATTTTTAATTTAACACTATGCACACTTTAAACTTTATAATGAAACAATAAACATTAATATTATTTAAAAGAATAATCAATTTTTTTCGTTTTATCCAAATGGACTTACACCAGTTTTAAAAGTAACAACTCTTCATATATCGCGCCATAGAAAATCTTTTCTAGAAAATTAAGTGATAATAATAAGTCGATAACCCGAAGGCTCCTAATTATATAATGTAATAATGTAAACTCCTAAATTCTCCAGTGGTCTCATCTTTTTTTGTACCGTATATTTTACGCGACACCTTATTTTCGAATACCTTAACACGTTCTTCATCCTTCAGCGTTAGTGGCCACGTTTGACATCCGTAAAGAAGAGTTGGAAGGATGATGGCTATATAAATTCTGATTTTTAGATTTCAGGACCAAAAACGCGAGCATAGTAATGTTCATAGCGAATAATAACAAGATTTTTCTATCTTTTATCACGCCTTTATTTCCTCTTGAATTTTGTTTTTTTTATTTACCATATGAGTTCCTTTTTTATAGTTACCCTATGCAGTGGTAGAAGGCTTGATTCAAGGGAAAGAAAATTGAAATTAAGCTTAAATTAATTAAAAATCAATTATAATTTGCGTTTATTAGGTGATTTGAATATAAATTAAGTGATTATTTGGAATCCTCAAAATGCATAAATAAATCTAAAAATTTATATAAATCTAAGAATTTGTTAAACATTTTAAAGCTTTTTCTGTCCATGAAGAGCATGTAGGTATGTTTAAAGTTAGTAAGAACAATATTAACACATTATCCTCCATAATATCATTCCCGAGGTATTGACAGGACTTAGTGTAAAAAATATTACATTATGAATTACAGATAATATTAATTAAAAATAACTAATGTTGTTATGTTGTTATTAATGCGGTTCATTAAAATGGTGTTTTTCGCTCTTTTACATTCAAATAAAAAAGCCAGAAATGAATTATTTCACGTGATAAAATAACATCATTTAATTTTAAAATATAATAGTTATAATAATGACCTAATTCCAGAGGAAACAATAGAATCATTGAGGATCATGGAACATAACAATGAAGTTCAAATACTGTAAAGAGCGACATTATCAAGTATCGCAAGTATAGTATAGAATATGCCAAACCATCATTCAAACTCAAACATTAATAAATGTTGGTTTAAAACGATTAATAATATTGTTTCACAGATCTTTGAGGTAGCACATATACTCTAAGTTCGTTTACTTTGAAGTGTAACAAAACATACTATTTTTTTTTTAATAACAAAAAAAATCCACGAACAAAATGACTAATGACGGGTTGATGGTGAGCCTGACATGTTACACATTATTCCAATTTCCAACACCTGCTCTTCGACTAATCTCACCATTGCTCAACTTAATACTTTCTCGTACAAGTATGCGGCTCACGTTTGTTAAACTTTTACTCACCACAGGTATTTAAAAAGCTGTTTTCATTAAAATGAATGCTTTTCAATTATGTGAAGAAAAATCTGTTGCAATGCATCTACCAGCTTTCCCTAACTATCCTGTATAAATATGGCTGTATGGAATACATCAATGCCACCCCTATTTGGAAAAAAAAAAGAAAAAACTACCCTGTGTTTGTAATCCACGTTTTAAAAAAAATTCCCATTAATTACTAAAAATATTTTCAGCAAATAGTTGAGTATTTAATAAATCATCTTTCCTCTCTTTATAAACGAAAGCCAATATAAAATCGTGAAAACAATTACTAAAAGTCATGAAAGGTCTTGGGTACGTACTTGGGTTAAGTACGTGGTAAAGACTGTAATGTAAAAGGACTGTAAAGGACAACGGTTGTGCAGGAAGATGAGTTGTCTGAGATAATACTAAACCACCAAGGTTTTCCCCCAATTAAGGGTATCCATTTTAAAGAGGCTGGGTGAGCCCCGGGAGGGAATGTTAGATCCCACAAGCCCCACCTGGAGATGTGAATTCCATGTAACAGAACTTTTTATACTGTACATCCAACCTTATTTATCCATTATATAGAAACTTCGTCTCTATAAAGATATTACCCATGGTATAGCGAACTCCGGTTACAACTAATAACATTTTGAACACCAAGGACTAAGTTAATGATCATAATGCCAATAATTCTGCCTAGCCAATATGTATACAATTTATATATAACCATTTAAATATGGGAACAAATATTTAAACACAAAGTTATGTGCAGCCGCTGATATTATAAAACAGTTTATCAAACATTTCATTGGGGATGAAGTCGGTAACATTGATATCTAATGAATTGTAGTTATTACCATACTATTGTAACTGATTATGTAGTGATTATGAATGAAAAATTTCATTTTATAAATATATGTATTTGCATACAATTCTACAAAATGATTTATTGAAAGTGCAATATATTATATAATTTTAGATATAAATATTATATATTATACTGTTTACTAAATAATCGATCATACTAAATATAGAATTTCTTTAATTGTTTTATCACTCCTACATCTACCTTTTTCTTCCCTCAAAATGTCTAAATTGAAGAAACATTGTCGTGTTAAGTGACGGTTGACTGTATTCAACTGTGTGTAACTCTTATCTTGAGCGATGCAGAAGATAGCCAGGGTTGTCAATGAAATTCACACAATTAAGTAAAATTTATTTTATTGTTACCAATGCTTCATCGTAATTTTTAGTCATCATCAGGGGTGAGAATAAAATAAAAACATTTATTTGTCTCCGTTATTGTTTTATTGGCAGCCCTGATGGTAAAAGTATACCGAAACATTGGCACATGATAAAATAAGTTTTACTAAATAAGTTAGATTTATTTTATTTATAAACTAAAATAAGTCTAATTTATTTTGTGTAATTTTTTTACTGCATCCTCTTACCATTTTACACTCTTTTAATAACATTGCATAAGTTACCGAATGGACTGAATAAATTTAAATACTCTTATATTAAACAATTGAATCTACCGATTGGATTAAACTAAAAAATAAATACAATATTTATTTTTAAATTGTCACTTTTAATTTACTTTAAGATCATTAACTTGGGTATATAACATAAATCAGAATTATTATCGCTCTTATCAGCTATTAAACTAACGAAAGTGATGTACGAGGTCAGTTCTCCCTACTGTTGCTAAATCCTTATCAGTGCCTGATAAAGCTCATTTATAAACAGACTGCCGCAGTGGGGATTGAGAGCGGCGCGCGCTCTAGTACACATGACGTCAAATGTAACTAAAGTTAATTTTAGCTCGTAAACTGAAAATTTTATATTTGTTTTATGATTTTTTAAATTAATATTGAATTTACTCATTATTAAAAAAATATTTATACAAAACTTTGTTGTAAGACAAGTGAATATGATGCAACTAAGCAGAAACTTCTATAATATTTACCTTAAAGAATAATGGTAAAAAATAATACATTGAATTAATTATTTTTGAATATGAAGAATTTAGACAGTGGCGAAGCCTAGCGTGCAGTAAGGGAACTGGACGATCAATATGGCTCCGTTCTGGGTCAAATGATTTCCATAGCACTGTTTAAAGTGGGCGCCAAATCCCTCTGACGTCACAGCCTTGCGGCAGGTTATTGAAACTCCTCCTCTTACCGTTTCTCTGGGAAGTTAAATTTTTCTGATGATTTTTTTAATTTATTATAAATGAGCTTTCTAAATCATTATCAAACGTAATTCAGTCTGAAATATTTCTACTTTAATAATAAAACTTATAATTAATAGAACCACTTGATAAACGCTTGGGTTGACCAAGAGTGGATCGATTACAATTTTCAGATCATTAAAAAGATAGAAAAACCTGTACAACTACAACCCATGAAGGATCTGTACTGTTTCTTGGACAATGGATGTACAGGCAGGTGATTTTTCCTAGATTACACTCAACCGCCAGATTTTTCCAGCTTATTTGGGGTACCCACTTTATGAGGCTGGGTGAGCCCCAGGATTTCAGATTATTTCTTATTAAAAATTACTGATAGAAAAATCCAAAAGGAATTTTTCTACTTACTCCGCACGTTGCATGCTTCCTGGTAGGGGAAGTTAAGGTACCTTTAAGAGACGTCATGTTACGTAATTTCTACGCCACAGTATTATACATTTTGTAATCTGTAAAATTGGAATGGTTAGAAAAAAATTGGCTTGAAAATATACCTCAATAAAACAGAGTAGCTGCTAATTTTAGAAAGTATAATATTGTTATACTTTCTAATGTACAATATTTTTAGGTCATTTCTACATCACAATATTATAAGTTTTAGAATCTATAATTTTTTTTATTCATTTATTTCTGATTTTTACATCAGTAAAGTACAGAGAGTTTGGTTATTAAATAAGCATACAAGAAAAAACTTGGAATTCAACTTGGTAATAATACTGAACATAGTAGTGAAGATAAAATTAAAATTACAGGTATGAGTGAATACCAAATCAAACTATGGAAAATTGGAGCAGCAAAACAAATACGTAAGAAAAGGAAAAATTATATAAATCTAAAAAATCATTATGCGGATAAACAACTCACTGTATGTCACTGGGTCACAGCTATTCTAAAACTTCAGATGGACAATAATAGTGATTAAAAATATGATTTTTGTGTTGTATTAGATTCAATACAATATAATTTTAATCGCGAATAGTTGAATGGTTAGAAAAAAATTGGCTTGATAATATACCTCAATAAAACGAAGTACTCTCAGCTTATTTGAGAATGACTAGATATTAATGGATAATTGAAGATGAGTAATTTCAACTTTGATAAGGGTAATATAATCTCCATTTTATATAAATATATATATATATATATATAAAATAAAATTGAAAAAACAAAACAAAACCTGTACCACCCATGAAGGGTCTGGGGTTCAGTACATGCTAGAGACTACTGAACTGTTTCTTGGAGTTTTTTGAACAACTGTTGTGCATGCGGGTGATTTGTCCTAGATCAAGCTCAACCACCAGACCCACTTTATAGAGGTGGGGTGAGCCTCTGGAGGGTCATAGATCCCATAGGACCCACGTCGGGCCTTCGGCATTGCAACTCAGCGCTCTACCACAAAGCCCTACTTTGCTCCCGTTATATGTATGGAATAGAAAATTACGTCAGATTCTAATACCAAAACTAACGTGCAATTGCAAATTATGCATCCAGTAAATATTATTCAAGTAATAACGTCACGAAGATTAAGACTGGCCAGTAATGTTGCTGGGCTTAGTAACAAACGAGTTCCTTGGATGTTAATGGGCGTCTGCCGACTGGGAAGCGTCTGGGAGACCGAGGCATAGGAGGGAGGATTGCATTAAGAGTGATCTAGCGGATTTGGGTGGTGGTCCGTGGACGGAAGTCTGTACGCAGAGATCGGTGGTATCGGCATCGAGCCTTCGGATTCGCTAAGCCTTATTATTATTATTATCAAATACCAAAATAAGTACATATTGGGTATGTTAAATATCCTATTTTATTGTTTTTTTATTTATAGTTTTTTTTTACTTATTCATTGGGAAGAAATGATGAGGGACACCACCCATACGCAATGATTGTGACTAAAAAATTATTGATGTGACATCATTTGACGTGTCTTTAACAACTACCACAACCTGCGGAATAAGTACCAGAATTTTAATATTTATATAATTGAGATAATATAACACTGACAGTACCTGGGGTATTTCTGGCACTGCCTATTATATAGAATGAAAATAAAATAAAAAGAGAAAATTTGGTCTGAACCCTCAGTAAGCATCAGGATGTTGAAAGTGTAATGGCATGGAAATTTATGCTGCGATATGCTCTCCCTTCCCCAATTTACTGGACTGTTTTTTTTAATTTGTTTGTGTTGTATAATACTTTTATTTTTATTTTTTAACCAATGCTATTTATTCTTTTGAAGTTATGACACAGCTATAAAAAATTGTCAGATAAGTCATATGACTAACATTCAAATCACATTGGCTGAAAGTTTAGGAAATAATAGTGAAAATAAATTACTTTAGCTAACATTTAACTTATTGTATAAAACCTGTACCGCTACAACCCATGAACGGTTCAGTTCATGGTAGGGAATAAAGACTTTCTAGGACAACGGTAGTGCATGGAGGTGATTTGTCCGAGATCACTTTGAACTCTCAGGTTTTCCCCCAATTAACGGTTCCCACTTTATAGAGGATCGATAAGCCCCAGGATGGTCTTCCTCCTCAGTCAGATCCCAAAGAATGCAGATCCTTTAATGACTGTTGATAGATTAAATAAATCAACTACCACAGCTGGATTTGAATCCGACATCTTTCATGTTATGCAACTCAGTCCTTAACTTATTGTAGAGCTTCATCGCAACCCTTCTTAAATATCTATAAAATGAACAACCGTACAATGCTGCACGTTGAAAAACGTATTAAAGACTGCCAAGAGCGATTCGGATCTGATAGACCCAACACTGACTAGATTTTTTCGTCCTAGTAGATGGAAAATTAAATAATTAAATTACAGACTTTGAAAGGTATTCATAAACATAACTTGTCGGCCTCTACAAAGCCAACCAGTCGGGAGTTACGCATTCCAGTTTCCAATATCTATGAAAAGTTATAGAAGAAGAAAAAAATTAGGCGAGGATCGCATCTCCCAACGAAGCATATATTGCAATGCCCAAGCTACAGAGGAGTTCATATTAAAAAAAACTTGCCGATACCAGTGGCAGTGTTTGCAATAATATGCACACTGCGTAACTCTTGTGCGAATTAGTTAAACCGGAAGGAAAGTATTAAGGTCAACTATACGTCCCGGTTCGAGAGCATTGTACGCTATGTCTGAAAAAAAACAAGTAACTGTATCTTCTGTATGAAGACGCCGATATCATATGTCATCGAGTGCGCGGGTCATGAGTGGAAAGACGACAGTGACTGTATCAAGAAAACTCGAAAGAGTAATCCCTCACGGATTTCCAAACACAATATGGAGGAATAATGTCTTCCAGGAAATGAATTAGGTACTTGTCTTTCTCCAAGCTGATGATCGGAAGGAGTGGGGAATAGTGGCTGAGTGAGCCAAGGACTGTAAGGAAAAGAAGTTAATATATATTCTTCTTTCTTTATCCAGCGCTAAAGTATGGATCTTGCCCTTCCTCACAATTCGTCTCCTGGCTTCGTGATCTATCGCCTTCGTCTTTCACGCAGTCTCTCCAAACTTGTTGAGATCTTGTTTTTGTCCTTTAGCTAGCCTGTTTTTGGGCTCCCCCTATTTCTTTTCCCTTATAAGTATCGTCTTAAAATGTCCATTAGGGAGCATAAATTCATAAAATACAATGTTTTTTGTTATTTTCCTGAGATTAGTCATAAATTATTGTTAACGATTTCCGCAAAGAATCAGTTATTAGCTGAGGAAAGCCAATTATAGTTGTTTTTGCATAAAGTCAAGCACAATATCCAAGCAATGCATTCGGTTCATCGGTCCAACCAATAAATGATTAATACAAGGAAGTTGGTTAAAAGGCTTCCATATTATTTTATTTAAACAAAATCGTAGCTCGGTAGATTAATGCTACAAAAGGAGACAGAAAAATAGTTTCTTCGCTTCGTAATTTTTTCAATTGTTGTTAAATTTTTAATATTTAACACTAATCCATCAAGTAATCTACGCTTGCTTCATTTGTGATCCGACAACACACGAAACACTTGACAATATTTTATGAACCTCACACGCTACACGTTTTTCATGTCAAATGACGACGAGACTGTGTCCTCACCATTTGTTAAATATGATAGAAAATCATTATTTTTTAGTTCGATTCCTGCGATTCGTGCATTGAGATTACATTACAGGCATTCAGGTGTGAAAATTCTTGAATCTGTTTTACGTATGTTGTTTTGTACAAAATAATTATATTAAGAGGACTCTAGAAGGTAGAAAATGCGAAATAATTCAATACAAATATACCAGTACTTAGTTATTCTCACCTTGCAAAAATAATACGGATTTCGAAATAATACCGCCATTGGGCTCGTGCGCAATTCAAGAAAATTCCAGTAGTGTAGTTAAACAAATTTAGGTGCTCAATGGATGCAGAAAATTGTTTTTCGTTGAAATTACTTAAACACTGCAGACCCATATTTAATACTTAAATCCTCGTTTTCACTGTATTTCACCGATTTTTGACCTCGCACCCTTCAACCGATCAATTTCAATAATTTTATGTGCTCAAGGTGATAATTGGACATATTTATTATTTGCGTTTCCATAAATACGATGTTTTATTTTATTATGCCATTATTTTATAAATTTAAATACATAATATACAGATATATGGAACGTGCCGATAAATAAACGGTCCTTTCATAGGGTCACTTCGAAGGAAAAAAATTGAGTATGTTCCTAAAATTAATTCTTTTAAAAAAACTAAAATATTTCATTGATCACATTTTGAATGTATTGTAATCAAAACAATGTCCAATACTTAAACGAGAAACTAGTCGCTTATATTGTAACTTCCATGATAGATTCTGTAAGATGTCTTCTAATGCGGTAGCAGAAGGCTGAGAGAGCACTGAATAAGGTATTAAGAAGGATATTCGACCTTAAGAGGGATGAAATAAACTCCAGCAATTGGAGCTGTGCGACCCCCTCCCTTCTTTCAGCTTCAAAAATGCTCTGTCCCTTTTTTAACTCTGAACCGGATATTACTACTACTGTAAAGCAAAAATGTATGGTTTTATTTCACCTATTACTGTTATAGCAATCTATCATTTTCTCTGTTAAAGATTTTTATCAACAAATAGATTAATTAAAATGAAAAATATACAGTAAACTCTTCATTGCTTGAATTTTATCTAAACAATACAAAAATAGCTGCTAGATGGAGCAGCATAACTTGAAGCTTTGTTAGCTGATGTTAGATTTCTAAAGTAAATTTTGATTGAAAAAATAATAATAAAACAAAATGAATTTTTTCAAAGCATTCTTTTAACAGTTTATCTCACCCTTCCCTCCCAAAAAAATCTAACCATAAGACTTCCAGCCAATTTTTTTTTATTATTAATGAAATTTAAAATAATGATAAACAGAAATTGATTCATATCTGATTAGAAACTTAGAATGAATAAAAACAAAATTTCGTAACAATATTTATTTTTTTTAAGAATCAGTACTCAATATTTGATATATAATATATCATAAAGTTGTATAGTACAATATTTAATAAACATTCCTTATCTATTGTATATTTATTCACCTTAAGTATCTTTTTGATTTATTCAAAACACACTATAATTACAATAATGGCTTTATAGAATGTACCAAGAAATAGCTTTATATTAGTGCAAGAACTGTTTTAAAGCACAGCGTATTGTAAAGAAATAAAAACTATTGCATAAAAAAATAAGAAAACATGTTTCTTCATTAGTTTTTTAATTAAAAACTACACTACATTTTAAATAAAGTGTATTTGAATAATAAAAAATACTTCATTTAGAAAAATATACAATAGCATAATGGATAACCTGGTGATTGGGTCTGTTATTTAAAAAAAAAATAAAAATAAAAATAGAACAATTCATTGTTCAATGAAAAAAAATTCATTTTCCAAATGACTGATTAAAACCCAAATGTTGCTAATTAAAAAAAAATAGAAAAAAAATTACATTATTTTTATTCATAACTTAATAAACATTTAATCTATATTTCCGGGTTATAGCTTATTGTGAAACTTTCAGAATTTAAGCAAAAGTTAAAGAAGGTCGTAATGTTGAAGATTTTCCAATTTTCTGCTAGAGTGATTCTATAAAAACATTTTTTAATTAAATTAACTTTAGACAGACACTTTTCTTCTTGTAAGGGGTCTGTTATTTTTTTTTCAATGATGGGCGAGATTCATAATATAAGTGATATTTTTAATGTCATAAATCTGGTGTAATTAAATGTCTTTCTTTGTTTTTGTTGCATTTCTTTTATTACATATTTTTATTTGTTTTTCTTATTCTCAGGTTATTAATCCCAATGAGTATATTGTTAAAGTAAACTCTGAAGTTTGGCTAAAAATATTCATTGCTTTCTTTTATACCAATAAACTTAAGAACAACACGATCGGCATGGCCACACGAAAAACGATGACAAGATATACATTTATATTTATCTTAATCCAAAAATCCGTTTTTCATATCGTTCTGCTATTTCTTACTGTGATTATTTACAATCCAATATTATACACTTCCTAACAGTAGAAAATAATTCATTGTTCATTTGTCATTTTTCATTCCTCATTTAACCTTCCCTAATTAAGTCAGCCGTCAGCTATTCCAATGTCCGTAGTGATAACGTTATGCTCCAGAATGCTATTATAAACTTTACAATTAGCCTAGTAATTTTCCTCTATATTTTTATCATTTCTTGCTATTCTACTCACCACAAAGTTTCCCAGCAGCTCTTCACATCTCCAGTATTCAAAACAAAAATCATATCTAGTTTCTTATATCGTTCTGAAAAAAACCTTGTTCGACGTTCCTTCATTTCTTTATTAACTCCAGAATTTGTATTATTTAGATCTCATTTTTTAATACTAATAAAAAATCCAATATATACCAATTCGGAGGCAACAATAAGAAAGCAAAAACTTAAAGTACTTCTGCCAATAGATTAAATGTCTTCCTTTCTACTTTTATTTTTACCTGAACCACTATAACCCATGAAGGGTCTTGGGGAGAGACTATACTTTTTCTTGAACAACAGTTGTACAGGGAGGTGATATGTCCTAGATCATGCTAAATCTCCAGATGTTTCCCCTATTTTGGGTACCCACCTTATAGAGGTTGGATGAGCCTCTGGAGGGTCATAGATCCCATAGGATCCATCTCAGCCGCTAACATCTTAAATTACCTTCGGCATGACAACCCATCGCTCTACCACTAAGCCACTCCCACCCCCTTAAATGTCTTCTACACATCCATAATGCCTTTTACAACACTCCTGATTTAAAATCCAAATGAAAACTCCTTCAAAAACTATCCCAAAGTACTCACCTCCTGACAATTGTAATGCTTACTATCTTGCATCACCTTTAGATAAGCACTTTTCCGGTCTCAACTCCAAAACCTTTGATTGACATACACTGACTAATGAACTGATGATGAAAAACTGAAAATACATATTTATGTATATGACAGGATTTTCTTCAGAAGGAGGTAAGAAACGAGATATGATTTTGGATATGAACTATATTTAAATAGCTATTGAACGGTAAGTAGCCGATGTTTTGAGAACATAAAAATGAGTTCTGAATAAAAATGGTTTTTATGATGATTTTTATGATGGTTTTTATGATCCCTGCATTTTAAGTTTGAAAATTCATATGACTAGTAAATGTATACGATATAAATTAGACAAAGGTAAAACAATAGCTCCTGTGAAGTCTGTGCCAAAGTAATGAATTTATATAACCACTCACTAAACAAGTATATGTGGAAATTTCATCTTAATAGATTGTCACTCAGACTTATTTCTTGAATTAGATGTAGAATTTTTAAGTTTTGCAATCGATGGACATGGATTAGTCAATTACCAGCTTCAGCATCAGTTGAAGACTGTTTCAATGAATGAAAAATAGGTACCACATAAAAGATGCAAATCTAACGGTATATTTAAAAATCGTTTTAATGATTTATAGGACCAGCGGTGTACCAACTCTTGATATCATGCCTTTTATGACTACATAGTCTTGTCCATACAGGATTCTAAATAGTTAAAAAAAACAAAAAACCTGTACAACTACAACCCGTGAACAGGTCTGGGGTTCAGTACATGGTAGAGACTGTACTGTTTCATGGGAAACGGTTCTACAAGGAGGTGAATTGTCCTAGGTCACGCTCAACCGCCAAATTTGTCCCCCTTATTTTGGATACCCTATTTTTATAATATTTTATAGAGGCAGGGTGGGCCCCAGGAAGGTCCTAGATCCTATATGACCCATCTCTCGCTGCAAACAGACTAAATAAAAGTCATGGCCTGCAGCGGGATTTGAACCAGGATTTCCGGCATTGCAACTAAATAGTTAAAAAAAGGTGTTAAAATACTTTGATTTAAAATTGGCAACACAGTAAAAAATTATTATAAACGTTATTAACAACATTAAAATATTAATTTAAAATACTATATATGGAATTTCCAAACCCTAATTCATAACATTAGTTACTAGAGGACTGATATAAATTAGATCCAAAAGATTTGACATCTGAGCAAACCTACAAGAGTTATTAGAAACTAGGGATAGATCTAAATTATTTAGGTTAATATTTTTATATAAATATTCACTTTTGCTTTGTACTCATTGCTGAGAAAAATCCATTACAGCACTTGTTCAATTACTAATTGTATTGAATCTATTTATATCAAATAGAAAAAAAATTGTCATCATCATAATTTCAAAAGGTTTAGACTAGTTCCTTCGATTTATTTTATGTATTTATTTTCAATTTAAACCATTTAAATAAATATTAGTGCTAATTTTAAAATAAACTGTATGAATAATCATCATTGTATTAAATTTAAAATATAATTTAAACATCATCCGTACAGGATAAAAGTATTGGCACTCCTCATTTAAGATCAGTAAAACCACATTATGAAACTAAAACCATTAAGAATTTGTGAACATTTAGAAGTGAATACCAAATAAATATAAAATTCTCGATTCCAAAAGTAGAAATTGTAGTTTTGACAATGAATTATTAATTTTCCTCAGTATTTTATTTTATTTTGCTTCATAAGATAAGAACACCAAAACCAAAGAAGGCTTTTAAATTAAAACATTATAAGATTCGAGTTTTATTGCTGTGATAGTAATAATAATCTTTTGTAAAAAAAAAAATGTCGTCTGTGCCAATGCTTTTATGACCTTAGTAGTTCAGTAATTTATTTTTACATATCTCGGCAATTGATTTTCCACCACATTTTGCTTCCATAATAGTACCATAATGCTACATTAAAATTGATGAAATAAAAAAAAAAAATATATATATATATATATATATATATATACAGTGGCTCACAGTAAAATTGATACACCCTGTGGAAAAAAAGAAAAACTTAAATGTTTATAGGAAAAAAATCCAGAAACTCAACAGCAAATTTATTTACAATATCAATATAAAAATGTAAAAACAAAATTTTAAATATTCAACTTTGATTATTGAAAAGAAACTAAAAAACAATCAATTTCACCTAGCAGTTAAAATGATACACCTCACTGTTTTTTCTTAGGGCACACCGGAATGCTTCTGAACTTATTGTCTTTCTTACCTGAGCATTTCCATAGTTCCGTGGCTATTTTGGGGGAACTATGACGTGGGTTTTGTTTTATGTCTCTGAGGATCCAAGTCTCATCCCAATTACTTAATATTTTATCTTGCACTTTTTTTTAAAACTTTTTTTCTGGCAATGGGCTTCCCATTCTTGAATCTTTCCATTATATGCTGGACAGATTGATTCAGAGATTTCCAATCATTAAAATGTTGAATGACCAACTCACGTTCTTTAAACGTTGTTTCTACTCCCATTATAGGGAAAAGTTGAAATATGCAGTAGATTTTGTGGAACTGACTTTGAATAGAACCTAACACTTTTGACACAAGAGTTTAACTTCAGGAAAATAGTTTAAGGTAAACAAATATTGGAAAAAACAAAGACATTTTTACAATGAGATCAGTAATCATAAAAAAATGTGTTTTCTTTTTATTAAATCCTTGTTTATTTTTATATATTTACATATAAAGAACATACAACTAGGATCTTTAGTGATTACAGTAAATTATTATTTTCAATATTATATTATTTGAACTATTTATTTATTCAATGATTTCTATCAATATCCAGGTGTATTGTTTTAAATGTGAGCCACTGTAGATATATGCTTATTTTTGTTCCAAAGTAATTATAAGACTTTTATATGGGATATAGATAGTCTGGGAGTGCAGTCAAAAAAACACTAAATAACAACAACAATAACAATATATAGCTCCAGCCTTCTGTCAGCCCTGAAGATGGCCTACAACGTAGGTCAAAATGTCGGCACTTATAATAAATAAGTTTTTCATATTTAGTGTTTTTTTGACTGCACCCCCAGACTATCTATATCCCAGATTAGATCATCCAGTCAACAATTTTCCTTTCAATATATGACTTTTAATTTTACTTCATTAACAAAAGTAATACAATAGTTTTTTGTATGTATGGAACAAGCACTTTTTGACTAAGTATCTACAAAACAGAGGTGCTAAGTCATATTTTTCAAATATAATTTATTATCCGATATTTTTTTTATTTTTAATCAGAGGAAACATTTCAAATAAAAATATATTTTATCAGTAATACGTCTTAGTTATTTAACTAATATTTTCAAATGGTTTATGTATTGAGTTTAACTAACCTCTTTTTTCATTTGACAGTTTTGATGTTGAGAATGGCGGAACAAGTGGTCGAGCCGAGGGGGCTGCCTCTCCCTCCGCAGTCCTTCTCCTTCAGAACCTACCTCAGAGGCGCGAGTCGTTCCTCTACAGGTCAGACTCAGACTTCGAGGTCAGCCCGAAGTCTATGTCCAGGCATTCGAGCATCGCTTCTGAAAGGTAATGGACTAAATTTAAAACGTACATTTTTTTTTTAACAAACAATGTACATAGAATCATGTAAATAACATCTGTCCTCTATTAGCTAACTCAAGGTTTTATGTAAATAAATTTACAGTTTCAATGAAATTCGAGCATTTCAGTTATTCAGGTGAAATCGTATGACTTCTGCAACCCAATGATTTATACTGGAAGTATTAATACATTTGTTAAATAATATGGATTATTTAATGCACCATATCAAATTTAATAGTTTTAATTGGTTTTATTTATCTTTATAAGGATTTCTCGAAGTACTTAGGGTAATTATTCTGCAGGTTGTTGCTTTGAGTTAAATCACGAAAAGTTTTAATTTTTCATTCACTTCCTTTTTAATATTCTTGAAAATAAAAATAATGAACTTTAGTATGGAAAGAAGAGTGTGTATATTTCAGTAATCATTCCATCTAGAAATGAACATTTCAACAAACACATCATCTATACTTCGAAATGTCAGTTGAGTGTTTATTTCTTGATGAAATGATTACCGAAATATACACATTTCCCATAACTACACTCTTCTTTTCATATTAAAACTCACGGTTACTTTTATTTTTTAGAATCTTAAAAAGGAAATTAATGATAAGTTAAAAGTTTTAACTCAACTCAAAGCGACAACTTGTGGAGCAGATACACATAATGCTGACAAAAATTGTTAATGAATGTATATAAAAATTGAAATGTGCAATCTCAGTAAACTTTTTGATGTGATATGAGTTACTGCTTATTCAATTGTTATCCTTGCTCATGACTAAGAATATTCACTTTTAAATTGGTGTTACAGTTTCTCACATCTATTTTAAAGACGGAAAAGTTAAATCAATTAAAAACTATACCTAGTAATTTCGTTAAAACATTGGTAGAAGTAAAATTAATGAGTACTTACAAAAAAAGTAAAGTAAATTAAAGATAAAATTTAGTTTTGTGTACCAACATTGACAACATTAATCTTAAATTTACTACAATAATTTAAAAACAAAATATTTATATTTATAGCATTTAAATAAAAAATAAAATTCATATACATTAGTGTTTTATCAGCTAAAATATGAGTTTCAATCATTATTGGTCGATTATGAAAGCCTAAGATCTAAAACTTAATCTAATTGATATTTTGTTTAACTGATCACCTTATACTTACAACATCAAAGTTTCCTTTTCTTTATTGCGCTAACACCTTTATAGCAAAAAGTATTGCTTTTTATTAAAAAATAAGACTTCACCAATGTAATTAATTATTATCTTAAAAAACTTCTAAACAGCAGGGTTTTACTACCAATGTAATAAAACCAAAATATCCCAATTCAAGGTTTAAGGTATAGTTTTTAAAAATATAATTACAGCCATTAATTTTAAAAGCGATTAGGTATTGATATTTATTAAATATTTTTTGTTTTGTTTATTCATTTTTTTTAAATTGAAAACAAAAAATTATCACTATAAAAAAAATCCTTTTTTTTTTGTATGAGCTATAACACTGGCTACACTGATCATGCCCATTCCTTCCATAAATGCAAGGCAATTATTCCTTATTCTGAAATAATAATATTTCTGTTCTTATGTATTTTGTAAGTTTATTTGGTACTGAATTAAGTTCATTAATCATTGATTTTTAAAACATTGTATTAACAAAGCTTTATATCTTTATTATTTGAAAATGTTGATCCTTATCTTTTCTTAAAACATTTATACGAAGACAGTGCTTTAATATTAGAATAATTCCCTGGCTCCCACTCACAAGTTGGGATGTGGACACTACTCCTGAAGTTGTTATCCTGAATCAAGTTAAAATCAACTGCACATCAATCATTGTTTGCACAGTAAATATCAAGTATCATTAAATTAGAAGTTATTACTTATTACAGAATGCAGCAAAATAGGTCAATATTAATAAGTAAAATTACTGAAGAAAATATTTCAAACAGTGGTTTTTGATACTAATAACACTACTTAAACTGATTAGAAATATTTAAAAAATCCTCAATCTTGAGTTTCATTTTGTATGAAGGTACTTGTATATATTATGTTACATTCTGTCATTATCTCTTCCAAAATGCACATTCAAGGTATGTTTTTTTTCTACTATACACTCGTTTAACTATTAACAATAATTGTATGTTAATTTAAATGAATACAATTTTAAGTCTTCTTTCTATATCTTTCTGTTCTATTCATCATAGAAATCATTGTATATAGGTGTTATAAATTAGCTCTAAATATTTTGATCCTTATTTATCAATTTACTTTTACAAAACTTAGCCATGGAATTCCAAATTCATGATAACATCATTTTGCTGTTATCTCTTCTAATAATTTATTATTTTTTCATCCACAATTATTTTGTTTTGGTTTTAAATTGAAACTGGAAATAAATAACATTATGCATATGTATTGAAACTCCATGGCTAACTTTTTTTATATTGTTTGTACATAATATTTTTAACAAATATATGTTAAATGTTGCTGTTTTCAAATTTTTTCCTGGATCATGCTCCAATCATCCTGCATGTGCCTTATACATTGTACAGAGCATGATTCTTTTCTGAGGATCTTTCTTTTTCTACCAGATTATATGGTTTACTTAATTTTTATACTTTGTTTTCCATTCTTCAAGAATTGTTCAGCATTATAACTGTTTCAACTTTGTTCTTTATTATGGCATGTATTTAAAAAAACAAAACTTGTTTATTTGTATTGTGAATTTAAAAGTACAAAATCTTGTTCTACAATATTTCAACCAACAAATATTGAAAATATTTTCTTTGTATCAGTTGTAATACAATGTGATATGTAATTGATATGGTGTCCTACTTTTGTTTCCATCATTTGAAATAAATGGTATGTAATGGGCCTAATAATACTATGGGCCAAACAATCAGGCAAATAACATTTAGGATAAAAAGGTTATGTCAAAAAAGAGCTAATACTAAAAGATCAATTATCTTTGTAGTTTATAGCCTAAAAGAATGATTTTTTTAAAAATAGAATAAAATATTTGCTTTACAATTTCTATAAATTTGCAGATTGAAAGAGACTGAAGCTCCACCAGTTGAAAGACCGTATGTAATAATTTTAAAAAAGATAAAGATAAAGAATGCTTCTAATTATCCCCAAATTTTTCTTTGGTTTCGTTTTTTATAGCAAATATGTTCATTCCTTTGCATTATGAAGCACAAAGTAGTGTTTAGAGAACTATTTTACAATTATCCTTAACTGCACGTTTTTGATATTCACATGTTTCATTTTTTTGTGTTTGAAAAATGAAAAATAATGATAATTAGTTTTGCCCCTATATTCTGACGATTGTTTCAGGGAACAAACAATCAGTCAATTACTAATATTTAAAACATTTTTATTATTAATGTTTAAAGTTACTTGTCGTTCATGTTTATTGTTGTTTTTTTCATTAACAATTTATACTTTGTATATAAATTTTTGTCTATGATTTTTGTTGTGAAATAACATGAAATTGCCATAAAAATGTATTAGGGCTCTCAGTAGTTCATTCTTTACGACATATGAAAGATTATGCAGGAAATCAGCTTTATAAATCCCCAAAACGATCTGCTGTTAGTTTTGTTGCTGTCGTTTTCTGCTTCGTTATGATTTCTTCAATTTAGGGCTGAAATGATTAGTAGATTATGATTTAATTTTTTGTTTCATTTCAAGCAGGATCTCAACACATATTTCAACCATAAAATTATTTAACACAAAACTGTGCTTATTGACTAGTGTTTTTTTTTATAATCATTTAGACGAAACATTTTTTAATGTTTTGGTAAACAGGCTTCAAATTACTATTTCAAAATGTCATTTTACTATGGGTGTTCCAAAATTTGTTTTGGGACAGTCCTTATGAAGCGATAAAATGAGAGATGCTTGACCAATTTTAAATTTCTGATTTTTTTTATATGCGATTACCCTATTATTGGGAAGTTCAAAACCGTTAAAAAAAAAAAAATTATCTTGCACCGTTCCTGACTTGGCGGCTATTTTTATTTGTAAATACACTATTGTTTTTCAATTTGGTGACATTAGCTTTAATTTTGAATATCTCTGCACTGAGTTAAATTACAACATTTTAATTTTTAGAAAAAAATATGGTATCTACCATTTCCTCATCAAGAAAGAAAAACTAGTTCTTCAAATCAAAACAACCAACACTTTTAAGCAAATTTGAATAATCTAACTGTAAATCACAAAAGCTGTCTGAAGAAATAATTGTTCTTATCTATCACCTCTAGGATTAGGAAGCACCACATCTCGAAAGTATGTTAGTTAAAAAAATTTATTTTAAATTAGCCAAGATGATATAAAGGTTTAGTTTAGTATTTTTTTTTTTTTTATGTTTACAATAGCACAACCATACACTGCCATATCTTAACTTCCGTAATAAGTGATTTTATTTAGTCAATGTTCATAGGCACGACAGACGCAAAAGGCGGTCCTTGACCTGGTCAATCACTCTTGCCCAGTATTGTCGGTCTGTAGCAAGCCTCAGAGACACGTTAAGATTTCGGAGGTCCTCTGAGACGCTGTCCCTCCATCTGCCTCGTGGCCTCCCTCGAGCTCTCACTCCTTCTAGACTATCCGTACACAGCCCTTTGGCGGTTCTGCCATCATCCATTCTATGGAGGTGACCCAACCACTTTAGACGTTGTATTCTGACATAGTCGGAAAGCTTCACATCGTCATATAGGGAATATACTTCTCTATTCTTTCACGGGTCCCAGAATGCGCCTTAATATTTTGCATATGCACATGTCTCACATGCATATGCTGCAACTGGTCTAATGATGGTCTTATATAGCCTTAACTTGGTCAAGCGGCTAACTAATCTACTTCCCATAAGGTGAGCTATAGAGAAAAAAGCTTTATTGGCCGAGATAATGCGTGCCTGAATCTCCTCCTCCTCCTTCAATGCTTCATTAAACTGTGCACCAAGATACATAAAACTATCAACACATTGGAATGTGTAGTTTCCAATTGTGTACCGCATCTGGTGTCGCATGGGTTTCTTTTTCTCGAGATCATAATTTTTGTCTTCTCTTCATTAATTTCTAGGCCAAATCTCCCTTGATCTATAGAAGGTTATTAGTTTATTATATCTAACTTGGAAAAAAAATAAATCAAGATAAATTACTCCTTGGTTGTTATTTTTGGGTCTAAAAAGTGGATTTTCTAAATTTTCAATACCGAACTTAGGAGGACTTTGTGACTGGTTATTTTTTGAATTTAGGGTGTTTGGAGTAATTAACTGTAATTAATTAGGTAGAGGAGACGTTTCTAAAAACAATCATGCTAATTGAAATATTGTTACTTAACCCAGTGCAGGGATATTGAAATTAACGTTAATGTCTCCAAATTAAAAAACTTAGTGCATTCACAAATAAAAATGACTACCATTCAAGAGAACAACAGCACAAACAAAGAAAAAAATAGCGCAAATTGATTTATATCAAATGTGATCTACTTACTAGAGACCTGTATTTTGCCAATGTGTGCCACGTACCGACACTGTGTGAAACCAGAGGCATATCAATGATCTATGGTTACTCTGTTACAGAAGATTTTTATACTTTTTATTCCTCCTGTTTAGGGTATAATTGATAACTAATTATTGATGTTTGAGCTGCCCCAGACTTTATGGAACATATTATTGACCAGAGCTGCAATATGATTCCCTACAATCTAATATTTCCCATTCAATTGTCTGGTTGTTTCCTTGTAGGGCTGCCTTTTCTTCATTCCCAGATGGGGTACAGAATTTTGTTGCTAAATCTCCAGAACTAATTGCAAAAGAGGTGATGATTTAGCTTCCTTTTAAATAGAAAACTGTCTCTAGAATTCTTGTCCTTAGAGATAGTGTTGTATAGTATGTACACAGGCAGACTAACGAATTTTTATGTTTCTATTAAGTAAGTAAAATTCTTGAACAAAAATTGTTTCAATGTCTTTCTGTGTCGCAGCAGCATCCTTCATGCTGCTTTGGCAGTGGTGTAAAATGATCTGTAGCAGTTTTATTATTATCATATTATCCTATGTTGGATAAACATCCTGGCAATATAGTAATTCAGACTTTTATACTTGGCCATAACTCAACCTGACATTAAAGCTAAATCTACTAGTGGTTGAAGATCTTCTAGATCTAGATCCTCCATATGTAAATTGAATTGTTGTATAGATTGTTCTACTTTTGATAATTTTAAAAGTTAAATGATAAGGTTTTTCAGGAATTATATTTCTTCTTTTACTATTTTTTTTGTAATACCTATTTTTATGAGTTTTTAACTGTCATCAAATTTAGGGGTGAGAGCCTATCTATGACATTGCTGGGTATGATTTTGTTTCACCAGCTTATCAAAGACTCATCAAAACATGACAGGATACACCCTCTCACTCTAAAGCTTAGGCCAATAAATAGGAGTTGTCTCTTCTCATCAACAGCAATTCACCTTGTCTGTTAGTTTGTCTTTGAATGTTTCACTCTTCTTCCAAGAAAGCTCGGCTGGCAGATAGTTATTGGTAACTTTCGGAGTCATTGCATGGCTATGATGTCTCTTGAATACTTAACATGATGCTCCTTAAGAAAAATAGTTTTGAACTGTTAAAAGCCACATCTGCCTAATACACATTGAGTACGTAAAGTGAATGATAGGAACCACAAATTTCTGGTAAAAATGTAATGATAATAATTGAAAAAACAAAATAAAGTGAATAAAAGAGAGATAAACTGAAAAAAAAGTATAATTATTGGGTCAAGATCACAAAAGTAAGACATCAACCTTAACCAATTAGTGTTTGAAGTGAAATGCACATGGAATTTTCTTTCAAATTAACTAATGTATGTTGGGAAAGTCTCAGAAAAGGAAAAATTTGAAAGCATTTAATGATTCGCTTCAGTCTATCCTCGAGTACCATCGAGAGGACATCATATACCACACTACCATAGTCTAAGCGTGAGTGAGAAGATACGTAGAAGAAACAATGTAGGTTGTGTAAAAAGATGTCAGGAGCAATGAAATATTAAATGTTAAGAATTTTGGGTGATACAGGATATGGTGCAATGTAAATACCTTAGTTCTTGATAGAAGAGCTGAAAGAAATGAGATTATCATTTAGGAATAATTCTAATCATATAATAATAATAATCTTTATTATTATTTATACAGTAAGTCATATCCACAAATGGACTGATTCCGTAAATGACGGTGAACAGTATAAAAGAATTGAACCTAAATTATAATATGCTAGAACAAATGCAGAAAGCATTGTTAATCGAAACATTAAGTATCATTAGAAAAGTAATGAACATAACAAATTAATTTTTCAAGCCTCAACCTTACTTATGTACGGGTAGGAGCATTCTCTGGTTGAAGCTGAAAAAAGAATAAATGATACTGATAAATATGAGGAGGGAATGGAAACCGATATCAATGCCTTAGTTTTCATAGCGATTAGCCTTTATTAATTCAGGTTAAGGCTCTTACCCTACATTATGAATATTGGCAAGCACTGGTACTTAATGAAAAATAGGAAAGGAATAGTTTTGGAAATTACCAGTATATAGTTGATGGGAACAGTGATAGATTAAATTAAAAAGATAATTGGAGAAGAAAATGAAGAAAAGTGGAGGTACAATTCCATTGTTTTAGTTAAACAGTTTTTACAATACTTTTTTTTTTGTATTGGCCACCTAAGGACTACATCATTCTATCAATACTCCCTCAATTGTCGCCGGTGCTGCTCCCTTCTATCTTCCGCCCTTTACTTTCCTGTCTTCAGCTTTGGTTTTTCTTGAAAACCCACGTGAGTATTCAGTTTCATCCTGAGACAGTTGCTTTCCAGAACACCCTTGTAGGTAATCTCCATCTCTTGTAAATATTTGTCTACCTCTTTGAACCAGGCAGGCATGGTGTTCTTTTCTTTAAAACACGTAAAAATCTCATTCATCGGGTTTCATTCTTTACAAGTTGCCATAAAATGCAATCTTCCTTTTTCTGATAACATCTGATGATTTTTTGGAACATGAGTATACAGATCACTGTTATGCTGTTGTCTGCATTCACTTTGTTCTTTAATTGGCCAAGAATTTTCCTTAAGATCTTTCTTTCTTTAAATCTCCAATTAATACTTTTATTTTTATATTTTATAATTTAAATTATTTCTACTTTTGTATCTTGTTTATTCCAATAGTTTCATTTTTATGTTGTATTTTATTATTTTTTCTATTCTAATTATTTCTGTTTTAAATATTTTTCTATAATATTTTAAATCTTATCTTAAATATTAATTAAATGATTATGGATATTGAGATTGAATAGGAGAGGTGAAATTCTCGAGCCCTAGGCTTAATCTTAGGACAAGATAAGGAATGAAGATAGGGGTTTATTAGGAGGGAAGGTAGCTTGAATCCAATAAGAAATAAATGATTAAAACTAACAAATTGTGCTGTTGAAGAGTTACTAGGATTTTACTTTGGTAATGAGGATAAAATCTGGTGAGGAGGACCATGAAGAAGTCAAAACATGTAGGCTCAGACATGTCTAAAGATTTTTGTACCGACAGCGGAATAAGAGGAGGAGATACTCTAGCATGCCGTTTGTTTAACTCGGCATTAGAAAAGGCTTTGCATAACTAAAAAATGCTATTTTTGACAATTTCCTCCATGCATAAGCTGATCACCTAAATATTGTGGCATGATCTGATAGGGCATTATAGGAGGCTTTTATCACTTTTGAAACAGTGGTAAAGGAATTAGATCTCATTGTGAACGAACAGAAGAACAAATACATGCAAGTCGGTGGTGGTATTGGAAATATTGACTATCTCAACATTGGCCCCTATATAAAATCATCATATATATGGGATCTGAGGTGAACTTGCTGAATAGCTTTTCACAAGAAATATAATGCTCATTCATATTTCCAACAAATGCTTCTTCATCTTTGCAAAGCACTTTAAAAGCAACTTTATTTCTTCCAGCACCAAAATTAACCTCTATAAGACTCTTAAACATCAGGTGTTCACTAATGGCTCAGAAACATGGTCAACCACAAAGTCCGTTCAAAGCAGACTCCTACTATTTCAAAGAAATCTTCTGAGGAGAATCTTCGGAGCCATTAGAGAGGGAGGAACATGGAGGAAAATTTTAAAAAACATGAAATATAGGACCTTTATTAATTATTAAAGGATATGGATGTAGTCCGCTTTATCAAGTTTGGAAATCTTTGGTCCTATGAGTGAATATGAGATCCCTAAAAAAGCAATGACGGAGGAGCTTTGTCGAACTAGGAGAGTGGGAATTCCCAGAGCAAGATTACTGATTTAATTAACTGCTTCATAATAAAAGTCAAACCCATTCCTCTGTTGTTTGTAGATTCAATTACACTTTCTGGGGAATAACGCATAAAAATAGCAATAGGCATTGATAGGGAAAAAGAGAAATTGGATTCTCACAAGGACAAGGAGTTAGTTGGGCATTTCGGCTTTGTTGTTCCTGCAAGCATATGGAAGGCTCCTGTGCCCATCTCTTTATCTCTCTAGTACTCCTTATAACCCCCCCCCAAAAAAAAAACAATATAATAAAAACATTAACTTCCATCAAATGTACTGTGACACTGACAGTACCCTTCAGCATCATGTGCTGCTTCCTATGGGTCCAACAATCTTGTGCAATGTGGTTGTATGTTAGAATTTAGTCTAGGAGCCACAATACAAATAGTTTTTAAAAATTAATTTTGAGCTAAAACAAATCATAGTTTTATGTTGGGCCCTTTTGCAGAAATACACGTCAAAAGTAATAAAATATGATTAAAACTTTTGTTGAAACTGCAATTTGAGAAATATTGCATGCATAATTAAAATTGATAATTTTTTCTTTTATAAATACATTCCGAAATAAAATTAATCACCTGTAATTTCTTGACAAAAAATCTTTCAGCAAGGAGCTAGTGTGACAAGATATATTTGGAAATATTGTGTTTGAAAGTATTTTTGAATACATAATAAGTACAATATTAAATCTTTTTTAAAATAAACTATTTGCTAACAGCTTAACACCGGCCTGACACTCAAAATTCCTTCATAATGAATTTTTGTTTAATCTAAGGCCTATTTTTGTATTATGAAGCTCTCCAACAACTTTTTTTCTTTTTTATGACAGCTGCTAGATCAGTTTAGATGAAACCAGTTGTATACAAATAACATTGCTTTAGAATGTAGTAATAAAACTATCAGTAGCAATAATTTATTTTAATAATGTCTGTATTTGTGAATAAGATATTTGAAACATTGAGAGTCTTAATGAGAAATTCCAAAATGTTTAAGTTTCACTAACCTAAAAAGAATATGACATGTATTTTTCTATATTCCTGTATGGTTACTCTAAAGTTGCGTAATTCCTTGATGAACTATTTTTCTTAATCCTAACACTAGCCTAACTTGTCAGCTCTCTCACTTTTTAACCAATGAAATTTGAAGCCCATAACATCGGCTACACGCAATTAAAACAGGAGATTCCAATTGCATCTTAATGTAAGGTTTTACTGCTACTGTGGGTTTGTAATTACTTAAAGCTTTACGATGATACCCTGATAGTTATATAAAAACATTCCAATTGTTCATGAGGTATTAACTAAAAACTCATGATTTTCATGTCAATATATTAAAACATTTTAATAAAAAGCATAAACATTTTTTCATATATTTTTTACCATCATGTGTGAATTAAGGCTCTTGAGACATATTACTAAAGTAATAAAAGTAATATAATCCATTATTAACAGGATCTCTTTATTTAGTAATAGATCTAGCTTAGCCCTAATCTATAATAAGCTGTTTAGTATACTCCATAATGGCAGTGATGCCTGAAAATTTTCTAAATTAATTTAAAGACCAGCCTAATCCATTATTTAGGATTTATCATGTGCAATTATCACACTAAATTCATTTAAGTATTAAGTATGAAATATTTCAATTTATTTATGATGAATATTAGGTACTTTTAGAAGTTTATAATAGTAGCTGAATAAAATGATGAGGAATGGTGCACTAGAAAATATAGTTTATGGCTGCATGTGAACACTACTGCCTACACCATTCTACATTTACACAGCATGGCCACTTATTATTCACTGCTGTATAAGTGTTGTTAGGGAAGAAAAGAATTAAAGCATGATAAGATTCGGAGGCTAAGTCATTATAAATTTCCATTAGAATTGAATAGAAGATAGAATATTACTATACAATATATACAAAAGTACTATGCTTTAGTTTGGAGGTTATAAATAAGTTTAGTTGTCGAATATAATTTTATATTTGCATGATATTTATATTTTTTTAAATAGCTTATTTGGATGTTGGTTTATAAGAGTAGCACATCATATTGTCCTTGTAATGTTATTTAATCTGCTTCTCTTTTTCAAGCTATTCATTAGAGCTTAATAGGTAATTGGATTCTCAATACTGACTCCAGATAATAGAAGATTTTTTATTTCATTTTACTTGTAAAAAGTATTTTTTTAATTTTAAGATGTCATTAATATTTAATAAATTAGAATGCAGCCTGCAACTGCAACTTCTGATTCAACTTCGATTTGACTCTTATTAAATCATTTATGACTATTAAATATCTGGTACAATACTTTTGTAGTGGTGTGATAGAAACGGCTTTTACTTCTCACTGCATAGTCTGCCCTAAAAGATGAAACTATAATTAATATTTAGATAAAACTGTTACAATTCTGTACCTTCAATATGAACCGCATCAGAACTGGACCGTGTTCACATTAAGTGTAATTAAATACCAAAGTTGTAAGTAAATCAATGTTCCCTAATGCAATTTACTTGTTATTTTACAAGATCTGTTTGAGTAAGTTACTTTGTTATATCTATACTCCCAATGAATAAGTGGTTATGTTGAACTTTATCCAAAATGGGTTTCTTGGACTTAAGGAAGAGAAATTGTAATATTTTTGTAGTGAATGCAGGACTTAGTGAAGCCTTGGCTTGAAAAGGATTTATTGATTTTTTTTATTGCAACTCCATTTCAAGCCAAAAATTACAAAAATGACACGATTCCGCTTCCAACCTTACAGTTAACTCTCTCTGGACAAAATGTAACTTAACCATTTATCCACAAGGGCTGAAGTATAGTTAACTAATGCAGCAGTAAAGTTTATTATAATTACAACCGTTGGTCAATTCTTCAAATCTCTGTGGATTTTGATTATGGCAACAAAGGTAAGTAATTTTGCAGGGTATCAAACAATTGTAGCTAGACTATAAAGGTTGTTATTTATTAAATAAGTTAGCCACAAAGTAAAATCAAATCCAAGTATGGCTCATATTCTGACTAGTGCTGCTTATGCCTCTGAATGTTAAGATGTTGCCACATTATCCATGGCTTCCACTGAATTTTTTATTAAGTTAAAATTACTATTATTACAATAGTGTATTATGAAAATTATAACTATAATTTGTTATTTATTAATGAGTTATGATTTGTACACAGCAACATTAATATTAATTTTATTAGCTGGGGTAACCCGGCTTTACTCAAGGAGTTGATATGAGATTGTGTGGTAGTTGGAATAGAAGAATAAACTTTAAAGTATATGAGATACAAATTTTTTCTTAAAAACATATTCTAACTACAATACTTCTATTTACAATACTTGTTTATAAACAATATTTTTCATTTTGTTATCCACAGTATATATGTATAATTTTTTTGAATTTCCTACTCGAGACCAAGCTACGTATAGTTGATCTTGAGAAAAGCAGGAGTCCTTGAGGTTGATGCCGCAATATTTTAAAGTTTGTCCTTGCGCTTTGATAATTGTAAAACTATAGGCTAATTTGATTGGAAATTGCAGTCTTTTAAATTTGTATGGCAATTAAGTAGAGATCAGTGGTATTAAGGGGATAAATACTGTTTGTTCTTCGCCCTTCCCAGTCATAAGTATAACTTTATCAGTAGGTAGCTCCACTCATACAAAAAAGTCTTTGAATGGTCCACAATGTTCCAGAATATTCCACAACATTTGAGAGTGTTCTGGAATCTTCCACAATGATCTGGGATATTCCTAAACATTCCAGAATATTCTAGAACATTCGAACCCCTGACAGATCTCGCTTTATATACTCCTATCAATAGCTCACCTCATAAAAAAAAGTCTTCAAATGGTCCACAACATTCGAGAGTGTTCTGGAATATTCCACAATGATATTCCAGAATGTTGTGGAATGTTCTCAAATGTTCTGGACTGTTCTAGAAATTTCTAGAGGGCGAAACTTCCAGCCCTCTCCAAAAGCGCGCTAGAAGATTTCAGGTAGATACGGGAACCTTCTTAATGGACAGGAGATAGAGGGCTAACACACCATATAACTCTCTTGATCGTAATGGAACTCATTTCTGAGTTTTAGGGGCACGGACATTGTACATTTTCTTTTATACTGTATTGATTATTATATGATGTATACTCTATTCTATTTTCTTTTGATCAACCTTGTTTAAAAACTTGTAAGGAATTAGTAAAAATGTCAATTTCATGATATTTTAATCTTTGTAATTTTTTATAGTCTCTTCAGCTCAGGGTGACTTCCATTTTCCATTAATGTTCTTTAAAACATTCTGGCCTCTTGAGTGTGAATCATGGCCTAATGATATTAATATATTTGTAGCGGCTCTCATTTACTCCTCCTACTCTAATTTTACAAGTGGAGTTTTCTTAAAAACCACCAGAAGAAGTGGTTTCGCTAATCCTGCCTTATGTTGGAAAAAAAAGCTATTCAATGCTGCCAGATCTACTTTGTCATTTGTATACTTCTAGAGATCTTTAGAATATTTTTTTTGGAAAGTAGTGATTCATAAAATATAGTGCTCTAGAATTCATAGCTTAGTCCTTATTAACCTATAGCTATAGCTTCACCTTTTGATTGTTTCCAGCTTTTGCAACTAATGCTCAACAGATAAGATTGGTTTACAAGTATGGATTCCCTAAAGAATCAATTATGGTTTTAGAAGTTCTAAATTATTAACTTCTTTATTCTATCAGGTATCAAATTTAAAAATAGTTCTTATATGTATATATATATATATATATATATATATATATATATATATATATATATATATATATATATATATATACAGACCTTCGGCCCAGTTTAATAGTATATTTCATAAGAGAAAATATGAATTTGTCACTCTTGCCATGTATGGGCTATTTTAAAATTTGATACCTTATAGAATAAAGAAGTTAATAATTTAGTACTTCTACAACCATAATTGATTTTTTAGGGAATCCATACTTGTAAACTAATCTTATCTGTTGATTAGTTGCAATAGCTGGAAACAATCAAAAGGTTTATGTTTAATCTATGAGAGCCCTAAGTATTTTCTCTAAAACTTTAGGTTTGGTGTCGATTCTCCTCAGTCTTCTTCTGTAAGTGCAATAAAGTAGTCATTGGTTTCGGCTAGTATTTGCTGTGGTCATTTTAGATCTAAGAATATTATTTGTGTTTTCCCATTGGATTTTCCTTGTCTATTTCTTACTAGGAAGTTTTTAAAGCACTGCAGTCTTTCACCCTATTGACCTACCAGGCTTCATCTATTCATCCATTCATGATTGATCTACTAACCCCTTTTTAACCTGAGGGAGTCGCAGGTTTTGAAAGATCTCTATTCTGCATACTATTATGCATTTCAGCATCTCACTTCAATTTTAATTTTGCTTGATTGTTCATATTTTACAAGATAAATTTTTATTCAGAAATTCTTCTTCTCCTTCATTCTTTTTGGGCATTGGCCATTAACATGGTGATCTTAATTTTATTTGCAGCACTTCTAAATAATTGGACAGTTGTTAGACCAAACCATTGCCTTAAATTATGCCTAGTCCCCTCCTACTATAAATCTTTTCCTGCATTATCAGCTGCAGTGGGCGATATTTGTCATTTTCATGATGTTGCCCATGTATTCTAATTTCCACTTTTTTATAGCATACGCGATTTCAAGATTTTTTCCAACCTGACTATTAGTTTCTGTTAGTTTTCTATTAGTTAGAAATTAATTAGTAAATTATTTTATATTTCTCTTCAAGGTGTATCTTTTTGTGCCACTGCCTTGTTGAGCATCCACATTTTTCTTACAAAAGTCTCAATTCTTTTTAAGAAATCTTTAAAGTCATACTTTTGGAGTGTGATGTTTTTCTCTTCTAATAAGTTTGAATTGGGGAAATTATGATTTGTTGGCTGTTGCCTGTATTTAACTCAGTCCAGTGGCAATTATGGAATATTTGTTATATAATTATTTACCAATGTAGAATTCATTATAAACACTGAAATTGAATTTCTGAGGAATCATACTTCAAACTAAACTAATATCTACTACAGCTTCTATCAACTAAGAAGGGCTTATCCGATAGTATATAAGATTGTCCTCTTATAATATACCTCATCAATACCTCACAATTAAACTAAATAAAAAAAAAATCTGTACCGCTACAACCCGTGAAGGGTCTGGGGTGGGGTTCAGTATGTGGTGGAGATAGAGACTGTATTCTTTCTTGGACAACGACTTTGCAGGAGGGTGATTAATCCTAGATCACGCTCTACTGCCAGATTTCCCCCCCCCTTATTTTAATAGAGGCTGATTGAGCCCCAGGAGGTCCTAGATCCTATAGGATCTGGCATTAACAGATTAAATAAAAGTCCGCTCCCCTATAACTATACAATGACCATATAAAATCAGCCAAGCTAGACCTAAAAACCACTAAATTAATCTTCTTACTTAATAAACTATAAGAAGCTATATTAAATCTGATGTTTCTTAACAACGAGATTATTTTATATAAAAACAGGTTATCGAACCCTTGAAAGGTTCTAGGAATGACTTATACAGTTGAAAATCTATTAAATATTTCTCATTAAATTTTCAATGCTCGGAATCATTTAAAAAATTAAAATTTAGGAAAACTTTGTATATTTGGTAAAACTAATTCTTCCGATTAATCTAAAACTTAATCTGGGATTATGTTAACACACACTTCAGTTTGATAATAAGCAGTAGGGTCTCCCATTGAAAATTACAATCAGATTTCAACCTCTGGTTTTATGAAACTGTTTGAGTTTTAATGTGATTTGATAGCGAAAAACTAGAAAAAAAAAAAATTAAATATCTCCCACATCTTCTTCCGATTGATTTTACTATTTGAAAAAATGTTGTCTCTTTTCAGCTTTAATTATTATTGGCTCCTATATTTCAGTTTCTTATAATTACTGGATTATATAAATGATAATAAAATATTGGGTAGAAACTTTCAACGTATCTGTAATAAAGATGCAATTTATTTTATTCAGTTATATATAATTCATGGAAAAAATTTGAATTACTTGATTTTTTTTTTCACTTGACCCTGTTTTTCTGCTAAATTACTCTTTCTGAGCCAGAGCTGCCTTGCAGTTTCCATTCAATGTATTTTGCAGTGGAGGGGGAGTGGATAATCCCCTTACTAACTCAAATTAAAGCAGACAGGACAGTTTATCCAGCAGATTACCAACCTATTCTAGCCAGATTTTAAATATTCATTTTGTGAGTTGTATTTAAACACAGTCTGGTCGGACAGAGAGACACTGTGAAAATATCATTGCTCTGACTTGGCATAAATATAGCCTGTGAAGGTTAATTAACAAGTTCATTAAGTTCACTGTGGTAAAAAAAACAACTCAATTTTAAAACCTCAAATTTGAATCCCTGGTTCAAATCTGGGGCTTGGGATTGTTGAAATTTATTCCAGTACAAACCCATATGATTAATCTGTAATCTTTCCATTCTGGCTAAAAAAATATTTCCAAGGGTTGTGAGTTATGTCATAAATTTAATAAGTTTTGAAAAGTTATACTTTTGAAGTTATACCATTGCTTACAAATTTTACGAATCTGTTCCGCAGGATGTCGCTTTGAGTTGAGTTACTACAAGTTTTAACTGTTTATTAGGTTTATTTTTAATATTTTCCAAAAATACAAGTTATTGCGAGCTTCAGTATGGATTAGAGAATGTATTTGTGGGAAATGTGTATATTTCGACAAATATTTCATCTAGAAAGGAACGTTTCAACACATATATATATATAAGATGACCCACAAAGTGGGTCGAAACGTCGGCACATAATTAAATTAGTAAGCACTTATTTAGTGTTTTTATTTGACTGCACCCCCAACTATTTTCTTCCTTACCTCTATCTTCCAGTCAACCATCCCCTCCCTTCTCATATATATATATATATATATATGTATATCATCTATATTTCCAAATGTTAGTTGAAACCGATATTTCTTGATGAAATGATTACCGAAATATACTCATTACCAATAATTACATTCTCTATTCCATACTAAAGCTCCCGATAGCTTGTATTTTTGGAAAATATTAAAAGGAAATGAATATAAAAAGTTAAAATTAGTTGTGACTCAACTCGAAGCGACAACCTGCGGAATAATTACCAATTTTACTTCTAAATTTTAGCATTGGACACAATCTAAATTGCAGTTGGGTATAGAAATACATAGAGTAATATCAGAAATCAAAGATAATGTTATATTTTTAACTGATCAATAAAGAATTTAAATATATTTCACAGAACATACTTTTCAGAAAGAATATTGTAGGAGTACACTTTAATTCTATATTGTTTGAAATTAAAAAATACCCTTGACAATACCATATTTCTATTTTTATTGTATGCTGAAATATTAGTGTAATAAAATAAAATGGGATGGGAGTGGGGATACAGAAAAACTCAGTTATCAAATTATAATTTGGGCTTAAATTTGAAAGATTGGGTAAAGTTTAGTTATCTTGAATGCAGAAATGCTTCACTGAAAAAATATACCATGAAATACAAACATAAGATTTGTATAATACGAATGACTATTACGTGGAGGTACGAAGTACCCCTGAGTCATGAAATCAACTAATAAAAACAAAAACAAATGACTATTATGACTTTAAGCTAACATTAAAATTAAAGTTTTTCAAAAAAACACTTTACATGTTAATTAACATATTTGGGTTCCACAAATTTCATTTTATTTTTAATTTTACAAAACTTAGTATCAATCATTTTTCAATTGTATAACTCATTCAAAATAAAATGAGGAGTAATTAAAACCTTACCGTAAAACTTTATTTGTATTTTATTTATTGTTAAGAGGATTGCCTTGCTACACAACCGGCCCAGATAAATCGCATTAAAAAAACTTATGTTGAATTTAATGTATTTTTTATTTCTTTACGTTTCTCTCTGAAGTCTGCGTGCAGTGTTTACTTGTCCTTGAAACTTTGGCTATGAATAATAGCAGTCTCAATATTGGGTTGGGGACACAATGAATGATTTTATTTTATTCATTAGGATGTTACGTCTACGAATTGCAAAAATTGTTTAAACATTTAACTGATTTTAATTAAGATAATTTCACCTATTCTTTGGTATCTTTAATGAAAAATAACTAATTAAATAAATATTTAATTCTGTTTTATAATTTAATTTTCCATGCGTGCTCATATAAAAAATATGTATAAAGAGCCGTTTATGATGATTTCCTGATGTTTTTATTTTTAAATATTATCAATCTTTTATAACAGTATTTTTTTAAATATTTAATTTTTTATTCCCTGTACCTCTAAACATTTTCCCAGAAGGGATTTGGTCTGTACTGCCCCCACTTCACCTTAGTGGCCGTTTGAATACGGAATGAAGGTTCCAATAAAATAAAACGAAGAGGCTAGGGAATTATGTATGAACTATCTTAAACCATTTTCAAACACTGCTTTCTCTCAGTTAGATGCATAGGGTTGTTTCATATTAAATGACCGTTTTTATTATCCCTAAAATTAAAAGTGGAATTAGTGAACTTCTGTAGTTTATTATACTAATGTTTATAGAATGTCATAAGTTGTTATTAATCATTTTTTGATAATAGTTACCATCAATAAAATTGAACAATCATTGTCTTGTATGTCATCAAATATCACCTGGTATACCCGATTTTCGTGTACATTTTTATTAGTTTAAGCTTGGACACTTGGCAGCCTAACTGCAAGAAACCACCGTTGGTTTGAGAAATTATCAGCTGGTGAAACAGATTAATTCATAAATAATTAATTCCTCCTTTCTACCCAGAAACCATCACATCCATACCGTACTGCTGAGATATTGACACAATGCAACAAAAATTTATTAGATAACAACCTGCATTGTTTAATCGGAAGGGTATTTTATTATTGATATTCAAATTTAAAACTTTTTCCTTTTGTATAACCTTTTTAATAACGTACTCAAATGTTGAATTTAATAGTACAGGTGAAAGCAAATCATCTTATTTTAAACCTCTGACTTTTCCAAAACATTTTACCGATTTTAACCTTCCATTTAAACATCCTTTTCTAGATTTACTAATTTGTTTGGTACACCCAGTTCAATCAATACGTTATAATCATTTGACGGTCGATGGAATCATAAGCTTTTTTAAAATCTATATAGAGCTGATGAACGACTCCATTGTATTCTAATTTTTTCTGTAGTATTTGGCGTAAGGAAAATATTTGACCGATTGTTGAACGGTTTCGTCTAAAACCACATTGATAATCTCCGATGCTTAATAATATTTTATGGTTATTGTACACTCATTTGGATTAATTTTGGTATTTTTCACTGCCTTTGATAAATTTTCTTGATAAAATTAAACGTAAGTTAATTATTTATTTAAGCACCCTTCCTTCCCTTTTGGGAACACGGGTTTTGACAATATTAATTATCACACAATAATTCTATTTTCTATAAACTTTTGACTCTAATTTTCAAGGCCTCCTATTGGTCATTTCCATGGCTTCTTCTTTCCCACTTCCGCTTTCCACTCGTACACAAACTCTTTGAAGTACGAGTAATTGTCTCGGGCCATTAACTGAGGGAATTCATTCTCGGAGAGGACTTTAAAGTCCGGTTCCCCTCAGCAATTTGGATCTTAGTGACTCAAAGGCGGTGCAACTTGTGACAATGTGCTCAGCAGACTCCAGAACGCCGCAGCTAGGACACAAAGGGTCAATATCCCTTTGGTAGTCATGAAGTTTTAAACGTAAGTTAGTTAAGGTTTGAAACCACAGTGGTAAATTTAGTTTTCGAACTAGATATTGTCTTTATTAATAGAGAGACATCTGCAAAACTCTCCACTCTGGGAATTAATTAGGTTTAATGGGAGGATTTGCATTTCAGATGGGAATCCATCTTTAAAAAGTAATCGCTAATTTCATAATTTTGTGAAATGGAATGGTAAACATATTTTTTTACAACTTACCGACTATTTGACTATCCCTCCTTTTGAAAGTTCGTGTGAAATGACCCATTACATAAGCTAGGAGTACGAACAACAGAACTATTGTTGAAGTAATTCCTCTTCTGTATATTATCTACATTCTTTATAAAGTATTGTATTATAGACAGTCAAGACTGTAATGTGACAGTTAAGATTATGTTGGCTATGGACGATGTCATCCATGAACTTGTTCAGCCATTTGTCTAGTCAGCGTTGGTTTCTGGTAGTGACTGGATCGTCATTGGTGGTTATTGTTTGTCTCTAGTGTTATATCCAATAAACCTGTGCTCGTATCGTTATAACTTGTTCTATTGCTTTCCCTGCACTTTATCTCATTTTTACTCTCTAACTATTTCGCAAAATTTCATCAACGTTAATATTCGGACTGTTGTAGGCGGATATTGTGGTTTCGGATTTTTCATCAAATTGTGAAACCTTTGATGTTGGATCAGACAAAGGGAGCGAGTTTCATTGAGGCTTCCTTAATTTTTAATTTCCAAGGCCGACGCTAGATTAAAAGGAATGAGAAAGAAAAAACTTTTCCCTTCTTATTGTTCCTCCATCATTAGGCCCCCCGTGTTATTGTTGCTCTTTCTGTTGAATTAGGCGTTTACAGCGGAGCTACATCGTTAGCAACAATCCTCCTTTTCGGGTATCATCATAAATCTCATTGCTCCATCTTTCTCCCATCTTGCAAATTGGTTTGTCGTTTTATTGCACGTAAAGGACTGAAAATGAATTGTATATAAACCTAAGCTAATGGCTTATAATAGAACATGGTGATATGATTTCCAGCAGGAGCTTCGAATGTATTAATTCCACAAGAAGAAATTAATCTGAAATCACCTACTGGTATATTGATATAAAATGGGATCCTACCCTCAGATCGTTATACTTAATACATATTAATTCTGTATCATTAATTAATAAGAGACATATCCCTCTCTTCTCCAAAGGTTGACGTGGTTGATTTTGTTTATCAAATAAAGATCCTTTTTAATTTTATAAAATAACATAATATTTATTTGTGCTGATCATCGTTACAAGATAACTTATAAAACTACTTACAAATAAACGGGTACGCTACATGTGACTTGCTACTTCTCGACCATTGCTTCATCCAGTTCCTTACATCTTGAGTTGACCTCTCCTTCCAACAACAGCCGCCCTTATGTTGAGAGTAAAGGTAATAAACCCTAAGAGACACTTGACTACCTGAAGGTACCTCAATGCCCCTTGCCCTATATTTATCTAGATACTCCAGATGCTCTAGGTAGCGTCACATATAGCACTATATTTAACAAAAGGTATTGATTGAAATTTACAACGGTATTAAAATAAAATAATAAGAAAAATATCAGAAAAGGAAGCCATTAAATCAAGAGTACATAAGATGAAAGCAGCCTTTCATCTCACTAGATATTTAAAACAAGAACTCAATAATCCATAAATGCTAAACTTGGGCACTACTCAACAGTAATCCACCTGGGGGCACTGTATGTTATATGGGGCAGAATGTTTGACCCTGAATAAGATAATTTTGATACGTGATCTAGAAATCAAGAAGGAGACTATATATATATATTATATTATATAGGAATCTATATAAGGAGATAGTTTGCCTAGTAAGTGATGAAGTAGCCTGAAGAGTCAAACATTTTCACGTCGTTTTAGTCAAGTATGAGGATTCCAAGTTAAATGCTTTTAAAGATATTGTCCTAAGCATCGGATCTGTTCTGCAGGAATCCGTGGGATATTATTATACGATATTGGAGGGCAGGAAGCCAATGGTTTACGACTAATGTGGGAATTAAATTTGACACAGTTTTGATACCACTCTTCAAGGTCGGTGATATCATAATCATATTTTCATTTTTCACATTTATTGTTCAAAAGCTTGTAAATATTTCTTGCCTATGGTACGGAGTATTTACTACTACCAATCATGAAGTATTACAATAGTATCAAAGATAAATCAACTTAGAACCGAGCAGGTTTGTTAGGGCACAGAACTGCTGATGAGGGTTATAACGCTGCTGTGACTGAGACGAGTTAAGTTCCAAGTTAAGGTATTAATAAACTCTAAACAGGTAATGAATACCTAAAGGGCTGGGATAATACCAAGACCTACGAGACAAAGATAGGGAGATAGCTTGAAATGAACCTTGTCAGTTTGTATTAAGAAGTTTCGTGAAGGGAAATTAGGTGAGACCTTTCTGCAATGGAGTCGACTCCGAACCAAACTGCGCCGTTTCTCAGACATCCATGTTTTTTGGATAGATTTAGTTCTAAAACTATTAATTATCAAAACAATACCGCCTATCTACAACTTTTGGTGAAAATGAGTTAGTAACGGTACCGCCTTCTACAGGCTGAATTACACACTATTAAAAGAATATTTCTGCTGTAATTAGAAATTGAAAGATAACCGATATACATAAGATAATGTAACACATGGCGTGATTTTTTCTCTCTCTCTTTTTTTCTTCCTGTAAAATCGCCAAAAGTGTAGATAGGCGGTATTGTTTTGACAGCGACGATATGTAACATTGAAATATTGAGATAAAAACATTTCTATGAAATAAAATACTATTTTTATTATTGATAACGGTCTTGTTCTTGGACAGTAGACGAGGCCATTAGTTTTATATTGATAATTCAAAAATCAAGGGGAGCGGAGTAGTTCAAAATGTAATGTGCTGAAGGTCCCGGTTTTAAATCCGGCTTTGGCAGATAAATTATTTAGTTTTCTAAAAGCCATAGATAGACCCTATGGGATGTGCAGACCAGCATTGATATACTATCCGTAAGAAGTGGAAAAAGATATGAAATACTGCACTTTAACATCTCGCCGTTTCAGGCTACTTCAACATTTACTAGATAAACGCTCTAAGATACAAGAGACTCATATACATGACAATCATTAGACCCATCTGAACATACGGAATAGAGCTTTGGAGCTCCACTAAGCCATCGAATTCCTCTCGTATTCAATCCTTACAATCCAAAATCCTTCGGAAAATACTCAATGCTCCTTACTTTGTTACGAACAAAGTAATCCATAATGACCTTAACTTCCCGTTTATTGCTGATTTGGCCCGAATCCGTTATCAATCTTTTCATGACAAACTTCATTTCCACTCATTAGTACTACCACTGTGTAGTTTCTCTACTTGTCTTTTCATGTCAATGTATTCATTCATTATATTTACTTGATGTATTCTGAATATACAGTTGTAAATTTCAATAAATATATATTTTTTTAAATACTACAGTTAACAATCTAAGGGAAAATTAAGAAAAAACTGTCAGTTGGAAGATATGGGAATTCCTGGCTCATAATTCTCCGTTGGTGTTTTCAATGTAAATCTATTGAGTTGCTTTAAGCTGTAAAATCAAAGATCAGAATAGCCTTGATGGTCGCCAAACTCCGAAGGGATATGGCTTCCTAAGAAGGTTGAAAAACCATGTAGTATCCAGCTTGGATTGTAATTATGTTTGATTAAATATATAATAATACATTAAATAAAGCAGTAATATTCTTAGACAGACGAAAAAGTTAATAGATAGTGCAATTTTCGAGTTGTCGAATATTGTGCGATAGTGGAATTGTCGATTTCATTGTCCAATGTCGATTCGGTTGTCGGTCCTCAACAGAGTTTGCAAAAAGAGTGTTAACAGTGGAGATGAATTTACGGAAGAGGATTGAAGAAAGAGGGGATGATTGATAGGAAGAAATGGAGAAAAAGGCTTATGGAAGAAACTCAGCATATGGAAATTTCAAACGTGATGAAATCCATAGTAAGGAAATCCATAGGTAATACTTTACGAATCGGAAAATTCTGGATCGTGTTCCAATCTCATATAACCTCATATATTATACAATATATAAAGTACTCTCAATTACCAATACTCAATACTCAAGTACTATCGGATGACAATCGGAATTAGCGTTGTTAATACGTCCGTCTACCTTTGAAGCTCTTTACTCTCCCAGACTTTATTAAAAGATCAGACGCAGAAGAGGTTCTTATAATTCAAGACAGTTTATTGTTCTATTTTCGAATTTATTTGGAAACAATCTCTCGTTTCTTTTTGTGATATGAAAAATTTGCCAAATTATTATTTCTTTATACAAACCAGCATTTTTCATATCACAAAAAGAAAAAGAAACGAACAATTTCAAAGGCTAGTATATTTCTTCGAAATGGATTGATAGTTTCACAATCCTTATAGTTTTCGGTCTTCTTCTCGATTATTATTCAATATTAGTTAAGACTTGTTAAATGAGGGAGAATCAGGACATTTACATTTTATGCACAAACATAAATTTTCAGAAGTAATTTTAGAAAAAACAAAAATCATTTTGTGAGTGCTGAATCCGCCCATGCTCTCCTAGCTACGTGCCTAGTGGTAAACCAAAGGACTGATAGGATACTTATTTGTTGGCGAGACTTAATGGTCAAATATAAGTTTTTTCTTGTGATAATGGGTCAGTTGTGAACTTTATTTCACCAGTCAATATTGTTTATATGACTTACAACCTTAATAGATCAGTTTGTTTCTCCTATAGGTAAATAAAGAACTTAAACATTATTAAAAAATGATTTTTAAGTAATGTTGAATATGAGGCGCGTTCCGGATCAAAAGCGGATAACTCCTAATTTCAAAATCTGAATGTTCTCAAATATTTCACTCATTTAGTCAAGCTATGCTTTATGCTTCCGAACCTTAAGGTTCAGAACAGGACTAAAGCCATGGGAAATAATGCAAAAGTGAAATAATGGACAAAATTGTTTGACTAAACTAGCGAAAAGTCAATTTTCGAAATTTCGGAGTACTCCGCTTTTGGTCCTGAACGCCTGAATTGACATAATTATTTTTACACAACCAACGATGCTTTGCCATCTTAGTCTAAATAAGGTAGTAAAGCCTCGTAGATTAGATCATTGGGAAAGTCTTGTTAATTAAATTATTGAAAAGGCTTTCCCAAATAATCTGCACTTATAAGCCCGAAGGTATACGCACTACCTCAAGGTATTGCGGGTTAGTCTTGCAATATTAGCAATTTTATCATGTCTAATTATGGATTAGCATAACCCATTCGTTACCTCTGTGCCAACTCTGGAAATTATTAGTTGTGGAGAGGGAAATACATTATGAAAAAAATATTTATATTAATATTACAATACTTAATATTTAGAGAAAAAAAACTGTGCCACCACTACCAATGAAGGGTCTTGTGTTAAGTCCACGATAGGGCTATTCTTTTTTTGGGACCACGGTTTGTGCAGGGAAATGATTTGTCCGAAATCACACACAACCGCCAGGTTTAACCGGTTTAAACTTTTAAGGAATTATCAATCGAAATAATTAAGTGTTAGGGTGGGATAATAAGGAAAATGATGAAAAACCGAGGGGACTGAAAGCAAGTATAAGGATGACTACCGAAAATATATGTTGTGTTCCCATGCCACACATAAATCTTCGGGATGAGGAGGAATGGTGGAAGGTTAGTTTAAAACAAATAACCTGAAAGAATCATAATTCAAGGTAAATACATTTTGAAAATATAGTTTTTTATAGAGAAATATTTATCTGCCACGAACATTGGTTTTCTTACCATATTCACTGTAAAGAAAATTGATAATGATAAATGCCATGACAAATCAATAGTTTTATTAATTAATATCAGTCCTAGGAAAATACTAAACAATATTTTCACTAAGCCTAGAAAAAATTGTTTTTCGCCATTTTAAACAGGAAAACACAAACTTAAGAAATCAAAAGAGTGAAGCAGTAAAGGAGTTATCCCTTCATCCCTCCACTATAATCGAAAACGCAGAGATTAGATAGTTATCTATTTTTTTGCATCGTAATTTTTTGTGCTTCGCTTGATTACTTGTAAATCCCATGTTCGAAACCGGCTTTAGCCGATCTAAAGATTTCTTCTAAAAGCCTTGGATAAAGACCGTGAGACCTTCCCAGGGCCTATAAAGTGGTTACTTGATCTTTGACTCGTACAAATCATCTTCTTGCCCAACCGTTGGCTTAGACACAGTACAGTCCTACCACGTAACTACTGAACCCTAGACCCTTTATGGGCTAAGTGATGTAGTGTTCAATTGGATTTATTTATGGCGGACCAACCCCAATTTTATAAATTATACAACCGTTCACTTAATTGTAGTAAAGCAGCTTCTTTTAGTAGAAGTACCTCGATATAATCTATCTTTAACGATCGAGCCACTATGTAATACGTTTGTTTCAATTGTACTATCATTTTCTTTCATATCTCTTTCATTCTCTCCCCGTGTTTTTGCTTTTTTTTCCAGCGTCCAAATATTGCTGAAATTATTATTATTATATAACACTCTGTATGTCATATGTCGGCTGAGGCACATTGGTAATGGACCTGACATTTGGTGTTTGTACCGACATGAATTTCTACCGCAAATTTAGAATAAGCTTTGCAAGTTTGTTGAAGGTGAAAACTTTATTCATTTTCAGTTGCCGAACTCTCTGCCGTCTGTATTTTAACATTTGAACTAAAGGACACCATTTTCCCACATAATGGTATGTATTCGAAATTTCCCAATAATTAATATTTCATGCCATTCCTCCGGCTTCACGATTATTATACTACGTGTCCCAGCGTTGTGTTCATAAATCGGATATTGTTTGTTATTGTTTAATGATTAGCTCTTATCATCCAAGCGTCACATAGATGATAAGATTATCCAAATAAGAGTTTTATTAGAAGAATCTAAGAACATCCAGAAGCATCTTCGGTCACAGTCGTACTAACTAATAATATAGTAACATTTTAAAACTGTTTAGTAATAAATTTGCTTTGATATAAAAAGTTATATTAGCTATCAGCATTCTGCGTATAATTAAGCAGGATTGTACAGTCTTGATCTGTTACGTTATGCACCAATTCAATTAACGTTAATTCTTATGTTAATTCAATTGGTTTCATTTTTTAGGTTTTAGCTCTCCAATTCAGCATGACAATAAGAAATTTCGTTTGGAGGATTGAGTTGTAGAGATGAAAGTTTGAATGCTAATTATATTGGTGTAATTTTTAAATATTTTTATTTTGAAGAGAACAGATTTGTCCAGGACTGGGATTCACACCCATCCGTCTCTCACACGCTCCGCCGTGGTACTCTGCCACTTGAGCTATCCTGGCACGTATCTCGGTCAGACATATCCTTTCCCTTCATCGATCCCATGTCCCCGTGTTCTCGCACTTTGCGATGTATACATGGGGAAGAATGTTCATTGAACATTTCTTTTATTAGGATCTTGTAGACTTACGTCATTATATTACTTATAATTTATTTTAGTTTACTTTGTTTATAATTATTATAAATTTTAAATATTTTTATTTTGAAGAGATATTTTTTATTTTTAAATATTTTGATTTGTCTGACCGAGGTACGTGCCAGGATAGCTCAAGTGGTAGTGTACCATCACGGATGCGTGGCAGACCCGGGTTCGAATCCCGGTCCTGGACAAATCTATTCTCTTCAAAATAAAAATATTTAAAAATAATCGCCATCAAAATAACTATTAATAAAAATAAAATTATAAATAATATAATTGTTGAATAATATAAATTATTAGGGTACAATATAGCAGGGATAAAAAATAAGATAGATAATGTTGCTTTTTTCAATTTTGTATGTAAGTATGACATATTTTGCCTGTTTGAAACCCATTTAGAAATTGATAATTGTAACGTGCACATTGAGAATTATTTTGTTGATTACTGTCTGTACTGCGAGCCAGCCAGCAGAACTAGTAAGTATGGTAGAGCTAGCGGTGGTAAAATATTCGGATATAAAAAATGGTTAAAGGAGGAAAAATTATGTAAATATGTAACGGTAGAAAATCAGACTCTAATACAGTTAGAAACGGGAAAGGAATCAGTACACATTGTTCCACTATATATTAATGCTAGGTATTGGGTAGAAGAATTTGAAAGGCTACAAAATTTAATTTTTAGTAAGGATAAACTACAATACCTGTTGGTAGGGGATGTAAATGCGAGGATAGGAGAAAGACAGAGTACATATTGGGAAGATAATAACCGAGAAGGAGAATTGGTAAAGAATAGGAAATCAAAAGACAAGAAAGTAAGTAAGCAAGGAAGAAAACTCTTGGAACTGTGCGATGATAATGGGCTAATTATACTGAATGGTAGATCAGAGGGGGACAGAGAGGGAGAATTTACATACATCAGTAATGCCGGTTGTTCCACAATAGATTTAGGTATAATTTCAATAGGGGTTAAAGAAATAGTAAAGGGTTTTGAAGTAGAAAAACAAATATTTTCGGACCACATGCCTCTAGTCATTAGCATTGGAATAAAAATGGCGATAAAGGATGAACAATGCTGTCAGCTAATCCCAAAAATGATTTGGCATAAAGAGAGGTCAGCGGAGTATAGGGAAAAGATAGAAAAAGAAACAGATGCATTTTTGAAAGAAAGAAAGCTAATAGGGCTGGCAGACTTTGAGAAGATGAAGGAGCTAATTAAAAAATGCTATGTAATAAGAAGTAGGGGTGACTTTAAGATTAATAAAAAACAACCTTGGTATGACTATGAGTGTCATAATAAGAGGAAAAGAATATTTAAACTATTGAACTTGTACAGAAATACCAACTCCCACTTGATCAGAAAGGCATATTTAAATAATGTAAAAAATTATAAGGAACTCTGTAAAGGGAAAAAAGAAAACTACTTCAGGGAGATAGGTGACAAGTTCGAGAGGGCGAGGGATTCCAAGGATTTCTGGGACTTGACTAATAAATTTAAGCAAAAAAACTACTTCCGTATTGGAAATATTCAACCACTGAAATGGAAAGAGCATTTTAAAAAACAGTATAACCTTCATCTTTGTACTGAACTTTTCTCATATGCGGCTCCTTGGGTAAAGGATGGGTATTTAGATAATCAATTCAGTTATGATGAAGTGGTCGCAGCCATAAATAAGTTAAAAGACAATAAAGCACCTGGGCTTGACCGAATACCAAGTGAATTTTATAAAAATTCTCCTGAATGCTTTACGAAAGCTCTACTGCAGCTGTTCAATTTTTGTTTTGATGAAGGTAAAGTTCCAGAGAGTTTTGGAAAATCAATCATCTTCCCTCTCCATAAAAAAGGTGAGCTTGGCGAAGTGACAAATTACAGGGGTATTTCTTTTTTAGATTCCATTTCGAAGATATATTCTGGGATGCTAGCAGTAAGACTTACAAACTGGTTGGAAGAAAGAAATGTATTGATAGAAGGCCAAGCAGGTTTCAGAAAGGGCCGCTCAGTTGTTGACAATTTGTTTATTTTAAGCAATTTAATAGAGTACATGTGGCATTTAGGGAAAAATAAAATCTATTGTTTTTTTGTCGACTTCAAGGCAGCGTTTGACTCTGTGGACAGGAATGCGTTAATTTACAAAATGTACGAAATGGGTTTGTCAACTAAGTTCACTAACGCTATAAAAAGTCTTTACGAAAACACGGAGGCAGTGGTCTGGACAAAAGATGGAGTTACGGAGTCATTCAAGACGGGGATGGGGGTCAAGCAGGGATGTGTACTGAGTCCATACCTGTTTACTCTTTTCATAAATGATTTAGCGGAGAATCTCGGGGGAGGAGTCATAGTGGGGCATAAGAAAGTGAATATGTTGGCTTATGCTGACGATATTGTCCTAATATCAGATAATCCGGTTGGTTTGCAGTACATGATAGGCAATTTAGAAATCTATTGTAAAACGTGGAATTTGTTTGTAAATCTGGACAAATCAAAAATTATAGTATTTAAGAAGAATAATAGAGGCAAAATGTGTACAAAAAAAGAGAAATGGTTCCTAAATAATGAGCAAATTGAATGTGTGAAATCATACAAATATCTAGGGGTGGTGATGTGCAATAACTTAAAAATGAAATATGACATTAAAGAAAAAGTAAGTAAGGCAAAAGTTGGGATTAATATGATGTGGAGAGAACTGTTCAAAAATCCAGAAGTGCCATTAGAGTCAAAATTTAAAGTATTTGAGTCAACAATTAAAAATGTCATAACCTATGGATGTCAAGTTTGGGGCCACAAATATTTTGAGGAAATAGAAAAAGTTGAAAGGTATTTCATTAAAAAAATTTTTAAATTACCGGTTAATACCCCAAATTACTTTGTGTACTTAGAAATGAATAGAAAATTAATACACATGTACACACTAAAAATGCAATCCAATTATATTTTAAAAATACTAGATTATAAAGAAAATAGGCTATGTACAGTTATAGCAAGAGAAATAATAAAACAAAACATATCATGGTTTAAAGAGTGGGGGGAAATTGCAAAAAAAATAAATTATAGATTGGATTTAACTTTAAACTCCGTGGATACTTGGGAGGGAGAAATGTTCAAAATGTTGGAGCGGTACAAAGATTATTTTATCCAAGTTTGCCATGCAAAAGCAGCAGAGGGCACACACCACGGCCTCTATAGCTCATTAAATAAAACAATAGATTATAATAGACATTTTAAAGCAACAAAAAAAATGAGCGTAGTTATGAAATGTAGAGGGGAACTTCTGAATCTAAATTACAAACCATTTGAAATTGATTCGCAAAATATACAGCTATGCTCACTGTGTAATCTGAAAGAAATTGAAAACAGTTTTCACTTCCTGGCAGTGTGTCCCGTCTTAAAATTGTATAGAAAAAAATTCTTAAAATATGAGCTGATATCAAAACAAAAATTAATAGATATTCTGAATGGAGAGAATTTTATAGGTTTATATAATTTTGTAAGTAATGCAGGTCGTTATAGACATTTTTTAATTTCAGAATTTAATTATTAATGTCAAAAAGAAATTTGATTTAAGTTTTCTTGTTGTTTAGTAGTTTAATCAAACTCCCGGCAGACGGTATAAGTACCATGCTGTGGTTGCTAATGTGAAAAATAAAATTAAAAAAGAACAGTTGTAAATAATTTAATAAAGAGCATTTTATATCTATATCTATCTATCTATCTAATATAATTGTTGACTTAGGTCAACAAGATCCTAATTAAAGTAATGTTCAATGAACATTCTTCCCCTTATATACATCGCAAATTGCGAGAACACGGGGGGATCTGGGATCGGTGAAGAGAAAGGATTTGTTTGACCGAGGCACGTGCCAGGATAGCTCAAGTGGTAGTGTACCACCACGGATGCGTGGCAGACCTGGGTTCGAATCCCGGTCCTGGAGAAATCTTTTCTCTTCAAAATAAAAAGATTTTAAAATTATAATAATTATTAAAAAAATAAAATAAACTATATTGGTGTAAGATTAGTACTTTATTGCAGAGTCACAAATTCTATCTCCCTTAATTGTTTTAAGTTATGTATTTCAATGAAAATACGACCATAATGTAACGCTGCTCACGTTTATTTTTATTTTATTATTATTTGGTGTGTAATATCAATCATAATTTCCTAGTCTTCTTGTACACTTATTCTTTGTCATTTATTAATTTAATCTATTCAATTGTCAATAAATGTACATTTATTTTGTTTTTATTTCCTTTTTTGGCACTTTTTTAAATACCTTATGATTTATTTTATGGAGCCTTCTGGCCAGATGCATATTAAGTTTTTTATTCTCTTTAATTTTTTTATTCCGAAGATTCCCCGATTAAAATTCATTTTCTATTCTATTCTATTCTATTTTTAGGAAATACAATTTTTCGAAATTATTATTAATTTCTTTAATAAATCCGATTTATTTTACTTTCTCTTGAATTAACTTCGATTCATTAAATTATATTCAAGAGTAAATAATTCTTGCGTTTGTTATGAAATTTGATAATATTATTTTTTATTCAGGATTATTTTTCTCACGATCTAAGAATTTTTTTTAAATAAAAGTTTCATTTATCTCTTTCATTACTAAAACCATAGGATGATGTTCGATTACAACATTATAACTAAGTCATAAACAAAATAAAATAATGCATCATGACATAGATAATGATAAAACTTTTCGTAACACTTAAACTATAATTCACTGATTCCAGTTAAAAGAGAAAAAATATTTTTCCATTAAATTCAAATAAATTATCACTTAATTCAAAATGCTTTTCAAATACATTTTGAATTAAGTGATAATATACGCTCATTCACAACGAATGCCATTTTCCATATGATTTTCCTGATTGTTGAATCCAATTCTGAACTGTCATATTAATAATAATTGTTTTTCAAATGGCCAGCAATTAAATTATATTCATTTCAAATGTTAAAAAAATAATTTTCTAATTAACATCTGATTATTTCTAATCGTAAATTTTATGATGAAATATTACTAAATGCTTAGATATTAAAATGCAACTAAATTATATTTTAACAAAAATAATGTTGAACTGTTCAAACAATTTCAAGTGGGTTATTTTTTATATTTATATTTTCAAGGGAATGATTCATTTATGTGTGCATTAACCGTAATAGATTATCGTGAAAAATGTTCTTTAACGAGATAAGAATAAGAATAAATCTAACGTAATATTATATCTGTTATTATTATGTCTGTTAAAGGAACAGGCATTTATTACACAACTAGAAACTTTTTTTTTTCAATGTGACTGATAAAAAAATAACTGCACCATATCATATCTTAGTTAAACATTTTTATTTTAGGAGGAAATCAGTTCAAAGGCATTTTTTCATTTATTTTAGGATTATTTGTAAATGTTCTTATTGTTAGCTTGTATTGATATATTATTCATTTATATATATAATTTCAAAAAATGCCAATCCATTCTGATTGCTGACCTAATAAATTTCTTTAATATTTTTCAAAAGTAATTTAATGATTTTTTTATTTTATTCATATAAATATATAATTTATGATAAACTGAATTCGACATTAAAATAGAACGAAGCTTATTGTTTCTTCTAATGAATAAGTTTTTGAAAGTATAAGACCTTATAGAAGTAGAACTTAAAAAAAGAAATATAGACTGCAATGAATAAAATATATATGTCAAAGTTCTGAGTTGTTCTTCAAATCATTATTTCTTTTTTCTTCGGTATGATATCCTATTGCTAAAGACAATTGAGATAGTCAACTTCTACCTAAACTATTAATTTTCTTCTTAATAAATAGTATTTCGATATTTTTTCTTTTAATTTAAAAATAATTTAGTTGCGGATTATGCGAAAATAAATTTGACAAATCAACTACAGTAATTTTATTGGATATAGTAATATAAATTTTAAAAAATTATCTATGTTTCTCTAGTTAATTTCATTTAATTAATACTTTTATTTGTAAATTTTTAATTGTCCATTTTAGAAATATTTCCAACCGAATTTCGTATTTTATGAAATTATAAAAAGTAAGAGAAGGAACTATTAAAAAATAATTATGGGGGATCATACTATTATTGTACGTATATCGATTCGGAATTAATGATATCAAATATAAAAATTATTTATTTTATTAACTTTTATTTAACTTTATAATTATTTTTAGATAGGTGTTGTTCCTGGTTTAATAAGCCTATTAAACCGATTATATCGATTTCGGAAGTGAACCCATGAGAGTAATTTGTTTTATTCTTTAATTGTTTTTTTTAATTATTATTTATTATTTTAAGGTACATCATTATCATTATGTATATATTATTATTATTTATTTTGAATATTTTTGATATACTTTTAATATTAATACTTTTTGAATATTGATAAAATATTAATAACACGTTGTTTTTATTTCATTCAAAGTACATAACCACAGTTAAAAAAAAAGTTATGGACTTATGGCTAAATATATATGATGAAACATTTCACTAACATTTTTTTAAATTTATTAAAAGTTTATAAAGCGCAATCAATATAATTTATTTATTGTTTTTTAAATTAATTTTTGTATAAGTTTCTTTTATTATAAAAAATAAATAAATAAATATATATATATATATATATATATATATATATATATATATATATATATATATATATATATCGATTCGTATAAGTAAAGGTTTAAAGTGTAAAAACTATTTATTTTATTAAGTTTTAGTTTAATTTATTATTATTTTTAGATAGGCTTAGTCCCTGTTTTGAATAAGCCAGTTATACTGTGTATATCGATTTTGGAAGTGAACGCGTAAAGAGTACTTATTTTAGCTAGTTATATTATTATTTTTAGACATACAATATATGAAAATATATTTACCTACCATTTATTTTTATTATTAAAACGTTTTATGACTATATAATCATAAACAATGTTGCCTACTACTGAGATCTGCTGGGGGGAAGGAGGGAAAAGTGGGGTGCTAAGGTTGGCAGCAGTGCGGGAGTTCGGCGGCAGTATGTGATGAGCTGCGAGGGACTGCCGAGGGCCGTGAGCACCTCAGCCCTCAGGGTTCGCCCGCCCTCAGCCTTCTGGGCTAAGTGCTGGGCTTTACAGCCCAGGGCCAAGTGAGTACTTCAAGTACTATTATAGTTAACCTATAATTATAGTAGTAATTGGTATAATAACGGGTCTTATCCAGGATAGTGATCGCTTAGAGTAGGGCTCCCCTTAAGTAGAAAGTGAGTGAAATTTCTTATTTTTTAAAAGTTTATATCCTTCCTCTACAGGTTTTCTTGTTGAAATTAAGTGAAAAAAAAGTGTGTTTTTGGTGAATATATCTGCAGCCCCGTTTATAATAAATCAATGTATAATTATTATGATCTGTATCATAAATAATGTAGATATGCAAATATCTATAGCACCGGTGAATAAGTGGTTAAGTCAAATTTTAGTAATAATTCCATTTCAAAGCAATGCCTGGATTAACTTCTTATTCACTACAAAAATAACACGATTTTTTGTAGTTATTTCTCAGGTTGGAGCTTGGAGTTGAGTTTTAACTTTTCATTCGTTTCCCTCTCAATATTTTCCCAAAATATAAGTTAGCCTTAGCTTTAGTATGGCAAAGAGAATGTATTAATGGGAAATGTTTATACTTCGGTAATTATTTCGTCTAGAAATAAACGTTTCAACAAACATATATAAATCATAACGATGGATTCAATCATACATACTTCGAAATGTCAGTTGAAACTTTTTTTCTTGATGAAATGATTACAGAAATCTACTCATTGCCCATAATTACGCATACATTCTCTTTTCCATACTAAACCACACGATAACCTGTATTTTTGGAATATAATAAAAATGAAAAAAAATAAGCAGTTAAAACTTGTTTAACTCATTTCGAAGCGATAACCTGCGGAACAGATACCCACCCGTTTTTTCTTCCCTAAATAGAAGAAACTTATTTCGGAGAAAATTCGACTTACTAACTTATTCACTGGGTAGATATATTTTATCTACAATATTTACGATACAGATCATAAATGTTATATATTGATAAAACAGAAGAACCAGATTATAAAAGAAAAAAAAGTGATGCATGTTACTAATAATATGTAAATAAAATTTGTTTAAACAAGTGTGTTAAATTATAGTAATAAAATAAAAATTTAATTTCGGAAACTAAATGTAACTTAAGTTCGTTTTTAAAAATATATTAAATTTAATAAATATTGGATATTTTAAACATTAAAACATTCGACAGTACGATGCTTTTATAACCAAAAATTGTTCACTTATAAAAAAAAATTAAAGATGAATACATTAGTACTTTTAACAAAAAAATAAAGGAATGTTCCTATAAATGAATAAAATACTTTACATTTCATTAGTGTGACGAACAATTTAATCCGTAATAATCATTTTTATCATTATTTTCATTTTTTGGATTTTTTTGTTGCGGTAATTTCGACAATTGGATTTTAGTGGACGCTAATTGGATTTTAGCGATAATTTCAGCTATGATTACTTTTTACGAGCTTAAATATATGAAGAAGTGAGTGCGTTAAAAGATATATCAAAAATAAAATTAATAAATAAATAAACAAATAAATTAACTAAAGTGAATAAATAAACTGTGGAAAGCCTAATATTTTCTATATTTTTTTCTAGAAAAAATTGTTACCATAATAATTCGATTTCCAATCACGATTTATAAACATGTAAATGACATCAAATTTGAGTATATAAAAAATGAAAAACAAGCGCATAAATCATTCATCATATTAATCATGTCTGTATATAACATTAAATAATAAAATCTAATAATAAGAACTCAATTATAACTTATTAATTATCGTATATTAATGAATTGATTTCATGAAATAATAAATTTAAATAGATTTAAAACGCTTAACAAAGCCAAACAAAAAGTTCATATTTATTTAGGAAGTGTTACAACGTTAACAGAAAATGTTGACGAAAAAATGATGGTTGGTATACAAAACCAAATAAGAATTAAAAAAACATTCAAGAAAACTTTCCTACTCCCTTTAATAATAATCTAAAAATAAAAATTGAACTATTATCTCATTCAGAAAACAAAACAATACTTAACAAAAGGTGGAACTGTTACAGATTGTTTTGGAATGCCATTCTTAATATCTTAGATTTAAAATACAAATATTTGTTTTCATTTATAAAAATAAATATTTATACAATGATTAGTGAACATGTATCTTTATTTAGAAATTTAGAAATAACTACCAAACCGAACAAGAATAAACTTTGTGTTATTTTTTATTTTAGTGTAATAAATTATACTAAATATTATGCATTTTTAAATTTATAATAATTAATTCTGATCAGAATAGAACTCTTACGCGAAGTATTAGTTTGTTTATATAATCAATTTTACATTACTTTTTTTATATTTATTTATATAGGAATCTTAATAAATTATTTTTTTTGTGTGTGTGCTTAAGTTAGATTAGGATATCTTAAACTGTCAGATATTGGGTAAGATAAATATTTTAATTCATCGGTTTTGATAAAATTTAAAACGATAATCGTGGCATATATATATAACGTACATTACTTTAACTATTTTATATTATTACTAATGCTAATTATTATAATATTAAATAGTTACTAATTATTATGCATTGTTTAGAAAAATATTGTTAGAAATAAGTAAGAGCGACTGGTATTAAGCACTAATAAAAAAATGAAATATTTAGATGTAACATATAAAAATAATTTGCAACTTTGGTGTTCATGAGGTTTTTCACTATGTATCAAAGAAATTATGAAAAAAGGTTTGTTGAAAAAATGTATTTTAGTTGTGATTGGTTTTTAGGGAAAGTTTTAATATATGCCTCAGTTTCATAAAATTAAATATTCTGACAAAACTGACATCCTACCTTTAAAATTAATTATCAATTTATTTATTTTTTAAAATCATGTTTTATATGTTCTTTTCAGTTGTATAAAACTTTTTTCTAGGTATAAAGAATTTCTTTTCCTTTCAAGGGAAAATTATTCATTAATGTTTCAATTTATCATGAAATTTAGTGAGAGAATTACTACGTCTTAGTTTTTACTTTCGTTTAATTTAATTTAATATAGCACAGAAATTAAAGTAATCTTATGTTCAGAAGTATTATAAATTTTATTCTACTTCGATTAATGGATGTCGGATGTTTTTAAACTACAAACCAAATACTTTTAAAATCACGCCATTATAACTTACAGTGGAATTTGTGTCAGATTAAAACGAAAAAAAAAAAACTGTACCAATACGACCGGTGAAGTGTCTTGGTTTCAGTACATAGTAGAGACTGTACTGTTTCTAGAACGACAGTACATTTATTTTTGTTTATTTTACATTTTTGTTTTCACCTATGTAATGATACCCACTTAATAGAGGCTGGGTAAGAAAATCTGTAAAGTGCCATATAGTCCATCTGGGACTGTTAAAAGTTTAAATAATTTAACTTCGACAGTCAGATTTGAACCTTCAGAATAGCAATTCAGCTCTCTACACACCGAGCCCCGATTTAGCGTGGAAAAAAATATTTTTTCAGAGTAAAGGTGGGGAAATCCAACTAAGACGAAAGTGGAGTAGCGAGGTCCCAGATATTGTCATATAATTTGATTCCGGATAAGTCGAGCCAGATTATACTTGATCGAAGGAGTAAATTGATTACCTGTAACCTAAATGATAGTTTAGTTAGTAAGTGAATTATTTAATGTCAATTTTTCACGTTTTAAACAATGACTAATTTTTAATTATTATGGATCGTGAAAGGTATGGAATATAATAAAAGACCTTACCTAAAATATGTAAAGCGGAAAAGGAAAAAACCTTTTATTTTTTTATAATTTTATTATAAACTTCATTATTATATTATTATAATATCCAGTAACTCAATTGAATGAATTTCTTATACGCCCTGAATGATTTTTTTTGCCAAGTGAGCAATGAAGGTATCTAATCAATAAATTTTTATTTCTACTATAAATCGATAATTTAGTATATCTTGCTCCGAGACGCATTTCGACTTCGATTAATACCAGCATTTCAAGATATTATTTACGAGTAATTATTACTTCACTGATTTATACAGTAAAGAGCCAAATTTAGAAATAAACAAGATTTTCGATTATTATGAAGAAATAATTTAAGAAGGAACAGACAAATTAATGACTCATTAACTGGTTAATTAACAAGTTTTTACTGTTTTTTTATTGTGTATCTACGTTTCAACCAAGTTATTAGGCCGTAGAGTCAAACAATAACTGTTAGAACTTTTTCTGTTAGCAACAAAATATTCCGAGTGTCTGATATTATTTTTAAATTAGTAATCAATTTTATATTAGTTATAAATATATATATATATATATATATATATATATATATATATATATATATATATATATAGAGAGAGAGAGAGAGAGAGAGAGAAAAATTATTACATATGAGGGTTTTGATATCAAAATCGGGTACAACTATTTCTTTCCAAAAATGTTTTTTTATTTTATTTGTTTTTGATAATTTTTTAATGCCAGAAATGAATATTAGATGTATTTGTTTCAAAACCGTCTAGTCCTTCAAAAATCAATACCAAAAAATTCAATTTCCAATCAAAAGTGGTTACCTCCACTACATTACAAGAAAATTTTTGATGTATGAAAAATAAAAACTATGTACATATATTGTTTAATTATTTTGATTAGAGTGATTTGTTTTTGAAAATGTCTATTTTGTGTATTTGGTATCAACCATAAGATATCGATATTTTCTGATCAGTCAGCTATATTGTATCCAACATATTTTTTATATTAATTGAGATTTAAAAAAAAGAGAATATAATAAAAACGTGTGTGTAATTATTGTTTGAAGTGAATTATTAGAAAAATAATTTTAAAAATTTGTTTAATTGATTACTTTTTTAATTGAATCTTTTTTGTTCAGTCCTGTAAATGGAAACAAAACGGTAAAAAACAAAAAAAAAAGTATATAAGGCACTTTTTTTTTTGTTTTTTACCGTCCAACAGAGTAAAATTACTTCTTAGGGTTTGATAGATTTATCGAACGAAAGTTTTTGCATTAAGGGATGAGCACAGATTCTTAAGAGTGGCAACTTTGTGATAATGTATTTAGTATAATATTTTTTAAAAAATTAACTGTTATTGTTAAGTTTTATCGAATTTTAAATGCGGAAAAGGAAGGATATCAGGTAACCCGCACTAAATATCAGCACAGAGCATTATCACGAATTCGGTCAACCATTGGCGTAATTCTGCATAGCGAAGGCTGATAAGAATTTCTCGATTGATTAAATAGCTTGGTACAGTTTCCGTATTTGTGGTGATTTCATGGTCTGGCCTAAATATACGTTGTTATCTTTTAAGGTGAAGTGTGATAAATGTGTGTTTTTTTTCGAGAAAAAAAAATCACAAAAAACAGTGGCAACGATAGCTCTCTAGTGGTGTGTTTTGTAATCACTAATTATTAAGGTTACTAATAAACATCACTATGAAATAAATAGTTGTTTCTTTTTAATATGTTAATTAATCTTCTTAATCTTCCATCGATGGACCCTGAAGTGACTGTGGAGCTTCCCGAGGCTCACCCAGCTTCTATAACCCTTATTTAGGAGGAAAACGTGGCGGTTGAGCATGATCTCTGGAAAAATTACCTCCCTGCAAAACCTTTATCCCTGAAACAGTACAATCTCTACCATGTACTACTGAACCTAAGATCCTTAATGGAGTTTAGTACAGTTTTTTTTTTAATTTGTTAATTTTTTTTATTGAGTAACCATTTTCCAATTTTTCCTGCTACATTTACGGCTTCTTCTAGATTGTGCTTTCTAAGCAGAGCTAGTCGGGAAAATTTCAGGGAATGTATCGGTATGTATATGTATGTATTAATAGGGCATTTCGGGTATAAATATTTTATACAACTTATAGAGAAGTTTTCGATGTATCCAAATTTAGTAGGAATATTGAATTTATATCTATGTGAGTTGGTGTTTAAATACTAATAAAGGTTTCCAACTATTGACACGTTGTTATTTTTTATTTTATTTTTTGTTTATTTAAACTTGGCTATTCACTTTTGTTTCTATTTATTCCTTGTCTTTATTAAGTTTATTTTTTATTTTAAAATTAGACCTGTGTCTATCTGTTCAATACCGTACGATAATGTGCTACTTTGACTAATTATACATAATTATCGAGAGGCAGTAAGGTAATACTCAACCACTGATTTCGCTTGAGGAGACTAAAGGGATCGGGATTCTACCACAAAGGTATTGTATTTCCGATGTACTTACAAGCTCCTCCGACATGTAGCGTTATACTATTGCGTTCTTCACCTCATGCCAACTATCAGACAACATACTCATTCAAGAAATAGGAAATTATACAAAAACAACAACACCAAAATACAGACACAAACGAACAAAACACATTCTACTATAAATAATATATATTTTGAAATGAGTTCTTCTTTAAATTATTGTTCTTATATGCTATATAATGTAGTATATAATAATAATATATATAAAAATGTTTTGTATGTACTCTTATAAATGTATATCTTTTGTATAAAATCCTATGTACTTCTTTTTTCTGTTGGGTTTTTTAAATTTTTACCAACAACAAAAACTTATTAACCAAACAACCATGTATGCAAAATCATTCTCATTGTAAGGGATTATCCCACCAATGTTTAAAATGTATGTATATAATTTAAAATAAAATAAAATAAAAATTCAAAAAAAAAAAAAAAAAAATTGCGTTCTTGGGTCTGCCGTGAATATTCGTTAATAAGTATCTCACAGAAGTTTAATATATAAGATTCACCACACACATAAAGAAGAAATATTTAAAAAAAGGAATACAGTTGAAAACGGTCTTCAGAATCGCTAATTAAAATTATTGTACTTGTTTTACTTGAGAAAGCTCTCATCATACTGCTGTACTATCCAAAAACGGTATATAATCCAGGGAGGCGCACTAATTTCTTTTTAAAGGGAGTAAAAAAATCCTTGTTCATACCGTCTTTTGGAGTTGACGTAAAATGGAGGTCCCTAACCTGTGCGGTGACAGGTACTCGTTAAAGATCCCTACCTTATTTATTTCATGGAGAGGCGAAATTTATGACTCCCATTGTCGCATAGTCCGATTAGCCATAACACAATTAAGTGGTGTCAAATGAATCAGAAAAACAAACGGTATATAATTTTCAGACAAATGTTAAAATAACTGTAACTATTAATGTTTATGAATATTTATAACTATTAAATTGAATAAAATATCAATAATATTCTTCATCAACTCATACCTATATTTTAATAATTTTATTTCAATAGACTGGTCAATATAATAATTTAGTATTTATATTTTTGGTTCTTTCTCCTAATATTTTCAAGTAAAAGAACTTGATTACCTTGCCTTCACCGATAAATAGTGCTCGTAATTACTTTGATTTATTTCTTAATTTTAATATCTTCTCAAGGTTGTTCAACTTAAAAAAAACTATAACTCATTGTAAAATATGGTTCAATTTATAGCTTCAATTTAAAGAGTTAAAGATAAGTTTATGCAGTAGAGTAAACTGTTTTTGTGTTTGTAAAGAAATAATGATCTGTAATTAATCAGATAAATATTAAAGAAAAAAGTTAGAAATGGTGACTATTAATCATTTCAGGTGTAATTAATTTATGTCGAATGGAGGAAAATGCTGCAATTAATTGGCATGGCAATCAATTCTCAGCCCCCCCCTCTCTCTCTCTCTCTCTCTCTCTCTTTCTATTTTTATGTTTTTTATTTATATCTGAGAATTGTTATTATCAATCGCTTTATATTCAATTATTTATATTATTACATTAATTGGAGGAGTAAATGCGATAGTAGATAATTTATTTTGACCTCCATCCGGACCATTTACTACTCGAATCTAATTTATACGGCCAATTAATTATCATTCAAGGTAATTATATTAATAATTAATTGAATGTATATCTTAGCACGTCTAACAGTCCCATGGGTGGAGCTTCCACATGCTCAATGTATGAACTATGAACCTAACTAAGTAGACATAACGTAAAATGTTTTTTGTTTCCGACCACGAAATATTTTTCTTTTGTTTCTGTAGAGATGAGAAGGTGTTCTTCGTTCTTGTGAAAGAGTCTTCGTTTTTCTCGATTCATCTTGAACCAGCAACTGAATGGATTTTCTCTGACATCAAATCATTCCATTTTCTGTGATACAAGCTTCTTTCCTATTCCGACAGAAATACTTACAGTAAGAAATCACTTTCACTGTTATGTCAAAGCTGAATTCCCTTTTTACATTTTCAGTTTCCCTCTCTAACAGTTCTTTTTTAAGATATTTGATGATTAAATCTGTGATAGGGCGTTTTATATCTTTCATACTCATTAATAAAGATTAATAATACACCTGTATCAATATGATTTTTTTTGTTTTGATAAAAAAACAAAAAACTATACCACTATAACCCGTGATGGGTCTGGGGTTCTGTACATGGTAGAGACTACTATTTCCTGGACAAGACTGTGCTGGGAGGTGATTTGTCCTAGATCACACTCAACTGCCAACTATTGGGTACCCACTTTATAGAGGCTGGGTGAGCCTCAGGAGGGTCCTAGATGTCATGGGATCCATCTCCGGCTGCTAACAGATTAATGTCTGCCAGCGAGCGGGATTTGCACCCAGGACCTTCGATATGGCAACTCAGCGCCCTCACTCCGCTACCGTTTGTTTTGTTATATTTGGTTATTTATTCTGTTGGTTTTCCATGTGAGAAAGAAGGTTTTACTTCTTTCAGGAAGAAGGAATATATATGTTTATTATTTCATTATTCTTCTCGGCAAAATAGTTATTTTTATAAATTAAATATGACATGTTTAAAAAAAATAAATAATAATAATAAGTCACGACGCTGATAACATCAGTCTCTTCTTAACAACTTCCATCCATGGACTACTATCCAAACCCAAATCCTTCGTAAGATCCTGCGGAATTCTCCCACCTACGCTTCGGTCTACTCCTCAGACATTAACCGGACATCTCAGCCTCTATAAACGTTTTAAGAATCCTTTCGTCACTAATCTCAACAAGTTTGCAAACCCACCTCACCCTTCGTGATGCCACCACTTCAATTTCATAAAATGGGTGCTTACTTCGCCATTCCGGATTTTTTAATCTCCTATATTCTCCAGTGGTCGAAATTCTTTTTCGGATGTTCTAAACAATACCTTATTTTCGAATACTTTAATAAGTTGTCCATCTGCCAATATCAACAGTGACGTTTCCCATCTATAAATAACAGTTTGAAAGGTTATAATTTTATATACTCTAATTTTTAGATTTAGAAACAAAATATCTTAGTCACTGTTTAAGCGATCTAAGACGCAACATTTTCAAATTTAAAAAAAAAGAAAATTGTTTCAAAATTTCATCATTGCTGTTTCTAAATGAATTGATCTACTGTATGTATCTAATTTTGACTGATATATTTTTGAATGATTCGGCTGTTTTTTAAATTGAGATCAACAGAGCATTGGCTGGCTTCCATCCACTAAACATGGCTTCTATTTACAGCTGCCAAATCTTCTGAACTTCTTTATTTATAATATATTATTTTTTAATGGGACATCTGTTATATTGTTTGATTCGGCATTTTTCATTACGTTAATTTATTTGTTTATTATTGACGTATGAATCGTTAATTTCGAAAGGGTTGAAGAAAATCACTCGTTTCCAACATCTATTTTATTTAACTTCTGTAAGACTGATGCTATCAACTTGCAGTTAGACTCATAATGTTGACGTTCGCCAGGCAAATAAGTTTGTTTACCCAAAACGTACTTCCTACTAATGAATTACAATTTACAACCCGAAATAAATTAAAGAAAAAATGCCAGCGTTTTTAATTTTAAAGAGGTTCTAGCATTTCTGACCCATAAGATCGCGTAGAATTAAAAAACTGTGATTAATGAAGTTGTATATCATTAAAATTTTAATCGACAACGTACCCCCCTTGTGATTTTAAATTGTTTTAATGGATTATTTCACAGACTACGGAATCATTAAAATTTCTTTTCTGACAAAACGTATATATTGTATAACATATTATATCATGGTTTTTATCTTGATTGCGATAAATTTACGTTGATCCCTGTAACTGCAATCATTATCCTATGGCAAGCTTTTTGTTAAACTAATTTCATATCTCAATATTTCTCAAATTACTGCTTAATGAAGGAAGTTCAGAAATACAGTTTAAAATTTAAGAGGATATTTTTGTATTTATTTTTTAACACTTAATTTTTTTTGTACCTTGGATTTTTTTAAATTTGTGACTTGCTATCGAAAATTCTTCATTTCACCATAACTATATGACCGACAGTATTTACAAATTAATTATCCTATTAACACATTTATTATTTTTATTATTAGCGGACCCTTTGTAGTCGAAATACTATACAAAATTCTCAAATTCTAAGCACTATTATCCATGAAGCTCTTTTCTTTCGTTCGATTAACAGAGTTCTTCATTAATCATTATTAACAAGTCAGTTCAGATTAACGAGAGTATACTAAATTATATTCCTACTATCACGAGGTGTATAGTTTTTGTAAAAATTTTTTTAATTAAACATAAAATTTAAGCGTATTATCTAGTTTTCATTATATATTTTTAGCACGTTTACGTTTTAAAACTTCAGGTTTAACGTTGTCCTCTCAAAGTGGAGACAAAATATTTAAGATCTTACCGAAGAAGCTTTGTAAGGATGGTGTGCGCGTCATTTGGTTAATGCTTTTTTCATTACTCTATTAGCAAAGTGGCAATATTTCACTATAACCATTAATATTTATATACGTTCGCTCTTGAGCGGTGTACGTGTCTTGGTATGGCGTGTCTTTACTCAATTTTTAATTATTTATCGATGCATTGTTATCTGTAAATATTCACACTTCATATTAATCCACAACTTTTTATTCTAAGAACAAATTATTAATTCTGAAATTTTAATATAAATATAATTTAAAAAATCTATTGGGCCGTTTCATAATAAATGTCCGTTTTATTACGGATCTACTACTCATATGTTTATGCTTACATATTGTAATGAGCTGTTATTAACCTTATATTTTTTTGGTAATATTTACATTCACTACAATTAAACGAACATTGTTTATTATGCCATCAAAATTAGCAATGGAAACAAGTGATTTTCGTGTAATTTCGTGTAATGAGTTTAAATATGAAAACTCTGTAGACCAAGCTGCATGAAGCAATACTAGCTCGTTCGAGGAAGGAGTTGTGACGAACGGACCATTCGCAGTTGGTTGGAGAAATTTTCAGCTAGTAACACAAATTAATTCATAAATAATTCATTTATTCATTCTATCCAGAGGAGAAACTATCACATCCTCATCGTACTGCAGGAATATTGACATAATGTAACAAAAACTAATAAAAAATAACCAGCACTAGTTAATCGAACGGGTCCTGTACTCTTACACTAGACATCATGTTTCATGACAGACTGTGAAGAAACTAAACGAGCTAGGTTACGAAGTCGTCCCACACCCACCTCATTCCTCAGACCTATCTCCAAGAGATTTCCGTCTGTTCAGAAATTTGGATAATTTCTTTTACCCCTTAAGGGTAAAATTTTTCAAAGTGATTATCTGGTCAAAAATGCTCTTTCAGACTTTATTTCTTCTCAGTAACCTTTTCGATATTTATCTGTTCTTGGATTGAACATTTGATAAAACTTAGGAAAAAATGAATAGAAAATGTGGGTAAAAATTAGGAATAAAAATATTTTGATTTCGTACAGTTTTTTTTTTACAAAAAAAACAACTGTATCGCTTCCATAGAAAACGGAAATTTCATATGAAACCACCTTATACATTGTACAAAGCAATATTTGGAATCATTTTGTTAATATAATTAGATTAAATTATAAACTTCTTCTTCTTTCGCTACCTCTTATGTCCATTCAGCGTAGAGGGGCCTCAATCCATTGGAGCCATTCTTCCTGGTCCCGACAACTCCTCTTCATTTGAGTCAGGGTTTTTCCTCTCTTACCTCCTATTCTTTGGATATAATCCTCATAGAGGATTCTCGGGCGTCCACGTGGTCTTCTGCCTATCGGGCAGGTTCCATAACCTTTCTAGGAAGCCATTCTTCGTCCATGCCACAGACATGGCCAAACCACTTGAGCTGTCTTTTTTCGATGGAGGTCTTCAGTTCTGCCACCTGCAGCTGATCCCTTATGTTTATATTCCGCACTCGGTCCCTCCTGGTTAAAACCGGTAAACCGACCATTCTGCGAAGGTACTTCATTTCAGCTCCTGTTGTCCGGCTGATGTGTTTGTCAAGCATGTCCCAACTTTCACTCCCATATGTAAGTGTTGGGAGGTATATTGCTTTGTATATGTGAAGTTTCGTCGCTTTCCCTACATTTCGGTGGCCAACTATGCTATTATAGATCTGGTAATATATCTGATTTGCTTTATTGATTCTATTGCCTACTTCTTCATCTACTTTACCAGACCTGCTAATGATGGTTCCTAAGTACGGAAAGTGCTCCACCACTTCGAGAACTTCACCATTGCATAACAAACGCACATCTTCCTGTTCATGCCTAGATACGGCAAGCACTTTGCTTTTGGCAATATTTATTGCCATTCCCTTAAGTTGGAGCTCTTCTTTCCATTCCACAAGGGCTTGCTGCAGCTTCTCCTTAGAGTCCGCCAGAAGAACGATGTCATCAGCGTAGAGAAGGCTTTGAACGACGACAGGAGGCAAATTCCATCGAACGATTAGAGTTGGTGATATTCTCCTCTTGCATATTTTATGGATCTCATCCATAAAACATATAAATAGTAGGGGGCTAAGGCTATCACCCTGCCTAACTCCTTTGTCATGTGGAGTGTATCGGTCTTTATATAATTATAAATAATCTTTATATAATCGGTCTTTGTATTAAATTATGATACAAGTATTTATAATGAGCATTTTCATACGAATTATACTTTATGGTTATTCATTGTACGGTCATTAGGATTAATTATGATATATTTCATCGTCTTCAAACCTCGACAAAGATAAATTTTCTTAGTTTTTGAACTTAATTAATAGAGAGATATCTGCAAAGCCCCCCCCCCTCCCTATCTGGGAATTAATTAGGTTTAATGGGAGGATTTGCATTTCAGATGGGAATCCATCTTTTAAAAGTAATCGCTAATTCCATGGTTTTGTGAAATTGAATCGTGAACATATTTTTGTAGAAGTTATGGACTTTTCAACTATTATTGGCTATTATAATATTTTCTTATTAGTGTTTGTATATGAAATATTATTACACGAAATTCCTTAAACATTGATCAACTACTAATAAAGAAATATGACGTCCCAGGTCTTCAGATATAAATTATATACGACTGAAATATTTGGAATAAAAAATTACATATAAAAATGAAACTATTGCAATAAACAAAATATAAAAGCAGAAATAATTTAACATATAAAATAAAATAAGTATTTTTTTTTTAATTTTGAACTATCATCCATAACGACCTTAATGTCCCATTTGTTGCTGATCTGGCCCGATCCCGGTATCTATCCTTTCATAACAAACTTCATTTCCACTCAAACCCTCTAGTTTCAAACCTAGCTTCCTCTTCAATTCCCGATAATCCTTCGAGGCGTCTGAAAAGAAGATGGCCACGTGACCTTCTTAGTTGAACATTCGATTTGAGTACTACCAGTGGGTAGTTTCTCTACTTGTCATTATATCATGTCATTATGTATCACTCAGCCAATTTACTTGTTATATTACTGTAATATAGTTGTAAATAGCAATAAATAAATAATAATAAAAAAAAAAAAATTTGAACTAAAGCAATGGGATATAGGTTAATTTTCATCATTATTGTTATTAACCCAGATACCATTGTTTTATTTCTAAATTGAAAATATACCCTTATATTTTCAATATATAAGTTATTTATATCTTTTATAATTCCGTTTGCTTTCTCATATTTATACAATTAACCAAGAAAAATATTATGTATCATGCTTGTTAGCCTTGTTTTAATATTTGACTTACATATTTAATATGATTCAGCATTAATATGATAAACAACGAAGCATTAGAAATTATAATTTAAGTACGGTATGTAAGTTCCTAATCTAGATAGCTATCAAATCGATTTCAAACATCGATATTCAGTATGTTATATTATTATTATTATTACTGTAATTCCCTTGTGTTTTCAATTTCACTCAGCCTCTATAAAGTAAACATCCTTAATGGGGGGGGGGGAATCCCTAGATGTTTATACAGCAATACATTGTACTATTTGAATGATATCATCTTTCTCACTCTACTCTTTTAAGGTATTCTGTAATTTAGAAAATAGAATAAACATTCACCTCATTTTAATAAACATTTTAATTTGGATTTTAAGGAGAGTCTAATGACATGAGTTAAGTCTGAGTACTTCATTAAAAGCATACAAGTTGTGTTAGTCTTTCGTTTTTTTCTGGGTGTTCATTAAGGCCTCAGTCCCCCCTCCCCCAAACCGTTTATATAAAATTCATATGAAAAGCTAAAATTATACAAATTAAATTTATATTATAAGTATTGCATCTTAACTATAATTATTAATCAAAAATAAATTTACGATTGACCAAACTCTTAAAAGATTTTATTTTAGTGAAATGTACAATGGTGTTTTATTTAAATCAAATGTAGTAATTAGTTAGAATTTAAATATTCAAATGATCAGTTTGAACGAGACTGGATTGTTTAATGAATGAAAAGAAATACTTGGAATATTTGAGTGCTTAACAAAATGTTCGTAGGCTTTATCAATATTAATAACAAAAATAAATATATGTTGAGCAATAGAGTGTACATACATATATATAATTATAATCTACACACAATATAAAACAAAGACCTCGGCCGCGTCTGTTCGCAGTAAACTCAATAACTACCGCAAGGATTTTCATGCGGTTTTTACCAATAGATTGAGTGATTTAGGTACATAATTTGTCGAGGTTTTGTTTAAATGGGAATATAACGACAGTAGTCGGAATTGCTGGAAAAAGTATAGCCGCCATAGATGTATCATCGATGACGCTGCCTAATGCCTTGGCCATATAACGAAACAAAGAATATTCCTCTTTTATAGATCTACAAAAAAGTCAGTGATAGCATATATCTATCTTTTAAGGAAATCTTACTATACTTATTTTATCTTCTAAAAAAATGATAAAGTGCAATGTGGTATTTGGAAAGCTATTTAGATGAGTACAGTATTAATCCTTATCAACTTATATACTTTAGTTACCTTAAACATTTCATGCGCATTATTAGAATATTTTATACCATATAATGCTCCTTGGATGTGTCAAAAAATTAAAGACCTGCAAAGGAAACGTGATGCTGCCCGTAGACGCTTTAGACGCACTAGGCTTACTGATGACTACCAAGCGTTCAGGGCTCTTCGCAATTTGACACAGTCTACAATCAGACAAGCAAAATCCAAATATTTCCACGAAGCCCTTTCCTCGGCTCCCGATCCTAAATCTAAATGGCAACTCCTCCGAAAACTCTCCCTCTGCAATTCAACATATTCCAGAGCCTTTCCTGCTTCGCCAGATGAAATGAATTCGTATTTTTTGTCTGCCTCAACTAACACATCAATATCATCACCCTCCGTCTTCTCACTAACTCCATCTTTCAACCCCGACAATTTTTTTTTCTCTGACATTTCACCTACCGACATTATTTCCTCTGTTCTCAAATCCTCCTCCAGTTCTACTGGCTTTGATGAGATTCCCGTCAAACTACTCAAACTATGCCTCATCGATATCCTACCTGTCCTTCTTTTCATTTATAATTTCTCACTACAAAACGCAATATTCCCAACTTCTTGGAAAAAAGCCCTAGTCCATCCTATAAATAAAACCTCTACCCCTTTTTCTCCCAAAGACTACCGGCCAATCTCCATACTTTCCAACCTTTCCAAACCTTTCGAAAGAATAGTCCAGTCGCAAATATCAAATTTTCTCAAACAGTCCAAACTCCTGGATCCGCTGCAATCTGGTTTTCGTCCTGGTTTTTCCACTCAATCTGCCCTTACCAAAATCACTACGGACATACATAAAGCCATGGACAACAAACAACTAACCGTGCTAATCCTATTAGATTTTTCCAAAGCTTTTGATTCCTTGGACCATTCTATCCTTTTTTCCAAACTAAAGTCATTGTCCTTTTCCAACAGCTCTATACTATGGTTCCAGTCCTTCCTCTCTGGCAGGTCCCAAGCGGTTTCTATGCCCAACCAACCCCTTTCCTCTTTCCTAGCCCTATCTTCAGGCGTGGCACAGGGCTCAAGCATCTCTCCTATCCTTTTTAACTGTTACATCAACGATCTTCCTAAATCCGTTCACCACTGTTCCTACCATCTATATGCTGACGACTTCCAAATCTATTTATCCTTTCCTCCTTCTGAGCTATCATTCGCGTTCGCCAGTATTCAGCAAGACCTCGATAGGATCAGTGCCTGGGCAAAGCTGAACAAATTGGAATTGAACGCAATGAAAACCCAGGCCATTGTTCTAGGTTCCAACTCCCTTCTTGCAACTATCCCCACCCTCCCAACATTGATCCTAAACGAAAACCCTATCAGTTTCAACTCCTCCGTTAAAAACCTAGGCATTACCATGGACAAAAACCTCTCCTGGAAACCACATGTCGCCCAAATATCCCGACGATCAATTAGTTCCCTGAAATTATTCCATCGATCCCGGCATCTCCTTACACAATCTACCCGGAAGCTTCTTGTATCTTCCCTTATCTTCCCCCACTTTGACTACTGTTGTGTGGTATACGGGGGCCTCTCGAAATTGCTAGAGGATCGCTTAAAAAGAATTATGAACTGCGCTTTAAGATTTGTCCTTGGTACTCCGAGGCGTTCCCGGGTGTCACATCATTATGATGAGTTAAAGTGGCTCTTCCCACCCATTCGTAGACATTATTTCCTTAGTGTTTTTCTATACCAATCCATTAACTCGCAACACCCTTCATACATCTATAGTCTCCTTCAATTTAAATCCACTGTCCAACACCATCAAACAAGATCCCGCCTCTCCGATCTCTACATTCCATCCCATAGAACTAAGGCATTCGACCGTTCCTTCCTCGCCCGTTTCACTACTGTGTGGAACTCAATCCCTCCTTTCATCCGCCATTCATCTTCACTCGCCTCATTTAAATCCCTGCTTTTCCATCATCTCTTGGCATCCCAAAAAAATGCTCTCCAGGCAGGCCAATCTTCCGCTTGAATTGATGTGTGTCGAATACTCGATCTTGTTACCTACGTGTTTGTTTATTTTTCCAACAACAAAGAAGATACAAACTTTGTAAATACTTTATTGCATGCTATGCAACTTATTTGCTTTATTTAGCAATTCCGGTATTAACTATTATATTAATGTTATTTATTATTATTTTGTTAACATCAAACCTTTATATATATATGTTTTATTATTATTTTTATTTTTCTAGAAAATTAGTTAAATTCCTGTAAAATCTATTACTTTTTAATCAGTTATGTATTTTATTTTCTTTTTTTTCTTTCTCTATTTCTATTATGTTTTGTCACTCATGATTACTTCATGATTTGTATCATTATGTAGCCTCCTGGCCAGATGAACATTATGTTTATTTTGCTTGTTCTTTATTGTTATTCTAAAGGGACTTGGTCCCAGAATAAAGTTTGTTTTCTATTCTATTCTATTCTATTCTAATTTAAATGAGTATCTTATGGGTAATCGCAAAAACTTAACGCGCATGAAAATAAATGCGTATATAAAGAACTATTTTGTTTTGTTTTTATGTTTATAATATCTACATAATAAAATACATTAGATAGGCAAAACACGTGGGCATAATATGTCTCACCACCCATGCAAAGCCGGGGCGGGCCGCTAGTAAAATATACAAAAAAAAATAGTATACTTTGTTCCAAATTAGAATTATTAATCATATAAATTAACAAGAAATAAATAAAAATCATAATGTTATTTAATACAATTCGAATTTGTTTATTGTCATTAAATAATAATTGTATAATAAAAATTTTAATTCCTGTATATCGAGGCCAATGGTTTTATCGTACAAGGAGATACCAAGAACATCTTTAGTTTGATTAAAAGTCTGAAGCAATATAAAAATTAGTTAATGATTGCAGGTCCATCAAAATTTTATGTCATTAACTTTCACTCTGAAGTATATTTAGTAATAAGCCTTGTTCCAGATCTCCTCCTTAATTCTAATGATTGCAAAAATCGGTACATAAATTTCGTATAAATATACATTGTATAAATATTCATATTGCCTTTTTTCATGAATAAAAAATAAATATGAGGTATGCAGCCTAAGTATACGCGAAGGTGAAATATTATTTCTTAATTATTCGTTTTTTACTAGCCCTGTCATTAGTTGTCATCAGACATAATGATTTTTTTATCAATCATTAGTATAATTAATTGGTTAATCTCACCTATATTTGTTTGTCAGGTTTTTTTCTATTCTTGTTGATGGCTTTTATGCAATATATATATGTATACATAGTAGAACTTCGATCATCTGAACTTCAATTGTCTGTAATGACTTATAATTTACAAGAATTTAATGTATATATGTACTTGAAATCAAGATTCAAGGTAAATGATATCACAACATTCTTGATACCATACCCTTGATAATTTGGGCGACCTGTGGTCTAATGGTTTGCATAACAAACTACTAACCCCAAGATCGCGGGTTCGTAGCCCAGCGGGTGGCCTTGGATTTTTTAAAGGGAGTAAAAATTCCTTGGTTATGCCGTCCTTCGGAAGGGACGTTAAACGGGGGCCTGAGCCTGTACGATGTCAGGCACTAGTTAAAAATCCCTATCCTAATTAAACCTGGATAGGCAAAATTTAGAGCTCCCAATGTAGCGTCGTCCGATTAGCCTTAGCAGCATAAAGTGACGTTAAATGAACAAACAACAACGTTGACAATTCTTGCTGTGTACTTACATATTTTTATTGATGTTTATTGTTCTATCTTGTGTACTAAACAATGTAATAAAGATTTTTTGGAGCAATTGTTTGGCATTTTATTTTTTTGATGTAAGTTTTGATTAACCGAACTACATCCTACGATATTAGTCTGGATAATCGGGGCTCTGCTGTAAATCTAAGAAAGTCATCTAATTATTGATAAGATAATATTAAACTTTTTAATTAGGTTTTAATATTTAAAATAAACATGTTTAAGTTGAGAATAGTGGTTAATGGCTCGCCAATGTTTTTCAAATAGAATTTAACATTTTTTTTATTTCCCCCTTCACCTGTTCACTATAATGGTTTTGTGTAACTGAATTTAACATATGGGTTGTTTGTATAAGAAAATCATTCGATTCATTTATGAGATATTCTTTTTTTAAGGGCGTTTCATCTCTGATCGTCATAAAATTTAATTATAAGATAAAAAAAATAAGGAATCAGTAAAGGCATCGTAAATATATACCGTAGCAAAGGGTCGGGCGGACAGGACCATAATATAATGGTTGACAATATTAAATTCCATCTCGCCTGGGTACGCTAAAGCCTATTGGTTCCCACAAGAAAAATATATCCTGGAATGTATTTCTTCGAGTATTCGATATCAGGATTACACGTTACTTTACTCGTTAGTTATTAATTACAATGAGCGATGATAATAATAATAATCATTATTACACACATGGCCGGCATTAAAATTCCAGAATTTTTCCTCCAATGACACACTCATATACATGCATATGAATTACCTTTAGAGTAATGGTTAGCATAACAACCTTCTCTGCCTAAGATCACATGTTCGCAGCCTACGGATTGGACGACAAATGGTGGTCTCAAGTGCGGCGTCAGGTACTCATTAAAGATCCCTATCCTAATTATAACTGGATAGAACAAAATTTTGGCTCCCACTGTAGCATCGTCCGATTAGCCATAGGAGCATATAGTGACATTAGATAATGTAGCCTGTCACTATAGGAATCATGGTTCACAGCAACGTGAGGTTGGGTGACCGCCCCTTGGCTGCCTGTGCTCCTCCAAGCAATATTTCTTTGCAAGATCGCACATCACGCGGCCTATGTCTTTTCCTAGCAAAATAACGTAAATCCATGTATTTGCCAAAAGTGAAGAGTATTCGTAAGTAATATAATTAGATCAAAGAGCTAACGAGTTGAAGGAGTCATCGAAATATAAATTCCGTGTCTTTGATTATTTATTCCGTAAAAACTCTAACTCCATCTGTATAGTTTAGGTTCATGTAAATATATCTTGTAAATACCAAATCAAACCCTACTTTCGAAAGAGCAATACAGGAAGTCGAATCCGATTTACGAGTTCGCCCGTAACTTTGAAGTCGGAGAGCGAAGATGTTACGGAAGTTATATCCGAGCGGTAATGCTGCACAGGAAGGGAGGGAAAGGATAATAAATTTGATGTTTCTAAAGGAAATTTAGCGGAGAACAAGGAAAGCAATAATTTATATCGACAAAATTTATTATAGTAATCTCAAATATCACTCCTTCCAAAAGAACAACATAAATAACTCAGGGGTGAGCTGTGGTCTAGTGGTTAGCATAAGAAACTACTAAGCCCAAGATCGCGGGTTCGTAGCACGTGGTCCTAGGATTATGCCGTCCTTCGGAAGGGACGTTAAATGGGGGGCCCCGAGCATGTCCGATGTCAGGTACTCGTTAAAGATCCCTTTCCTAATTAAACCTTTATAGGCAAAAGAGCTCCCATGTAGCATACTCCGATTAGCCATAGCAGTCATGTTAAATAAAACGAACACACTGTTGATTAATTAACAAAAATAATTCAAAATAAAGATTCCTTCGAGAAATGCAAACCGAAGTAAAACAGAACACTAGATACCTGTGAAATAGAGTAGCTCCCAACGCAACAATATCTCGAAATTGGAGTAACTCCATCCAATATCCGATATTACAGTCGGAAAGTTAATTAAATGAAACAACTATTGTCAATTCCCGAAGTTCGTAGCTCTAAAATTCATTGCCTCAAACTTTACAGGGTAAATGAAAATTATTCATTAATATTTGATCACGCTTATACTATGACTGCCAATCGAACTAATATTATTTTATAAGTTGATTGGCATCAAAAGGAAATGCCTCGTAGATCCTAAAAATAGTAAATTAATCTTTTAGTAATACTTAGTTATAGTAAATAAATTACAAACTTTACATGAATTTTTTTAAATTTTCTTTACCCAGAATCCTAGCTTCGTAAGTATACAATACCTCAATGCTTCAATCGAACTCTACAACCATGACCCCTTTATTAGGCAAAAATGAATCCCGTGTGAACAATGAAATACTCTTACCTTGAAGCAAACCATTTATCCATACCTTTTTTCTCATCATATAACCTCAAAATCCGAGCGAAGCTAAATTAAAAAATGATATTAAAAATAATATCTTGCAATGATACAACCCATAACTAGTTTAGGGTATTTTTGCAACAATAAAAAAAAAAGATACAATACACAGATGCTTCATCATTCTAATCGTGCCATGTTTGTCATTATTATCATTTGCGTTTTAAAAGAAATAGAGAAAAAATATTGCTGCAATGTTTTATTAATTAAAAATAAAAAAAGGAGCGAGGAAGCTCAGTGCTAGAATGATGAGTCCCTTTTCGGAAGATCCCTTATTAAAGTCCGGCTGTGACAGATTAATACTTTTAAAATCCGTCATTATTGCAATTTATGGACCTTGTGGGACCCTCCTGTGGCTCACCCAGCCTCTATACAATGGCAACCTTGATCGAGAAGAGAGAAACCTGAATACCTTCATGGGTTGGAGTGGTACAATTATTTTTCTCTATTTAAATCCAACATTAATATCTTGATATATGAACGTTTTATTTAACAGCTTTTTATATGTAACGTTTAATTACAGGGGGAAAAAAATCAAAGGCTCATGTAGTCTTTCGATGACTCAACAAAGTAATATTTTTAACTTGCTGAATGTAACAGCAGCTTGCATCTTTTATCTTCCCATCAAAACTTTATTTATTTATAATTTCCCAACGTCTCAAGGATTTTTGTTTGATTTATAGCAGATGAACCCGCGCATCCGTGCCCAATCCTTCATTCGTATCAGAGGCTAAATAATGTTATATTAGGAATTCTTAATACAGCAATATCATTTCATGGAGTATTTACAAATCTAGCCAACAGATCCGTCTTTATTTTTGGAGTTGAAACAGCCACGAAATCTTAGCACAAAAAATCATTTAAATTTTTCCGAAACCATTTGTGGATAAGGTACGAATCGCAATCGTGATAATTCATTGTCCGAATTGTACAAAAATATAGAGAATACTTTTAATATAACATGAGTCGGATACCTCAGTGTGTAGAGTTCTGAGTTCCAAGAGTGAGGGTTTCGAGTTCAAATCTGACTGTGGCAGGTAAATTATCTGTTAAACACGACGGATGGGCCCTGTGGGATCTACAGACCCGCCTGTGGCCACCCAGCCTCTGTAAAATGGATACCAGTTATTGAGGATTAGCGTGACTCGGGCATCAACTCCATAAGAAAATTTTGAATTACATCCTTAAATGAATCGTGTTACTTTATCATGCATATCATTGTAATAACAATGAACAAAAATAAAATCATAATTACTAAATATTTCTGTCTTAAAATCAATAATTTACTTCCCTAAAAATAGATAGTATGAATTGCGGACAGAGAATTTGGCGGTTGAGTGTGATCTCAGACTAATCACTTCCTTGCACAACCGTTGTCTTAGAAACAGTACAGTCCTTACTATGTATTGAACTCAAGTCCTATCATATTTTTTAGTAGTAAAAGTGGATTTTTTTATCAACTACCCTTTGGTAAAGAAAGACGAGTATCCAAAATCGCAAACAGATAAACCCAACCATTCGGTAGGGATTCGTACGAAAAAAAATGGGAGGAAAAAGAATGAGCTCGTCGACCTGAATAAATAATGAGATTGCCCGAATTGACTACTTCATCTCCCTCCCACCATTTTGATCTAATTATACTTTATATTAGCAGGCCTTTTTCGTTCTGGAATTTCACGAATCTGTTCTTTTTTCCTAGCAGCGAGAATAACTCCTGGTGCTTTTAAAATTTATGAGGATCTTTCTAGTTTATAAAGTAATCTTTAATCATCTATGAGGCGTTCAGGATCAAAATCGGACAATAATAAAATTTCAAAAATTGACATTTTCACATTTAAAATAGTTTAGTCAAGACATTTTGTCTACAATGACAGTTTTCTGTCTTATTCCTCATGGTTTTTGTCCGGTTCTGATCCTGTAGTTTCTAGATCATATAAGCATTGCTTGAATAAACTAGCGAAAAATATGAAAAAATTTAATTTTATAAATTTGGAGTTATCCGCTTTTTATCCTAAACCCCTCATATAAGCTTTGTATAAAAGTATTATACAGCTTACAATTGATTCTGTGACCTTTCGAAAAAAATTTAATGTATTTATATGGCGTTCCTTTCTTTTTAGTTGGATACACGTTTTATTGTCAATGGTTCTATCCATCATGTTTTATTTTTTATTAAACTTTGAGGCAGGCTTTGAGTTACGTTCTGCAGGACTCAATCGCTCGTCTCATATTAGTATATGGGAAATTTACGCTAATAACCTTCCCGGTTATGGATAAGTCTATTTTCTTTTAATATCCCGAATTTATGCAATATATCTATTTGATTAGTAATTTTTATTAAGACATCATTAAGTATATAAATAATATGGAAATATTTGAAAAATAAGTTTATAAAAAAACAGAAAACGTCCTGTTCCGTATTTTCCGTGCTTAAAATATCAATTGTTCAAATATCAGTGAAGAGATGGTCTGGATGGAGGTCAAATAAGTAATTCCTTGACTGGCGATAAACTATTTATTAAAAATCGTCGTTTCGATCAATATTGCAGGCCTTCTTCAGGGCTAATAATGTAGGTCACTAGTTTGGGTGTAATAAGGGGTAAAGCAGGGTAAAAATTTAATTTTGTTCATTTGATGTTTGGAGGAGAGAAAATTTGAAATGTTTTTGAAAACCCTCCTGGGGCTCCTCCAGCCTCTATAAATTGGATACCTAAAATAAGAGGAATCTGGCGGTTAAGTGTGATCTAGAACAAATCATCTCCCTGCACAATCGTTGTCCAAGAAACTGTAGTCTCTACCATCTATTGAACCCCTTCATTTTTTTTTCTCGAAAGTAGGTAGTAAAAATGATAATGTAACAAGAATACTGCATCGCTGTTCCTAGTATTTCTACGAATTTCTCAGGACAGTATAGAAACTACTTCCTAAATGTTTCCCAAAACCTACACAGAACACCATGAATACGACAATGGGTTTTACCTAGAATCCAAGTCCCCAAATCGCCTCTTCTGAAGAAAGAAGAAACATCAGATGGGAGTATTATCAAGAAAATAAACGATAAAATAGAAGAGTTTTCCACGGTCGGAGAGTTTTAGGACCTTGCTATTGGAAGGGACAGTTCACGGGAAAATGGACTCGAAGCCCCTCGTCCCATGGGTTTTATCTTCGCCTGGGGTCCAGCGATGTCTATATCACTCCATAGCATGTAAGATATATTTTGTATTAATAGTTATTGTTATAAATATTCAGCCGTTTTTTAATTTAGTTTTACATTTTTAATTAATTTGCACGATAACTTCCATAATTATTATATTTTTATACCGGCAAGAGAAACCTACAAAAAGTAGAAGGTTGGAATACTTATCAATCAACATAATGAAATGATTTATTCTTTTAACATTCCTTATACAATTAATTTTGTCTCTCTTTCCAATTAAAATCCATATTATTAATTTAACTCCGACTTCTAATATTTTCAAGTTCATTACACCTCTACACTATTTAGCGATGAGTTGATGTGCTGAAGATTCCGTTCTGATATTCATGGCAGGTAACTTATATAATCTATTAACTGCTATGGATGGGGCCTGATGGACCTGCAGACCTGTCCTGATGTTTAGCCAGCCTCTATGCAGTGATTATCCTTAATGGGGGGAAACCTGGTGATTGAGCTTGATCTCGTTCAAATCAACTTTCAGTAACACCCTTTACTGGAAACATCGATATCACCCTTAACCACTTCTCTTCTTAAAATTATTTCTGCCGCCTCAATTTTCTGCCTTCCTCTTTTTCCTATAATTGTTACATCTTCTGCATATCATTATTTACAGTGATTTATTCATCATTGTTTTTAGTAATTTATTCATCACTATACCGTTTCACTTTAAATTTCCACTATCCATCATGTTATCTAGAGTTAAGTTTAACAGTTAGTTAGCAGGGAGTCATCTTGTCTTTGTGCTATTATTTATTTCCTAAGACTTTATTATTTACTTTAATCTTCTCTTTGAATTTTTTATTCTTGATCACTTGCTTCCTTATGGTTTTTGGTTCATATCCAACTGTAACAGATAAATTATTTAATACAGTGGCCTGTTGGGTATGCAGACCTTCCTGGAGCGTGATTTCGGAAAAGTCAGCTTCACAACTGTTTTCTTAGAAACATACTATTCTCTACCGTGTACTGTACCCAAAACTTTGAATGGATTGTAGTAGTACAGAGTTTTTTTTTATTTCTTGAATATTTGGTTGTTTTTATTTGAGAAAAGAGATATTATTATTATAGAAAGTACTTCTGATGTCGTACCTGATTTCATTAACCACGGCATTAAATTCCGACCAAAAACCGATTACACTATGAACGGCCTTTAACGAGGCGGGACTTAGGCTGGGATTATGACCGTTCATCAATGTTGGGAGCAGTCGCCGCCAGTTACCAGTTTTCAATTATCGCTCCATACAGCGAGTTACAAACTGTTAATATCTCCGATTCGATTAGGACAATTATGTAGGGAAGTGCGCCTGCGCTGTTCGTCGCCATCGGAAGCGGAGGCATGGAAGCTCATTGTGCAAAAGAGTTTGGTAATAATAGTTTGCTAAAGTCCGAGTATCGATAGTCCTCATGATATCGACCTATTGGTCGGATACTGACAGGAGTGTGATACATGAAAATTTTATACACCATTCTTGACTGATTGTGTCTAATAGAGAATATTTTTTAAAGATTTATTTATTGAAATTCACAACTGTATTATAATAGAACAAGTAAATAGATTGAATGATACGTAATTGTATGAGGCAAAGGGAAGTATAGAAATTACCAAATGGTAGTACTCGAATTCGACTCAGTCACGAGGCCATCATATTTTCAGTCGTTCGGAGGTTTACCGGGAATCGAAGTGGTTTTGGAACCTAGTGAAGGTTGGAAACTAGTGGGCTTCGGACCAAATCGGCGCAAATGGGACATGTCCATAAGGTCATGATGGATGACTGTATTCGTATCATGGTAATAAGCATTGATGATCTGGCTCAGTGGAGCCCCAAAGGTGATTATTTTTAATTTTTTTAAAAATATATTATCAACCATGAATATAAATAAAGGCTTAACGAACCCGAAGGCTCGATGCCGATACCATCACTCTATGTTTACCAAACTCCGTCCACAGAGCACCACCCAAACCCAAACCCGCTTGATCATTCCTAACTCAATCCTCCCACCTATGCCTCGGTCTACCCCTCAGACGTTTCCCAGTCGGTACAGCGCCTATTAACATCTTGGGAATTCATTTGTTACTAAGCCCAGCAACTTTACATGCCCATCTTAATCTTCGCGACATTATCACCTGAATAATATTTACCGGATTCATGCTTCACAATTCCGCGTTATGTAATCTCCTATACTCCCCAGTGGTCTCATCCTTTTTTGGACCGAATATTCTACGTAACACCTTATTTTTGAATACCCAAAGACGTTGTTCATCCTTCAGCGTTAGTGGCCAAGTTTCACATCCATAGAGAAGAGATGGAACAAAATTAGATTTCTGGACAAAAGACGTGAGCTTAGTAATTTCGATACCGAATAGTAACATGCATTTCCCGCCTTTTGTTCCTCTTGAATTTCGTTTTTTCCAGTTACCATAGAGCCTAAGTACTTAAACATCTCCACATGTTCGAACTTATTTCCTCCTACAACAATATCCCCAAAATTTCGCCCTTTCCTTCTACTGACCATATACTTAGTCTTATCCGAATTTATTTCCAGCCCTATTTCCTTAGCAGCATTCATTAAAGTTTGTGTATTTAGCTTTATAGTTTCTTCGTCCTCACCCAAGAGTACCAAATCGTCCGCACCCAAGCACGAATATTTTACTATTCAAGTTCATATTCAAACCTCTTTCGTTGTGTATAAACTTTTTAATAACGTACTCGAGTGTTAAATTAAATAGTACAGGTGATAGCGAATCACCTTGTTTTAAACCTGAACGAACCTCAAACTTCTCCGAATAATTATTACCGATTCTAACCTTATCGAAAGTTTCGCTCATACACATCCTTACCAGATTTACTAATTTCTTTGGTATACCCACTTCAATCAATATGTTATTCATAATCTGACGGTCAATAGAATCATAAGGTTTTTTAAAATCGATATAAAGCTGATGAACGACACCATTTATTCTAATGTTTTCTCTAGTATTTGGCGTAAGGACAACAATGAATATATCGTTTAAAATAAATTATTATTCTATCCCACTTAAAGTTTCTCCAGATAATTTTTAGATTAATAAAATTTTATGTTATTATTTTTCTGTGTCACACTGACACATAACTTCATTAGAATATTTATATTTAAACAAAGATTTCTTTCTTTTGAGTCTGATTTCGTAATACTTATAACGCATTTACGAGTTTCCTTATTTTACTATGACATGATTCTTACAAAGGAATAGTAAAATTAAAAACAACGAAATTTAAAATTGTATCTTCCAAATCTTATTAAGATAAAAACTTATGTTATTAAATATAAGGAAACCTATTTGCGGATATTAAGCTTCTGTCATTTTTAATATTTGCGGATACCAAGGCTAGAAAACTTCCGTGGTATAACTTTTATGGTTTTTAAGATTTGAGTCCGCTTGGGCTAATCTTGTCCTAGAAATCCTTCCATACCTCCTGAATATTCCCTTTTAACAGGGCGTGTGAGCTCTGATGTTTTATGTAGCGCTCTACTTCGTACTGCTATATAGGTAAATGTATAAAGTACGTACACCGTACATGTTTTAGTCTATATTTCAGGCTTTTGTAGACAACTCAAGAACAATAGTTACAAAAATAACAGTACAAATTTACATATAAAAGGCCATATTTTCGGTTCATAATAATATTAATTCATCATAAAAAAAAGAGCAGTACTATTTCATGGACAAGGGTTCTGCAAGGAGGTAACTTGTCCTAGGCCACGCTCACCGCCAGATTGTCAGCCTTATTATGGGTATTTTTATAATATTTTATAGAGGCTGGGTGAGTCCAAGAGGGTCCTTGATCCTACATGATCCATCTCCGGCTGCAAACAGACTAAATAAAAGTCTTGCCTGCAGTGGGATTTCAACCAGGATTTCCGGCATGGCAATTCAATGCTCTACCACTGAGCCACTCCGTTCCCACTAGACAATAACTTTAATTTAATATTTATACCAAGTTTCTTAAACAAAAAAGTTTTTAAAACGATTTAACAGGGCTGGCCCTGTCATGTAATCTTATGATAAGAATTTTAAAATCTTCAATATTACAATGAAAAACTTTGCGATTCATTATACTTTAAATATATAGTGATATAAGTTCTATTGTCCAGTACCTCATATGGTTCATTATGAGGATATCGGTTTATGAAATATTCCTTTGTGGAATATTGAAGGATAACAAAAAAAAAAAAAAAAGGATGGGGTTACTGTAATTAGTACTAATGATTTTCTGGGTTTGATAAAATACCTCTATTCGTTTTAAAAACATGCTGTCGAAACTTGAAAACACACCGACATATCCAGATTCTTATCAAGCATGAAATTATATATTTTTCATGAAATCGAAATATTTAGTGGCCTTAGTTGAAGAAAAAATAAAAAGCCTGGAGAATGAAATATAACTGCAATGAAAAATTTCAACCTGATCCAAATCATAAAGTATCGTTTGTTTTTCTCGTCCCGAAAGGTCGCTAATTAACATATTAGGAGTGGCTACTCCACAAGTCTCTGGAATCAGTCGCTTCCCGGCCTCCAACGGGGCAAGATCTGTCAGTCTTGGCAGGTTAAACGCCGAGAGTGCCACTTATAACCACTGCTTCCTATTTCACCTGTTGTTCGAGCTTCTCAGTTTTCTTCGCTTCCTCTCCTTCTGGATTTATTGAATCCTCCAGACGGTGTTGAGAGAGAGCTTTGAGTTCAACTGGTCGTACAAGTAGGAAACTTTTATTTTTTATAAATATACATTTGTATTTTATTTAAATATTCCTGCATAGTGTTATTATTGTGTGTTCTATACCAATAATATATAAATTTTAAAAATAAGTGAATTTCATATATAGATTTTGAATCGTTTACCGACCATAATTTCCTATCAATTTCTCTAGTTTGACGTTGACACTAATAAGTATACTAACTTACCGCATTTTAACTCATTAAGTTCCTCTAAAGTATTTAATGTCTTCTTCCCTCGGTTCAGAATCTTTTATGCTCTTGTGAACTTCATTCATAGTTATCGATGAATATAATATTACAATATCTATCTTAACACCTTACTGAGTAAGTGTGTCATCACTTGACTTTATCCTGCTGTAGCTAATCGGAGGATGTTACTGTGGGAGTGCTATATTTTTCCAATCCAGCTATAAATAGGGTAGGGAACTTTAACGAGTATCTGACACTGCAAAGACTCGGGTCATCCTCCATTTTACGTCTCCTACGAAGGACGTAACGTACGCTATGACCGAGGTATTTTTACTCTCTATATAAAATCCTAGGATTAAATACCAAGCTACGAACACGCTCACGGCGATCTTTGGCTAAGTAGGTTGTTATGCTAACTATTACTCCACAGGTGGCTCCACCAATGAGTAATTTTTTTGTCTCATTTTTTCCAGACCAAATATTTCATCTACTTGTTGATTTATACAAAACCTTTGTGGGTTTCCCTTCACCCTTACGGTTTTCATCCATTTTCATGTCAGTAATTTGCAATAACACAATTTATTAATATTTGCTAATATTGTGAAATACAAATTTATCAATATTTTTATTACTAATTAAGGATCTACTTAAGTATATATTTTCTTAGAGCGCCAATGGAGCTGCACTTGTTTTATTATTTTAATTTTTTTTTTATTAATTTATTTATTGACCTTTATAACTGTATTATAACAATACAACAAGTAAATGGCAGGAATGATACACAAAGGTATTGGTGAAGATAAGTAGAGAAGCTACACTGTGGTAGTACTCTAGGTTTTTAAATTTTACTTTGGATTTTTTATTCATATCTCTTAAGAACAATTTTTTTTTATTTATAATAGAATAATTATTTTTTGAACAAATTAAACATTTTCATTTCCTACGCTTGTAAATTCTCCTTATAATTGTTGAACGAGCAGCATGTTGTTCTTACCTGAGTTAATCTGTACTCCTGCAAACTATTCTGTAAGTACGTTGGGATATGTTTATAAATTAAGTTCAGTAGTTAACGACTATATTGTTTTTTTTAAAGAAAACAATAAGTAACAAAGTTAGGAATATTCATGAGAATATCATTAAAAATATTGGTATTGAATAATAACCCTATTTATATATGCATATATAATGAATAAAACACGGTTAATTAGGGGTTATGATAAATATTTTGTCTGTAAATTTTTGTTTCGGTGGTTTTATGGGGAGAGATGCACATAAACTAGTATAGTGTGCATATGTGGCGCATATATGTATATACATAAATATATATATTTTTTTAAGACATTGCTAAACTTTATAAACTGAGAAATTTATACTCAGTGTATTTATACCACAAGAATACTTTGTGGATATATATACACTGATTCAATATATGTAACAATAGTAATGTATTTATAACAGTAAATATTTTTCTAAAGGAGATATTCATAACATTCTATATTTTGGGAAGTATTTTTCTAAGGATATATATTTATTACAACACGGTATTTAACGTGAAATATTTTGACCGCATACGGAAGTCAGATTACACAATAATTGTCAACCCAATTGACAGCAGAGAAAACCCTGCTTTAAGCCTCAGTCATAAAATAAAATCGTATCTAAATGGAAAAATTACTGGTTCTCAAGTATATTTTCTTATTTATATTTTTTTTAATTGTTAATTAATGTTGAATTAGCCTTCCTCATAAGAAACTTTAATTATTTATTATACTTTTCTTTTTTTATTGACTTTTCTTCGCCCTACTTGTAACTCATAAAGCTCCAAGTCTCCAAGGAAACTTTTCCCTTTTTTGATCCAAGTCCCTTTGATACTGTAAAGCTTGTCTTCATACTTAAAGAGATTTACTTTATTCCGTCAAAGAAACCGCATAATTAGGCTGTGGGCTCAGCGACAGTCCTGATTCTTGTAGGAACGGGGCATCATCAAACATGCCGAAAGGTTTTTATAAATAATGACGCAGTCTCTCTAAGCATGGTAATTAGTACTTGTGTTAATTAGACCTCGATTAATTCAATTGCTGTTTGAACAAATTAATAGTGTTCAATCGGTTACAAATTTTACATTGTGCGGTGGAGGTCAAGAAAATTCTCTTATATATGCAGAACTGTTTATTGGTAAGCCAACGTTTCGACCCACATTGCAGGTCTTCTTCAGGACTGTAGGATCGGGGGTTGACACTGGAATCTAGACTACAGTCCTAGTGTCAACCCCCGATCGTACAGCCCTGAAAAAGAACTGCAATGTGGGTCGAAACGTTGGCTAACCAATAAACAGTTCTGCATATATAAGAGAGTTTTCTTGGCCTCCACCCGAACCATTTTCTTGCACATATATATAAGGTCTATATGAAGTAACAATCATCGAAGATTTTACTCGCATGCTCTTATTGCTAATATTATTAAGGCCAAGTAATTAATTAGATATTCGCTCTGCTCAAGAGCCTAGTACTTGAGGAACTACTTCACTTCAAGATTAGCAAGAACAAAATTTACTCAGCTCTCTCCTCCTGTGTACTTTAATTGATTTTACATAAATTATTTACATAAAACCATTCTAAATTAATTCTTAACGATTTATAAAATTTAAAAAGTTGATATTTAAATTTTTGAAATAATTATCATCGCAACTTATTCTAGATTAGATCAATAAAAAGACATTTGAAAACTGTTATACACTGGTAAAGGTTATGTTGTACATATATACTTATATAAATGCTAAGGCGTACCTCCTGTACCCCCCCCCTCCCCATTTTACAAATTATATGCGCTCGTTAAGCTCAATTCTTTACCACCCATATTTATTATTCAAGCTTATATATAAAATAATATATTACACGTTGAACACTAAGAACGTTTTAATATGTATAGAGAAATTGTAAATTGGATATTGCCATTATTTATATTTATGTATGAACTCCATTTCATCGTAGAAACAGCCAACAAGTGATGTCTCCGGTACGGTCCGTCACGTCTTGTTCATATTCTGTATGAGTTTTTCGTGAAAAACCTATTGTCATTTTTTGAATACAGGAGGGTCAGGGAAAAAAAATAATCTTTTAATATCTAAAATACCTTAGGGTAGTAATTACAAGAATTGTAATTATTTTGGTATACACATACATATATATATATCTGCTATCTATTATCTTATTATTATTGTATATTGCTATGTAATATATATTGTATGTAAATATTTTATGAATAAACTGATATTTTGAAACAAAAACGTGAAAAACCTTTTTTAAATCCTATACACATTCCTCTCTTAAAATGTACCTGGTGCAGTAAAAGAGATCCCATATATCCTATTAATGTGTTATCAAAAAAATAATAAAAGCCATGGAACTAAAAAAAATTTTCATTTGAAAAGAAATTTAAAAATTAGTAACAACTAAAATAAAATAAATTATTTAAAAAAATTTTCTTTTAAATTTAGGGTAAGAAAAGGCACACTTTTGAAGTTTGTATATTTTTAATTTTAGATATATAGTGTATTTAGTCTGTAGTTGTAAATAAATGGAGGTGGAGAGTAGTGAATAAAAATTAAATAAGCTCATTAATTTTTTTATTGGTTTTTATGCTTTATAATTGTTTCATAGCTTTTGCGGTAAATCCTTTTTCACAAAGGATGATGACTCCTTAACCATAAGTATTTTATTCATTAATTTCTTATAGTTATATAATAAAGATTATTATTCATAAACATCATTCACTGATGATAATAATTAATTAGGAGTGATAACATTGGTTACTGTGAATATTCCCTAATTGCCTGCCTCCTCATTGATTCAGGTTCCCCTCAACTTGAGCTCTTCTACTATTCATCTAGGAAATGGGCGGGGCATTTCCATTAGCGGTATTGTACAACTCAGGAATAGTAGTTGAAATTTTCATTAACAATGTTGAAATTCGCGATACTAGTTTATTCTTTAAATTCTTGAGTGTACTTTCTATGTCTGTTTATATAGTATATGAAACGTTCTGGATCAAATGTGGGTAACTCTGAAATTTAGAAAATATATTTTTTCACATTTTTAGCTCTGTTAAGCCAAGCAATGCTTTATGTTCTCGAAACTTCAGGTCCGGATCCGGACTAAAACTTTAATAAATAAGGCGGTAATGTGAGGTATTAGAATGTCTGATTAAACTAGCGAAAAATGTGACAAGTCCTTTTTTTTTAACTTTAGAGTTATCCGCTTTTGTTACTGAACGCCTCACATACACAATTTCGAATTATGAAACTTATTCGAGCGGAAGTGTTCGTCATTTTGTTCTGCAATCTTGGACCACGGTTGTGCAAGGAGGTTATCCTAGATCAGACTCAACCGCCAGATTTTTCCACCTTATTTGTGGTACCTACTGTATAGAGGCTGGGTGAGCCCAAGGTGGGTCCTAGATCCCCTATTATCAATCTGCGGCTGCTTAGAGATTAAATACAAGTCTTGCCAGCATCGGGATTTGAACCCAGGATCTTCGGCATAGCGAGTCAGCGCTCTGCCACTGAGCCCCCATCTAAACTAATATATTTAGTTTTTGTTTAATCATATCAATCAACATCGTTTGTCTAAATTGTAAAATAATTGCGTCTTGTCCCTTAATTAAATTAAAATAACCGTACCTTATGTATTTTCACAAAACATATAATTTTAATAGGAAGCGGAGTGGCTCAGTAGTAGAGCGGTGAGTTGCCTAGCCGAAACAGCTGGAGATTGATCCTTTGGGATCAGGAAATCATCCTTGGGCTCATCTAGCCTCCATAAATTAGGTACCCAAAATAGAGGAAAATCCTTTGCAGTTGAGGGCGATCTAGAATAAATCACCTCCCTACGGAACCTTTGTCCAAAAAACAGTACAGTTTCTACTTTGAACGGCCCTTCACGATTTGTAGTGATACAGTTTTTTTAAATATCATGTGGTTGGTTTTTAATTTAAGTACTTTTTTCAATGAAACTTACCTTGAAATAGAGAAGAGTTTGACCCTAACAATGGTATCACTTTTCATTTTCGACTCACTGACTGGCACTTCACTACTTTCTATGCTATCGGTACAGCTCGACAGTATCTTCTTCCTGCAAGTCGTGGAACCTCTAGTATTCGTTCAGACTCCAGTGGCTAGCGAAAAATACTGGAGAAAAATAGGGGTAGAGTTAAAAACTCTCATTAATCAAAGTCACTTATATGTAGAAATCTATACATCTCTCTTCCCGAGATTTCGTTAGATTTTAAACTGATATATGAGAGTTAGATGCAGAATTATTTTATAAAAATTAAACTTTAATTTATTTAAAACGTTAATTTTAATTGAAAGTGTATAATTTTGGAAATATATATTATTTTGTCGATGACTGATGCTCCCTTTACCACGACGAAAGAGTCTCTCTCCGTTAGGCCCTGTGGAACCTAAAGACCCTCGTCGAGCTCGCCAACCCTCTGTAAAGTGGATACCCTTAATTGGGGGTGATAACTTAGCGGTTGAGCTTGATCTTGGACAAATCACCTCAAAATTTATTAACTTTGGATTGAAACGGTAAAGATAATAATAACAGGAACCTATATTATCGCTGATTTTGATGGTTCTAATACGTTTATTTTATATTTAGCAGTATGTTGTACACTTATAAAATAATAAGAAAGTAATAATCATAAATATCATATTTGAATCTCTTAAATGTCTTAAATAGTTAAAGCTTCAGATGTAACTTAAGAACGTAAGCTCATCTAAAAATTAAAGGTTTCATTTTTCAATGACCAATAGGTAATGAATTGCACATTGAAATAATATTATTCACAAATTACATTTCACGATAAAAAAAAGTAACAGATACGATAGAGCTTCAATTCTATTTTTGCATTTCTTTGGTTTTTATTTTCTATTCCGTTCAATATGGTAATAGTTCTATTTCTGTGTCCTTAAAATGTTGAACACAAATTAAAATATTACAAATGTAATATAGTACTTTCAAAAATATTATACAAGTTTCAATACAAGCCTTAACCAGCAAATAATATTATAAACATTTCGATTTTATTCTGCAATTATTTATTTATTTATATTAATATTCGCCCTGTCATGTTAACAATTGAAAAATAAAATAGAGATGGACATAATTCAGTTTACTTAATATGTTTTTAAAATTAAGTAGGAGAAATGTCAAATAAACTAAAGAATACAGGCATCAAATAGTAAAATGTTAAATTATAAATATAAAGCATTTTCACATTGAATGAACCCCACTTCGGGAGCAGAGTGACTCAGTAGTAGAGCGATGAGTTGCCATGCCAAAGGTCTTGGGTTCAAATTCCGCTGGCAGACTTTTATTTCATCTGCTGGGGGCTGGAGATGGATCCTATGAGATCTAGGACCCTCCTGGGACTCTCCCAACCTATATAAAGTTGGTACCCAACATAAGGGTGGGAAATCTAGCAGATGAGCGTGATCTAGGACAAATCAGTTCCCTGCACAACCGTTCCCCAAGAAACAGTTCAATCTCTACCATGTACTGAATCAAAGACCTTTCATGGGTTGTAGTAGTAAAGGTTTCTTCTTGTTACAGTAAAACTGCTGCAATCTATTTCACAATGTTTTATAACTTTCACATTGTTATTTTCGATAATGTTAGGTGTGTCCATTTATACGACTTTCCATATTGCATTGGGTTTAAAATCGTGAAAATTATTTCATCATTCAATTCTTCTTCTGCAACGTTACGGAAGACGTAACATTGAAACGAGTTATGAAATAACTAAACAAGATTTTTAAATACTAACTACGAAGTTCAGCAAAGATGTTGCAGATTGATTGCGGATAATAGATTCTACTACACAAGCCTGCGCAGTCTCAAGAGTCAACAATAAACAAATGCTGGTTGAGATCGGTCATTAATCAGAATGGAAGGTGAAACTGTACAGATTTTCCTCATTGACGTGTATTTAAGAAGAAAAAGAATAAGTAGGAAGACAAAAACCTGATGAAGTGGAGGATAGATAGAGTGGGAAGAATTACGCGGAAACAGATGCCAGTTGATAATGTAAAGTCATAATTATTATAGTAAAATCTTATAGTAACATAAGATAATAATAATAACTTGTTGAGTATGTCAAGAATCCTGTATCACTGGCAACTTCTAGATAGCCCTAAGGTGTTGGTAATAATAACCTACTTGTTAGACCAGTTCCAGCAAATAGCTGAATACAACGCTAATTATATTGTTCCAGTTATACAAGTATTCACAGGTTTTCTGAAACATATATTTATACAATTTTGTAAGAAACCTATCTTGTAATCTTATAAATCTGAGAAATGCATATTGAGCGATATTTTGAAATAAATAGTTCTAGAAAGAAAAAATATTCCATGACGCACTTCCTTGTGCTTAACGGAATAAAGTACGGCCTTTAAAATATTGCCGCTAAATATTATTAACGGTAAAAATGAAATATTATTTAATATAAAGTTATCATTCCATTACAACTTAAAGAGCAAGGTTTCAGTGTTATCTTTTAAGGAAAACGTATCGGCTGATTGCACTCCTTCCTTTATTACGACTAAGTCGACTGCATTTCTTGTTAGGAATATTTTCTTGTGATTCCTCATCACCTCTTATTCATCATGGAATTCTGAAGTTTATTATGATTCACCAAGGAAATCAAATCTTCATCTTATTTAATTATCCTTTGGTCATGGTTATATTATGTCATATTATTTAATACACTGAAGAAAATGGTCCGGGTGGAGTTTCTTTATAATTTTAATTTATCTGAATCTTGTCTGTCCAACAAGAAGACCTTCAATGTGGGACGAAACGTCGTCAAATAAATTGTCTATCTCTATTTAAAAAATTCTTTCTTCGATGGTTCTTTATCTTTGAACTTCTCTTTAATTGCTTTATATCTTGTCATATGTCTTACATTTTATCTATTTTATTTTATTTATTTTTTGGCACTTTACAAATACCTAATGATTCGTATTGTTTAGCCTCCTGGGCTATATATTACGTTTTTTTTCTGTTTTTCTGTGTTTGTTATTCCAAAAGGACTTATTCCCAGAATAAACTTTAGTGTCAACTCTCGTCAGTCTAGTGTGAACCACCGATCCTACTAGCTCTGAAGAAGACCTGTAATGAGAGCCGAAACGTCGGCTTTAAACAGTTCTCGCTATTTAAGAGAATTTTTTTTTACCTCTACCCGGACCTTTTTCTTCCTCAGAATAAACATACTTTTCTATTCTATATAAGGTCAACTAGTATTATTCAAGTTTTTAACATTTTACAAGAATTCTCTCTCTCTCTCTCTCTCTCTCTCTATATATATATATATATTATAATTTATTTTATCTTATTTTTTATTAATTGTTATAATTTTTAAATATTTTTATTTGAAAAGAAAAGATTTGTCCAGGACCGGGACTCGAACCCGGGTCCCCCACGTCTCTAGCGTGGTGCTCTCCCAACTGATATATATATATATTTTTTTTATTTTGAAGAGAAAAGACATAATCTTTTCTCTTAAAAAAATAAATATATATATTATTTATTTATTTTGTTTATAAGGATCAAAAGAATAGATTTATCTTTGACCACAATACCATAAGGAGATATTGTTATAAGCAGTAAAGTATATTTCTCTTCCTCATGTAACTTCCATTATGAAGGGCACACCCCAACCTCCATTTCTTTCCAGGGAACAGAAAAACAGGTATTTTTCCCTAGGGATATGAGGGTGAAAAAAAGAGTTACATTTATATTTAAAAAACCGTCTATCACATTTAAGGTTAATTGTATTCCAAAAAAAGCAAAAATGAATTTTATTACTTTTTTTTCAAAACTAATTATTTTTGTAGGTACAAAATGAAATATGTTCCAAATCGATATTGTTAGTTACCAATAAATACTAATAAAGTTTTTTGAAGTAGGAATCCATCAATACTCAATGATGCCAAAGAATTTCCGTAATAGAATATAATTACACAATTTCAATATTTATTATTTTAAAATTTATTATTGTCCTTCCATAATCGAAGGTAATGGTGAACGTAATTCCCATGGTAACCTATTTTTAATTACGTAACAAATATTATCAGCCCTAGTAATGAACAGAGGTCTTATTACTTAGCTTCATTAGTAAATAAATCATAGGATGAAGGTTTTAAGGAAATTTTGCCGTCAGGCATTGCTTTAATCTGTTAGCGGCCGGAGATGGATTTAAGAATCCTATGATAATTTACTCTTAAATATTAATACAAAGTAATCCATAATGACCTTAGTGTCCCATTTGTTGCTGATTTAGTCCGAATCCGATATCAATCTTTTCATGTTAAACTTCATTCCCACTCAAACCCACTAGTCACAAACCTAAGCGACCTCTTCAATTCCTGGTAAACCTCCGAGGCGTCTGAAAAGAATTTGGCCTCGTGACCTTCTAAATTGAACTTGTTATTTGATTGCTACCACTGGGTAGTTTCTCTACTTACGTACCTAGCTCGAAACCCTTAATAACAATTTCTATTTATTAACGTGGGGTTGTTTTTATTGCATCTAATACATTATGATTTTATATACAGATCAAGTGATTACAATCTGATCTTGAAATAGTAAAGTTGTTTTTCTTATTAAGATAGTTGTTTATCCTGGGAAAATAAAACTTCGGTTGTCCCGCGGCAGTTGGGAAATCTTCAACGTACACCGGATGTTTTACGACTGAGCCACTTTAGAAGACGCGACGTTTGTTTCAATTGTCCTTTCCTTTTCTTCCATATCTCTTTTATTCGTTCCTTGTGATTTTTTTTTCTTTCTTCTGTCCGAATTGCGCCTGTAAAATTGCTAATTATTAAGTATAGTATACTTATCAATAATTTTATAATAATTAATATAAATTTTTAATAAAATAAGTGATAAACTTTTCTCCAAAACTAGTGCTATTTAGCTCCCGAATAATTTAGTTGGTGTGATAATACATTACAATTAAAAAGAATAAAATATGGGATATTGGTTTAGTAATAAATTTATTTTGCTGGTCTCTCACTACCTTCACTATCTATTGTCAGACTTATATTTTTTCGTTTAACCTTAAATACATTAATTTTTTTAAGCGCTTAAGCGATTGATTGATTTTATATACAGATCAACAGATTTCAGGCTGGTCTTGAAATAGTAAAGTTGTTTTTCTTATTAAGATAGTTTTTTACCCGGGGAAAGCTTCAGTTGTCTTGCGTCAGTTGGGAAATCTTCAACGTACTGCTTAAATCTCTAACGTAAGCTGTTTTCGTTGAGATCATGTTTGACTATTGACTATATAATCGCTAAAGATTAATGAATAAACAAGCTCAAAGTTTTCTTTATTCATGGCAATATGTACCATTCATTCTATTTACTTATTGTATTAGTATAACACAGTTGTAAATTTCATTGAATACATTTTTTTTTAAATATTAATCAGTTTGTTCCCTTTGCCTGAAATCACATCCCTATTAAATTATATTCAAACATAATTATTAAATACGTTATCACTGTTAGTTAAATGATATGTATATATTATAACAATAGAAAAATATTAGTGCTTTTACATTATATTCCTATGATATGAGGAAAATATAATCTCGCTGAATAAGACAAGTTTGTGTTGTTCTATCTCCTCTAACTAAGACAATCCTGATTCAGATCACGTCAACCTCAAGGCACGTAGCTGGTCTACATCCACATCTGTCTCACGCAACATTAACTTATTGATCTCTTCATTACTTTATTCGTTGTTTCTATTTGCTCTAGAAAAGAGGATCTTATAATTCTACCTCCCCTCCTTGTCTAGAAAGTGGCAAGAAATATACGAGTTTGTGTTCCTGCAATATCACCAACTTTATATAAGCTGCTGGTATAAGTTGTGCTGTTCTTCTCTGATGCAAGTTTTTAGATCTGGGCTGGAGATAGAAAAAACTCTCACGTACCTAGCTCGAAATCCTTAATAACAATTTCTTTTTATTATAGTGGGGTTGTTTTTATTGCATCTAATATATTAATAAATTCCATCGCATAGAGCCAACTGTTCCTTGAATCCAGTAATACATTTCGCCTCATGACCTCCTCCGGGAAAAAAGCGTTTTTTAAACGCTACGGGAGTCAACGCTCTCTCAAGTGGCACTCAAGACGAAGTGTGCCAAGGCTTCTCAATCTCGAGTGTGCCTTTCACGTAGGCCGTCATTCAACGTCTTCCGCGAGAGGCTAAACGCGAATAGTAGGCTAAGAAGGAGGTGGGAAACTCCCATTTCTGTAGAACCAAGGCCTAACATGCGGCCCAAGATGATATAAATAGGATATGTATAATAATTGTAAATTTAAATAATAATTAACAAACGTAATAATAATAGGCATAATTTAATAAAACCTGTACAACTTCACCCCGTGAAGGGTCTGGGGTTCTGTACATGTGGCAGACACTGTACTGTTTCTTGGACAACGGCTGTGTAGGGAGGCTATTAGTCCTAGGTCACGCTTAACCGCCAGAATTTTCTCCCTTATTTTGGGTACCCACTTTATGGAGGCTGGGTGAGCCCCAGATGGAACCTAGGTCCCATGGGATCCATATCCGGCTGCTAACAGATTAAATAAAAGTCTTATAAGCAGCGGGGTTTGAACCTGCTGAGTCACTCTGCTCCCTTTTAATACTATAAAATATAATATAATATAATTTCAATAACATAAAAAATTACTTTTTAAGACATATTAGAGGAAAAATTTCACCCAAGAAGCATTAAGTCTCTTAAGTCAGTTATTTTGTATCTTTGGGATTTTTCTAGTAACATTTTAGCAAGCATTTTATGTCTCTTTTGAGCTTATGCTCTTCTATGTTAATAAAAAAACAATCATTTATTGTAGTTAGGAATTATATCAAGGAAGTATAATTGCATTATTTTGACAACATCTCAGTCATCGTTTCTATTTTACTTTCTTTACACAAACAATTTTTAAATTTAAACATTTTTTTTTTCTCTGCTACTACTAGAAAAATGTAATGTAAATATGTATATTCTCTAGTGGTAATTATGCAGATACTGTAAATATTTATATTCTCAAGTGGTGAGGGCAATAATAACCATTTGTAGTTGTTTCCCCTTAAAATAAAACAACAACAAAAACAACATGAATATATAAATATGCGTGAAATTGTAGTATTTATAATGCTAACAAATATTTAAATATATTTCTCCCAATAATTTTTTCCAATATTTTTTTAAAAATTATTTAATAACTTTAAATTTTTCGCAACAAAAAAAAGGTACTTAACAAACCATTACAAATTCAATGTTTGGTGTGATTCTGTGGACTTAAGAACATCTTGTACACTTAGATTTATTATAGTTTTAGTTTTTCTATGGTAATTCTTATGACCATTTTAGTAAACTGCGTAATAATAAGGAATTAAGTCCCTAACAAGTCCTCAGCAAGCGCCACGTTGGAATGCGCAATTTCCATTTAAATGCTGTTTTAATCACTTCCTCGTATCGCACACTAGGTCCTCGTGTTGTATTGCGTAACTACTTGAGGTTACTTGGAGATCTAGTTTTAACTGTTTTATTTGTTTTGAATAAATGTATCAATGTAATTAGTCTTTTACAAACATCGCTAATAAAGCTACTTCACTTCCTTACGATAATTTTTTTTAAAAATAATTTTCTTCCGGTTTTCTCTGTTTATAACAAAACCGTAAAGTTAATAAGCACTGTGCCAACTTGGAAGTGTCTGAGGTGTAAACCGAGGCGTAGGTAGGAAGATTTCGTTAAGAGTGATCTGGTGGCTTTGGGTTTGGGTAGTGGTCCGTGGACTGAAGTTTGTAAGAAGAGATTGTTGGTATTTGCATAATTAATTAATAACGCTAATAAAGCCACTAAACTTCTTTATTATCAATTTTTTTTATATGATAGAATCATATACTGAGTATAATAAAATTTTGTAAATAATATCATAAGCTAGAGAACTACTAATACTTCTAGCCTTCGGGTTCACTAAGCCTATTATTATTATTATAAAATAGTATAAACCATATAATAAACCAGACAACTATTAATCTCGTTGTGCATTTATTTTAAACATATGTATTTCCTGAAACGTATACAAGGAAGCTCGTATACTCGTATACTTAAAAAGTTATTATGATAGATTTTCTTATAAAAAGCAATTTTTATTTTTTAAAACCTTAACTAAAATTCTTTTTAATATAATAAGTCAGAGTACATTTATACGTATAAATATAAATGTACTAATAAAATTTATATAAAATATAAATATAAAACTCATAAAATTTAATTGTTTATAACAAAAGTAATTTTCTTTATCTTATTTTAACGGCGGAAGTTCGTATATCCTTTAATGGATAACCTGTACCTCTAAATCCCATGATAGATATGGGCCCAGTACATGTTAGAGGCTGTACTGTTTCTAGGACAACGGTTGTAGAGGGTAGTGATTTATCTTAAATCACGCTAAATCGTCAGGTTTTCCCTCAATTAAAGGTATCCTTTTAACAGAGCCTTGGTGAATCCACACACACACATATACCCCGCTACTTCGTTTAATTTATAGACTATGAATATTCCTTCCTAACGATACATATACATTATATTATTAACTATATTAAACATACAGATTCATATTATATGTTTAAATATATGTGAGAAAGGAAATAATGCTAGATAGGCCAAGGTTTATATCTCTAGGAGCTCTTTTGATGCTGAGCCGTTTCCAAAGCCCTAACGTCAGGATGTAAATCTTTCAAAGCCGTAAGGGACTCACTTTGAAGCAGGAATAAAACAGTCTTCTGCTTTCAGACCTCAGCCTACTGGATGAATATAAGATTACTGATTCAGTTTGATGTATAGACCATTTGGAAATTAGTAAGCGGATGGAACGATACTAAAAAGGAAAATGAAATAAACAAGTCATACTTATGATGTAAATCAGCAAGAAATCTGCGAGAGATATTATTGTATCGTGGAATCCAAATCAATTTTATGTAACAGGATCGAAATCCTTTAAAAAAGCCTTTTGCAATTGCAATTATAAATTACAATTGCGTTTGTTTATGTAGTGCTTTATCAGTGAAAACATATAGATCTCTCAAGTTCGTTTTCATTGTTTAAAAATATTCCAAGTCAATCGATTGAAATCAAAATATATCACCGGATCAATATTATTTTTTTTTGTACGTTTGGCTTGCGACAGGTGACTATTTCATGAATATATTAATTGCAATTCCTTAATAATCCGACATTACCACTTTCTGTTGATTTGGGCTTGGGTAGTTATTATTTTAATAATTGTTAATTAATACATGTTAATGGTATAGTATGGGTATAACTGAAAATGTTGTGTTCGGAATCATGTCTTTAATAAATATTATAATTGGTACTGCAATTTTTTACTGAACACAATAAGTAATTAATAAAGTAATGTTTAAACATTTGTTCAGAGGATAAATTTGTGTATTGCCTAACTTCTACCTCATCCATTTTTGTAAAATGTTTACGAAAAGCTAATGAGTACAATACATATATTTTGGAATTCCATACATGAGGAAGGAATTGCATTTCAAGTAGATGCATAAAGGACATTATACAATAATTTTTCGAATAAAGATTGATCCTAGTTACCTAAAAATAAGGCAACATAAAAATGACGTTTCATGAAATTTGAAGAAATCGTCTCTGTACCGTCTTATCTTTCCAGGTTTTCATATCAGTCGTTAATCGTTATCAAGCTTTGACGTTAACAACCATCCTTTCTCTGAATGGTTCTTGGTTTATTTCCATTAATTCATAAATTTAAAATATTTGTGAAATACATTAACATACACACATATATAAAATCGTAATTCAAATGCGAGGTACATTGGCATAGAATCTGGAAGCCTCTTGGTTTTTTAAGTCTGTAGGTTTCTGGAAACATACGAGTATGTAAAAGTATAAATGTACAACATAATTATTAGTTATCTGGGTTATTACAATATTCATAACATTTTATTATACTCAGTATCATTGTAGTATACGAAAATGATAATAAAGAAGTGCAGTGGCTTTATTAGCGATATTAATTAAAGACTAATCACAATGTTATATTAATTCAAAACAAATAAATCAATTAAAACTAGATTTCCAAATAACCTACAGTTGTTACCCAATGCAACAAGAACACAAGGACCTAGTATGCGATACACAGAAGGGATAAAAACCGCATTTATATGCTAATTGGCAATTCCAATGTTGCGCTAGGGAGGGAATTGGTTTTTATTATTATTCCGTAGTTTACTAAAATTGTCATAAGAATTGCCATAAAAAAGTAAAAAAATAATAAATCTAAGTGTATAATTCTTTTCAAATAAACATAAGTGTATAATATATTTATGACACATGAAAACACCCTAATCAATGTTTACTATTGAATTTAAAATATTTACATTAGCATTATCATAAACTATCAAAGGAATGTTACATGTGTACAGTCTCGTGTCTTGATCAAGTTATTTATAGTCACTGTAATTGGTCTTTTATCAACCGTGCTAATAAAGCCACTTTACTTCTTTATTAATTTATTTATTTATTACTTGACTTTTTATTTTATTTTATTTACTTCTTCCGCCTTCTGATATAATGGAAAAGCTACTAAATATACTTCTATAAAATATAATTAAAAAAAAAGAAGAATTTTAATGACTAGACAACGTATAATGTTCGCCTGAAAAAATTGAACAATTATAAAGAAATAAACGGAGGATGGAAATAGTTGGGGGTGCAGTCAAACATTTACACAATAAATAACTGGAACCTTATTTTTTATTTGTTCCGACATTTCGACCCGACCTACTTTGTCGGTCATCTTCAGGGCTATGAGAAAAAACAAAAATGACTATATGCTTATATGTTTATATATTTATATGTTTAAATGTTGACTATATGTTATGTTTTTGTCTGTTTTTTCTCATAGCCCTGAAGATGACCTACAAAGTAAAAAACTAAGGTTCCACTTATTTATTGTGTACATTTTTGACTGCACCGCCAACTATTTCCATCCTACTTTTGTGCTTACAGTCGACGAATTTCCTCTCTAATAAAAAGAAAAAAAGTAAAGAAACAAAAAACTATTACGTTAACATAAATCCGGAACATTGTTAGACCAAGAACAATGTTAGATGAAACAATAAAATTAACTCAATTTTCAATCATTACACTTTCGACATTATGTCATTAACATTTATTTAAACATTAATTGAAGTTGTGTTCAGTGATCAGTGTGTCTACCTACTAATTATACGCAGTTATAGTTGTACTGACTTATTTCTTACTTAATTGGAATACTATAAAAAAATAACTGAGATACAAATAAAACTAAAAATGATTACGTATAGATGGAATATTATAAGGTTGTGTACCGCTGAGTGGTATTATGCAATAATAATAGAATACATAGATGAACAGATTATGGTTGAAGGCGTATTCTACAACTTAATTTGGATTATAGTGTATTTAATTGTCTTTATCATCTCTCTAGTGTTAAAAAGATTTTTTTTTTTACGACTGAGTCACTTTAGACAACGACGGCTGTTTCAATTGTTCTTTCATTATCTTCCATATCTCTTTTATTCGTTCCCTGTGATATTTTTCCTTTCTTCTGTCCGAATTGCGCCTGTAAAATTAGTAATTATTAACTTTATAATAAGTTTATAGTAATCAATAATTTTATAATAATTAATATAAATGTTTAATTAATATTGAAAAGGGAAAGGTAAAAAAAGACCTTACATAAATGTTAAGACCGTGGAAAAATGCTAACGAAAAGCCCTTAAGTCTCTAAAACGTTGCAATCAAAAGAAATTGAAAATATCTGTCCAAAATGTTGCATTTGAGCCTTTGGGGTGGTGGGATGTTTCTTGGGTGCATTATTCATGTTATGCTTTGCTGTTATTCTCTTTATACCCTGAGGATGCCTGGATAGGCGAAATATTGGACAGATATTTTCAATTTCTGTTTTTAGGGTTGGAGGCTTAAGGGCTTTTCTTTGGAATTTTTCCAAGGTTATAATATAATTTTTTAATAAAATAAGTAATAAACTTTTCTCCAACACCAGTCCTATTTAGCTCGCGATTAATTTAGTTGGTGTGATAATACATTACAATAAAAAATAAAAAATATGGGATATTGGTTTAGTAATAAATTTATTTTGCTGGTCTCTAACCACCTACACTATCTATTCCCAGATTTTTTTTTCGTTTAATCTTAGCTACATTAATTTTTTTAAACGCCTAAGCGATTGATTGATTTTATAAAAAGATCAACTGATTTCTGGCTGATCTTGAAATAGTAAAGTTGTTTTTCTTCAGATAGTTGTTTACCCGGGGAAAGAAAAACTTGAGTTGTCTCGCGGCAGTTGGGAAATCTTCAACGTAGCCCGGCTGTTTTCGTTGAGATCATGTTTGACTATTGACTATGTAATCGCTCAAGATTAATGAATAAACAAGCTCAGAGTTTTCGTAACAAGAATAGAGTATGTGTTTCTTGTTGCCATTTCTGTAGTCTGGATTTTATCCGGGGTTTATCTGAAAGTCATCAATTCTCTTAAATTATTTCGTTAGTCTACTTTCTTCAATATTAACATTTATGAAGTTTATTTTAATTGAATTAATTTATTTCTCTTTATTACTTTTCATATATTTCATATACTTCATTAGATACGGATTAAACGAACTTGCCATTTACTATCACCAAATATTGAGAAAGAATGAAATATCATAATAAGAACGGTTTATTTAGATACTTGATATAATTGCACCTCAAGAAATAACTCTTCCCTGAATAAACCGTCTTACCGGAAACTTAAATTCGAATGTCATCATAATAAGTGAAAATCTAAATAAAATTTAAACTTCAATTGTTTTAATAATTTAGTAAGCGATAAACAAAGCATAGATAGCCTAATGGTTCTAATAAGTCTCTCAAATACTTATGTTTCATGTTTATCTCGAATTAGGGCTAACTATTTTTATGACTTGAGATGATGATTTCATATAAATCTATTGCTATTGTCATTTGCTGTACAATATAAACTTAATAACGACTGTAATAATATGCTTTTTTAGGTTTACAAACTGTATGCAATTTATAATCTACGTTACTATTTTATCTATTATTACAAAATTTATCTCACTTTTCCATTTTGCTTTTGTTTTCCAAATATAAAGAATAAAACCCACCCCGCTTCCCGGAATATATTTTTTTTCATTAAAATAGGTATAATATTAAAAAACACTACGTTTTTTACTGCACGAAATATATAGGAATCGCTCATCTTAAAAATGGTTTTAACTCCATTTTACTCCTCAGGGTAGTATCCATGGCCCAATCCTTTATACAGTTTATACAGCTGACATCCCAACTCATCCTAATACTATCCTTTTAATTTATCCTTACCACGTATGCTGAAGATACATGTGTATTATCAGTCAACACCAATCCAGTTATTGTATCCCAAAGCCTCCAATCCCATATCACTGATCTTGAAGAATGGTGTCAGAACTGGAGAATTAAAATAAATTCTCAAAAATCCCATCAAATCACTTTTACCTTACGTCGTAAACCGATGAACTCCTGCCCTTCAGTATCCTATAATAATATCCCACTTGTGCCTGTAGAACAGATCCGATACTTATGGTTGCATCTCGACAAACGATTAACCTGGAATCCTCATAGAAGACTGAAAAGACAAGAAACCGCTCGATGTTTCAGGCTACTTCAACACTTACTAGACAAACGCTCTAAGCTCCCAATTAATGAAAAAAGACTCATCTACATGACCATCATACGACCTATTTTGACTTACGGAGTAGAGCTTTGGGGCTCCACTAAGCCATCGAATTCTTCCAGTATCCAATCCCTACAATCCAAAATCCCCAACGCTCCTTATTTTGTTAAGAATAAAGTCATCCATAACGACCTTAATGTCCCATTTGTTGCTGATTTGGCCCGAACCCGGTATCTATCCTTTCATAAGAAACTTCATTTCCACTCAAACCCTCTAGTTTCAAACCTAGCTTCCTCTTCAATTCCCGATAATCCTCCGAGGCGTCTGAAAAGAAGATGGCCACGTGACCTTCTTAGTTGAACATGCGGTTTGAGTATTTGAGTAAGGGTAGTTTCTCTACTTGTCATTATTGCATGTCATTATGTATCACTCAGCCGATTTACTTGTTATATTATTGTAATATAGTTGTAAATATCAATGAATAAATAATTTTAAAAAAACAAACTCCATTTTAGAAATTCGGATTTCGTTCTGATATTTAGTGTGTGCATTACGGAATAAATTATTAATTTTGTCTTCAGCAGTAAACCATTCAACTCCATATTAATTTCAATATTTTTAAAATTTGACAAATGTAGAAATGTTCCAGTCTCTATAACAATGCATAATATTAATAGATTATTTTTTATTTTATTATATAACAGTGGACTGCACATTCTGAGTTACACAACCGTTTGGACGTTGTCACATATATATATATTAGCCCTGATACGTGCTGAGTGTAACGTAAGGCTCCTTGTTACGATGCTGCTGCCAGCTTGTAGATTAGTAATTGGGTCGTTCAACGGAGCACATGGCCACTTCCTAATCAAAGTCAAACCACATCCATTTATGTCCCAGCCAGTTGTCTCTTCGTCATAAACCATTATTTATCGTTATGTGTGCCCTGAATTCCCTAATAAGTTCACATAAACCTTATTAAAAAATATTTGTTCTTTATTGTTGTTCTGATGTAATACTTAAATCTTCTCCTTACCAATTTCTGATGGTACCGAATCTCTCTAAGCCTCCTGATTATTTAAATTAATAGTTTTTGTTTGAATAAACACAGTCAAAAACTTTGAAATGCTGAGGAATTCAACCAATAATAAAATAATTTAAATTAATTCTGATTTGATGCCTGAAATTCAGTCTTTTCTGTCAATGTTGACAATTAAGCTTAGTATTTGGTTTGTTTTTAATATATTTAAATGTGCAATCCGTCATATTTTGTTTATTTGTAGGATTCAATTTAGTATATTTATATCGACAAGGAAGGATGAACAGTACCTTACTGCAATAAAATAAATAAGGTATTTAGTTGTATATTCTGTCCGAAAAAGGATGAGAATGCTGGAAAATTGCAGAGCATGCTCCTGATTAATATAAGTGATAATGATATCGTCCCGAAGGTTGATATGGACTTATACAGCTTTTGAGCTTAATAGCAAATTAATTAAGCAGTGAGCCGGCTGGTAAACGTCCCAGGGGTAGACCAAGTCAGTTACCAAAGCGTCGGTGGTAGGTTTGCCTTAAGTGTGATCTAGCAAATTTGGGTTTGGGTGGTTGTCCGTTGGCGGTGGTTTGCGGGTCCCTAGTAGTGTCGGCATCGAGTATTCGGGTTCGCTAAGCTCAATTCTTCTCATTTTAATGATTTCGAAATGGTTGAACCGGAATAATGTATAAAATTGTAGAGGGTGTGGTCAAAATATTACACATAAATAAGCCAAACTTACTTTTATTAATTGTAGTTGACTTTGGTACTGAAGTGTTCATGTAGTTTCCTTGGTTTTTTTTTTTCGGATCGGATAATATCCTTAAAAGTAGGCCGAAATAAGTTTGGCTGTTTTGTTTACATGCATGGAGCTGGGTAGGTCAGATGTAGAGCGCTCAGTTAACGTGCCGGAGGTCCCGGACTCAAGTCCGTCTGCGGCAGATTATTTATTCTGTTAACAGCTGGGGATGGAACATGTGGTATCTTGGGACTCACTCACCCTCGATATGCTCGATTGGGATAAAAGCTATGTGCTTTAGCGTGATTTAGGGTATATCAACTCTCTGCATAACTGTTGTCCCTGCATAACAGAACAGATTCTAACTTGTACTAAACCCAAGATTCTCATGGGTGTTAGTGATTCGGCAATTTTTTTATGTTTTTTTTATTTCTGCATACTACTTTGACCCCACCCCTGATCATTTTGTTTATTGCTTAATTTATTAATAACTTGAATTAAAAAAAAAACTTCTTTAATCATAATAATAGAAAAAATTAATTATAATGATGATGATAGCTCTAAACGTTCATCAACAATTCTTCAATGTGGCCCAAGGTAGAGAAATATAAGGAATTTCATCCGTAGAACATAATTTATTAAAATCTTATTAACTCCTAAACAAGGTTAGCTGGAGGAGCCACTAAATTGACTGAAAATATTAATCTAATAGCAACTTTCCCCTTTTCGTTCAGCAATGGGCCCCCCTGAACTCCTTCCCAATATGGTTACCATTTACGATCCTTTAATGACCAACATAATTTTCCGATTACATTCTCTCTTTGACAACAGCTCGTGATTCCGTCTGTGCCAAATGAACGTGAAGCATCTAATCCATTCTTAAAGCATATATATCATACTAATCCTTGCTCATAACGCTAGCACTGGATTTAATCCTCCCACTAAGCCTCCATTATTCACGGATGAGATCCTCCCATCATGAATGCAATGTTCCTGGAATTCCGCGCATTCCTCACCCTCCCCCGTTTATGGCTTCTGTTTTAATTACTCCCTCTGTTGTGTTTACGACTGTATACGCTCAAAGTAACACATATACTTTTTTTCTAATTAAAATTAAAAAAAAAACGCGTTGTTTTATCGAGCTCGCCGTTAACGCCGATTTTAATAAACTCAGACTGAAAAGGAATGATACTGCTCGCAATTTCAGGCTACTTCAGCACTTACAAGACAAACGCTCTAAGCTCCCAATTAATTACAAAAGACTCATACACATGTTTATTATGAGACCTATTTGGACTTATTAAGTAGAGCTGTGGGGAGAAAAAGAGAATCTAAGAAGATCTGAACGTCTACTTTATTCGCCTATCTATTACACACCACCAACCCCTATTACACCTACAATCTATTTACATTCATTGCCATCATATCACTGATGGATTGTTAGCATAAGTTACAACAGATATAGACAAATTCCGTTTCAGACGTTACTAACATAGCGAACTTAATTTTATTGCCGGCTCTTCTAAATAAATGGATGGTTGGGATGCTAGACTATTTCCTTTAATTATGCAGCCATGAATGCCTCTTCCTGTTCCCCTCTTACTATCTATTTTTTTCTTGAGTTAAAGTTCTATTTTGTTATGTATTTCAGAAATGAAAAAGAATTAATAAAAACGTGATGAATTACAAGAGGTAGGGGTCTTTAGGTTGGCGGAGACTTGGGTCCTTGTTGCAAGAAAATAACAGAAAAGGTATAATATATTATTTAATATTGATTGGTTTTTTTTTTTTTTGTAAGTCCTCTTAAGTCCCGATCCAAGGATTTACGACTACTCTTCTTCTCCCTCCGGCCCTGACGGCGACCCCGCTCGAGATTTGTGACAGCATTTTATTTGGAAAAGAGAAAAAAGTTGGCTTAAAGTTGCCGGAAATAGGAAGGCAAGGGCCGGAAGGAGAGGAAGTAGGTATTGGATTTCTCTCTCCGGCGCCCTAACATTTTTACCCTTTAGTTCTGCTTTTTCTTTTTTCTCTATTATTTAGGTTAATTAGTTTCTTTTGTTTCCCGATTGGAATTCGTTGTAGTAGGTAAATGAAAAGAAAGTTTGATTAATTTCATACATTGCTAACGAAAAAGCATCAGAACCTTTTTCTTATTTTTATATAAGGGTTTAAACTTATAAAAGTCATTAGAAATATGAATTCAAAGCGCTTACTTGCCCAAAATTGTATAAATGCTGCAAGTTTGTAAAGCCAGAAACCAACTAACTTCTGCTTCTTCTATGTCATTTACTTTCTGCCTTTCATCGTCGAGGTACAGCGTCACCACAGGATCAAATCCGAGACGTGCAGTAATAGTACTCTATCATCTCCTAACTAGCGTAATCCCGTCAAACCTGGAATCACGGTTCTAGCAATGGGGCGCCAGTAACCTATCCTGAAAGGATTTCTCTTCTCAGGATCTCCCTTTGCTCATTTGTTCATTCATCTGTTACTCTGCAGGGGTTTAAGTCGAAAATAGTTGACTGGTTAATTTTAAGAGCGGTGTGAAATAATCTGGAGGTGCAGTCAATGATTACATAGAATAAGAGTGATTTATTTTATTGTGCCTACTAATAATATGTCTTTTTTATTATCTTCATTATGAATCTTTTGTTACCTCTTATATTTCTTTCCATTCTTGGTTACCACCGCCTTGGACTGGGGTTGTTTGGCTCAGAAGGGAAATGCATGTTTTTAACCAAAATTCAACTGTTGATTAAATATACTCCCTAACATTTTGTTTTACGGCAATCGCCTAACTTTTTGGTAAACATTTTTTTATGCTATTTTGAAAATATCGAGGTAAAGAAAAAACTAAATATATTTTACTTTGAATGTGCTTCTTCAATTTGATGTCAACTTTTGAAAATGCTAATTATAAATTTAAAGAATTTGGGTCGCAATTTATTATATAGGAATGCTGGTTGCTTAAATAAAGATATAATAATGTTTTCAATCAATGATTTAGTTTATCCCTTGAAACTAGAAACTTTTTAAAAATAATATTTTATGATAACTTCACCAATTGTTTTTTGATTTTTTTTTTTTTTTCAAACATGGTTTAGTTTGAATTTTTTTATTTTATTTCATAGCATTCTCATTTTTCTATTAAAAATCATTTTAAAAAAAGTTATAAGTTGTAAGTTTAAAGTTTGTAAGGCCTATCTCTTTAAACGCTGAGTTGTAGAAAACTTCGCGGATTCCGGTGTAATTTGTCCGGAATTAGACGGTTGAATAAATTGGGTTCGAGGTTGCGGAGGCTTGAACAAGTTTAGTCAAAGCTATGTTAGAAACTTAACCCCGGTGGAGCCTACATGAATCTTCGCCGCAACTTAAATTGGATTCGTTACTCTAATTGCATCTTATACTTCAGCCTGGTTATAGGTAGTTATTATTCGGAATTCTGGCTTTAAAATAATAATAATAATGATGATAATAATAATAAAAGTTGTCAACAACAACAGATAAATGTCGTCCATGATTGGTGACTAATGAATCTATCGAGCATACAACACCTGGCCTTGGCAAGAATATTCAATCTATTTTATGAGTGGCGCAATATCACAGATACATTCCAAAAACCACTGAAATGGAAAGAGCATTTTAAAAAACAGTATAACCTTCATCTTTGTACTGAACTTTTCTCATATGCGGCTCCTTGGGTAAAGGATGGGTATTTAGATAATCAATTCAGTTATGATGAAGTGGTCGCAGCCATAAATAAGTTAAAAGACAATAAAGCACCTGGGCTTGACCGAATACCAAGTGAATTTTATAAAAATTCTCCTGAATGCTTTACGAAAGCTCTACTGCAGCTGTTCAATTTCTGTTTTGATGAAAGTAAGGTTCCAGAGAGTTTTGGAAAATCAATCATCTTCCCTCTCCATAAAAAAGGTGAGCTTGGCGAAGTGACAAATTACAGGGGTATTTCTTTTTTAGATTCCATTTCGAAGATATATTCTGGGATGCTAGCAGTAAGACTTACAAACTGGTTGGAAGAAAGAAATGTATTGATAGAAGGCCAAGCAGGTTTCAGAAAGGGCCGCTCAGTTGTTGACAATTTGTTTATTTTAAGCAATTTAATAGAGTACAGGTGGCATTTAGGGAAAAATAAAATCTATTGTTTTTTTGTCGACTTCAAGGCAGCGTTTGACTCTGTGGACAGGAATGCGTTAATTTACAAAATGTACGAAATGGGTTTGTCAACTAAGTTCACTAACGCTATAAAAAGTCTTTACGAAAACACGGAGGCAGTGGTCTGGACAAAAGATGGAGTTACGGAGTCATTCAAGACGGGGATGGGGGTCAAGCAGGGATGTGTACTGAGTCCATACCTGTTTACTCTTTTCATAAATGATTTAGCGGAGAATCTCGGGGGAGGAGTCATAGTGGGGCATAAGAAAGTGAATATGTTGGCTTATGCTGACGATATTGTCCTAATATCAGATAATCCGGTTGGTTTGCAGTACATGATAGGCAATTTAGAAATCTATTGTAAAACATGGAATTTGTTTGTAAATCTGGACAAATCAAAAATTATAGTATTTAAGAAGAATAATAGAGGCAAAATGTGTACAAAAAAAGAGAAATGGTTCCTAAATAATGAGCAAATTGAATGTGTGAAATCATACAAATATCTAGGGGTGGTGATGTGCAATAACTTAAAAATGAAATATGACATTAAAGAAAAAGTAAGTAAGGCAAAAGTTGGGATTAATATGATGTGGAGAGAACTGTTCAAAAATCCAGAAGTGCCATTAGAGTCAAAATTTAAAGTATTTGAGTCAACAATTAAAAATGTCATAACCTATGGATGTCAAGTTTGGGGCCACAAATATTTTGAGGAAATAGAAAAAGTTGAAAGGTATTTCATTAAAAAAATTTTTAAATTACCGGTTAATACCCCAAATTACTTTGTGTACTTAGAAATGAATAGAAAATTAATACACATGTACACACTAAAAATGCAATCCAATTATATTTTAAAAATACTAGATTATAAAGAAAATAGGCTATGTACAGTTATAGCAAGAGAAATAATAAAACAAAACATATCATGGTTTAAAGAGTGGGGGGAAATTGCAAAAAAAATAAATTATAGACTGGATTTAACTTTAAACTCCGTGGATACTTGGGAGGGAGAAATGTTCAAAATGTTGGAGCGGTACAAAGATTATTTTATCCAAGTTTGCCATGCAAAAGCAGCAGAGGGCACACACCACGGCCTCTATAGCTCATTAAATAAAACAATAGATTATAATAGACATTTTAAAGCAACAAAAAAAAATGAGCGTAGTTATGAAATGTAGAGGGGAACTTCTGAATCTAAATTACAAACCATTTGAAATTGATTCGCAAAATATACAGCTATGCTCACTGTGTAATCTGAAAGAAATTGAAAACAGTTTTCACTTCCTGGCAGTGTGTCCCGTCTTAAAATTGTATAGAAAAAAATTCTTAAAATATGAGCTGATATCAAAACAAAAATTAATAGATATTCTGAATGGAGAGAATTTTATAGGTTTATATAATTTTGTAAGTAATGCAGGTCGTTATAGACATTTTTTAATTTCAGAATTTAATTATTAATGTCAAAAAGAAATTTGATTTAAGTTTTCTTGTTGTTTAGTAGTTTAATCAAACTCCCGGCAGACGGTATAAGTACCATGCTGTGGTTGCTAATGTGAAAAATAAAATTAAAAAAGAACAGTTGTAAATAATTTAATAAAGAGCATTTTATATCTATCTATATCTATCTATCTACATTCCAAAAAGGCTGCTTCAGAACGATTGGACCAAACTATACTGAGATGAATCCATAATCATTGACCTTATGTTGCGTCTTTATAAAATTGAGAGGAAATGTTATTGATATTGTTATTTTTAACGACAGTAATATCAACTCAACTGTTGGAGAGGACTGTGAAAATATCAGGAACTAGTAGCAGGACTGAACCGTGTAGAACTGATCCCTTAAGCCATAGTGGAGGGTACTGTGAGTCAGGAACTACCTTATTTTGACCAATGGGAGCCTCAACAAACAGTTCTCTCAGACTCGTGTAGGATAGTTGAAAAATATATGAATGTTTAATAACAACTGCTGGTGGTTGGACTTTTCCCGATCTCTGTTTGACTGCGTGAGTGCGTGGAAAAAATTGTATGCTTTTTTCGACTTAAATTTCTTTCCATCCCTACAATCCAAAATCCTTCGTAAAATCCTCAACGCTCCTTATTTTGTTAAGAATATAGTCATCCATAACGACCTTAATGTCCCATTTGTTGCTGATTTGGCCCGAACCCGGTATCTATCCTTTCATAACAAACTTCATTTCCACTCAAACCCTCTAGTTTCAAACTTAGCTTCCTCTTCAATTCCCGATAATCCTCCGAGGCGTCTGAGAAGAAGATGGCCACGTGACCTTCTTAGTTGAACATGCGATTTGAGTACTACCAGTGGGTAGTTTCTCTACATGTCATTATATCATATCATTATGTATCACTCAGCCAATTTACTTGTTATATTATTGTAATATAGTTGTAAATATCAATAAATAAATAATAAAAAAAAAAAAAAAAAAAAAAAAAAAAATTTCTTTCCTATTATTAAATAAATACCATATTCTTCTTCTTCTTTCGTAACTTACATTAATGCTTAGGGGAACGTTTAGCCATGACTGCCATTCTTCTCTGGTTCTATCCATGTTTGGAGCTTGTTGATAGTACATTTAACGTCACTTTATGCTGCTATGGCTAATCGGACAATGCCACATTGGGAGCTCTAAACTTTGCCTATTCAGGTTTAATTAGGGTAGGGATATTTACGAGTACCTGATATCGTACAGGCTCGGGATTCCCGTTTAATGTCCCTTCCGAAGGACGGCATAACCAAGGATTTATTACTCCCTTTAAAAAAACCTAGGGCCCCCTGCCGGGCTAAGATCCCTCGATCATGGCCTTAGTACTTGGTTAAGCCCACTAACCACAGGTCGCCCCGTTGTGTTTGGAGCTTGTCTAGTGTCTTCGCTTTGTTTTGATTCTGCATACGAGTTGAATATAGTCCAGGTATTCTTGAGCGTCTTCGTGGTCTTTTTTTTTCTTTACTTCGCTAACACCTAAAATGTCATATTTATATGTCATTTCCTCAATGATATAAACTTATATCATATTATTTATATTATGCTATAAAATTAATATCATACATTAAAGTAGCGACCAAAATAATGTCTTTTAAACAACACAAATTAATTTTTTGTTCCAATTATTGGTTCAATTATAAAGCATGAAGATTTTATTTAATATATTTATAATCTATTTTTACATAAGCCAAGTCGTTATGTAATCCAATCCAGATATAAATCATGATAAAGGGATTTTATAGTTTTAATCCCTTCAGTTATGGTCCAATATTAATATCCTAGGATTTCCCCCTCCAAAGAGGCGTTGGAAAATAGTGACCGAATATAGTTTTTTTTCTCCCTTATAATTCCTAAAGGGTTCACTGAATCAAAAACGTTGTGATACAACCAAAAAAATAATATCTAATAAGTACCACTACGTAATATTATTATATTGTTTAACATAACTTTATGCTGCTGTGGCTAATCGGGCAATGGAATAGCGGGAGCCCTATATTTCACCTTTGCAGGTATAATTAAGATAGGGATCTTTAACGAGTACCTGACACCGCACAGGCTTGGGCCCGCCATTTTAATTCACCTCCGAAGGACGGTATAACTAAGGATTTATTACTCGGAGGGACTATGAACCCGCAATCTTGAGCATAAAAAGTTTGTTATGCAAACAACTATACCACGGCTGACATTATGAGAATAATAATTGAAGAACTTGTAGAGTAAATAGTATCCATATTCAAATTATGCTTTTGCATATATAATCTTACATTTACTTAGCCCAGAGTGTATAATTTTTAATTTCAGATTTTTAATATTCTTAAAATTAATTTGCTAATCTCTCACATCGGCATCAAAGCTCAGTTTAGATACATTAGAACTTTGCAAATTGGTTCGCATTAAATAGAGTAATTTTGGTTTATATATATATATATATATATATATTGTTACGGGCTACTGGGTGTAAAATGAACAAAAATATTACTTAATTCAAGATACTAATATTTATTAACAAATTAAAAAGACTACAAGGAAATTATTTAAAACAATTAACTTATTAAACTAATATCAATTTACAATAACAATATTCAACAGATTATAATCTAGGCCTAACTATTATCTAATTACTAAAATAATATACAAATACTATAAGATATTACTACAACTAAATAACTTAACTATTTACCTAAATTTGTACAAATATAATAAAATTAGGCTATAGTTTATAACTACAAATTAACACTTACAGTTCGCTAATTAAAGTCCACCGACCGGAAGACTCTCCAAATATGACAAAATGACGCACAGTTTATTACACTCACTAATTACTTATCACACTGCCACTGGCTGACACTAACTCACGCGGACTGTCACTAGTTAACTATTGCTTATTACTGACTGATACTGACTCCGCCGAAACAGCTGAGTTTTTTATATAGGCAAGGTAGGTCGGGGTGGGGCACTTCTAGGAAGAAGATCGAGAATTGTCTCGTTTCATCCAGGTTGATCGAGAAAGTTCTACACCGTTCTTTGATCCCTTCCGCTTAATCCCACAGCTCGTCTAATCCCACAGCCCTTCTTCCCTCTCTGACCGTAACAATATTATATGTATCTCCTCTCTCATGAACAAGCCTAGATTTTGATATTTTTGTGCTATACGTTTTTCGCCCTAAAAAAGTAATTGTTTTCAATTAATAATTTGTATTTCGCAGACAATGAATTTTGAGGCTAGAATGTTGTTACATTAAACGTAAAATGAAGTAAACAGGGGCGACCTGTGGTCTAGTGGTTAGCCCAACAAACTACTAAACCCAAGATCGCGGGTTCGTTGCCCGACAGCCGGTACTGGGATTTTTAAAGGGAGTAAAAATCCTTGGTTATGCCGTCCTTCGGAAGGGACGTTAAAAGGGGTTCCCGAGCCTGTGCGATGTCAGGTACTCGTTAAAAATCCCTATCCTAATAAAGCCTAGATAGGCAAAATTTATAGTTCCCACTGTAGTGGATTTGTAGTTCCCACTAGCATCGTCCGATTAGCCCATAAAGTGGCGTTAAATGAACAAACTAATTGAAGTAAATATTTGGATCTTGATAAAAAATTAATTCTCCACAAGATTTGTTATTATTCAATTTTATATACTAGGCCAAAAACAATTAATCAGCATTGAACTTATTAAACCCAGTATTCAGCATTTTTCTGTTGTATATTGTAAATTATAATTCAGTGTTTGACCAAGTAGAAGTGTAACAATTGTTACAAAAACAAATAAACACTCACAATATTAATAATAAATCTTAACGCCGTAGACAAAATGGACTCATCTAAAGCTAGGGTGGTCTCTGAACAAATGTTTACTCTTGTCCTTCCATTGTTGGTTTATCTTGACCCAAGGAACCAGGACGCCAACCACTCGAGGAACGGCCAAGGTTTGGAGGAAAACAAAGAGGCGCGCCCCAGACAATTTCGCAATTTAAATAGCTAAGATCCGTTCCGTATTACCGTATCTGTGCCAGTCTAGTCACGCCCTTCAAACCGTTTTGTAATGTCAATGGTACTCCTTGCAACTCGCTAAGGATGTTTGAACACGTTAAGACTATAATGTCGAAGTCATCTAATTGTCAATCATAGACCACACCTGACTGTATTTAATCGTAGTTGATAGTTCTACCATCATTCGTATAATATTGATAAGTATAGTTTAATTCCCTCTTTAAATTTCCCCTATATAATATTTGGAATTGAATCATAAAGAAAAAGTATTGGATTAACAAAAAATACCCTTAACTGAAACTAAGTAATTTTAACTTGAAATAATCTGTTTGCATATTTATTTAACGTTTCTTTTTGCTGACATTGTTAATCGGACGATGGTACTCTTGGAGTCCTAAAGTTTGTCTATGCAAGTATACACCCCACAGGTTCGGACCCGCAATTCTACCTCCGAAGAACGGCATAAACAAGGAATTTTTCCTTAAAAACATACTAAAGCCACCTATGGGGCTGCGAATCCGCGACTCGGACATGTAAGGCTAACCATTACATAATAGATGATCCCTTTATTAGTTGGTATAAGCCTCAATTGGGAGCGGAATGGCTCAGTGGTAGAGCACTGAGTTCTAACACCGAAGATCCTGAGTTCAAGACTTTTAATTAATCTGTTAACGGCCGGTGATGGATCCTATGGGATCTAGGACCCTCCTGGGCCCAACTAATCCCCTTAAAGTGGGTATCCAAAATAAGCGGGAAAATCTTGAGGTTAGTGTGATCTAGAACAAGTCACCTCCCTGCACAATAGTTGTCCAAGAAACAGTACATCACTACTTACTATATATACCAGGCACTGAACCGCAGGCCCTTTGAAGGGTTATAGTGGTACAGGTTTTTATATGCCTCAATTATGGTGACTTGGGTTCTACAATAGTGGCTGATTGCTTTGAGCTACATGTCCTTTGAATTGACGTTCTTACCAGCATATCTTCACATAAATCATTTTATTGTATATATTTAACAAACGCCATTGATTCAATCCTACTCCGTTCGAGTACCAGTAAAAATATTTCCGCGTTGCTTGTGTTTTTTATTCTTTTAAAGATGTTTTTCTCTCTTTTGAGGATATGCTGAAAAAATAGTTTACATTATAAACTATTACAAACTGAAACCTGAAAAAAATCTAGGTGAAAGCACACAACTCAATATCTATTAAATATATGTCTACAAATAATTTATTTTTTATATTTCATATACTTTTATATTTCACCTAAATTAATTTCCTTTTAAAAACTATTTCCTTCAAGTAATAACAGATTGTATTTTGTAATGTAATATTTTATTTTATTTTATTTTTTATAAAAACAGGGATGGTATGAAACCCCTCCGTGAAGTTGGAGCTTTGAAAAGACTTTATTAGAAATAACGTCAGTTCAGGTCACACGGTCCTGATTAAATCTCATATATTTTTTTAAATCTTTATTGATTTCATAGTCCGATAACTTGTCAGTTATCGGTGGAATATATTAAGAGAAGATTTATAATGACGTCGGGTTTTCCGAACTATTTCTATCTTTTTCGTTTTTGTATAAGTATTCATATATTTTAAGGTAATAATGTTGTTGGTTTCTATTAGGTTTATTACAGTTAATAAATGTCATGGCCGATTTTCCAAAAATATGACGGTCTTTTTCGCTTTCGTATCTACTCTTCATACGGGACTTAATTGTCAACATTTTTCCAATCTTAATAATAAAGTTAATTATTTACAACATTTATTATGGCCTTAAAAGATGTAAAATGGCCATGCGAGATGCATTTCACCTAATTATTAGGTGATTATTATATATTTCTTAAAAAATATAATTTAAAATAAAGGATACAATTAGTCAGGGGGTGCAGTCAACAATAACACTAAATAAGAAAAACTTATTTATTACTAGTGCCGACATTTCGGCCTAGGTTGTAGGCCATCTTCAAGGCTAAGAAAGAAAAACAAAAATAACTATAAAAAAACATTGCAGAACCTAGAGAGAATATAATAACATATAGAGTATTAGAAAAGTAAAGAAAATTAGCGATGGATAGAATATTAAGGGTATATATGAATAACAAAATGCCAGAATATGCGTACAGAAAGGCGATAATGCAAAGAAATACAAAGAGAAAGAAAAAAGAGAAGGTAAAATGTAACATACACTGAGAAATAAAGAAAAAGGTACGGGTGTAAAAATGGTGAGACTTAAAAGTATGAGACATTTAACACTTCATTTCTGGCATTTAAAACTTTAAAAACATTTTTTTTTAAGTATGGACGTGCCCGGTTATGAAACCAAACGCCTCAATTAAAATATTTGTTAAGGCCAGATGAAGTAGTAACCTTATAAAGTATTATTAATTTTAATCATAAAAAATTGAATCATTTTTTCTTAAAAGAAAGAACATTATCTTTTCTTATTTTTCACATTTTATTTAATATAATAATTTAAACGTTTAATTTCATAATTGTTTAGAATAATTTAACTTTAAAGGTAATTTTATTTGGTTTAGATATAAGTGTAATATTTGTAGAAAGTGTGAAAACATATGTTATAAAAGTGAAGAGAGAAAAACAAAAGAGAGTCGAGCGGCTTTTGTTCGCTCCGGCTAGACCGAGCGAGACAGTGTCGCCACGAGCCCCTTAGCCGTGCACATCGTATGCTCTATAGGAGCCCAAAGTTGTTTTTGTGAATTTTAAGACAGTGTCGACGCGAGCCCTTAGCCGTGCACATCGTATGCTCTCTAGGAGCCCAAAGTTGTTTTTGTGAATTTTAAGACAGTGTTGACGCGAGCCCTTAGCCGTGCACATCGTATGCTCTCTAGGAGCCCAAAGTTGTGTTTTGTGAATTTTAATAGAGTGTTGGCGCGAGCCCTTAGCCGTGCACATCGTATGCTCTAGAGGAGCCCAAAATTGTTTTGTGTGAATTTGAAGAAGATACTAATTTGCTGCCCACCTGCAGGTGTAATTAGTTTAAACTTCGTCATAGATTCGACCAATTCGAATTGACCCAGTCGATCATCTCAACCTCTATTGTTTCAACATCTTGGCTCGCCCTGCCGACGAAAATCCTCTGTCGTCTCAACATCCAGCTCGCCCTGCCGAGAATCTACCATCTACTGAAAACTACTTCGACAGACAGATAAGAGTTTTCATTATTATATCATTGCAATCAGAAAACCGCATAAACATTCATTATTTTGTAATAGATTTTATTTGTAATTTAATAGAGTTAAATTTACTATCGTAAGATTAAATAATATTTGTTTTCTTTTTGTTATTAATTAGTTGTTGATAATTTAGTTAATATTAGTAACTTCATTTCTCATTATAAAAGCGTTTAAATTGTTCTTTAATTTAATTAATTGTTTTTCATTCTCAAAATTATTAGTTATTTAATTTATGAATATTGATTTATGTTATTAGTTTAATAAAAGGTTACAATCAAAATGGCATGCGATCTGGTATAATTGAATCAGAAGTTTATTTTCCTTATCCATTTCGGAGCTCTCATCGAAAGGTCCAATAACTATTTCGAGGTTGCTCAAACATAAAATTTGGTCCTCCGGCGGCCGGATCGCATGTCATAACTGACACCATCTCTAAATTGATAATATAATTGCTCTTTTTCATATTATTTTATTTGTTATAATTTTGTGTGTACTCTTTATAGGTTTTGTCCGTTTTTTGAATTAGATTAAATAATGGCCCCTAAATCAGATCAAAATAAACCCGAAAGTAAATTGTACGTTATTGAAGGCGAACTCAAGGATTTAGCTCAAGACATATTAGAAACGCGAACTATCGGGTCCAATATTTCTACCCGCCCTCAGGATAAAAAATTATTAAATGCGCGTCTATCACGATTAGATAGCATCTTCGATAAATTTTTAGAAAAAATTAATGAAGCTAAATCTCTCGCGAAAATTCTGGACGACGAATCGATAGATCGTTTTGACTCTCTTCGATCCGAAACTCGATATAATTATTACGAAGCATTGTCTTTTGGAGTCGCTGGGGAGGGTGAAGTTGCCTCCAACCAATCCGGAAGTGCTGACCACAGTCAGCACAGTGTCGAATCTCTTATTAAATTGCCAACCATTAACCTTCCCTCTTTTAGTGGTATTATTTCGAATTGGGTGTCCTTCAAGGACACGTATTTATCATTAATTCACAATAATGCGAATTTGAGCAATATTCAGAAGTTTCATTATCTGAAGTCATCCTTAAAGGGTCAGGCACTTCAAACCATCTCGACAATAGAATTGACCTCCGAAGGTTACGAACAAGCCTGGGATGCTTTACAAAAGAAATATGATAATAAGCGGATCCAAGCCACACACTACCTAGTCAATATGTCCAATTACAAACCTGGTACCAAATTCGATTTACGTTCCTTGGAAAATTTCTCCGAAGTTGTTTTGGAAAGTGCTGTCGCTTTCCGAAAATTGAATCTTCCGGACCCTTCCGGATTCATGTTATTCACATATTGCCTGAGGCTCCTCGATGCGAAAACTCGCGAGCGATTTGAGACTGAATTTGGATCCAAATCTGAAGTCCCCACTTTTGACGATTTTTTATCATTTATTCATCGGCAATGTTTTCAACTTCAAGCAGATTCGATAACCTCAAATTTCGGGAATAACTCGCAAGGTTCATCAGTCAGTAGGCCCCAAAATATTGCCAAACATGTTTTTATGTCAACGGGTAGTTCTAGCCCAGAAAATATTTGTCCTCTGTGTCAAGAAAAACACCGTTTATATAGATGCCCCCGTTTTCGCTCCCTAGAGCCCAATGAACGGTTTAATAAAATAAAGCAGCTTAAGGTTTGTTCTAATTGCTTGTCGCCAAACCATTATGTTGGTAAATGCACCTCTCCTAGGTCATGCTACCACTGTAAAAAACGGCATCACTCCCTCTTGCATTTTCCTACATCAACAAGTAGGTCGACAGGTGGGTCCGATTGTCATTCTTCAGACCGCATTCACTATTCAGTGAACAACGGTAAGCTAAAAACGAGTGCGTTAGCCGAAGAAAAATTATATATCAATACTGACAATAACGAATCTCTGAACGGTTCGGTTTTTTCCTCGTCATCCAAAACCGATGTCTCCACCCTTTTGGGGACAGCAATGGCTAGAATAGAAGGCCGTAATGGGCAGTTGGTCCCAATTCGTATCCTGATCGATAGTGGGTCACAAAGATCATTTATTTCTTCGGCTTGCGTACGAAGATTAGGACTTGGGACAAGACTTAATTCTCAGTCAATGAGGGGTTTTGGGGATAGTCCGATACAAGGAGGGAAGTACGAAACCTCGTGTGTTATAGTGCCTAGAGATCGCAAACAGCCTCGGCTTAAAAGTAACGCTGTAATTATTTCCAAGATTACAGAAAAGGTACCCGTTGGTCCAGTACCGGTCTATATAAATGACCATTTCAAACAATACCCATTGGCGGATAACTCATTTGGGAAACCGGGTCCAGTCGATTTCCTGTTAGGAGCTGATTTGTTCGGACATATCTTATTGGGTAAATGCGTGAGACGGGACGGATATCCTAGCGCTTTCAAAACTATTTTCGGGTGGGTCATCATGGGACCTATACGCTCTCATTCCACCGTACAAAAAACACCCATTTCGCTCTTTTCATTTTGCGACCAATCGCAAGAGAGAACATTGGACAAACCAATTAAAACATTTCAGGAAATCGAAACGATTGCTCCAGTTGTCGAACAAAATCCTCCAAATGTTAAGGCAGAGAGACCTTTTAGTTCAACTCACGCTCGGGAGTACAGCGGACCTTACAAGGTCCAATCACCATTAAAAGAGTTTTCTCCACCAGATCTGAATTGCTCTCATTACACTGCATTACAACAGTTCCCAAAATTAGAGCACCGGATTGACAAAATTCCTTTATTGACAGGAAACTGTTCCAAATTAATCGACGACTACCATGTTTTGTCAACCGCTAGCAAGGTTCGATATATTTTACCGCATATTTGTAAAATTGAAGACAGCTCCTACGCAAAACTTTGATTGGTAATCGACGCATCGTCGCCTATCGAGCTTGGATTTCTAAATGACCATTTCCTGATTGGCCCTAAGTTGCAATTGGATATTAGGCACGCGTACCTTAATTTCTGACGCTTTCAATTTGTTCTGCCCTCGGACTTATGTCAAATGATTTTTCAGGTAGTAGTGGATCACAATGCCCTACCTTACCACCAATTTCTATTTTGCAACACTACTTCTCAACCGATTGAGGAGTATCAATTGAATAGATTCCGGCCTTCCGGAATAAATATCGTCCAGGTAGTAGTGGATCTAAATGCCCTACCTTACCAACAATTTTTATATCGTTGCGGTACTTCTCAACCCATTGAGAAGTATCAATTGAATAGACTCCGGCCTTCCGGAATAAATTGCGCCCAGCAGCATTATTTCGAAACGGACTCCCCATCCGGTACAATGCATGTCCGTTCATCATCGCCATCCATAGATCTCCAAGGGATACTCAGGGTGGGCGGTCACTTTAGCAACAGTCCTTTGCCCAGCAATGCAAGAATTGTATCGTTTCTGACGGTTATAAAACCAGTATTACTTCCTCAGTTCCCATACTACAAGGAACATTTAGCTGATCAGTTAATTTACCATTACTCTAGAATTTACCTCCACCCCACTCCGCAACTTTTGCATTCACATCCGAAACGACATGATTGGGTTGTGCCAAATTGTAGAACTATTTCACATAAAATTGTCCACAAATGTAAAGATGGTACGTACCGATATCGTTCGGAGGATATCATTCCTCCAATTGCCAATCTCCCTCTTTCGAGATTTGAGCCAGCGTAGAACATTGTGGTCGTTTTCTTTTAAAATCTGTTAGGAACCCAATGGCAATAGGCAAAATTCTGACATTTGTACGTTCATAATTGAGCAGCGGAGTAGAATAAAATTTGGAGCTTCACTCACCAACGGATTTATATATTGCCTCCCAATCAATAGTTTCTTGTTTCCCGACTAGGGTAGTCAACTAAAGTTCCATGCATCGAAGGTTTCGTGGGAACTAACATTTACCAGGAAGATCTCTAAATATCTTTCTTTTGAATTTTTGTGCACAGACAAAAATTGGTGGGCGGTGTGTTAAGGCCAGATGAAGTAGTAACCTTATAAAGTATTATTAATTTTAATCATAAAAAATTGAATCATTTTTTCTTAAAAGAAAGAACATTATCTTTTCTTATTTTTCACATTTTATTTAATATAATAATTTAAACGTTTAATTTCATAATTGTTTAGAATAATTTAACTTTAAAGGTAATTTTATTTGGTTTAGATATAAGTGTAATATTTGTAGAAAGTGTGAAAACATATGTTATAAAAGTGAAGAGAGAAAAACAAAAGAGAGTCGAGCGGCTTTTGTTCGCTCCGGCTAGACCGAGCGAGACAGTGTCGCCACGAGCCCCTTAGCCGTGCACATCGTATGCTCTATAGGAGCCCAAAGTTGTTTTTGTGAATTTTAAGACAGTGTCGACGCGAGCCCTTAGCCGTGCACATCGTATGCTCTCTAGGAGCCCAAAGTTGTTTTTGTGAATTTTAAGACAGTGTTGACGCGAGCCCTTAGCCGTGCACATCGTATGCTCTCTAGGAGCCCAAAGTTGTGTTTTGTGAATTTTAATAGAGTGTTGGCGCGAGCCCTTAGCCGTGCACATCGTATGCTCTAGAGGAGCCCAAAATTGTTTTGTGTGAATTTGAAGAAGATACTAATTTGCTGCCCACCTGCAGGTGTAATTAGTTTAAACTTCGTCATAGATTCGACCAATTCGAATTGACCCAGTCGATCATCTCAACCTCTATTGTTTCAACATCTTGGCTCGCCCTGCCGACGAAAATCCTCTGTCGTCTCAACATCCAGCTCGCCCTGCCGAGAATCTACCATCTACTGAAAACTACTTCGACAGACAGATAAGAGTTTTCATTATTATATCATTGCAATCAGAAAACCGCATAAACATTCATTATTTTGTAATAGATTTTATTTGTAATTTAATAGAGTTAAATTTACTATCGTAAGATTAAATAATATTTGTTTTCTTTTTGTTATTAATTAGTTGTTGATAATTTAGTTAATATTAGTAACTTCATTTCTCATTATAAAAGCGTTTAAATTGTTCTTTAATTTAATTAATTGTTTTTCATTCTCAAAATTATTAGTTATTTAATTTATGAATATTGATTTATGTTATTAGTTTAATAAAAGGTTACAATCAAAATGCCATGCGATCTGGTATAATTGAATCAGAAGTTTATTTTCCTTATCCATTTCGGAGCTCTCATCGAAAGGTCCAATAACTATTTCGAGGTTGCTCAAACAATATTCATTAATTCGAGTATTTAACTTTCGATTCGAAACCACAATTCTAGGCCGGAAAGGTATTTCGGAATGTACTTTAATAAATGAAGGAGCTGTGAGGAGAACGTCATGGCAGGTGTACGACGATGACAAGAACAGGTTGTCAAGATCAGGCACCGCCTTCAGGGAGATGGAATAGTGAGATAAAGTTATGAATATCTTTGCGAGGCAGATGGGACCGATATAGCCCGCGGCTGGGAGAACTCGATATAGCTCTGTATGTCGGGGAATTGTCATGTCAGGGCTTCCTAAGGTCTAAGGACTGAGGGTGTGAGGGCTGTACTAATCGATACCGCCTTTTCTTTTCCATATCGATAGTTATTTTTCATATAATTGTCTGGTAAATATAAATCGATTACTTCTGTAATCTATGAATTAAATAGCCATGGTGAATAAGTGGTTAAGTAGAATTTTGCCCAGAGTGAGTTAATTAAACTGAGGAAAGCCGAAATCGTGCCAATTATCATCATTTTTAGCTTGGAACTGAGATGTTATAAATGCAATAACTCCAGCCAATACCATCACTAAGAGAATAACACGATTCCGCAATAGAAGGAGCAACAAACATATTTTTTATCCACAACAGTAATAGTCCTAAATCGGGTCTTCCATTTATTTGGAAATATATATTTCTGTTCCAACCAAAGTAGAAGATGTATATAGGATAAAAACCAATAAAGAACTTAGAGACCTGTATGAAGATCCTGATTTAGTCTCAAATATTAAAAAAGATAGAATAAGATCGTTGGGTCATGTTCATCAAATAAATCAGGAAAGGCTACCAAGGAAGATAATGGAGGGACGCCCGTACGGTAGAAGAAGTGGTGGTACTGGCTACGGTGCTCGAAGAGGTCGAGGCTGAACTGCAGGTTCTGGGAGTCAGAAGAGCTGAAGAAGATCGCTCTGAGTGGAGAAGAACTGTTGAGGAGGCCCAGGCCCTTCAAGCACCATAGTGCCGTCAGAGATTGATATATAGATCTATTTCTGAAATCTTTTATATATGAATTTTCTATATATTTCCAAAAGTTTATTTACTTATTTCAATCTTAAAATTTCATATTTGAATCACTTGATTATCTCCTTAGGTTTAATACTAAATTGATGTAAGATAAGCAAGGTTGAAATAATAAGAACTTTTCAATGATAATAAACCCTCTACGCTGAAAAATCCTGTACAATCTGCCCGTACAACCATTGTCTTAGAAACGGTACAGTCTCTACCATACACTGAATCCAAGACTCTTCATGTGTTCTTTGATCAAATATATCTAGCTTTTTCTGACCACCTCTGGAAGTGCGATCCCCATTTCACTTGAATTCATTTTATATGTTCGTCTTGTTCATCACAAAACAAAAGTTCGAAGTAAACCATTCACTGGGGATTATTCAGAATAACGTTTTAATAGAAGTTTTATTTTACGCATACTATTCAGAACTTCGCAAGGACGAAGGGAATGATCCAGGATTGGGCTATTTGTATTGAGCAAGAGAGAAGGAAGGAGAGAGGGCGATGAAGAGAGAGGGGGGAAGCGACAGAAAGTCATTAGCCACCACCGGCTGGATAAGAGCATGACAAACGACATCGATCTCTTCTGACAAATTGACCCAAGTCCCATCTTCTCTCTGCCTCGTTCCATCTACATCCCAACCCCCATCTCGGGCAATCCGAGTTTATATTAGGAATGAGAGGAATTAATATACCTAACTGATCGAGTAAAGCAAGCAGAACTAGAGTACATAATATTTGTTTGTATATTCCGAACAAGAAAAGACAAGAGATCATCATATTTACTCCTAGTGTAAGTTCAGGTACTCAACCAAAGCTAAGGTACTTCCTAGATCAGTACTTATTTCCTGATTTGCAGATCTGTCCAAAATTATAAGTAGAAAAATCATTCTTTTAATTCAACGATTTTTTTTCCAAGATCCTGTTACTAGCAACGGTGTTTACAATATTATGAATATTAAAATAAGTCCGTCAAGTGTTACTGACTGAACAGTTAGAGTAAACACTTATCTGGTCTCTCAGGGCCAGTATCAGAAAAGATATAAAAAGAGACAGTGGTTGGCAAGACGGAAGAGAGTGGAGATGGCGGAGGATCTCATGAAAGACGTTGCTCATGTATAACACTCACTTATAACAGAAGGGGTATTTTCGTAAATACAATCATATTTTATTTAACCAAGATTAACATGTAATGAAAGATAAGATATTTTAACCGATGTTAAAGGATGTAAACTTATTAATACAACTCCTTTGGAAAAGATAGGGATATATATTTTGTTTAATAATTATATAATATTATCTATACATATAAAATGCTTTGGCCTGAATGACTGACGGATCAACGCACAGCCTAAACCGATCCTAGAGACCTGAAACTTGGAGGGTGTGTTCTTTGTATGACGTAGGCATCCGATAAGAAATAATTTTCCGAAATTCTACCCCCAAGGGGGTGAAAAAGGAGGGCAAAGTTTGTATGCTAGCTCAAGTGTCTCTAACTCGCAAAATCTACTTATTTTCGCTGAACAAAACAAATCAAGTAATATAGTTCACTTCTCGCCGTTAAAATACTGAAAGGTAACGGAAGGATTTTATTTATATAGAAGCCGTAGTCTTTACTATTTGTAAATTGTACTTTCATATAATAAAGGAGGTTCAGAAAAAAAAAAAAAAAAAAGCTCACTTCTCTGTCACTTGATCCCGCTAAACGGTCCCTCACCGTTTTGTATTGTATAACGTCAGCGGCCTCGTGCCGGTTCGAGTAAAAACCGCCTTCAGCGATGATCGTCACGATGTCATTAAAATGTATTAAGAACAAAAACTATTAAAAATATTGTCTATATAATTGTAATCATAATTTTTGAAAAAATATATGACGTAACTTTTCGCAAAGCTATGTACTCCTGACATAACATTTCACGAGACCAAAATAAATAATGTGAACTTCTTTGAAGTCTCCAACAACTGGCCGTTGCAAAGTAGTAAAGCTGATATTTTAAAAATGACATAGTTCCATCAATCCGTAAATTGTATTATCAAGTTGTAAAACGTATTAATTTTTGTTAAAATATTGGAGCGCAAAATATATGGATGTGCTTAGAACCGTTCATTGAATCAAACTAACTTGCTCTATTTGGCATATTTTCTTCATTAATAGTCAAGATATAGTGACGGAAATGTATTAGGTATCGTGAACAAGAACAATTTAATAATGTTTATATAACATTGCTCTATATAAATTTGAAAAACTAAGTACTTCTTTCATAATTTAAAAAAAATATAACATGATTTTTTTTTTATAACTTAGTTATATTTCGGTGATAATTTTTTATTTGGCAAAAACATTTAACTTATGAGGAAAAAAAATAAGTCTTCAACAACTGGTCATGGTCAGGAAGTAAAACCGATAACCTAAAAATGACGTACTTCAATCAAACCTTTTTTCGATTTTATTATGTTGTTGTAAAACGTAAGATTTATTGTCTATTATATGTAGGGACTGTAAATTGAATCGAACTAAGTAGATATCTTTGGGACATTTTTATTTTGTGAATATCATAATATTTTAGCTGAAGTGTATTTATGTGTTGTGAACAGAAACATTTAAAAATAATGTTTACATAAAATAAAATAAAAATCTATATGCTTCTGTCCTAATTTAAAAAAAAAAAAGTACTGTCATAATTTTTTTTCTAAATATGTAACATGATTTAAAAAAACTATATACTTCTGCCATAACTGATTAAAAAGGAAAATGATAACTTAAACTTCTCTGAAGCCTCCAACAACTGGTCTGGGCCAAATATAGAAGCTGATAACTTAAAAATTGACGAACCTAAATCAAACCGTGAACTATCTCGTTATCAAATTTAAATTAATTCAAAAAATAAAACTTTTTTTTTAATTTATTGCAAACAAATTATTGCTTTTTGTAGGTAGGAATTATACATTGAATCAAAAAGTTATTTTTGGCATAGTTTATTTAGTGAACATCATTATCAAAAATCCTAAGAGTAATGATTGAGGTGATTTTTTTAGAACCTTAAAGGTTTTATTTATTATTTAATTTTAAACAGCTAATAGTTATTTTTATTATTTATTTATAATGTTTTGTTGATTTTTAAAGCTAAAACGGTAATGTATATCAATCCCAACGATTAAATCAGATACAAGCGAAGGATACTTACTACGCATTTCGCTCCTAGCTCGTTTCAAAAGAGTCACGACCATTCTTCAACTCTTGTTTCCTTTACATTCCATTGAAGGCCAAACCTTCTTCTTTTTATAGCGGCAAGGACCTCAGCATTCCGCCATGGCGCTTAGCAGGTGTTCTCCTGCTTCTTTTATTCTTGATACAGGATTTTAAAAATTCCAAGCAGGTGTTTGTAAAAGGTCCGCTCAAAATAAAGGGATGTTCTTAATTACGGCGATATAAATTCAAATACTAATCTGATTATTTCTCCTGTTGTTTATCTAACAGAATCAAATATTCAATTTTTTTATAAATCATTCAAATATATAAGTGACGGTTTTATTAAAAGCAATAAAATCAATTGTTGTATTTCATATTATGGGATCAATAGATATATTTTATTATTGCTCTTATAAAACAAATATTATTTAAACTGAAATATTTAGAGCTAAGCTGAAAAATTAATTCTTTAATAGACCATTTTTATTCAAAGAAGAGACATTTAATATTCAAATTATAATTGCTATGACTTAGGCAAATCTTGTTTACTTTACTTCCTCGTGTTTTTTCTCTTAATATTTATCTAGGTTTAGTTTTAAATTTCCGACTATGCATCTGCTTTATTATGCCCTAAGCCAGCCATCCGTTTCTTGTTTTATTGCATTCCATATAACATTAGGCGTGTTTATTTTATTTGATTAATATGTACATTAACCATCATTTTGTAATTTAAATTTAATCGAACTACTCAAACGAATCCCAAATTATTTATTTATTTACGAACTCCTTATTAACTCTGTAATACATTCTATTTTTTGTCAATTTTTATTATTTCTACACCCTAATATTTATAAAACAAAATAACTAAGTAAAATTCATGACCAAAATCGACTAATTTTATCCGCTTATTATTTAAACAATTTTTATTAAAGCTTAGTAATTGATAATACTGCACAGTTAAAGTGGAATTATATACAAAATGTGCTAGTTTCATTCCGGCAAAGCTTAGCACTACGAAGAATAATATTTATATCTCAGCAGAAATATATGTTTAAATATATGATAAGGAAAACAAATTTACTAGCTTATATCTCTTTGTCCATGCTAGCGTATCAACGGAACCGATTGAATTACACAATCACTTTAATAAGTCGGAAATCGCTGTTAAGTAAATAATGGATTAGTTTATAAAGTAATATTTCGGAAGCCTGGATACTTGCTTGGTCAAAATATCTCTCTAGCAAATATTTAATCGATAAGACTATACAAATATAAAAATGTAGTTTGCATGTAGAAAAAGAACGTATGAGCTAAAAAAAAATATTAGGATAAGTTAAAAAACTGAAAATTTTAATTGGAATAATATTGTATTACCGTATAAATTGTTTTTGCATTATTCGAATTTTTCATTGGCTCAGAGAATAGCACTATGAAATTTACATTAAATGAATAATGATTAAAATTCACCTATAGTTTGTTTGCTTATCTATTTGACGCCATTTTATGCTGCAATGGCTAATCGGATGATTCTACAGTCTGAGTTTTAAATGTCGACTATCCGGGTGTATTAGTTTAGGAATCTTTAACGAGTACCAGTGGCTTATACATCTCCTCGGAAGGACGGCGTAACAAAGGATTTTGTACTCTCATTAAAAAATTCTTAGACCACCCCCTGTGATGCGAACCCACGATCTTGAGTACAGTATGTTGTTATGCTAACAAGTACATCTCAATTGACCTCTACAATGGTTATTTTAATTATTTAAATTAATAACTATTTCATCCAAATCATAGTGATCTTTCCAGTCAAATCGTATAAGACGTTTTTCCAATTCAATTGTACTATAACATTACTCATCTTGTGCATGGTTATTCTCAAAATTTCTGGCTGGTTGCATTTTACATACTTTCTCCTTTTACCTCAATTCGTGTCTTGTATTTTTGGATTATCTTTTTTTTCATATATCCTAATAATTATTTTAATTTTCTACGTTGCTATAACACTGCTACACGGACTGACTGTTCCTGAGATCTTCTTCTGGTCTGTTAGTTGATTCCTCTCCGACCAGCGACCGCAAACCGTATTTGGTAATTTGCATTTCCCTACCTCCGTGTTCCTAAAGTATAGGGGCTCCCAAAGGTCTCGTTGAAGGGATGACCTGGGCTTACTGATTGTCCCCGATCCCCGGGCATATCCCTTCGTGCATGGGGTAACTGAATGTGTATATGCTAATACTAACATTTTTTCGTTAACTTTATGAATTAGACACGATAGTTACCTAGTAAAAAAAGATAGGAAAGACATGTGATTTTTATCAGAAATTCGAGTTAATTTTAATGTTCGAAACGAATAAATAATAATTATGCTCACCTTTCTCAATGCTAATTTTACAACCCATAAATAAGCTATAAATTAGTGAATTGAGTTCAACATCATAGCAACATAGTGAGAAATATTAAGATGAGGTAAGAAATAATTAATTTACTTACAATGGCAAATAAAACATTAAATATCTCCACACTACTTTGTTATCTCGAGGATTCCTTTTTTCGCTCAGTCTTCGCTTCACGTTGACGCTGTCCACGTTATTACAGAAAGCACACAATTTATAGTTTTAGTGTTTTTAGTAATGAAGTGAACGAATTCAATCAATAATTATATCTATCCAATGTTTGGTAACACATGATTTAATAAAAAAAAAAACTAGTAAAACATTGTCTACAAAAAAAAAAGGTTAAATTCAAAGTCTTTATAATAATAATATTAAGGGTTAGTGAAGTTCCATACAGTAAAATTAACATTATTTATTTAATGTAAATATTAAATTCGAACTTCCCTTACGTATTTGCCTATTTTTCAATAGAGTCCAAGTATGACATTGTTGGGCGTCCTCGTGGTCTTCTACCCTCAGGGATGCAGTCCATCGTTTTCAACGGGTCCTCATGGTCATCCATGGCTAAATGCCCATTTGTGACTCCAGTTCTTTCGCCGAGTTCCTCCCTGATCATTTTATTGCGAACCTGACCCTCCTTGTTTTTTCCCACAAATCTCTATAAGAAATTTCATCTGTGTAGCGGTGACTCTAATCTGTTTACTTTTCAGTATCCAACTTTCAGCGCGATAAGAGTATAAGAACGTATACTGATTTAAAGATGTAAAGCTTCACTTTTCAACTAACTTTAGTTTCCCAATCTTACAGATCTTGTTGTAAACCATGTTTGCTTTACTTAATCTGTTTGAAATTTATAATCCTATCCAATTCTGTTTCGAAGTAGGTAAGGTCCTCGACTGTTTCCGTCTCTTCTACGTTGCAGTATGTATGGATTTCTTCTTGTACACTTTCCTACTTGTAGGCGTTATTGGCGTTGATCTCCATTTCTTATTTTCGGAGCTCTTTATCACATACAGTCACTGCTTGCAGCAACTTATCTGCGGAGTTTGCAATGAGAACGACATGCACATTAACTTGAGAGCATATTAGGATTTAGGAATGTTGTTCCATTACTTTGGGCGTCATTTTATAACACGTCTAATCAATTAAGATTTTTAGTAAATACATAAATAATATATTCATACATGTATAAATATATATTTATGTATATATACATAAAGATACACCAGCTATTGGCTCTCTTTCAAAGTTATCAGAAGTGGCTATTGTCTTCAATATTTTGTCGAGGATCTATTCTTATCAAGAATGGACACCCTTTCTAGTGACTCGCTAAAAACTAGGCTAAAGATTTTGAAATAGCACTTTCATCATAAGCAATTGTAATTTATTTTAAATGACTTATTATGAAATTATGTTATTGAATATATTCCATGTTTAGAAGTATTTTTAAATTCATATTTGAATGTAATGTTGGAGATGAAGATTCGTGTACAGTTCGTATATAGTATTACTTAGCGTAGCATTAACTAATATTATTTGAATAAAATAGTAAATCTATTAACAATTCACATTACCTAATCATTCAATAAACTTATACGCCTTAATTATTTTTCTTCGAAGTTTGTTCGGGTTTAAAACAAAGGGAATTCCCATTGGGCTGCACAAATTAAATTATGTTTGAAAAATTTAAACCATAGATGGTATATGTATTCGGCGGAGATGCGTCAATAAGTCGTAAGATAAAATTATAGGGATGCCAAATTATAGTTCAAAAATACAATTTCAAATCAAATTAAACACAAAATCTGATGGTAAACTAGTTTTAATCAAAAAAATTTAAATTCAAATTAGGCATTCTTATCTTTAAAAAAGCGTAATATTGAATTTTTGACAACGTTGATAAAATGGTTGTATCTTGACCGTCGGTTTCGGCCATGCTGAATCGAATATATAACCTAAATTGATATTGCTTACGTTTTTTAAATCAATCGATGAAAATTCGTTAGAAAGCACTGTTTCGTAGTTATAAATCCAGAACAGATAAAAGGAAAATATAAATAGGAAATAGGAAAATAGCATATGTGATTGGACGCCACTTTGTGGAAAATACAGGAAGTTTCCTAGTATAGACTGTATTTTAGATTTTTTTCCAGGACAGAATTAAATGGAATAGTGTGAAATTATTATAGTTTAATGAACATTTGTGTGAAATTATTCCCATTTCTCTACACGGGCTCCCGCATTAATGCCATTACTGAATACGAGAAAACAATCGGGTGACTTGTGGTGTATGGGTTAGCACAACCTTCTTTGACGTAGGTCGCGGGTTCGCAGCCGGCAGAGGGCACTAGGTCTTTTCGTTTTTCTTGCTCTATAGTTTCTGGAGAGGACATATCTTTAACTTTTTCCTGATTATTTCATCCCTGATGAGATCTGTTCTTGTTTTTCCTACTGCCCTTCCTTGAGTCCTCACCAAAGCTGCCCTGGCCATGGAGTTTTTCTATCAAGACCCAGCTCTCAGCTCCATAAGAAGGACTGGAGGTTTTACCTTGTAGCTGGACACACTTCTCTGTTTCCGATTATTGAATTCTTATATGCAAATGATGAGCAACGAAAGTAAAAGAAAACACGAAGCCGTTACTGAGGTACTACAATAAGAAAATTCTCGAGTTAAGTAATGAATGTATTCATTGTGTTAGATTAGTAAATCACATATACTCAATAATAAATTTACCAAAAGAAAATAACAAAAACTGTTAAAATATATGCAAATATAGCACTATGTTAAGTCAATGAATATCAAATATGGACAAGACAACACTTCCTTGTACATTTGCTTTACTTAACTACATAGCTCTACAACCCTAGTTGGGACTTGCTTCCATGACAACATTTCAAAACGCTCTTGTTTCCTTGTATATTATTAAATTATAAATCAGTGGTTACGAATGTCTCTTGTTTCGATTCAAAATCTGCTCGAACAGCATTAAATATTACTAATTTATCACTTATTAACCATCAAAAAATACGGAGAAAAACTGTGATAAATTGTAAGTATGATAAGTCAAGAAAAAACTGGATTAACTATTTTTAATATGACCTCTGTTTTATTATTATCATATAGCGGTCGATTAACAATAGTTTGAAGTATCACTTCCGGTTTGTCAAAAAAAATAGTGTACCACTGCAGCTCATAAATCTTGGGTTCTGTACGTGGCAGATACTTTCCTCCTATGCCAACTGTTGTGCAAGGAGGTGATTTGTCTGTGATCAAACTCAACCTCCAGGCTTACCCTTTATATACGCGGGGTGAGGCCAAGGATGGTCTGTAGATCCCAGAGGAACTATCCCCGTCTATTTACAGATAAAATAAATTATGCACCACATCCGGATTTGAATCCGGGACTTTTGGGACAGGAGCCCAGCGCATTACAACTGAGCCCCCCTGTTCCCTTCTGGATAATCTACTGCATCTAAAATTGAAAGACCTCATTTTTCTTACCCTAGTTTAAAAGTTTTAGAATGATCTCGTTGCCAGTCTCTCTTTACTATATGGTAAATACATTTTAAGAGTTTTATGTTTATTTTATTTTTATGTATTATTTCGACTAAAGTCGTATTAGCGTTCTTAGTTTTACAGGTTTGTATAAATATACAATAATAATAAGGCTTAGCGAAACCTCAGAGTCGATACCGATATCATGAATCTCTACTCACGAATTTCCGTCCAGGGACTATTACCCGATTCTTTAAATCACTCCTAACGTAAGCTTCCTACTTACGCCTCGGTAAACCCATGATACCTTACCAATTGGCACAGAACTTATTTACTTTTTAAGAATCCGTTCGTTACTCAGCCCTGTACTCATCTAAACAACATTTAATAAATATTTCAACTCCCTATATTTTATTGTAAATATTTTTATTTTAAAAATTAATAAAATCAATAACTAATATAATAAAATATATTTTATTGTACTTTGTATCATGTCAAGTTAATGGCCCCTGTTTATTTTATATAAATATTTATTATATAAAGGCATTTTATAGGTTTAGATTGTCCCCCTTGCTTGGGTTACGTAATGAAAATAAAATATGTTGCGCTCAAATAATATAATATGAACGTTAAGGGAAAAAATTCCATCACGGAACCAGAATTGCTCTTTTAATAAAAAATAAATAACCAGCCTTGCTTCGATGATCAGATCTTCAGAGACATGAGGTTATCTTTCACCGAGTAAATCGATCCTGTCGTCTCTTATATAACCGCTTGGAAACTGGAGGGTTGGACTCAACCGCAACAGTTATATTGTTTATCGAATAATAATTGATTATTATTATAATACTATACAATATTGTGTAAGAGGTTTCTGTTTGCAATGGTATTCCCCAAACTTGAATATGGGCACAGCGACATTCTACACATGTCTCAATCGCCGTTTTATAACAAATAAACATTCGGATTCTGGAACCCATACTACTTTTTTCCGCAGAGGTTTGGTATTTGGTGTTTGCGTCTCTACATTACATTTATCATCATAGCATCCTCCAGTTAAAGAAAAGAATGATTTCTGCGGCAGGAGTGCTTATAAAGAAGTGCTTAGTCTGGCGTTTAGACTAGTCCCTGGGACAAAAATACAGAACACACATAAACAAAATATGGCACATATAACTTGCTATGTATTCTTTTTTTTCTTTTTTTTACCATATCGGCCTGGCGGGCTTGTACATGGTTGTTATAATATTGATTTTTTTATTTTTGATAGAAATTGATTATGGGGGGGGGGGGTATAGTTGTACGTGACTATTTCTGATGAACCAGGGGGCATCCACTGCGATTCTTAGGACCTTGTTTTGAAAAGTTTGCAATATTTTTCTTTTCGTAAAGGATACTGCTCCCTAGACTTCACATCCGTACATCTTGCTAGGTATTCAAAACAACTAGTTTGAACCACAATAAAACTTTAGCGTTATTATGAGTACGAAACTACAACGCACATAATGTTAGTTTGAAAAACTACGATATTCACCCAAGATTGCATTGGAATCCATTTGTTCATTTTGGTTGTTTTGTAAAAAAAAAAAAAAGTCACTGATGAACAGGTTAAATGGGAATTAAACAAATATTGCTCTTAAGTGTGTTCAATTGGCTACATCTGATAAACAATGTTGACTGAGGAAATAATATCATTTGGCTGTTTATTCTTTTGCAGTTAAAAATAATTTTAAAAAATAGAGGTGAGGAACACTGGAGAAGAAAAGTAAACTTTAGTAGGGACTCTCGATCAGCTAATGCGGGTAAATATTTATTTTCCTCTCTATCCGAAATGCATTTCTCTCCCCCGCACTTAACTCAGTGAAGGAACTTAAATTGTAAAAAAAATTAGCATTTTCTAACTTTGACAAGTTTTTAGTTGAAGTTCAACAAATGTGACTGACCCGAAGGTTCGATACCATTCACACCAATCGCAGTCAACCACCTCCAATGACCTCAACTAAAAAATAATTTCTTCCGGCTAGTCTAGGCAAAATCTTCCCGTCTACGACTCAGTTTTCTCACAAACCGATAAATACAACACTATTTTTTTAGTATACATTTATTTTATTTTAATCTTCTATGGTACATTTTAAAAATTGCACTTTCACTGTCCTTCTCCTGATCTCCTTTGTTTCTCCATTAATAGTACTTATTTAAAAGCGACTAAACTTGTTGAATAAACAATAAATCTCAGGGATAAATATTTTGTACTCAGATTGCTCTCAGCTGATTGGTGTGAAAAGCTGATTCAAGCTAATGTACTAATAGTGTCCCATTAGTTACCTTTTTTTAAAATTTTGCCGGTTATTATTTCTCTTTCGGAATATTTAGAGCTAAGTAGAATTTTAAACAGGCAATACTTCTTCATGGTTAAGTGTATAATTCCTAAGAAAGGAGAAGTGTATAAGAAGAAATGCATTTGTGACTATATAAATTCTAGTTAACTATGAGGCTGAACAAATTGTTTGGTGATTAGTTATACCTTACTCACAGCCTTAGAAAAATTAATGACATTTAAAACAAAAAAAAACTAAATAAATCGCTATAAAATGGAGTCATGTTAGTTACTGTAACAGGGTTAATTTTATTTTTGAACAATTTTTTTTTTTTAGTTTTATCCTCAAATCAAACGGAAAATCAAGGAGCCCCAGCCTGTCCCCAATCCTATTCAACCTGTTCATATCAGATTTCCCAAAACACACAAAAGTAACCACATCGCTTTACGCAGACGACACCGCTTTGTACACAGCATCATACCGAATCGATACAATAGTGAACCGATTACAACAATCTTTTAAAAAAATCCAAAAATTCTGTCAAAAGTGGAAACTAAAAATCAATCCAATAAAATCGGGCGCCATAATTTTCACAAAGCGCAGACCTAACATAGATCAGCACATCATCTTAAATTCCGAACATGTCCCCTGGTCTAAATCCGTAACATACCTCGGTTTAATTCAACAGGAAAACCGAAAAAGCGAAAAAAAACCATCTACAAAATGTTTCCCTATTTTAATAAAAAATCCAGGCTAAGCTTCAAAAACAAACTAATCCTTTACGAAACAGTAATCCCCTCATTGATAACCTATGCCTCACTTGTCTGGAGTTCAACCTGCGCCACAAATTATAGAAAGTTTGAAAGGGTACAAAACCTATGCATGAGGATTATTAATAATTATCCCCGCTACAGGAAAATATCGACTATGCTTAGAGATCTTGAACTTCCCACTATAAAACAATATGTTTCAGCCCAAACAAAAGCATATTCGAAAAAAATCCAGCTTCCGAAAACCCATTAATCCAAGAAATCGGTAACTATGATAAACATTCGCTACGACGGTACACGCACAAAAGAACAAAACATATACTTCTTACTTAACAAATCACTATTTGCAGGTATTTTAATCTAGTTATCCGTATACTGGTTGAGTTTAAAATAGAACATACAAACACCTTTGTTGTTTTTGTGATTTGAGCATTGCTAAGTTTACATTATGCAGCATAAAAAACTATTTTATTACTGTATATATACAAAAAGTTAAGGCGTCATTCTTAAGACATGCAATGACCTATAACGGTAAGAGCAGAATCAATAGTTCACCTCAACTGGGTAGCGTGCAGTATTTACACATAAATTAAACTTTTTAAATCTTCCAAAAGAAGAAAATATTCACTCAGCCTCTACAAAGTGGGTACTTTTAATTGGGGGAGAACTCGGCGGTTGAGGGTATCTCTGGCAAACCATTTTCCTGCACAACTATTGTTATGGAATCTAGAAACACTACATTCTCAAGAATGTACTGAACCCAAGATACCTCAGATGTTTTAGTGATACAGGTACAGGTTGATTAGACTAAACTAATCTAAAAAAACATCTATTAGATTTTTTAATTTCTCATTTTAGTAATGGTGTGCATTTGATTATTGCCTACTTAAAAATCTTATCTAATATTGTCTCAACATAGCATATTATTTTATACAATTTAATTAATTTAATTTATATAATTTTGTATTTAATCGTGTGTTTTATTGCACTAATAACTTCAAAGCTTTAGTAGCGATTCTGTAGATAGTTTTGCATGTAACTTTTTTAATATTTTCATGCACTTACTAATAATTTCTATTTTCGCAATATTCCTGTAGGTCAAGCCTTCGATTTTTTTTATTGTTTTATATTAACATTAATACAATTTTATATTTTTTATTTCATTTATGGTCCTTTCCAAACTCGATGTATCTCTTTTAAACAAATAATGCGCTCATCATTTTTATTTTTATTAGAGCAATCGCATTGTTCTTCTTGAAAATTAATATATATATTTTTTTTTTTGCAGCCATGGAGAAGACTTGATCGTTACTCCTTTCGCCCAAATTTTGGCAAGTTTACGAAGCGTGAGGAACAACTTCCTCTCACTCACCAATGTACCAACTAACAAGTAAGTATTATTTTTATTTATTATGTATTATTTTCTTCTTATTCCCAGTCATTGCTGGAACGTCAAGGTTAAGCTCACTTTCTTTTTCTAATATTTAAACAAAAGTTTATCTAAAAATTTTTACTATACTAGCGGTTCCTTATAATACTTTTTGCAGTTCTTGAACTTCCTTGTTAAGCTAAAGAATCTTTGAAGATTCCTTTTTTCCCTCTGGAATAAGCCCATTGATAGGAACTACAATTGGTAGTACTTTAACTTCTACCAGCCTGTATATATGTTTAAGTTCCTCATTAAGTTCAAGATACTTCCGAATTTCTTAATGATTCCGTCTTAAAATAAATCGTGTGACTTTATGACAGATGATTTATGATTTTCTGCAATTATATGAAGAAAAACAAAATATGGCCTAAAATAAATAACTTATTGTCCCAAAACCAGATGGTACTCGTATGAGATGTAACTTGTAACTTGATTTGGATAGCGTGCTATATTTACTCATAAATTAAATCGTCCGAAAGAAGAAAATATTCACGTTAAATAATTTGTCTGAATGTATATGCCGGGTTAATATGCCTACAATAAACATATCCTTTTATTAAAACAAACTATAGACTCTTCTGGGATCACCCGGCGGCCTCTGTGAAGTGGGCACCCTGTATAAGGGGAAAATCTGGTTGAGGGTAATCGCAGAAAATCACCTCCCTGCACAACCGTTTTCCTAGATACAATAGGGTCTCTACTATATATTGAGCCCAAAACCCTTCATGAGATGTAGTGGCACATTTTTTTTAATGAATTAATTGAGATAATTTTCTGCTCTTCAAAAGCTATATTGAACCAATTTTTGTACGTTAGAAAGAGAAAAAATAACTTTCGAAAATTAAGTCTAGTGAAGTTAAATTAGTCCCATAAATGAAATTTAACTGACCCAAAAATAAACAAGTGAATGCAATTGAGAATTGAAAGGGATGTAAGATAGAAATAGTGTAAACATTTTTTTTGGTTGTTTTTTTATACTTTATAGTTGGAAAAAGGACAGAAGTGAAAGAACACGCTACGTCGGCTATCCTACGTCACAGTGGGCCAGTTCATGGCGATAGGTGTCGTGTGTAGGTTTTTTCTGAACGACCTTCCTCAAGTGACGTAATAACCTAACGGCAATATTGTCTTGTTTGTTGTAACAAGACAGCACTACCGTCACGTTATTATTGTAAAATTAATATACGAATTGATACAATTGTATATATATACAGAGATAATTACAGCTGGGTTTTGGTCGAAAATTAAATTAAAAGTGGTAATGTTTCAATGATCTTTATAAAATAGACCAAACATAAGGTGGTATATTATGTTGTCTAATACCAATTCATCTATACACTATTTCTGGTGACTTTATTTTTGCCAATGAATACGTACGCATTCCTTCGACATAGCGTTCAATGATCGCCGCTTATCAATATGAAAAAATGTTACCTTCATCATCATTTCAATATTTTTCACCCCTTAACTCGATTTATTACACATTAAGTCGAATACCAATTTTTCCACCAGGTAAAACAGCATCTCCAACTACACGAATTAAATTTAAAGAGGGAATGCACAATGTTCTCAAAAATGGAAGTTGTTCCTAATCAATGTCCAATCCTTGGTCCCAAGTCTACACATAAACTTATTGTTTTAATATACATATTTAACAATAATGAAAGTAACATTGAACTGTAAGAACATTAATGATTATTTGAGGATACATATATATAGTTCAGGACCCAATGCGGAAAACTCGAATTTTCAATAATTGTCTTTTTCATATTTTCCCTAGGTTTGTCATGCAATGCTTTATGATTCCGAAACTTCAGGTTCAGAACCCAACCAAGACAATCAGAAATACGGTGGCAAAGTGTCGTATTAGGCAAAGTTGCTGGACTGAACTCGCGAAAAATGTTACAAAGTAAATTTTTGAAGTTATGAGCTATACACTTTTGTTCCTGATCGCCTTATGTATGATATTTCCTACAAATTCTAAATAATGGGTTTACAAAGTCTTTAAGAATATTTCAAGATACTTTCCGGTGTGCCTCTTCCTATCATGGTATATTAAATGTCACAAAGGATAAAGCTCCGCTGCCTAGAATTCCTTTTTTACATGCGTTTTTCATGGAGTTTCCAATATAAGATCAAAAAGATAAGAAACTGTTCGTAGATTCCACTTACTCGAACATTCAGTTAAACAAAAAAAATAAACATACAATTGATTAAAAGAGGTATGGGAAAAAAACTCCATTTGTTTACAAATATCTTGTATACGTTATAATTATCAGACTTATTTGGACCAGGAAGTTTAACTTTAGGACTCTACAAAACCATCCAATACCTTTAGCATCCATACTTGGAGGAAATTTTAATGTTCCTTATTATGTAAATAGGGAGCGGAGTGGCTCAGTGATAGAGCGCTGAGTTGCCGTGCCGAAGGTCCTGTGTTCAAATCCCTCTCGCTGGCAGACTTTTATTTAATTGTTTAGCAGTAGAAGATGGGTCTTATGGGATGCAGGTTCCGCCTGGGGCTCACCCAGTTTCTATAAAGCTGGTACCCAAAATAAAGGGTAAAATCTGGCGTTTAGCGTAATCTGGAACAAAACACCACTCTGCACCACCGTTGTCCAAGAAACAGTACAGTCTCCACCATGTACTGAACCCCAGACCCTTCACAGTTCATAGATGTACGGGTTTTTATTACCTAAATAAGAACTATATATAAAGACCTAGACGTCCCATTTGTTGTAGATATGGGCAGAAAGAGGTAAACATTCTTTCATTACAAACTCCATACTTCTGAATTTATTCCTTGAAGTTTACTCCAGTTCCTGATAACTTGAAATAGTCAGTGCTAACAATTACTAGTTTCATCACAAGATATTGTCAGGGAATAAATTAACAGAGATTTACATATTGTAGACTAGTTACTGATGTAAATTTTGTTGAAATATACTTGGGTTTATAAACTTTTAGAGGAAATAGTTTATAAACAGCTCAGATTTGATCGACCTACTTTGTCAATTCGGGAAGATAGTGCAAAAACACACTTAAAATGTAAAAAACAAAACTTTTTTTTCCTATCCTTTGAGTCTAGACATCACTCACAGCTAGGCCAAGGTGTTCTAGCATATAATTGTTTTTTCTTTTAAAGATAGCCTCTTTCTTATGCTTGTTGTTGAAAGCATTATTGTTTAAAAGATACCATGTATAATTTATTTTAAATTTTAAAAGGACATTTCATAAAAGTATTCAACTTAAATAAATGTTAATTTATTTTAAGCCATTTTCACCGACACTTGTCCTATTCGTCCATAACAAATTTTATATATATATATATATATATATATATATATATATATATATATATATATATATATATATATATATATAATTGCCTAATTTTTATTAAACTATCACATTAATTTTGTGACTGGAACAATCAAATGGATACATTTGTGGTTGGATCTAAATTAAAACAATTTTAAAAACTAGTAAATAATCATAAAATTATTACAATATTAGCATACTTAATATCTTAATGAGGCCTATTACATAACTATATGACATCTATATATAATACGACTTTATTATAAGAATTGTCATATGTCGTAAGCTGACAATGATTGCTTCCACTTTTCCCGGTCCTGGCAGCCTCTGTAAGCCCTCTGGCGGCCATTCCTTCTTGCAACCCATCGTACCATTTCTTTGCCGGACGTCCTCTTCTCCTTATCAACATAATTTATTATTCTCTTGGGCTATCGATTTTCTGACATTCTCATTACATGGCCGTACCAGCTCAGCTTTTTGGTCTCAATAGTGTACATGATATTGTGGGGTTCTGAAACTTTTTCAATGATCACGTGATTAGGGATGTGCTGGAGTTTCGTAATACTACAACCACGTCTCCAGAAGTCCATTCCATCTTTGTTTTCCAAGTTGGTAATGATGGCCCATGTTTCTGAGCCATATAATGCCACACTTTTGACAAAGTAGTGGTAAAGTCATTTATAATTTTTTAATCTTTGCTTTAATTTTTAAATATTTTTGTCTTGAAGAGATAAGATTTGCCCCCAGCCGGATCTCCGCCGCCCCGTGGCAACGCTCTAACCATTTGAGCCACCGGGGTCGCTCCCTACCTTGGACAAAGAGGGGGAAATCTTTTCTCTTCAAAATAAAAATATTACAAAATTAAAGCAATTATTAAAAAATTATAATAAATTATAAATAATATAATGACGTATGTCAGAAAGATACTAAAATTAAAAGTAATGGTCAATGAACATTCTTCCTCGTGTATACATCACAAAATTGCGAGAACACGGGCGATACGGGATCGGTGAAGAGAACAGATTTGTCCTAGGTAGGGAGCGACCCCTGTAGCGGACTGACTTAAACTTTTTCGAATAGAGAAAAAGCCAGCGAAATGTTTGGCTTCTAATTGTATATTTTAATTAAGATATAATTTATTTTGTAGGTGATTATTAATATGAAATTTGAGGTAACACCACATATTTGCTTTTTTTTTTCTTTTGGAGTAGTTTCTTCATTTTGTTGTCCATAAGGACGGATAGACTCTTACGCCTAACATTCTAAGAGTTTCAATCTTAGACATCATTTAAAAACATGTATCTTTTGTTCCGACAGTATTCCATGGGGTAAAATTTTTCCAAAAATATTCAAACATTTAAAATATTGATTTAAACAATAAATATCAAAAGTGTATTGCTAAAATGCAGTGCATTTAGATCTAAAGCATTTAATTCAACGAGATGAACTCCCCTTTAATTACAATTTTCATTTCTTAAGTTATCTAAAACAATCTGAAGGTTATTATAAATTATGAAACAAATTTAAATCAACCACCCCCAATCTATAAGATGGCACTGCTGAAGATACCAAAACCAATTTTAGAGCGAAGGCAAATTATTTTCTGATTGAACTCTGCTTTGCTTGTATTCCTGTTCGTTGCCATATCACAATCAGGCTACATCGTTTGGTCTGAATGGATAAATGAGATATTTTTATCTTTTAAAATTTATCTTTTAATGGATCTTTTAAAAATTTAATTTTTTGGAAATTCGTTTATAAAAAAAAAATATTCCTTTTCTGACACTAAGGTATTGTTTATCGCCACAAAACCAGTATTAATCAGCTAATGAAGAGCGGTTTCGATTTAAATCGGTAATATCGCTGGAAAGTCGTATTTATTTACTTCCCTTCTAAGGCTACACCTACATTGGATCCGGTGTGATACGATGAGACGTCGCTAGCAAATCAAATGACTGAAATATATCGAGAGTTATAACATTTGGTTCTTTAAATTTATAAAATTAAGATTATTTATTAATTAATTTTAATACATTTATATTTTACTATAATGTATAGTAAAATATGTATAATGTATACACCCCAGCATCGTATGTGATAGAATCACGTCGCACCGAATCGGATCCAATGTAGGTGTAGCCTAATGCAGCGAAGAGAATAGGAATAATAAAAATAAAGAAAAAAAAATTAAAAACACTCTTATCCCCTTGTAATGTAGTAGATAGAAGGGGAGGGGGTCTTATGAATCATAAAATTGAAAAATAAAATATATTAATAACATGTTTAGTGGATAATTTATATTTTATACTTTATATAGGAAGTTTATGACTACCAACAAAATAAATGAGAGTATCAGAGTGTTGATTGTAAATTTTAGCGATTAAGTTCGGTAACATTCAAGCTGACTGTGCAATTTCATCATATTCATCCGCTCTATCACATTACCATATAGCTATCTCCAATCTGCCTAGGCCTACTGCTGGGACAAGATTGGCCTTTTAGGGAACAGGTTCAAGCATCAGCCTCAAGTAGAGTAGAAACCCTAAGTAGCAGACTGCCAGCACAGTAATGGACAACCCAGCAAAAAGTATGTAATACATATGCAGAAAATCATGTGATTCACAGGCGTCTCTTCACCCAGAGTCATTATCTATAGTTTGCTTTTAGTAATAAGTTGTCACCTTTTTGATATTTGTCACATCATCCCCTTTCTTTTACTGCTCTTTCACTCAACATATTTATATTAATGATTACAGTCCACGTTACCAAAATTGGGATGTATTATACCCCTCTTTTATCTGGGCATGTCCATCAAACTTTTAAATTGCATTGTGCTAATGCCTTGGTCATTCATGACAACCCATATTGCTGCAGGAACGACATTAGATTGGAACCCATTATCTTGGAAAGCTCTTGCGAACTTGTCCATAGAAGGGACAGGTATCCCGAAGATAGCGAAAGTAGAAGCGGTGATGAACGACCCATCTTCCGAATTTCCCAAGACAAGATGACGGCTGCCCCGTTCATATTGATGAAGGCTCGGGTGATGAAGCGATCTGCTCCGAACTAATGGAACACCTCGCTATTCTATCATATTCTTCTTCAATTAATATTAATATAGTAATTATATCCTAATGGAATAATTGGACATATTAATAGGTTAGTTATTTGTTTATGTAAACTCTATACAGGGGGAGTGGGATAGCTCATTGTTAAAGCGCTGAGTTGCCGTGCCGAAGGTTCCATGGCTCAAATCCGGGTGTAGCAGATTTTATTTAATCTGTTAACAGCCAGGGATGCACCGGTGTAGGCTCTGGGTGCCTTGGGCTTATTCAGTTTCTTTTAAGTGGGTACCCTTAATTGGGGCAAAATCTGGCGGTTGGCACAACCGTTCTCCCAAAAACAGTACAGTCTCTACCACGTACTGAATCCAAGACACCCCATCGGTTGTAGTGTATACGTATACAGGTGTATGTATTACCCCATTCAAGTAGTATGATTTTTAGCACAGAACCTGATTTTGTATGTATACACGACCCTCACATAGAGTTATAAAGGAAGGAAAGAAAAAAAAAGCCTTAGATCATGCAAATATCTGAAGCTATCAAAGAATTAATGAATTTCATGTTTTATATAACAATATTTACAATAACAGAAGACATACGTAATTTCCATAAAGCACAAAGAGATTTCAATTTGTTTCCTATCTAAAGGCCTGTCAAATCCATTTGTTGTAGCAACATTTTATCTTTATCTTCTTCCAGTTCTGGAGCGCGCTTGCCTTCACAAGCCTACGATATTTCACAGAGCAGTTTAATCCATTCCCATTTTTTTTATTTGATCGTTTTAAAAATAAAAAAACTCTGGACCAGTTATGTAGGTATTTTTTATATCCGTATATTTAGAGGACAAATTGAAAATTGGTATTTGTCAGTTATACACTGATTAGATTTTAATTTAGCCAAAATCCATAATCTTGTTCGCAAGTGACTTCCAAGTTTGCTCTAAGATCACGAAGAGAGATTAAGTTTCTTACTTTCCTTTTACTGGAAAATTTTCCTTTTGTCGATATTGATGGATAATATTTAAGACAAGTATAAGGTAGTCTGTATAACCTGCAAACGGCCGATGCTGCTTCAATGTTTCTCGTAATGATGAAGGATTGTCTTTAGAAATATACATGACACGAAGAAAATATAAAAATATTGCATTTTTATTGGAATAACTAAATCTAAATATAGGGATGCAAAAAATGCTTTCAATTTGTCAGTTACCTCCTCATTTCCTCAATAGGTTTGTGTACTTATTCCGCGCGGTGTAAGCTTGGTGTTAGGAGTAGTAAAGATCCCGTCAAGTGACGTCACACGTTCATTTCTACGCCACAATAGATTTTGTAATGCATATAATCGAAATTGTTAGGAGAAAGTTGTATTCGAAATATTCCTCGAACAAAGTGATGGCTTCTATCTGGCAGCGCTCTTACCATTTGAGCTACCAGGGGTCCCCTCTCAGTCAGGACAAATCCGCTCTCTTCAACGATCCCATATCCCCGTGTTCTCGCAATTTTGCGATGTATACACGAGGAATAATGTTCATTGAACATTACTGTAATTAGGTTCCTTGTTGACTTAGTCAATATATTACTTATATGTTTTTATTAATTGTTTTATCTTTTATAAATATTTTTGTTTTAAAAAGAAAAGATTTGGCCCTGGCCGGGATTCAAACCTGTGTCGTCCACCTCTCCGTGGCAGCGCTCTTACCATTTGAGGTACCAGGGGTCCCCTCTCAGTCAGGACAAATCCGTTCTCTTCACCGATCCCATATCCCCGTGTTCTCGCAATTTTATCGATGTATACACGAGGAATATATATAATGACGTAAGTCAACAAGATCCTAATTAAAGCAATGTTCAATGAACATTCTTCCGGGTGTATACATCGCAAAATTGCGAGAACACGGGGATATAGGATCGGTGAAGAGAACGGATTTGTCCTGACTGAGAGGGGACCCCTGGTACCTCAAATGGTAAGAGCGCTGCCACGGAAAGACGGGCGACCCGGGTCCGAATCCCGGCCAGGGCAAATCTTATCTCATCAAAATATAAATATTTAAAAATTAAAACAATTAATAAAAAATTATAAAAAAAAGTGATAGCTTATTTGAGAATGACTACGATAGCCAATAATGGGTAATTCGAGAAAAGTAATTTCAACTGGCTTATTTTCCTATTATATAAGAAGCTTAATATACTCGTAACCTGCATTAATTACAATAAAACTAAAGCAAGCGAACACGAATGCCCAGGAATTTAAACCATTGCAAAAATATATATTTCTGACATTCACAATACACTGCGGACTTTTTGAGGGAATGGAAGGAAACTGACATAAGGGATGCATTTTCCCATCACTATATGCACGCGTAGATATTCCAATAATAATGTTATATTTTTATATTTTCTTCATGCCGTGTACATTCTACAGATAATCCTTCATCATTATGAGAAATGTTTAAGCAACATAGGCTGGTTATCCTGACTACCGTAAACTTGTCTTAAATATTCTTCATCAATAACGACAAAGGGGAAATTTTCAAGTAATAGGGAACATGGAAGAAACTGAATCTCTCTTTGTGATCCCAGAGCAAAGTTGGAAGTCACTTGGGAACAAGATTAGGGATTTAAATTAAATTAATTATTAAATTAAATACTAAGTGTGTGTCTAGTATATTTATGACATTCAATGTGCATTATATATAGGCGGGGAAATTAAACCAGATTCTTAAACCAAAAAAGTACTTATAGGCTAGGTTAAATGTCCTAGGTAATTGTTTTTTTCTGGTAAGATAGTATTTTAGATATGAGCGTAACGTAGAAATTATGTTATCGCTGGACGGGACTTTAACTATCCCTCCCACAATGCTACCCGCGGAATAAGTGTATCATGGAGATGAAAGGAACCAGGAAAGGATGTATCTTGTTCCTCCTGGTCCTGCGTACATGCATTACCACATATTGTTCACTAGCAATATATATCTTGTTACATCGGTCCACCACTACAAAGGAAGGGAGGCAGTGATTGGAGAGGACTGGATATTTTTGGAAGCGGAGATAGGATAAGGTGCCCTTTGAAGGACCTGGACTGATTAGGAGAGAGTCAATAGAGAGAACTTGGAGCCCGGGCCTCGCTAACTGGATTACCCTTCGGCTCCTCCTGTACTCTACCGGTGGCTACCTCTAGAAATATCTACAATAATAAATAGTACTCTGCTATTGTTGTATAACATTATTATATGATATATAATATAAATTTTATATACAATATATTGTTTATAACATTATTGCATGATATATAATATATATTATACAACGTCTTTTGTCCTGGAATTTAGAAATTATAATTTATAAAACCATCATCCTTCCAACTCATCTTTACTGATGTGAAAATCGCCAAAGCGTGAAGCGTTTGAGGGGTGTACCGATGCTTAGGTGGGAAGACTGCGTTAAGATTGATCTGACGTGTTTGGGTTTAGGAAATGGCCTTGTACAGAAGTTTGTAGGCAGAGTGGTATCGGCATGGAGTCTTTGGATTCGCTAATCCTTATTATAATTTTTATGTTATTAACAATTAGACGATTAATGATTAGATTCGGGCTGTTAATATAGTTCCTAGTCAGTTTGTGTATTTATTTAATGTCACTTTATGCAGCTATGGCTATTCGGATGATGCTACATAGAGAGTCCTGAATGTTGCCTCTCCTGGTATAATTAAGAAAGGGATCTTTAACGAGTACCTGACACCGCACAGGTTGGAGACTGCAATTTTATGCCCCTACCCTCCAAAGGACCAAGGATTTTTCACACTTTGTAATCCTAATGCCACTTGCCGGGCTACGAACCCGCGACTTTGGGTACAGAAGGTTGTTATGCTAACCATTACACCACATGCCTTGGAACTTAATATTGCTAAATATTTATAATAAAGAAGCTTAGTAAAGAAATTATTTCAAACCAGAAAACTGTGTACCACTACTACCGATAAAGCGAATGGGTTCAGTACAGGGTAGAATCTTTATTTTTTCTAGGACAACGGTTGCGCAGGATTTTTCCTAGATCATGCTCAACCACTAGGTTTTCCTCCCTTTATTTATTTAGAAGGTTGTTATGCTAACCTCTACACCGCAATACCTAATTGTTAATCTTTTCTTAATTTATCTCTCTTTTCGTTTCATTCTACTCATCGTTTTATATTTTCATATAATTTCTATGTCATTTATTACAGACAAACGACATAGACATTCTGATTGCATCGCTGGCCAGGTTTTAAATCTGGTATTCAAGTCGGAGATTTAATTTTCAATAGGACTTTGATGATATTCGTCTTTGCTGATGAACTTGATATAACCGAACCTTCGAGGCCATGAATGATGAAGTTTTGGAACTCAAAATAGCTGCGAAAGGAATGGGGCTCGTTATTCTTATCATTTTTTTTTTATTTCCTCTTTAAATCTTTCAACTTGTTTTTATCGGGACTAGAACGACGTATATGTCAAAGTATAAAATAGAGCCGCCGTGTAGGAAAATCCTTTACATGCATTGTGCCATATTCCTCTCAATGGAAGTGGGAAACTTCATCTTTTTAGAATCTTAAATCGATTCCCAGAATGATACTATCCTGAAAATTCAGCACAGGATTGTCTCCGCGAAACGTCTTACTTTGGACTCCTTTGGGATTTTAAAATTAAACAAACATTTCGAAAAACAAAAACATATATTAAAAATAATAATAGCCTAACTTTAGACAGAGGAGTGGCTCAATGGTAGAGTGCTAAGTTGCCGTGCCGAAGGTACCTGATTCAAATACGGTTGTAGCAGATTTTATTTAATCTGTTAGGAGCTGAGGATTGAATCTTTGGGACCAGAGACCCTCCTCGGCTCACCCTGTATATAGTAATTATCCAAAATAGGAGACAATATCTGGCGATTGAGGGTGATCTAGGACAAAACCCCTGCACAACCGTTGTACATGAACTGCACATGTACTGCAGTCTCTACCATGTACTGAACCCAACATGGGTTGTCTTTTTTATGTATAAGACTCATGTTGCTATTTAAGTTAAGCTGCAGAATACTGAGCTATAACAATGAAACAATTAAACTCTTCTTTATAATGTCAACAATCGTCTTTGAAGATACAATCGTAACTTAATGTTATGTTCTTAAACTCAAGTTTAAAAAATTATTTAAAAAATTTTAAAAATTATTTTTAAAAATTAAAGTCGAGGCAATAAGTGACTTACGGTACACCAACTGGGGCCGAAAAGCCCTAATATATAGGTCCGGATTTTATTTGCCGAGGATTTAGGCCAAGAATCGTTCCATTCCCGTAAGATTGCGCTTTTGGTTATAGAGGAAATCCTTTCCTTTAGCGCTTGGAGCAATCTCTCGAAATATTGGAATTCGCCTTTCCGTCCGATCTCGAGTGAACAGATTCTGTATTCTTTGTGGAGAAATCACGTTACCTTTTTTAATATTTTGCACTTTAATTTATTTGTAAAAATTAATGTCGGTCTTTAGAAATTGTAATTAGTTTAAAATTTATTAAAGTTGTATCCAGACATAATGACTCCATTCATCAAATAATTCTCTCAGATTAACCGTTAAGGAAGCTAGCAGCATGACTAGCAAGACTTTGGCAAATAATTTGACTACAGGGTGGAAACTAGAAGAAAACATTTGATGAGTGGATTCCAAATATTGGCAGTGGCAATTTAAGATAGTATTTAGTGTTGAAGACGTTTGGGATGATAATTTTCTTTATGGTTCAATATGTGTCTTTGTCACGTTTAAGTTACTTCTTACAAATAACATCTACTGCCCCCGGTTTATATATGTTTGATTCGTATTTTGTGCAATATGAGTTAATTGAAGTGAGGGGAGCGAATCGTTTCATTGGTGTAGTAAATAAGTGGTAAAAACAGGCCTTGGGAAATTACTTATATTACAACTTATATTTATATTTATGGGAAATTACTTACATTACAACTCCATTTCAAGCCAAAAACTATTTCGTTTCCCTCAGTACAACTAACTCATTCTTGAAATTAGAATTAGCCATCTATTCACCAAGGCTGCATATACAACATATAAAGTATTACAAGAGTTGAAAACATTTCTATAACAATTTATAAGAAGAGGGATTTCCATTCTATATTTAATATTTTAACTACCCTTCCCTAAAATCTTTCATTGTATAAATTCAACGTTATGATAAATACCGTTATAAATTTTTAGAAACATTAATATGGTATATAATAATAATATCATATCACAAGCCAGTAATATTGGTTACTCGAGGGCTTTTGGCCTGTGAAAAATATATAAAAATAAAACGCTCTGTACAAATATCTTGATTAAGCGTTAATAAAATTAATTAGAGATCAGTGGAAGAATATATATATATATATATATATATATATATATATATATATATATATATATATATATATGTTATAAAACTTGTAATGTATAAAACCTTTAATTCATTTTTTTTTACTGGATGATCCAAATTTTCCATTCCGGAAACTTGGTATACAAAATTTTAAAAAACAGAAAATGTCAGGTACAAGGGAGTGTATAAAATATTCTTTCAAACAGATATTGCTATCAGCCACATTACACATTCTTCCACATAGTTTTAATCAATGTTATATTGAATATATTACATCGAGTTTTACTTCAAAAATTTAAATGTTAGATTACTTATAAAAGATTTTTTCCCTTTATATTTGAATCCACACCTGTCAAATACAAATAATTGACAATCAGCAGACAGGCTGTCAGTAAAATAATACAGAATGAGATGAGATGCATGAAGAAGAACAGTACCCAGCGGTACCTCTCTATTGGCTCGATTTAATTTCCTATTACAACAGATCCCTCATCCACGTCTCCACCTAGTGTTCTCGGGCATGGGAGTATTTGTTCTATTAATGGATTTGAGTGAGTGTCCGTGTACTTTTTCTTGAAAGCGTTTGTAGTATGTTCTATGTGTTCTAGACTTTATTTTAATTTTTATGTTTACTTCGGATTATAAATTAGATTACTTATAAAAGATTATTTAAAACAATTATAAGGTAGAACGAAGTAGCGCAGGGTGTAGAGCACTGAGTTACTGCGCTGAAACTTCCAGGTTCAAATCCGGTTGTGGTAGATAATTTATTTAATTCAAATCCTTTGGGATCTGAATACCTTCCTGGGGCTCACAAAGCCACTATGAAGTGGATACCCTGCACTGAGCAAAAATGTATGTTTATGTATACAGTTTCTTCAGTTGTCTATGTAATTTTATCCCTTCATCCCGTGAAAGTGATATACCTCCCTAAACAATTTTCGTATCAGGCTTAAGCCATCTTAAAGTATTTCCGATCGGGACAACGTTCCGTTTAAGGACAACTGATAAGATTTTTATGATAAGCTCCTTATGACCCTTTTCCCCTTACGATATTATTTTCCCGATCCTTATTCTTCTCAATATTCTCAACAGCTTAGTAATTCGCCCTTTCTTGTTTCCAGGTCGAGGAGATCCTCCGGCTCAGCAGGGAGCACAACTCCCCAACCAAGAATACTCAATCCAGGAGGTAAGGCTCAGTTTATTTTATCTTTATTATTTATTATTATTTCAGATTTAAAAACAATAGAAGGAGGCGTATTTACATAATAGCAAGTTAAATTTATTAGACCAACAATCGAGGATGATTAAATCATTCAATGGAAGGTCAATTCCATTTGTCTTTGGGACTCAACCCGTTTGATCCCGCGACTCAATTCAATCATCAAACATGGCCGAACAATCTGCTTGTGGTATCTATTCAGATTTAGTAATCTTTCAGCAGGCGCAGCTGCTTCCTCCTATCAAAGATTATTGTTATTCAGCAATGTGAGTAATTAACCAAAATAATTACCTAACCTAAAATGTTAAATTTTGAAGTATTGAATGCAAGTCAGCTGTTCGCCAAATATTCTACCTTTTGTATCTGTTCAGATTGAGGGAACATACTAACAATTGTTCGACAGTCTTGCATTTATACAGTCTCTTTATTTCGCTAGATTTTTCAACCTCTAGACTTGTGCTGTCTCTTGTGTACATTTATATCCTAAAAAGTAGACAATAGATATAATAAATTACAACATCGATTAAAAAGCAAAAGTTATGTTTTGAGGACACGAATATACATGGTCACTATAATAAAAACTCATATAATATTTTAGTTATAATATGCCAGTAAGCGTTACTAACAATATCTCTTATAGGTGTACACAGGTTCTGGCTAAGAGAGGACATTGTATAAGGTATTAATTGTTTTTAAAAACTATTGTCTTCAATAAAAAAAAATTATGCAACTAAAACTTTTTTTTGTTACTTTTCAAAATCCCTTAATGAAACTTTCCTGCCGTAAAAAACATAATAATTGCTAATAAATATTAATGCAGTTTATTATAAAAATGCTAGGACTCAGATTCCTTTTAACCAATTGCATTCTTCTATTTTAGACCCTCAACCTCCTCTTAAAATGCACCCGGTGCAGTACAAAAGGTGTACATATGTATACAAACTTTATTTAACATAATTAAATGGTTTTAGCTTTTAAGTTTGTTTCAGATCTCCATTTTCATGAGGATTGGAAAAAAAAGTCACTAAAAACGTTTTTATATGAAAGATAATATATATATAAATATATATATTTTTTTTTTTTTTTATGAGAACGAATTCATTACTAGCTTCCTATAATATTTTTATTGTTGTGCCAATTTTAATTTGTTAATATTTTACATTTAATTTATTGGTAATTATTCCGCAGGTTGTCTCTTCGAGTTGAGTATTTTTAACTTTTCATCCGTTTCCTCCGATAACTTGTATTTTCCAAAAATAACTTGTAACTTAACTCGAAGCGACAACTTCCGGGACAGATACCAATTTATTTATTCAATTTCTTAAATAGAAATGCATATAAAAATTGCTTATTCTTTTAAAGTAAACGGTGCGTATATATGTGTGTTTTTTTTCAAAATCATGATACAAATACCTCATTCAATAGCATATACCTTTAACTATTTCTAGTTCCATGTCAATCTTATCTAGCATACATTATAGTCAATATCTGCATCATGATGTGGTAAAATTATGTATGAAAATGCCTCAAATTAAGTTCATCATTGAAGCATTTTTGGAAATGGGAGAGAAGTATAATTGGGTTGGGTAGTAATTAAGTTTTGCTTGGTGCTTGAAGAGTTGAGCCCCCTAAGCCCTTGTGTTTTTCTACCTAATGGCGCTAGGCCAACGATGGCACCTCATTTTTTTTCTTTCCCTTTTTCAACCCTTGTCCATCCATCCTTCACCTTCATCTAATATTATTTTTTGTCCCATAATTAATCTAGAAAAAACCTTTTGTCCCATTGAATAATTCAGTTTTACTTTTAAAACTGTATAATGTAGCTTTGAAGCAAACAGAATAATTAAACAAATTTATCATTCAAGGGAACCAACGTAAATTTTTATTATATTTGTATATCATTGAACCGAGGCATTTCTACAGGAATTCTCCAAATAAAATAAAATAAAAATAATAATATTTAAAAAAAATCGAAAATAATTTAGTTAATTCTTTTCTTAAGTTTTTTTTCGGGATGAATATTCGAAGGGTTCAGAATCAGTTTTCAAAAATTTACTTTTTCACATTTTTCGCAAATTCAGTGAAGCAATGGTTTTTGATCCTGAAACTTCAATTTCAGTACCATACAAAAACCATGAGAAAATTTCTTGACTAAACTAGCCAAAAATATGAAAAAGTCAATTTTTGAAATTCCAGAGTTATGCGGTTTTAATGTACCTTAGAACAGTTACATTATATTTATTCTTTATAATATTTTTTACATCTTTTAATTCATTATTTTTATCCAACGTTTATATTTTAACAAACTAAGGCTATCGGACGATGATGCAACAGAAGTCCTAAATTTTCTGATAAGTCGGACCGTGCAGACTCATTTTCAGAATATCCGATTATCGCCTGACCAAGGAAATATGGAATTTTATAAACCACGACGCAAAAAATTTGGATGGATCCAGTAATGTGATTAGGATCTTAAAGAAATTGGATTTCCCGAGAAACAATAATGAACAGGGGTAAATTTTGACGAATTATGAAAAATTTCCAGATTTTTAAGTTGGGAGATGAACTCAAAAGACGAGGATACTTCCGTTGTATGGACAAAAGAAGGTACCGAGTAAGGTGCTCAAGAGATGCTGGCAGGACGTCAAAGCTTGATCAAGAACAAGATCCAGACACGGAAAATGAAAATTATATAAACTCCATGCACAACCATTACCTTAGAAAATGTATATTCATTACCTCAACTAATGATTCCAAAAATTTTTTTTTTTTTGTAGTGGTATACAAATTTTTGTTTGATATCACATGTGCTTATTCCGTTTCAATAGTGATCCGCTCTTGTTATCATCACTTATCCTGTGGTATAAGTTATGTTATAATAAGTAATTTATAACATTCATATTGTTATTAGTCCAGAATCCATGGTCCATTTTTCCACTTGATTACTATCAAGCTGAATCTTCGTGAATAGCTTCGTTTCGATGAGACGCCCAACAATTTCCTGTGCGAAAATTCTCGATTGTGGTAGCTAACAGAGGTCGCAAGAATAAAATATGTCGATTTGATTTGATTGAAAAATTTATTACTAACTGGGTTTTTTTTTTTGTTAAATCTCAAGATAATTATCTAAATTATTCGTCCTACAAAATGTATGGTTTGATCAAAGAGTTCCCTCCTTCCAATATAAATGGAAAAAAAAAATCAGCTGGTCGGTAATCATTTTTTATGACATCGCTATCGATACATGTTGATACTAATCAAGTGCGAAAATGGACCATGGATCCTGTACTATATTGTATCCAAGCTAATCCAATCTCCAAGAGCCTCAATATTTGGGGAGCGGAGTAGCCCAGTGGTTGACTGCTGAATTGCCGTGCCGAAGGTTCAGGGTTCCAATCCGAAGATGGGCCCAGTGGGAGCTGGAGACCCTCATTTGGCTCATCCACCCTCTATAAAGTGGGTACCCTTAATTAAGGAAATTAAGCAATCTGGGTTAAAAAAAACAACCAAGAACAACCGTTGACCTTGAAAAGGAACATCCTCTGCCACTTACGGAACCGAAGACTCTTCAGGGATCATAGTGGTACAGGCTCATGTTTTTATTTGGTGATTTAATGAACTTTTATTAGCATTATTTTAATTATTACAAATCAATCAAACCAGAGGAGGAATACTCATAAAAACGTTATGACCAAGACAAGTGTTTTTGTTAATAAACTACATATTATTGATTTAAAATGTATTAAAAGGATATGAATTTTTAATTATTTCCTTTGAATTTAGCCTTGAACTCTCCTTACCTGTTTGCTAAATATAAACACTGAGTATGAGTTGCAAGGTTATTTTTCATTAAACTGTGATTTACAGAATTATAATAAATACAAATAACTTAAGTTGCCACGAAAATATTATTATAGCATAGCTATGTCATATTTCCTCTGTATTTGTAATTGCCATAAATGAAAACCCGAAAGGTACTTCAACATGAACCTTTCGACAGACATTAATATTGCATTGAGCCGGCTAAATCCATCTCCGCTCCAAACAGATTGGACGGTATCCCTTTTCCCCCACATAACTTTATTTCATCTCTGGTTCCAATATTTCTGTGTCGCTTTGGCGTTTTTCATATCCAATTATATTGTAGCATTTGACATTTTACCCGCGGTCTATTACGTTTGTTAGAATGTAACTTTTTACAAAAAGGAAGATGAACATGGAAAATTTCTTTAATAATGAAATTCAGTTAGTAAAAGGGAATGGGGTCGTGGGCGAGTTTCGGGTTCGAATCCGGGTGCAATAGATAAATTATTTAATCTGTGGACAGCCCTAGACCGACCCGCTAGGATCTGCAGACTCTCCTAGAACTCATCCACATATCTATAACGTAAGCAATTACCTGAATTTAAATCATCACTTAATTCACTAAAAGATTCAATCATAATCCCTTTTATTTTATATTACTATTTAAATATTTGAAAATATGCAATTCTGTTTTATTATTATTAGTTTTTTTTTGTTGATCGGTCGTAGTAATAGAAAAGTACAAAAAAAACTGCATACAAATTCAGAAAACGATTTATAAACATTCGTCTTGGGGGCACATTTGGTGTAGTGGTTAGCACAACATTCTATACCCAAGATCGCGGAGGATACCCAAGGGGGAAACAATCTATGGTTTTGCCGCCCATCGGAAGTTACGTAAAATAGCTGCTGTGAGTCTGCACGGTCCGACTTATCAGAAAATTTAGGACTTCTGTAGCATCATCGTCCGATAGCCTTAGTTTGTTAAAATATGAACGTTGGATAAAAATAATGACATTAGAATTGTTACATTATATTTATTCTTGTTGACCTTAGAACAGTTACATTATATTTATTCTTTATAATATTTTTTATATCTTTTAAGGTACATTAAAACCGCATAACTCTGGAATTTCAAAAATTGACTTTTTCATATTTTTGGCTAGTTTAGTCAAGAAATTTTCTCATGGTTTTTGTATGGTACTGAAATTGAAGTTTCAGGATCAAAAACCATTGCTTCACTGAATTTGCGAAAAATGTGAAAAAGTCAATTTTTGAAAACTGATTCTGAACCCTTCGAATATTCATCTCGAAAAAAATCTTAAGAAAAGAATTAACTAAATTATTTTCGATTTTTTTTAAATATTATTATTTTTATTTTTTTTATTTGGAGAATTCCTGTAGAAATGCCTCGGTTCAATGATATAAAAATATAATAAAAATTTACGTTGGTTCCCTTGAATGATAAATTTGTTTAATTATTCTGTTTGCTTCAAAGCTACATTAAACAGTTTTAAAAGTAAAACTGAATTATTCAATGGGACAAAAGGTTTTTTCTAGATTAATTATGGGACAAAAAATAATATTAGATGAAGGTGAAGGATGGATGGACAAGGGTTGAAAAAGGGAAAGAAATAAAATGAGGTGCCATCGTTGGCCTAGCGCCATTAGGTAGAAAAACACAAGGGCTTAGGGGGCTCAACTCTTCAAGCACCAAGCAAAACTTAATTACTACCCAACCCAATTATACTTCTCTCCCATTTCCAAAAATGCTTCAATGATGAACTTAATTTGAGGCATTTTCATACATAATTTTACCACATCATGATGCAGATATTGACTATAATGTATGCTAGATAAGATTGACATGGAACTAGAAATAGTTAGAGGTATATGAATTTGAATGAGGTATTTGTATCATGATTTTTTTTAAAACACACATATATACACACCGTTTAGTTTAAAAGAATAAGCAATTTTTATATGCATTTCTATTTAAGAAATTGAATAAATAAATTGGTATCTGTCCCGGAAGTTGTCGCTTCGAGTTAAGTTACAAGTTATTTTTGGAAAATACAAGTTATCGGAAGAAACGGATGAAATGTTAAAAATACTCAACTCGAAGAGACAACCTGCGGAATAATTACCAATAAATTAAATGTAAAATATTAACAAATTAAAATTGGCACTTAACAATAAAAATATTATAGGAAGCTAGTAATGCAATGCGTTCTCATAAAAAATAAAAAATATAAATATATATATATATATATATATATATATATATATATATATATATATATATATATATATTATCTTTCATATAAAAACGTTTTTAGTGAATTTTTTTTCCAATCCTCATGAAAATGGAGATTCGTCTGAAACAAACTTAAAAGCTAAAAGCATTTAATTATGTTAAATAAAGTTTGTATACATATGTACACCTTTTGTACTGCACCGGGTGCATTTTAAGAGGAGATTGAGGGTCTAAAATGGAAGAATGCCATTGGTTAAAAGGAATCTGAGTTCTAGTAACGGGGCTTACTGGCATATAATATTTTAGTTATATTGGTTTTATTATAGTGACCATGTACATTCTTTTACAGTTGTAAAGCGTGACGTACCGCAACAGAGACACTACTCTTCTTATTCCAAACATCATTTCTTCCAGAATTATTTTTCTCAAAATCCGAAATATTTCACTTTTTCGTACCTCTTATTAATGTGTCAAAGGTACTCTTACCTCAATAACTTAACGATGGTTAAAACATAATAAAGGTATAAAAAAACAAGGAAATTAGACCGACCCTGTAGCATTTCCAGACCCTCTAGGGGCTAACCCAGCCGCTATAAAGTGATTACTCTGAATAGGGAGAAAGCCTGGTGTACTTTCGTCCAAATCACCTCCCTGTACAATCGTTGAGTTAAAATGAACTATTTTTAAATAAACATTTGCTTTCACAAAATAATTACAATCCTCCATATTCCATTTTCTTATTTTGTTTTCTATATTTTCTTCTTATGGCCACTAATTGGATTTTGCTCTTAAGAAGCAATAAACAGCATTTAATTATACCAGCTATTCGCGAATAATCTCATCATTAAACCTGCTCAGTCCCAACTTGAGCACTAAGACTATTCCAGCTATTGTTGCCACTTGCTTTAATGGTCGGAAGTTTATAATTAATTTAGTTCGACTGAACGGTGGAACGGAAGCAACTAGCCATTGTGGAGCCGAGGCGAGGCGGCGATGGCGTACAACATCGGAACAGGAACGAGAGAGCCGAAGGAGACAATGCTCCTGGGGAAGATGTTATTGATGCCCGGATTCCGAGATAGAGAATGTGCCATTTACAAGTCAAATTCTGCCATTGGTCGATACTTCCATCTCCTCAGCCTTCCAAGAGGCATTGTGTAATTTTCTCAAATAAATGGATCAGTGAATCTGCCCATTGCCATTATTTCTTGAATTATTAGAATATAATAAACAACACAACTGAGATAAAAATAAAACCACATCTTATTACATATTTATGGAATATTTACGGGTAATTACGGCAGAGTGGCATTATGTAATAACAATGAAATACGAAGATGAATTGATTATGGTTGAAGGTGTAATCTGTTGTCAAGTTAATTTGCGTTGTGCTATATTTATTTTATTGCCTTATGCCGAACCATAAAATGATTTCTCTAAGAGTCACTATTAACTACGTTTGTTTTAACCATTCTTCCCTTCTCTTGCATATCTCTTTCATGCATTCCCCATGTTTTGGCATTCTTTGAAGACTTTTTTTCGAGTAGGTTAGCCATATATAACCTGAGCCAGTACAAAACTAACAAAGCTCCTAGGCCTTTACGAACAGTTTCACACCCCAAGGGCAAAAGGCTAATAAAATGAAAATTTATATTTTAATAATGATAATAATAATAAATGTCTTCATTCTTGATTCTTCTAGAAGTGGTTGTCCCCTTTAGATGTTGGCGATTATCACGACCAACATTATTTACTGGCCTCTGCAAGAAAACAGTCTATTGATGCCAATCCTTTCAATCCCCGAATATTGCCGAGAATGATCAACTGCAGTAGACGGTAACCAATGTGTGTCCAATCTATGACCAATGTATCCCAACTTATTTCTGTTCTCCAGAAGCTTCTGTAATCGTTGGATTTCTGACATAGTAGTACTCAAGTAAGATTAAAATTAGAAGGTCACGAAGCCTTCTATCAAACGTCTCGTAGGATTATCGGCAATTGAAGATGAAGGTTGATTCAAAAACTGTTGGGTTTTAGTAGGATTAAACTTTTTCATGGAAATATTGATTTCGGGTTCGGAAATAACAGCAACAAATGAGTCATCGAGGTAGTAGTGCAGGCGCTAAAGGAAGTTGAGTCTGCAAAATATGAGGACCGGCAACTATGTTCAAATTCTTTTACCTGAGACACCAAACAAAACAATCCCATGTTGTTTGCAACTGTGTTTATTTAGCAACGGTTTATTTTTTCGTATTCACGTAATATTGTTCATATTTGCTTGTATTTCAGTGTTTTATTTAAACACAAACGCCGACAATGTCATTACATGTGGTAAATGTGAAGAAGCGAAAACGAAATGAAGGATCGTGTTTGTTTTGCGATAAAAAGGGTGATTTGGTCGAGAAACCAAAACCACAATCGTTTGAAAATATTTAAAGAGCAGCAGATCGAAGAAAGGATGACTTAAGCGAATAAATAAAAAATAATACAGACAATCAGAAATGTCGGCGGTGGAACAAATTTTAAATACTGTTAGCAAAAAACAAGATGATGTTATTCCCGGATATTTGGGAAACTTTCACAAGCATTGTTCAGTGCTAAGAATAAAAAATTAAGTGAGAATTATAATAAACGAGGGTTATCAGTATTTTATGATATATATTTCACGATTACTGAGAAACAAACTCCAACGCGTAAGCATATAGCTTTAGTACAATCTATTCACCACTTAACACGATCGAAATATTTAATCATTATGTTAAATAAACTTAGGCATTGCATCAATTAAAAAGCATTGCAAAACCTTGATACAGAAGTAACAACGTCAATTGTGTGTGAAGATATTGACAAAAAATGGCTTATTCCTAAAAGTATAGTTCGAGATTCATCGTTATTTCTTCATGGAGCTATAGCTAACAATGATTTCAATGAAGAAACATTAAGCGGAAAATACTCGACCCATGTGAGAGCAATGGTGATATATAAAGAAAAAAAACCCACTGAAGAGTTTGATTTAAAAATTTAAAACTGTCAAGAAATTCTTCATTTCCAAGAATGTACGCAGATTTTAATACCGAATTATAAGAACAGGAGCTGTTTATTGAAAAATATTCAAAACAATTCACAATTTGCTCTGGATTTTTTGTAGGCTGCAATATAGTCAAACAGAAAATAATTTCTGTCGACCATCTACAAACTCAATAGCTGGATGTACTCCGTTTCAACAAATACTCTCGACTGAAACCTCACCTGTTTCTACTGTTGGATTTCCAATCATACCTCAACCACCGACATCTAAAGACGTAGTGTATACTGCAATGAAAAATTATGTTAACGTAAGTCTTGCACTCGGTAAAAAAATAGCAGTACTTTCATGCGATATGGCGATATATCTTATTGCAAAAAATATTCAACAAACAGATCAAGAATTCGACAATTTAATATTGAGAATAGGATCGTTTCATTTACAAAAAAAATGTTTGCCCTGCTTGGGCCAATATCTAGAAGACAGTGGGCCCGACAGAATTTTTATTGAAGCCGATATTTATGGCATAAATACTTTGTCTTCTATCCTCAAAGGTATAATTTTAGTGCGACTCGCGGAGTTTGTTTGTTCATTTAACGTCAGTTTATGCTACTATGGCAAATCGGACGATGCTACAATGGGAGTCTTAATTTTTCCTATCCAGGTATGATTTGGATAGGAATCTTTAACGAACATTTGAACTCGCACTGGCTAGGGAACCCATTTTACCTCCCTTCGGAAAGATTCCATAACCAAGGATTTTTTACTCCCTTTAAAAATCCGAGGGCCAACTGTCGGGCTGCGAACTCGAGATCATACACTGTTATGCTAACCACTAGACCCCAAATAGGTCTTACAATAGTCATGATGTGTTTTGTGATTTATGGAAAACATTTCTCTAGTAATTATTAAGTAAGTAAGTAAGTAGCCTGAAACGGCGAGAAAACAGTGAAATATAATTCTACAATAGAGACAAAACAGTCAGATTTTAACCCCACAGTTCTCAGAGTTTTGTAATAAATTAATCCCCGTTCCTCTCAACAAATGATGATTCAGCCAAGCGTGCTTTTTGTTGACTAGCGCCTCCAAGTTTATCCCCCGCCCTCGCTCGACTGGAAACTGCAATGGCGCCCAACCCGTGGGACCTTCGCTATGTTCCGACTTCAATTCAATTCCTTTCAAGGCACAATCCAATCCAATTCAACTAACGAGGTAACAGGCTATGTCACTACATTTCATTAGCTGAAACGATTGTGATATCCTCATTAATCCGCTTGGATAAACAACAAGTTCCTTAAATTAATGTTCTTAATTTTCACTCACTCTCTCTCTCTCTCTAGTGAGATTTTATGATTCAATAAAGTTCCATGTATTCTGATAAAGAGAAACTACGCGCAATATCAGGCTACTTCAACACAAACCCCCAAAGCTCCCAATCGATTACAAAAAAGCTTATATACATGGCTATTATAAGACCTATTTAGACATAGAAGCACAGATTTAGGGCTCCACTAATTTATCAAATTCCTCTCGTATTCAATACTTACATTTAGAAATCCTTCGTAAAATCCAAAATGCTCCTTAATTTGCAACGAACAAAGCCATCCGTAATGACCTAAATGTCCCCATTTGTTACTGATTTGGTCTGAATCTGTTATCAATCTTAACATGACAGATATTATTCCCACTCAAACCCATTAGTTTCAAACCTAGCAACCTCTTCAATTCCAGATGAACCTCCGAGGCGTCTGAAAAGAAGAAGATATCGTGAACTTTTAATTTTTTATTCGAGTACCACCAGGGGGTAGTTTCTCTTCTTGTCTTTATCTCATGCCTGTTATATCTTTCATTCTTTTTACTTGGTGTACTATTATTGTACATTGGTAAGTTTCAATAAATTGATTTTTTTTAATTTAAAAAAATCCATCTTATGTTTCTATTCATTCGCTATGTAAATGAGTTTTAGTGGTACTGGTTATTTAAGATTCAGAAAAAGAGAAAACAAATATTGAAAAATTTTCATGTATCAACATATAAATGTTATTTATACTATTTGTGTATTGTGTAACTGTTTAAGCCGTGAAATATGATCTTAAACAATCCATCTAACGGAGATAACGCTTGACGATGCAAAGGTGTCACCGTCACAAAACAACGCCTGTAGTCTTCTTGCATTTGCGAATCTAATCACATCTTCGTTGACCCCTACGATGGTATTTATCTCTTGATGTCTAACCTACTAGCGGAAGATAAAAAGACTGCAGTAGTCCCGATTTCGTAACTCCGTCTGCGGTGTTTAGATATGCGTTTCTAATCCCTGTTGATCTAGCACAATGTTTCTTCCAGCGGGTAATCCTTCAGAGTGAGCTTGTAGATTATGTAATGCATCATTAGATAATTTGTACTAATGTAAAACGTAGTTAACTACTTCGCCGATAGTCGAGTGGTTTATTTATAATACAGAATAATAATAACATAATATCGCTCCTTCAAAAGAGCAATGCCATTACTCAAAACCCCTAATTTTTAAATAGAGGTATTTGAAAGTTCTATGTGAGCTAAAAAAATTAAAATTCGGTGTTGGTAAATCAGAGTAATGCAATTCTTTTATTAGCCTTTGGAACATTTTTAAAAGCTTGAAACTTTCTATTTAACTTATATTATTATTCACATAAAGCTTCAAGTTCAAACATGATAAAACTCAATATGACTTTATTAAAAAATGTTGGAAATGCAATATCAGATATGTCGTTGCTGCATTATAAGGTTCAACCCACACAATTGCTGCTGTAGGCTATAACTGTAGGCTTAGTGAATTGGCGTTTCTGAGTTATTTCGTTGTTCTTCTGAAGAAGCAATAGGTATGTCCCCACGTTAAACTGTTCATTAAGATTAGCAAAGGTATGGGACTGCAACGTTTATTTAATCCATCTTGTAATTAATTGCACCAGAATAAATATCGTTTTTATACATTTTTGGCATTTACATTAATAACTATGAAATTAATTTCCTTATTTTCATTGTAATGAGAAACAAAATTTAGTTAGAAGTACAATACCAGAAACAAGTAATCTTAAAAAAGCTTCTCAAAATTAGAATTATAAAAACGAAATCCAGAACATGTAAGCTTAAAGAAAGTTGCCAATACACGATGCTTCTCTTCATTGTACAATGATTAATTATAATTATAATTATCACATTAATTATAATGTGAATAATTAGATGGAGAAAGATCAATACCATAGTGAACTTACAAAAAGTTCATGGTCTTGGGCTTGTAACACTTATACTGTTTTCAAGCCGATGGTTCAGCAGAGATATTATTTGGCTGAGACCACACGCAACCCCTTGGTTTTACCTTCAATTAAGGGTGTCCACATTTTATAGTGGCTGGGTGAATACATTATCTCCACTGGGTTGCTCCACGGCTGATAACACAATAAATTATCTACCACAGCCGATTTCGAACTCTGGATATAAATATAAGGAAAATGCCCTTTACACTCTTAAAAACACCATTTAACGAAGGTGGTTTCATTGATCAAAGTGAACTGACTGTACAACCCTGGAACTGATCCGGCTTAATCTCTTTGATTTATTCATTGTCTATTTTTTTCTATATATGTTACTGAAGCAGAAACACCTTTGTGAGGGCATTCTACCATTAAACCATCTGTGTATTTCGAATGAGAATAATTTATTTTCACATAATTATACGAAGGTAAAACGTTTTAAACAAGGCTATTTATAAATTATTATACAAAGTCACATAGTAGGTCACTATATAATTGTATTTATCATCTCTTGATACCATTATTGTTATACAATTTTTATAATTATTGTTAAATGCAATATGTGGTAGGCTGCCAACAGTCAAAGTAACTAAACAAAAAAAAAAAAAGAAAAACATTCAAGTTTCTCCCATGGACAATTATATGTTGCATGCTCACGTGTTAGTAAACCATATAATCTATTTGTATTAGCAAAGGACAGATTAAAAAAATGCATCGTTTTACCCTAATTAAATTTAAATAAATTGTTATAATTTAAAAATATATTATTAGCCATAATTAAAAATCCACCATGATATACCTCACTGATTAATCTAATGTTTATATTTTATCAGTTAAGAATTTTGTATATTATTTCCTTATTATATACTATACTTAGATATGAGATGAAGAAAATGTAAAATCAAAAATCTTTTTAATTTAATTTTTCCATTCATTCATTGTTTCTTTAAAATTCAAATTTTAACGTAATATTTTTTAAAACTATTACAACAGCCACAGCAACGCGTGGCCGGGTCAGCTAGTATGTATATATATATATATGTAAATGTTCATATACATATATATATATATATATATATATATATATATATATATATATATATGTATATGAAAATACATAAAAACAGAAATGCTGTAACGACAGAAGGTATATGCATACTGAGAAGTAAACTGAAGAATTGGTTAAACATACAAAGGACGGTATGGAAATACATTAATAACGAGAGGGAATACAGGAAAACGAAAGAAATATATAAAGATCATACACTAAATTAAGTTAAACAAGTTGGAAACAAAAAAAAGAAGATCAAAGATGAATTATTCAGAAAGAGCTCCCAGGAGAGTATAACATTAAATGTATCATAGAACTGAGGGCCGACTTAGGAAACGATGGAAAAGAGAAATGAAAGAGAGGCAGGATCACTTTTTTATTGCACAAAATTATATAATTGAAATATAAAACAGAAAAAAATCTGGTGGGAGCTGTGAGAGGCCTCCGTGTTTTTACACTCGAATTAGAAGAGAGTAAGCTAGGAAGACCCCTAATACCAACTGTAAATACTACAAATAATTATGGACGCAAATGTTTTAATTTTAATTTTTGTATCATCACTATTACCTATTGGGGTAACCTGTGGTGTAGTGTTTAACATACCATCGTTATATGCCCAAGGTCGCGGGATAGCAGAATGGCAGATGGTCCTAGGATTTTTTAAACGGATTAAAAAATCTTTCGCTATGCCGTCTTTCAGGAGAAACGTAGAATTCCCGAGCCTTTGAACACATTCTTGAGTTGCAACTTTTTGATTCTTCAACTGCGATTTGTATTTTAAATAAGATATAGATAGTTAATATTTATAATAAAGATAGTTAATACGAATCGCAAATATTTTACATATTATTTCCATTATCACTAATCTTTATTACAGACGATACAATATATTTTTTACCCTTTTTCTTTTAAAGTTTCAACAAGCCTTTATTGATGGAAAACCAGGAGGTTGAGAGTAATAACAGTACATTCACTACCATGTACTGATCCTCCAAGCCCCTTCAGGGATTGTTCTTTTCGTTCCTTCAGACAAAATCTTGATGATCCATAACATTCCAACCTACTCAGCCAATCGGATTAGGTGGTTGGTATTCAAATTTAACTCGTTAAGATAATCGTCCTATAATTTCCTTGCAATTTCGGCCAACTCATTAACATTAAGTTTTGATGTATGGTGTATGTCAGAATCGAATTCCTTAACAATAGAATCGATCCTTACGGTTAAACAATATTTCTTCACTGACAATATTGGTTTCATGTCGACATTCCTTCATCTGTACGCCTCCTATGTAACCTGTTATCTTTTTTTTCGGCTACATTTCTTATTAGCAATTTAAAGATGTTCCCCTGTGTAACGAATCCTCTTGTTGTGCGCAGATGAAGCCTACATGAAGCTCTCCTTGGAGACTATCGAGGAGCTCGACTGGTGCCTGGACCAGCTCGAGACCATCCAGACACACAGGAGTGTCTCCGACATGGCGTCACTCAAGGTAACACTTTTAGCATGCTATTTTCTTATATTATTTTTAATACATACCGAAAACGTCATTACTTCCATATGCCTGAGCCATTAGCAACTATTTTCAAGCAGTTAGTTAATTTTCTAACGTTGATAATATTTCATTTCGTTATTAATATATTTGTCAACAATTTATATTAAATATTGCATTTAATAGAATTCGCATCATACATTTTACTGTATTTTTGCATTTACCCACATAAGTGCCCTTAAGTTTCTGTTTAAGAATACAGTATTTTAAGTTGTTTGTTTTTTGAGGCGTTAAGGAAGAAAAGCGGATAGTGCCGAAATTTCAAAAATTTCATTTAAATTTTTATTAATTATTATGCTCCAGAATGTTCAGATTCAGCATCGGACCAAGCCAATAATAAATAAACTAACCTAAATTGGCTAAATAGTAATTTCTTGAAATTTCATTGTTATTCACTTTTTTTTCAGAACGCCTAATATGTAATGTGTATTGGGGAATATCATTTTAATTTACTTTTTAAAACCGAGTACTCTAATAAATGGTTAAATGGTTTGTTTACAAAAACTTTAATTTTAAATGCCATACCTTTAATGGCTAAAGAATTAACTTATTCCATGCCTCTTCTTAAAAATAGACCTTTATAAAATTTCATCATGAAAATCAGCTTTAATTAAAAATTCGGCATTGCCTAAATCTTTTTTATGGCCAACAAATTAAATGATTCTATGCATTTAAAAAATTAAAACTAAAAAAAACATTCAAGATAATGTTATAATATAATAAATTTTATGATATGATCGCCAGTGGCATAGGTTTTAAAATAACGACCCACTATGCCCAAAATCTTGGGTTTGCAGTCCTTTAGGTGGCCTTAGGATTTTTTTAAGACAGTAAAAATCCATGTTTATGCTATACTTCGGAGGGTACGTAAAATAGAGATCCCAAGCCTCAGGCAGTCGTTGATGATCCCTAACCTAGTTAAACCTCAATAGGCAAAATTTAGAGTTCCCACCGGAGCATCGTACGATTAGCCATTGGGGTATAAAGTGACGTTAAATTAATAAACAATACATTTTTAAATTGTTTTTACGGCTAAAAAAATTACTTAGTGCATTTTTTAAAGAAATATAAGCATCAGAGATCTCATTGTTAAATAAATGGGAAATAGCAATTTTTCCCGAACAACTAATTTTATAACCTGAAGACTAATTAACTAATCGATGAGGTTTAGTTTTTAAATGATTAATATTTTATTAGTATTTTTTTATTATTACGCTATTAATGCTATCGGCATACAAATAACTACTGTTTGTGAGTTCTTCTAAGATCGCAAGCCCAACCAATTTCTCCCAGAGTACTTGTTTGTAGTATTAGCAAAGTTGAGAGGTTTACTACGCCTAATTGTCATCTATTATTCTTTATTCCCATGCAAGGGATGAGGGACTATGATAATTTTCCCTACTGCCTTAGGGAATAATCCTCTTTGATTACGGAAATCTATTACTTATTAGAGAACGAATCCCAAGTTCCTATTCAAGAATAAGTTAGTTTATATCGTCGTACAGATTTTCCATCTCAACTTCCAGTTACGTAACCTGACATTTGAGGGCTTTTCTAGATTACCTTCAACACATCATCTCATCTAATTTTATGTTACACCTTTCTGGATTCTACTTGCGTTGTCATTAATAAGCGTGGAAATACTTCGAGTGGATGTGGTCGACTATGGTGTAATGATTAGCATAATAACCTTCTATGCCCAAGGTCTCGGATTCACAGCTCGGCCCTAGTATTTTTAAAGGAGAGTAAAAAATCCTAGGCTATGCCGTACTTCGGAAGGGACGTAAAATGGAGGTCCCGAGCCTGTATGGTGTCAGGTATTCGTTAAAGATCCCTAAACTAATTATACTTGTATAGGACACTCACATTCAGACTAGCCATAACAGTATAAAGTAACGTTAAATGAATAAACAAAGAAACATGCTCGAAGTGGATTTAATTGCATTGTTATTTTGGAGATTTTGTAAAAGGAGTGGATGGGCATATTAGTCTTCGAAAATGGATATGGGATTTCTCATCCTGATATTATTTTTACAATGAATAGAGAAGTATTCTAAGGCTTAAATAAAAGAAATACGTCTGATTAGTATTTGATATGGGCAATTTCCTCTAATTAAAAAAGCTCGATTTTCATTTTACACTGAGAATGGGAAAAGAGTTGAAGTTAAAAGTTAAATTAAACATTCATCCCATCCATAATAAAGAATAGTTTAAAAACACGCTTTAATACAAATAAAACCAAAGTACAGTACAGTAAGGTACAGTTGCTTTATAAACCATAATTATGTTCACAAATTTGAACTTTAAAAGAATTGTTCTCTGGTGTGTGGAGTGTCTCAGGGAGCAGTACACTCGTACTACTGTATTCTATGTACACAGCTGGCATAGTTTGAACCTTTTACCAAAAGTCATAGCCTTCGCTGGCAATGTCGGTATTTACTGGAGAAGCATGAAGCCTCGTCGTGGTATTGAAACAAGTTGAAAATATTTCCATTTATCGTAAAAATCTCCAAGTTATTAATACCGACGTCTGGTAGGAAAAAATAGAATCTACAATTTTTTCAGCAAAGGATTCTATTCTATTGAATGTATGTAAAGATGTAAGGTTAATATAAAGGACATGAACCTCAAAGCAATCAGACACTATTGTAGGATCGAAGACGCCATAATAGACCAGCTAATAAAGGTATCACCCCAGCTTAGTCATTAGCATAACAACTTTGGAAGACCAAGATGGCGGCTCCGCACCCCGGAAGGTGGCCTTAGGATTTTTAAAGGGAGTAAAAAATCCTTGGTTATGCCTTCCTTCAGAGGGGACGTAAAACTGTGGTCCCGAGCCTGTGCATTGTCAACTGCTCGTTAAAGATCTTTCCTAATTATTCCTGGAAGGCAAAATTTTGGGCTCCCACTGTAGTAATCCACAGCAGCATAAAATGGCGTTAAATAAATAAACAGACTAATAAAGATAATTCTAACTTAAGTTCCGACTGGAATAGTACTCACATGAAAATGGTCCAGGTTTAACCCCTAGGTTAGAACCGATTCTCTTACTATGCATGTCTGATCGTCTTGAATATCATATGATCATTTTACTTGCGAGTCTTGAATACTTCGGAAATCATAGTTGAAATTCGAAGATCACTCATCCCATTATGTTAAGTAAAGTATCTACGAATGTTGCACACCCAAACACCTCTTAGTAGTTTTTATTATCATCTGCTAATCACTTAGGACCAGACTGCTCACAAATTAGTTGACACAGCTGTTCCGCAGATACTATCCACTCACAATATCGCGACTGCGCTACTATCCTACTATATTACTTTATAGCTCGCTCATTATCAGTGCCTCTTGTATCTTTTTCTTTATTACGTATTCCTAGATTATACACTCTGACATAACGTCACTTTCGATGAATAAAATGTCCGACTGAGAGGATGTCTAGGAGTAGCCGTGATCGTAAACAAAGGTATACTATCTTATCAGCCTTATTTATAACTTATGTATGTTGTAACCAACGAGATAGAAAACCTAGCATTTTTTTTTAGCATTCACATCAAATAATGATATATAGTCATAATTATTTAGAAATATAAATATACTTTTTGATTACAACCAAGGTTTCTTCAAAATATAACCAACCACTTCTAAAAAATAGTAAATTAAAGCGTTATCTCTGGTAAATTTCCTACCTGCACAACCGTTGTCATTGAAACAGTTGACTCTCTGCCATGTACTAAACTCTGATGTACTAGACACTTCATGGGAGTAAGGGTCTTTTTAAGTGAATAAATGTATTTTAACTTATATCAATTCTACATGTTTTTGCTCATTTGGTCCGAATCCGATATCTATCATTTTATTACAAACTTTATTCTCACATGTTTTAAGCCTAACTACTTCAATTCCCGAAAATCCTCCAAGACATCTGAAAAGAAGATGACCTCATGACCTTCTAAGTTGAAATTTAGTCATTTGAGTGCTACCAGTAAATAGTTTATCTAGTTGCCTTATCTCACACCATTACGTATTATTCATTCTATTTACCTGTTGTATTATTATAACAGAGTTCTAAATCTCAATAAATACATTTTTTTTTAATCTTTAGCCAATAAATATGCTATTTTCTACTTTATTAAAATACTTAAATCCCCCTTGTATGAGACGTATTAAAAAATAAACATTTGCATTATCTCCATATTACTTGCATTATAATTTACTTTTAATAATTTTAAAAGTATATATTCCAACTTTCAATAGAACACTCATTAATTGTTTTTCTTTTTGCCGGCTCTATCTAAATCTAATTTCTTCTTTTGGCTACAATAGTAGTAAAATTAATATGAACCATATTATTTTAAATTATAATTGTTGTTAATAGCAGTAATTATTAATAAACATACATTAACAACTCCCTCATTATTTTCATTCTAAATCTAAATAACTAGATTACGAAATGCATTAAGAAAATTATCTGGGCCTATCATTATACACTTAGGCCAATCAGCTTTTGAACAAGTATTTTTCTTTCACCAAGTTTTCACTTGCATTAACACGCTATTTTACTTAATATGGCATAAATGCAAATTATTAGAAACATATAATATCCAGTAATTATCCAGGAAAAATTATCTTCCTTGAGAAAGATGTCGATTTTCGATTGCCGCTGTTACTGATATGCACCGAGTAACCGATTTATATGTTCGACTTTGAGACCGGTAGAAGCAAATGAATTATTTATTCTGTTACTGCAGCGAATCGATCCTGTGGAGTCTGAAAACACCCCTACTACCTCTCTAAAACACTCTCACCCAGCCTCCATAAAGTGGGTAAACTTTATCGGGGTTAAAACCTGAAGATTGAGTGTGTGATCCAGGCCAAATCACCTCCTTGCAAAACCGTTCATTTGGAAACTTCACGGTCTATACCATAAACTTATATCCTTCTATATCCTTCATGGGATGTAGAAGCAATGATTTTATTTAGTTTTTATTAATATCGTATTTAAGAAATCTGACTGCTATTAATATGCCCACCTATGGCCTAACGTCTAATTTTTATATTAATTAAAGATGTGGGCATACTGATTTCAACTGTAAGGGAAGCTGAAAATTAGAACTCAAAATACATAAGAAAGTTTGTTATCTAAAAGTAGTCAGCCACAGTGATAATGATAAAAACTGACGATAATCCATCGATTCGTATCCAAATCGAAACTCAAATATGAACGTCATTGTTTTTCATGTGTATGACTATGATTCATAGTTGTTTTGTTTTATTATTTGTATTTTTTTAACTTATCTCTTTGTTTATTTATTTATTTTGTACAAATAAACAATTATACAAATAGTATGAAAGTTCGTAGATCAGTAGAGCAGCTTGCCATTGACTGATTTTATAATAAATGGACATTTGTTCATAAGACGAAATAAATTCAGTGTTGAATACGATTTTAATCATGCATTCTTAATCCAGCCAAGCAAGTTATCAAGGTTATTCATTCAATATTTGACCATCACGTGTCTTCTTCGTTCATCTAAAAAATCTAGTTAATTAAATATTTATTATTTTTACACATTTATTATTTATATACAATAATCGAGGCAATTATTTCCAAATTATTATAAAAAAGATAATATTAATAATTTAGAAAACTTCCTTGATTTAAAATTATTATTGATGTCAATATTAAATGAAACCTAATATTTTAGAAAGCTAATATGTAATATTTTCGAACTTATATTAATAATATTTTATTTAAAAAAAATTAATTGTTTTTTTTCTAATTGGTAAATACTTTACGCCTAACGAAACCTTAACTTCGAGAAAAAATATTGTATTTCCTTATTTTTAACTGGATCACTTAATTTATAAATTCTCTAAACAATCGTTATCGGTTAAAGCTTTAGAAGCGTTGAACCAACCGCTGTTTAAAAATAAGAATTTCAAATATTCATTCCTACAAACATCCTCATCTGTTCTAAAATGTAACAAAATACTCCTTATTGTTTCACTTAGCTTTTCAATAATTTATATATTTCTACCAACAAAGGCTGTTGTAATTATGTAATGATGATGTATATGTAATCGTGTATCCACATAATAGATACCGTCAAATAGATCTTTTATCACTTACGATCAAAATTTAGACTTTTCAAGAGACTAAAAAATATTTATTCTACTTTTCTGTACCCTAGATTTATGATTATGATATTTGATTTTGCAAAATGCTTAAAAAAATTATTTGTTAGCTTTGTATTATCTGTTTATTAATTATCTGAAATAAACAGTAAAAAGCAATTTTATACATTAACTCCCATATTATATTTGAGTGCAGATAAAATATTAAGCGGATTACAATAGGCTTGACGAAGTATTAATAACAAAGGCTTGAATGTTTATATTGCATTAAATCAACAATCTTATCTTGGACTACACTTGGACAAAAGAATTACATGGAACGTACGTACAGAATTAAAAAGACAAGAACTGATAAAACGCTAGAAACATCTTCTGGACTACAGATCTTCACTCGACTTACGAAACGAACGACTAATATATAATAGTGTACTAAGACATATTTAGAAACTTTGGGTACTGCAAAACATGTCCACATACACAAAATACAAACAACACAGTCCAAAATTCTAGAAAAAAATGTTAATGCTCCTGTGTTTATTTCTAATCACACCACACACAACGACATGAAGATTCCCACTACAAATTCCACTTGTTTTTCCTCTTTCTTATTCCTGTTACCCGGGTTTTTGAAGAAGAAGATGACTAAAAAAGACAATGGCCAAGAGATCTACTCAAGAATTATTGATTATTTCCAAAACTTGATGTTCCTGCAAAGCAAAGGAAAAAACAAATGTTAGAACAAATTTGCTGGATGCGCAATTGCGCAGATATGAAAAAAGGAAAGAATAAAGAAATCAATAATAATAGTTCTTTGTACTTTTTTAAAAGTATTCTAAGCTTAGCAAATTCTTATAGCATAAAAAAACGTCTATGAGATTTTATGTTATAATTAGAACAACATTTATTTCCAGGATTCATTTTCTAGGCACGAAATATTCCTTAACTTTCTATTTATTTCTGAAATTATTTTCATTATTATTTCAAGCTTTTCATTCTTTGTTCTTCAAGATGACTTTTGGAGTCTACAACCAAATATCTTAAAATTCCAAACCCATCCTTCCAACAATGAAACTGTTCTTTAGAAAGGTTATATTATCAAAGGAGAGAGTGAAGACATTGTGTAGATATTGTTGATATTTATTTTCGGCAGATTTAATCCTACATAGGGCAAACAATTCTATTTACTCAATTGAGCAAAAGGTCAGTAGTGGGCAGTTCTATTGGACAACCAATATCTTGTTCCCATTTTTTCTCATATCTTCTTTATAGAAAGAAACATGGTTAGGTTCGTCAGCCTGGATTACGAATTGAAGTTCCAAAATTTATTTGTTCTTAAAGCCTGAATATCTCCGGGTGAAAGATAAAGTTATCTAAAAATCAAAGAAATAATATATTGAAGTTAACAACAAGTAAATATTATGAATGATACGTCATGGTATTAGATAAAAGAAAGTAGAGAAATTTACGCACTGGTAGTGCTCAAATATCCAATTTAACTTAAAGGGCACGAGGAAGATTTCAGGCATCTTTTCATATTTTCAGACACATCGGGGGATTATCGGAAATTGAAGAGGTTGGTAGGATTGAATACAGTTTGAGTGGGTATAGTTAGGTTTGAATAAGAATAAAGTTTGTCATAAAAGGACTGATATCGGGTTAAGGGCAAATCAGCCTATAAATGGGACATTATGGCCATTAAAGGATGAATTTATCCGTAAATAAGTAAAGAGAATTTTACGAAGGGTTTTTGTCAACGAAGGGACTTTAAGGATTGATGTAAATTTAATCAATAAAATTGATAGCATGAGTTTTTAACCTGATTATTGTAAAAATATAAAAGTACTGGCTGTGCCCGCAACTTTGTCCGCTTGGAATAGTGACTTTAGGCAGCATTTATAATTTTTTAGGCTAATTATTTTCCAAATAAAATACATACATTAAAATATGTGTTTTACTGCAAATAGCTTATTTAAGTACATTTTTATAAACAAAGTCTTTTGTTTTCCCATCTTTTGCCAAACCATAGATATTCTGTGGGTTTGGTATACGTGGGCATGCCATATAGAGTTGCCCATGGGAAAAACATTTTTTTTTCTAAACCAGTAACTTTAAGCGTATGTCCTTGAGCTCTGTTTATTGTTATTGGAAATGCTGTTTTCAGGGGAAACTGAAAAGGCAAATCAGTCGGAATTATCGGATTACGGGGAATCAAAACATTTTCTTCTTTTGTCATTCCAGTCATGATTGTAGCTTTTATAATGTTGTGTCCCAGATGTGTAATTTGTAGCCGTTTACCATAGCCTTGGCGCGTCAAGATTTCTCATTAATAGGACTGGAACACCAACTTTCAGCCTCAACTTATGGGAAGGCACTCCTGATAATTCTAAAGAGTTGAGAAGCTGTATAGGGTATGATGTGACTTGTTCAGTGCTCATAACATTGTCTACTGAGAAGTATTCGACAACATAGCCCTCCACGTCTGACATGATTTGTTCGTTTATTTGCTTAACTATCTCATTAGTCGGCGCCAAAACTGCCTTTTCATACAGCCATTCTCGATATCCCATATTTATTTGAAGATTAGAATAGACAGAGTTTTTTAGATCATTTGTGTTATCAACAATTTTACAGAGCTCACTTCTCTGTGTAATCATGTCGTTACTGTCTGTTGGCATATAATATTCTCCGATTTTTAAAAGAGCAGCTGCATTTTGCTCTTCTTGAGAATCATTTTACTCGCACATTTTTAGTGAGACAAAACTATTTTACGTGTACCCATAATACAGATGCTTTCAAACAGGCATTTACTTCAACTGTCGTCGTACCTCTAGTAATAACCGGGAGAGTCTGTCTAAAGTCACCAGCTTATGGTACCACCATCCCTTCCATGATAAGTCATATGGATAATAACTGTGTCAAAAACTAATCTTTGTTCTGAATTTAAATGTGGAAGGGCTTTTGTTATTTGCTGCAATAAAGAAACCGTATCGTAATCTAATTCTCGCATTAAATCACTGCTAAATTGGGGTCTGTTCATTCCAAAATCAGATACATTTTTTCCAGTAATAGTAATCACTTGGTCTTCAACCTTTGTTAGCGCGGCATTGTAAATTAATTCATTGTATGAAGCATTCGGATTCTGTTCTTGTAATCTGTGTAAACTATCATCCGCCATGTCATTTGTATACCTTTACATAATAACATCTTAAGTATCATTTTAATTAGTTTGAATGAAATAAAATTAAATTTTCAATAATTTAAAATCTAACACACCTATTCTCCCTTTCCAAGTCATCATTATAAAAATTAGTTTCAAAAAGTCAAACGACCAAACCAGGTTACTATGGATGCTTAGAATGATTTTTTAAAAATATATTCCATCGTTATTCCTGCTAATAATTCTTATTTATCTTTTTTAATGTGCAATATTATTTCAATTATTTAGATCGAATGTCAATAGAATATTTGCGACAATTCTCACACTTTTTATTTTTAACCATAGAATCCTTTAGGCATTAGTTAGCATTAGATATCTTTTTTTTTATATTCATAGTAAAATAAGACTAAATGTTTTTAAAGTTTTACTAAAAAAAACAGAAGTCAGTATCAATAATATTATCAGATCACGTAATGTTTGAGAAATAACTGCTTGCACTCTATTTAATGCAATGAATACACCTTGTACTACGACTAATCACTTCCCTGAACAACTTTTGTTCTAGAAACAGTCTCTACTATGTACTCACTGATCCCAAGACCCTTCATGAGTTGTAATGGTACGGTATTTTTTAATTATTTTTTTACACCATTTACAACACGAAATTAATTATGATTTGCAAAGTTATAATGGAAAAAAATGACAACTGATTTGTAAATCAGGTACATTCATTTGGTGAGTTTTAAATTTATTTAGAGAAATTGGCATTGAGGAATATCTGTTCGGACAAGTTGATCTCGAATGCCTAAACTCTCTAGTAGTCGTTCCTTCCATTAGGATTGATCCTCTTCGGAAGTGCTGAATCGGCAACTAACAACTTCGGCAGCCTCAAGCATCCTCCCAAACCTAAGCAATCGATGAAATGGTTGTGTTGCGGAAAGATATCCAGAAAAAATACCATGAAATCGTAAATAACTCTGTAGGTATAAGCAGCAAATTGTTGAACTATGAATGTTCGTTTATTTAACGTAACTTGTATGCTGATATGGCTAATCGGACGTTGCTACATTGGGAGCTCTAAATTTTGCCTGTCCTGGTTTAATTAGGCTAAGGATTTTTAACGAGTACCCGACATCCTACAGACTCCCCGATTAACGACTCTTCCGAAGGACGTCACATACAAGCATTTTTTACCCCCTTTAAAAATCCTAAGACACCTGGTGGGCTATGAACCCACGATCTTGGGCTTAGTAGTTTGTTATGCTAACCACTAGACCATAGGTCGCCCCTAATGATGAATATTATTGATCGTAACGAGTACTGTGGCAATTTTGCTCTCTTATAATAATTAGTGGTAATTAAATCCAACCATTTGGAATGGCTGTGGAATGGTAATTATTTGGTTTGGATAGGCTAATCGATGAAATTTGCAGATCTGAACAAAAAACCGTTTATACCAATCCAATCCAACACAAACACCAAAATATCAGTATTAAAGAGACATGTTTGGGTCAGAGATATTTACATACATAGAAACAGTATTTTAATAAATAATAAGAAATATTTTACTAAGAAAATAGTAGAATAGACTTTATTTATTAGCTTTCTCTTATGTATAAATTCGTTATGTTTTATAATTTATTTTTATATACAATACATTACTTTTGGCACTAAAGTGGGTTACTTGAAATCATCAAGTAATTCATTTAATGTTTATTCATTTAATATCGCTTTATGCTGTTATGGCCATCGGATGTTACTACGTAAATTTCGCCTATCCAGTATAATTAGGATAGGAATCTTTTAAATGTACGTGACACCACAATGGCTCGGGACCCCCATTTTACACCCCTTCCTAAGGACGACATAACTAAGGATTTTTTACTTCCTTTTAGCGGTTCATAGGTTGCTGACTACTGGTATAAACCAAATAAGCATGATTTGCCTTATCTACACCATTTTGGTTCAATAGAATAGTACAAATGCCAGGAAGTGTCCACTAGTTCCTTAATTTTCCTAAATTTCTGTTTTTCCTTAATTTTAATTTACCTAATAAGTTGCTAAAATTCCTTCAAGAATTCAGAGAGATGTAAGATATGTAATTTGAATTCCGTTAAAATATTCTTACCAATAATTTTTTTAACCAAGACGTACGACTATAGTGCTAACTATCGTGGAAGAGAATTTTTTTAATGGTAATAATTATTTTTGCGTATATTTCGTTATTTTTATGACATAAGTAATTTAAAGTTACTTTTTCGAAAATATTTTATTTATCTAACATCCCAAATAACGTTTTTGGCCACCGATTAATATTTCAGGTTGTCTAGGAATGTCCACAACACATATTTTCACAAGGGCATATTCATTTTTTGTTTTGCTCACTTCGCGAATTAACTAGATTCATTTGAAAATAATGATAAACGGAGGAGAAAAGTTGTGAAGCTCAGTTAAAGTCAGTGATTCAGTTAATTGAGCTACCAATATTTTCCCAAGTACCACCAATCATTCAATCAGAGGAAATACTTCGAATCGAATTCATGAGCATATCTAGAGAAGCAACCTCATCCAATTCCTTTCATCTAACCAATCTATGATGATTATCTTTGAAGAAAGAAATGCTAAATAAATAATTTAAAAATAAAGATATCGCCAAATCTTCTTTTAAGTAGACAATATTCGAAAATTCCCCCATCTTTTCGAAAGTATTATTCATCATTCCATCGCCAGGTCCAACGGTTATGCAATAGAAATTAATAATCACCTCGTGATGAAGTAAATGGATACTTTATTAATAATTCATGAATGCTGCTATTTAATTAATTTCAGCAGACTAATAAGCGATCTTATATTAATATTAAACAAATTTAATTTAAAGAGGAGCTTTTGGTATTCCAATTTTTATTTTATTATTTCGAGAGTAGATGACCTATTTTCATTTTTTTTTCACCGTGTAATTCGACCTTTATCGTTTATTCTTATTACGTTCGACAGATTTGTTTTGTTCATGGAATCATATATTATGCATAATAAATACAATTTCAAATTAGGCCTATTAATCAATCAATTGAAAAGTGAACCAAATTCAAACTGAAATTAAATCTGCACCTACTGCATAAAGTGTTATTAAATTAGTGATTATTACTAATTTCAGAATACAGGAGAATCTATAAAAAAAATAATAGATATTATTACAAAAAAAAAAATTTTGTTGGCTTCGACATTACTATAAAACTAATAAATACTACAAAAAACAAATAAAATACTTTAAAACTGTCATCCTTCTAATTCTAAAAACTGTTCTTTATGGAAATTAAACTTGGCTGTTAAAGTTGAAGAGTGAACGTCGGTATTCGAAAATAAGCTATTGCGTAGAATGTAGGAAAGAAATTCGTTGACTGGTAGAAACTAATATAGGATGTAAATAGTTGGGGGTGCAGTCAAAAAAACACAGCAAATAAGTTGAAACTTATTATATTATATATGTGCCGACGTTTCGACCTACTGTGTAGGTCATCTTCAGGACTATGAGAAAACAGACAAAAACAGAATAGACTGTAAAAATACATAAGATAGAGATAAAGAAAACATAACATAATATAGAGATATAGAAAAATTGAGCGAAAAAAGTGAAGGATATATTATGAAAGGATATATGAATAAATCATTCATCATTTATTCATATATCCTTTCATAATATATCCTTCACTTTTTTCGCTCAATTTTTCTATATCTCTATATTATGTTATGTTTTCTTTATCTCTATCTTATGTATTTTTACAGTCTATTCTGTTTTTGTCTGTTTTCTCATAGCCCTGAAGATGACCTACACAGTAGGTCGAAACGTCGGCACATATATAATATAATAAGTTTCAACTTATTTGCTGTGTTTTTTTATTGCGTAGAATATTCGGTACGAAATACCACGTTCCCCTTCATATTTCCTTTATCATGAGTAAGTACACAGTAAGTTGTTTATTTACTGTTAAGTTTACAAAAAATATATACAAGTTATAAAGAAATAATGAGTACTTTCTATTGATATAAAATTGTTATTTTAATTCACATAAATTTAAAAAAAGTCTTTGTTTTAATTGAGTTAATAAACAGAGACTTGACTAGTAAGAAGAAAATCTATTTATTTTCGAATGGATTGTTATTACATTGGTTTTCAAAGAAGAACTTCAGATGCGAACTAACTTTATTAACTATAAACTTATTGACTAATATTATAAATTATGAACTAATTTAATGAATAATATACTCTCTTTACTATTGAGTATATTATACATATTGTAAAGTAGCGGAGTGTGTAGAGAGCTGACTTGCTTAGCTGTAGATCCTGGGTTCAAGCAGATGAATTAGACCTGATGGAACCTGTGGGTTGTACGGACGCTCCTAGGGCTCAACCATCCTCTCTAAAGTGGGTACCATTAATTGTGGTAAAAACTGGTGGTTGATAGTGATCTAGGACAAATCTCCTACCTGCACAACCGTTGTCCGAGAAACATTACAGTCTCTATCATGTGCTTAAACCAAGACCCTTCTTGGGTTGTAGTGGTTCAGATTTGTTTTTATCCATACTGTACTCTTCTCATCCGCCACCTCTTACTCAATATTTTGGTGCTGGTATGTATAAATATAAAAGGGGAACACAATGAGACAATTCCTTAAATCATATCTTCTAACACATTCCTTAGGTCATATCCTCTAACATATTCCTTAGGTCATATCCTCTAACATATTCCTTAGGTCATATCCTCTAACATATTCCTTAGGTCATATCCTCTAACGTATTCCTTAGGTCATATCCTCTAACATATTTCTTAGGTCATATCCTCTAACATATTCCTTAGGTCATATCCTCTCACATATTCCTTAGTTCATATCCTCTAACATATTCCTTAGGTCATAAACTCATCCGATAACAATAGATATCTAAAGCCGAAATTTATAGCGATTATACTTCCTTGCAATGTTTAAAAAGAAAGGTACATCAGCTGCTTAACCGAAAAACATATTTACTACTAACGCGAATTCCCTTTACAGCGACTCGAAGTGAAGATAAGATTCCACTCTACTGCCTTCACAATCACATAATACGTTGCACTGACCTTGTTAATTTCTTAAATTCTTAAAATTTTTGAAAAGAAAAACACAGGAAACTATTACTCACACGGAATCCCTGATAGTAACATTTTGTATTAATAAAAATGCCTGAGACCCCCTTCTTTTGAAAGAAAACAGTTCTTCCCGTGATAGTAGAGATTTACAGCTGCAATCCTTATCTATTTAATTTAACCGCTAGAATGCTACCTGATTCCGAGCTTGGTAAGAGTTCTTACATTTTTCTCTTTTTTAGTAAGTTCATCGTTTAACACAATTTAAATTTTCTAAATTTAATTCATATTAATTTCTCGCTAAAGGGTAGCTCAGTAATAGAGGGGTGAGTTCAAATCCGGGTGTAACAGAGAATTATTTAATCTGTTAACGGCCATAGCCTGTACGATCTGCAGACTCTCCTGTGGCTCGGCCTGTATAAAGTTGGTATCATATAATTGGAAAAACCTGGCGATTTAACGTGATCTCGACCAAGTCATCCCTCCACAACTGTCTAAGAAACAGTACAGTCTCTACTATGTAACCCAAATCCCTTCTTAAGCTGTATCGGTACAGGTTTTTTTTTGTTTAATTTACCATTAAGGATGGCGGTTTCGTAGGTCTCAAAGGTTATTTCAAAATATCATGAAAGAAATCAAAGTATTTTAAAAGCTTCACTTTATCGCACTCTCTACATTATTGTATTAAATACAATAATAATTTTATGTTGGATTTTATAGTATTTTGGACCTTAATTAGTTAATTGTTTTCTTAACTAAGGAAGTTCTTTATTTTTTTTATTGAATATCGTATCAGATAAAAAAGTCTCTAATGTTAGTTGTTGGGTTTTATAATCGTTTGGTTACATTTTTGCCAGAATTTGAGCTCACGACATTGTTCCTTTTAAAAGAGGAAAAAAAACCGTTTTACCACGACTGGTAACATTTTTCCGGGAAGTTATACAAGTCATTTCAATAAATTAAAAGTGAAATATTTATGTCGTAGATTAATTGGTAGATTATAATAATAGTGAAGGCAAATATGGCGCGGATAGCGGTCAGGATTAGCACCATCATACTTTTAACAAATTATGAATAACAACGTTTCGGCCACATTGCAAATCCTCTTCAAGCGTAAAATAGCAAATTTTAATTTGAGTTTATTTCTAATTTCATAATTATGTCAATATAGCTAGCAACATGATTATTTTTATTTGAATTGATAACAATCTAGGAGTTGTTGACCTTTCCAATAGAAGAGCTTAATTGAGTGTTTCTACAGAATCTCTCTCTCTCTCTCTCTCTCTCTCTCTCTCTCTCTCTCACTCTCTCTCTCTCTCTCTCTCTCTCTCTCTCCCTCTCTCTATCTATCTATCTATCTATCTATCTATCTATCTATCTATCTATCTATTTATGTATCTATCTATCTATCTCTCATCTTCATCATCATCACATGGCGCTATGGTCCATGGAGGACCTAGGCCTCCTCTACAATTTCCCTCCCCTTTGAACAATCTCCCGCTGTTCTTCTCCATGTTCTAAGGTCCGCTTCCACATCGTCCAACCATCCCGTTCTAGGCCTTCCTCTTCTTCTTTCTCCACCTGGACGTCCCTCCAGAATCTGCTTTGGGAGACTTTTTTGTCCATCCTGTGAACATGCCCCAACCATCATGTTGTTTGGATAGAGTCCACGCCTCCCCACCATTGATGACGACAGGACGAAGTATCGTCTCTCTCTCTCTCTCTCTCTCTCTATATATATATATATATATATAGAGAGAGAGAGAGAGAGAGAGAGATTAGTTAACAGCTAATTATTTTCGCGAGGGCCATTGACCCTAAAAATCAGCAGGCTGTTACTGATGCCAGTCGCTCCTTCGGGCAAAGGAAGACTACTCAGCTGTTAATGATGTCTCTAAGGAGGCTTAGGTTCGGAGAGAATTGGTTCTCACCGTGTCGACGAAAATGGCCAAATTTGTCTTGGATAGAATACACCCATTATTTCTGTAAGAATCGCGACAATATGATTGGCTGACATATTGCTCTTCCAGCAATATGACTTTCGTATCCGTGGACTAACTTTATTCTGTACTTTACTTCACTTCAGGTCAAAATAGTTAATAATAACTTTTCATTTACTTCAACAGTATTGTCATATTTTTAATGTATTCCTAACAGTATTGCTATCAGAGATTGACTGTGAAAAATCATGGCCCTTTTTTCACATGTTTTTTTTCTTCGAAAGTTTTAAATTGTTATTAAAACTGTCATCTATGGATCTTGTCAAATCTGCAGATCCTTTCAGGTCACACCCAGCTTCTACTAATAGGGTAATTGGGAGGGAACCTAGCGGTTGACCATGATCTCATGCAAATCACCTATCTACACAAACGTTGTCCTGTAAGCTGTACGGTTTCTACCGTGTACTAAACTGAGTTCCTGCATGGGTTGTAGTGATACAGGGTTGTTTTTTTTTTTGTAATGTGTATTAATATTTAAATTAGTTAAGAACGTTAACGTATATCATACAAATGTACAAGTTTGAATGTATTTACATCACTGTTGGTACTTGATGCTTGAAATAAATCCGGGAATCGAAGGCTATTAAGTTCCCAATGACTATCGTCAAATCGTCTTATTTCACTTGAGTAAAATTTGTAATATTTATTCTCTAGACCGCCAATTAATAAATAATTACTTACCCAGGTAGGAATCAATCTATACCGCATCGCATCTAGTACTTTTATATGTTATTTACAGTTAGTTAAAGCCTCGATAGTTTTAATGATATTAATAACTGATAACAAATAACAATGTAAAAATATTGTTAATTTAATAAATATTTATTATAAAAATGTTATTTTTGTGCAGTTCAAAAGGATGTTGAACAAAGAACTGAGTCACTTTTCTGAATCCAGCAAATCAGGCAACCAGATCTCAGAATACATTTGCTCCACCTTTTTGGGTAAGTCATATATTTAATTATTTTTTCTTCATATAGATTGTGTGCATTTAGTTATATTTAATAGATTGTCTATGAAAAATGATTAATAATGAGATTGGATTGTTATCCATCGTTCTCTTAACCATTTTTGTTCCTAAAAGTGGATTTATCAAAAAGCAATTGAGGCGTTAAAATGAAGAAGGTAGTAAGTTAAAAAAAATCATTTTTCTTTATTTTTCATAGGAAAGGTAGTAATTAACATAAGCAGTAAGAAAAAACTAGGAGTGATTTAGTTTTTATGAACGGGTCATTACTGCTTTCCAATTGAAAGTCGAAATATTTAATATTAAATACTTAATTGTAATATTTAGTCGTCAAAACAGTTTTTAGCTTCTCCTATAAAATTACCTTTACCTTAATGCCTATTCTATGTCAGCGCCTCAATCATAAAAACTGTTTAGAGTTTGCCTATAAGTTTTAATTATAAACTCATTTATTTATTTTGTATTTTACCATTACATTAATACGGTATTGTAAATTCCTCCCCAGTTCTGATATATTTCTAAGGGTATAAAATGGATGGTATAAAAATTGAGTTTGATGGAAAACTGATGAGTCCCAATTTTTACTTTTTAATTCTTGCAAGAACTTTTAATAGACCTTATTGCTAGAGCAACTGATTTCTGTCGCCATTTAAATTTAAAAAAAATTAAAATGGCGGGCTTTACACGGACAAATGGGACATAGACATTTATACGGTTTTTATTTCCGATTTCTATATGTTTAAAGGTGATTTAATTAAATTTCTAATAAAATTAATGACAGTCCTCCAACTCAATCTTGAGGGGACCTAGAGATAAGAAAATCCTTAAAAAACAAGAAATAACATAAGGGGGGAGAAATTAATTGAGAACTTCATAAGTTCAATTCAGTTTACCAACGAATTTTCAACTCTCTAACATGATTTGGTGGATGTAACATATTTTAAAACGTGAAATTTCCGATAAACACGGACGTGTAACGTATAAACGTGGAATTTCGTTTATATTCGATACCACTTTAATAGTATTGTCTTCAAAACAACCATACACAAAGAATATCGCTTCATATAATCAAAGGGACATACTTGTGTGTATAGGAAATCTTATTCTAAAAGTTATATAACGACTAGAAAATGCACTACAGGATGACCTTCGAAGCTGCATAACGGTAAATCAGCCATATTTAAATAATACACATAATATTATATCGATTGCATAATATAAATAATACATCAAGAAACTGTAAGAAATATTTCTAAATGTTTACACTAATGTCACTAGCAACGTCATGACCCACTGTACGATCTTTGGTGACTTTAAGACTAAAGTTAAGGAGATAGCTGAACCCAGAGAATTAAAACTCCTGAGAACTTAACAAATACATTTTTTTTTTTAGTGCTCAAATCTTTCACAAACAGCTTTCCAGAACTGCAAGATGTAAGCCAAGGCCGTAATGTTGAAAATGATAAGTGAATTGCCAGAGACTGGTCCAATCTATGCAAACCAAGCTCCACCAACTTTAACATCCCCGGCCAAATCAAGTATTATGATCAACTTCAATAGGCAATCCGATGAATTGCATATTCCCCCTAAAGCCTACAAGCAAAGCACACCCTTATCGGTGGAGAAATATGCAGGTATACAATACTTATGCGACTTGAGAGTTCAAGCTTACTTTGGAAAACTTAAGAAATACAAAGAAATATATTTATGTAAAGTATGTTATATTAATGGTTGCTAAATAGTTTTTCTTCTACATTGCTTTTTTGCACTTCACAGTAATTTTATGGCTTTATTTTAGACTAATTTTTCAAATTTATAAATTCCATCATGTTCTACGTTACATAGAGCATCAAGTAAGAGTATCTACTAAAAGATTCTGAGATTAATTTTGCTCTCCTGAACATTTAGGAAAAATGGATTACCTCGTTTTCCCTTGTGGTTTTCATATGTGTTATTAACATATATTTGTTAAATCAATTCTTAAAAAAGTTATTAAAAAAAAATCAGGAATATTACATTACATCAGGAATAAAAGAAGAATTTTGAGATTGATTTTAGGACCACACAGAACATAGAAAATATCTCAAACCTGCCTGCTGACATATGAAAATGACGAAAGACATCCCCAACTAAATTGTTACATACAAAGTCAAGTCTTCCACGCCATATATTAATTTTTTTTTAAATTTATTTATTGATATTTACAACTGTATTACAATAATACATCAAGTAAATAGGCTATATGATAGATAATGACATGAGTTAATGGCAAGTAGAGAAACTACCCGCTGGTAGTACTCAAATCACTAGTTCAACTAAGAAGGTCACGTGGCCATCTTCTTTTCAGACGCCTCGGAGGATTATCGGGAATCGAAGAGGAAGCTAGGTTTGAAACTAGAGGGTTTGAGTGGGACTGAAGTTTGTTATGAAAGGATAGATACCGAGTTCGGGCCAAATCAGCAACAAATGGGACATTAAGATCGTTATGGATGACTTTATTCTTAACAAAATAAGGAGCGTTGAGGATTTTACGAAGGATTTTGGATTGTAGGGATTGGATGCGAGAGGAATTCGATGGCTTAGTGGAGCCCCAAAGCTCTACTCCGTAAGTCCAAATAGGTCGTTTGATGGTCATGTAGATGAGTCTTTTGTAGTTAATTGGGAGGTTAGAGCGTTTGTCTAGTAAGCGTTGAAGTAGCCTGAAACGTCGAGCGGTTTCTTGTCTTTTCAGTCTAGTATGAGGATTCCAGGTTTCGACAATCGTTTGTCGAGATGCAACCCTAACTTTCGGATCTGTTCTACAGGCACCAGTGGGATATTATTAAAGGATACTGAAGGGCAGGAAGTTATTGGTTTACGACGTAAGGTAAAAGTTATTTGATGGGATTTTTGAGAATTTATTTTAATTCTCCAGTTTTGCCACCATTCTTCAAGATCAGTGATATGGGATTGGAGGCTTTGGGATGCAATAACTGGATTGGTGTTGACTGATAATACACATGTATCATCAGCATAAGTGGTAAGGATAGTATTTGGATGAGTTGGGATGTCTGCTGTATAAAGGATTGGGCCAAGTAATAAAATAAAACCAAGTGATGTTATAGATCAAAATAATGTTTGGAAACAAGATAGAATAGTGGATAGTAATGTCAGAGAAGTAAGAATTGAAGAAACCAGGGACAAAATGGATTGAGGAGAGAAAAATAATGCATAGAGGAAAGATAAAGAGAGTATGGAAAAAATGTAATATATTAAAATATTTATTACAATCAACAAGTATGACTTTTGAACCACATCAAAGACTCTTGAAAGAGTGCGGATGCGTCTAAATTTAATATTCCTTAGTGCGTTCCTAATTAATCTTTCTTTTAAAGATGTAATTAAAATTTCCCGATGGAGCTCATTCCTTCCTCCCTGAATATAAAATAGTCCCAGAGGCCCAAATCATCGCTGGCCTGATTTAATGTAATCTCCTTAGCTCGAATCCGATTATGGATTCATTGAGGCTTCGGTCAAGCCCCTTCGGAAAAAAGTGCAAGCTCAAAGCCGGGCCTTTTACTTTCAGATTTTCTATTAACGAAATCCAATTTCCCGCGAAATTTCTGTAAGCAAGTTTTGCGTTATTCATTTAATTTTGCGTATTGGAGCAATGAACTACTTTTTATTTCATTATAAGAGATAATCGGTCTATGCTTTAGTTACATAATGGAAATTGCGATTTGCAATTTATAACTAGTTTGTTTTTTTATAAATTTAACTTAAAGGCCATTCAAATATTTTAATCAAAATTCCTATATTACACATAGTCCCTTTTACATAACTAACAAACCATTACACAAAGATCTCAGCATACAACTCGTGACTGATACAATAAAGAAAAACTAAAAAAAATTGCATGAATCACTTGCTGGACACTCAAACACTGGTACAATCATTACTACAGAATGCGACAAGGAGACTGAAACGTCTCCGAAAGAGGGATCTACTACAGGCAGATGAACCACACTAGGAGTGCATTCAATGGGAGGTTTCTCCTTACATGCTTCCACATGAATCCCTCAGGGAAATTTTTCTAAAGATGATCTCATATATGTGCCAACTGGGATTAGTATAATTTCTTAAATGAATATTTCTGTTATTAATTTAACATCACTTAAATGGCTAATCGGGATATGCTTCAGTGGAAGTCCTAAAGTTTTCTTATCTATGTTTAATTAGGATAGGGATATTTAACGAGTGCCTAGTATAGTAAAGACTCGGGATCCCCATTTTACGTCCCTTCTGAAGAACAGCATAACCAAGGATTTTTAACTCCCTTTAAAAAATCCAAAGACCACCTGCCGGGCTATGAACCCGCGATCTTGGGCAAATTACGTTGTTATGCTAGCCACTAGAACACAGGTGATCCTATAACTCTATCAAGACAACTAGTATTAATAATGGGTTATTGCAATCGAATCGGAGTAGCTCACTTGTAGAGCACTGAGTTACCATGACGAAGGTCCTGGGTTCATATCTCGCTCGCTAGCAGACTTTTATTTCATCTATTAGTGGCCGGAGATGGATCCTAAGGGTTCTAGGATATAGGACCCAGCCTCTATAAAGTGGTTACCCAAAATAAGGGGGTAAAATCTGGCTGTTGAAGGTGCTCTAGGAGAAATCACCTCCTTGCACAACCCTTGTCCAAGAAACTGTTCGGTCCCTACCATGTATTGAGGCCTGACCCTTTATTGGTTCTAGTGGTACAGATTGTATCAATTAAAAACCAACTTACGAAATCTACTGTTTATGTTTTCTTGGTTTGGTTAAAGACCCTTTACTATTCCTGTTAAAATGCGTTATTACAATATGTTATTCATATTTCTCATTCTGCTAAATTTCGTTTTCAGTATTCGCGTCATATTCTATTTACTGTACCTGCATTTCGTTGGTTGTTTATGCTTTTTTAGTGTGTAAATATAAAATCAGCTAGTAAACATAAGTGCTCATTATTACTCTAAAGTAAACGTTGTAATGTTTATAAACATGATTTTCCATTAACAGTTGTAGTCATTTGAACAACAACCATTAATCTTTTTATCTGACACAAACATATGACTCAGCTCCTCATTTACCTGGCAAATCTCTTACTATTATTATTGTTTATATGCGTCTGTTTAAATTCTGAATTTAATTTTATCGACTGAAGTAGTAGATATTAATTTTCTATATCAATTCATAACAGGCTCTATCTATTCGTCTGTGCTATACTGAAGAGCTTTAGGAAAGTTTGCGTTAGTAAAAGGATGAGAGAATGTCGTTCTGACATCGCTCTAAAGCAAGGGTGGCCAATCCAAATGATCTCACGGGCCACTTTGGAAATGCATCATAACTACGTTGGGCCGTATTTACAATTATATAACCCCGTATTAGACACCCATTAAAGCCTGCACCACTACGCTATTGTAGTGAACGGGTCTGGGATTCTTTACATGGTAGAAACTGTACTGTTTCATGTACAACGGTCCTGCACGGAGGTGATTTGTCCTAGATCGTCAGATTCCCCCTTATTTTGTGTACCTACTTTATAGAGGCTGGGTGAGCCCCAGAAGGGTCCTAAATCCCATTTGATCCATCTCCGGCCGATAATATACTAAATAAAAGTCTTGCCAGCAGCGGTATTTGAAACAGGATTTTCGGCATGCCAACTCATTGCTCTACTACTGAGCCACTCCGCTCCCTAATTATACAGCCATATCTGTGACTAAATTTTTATTTTTGGATTACAAAATTGAAACATAAAGAGATGTTATTATTGCGTTTACTATTATCATTCCAAGTAATACTATAATATAATATAATATTTGTATAGCCTCGGTAGTTTTTAATGATATTAATATTTAATAACAAATAAAAATGTTAATTATTGTTAATTTAGTAGTAATATTTATTATAAAATTTTTATTTTCGTTCGGTTCAAAAGAAGGTTCAACAAAGAGCCGAGTCACTTTTCTGAGCTGAGCTGAGGCAATATGGTAACAAAAGCGCATTGTAATATATTAAGTATATTTTGTAAATGTGTAATGAAATTCTAGGGCTGTAAAAATGTCCATCGAGAACCGCATGCGGGTTGGCCACCCTTGCTCTAAATAAACTAGACAAACCTGGTGTCGGCTCTTGTCGGTTTGGGCGGCATTGTCTGCTGTGTAATAAATATATAAAAAATTAAATAAGCAGTCATAAGACTGCCGACGGTAGTAAAAACTCAAAACTCTGGATTAACTGTGTTATTTTTTTTAATTTCCTAATCAATTATAGTCTGAACTATTTAATTGCAAATGTGTAATTTGACACTAATTGACAATAATAATATACATTTTCAAGAAGTTTATTTATTAATCAAAATATATGATAGGGTGCACAAGCTCAATACAAAATATAAATAATTAAATTGAAATAATAATTATTATATACAATAGTTATAATATTTATACCTTGTATTAGTATTTACATAGATTTTTTTTTTCATTTTTAGCATTATTATCATCCTTAAGTTCAACAATACTTGGATCATTTATACTTTCAATCATTTCATAAAGCAAGAAATTTAAGACAAATAAACTTTTTTAGGAGGAACAAATAGTTTAACCATTTATTGATGGTTCAAATTATTATTAGTATCATTTGCACAAAAATTAAACGACTTATTAGATAAATACAATCATTCAAATATCATTGGATTTTTTTAAAATAAAGTTGATTAAGATAAATTGCATAACTCATACACAGCTAGTTATGCATAGCATGGCTACTAGGTGTCGCCAGTCTCTAGCATGTTGCTGAGGCGAAACCACAAGTTTATCCCCTACCAAAACTAAAGGCTAAAGAAGTTTTCAATTCAAAAAATATCTTTACTGCAGTCATAAAATTAATTGTATCGTTCTGACAAGAACAGTACAACATTAAGCTTTAAATCTGTTAGACTTTCTCTCTGGATATGTTACAAATTCCAGGATGACTCCAGTCCTTATCACCATCATTATCTGGAGCTGATTCAGTATTAACGTGCATTAACAACGTTAAGAGGCTGCCGTATCTTTCAGCGCATTTAAGATTAAATACCTTTTCGAGACTAGTGAATATTTAAAGTGCGTTGGATACAGGCGCGCTGAGGCTGACATTTAGAATAAACGGGACCGATCGTGCTTTGTCATTCAACTTAGCTCCTTGACCTTTCGTAGCTTCGTACACCTGAATCGATCTTAATTATCGCACCTACAGGTGTCTTGGAACAGCGTACTGGAAATGTTGACTGACAAATGTAATGAACGCTCTTCTCTTCCTAGGTGCAGAGAGCTTTCTCTTGCTGACTAAATGTCTATGGGAACACAGTCACTTAAAAATACTATTATAGTCCCTTCCATAGTATTCAACATTAGGTACAGTTTATACTGATATTCATTTCAAGGATATCTCAAGGTTTGGAGTAATTCCAATTTTCAAGTCTTTTCTAGCCTGCCAACCATACCATGCCGTTTCCTCGATTTTATAATATTTTATTTTTAATACTTTTTCAATTACACGCGTTCCAAAACATATCCAAAATGAACCTTTTGCTTAGCATCGAGTTTAAGGAGGAAAATGAAAATTTCTGGTGATTTCTAGCATACATTATTAAACTTTTTTTTTAAATTTGCAACTGTATTATAACAAGACAACAAGTAAATATAATGAATGATACATAATGGCATGGATAAAGTAGAGGAATTACCTAGTGATAGTACTTCAATAGATTTTTAAACTAGAATATAAACTACAAAATGAGTCAAAAAGTGCAGTCATCTATATAAGTATTAAATGCTATAAACAGTGCACCAAAACTTTGCAAACTATACTGGGAATAAATAAAAAAATCTCTAATTAGCACTGAAATTTAAAGTAGCCAAAGTATTTGTTATTTCAATTTAATTTTTTTTATATATTGAAATACATTTTATACATTTTATATACATTTTAAATTTATATATTGAAATGTACAATTGCATTATATATGTAAATAGAATGAATACACATAATGCATGAGATAAAGGCAAGTATAAAAACTACGCAATAGTTGTACTCAAATAACAAATTCAAATCAACAGGAGGGCACGAGGCTACCTTCTTGTCATACGCCTCGGTTTATTATCGGGAATCGAAGAGGAATCTAAGTTTGAAACTAGTCATTTAGAGTGGGAATAAAGTTTGTCATGAATGGAATCATATCAGTTTAGGGGCAAATTAGCAAAAAATGGGACATTAAGATCATTACGGGTGAATTTATTCGTTTCAAAGTAAGGACCATTGAGGATTTAACGAAGAATTTTGAATTGTAAGGATTGGATACGAGAATAATTCGGCTCAGTGGAGCCCCAAATCTCAAAGATATTCCTTAAAGTATAAACTGAGAAGATATTTTAATAGTTATTTCGACTTAAATACTTATTTACTGGGGTTTTAGATATATACATCACTGTATATTAATGATTGCAATATTGATAATTACCTTCAGTTATTGATTAACTTAATTAATTAGAAAATTGACAAATACACAGATGCCAATGGAAGGAACCCAATTAAGAACTTTTGTGATTAATTAATCGTATAAATAATTATGGGTGATAATCTTCAGTAATTAATCAATGACATCAGACGTTAATGCCTTTTTAAAGGTTATACTTAAAGCAATACTTTTTTTTATCAAATTTCATTTTAATTTTAAGAAACTACTATTTTTCCTGATTATAAATACTACTCATCTTATTTTACAGTGCGATCTTTGTAGCTTCATGATGGAAATTGATGCGTGAGTATTGGGAAGCAGTTAAGAATGTTGGGTGGGGTTCTAGTATGGTCGGTAGTGGGACTTTTGTAAGCATTCTTTCAGCGAAATTACTATCATAATTTCAGATTATCTGGTATACTTTTGTAACCGAAGTAACTTTTTTTATACTGACCTAGTAAGAACTACGTCATTTTAAGCGTTAATTCTTAGCCTAGATCTTTGCCTAGTGTTCCTGCAAACGTTGCCGGTGTTGCTCTTTTCTTCCTGGTGGGCATTTAGTTTCATCAAATGATGATTGCATTCTTGAATATCCTCACAAGTAATCTCCAACTCCTATAAGTCTTTTTCTACACCTACGAACCAGCCTGGTTTGGTCCCCTTTAAGAAAACCCGGTTCGTCAGTCGTATGGGTTTCATTCTTATCAAGTAGCCATAAAATGGAATTCTCCTTTATCTCATGACAGCCGATTCTTTTCAAACAAACATAGCGCAGTTTTCCCCTCACACATAACATCTTATTGTCTTGTTGATTGGTACGTTCCTCGAGAGGAAAGGCGAGGTGTTGAAATTAGTTTGTTGTGCCTAGGGCGGAAGAAGAAGGACCTCGAGGAGGCGCGGGCGTGTGTAAGTGACAGCTGAGCAAACCCGCGCCGCAATAACCCGCAATTACAGGAACCTCTCTTAATAACAATCAGCCCGTCCTCTCTTCCTCTCGTCTCTGATGTTTGTCCAATTTATATCCATTCCTTTTTCTTCCAGTAAAGCAATGCGTTCCGGTCTTATTGATTACTCCAAGGCTTGCTCTGGTTTTCTTTAACTAACAATGAACGGTTCCCAAACCACCTACTCACCTTATTTTACTGGAGGATCTGCGTAGATTGTTTTATGTTTAGCATCGGGATTATAGGGAATATTACTTTCAAGGACATGAAGTATGTAAAATGTAATATATTACTGGCGCATCAGCACGGTACTGCATCGTAGATATATTAACCCTCGCAGGGTACTGAAAACCTTTCACTCGTGCCAGCTTTATTCCTTGATTATAAGTTCAAGGCGTGACTAGTAAATTACTAAAGTATTTTTTATGCACCTGGTTGTATAATGACAGAGCACTATTTTCAACCATTAATAATCTATTAAATATCTGTTAAATTTTATAATCATTGTTAATAAATTGTTTAAACTTGTCTGCCAATGCCCGGTTTCATTATCGGGACCTACACTTCTGGAATCTAGCGCTCGCTATACGTTCTGAGCTTCACCGCTCCCAACCAAAATATTATTACAAAAAAATAATAGTGTCTGATCCTTCCAAGTCATTTCCTTAATTGCATCTATTCGATTTAGATAAAATTGCATTAATGTCTCTTAATCGCATATCATGCTTGTACAAAAGCAATGTTGATATATTTTATCAAATATTGACTTGAAGGCCTTGCCAAATCCAGTTTATATCTTCCTCTTGATGACATCCTCGACTGGACAAGGTCTGAAGAGATGTCCGAGGAAGGATGCGGTTGAGATGCCGGCGAGGAGCTCGTTATTTCGTACCTAATGATCCCAATCCTCGATAATCCTGCGAACTGTCTCCATGGGAAATCAAAGTCACAATATTCAGTACTTGAATTTAATTATTAATAATTCCTTACTAAATACTTGTTTTATAAAATTATTTAATAGTAATTATCTCCTTAATTTCCTTTTTTACATGAAAGTACTAAGATATAACTTGTCCAACGAGACAGAAACGGGCAACACTCCTGAAGATCCTTTAAGAAGTTTAGAAAGAAGTATTTCAATATTTTACTTTCTTGAATATTTCAATATTGTCTGCACTAATTGAAGTAAAAGGCATTGATTTTCAGATTTCTGTTATTATATGATATCCATTTGGATAATCCATGTATCTATTTTAATCTTAATCTCTATATGTAACTTCGCACGCTTGTATCCCTCATATCTCAGAAACGCATTGCCAAAAAAATTTTGAAATTTCGAATTTCCATTTTGTGCAACATTAATAATCGTGAACCTCCCTTTTTTTTCCTTACTTATTCCCTGGAGATGGTTGTTTACTTTAAGTTCTAAATAAATTTAATCAAAACTTACCTCTACACGAAAAATATATTATTTTGAAATGGACGACGTCTTCCGTTGAAGTTCTCCATCTAAAGCAATTTTTCTTAATTTCCCGAAGTTTCAAGGGACTTGTTCCTCATTTTTCATTCCATTAATCCTTTTCAGGAGAGATTAGCTGGTTCTTCCAGCTTTCTCAGGGGACGCTATCGAATAAATTATATTGCCTTTTGGTGCGAGTTTAATTCCAGATAATGAACGTTTTACTTGAAAAACATTACCTTACTGCTTATACATAAAAATATACCTGTATATATTGTTATATATTTAACTATTATATTCTCGAATAGAACGTTCAGATTATATCCTGCAACTGAAATGCAGATGTTCGGATCCATGTTATCAAGTTGAGAGGAAATTCCGCAAACTATTACATTACCCTTTGATTACTAGTATTTAACCGAGCATCGTCATCGAGGAAAAGATCTCGCATGAGCCATATAATTAAAGCGAATTGAGGAATACTTAAAAATTCAACTTCTTTCAAATAAAACATAAGAAAAAAAATTGAAACATGATCTCTTCAACAAATAAAAAACAAGGAAATTTCGAGTAAATTTTGAGAAAAAAAACTGTACCACTATAACTCAAGAAGAGTCATGATTTTAGTACATAGTAAAGTCTGTTCTAGGATATCGGTTGTGCAAAATGGAAATTTGTCCAAGATCACACTCAAACGTCATGATGTTCCTCTGATTAAGGATTTCGCTAGTAGTCTCTGTGAGCACGAGGAGGGTCTCCATATCCCACAGGGTCCATGCTTCGCTGTTAACAGATTAAATAAATTATCTGCCACAGCCGGGTTGAACCCAGGACTCTTCGACCCACCAACTCAGTGCTCTACACAGCCACCCCGATCTCTTGCAAATCTTATGCTAAACAGTATTTTGTAAACATAAAGGGTGAATTTCGATTTCACACTGTATTTGTGTCAGTTCTTCATGTTTGGTTATAGATTAGTGGTAGAGTATGCACCTTATCTTTGAATTTATAAACAAATATTTGCTTTACATATAACTAAATTTAACTGGACGTAGGAATGATGACCCTACCCCGTGTACATTTAATGGGAATAGAGTAGTATTCTATGATGTCAAATAGCAGTCCGAAAGCTTGGTCCATGGACGGTCTGCTTGGGGGGGGGGGGGGAATTATAGACCCGCGTGCGCATGTTGACACCGAACAGCCATAATCTTCAAATCTACACCGATTAGTCGTTGTCGGTGGGATGGGCACAGGGGAATCGGCCCCAAAGGGATTGGTTGTGAAGCTATGGTCAGCCTGCCATTTACCATTAAAACCAAGGTTCAAAGCGTGAGGTTGCGTGACCCCTTCCCCAAAACTAAATGTAATACCATTGAATACTATTCTATGTTTAAATACGAAAATTATGCAGATTAATCCAAACCTATTATGATATTTAAAAGTTCTCAGCAATTGTTAGTGTGTAAATTTGTACTGGAAGGTAGTGAGTTAAATTGATATATGTATGTTACACACATTTTAAATATTTTATAATAGGGAAACTGATCATTATGGCCAACTGTATTTCCAGTTCAACTGAATATTCACTATACTTTTCAGAAACCATAACTGCTTCGAGGATACCTAAAAGGAAACTGGTACCGTGAACATTTCAATATTCCTTTCCAGTGGTTCTCCCTAGGAATTTCCTGAATGCAATATCAGGGCTTTTCAGACCTCACATTTTTACCCAGTATTCCCTTGAATACCTTAACAGCTTTTTCATGAAAACCGCCAGAGCTAAAAAAAAATTTTCTTTAAAGCCCATTTCACATTACGACCAACTCTTCTCCAAATTTGATTGGACCGCGATCGATCGCACATTTGAGTATCCAAAGCAATTTGTTTTTATGTCCCGCCTTTTTTATACTTCTTTCTTTTTAGATTCTTTCTCTATATTCTAATGGATACAATTCAAATTCAAGTGTGTGAGGGAACAATGTTTTTACATTTTAATAATCATTATAATGACTTTAAAACCAATAAAAATCAAAATACTTGGCCTTCTGATAATGACGTATTTATATATTCTAAGACTAGTACCGCCACGACCCATGAAGGGTCTTGGTTTCAGTACCTGTTCGTGACTGTAGATACTGTTTCAAGGACAACGGTTGTGCTGGGTGGTGATTTGTCAGAGATCACGCTCAACCGCCAGTTAATTTCTCCCAATTCAGGGTACCCATTTAAAAAAGATAGGGGAGCCCCAAGACGGTCAGTAGATCCCACTGGGCCCATCCGTGGCTATACTATATGATAGATTATAAATTACATTCAAAATGACTCTTTCTTTGTGCTAATAATGATATAATAGAATGTATTGGTATACTATGTGATGTATTATTAAGGATAACACAGGTCTGCAAAAAAAACTTTTTTAAAAATTCAAAACAATTTTTCAATTTTTTAAACAATCAAAACATTCAGTTAACTGATCTTTACGTATTTTTTTTGCGCTGATTTCAAAAATGATATTGGTTTTTTTTATCACGTAAGGCTTGCCTACAAAATAAAGTTGAAGTTTTTGGAAAAAGTACAAAAAACGGAAATTTTTGGATTAGTTATTATTATTTTAACATGATGTAACAGCAAATAAAAAATAAATATGTCTTTGTAAAAAGGTTTTCTTTTCCCATCAATACTTCTTTTGGTACTTTTTCGGCTGTGTTCTTGTGAATTTTCCCTTTTCAACATCCAACAGTAGTCTGCCATCATGTTGACATTCCATCGACCTTGGTATCTGCGCTCCATTTCTTTTATATCTTAATCGAAACATTGTCCTTGTTCCTCACTTACAGCCCCAAGATTTTTTGGAAAGCAGTCCAGTGCAGGAAATGAACTTTGACACTCATGTTGCAGCCCAACATTTTGTAGTTTTTAACAATTCAGCAACCAAAGTTTTGTGGACTGAGTGTCCAACAGGCACAGAAGCATATCGGTTACCATTGTGAGGAAGTACAACAGCTTTCAAACTCCTTTTTGATGAATCGATGAAAAGCCTCCATTCCTCTGGTTCATACGTGATTTTGAACATTTCCATGATTCCAGGTACATTGTTGCAGATAACTAGGTCACCCTCTTGTGTAAAAAAAGGGACAAATTCCTTTTCTCTAAATAGGTACCATGAAATTGAAACACCGGAGGTTAACATATGTCTTTCTTTAAGTCAAGACCCTAAAACTTCCGCAGAAATTTGTGGTGACTTATCTAGGGGTGATGGATTTTTTTCACTACTGTTTCTGTAATCAGCACAAAAAATACTGTTGAACCCTCTAGTTGAACATGCTACAATTTTTTCTCGCAGACCTGTGTAATCGAATATTATTCTTTTATTGATTGGGCTGAATAATTTTATCATACCGTATAAACAAAATTTATAGTTCTAATGCGCATATATACAGTAGTGTACGCCATTAAACCTTTTATTGGTTTTCCATTAAATATAAATTAAATTTTTATTATTTTATTGATGTCGATTCATGACATTCTTTATTGGAATAGGACAGCAATCTGATCCTTTTACAGCTCGTAAAATTTTTAGAACGAGTTATTATGCTATTTTTCTCCGCTATGTCGAGAGAAATATATATTTTACTTTCACCTGTCAGGCGAGGTATTTTATCGGTAAGTTTATTGAAGTTGGTTTATTTAAAAATGAAATATGGTAGTTTTTAACATATACTGCCTTATCTACGAAAACCGAGTTTCACGTATTTTGTGAGGCAACATTTTTTTGAGTTTGTTACTAAGTCTTAATGTAATAATTTTGACAGCATTTGTTGATTTTTAATACTAACATGGCGCTCATTTCGAACACTATAGTCCACGAAATTGTAAAATTTGCGATAATACAAAAAGATATATATAAATATCCAAACTTTTGAACTAATAATACTGTATAATTTTTTGTTGATAAAGCGGATGAAAAAAGGAAAAATCCTTTAGTAAAATTTAAAAAAACAGTTTTTTTAAGTCCCAAAACCGAATCATAGTTTTAAAATAATTCCTGATGTATTGAAACGGCTTAATGAGTTATATATTTTATCATTCACACACACACACAAACTTGCACCAAGTTAGATCCAGAGCAGCGCAAGTGATTACCAAATTGGCCAGATTTATGCCAAATATCGGTGGACCAAGGGAAAATCGAAGGAAGCTTCTAGCTAATGTAGGTAATTCAATACTTTTGTACGCAGCACCGATCTGGACAGAAGCCTGCCAAGTGCTGTCTTATGCTCGTAAGGTTATCAGTGTGCAACGAAGAAGTGTCCTGTGTGATAGCAGATATGCCATCTTCTGGAAGGTCGATATGTCAATATGGATATCCCGGAAACATGGAGAGATTATGGAGATTATTATCTCACCCAACTGCTCACAGGGCATGGTTGCTTTAGGGCCTACTTGGCTCACTTCGGAATAGAAGATCGAAAATCTTGTCCTACTTGTGATCCCGTGGATGAAACAGTGAAACACTCGTTCTTCTGTTGTCCAGGTTTTTCTCGAGAAAAGGAAGAGTTAGACATAAAATTCGGAAAGAAATCATCACCGGAAAATATTGTCACTTTGATGATGACTAGGCAGGAGCATTGGAGTGCTGCAGCAGACTATACAGCGCTAATCGGAAGAAGGCTCAGAACACGGGAGCGAGAAAGGAGAAGCCAAGCTCTGGCTAATCCCACATAAGTTGTCCAAGGAAGAAATAGGCACCCTTCTGCCCCCACCAAGTAATGCTTGACGGCTGTTCCATGGGACGGTAAAAGGGGAATTGGGAGTTGGTTTTTTAGTGAGTAGGAATCTCACACTGTTGTGTGACTTTTTTTCTTAATTGTTACACTTCGTCTTATGAAAGAATTTTCCCCTACCCACAAAAAAACACACACACACACACCGCACTTTACACTTATTACTTGCAGAATCAATAAATCTTATACATTTATAAAAAATTTCTAATTGAAAGCTGTGATTTTTTTCCAGTTAGTTATCAAATAAATACAGCCTATATAAATACAGCTTAATTTTGAAATTTCAACAGTTAATTGCCCAACACGACGTTGCAGTGTTTACTTAACATTAACTTAAACAAACACATCTCCTATTTTTATTTCAGATTTATTGCATTAAGGATTTAAAGCTAAGCCCTTAATATACATTGTCTTACCCTTAAGTGGTTGTGAAATTACTAAATTCCATCCCTACCTGAAAGACAGGTAGGTGTTGTGAGGCCAGATTAATTTTCTGGCAGGTCGTTGGAATTGGTGCTTTTCTCTCTGGGAATTTTATTTATGTCTTGTAGACATCTTATCATATCCTATAATTATATAAATTTATTACAATTGGCTTTATCTTATCAATGCAACTTCATTTAAAACCACTAAATTATATTACTTAATATTAACATACCGTTTTAAACTTTAGGCTTTGTATTCAATAGTTTATAGAAACTGAATGTAGTATTCCGTTTAGTTGGCCTTTTTTTTCAACAGATTAAATAATTTATGTTTGATAGCTAGATTCGAACTATTCATTCTAACATTGAGCTCAGCACCTCATCGCTCTACGCACTGTGTCACCCCACTCTATTACTATTAATGAGTAATATTAAAATAATGACTGCAAAATTCACATTCTTTCCAGCTTACCATCCATCCCAAGAACTTCCGGATATCACAGATCTCAATAAGAATTTATTATCGTATGAACTATTTTCGTTGTTATTAACATAAATAATACCAATAATTACAAAAGGAGGGAGCAAGGCAGTAGAGCTGAGTTGCTGTGCTCGGTTCAAATATTATTTAATATGTTAACAGCCATATATGGACCCAGTGAAATCTGCAGACCTTCCTGAGGCTCACCCAGCCACTATAAAGTGGGTACTCTTAATTTGGGGGGAAACCTAGCGGTTGAGTGTGATCTCGGGAAAGTCACCTCGCTCCACAACCATAGTCAGTATAGAAAGAAACTGTACAGTCTCGACCATATACTGAACCCAAGGGTTGTAATGATTTATCGATTGTAGTGATACAGGTTTTTAAGATTAATTAGTATGGGACATATTTTATTTCTTGTTATAACTAGAATGATTGAGAGATAATGGTTCTAGGACATTTTTAAGGAAAATCCCTAAAATGAATAGTAGCTTCATCCGAAAAACAAACGTATAGACAAATTGCTGTTACCTAATGGCAATGGACCTATCTCCAAGAACTTTCTCCAACCTTTTACAGAAATTCCCTATATTTTGTAAAATAGTAAACTACAAGTTAACTATTTGCAGAATATACTTACTTGCTCCTCGGCACTTCCGTTTCTGGGTGACCCTTGACTTCTTGGATTTTCCTTCTCTATTCTCCTCTATTCATTGCTTCCCTCTTCTGATTCCTGACATTTATTTTCAAGACGTTTTTGGACTTCATCTTCCTGCTTCGTGGTCTTCCTATCCTCCTTCCAGCCATATTTGTTTCCAGCAGCCTCTACGGGAGTCCTTTTCCATTCTGGCCGGCCCACCTTAACCTATTTGCTCTTATAAGGATTATTATGTTTTCAATTTTTAATCATTTGTCTATCTCCTTGTTTATCTTTATTTTCTCTATTCCGCTTATTCGTCGTGAAACTTTCCTTTCAAATACTTTTAATTTGCGGCTATTATGTACCTCGTTATAATTCTAGATTTATTTCTACTAAATCTTATTTGAACAATTAAACGTGTGGACAATACTTTTAAACTGTTTATAGTTACAGCTACAACAGGATACAAAATTTAGGTAATCTAAAAAATGTCAGTTACTTTATCTTCATGAGGTTATTTGAGGCTATATGTTTGGCCAGCAACTCTATATTCTCCGACTAAAAGCTTCTTCAGTTCGAATACTCCCTGAGAGGATTGGCTTCCATTTCCTGATGGACCGATATCATTAATCTTGGTTTTAACAATCTAGCGAGAACGGGTAAGAAGTGGCCTAAAGGATAGCTCTAGGTTCAAACCGGATTCCTTGCCTACTTTCCAAAAACCTGAAATAAATATTGTACTTTATTTATTTTACTGCTGTAATATATTTACATTATAATTGTAATTTATTTTGCTCATTTAATTTATGTTATTTAATTGATTTTTCGTACTAGCGGAAAAAGACAGAAGTTTGCAACTAAGTAGTCGTAGAATCGTGTCTTGATTTGGGAGAAGCATTAATCATGGTCACTCAGAAATTAGCGCGCTAAACTTCAAAAATTATTAGCGCCGAACTAGCAGAAACGAAAAATATAATAACGAAAAAGCATTTAATATTAACTTGCATGATAGACTAACGTTAACTAATGTTATGTAGCTGGAGGGAAAGACGGATGGGAGGGTTGCTTTTAGACGGATGTACAATTTGAGATCCGTTAATCTTCATTCTCGTCATTCCGAACGCACTACACTTCATTACCTAGGAAAGAATGATAGAATGTCTTCGAACGATATTGTGAAGCAATTTATTTATATATATTTATTGAACGACCCATCAGAAATTTATTGATGTCTTCAGTAGACATTGTATTCAGTAGCCAACGTAAAATCAAAATAGTGATTTTTCAATTAATAAATTCTGACAAGCGACGATTCATGTCAACCTCCATTGATGAAGTAATATATGGAAAGGGATATTAAATGTCAAAACGACTAATACAAAAAGTCTTTGTGTATCTTTATTTTTTTTGTATTTTTTTTTTGTTTCACACAACTTTAGGACAATCTGGATCAATGATTTTGTTCTCTCATCTCCCTCACTGTCTCCTTAAACCAGTTCGGTTTATTTAATTTTTTTTTAAAATACAATATTTCGAATCACGCCATACAAAACGACATGGGTATTTCCACTATAAAGTCAAATATTCACAACTTTCTAGTCATCAACACAAAATCCACCTGTTCTTTCTCTTTCCTACTCCTTGTTACCCGCGCTTGTTAGGAAAAGATTAAAAAGACAATGGCCAAGTAACCTCCTCAAGAACTATTGATCATTTACAAATCTTAAAGTTCCTGCAAACCAAAAAGAGAAAACAAACACTTAGACCAAATTTGCTGGATGCGCAATTAGGTACAAATGAAAAATAAAAGAATAAAGAATAGAATATGCTTTTTAGCTTACTCACAGAATATGTAAGTAGAAATGAATCATCCTATTACTATAATTATCATTAAAAATCACAGTCAATGAGCTGTCTCATCTGCGTTACAAACTGGAGAGTTTCGTATATTTTGCAACAGAAAAAAATTATAGTTTGAAAAACTAAACAACACGATTTTGTAGCTATCCGAACTAAAATTTAGAAAATAGATATTAGTTTAAATAAAAAAACTAAGGAACACATGTTTATATCCAGCCGAATTAAAAAGTAGAAAATAAATAAAAAATACGCTTTAATAGAAAATATTTTGCAATCAGTTTTAAAAAAAGAGTTATTAACAAAAAAAAATCATTTTATCGTAAAGAAGCGTGGGTTGCTTTTTAAAATATTTTCATAATTTTACATTTACCAATATCAGCCGATTGAATATTCCAAGGACCTGGGTTCAAATCCCGCTCGCTTGATTATATTTCATATGCTATCGGCCAGAGATGGATTATATGGGAACTAGGACTCTCCTGGAGCTCACCCAGCCTTTATGAAGTGGGTACCCAAAATAAGGGGTAAAATCTGGCAGTTGAGCGTGATCTAGAACAAATCATCTCCCTGCACAACCGTTGTCCAAAAACAGTACAGCCTCTACCATATACTAACCCCAGACTCTTCATGGTTGTTCAGGATAAAATTTAAACTGCATCTGTCTATTAAATGATTTGGCACGTGGAATAAGTTCCTACCAAAGGTATACAACCAAGCGAAATACTTCGAAGAGAGGATCGGACGGTACTACTCGGGATTATATCAAGATTATGTAAGACCTGAACGTGAGGCACGTGCCCTTCGATAAGCAATATACTCATGAAGAACTAACTAACCCGAGAGGCATACGATCGGCCAGCGAAGGCTCCAAGGCACATTTAGCTCCGGCCACTTCTAAATAAGCCTCCGCTTCCCTCCTCTGCCTTTGGGACTCCTGTTCTTGATGAATCGAGCTAAATTAGCTCCCCTTTCTAAAGCCCTTTCTCGCTGCCCTTCCTAAAAATACTCCCTACGCACATTTCCACTTCCATGCTAATATAATTTCGCCCCTGTCAAGTCGGCCCCTCATTCACTTTTGTTATTTTTAAGAGTTCTGGTGGTCCCCAAACAGTTCTAGAGCTCTCTATAGATTTTAGGAATTGTTGTTTAAACAAAAAAAAAAGGAACTAAAGATGCGGGAGCCAACTTAAAACTTTTGTAACTTCGAAACTATAACTTTGTAGCTATAAATTGTAGGGTAAAAGTTTGAGGATAATTTGTAGAATTCTTAGGGGGAGGGATTACCAGAACTCCAGAGAAATGGACTACAAATTATAACAATACACTATCAGTCAACATTTTTTGGTAGTAATAAAATTTTTTTTTCAAGTCAACTTTATAATGGCTGTAATTTTACAGTTTTATTACAATATATTTTTTTTAATTCTTCAAGCACATGGTTTAGTATAATTTCCAATAGCGTACTAAATATTTTAACGACATATATATATTTTTTAAACTTGACCACTACAACCGTCCTTTAGCATAGTCAACGAATGATTCTGTAAGGAAAACCATTAAGCGAGAAGACCAACTATGGTACGTTGTCGGGTGTCACCCTCTTCTTCCGGAATAAATGCTGGTACCACTGCGTTTACTGTATACAGTAGTACAAGCCATCGAGGCCTTCCGGAAACTGCACTTGCAGAATTTTATGTTCAATAATTCAAAAGTTTATCCATTTTTAAAAGTCCGTGTATAGCGAAAAAGTTTTCACTTTAAAAAAAAGTGATCGTTATTCACTCGTATAAAAAGTCATCCTTATTTCTCGTTAAAAAACGATTAATCTATGACGGGTACACATGGAAGGATTAGTAGTAATGAGCTTAAATTATAATTATAACAATTTAGTATTATAAACCTGTTCCACTGCAACCCGTGAACGGGTCTGGGGTAGAATAGATATACTGAACCTTTCTAAACTAAACGGTAGAGACTGTACTGTTTCTTGGATAACGATTGCGCAGGGAACTGATATGTCCTATATCACGGTCAACCGCAAGATTTTCCCCCTTTTTAGGGTACCCACTTTATAAAGGCTGGCTAAGCCCCAGGAGGGTCCTAGATCCCTTAAGATCCATCTCCGGCTGCTCACTTTATTATAATTGATAATAAATGATCCCCGCCACGAGCGGGATTTGAACCAGGATTTTCGGCATGGCAACTCAGCGCTCTACCGCTGAGCCACTTCGCTCCTTTTAATATTATATACCATCAAAAATATTTCCCTTTACTGACTGATTCCAATATTATTAAGAATTTGAAAAATAATTGCTCCTCTATTTTTTCATTTCTCATTTCATTTCAATCATTGCTCCTTCATCTTCGGATTCAAATGTTTACTTATCAACCTGTAACGTTCTCTCTGAGGAATGGTTATAGGAACTCATACATAAAAAACTTATAAATGAATACATAATTATTTTTGTTATAAAAATGGATATTTCTTTGTGGTTTGGAAGCTAACAGGAGCGGAATAGAAACGTGAATATTTGAGAAAGGTTTCCGAAAAAGAATGATTGTCGAAGTTTTTGGTCCGCGGGAGTGATTTTAGAAAAGCCTAAGAGAAACCATCTTTTAGAGAGAGGGCTCTTTTCAGCTTTGAGGCTCCGAATCTGAAAGGCAATGGCACGGCTCTAATAGAAACAGAAAAAAAACTTAGCCACTTCAGGTTTTTTTTTTTTAGTTCCCGAACTCAGTGGGGCACAAACGGTGTTTTAAAGAAATCACTAATAAATGTTATGAATATTCGGATTATTGGAATCGTTAAACTATTTTTAACATATATTTTTATTTTGAAGAGAAATATTTGTCCTGGCTGAGATTCGAACCCGGGTCTTCAGCATCTCTGGCGCGGGATTCTCCCAACTGAGCTACCAGGATCGTAACCAGGCCAGACAAACCCTTTCTCACCGATCCTATATGCCCAGTTCTCTCAAGAATATATTTTAATATTCACCATCAAATAAAATATAATTTATAAATATAAAAATTTGACGTTCAACGAGATCCTAATAAAACATTAAAAAACAAACCAAAAAAAAAATTAATGTTCAATGAACATTCATCCCCGTTCATAAATCGCAAAAATTGTGAGAACTGGAGATATAGGATCGGTGAAGAGAAAGGATTTGCCCGGCCTGGTTACGATCCTGGTAGCTCAGTTTGGACAGTGCCGCGCTAGAGATGCTGAAGACCCGGGTCCGAATCCCGGCCAGGACAAATCTTTTCTCTTCAAAATAAAAATATTTAAATAATCACCATCAAATAAAAAAAAAAAATATATATATATATATATATATAATTTGTATTTTTAACATACACTAACTCGTTATCCTTAATGTAATAAGATAAATACACAGTATCTTTGAATTTTTGTTCAAAAGTGAAAAGAAGCATTTTTGAAGTGAAAATCTTAACCGTGTTGAGCAATTTTTGGTAGTGGTTCGCATCGTCGACATGCTCGTGACGTATTGTGCGAGACTGGCAACGCCTAGCGGCCTATGTAAGAGTTATGAGATTTACTCTCTTTATTAGTTTAAAGGCTAGAATTCCATTGGTATAATAATAATTATGTTTAACTAAAAAGTCGTTTAATAGTTGAGCAATTAATAATAATAATAACTAAATTAAAACATCAATAACTAGTTGAATTTTTCGTTTCCCCTAAAAGATTTTATTTGTCTTAGTTAAATGTCTTAGTTTTGTGAAATGATTGAAAGTTCAAATTATTTTAGTATTGTTGATATTAACATAATATACTATGTAATATAATATAATATGGTAAGAATAAAAATAAAGTTCATTAACTTCTATGTAAATACCAATACAAGATATAAATGTTATTAATTATTATTTTAATTAAATTATTGATATTAAACTACTTTCAAATGTTCATAACTATTGTTCAGAGTGTCGGAATCTGAGAAAAACAGACAGTTTTAAAAATTTTAATTTAAATAATTCAGACTATAATTTACTTATAAATTTAAAAATGAACACTGTTATTCCATTGTTTTGAGTTTTTACTTTTGTCGGCAGTCCTCATGACGGTATCAGTTCCGCGGGTTGTCGCTTCGAGTTAAGTTACACCAGGTTTTAACTTTTTATTCGTTTCATTTTGAATATTTTCCAAAAGATAGAAGATATCGTGAGCATTAGTACGGAAAATAGAATGTAATTATGGGTAATGAATTAATTTCGGTGATCATTTAATCTTGATATAAAATTTTCAACGAACATTTCGAAGTATAGGTGTTTGTTGTTTGTATGTTTGTTGAAACGTCCATCTCTAGATGAAATGATAACCGAGGTATACACATTTCCCATAATTACATTCTCTTTTCCATACCGAAGCGTAAAACCCTAGGGTCATCAACGCCTGTAGATTTTTGATTTTTATAATTATTTATCTTTTAAAAAAATAAAAAATAAATAGATATAAATATAAAAATAAAAATAAATAAAAATAAATATAATATTCATATACACACACATACTAATAAATAATACATCTATAATAAGAAAATAAAGCAATCGGACAAAAACAACAAATGCATCTATAGCAAGGACAATGGAGGATCAAATATCGGTTATTAATTTACAGTTTGTAATGAATTTCACCACTTTGTCTATTTCAGATTTGCTGTCTCTAAGTGCTTTTCTAACATCGGGTGGTATTTTGTTAGAAATACAGACAAACAACATACCGAAGCTCATGATTACTTAGATTTTGGTATTTTTGGAAAATATTAAAAGGGAAACGAATGATAAATTAGAACTCGAAGCGATAATCTGCAGAATAATTACCCTCATGAATGTCTATTTAATTTTTTTTAATAAATAAAATGTATTAAAAAACTGTACCACAACTCATCAGTTTAGTTCAGTACATATTAGAGACTGTACTGACACCTTTTTCTATTTTCCATTTTGTCTCAAAAACATAAGACTGTAAAAAATCAACAATTGTAAAGACTCAACTTACTTATGCTACAGGAGGTTTTAATATATGACACAACTTCAAGCTCGAATCTGGAAAGCACTTGCTAAAATACGTCATGAACGTGATGACGTCATTCGCTCAACTCTTGTTAACTAACTTGGTTTAAAAATTACTCGGAGCGACTGGACCATAACTTCTACTATGATTAAATTTTAACCTGAGTTAGTTCCCAGAGAAAGTTGAGTCTAATCGTGGCTGTTGGTCCCACCGGCATTCTCTAACGAACTGATAGCCACAAAGTTAATTATCACTCAAAATAAAATAATAAAACATATAATTAAAAGAAAGAAAGAACAAAACGCTGTTAAGATCCATCCAGGAAATAAACAGGGAGATGAAAGACCTGGAAACCGAAATATGAATCAGAAGACTAAGATTCTACGGGCACACGGTAAGGCTACACCTACATTGGATCCGATTCGGTGCGAAGTGATTCTATCACATACGATGCTGGGGTGTATACATTATACATATTTTACTATACATTATTGTAAAATATAAATGTATTATAAATAATTAATAAATAATCTTAATTTTATAAATTTAAAGAACCAAATGTTATAGCTCTCGATATATTTCAGTCATTTGGTTTGCTAGCGACGTCTCATCGTATCACACCGGATCCAATGTAGTTGTACCCTAAAATGGTCCTAGGAAGAGTTAACAAGAAAATATTTGAAAAGTCCGTGTAACTTAAATTTTCTTGATTGGGTACTTTGCTGCATTTGTATCTAAAATCAAATAAAAATATTGAAATGGTTTTATGTTGTTTGGTTCGGTTCTAATACGCACGGTAAATTTCAAGTTTATAAACCCCCGTGGATATTTCCAATTGAATTAAAAATTATAAGCCGACGACGCTATTCAAAAGGTGATACACAACGAAAAAGGTTTGGATTTGAATATGAATAATAAAACACCCGTGCTTGGGTTTCAAGACGATTTGGTACTGTTGTGTGAGGACGCAGAAACTATAAAGCTAAATACACAAACGTTAATGAATGCTGCTAAGGAAATAGGGCTGGAAATAAATTCGGATAAGACTAATACGGTATATGGTCAGTTACAGAAAAAGCCGAGATTTTGGTTATATTACTGAATGCGGCAATAACTTCGAACATGTGGAGAAGTTTGAGTACTTAGGGTCTATGGTAACGAGAAAAACGAAATTCAAGAGGAAATAAAGGTGCGATTAAAGGCGGGAAATGCTTGTTATTATTCGGTCTCAAAATAACTTAGCTTGCGTCTTTTGTCCCGAAATCTAAAAATCAGAATTTATAAAACAATAATCCTTTCATCTCTCCTTTACGGACGTGAAACTTGGTCGCTAACACTGAAGACTGGACAACGTCTTCAGGTATTCGAAAATAATGTGTTACGTAGAATATTCGGTCCAAATAAATGATGAGACCACTGGGGAATATAGGAAATTACATAACGCGGAATTTCGAAGCATGCACCCGGTAAATATTATTCTGGTGAAGGCGTCGCGAAGATCAAGATGGGCCTTTAAAGTTGCTGGGCTTAGTACCGAACGAATTTCTAAGATGTTAATAGGCGCTGTACCGACTTGGAAGCTTCTGAGGGGGCCCGAGGCGTGGGTGGGAGGATTGCGTTAAGAGTGATCTGGCGGATATGGGTTTGGGGGTGATCCGTGGACGGAGGTTTGTAAACGGAGATTGGTGGTATCAGCATCGAGCCTTCGGGTTCGCTAAGCCTTTTATTTAAAAATTCTTAATTCTTCGGAGGTGACGTAAAATGGTAATCTTGAGACTGTGCGATGTCAAGAACTCGTTAAAGATCTCTGCCCTATTTTTTTAAAGGCAAAATCGGGTTGTACGGAAAATAATGCAGGATTTTATGTATTTTTTCCCTCCAAATAGGAAATGGTTTATATTTGTAGGACTTTTGTATTTTATAAATCTAAAGACCCTTATAATTCTTTCAAACTAAATTGTTTACTTACCTCAGTAACATTTTGCTGATTGGAAATACTTCTGTCTTTAACAAGATGCTAATGCGTGATTTTCGCATAATTTTGTTTTATGAGTTTACAAACTCGGCCGGAACATGGCACAAACGGCCAGAAATAACACATAAGAAATAACATGAAATAAGTATGCAGCGAAGTGAGTTCTCTGTTCAACGGTGGTTCCAGGTATTACGAGAGGAAGACTTGAGCCGTTAAGACAAAAATGGCCGCGGAAGAAGGTCTGTCCTGGATGAAAAATGATCTCCGAGCTTTGGTGGAAGAAAATTCCAAAACAACTGTTTGAGAACTGGCAGGGAAACTCGTAGTCAGCAAATCCGTCGATGACCGTCTCAATGCGATTGGGAAGACGAAAAAGCTTAAAATTTGGCAGAACTTCTTCCACGGCCTTCTTTGTCTTCAAGCCACCGAAAAGTGTACTCACTTTTACTATCTTCGCCCCTAGATATATCTTATATGTTTCTTGCCTTTTGGGCCCCGTTCTGGCCAACTTCAAATCTAAAACCAAATTACGCGTAGGTTTACTATAACTAATCAATAAGTTGTTCGTTTCGTAATGTTTCCTCGAGGCAAAAGAACAAACATGGATGTGGATCGAAAGCCGAAGAGATTTTGCCTCAAAGAATTCTCGAAGACTCGTGGATTTATCGAAGCGCACACCTGCCCCCGCCTATTCATCTCACGCTCTATATTTCGTCTCTCATTCTTGACTGTATTCCGCTCCGAAAATCTCTTTCATCAAGTTAAAGCTTAACTTAACTTATAGAAAAGCATTTCTTCATGGTCTGTGCGGATCAATAAGAATAGCTATTGCTTAGGGATAATAAAGAAGAAGTCCGTTCCTTTAAATTTGGTATAAATAATTATGAATTTGGTTACTTAAGTCAGTCACGCTATCCATGTAAAATAATAATCTGGAACTATAATATATTTTTTAAATTAAAAACTCGGGGGTTTACCAGCTTGAAATTTACCGTGCTTATTAAAACCTAATCAAATAGTATAAAATCATTTCAATAATTTACTTACAATTAGATGTAAATGCAGAATGGATAAAGGTTCAAAGTACCATCAAGAAAATTTAAATTACAGAATTTTTTCCTTATAATCTTATAAGCTTAGAAACCGAATTAATAGTATTATAAAGTTCTTGCCCTGCGGGATCTACAGAGCCACTATACAGTGCGACCCTACATTGGGGGAAAACCTAGCGGTTGAGCGTAATAACCTTCCTGCATAACTGTTGTTCTAGAAACAGTACAGTCTCTACGGTTTACCTTTCCCAAAACTCTTCATGTGTTGTAATAGTACAGGTATTTTTTTTTTACTATTTATTAAACAAAATATATGTTTTATCGAAACCCCTAAAATGCAATAAAATCTATGCTCTGTCTACTTCTAGGGTAAAATCATCGAGGAATTTGAGGATATGGATTTCCTATTCAAGGTTGTGTGAATATTTTTGCTGACAACTCTATAATAAACATGTTCTCACTCTATACCTTGCCAATTTACTGTTCATTGATTTGAGATACCTTCTGTTGCAGACAAGCAGCAGGAGCTGGACCTGCCAGCGCTGCGGGTGGATGAGCCGGAGCCTCGAGCAGCGCAGACGAAGAGGAAGGATCGCGGGCCAGGGAGGGTGGTTCCCATGTCCCACATCTCCGGCGTCAAGCGGCCCCTCACCCACACCAACTCCTTCACCGGCGAGACCCTCCCTAAGTACGGGGTCCAGACCCCCAACGAGGAGGCCCTAGGAAAGGTAAGCACGTCCATATCACCTAGTGAGAAGGAAACAGGAATCGCAGTGCTTCTGTTGCCCTGACCTGGAGTTGACAAACGGTGGACGACTTGTAAGAAATATATAAGTTTATTGAGTTATTAGCGTTATAATACGGATATAAAAGAGACATTGTTATGAACTACCTTGGTGACTTATTGGCTAAGGACTACATCTTACTTAGAGACTACTCTCTTACATACTATAACTCTTACAACTACACTCTACTCTCCTGCCTCTCCTAACTTCTCTTCCTAATCTTAGAGCCAATATATATACATTTAAAAGAAGAGGGAAGGACAAGGAAGTTTAAATTGCTGACAACACGGAAGCATTCATGAAACTTCCTTGTTACAAAACTATTTTATTAAACAATTTCCTTAAAGGCATTAACCGGTAACTTTGGACATTGTCTTAGAGACAAGGGCATATTCCTTCAACCGGAGAACGCTGAAGTACCGACTTCGATGGCCCTCCTCAGGAACAACTAGCATTCTTAAGTCGTGTAATCTAAAAAAATAAATAAATATAGAAGAGCAAATGCTCAAAAGAAACGTAAAAAACGTTTTAAGGCATTAGTGGAAATTTTTCAACCAAAAAGCCGCAGCCATAATTATATGTCACACTAGGTACATGTTGACACAACCGACTAGAATACAGGAAGAATTCCAATCAAAAGCCTTAAATCTCTAAACTAAAAATAGGAAACGAAGATGACTGTCAATATTTCGCCCATTTAGGCATCTTCAGGACAGAAAGAGAATAGCGCTACCTTGTCCGCAAGTTGTCACTTCAAGGAGCGTATGGAAAATAGAGATTATAATTATGGAAAACGTGTATACTTCGGTAATCGTTTCATCTACATCATTTCATTCCTACCCCATTTTGTTTCAATCCAATACCACACAGATCTCTCAAACACATTTTTCAATCTTGAGTCACGTATTTTTTTACATGTTTCGTTATTCAGAACACATGTTATTCCCTGAGCCCGGATTCCAACTTTTAAACCGCATTTACTAAAGCAAATTCTCAAATGACACTTCGAAGTCATTATTTTATAACATAATTTTATTTTGTGTCGTTATCTACTGCACTTCTTCCAGTGCTGTCATTAATCCGCATGTTGTCTCTTAGAGTTGAGTCGCAAGTTTTAACTGTTTGTTCGTTTTATTTTTAATACATTTCAAAAATACAAGTTATCGTAAGCTTTAGTATGGAAAAGATAATGTAATTACGAATAGTGAGTAGATTGCTTTAATAATTTTACCAAGAAACATAAATTTCAACTAACATTTCGAAGAATATAGAATATAGATATTTCGAAGAATATAGATGATATATATTTGTCGAAACGTTCATTTCTAGATGAAATGATTACCGAAGTATACACGTTTTCCGTAATTGAATCGGTCATTTGAGAAACACTTTAGATCCAAAAAAGTAAACTTTAGGGAACTCAAAAAAAACTCAGCTGGCCCATAATTTAACATCATATATTTTTTGAATTTTTTTATATGTTTCTAAAGGGGTTTGGTAAGGGGCAGCCTGTGGTCTAGTGGTTAGTGTTGGTGTATAAAAATAATTTAAGTTTAACGGGGGGTTATGAAAGAAAATACAGTCAATCTGGTAATAAAACAAAAAAAAACATTCTTTTAATTACGTTGGTTTATATCACTTACAAAGATTGAAATATGTTTATATGGTTTGTTTAATCACCACAGTTCTCTTCCTACTATCCTATGGATACGTTTACGCCTGATGCAGCAAGTTTAGATGAGTGTAAGTTTAAAGACCGGCCGGCACTCACATCAGAGTTAACTTCTACACTGCCCTCACTTCGGAGTTAACTTGTACACTGCCCTTGTTCCACTGACAACTATAACATAGATCATAAGGCGCATGCGCGCACCGTAGACACTCGTTTACATTACAATATTTTAATATTTTTTACAGTTTTAATATTTATTAATTTAGTGTCACCAACATCCCGCCCACCTAAAATCGCACGATTTTACAAGGGGTGTATGTTTAAGATTCCGGGTCGTTTAAGTAAGGGAGCGGAATAAGCTTGTGAATGGATCGTTTATGGCACCCTTTTCGATCCTTTATAGTTACCACTCTAACCACGTTATCCTCTCCTGGATGAATCTCTTCTATTTTAGCTAGCGTCCAGTTTAGCGGGGTGCAGGCAGCATCAGGTAGCAATACTAAGTCCCCAATTTGTAATTGTCTGGTTGGACGATACCACTTTATTCTCTTCTGTAGTGTGTGCAAATACTCGACATGCCACCTAGCCCAGAAGTGTTGTACCATTTGAGAAACAAGTTGCCATCTAGAGAGGTGGTTCAACTTTAGGTGAGTCAAATCAGCTTGCGGTACACTTAGAAGAGGAGCGCCTATAAGGAAGTGGCCCGGTGTAAGAAAATCTCCGTGATTAGGGTCATCGTCATTTAATGATGTAATCGGGCGAGAATTTAAAATCGCTTCAATTCTTGTAAATAACGTAATTAATTCCTCGAGATGGAAAATGTTGTGTTTAGTTATTCGATGAAGATGGTTCTTGGCCGACTTCACCGCCGCTTCCCATAGTCCGCCCATGTGAGGTGAATAGGGAGGATTGAAGTGCCACTCGAAGCCTTGGTTCACAGCATGAGAATGTATCGTTCGTTGAATGTCTTCGTTCTTGAGGTAAGTAAATAGATCTTTTAATTGCCGCGAGGCTCCTACGAAATTAGGCCCACAGTCTGAATAGATTGCTGCTGGAAGTCCTCTGCGTGCTACGAATCTATCTAGTGTCGCTAGAAAGGCCTCAGTAGACATTGATGTAACTACTTCCAGGTGAATCGCCTTCGTTGCCATACATACGAAGACTACTAAATAAGCTTTAGATGTTGGTAAGTTTCGGCGTCGACTGTTCTCTCTAATGAAAAATGGGCCAGCGTAGTCAACACCAGTAAAGGTGAACGGTCTGCTTGGACGCACTCTGCAAGATGGTAAGTTGCCCATGACAGGTTGGATTGGACGCGCCTTCATTCTAATGCAAGTCATGCATTTGTAAATTCTACCTTTCACAGCTTGTCGAAGGCGAAAAACCCAATATTTTTGTCTTATTAAGGCTTGTAAGGCTTGTTGACCCAAGTGGAAATGAACGTTGTGCAAATGGTCAATTACCAACGTTATAAGATGGCATTTTCCAGGAAGAAGTATTGGTGATTTTGCTTCCGCAGATAGGTTTGAATTTTGCAGGCGACCTCCCACTCTTAAAATACCTTTCTCGTCTAATACGGCAGCCAGGATAAGGAGACGCTTCGAAGAAGGTAGGTTTTCTTCCCATAGGAATTCAGTACTGAATTCATGTCGTTGGGATGCGATTATTAGTGCATCAAGTGAGCTCTCAAGTTCCTTCAACTTCAACGGCCCACTTAACTTGGTATTATGCCCCTTACTATTGTGAAGAAATCTCACACACATATGCTAGTGCTCGGACAACTTTAGTATATGAGGAGTGACGCTTCATCCAGGTGATAATCATGGGTAAGTAAGTAGCATCGCAGGTATCAGGTAGATCAGTGTGGACTGTAAGTATGGTTCCAGGCTTTACTTCAGGTGCTCGATGCTTGTAAATTTCAGGTTGCTGAGGAAATATGAGAGGACGTGTACGCAACCAGTGTGGGCCCGCCCACCATAGTGTCTCATCCTTAAGTAATTGCGGCGCTATACCACGAGATCCTAAATCAGCAGGATTTTCTTCGGATGGCACATGCAGCCATTCATTCTCAAGTGTGTGAGTTGTTATATATGAGACACGATTTGCTACGAACGTTGGTAATGATTGAGGTGATATCCTGAGCCAGGCCAGCACGATGGTTGAGTCAGAGAAGAAGATCCTTTCTGCTATCGCTAGAGTTTCAGAAAATTTGTTAATAGACAGCATTAACTTGACAAGGAGCTGAGCACCGCACAACTCCAGCCTAGGTGTCGAAATGGTCTTAATTGGAGCTAGTTTGGTTTTAGACTTTAGTAGCGTCACCTTCACCTCTCCATCTCCTGCTGCAATCCGTAAGTATATAGCAGCTGCGAAGCCCCTTTTGGATGCATCACAGAATCCGATTAGCTGTTTCGTTTCCATTAGATCGGATAGAATGAATCTAGGAATTTGTATAAACTGAAGGCAAGTAAGATGCGTAGCAAATTCTAACCATTCCTGCTGTAGTTCAACTCCAATGGAATCATCCCAGGCAATCTTCAACTTCCAGAGTTCCTGAAGAAAATATTTTGCTTTGAATATGACTGGTGCAAGGAATCCCATTGGATCGTATAAGCGTGCGACAGTGGATAGGATCGATCGCTTTGTGATAGTCCTGCAAATAGGTTTAACAGAATAAGAGAAACAATCATTGATCGGATCCCAGGACATTCCCAGAATTTTCGTAACACACGAATCAGTCCCTGGCGACAACTCAATGCTCCTTCTTATTAGGTTAGGGTCGAGTTTATTCATCAGCTCGGAGCAGTTGCTATTCCATTTGTGAATGGAGAACTGGCCTTTACTCAGTAGTCCTATCAATTGTTCCACAAGTACCAATGCCTCATATAAAGAATCAGCGCCTGCAACTACATCATCGACGTAAATATACTTGTTTAAAACTTCAGCCGCCAAAGGAAAAGCTGCGCCTTCATCAATACATAATTGTTTCACAACACGATTTGCTTGAAATGGAGCTGACGCTGTGCCGTAAGTGACTGTGTTTAGCTCGTATTTTTGAATAGCCTCTTCAGTTGTCGCTCGCCAGAATATGTGTTGGAAACGTCTATGTTCCGGAATTACAAGAATCTGCCTGTACATTTTAATTAAATCAGCAGTTACAGCGATCTTGTATCGTCTAAAATTCAAAATGATGTCGGCGATGTCACTTTGGAGTTTCGGACCAACATAGAGTTTACTGTTTAGAGATCCCTTTGTCGTTGAAGCTGAAGCATCGAAAACGACACGAATTTTAGCTTGTGGGTCATCCTGACGAAACACTGGATGATGTGGAACTACGTAGGCTGATGGTGAAATAGTCCTGGTCATATGGCCCAGCTGCTCATACTCCTTCATAAAGTCTGCGTATTTACTATGCAAGATAGGGTTTCGTTTAAATCTCGTTTCGATTCCTCTAAAACGAGAAAGAGCAAGAGTTTCAGCCTCTGGTATATCTTCTGGCGGTTCTTTAAATGGTAGGGCCACGATATATCTTCCAGTCGAATCTCGAGTGTGAGTTTTCAAAAAATGCTGTTCGCAAGGATCGTTTTTGCTGCCATCAATCGAAACCTCCACTTCTTCTATCAACCAGAATTTTGAAAGCAGCTCTTCATTGATAGGCGATTCAAGTAGGCAATGACAGCGCAGGGTCGAAACTGAGTCTAAATTAGCACCTCCCATGACAACAAGTCCAAAGAAGGTTGGAAGGGCTCGAAAATTGTTGTCCAAAGTGACCGGGCTGCCCGTTATAATTCGCATGAAACAGTCGCCACCAAGAAGCATGTCGATCTCTCGAGGTTCCCAAAATAAGGGGTCAGCAAATGGCTGTGCAGCGGATCTATATATTGGTTGAAGTTGCGTTGTAGGCAGATCTCCAGTTAAATGGCCAACAATCAAAGGTTCGACGTCCAAATATTGATCTTGGTTGATTCTAGAGTGTAAGCGACACTTTAGTCTTCCTTTAACTCTGGGTACTGGGACACCCCCAGCCCCAAGAGGCGTATGAGCGGTTGCACGCCAGGTAAGTCCTAATCGTTTGGCACATTTAGACGTCATAAGAGAAAATTGAGATCCACAATCGACCAAACAACGAACAGGTTGAAGGTTATTATCTGAATCGTGAATGAGCCCAATAGCGGTACCTAAGACAACTTGTGCGGGTCCTAGAACGCTACCAACCAGAGCAGACGAGGCAGTCTCAGTATCCCGTTTCTCGGTTGCAGAAGCCTTGATACGAGCTGGTGAAGAATCCGTGCTGATCGTAGGTTCCGAGTTTGATTCTTTCTCAAGATGGACCCAGGTATGGTGTTTATTACTACAAACTCGGCATCGACCTGGTGAAAGGCATGCAGCTGTCCTATGGCCGGACCTTAGACAATTGAAACAGGCATTCTTTTTCCTCAGAAATGCTATCCTTTCTGTCGGAGTCTTAGTTCTAAAAATCGGGCATTCCACTAGTGGGTGAACTTGTTTACAGGAACAGATTTGTGGTTTTACTGCAGGTGATGGTGTAGAAGTAGTTGCTAGAATGTTCGCCTTGGGCCTTGGCTTGGAAAGATTAATGTTCTTAGGAGCTGTGAGCTGCATTACTCGACTTCTACCTTGAACAAAATCAACTAATTGTTTAAAGGTCGGCCATTCAGTTGTGACTACTTCCACTTCAAAGTCATGTCTAGTTTGTGGATCAAGTTTCCCCAGCGCTAAGGTCATCCATAAAAAGTCTGCTTGATCGGGTATTTCGATTGATCGGAAAGCCGCTATGTTTTCGGCCACTGCTCTAATAAAGGCTTGTAAAGATTGAAGGGTAGGGCTACCTTTATGAGGAGAGAACTCCAAAATTTGATCGATGTACGACGATGCAAGTAGTCGTTTATTGTCAAATCTATCTGTCAATGCGTCCCATGCCTTCTGGTAATTAGGCTCATCCAAGCTAAACGGGGCTATTAGGGCCAAAGGTTCCCCTATGACAGACGTGGATAAGTAATGAAACTTCTCTATTATCGGGACCTCAACATTTGTGTGTACCATACTAAGGAACAACTGCTTGAATTTTGGCCATTCACGAATGTTTCCATTAAATTTAGGCAACTCCATGCGAGCTAGCCTTCGGTGAGTTGAATGCGCGAAGGAACAAGAGTTTCTTGACGATTGAGAATTTTCATTCTGTTGAGCTTCTTTCTCTTGTCGCATCTCAACAATTTTATAATATAGAGCATTTATCTCACCTCGCTCCTTGATGTCCTCATCAGTAGGAAACAATGAGTCTTTTTCATTAATAATTGCCAATACCTGACCCTCTTCAAACTTACTCATGTAATTAGCCTTCAATGTATCTGCAGTTAAAGACATAGCCTTGAATGCTGAATCCATGCTTGCTGTACCTACATTGTAAATCTGTGCTATATCTTTACGTAAAAGTTTAAGAGCAGAGCGGATGCATTTAATTTGTAATTCAGGGGGGGCCATGGTGACGACACTTTACAAATATATTTAGAAAAAAAATCAAAATTTAAATTTATATTGTTTACAAAAAACCGACGGTAAATAATTAATGACTCCTAAAAAGCATTATACTTATATAAAATGGAAAGTAAAATAAAATATCGTAAACAAACTCGTTACTTAAATTATAAAATAAAAAAATTACTAATTACTTAAAAAACAAAACAAAATAATTTCAATAAAAGAGATGAGACACAAAAAATGTTACCTTATACCTAAAATTCATATATTTTATCATATAAAATGATGAGAATTATACAAATGGCTTTTTTTTTTTTTTTTAAATCTGTACTTTATTTAATTAAATTAATTAAATAATTATAAAATATTCAATGCTATTATATTTGAGTAGTTACGTATGTAATATAGAGCATTGTTTTCAAATCAACTAGCTACATAGGTAAACAAAGTACAGATAATACTGCGTGGACTCTTCTACAGTATTAGACACAGAAACAATCATCAAATATTTTATTGTTTTCCTTTTTCTTTTAAATATTACTGAAATTTAATTTAACTTCACGTCTAAATTTCATTCTTAATAAAGTGATTCCAAAATTAAATTTAACATATAACTATTTTAAATTAAATTTCTACTTATTATGTTAGTATTAAATAAACTTAAAGTAAATTATTGACTGTATTTTCTTTTTTAATATCCGGCCCGGAGATTGACCAATGTTGGTGTATAAAAATAAAATAAGTTTAACGGGGGGTTATGAAAGAAAACACAGTCAATCTGGAAATAAAACAATAAACATTCTTTTAATTACGTTGGTTTATATCACTTACAAAGATTGAAATATGTTTATATGGTTTGTTTAATCACCACAGTTCTCTTCCTACTATCCTATGGATACGTTTACGCCTGATGCAGCAAGTTTAGATGAGTGTAAGTTTAAAGACCGGCCGGCACTCACATCAGAGTTAACTTCTACACTGCCCTCACTTCGGAGTTAACTTGTACACTGCCCTTGTTCCACTGACAACTATAACATAGATCATAAGGCGCATGCGCGCACCGTAGACACTCGTTTACATTACAATATTTTAATATTTTTTACAGTTTTAATATTTATTAATTTAGTGTCACCAACAGTTAGCGTAACAAACTGATAAGCCCAAGATCGCGGGCTCGTAGCCCGGCAGGTGGCCCTAGGATTTTTTAAAGGGAGTAAAAAATCCTTAGTTACGCCGTCCTTCGGAAGGGTAATCGTTAGAAATCCCTATCCTAATTAAACCTGGATATGCAAAATTTAGAGCTCCCACTGTAGCATCGTCCGATTAGCCATAGCAGCATAAAGTGGCGTTAAATGAGCACTTTAACTAAAATTTTATTATTTTTATTTTGATATTTAAAAAAATTATAACCGTTGTTGGAGATGTGTTGCTTCTCAAATGAATAAATAAACGATTTGTTATCAGGTATGAAATAAAAAGTAAAAAAAATTCAGATAATTAATAAAAATCATTATTTTATTTTTCAAATAATATATACACATTTTCCAAACTATTGGAATTATTGGATTTGTCTAGCCTTCACCAACAATTTAATATGTCTAACTCAATTTTGGCCAAAAATGGACATGAGGTGTTTCTCAAATGGCTGATTCAATTATATTATATTTTCCATACTAAAGCTCATGATAACATTATTTATGGAAAATATTAAAAATGAATCAAATAAACAGTTAAAACTAGGTGACTCAACTCGAAGAGACAACCTGCAGGATAATTACCAGAACAACAGTAAAGGAAATGAACAAAAAAAAGACCATCCTAACCTAAAAATGCAACTAAACACCAATCAGAGGATACACCTCATCACTAACAAGGGTTAAATGCCACTACTGAACATAAGGAAGGTTACAGGTCAAATGGGAAAGGTTAAATGAAACAGCTGATAAATAAAAAAATAATATAGAATAGAATATATACGTACATACACCCAACTATTAAAAACACAAGGATATTTACCATGACCAATAGGGGAGTAAAAGTGAAAGTGCAAAAGAATATTATCAAGAATAAAGTTCTCTTCCTTATTATTCAATAGTTGCATTTGGCCTTGCTTCAAGTTGAGGTTACGATGTGATTTATTTGTTTGTTTCCTTTGCTATTATTCTCTTTTGTGTCCTCAAGATGCCCGAATAGACGAAACATTGAGAGTCATCTTTGTTTCCTGTTTTTATTTTAGAGACTTTTTCCAACCAATCTCGGTTGGAATTGTTTCACTAATGTCTTAATTTAAAAAAATAAATTAAAAAACGTATAAGTATGTGGTAAACTTTAAAAGCTATAAATGTTAGACAACCCTTTTAAATGTGTAATATCTAAAAGATGTGTTTTATCAAATAGAATTTTATATTAAATTATGCGTCCAATCCATGTATTATAATTTAGTTAAACAACCTGTGTTCATACCATGTTCTATGTACATGCGGTTTCGTCAACAATATGTACATATTACAATATATAATGCTGCAGCTTAGCAATGATTGATCTAAGATAAACATTAGTAGAATAAAAGAATAAAATTCTGCATCTATTGAGGACAAATGTTCATTTGTCTTAAAATTTAGTAAGACTTTTACTAATCCTAGTTGTACCTGATAAGCGTTATCAATTAAGGAGATTGGTAACTTGGTAGGAACAATCGTTCGTTCAATGAATTTGTTATTGATTCCAAGACACCAACTAAAAGTTGATCAATACGAAGAAAGTTAAGGCTGATCTAGAATATTTTTTTATATATATTTATATTAGAATATTTTATTTATATATATATATATATATATATATATATACGCATATATACAGATGCAAAGCACGCAATCCCATTCAAGTGATAGCGTCACGTAGATATGATGTACCTGTAAAGTTACACGAAGTAACGAACTCGAATCTCTAAGATGTTAATAAGAGCTGTATCTACTGGATCTTCAGGTATTCGAAAATAAGGTGTTACGTAGAATATTCCGTCCATAAAAAGGATGAGACCACAGGGGAATATAGGAAATTACATAACGCGGAATTTCGAAGCATGCATATTATTCTGGTGATAGCGTCGCGAAGATCAAGATGGGCCTGTAAAGTTAATGGGCTTAGTACCGAACGAATTCATAAGACGTTAATAGGCGGTGTACCGACTGGTAAGCATCTGAGGGTTAGACCGAGGCGTGGGAGGATTTCGTTAAGTGTGATCTGGCGGATTTGGGTTTTGGTAGTGGTTCGTGGACAGAAGTTAGTAAGCAGAGATCGGTGGTATCGGCATCGAGCCTTCGGGTTCGCTAAGCCTTAATATTATTATTATATATACAAATAAAACATGTGTTGGCTAAAATATTCCACCTTCTAACATGTATAACTGATTGTATATATTTAATTATTTCGCCTGTATTGTTTTAAAGCATGCACTATAACTATGAAACTTGGACGTTGGGGCTTCCAGTTCTAGGACCATATAACCTATTTCTGTAATTACTTTAAACATATTGAAATAGCCTTTGGAAAAAGGTTATAATATATTCAATCTGGTAGTGTTAATATTAGCTTTCCCTTGTAATGTTGGAAGAAACTAAATCTTCATCTCACCAGACCTTCCTCCTTTGAAGAGAAGTCGAGGCGCGTTGATGAATTGAGAGTTGAGTGGTTGATTAGTTGGGAAAGGCACTTGGAAAGGTTTAAGTAAACGTTTCTCTTTTCATCAAAGTCGCTTCTTCTAGAGTTACCTTTCCCTTAGGTCCTACTTTCGCCTTTCTCGAGTTTCTCACTTTTGTACAAAAGGAACAGTAATTGTTTTTTACCTTTATTCACCTGTACCAATACAATCCATGAAGAGTCTATAATGTGCAATACATGTTGCGAGACTTGGTGATAACGCTTAACCGTCAGTTTTCCCCCAGTATAGGGTCTCAACTGTGAGCCCCATGAGGGTCTTAGATCCCACAGGAAAAGTACTTTATAATACTATTAATTAGCTAAACCGCCCGATTAAGGGAACCCATTTTATAGAGGCTGTGTTTGCTCCATCAGAAGGGTTTGCAGATCCCATAGCTTCCACATATGGACTTTTAATCTGTTAACAGATTAAAAAATTTATCTGTCAGCCGGATCTGAACCCGGGATCATCACCATAGTAACTCAACGCTCTACCACCTTTGCGGGAGAGCGCTCCTTGTAATTCTTCTGAATCACAATTTATTTAGACATTTTTATTTTGAAGAGAAAAGATTTGTCCTGGCCAGGATTCGAACCCTTTGATTTTCAAATAATGAACTTTTTTTATCGGCAAATAAATAAAGAAATTTACACACCTCACTAGTATTTCTAAAGTGACATAAACCGTTTTGGACCAACGGAAAAACATATTAATGATCTTGGAATAGCATTAGGTCATTAAGAGTGATTCAAGTGTCTTCTGGTTGGCCTTGGTGGATAAGCTCTGGAGTTATATGAAGTTGATACCGTTTTAGTGAGTGATAAAGAGATATTTACCCATTCCTTTCATGGTCGTAACTCACCACCGATATACCGATTTTTAAGATACATATCGATCCTTAAAGAGAACAATGTCATAACTCAAAAACCTAATTTTTCAATAGAGATATTTGAAAGTCCCATGTCAGTTAAAAAAAATAAAATTTGGCTATTGGTAAAGCAAAGCATTGCTACTGTAATTATGGTATTGAAATTATTTTATTAGCCATTATAAAACTTTTAAAAGCTGGACACTTTTTTTATTTTAACTTAAGTCATTATTCCCATAAAATTTTAAGTTCAAACATGATGCAACTCAAAATGTGATCAAACATGTTGGATATAGAATATCAGATTTGTCGTTCCTGAATTAAAAAGCTTTAACCAATTCAATTGCTACTGAAGGCTTACCTCAAAAATGACAATTTTTTAGTTATGTCTTTGTTCTTCTTAAGAACCAATATGAAAACAAGTTTCTGAAGGATTGCCTGAAATTATTTTTTATTTTACAATGAATTTATAAACTTCTTTCTTAAAGTACACACTCTCGATCCAACAATGGATACTTGATAAATTGTCTTTCGAGTTAAGTATTTTTCTGGAATTGAATATTCTTATTTACCTTTTGATGTGTTATCTCTATTATCCGTGTATACAATACTTTTATTCTGTTCTGATGATATCTGAGAGGCTTGAATTGTTTGTCTTTATGACCTTTTGGATCAGGTATGCTAATAATGCACCACACATACAGCATCGAATCACCATGTTAATTATAGATAACACGAAAAAGTATATTTCTGTTTTTCAGTAAATTCCGTGATGGAAATGAAGTTCTCTCGGGGAGATTTCCAAATTTCCGTTGAAAGGATTGTAGATAATGGAATGAGCGATAAAGGAGGGGCTGCTTTGTACCGAGGAAAGAGCCTCATCGAATCCCTGATCCGTTGAAAACAAAATTTTCCTCTGGAAGGGCCCAACCCTTGCAAGATATAGGGCAGATGCCCAATCTGGCGGGCGCTAAGTGTATTATTCCCTATAGGAATCCGCCGCCTGCTGTGTCCTTTCTTCCACTTCTTCTCTATTTTATCCCTTCTGTATTCGAGCGTTACTAAAAGCTTTGTTTTCTATAACGGGCCAATGCCTAAGTTTCAATCATATTGGGTCCTTTGGTATCTGTTCCGCAGGTTATTGGTTCGAATTGAGTTACATCAAGTTTGATTCGTTTCATTTTTAATATTTTACAAAAATACAAGTATGATATGGTAGTTTTCCAAAAATACTTTAGTATGGAAAAGAGATTGTAATTATGAGTAATGAGTTGATTTCGGCAATAATTTCATCTTGAAATGAACGTTTCAATATACATATATCGTCTATACTTCGAAATGTTAATTGAAACTTTTATTTCATGATGATATTATTACCGAAATCTACTCATCACCCATAATTTTATTCTCGTTTCCGTACGAAAGCTCACGATAACTACTATAAACAGTTAAAACTTGTTGTGCCTCAACTCGAAGCGACAACCTGCGGAACAGACACCATATTTTCCAAAGTAAAAACTCCTATACTGAGGTGATAGTGTCGGAATGTAAGGTTAAGAAATCTTATCAATGGCGCCCATAAAAGAGGATAGTACTATCAATATTCTGATTCCCTTTAAAGTTTTCTTTTGATGATAACCAGCAATCGATGGAGTCATTGTGTACGGTCGATTCCCTCCACGACAGAGCCATTTACTATTACCCTCGAACGATAAACGTCGATTAGCCCCGTCCACTGACTAGATTAACCCGCTTGAGCTCTCAGGCGGATTAATACAGGAATTAGGAACGGAGGTTTAGTTATGTATTCCCTCGAGGGCTCTGCAAGTTGTACTTTAGTTTAGTTTAGCACCAGCCGCCCTTCCAAGGCAGTCCCTTCCAATAGGTAGCCAACTTAGCATGTTAATCTAATCAAATCCATCGACGCTATTTTATGCCTACACATTTCTTAAATTTATTTTGGTATCTGTTCCGCAGGTTGTAATTTCGAGTTGAGTTACTACAAGTTTTAACTGTCCATTCGTTTCATTTTTAATATTTTCTACAAAAATAAGTTATCGTGAGGTTTAGTATGGAAAAGAGAATGTAATTATAGGCAATTAGTAGATTTCGGTAATCATTTCATCAAGAAATAAAAGTTTCGACTAACATTTTGAAGTATAGTTATAGATTATGTTTCTTGAAACGTTCATTTCTTGATTAAATGATTACTGAAGTATACATATTTCATTTTCTTTTCCATAATAAAGCTCGTGATAAATTGTATTTTTGGAAAATATTAAAAGGAAACGAATGAAACGTTAAAGCTTGTGACTTAACTCGAAGCGACAACCTGCGGAATAATTGCCTTCACTTTTTTTTTTTTTTTTTTTGAAAAATAAATAGACAATAAACTAAAGTAACAAGACTAAAGACAATAAAATAACGCATACACAAATAACTGAAATGAGACAAGAGATGAGAAGAGGATGATCGAGAGAAAGAGGTAGGTTTCTTGGATACCAGCTAATACACATGTACCAATTGATTCGAGGTTTAGCCCCATTTTCATGATTTTATGCATTAAGATTTTTTTCCATTCGCCTACACTTCCATCAAAGGGATGAGGAAATTTTCCCTCTGCACTTCCGAAATTTGTGAAAAAATATGATACTTGTATTTTGAGTACCTTCTGCTTATGTAATAAAATAGTAAGAAACTATTAATAAAGTAAAAAATAATAAATAAATAGTTATTTATGCACCTAGAGACTAAAGAAGATCATTATTCCCTCAGCTGTAAGTTCCGATTCGAGTTTGTTCCCGAGCGAATGCGAGGGAACAATCGAGTTTATTCCCGAGGGAATAATTATCTTTACTCATGAGGCCAAGCCGAGGGAGTAAAGTATTGCTGGGAATAATGATCAATTTAGTCCCGAGGGGCATACAAGATTTTATCTCCAGATGGGATGCAAAAAGGCAAACTATACGCTATAATATTTTATATTGTGTTATGTTTTACAATAAATTCAAAAACTGAAATTAAATGTGCAATTATTACAATTTTGAATTGTAAAATTTTAAGCCATTTTTTGAAGTCATCGTACGTTTTATTATAAATCTGGCTTGATTTAACTGGCAATAAATTTGAAATAACATTATTTGCTTCTTGTACAATATGTGGTGGATCCATTACTTACAGAACTTGAACTTCTGTTTATCAATTATAGTGTTTTGAAACAATAGGTGATTTTAATGGCTGGTGTGACAGGTCTACCAACCTAACCCTGAACTTTTTCTATACAAATCCTACATTATTTTGACGAATCTTTTTACTTTATTCCCTAGGGAATAAAGTTGATTTTTTTACTCAATTTATAATGCACTGGGAGAAAATACATACTTTAGTCCTAATTAATTGAGCCAAAAACACATGGTTTTGTAACAGCTGGAGATAAAAACTATAAATAATAAAAAACGAAAAATAATTCGATTTTACACGCTTATTGTTAGGGGCTTACTTGTCTTTTCATACTACTTATTTATTATTATTATTTCCTTACCGAAAAAAATTGTTTGCATCCAAGACGCTCATAATTATAATTCCTTATAGCTATTTCGTCATTATACTAGTAAATGCTATAGACTATTATTTTTAATATTTTCAAATTCCTTGAAGCACTAGACTGGAAAATCCAATATCGAATTTAGTTTAAGCAGAAGGCGTTCCTTTCGCATGACCGGATAATTATTGGCGTTGGGTCCTATAAAGACCTGCAGTCTGGTTTTCCTCGGCAAATCGGATGTTTGTACGAACAAAGGGCCATGTGGAAGCGTACTTACTCTAGTGTCTAATTTAAAATAAGCGTGGATTAGCTAATGGACGATTTGAATTGAAATGTTAATCCCTGGAGGTAGTGCAAATCCCTGAAAATTTGGTTTTATATTATACGAGTTTTGAATAAACCTATATTGGGAATATTCAGATTCCATTACTTACAACAATGCTGCAGCCCTGGTGAATTAGTGGTAAAATCAAACTTTGTATAGAGAGAGTTAATTTTATTGAGGGAAGCAAGATCGTGTAATTTTCGTAGTTTTTAGCTTAAAATGTAGTTATAATAGAAGCAATAATTCCATTTCAAGACAATGTCTAATATTAACGTTTGGACTATTAGAATAACTCTATTCTGCTTCCTCCAGTACAATTCACCCTGCCGGTGATGCAGAAATATTCAGAAAATATATAACAAAAAATATGTTTTTTAAGTTTAATTTTATTGTCATTATTCTTCAACCACACAAGTATGGCGAATAAGTGAAAAAATGTTTTTGATAAAACAAATATCATTAGAGGAACATTAGTAGTTCAATTTAAAAATTGTGAGAAAGAGCTAGAAAATTCAGTACTCATTCAATGAACAATGACAGTTATTATAATTTTTTTTAAACTTAGCATTGTCTTCATAATCTAAAAATAAATAAATAAACATACTGATAACATTTTGTGATGTAATCTTTAATAAATTGATTAATATCAAAAGCTTAAACATTTTGTGGGAAAACTGTTGCATGATAAAAAATATTAATATTTTGAATAAAAAATTTAAAAAACCAACCTGTACCAAGTGAAAGGTCTGGAGTAAATGGTAGAGATTGTACTGTTTCTTGGACAACGGTTGTGCCGGGAGGTGATTTGTCCTAGATCATGCTCAACCTCCAGATTTTCCCCCTTATTTTGGGTACTCACCTAATGGAGGTTGGGTGAGCCTCAGGAGGGTTGTAGATCTCAAATGCTCCATCGCCAGGTGTTAAAAAATTAAATAAAAAGTCTTGCCAGCAGTGGGATTTGAACCTAGGACCTTCGGCATGCCAACTCAGTGCTCCGCCCCTGAGCCACTCCGCTCCCTTAATATTTGATTATAAATACTTTAACATACTATAAATATTATATTATAGTATAGTACATATATTGGCAATTTTTTCTTCAAATAGATTGAATTGTTGAAAGTCTTTTGTTTCCGATTGTTCCATTTCAGAAAAGGATTTTCCCCTTGCATCAGGAGCAATGGCAGCTATGATGTGTTTGAAGTCATTATTTAACGTTGTTGTGAATGATAAGAGGACTTGCTTACACCTTAAGCTTCTTTTCTTTTTAATCAACCCGATACTTTACTTGTTTCAGACCCTGGCTGAGATCGACAGGTGGGGAATAGACATTTTCAAGATTTCTGAACTATCAGTCAACAAACCACTCACAGTTGTCGCCTACAGTGCATTTCAGGTATTTTATCCATTCTATTACTAAAATTTTTGAACATTTTTCTTTAAAAAGAAATATTTGAAATTATTAAATAAAATTTGACTATCCATTAAATCACATTGTTAAATAGAACTTGATTGTGTTCAATCTCTGAAGAAATTTAGAGCTACATAAATTTTGTTTCAAAAAATAGTTATTTGTTTTTTTCTTTTGACCCAGCGCAGATAAATCGAAGTTCTACATGGCCTATACCTGCCCAATTTTATGATTGTCCCAACTATGGTACGTTACCAAAAGCCCATGTAGTTATAGTCAGATCTTTGAAAAGAATCATACGTATAGCAAAAACATGAAAATCGTCAAATATTTCGATATACCCAGCAACATGGGTAAAATACGAGTATATTGATAATATAGTTCTCATGTTTTCCCATTTTTTGTATTAAAATCTGTGGTTCTATTGCTAAAGCTAGTAACTAAATGATAAATTTTTTTTCTGTCCAGATAATAAAATTAATTTCCATAAAATTATTAAAATCTGGAATATAGCAAAAAATTATCATGATTGAAACAATTTTGAGTTGTTAAAAAACATTCAATTATTTAGCAAAAATAAATCATATTATAGAAAATTGAACACAATTCTCACTTAATCATTTATAAACCGCTTGTTTTTATAAACATTTTAATTAAAAACAATGGACTTCAAATTTGTCAGGCTGAATTTTAAATTGAAAAATGTTTTAGATTCGTCAAAAGTCATAAATGGTATCATTACTTCTTGATAAGTTCAGCCTAAACATAATTTTGATTTAATTTATTTATTTAAATTTTTTTTGTAAACAACTTTTCATATGAAGGTATCCTAGATAACTCATCCTTTCTTCGCTAGTTGGAATACAGAATTGAGATAAATCCAGAAAAAGTAAAAAATTGAGTTTTGAAAATATATTAAACAGTATTAGAATAATCCTGCCTTTTCAGTGGTTTAATTTTTTCCATCCCGATGTAGATTATCATTTGTTTTGTTTTTTAAGATAAGGAAGGAAGGCTATAAGTTACTTCTGAGAATTTTTCTTAAACAATGATTATAATAAATAAATTTCTTATTATGCTTAATAAAGTAGATTGGAGTGTAAATTGAATATCAGATAAATAGGAATAAATAAAAATGGTAAATGGGAAACTCCATTGATAAAGTTCATGATCTGCTGAATGGAATAATAATATAGAAATAATTGCCCAATTAGGGGAATGTAAATTTCATTGAAAAGTAAAAACTCACCCTCTTTTATCAAGCACTCTCTTGGTTCCTTTTATTTATTTTATTATTATTATTATTACTTGTGATTTCTGCCTTATCAACCCCCCTCTTTCAAATCCTTATTTTCATTTAGATGATACAATTTTGAACAAATAGTAGGAATGGAAATATTATTAAACAAATGAATGGGAAAGGATACAGATTCCGATTATGTCTTTTGTGTCATTGTTTTTAGTATTGACCAGAAAAAATATGAATCATGATAATTATTATTATATACCAGACATAACTCTATTAAATTCACTGTAATGTTTGTCTTATCATAAACCTTGTAGCCACAGATCTAACGTCAAAATTAGTAAAAATAGGTATAATGAATGAATTTTTATCAGCGATGCTGGTATTACCCGACTTATTGTTGACTGAATTATTTGATACATTTTCTGTTTAGTAATACGGTTTAATATGTTTATATACTTCAACTAAATCAGGGAGAACAAAAATTGTTTCCATGATTCTGATGATGAAATCCAATTCTTCCAGACCAGTTTAAATGTTATGTTTTATAATTGATGTCTATGTTTTAGTTTCTTTCTACTCTTTCATTTAAGTAATGATTCCTCAAGCAGTTGCTTTACGTCTCTACTACATCTTTATTTTTTCAGAACCGAGACTTGCTGAAAACGTTCATGATCCCCGCAAAAACCCTTGTCTCATTTATGCTCACCCTGGAGGAGCACTATGTGAAGGATAACCCTTTCCACAACAGCACCCATGCTGCTGATGTTACCCAGTCCACACATGTTCTTCTCAACACTGCAGCGCTCGAGGTTAACTATAACACTATGTATTATGTATTATATATTTATTAGATACCCTCTATATTATTGTATTCTTCCTTTCACAGAGTGTCTTCACCCCATTGGAAATCATGGCTGCATTATTCGCTGCTACCATCCATGACGTTGACCACCCAGGCCTGACTAATCAGTTCCTCGTTAATTCAAGTGAATATTCTTATTAAATTTGTTATTATACTTTTATAACTATAAAATACCATATTATTTGCATCTTTTTCTCTTTATAAATCCTAATTAAATGAGGAAAAAGAAGAAGAAATACTGAAGAATCCTTAATGTAGAATTAATATAATTCTACCAAAGCTTCTTTGTCTCCATGTCAAAATTTCCTGTTTTGTTCTTAGTGATTTAATTCCAATACCATTTCAATCGCCATAATGCATAATATCATTTAAGTCATCGACTTAATGACAGGCCCAAAGCTTATAATTTCATGTTAAGTAGCACAAACCTCATCCAGTTTATTAAATTTGTTTTGGACTGAACAATTTATTTTAAAAATTGTCTATCCCTGAAAACCTTATGGCATTATTCTTAGTCCACAGGCAGCTATTATTTTAATCACTAATTGCAGAAAGGCAACTGGTCCAACTTTTGAAATTTTTGTTTTTTAAACTTTTAACAGAAGGCACCGTTTACTTCAGAAAAGCATGGCCTAAGCTAAAGAATAAGATTCCCCACTACAATAAAATTTAAAATAGTGTTTAATGTTAACTCATTTCAATTCAAGGTTCTGAGCTCGCATTGATGTATAATGATGAATCAGTGCTGGAAAACCACCATCTAGCTGTTGCATTCAAACTCCTACAGAATGAGGGCTGTGATATCTTCCTCAACTTGAGCAAGAAACAGAGACAGACACTCAGGAAGATGACAATAGATATGGTCAGTTAATTTCCATTTTCTTTATTTTTAGAATTTATTTTTAATTGCATAATATTATTTAAGAGTAGAATGATCCAGCATGAAAGGCACTGGAGTATTAATGCCCATGTCGGGATTTGAATCCGAACCAAAACTTTTTTGTACCTGGAAATATGAGATCCTCGTATATTATTTAAATATTGGACATCTGTTACTACATTGTAGTTTAAACTGTGGATTCTTCATGGGCTATTAATGATTTAGGATTTTTTTTAAACATTATTTGAAGTTAAAAAGTATTCTCATTCACATTTTATTTTAGGTGCTATCTACAGACATGTCTAAACACATGAGTTTGCTAGCAGATCTCAAAACCATGGTAGAAACAAAGAAAGTGGCTGGTAGTGGAGTTTTGTTATTGGATAATTATACAGATAGGATACAGGTAAATAACGTAAATCTAACTTTAATTAGTATATTTTTCAGTTTTCTTCCTAAATTGGGGGGATACTCAGCAGATTTTCAACACTCATTTTTAAGAAATATGATATTTTATTACTTATTTTATTAATATTTAATTATTATAATAAATATAATTATGAATATAATAAATTATAAATATTCTATAATTAATTATACGATAGTATTCATTAGTATTATAATAAAAATAGTTCAATATCCTTGTCATCAACCTTGAATGCAATAGGTGAGTAAGTTTATTCATGGTCTTAAACTCCTTAAACATTTAATTTCTGGTGATGTTAACAATCTTTGAGTTACTTTTCTCTTATATATATATTATAATATATAAATTACTTTTCTCGTATATATATATATATATAAAGGTCAACTAATATTATTCACTATTTATATTATAGGTTCTGGAAAATCTCGTACATTGTGCTGATCTTTCGAATCCAACAAAGCCACTTCCACTCTATAAGAGGTGGGTTGAACTTCTTATGGAAGAATTCTTCCAACAAGGTGACAAAGAAAGGGAAGCCAATATGGATATAAGCGCAATGTGTGATAGGCATTCTGCAACAATTGAGAAGTCACAGGTACTTTTGTTTGTAGTTTAACTAACATACAAATATCTGATTTATTTTTTATTTTATTTTTTTTAAATATCATTTAGATCTTTAAACACTGTCTGATACTGAAGCAGGCTGATAACATGTGTAAACCTTTGTTATATAAGATTTAGTTTCAAGTAGATAAATGTTGGGATAACAAGTAAATCATTAGTACTAGGGTATTCTTCTCTCATTTTCCTATATCTGAAATTTTGTCAGCGTGGATTTTCCTGGTATAGAAATTTGAACTATCTATTCGTTGATACCATATAGCTCTGCCCTTCTTAATGCAATGGTTTGTATCCACATTTCCTAATCCAGAGAAAAGAGTAAACTGACTATTCCTCACCATCCTCTTTCCCATGAAACAATATACAAAATATTTTCTTCTCTGTAATACAACTAAACATAATCTTTGTTTAAAAAAAGTACATACCTTCAGTAACTATTACATAACTTGTAAACAATTAAAACTCATCTCTGGAGTTTAGTTTCTTCTAATTTTGATATTTTTAAAAATTTTAAAATTTGAACTGTTTCTTGCAAAATTTTACTTTTTCCTAATTGTGAGTCTGTAATAAGATCTATTAAGAGAGACAAGAGAGAAAACAGCCAGTCAGAAAAAAATAAATATATAGCTTTTAAAATCTACTTTACGATTACAAATGTATAATTATAATAATTATATTATGTTTCAGGTTGGTTTTATAGACTACATCGTTCATCCACTTTGGGAAACGTGGGCAGACTTAGTTCATCCCGACGCCCAGGATATTCTAGATATGTTAGAACAAAATCGAGATTGGTACCAAAGTGAGTAAATTTTAAAATTTCCAAATAGCATTTAAATTATCTATTGTATTATTATTGCTAACACTCTTATTGTTTATCATTTTAAGGCATGATTCCTCCAAGCCCACCTCCTGCTGATTCACAGGATAGTGATGAGGAGAAGGACAGACCTCATGAAGATATTAGGTAAATAAATTATGATTTTTAATAAAAATAGAGCTTTGTGCTTTTATTTTCCTTACCATAGGTATCGCAATAGTTTATATGCCATTATCAACAGAGGTGCATGTTCCCAACTATTAAATTTCCTACCTAGCATATCCTAAGAAAAGGCAGGATAAAAGTTATTAAAATTATAAAACTTCATTTACAGATAAATCAAAAAGTATATATATATGGATGATCAACATAACAACAATAAAATGCAATTAATTTTTTTTTTTTTTTGGAAAATTTTAAAACCATGCATCTCTATTCCGTTTGCTGAGTGAATGAATATAGATTGAATCACTGCAATAAACATAGAGTAACGTTGAGGTATGCCAAAAGGAAAGGTGTGAAGACATTTCAAATGCCACAAATCCTATTACTTTAATTAGATTAGAAAATATTTTACAGCATTACAATAAAATAATTTAAAAACTGGATTCATTTATGAAAAAATTATAGCCGTGTAAGTCCTAAGGGAGTTGATAGATCACAATAAAGTTTCATGTTTTTTCAAGTCCCTAATAACACTATACCTAAGAAAAAAATCTAGAAAATCTGGCAAGGTAATGTAATATATATATTGCACTGTTTCAAAATTAATAATTTTTAACTTATAATAAAAAATTAATGAATACTGTTTTGAATAGATTTCAAGTAACGCTTGAAGAAGGAGAGAGCGAAGAGGGGACTACAATGTGACGCTCACTAGCTCACCTCTGTCATAAACTTACTCAAAAGGTTAGTTTTATTTATTCATATCTGTTTAAAGTTATACTTTATTTCTCATATTTTATTATTTTAAGTTAACTTTTCTCAGACGTTATAATGTTACGATATCTGAAAATGGTAATTGTCATTCAGTCAAACCTCACTTTAGCATTGGAACTTTTTATTAAAATTATATCTATTTTTCATTCCATTTCATTCGCCAGGAAATTACACAAGATAGTACCAGATTTAATTCCTTAGAATATGATGCAGTTATCTGATCTAAAACTCGAGGGGGCTGATTTTAGCTTTAACTATGCTTGCTTGTCTGAAACAGTTAGATGTCTCGGCTTTGCCTTACTCTGTTGCATCAAAACATTAGAAGTTTTGCAGAACCAACATTCAAAAATTTTGTATGCGGGAACTTTCAATTCTCCAAGATACCCTCTCACCAAATTAGTAAACTTAGTAAAATTTAATTAGTAAACTCCTTACAATACATACAAAAAAGGCTGAAAAAAGAAAATTCTGATTTTCTTGTGAGCGTGTGAAAAATGAAAATTCTTCCTCAAAAACTTAATTATCTGAAATAAACTTTTTTCCTGGAGATTTGAAAAAAATAGCTTTTTTATATTATTTTTCCAATTATTTCAACCTTCCTACTTACTGGAAGTAATAATAATAATAACAAAAAGCTGGGTGATTCAAAAATGAATAAAAAACTGTTCCATTGCACTTCTGCAAAGAGCTTGCTTCTTCAAAGAAAGTTGTGTGATTATCAATAGAAAGCTTAGGTGCTTGCTTTGTAGAAGCTGAGTATGCCCCAGAAGGGTCTCCTGATCAGAGATATCCATCATTGATAAAACAGAAAATAAGTTTTATATCACAGCCAGGGTGGAACCTAGGAATTCATTACCTTACTCTCAACTCTTGATAAAAATAACACAATTTTGTATTTATTTCCATATTCATAAACTTTATGAAAAGACGCTCAATTGAATCAATAGTGTTAATTATTGTTTCAATATTAATTTGTTTCTTAATAAATAACATAAAAAATAATTCTTTTCTTAAACATGCTAAAATACTTATACTGTCATATATTTGTTGTTATAAAATAAAATATATACAAAAAGACAAGCTGCCAAATAAAAAAATTAAAACAAAATCTTTTTCAAATTATAGACCTCATTATTCCATCTGTTTAAAGTGGAAGAAAAAGGAAACCTATTGTTTTCCAGTTCAGCAGACATTTTTGATGTGTATTTAAAGCCATGTAGAATGTTATTTAGTCAAAAGTAGTATAAATAAGGAAATGTTCAAAATTTGTATGTGTTATATTATTGTTACACTGTAGAAATAGGGAAATAATATAAGCATATAAACAAAAGTATGCTCAAATCGAGTATAGAATTTAAATTACAGACAGAATCGAGAGCTCTGAAGCAATTGGAATCTCATGGACCTTTTGAAAATGTAGCTTATACTACTTTTACCACCCACAATAAATATAATATAGAATATTGTTTTTATATCTATGATTATTATAGGTGCAGCTATGGTGGAGATCGAAATAGACCGTCTTCCCCTCAACAGAATCTCACTTCATGCTGTATCCAATATAAATTTATATATATAAATAATTTTCATGTCTTTAGGCGCTGGTCGCCTGATGACTTTTGTGTGGCAAAATGTTGAAAAACCCCACAAAAAAAAAAAAAAAAAAAAAAAAAAAACAAACAAAAAAAATTATTTTCTTTTTTCCTTATCACTAAGCGCTATGTCCCCGTTAAGTGTATGTATATTTATAAAAACTATATGTATACACACACAGAAAATATTCAGATTCGAACGTATATGTTAAATTTAGCATATATAGTTGAAAATTGTTTGAGAAATCTGTATAATTCATTAACACTAATAAAAATAAAACAATATATTAATGCGTGTTCTCAAAATATGCAGGGTCTGTTTTTTAAAGTTAAACTTCGACAAAACAGAGTATGGATCCCTAGATCCAAACACTTGTTCAGTTTTTTCTCTCATTTTTATGCACTATCTTTTCTCCTTTTTTTTCAATACTATGTTTGAAAAAGTCATGATAATGAGTTTTTTTTGAGGGAGCAAATATATAAATTGATGATTGGGTCGAACTCACCTATGATGTAAGAAATACATTTTTTTGTATCTTAAAAAAATACTCCCTAGTATTATTTTTATTATGAAAAGATTTAAATTTATATAATAAATATTTTTACTCCCTAGCAATAAGTTTCTCGACCAAACCATCCTAATGATAAGAATTCATTATCATGGGTTTTTCGTTATCAATACCACAAAAAATAGCATTTTACATTATTTTAAAAATCTTCTAGCTGTTTTTTAAAACTTAAAGAATACTTTTTAATGTTAGCAATTATACATATAAATATAAATAAATATATTTTTTGTTTACATAGTGTAAAGTGGAAAAAGGAAAAGTGTTGAGTGTTTTCCTCTGATATATTGGCGTCGACCAGTTATTTTACCCAAAGTTTTGTACATAGTTACCCAAAGTTACCAGTCGTGTTGTATAAGTAAGTGTTATTTAATATTATAAACTTATACTTTGACACAGTGGTTGTCAAATTGTTAAAGAATGTGTTATATGTTAGATCATTTTTTTCTCATAAACAATTTAGAAAAGATTCTAGCTATCTTTAATCAAGTGCTTGGAAAGAAATGAACAGATTTAGGTAGAGAAACTTGTCTCTCTTATTTTGAGTATTACTCATGTTACCTATGTAATTTAACATTCAAGTATGTTCTTAAGTTGCTGATGTGATTCATTGTTTGCATATTTTTTATTATTATTACTACTGTAGATTTATCAATGATACAAGTATCCACAGCAGGCTTTTCATTTTCTGGAAATGTGATAAATATTATCGGAAACCATCATTAAAAAAATTAAAATATAATTAAAATATAATTTAAAAATATAATTATTTTATTTTCATGTGAAAATTAAAAAGAACATAATAATAACCTCAAATAAAAAACAGTAATAATTCTGATTTTACTATTGCTGAAATAAATTACTTATTTATTTATGAATATTTCTTTGTTTTATGGGAACATTATGAAATACATTATTTCAATTATCTTCCTTGGCAGTGCAATGAATGCCTAGCAGAGTGTGCCATTGAATATTATGTTTAAAGGTTTACTGTTAATGCAACTTTAATTTTTTTTTTTTAAGTAACTGAATATCAATTGACCAATGCTATTTATAAAAATAAATATAAAGAAAAACAAATTGCGCACATTTATCACATTTCATAGCAATCCTATCAGATATGTTAGCGTCCAAATCTGGATCAGTTGTTGACAGAGAATTGTCCATGTTACTAATTACAAAAGTAGAATTCGGAAACCCACATGTGATCGCATATTTATATGTAATTCTTTATTTTTAAATAACATAAGTTATTATCAATAATTAATTATAGTTGATATAATTAATTGCCTGATTTGTTAAGTTTCTTACAACATTTTTTTATTTCTTAGGGCTTTAATAGCCAAGTCAGATATAAAGTGAACCCAGTGTAGAGGGAAAGAAGTAGGTGTGTAGGCAGCCAAGATTTTTGATTATCAATATTTTATTCTATAGAATTAATTAATATGCAAATTTGATCTACATGAGCAACCTGGCCGACGCCTTATGGTTTTCGTCTTACCTTACATCACCTTTGTATTAATATATTCTTTCTTTATTTCCTGTTTTTTGTTTGTTTTTTGTATATTTAGCTTTGAGGCACTGTACTGGTTACAGACCTTATAATGTTAGTTTATTTTACACGATAGCATTATTATTATATTTAAATATATTTCCTTTCTTAATAGTTGTCTAATTCAGTTAGAATAAATCATAAGAAATGTTTTGAGGGAAGAAATCATTAGAAGTTTTATCAGCACAAATATGGCACTACAAAGAAAGTTTTGTACCTGAATTAAGATTATAAGTATTTAGTTTAAACAAAATATCAATAACTAATATTAGTATTACATACAAATATTACATATTCTAATATTTATTTAATTATCTTATTTATCTAGCACTATTCATTATATTTTATTATTTTAAATGCTACATTTGTATATTTTTGATAGCTTAAACTGTACAGTTTAAGTGTTGCATGATGAACTTGAAATATTAATTTTGGTTCAAATTAAAATGGTTTGATTTAATATAATAAATAACAGATATGTTCTATTAATGTCAGATATTTATAATTTAAAAACACCATTATGTTTATTTAAGTAGATATTTTCTTCCCTTTGTTTCTTTAAAAATTATTTTATAATGATTTATTTGCCTATAGAAGTACTAAAAAGATTTTGTGTTTCTGATTTTTTCCCTTAAAACATGCCATTGTTACAACAGTGAATTTGTGTGGTGTATAAATATACACTGAAAACTGGTTTGAATTGTAAATACAAAGATAGTCAGGTGAAAATTCTGGAGCATGCATAATTTCATCTGCTTCAAAGAAAAAAAATTTAAAAAAATAGAAAAATTGTCTGTTAAAAAAAAAGTTTTGGAGTCTTTAAGTACCTTGGTCTCACCCACCCTTTATCTAACATATTGTGTATAGTTAGAAAAAAATGTTTTAAAGAAAAAGCTGTAGATCTTATAAGTTTATCGTTCCTCAAATTTCACCATCAGCTGTGTTTACAATAATACAACCAAAATAATTATACTCAGGGATATCATTGGAGTTAAATCAGCTGATTTACAAATTGGGGCGATGAACAAGAAAGAACCAAGAGTTTACCAACCTGAGGCCTACTGTTATTCCCTTACTTTTTGTAGATTTCCCTTCTCCACATTGGAAAGTATATTCGATTCAACCTGAATTTCTAAAGCTTTGTGTTGGGCTTTACTTTGTAAATACCCAGAATAAGCCCTAAAATTGTATCTGTGTCAAGTAGTTATTGTATATAATATCCCATAACCACCATTAAGGTGGGCACTGTGTTTCCTTTCCTGGGATATGTCAGATCAAGGAATCCCATCTATCAGAGAAATCGTGTAAAATAAAATATCTATATAATACCTCCTGTGTCATTTATTTATCCTCTATACTATTCTGTATTAACATCTTCTTTTTCAATATTTTTTTTTAAAATATATTTATTGAAATTTACAACTGTATACAAAATACATCAAGTAAATTTAATGAGTGAATACATTGACATGAAAAGACAAGTAGAGAAACTACCCAGTGGTAGTACTCAAATAAAAAGTTCAGCTAAGGTCACGAGGCCATCTTCTTTTCAGACGCCTCGGAGGATTATCAGGAATTGAAGAGGTTGCGAGGTTTGAAACTAGTGGGTTTGAGTGGAAATGAAGTTTGTCATGAAAAGATTGATATCTGATTCGGGCCAAATCAGCAATAAATGGGACGTTAAGGTCATTATGGATTACTTTGTTCGTAACAAAGTAAGGAGCATTCAGGATTTTCCGAAGGATTTTGGATTGTAAGGATTGAATACGAGAGGAATTCGATGGCTTAGTGGACCCCCAAAGCTCTATTCCGTAAGTCCAGATGGGTCTAATGATTGTCATGTATATGCGTCTCTTGTAATTAATTGGGAGCTTAGAGCGTTTATCTAGTAAATGTTGAAGTAACCTGAAACGGCGAGCTGTTTCTTGTCGTTTCAGTCTAGTATGAGGATTCCAAGTTAAGCGTTTGTCAAGGTGTAGTCCTAAGTACCGGATCTGTTCTACAGGACTTAGAGGGATGTTATTAAACGATATAGGGGGCCAGGAAGTCGCTGGTTTATGACGGAGGGTAAAGGTGATTTGATGAGATTTGTGGGAATTTATTTTAATCCTCCAGTTTTGACACCAATTTTCAAGGTCAGTGATGTGAGATTGAAGAGTACGGGACCAGTGTTGACAGATAATAGACATGTGTCATCCGCATACGTGGTAAGGATAGTATTAGGATGAGTTGAGATGTCAGCTGTATAAACTGTGTAGAGAATTGGGCCGAGGATACTGCCTTGAGGAACTGCCCAAGGATACGCAGATTGAGGAAAGAGGGGTGGGTAGACATTATTATGATTTACTGTGAATGACCTGTAGGAGAGATAGGATTGGATAATAAGAAAGTATGTAGGAGGTAGGAATTTACGGAGTTTGTAAAGCAACCCGGGGAGGGTTTTTTTTTCAATATAAAAAATAATTTATCAACATTTAGCCAGAACTTTCGGGAGAGCTGTATAATATCCAAAATTATACAACTGAAGGAATAATATTGATAAAATTATGTGTACCACAGTAATTATTAATAATGCACAATTAAACCAGTCAGCTTCAGAGACATGTAAGCATCTTTCTCCATTTAAAAAGTTTGAAAAAAAAAAAAAAAAAAGCATACCTCAAAAGATCCTTCATTTTTTTCCTGGTAATAATTATGAAACTATTAATGTTGTAGAACACATCTTGGATTTGACTTGTCCAACTCATTCAAAGACTAAGATTTTTCCATCTTATCCATCTAGACTTCCATAAGTCTTTCCAGATTTTAGTTATTTAATTGCTTCTAGTTTACTAACAAACCAAAAATAGATTTGTACTAATACAACATTATTCGAATTATTAATGGGACGTTATTAATTAGCGCTTCTCATATCAATAAGTTTAAAACATGAATTCATATAACTATACAGAAAAAAATACCACTACATAAATCTTTCAGCAAATCATTTCATGTTGGATAATAAAAATTATCTTTCATATCTCTATGATATAAAAAAGTTTTTAGTTATCGTGATCTTTCAATATTCTATTATCTCTTCATGAAAAATGTAAATATTTTTATATCTAAAATTTGACAGTTGTTTATAAATGCTAATAAAACAGTAAATTTTAAATATAATAGATGTAAATATCGAACTCTCTGACATATAAAAAGAGTTTCCGATTCATAATAAATTTTGTTTTCTTTATAAGATATTTCTTATATACTGGACTAACTTCTTGATTCATATAATTCAATAATGAAGAAAAAAACCTTTTTCCAGTCAAACAATTTTTGTTAAAAAATTAACAAAGGATTAAAAGACGTCTCAACAATATATTCGTCATTTTCAATTTTAGTTGTTGTTCACATCCTTTAAAAATTCACAAGTCAATTCATCACTTGAGTTCAAACAAATCAAAAATTAAATTTTATATAGAATCCTGGAAGTCAACCTTCTTCCATGGTCAAATATACAATATGCATATTGTAGATTCGTAATCGATCTCGTTTGGTTTCTTAACTGTCGTGTAAGAGTATAGGACCCTTCTGATTAACCAATGCAGGTTATATTTGTTTCATCCCTGCTGTACTATGTGGATGTGGTGGTTTCACTTTTTGGTGAATTGATTGACCACACAGAAACCAATAATTTTTTTAGTTGGAAAATTTCTCAAATCAACGGCTAATAACCTGTTCATTACTACATCCTTCCTCAAACACAGTAAGGTGGTAATGTTTCTTGCAGCTTGGGCTGCCAAGTTTTCAAGCTTAAATTCATAAAAATAAAACAATTACACAAAATTATGGTCGTATTTGATGACATACTCCTTTAATTATATTGATAGTAATTATTATTATTAAAATGGGGATAATAACTCCACATTACAATGTGTAAACATACAATAGTTAACTACAGAAGTCCTATAATTCCACTTTGAATTTTAGAAGTAATAAATATGGACATTTCTTATGTAACGACCGATTCTAATTATTATATTGTATATTTAATTACAAAATTTATTAATGAAGAAACAAACCTTTTTCCAGTAAAACAATTTTTGTTAAAAAATTAACAAAGGATTAAAAGACGTTTCGACAATTTATTCGTCATTTTTAATTTTAGTTGTTCTTCACAACACAGTTAAGAAACCAAACGAGATCAATTACGAATCCCCTCCTACACAGAGTTCAGAAATTAGTGTTCCTTCCTAGAGGATAAAATTTTTGAAAACAATTGAGGTCAAAATCTTTTTTCAGATTTTATTTCATCACTAAAATCCTGAATTTTTCAATTCGATAAAAATGTATAGAAAACGAGGGTAAATATTTTGAGTAAAAATCTTTTTGATTTCATAGAGTTGTTTTACTAAGTAGACTTTCCTCTGAAAACAGGCACTTCACATGAAATATCTCATTATTATACTATCCGATCTCCCAAAACATACTAAAGTCACCACACCGCTTTGTACACAGCATCATACCGAATCGATACAATAGTAAACCGATTACAACAATCTTTCAAAAAAATCCATAAATTCTGTCAAAAGTGGAAACTAAAAATCAATCCAATAAAATCGGCCCCCATAATCTTCACAAAGCGCAGACCTAACATAGACCAGCACATCATCTTAAACTCCGAACACATCCCCTGGTCTAAATCCGTAACATACCTCGGTTTAATTCTAGATAAGTCTTTAACATTCACAGAGCACATCAACAGGAAAACCGAAAAAGCGAAAAAAAGATCTACAAAAGGTTTCCCTATTTTAATAAAAAATCCAGGCTTAGCCCTAAAAACAAACTAATCCTTTACAAAACAGTAATCCGCCCATTGATAACCTATGCCTCACCTGTCTGGAGTTCAACCTGCGCCACAAATTATCGAAAGTTTGAAAGGGTACAAAACCTATGCATGAGGATTATCAATAATTATCCCCGCTACACGAAAATATCAACTATACTAAGAGATCTTGAACTCCCCACTATTAAACAATATGTTTCAGCCAAAACAAAAACATACTTTGAAAAAACTCCAGCTTCCGAAAACCCATTAATCCGAGAAATCGGTAACTATGACAAACATTCGCTACACGCACAAAAGAACAAAACATATACTTCTTTCTTAATAAATCACCATTTGCAGGTATTGTAATTAAGTTATCTGTATTTATTTTATAGTTCTTTTTAATTATTCATTTATTTTTCTATTTAATTATTATTACATATTATATTTATTTACTTTATTATTATCATTTTTATTTATTTACTATATTAGTAGTATTGTTTTTTATTTATTTTATTTTTTGTCTTAAGCTGGTCTTTTCTACATTTTTCCTGCTATTGTGAAACTTATTTATAAAAGGTAACTGTAATTAATTAAAATCACTGTCTTTAAACATGTAAAGGTAGTCCGGAACATGTATTCACAAATACTGCTTGTATATGTAAAATTGCAAATAAAGTTGTTTTGTTGTTTTTTTTCTCATTATTATTGAAGCTGTTGAAAAGTAATTTCAAAACCCCCCCAAAAAAATGAAATTAAAAAAATACATTGGAAAACTGATTTGGCTGTATTTACATTAACTGTTAATATATCTGTGTTAGAACTCTTTGAGCAATCCTTGCACCAGCTGTGATGCATCACAAAAAAAAAAAGAGAAGAAGGCTTCCTCCCCAATCAGGTGCCCAATCTTACCCTTCCTTAGCTTAGCCACAAAAAAAAGTAATTTCTTCACAACTGTTTTTCCTAGGACCTTAATTTGTTGAAGGGATAATTGTATTAATTTCAAATTAAATAATACTCTATAACTAAATTACTCCTATAGTTCATAAATACAGCCCTGGTGAATAAGTGGTTAAGTCTAATTTCATCCAGAGAGATTTAATTGTATAGAGGGAAGTAGAATTGTGTCATACTCCTAGTTTTTGGTTTGAAATGGAATTTTAATATAAGCACTAATTCCATTTCAAGGCAATGTCAAATTTACCTCATATTCACTATGAAAATAACACGATTCCGCTTCCTTAGGTACAAAAAACTTATTTTTGAAAAAAATCAACTTAGCCACTCATTCACCATGGCAGTAGATATATTCTGTACTAAATGGCTCAGCTTATCTTCAAGTTTTATGATTCAAATTACCCGTGATCTTTTGAATGTTAGGTAACATTTTTTTTTTTTTTAATTATTTTATTGAATTGTACAACTGTAATATATACATCTAGTACAAATGCTGTATGAATAAATAAATACATGAAAAGACATGTAGAGGCACTACCCATTGGCAGCACTCTAATTACATTTCTATTATACAAGGTCCCGAGGCCATCTTCTCTTCAGACACCTAGGAGGATTGTCCGGGATGGTATTGGATGCAAGGATGGAAACTAGTGGGTTTGGATGGGCCTGGAGTTTATTATGGAATGATAGGTATCTGGAATGGGCTAAACCGGTAACATATGGAACGTTAAGGTCATGATGGATGGTTTTATTTGTGACAAAATAAGGAGCGTTTAGGATTTTGGATTGCAAAGATTGAATACGAGAGGAATTTGATGGTTTGGTGGAGCCCCATAGAGGTAACATTTTGAATTCAAAATAGGCACTAAAAATAAATTTCATTTTAGTATATTTTTTTTTCATATTTCTCACAATATCATTTGTAAACTGTTGAACATGGTAATAAATTATAATTCACCAATTCCTGAAATTATGAAAGCTATAGAAAGAAATATAATTTATTTCATTAAAAAAGAAAACTTACAACTATACGCTGTATTGGATCTCTTGTACTGACCTCATTAGGTCTATTTGCAAGGAAGTACCAGCAGTTGATGTTTTATCTTTTTACGTAAGTAAAAATACAGAAAGCTCTTTCGTTGTATCCGTCAACTATCCTCCCCTAGTAGGCATTTGCAACATTATTCAGCAGTTCTTGACATGGATGCCACTGGAGTGGTAATGCCTTTGTTGGGAGTGTTTATAGTTTAGCTTGAGTTACCTTTGTGTTAATAATTATGTTATCCAATAGTTATATTATAGTACCAAATTCGTGCTCTATTTCAAGATATAACATCATTCATTACAACTATGTTTTTATGCAAAAAAGAAAATAAGATAATTTATAGCTTTTAGAATTGTTTTGACTTTCTTTAGGGTGTGGAAGAGACCCAACATCACTAAATGGTATTATTCATAGCGATTAACTTCACAAATTTTTAATAAAAAATAATAATAAATTTTAATAACTGATCAGAAGGTGGATGAGTGAGAATTTTCTGTACTTCGGGAGGAATATGGTTTTAAGATATAAAAATTATCTCCATAGTTGAGGTTAAAATTATTTTATTGAATTAACTTTTTACAAAATATTCTTTAAGTAATTTTACAAAAGAGTAAAAGATATTCCCTGGAATCATAGCAAGATAGAATAGTAAGACAATAAATACCTTCTAGTATGGTACAATAAAGGGCACATATATGAGCATACTTGATACATAATATATTAAATTCATGTTATCTGTGTGTGTATTAAATGTTTTAAAATAATAAACCAAGTCATTTAATTGTGATGCCCACCAATTTGATTGTATAATATCATTACCATATTAATACACCAGATAGCAGAGAATGGCTGAAAAAACTAAAAAGTAAGATAAAATTAGAGCAGTTTTCAGTTGTCAACTCACAACTGAAACTCAAGAAACAGCTGAACTTCATAACTTATGAGGAAACATAAATAATAAACAAATGATAAAGTTAATATTCTATCAAGCAAGATAAAAAATAGGAGCTGGCAAGAGACAATTTCTATACAAGAAAAATGATATTTAAATTTTAAAAATTGCAAACCATATATATATATATATATATATAAAGAAAGTAATGGTGTGTTATACCTTTAACACTATCTTTAAAAATGCACAAGTGATAAATAATGCAAAATATAACTTTGATGCATACAGAGAAATATTTTTCAAAATAAAATCTTTTAATACTAAAAAATAAATCTACTATAAACCTAATAAATAGCTATATATAAACCTAATAACCTAAATTTATAGCTACATATATATCTACAAATCAAAAATGTAAAGTATGCATTCAAACAATATGCCAAGCAGGAATAATGGGGAGGGGATTTGTCAATAAACAATTAATAAAAATATACAAACAAGAAATAAAGCTAAAATATAACTTAAATTCTATCAGTGCAAAATAACAGTTTTAAGTAACATACAGTTATAGAAATATTTTTCATACTAATAGGCCCTCGCAGAAACAAATAAGGATCTTGACAATTTTAAATATGTTTTTATAATTAAAAGATGGAGGATAAAGATAGACCCCAATCATAAGGAAATGTGTCTTTTATATAAAATTTTATATTACGTAGTAAGGTCTAAAAGTTTCCGGCCTGGGATAGAAGGAAAGGTGAAAGAAAAAACTGGTCTTACTGTTTTTCAATATATTCTCCTCTAAGTTCAACACACTTAATACAACACTTTGGCAACATTTCTATACCATGAAAAAAATAATTTTCTTCTTTGCTAAAAAAATGTTCTTCCACTGCTGCTTGGAGCTCTTCGTCGGTGTTAAATTGCCAAAATTTATTGCAGCAATGAACTCTTTCCTGTTTTTGAGGACCTGAAAGAATTTTTGGAACCCATTTTGCACTAACCTTTTTCATATGCAAATGTACTGTTCTTTGATGATCCTCAAAACACTTGTTTTTGAAAGCCCCAACCTTGCTGCTATTTCCTTGGTTTTCAGTCGCCGGTCAGGCAGCAATTCAGATTCCACAAGTTGGATTGTTTCAGAAGTGACAGCTTCCAATGGGTGACCAGGACGCGGATCATCTTCAAGACGTTTTCTCCCTAACTTAAATAACTGAGGAATATGAGGGGGGAGGACTGCCCGTATACACAGCTTGGAAGCGCTCTTTAATTTGCCCAGGAGTAAGACCCTCTTTACAAAAGAATTTAATAACCGCACGGTACTCGAGTTTGAACATTGTAAAAATGGGGAGTTTCCTCCAAGGCTGGACACTGACTGACAGGACAGAGGAAATGCGGGCAATGGGTATGGAGTTATCAGCCATGGACCTGCATAGGCGTGCAGGTCCCGGCACGTTTGAAGAAGGGGAAGTAGGACGGGCCGGAAACTTATGGACCTTACTACGTATATTACCTAAAACTGTCATTTACAACTCACATTTTTTGCAGGTAACATATGATATCACATAAGATATTGTGATTAGTCAATACTCTAATTACATGTTCACATATTGAAATTACATATTTTTTACATTTATTAACTAAATTAATATAAAATGAGTGTTTAATTATCATTACTATTGTGATTATTATTAAACACTATAAGAACAATGTTCAATGCATGCATTATATTGATCATACAATACAACATATGCAACTGAATTGTTGTTTGTAATTACAAGTGTTGATAACAAACAAAATGCTTTGGATTGTTAAAATTCTGGAAAATAAATTATGCCAATCTTGATCGAGCAATGAACTTTACTAATAGATTTCTACTGCTCTTGAAATAAATGTTACATTTAGTGTGTTCAGATCAGATTTTTTTACAAATCTGGTCTTTTACATGAGTGAAATGTTCCTTATTTGGAAAATAAAACAGTTGTCAATGCATGTTATGTTACTTGATTTGTTATATTATTTATCAAGCTAAAAAGTTCCTTTGAGTGGAGGCTAGTAGTGTGGTGTTTATTATTATTTCTTTTTTTGTCATTTTTGTTATTATTTCAAAATGTATTTATAAGAACTTGTCGATGTCCAAATATACTGTCTGATTACATTTTGTCAGTTTTGTTATTATTTCAATATGTATTTATAAGAACTTGTCGATGTCAAAATATACTGTCTGATTATATTTTAGGTAGCGGTGCTAGTAGATGGCCATGCATCAGTAGTTGGCCACTTTCCCTAAAAATGCTTATAACAAGAGTTTTATTTAAGATTTTTTACGCATTGTTAGCTTTTAGGCTAGTGTGATCATCTGGGAACACAACAAAATAGACGCCGTCATGTTGGTAGCCGTGGTATTCAAGATGGCGAATTTTGACTTTTGAATCGGTGGTCGTCAGATAAAACAAGGTAATTTCTTATGTAATTTATTAAGCAAAGAGGTCAATCATTCGAAAGATTTTGATGGCAAATCATGTTATTTTGTTTGGATAATTTTGTTTTAGGATTTATAGTGGGTTTGAGTCAACATTTGTTTTAAAAATTAAAAATGCATTTTTGTTTACATTATGGTTTGTGGGGGTGGCCCATTACTAGCATCTGTTAGTCAAAATAATGTAATAGTTGCCCGTCCGGGCAACTACTAGGTATTTTCTATTTCAAGTTTATTTTGCTTCATTATTTTTTATCTAACCTAAAAAATTAATAAAATTAAAATGCATTAACATTTTTGGGGTTTTATTTTTAATTTTCAGTAATGAGCCGGGTGGGCAACTACTGACTATTATTTCGGCCAATTACTAATTCTGTCCATGTATTCCATTTTAGGTAAGTACTAACTTTATTTTTTATTTTTTAGATGCCAGGAAAAAAAAGAGCGTTTTTAAGTTATAGTGAAGAGGGTATGACCCAAGCCGTTAACGACGTAAGACTCCATGACACACCGATACGTGCTGCCGCCATGAAATTTGGAGTCCCTCGGCAGACTCTTGCAAATAAAGTGACCGGGAAATCTCCTCTTGCAAGGAAGATGGGCCCAGCCACTATGCTGACAAAAGAAGAAGAGGGGAGAATATGCCAATGGGTGTACGACTCTGCAGCGGCTGGATTCCCCATTACTCACGAGCAGCTGCTCTTCAGCAGTATTCAGAAATACTTGAATGATTTAAAACGAAACTGCAATTTTTTTAAGGCGAATATTAAGCCAGGAAAAACATTTTTAAAACTTTTTATGAAGAGGAATAAAGGAATAGCCTCAAGAACCTCGCAAAACTTGACGTCTTATAGAGCAGCCGTCACCGAAGAAGCAATAAGGGAATAAATTGGAGACAAATTAAAAGAAAAAGGTTGGGCCGACATTCTCCTTGACCCCAACAGAGTCTTTAACTGTGACGAGGCGGCTTTCATGTTAGCACCTAAAACACCCAAGGTCCTCGCAAAAAAAGGAGACAAAAACGTCTACCAACATGTTAATGCTGACGACAAAGAGTGTTTGACTGTACTTGTTCCAGGAAACGCTGCACAGACGGGTATTTGACTGGTCTAGCCGGCCAAAAATCAGTTTTGCAAAATGCAGCGGAGGTCGGAAAACCCTATCGAATGATCAATTGGAATAGTGGGGGATTCAAGTTATGGGCAGATATCGTTTCTCTAGTTGATCGGATTAGAAGAAAAACCAGTTAAAACTTGTCTGTTGAACTGCTTCTATTTTGTTTCATATCAAAAGTAACTTAGTGAGTGCATAGTTCAGTGCTACCTGTAATCAATAGCCGCCAATCTGGAAAATATTGATTTTTTTTCTCCTGCAAATCTAAATAAAGAAGCAAAATTTTAAAAGCAATTCTGAAAAAATATTATATAAACATTTAGGTATTTTAATTACTTAAGGCCAAATGTTATTTTAGGGCCATCTGGAATGAGAATTCTTATAAGACGAGACCTTTTTGACCTGATGGATAGCCCAGCAATTGCCCAGTTTTGACCAGAAATTAGAATTTTTGGGAAATTACCTGGTAAGTAAAGAAAATTATTCTGAAGAGCAACAGAATGATATAAAACATGAATTTTCAAGGCTTAAGTCAGAATTTCGGCGAAGATGGCATAAAGCAAACAAGTTCAAACAATCATTCTTAACAGCTAATTCATCTTGGTTGGAAGGGACATTTCAATTACCTCAAGTAGCTATGTCTAGAGGTCGACCCCAGAAATCATTCGAGGAATGTAGCTAAAGAAGCAAAAGACGAAAAACGGAAGAAGTGCGCAGAGAAACAGATTTGCAGATCCTTTCTCATGCAACCCAATCCCAACTTTATGGCGCTGGACATCGAAATGCTTCTCTCGTGGTTAAAGAAATCACTTAAGATCCACGCCAAGCAACTAAATATAAGGAACAATTGTCGGATGATAAGACCTGTACGAAAATATCCACTGTGCAGGCGTTATAGATGTTCGTAGAAGCAAATCTCTCTAGAAGACAGTATGAGCTAGTACGATATTCTTGTAAAAAATTATATCCATGTTATAGTTTGCTACAAAAAGAAAAACTTAACTGCTATCCAAACAAGGATTACTATCGAGTCACGGATTCTCATGCAGAAGTCCAGTTACAGGCTTTAATGGACCATACTGTTACAAGACTGTTGAACTCTCTGGAAGAAATAGGAGAAACATTGAGTGATGAAGAACGTACGTCACTTTTGCTGATTTGCAAATGGGGATGTGACGGTTGTCAACAGAAATTATACAAACAAAAGTTTAAAAATGACGCTGACTCTGATGCCAACATTTTCCAAAGCTCGTTCGTACCTCTTCGACTGGTTTCTCAGTCGAACGAAAAAATTATTTGGCAAAATCCGACGCCTTCCTCACCAAGATTCTGTCGACCCATACGGATAAGGTTCGTAAAGGAGTCTGCCGACATTATCAACGAAGAAATTGCGTACGACAATTATATACCCTTACAAGCGAATTCCAGCTGAAATTTCCGACAATTATCCATCTATGGGTATGACGTTGACATTGAACCTATCATCATGGAGCTCAGGAACGGCATTAGCGGATTCAAATCCGCTAAACAACTTAAGCGGAAGGACCCCCAAGGCGCACTCCGGCCCACAGAGGGAATACTAGTTATCACGGACCATACCGTGAAAATCGAAGATCTAAAGAAGCTAGCGTTCGCCAGTCATGTAAAATTCAACGTGGACGTCTTTAAAGAAGATCGTGGCCCGTACAATGCTACCAGTGCCAAGAATACGGGCATACTTTACAATATTGTGGCCGTACATGCCACTGCGCATGGTATGGCGAACACCACTTATTAAACGGTCAAGTCAGTCGTCGTTCAGCAGTCTAAGAGGTAAGACGTGTTTTTATAGTGTTCCTCAAAATTGTTGCGCTGAAGTGTACCTGTGAGTGTGGTTGATGCCCGAGGGACACAAGTGCGATTCGGGACACCCACGGACAGGAGTTTATAAAAAAAAAATTTCTAAGAAATCGTTGAGGGATCCCAGGCAGGAGATTTTAACGCTGGTTAAGCACAGAAGAAGCCCCTCCAAGGAACCCAAGAGACCTCAACGGTGGGGGAGGAAGAAAAGGGAAAATTACACCCGTCAATAAGAGAGGTGCCTAAGCTCTCTACCTTTTTGGGAAGCCCATTGAGCCGGGCAAGTCACGCTTGAAAATGACGAGCGAAAGTGACAGGAATGAGGAGAAGGAGTCGGTTGGGGGCCAAGACCTTAGTCCCCAATCCAAGGAAAGGAGGAGAGGAAGGAGAGGGAGTACCCCCCCCCATGCCTACAGCGAGGGTAGCCCAGCGGATCAGGCGCGGGCAATTCAGAGAGGCGTGCTTGAGTACATGGAGAGATTCAAGCACAGCTTCTCGAAGGAGAAAAAAGAGTACATCAACGGAAGCGTTAACAAGCTCCTGGACATTATCCTGAGAATGGGGGGGGAGAGGAAGCTGATCCCCGAAGTGGTGAAGCACGTGGTGAGGGAAATCCTTCACCCGGACGAGCTTCACCAGATGGTGGCAACAAAGGTGGCTGAGATTGAGGGCCCGATGGTGGTGACTGGGTTGCCGAAGCCACAGAGAGAGGAGAAGAGGGCCGTAGGCAGCAGGAGGCTGGGCCGTCGGTTGCCACCAGGGATCAGCGGCCGGCCGAGGAGAGGGGGAAGATGGCTAAGGCCCCAAAGGAGCAGGAGAAGGTGGCGGCCGGGCCTTCCGGGGTGTCCCCGCCCAAGGGGAGAGAGGTCGCCCGAGGCAGGTACGACGGCCTTGAACTTGTCCCGGCCCCAATGCCACAGAGGTGGACCAGTGCCACGGCAACGTGCCATGGGAGGAACAAGGAGGTGGACTCCAGCGAGGACGCTGTACCATGGGAGGAGGTGAGGAAAAAGAAAAAGAAGAAGGAGAGGCCTACCTCCCAGGAACAAGGATTTCCAGGAAGAAGATGACCTTCGCTGGGGTCCTGGACAGTGTTCCCGCGGGGCCGGGAAATCAGAGGAGGCCTCCACATACATAACCCTCAAGGGCAACGGAGCAGGATGGGAGGCCGGGAGGATCCTGCAGCAACTCCCATCCCAGGAAGAGCTAAAGGCAGTAGGCGCCAGCGTCAGCGTCGTGAGAGTGACGAGGGCTGGCGCCGTCCTGGTCAAGACCGGAGGAGCTGACCAGGCGAAGAGGCTGTTGGCTTGGGACGACCTTAAAAGCAGGGGCCTCGATGCCAAGATAGCTATGGCCAAGAGACCCCGCTTAGAGGTGAGAGGCGTCCCTAACCATTGGACGGAGGAGGCCCTGGAGAGGTACCTTTGCGGCAAGGTAAGCGTCGAAAGACCGGAGGAGTCGGTCAGGAGGGAGTTGATGGGGCCCTGCTTCGCTGCTCTTGTGAGGGGCGGGCTGACCAAAAGGTGGATCGTAGAGGTCCACCACACGATGAGGCTCGCCCTGATGAACCTGACCGACAACCTCGACCCCCTGCTCTGCCTAAAATGCATGCAGTACGGCCACCCGGCGAAGGCATGCCAATCGAACGGGATGGCGTGCAGGTGGTGCGGAGAGACCGGGCATAAGATTAAGGACTGCCCGGTAAAGAAGATAGGTCAGGCACCAACCTGCGGAAACTGCAAGACGAAAGGCAGAGAGGGGAAAGAGCTCCGGCACTGCGTGGGCAGCAAGGAGTGCCCGCAGCACCTGGAGATGATGGCTGGGCAGGTGAAGAGAACCCGGTATGCGTAGGCTGCGGATTCTGCAGGTCAATATGGGCCGAAGGCGAGTGGTCGCGGACGAGCTGAGAGCTCTCGCAAAACCGACATCATGGCCATCGTCGCCGGATTCGGTGTCGCGTCGAGGGTAATCGCGATGGGCAGTGGTGAGAGAAGGCCCAGGGCGGCTATTGTGATAGTTAATCCCAACCTCGACGTCATGGAATTGAAGCAATTCACCACGGCTGATCAGGTGGCGTGTTGTGTCAGATGGGGGAGGATATCCTTCGCCCTTGTCTCGTCATACATGCCGCCAACGCAAAGGATAGAGGAAAGCGTTGCCGCCGTGGAGGCCATCACACAACGTTATACAAGTGTGGTGGTCTGTTCCGACACCAATTCGTGGAGCAGAGTTGGATCGACGTGACACTCGCCACGGCGACCATGGCGAGGCGCATAGCGGACTGGACCATAGGTTAACAGCGACGAAACCGGCATTACTGTTGTTCCCAAACGTAGGTCAAAAATACTCTCACTAAAGTACTCTCAATATCATCTGCTGAAAGAGGCAACACAGTTACCACTGAAGTGTGTTTTAATGCTGCTCGCTCCTATATGCCCCCTTTGTTTGTATTTCCATGAGCTGGTCGTTAGAGCTCATGAATGATTGTCCACCAGGGGCATGGGCCGCTTTAAGTGTTTTTGAATGTCTTGCTGGCTGAGATCGAATCCAGGCCGAGTTGTTTCACTTTACCAAATTGCCAAGTTATATGGAAACGCTTTTGTAAGAGCAGCAACTATTTCAACAGCAATCAATGGTTTCCGGAAAACTGGAATTTGTCCGGTCAACCAAGGAACCTTCAGCGACCATGACTATGCACCCTCAGAAACTACAGACAGGCCATTGGTTGAAAATGCAGACTCACCTAGATCTCCAGCTTCACCTGCTACCCCCAAACCAGCTTGTGTTCCTGGCTCACCCAGATCCTCCCCTGCTACCACCACGCCTGGTTTGGTTCCTGACCCACCCCAAACTGCTTCACCGGTCTGGAACTTTTAATCTTCCGCACTTTCCGTGAACATTACTCCAGCTAATGGAAATAAGATGACTGATACTAAATGCCCAACTCCAGAAGAAATTCTCACCATTCCATCGTGTAGTGGCCATCATTTAAAGAAGAGGAGCAGAAAACATGGCAAGTCTGCGGTTTTGAGTGAGTCTCCGTACAAGAATGAGCTCCGAGCAGAACTTAATTTCAGGATAGAAAACGAAATTAAGAAAAAATAAAAAGCTAAGCATAATTTGGCTAAAATATTTGTTCAAAAGCATAAATCTTATAACAAAAAAGTAAAACCTTGCAAGACACATCAAACCATGATAAGAGCAAGCAAGAAAAAAAGAAACCTAAAGTTACAAAAATCAGTCCTAAACGGAAATGGAACAGTTCATCCTTATCGGAAGCTTCAGACGCAGAATGTCTGTACTGCGGTTATTTATATTCATAATCTTCTGAATGCTGGATTCAGTGTTCCGTATGTCAACGATGGGCTCACTGCTCTTGTGCAGGAGAGGAAGATAAAGATGAAGGAAAGATTACCTCAAGAAGAAAGCGGTCTCGGTTCAGGAGAGCCATATCTGAGTCCTGCATGGAAGGAAGGACAGAACGGGCCTCGCTAAGACGTGGGTCGTGGAAGTTGACCCGCAGATCGCGTACGCCCTTCGCAACGAAGAGGTGGTGGTCCCTAACCAGAGATCTCGATTGATCGATGAAGAATCGAGTTTGACTGAATCGGAGGATAGTGCGCTTTATGTGGGTAATCATAGGGTTTTTAGTAATTCAAAAGATAAGACGAGAATTTGTTAAAAATGCACAAAACCAGGGCATATTGCAAGCAAGTGTTGGGCTAAGAGCACTCAAGCCACAGACAAATATAATAATTCTTAAAAGAATATTAAGTTTAATAGAAGACATGACAATGAGAAAACTGAATTTGGTGTTTCTGAGTATAACGGAGATATTGATGACAACTTATGGATACTGGATAGTGGTGCTTCAAATCATATGACATGCAGAATGCATTTTCTATCTAATTTTCAAGAAAATGATGGACATCAAGTAAAGCAATGGGAAAAGGAAAAGTAAACTTTCTTGTGTATATTAATGATGCATAGGATGAAGCAACTGCAGATGATGTATTATTTGTGGCAGAATTGAAAAGGAACTTGTTATCTGAAGGAAATTAACTAAAAAAGGTATTGTATGGTTATAAATAAAAAAAGAGATTATGTCTATATTTATAATAAGAATAATTTAGTTGCAACCGCATTTAAAAATAATAATAACATATATTGTCTCAACATGAAAGCAATTTCTGGACATAGTGAAGTAAATAACAGTATAGAGGTGAGGCATAATAGATTAGGTCATATAAATAATAATTTTCTAAAGAGAGTTCCTGATATGGTGGATGGTGTAAGTTAAAATATAATAAAGATTATTTTTGTGAAAGTTGTGTTCAGAGTAAACAATGTAAGCGGGCAAATGTTGTGAGCAGAAAGCTGAAAAACCTGGTGATTTAATACACTGTGATATAGGAGGTCCCATGGCAAAAGAATCAGTGAGAGGATTCAGATATTTTATATTATTGAAAGATGACTTTTCTGGTTACAGATTTGTTCGCTTTATTAAACATAAATCAGATAAAATTGGTGAGTTACAAAAATGTATTATTCTGATAACTTCAACTTCATCTTTCCCCCTCCACTCTGTGGAAACCATAAACATTCAGGACTATTCGCTTTATGGTAATTGAGTGGATTGATGAGCGATTGTTTGTCATATAACAGTCCACAATATACGCATTTGACCGTATATTTTATTCCTCTTACAAATCCGGGGAATGAGAGCAGATTATGAGGAGGAGAGATAATATTTACAAATGTATGCTTACGAACGTCTTCTTTTTTAAAGTTTACTGTTTCATCATTTTTTCTGACCCATGACGACGCTAAACGGTGTGCCTGATTTGGTGAACAGACAAAAAACGAGTTTAAATGAAAATGACATACCATTTTGCAATTTTCTAATTGTTTGAAGTTAGAACAACCTAATTCATGTAGATCATAGACCGGTTTATCAATAAGATCTTCAATAAACTTGCACTTTTCCATTCCTTTCCCCTATAATATGTAAAAGTCCTCAGCGGTGTGTTGTAATAAATATCTCATATCCTCATATAATACATCACCATAGTCCCATCCCATTCCATGAATATGTATCTTAACCCAAAGGTTTGTCTTTGAATGACCAACATCTTCAACATCTCGAGGTGGAATGAAAAACCAATGCCACGATGAGCCATGACTAATAGAGACTACAGATAATTCTTTAACAATGAATGAGTTAGAAGCCGTGCGATGCCCCTGAAAAAAATCAATTGCCGCTGAACACATCTCGGAACTGGGCGGCACCAAACTGTGGATAAAGCCCAAAGGAGGCTGCCCGCAGGGAGGTGTTCTTTCACCCCTGCTCTGGTGCTTGGTGGCGGACTCTCTTCTGTCAACAATCAATGGAGCGGGCTTCTATGCACAGGGATATGCGGATGATGTGGCTATTCTTGTGAGCGGCAAACATCACTGTGTAATCTCAGATTTGCTTAAGACAGTAACGAACGTTCTGTCGCGGTGGTGCTTCGCTAATGGTTTGGGCATCAACCCGAGAAAGATAAATGTTCTGGCTTTTACAAGAAAGCGGAAGGTGGTCATAAGATTACCAACGCTCAATGGAATTCAGTTACAGTGGAACATCGCAGTTAAATACCTAGGACTGACGCTGAATGATAAACTGAGCTGGAAACAACACGTGGTCAACACGACTAACAAAGCCATCAGACGCCTGTGGGCTTGCAAAAGGGCCGTGGGGAGGTCTTGTGGCTTGAGGCTGGGAATGGTCTGTTGGCTGTATGGAACGGCCATTAGACCCATTGTCACATATGCAGCCCTTGTGAGGTGTCAAGGTGCAGGTAAAAGTGGATAAAGGCTTAAGCTGGAAAAGCTACAGAGATTGGTCAGTCTAATGATGACGAGTGCTATGAGGACGACTCATGAGATGGACGGCTCATGAGGGCGAATGGAGATGGTGCTTGGGCTTAGGCCACTGACATTGGAAATTGAATATGAGGCCATGGTCTCTGCGTACAGGCTATCAAAACAGAACGCTCTGAATATATATTTCTCACACAGACATGTATGGGCAATATACGCATGTATATGTATGTGTGTAAGTCTATATATATTTTTTTATTTTTCACTCTGCCCGCCGCTCTGAATGTCAACATAAAGAAATTCAAGCAAGCGCGGGTAAATGGCGGGAATAACTATGCCTCTCTCAAGGCAGTGACATGCCTCCCCAACAAATTGGAGAGGCTCATGAATGTATTGGCGAGATTCCCTCTGTCCCTATTGAAATTGCCCCTCAAACTGAGGGGGAGACCCCCAGAATCCAACTGCCTATCTCCACGTCCGAACCTTCGGGTGCACGTGCTCCACCCCGCACGTCGCGGCGGCTGGCCTGAAACTTCAGATTGGCTGTCGCGAAGATGACTAACGGAGAAGGCAAATTCTTCGAGGAGAGTAGAGTAAGCTGACGCACTAAAGGAAATGGCCTGGATTGGAGTGGACTTAAAAAAGGTTACAAAAGGTATAGACGATGAGCTGGTGAACCAGGGTACTTTGGCCTCCTAATAGATACTTTCTGGGGAACCCCCCCCCCTGGCAAGCACTATGTAAGGTGCTTGCGGATCGGAACGTAGGAGTTCGGAAAGCTTGGGTAGCTCCAAAGTGAGTAAGAACCAGGAACCATATGAAGTTTGAGCATCAACACTTCAAAAATGGTATAGCTCTACCAAAGGGGAGTACCCCTTTCTTGGGACTAAGGTTTCAAGGGGCGTGCCCGGTAGGGGGAGCCTTGCATAGCAGTGGGACAAAATCAATTAAGTTTTCAAAATGTATTCGAAGCAAGGTGATGGAGAAAGAGTAGAAAAGAAAGGAGGTGATGAAGTTAAGTCGCAAAATGAGGAACAATATGAAGGAATAGCAGCGACTAAGCATAATGATGAAATATCCAAAATTTTGGAAGACATTGAAAGTTACACTACAAGAACCTTGAGCACCAAAGATAGTAGACATGAAAAATATATACTACCTAGAATAACAAACATAAGAGAGATACAAGCAAAATGGGTTCAAGAAAGCAAGACCGCAGCTAAAATAGATTGGGTGGTGTCCAAGATTGAAGCTATTGAAAAAGCTAAAAAAAAAGGAGGCTGGGGGCCCCGCAAAGGAGGCTGGGGCCCAACCTCAACAAGTTGAGGGGGGAGACCCCCAGAATCCAATTGCCTATCTTCACGTCCGTGCCTTAGGGTGCACGTGCGGGGTGGACATCTTCGTCGAGGCTAAGCCGAAACGGAGATGACTAACGAAGAAGGCAAAACTTCGGACGTCCATATGGCACAACCTGGCGAGTAAAGGATAATAAAAATTTAAACAAATATGGATAGTACAAAGAAAGATGTAGATGATTCGGATCTCGGAACCGAAGAACCCCGGACGGGACCCTTGCAGGGGGGTGCGTCGGGTGAAGTTACCTGCTCCTCTCGCGTGGATAGCCAGGCGCGACAGGAAATAAGTATTACTGGTGAGATAGAAGTTAGGGCTGAAAGCCCTAAAAGTCAGAGAGCAAAACGAGGGAGAATGGCAGAAGAAGAGGCCACAACACCATTGGGCGTTGAGGAGGTGTTTGAGTGGACCGGTAGCCATAGTGAAAGTGCAGGAGGAGGATGGGGAGTGGAAAGGAAGACTACGACCAAAAAAGCCGAGAAGACACTCTTTTGTGTCATCTCCAGAAGAGCTAAGAGGATTGGCGGCAGAGTCATACGTAGTTAAAGAGTACTGTCAGGAGATTGATCAGATGATCACAGATCTCAAGGGATATACCGACAGAACCCTCTTTACTAAGGACAAGAGACATTTGAGCTATATACTGCCTAGATTGGAAAAGATCACGGAAGTGAGGAATAAATGGCAGGAGGAGTCAAAGAGGTTGAGGAGATGTGAATGGATAGAAGGGAAAATTGTCAGTGTAGAGCAAGGAGTGAAAAGTATAAATCTGGCAGAGTGGAAGCACGAGATGAAAGATTTGATAAATGAAATTGTTGAGGATAGAGTAAAAGAGGTGGTTAAAGAAAGAGAGATACAAGCAAAATGGGTTCAAGAAAGCAAGACCGCAGCTAAAATAGATTGGGTGGTGTCCAAGATTGAAGCTATTGAAAAAGAAATAAGAAAAGATAAGAACATTGGCTGGAAAAATGAAATAAAAGAAATTGTTGGTGAAATAATTAATGAAAAATTTCAGAATATTTCAAAAGCAATAGATACAGAGATAAAGGAATTAGCATCTAAGAATAAAGGAAGTATAGGTGAGGAGTTGAATACACTTCACTCAACTATAACAGAGATTAAAGAAACAAGAGTTAAGGGAGCTGAAGGGCCAGTACCCACCTGGACAGCTGTGGTCAGAAAAGGCAAAAAGAAGGGACCTATGGTGTCGATAGCTTTTCCTAGAGAGGGAGAGATGAAGACAAAGAGAGACCTATTTCAATGTATGGGTGGTAACAAGTCAGAAGTAAGGATTGAAGGAATGAGAAAGCAGGGTTGAATAGTTATCATGGAAGTTGCAGATAACAAATATGTTGAAACAATTAAGAATATGACTAAGCTCAAAAAAGAAGGATTTAGAATAAATGAAGAGCCCAAAATGAGAAGCCCTAGAATTATTATCAGAGGTGTAGATAACGATATAGAAAGAGAAGAGCTTGTTGAGATAATAAGTAATAAAATCGATGATATTTTTGATGGAATAGAAAAAAGTAAAGACTGCATTCGTCCCAGAAGTAAGGTGGGGAAGGAAAACAAAATATACTCAATCATGGGTAGTGAGACTAGATGAAAGAGTATTTCACAGGATTATAAAGAAAGGCAAAATATATGTATGGGCACCCTCCCATGGGCTAATGTGTGTCAGTAAAGCCGTAGGGACTGTGTGGGTGTTTACACCTCCAGCCCCGGGCCGGTGACCATTCCTGCCTTTAAGGTATTTATACCAAAATGGTACTACGGGGGTGGCTCGAAGCCATCTAGAGCCACCGTGGGTTGGTGTCCAGGAGTGCTTGCACTGCCTGGTCACATGACGTAGTGGCGTGGTTAGATCCCTCAGAGGGAGTTGCGCTCCGGCAGTCGAGGGAAGCGGACGCGCGCAAGGGTGGCTCCTGAGGATTATCCCCACCTTTTATTGGAGGAAACTTGGTCAGTCAGCTCTCAACCGGCAAGTAGGTAAGAGGTGTTTTTACTATGCTCCCGGTTTAAGTGCGCTGATGTGTTTTAGTGAGTGTCCCTAGCCCCGAGGGACACTAGTGCGAGTCGGGACTCCCACGGACAGGAGATAAGTCTTAAAAAAAAAATTTTTTGGAATTCAAAAACAATTTTTTGAAAGATTTTTAAATTTTTTTTAGGTTCATATTTACTTATATTTCGGCAAACGAAATATGAGTAAAAAAAATCAGGAGAAAATGCCGGAGGACGGGAACAAAAAAGACGTATCAAGTTTAAAGTCGGGAGACTTTAACGCCGGTGTAGAGGAGGAGATGCCCCTCCAAGGAAACCGAGAGACCTCAACGGAGGGTGAAAACCTGCAGGCCGCAGCAAGAGGTCTGCCCTCGCTTCTTAGAAAAGCTCATTGAACCGGGTAGATCCGGACTAAGGGTGAAACTTCCCCCCACGAGTGAGAGTGACCTCTATGAGGGGAAAGAGTCGGATGGGGCCCAGGAGTTTAGCCCCGAGTCAAAAAAAAGGAGAAGAGGAAGGAGAGGGAGTCCCCCCCCCCATGGCTACAGTGAGGGTAGCCCAGCGGATCAGGCGCGGGCTATCCAAAGGAGCATCTCCGAATACATGGAGAGATTCAGGAGTTCTTTTTCAAAAGAGAAAAAGGACTACATAAATGGGAATATTAACAAGTTACGGGACATCATCCTCATGCTAGAGGGGGAGAGGAAGTTAATCCCGGAAATAGTAAAGCACGTGGTGAGAGAGATCCTCGCCACGGAGGAACTTCACCGGGTGGTCGCAGAGAAGGTGGCCGAAATAGTAGGGCCGATGGTAGCAGGTGGGCTAACCAGGCGGCAGAGGGAGGAGAGGAGGATCCCTAGGCAGCAGGAGCCTGGACCTTTAAAGACCCCCCAAAGCCAGAAACCGGCCCCTAAGCTGCCTGAACCGCAGCCCTCTACAAGTGGGAATAGCATACCGGAAATAGTATGGGGTAGGATAGGGCCGGTGGAGGAGGAAGAGGTCCCCTACACCACAGTAGAAAAGAAAAAAAAGTAGAAGGGGCCGAAACAAAGCCCGACCCCTTCCCCGGTAAACCAAAGCAAGCCCCGGACGATGGCTGATATAGTGAAGGCGCTACCCTCCAAACCCAGCGGGGAAAAGGCGCCTTACTACATCACCATAAAGGCGGAAGGGAGAACCCCCACGGAAGTACTAGACCAGCTCCCGTCACCGACGGAGCTGGGAGTGGGGGTGAAACTGATAAGGGCCACGAAAGACGATTGGGTCCTGATAAGAGTTCAAGACAGGCAGGCCGGGGAGAGAGTAGTGGCCTGGCAAAGGCTCAAAGATCAGGGCCTGCAGGCTAAAGAAGCCAGTCGTAGATGGCCAAAAATGGAGGTAAGGGGCGTGCCTTGTGGATGGGCTGAGTCCAAGCTCCATGAGGAGATAAAGGCGTACCTGCAGCAGAAGCAGCTCCAGGTCCATGAGGGCCAAGTCCGTGTCCTGCACGGCAGGAGGGACAGAACGGGGCTTGCCAAGACGTGGGTCGTGGAGATGGGCCCACAGATTAGGTACGCCCTTCGAAACGAGGAGGTGGCTGTTGGTGGATGGTGGTCCCTCACATTCGTGGACACACTGGACGCGTTGAAGTGCCTCCAGTGCCAGGGATACGGACACTCCCGGGCTACCTGCAAGGAAAGGGAGGTGACGTGCAGGTGGTGTGCGGGACTGGGGCATATAGGCAAGGACTGCCCCAAAAAGAGTACCGGGAGACCCACCTGCGCAAACTGCGTGAAGCATAAGCTCCCTAATGCAAGTCACCAGGCAGGGAGTGTGTAAGTGCGCTGCAGTGTGTGTGTGGTTGAGCCCCGAGGGACACTAAGTGGCGATTCGGGACTCCCACGGGACAGGAGTTTTAATTAATTTTTAAAATTAATTAAAACGAAAAAAATTAAAAAATTTTCTCCTTCTAAATTTTTTGGTCCAATACTAGTTATATATTGGCGGACCAAAAATGGAATCAAAAAATCCCGAGAAATGCGCGCCGGAAGAGAGCGAAAACATCGCGGAACCAAGTTACCCCAGAGACTTTAACGCTGGGGTAGAAGAGAAAGTGCCCATCCATGGTAGCCAGGAGGCTTTAAACGTGGGGCATGATGGAAATAGGCCTCTGAGGACCTCTGAAGATGTCACCATGTTAGAGTCGACTGACATAGAGGGCGAACAGAGGAGGAAGACCAAGAGGGCGAGGGAGGAAAGCCGATCATCGCCAAAAGAAGCAGAATCCTCTCCGGTTGGGAAGGCCCAGAAAATACAAGACCAAATCAGGGAATATATGGTGAGGAAGAAGTTCTCACAGGAGAATAGAAAATACCTGAACGATCAGGTGAGGGATATCACCAACCTAATAGTTGGGCTCCAGGCCCAGTGGAATATAGTCCCTGCACTGGTTAGAGAGGTGGTCGAGGAGGCCCTGAATAGGGACACCTTGCATAGTATCATTGCAAGCAAGGTGTCGGAGATAATCGCCCCCATGGTGGTGACATCAATTAGTGATGCCATAGGGGGTGAGTATGACGCAAAGAAAAAGGTCTGGGTCTCCCCCACCTTGAAACGAGTGCAGGGGATCATTGGGGACCTCCAGCTCGGGGAACAGGAGACCGGCATCCTGAGGCATACCGCGGAGGTAAGGGCCGGGGAGAGAAGGAAGGCGGCGAGGATCCCTGAGGAGCCTGAGAAGGTGATGGCAGGACCATCTGGGGTGCCCCCGCCCAAGAAGAAAGAAGCAGCCAGCAGCAAACACGACGGCCTTGCCCCGGCCCCAATGCCACAGAGGTGGACTGGAAGGGAGATGTGCCGCGGTAGGAACGTGGAGGTGGACTCCAGCGAAACCGAGGAACCGCAACGGGAGGTTGTAAAGAAAAAGAAGGAAAAGAAGAAGGAGCAGCCAACCTCCCAGGAGTCAGGGAAAGAGGAGGATACTAGGAAGAAGAGGAAGAAGATAACCTTCGCTGGAGTCCTGGCCAGCGTCCCCGTAGTACCGAGCAAGCCGGAAGAGACCCCCACCTACATCACGCTGAAGGGAAATACAGAAGGGTGGGAGGCCGGCAAGATTCTGGAGCAGCTCCCATCCCAGGAGAAATTGAAGGAGATCGGCGCCAGTGTGAATATGGTAAGGATAACCAAGACTGGTGGGGCGGACCAGGCTAAAAAATTATTGGAGTGGGACGCCCTTAAGCAAAATGGCCTCGAGGCTAGGTTGGCGATGGCGACAAGGCCACGCCTAGAGGTGAGAGGCGTCCCCAACCACTGGGATGGGAGCGTCCTGGAAGGGTATTTGTGGGAGAAAGCGGCGTTGGAAAAGCCGGGAAACGAGAGTGCCAGAAAGGAGTGGCTGAGGCCCTGCTTCGCCGCACCCGCAAGGGGCGGGCTTACGAAGAAATGGGTCGTCGAGGTTCACCCGACAATGAGGCTTGGCCTCATGAACCTAACGATGGCCGACGTGAGCGGAGGATGGTGGTGCCTGGTCATCAGAGACTACCTCGACCCCCTACTCTGCCTAAAGTGCCTGGAGGTCGGCCACGTAGCGAAGACCTGCACGAAGGAGATAGCGTGCAGGTGGTGTGTTGATGCCGGGCATAGAATGAAGGAGTGCCCGGTAAAGATCAGAAATTTTCCTCCAACATGTAGGCATTGCAAGGCTAATGGCAAAGAGGGGAAAGAGCTCCGTCACTGCGCGGGTAGCAGGGAGTGCTCGACGTACCTGGAGCTGATAGTCAAGCAGGCGAAGAGAACCCGGTATGCGTAGGTTGCAGATTCTGCAGGTCAACATGGGCCGAAGACGAGTGGTCACGGACGAGGTGAGAGCTCTCGCTAAGAAGGCTGACATCATGGCTGTACAGGAGCCGTGGTGTCAGGGTAATGTGGTCGCCGGATTCGGTGTCACGTTGTGGGTAGTCGCAATGGGCAGTGGCGAGAGGAGGCCCAGGGCGGCTATTGTGATAGTCAATCCAAACCTCGATGTTATGGAACTGAAGCAATTCACCACGGCGGATCAGGCGGCGTGTTATGTCAGATGGGGGAGGATATCCTTCGCCCTCGTTTCGTCATGCATGCCGCCGAAGCAACGGATAGAGGAGAACGTTGCCGCCGTGGAGGCCATCGCACAACGTTACAGGAGTGTGGTGGTCTGTTCCGACACTAATTCGTGGAGCACGGCCTGGGGTTCGGTGCGCACAGACGCCAGAGGGAAAGTGGTGGATGAAACCGTTGCGAGGTGTCAACTTCTTGTGATGAATGAGCCCTCTGGTCCCACATTCGTTGGAGCCAGGGGCCAGAGTTGGATCGATGTGACACTCGCCACGGCCACCATGGCGAGGCGCATAGCGGACTGGACCCTACGGTCTGACACGAGCTCGGTGGTCATAGCCTTCAGTGTAGTAGAGGAGGAAGGCGAAGTCCTTCCGGTTGAGAAGGGCTTCGTGACCCGTACGGCGAACTGGGGAGCCTTCTCCAGTGAACTAGAGGGAATATTGGTCGATAGAGAATGTGAAGAAATGGCGCCGATGAAAGTAGGAGAGTCAGCTATAGACCGCAGAGTGGCGGAACTGACGGGCGCCATCACAGAAGCGGCCAATATAACCCTCCAGCGACGCAGGGCGAGAGCGCGTCCGGTCCCATGGTGGAACCCTGCCCTGACACTCCTCAAGAGGGAGTATTACAGGGCCAGGCGCAGGTACCAGGAGTGCAGGGACGAGGAGAGGAGACCTGCACTCCGACAGGAAACGAAGGTAAAGTATAGGGCATACCGAAACGGCGTGCGTCACCAGAAGAAGGAATCCTGGGACGAGTTCAACGTCAAGGAGTCTGAGAAGAATCCCTGGGGCATTCCGTACAGGGTGGCACTGGGCAAAGTTAAGCCGCTGACCATGATGGCGGCTATCAGAGTTGGAGATGCCCAAGCAACCATCCTGGAGGAGACTGCATCTATGTATATAGACTATGCATACCCCAGGGATGATCCGTCCCAGGATACGGAAGAAGACCAAATGGTAAGATGCACCACGGTGTGCCCTCCCGGTACCGAGTTTTGTCCACCATGGGATATATGGGACCTACGTATTGCCGTGGAGAGACAGAGGATCGGCCGAGCTCCAGGACTCGACGGGATAGATGCCGCGATCCTGAGGAAAAGCGCCCCCCTCATTGAGGATGACCTTCTGGGCATCTTCAATGAGTGTCTGGACCAGGGTCGTTCTTGAGTAAGTGGAGGATCGCGGACCTGAGACTCCTCTACAAAGGAGGAGGCAAGGATAAGGAGTCGCCCAAGGCGTACAGGCCTATATGCCTCCTCCCAGTCGTCAGTAAAGTCCTCGAGAGCCTAATAGTCACCAGCCTAAGGCCGGTCCTCAGTGCAGCTAGTCATCCACGGCAGTTCGGCTCGACCCGTGGCAAGGGAACCACAGATGCGCTGATGAGAGTGCGCAGGGACGTGGAAGAGAGGGCGGAGAAGTACGTCATGCTCGTACTGTTCGACATATCCTCCGCCTTCGACAGTGTATGGTGGCCCTGTGTACTCCAGCGGCTGCAGGAGTTCAACACCCCCAGCAACCTGTACTCCCTCGTAAGTAGCTACCTGAGTGACAGGAGTGTCAGAGTAAGGGGTAGTTACTACGAGGTGGAAAGAAGAATAGAGAGAGGGTGCCCACAATGGTCGGTCCTCGGGCCGGCCCTGTGGAAGCTCGTGTTTGATCAGATGCTGGGGGAGCTAGAAGACGAAGGGTTCCTTGCCACGGCCTACGTCGACTACCTGGCACTCCTAGTGGCCGAAAAACGCAGAGCCAGATTGAAGACTCAAGCAGAGAGATGCGCCAGCCTCGTAGCGGATTGGTACGTGAGGCGGAAGTTGACTATGGCCGCAGGCAAGACCCAGGCCATACTCCTAAGAGGCTCCACCGACAGGGCTCACCCTATCATATTAGAGATTGAGGGAGAAAGAGTTAGGCTGGGTGAGGAGGTGACATATCTCGGCGTTAGGTTCAGGAGGAACTTCGACGCCACCCCTCACCCGGCATACCTGAAAGATAGGGTGACCCTGTCACTTAACGGATTAGGAAGAATAGGGGGTGCATTCTGGGGCCTCAGGTACCCGGCAACCATGACCATTTACAAAGGCGTGGTCTTGGGTATCCTGAGGTATGCATCCCCTGCGTGGAGCCGTAACCTCACGCAGCAACAGAAGAGGAGGCTGGCGACCATCCAGAGACTGGCTCTGCTGAGACTCTCAAAGGCCTATAGGACGGTGTCACATGAGGCGGTGCAGGTGCTGACCGGAGCGATGCCCCTGGACCTCGTCCTTAGGGGGGACGCCACGAATTAGGAGGTGAAGAGGCAGGGGCTAGCGGCGCTCCCGGAGGGACTCCGAGAAAGGATCGGCGAGACCCCCAACAGATGGAGGAGGATTGTTAGGGAGGACTCGATCAAGGAGTGGAACGGACGGTGGGTGGGAAGCCAGAAGGGCTCCACCTTGAGGAAGTTCTTCCCCACCGTCCAGTCGAGAATGACTGCGACATGGATCCTCCCGGACTACTGGGTCTCGCAGATGCTGACAGGACATGACGGGTTCCGGGGAAAGCTCAGCGAGCATAAGAGAGAAATCGACCCCCGGTGCCCTGCCTGTGGAGTCCCTGAGACAGCGGAGCATGTAATTGTTTCCTGCACCACGATGCTAAGGACACAGTGCCAGGTTGTCGCGGAAAGCCGGGAAGACTTCCCCCATTTGATGGAGGAAGGGAATTACCCCTTCTTCAAGGAGTTTGTCTACGGGTGAAAGGAAGTGGTCGGGCCTGCGCATTTCACCATTAGCAGGATCCGGCCCCTCGGCGAGCCACCAGATGAGGAGTCAGACGGGGATTCCCCCCGGAGGAGAGAGATGGAGTTGAGAACCGGGGTTATGCCCCAGCCAAACTGACATTTGACACAGCAGACTAAGGTCAAAAACACTGAGTGTTAGAACCTCTGCCGAAAATGTGTCTTTATATATATGTCCCTATTGAAATTGCCCCGCAAAGGAGGCTGAGGCCCAACCTCAAGATTGAGGGGGGAGACCCCTAGAATCCAAAGGCCTATCTTCACGTCCGTGCCTTCGGGTGCACGTGCGGGGTGGACATTCGTCACGACGGCTAAGCCGAAACGACGATGTCTAACGAAGAAGGCATAGATCCGGACTTTCATTTGGCATAACCTGGCGAGTCAAGGACAGTACAAACTTTAAAATGAAAATTATGGATAGTTCAGAAAAGAAGAAAGACGATTCGGATTTCGGAACCGAAGAACCCCGGGCGGGACCCTTGCAGGAAGGTACGTCGGGCGAAGCTACCTGCTCCTCTCGCGTGGATAACCAGGCGCGACAGGAAATAAATGTGACTGGTGAGTTAGAAGACAGGGCGGAAAGTCCAAAAGGTCAGAGAGTAAAGAGAGGTAGAACTGAAGAAGAGGTGACAACACCTTTGGGTGTTGAAGAGGTTTTTGAGTGGATAAGCAGTAAAAGTGAAGGGGTAGAGAGAGGATGGAGAGCAGAAAAGGTAAAGAGGACTAAAAAGCCTAGAAGACACTCGTTTTTGTCATCTCCAGAGGAGTTAAGAGAGATGATGGAGGAATCATATGTAGTCAAAGAATATTGCCTAGAGATAGACCAGTTGATTACAGATATAAAGGGCTATACGGATAGAGCCTTATATAGTAAGGATAAAAGGCATTCGAATTATATACTACCAAGATTGGAAAGGGTCATGGAAGTGAGGACCAAATGGGCCAAAGAGGCGAAGAGAATGAGGAGATGAGAATGGATAGAAGGAAAGATAGTCAATATTGGACAAGGAATAAAAAGTATGAATCCGATAGAGTGGAAGCATGAAATGAGAGAGGTGATAAATGAAATTGTGGAGCATAGAGTAGCAGAGGTTGTTAAAGAAGTGAAGAGAGAGATGCAAGACGTGGTGAAGAGGTTTAGGCAGGAACAGGCCATTGTGAGGAGTTTAGAGGAGACCGATCAGAATAGAAAAGTAGATGAAGAGAAATTGAGAAACTATGTAAGAAATGAGTTAAGGAAAAATAAGGAGGAGATGGCGAGCAAGTTCAATGAGGTTGGACATATGTTTACAGACGTAAAAGGGGCCATCGATGCTTTAAATGGAAATATGGGAGTGCTTAAAGAAAGGGTAAAAGAGATGCCCTGGAGTAAAATGGACCAAGTGATGGAAGGCATAGGCAAACTTGGAAGGCTGGATATTACTGGAGATATAAAGAAAATTGGAGAGCAGATCCAAGTTATGAGAGAAAAAACTGAAGAGGCAGCAAAGGTGCTGGAAAGTCAGAAACCTATCAGAGATAGGAGTGTGGAGTCTCTCAAGAGTGAACGAACCGCAGATTTGGTGGCGGTAGTCAAAAGGAAAAAGTGTGGACCTCAAGTGGTGGTTGGATTTCCTAAAGGAGGAGAAAAAAAGAGAAAGGATGATTTAGTAGAATGCCTGGACAAAAGGAGTGGAAGAGTAAGGGTACTGAATATGAGGAGACAGGGCAGGAATATGGTCGTAGAGGTTCACGATACAAGTGACGTTGAGGAATTGAGGAGAAATGAGAAATTGAGAGAAGCGGGTTTCATCGTAGATGGTGAAACAAAGCTAAGGAAACTAAGAGTGATAATAAGAGGAGTGGATATAGATATACAGAAACATGAACTGATTAACGCTGTGTAGAATAGAAATCCGGAGATCTTTGAAGGGGTGCCAAAAGAAAAATGGAACGAGGTATTCGTTCCAGAAGTCGAATTTGGAAAGTATAACAGGACGGTTAGATCCTGGGTTGTGAACTGGGGAGCCTTCTCCAGTGAACTAGAGGGAATATTGGTCGATAGAGAATGTGAAGAAATGGCGCCGATGAAAGTAGGAGAGTCAGCTATAGACCGCAGAGTGGCGGAACTGACGGGCGCCATCACAGAAGCGGCCAATATAACCCTCCAGCGACGCAGGGCGAGAGCGCGTCCGGTCCCATGGTGGAACCCTGCCCTGACACTCCTCAAGAGGGAGTATTACAGGGCCAGGCGCAGGTACCAGGAGTGCAGGGACGAGGAGAGGAGACCTGCACTCCGACAGGAAACGAAGGTAAAGTATAGGGCATACCGAAACGGCGTGCGTCACCAGAAGAAGGAATCCTGGGACGAGTTCAACGTCAAGGAGTCTGAGAAGAATCCCTGGGGCATTCCGTACAGGGTGGCACTGGGCAAAGTTAAGCCGCTGACCATGATGGCGGCTATCAGAGTTGGAGATGCCCAAGCAACCATCCTGGAGGAGACTGCATCTATGTATATAGACTATGCATACCCCAGGGATGATCCGTCCCAGGATACGGAAGAAGACCAAATGGTAAGATGCACCACGGTGTGCCCTCCCGGTACCGAGTTTTGTCCACCATGGGATATATGGGACCTACGTATTGCCGTGGAGAGACAGAGGATCGACCGAGCTCCAGGACTCGACGGGATAGATGCCGCGATCCTGAGGAAAAGCGCCCCCCTCATTGAGGATGACCTTCTGGGCATCTTCAATGAGTGTCTGGACCAGGGTCGTTCTTGAGTAAGTGGAGGATCGCGGACCTGAGACTCCTCTACAAAGGAGGAGGCAAGGATAAGGAGTCGCCCAAGGCGTACAGGCCTATATGCCTCCTCCCAGTCGTCAGTAAAGTCCTCGAGAGCCTAATAGTCACCAGCCTAAGGCCGGTCCTCAGTGCAGCTAGTCATCCACGGCAGTTCGGCTCGACCCGTGGCAAGGGAACCACAGATGCGCTGATGAGAGTGCGCAGGGACGTGGAAGAGAGGGCGGAGAAGTACGTCATGCTCGTACTGTTCGACATATCCTCCGCCTTCGACAGTGTATGGTGGCCCTGTGTACTCCAGCGGCTGCAGGAGTTCAACACCCCCAGCAACCTGTACTCCCTCGTAAGTAGCTACCTGAGTGACAGGAGTGTCAGAGTAAGGGGTAGTTACTACGAGGTGGAAAGAAGAATAGAGAGAGGGTGCCCACAATGGTCGGTCCTCGGGCCGGCCCTGTGGAAGCTCGTGTTTGATCAGATGCTGGGGGAGCTAGAAGACGAAGGGTTCCTTGCCACGGCCTACGTCGACTACCTGGCACTCCTAGTGGCCGAAAAACGCAGAGCCAGATTGAAGACTCAAGCAGAGAGATGCGCCAGCCTCGTAGCGGATTGGTACGTGAGGCGGAAGTTGACTATGGCCGCAGGCAAGACCCAGGCCATACTCCTAAGAGGCTCCACCGACAGGGCTCACCCTATCATATTAGAGATTGAGGGAGAAAGAGTTAGGCTGGGTGAGGAGGTGACATATCTCGGCGTTAGGTTCAGGAGGAACTTCGACGCCACCCCTCACCCGGCATACCTGAAAGATAGGGTGACCCTGTCACTTAACGGATTAGGAAGAATAGGGGGTGCATTCTGGGGCCTCAGGTACCCGGCAACCATGACCATTTACAAAGGCGTGGTCTTGGGTATCCTGAGGTATGCATCCCCTGCGTGGAGCCGTAACCTCACGCAGCAACAGAAGAGGAGGCTGGCGACCATCCAGAGACTGGCTCTGCTGAGACTCTCAAAGGCCTATAGGACGGTGTCACATGAGGCGGTGCAGGTGCTGACCGGAGCGATGCCCCTGGACCTCGTCCTTAGGGGGGACGCCACGAATTAGGAGGTGAAGAGGCAGGGGCTAGCGGCGCTCCCGGAGGGACTCCGAGAAAGGATCGGCGAGACCCCCAACAGATGGAGGAGGATTGTTAGGGAGGACTCGATCAAGGAGTGGAACGGACGGTGGGTGGGAAGCCAGAAGGGCTCCACCTTGAGGAAGTTCTTCCCCACCGTCCAGTCGAGAATGACTGCGACATGGATCCTCCCGGACTACTGGGTCTCGCAGATGCTGACAGGACATGACGGGTTCCGGGGAAAGCTCAGCGAGCATAAGAGAGAAATCGACCCCCGGTGCCCTGCCTGTGGAGTCCCTGAGACAGCGGAGCATGTAATTGTTTCCTGCACCACGATGCTAAGGACACAGTGCCAGGTTGTCGCGGAAAGCCGGGAAGACTTCCCCCATTTGATGGAGGAAGGGAATTACCCCTTCTTCAAGGAGTTTGTCTACGGGTGAAAGGAAGTGGTCGGGCCTGCGCATTTCACCATTAGCAGGATCCGGCCCCTCGGCGAGCCACCAGATGAGGAGTCAGACGGGGATTCCCCCCGGAGGAGAGAGATGGAGTTGAGAACCGGGGTTATGCCCCAGCCAAACTGACATTTGACACAGCAGACTAAGGTCAAAAACACTGAGTGTTAGAACCTCTGCCGAAAATGTGTCTTTATATATATGTCCCTATTGAAATTGCCCCGCAAAGGAGGCTGAGGCCCAACCTCAAGATTGAGGGGGGAGACCCCTAGAATCCAAAGGCCTATCTTCACGTCCGTGCCTTCGGGTGCACGTGCGGGGTGGACATTCGTCACGACGGCTAAGCCGAAACGACGATGTCTAACGAAGAAGGCATAGATCCGGACTTTCATTTGGCATAACCTGGCGAGTCAAGGACAGTACAAACTTTAAAATGAAAATTATGGATAGTTCAGAAAAGAAGAAAGACGATTCGGATTTCGGAACCGAAGAACCCCGGGCGGGACCCTTGCAGGAAGGTACGTCGGGCGAAGCTACCTGCTCCTCTCGCGTGGATAACCAGGCGCGACAGGAAATAAATGTGACTGGTGAGTTAGAAGACAGGGCGGAAAGTCCAAAAGGTCAGAGAGTAAAGAGAGGTAGAACTGAAGAAGAGGTGACAACACCTTTGGGTGTTGAAGAGGTTTTTGAGTGGATAAGCAGTAAAAGTGAAGGGGTAGAGAGAGGATGGAGAGCAGAAAAGGTAAAGAGGACTAAAAAGCCTAGAAGACACTCGTTTTTGTCATCTCCAGAGGAGTTAAGAGAGATGATGGAGGAATCATATGTAGTCAAAGAATATTGCCTAGAGATAGACCAGTTGATTACAGATATAAAGGGCTATACGGATAGAGCCTTATATAGTAAGGATAAAAGGCATTCGAATTATATACTACCAAGATTGGAAAGGGTCATGGAAGTGAGGACCAAATGGGCCAAAGAGGCGAAGAGAATGAGGAGATGAGAATGGATAGAAGGAAAGATAGTCAATATTGGACAAGGAATAAAAAGTATGAATCCGATAGAGTGGAAGCATGAAATGAGAGAGGTGATAAATGAAATTGTGGAGCATAGAGTAGCAGAGGTTGTTAAAGAAGTGAAGAGAGAGATGCAAGACGTGGTGAAGAGGTTTAGGCAGGAACAGGCCATTGTGAGGAGTTTAGAGGAGACCGATCAGAATAGAAAAGTAGATGAAGAGAAATTGAGAAACTATGTAAGAAATGAGTTAAGGAAAAATAAGGAGGAGATGGCGAGCAAGTTCAATGAGGTTGGACATATGTTTACAGACGTAAAAGGGGCCATCGATGCTTTAAATGGAAATATGGGAGTGCTTAAAGAAAGGGTAAAAGAGATGCCCTGGAGTAAAATGGACCAAGTGATGGAAGGCATAGGCAAACTTGGAAGGCTGGATATTACTGGAGATATAAAGAAAATTGGAGAGCAGATCCAAGTTATGAGAGAAAAAACTGAAGAGGCAGCAAAGGTGCTGGAAAGTCAGAAACCTATCAGAGATAGGAGTGTGGAGTCTCTCAAGAGTGAACGAACCGCAGATTTGGTGGCGGTAGTCAAAAGGAAAAAGTGTGGACCTCAAGTGGTGGTTGGATTTCCTAAAGGAGGAGAAAAAAAGAGAAAGGATGATTTAGTAGAATGCCTGGACAAAAGGAGTGGAAGAGTAAGGGTACTGAATATGAGGAGACAGGGCAGGAATATGGTCGTAGAGGTTCACGATACAAGTGACGTTGAGGAATTGAGGAGAAATGAGAAATTGAGAGAAGCGGGTTTCATCGTAGATGGTGAAACAAAGCTAAGGAAACTAAGAGTGATAATAAGAGGAGTGGATATAGATATACAGAAACATGAACTGATTAACGCTGTGTAGAATAGAAATCCGGAGATCTTTGAAGGGGTGCCAAAAGAAAAATGGAACGAGGTATTCGTTCCAGAAGTCGAATTTGGAAAGTATAACAGGACGGTTAGATCCTGGGTTGTGAAAGTGGATGAAACCATTTTTGTGAGATTAATGAGAAAGAGGAGAATTTACATGGGAGTATGGGCTTGTAGAGTTGAGGAGTTCTTAACAGAACGACGGGCGCTCGCCTCTATTTTTGGAGTTTCTGCGACGTCATTTCTACCTGAATCCCTTTCTTCAACGGCAATGTTTACTCAGTATGCTTTCCCCTTTCTAGGCGTGTAACGCGTTCTTGTTTAGGAATTTTAAAACTCGTTCAAATCCCCTTTTAAACATTTCTTTTTAAAGGTAAGTTTTCGGTCTTATTTTTCTAAATATCTTCGAATTAAATTTTCAATATGTACTATAACATTTATTTTTTTTTCAATTATGAACATTTAATTATATATTAATAAACAATTTATTTTGTTAGATTAACCACCTGAACAAAATCTATTTGAGCCTAACCATGGGACCTAAGAGAACCAGGTCCACATTTGCCGATGGTAAGTTAATATTCACGTTATGTTATTATTTGATGATTATGTTAAATATAAACAAATTAGTTATTTATTGAAAAAAATGACAATTTTCAGATTCAGAAAGTGCTTCCAAGAGGAATCCTTCCTTGAGAAGGAAAATGGCTACGGCTGCTTTGAAAGAAGGTAAATTTCCATTTTTAATTTTTTTTTTTTTATAATTCGTTTTTTTATTTAAGTTTAATAATTATTATTTTTTCAGCAACTTCAGTTGAAGCTGAGCCAACTCCATCGACGTCAGGAGCTGAACCGAGGTCTTCGACTTCCGGAACAATTCCTAAAGGTATTTGCACAATTTTTCTTTTTTGATCTTTGTTTAATGTAAATAATAAATGTAAACAAATTGTAAATTATGATATTATGAAAATTGTAAACTGTTTGTTGAAAACACAAATAAGATCGTTATTTTAAAAATATTAATTTTTCTGTTTCAGAGACGCGAGCCGCTGTGCAAAGGTTGACGCTGTTTTCAAGGGAAAACCATTTATCCCCATAACAGACTTACCAGCGATGTTTTCAAATATTTGTTTGATGATTCGAGTGATGACGACGTATCAGAGAGAGATTCAGAAGTTGATTTCTTGCCAGAGAGTGGCGATGAAAGTGAAGGGTCGACCAGCAGTGGTGAAGAGGATCTAGAGGATTTGCCACCTGCAGGTAATCCAACAGGTACTTCTACCCAAACGGTAGCCCCATTCATTTGGACTGTTGACCCCCCGACAAACCCTTAAACTATCCCCTTTACCACAACCAGACAACTACAAAAATATCCCGACGAACTGACGCCCATAGGATTTTTTAGACTGTTGTTAGATGACCAGATACTAGACATGATTGTTGAGGAAACAAATGCATATGCAGAGGTTTTGAAAAACTCATCCACCTCCTCCAAGGCGAGGATTACAAGGTGGACTTCTCCTCTTACAAAGGAAGAGTTCCTTGTATTCTTAGGCCTTACGTTCCATACTGGGACGATAAGATTGCCAAGACTGTCTTTTTATTGGACAAAAAAGACATTCAGAAAAGGTCTTCTGCATGTGCCTTGTTTCTCAACAATCATGTCGAGAGACAGATATATGTTAATTTTACAGTGTTTACACTTTTCGCAAAACCCAACGGACAACACACAAATAACTGACAGACTGTACAAAATTCGACCACTTATTGACTACTTTAATAACAAAATGCAAGCGACGTTTACTCCCGGAAAGAATTTATCGATTGACGAATCGATGGTGCTGTGGCGTGGCCGCCTATCGTTCCGACAGTATATACAAATGAAAAGGCATAAGTACGGTCTGAAACTGTATATGCTGACGGAACCGTCAGGGCTTGCATTGAAATTTCTTTTATATGCAGGTGCACTCGACGAGAGTATAGGTGGTCAAGGACATGCATCAAAGGTTGTCCATAAATTACTGGAAGGGAGAAAAGGACTTGGACACTCTGTTTACATGGACAACTTTTACAATAGTGTAGAACTGACTAGAGACTTACTGACTGACAAAACTTACAGTACTGGGACTTTGAGGAGGACAAGAAAAAACAATCCTAAAGAGGTCACAGAAGCAAAGCTGAAAAAAGGTGAAATGGTACAACGTTTCACCGATGAGGGTATTTGCGTCATGAAGTGGAAGGACAAAAGGGAAGTCCTTATGTTGTCATCGAAGTCAACAGGTGATCTCGTCGACGTCACTAATAGAAGAGGTGTGGTTAAAAAAAAACCAAATGTTGTTCATGATTATAACTTGAACATGAGTGGCGTCGACAGAATGGACCAACTTTTGTCCTACTATCCTTGTGGACCCAAAAACCCTCAAGTGGTATCGAAAGCTGGCATTCCACATTTTTCAGCTGCTTCTCATGGACAGTTACTTCTTACACTCCTCATACTCAGGACAATGGACAAAACCGGACTTAGTAACGTTTAGATTTGACTTGTGCGAGTCGCTTGTATTTTTAGACTACCCAAATCGACCCAAACTTCCACGTCCAACAACTGACCCATCTTCTCCGTTTCATTACTTGGCTGAGACAAAATCGGGGGAAGGTCGTGGGGGTAGAAAAGCCCAATTGCGGTGTAGGAATTGTTCCAGTAAGCAAACTAGAAAAATGACGACGTTTTTTTGTGCTGTTTGCCCGGACAAAATAGGGCTGTGCGTTTCATGTTTCCGGCAGTACCACGAAAACTTGTAAATAGTGTAAATAATGGTATATAGTATATAGTATATAAGTAAATTAATATAGTTTAATGTAAATATTTTTTATGAGAAGCGAGGGGATGGTTGACTGGAAAGTAGACGTAAGGAAGAAAATAGTTGGGGGTGCAGTCAAATGAAAACACTAAATAAGTGGTAGCTTATTTAATTATGTGCCGACGATTTAATTATGTGCCGACTCCCAACATCCGCACCACCAAAAAATTAACGTCGCCAAAAATATCATCCACCGTGGCTTATCCCTCGCTGACCCCTGTTTCCATAAAACTAACACCCACCGAATCAAAGAAATCCATTTAAAAAACAATTTTCCTCCGTACGTTATCAATAAACTCGTCCATGCCTATAATAACCAACCCACCCCCACCCTATCTCCACATCCGCCATCTACCTCTATATACAGATCCATGCCATATATACCCACCCTTTCACATAACATTCAAAAATCCTTACGTTCATCTATCCCCAATTTACGCATCGCCTTTAAATCCCATAACAAACTCTCCAATATTTATACCAAAGTAAAAGATCCCATTCCCCTTAAACAACGACCCCATGTCGTCTACCGCATCCCTTGCTCTACTCCTAATTGCAACTCTTCCTACATCGGCGAAACTAAGAACTTCCTTAAAGACCGTATTTACCAACACAAATACTCCATTTCCTCCCATAACCTTACCGCATCAAAACTCTCCGAACACGCCTTATCCCTTAACCACAATTTTGACTTTGATAATACATCCATCCTAGCTTCTGTTCCCAACCATGATAAACGCATACTCTCTGAAACTATCCACATAAATTTAGATTCCTCCACTGTTAACCTCAAGATCGATTCAAACAACTTATCTTCTTTCTACTCACAAATTTTCAACTTACTAAAAAAACCTTAAATTAGTTTACCTTTTTATTCCTTCCCATTTTCATTCTGTTACTACTATATTCTCTTTCCTATAATACTTATTTTGACCTTTTGACATCAAATCCTACTGTTTTATCACCCTACCTTTTCCCATTAATTTAGTCATTAATTTTCGTGGCCCTCTATAAAATAGTCATGATACACATTTAAATATAATAAAATAGTCAATATTTCTAAAAAATAGTCAATAAAAAATTACTATTAATATTTATTTATTTATTTATTATTTAATTTTCATTTGCACCTGCGCAATTGCGCATTCAGCAAATTTGATCCTAATGTTTTTTCACTTTGCTCTTCTAAGATTTCATTAGCATTTCATCATATTTTATTCTACTTCCATGGTCATACAATATTGTTACTTATATTTCTATACGTTCCTTGTATATTTATGTCATATATTTATACCACTTCATACTATAGATATGCATTTTAAAAACTGTTATACTCTATATTTATATCTTGCCTTTCTACTGTTATTTTTCCTTTATTTACCCTTTAATATCATTTTGGTTATACCTTCTTTCATTTTACTTATGTAAACTCCCTAGGAGTCTATTATCTTACATTTTATAGTTTTTATATATATTCTACTACCTTTTCCATGATGTTACTTCTCACCTCTGATGTTTATACTTTTTCTTTCTTTTTTAAAATATCTTTCTGTTTACTTCCGTCTTTTATCTTTGTAAAAAAATCTTTTTGGCATCACCACCGTTCTGTACATTTTCTCTGTAATTTTTTTTTTATTCATATATATCCCTCACTTTTGTTCTAAATTTCTACCTCTCTATATATATATTTTTTCTCATTTATCATATACTTAGTCCTCAATGTATTTTTATAGTTCCGTTATTTTGTCTGTTTTTCTTTCTTAGCCCTGAAGATGACCCACAAAGTGGGTCGAAACGTCGGCACATAATTAAATAAGCTACCACTTATTTAGTGTTTTCATTTGACTGCACCCCCAACTATTTTCTTCCTTACGTGAATATTTTTTATTTTAATAGTAAGTAATAAAATTAATATGGTTAAATGTAAATAGTGTTATTAGTACGTAAGTAAATTAATATAGTTAAATATAAATGGTTTGTATTTTGATAGTATGTAAGTAATTTAAAATTTTAGTTGATAAATAAATATTTATGTTTATTGAAATAAAATGTTAAAAAACAAAATTGTTTTTTTTTGTCTCCTAAAACAACCCAAATAAAATTGAAAATAGTATTTTATTGATCATATCTTAATTTTATAATAAATTTTAATAAAATGTCTACTTGATTGAAACTTATAATCAATATAAATGAATTCTATTTTTATGATTAATTAATTATTAATTGATTGATTAATTATTAATTAATTTACGAGATGGAGGGTAATAACAATTTAAACATGCAGATTACTGCGTCCGCTGTTAGGCGGGTTTGCCTAACTTGTATCTTACCGCGGGCGCAAGTCATTCTGGAATAACATAAGTTTTTTAGCGGTAAATATAAAAAAAAAATGTTTTTTATTATTTTTCCCTTATTCTACATTAAAAATAAAGTAAAAATCATAAGTTAGAAAAAAAAATTATTTTCAGCCCACTGGTAAGTACTACTATCATGGATCAGCACTGAACGTGTTAACACCGATTAGGTGTTATAAATGCCAAGGCCTAGGACATCACCAAAGAGTATGTGGTCGAGCAGTGACTTGTCTAAAATGTGGAGGAGAGGGTCATAGAGGTGCAAATTGTCAGAAGGAAATGGCATGTGCAAACTGTAAAAAATACAATATAAAGGATACAGGACATTCCACATTGTGGGAAGGTTGTCCGGTGATGGTAAGGGAAAAGGGCATGATGAGGAAAATAACTTCCTATGAAATACGGAGTGATAAAGAGAAAATAGGAGAACATATGGAAGTAGCAGAGGGATTGCGAGAGAGGAGCTTAGACGAAGAGATAAAAATAGCACAAATATGACGAGGGAGAAAATGAGGAGGAAAAGGGAAAAGAAACGATGGTGAGGATAATTCAGAATAATGCTGATAGATAAAAGAATGTATCAGTAGAACTAAGAACAAAGGCGGTGATGGAGAACATTGATATTATAGCAATGCAGGAGCCATACATATCAAGATATAATAAAGAGATAGTAGGGTTTGGTGTTGGAAGTAGAGTTATATCTGGAGGAAAGAAGGAGGAGAGAGTATGGGCAGGAGTGGTGGTCATAAATCCAAATATAAGTGCAATATACTTTGAAGAGCTATCAAATAGTCACTGTACAGTTATAGAAGTGTTATTGAGGAATTGTGAAAGCTTCTATCTGGTCAATATCAATTGTCAATATAAGGATGAAATAGATGGATATTTAAATATGCTAGACAAGGCGTTAACGAGACTGAAAGGCAAAGACGTCAGGCTAGTGACGATGGAGTTAGCGGATAGAATAAAGGCGTGGAACATTGAATGGGAATGGACATCAAGTAGCCACGCTGTAATAGTAATTGAGATTGGAGCAAAGAAGGGTAGTAGAGAAGGGAAGGAAGAGAGAAGATGGAATTTGAAAAATGCAGATAGGCATAAATACAGAAAGGTACTAAATGAAAGAAAAGAACAAGTAGAAAAGTACCAGATAAACTGTAAATATACGGTAGCCAAATATGCCAAACTCATAGAAGAGTGGATATTGGAGGCAGCATCCAGAGCGATGGAAAAAGTCAAGAAAAGACCATGGAAGGTGAAATGATAAAATAGAGAATTGCATGCAATGAGAAGAGAGGTTTTAAGAGTAAAAAAGGAATGTAGAAGGGCGTTAAATGAAGAGTACAAGAAGGTAGTAGAGGAGAGATGGAGAAAAATGAGAAGAGATTACAAGAATGCTATTGAACTAGCAAGGAAGGATAGTTGGGAGAATTTCGTAAAAGAGGAATTTAAAAAAGGACCGTGGAACATTGTATATAAATTGGCAAAGGGCAAAATAAAACCAAGTGGAGTGATGGTGGCGATAGGGGAAGATCTTAGAGATTACACTTGGGAAGAGTCAGCAGAAAGGCTGTTGAATGGTCTAATAATTGATGATGAGGAGGATAATGAGGAGCAAAGAAAAAAAAGGAGTGAAATAGAGGAAGGAAAAATGGAACCCCGAATAGGGAGAGTGACTGAGCAAAAGGTAGAGGAGGAATTAAGTGCAAGAAGGGGAAGGCACCAGGTAGAGATGGTCTGGTTGCGGAGATGGTAAAGGAGGGTTGGGAAGTATTACAAGTGTCGATTTGCAGGCTATTTCAAAGCTGCTTTGACAAAGGCATCTTTCCTATTAGATGGAAGAAGAAAGAATAAGGGCCCTTCTAAAAAGTGAGGATAAAGACAAAAATAAGATAAAATCTTATAGGCCGATATGCTTATTGCCGGTAATGGGTAAGCTCTTGGAAAGAGTTATAGTGAAAGAAATGAACGATATATTTGTGAAAAATATTGAGAGCAACCAATTTGGGTTCATGCCAAACAGAGGTACGGAAGATGCTATGAATAGAATAAAGGAGATAGTGGAGAGCAGAAAAGAGAAATACATATTAGGAATATTCATAGACATGGCATCGGCTTTTGATAAAGTTTGGTGGCCAAGTATATTGGAAATACTGACGAAACACAAGATCAAAAAAGGATGTTACAGAATAATATGTGACAACCTGAGAAATCGAGAATGATTGAGACAGAGTGGAACAGATTGAGACACTTGATGAAGAGTGGAAATGATTGAAACAGGAAGGATTGCCAGAAAAAAGGTAAATAGAGGGTGTCCACAGGGGTCGGTGTTAGGCCCGCAAATGTGGAAAATTTTGATAAACGAATCGATCATTTTGATAAAGGAAAAATGGGATATAATAGCCTATGCGGACGACTGTGTAGTCGTAGAGTCAAGGAGGGACCTTGAGGTGGCGGTAAGAAGATTGTTTGAAAGAATGATAACTTGGTGTAACAGAAACAAAATGTTAATATCAAAAGAGAAAACTCAAGTAATGTTAACATGCAGAGAGAGCCAACCATAACAGTTGGAGACACCACGATCAGAACAGTAAATGAGATAAAGTATTTGGGAATAAAATGGGAAAGAGGGTGGAGAGTGAATTCCCATATTCACGAAGCCCTGCAAAAGGCAAATTACGTCTTTAGAAATATTGTCAGGATGATAAAGGTACCCTGGAACGTGGAGATACAGGAGGCAATGGACAAGAATTATGAAGGAGTATATGTCCCTATAGCACTGTATGGAGTTGGAGCATGGTATGAAAGAATCATAAAAAGTAAGGGAAAAATGAAGATGATAAGTGGACAGAGAATAACTTTGATAGCAATGACGGGTGCATATAGAACGGCATCAAGTGAAGCATTGCTGGTGATAGCGGGAAAAATACCATTAGATATCGAAGCAGAAGCTAGGTGGGTAAAGAGGAGATTTGGAAGGAAAGAAATTACCCATTGGGAGGGTATACAACTAAGGAATGATGGCATAAAGCGTCTAATAAGAGACATAAAGATCGATAAGTGGCAGAGGCGATGGGTAGCGTCTGAAACTGGTCAATGGACCAAACAGATCCTGCCAAGTATAAGGGAGAGACTGGGAATGAAAGAATTAAAACCTGGCCATTATATAAGTCAGATTTTATGTGGTCATGGAAATTTCAAGAGTTTCTTAAAAAGAAAAGGATTGGTTGAAGATGAAATTTGTGAATGTGGGGAGATTGAAACCCTGATCATCATGGTCGAATGTAAAGTGTTCGATGAAGAATGCAGTGGCCTGAAATGGAAGACAAATATAATATAAGTGTGTGGATAACAGAGGACAAAATAGATCAGATGAAAATTATAATTGAGAAAATTCTTAAGAAAAAGAAGAGAAGAGAAGTTGAGAGTAGAAGTAGTCAATAGACCAAATGAACGGACGGAGGGGGACGGTTATCGGCAGGGTCTAGGCTCTGTCGTCCCACTACCACATCAACCCATGGGCACCCTCCCATGGACTGATGTGTGTCAGTAAAGCCATAGGGAATGTGTGGGTGTTTACACCTCCAGCCCCGGGCCGGGGACCATTCCTGCCTTTAAGGTAATTATACCAAAATGGTACTACGGGGGTGGCTCAAAGCCATCTGGAGCCACCGTGGGTTGGTGTCCAGGAGTGCTTGCACTGCCTGGTCACATGACGTAGTGGTGTGGTTAGACCCCTCAGAGGAAAAGTTGCGCTCCGGCAGTCGTAGAGAGTGGACGCACGCTTCATATGCTTCTGGGGGTTATCCCCACCATTACTTAGGATTTCTGGTGCCAGTAGCTTCCCAGCCGTCGAGAAGGTAAGACGTGTTTTATTAGTCTCTCGGTAAGTGCGCTAGCGGTTGCGCTCCGGCAGTCGAAGGAGAAGGACGCACGTCAGGTTAGCTCTTGAGGATTATCCCCACCTTTTACTACTGGAAACCAGGTCAGTTAGCTCTCAGCCGGCAAGTAGGTAAGACGTGTTTTACTTTACTCCCGGTTAAAAGTGCGCTGATGTGTCGTAGTGAGTGTGGTTGAGCCCCGAGGGACACAAGTGCGATTCGGGACTCCCACGGACAGGTGTTAAATTTTAAGAAGTTTTAATTTAGATTTTGAAAAAATTTTCAAAAAAAAAATTTTTTTCGAAATATTTTTTGAAAATTTTTAGGCTCAAAATTGCTCATATTTCGGCAAACGAAAAATGAGCAAAAAAAATCAGGAGAAAATGCCGGAGGAGGGGGTAAAAAAAGACGAAACAATGTTAAAGTCAGGAGACTTTAACGCTGGTGAAGAGGAGGAGATGCCCCTCCAAGGAAGCAGAGAGACCTCAACGGAGCTTGAAGACCTGCAGGCCGTAGCAAGAGGTCTGCCCTCAATATCAAGCTTCCTAGACAAGCTCATAGAACCGGGCAGAACAAGACTAAGGGTGAAACTCCCCCCCACGAGTGAGAGTGATCTCTACGAGGGGAAAGAGTCGGATGGGGCTCAGGAGTTGAGCCCCGAGTCAAAAAAAAGGAGAAGAGGAAGGAGAGGGAGTTCCCCCCCCCCCATGCCTACAGTGAGGGTAGCCCAGCGGATCAGGCGCGGGCTATCCAAAGGAGCATAGTAGAGTACATGGAACGGTTCAGGAGTTCCTTCTCAAAGGAAAAAAAAGACTATATAAACGGTAACATCACCAAACTGCGGGACATCATCCTCATGTTAGAGGGGGAGAGGAAGTTGATCCCGGAGGTAGTGAAGCACGTGGTGAGGGAGATCCTCGCCACGGAGGAACTTCACCGAGTGGTTGCGGAGAAGGTGGCCGAGATAGTAGGGCCGATGGTGGCTGGTGGGCTGACCAGGCGGCAGAGGGAGGAGAGGAAAATCCCTAGGCAGCAGGAGCCTGGTCCTTCAAAGACCCCCCAAAGCCAGAAACCGGTCCCTAAGCTAATAGAACCGCGGCCCACAACAAGCGGGAATAGCGTACCGGAGGTAGTGCGTGATAGGATAGGGTTGGTGGAGGAGGAAGAGGTCCCCTACACCATGGTAGAGAAGAAGAAAAAGAAAAAGGGGCCGAAACAAAGCCCGACCCCTGCCCCGGTAAAACAAAACAAGCCCCGGACGATGGCTGATGTAGTGAGGGCGCTACCCTCCAAACCCAGCGGGGAAAAGGCGCCTTACTACATCACCATAAAGGCGGAAGGGAGAACCCCCACGGAAATTCTAGATCAGCTCCCGTCACCGACGGAGCTGGGAGTGGGGGTGAAACTAATGAGGGCCACGAAGGACGATGGGGTCCTGATAAGAGTCGAGGTCAGGCAGGCTGGGGAGAAAGTAGTGGCCTGGCAAAAGCTTAAGGATCAGGGCCTGCAGGCTAAGGAAGCCAGCAGAAGATGGCCAAAGATGGAGGTAAGGGGCGTGCCATGCGGATGGACTGAGCCCAAGCTCCAGGAGGAAATAAGGGCGTACCTGCAGCGGAAGCAGCTCCAGGTCCACGAGAGCCAGGTCCGTGTCCTGCACGGCAGGAGAGATAGAACGGGGCTTGCCAAGACGTGGGTCGTGGAGATGGACCCTCAGATTAGGTACGCCCTTCGAAACGAGGAGGTGGCCGTTAGCGGATGGTGGTCCCTCACATTCGTGGACACCCTGGACGCGCTGAAGTGCCTCCAATGCCAGGGATACGGACACTCCCGGGCTACCTGCAAGGAAAGAGAGGTGACGTGCAGGTGGTGTGCGGGACTGGGTCATATAGGCAAGGACTGCCCCAAGAAGAGTACCGGGAGACCCACCTGCGCAAACTGCGTGAAGCAGAGGCTCCCAAATACAAGTCACCAGGCAGGGGGCCGGGAGTGTCCAATACACGTGAAGGAGTCCCAGAGACTGGCACGAAGGACCCGCTATGACTGAGGAACTGCGTGTCCTCCAGTTAAACATGGGGGGGCCCAGGGCGGCTATAGTGATAGTCAATCCAAACCTCGATGTTATGGAACTGAAGCAATTCACCACGGCGGATCAGGCGGCGTGCTATGTCAGAAGGGGGAGGACATCCTTCGCCCTCGTCTCGTCATACATGCCGCCGAAGCAGCGGATAGAGGAGAACGTTGCCGCCGTGGAGGCCATCGCACAACGTTACAGGAGTGTGGTGGTCTGTTCCGACACCAATTCGTGGAGCACGGCCTGGGGTTCGGTGCGCACAGACGCCAGAGGGAAAGTGGTGGACGAAACCGTGGCGAGGTGTCAGCTCATTGTGATGAATGAGCCCTCTGGTCCCACATTCGTTGGAGCCAGGGGCCAGAGTTGGATAGACGTGACACTCGCCACGGCCACCATGGCGAGGCGCATAGCGGACTGGACCCTACGGTCTGACACGAGCTCCGACCACCGGGTCATAGCCTTCAGTGTGGTAGAGGAGGAAGGCGAAGTCCTTCCGGTCGAGAAGGGCTTCGTGACCCGTACGGCGAACTGGGGAGCTTTCTCCAGTGAACTGGAGGGAATATTGGTCGATAGAGAATGGGAAGAGATGGCGCCGATGGAAGTGGGAGAGTCAGTTATAGACCGCAGAGTGGCGGAGCTGACGGGCGCCATCACAGAAGCGGCCAATATAACCCTCCAGCGCCGCAGAGCGAGAGCGCGTCCGGTCCCATGGTGGACGCCTGCCCTGACGCTCCTCAAGAGGGAGTACTACAGGGCCAGGCGCAGGTACCAGGAGTGCAGGGACGAGGAGAGGAGACCTGCACTTCGACTGGAAACGAAGGGGAAGTATAGGGCATACCGAAACGGCGTGCGTCACCAGAAGAAGGAATCCTGGGACGAGTTCATCGTCAAGGAGTCAGAGAAGAATCCCTGGGGCATTCCGTACAGGGTGGCACTGGGCAAGGTTAAGCCGCTGACTATGATGGCGGCTATCAGAGTTGGAGATGCCCAGGCAACCACCCTGGAGGAGACCGCATCTATGTATATAGACTATACATACCCCAGGGATGATCCGTCCCAGGATACGGAAGAAGACCAAATGGTAAGACGCACCACGGTGTGCCCTCCCGGTACCGAGTTTTGTCCACCATGGGATTTATGGGACCTACGTCTTGCCGTGGAGAGACAGAGGATCGGCCGAGCCCCAGGACTCGACGGGATAGATGCCGCGATCCTGAGGAAAAGCGCCCCCCTCATTGAGGATGACCTTTTGGGCATCTTCAATGAGTGTCTGGACCAGGGTCGCTTCCCTAGTGAGTGGAGGATCGCGGACCTGAGACTCCTCTACAAGGGAGGAGGCAAGGATAAGGAGTCGCCCAAGGCGTACAGGCCTATATGCCTCCTCCCTGTCGTCAGTAAGGTCCTGGAGAGCCTAATAGTCACCAGCCTAAGGCCGGTCCTCAGTGCAGCTAGCCATCCACGGCAGTTCGGCTCGACCCGTGGCAAGGGAACCACAGATGCGCTGTTGAGAGTGCGCAGGGACGTGGAAGAGAGGGCGGAGAAGTACGTTATGCTCGTGCTTTTCGACATATCCTCCGCCTTCGACAGTGTATGGTGGCCCTGCGTACTCCAGCGGCTGCAGGAGTTCAACACCCCCAGCAACCTGTACTCCCTCGTAAGTAGCTACCTGAGTGACAGGAGTGTCAGGGTAAGAGGTAGCTATTACGAGGTGGAAAGACGAATAGAGAGAGGGTGCCCACAAGGGGAGGCCTCACGGTGAACTGGGTGGTAGAGGTTCACCAAGCGATGAGGTCCGCCCTGATGACCCTGTCAACGGAGAGTATGAGTAGTGGATGGTGGGGCTTGACCATCCGAGACTACCTCGACCCCCTGGTCTGCCTGAAGTGCCTTGAGCACGGCCACATGGCGAAGGCCTGCACGAAGGAGATGGCGTGCAGGTGGTGTGAGGGAAACGGGCATAAGAAAAAGGACTGCCCGGTTAAGATCCGAAGTTTCCCTCCAACATGTAGGCATTGCAAGGCCAACGGCAAAGAGGGGAAGGAGCTCCGTCACTGCGCGGGTAGCAGGGAGTGCCCGACGTACCTGGAGCTGATGGTCAAGCAGGCGAAGAGAACCCGTTATGCGTAGGCTGCAGATTCTGCAGGTCAATATGGGCCGAAGACGAGTGGTCGCGGACGAGCTGAGAGCTCTCGCTAGGAAGGCTGACATCATGGCTATACAGGAGCCGTGGTGTCAGGGTAATGTGGTCGCCGGATTCGGTGTCGCGTCGAGGGTAGTCGCAATGGGCAGTGGCGAGAGGAGGCCCAGGGCGGCTATAGTGATAGTCAATCCAAACCTCGATGTTATGGAACTGAAGCAATTCACCACGGCGGATCAGGCGGCGTGCTATGTCAGATGGGGGAGGACATCCTTCGCCCTCGTCTCGTCATACATGCCGCCGAAGCAGCGGATAGAGGAGAACGTTGCCGCCGTGGAGGCCATCGCACAACGTTACAGGAGTGTGGTGGTCTGTTCCGACACCAATTCGTGGAGCACGGCCTGGGGTTCGGTGCGCACAGACGCCAGAGGGAAAGTGGTGGACGAAACCGTGGCGAGGTGTCAGCTCATAGTGATGAATGAGCCCTCTGGTCCCACATTCGTTGGAGCCAGGGGCCAGAGTTGGATAGACGTGACACTCGCCACGGCCACCATGGCGAGGCGCATAGCGGACTGGACCCTACGGTCTGACACGAGCTCCGACCACCGGGTCATAGCCTTCAGTGTGGTAGAGGAGGAAGGCGAAGTCCTTCCGGTCGAGAAGGGCTTCGTGACCCGTACGGCGAACTGGGGAGCCTTCTCCAGTGAACTGGAGGGAATATTGGTCGATAGAGAATGGGAAGAGATGGCGCCGATGGAAGTGGGAGAGTCAGTTATAGACCGCAGAGTGGCGGAGCTGACGGGCGCCATCACAGAAGCGGCCAATATGACCCTCCAGCGCCGCAGAGCGAGAGCGCGTCCGGTCCCATGGTGGACGCCTGCCCTGACGCTCCTCAAGAGGGAGTATTACAGGGCCAGGCGCAGGTACCAGGAGTGCAGGGACGAGGAGAGGAGACCTGCACTTCGACTGGAAACGAAGGGGAAGTATAGGGCATACCGAAACGGCGTGCGTCACCAGAAGAAGGAATCCTGGGACGAGTTCATCGTCAAGGAGTCAGAGAAGAATCCCTGGGGCATTCCGTACAGGGTGGCACTGGGCAAGGTTAAGCCGCTGACTATGATGGCGGCTATCAGAGTTGGAGATGCCCAGGCAACCACCCTGGAGGACACCGCATCTATGTAAATAGACTATACATACCCCAGGGATGATCCGTCCCAGGATACGGAAGAAGACTAAATGGTAAGACGCACCACGGTGTGCCCTCCCGGTACCGAGTTTTGTCCACCATGGGATTTATGGGACCTACGTCTTGCCGTGGAGAGACAGAGGATCGGCCGAGCCCCAGGACTCGACGGGATAGATGCCGCGATCCTGAGGAAAAGCGCCCCCCTCATTGAGGATAACCTTCTGGGCATCTTCAATGAGTGTCTGGACCAGGGCCGCTTCCCTAGTGAGTGGAGGATCGCGGACTTGAGACTCCTCTACAAAGGAGGAGGCAAGGATAAGGAGTCGCCCTAGGCGTACAGGCCTATATGCCTCCTCCCTGTCGTCAGTAAGGTCCTGGAGAGCTTAATAGTCACCAGCCTAAGGCCGGTCCTCAGTGCAGCTAGCCATCCACGGCAGTTCGGCTCGACCCGTGGCAAGGGAACCACAGATGCGCTGTTGAGAGTGCGCAGGGACGTGGAAGAGAGGGCGGAGAAGTACGTCATGCTCGTATTTTCGACATATCCTCCGCCTTCGACAGTGTATGGTGGCCCTGCGTACTCCAGCGGCTGCAGGAGTTCAACACCCCCAGCAACCTGTACTCCCTCGTAAGTAGCTACCTGAGTGACAGGAGTGTCAGAGTAAGGGGTAGTTACTACGAGGTGGAAAGAAGGATAGAGAGAGGGTGCCCACAAGGGTCGGTCCTCGGGCCGGCCCTGTGGAAACCTGTGTTTGACCAGTTGCTGGGGGAGCTAGAAGGCGAAGGGTTCCTTGCCACGGCCTACGTCGACGACCTGGCAGTCCTAGTGGCCGAAAATAGCAGAGCCAGATTGAAGACTGAAGCAGAGAGATGCGCCAGCCTCGTAGCGGAATGGTGCGTGAGGCGGAAGTTGAGTATGGCCGCAGGCAAGACCCAGGCCATACTCTTAAGAGGCTCCACCGACAGGGTTCACCCTATCATTATGGAGATTCAGGGTGAAAGAGTTAGGCTGGGTGAGGAGGTGACATACCTCGGCGTGAGGTTCAGAAGGAACTTCGACGCCACCCCTCACCTGGCATACCTGAAAGATAGGGTGACCCTGTCACTTAATGGACTTGGAAGAATAGGGGGTGCTTTCTGGGGCCTCAGGTACCCGGCAACCATGACCATTTACAAGGGCGTGGTCTTGGGTATCCTGAGGTACGCATCCCCTGCGTGGAGCCGTAACCTCACGCAACCGCATAGGAGGAGGCTGGCGACCATCCAGAGACTGGCTCTGCTGAGAGTATCGAAGGCCTAAAGGACGGTGTCGCACGAGGCGGTGCAGGTGCTGACCGGAGCTATGCCCCTGGACCTCGTCCTCAGAGAGGATGCACTGAAATAAGAGGTGAAGAGGCAGGGGCTTGCTGCGCTCCCGGAGGGACTCCGAGAGAGGATCGGCGAGACCCCTAACAGATGGAAGAGGATATTGAGGGAGGACTCGATCGACGAGTGGAATGGACGGTGGGTGGGAAGCCAGAAGGGCTCGACCTTGAGGAAGTACTTCCCCACCGTCCAGTCGAGATTGGTAGCGACGTGGGTCCTCCCGGACTACTGGGTCTCGCAGATCCTTACAGGACACGGCGGGTTCCGGGGTAAGCTCAGTGAGCATAGGAGAGAGATCGACCCCCGGTGCCCGGATTGTGGAGTCCCTGAAACTGCGGAGCACGTTGTGCTCACCTGCACCACGATGGAAGGACACCGAGCCAGGTTGTCAAGGAAAACGGGGATCTTCGCCCTCGCCGAGGAGGACTTCCCCCGTTTGATGGAGAAGGAGAACTACCCCTTTTTCCGGGAGTTCATCTACGGGTGGAAGGAAGTGGTCGGGCCTGCTCATTTCACGATTAGCAGGGTCCGGCCCCTCGGCGAGCCACCAGACGAGCCACCAGACGAGGAGCCAGACGGGGAACCCCCCCCGGAGGAGAGAGATGGAGAGGACCGGACGGATGCGGCGGACCAGGATGGCTGGACGGCATCCGGACGGATGCAGACAGGCCAGGAGACCTAAAGGTGCTGCCCCAACAGTAAGGTGCACATCCGTGCACCGGGCAGCACCACAGAAAGATTTAATAAAATTGTTCCCATTTATTAAATGGTACCCCCCAAGAGAATGTAAAAATTGTAAATAAAGTTTTTATAAATAAAAGAGTTGATTTTTGGCAGTGGCGGGCGTGCGTATACCCAACGCACTAACCCGTCACTGCCGAAACCCGTATGCCAGCAATGGCAGGAAGGGTGTAAAAAAAAAAAAAAAAAAAAAAAAAAAAGTTAAACATGGGGAGGCGACGCATGGTGGTAGAGGAGATGAGGGCCCTCTCCCACCGATACGATATTATGGCGGTCCAGGAGCCATGCTGCCGAAGAAATGTGGTCACGGGCTTTGGTCTCACGTCGAGGGTGATAGCACTGGGCAGTGCAGAGAGGAGGCCCAGGGCTGCTATAGTTATTACTAACCAGACCCTCGACGTGATGGAGTTGCAGCAGCACACCACTGCGGACATGGCCTCGTTCCTGATAAAGTGGAGGGGTATGACATTCGCTTTAACGTCGGCATACCTCTGTGACAGGACCAACATAGAGGAAAGTATTGGGGCCATGCAAGGGGTGGCTGCTGCACACAAGAATTTATTAATTTGCTCAGACACCAATGCCTGGAACACGGTCTGGGGGTCCGCTAGAACAGATCGGCGAGGAGAGAGCCTTGGCGGGTTCATCAGTAGTCACCAGCTGGTAGTCCTCAATGAGCCCTCTGATACACCAACCTTCAGGGGGCCCAGGGGGCACAGCTGGATTGACGTGACGCTCGCGTCGCCCGCCATGGCAAGATACGTCAAAGGGTGGACCCTCAGATCAGAGACGAGTTCCGACCACGCGGCCATAGCCTTCGGCCTCACTAGGGATGGGGCCGACGAACCATCTTTCCATGGTGGGGAAAAGGGCTATGTGACGAAAGGAGCGAGCTGGACCGCTTTTAAGAGTCACCTGGAGGGGTTGCTCGTGGATGACGACTGGGAGCGGATGATGTCGGATCAGGACGGATCCATCGATGCCGAGGTTGGTCGGCTCACCGACATCGTCCGGGACGCCGCGGAGCGATCCCTCCGGAGGAAGACTACAGTCAGAAGACCGGTTCCATGGTGGACGCCGGGCCTAACTACCCTCAAGAGACAGCTCTACAGGGCCCGGCGGCTGTACCAGAAGTGCAGGTGCGAAGAGAGACGCACTGCACTTCGGGATGAGTATAGGCACAGGTTGGCTACCTACCGGAACGTGGTTTGTACGGAGAAGAGGAAATCCTGGGAGGAATTCGTGACTGAGGAAACGAAAAAGAATCCCTGGGGTATACCGTTCAGGGTCGCCTTGGGCAAGCTCTCGCCCATGCACACGATGGCGGCCCTGAGGATTGGGGAGGAAAGAGCGGTCTCCATGGAGGAGGCCGCCCAGATCTTCATAAGAAGCACATACCCCAGGGACGACCCCAGTCGGGACTCCCAGGAACAGGAGATGATCCGACGGACCACGGAATACCCACCGGGTACTGACCTGTGCCCACCATGGGACATCTGGGACCTCCGTACGGCCGTGGGGAAGCAGCGCACGGGTCGCGCTCCAGGACTGGACAAGGTGGATGCCTCCATGCTGAAGGAAGCTATCCCTCTCATCGAGGAACGGCTTCTCAAGATGTACAACGCATGCTTGGATGAGGGGTACTTCCCGAGGCAATGGAAGGAAGCCGATTTGAGATTGCTCTACAAGGGAGGAGGCAAAGATAAGGAGCTACCTAGCTCCTACAGGCCAATCTGCCTTCTCCCTGTGATGAGTAAAGTCCTGGGGGGCCTCATAATGGCCAGCCTGCGACCCACACTCAGCAGGGCTGGTCACCCACGGCAGTACGGATCGACCAAAGGCAGGGGAACCGCTGACGCGCTGATGCAGGTACGAAATGACGCTGAAGCGAGGGCGGAGAAGTATGTCATGTTAGTCCTCTTTGACATATCATCCGCCTTCGACAGTGTGTGGTGGCCGAGCGTCCTGCAGCAGCTCCACAGGCACGAGGCGCCGAGCAATATCTTCGCCCTGGTGAAGAGCTACCTCGAAGACAGACGAGTCACGGTCCGGGGTAGCTACCACAGGTATGAGGACAGGGTGGAGCGAGGATGCCCACAGGGTTCGGTCTTAGGACCGGCCATGTGGAGGCTCGTTTTCGACGAGTTGCTCGGCGTCCTGGAGGAAGAGCGGTTTCCCGCCACGGCGTACGTGGATGACCTCGCAGCGATAGTCTGCGCGAATAGCAGAGCCGGGATCACAGTGGAAGCGGAGAGATGTGCCAGCTTGGTAGGAGCCTGGTGTGAGAGGAAGACGCTGAGGATGGCAGCCGCCAAGACACAGGCCGTTCTATTGCGCGGTAGAACAGATAGAGCTCACCCTATCACATTCCGCGTAGGTGAGGACAGGATTCGGGTAAGTGAGGTGGTCACCTACCTCGGAGTAAGGATAGGAAGACACCTGGATGTGACCCCTCACTTGGACCACCTGGCGACAAGGGTGAGCCAGACGATGAACGGCCTTAGTCGGATAGGCGGAGCCTTTTGGGGCCTCAGGTACCCGGTCAGCATGACTATTTATAAAGGAGTCACCTTGGGTATCCTGAGGTACGCGTCTCCCTTCTGGGGCGTGAACCTCTCACAGCGGCAGAGAAGGAAGCTGGCAGCGGCACAGAGAACGGCTCTGCTACGAGTGACCAGGGCGTACCGCACAACTTCTCACGAGGCGGTGCAGATCCTGGCGGGAGGTATGCCTGTTGACCTCCTGCTGGGAGAAGATGCTACAAAGCACGATGTTAAGAGAAAAGGCTTGGCAGCTCTTCCGGAGCGAATCCAGGAGAGGATCCGGGAAAACCCGAGCAGATGGCAGGAGGAGCTCAGGAGGGACTCATTGGCGGAGTGGAATGGACGGTGGGTGGCATCCGAAAAGGGGAGCACCCTTAGGAAGTACTTCCCCACCGTCGAGTCAAGATTAAGAGCCAAATGGGTCCTTCCTGATTACTGGATGTCGCAGATCCTCACGGGGCACGGCGGGTTCAGATGGAAGCTGAGCCAGCACGGATATGACCTGGACCCAAACTGCCCCAGCTGTGGAGTTCCGGAAACTGCCGAGCATGTAGTAGCATCATGCACCGCATATGACGCCCTGCGCGCGAGGTTATCCACGCAAACCGGGATATATAACATCACCGAGGACGTGTTCCCTGAGCTTGTGGAGGAGGTCAACTACGCAAGTTTCAGGGAATACGTATACGGATGGAAGGAAGCCGTAGGTCCAGCCCACTTCCTGATCACCAGGAGGAGGAGACCGGCACCGGGAAGACCACCGGACTGAGGTTGGCTGAGGTTGACGGAAGAAGACGGCAGGAAGGATAAGGTGTAGCTCTAAGGTGCACAGCCGTGCACCGGGCTACACCATAGTACCAGTTTTGTTTATACAATTAAAGAAAAAAAGAAAAAAAAACCCGAAGTAGTGCCTCCAGTGGTGTACCCCCACTGGAGACAAACCCTGTATGCCATTCTGGCAGGTAAGGGAGGAGAAAAAAAAAAAAAAAAAAAAAAAAAAAAAAAAAAAAAAAAAAAAAGGTAAGTGCGCTAGCGACAGTGGTAGTGATTGGTTGAGGCCCGTGGGACACTAGTGCGAGTCGGGACTCCCAAAGGACAGGAGATTGGGTCATTCCACGTCAACTCATCCAGGCCGTTTCACCCACTGACTCAGATTTTTATGAAACTTGGTCCAGGTGTTCTATGTATAGATATGTAAAACACCACCAAATTTTAATTTTTTATCTCACATATTTTTTGAGTAATGGCACTTTAAAGTTTTGGCGTTTTTAAATTTCCGAGCCTCGGATAAGGCCAGATAAAACGTGTATTGGAGTAGAAAATAATTTCTCATTCACTTATTTAACCTCCTATCTTGTTGAAATTTTTAAGGCATGTTCTTATAACTATGAGGAATTGTAAAAAAAAAATGTAACAGACCCCAAGTAAAACACAAAATATTTAAAAAAAATTATATGTTGGACATTATAAAATTTTAAAATTACAAACAAGGTTTAGCGTAAAATGTAATATATCGACAAGGGAATGAGATAATCAAGAACTTTTTTTCCCCTAAATTATCTACATGAAATGGGCTTTAATTTAATAATATAAAAGTTTTGTGTATTTGCCTCCTTCTATTTACTAAGACCACTGCAAGTTACAACACATTAATTATGAGCAATATGAGGTTGTGCCAGTCTCAATGGCTGAATATTGTTAATAATTAGACCTTTTAATATTAAATAAAATATTTTTACCTATGAAACTGTGCATGAAAAGCATACATTAATAATGTCTAAAATTTAACAGAAAATTTTTTTTATTAAAAACAATTATATCTTTTAATTTAGTTTAATATTAAATGATCCCATATAAGCATAGTTGAACTTGTCAAAAGTCAACAATCATGTTGTAATGGATTAGGAATCAGAAATAGACAGGCAGAAACTCTGCCTCCTATTCTGAACAAGTTGTAACATGAGATTTTCATGTCTTGACAGGCAACTGCTTTGCCATGCAGTTTGTATCTATCAGAGACAGAATATGAGCCAGTCAGTTACAAGTGTCTCTTGAGTTAACAGTGTTTTTAGTGTGGAACTTTTTTAAGATATTCTTTATATATTGTGTTGGTGTGTGTGTCTGTGTGAGTTGATTCATGTTTTTTATCAACGTGTAAATTTCTCTTTGAAACAAAGTTTTTCTAAACCAAGAATACTAATTGCATAATTTAGCTTTTAACTTAATTTTGCAATTTTTGTTGTTTTAATTAGGCACTTGTAAAGAAGAAAAATTTATCTTCCTTTGAAATACAATTTTATCAGAAATGGACAATAAGTGTTGTGTAGGGCTTTTAAAACAGACAGAATGTCACAAATTAACTTATGTTACAAAAAAAGGGCTGGAAAATGTAAGTGATTTGTCTGAAGAGGAGCTCAACTTGATTAAGATAAGAAGTGAATTAGATGATAAAGAAATAATTAACATTTGTTTGCATCATAAGAGCTTATTTTTGTCAAAGTATGAATTCCTTCAGAAGACCTGCTGTGATCCTTTTAAAAAACACAAGAAACCCATTAAAAATAGTTTAAGAGTAATAAGTGTCCAGCAGAGCAAGACCTGTACAACAAAAGGTCTACAAGTAAAACCTGGGGAAAAATTATGCACAAATTGCTCTAAAACTATATTCTCAACTCCAAATGATGATGTAGAAGAATCGCAGGATGACGTTGTTTTTACTCTGCCAACTGAAACTGAAACCCAGATGCAAAAAGAAGAGGCTATTGATTCTCTAAATTCGTCCTTAACTGATGTTGGGTGTTCACCTTTTAAACTACATGCGTTGAATGAAAACTCCAAAATTGGCTATGCACAAAATAAATTAGAAAAACTACATCAAAATGTAAAAAAGAAGATTGAAACAGTTTTAGATGTGCACCTGCCACCAAAAATACTTAAATTACACAAAAAAGCTGAAGAAAAGGCAGCAGAAATGGACCTACTTGTTGAGAATATAAAAAGTGAAGTAACTAAACTTTCGTCAAAAGAGAAAATACAACTATTAACGATTCCAGCATCACTGAATTGGTCAAGAACAAAAATCAAAGATACATTTGAAGTGTCCGATTATTCTGCCAAACAAGCACAGAAATTGTACAAAGAAAACGGGCTTCTGGCTGAACCTGAACCAAGAAGAGGAAAGAAACTCAGTCCCCAAGTTGTGGAGTTTGTTGTAAATTTTTATCAAAGTGACGAGCAGTCACGAGTTTTATCAGGTATGAAAGATGTAGTAAGCCTGGGAGGGAAAAAATATGAGAAGAAAAGATTAATTTTAAGTAATCTCAACGAAATGTTTGCAAACTTCAAAAGGGAACATCCTGACATAAAAATAGGGTTTTCCAAGTTTTGTACTCTTCGCCCCAAATGGTGTGTTCTGGCTGGTGCTAGTGGAACACACTCTGTGTGTGTGTACCATCCATCAAAATGTGTTGCTCCTAATAAATGCTGCACAACTGGAAGAGACTCACAAGGATCTACAAAATCTTATTTTATGTGAAACCCCATCTCAAAACTGTATGTTTAGGCGATGTGAAAACTGTCCATCGAAGAAAAGTTTAACAGCATTCTTACAAACAAAGTTTGAAAACTATGAGGAAGAAGATAGGATCGAATTCAAACAGTGGGTAGCTACAGACAGGACACAGATGATAACTCAAACTTCAACCATTGATGAATTTATTGATGAACTAACAACAAAAATAGAAAAATTTATCCCACATTCTTATATTGCAAAAAGTCAATCGAGCTATTTTAAAAGTCTAAAGGATAACTGCCTGCCAAATCAAGCCATTATATCAATGGACTTCAGCGAGAATTTCTCTTTTGTGATTCAAGATGAGGTACAGGGTTATCATTGGACCTCAGACTCCTGCACTGTTCACCCAGTAATAATTAACATGTGTGTTGATGACAAAAGAATAGTCTCATCACATTGTATAATTTCCGATGACTTAAATCATGATGTTTGTATGGTTTATAAGATTCAAGAAACCCTGTTAGAATTTGTTAAGGAACATTGTCCTAATGTCACGGATGTTCACTATTTCAGTGACGGATGCGCAGGACAGTACAAAAATAAATATAATTTTATGAATCTTTCACTTCATGAAAAAGACTTTAAAATCAAAGCCCAGTGGTCATTCTTCGCTACAAGCCATGGGAAAACGGAATGTGACGGTATTGGAGGAACTGTTAAAAGGTTGGCGAGAAAAGCAAGTCTCCAAAGGCCTCTTCAAGATCAAATACTGACTGCAACTACCTTTTATCAGTTCTGCATATCCACCATTTCAAAAATAAATTTCCACTTCATCTCTAAAGATTCAACAGATCTCATTCGCCGCCAGCTTGAAAAACGCTTTGAAAACTTGAATACACTTCCAGGTACAAGAAGTTTTCACAACTATAGACGACTGGACTCTTCTGGAACATTAGAAGCAAGGAGAATCAGTACTGATGAAGAGCCTAGTCTAACATGCAATTTAAGAAGAGGGTTGACTTTAAATGTAAATGAAAAAGATTTATACCCCTCTCGCTACATCGCTTGCAAATACGACAATCTCTGGTACTTTGGAATAATAACGAATGTTTCCAAAGAAGATGGGGACGTAACAGTGAAGTTTCTTCACCCAGCAGGACCATCCTCCTCATTTTACTGGCCAAAACGAGATGATATCTGTGATGTGCCGATTCCTCACATCCTTGCAGTAGTAGAGCCACCTCATACCTCAATGGGAAGGACATATAAATTTTCAAAGGAGTGCCTAGTATTAATTGAAAAGCTGATGATTTATTAACAATGCCTTCACAGAGAACTATGTTTCCCACATATTTAAGTGTAGTTTATTCTCATAATATGCGTAAGTATTATATTGTAACTTATAATGTTCATAATAAATAGAAGGAGGCAAATACACAAAACTTTTATATTATTAAATTAAAGCCCATTTCATGTAGATAATTTAGGGGAAAAAAAGTTCTTGATTATCTCATTCCCTTGTCGATATATTACATTTTACGCTAAACCTTGTTTGTAATTTTAAAATTTTATAATGTCCAACATATAATTTTTTTTAAATATTTTGTGTTTTACTTGGGGTTCTGTTACATTTTTTTTACAATTCCTCATAGTTATAAGAACATGCATTAAAAATTTCAACAAGATAGGAGGTTAAATCAGTGAATGAGAAATTATTTTCTACTCCAATACACGTTTTATCTGGCCTTATCCAAGGCTCGGAAATTTAAAAACGCCAAAACTTTAAAGTGCCATTACTCAAAAACTATGTGTGATAAAAAATTAAAATTTAGTGGTGTTTTTCATGTTTATAAATAGAACATATTTACCAATTTTCATACAAATCTGAGGTTTTTGGTGAAAAAATTATTTTTTTTGGGTTGAATTGATGTGGAATGACCCGATTAGTGTTTACTAATTAATTAATTAAAAGTTTAAAAAATCAAAAGGAAAAAATTTTTTTACGTGATATTACGTTAAAAAAATGAATTCCTCAGGGATTAAAAATATAGGCCAGACAGTCGGCCACGTGGAACCAGGTTCGGAAGAGATGGATGCCACAGAGGAACAAATATCCGGAGCGGCAGTACCAGCGGCAGGAGCAGTCGCGCCCGAAGGAAAAGAAGTCAGAGTAGTGGAGAAGGCGGGAGGGCCCACCATCTCGAGTTTTTTGGAAAAGCTGATTTTACTGACCGGTCCAACGAGTGAGAGTGAAATGAACGAGACCAAGGAGTCGGATGGGGACCAAAATCAAAGTCCCGAGACAAAGAAAAGGAGAAGAGGGAGGTGAGGGAGGTGAGGGAGCACTCCCCCCATGCATTCTGTGAGGGTAGCCCAGGAGACCAGGCCCGGGCAATCCAGAAAGGAACCTACGAATATATGGAGAGGTTCCGAAATAACATATCAAAGGAGAAGAGGGACCACATCAATGCAAACATGTCAAAGATATGTGACATAACCCTCAGGATGGAGGGAGAGAGGAGGCTCATCCCAGAGGTAGTCAAACATGTCGTCAAGGAGATACTCCACACGGAGGAGCTCCACCAGCTGGTGGCTATGAAGGTGGCGGAGATAGTGGGGCCGATAGTGGCAAGCGGGCTGCCGAAGCCACAGAGAGAAGAAAAGAGGGCCCGTAGGCAGCAGGAGCCTGGGCCGTCAGTTACCACCGAGGACCAGCAACCGGCCGACGAAAGGAGGAAGAAGATGGCGAAGGCCCAGAAGGAGCCTGAGCAGGCGGCGGCCGGAGCTTCCGGGGTGCCCCCGCCCAAGAAGAGAGACGCTGCCCTAGGCCAATACGACGGCCTCGAGCTGGCCCCGGCCGCAATGCCACAGAGGTGGACTAGTGCCACAGCAATGTGCCGTGGGAGGAACAAGGAGGAGGACTCCAGCGAGTAGGACGCTGTACCCTGGGAGGAGGTGAGAAAAAAGAAAAAGAAGAAGGAGAGGCCTACCTCCCAGTAACAGGGAAGGAAAAAGATGACCTTTGCTGGGGTCCTGGCCAGTGTTCCCGCGGGGCCGGGAAAGCCAGAGGAGGCCTCCACCTTCTGCAGTAAATGTGTCTTTATATATAAGTTATAAGTGTAAATAAGCCTAAGACTGTAAATAATAGTAATAGTTTGGTAGGATTAAGCTGTTGTTAGTCTTAGTTGATAAGAAGATACATTTCCTTTATATACCGATGTAATACAAATAAAGTTTAGTTGTTCTCTTGATGTGGTGTGTCACTCTGCTCCCCATAACCTCTTTCCTTTTAAGTAATCAAATAAGTGGTGCCGAAACCCGGGACGTTAATTATGCTAAAGTCCGAGTTAATTAACAGTTAATTTCGTTACCCTATATCTCCGAACTATGGTTGACAGCGACGAACGTGCGAAGTACGAGTACCAGCTGGCTCAAGCGCAGGTTGAGAGGAATAAATTAGAGTCCCTACTAGCGAAGGCGTCCGAAACGATGCAGCTAGAGCTACTGAAGGTGAGGACACAAAACTACGCGTTCATCCATGAGGTGATTGGACAGTTGGAGCCCTTCACGGGAGTAGTCGGCGATTTGGAGCACTTCCTAAAAGGGGGAGACCAGATTAAAGACTTAATATCATCCAGGAAGGAGTAGGGGGCTCTACTGGAGTCTGACGTAGTACTGTTAGAGGCATCCCTAATGAGTCGCATCTCGAGGCGAATTTTGAATTCAATACAGGGAGATACGACGCACTCATGGGACACCCTTAAGGGGCGCCTAAAGAAGTTGTACGGCGGAGGTAGTCCTCCTCCGACTCTACCTTTTATTTATTAAAGGAACGGAGGATCCCTGGGCAATCGGAAGGCGAATTCGCCGAGAAACTTCTGGTTTCGTATAACCGGTTAGTAGAAAAGACGGTCGAAACACTGGGCCAATCAGAGGGTGCACAAAGGATGGAGTTCGTGAGGAGCATCCTAAAGGTACAGCTGAACCACAATGCTGACCGGCCAGACTCACTTCCACGAGACAAGGACTTCGTGGAGTGTGCTCACGAGCTAATAGACGCTGGTGAGAGGAAAGGAACGAGGCTGGCGAATACGGAAGAGGAGTGGACGGAGGTCAAGGCTCCAAGAAGAAAGTTTCGGAGCTCACCCAGACGCAGCGGAGGAGACAGAGGCTTCGAGAAACGACCGAGCAGAGGCCCAGAAGACCGGCGGAAAAGGCAGGAAAGGCGCTGCTACGAGTGCGACCAACCTGGGCACGTTGCAGCACAGTGTCATCTTACGAGATGTTACGAGTGTGGCAGGCAGGGGCACGTTGCGAGGGAATGCCCCAGGCGCAAACCGAGAGGTAGCAGGAGAGGTCCCCAACCAAAACCTATGGAGGTCAACGCCCAGGAGGAGACCAGGAGGCGGACAAATGGGAGGAGACCAGGAGGCGGACAAATGGGAGGAGACCAGGAGGCGGACAAATGGGAGGAGACCAGGAGGCGGACAAATGGGAGGAGAGAGGAGCACTACTCCAGCGGAGAGTTTCAGGAGAGGAGAGCTTACATTCAGCACTCCGGCGCCGAGAGGACATGAGGTAAGGAGTGGGAATCCCCGGAGGGAGGGTTTTTCTGGTTTCGAGGTAGTGTGAGTAGCGCTCCGGCAGTCGATGAGTGAAGACCTACGCCTGAATTGCTCTCGGGGATTATCCCCACTCAGGTAGACCTCAGGAGAGAACAGTCGTCGTCCAGCGTTCGAACAGGTAAGACGTGTTTTTACCGTGCTCTCCGTTTAAGCGTGTTGCAGTGTGTGTGTGTGTGTGTGTGTGTGTGATTGAGACCCGAGGGACACTAAGTGGCGATTCGGGACTCCCACGGGACAGGAGTTTTTTTTAAAAATTTTCTCTTTATAAATTTTTTGAAAAATTGTTGGTCCAATATTAGTTACTTATTGGCGGACCAAAAATGGAAACAAAAAATCCCGAGGAATGCGCGCCGGAAGAGAGCGGAAACATCGCAGAGACAAGTTACCCCAGAGACTTTAACGCTGGGGTAGAAGAGAAAGTGCCCCTCCATAGAAGCCAGGAGACTTTAACGGTGGGGTACGATGGAAATAGGCCTCTGAGGACCTCTGAAGATGTCACGATGTCAGAGTCGACTGACATAGAGGGTGAACAGAGGAGGAAAACCAAGAGGGCGAGGAAGGAAAGCCGATCCCCGCAAATAGAAGCAGAATCCTCTCCGGTTGGGAAGGCCCAGAAGATCCAAGACCAGATCAGGGAATACATGGTGAGGAAGAAGTTCTCACAGGAAAACAGGAAATATGTGAACGATCAGGTGAGGGACATCACCAACCTAATAGTTGGGCTACAGGCCCAGTGGAATATAGTCCCTGCAATAGTTAGAGAGGTGGTCGAGGAGGCCCTGAATAGGGACACTTTGCATAGTATTATTGCAAGCAAGGTGTCGGACATCAATTAGTAATGCCATAGGGGGCGAATACGAGAAGAAAAAGGAGTGGGTCTCCCCCACTTGAAACGAGTGCAGGGGATCAGGAGGCCGGCATCCTGAAGCATGCCGCGGAGGTAAGGGCCGGAGAGAGAAGGAAGGCGGCGAGGATCCCTGAGGGAGCCTGCGAAGGTGATAGCAGGACCATCTGGGGTGCCCCCGCCCAAGAAGGAAGAGGCAGCCCGCAGCAAATACGACGTCCTTGCCCCGGCCCCAATGCCACAGAGGTGGACCGGAAGAGAGATGTTCCGCGGTAGGAACGTGGAGGGGGACTCCAGCGAAACCGAAGAATCGCACTGGGAGGTTGTGAAGAATAAGAAGAAAAAGAAGAAGGAGCAGCCAACCTCCAAGGAATCAGGGAAAGAAGACGAAACTAGGAAGATAAAGAAGAAGATAACGTTCGCTAGAGTCCTGGCCAGCGTCCCCGTCGTACCGAGCAAGGCGGATGAGGCCCCCACCTACATCACGCTGAAGGGGAATACAGTAGGGTGGGAGGCTGGGAAGATTCTGGAGCAGTTCCCATCCCAGGAGAAATTGAAGGAGATCGGCGCTAGTGTGAACATGGTAAAGATAACCAAGACTGGCGCCGCCCTGGTCAAGACTGGCAGACCAGGCTAAAAAATTACTGGAGTGGGACGCCCTTAAGCAGACTGGCCTCGAGGCTAGGTTGGCGATGGCGAGAAGGCCACGCCTAGAGGTGAGAGGCGTCCTGGAAAGGTACTTGTGGGAGAAAGCGGCGATAGAAAAGCAGGGGAACGAAAGTGCAAGGAGGGAGTGGCTGAGACCCTGCTTCGCCACACCCGCGAGCGGCGGGCTTACGAAGAAATGGGTCGTCGAGGTCCACCCGACAATGAGACTAGCTCTCATGAACCTTACGGTCCTTGGCCCGGCTCTGTGGAAGCTGGTATTTGATCAGTTGCTGGGGGAGCTAGAAGACGAAGGGTTCCTTGCCACGGCCTACGTCGAAGACCTGGCAGTCCTAGTGGCCGAGAACAGCAGAGCCAGATTGAAGACTCAAGCTGAGAGATGCGCCAGTCTCGTAGCGGAATGGTGCGTGAGGCGGAAGTTGAGTATGGCCGCAGCCAAGACCCAGGCCATACTCCTAAGAGGCTCCATCGACAGGGCTCACCCTATCATACTGGAGATTCAGGGAGAAAGAGTTAGGCTGGGTGAGGAGGTGACATACCTGGGCGTTAGGTTCAGGAGGAACTTTGACGCCACCCCTCACCTAGCATGCCTGAAAGATAGGGTGACCCTGTCACTTAATGGATTAGGAAGAATAGGGGGTGCATTCTGGGGCCTCAGGTACCCGGCAACTATGACCATTTACAAAGGCGTGGTCTTGGGTATCCTGAGGTACGCATCTCCTGCGTGGAGCCGTAACCTCACGCAGCAACAGAAGAGGAGGCTGGCGACCATCCAGAGACTGGCTCTGCTGAGAGTCTCCAAGGCCTATAGGACGGGGTCACATGAGGCGGTGCAGGTGCTGACCGGAGCGATGCCCCTGGACCTCGTCCTCAGGGAGGACGCCCTGAAATACGAGGGCAAGAGGCAGGGGCTGGCGGCGCTCCCGGAGGGACTCCGAGGGAGGATCGGCGAGACCCCCAACAGATGGAAGAAGATAGTGAGGGAGGACTCGATTGAAGAGTGGAACGGACGGTGGGTGGGAAGCCAGAAGGGCTCAACCTTGAGGAAGTTCTTCCCCACCGTCCAATCGAGATTGGCGGCCACATGGGTCCTCCCGGACTACTGGGTCTCGCAGATCCTAACAGGACACGGTGGGTTCCGGGGAAAGCTAGGAGAGAGGTCCGGTGCCCGGATTATGGGGTCCCTGAGACGGCGGAGCAAGTAGTGCTCTCCTGCAGCGCGATGGAAGGACACCGTGCCAGGTTGTCCAGGAAAACCGGGATCTTCCCCTCGCCGAGGAGGACTTCCCCCGTTTGATGGAAGCTGACAATTACCCCTTCTTTAAGGATTTTGTCTACGGGTGGAAGGAAGTGGTCGGGCCTGCACATTTCACGATTAGCAGGGTCCGGCCGCTCGGCGAGCCACCAGAAGAGGAGGCACCGCAGGAGGAAAGATTAGAGGAAGGAGACAAGACGGATGGAGACAGGCTGGATGACCGGACGGATGCGGCGGACCAGGAGGGCTGGACGGCATCCGGACGGATGGAGACTTAAGGTGCTGCCCAAACAGTAAGGTGCACATCCGTGCACTGGGCAGCACCACAGAAAGTTAAATTGATTGTTCCCATTAATTAAATGGTAACCCCCCCGATGATGTATGTTTTTAAATAAAGATTAAAAAATAAAAGAGTTATTTCTGGCAGTGGCGGGCGTGCGTAAACCCAACGTATTAACCCGCCCCTGCCGAAACCGGTATGCCAGATATGGCAGTTAGGAAAAAAAAAAAAAAAAAAAAAAGGTTTCGAGGTAGTGCAGCGGCAACAGAGATCAGAGTGAGGGCACGGTAATGGGCGGGGCAACTTCTCGAGTAGTCTAATAACTAATAATAATAGAGAAGAGGGACGACAGACGAGGTTGCCCGTGGTGAAGTTGAGGGGGGTAGACGTGAGGGTTCTGATCGACACCGGCAGCACCAATTCCATAATTAGTAAAGTAGGTGCGGAACTGCTGGGTATGTGGGGGTCGTATCAGCGGTGCGAATGCGAGATAGTCACGGTTAGCGGGCGATGCAAAACCTTCGGCGAGGGTTATTTTAATTGCCAAAAGTTGGTGGGAAGGGATTTACAAGTGAGACTGCATATAACCGAAGCCGTAATGCCAGGTTACGAACTCATAGTGGGGTGTGATATTTTGCAGCTAGCGGGGTTAAAGTTGCGGGTTGTTCGGGGAAATTGGCGGATTCGTTTAGAGGATATGGAATACCACACTACTACTACGCGAAGAGGCCGCGGTATCGAGATTGGAGTAGTGCTCCGGCTTTCATTGAGGAAGGACCTATGTCAGTCGAGCTCCTGAGGATTATCCCCTCCACGAATCGAGAAATCTGAAGCCAGTTGCCTTCCAACCGTCTCAGAGGTGAGTCCAGTTTTCCCCCTGTCCGTGTTTAATCGCGACCTGGAGGTAAAGTGTTGTGCTGGTTGAATTCCGAGGGACACTAGTGCGAGTCGGGATTCCCAGGGAACTAGAGAGCTTACACAATTAATTTAATATTAATTGTGTAGCCCGGTGTAACCTTAAGTAAATATTGGTATTGTTTATTTAGATAGTGCGGTTAATTAGGGATTAAGGCGAAAGTTTTTGCTTGCCCCCTAAATTATTTAGTGTGGGTGACCTAAACCCCAAGTTTGGTTAATAACCGATAGACCGGAAAAAAGTTAAAAAAAAAATCAAAAAAAAATCATAGATTTGCGAAATAAAGTACGCAAACAACGAGAAAAAAAATGGATCTCGATAGAGATAAGAAAGCGGGGAGAAAACCATTAGGTAATAAGGAAGAGGCCAAAAAAGTAATATTGGGACCTGAAAACCCCACAAAAGAAGAGGAAAAAAACAAAATGGCGGCCGAAAGCAAAGGAAGCCCAATGGACGTGCAAGAATCAAGAGAGAGATCGACAGGCAAAGGGGAACCTAGCCGAATGATGAGGTCCGATCAGAGGGTCACTGAAGAGGCGGGCCCAAAAACGTTCATGCAGTTCACCAGCTGTAGTGACACGAACGATGGAAAGGAATCAGATGGGGCTCAGATCTTTAGCCCCAAATCCAAGAAAAAGAAGAGGCCGAGGGAGGCAACTCCCCCCTCCTCCCATGTCAGGATAGCCCAGGGGAAAAGGCAAGAGAGGTCCAGGAAAGGATGAGGAACTACCTCGAAAGGGCCAAAAACTCCATTTCGAAGGAGAAACAAGAGTACATTAAAGGTAGTGTTGCCGCATTGCGCGATATCATCCTCGGACTAGAGGCAGAAAGGAAAACAATTCCAACATTGGTGAAACATGTTGTAAGAGAGGTGTTGTGTATGGAGGAACTCCATGAGATGGTGGCTGAAAAGATAGCGAAAATAGTAGCCCCAACGTTGGTTAGCGGACGGGCGCAGAAGGCAAGAGGGGAGGCCCCCAAGCAACCAGAACAAGGAACGTCAAGGACAGGCAGGATGTATGATGGAACGCCTCCAGCACCGATGCCACAAAGGGCAAGGGGTGCGGAGATGTGTAGAGGCACTAATATGGATGCGAAGGATGAGACAGAGGTAGAATTTACTAAGGTAATGAGTATGAAGAACAGGAGGAAAGGGGGAAAGGGTAAGGAAGATGAGAATCCGAACCCTCTTCTGGATGTATATATAAAGAAGCCAAAGACGATGGCAGAGATTGTGAAGTCTCTGCCATCAAAACCAAGTAATGTGAAGGCCCCGTTCTACATTACAATCGGAGCCGTGAGGAAATCATCAATGGAAGTTATAGAACAGCTCCCGTCACCGACGGAGCTGGGTATTGACGTCAAATTGGTAAGAGCCACAAAGGCCGATGGAGTATTGGTCCGAGTGGAGGACAGGAGTGCCGGGGAGAAAATAGTTAACTGGCAGAAATTAAAAGGGAATGGCCTTGAGGCTAAGGCTGCCCGAAGAAGGTGGCCGAGGATGGAAGTTAGAGGAGTTCCAATTGCATGGAACGAATCGAAACTAAAAGAAATAATAAAAGAAAGGGTAAGAGCTAAAGGCATAGAGGTCGAAGATGAACAGCTGCGTATTTTATACGGGAGGCAAGATAGAGCAGTGTTTACCAAGACCTGGGTGATCGAGTTGGATCCCAAGATTAGGTACGCCCTGCACAGTGAGGAAGTGGTAGTCGGAGGATGGTGGACCCTCACCTTCCTGGACACCCTTGACGCCCCAGTATGCCTGCAATGCCTAGGATACGGACACTCAAGGGCAACATGTACAGTACAAGGAATCACATGCAGGTGGTGTGCGCAATTGGGGCATTTAGCCAAGGAATGCCCCAATAAGAAGGCAGGCGAAAGACCCACCTGCAGCAATTGCAAGAAGGAAAACTTAACAAATATAAGGCACAAGGCTGGTAGCCGGGAATGCCAAGTACATTGTAAGGAGTCCCAACAATTAGCGAAAAGGACGCAATACTAAACACAGAGTGCCAAGTCAAAGGGACGAAGATATGAAAAAGGATAAGGTGCAGTTCTAAGGTGCACCGGACTGCACCATAGTTGCTGTTTAATAAAGTTTTTTTTTTAAATAAAATTGGTAAAAGTTACCAAGTGTGGTAAACCCCCACACAAGGTAAAAACCTGTATGCCATATATGGCAGGTAAGGTAGAAAAAAAAAAAAAAAAGGTATCGAGATTGGAGCAGTTGAGTGTAGTCCGGTGGCCGTTCAAAGCGTTGTTAATAAACATCGGGGTTTATTTTATAGGGAGAACGAAATTCTGCCGACAACTGGAAGAACGGTGCATAGGATGAAGGCTAATAACCCAGTATACGTGAAAAATCGCAGATACCCCCAGGCCATGAGGGATATAATCGGGAAACAATTGAACAAGCTGTTACAACAGGGCGTCATCAGGCCAAGTAACTCCCCGTTCAATAGCCCACTGTGGGTCGTCGAGAAAAGACAGAGTTCTTCGGGTGTTGAGGAAAAACAGTATCGCGTTGTAGTCGATTATCGGAAGCTGAACGAGGCCAAGGTGGACGAACGGTACCCGCTTCCGCGGGTGGAAGACATTCTGGATCGATTAGCGGGAGCTACGATGTTTAGCACGCTCGACCTAAAGAGCGGGTATCACCAAGTGCGAATGGCCGAGGAAGATGTGGGGAAGACCGCGTTCTCTTGGGAACGTGGTCATTATGAATTTGTCAGGATGCCATTTGGATGCCCCGCTCACGTTTCAGCGACTTATGGACGAGTTCCAGAGGGGACTGGGTGAGGAGTTCGCGCAAGTTTATATGGACGACTTGATAGTCTTCAGTCGGTCGGAAGATGAACACATAAGGCACTTAAACGCGGTGTTCGAGCGAGTTTGAGAATTTGGGTCTTAAATTGTCCTGAGAAAAATCTAGATTCGGGTTAACCGAGATTAAATTTCTAGGCCACGTCGTCTCGCAATCGGGGGTACGGCCGTATGAGGAACGAGTGACGGCGATCCAGGAGGCCCCGTTACCGGTTAGCGTTCGGGGAATTAGGCGCTTACTGGGGATGGTTAACTATTATCGGCGGTTCATCCCGGGCATTGCAGAATTAACTCGTCCGTTAACGGAAATATTAAAGAAAGGAACGCGGTTTTCTCTCAGTCCAGCCCAGCTGGAGAGCGTTCGGAAATGTCGGGAGATTTTAACCTCGCAGCCGGTGTTGGCGTTCCCTGATTTTCGCTTAATGTTCCGGATCACTACGGACGCAAGTGCAGTCGCGATCGGGGCAGTTCTTTCCCAGAATTTTGCAGAAGGCGAAAAACCTATCGCGTACGCCAGTCGACAGTTAAACGCCGCGGATACCAGATATAGCGCGAACTTTTAGCTGTTGTTTGGGCAGTGGAACATTTTATACCCTATGTCTACGGTAGGAAATTTGAGCTGTTCACAGATCACAAACCGCTGGTTTATCTGAACACCCTTAGGGAATCATCAGCGCGAGTATCGCGATGGAAGGAACGGTTGGCGGCGTATACTTTCCAGGTCGTGCACAAGAAGGGAATATATAATGCAGTGGCGGACTGGTTATCCAGAGAGCTGGTAGTGAACGCGATAGACGAGGAAGGGCCTTCCACGGAGCCATTCGCGCTGCGATACTTACGGGACTGGGCGGAAAGCGGGCCCGAGATACCACTAGTCCGTCAAGTGTCGGAGGAGAGCTCGGTACCGTCAGAGCGACTTGGCGAATTACCGGAAGTGGACGACATCATTAACGATAAGCGGAACCAGGTCATTATCCGATCGAAGCAGGATCCAGGGATAGAAACCCAGGCGCATACGCACGAGGGGCTATCAGCGGTAGTCGTGCGCACCCCAGTTACAGTAGATGATAGTGAACTGGAACGTATTTTTTCGGAATTCAGTTGCCCGGGTCGTTGTTGTTATGTGGGGAATAAAATCATCGCCGAAAAATTATGACGGTTATGGAGACAGGAACGGATAGGGGTAGGCTATCAAATGATTAGGTGTCTACGGCAGGTCGAGACGATTTCTGATCAAACAAGGCAGCGCCAGATCGTCAAGGATCACCATGAGGGTAAGTCAAACCACCGCGGGGTCGAGGAGACGCTACGCGCACTCAAGCGGATGTACTTCTGGAGGTCTATGGGGCGTTCTGTACGGGAATACATCGAAGGGTGTGCGGTATGTCAGTGCGCGAAGTACGATAGGCAGCCCCCGGTGGCGGAACAAGTGGTGTCGCCCACGGCTTTGGAACCCCTCCGGTTAGTTCAGATCGATATATATTCGAACGAGGGTCAGTCCTGGCTCACTGCTATTGACTCGTTTAGTAAACTTGCCATGGCTTACCCCATAGAGGAGAAAACGCAAGGAGCGGTGTGGGAGGGGGTCCTGCAATGGTGTGCAACATACGGGGTACCCGAAGAAATCATCTCTGACTGCGGCCGTGAATTCCATAATGCTTTAATTAGGGAAAAGAGTAAGCTGCTGGGTATTACATGGAAATTGAATACTCCGCATCACGTTACGGGCAGAGGCGCGGTTGAGCGACTCCATAATACTCTCGGTGAGCATCTTCGCCTCCTGAAGTTGGGACGGAATTTGGACCCGTATGAAGCAATGCCGCGGGCGGTGGTAGCCTACAATCATACAATACATTCCGTGACGGGATTTTCGCCAGTAGAAATTGTTTTTGGGCAAACACGTAGGGATTGCGGGGACCTCCTCACGGTCAATAACGAGGAATTGCGCCTCCACCTTTCTCGGGCTCGTGAAGACCGTCTATCCTCGTGGCGTAAAGTACGGGAAAAAATTCTTCGGGAGAAGTCTAGTAGGGTGGCCAAAGCCAACGAGAGGATGGGGACTTGTCAAAATGGTCGCTTACCCTAGGAGCGGTGGTATATCGTCGGCTGCGAACAGCGCGGAATAAAACGGCGGCACGGTACGAGGGACCTTACAAAATCATAACGATAAGGGAGCATAACGTTTACACCATTAGGGACGTGCGTCAGCCTTCTAGGGTCCGTACGGTCCATTTGGAAGAACTCCGAGTTCCTAGTAAGATGCCCTACCTAGAGCCGGAGACTGTGACTCGGGCATAACAGTATAAGTCAGGTAAAATTACGTAGTAGGAGTGTGAGAACATATAATTGTGATTTTTTTTTTCAGATGTTATTTAGTTTTAAGACATGTTCTTTTTGTTATTCATGTATCTTTAGCTAGTAAGTTCTGTATGCAGTATATCTTAAGTTTTCTATAAGTAGTTCTAAGAAGTGTTTAGTTCGGGGTCTTGTGAGTGCCATTTTTATTTTTATTTTTGGTTGGTTAATTTTAGAAGTTCCTCCTGGAGAAGGAACTGGAGGGGGGGAGTTATAAGTGTAAATAAGCCTAAGACTGTAAATAATAGTAATAGTTTGGTAGGATTAAGCTGTTGTTAGTCTTAGTTGATAAGAAGACACATTTCCTTCATATAACGATGTAATACAAATAGTTTAGTTGTTCTCTTGATGTGGTGTGTCACTCTGCTCCCCATTACCTCTTTCCTTTTAAGTAATCGTTTCAGTCCGATTATAAGTTATATGTCCCTATTGAAATTGCATCTCCTTGGTTACGGGTAGTGAGATCTCGAGGGAATTGTTCTCTAAAATTGAGGCGGACTGCATCTTAGCAATACGATCTGATCTTCGGATTCGGGACTCAATGTCACCAAACTACAGCGTAAAAATTGATACAACGAAAAGGCACAGGCCCTGCAACAGCATCAATTGCTACACTGATGGATCCCTTACGGCTTCTGGTCCGGGTGCTGGGTTCTGGAGAATGGACAAACCTAGGGAAGGAATCTGGATCTCCCTGGGAAGGTACTCCTCAGTATTTCAATCTGAAGTACTTGCCATCAATCACTGTGCACAGACACTGCTGGATGAGGGAATGTCACTTAGAAGGATTACCTTCTTCACTGACAGTCAGGCTACCATAGGTGCACTTCGTGGACTGGACTAACTCACGGATTGTGTGAGACTGCTATGAAGCTCTTAACAAACTGGCTGAGAACAACAGGGTTAGCGTTGAGTGGGTTCCTGGTCACCATGGCATCCCTGGCAATGAAGAAGCTGATAGACTGGCCAGGCTGGGATCGGACAAAATTCCGTGCTCCCCCATACCAGTCTGTGGCATCAGTCTATTATCGAAAAAATTTCGCATAGTGCTTAGCAGTTGTTAGGCTAACCATTAGACCATAATTCGCTCCTACCCCCTGGTTCATTAAATCATTATAAATATATGAATACAAAATACAAACAGGAAATAAATAAAATCCGAGTTCAGAAGTAATACATACTAGGATACAAATATACTTTTCAACAAAAAAAATGGTATTCAAGCTTTCACCATTTTTTATTGGTTAGGGATAACATTTTTCATTCCTAATGTAGCAAGTTTTTCCTTTAATCCTCAACACTAAAGTTATGGTGGTATTATTATTATTACTACAGCATGATATACTAATTTTTTATCATGTTCTACAGAATTTAATTCTAAAACACTGCTGGAGCAAATTTGTGAAGCCTCAATCTACTGCATAATCAAGTCAGCGATATCCAAAACTATTCAACCCTAGGAACGATTCTAATCCACAGATAATAATACCTGGTACCATTACAATATTTAGCAGTGATGTAATAAAACAATTATTCACTTCATAAGACATTAAATAGACATTTTCAAACCCTATAGATTCAACAGAAGACCAAGCACTCCAACAAAACCTTCAGATATTTAAGTTTTCAATGATACGTTTAGTTTAAAAGAGCTTAGAATCAATAAAAAAAACCCAGTACAACCTAAATTTAAGAAATAAAAAACAGAAGAAACAACTATCAAGAATTGGGAGTCTACTTAATACATACCTGGTTTCCCACATGGACATAACACATGTAATAAACTTAAAAAATAGATTTAACATTGGTTATAAATATAAAGGCATCAATGGATACAGAGTAAGATAATAGTTACCACACTATAAACTAAAATTCAGTTAACAAAACTTGATTTCCTTTTCTTGTTGCTGATTAATAAATGGATGTTGCTTTTTTAAATACAATAGACTCTTACTAATCCGGCAGATAATGAGATTACTGGAAGCTCATTAATAAAAACATTTAAATCCACAAAATAGGTGTTTTATTGGACTTGTACAATTCCAAACTATTGTTTATACTATTGTTTTAAACTAATGTTTAAAAGCCGGTAAAACAAACAACTTTCATCGGCATTGTAGACTTGGTCAGGAGTTAGGGCTAGTTCATTACTGATTTATTTGAAATTTTCTTTGTATGGGTCGACTGCAGCAACATCACAAGGAAGTTTTTCACCTGTCATACTTAGCAAACAAATTCCTAACTGTTTTTTGAATTTTTCAAGCCATCCTTCACTAGCCTTAAAATCGTCTTTCCGTATTATTTTTTTGTAAAATATTTTTGCTATTTCTTTAAGAATTTCCTCTGATATTGGTGTGTGCCTGGTCCTTTCTTGAATAGACCAAGCATATAGCTATCCTCCACCTAAGGAAACTAGCTCTTTTTCAACATTTTCCGGACACTTTTAACATTGTCACTGCTTTCACAGAAAGACTTAATTTTGTCCCCGTTCTTACGTATGTCATGTATTGTAGCACGGCCGACTCCATATTCATTTGCTAGTTTGGTAAGCTTGTCACCCTTATCAAGTCTATTTAAAATTTCGTTTTTCCGAATCAGTGTTAAAGTTTTGTGCTTCCGTTAACACTGAGACATTTTCACCCATCAATACATATCTTGAAATATAAATTAATCTATACTATAAATTGTCACCACACTCGACACCACAAATAAAACTGGTAAATATGTATGCCGGCGAGTAAACCACGAGATGGCGAGGCAACTGAGTGATCACTAGTTGTTTGTTAGCAATAGTTTCAGTAACATGTCTCAACTTAAAACCCCCACCACGCCCGATTAAAAATATGCCGGATTATAGAGGGTATACTGTATAAAGATGCACACTATACAGAAGAATGAAAGAAATCTTTTGATATAATGTTATGCGTGGTATTGATTTTATATTTTTGTTGTAGGGCAATAAGATTTCAAACAGTATTTTCACTTTAAATAAATGGATAGTTTATTTTTGTCTGTTTTTATTTTGTATTTTACTGTATTTTATACTTGTAAACATGTATATATTTTGTTTCTGCATGCAGTAAAGTAAGTCCTGGTTGTACAGGAGGCAATTTTGTTGGAAATTGTTATTCATGATATCAATTCCTAAGTAATGACGAATGCTATGCTGTTACAACAACAGAAGTGTTATAAAATTAATAATAACAATAAAATTAATGTAAATCATTGCTCAAAATACATTGGCATAAAGTAACAATAATTTTGAAAGCATGTTCTTTATCAAGCCTACTTACATTATACTATAAATATGTTAAATTGATTGGTTTGACAAATTACAATTCTTGTTCGTGATTTAATTGCATTTATAAATGTTTAAAACTAATGAAAAGTGAATGTTGAGATGGGTTGTAATATTTCTTTTTTTTTCTTATTAGTGTTGGTACACATAACTACCTGTAAAAATTTAATATAATAGTAATTGAGTGATAATAATAAACTTATTCCTTCTAAATTAAACTCTGATTTCTCATTCCATTTTTAATCTCAACAGAAATTCTGCATCATCTATTGAAAATAAATATTGAAAACTAATATGAGGTGTAATTGTTTGTTTTGATTCAGATCTATCATAAAAATCTTTAAAAAAAACAAAAACAAAACAGCCTACCTTTGTTTTGTAAATCCTCGTTGGTTCCCATTACCAAACTGATTTCTGATCCGAATCCATACTACTTCATGCAAATCACTTTTCATACCACCATTAAGTGCTAAAAAAAACATATTCACTTCATCAAAAATCAATTTCCATAAAAAAAATTGAATTAACAAATATTCCTGATCATAATCATAATGATATTGCAATTTTCTTCATTCTTTACAACTGTGTAAAGCTTTAAGAAAACACAAAAATTTTAGTCTATAGTTAAAATTAGTAAATTTGAAGTACCAAGTAACATTTACTCTCCTACTCCTAATTGTGTTTGCAATTATACTAAAATATTGAATAGAAAACAAAAATAAATGAAAGCACAAAGTTTTCAGCAATGAAGCATAATGTGGAGATTCTTTTAAGAACTGAAGCAATATTTAGAATTTAAAAATTCATACAATCCTCTCATGTAAAGAAGTATATTATATGATAAAATTTTATTTTAAATATAAAAATATTCAATAAAAGGAATAAAGAATGGTGAAACAAGTAAAATAGAAATATAGTTTTAACAAATTAAAGCAAGTAAAATAAGGTGAAAGTAGTCTTCCGACTCACCAAAAACATCTACTATAAGAAGAAGTCCCTCTCTTGGAATTTGAAAATGGTGACTAAACCGGAAGTTCTCTATATAGCGTAAACACTATCCATCACCATTAAGGGGCTAATTGAAAAGTTGGAGATTAAAAGACAGAAAATATTAAGGAAAATTTTAGAAACTAAATTCTCCAACAACAAATTAGTTTATACAAGAAATGAGACACCTGACAAAGCAACAGAAAGAATATCTAGCACAATGAGGAAAAGAAGGGTTAATTTCTATGGACATATCCTATAAATGAATGCAAGCAGGTTAACGAATGAATATTTGAATTCTGCAGAAATAAAAAAACTAAACCGGGTAACGGAACATATACTTAGAGATGGAACTGCCAAGAGCATTATTCGAGACAAGAACAGAACAGACGATCAAAATCTTCATTGAGGAAAGGAGTAAGAGATCAATCAATCCGGTCCTATCAAGGCGTCGCCTCCACTTTCCTCTGTCTTGTGCCAAGGTCCTCCAAGCTCTGGATCCAATAATGCTATCTGTCTATCCATCTTAGTCGTAGACGTCCACATTTCCTTTTCCCAAACAGGAGTCTTTCCAGAATAGCGAAGTCCTCCGTTCTGGCCACATGTCCTGCCCATCTTAGACTAGTCATTATTATATGCTGCATCATGTCATGCTCCTGATACATCCGATACAGCTCTGTATTCAACCTGAGTCTAAATTGACCACCAACTATTACATATCTAAACCTCAAAAACGATCAAGATGTTAGCTTGAAAAAAAATTCTGATGTGAAAAAATTAATAAAAACGTGAAGAAGAAACTTTTAATACTACAACTACAAAGGTGTGATATGGATGAACATGATTCCAAGACATAGATTTATAACTAAAGTTATAAAAAAAAAAAGAAAAAAAATTAACCTAAAAAAAGAACAATAACTCAAATTAAAAGCAAAGGCAGAACCAAAGGCAATAAATCAGTTACATAAATAGAATAGATTGGAATGAAAAATAATTAGGTGTAATAAGTTAAAGGTTATTGTATAAAATAAATGATTAAAAAAAACAACAAGTGAAACGAAATCTATAAAGATAATAAAACATCTACTAGACTTTTCCAAAGCTTTCGATTCCTTGGACCATTCTATCCTTTTTTCCAAACTAAAGTCATTATCCTTTTCCAACAGCTCTGTACTATGGTTCCAATCCTTCCTCTCCGACAGGTCCCAAGCGGTTTCTATGCCCAACCAACCCCTTTCCTATTTCCTCACTCTATCCTCAGGGCTCAAGCATCTCTCCTCTCTTTTTCAACTGTTACATCAACGATCTCCCTAAATCTGTTCACCACTGTTTCTACCATCTATATACTTCCAAATCTATTTATCCTTTCCTTTTTCTGAGGTATCATTTGCATTCGCCAGTATTCAGCAAGACCTAGATAGGATTAGTGCCTGGGCAAAGCTGAACAAACTGGAATTGAACGCAATGAAAACCCAGGCTATTGTTCTTGGTTCCAACTCCCTCCTTACAACTATCCCCACCCTCCCAACATTAATCCTAAATGGCCACCCCATCAGTTTCAACTCCTCTGTTAAAAACCTAGGCATTACCATGGACCAAAACCTTTCCTGGAAACCACATGTCACCCAAATATCCCGATGGTCAATTAGTTCCCTGAAATTATTCTTATTATTAATAAATAAATTAGTATCGAATACTCGATACAGACTTTGTAAATACTTTATCTTATACTATGCCATTCATTTATTTTATTTAACAATTCCGTTATTAACTATTATATTAATGTTATTTATTACTATTTTGTTAATATCTAACCTTTATTTTATTTTCGACAATTAGTTAAAATCCTGTGAAGTCTTGTACTTTTTATTTATTTTTTTCCTATTTCTATTTTTGTTATGTTTTGTCACTCTTGATTACTTCATGATTTATATTATTATGTAGCCTTTTGGCCAGATGAATATTATTTTTATTTGTTCTTTATTGTTATTCTAAAGGGACTTAGTCCCAGAATAAAGTTTGTTTTCTATTCTATTCTATAAAAAGCTAATCTCCGATATGGGTTAAAGAAAAGGTTAGTATTAATTATAAATAAACTGAAATAGTCAATAAATTAATTACAATTATATTTCATTCCCATCTTCTCTGTCTATATAACTTTTCTTTTCTCTGGTGTTGCACTGCAGTTGTTATGTTTTTTTAAACCTAATGGCCTTGAAGTTAGGCCAAAATATTTAAACATAACAAATACATTAGGCTGTCTGTGAACAATTCTTCTGCTACATCCCACACCATTTTCCACATTACTCAGGATATAAATGGTCAATAATTTCCTCGTTGAGGTAAATTCTGTAGAATTGAAGCAATGTCTATAACTTTTTTTCATTTATAATTAAATCATTTGAAGCACTGTTGAGAATCTAAAATTTCCCACAATTCTCCCCTATAGCATCCCCTACTTTTAGGAAACAAAAAAAAAGACTATACAAAAATGAAAAGACCAAACATTTTTTAAATATATTTGCCCACGTCTCAGACATATCCTTTCTTTTCACTGATCCCATATCCCAGTATTCTCGCAATTTGGGATACCACCACACTAGAGACGTAGAGTGTCCCGGTCCTGTACATATCTTTTCTTTTCAAATAAAAATATTTGGTCTTTTCATAATAATCTCTTAATAAAACACCAGCCCACGATAACATCCCAGCCGAGCTATTTAAGTATGGGGGTGATGCCCTTAGGAAAGCAGTACATGAACTTATCCTATCTGTTTGGCTGGACGAATCACTACCTGTATCCTGGCAGAAAACTAGCATCTGCCCTATCCATAAAAAGGCGATCACCTGGATTGTAATAATTACAGAGGGATCTCTCTCCTGCCTACAGTGTACAAGATCTTCTCGCTTGTCTTGTTTCAGCATCCTCTCCCATTCGCTGAGGCAGTAATCGGTGGCTACCAGTGTGGCTTCCGTCAGGGCAGATCTACAACGGACCAGATCTTCTCCCTCAGAATTATCCTTGAGAAAGAAAGAGAGTATTTATTGCCAACCCATCGCCTATTCATTGATTTTAAGGCGGCCTATGACAGTATTAAGAGGCGAAACCTATATTCTGCGATGCATGAAGTGAAGTTCCCTAAGAAACTAATCCACCTAGTCCGAATCACAATGAATACGGTGGAATGTAAAGTAAAAATCCAGGCTCGGATGGGACTTTCTATAAATAAAAGCAAAACCAAGTACATGGCCGCTGGCTTAATTGCTCCGCAGCCACAAATCTCTATTGGTGACTACACATTCGAGACGGTTCAACAATTTGTTTATCCGGGCTCCCAAGTAAATGCAGACAACAATGTGTCAGAAGAAATGTCTAGGAGGATCCCGGCTGCAAATAAATGTTACTTTGGCCTGTGGCGGTACCTAAGTAATCACTTAATATCAAGAAAAACAAAAGTGACTCTGTACAAGAAATTGATTCGTCCAGTCCTTACATACGGGTGGAAACGTGGAGCTTCTCCAAAACTGATGAAACTAAACTCCTCGTATTTGAAAGAAAAGTACTACGTCACATTTATGAACCAGTACGGACAGGTAACGATTGGAGGAGGCGGAGTAACGCAGAATTGACCGCCATACATAATGATACAGACATAGTCTGATTACTCAGGATTCAGCATCTAAAATGGGCAGGTCATGTGGCCAGGATGGATGTGAGTAACCCAACCAGCAAAATTATGATGATGCCTATAGGAAGGAAAAGAAGACTTGGAAGGCCCGGATTGCACTGGATGGATGGGGTCAATGCTGATGGTAGAGCTCTTCTTGGACTGGCTAACTGGACGACCGTTGCAAGAGAGAGGGACCAATGGGTGAAACTACTTGAGGAGGCCAAGACTCAGCGTTGAGTTGTAGCGCCGATGGAGAAGATTATAGGCAAACTATTAATTGCTTAATAATTTTAAAAGTATCTTACAAGTAACTGATTTATGTAAACCCAAGAAAAAAAATCAAGAATATATAAAAGAAATAGAATTAAAAATCTTTATAAATTCAACATTCATTTAAGTAAAATTGTAAACAATAATGATAATAAACATTGTGATATATAGGTAAAATTTAAAAGAAACTTACACAGACTCATTTTCAAAATTCATTTCTTGTTTATTAGGGTTGATTGTACCTGAAAAAGTAAAACAAGAGACATAAAAAAAAATAATAATTTGTTATGATCTTATATATACATATATCAAATCCATACCTGTCCAGACAATCAGGAGATGATATGGCTGAATTTATTATACGGTAAGGTGATGACAGCTCATGTATGAGGATGAAAATGTTTCTTTTTACATTCTTTCCTTCCGTTGTTAATAATGCCAAAGATTAATGAAAACTCTGGGCGTAATTGAAGTTACATGAAAATTAGAAGTCTCTAATTCAAAACATTTACAGTCTCTTCTTGATGTTGCTGGCCATGTTGATAATCGTTATAACAATTACACAGGTGTGCAAAAGAAACTTTTTTAAAAATTGCTTTGATTCTTCTTTTTTTGTTCTTCCCATCATATGGGAAGAACGAAAAAAGAAGGGGCTATGTCCGGTGATAAAGCCAGGAAATCAGTGGTCCTCCTGAGATCATCCAGGATCCCATAGAGCTTGGCCTCCAGCACCGTTGACTCAGGCCAAATCCGATTGCTTGCCTCTTTGAGTAATTTTCAGTTTTGCAGGATGTGTTCAGCTGTCTGGTCTTCACTGCACGCACGTGCACAGGGGGCTAGTTCCTATTTTGAGTTTCTCGAACAGGTGGGAGTTTAATCTATTATGGTTTGTTCGTAGTTTGAAGATTACAACTTGTTCCTTTCTATTGAGTTTGTGATTTGCATCCTTGTTCCATCTGGTATCTATAGCGGTTTTGATTATTGTTTTCACCTCTTTAAGTGTGAGTGGAGCACTGCTTTGTGGGAGGAGACCCCTAGCCTTAGCTAGTTTATCCGCTCTTTCATTCCCACTTATTCCTCAGTGAGCAGGGATCTATTGCAAAACTAGGATCTCGCAGGCTTTCCTTAGATTTCTAAGTTCCACCACGAGTCTGCCATAATTTTGTCCCCAGTTGGATTGCAAAGATCTAATAACTGAGGCAGCATCTGTTAGGAAGACAGACTATTTAGTTTTGATTTCGTTAACTAATCTTATGTAGTTTTTTGCACTGATTTAAAAAATTACATTATTTTTTTTTCAATCACGTAAAGTTGAAGCCTACAAAATAAAATTGAAGTTTTTGGAAAAATTCAAAAAACGGAAAATTTTTGATTTGTTTTTATCATTTTAACATGAAGTAAAAGCAAAAAAAAACTAATACCTAGCTAAAATGAGCATAAAAGTGATGCACATGTGTTGAAAAGTTATAAGTATTTGTTAAAACGTTTTCTTTTTCCATAAAAGCTTCTTTTGATACTTTTTTTTTTGTTTGTGAATTTTCCCTTTTTAACATCCAACAGTAGTCTGCCATCATGTTGACATTCCATCCACCTTGGTATCTGCGCTCCGTTTCTTTTATATCTTGATGGAAATCTTCTCCTTGTTCCTCACTTACAGCGCCAAGATTTTCTCGAAAGTAGTCCAGATGTGAGTGAAGGAAATGAATTTAAGGCACTCATGTTGCAGCCCAACATTTTGTAGTTTTGTAACAATTCAGCAACCAATGTTTTGTAGTTTGAGTCTTTTTTGTTTCCAAGAAAGCCTGTTACAACAAGTTTAAATGAATTCTAGGCATTTTTTTCTTCCATTTCCATTTTAGTGGCAGAGCTTTCATCTTCTCTTTAAAAGCTTAGACGGCCTAAGGTTTGTCTCGTCTTTGAAAAGTTTTCTGATGTCAGGACCGACAAAGACTCCCTCTTTCAGCTTAGCACCGGATATATCAGGAAACTGTTCACCAAGGTACTTGAAACACTCTCCTTCTTTGGGTAATGCTTTCACAACCTGTTTCATTAGCCCCAATTTGATATGAAGAAGTGGAAGTAAGATGTTTTTAGGATCCACTAATCTTTGTCTTTCAGCATTTTTAACTCCAGAAATAAGAGCCTTTCTGATTGGCCACGCCTGCTTGACAAAGTGTTGTTTCCTGTCACTGCTATCCTATTCACAGAGGAAACATGGAAACTTTGTGTAACCACTTTGTTGACCTAGTAACATGGAAATAACTTTCAAAACCCCACAAATAGTCCGTTTATGGTCAGAGTAGCTGAGCTTATTAAGAACAAACTCAAGATTTTCGTAGCATTCTTTCAAATTGACTGAGTGTCCAACAGCCACAGAAGCATGTCGGTTACTATTGTGAAGAAGTACAGCTTTTAAACTCCTTTTGGATGAATCGATGAAAAGCCTCCATTCCACAGGTTTGTACGTTATTTTGAACATTTCCATGATTCCAGGTACATTGTAGCAGAAAACTAGGTCACCCTCTTGTGTAAAAAAAGGGACCAATTCCTTTTCTCTAAATCGGTACCATGAAAATGAAACACCGGAGGCTAACATATGTCTTTCTTTAAGTCTAGACCCTAAAACTTCCGGTGAAATTTGTCACTTATCTAGGTGATAGAATTTTTTCTGTAATCGGCAAAAAAAATACTGTTAAGCCCACTAGTTAAATATGCTACAATTTTTTCATCGCAGAGCTGTTATTTCAATCTTCTATTTCAAAAATCCACCGAATGTACCTTTTCAAATACTCTGTAAGCAAAGAGAGTTGGAGTTAGAACATAAAGTTGAACCACAAACACTTTTAAAAATTAGACAAAATAAAAGTTGGATAATTCATTTACTATTCTTTTGATGCTGATTATTTTTAAATATTTTTATTTTGAAGAGAAAAGATTTGTCTTGGCTGGCATTCGAGCCGGGTCCTCCGGATTCGAATCCTGCCCAAGACTTTTTTCTACAAAATAAAAATATTTTAAAAAGTTAGATTGATTGCCAAAAAAGTTCAAGTGATTTCAAATGTCAGGTCCCAGCATTAACCATAACATTAACTAAAATTATCATAAATGAGGATGTGGAAATGATTGACTGAATATATTTTGAGAAATGTTCAAAGTGGTCGGGGAAGTACGGTCAATAAATTTTACACAAAATAAGTATAGCTTATTTGTGTAAATGTTTTGGCCTAAATCTTCATACATATTCAGAGCTGATAATAAAATAAAACAGAATAACAATATCAACAGTGCAAAGCCAAAGGAAATAAATGTATTTTATAAAAACGATGAAAATGAAATACAGTAAACAAAAAGTTAAATTGTGAAATAATTTAATTTTAGAATTATTTAATAAATAATTCACTATCAGTTTCGCATATTGTCATTTTGTGTTAAATCACAATAAGTTTTGACTTTTATTTGTTTCCTTATTAATATTCTTGAAAAAATAAAAATAATCATGAGTTTTGGTATGAAAAAAAAAAGAGTAATTATGGGAAATATGTATATTCCGAAAATCACATCATCAGAAAATGAGCGTTTAAACAAACCTTTCAAAGTATAGATGGTAATATAACCTAAACAGCATGTGTAAGTCAGTTCTTTAATCTATAGCAACCAGTAATAGTTACTATGTAGAATAAGAAATAAAATTACATTTATTTTCTAGAATATCAAAAAGGTAACGAACGAAAAGCAAAATCTTGTAACCTAACTCGAACTGACAACCTTCGGAACTGATACCAATAATTCAAAAATTATAATAAATAAGACAGGAGATGTACGTTTATTTGCTTTAGCACAAAAGTATACCTTAATATCAAGGGGTACTGAATTGTGAGAATAGATTCTGAAATAAAGGATTCATAAACCTCATATTTTCATAATTGGAAACTTAAGTAAATGCTCCACTTGCACAAGTAAGTGGTCATAATTTATGGTTATTCTCCAGGTTGTCCCTTCGAGTTGAGTCATAAATTATAACTTTTCCTTCTGTCCCGTTTTAATATTTTCCAAAAAATACAAGCTACCGTGTGCTTTAGTATGCAAAAGAGAATGTGATTATGGGAAATGCGTATACTTTGGTCATGATGAACTGAACTAGGTGAAATGAACGTTTCTACAAATATACATCATCCATACTTCGAAATGTTAGTTAAAACTTTTATTCCTTGATGAAATGATTACCAAAACCTACTCATTACACATAATTACATTCTCTTTTCCTTACGAAATCTCTCAGGATTAGTTTTATTTTCTATATCAAAAATTAAAAAATGAACAGTTACAACTTGAAACTCAACTCGAACTGGCGAATAGATGTCCTATCAATTTTTAAAGATCTGTTTCAATTACCCTATGATCCCAATGCAAGACAGTACAATTAACAGATAACCAAATTTTAAAAACATTCATAGTTACTGAATAAAATAGAATTCAAATATTATATCATTATTCATAAATGAAAAAATTCACCATATCTAAATGAAACAGTCCTGACATAGACATGTCTTCATTTAGATATGGGTTCTAAATTGGAAAATAAAATTCCTTCAAATTAACTTAAAACAATGTAAACCTATACCAAATCTTAATATAATCAACCTACCTAATATACAGATGAGTAAATATAAACGATTAATCAAGTAACAAAAAAAACTATGAAGTTAATCCTTACCTAATCAACCATGTTCTTGAGCAAATCTTTACGCGCTATAACTTGAATTGCAGCCTAAGCCATAGAGGTACAAACATGTTTTATTTTCCAAAGAGGTAAAGTCAATAAGGTTCATTCATTATGAAAATAGGCTTCTGAGTCTTGGTGCTATGAAATGTATTTTTAAATTTAGTGTCAAGGGTACTGGACTTTAAAATTTGATATCTCTACTGGGGCGTAAAAAAACATTTAGTCCAAAAATTTACTTCATCTCATCTATTCGTTAGACGTTTCGACCCAAAACATGGTCATTTTCAATAACGCAATCATCTCATCAGTCAACAATTACAAAAATACCCTTTTTTGGAAAAATAATCGTTCCATTTTCATTATTAAAAATATGCTGGATGTGTTCATTCCCATGGTTGACTGACTAAATTTTCAACTGGTCGCGCCCACCCTGACATACTCCCCCCCCCCACCCACAAAATCAAGACAACCCTGATACGATTCTTCCATTTCAACCATTTTACCGTAACCATTTTTCCTCCCTGACATCCCCCCCCCCAATCTACATGGTTAAGCCTGTAAGCTACATCGAAGGTTGAATATATGAATTGTTTTAGCTAACACTATAATAAAATATAAACATATTATTTTTTTAGTATATTAATATAAATTTATACAAATACTCCCAATTAAACTTTTTTCCACTCAGTTTATGTGTCATAGAGAATATTTTGTTTTGCTATTGTTTGATGCGCAACACTGGATTCATCCCGCGTAAAATGGGTTTTGGCGGGCTTCTAAGTAACCACATTGTGGTAGTGAGTGATTAGTGTAGTGTTTGTGAAAGTCGCTTTGGCTTTTTAGCCCCGGGGTTTTATTATGTGTTTAAATTAAGTTTTACATTTCGGTTTGCGGTAAAATGGTTGAAATGGAAGAATCGTATCAGGGTTGTCTTGATTTTGTTCTAAGCCCTCAAGTTGAACCCTCTGACAAAATGTATCCTGTTACCCCCGCAGAAAATTTTAGTAAATCCGAAAGTCGTCGGGGCCGACCAAAAGCAGCTATGATATCAAATCTCATTTTGGAAGGAAGTGTTTCAAAAAATGGTATTAGATGTGACATTTGTTCCAGAGTTTTCCCTAGGGACAAATCCCTTCAAGCCCACAGAAGAGTCCATACAGGTAACTTATTGTTTTATTCTTTTTAGAATCTAATTTATACCTATCCATGTTAATCTGGTTCAATAAAGATCATAGTTGTTATCGATAAGTAATTTGTTATGTCTCTATGTATACACTCGTACTCACCATATACCAGCACATATTGATTGTTTGTTTTTGTTTTTATCTTCTTTTAAATATAAGCTTTTACATCTTGATGTTCAATCATTAAATTTATTGGCTCAACCTCGAGATAAAAACTTTGATATATTTCTAAAAATGTTTTATAATTAATTGTCACCAATTACAATTGACTTAAATATTATGGTTTTGCATCACATTAATAGCTCTTTAAAACACAAGTATACTAAGTTACTCAAGTTTAATCGCATTTAATAACCTTTATTTAAAATTAAGCCTCATTTGCATAGCTGGATCTTTAAATGCTTTTAAACCCCAGGCCTTCAGCATAGCATCTCAGCACTCTACACTCTGAGCTATTCCGCTCTCCATTAATAAATTCAGTTCTTGTTTAAGTATCGGTTTATGCGTTTATTGTTAAATTCTAATTATTTAGATAGTTATAATTTTATTAATTGGTACCTCATTATATAGTACTCTTTCGACGATGGGGTACTGCATCCTTTTCTTTTTATTGTTTATGCACTAACTGTTTTTTTACATTTTTTTTTCTGCCATTACATATTTATTTATTTATCCAGGTGAAAGGCCTTATTCATGTGATTATCCTGGTTGTACTAGGAAATTTAAGCAAAGTGGACAATTGAAGACTCATCAAAGGTTACACACTGGAGAAAGACCATTTCTTTGTTCTGCCGAAGGGTAAGCTTTACTGTTTATTTTTAATGTGCCATTTTTCAATTTTAGCTGATTTAAATTTCTAAAATTTATAGAGAACTGTGTAAGGTTCCGTTTACTTATTTGTTAAATTGCCCTTCGATGCTATTTTAAAGGTACAAAGCATAATTTGTAATTGCAAAAAAGATTTATGGTTGGACCAGCCCTCAAATATTAGTCCAAATGCAATCAACACAATATGTGATCAAACATCACGATGCCTTGAAGGAAATATTAAGGGGGCTTCTTAACTTGTTTTTAATTTTAAATTTAAAAAACTTGGACTTTTACTTATCCTTGATACATAAACCACTCTTCAATAAAATTAAGTTCTATTTCGCATAATATTATGTATTCAATTATGAGATATAACTACACAATCACCTAGAATCTTTTTGTGAGATCATACATTTTAATTCCTTTTAGAATTTAGACTGTTGTTTATGGGGTTAAAAATTTCAATCAGGATCCGAAAATCCAAATTATTAAATTTTTACCTTGGCTACCTCCATCAATATCAACCGTTAATCTTGTTTAAAAATAAAAGTTTAAAGAGGAAGAATGTTGTAAAGGTATTAATTAATTCGTATCAGAGCATAAGATAATTGGTAAGACCCCCTGTTGATAATAATTCTGATTTATTAAGTAAAGCTGAATATTTTTCATTGCAATTGTTTTTGTTTCTGTACTTAGGTGCAACAGTAGATTCACCCATGCAAACAGACATTGTACTGCACACCCGAACGCAACACTTATTCGATGCGATGACTTTGCACTTCTTGATTCATCTGAGTCCAATCAGTCTGAAGAAGTTAAACAATGGCTTTTGAAGTAAGTTATTTTATTATCTTATTATGAATTGACTAATGGCAATTGGTTTTTGTTAGAAGTACTATTTATTGCTATTGATACTTATAGCTCATGCCTTTAAGCTGGAATTGAATCAAGTAATTTAATCAGATTTAATTTCAATGAGTTATTCATGTGTACTCGGTTGATTATGTTTTGCAGCAGATAATCCACTACCATTTTTTTAGGTTAAGACAATCCATCTATTCCATAGATTGTTGTTGGGTAGCATTGCTTATATGATCCATTGAGTCCCAGATTATACTTACTAGGATCCAAGGTCTTTTCTTTTATATACTTTTTTAAATTTTAGTAAAAAAATATATGAAAGTAGTTGGAAAGTATTCAAGTTTTAATGAATCGCTTTGATCTTCGGAACAATTTTCAGTTAGTTCATTATTTAATGACTTCAGTCATTTAAAATTATTAGATTAGAAATGGTTAATGAATTGGTATTTTGCTTTCAAGAAAGTAATTGTTTTACCAATGAGGAGTTCTGTGCTTGGTTAGTTGAAACTGTTCTATCCTGTTCATATTAAACCATGATTACAATTGTCTTATTTTTGCCATGTCGCTTTTTAAAAAATCAGTTAATAATAATGAAATTAAGCAAATATGGCTTGCATGCATGGATTTTTGGTGAATATAAATAACTTACTATATTCAGAGGAAAGGGAAAGGGTATACTATTAAAATAATTCAAAATAAATTAAATGTCATGCAATGCTCAATGTTTTGAGTACACATTTTTTTACATTTCTTTTTTTTCTTTAAAATTAAGTGTTGGATTAAATTTTGGATGACTAGTTGTTTATGATATTAAATTGAGAGACTGAGACATGGAGGCAATTAATTAATTTTATGAAAACTCATTTTGATGTTAAAAATAAAAAATAAATTATCTTTAACATTACAGTTATTTATGTATTTCTTTACCCATTGATTATTGAGCAATAAATGTTTGAATTGAGATTTTAAAAATTATTTGCTATGTATAAACTATCCATAACTGCACTCTCCTTGCCAGAACTTGTTATTGTGAACTAAGTTTTCTTACAATATCTCAATTCCGGTGAAAAAATATGTTTGAATCAATATTATTGAAATATTGAATAAAAGGTGAACAATGGTTATTCGTCTATTAGAAAATAAATGTTCTAGATTTGCCTTGGCTGGCATACAAAAACAGTTATAAAACTTATGAAGACAACTGATTGAATGATTAAACCAATTTTTTTTTTTTAACTCCATTAATTGGAGAAGTTCAACAGATCCATGAATTGAATGATTTTATTCTAGGGTATTGTAATTTATACAACCACAAAGTTGGAATTTAGCTCTAGTATGGAAAAAAGAATATAACTATGGGTAATGTGTAGATTTGGTAATCATTCATTAAGAAATTAACATCAACTAACATTTTGGAATACCGATGCTAAATGTTTGGTGAAACGTCCATTTCTGGAATATTTCCCATAATTACATCCTCTTGAATTGAATAATTTTATTCTAGGGTATTGTAATTTATACAACCACAAAGTTGGAATTTAGCTCTAGTATGGAAAAGAGAATCTAATTATGGGTAATGTGTAGATTTGGTAATCATTCATTAAGAAATAAACATCAACTAACATTTTGGAATACCGATGCTAAATGTTTGGTGAAACGTCCATTTCTGTAATATTTCCCATAATTACATCCTCTTTTCCATACTGAAGCTCATGGTAACTTGTTTTCTTGTAAAATATCAAAAGGGAAACAAATGAAAAGTTAAAACTTGACGTGACCCAACTCCAAGCGATCACCTCCGAATAATTATCAACATCTTAATTCAGTTATCGTTATTAGTATTATATTTTTGTTTTCTAAGTAACAGTTATGTATTTATTTCTTCCTCTCCCTACTTGAAACAAATATTTATTCGCATTTTAGATCGCCTGTTGAATAAGATAACTTGGTTATTAAAAGTGGAAATCACGTGGTCATGTTATTCTTTTATAGTTTAACTTTAATTGTAATTATATTTCTTAACAGTTGTTAATTTTAGTTATATCGAATTATTTGTTTTCATGAAAATAAATTTAAATTATTCGACCGAAATAAACTGCAAATACTGCTTTTTAATATCTACATTAGATATACTTCTTTGGATTTCTATGATAACGGGAGGGAGGTTGCAAGCATGGCGGGTTTTTGAAGTAGTGCGTCATTCATTCTTTACAGAAAATGAATTTATTTTTCGAAAAAGTTTTTTGATTCAATATTCTTAATTGAGATATTGAGTAGTATTAATTAATGTTTTTATTATTTTTTGTTACATTTTGACCGGCTTTTAAATCTTTTAACCATGGCTAACATGTTAAAGGATGTAACTATAGATGATAAAATGCCAAATGAACTTTTGTTGGACAAACATATAAAATTCGTTTTAGCTTATGGAGCTAATAAGGATGAATTTGAATATTGCACAACAGAACACTTGAGAATGTCTGGTATGTACTGGATTCTTACAACTCTATCAGTCACTAAAAAGTTGGATGAAGTTGACCAGAAGCAATTTATTGACTTTATACTCGAATGTACAGATGAGAAAACAGGTGGAATTGGTGCTTGTGTCGGTCATGACCCTCATATCTTATATACATTAAGTGCTGTTCAAATAGCTTGTATTTTAAGGTCATTAGACCAACTTCCGATAGAAAAGATAGTAAGTTTTGTGGCAAGTCTACAAAAGGAAGATGGCAGTTTTATGGGTGATAAATGGGGTGAAGTTGATACTAGATTTTCATTTTGTGCTATTGCTTGCTTATCTCTAATCGGTTGTTTGGATGCCATCAATATTGAAAAAGCAGTGGATTTTGTGTTAAGCTGTCAAAACTTCGATGGAGGTTTTGGTTCTCAACCAAATTCCGAAAGCCATGCGGGATTAATCTACTGCTGTGTTGGTGTTTTGTCTATTACTCAGAACCTCTACCGCATAGATGCTGATCAACTAGGTTGGTGGTTATGCGAGCGTCAACTGCCTTCAGGAGGGCTAAATGGAAGACCAGAAAAGTTACCTGATGTTTGTTATTCTTGGTGGGTGTTGTCTTCGTTAACAATGTTAGGAAGACTACATTGGATTGACAAACATCTTTTGAAGAAATATATCCTTGCTAGTCAGGATTTAGATGGAGGTTTTAGTGATCGGCCAGGAGATATGCCTGATCCGTTCCATACTCTTTTTGGAATTGCTGCTCTTTCTCTTTTAGGAGAATCTGATTTAATGAAAATTAATCCGACTTATTGTATGCCACAGTATATTATTGATGAACTTAACTTAGATCCAGAAATAATGCAGTCACAACCATAGCACTATTCCTGAATTTAGATTGTTTTAAATGCCTTCTACCAACAAATATTTTTCAATAAGTTTTGTGTACCATTAACGTTGTAGGTATAGCTTATCACTATTTGTATATCATAACTCATGATTACTTGGCAAACACTTGTTATATATTTTTTTTTTTTATTACTGTTTGCTCTGAGCAATGTATCAACTATTATGTTTTTGAATACTCACATGCTATGTATTTTTTCAAGACATATAGTAAACTTTTTACACCAATGTTAATTTTAGAAATACATTTATTAATTTATATTGTGTTTTATTTCATTCTTACTTAATTCTCCACATTTCTGTTATTTTATTCTCATTTTTTCACCCCTGTTTATTCATCTTCCGTGTACTGGTTAAGATTTTGGTATAATTTTTTTCTATTAAAATATTATTTTCACAAAATAACTAAAATTTAGATTTATCTAAAAAAACAAAACAAAAAAAAGTGTTATAAACTTGAAGAGTTGCACTATTAATTCGAATAAACTTCATCAGTAATATCAATTTTGCTTATGATAAAGTCTATTGATTTTCAACATTTTTGTATGTATATATTCCTTATTTAATCAACAAAAATACATTCTCCATACCTTTAGACATACTACTGATAAAGTGTATGTATTGCAATTTAAAAACAAAAGCAATAATTAATGAAAATTTAACAAAATTATACAGAAAACTAAACCAAACAGATAAATATAATTTAAAATAAATTCAGCAGAAAATTGGGTGCCGATGTCTGCTCAGTGACTGCTTTTTTTATAAATTTTAGTAAGTCTTATATGCAACCTTTATTTTTTCAAAATTTATTTAATTTTTGATAAAATTACTTTTATTGAATTCATGTATGTTTAAAAATGTTGGATTTGCCAATCTTCTTGGTGTTTACGTTTTTATATAGTATTAACTCGTATATCTACATAATACTGAATTTTAAGTAATGCTGATTCATATTATTCAACTGAGATATAATAAATTATTAAGTTAATTTTAAAATATAAATGTGGTAATTTGTTTGTTTAAAATGGGTAAGGATAATATTTAGAACCTCTATCAAATTTAAATGTGTTTTAATTGTTAATTAAATTCAATAACCTATTATGTGATAGTACAAAATAAAAAAAATGTAGCTATTTAGGCATGCCTAATGATGAGATGATAATTTGTTCAATAAATACTTAAATTGTTGTCGTAAATAAATACAAGTAAGATTTTTCTGTTGTCTGATTTTGATCATTGGTCATTACTATATTACTAAGTTCATAAAACAGTGTACTGTTTATAATCATTCATTTTTTTTTTATCAACATCAAATAATCTAATGAAACTTTCAAAAATAATTTAAATGGCAATGTCTCATTTTAATGATATATTTCTTTCTTTTTTTTTCTATAAAACAAAATTTCCAACACAATTAAATGTTTGGGTAAATATCATTTAATATATGTCAATTTGTTTTAATAATATAATTTTATTGTTATTTAAAATAGCATAAGTCTGGTTCAACGTATTACCTGTTATTGTTTTTTTGTCATATGTTTTTTGTATTCTCTAACTAGTAAATCTTATTATCAATATTGGTTTTATAGTTACAAGATTTTTTTTTTTAAAGGTATCGTGCTGAACGACGTGAGGCGAGATCTTCTGATAAAAAGAGGAATGATTCACCACGGAGAGATTTGACACCAACATTAAGCGACATGACTAATGTTGATAGGGAAAACAGGACCCCGGGGCAAACAACACGAAAGTCTCTTTTCGGTACCCCTGATTCTCCACGCAAACGAGAATTGCCCAAGAAAAGGTATGAGAAAAGTATCTGTTTGTTTAGCTATCAAAATTAAAATTATAAATTTAAAAAACTTTTTAAGTTGACGGTTATGCGACCAGGGTTATTCTGTATTTTGACTAGGTTTTCCTCCAAATCGAGGGAAGCCACTGTATTTAGGCACATGATAGTTTCCATGTCCCAAAGAATTGGAATTAGAATGCACTTTAATTAATTTATGTATTGTTCTAATTCCAATTCTTTGAAAATTTGATTTTTTTAAAAATAGTTATTAATTTTAATATGAAAAAAAGAGTGTAATTATAAGTAGTGTAATCATTTCATCAAGAACTAAGTGTTCCAACTGACATTTCTAAGTATAGATGATGATAATGTTTGCTTAATTTATTTTCTAGAATATTTTAAAAAACCTGACCTGGGTATTAAAAAGGCAACCTCCAGAACTAATTCCAACTTTTTTTTTAGTATATTAAGTTAAGTTATAGTAGATTTTTTTTTTTTAACATTTTGTTTGTTGTTAATTATTATTGTTATTATTATTCACAGATGGTTGAGGATAGCTAGTAAAGAGCAAGAAAGCCTCGCAAACTTGAGTAGACCTACTGTGCTAAGACACGCTGGTTGCTTGTCCCCACCACCTTCTGCTAACAACACTTTCCAGTTACTAAATTCCCCCACCTGGGCAACGTCGACTCCGATACGCAATTTTGGTCCTCCTACGCCTCCGCATTCGGTCGAGAGGCACATAAAGGTCGAAGAAGAAGGACAAGAGGTGCTTGCTGTTCCTCTTCCGAATGACAGCTTCAATTCCAGTTTTGATATTCACAGTCACATGGAATCCTTTAACGAGCAAGCTTTTAATATTGAATATTCTGCTTAGATTTTAAAACTGTTATGCTACTGCTGTTGTTAAAGGCTATTCATATTAGAGTCAAAATAAAATGACATTATTGTATTAAACTATCCTTTGAAGTTTTTAGGTAGCAGATTCTCAGAATTTTTATGTAGTCATTATTTTATTCTATTGTTACAGGTCTGCTTTGTATCTCCATTTATCGATGATCTTGTCTAATAGTTGTGATGTATTAGTAATTAATGGTATGGTGTTGAAAAAAAATGAGGTGGTTTTTGATTTATTTTTAATATCCACTTTTATTTGTATTTTTTTAAATCTTGGCTTCCTACATTCCTTAGCACAATGGTTCTACTTGAGCCACATTCTACCTTCTGACAAATGCCATAAATTATTGTAGTTTATTTTCATAACAATATATATATGTTGCAGTGCATACAGACTTTTTTGCTATTTGAATAAGAGATTTTTTACATCACTATTAGGTGCTTAATTTGTTTTTTTTTAATGGTTGATGGCTTACTGGTATTTTTAATTTTTATCAACTAAATTGTATGTTTGAAAAGTTAAAATAATCAATGTTTCTTTTTTTTTCTTTGTATTATTATAGGAGATGATTTGTAATTTTAATTAACATTATTTTTAATGTTATTTTAATTAAAAGTAATAAGAATTTAATTTAATATTAAAAGTGCACATTAAAACAACTCTTACTTTTTTAGTATTTCTCTTAATGTTTCTTACTTTAATTATAGGGAAGGAAATGGTCTGAGTGGGGGTTAGTGAAAGAATTTCTTAAATAGAGTTTAACTAAGTAATCCAGTAACTAAAGTTTTGTATCTGGTTTACTCCAATAGTATTATTTATATACTTAGCTTTATTTATTTTTATTCTCTACAATTTTTTATATGTTATTTTAATTTATTTGTATCTTGTCATCCAGCTCCGAAGAATATCTGTATATCTAAGAATCTCTGTGGTTGCCATGGATACATTCAGTGTGGAATGTATATTTTAGGAATATGATAATCTGTTATTAACTATTTACATGAAACAGTTAACCAGTTAATGATTTTGAACAAATATCGGTCGGCTTACTCTAACGCACCAACCCGAGTGCTGCTCGCAAATTTCGACATGTTCCTATAGCATACGACAGGCGCTACTTGTCATTTGTACCGTTTTCTGCACACAGTTTCTTTTCTTATAGTTTATAAAACTTTTTACAATTTTCCGTAGGTGTTTTTTGAAATAATAAATGAATGATTATAATTATATATATTATAATGAAATAAAATGAAAAATTCATTTTTACTCATATTCATATGATATGTTAATTTCTATTTATTTTTATTAGAAAGAATTGAAATAATAAAATGATTTTTTTTTAAATACAAAATAAAAAAACCTGATGTTTTTGGTTACATTTTTGTGGGGGAAAAACCTGAGCGTCAAGGGGTTAAACCCTATTTGTGAAATTCTTTCACTTACCTCCATCCAGACCATCCCCCCCCCCCCCCCATTAGGACAACTAATATTATTTAAGATGTATTTACATTATACTGTAATATTGAGAACGTAATATATTATTATTTGCTTTATAATTTGTATGTATTAATTTTAAATTTAATATCAGTGACATAATAAGAACAATAAGTTTAATATATCTTTATAATACTAATTTATATTAACCAGAAGATCGATTTGAGAATACTTTTGAAAAAGAGAGATTAAGTACAAAATACCCTTGTATAAAATGTAATTTTAAGTACAAAACATTTGTTTATTATATATTCCTATGTTTGTTACTAATGTTTGGTATGATATGTAACTAAGATTTCAATTTTGTAGCATTACTCTGGCATCAAAATTAAATTATTTGTAATGTTATTCTAAATTTATTTATCATTGTTGATGGATCATTGTAATGTTAAACTGTTGTTCCTTTTTTTTAACTTTATTTTATTGTATTTTTGTATGGTAAAATTCGACATTGTATAAAATAAAAGAATGCTTTAGCTTCTGCAGATGAAGGCTATAGCGACAACCAAAGATGCCTGATTGAAAAAAGAAAGAAAAATGATATTATAGTTGTTATTGTATGAGTATTTCATTTTGTTTGTTTTTGTAACTGTGATAGAACAAAGAATCTCGAGTAATCATCACAGTTTATTTGATGTGGTCAAATATTGTTATCCAAATCTCCATGATTTGGAAAGTCTTGAGATATACGCCTATTTGGAATAAATAGGTATTAAAGTATTTTTATGGGTTCTAGTCCCAAGTTTCGTTTTAAGAACTAATGTACAAATTGTATAGAATTTAAAAAAAAAGTATATGTGAGATTAAAAGATTTATCGTTGTATATTAATAAATTAATTACGAATGCGCTTTATTTACTGTCTAACATTGTATATTTTTTATTGATTGTATTTGTGAAACTAAGCACAATAAAACATTAATGCACAATGATTTTATTGAAATCACCCAATTTATTTTGATTGATATAAAAATGTATGTATCAGAATATATTAGCATTACTGAAATAAGTTAAATGGTGAAATATTTATTCATTTCAAATATGAATCAGGGTAACTCAAAAGAGTTACTGAGCTCTATAATCTGGGTTCGAAACTGACCATGGCCGATCAATTATTTTGTTGATTATTGGTCATCAAATTTGCAGTGAAGAAGATTAAAAGCTTGAGTAGAATTTTGGATTCCATTCTCCCCTTCTTTACTTGGGTTCATGGCTATGGGAGAATTGTATACCGATAACCCTTAGTCAGAAACGACTTAACTTGACCATCTGGTATTTAAAGGTTTTCACCTCTTTCTAATCAAGGGCAAGATTCAGAGACCGAGTGAATCAAGAGGTAACACCGAAACACCATAAAATGAATACTGATTGACCCAGGAGAGAATTGAATCCGTACAAATATTGAACCTGCACTTGCCCCAACATCCTTGACTGTCACATTGCCTTTATATCCACTTTTAAATTTAAACCTGATCTATTTATTACTGAAGTATATAAACTTAATAGTCCTGATAGACACATGTCTTCATTTAGATATGGATTCTAAATTTGAAAATAAAGCTCATTCAAATAAAAGAAAAATATTGTAAACCTATAAGAATTCCTAACATCAAGGTGAGTAAATATAAACGATTAATCAAGTAACAAATAAAATAGAACTTAATCCTTACTTATTTCAACAATGTTAAAACTTTGGACTTAACTCAACCTGTGGAACTGATACCGAACTTACTTTATGTTTATGAATAACCATTTATTATCTATTTTTACTTTTTTTATAAATAATTATTTTTAAAGTCAACTTTTCTCTTTTTTTATGACATTTTATTTTTAATTGTCTTTCAATTATTAATTAATTGTATTTAATTATTAGGTTATATGCATTTTAATTTACTATTTAACTTTTTTTATTTAATCCAATCACTGAAGCATATGTTCTTCAGTTTAAAGCAAAAACCTCATTGTGTTTTAAAGTTAAGCGACAAGAGTTAAGTTGGGTCCTGAATCTTTAGTTTCTATTTTTAGGGACTTGAAAAAAAGAACATTTAAAAAAAAAAAATTACTGAGGTATTATTATATTATTATTGGAAGACTTCCCAAGGACAGATTATTCACAAGGAAGAAAATACAAAATGTAATATTTATTTACTGCGTTTCATTTCAGGAAAAAACTTGGTAAACAAATTACAGCAAACAGCTCAAGCATAATTAAAATATGTGTATTATATTTATACTGCGCGGTGATAACACATTTTTTAAAAATTATTGTTGTTAGCTCAGTTTACTATGAAAAAAAGGTTTAAAATGATAGGTATCCTGTAATACGTTTTCCAGACTCATTTCCTTTAGACGTTTTCAAGATCAGGGTCAAGATTTGACCTGCCAAAATTTAGCTGCAGAGACAACTGTCACTTTATGGTCCTGTTGCTAATCGGACGGTGCTACAGTGAGAGTCCTAAATTTTGGCTATCCAGGTATAATGAGAAGGGATCTTGAACGAATACCTGACGCCGCAAAAGCTAAGGACCGCCCTTTTACGCCCCCTTCGAAGAGCGGCATAAGGAGGTAGTTTTTTCTCCCTTAAAAAACGCTAAGAACTCCTGCCTGGCTCCGAACCCGCGACCTAGGGCATAAAACCATTTCTAAATATTTTTTAAAGGTTAAAGATTTGTACAGCATAAAGGGTACAAGAAATAGGAGTATAAGAAGAATCCGATTGCCCATCCTCAAGTTCCTTAAGTTAGATCACAATGTAAATCCAGAAACCTTATCATGCCATATTGTTTATCTGCGTAAAATTTCAAGCTCCAAAATGATATATTTTCGGAAAGCCCTAACCCGAAAAAAAACTTAGTCATACGTCAGCATAAAATAGTCTAAAGCATTTACCGTTCTGAATATTTAATACAGATAATTTTCCTTGATAGGACAAAACGACATATAATTAAGTAATAGATATATTTCTTAAAATACATAAAAAATAAAACAATACTTTTATAAAATAAAATAAATATATTATTGAATGATTACATTCTGTATTAGCAGTGCAAATATATAACAGTTAGGATTGTTGGTAGAAGTAAAGTTCTGATAATCATTTTTCTGTACAATTTAATATTTAAAATTTGTGTTTGCTTCTTAAGATCTCTCATTCAGTTCATTTTTCATGCTAAATCTGTCAGAAATTTTAATTCTGCCTTTCAGTAAGTTATTTATTTTACTTTAGGTTGTTTTATTGGCATGCCTTATTATCGTTTAGAGTGTTTATCTCTTAGCGTGTCAAAAAACGTTTTATTTTTGTTTAATATATGCATCATTAAAGTTCCGATTCTAGGAAGGAATCAAAACCAGTTTAGATTGTTTTTCAACATACCTTTTTCCTCTGGGGGACTATTTCTGATTTTATAATTACAGATAATCTTATTATAGTTTTGTTTTAGTACGCATTATAAAGTATTATGCCATTATTATTGCCCGACCATCAATGTTTTTGCATAAACTTATATATGTGTGACATCAATGATAAATATATTCAATAGATCTATTTATTCTACGGTGATGAATTTAAAGACAAATTTATTTAGAGAGGTCAAAACATCATATCCATGACATAATGGAACAAAATCTTATCTAAAAACAACCTGCATTGGTTAATCCGAAGAGACCTATACTCTTACACGAAACGCCAGACAGTGAAGAAACTAAACTAACCGGGATATAAGTCCTCCCAAACTCACCTTATTCGCCAGACTTATCTCCGACAGATTTCCATCTTTTCAGAAATTTGGACAGGTTCCTTAAGGATGAGTTTAAAAAAAATGATTCTCAAGTAAAAAAACGCCTTTTTGAGACTTTATACCATCACAAAACACTGAATTTTTCAATTCTGGAATTGAAAATTCGATAACACGTTGGGAAAAATTTATATAAAGTGATGGTAATTATTTTGAATAAAAATGTTTTGTTTTACTAAATAACCTTCCCTTTGAAAACGGTCATTTCGTATGAAACGACCCAATATTTCAGGAATAACAATTTGTAAATATGAAACTTGTTTCTTGAGTGGATTATCAACCTCTTTCACTTCCTAGAACGGGTGACTAACACTCCTGAGTAACCGGAGGAGTTTCGATATGACGTCACTTCGATTTACCAAGAATCGATTCTTGTCGGGTATAATACATCGAATGAGGAACGCAGAGCTCAGTCCAGGCTTAGGGCGCTACTTGTTAAGAGGTGTGTCGTAGTTTATTATTATTTTAATTTTAATTTTGGATTATGCTATGCATTCTATATTAGTTACATAGAAAGTATAATATTTATTGATAAAATTCATACTAATTTTATGTTAATAATATTTTTAAATCGTCTGGTTAAAATTATATATATATATTTTTTTTTCTTTCAATTTCTTAGATTCAGTAAAAAATTGTTAAACCATTATATTTTTTAATAGTTTAAATCCAGGCAAAATAGATAAATACCTATAAATAAATACATATTAGTTTATATCAATATACTAAGATTTCTAAACAGTAAATTAAAAAAAAACAAATATATTAATATAAATATTATATATTTATTTAATGTATGTAGAGGAAATAACGATTGTTTTTTTTCGCTATTTCCTAAAGTGTTAAAATAAAATCTTTATTGTTTGCATACATTCTTTCAGAATTTTCTTTTAACTCGTTGCTAAAATCCTTTTATATGTTTAGTTTAATGTTGCAAGCAGTTATAAAGTGTGCAAATCATTGTTATTACTTTATTATTAAAAGTTTCTGAAAACTCATATTGTTTTTTCTTAAAATAACGTAGGACAAGAGACACTCAAATAGGATCTATTAATTTTTTAATTACTTATATTGTACATAATCTATATTTATTTGCACTTATAGGTTTTTAAATAATTATATTTATATATATTTTTTAGTAGTATAGCATGAACAATATAGAATATATTGTGATAGGATGTAATTAGTTCGGGGTGCAGTCAAGAAAACACAGCAAAATAATTCGACAGTCTGAATTCACTTATTTTGCTGTGTTTTCTTGGCTGCACCCCCAACTAATTACATCCTATTATAATATCTACCAGTCAACGAATTTCTTTCCTACAAGAATATATTGTGGTAGGTGTTGGTGGTGTTGCAGTACTTTCTTACGAAACTTTATCTAAATAAATGATTTTAAACACGCGATAGATATTCCATAATTTAATATTTATAGTAATAAGAATTTTATTGTTCAAACTTTAATTTAATTTTGTTTAAAATCAATACAGACCCTTACTCAAACTGATAAATTGAATATAATAAGATAAGAGACGGGTTCAGAATCAGGGGTTATCAGCGTTGTTGCCTGCGTTATTTTGTATTTTTCTAAAAATGTTTTATATTAATCATTGTTTTATAATATTTATTGATAAAATTCAAACTAATTTTATCTTAATAATATTTTAAAGTCAACTTGTTAAAATTATACATATAAGTTTTTTCCTTCGGTTTTGTTCACTCTTGGAGGTTTGCAAAATGGTTTAGGGTATTGACTCGTTGTTTGTTTTTTAAATTATGAACAATAACAAACCCTAGTTCAAGGTCTGTTTTCCAAACACTGATGTCAGTCTGCAACCAATTTGAATTATTTATTTTTTTGTGCTATAGAGAAAATATTTTTCATAATATTGATATTTTTTTGGCGATTGTGGTGTTTATCATGGTATCATTAGTCAGGAATTAATAAATAAAAAAAATGATGACCATTTTTTTCACGATTCATTTGTGCTGTGGAGAAAAGAAATCTTTTACATATGTCATTTAATTTATTATTATTAATTTATGAATTTAATTTTTGAACTGTTTTAAATAGTCATTAATAATTGTGAATTTGATCAATTCTTGGTAAAACTTCTCGTGTTGATACGATGTTTAATTAGTACGACAGTGATATTAGTTTCATTCTGCGATGACGACAGTCCGAATCCATTAAATACAATTTCGTGCTAAAAAAAACTTCATGTATCCTTACGTAGTAGACTCAGTTTTCATTAGTGAGTCACTTTGGTTTAGTGATGCATATTACTAATGTGTCGCTTAGTTACATTACATTAGAAGAAACAGTTCGAATACGACACCAATTCGTATGATTTCAAAGCAAATACTACATCATGATTCCTTCTTCATATTTTATCATTTGCATATTTTTATCAAATTCGTTTGAACTTAACTTTTTTCCCCAAGTTTTAGCACTATTTACCGACATTTTAGGATTTTGTCAATACAACTGTGCTGAAGATGTCTACGTAGCTCAGAAAGAATCCTTAGCCTTTTTTATTTGGGCTTCTTAAATTAATTTTAATTAGGTAAAAATATTAAATGAGATGGAAGAGGGTTGAAGTTATAAAGTCAGTTAAATATGAAAATGAGATTATTTTTTTTAGTAGCAAGATTAGTCAATTAATGATTTTTGTTATTTAAAAAAACTTTTTTTTTTTACATTTCAATGTTTCTCAGGGTAAAGGTAATTGTGCAAATTTTGCCAGACTATATTTCGAACCAAAACAAATAATTAATTATAATAACAATAAAAAGGTAATCGCTAAGAAAAGTCGAAATTGGTAGTTTCAGTGAGTAAAACCTTTACAAGTACTTATATATATCAAAATTTCGATAATATGTTCTATTGGTTTTAGTTATCTAGAACGTTATTGTCAGTTCTGCATATTGTTAGACGAATATTGACTGAAATCAATTAAAATACTTCTTCGAAAGATAATGCAGTAATTATTTTCAAATATTTGGCACTATTTAATATTTAAAGCGATTAAAATAAGGCCTGATCTTAACTGAAAAGGATCCGTTGGATTTTTTTAATTTCTTCAAAAAGTAGAATTCGAAATCTGTAATTTAATTGAAACAGAATTGATTTGAATAATCTCCTAGATTAAGAATTTTCTTGTCCGCTTCGAGATTTGAGATATAAATGCAGAGATAAGATATAGTTAAAGATAATAAATTTTAGATTAAAATAAATAATAATTTTTTAAGGAAGGATATTTTTATGAAAAGCGCATAAGCTTGAACATGTAACTCCAAATAATTGAAGACAACTTCACCAGACACATACTTTTTACATAAAAATTGAATTAAATCGTTCTTAAATAGGTGAAAACAAAAATAAAAATCATTGAATTATTTCCTATTTTAGTGATTAGTTTCTTCATGACGTTAACTAGAGTATCACCTACCGTTTCGGTAAGTTGGTGAAAGGTCCTATATCAAAATATTTGAAAAATAATAAATTCAAAAATGATGTGAAAATTACAGAATCAACCAAAATCTAGATGAGTTGTGCCTTTTTTTTTTTAATTGCCTTTTCTTTGATTCTCAAAAAGTTTTTTCTGGTAGTTACATATATAACGCAGTAGGAAAAATCCCAAACGGATTTTCAAAAATCCCCTAATGTCTCTAAAAAACTAACAAATCAGCGTTTCTCCAATTAAATTATCATCAGGACATACACCAAGAGAAAAATCACAGTTCATATTTGTTTTTTGACAAAGGCAGATCCAGGATTTTTTTGGGAGGGAGGCACAACGGGCTGATGGGAAAAAAAATCAACAATAACTTAGAAATAAACTTGTGGTATTTGTATAAACTTTTCAAAGGTTTATTAAAATATCAAAACAACAGTTTCACTCATGTTCTTTCTGTTATTTTATTCATATATTTTAACAACTATTAGGAGCGTAGTGGCTCATTGGTAGAGCACTGAGTTGCCGTGCCGGAAATCCTGGTTCAAAACTCACTATTTAGTCTGTTTGCTGCGGGAGATGGATCATCGAGGATCTAGGACCCCCCCTTGCCTTCACCCAGCCTCTATAGAATATTATAAAAATAGTATACCCAAAATAAGGGGGGGAAATCTGGCGGTTGGGCGTGACCTAGGACAAGTCACCTCCTTGCAGAACCGTTGTCCATGAAACAGTACAGTCTCTACCATATACTGAACCCCAAACCCTTCAGAACATATTTATTGATTTATTGATGTAAGAAACTGATGAGTTGTAGTGGTACAAGTTTTTTTTAAACAAGTATGATCATGTGATCTGCCTATAAGTATGTGCTGTTTAATGGATTCTCCACAGTACACAAAAAACCGTCTGGGGGGGCACGGAGAAAACTGTTGAAACTGTTGAAGTAAGGTTGCTGTCCCTATTTGACGAGTCTATTTGACAGTTGGCGTGAGATGTGCAACACTTTATCTTTTTAATGTGATTTTTACTTCGGTGTATGCTCAGATGATGCCTGAATTGGCGGAACGTTGACTGATTATTTTTTTTTCAAGTGTTTTATAGACTCAAGGCTTTGCTTTTTGGGATTTTTCCTTTTGGATTATAATTAATAATTTATGACTTTTTTTCAGTTGTCGCTCATTTTTAGAAATATAATAATATAATGACGCGTTATTTTAACAAATTATAATAGCCCGTATAGAGAATATTACATAATTATTTATATTTTTCAAAGTTGATGCTTTCTCCAAACGGTAGAAGTGAAAGCTAATTTATAAATAGTTTTAACATGCGGGTTTCCTGCTTTCCCATTGTTCATGTTTCTTATTTTTCGATAATGAACATTTATAATACACCGTTAAAAAAAAAAACCCTCTAAATTTGTGTTTTACTTTTCAAGATATGTAATTAAAATACAAAAATAAATAAAATAAGGTAATTATGCCGCTGGTTGTAGCTTCCAGTTGATTCACAAGACTGGAAGCTACATTTTTATTAGTTACCATTTCATCAAGAAATAAAAGTTTCAACTAACATTTCGATGTATAGGCGATATATGTTTGTTGAAACGTTCATTTCTAGATGAAATGATTACCGAAGTATACACAGTTCTTATGATTACATTCTCTTTTCCATACTCTGCTCATGATAACTTGTATTTTTTTTAAATATTAAAAGGGAAACGAATGAAAAGTTGAAACTTGTGACTCAACTCGAAGCGACAAACTGTGGAATAATTACCCCTGAAATATTACTTGAATATTAGCTCCGACTCCGTTGAAGTGAGGACCTTAACAAGCAGGAAGTTAAACTCTAAACGAACTGATTCACCTCTTCCTGTGTTAGCTTCTTATCTCTGTGCCTTCTGAATCATATATTATGTGTTTATTACAGTTTATGGCCGTTTATTATTGGTCATTTTTAATTGACTCAGACGCTTGGAGATACGCATCAAGTATACATTGTACTTTTCTAGTTGTTACCGTCTCTAACGACCGTGCAACGGAATGATTTCTAATTATACGCCAACTACAGTCAGGGACATCGCCAGGAGAAAGGGGTTGTCCGTTTTAAAATGATACAAGAATATTAAAAAAATTACAATAACCAAAACAAAAATAAAGAAATATATAAATTAAATAAACAAGCGTTTAAAGTACCGAGAAAGAATATTAAAATTAACAATAGTAAAACCTAGTGAAAGTAAATCTATGCCCTTCCTTGAGCGCCCCTGCTGTTCCAAGACTTCGTCCTTGGTTACCGGGAAGGAATGTAGATGGGTTTTTTTTTCTCTAAGAAATTATTTAAAAACTCTTTTCAGCTTTTGAATGGTGGGCCAGTTTTTTGTTGTCGTCATGCCTCTACGCATCGTCTTTAAAACTTTGTTTTTAACCTTTGAATGCTTCTTTAAATAATCGTTATATATTTTATTCATTGTTTAATAGTTCCTAATAGGTTTTGTTTAGTATTATTATTTTGTAGTTTTAATGAAACCATGAAGCCTATGCAAAGTACTATGAGAGCGTGCATTTGTCTCACTTCTTTGCATTTCTCCCATACTTCTTTCATTCTTTTCCCTCCTTGTTTTAGTCTTCTTCTTTGATTTCTCCTCTTGGTCTCCTTCCCTCTTATGAATTTTGAATCTGCAGATTACCTGTTTTTGGATATCCCCAAGGTGATTCCGACCACTTGGGGATCTTTTTGGCTTCGCCAATCCATTTCATTGTTTCTGTTATAGATTGATTATTTTTTTCATAAAATTCGACAATATTTTTGGTTAGTCTGCATAGCTCATCCTTTTGGTGTGTTCATGAATTCTTAAACCACGTTTACTAAGATGGTTGTGAATATTACAGTATTGTTTAATTATGAACCAGTACTGTTCATTCACCAATTTCGGTCCTAAACTCACCCTTGTGGACTGAATTATTCTTTACATTTTTTGGGCTTACTATGCTTACTTTTTTAGTACTGGGTTATTCTTAACTTTTTATGGACTGAATTATCTATTTCCTCTTTAGTACTTAATTGACATTAAAATATTTTTAAGAATAAATTATTCTTAACTTCTTTTTGGACTGACTTAACATTACCCTTTTTTGGACTGAATTGCCTTTAACTTATTTTCGACTGGCTTATCCTTATCGTTTATTGGGCTGAATTGACATCACACTTTTTGTACTGAATTATACTTAACTTTTTTTTTGGACTGACTTAACCTAACTCTTTTTTTTTTTTTTGGACTGAATTATCCTCAACAGATTTTTGGACTAAATTATCCTCACTCTTTTGGGAGTTAATTAAGCGTGCATTTTTTTTTTACTGTCTATACACTTATTTTTTGGACTGATTTATCCTTATCGTTTACTGGAGTGAACTAACATCACAACTTTTTGGACTAAATTATCATCAGCCTATTGGGAATGAATTATTTTTACCTTTTTTTGACTGACTATAAACTTACTTTTTTGGTCTGAATTATTCTTATCTTATTTTTGGACTAACTTAACATCACCCTTTTTTGAACTGAATTATCGTTTCATGCTGATCGATACTATTTTCTGCTCAGTACATTAGTATTATAATTGTATTATTTATTAAAAATGAATACACGTGTTTACGATCATTTCTGTATGCTGTTGCAGATTCAAGCAAACAATGAGGACTACACACTGCTTCCTCCTGGCCGCTGCGATGGTAGCCGCTGCTTCGGCCCACACCTACCACCTCGGCAACTGCCCTGTCGTCGAGCCTATGTCTGGCTTCCAGATGTCGAGGGTAATTATATAGTAATAAAATGGTGTCACACATAACTCCCCCCCCCCCCATAAACATTCTAGAACAGTAGTTCCCAATCTTTTTTGTTCCACGCCCTCCCCCTGTTCAAATGAAAACCTCTTAAGCCCCCCTTGAACAATAAATTGTATGAGCCTATGAAAAAAACAAGTAATACATTAAAAACAAAACATTTAGTTTTACTGTCACAATATACAGCATTATAAGTTTCAATTTAAGAGAAAAAGAGCTAAAATGTTTTAAGAATTTTTCATTTTCAACTGCCTGGCGCCCTCCCCCCTGACTTGTATTACGCCTCCCAGGTTAGGATTCACTGTTCTAGAATTCACAGGGACGCCAATAGTTTTCTGGAATATCTTGGAGTTCCAAACTACTCCCTGTGACCATGATTACATGAGCATATCCACATGATTACTATTCATGGTTGTAATAATAAAATTTTATATTAGCAATACTAAATTAGAAAAAACAAGGCAAATCGACTCTGAATATTCGATGCCTATATCCCAAACTATCAAATTGAAAGATATTCCAAGCAATGCTCCTTTTCTTGAATAGAAGTGGCTAATAATTTCACAACCCTGAAAACATTTCCTCTTGTTTTAATTTTTAGGATTTAACTGTATGATTATTATGTATTATTATTAATGAGTATCATAAAGTATTACACATTTTTAAGATGAGTGACCCATTTTTATTCCATTCACGATTCTAAAGTAAATTAAAAAATAATTGTTGGGGGGCGCTGAAGTCCACATCTATCTACGTGTCTAGTTCTACGTGCGCCTAACAGAATAGACGTATATGTTTTCCTATGAATAGTTATTTCACTACACACAAATAAACATTTTTCGATACGAATCATTTATTGAAGTTTTCCAGTACTGTATAAAACAGATTACTGTATGATTATCTTTTTTAAATCTTTACGAACTTGCATTAACTAATCATTAATGCCAGCTGATGATCAGAGGAATAATTTGAAATTTAAATACTCTAAAAATTAATAAGACATGGTACAACAAAATTGTTTATCTGATTAACTCTTCTTAATACAATAAAATCTGTACCACTCCACCCCAAGAAGGATCATGGGTTCAGTACATGGTACAGACTGCAGAGTTTTGAGGACTACGGGTGGGCAGGGAGGTGATTGAACCGAGATCTTGCCAGTTTTCCTCCACTTAGGAGTATCCACTTTACAATGCCTGGGTGAGCCCCAGAGGGATCTTCAGATACCACATGGCCCATATATGGCTGTTAAGAGATTAAATAATTTAGCTGTTTTGGGTTCGTACCCGAGGTCATCAGCACAGCAACTCTACGCATTACACACTGAACTATCCTCCTCCCTTTATTGCTGCAAAAGATGAATTGATTACACTTCGCCGAGAGTTTCAGGGTTTTATTTATATTTTCTGTCAGTAGATTTCAATTAGTTTTTTTTTTAAAGTTATTTATTGAAATTTACAACTGTAAAATAGAATATATCCAGTAAATATAATAAAAGATGAATAATTACACGAGATAAAGGCAAGTAAGGAAACTACCCAATGGTAGTACTCAAATAGCAAGTTCAACTTAGTAGATCACGAGGCCTCTTCTTTTCAGACGCCTCGGAGGATTATCAAGAATTAAAGAGGTTGCTATGTAATTAATAAAATAAAATTACCATAATTTATTTTTGTTTTAACTGCTGTGCCTGAAAATAACAACGTATGCATTAGTCGTACACATATTATGTTATTCGTCAACTATTTAGTGGCTAATAAATATTCTATCTTTTGGGTTAAAACACATTTTAATTGTTTATGCAACGAAGATATTCTATGCATGAAATGGTTTATACAAATTAGATAATTTGTTTTCTTTTTTTTTTGTAATTTTATTAATTAATGTTCATTCCTTAATTTGGCTTTGATATTTAATGTTATTCAAACATCTTATAATCTCGCTTGTAAAGGCCATTTTTGGTGATTATAGGTTAATCTTTATACGCCATTTAATAATTATTAGTAAGAATGTTAATTACAAAAACATTGGCGCTTCCGATAAAACTATCTTGAGAAATGACGAAGTGACCTATGCACTTAAGAAAAAAAATGAATACATTCTCAGCTATTAACGTCACAATTGAGTATTTATGCGCGTTCGGTAAACATGGAATAATGTATTCTTTATATGCAAAATATTGGAAAATTTTGAAATTTTATAAGGCTTTTCACGCTACAGACATGTTAAACTTGTTCTTTTTTGAATTTGGAGGGATCAAGAAATTAGAGTGTGAGATACTAAGGGCAACAAGTGATTTTTTTTTTCAATGGCAAAGTCAATTACCGTGTGTGATAATTATGTATATAAAACAATTTTCAAAAACTATACCGCTAAATATCCAAGGTACATACAATAAGCCATATTATGACACAGTATGAGCGATTAAAAAACAAAACAAAAAAAAAACTGTTCCGCGACAACCCATGGTCTCGGGATCAGTACATGGTAGAGACTTCTGTTTCTAGGACAATAGTTTCCGGGGAAGGGATTTGTTCGATATCAGGTTTTCTGACTAAAGAGGGCGCACACTTTATGCAGGCTGGGTTAGCCCAAAGAGGGTCCCATAGGATCCATCCCTGGCTGTTAATAGTTCAAATAATTTATCTGTCACCACCGGGTTCTAACCCGGGACCTTCACCATTACAACTTAGTACTCTACCACAGAGCTACAACGCTCCACTTATCAAAATGTAATATAAACCTTTTTAATGCCATACCAACCTTTTTATAAACCATTTCCACAAAATTATTTAATTGATACACGTAACTTTTGGCATATGTGATTGATATTGGATGAAGGTTTGAAAGAAATTAGTATTTTTCTTAGAACACTAAATATTATACCTGTGCGGAAATTTTTAACCACCGCTGGATAAACTTTCTGATGCTTCAAAACGAACGGTATGGTGTATTAATAAAGCCGGCATGTTATAAAAAGACCTCAATTTCTATCATTATATTGAGCCCAATATGCTTCTTGCTCACGTTTTTTTTAAGCGAATAATTAAATATTTTAAGCTCTGTTTCAGCGATGATGCCGTCACAGATCGATTAGGGAAGTTGTAGAGCAAGGCTAGTGCCTGCTCACCTTGGGACCCCTTCCAGGCGACTTTCATCGCATAGTGATGAATCAGGCGATGAAGATATACACAACCGTTCCGTGTGGTTAGGAATCTGCTCTGTAGTTGTAAACAATTTAAGCATTTTCAGGACTAATATTTTGTATACTGTACGTAAATAGCGGCGAAAAAACATCGAATATAAAATTTCGATCGAAAATATTAAAACCTCCTGCACAAGGAAATTTAATAGCCTAACATTTCATATTATCCAAGCAAATACTATCATCACTTTGTGCTTATATAAGGGTCAGTGTGTAGGTTGAATTGTCAAATTCATTTTTAATTATTATTTTCCACGTTCCAGGCTTTTGTCTAAGATCCCAATTAATTACAAAACAATCATATATATATATATATATATATATATCAATTATAAGATCTATTTGGACTTTGGGGCTCCACTAAGCCATCGAATTCCTCTCTTATCCAATTCTTGCAATACAAAATCCTTCGTTATTCTCAATGCTCCATACTTGTTTACGAATAAAATCATCCGTAATGTTCCATTTGTTGCTTATTTTGCACGAACCTGAAATTAATTGTTTGTTCATTTAACGTCACTTGATGCTACTGTGGATAATCGGACTATACTACATTGGGAGTTTTAAATTTTGCCTATCGAGGTTTAATTAGGATAGGGATGTTTAATGAGTACCTAACGTGGTACAGGCTCGGGATTCCCGTTTAACGTCCCTTCCGAAGGACGGGATAACCAAGAATTTATTACTCCCTTTCAAATATCCTAGGGCCACCTGCTGGGCGGCTACGAACCCGCGATCTTGAGCTTAGTCATTGATCAATTGTTTCATTACAAAAACAAAAATTGTTTCGTGACCTCTTCGAATTCCGATAATCCTTCCAGGCCTATGAAAAAACGATGGCGTGGTGTTCTAAGATGACTCTGTTGTTTGAGTACTACCGGTGGTTAGTTTTTCTACTTGCCTTTATCTCATGTCATGACTCATCATTCATCCATTTACTTATGGCATAAGTATAATAAAGCCGTAATTTTTAATAAACAAATTTCAAATAAAGTATTGCTTTTATCGAACCATTAAAATTTTGTGAGCATAAGTTAAAACTGTTATTCTGTAAAAAAAATCTGCATTAGTTCAAATAGGATTTATAGAAATTGTAATTTTTTGGTTCTGTTCGTTCCACTTCCTGTTCAGAATCATTTGGGGCTCAAGAACACACAAATCCACGAGATTAATATACTTTTTTACATTACCACCTTTTCAGAAAGACTGTTTCTCCTTTCAATAAATAGCGGACGATTTAATTTTCACATTTAATGCGTTATGAACATAATAGTTAGTAACAACTGCACATGCCTTAAAAAATGAAAGTATCGGATGACTAGCCATGTACGTGGGCTAGAGTTAATTTGTTTACGCAATCTTGCTTTATTTCTACGCCAATCGTCCTAATGTCAGGGTTGCCACCTACAAGCTTAATCTGCTCTGAGCGTTTCGTATGCATTTCGCAAGAACCATCAACAATCCTCAAATAGTTTTATAGATGCTACATCCTTTTAAATTTAAGCACGCTAAACATAATTATATATCGTATCAGCATTTCAAAAACGACGTTAAATCAGCTGAGGCCATCCTACAGAAACAAAAATTAAGGTGGTTCGGACATCTTAGGATGGAACCCGCCAGGAAGACTTGAGATACACGGAAGGACAAAGGCCCAGAGGAAGGCCTCGTATCTCCTGGAAGGACAGCTTTCAGGAAAAGAGGAATGGACTGGAACCGAAGAAGAGAGCTGGTTTAAGAAAGAGATACTTGGTCCAGATTCTATAAAGAGGATCCTCACACCGCACAGCAGTGGAAGAGGGAAAGATTATGGCGACGATAAGCACTTAAACAATATAATTATCTCTCTCTGTCAGCCTAAATCAAGCTCCTGATCTCGTTATAGTTCAATCCAAAGCATGCGCAGAGGATATATTTTCTCCTACCCCCCCAAAATTTATGTAAAAATATTTATACATAAATAAAAAGAAATGAGATCCGCTTTTTAAATAATGTTTCTGCAATAAAATAACTGATATAGCAATCGACTAATTGAAATAGCCATGTGTTAATTCTTATTAATATCTAATAGAAACTTATGATAATACAGATTAGATGGTTTCACATCAAATCCTCTCTTCTGTCACTCCAATAAAATCTTTGCACATTTCTGAGTACAGTGATTATCACATATATAAACGGAGATTTAATTGGGCCTCAATATGATTTTATTCGAACCTGAAAATAAATTAATAACAAATTTTATTTTGAAAGGATGTAAACTGGATTGAATCTATCTAATAATTCCTTCACTGAATGAAAACCTATCTCCAGTCATTTGTGCAATATAACTTCATTATATGGAAACATTTCGACTATATGTCATTTTCCATCCATCTAAGAACTTAATACAAACTATTAACAAAAGGACTATGGAGGACAATGGACCTCCAAGAAAAAAATTTAGTAAAGGACAATTAATAATAAAAAGAGAAATGTTGACTTGTAACTCTTTTTCAAGAGGATAAAGATTAAGTTCTTAGATGGATGGAAAATGACATATAGTCGAAACGTTTCCATATAATAAAGTTATATTGCACAAATGACTGGAGATAGGTTTTCATTCAGTGAAAGAATTATTAACAAATTTTAATGATTCAGTAAGGCACCTTCTAGTAGTTTGATATTTTTTTATCAATGATGTCTACATAATATTATTAGTTCTTGTTTTTCAAAGGAACTCTTTTTTTTATTAGAGATTCCGGGTTAGTTATCTTATGCTGTGGAATGAGATGATAAGGGCATCTGAATGCATATAAGGAAGTATTCATCAACAATAACCCCATTATAGTTATAGGAGGATAACAAATCAATTGTTTATCAATAGACTCTTGTGACACTATCATAGGAAATAATCAATAACATAAATGAGTCTTTTCACAAGGCAACAAATGTCTTTTACTTTATTTCACAATACTATGTAATGTTGATTTTTAATAATTGTTAAGTTTTGAGTTTTCATTCATTTGAAATAAATGATTCATTTGTACTTTATAGATTGATAATTCAATTTTGGGAGGGGCTGAAGTTCCCTAATATGTATCTTCCAGGGTCCTAAAAGCTATGATATATTTTGAAATGACTTAAAAGTAATTTTTATGCTCATGAGGTTTTTCATATATTTAGAATATGACAAGAAAAATAATTTCAGTTTTATTTTAATGTTTTAAAAAATTTAGTTTGCCTGCCTCATAAAGCTGATAAAATGCCAAATTACAAAATATCCCTATTTTCAACAATATTTGGACTTCAGACAGTCCATAAGTCCCCTACATGTTCCAATTTTTTATATTATGTATTGGATATATCCAGAGTATTATTTACGATGATAGTTTATGATACTTATTCTTTGTTTTTTTAAATTTCACATAATTATTTTTACTATCCATCACCTATACGAAATATGCTTTATCTGCAAAATTAGAGTAAATCTAGAATTAAGTATATATTGTTTAATTAAAAGTTTATTATGGTATTGATGGATGGGAACCCTTACAGTTATTTTGTGAGAATAATATAAATATTAAAGCCTGATCTCAAAGCTAAAGTATTGAGTCCCAGAAAACATAGTTTATTAGAAATATATATTTTTATAAAATCAAGCATCATTAGAACTAATGCATATATCAGCAAATACTTTGTAAGTTACTGTATTCTGTGCAATGGAGCAAATGTGTTTTACTTCAAGGGTTTTTTAGTTTGCATTTGATAACTGTCAATTTGGTTAAAGACAGCTTAAATACCTGTAGAACAGATAGTACTTAACAATTAGAAAGCACAGTTACTATTGACCATACACACTCATTATGCAGGTGAAGCAGTTATGCCCTGGTTTGTATAAGAAAATGGGAAATTAAATCCCTAATTTTTTATTTGGAAGATTTTATTAGTGAATTAAGTAATAAATTATCACGCAAATAATAATAATTAATTTATTTGTTATTTTTGGAAAAGCTAGTTCAATTTTTGATTTCTATATAAATATGCATTTAAAATATAATAAAAATTTTCCAAACTTCTTGTTACATTGAAATTTGTTTCCCTTTACATAATGCGTATTTTCATATAGATTATTTTTTTGTTTCCAGTTTTTGGGTTTATGGTACGCCATCCAGAAGACTTCAACCGGTAGCCGATGCTTGACTTACAACTTTACTCTTGGTGAAGAACCAGGTGAATACAACCTGGCGCAGGTGTCTGAACACCCAGTCTTGGGCGTTGCATCAGTCGACAACAAATACCACTACACAGGGCATTTGAAAGCTAATTCCGATGTACCAGCCAAAATGACAGTGAAATTTCCTTTAAGTAAGTGTTATTTTAATTGATATAAGTTATTACCTATGTAATTCAGTCAATAATGATGAAAGATTTCACTGGTTTACATAAATGACATATAGTCGAAACGTATCCACATAATAAAGTTATATGGCAAAAATGACTGGAAATAGGTTTCATTGAGTGAATGAATTATTAGATAAATTATTTTTTTAAGGATTCCAACTTCACTAAAAATAAATATTAAACTTTGATTTGAATGAGTAATAATTAAACCATAACTAAGATTAGGTATAGTGCTATCATCCCATCAATGTCTCATCTAATGCTCTTGTGCCTAGTAGTCCAGTAAATATTGACCCATATTATTAGTATTTTTTTATTGTCTACTTTATTCACTGATTTAAATGTTATAAATTTTATAACAGTAATATTTAGCAATATAAGGTATTATTATTTCATATTTATTACCTTTTTAGTAATTTCTATCAAATAATTGGTTCAGATTCCATGAAGAGCACAAGTGATTCAATACAGGGCAGGAAGGGGCGATAACCTCTCCTAGCTTTTGAAATTTTTTTTCTGACTCATGATAAATGATCCATAAAATAAAATATAGAAGTAAAATTGATTGGCTTTCAAATGAAATGGCTACAAAATAAGATAATCATCATTCATAAGAACCACTGGTATATAAGAAAATTTTGTTTGGACTCGCTGTGCTTAAGGATTATTTTTTATTCATTGACACAATATTGATAATCATAAAAATGATCAAATGATATTAATATTTTACAATGTCTCTTAAGTGGATATTTCAAGAAATGTTTCGAATTTTTAAACAATATATATATAAAATAATTGAGCAGTTAACTTGCTAGATTGTTTAAATAAAAAATTATTGTAGGTGTTGCTGGAACATCAAGTTTCACAGTATTCATGACGGATTATGAAACGTACGCTGGCATTTACACCTGCCAAAAACTGCCTGCTGCTAACAGAAGGTCAGCAACCATCCTTTCGAGGACAAAGACACTTGACAAGATGGTGATTGATAAGGTAAGAATGTTTAAATTATATTAAAATAATTTATACTTCAGTTAGCAATGGATTTTTGTTAGATGATTATGAGAAACTAAATCAGTATGTCAAATAACATAAGACATACATACTTAATCAACAATCTTATAGTATTATTTAATTTTAGTCTATGAATTGAAGTTATCGAAGCCTATTCCCATTTAAATTATCTCATCTTAATTTATAAAGTTATGACATTGGTTTGATTTTCAAAGATACCCATTTAATTTCTAATTTCTTAGATTCGCTCCCGCCTGTCTAATTTCGGCGTCAATCCATATGACCTCAGCATTATCGACCATGCTAAATGCCCAGCCGAAACCAACTTTAATTTCAACATCGACAAAGAAACCTTCTCCCCACAGAGCATTGCTGGCGTCGTAAGGAAAGCCGGTGAGAAACTGGGAGATGGTGTTGAATACGCCGCTGAGGGCGTGGGAAAAGTTTACAACCACATTAAGAAAGATGGCGAAGAAGAAGACGGAATGCCATAAAAGTCTGAATAATTATTCCAAAGATAAATGACTGCCTCATTTTAGTTGTTAAGTTGCTTATTTATAAATAAATGTTTGTTTTTTTTTATAATGATTGTTTTAATATTCCTTTTATACTTAGCAATCAACAATATTTTTAACAACTAGCTCATTTTTGTTTTATTTTAAGCATTCATTTTTTTTGCCTTTTTTGAAAATTAATTATTAATAATAATTCGACAGATTTTATCAACATGCTGATAACTTTTAAGTAAGTCTGATCTAAAATGACCCCTTAATTCCATCTAACAATTAGTTGTTAGATAGAATTCAGAACTTCTACATTGCTTGGGTAAACTAAAGGCAAGATTACACACAAGCTTATAGGCAACCTAATTGGGTTCCAAAGCCAAAAGGGGCCAGCTTTATTTAAATTTTGAACTGTTTTACTGGATTTTACACAAACTAAATTTAACACTTCAAGTTATAAAAATCATTCATTTTTGGTGATCACTTCTAATTTGAGCCCTTCCCTCTCTACTATTGAATAGGGACATAGTTTCCAAAAAAAAAAAAAAGTTATAGCAAATTCTGATTCACCATTGATATGATTTGTTAATGAAATGGTGAAGGAATCTTAAATTTATTTGGAATGTTATATTACACTGAATTAACCAAAGATTATTCTTATAAGTTCAATAAAGTTAGAATTTAATTTAAAGTCAAACTCGCCATCCATTCTAGGAAACAGGGAAAACAAATCTCAATATATAAAATACATGTATATTATTGAACATTTCCATTTAAAAAATATCAAAGCTAAAACTGCTATAATATGGATCCTGACTCATTTATTTTATACGTACATACGTAAAGGCCTTGTTTTTAAATGTGATTTTGTCAAAAATAAAAAAGATGGTTACTGTTATATTTTTATTTAGTTTGCCTTTCCCTGTTATTTTATGTTGCAATTCCTGTGTTTAAAAAAAATATATTGCAAATCAAACTCTTTTGCTTACCTTACAAAAATCAAAATCAGATTATTTTTTAAAAATTGATAATTTTTTTATCAAATCTAAAATTTTTAGACAAAACCATTTTTGGAAACATGGCACTTCATTTATAGAAAAAATAAACATAGAGGCACTGAGAAGATATGTTACTGTAAAACTCTGTTTATAAAAAATATATCACATAAGTGAGTCAACAATTTTATATATGGAAGATAAGAAACAATTAACAAAATCTTTGATAAAATATAAAATAAATTAAAACCATTAATGTATAAAATATATATTTTTTAAGTTTTAATAATAAATTTAACAAAAACATATGCTAAAATAAAAAACTATAGTAATATATTTTTAATAAAAAATAATCACAATGAGTAACCAATACAAAATATTTGTTTAAAAACAAATAAAAGGCCTTCCTATAGTATTACTCTGTATTGAGAATAAAAAATAAAAAATTTGAAGTAAAAAGATTAATTAATTGAATTAAAACTTAGGCCTTCATATTTACTTTAGCCCTCAAGAAAGGATTAGATTTTGTATAAATCAGTGCTCTTCAACTTTTGTTATCCAAAAAATAAAAAAATAATGCGAGGGTATGCCTAAACACACACCTTTGCTAGGCATTAGAGATGCTACAAAGTCAGACCAATATGTTCTAGTGCTGGTTAGAATAAAATAAAATAAAAAATGTAAATGATTGAAACCAAAGGAAGAAAATTTGAAATTAACAATTATGGAATATAACTTTATACCAAATTTATTGGTATGTTCAAAAACTAAATCAATACAATACAAGACAAGGTAAGTTTGAAATGACCATTTAGTTAAAAACAAAAAAAAATCTAGAATTATCATTTTCAAATAACCCCTCTTCAGATGTAATCATATAATTTATTCAATATTTTAACTTGCTCTTAACACTGGAATATATGAATAGGGCTGTTTAATCTCTCTACTGCCTAGCATAGGAGCACACTCTCACAATGTCTTTCAGTTTACATGATTTTTCTCGAATCCAGAATCAGCTTATGAAACTATGGACAATTTTTTTATCTACCAGTCCACGGCACATAGTCAAAACATACTGGTATACACAATTCTGAAATAAGCTCTTCTTAGCATAATACTGTGTCATTCATGACCGAAAAAAATAAAGACAGAGTTAGGTAAAGGCATTAGTTTTAAAATAAATTTAATCCTAAAATGCATTTTTTAAAAATAGAGAAATGATTTATGTCACTTCCCACAGAATGAGGTGCACTGTGGTACACAGCTGTCTAAATAGCTTTTCAAAATGAGTTAAGCTTAAAACAATGATATGATAATTTTTATATTGATCAAGTAAACAACAGATTCAATTATTAATTCATAATAATTTACTTAGCGTGTGGAGAGGATGAAACCGACAAGAATTCCAAGAAGGATGCCATAAGGAATAGCGAATGATGGCATAAGATTGAGAGAGGTGCCTCTCCTCAGGAGGCTCAACAATGTGGAGGGTGACCTGAAGGCGATAGGTATAAACCCCTGGAAGCGCCTTGCGGAGGACAGAGACGAATAGAGGAAGACATTAGCAGAGGTCATGGTTCTTCAAGGACTGTACAGCCCGGCAATGAATGAACAAATGAATAATTTACTTAACCTTAACTTAGCTCGTGTACAATAGAAGAAAATGTTGGTCAGGGACAGTCACTTCAAATATGAAATAATATCTTTGTTTTCTTACAGGCATCGGTAAGTAAAATCAGCCACACTTTCAAAACATCCAAGTATTCAAAGACTGTATTTAGACTATCAATAAGAGAAATGCTGTTTCTGGTTTTTATTTACACCATCTTATATTTTTCTGTCCTGATGCCTGAATGGCAAAACATTAGTTGGTAAGTTGTCAATAGGTAATCATGGATGAAAACCTAAAAAAAAAAAACCCGTGAACGTGTCTGGGGTTCAGTACATGGTAGAGATTGTACTGTTTCATGGATAACGGTTCTGCAAGGAGGTGACTTGTCCTAGGTCACGCTCAACCGTTTCCCCCCCTTATTTTGGGTACCCCATTTTATAGAGGCTGGGTGGGCCCCAGGAGGGTCCTCTTTCCGCATCTCCGGCTGCAAACAGACTAAATAAAAGTCATGGACTGCAGCGGCATGATTATAAGCAAATGGGAGAAAGTCTGCAAGTAGAGTTCTGAAAAATCTAGCCCCCCCTTTCTCTCTTTCGTTTAGTAGGTACCTAATTCATCTGAGAAATATCTAGGAACTGATACACATCAAAGAATTCATAGCTTCTGAACAAATGATGCGAAGATAAAGAATTCCAACGAAAGAACACCAAAGCATGAATGACTTCCAGAAAATATTTACTTGGCTGGTGGCGGTAATTGGAAGCCACACCGGCAACTGACACTGAAACTAACACATTAACCAACACTGCAACTGAAATATTCTTCTAGAAAATTATATAAAAAGCCTGAAAAGGTATAGTCTGTGGCTTTGTCGATCTGAAATAAAGCTAACAGTAAATACTAGGGGGGTCATTCCCGGACCCCATCCACGTTTTTTGGAAAACATTAATCCAAAGTGATTTATTTTGTGCATAAAATTCGTTAGGACTTTACTCTTCCTGTTACAAATAGTCTAAGTATAAATGCCCTAGACCCTAGTGAGCAGAACTTTGTTTTTGACTTAGGGAAGGTCAAAAATATGAGCTGTGGGATAAAAAAATAAATTAAAAAACCATGCTGTTACCTAACTATGTCCTAATTTATAACAAAACAATAAAACTATAAATAAATTAATATTTAATAGGATAATAATTAAATCATATAGCAGATTTAATCTCTAAAATCTTAAATAATAGTAATATTACAAAATAAAGAGGCTTATAGGACTAAGAAAATTTAATTTATGTATAAATGCAAAGTTATACAATTTTAAAAATTAATTAGTGCATAAATATATTTATTTTTTTAAACTAAGTGATAAAAATATTAATATATTAAATAAAATAGTCTATTGTAATGCATCCAAATGACAGAAAATTGTATGTGTTCAAAAAATTAAAATAAACAATGCTACATTACTGTTTAATGACACCAAGGTTTAAGCTAAGTAATGAAGGTGTAAGTGAGAGACAAAAGAAAAAAGAAAAAATTAATAAATAAAAAAACCAAGAGCATTTCCCATCTTTAACAAATCTTCTATTTCCTCTTAAATTTTGTTTTTCCTAGTAGCCATAAACCCTAGATAGTTAAAGCTTTTTGATATGTAGGGACACCCGTGGTGTAGTAGCATAACAACCATCTATGCCCAAGGTCATGGATTTGGAGCTAAGATATTTTAATGGGAGTCAAAAATAAATCCTTGGTTATGCCATCTTTTGGAAGAGATGCTAAGTAGGGGGGGGGGGAAGGGGGGCTGTGCCTGTGTGAAGTCAGGTACTCGTTATACCTGGATAGGCAAAATTTAGGACTTCCTCTATAGCATCGTACGATTAGCCATAGGAGCATAAAGTAATGTTAAACAAAACAAACTTGATATGTTTAGACTTATTCCCTTCTACACCTTTATCACCACCATTTCTGCCACTAATTGTATATTGGTCTTATTTGAATTTACTTCTACCCTAACTCCATTACCAGCTTTCATTTGTTTTAATTTATAGTTTCCACAACTTGACAAGTTCATGCTTAAAAATAAAATTAATATATGTTAATAATAAATTTAAAAACAACCTGAGAACATAATTTATTTAATACATTTTTAGTCATAATTTAAAATTTAAATATTTTAAAAATTGTCAATATAGTTTCCAAATAGGAATCCTAGCTAAGATAATTAAAAATCAATTGCGAAGAAATAAAATTTCTAATTAATGCCCTTTTTTAAGGAAGACTTTTAATGACTTAAAATAAATTAAATCCATTAATAGTTAAGCCACAAAGCAATAAATTGTCATCATCCCACAAGACCTAACATTTATATGATTTGGTTTTATATTTTGGTCATTGATTGAAATTAAGCTCTACCGAGAATAACTCATCCAAATCTAAAGAACTACTGTTCAATGTTAGGAACTATGTGCTCGATCAAATAACCTGATGAAATAATCTAGGAAGAATATTTTTATCAATTTATAACGTAGAACAGTCACTTAATATTTTTAATACAGTGCTAAGCTAAAAAAAAATAATACTAGCATAAAAATATCTTATGATAATACTTAATGATATATTTTCTTTTCAAATAATACGTTAATAAGATAATACTTTAAGATTCGCAAAGAAATTTTCAAGTAAATAGTACCATAAATAAACAAAACAAATCTTATCACTAATCATACATACATACTTTTGCATCATTTGGAAGACAATACTTTATTTCCATAAAAATACTTTTAAGATCTGCTTTAAGAATTGACTTACGACTAAGCATTTCAATGTAAATAGCAAATATCTATAAATAAATAATTATCTTAATATTAAAATATTCATTTTCTAAAAATAAACATATATTACATTAAAAATAGCAAGAAAGAAATATCAAAACTATCACATCAATGGACCTGAAATACTTACCTATAAACTATTCTAGGTGGTAACTCTAAACTATTTGGCCTGTGATAAATATAAAGAAAAATAAAAAAAATTACTGATTTAGATGAATTATTCTTTTTTGTAATTCAGTTTTCTTTCTGGGATAAGACACTGTCAGAATGGGATTTGTTAATATTTGGCTGTAACAAAAAAACATGTTATCAATTTACATAATTGCTTACACATTTATTGATTTATTAAATAAAGCAATACATACTATAATATTAAGAAATTATTGATGATCGTGCATGATAGAAAGCATGGGAAAATGTTATTAAGAAAAAAATTATTTTATTTATTGTCATGTTTGGAAAATAACATGCACTAATATGTATTGGATTCTAATGAAAAACATTTTTTCCCCACTTATATGAACTTTCTGCAAATAACTATTCTACAATAAGTATTCATTATAAAAGAATATTTTTTCTTTTTCATAAATTGTGTTTTGAGTAGAATTAAACAACTGTATATTATTTATAATTATTTAATTTTCGAAAGAAAAAAATCTGAATAAGCTCTAAATACAAAAAATACTCTGATTTTTAAGTTTACCCTATTAATTATTTAAAATTATTACTTATTTATTTTGATAACAAAATATTCGAATCAGGCTCATCCCTAACAAAAAGATGGGAACTAAGTACTTCTACCTTTTAGGGATGTATTACATACTATATACCTAACATACTAACTTTATCTGGAGGTACGGTGAGAAAACTGTCGGACTGAACAGTAGGCATAGTACCTTGCGCTTCACTCTCAATAATTCTGATACCAAGCTCTTTTAAGATCAGACTCATTTTATCAGGGTATTCACCGTGACCTAAAAATAATTTAACAAAACAATGAAACTACATATTAATTATTACTGCCTTTTATAGTTTAATATAAATAAGAACTAGAATTTATATTATTTAATAAATATGAAGAAATAGTTCGGAAGTGTGGTCACAACTTATTATTTATTGTGTCTTGATTTTTTGGCTTAGTTTTTAGTAGATCCAAGTGGCAACTTTACGTTCCTGTGTTCCAATAATGGGATGATAGTTCAGCCAAAATATCGGCACTCAATAATTAATAAGTTTAAGTTATTAGGGTGCATATTTGTCATTGACCTCCTCCCCTCTAATCCAACAATTTCTTCATTATTGTTACATTTACAGCCAAACATTTTTACATCTATTATTTAATACCGACCTGAAACTAAATGGGAGAGGTCGATATTGATCAGCTTTGGATTGTTGGATTCAACCGGTTGTAGACCAGCAACAGTGTGCATTGACAGAGTTCTATACAGGAATCTCAGGAGCCAATCAGTCCTGCAAAATAATATAGTTCCAATAATAAGTAGGAAACAAGATATAAATTCTCTCTTAAATTGACACGGTCAATATTTTTAATCCATTCAGCAGGTGTTTCTTCTGGTTTCGACCGTCTAGCCAAATTTTTCACCGTTCCAAAAGTTCAAAGTTCCACTGGCCATACTGCAAGCTTCCTCAGGGCTTGATCTCAGACTAAACAAGTAAACAGTCTCAGATCAAGCCCTGAGGAAGCTTACAGTATGGCCAGCGAAACGTCGGTAAAGAATTTGACTACACGGTCGATACCAGAAGAAACACCTGCTGAAAGGATTAAAGATATAAATTCCTTTTGCATTATTAAATTATAAGATGAACCTACTTGCAATAGCCATTTACTATCTTTCCTGCAACAATTTTTGAAATTTTGTCCCATCTCCTCTTTCGGCCAGTGCAGGGAGCACCAATCAAATAAGCATCTAAAATAAGACCATAGCAGTTCTCTCGTTCTGACATTTCCTATAGTGCAGATTAATCACTATCTTTTAATGATATTTTAGAATTAAAAAAAATATATAGTAATTAAAAGCTAAAAGCTATTTCTGCCTAAATCATAAGCTTATAGGTTATTTAATTAATACCACTTATTGTATTCAGGAGGCCTTGACTCTACATGAGTTGTAGCACCACGGATGATGATGACTTAATGTATTAACAAAACATCAGAACTTTTATTTTTACATCTACTGCTTAAGTTTTGTATTTATTGAATTATTATATACATGTATAAATTTGTATATCAATTAATTAAATACTACAGCAGAAAAACAAGGCGACTCGATTTTTTCCCCCAAAACTGGTAATAGTGGTTTCTGACTGATTTTTCAAAGGTGATTAAAAATCTGTACAAACGTCTCAGAATGGCTGATGGGATATGTTAACACATAGGAAAAACAAGTTCTTCTGAACGATATTGCGGAAGAACGAGGTTACATGGCTTCCCCGAGTAGAGCTAAGAGCGACACAAAGATCCTCTACATTGTCAAATTGGCAGGACCAGCAATCTCCATGGATTTTAATGAAAATAATGATGAAAATGATACTAGTAGATTTTGAGATTAATTTAGCTCCCCCCAAAATTCAGAAAAAAGTGAGTTACTATTATGAAATAAAAAAGCACTAAAGATATTTGAACATTATATTAAATTGATAAGAATTACAACACTTGAACATAAACATTAAGTAAAGGTTATAAGTATGTACATTAGTCTAACAACTGCTGGAATCTTCTGGCCAGGGGTGGTTGCCATGGATACTCCCCATGCTGACTGTATTAGGAATATGACAGTTACCTCATTTTCGCCTGTAGTCTTCAATTGTTAATAATGATGCTATGAGAAAGTATTCTCTGGGTCATTTTGATAACATTTATATTTTGGCATTATTTTGTCCATCAGCACTATTGGCATCATTGATGAAATGACTTATGTTGATAGGCAAGTTGTCATGAAAAGTACCCCATGTGCTTATGGGAAAATATCTTATGTGGCATCTGACATACTGTTCCAGAAATATTTAAGTAAAAAAAAAAGAAAGAAAATATGGTTCACTGTTTATACAAAGAAATTAGCATTTGGAAGTAAAGTTATTAAGAAATGTAAAAAAATTGAAATGTCTATTTCAAAAACAAGATTAAGTTTAATAAAAACTGTAAATAAAACATTTATTCTTTTTCAGAAATTTACATTTATGTACACATTCATTTTCCATAATTCTAAATAAATTAATAATATGAATAGATACTTACCCGTAGGCAGTAATATATCACTCGGGCTCCTAGAGAATAACCAATCAGAGTGACAGGTCTGCGCCCATGCTCTCTATTCAATAAAACATCTGCGAGGTGCTTGCCGACCTAAATGTAGAGTAAAACTTATTATTATAAAAACCTATTATTTATGGATCACATTAGTCAAGTCAGATATGGAAAAACTATAGACAAGTTTTCCCATAGTACCTCATCAGTAACATTATTACAAGTACTAAGTGAACAGAGGGTAAAGTATACACCATACATCCTAGACTCACAACAGGGATCCCTACTCTCCTACCCTTACTCTCAAGTTTTATTGAAGTAACTTAGACTAGCACTTAAAAAATGTCAAGGAAAAATGTATATTACAAAGTATTTTGTAGAACAGCTTTCGAAGGTTCAACTCAAAAATAAAAATAAAGATCTGGTTTTGGATAATAACAGACACATCTGAACAACAGAGGTTAGAAGATCCAACATAATCAAGAGATTGGAATTTATACATCTACAACTCATGCTTTAGCTTAGCTAACTACTGTAGCTTATTAGAGATGTACCACTGTTTAGGCTTCATACTGGAAAAAGGGTTTATAAAATCTAGAGGCATCTTAAAAGTTTAGGATTCGCATTTAATAAGACGATTAGTCATTTACTATGAAAATACATTTATCATGCATGACCTTAAGAAATATTTGTTATTAAACGTATTAAAGAAAAAGACAAAGTTAAGGTAATTTATTTAACTGCGAACGTTTATTGGAATTTTTAATTAAATTAAAAGAAACATTAAGTAAAATATCAACTTATTTATTAGGTCAGTGGAGGGATTAGCAAAGTCCTTGGAATTCCTTGCCAGCAACATCAAGGAAGTAAGGTTAGATAGGATGAGACAAAGGAAAGAATTGTTAGGTACAGAGGAAGATTGTACAATAGCCGTTAGTAAGGATCACTAGTCTCCTGCTATTGTTGATTTAAGCTAAAGTCCAAATCTTCTGGATGAAAAATAAAGCAATGAAAAGAAATAGTTTTTGAACAAAAATACACAATATATGAGGATATTACAGCTAATTTGAATCCTATAATAATTTACCGTAATGTTTTTCATTATTATTCAGCAATAAATTGACTTTGTTTTCACAAACCTTTTTAACTGTATTTTGTCATGGTTCATAATTGTTTTTACGAAAATAATAATTTTTTCTGGTTATGAAGGCAGATATATCAATAGTGTTTTCCTCATAAAATCAAACAACTAAAAAAAAACACTATAACAACTGACCTGAGCAGATCTCCTACAGCAAACCCCCCATGGGTTATCTATCACAGAAGCAAATCCTAAAAGCCCAGCTGGCCATGCAATAGCACTTACAATACCTAAAAACATATTTTACAAAATTAATTATTCAAAAACAAGTTAATTATAGTAGAAGAAACCTTTTCTAGAATTGAAATCAAATTAAATTTAAATTTAAATGATTATTCTCATTTATACTTAAAAGAAAACAAATAAATAAATAGGCAGTCATGAAGACTGTCGACAGAAGTGAAAACTCAAACTTGGAAACTACTGTGTTCTTTTTTGAATTACTAAATAATTATAGCCGGAATCATTTAAATTTAAAATTTGTAAATTTAACTTATTAACATTAATCTAGTTTTCACATATACTGACACTCCGAACAATAATTATATACATTTTCAAGTAGTTTATTTATTAATAAAATATATGATGGGTTGCACAGGCTATAGATAAAATATCAATAATTTAATTGAAATAATAATTACTATATAGTAATATTATTTATACCTTATATAATGAAATTGATTGTCATTTTTAGAATAATTATCATCACTAAGTTCAAAAATACTTAGATCATTTGTACTTTCAATCATTTCAAAAAACAAGACATTTAACTATCACAAATAAAATCTTTTAAACCTGTAACCACTACGACCCGTGAACAAATCTGGGGTTCAGTACATGGTAGAGACTGTACTGTTTCATGGACAACGGTTCTGAAAGGAGGTGACTTGTCCTAGGTCACACTCAACCGCCAGGTTTTTTCCCCTTATTTTGGGTACCCTATTTTTATAATATTTTATAGAGGCTTGGTGAGCCCCAGGAGGGTCTTAGATCCCATATGATCTATCTCCCACCGCAAACAGACTAAATAAAAGTAACGGCCTGGGATTTGAACCAGGATTTCCGCCATGGCTACTCTGTACTCTACCACTGAGCCACTCCGCTCCCAAAATCTTTTAAGGAAAATGAAAAGCTCAATGGGTTATTGATATTTTCAGTTATTATAAGTATCAATTCCACAATAGTAACAACTTTTTAGATAAATATGATTATTACCATAATTATACAGTGGAATTTTAACCTTAAAATTAAAGTTGATAAAGAGAAATCGTATAACTCATGCACAGGCTACTAGGTGTCACCAGTCTCGTGCATGTTGCCGACACTAACTCACAAGTTTTCCCTCTACCAAAAGTCACTAAACGTGGTTAAAGAAGTTTTCACTTCAAAAAGATTTATAAATGCAAATAATACCTGATAGTATTGTATACTTCAAGGCTTCTTGAGTAGCCATCGATATAGCAATTGAAGCAACATACTCTATTGCTTTTCCAAGTTCCAGGAGGTACTCCGATTCGTACCGCAGGTAATACTGTTCTCGAGAATAATAAAGACATTTCCAAGGCCTGGTAAAATCTTCTTCACTGAAAAGAATCAACACAAAATGTAGATGATACATTAATGCTTGATAGGTGAAATTATCTTTAACCAGATTAGTTATTGTACAACTTAGGGTAGGTGTTATGACATTCATCAAACTTAAAATAATTACTGAACTCAATTTGGTCCTAATATAATTTATTAAGTAGAAAAAAAATCTATGAAAGGGTTTTAGATTATGAATTTATTCGTAAAATTAAATGCCATCCTTCATAAAATTCTACATGCTCCTTACTTATTTATGAATAATTCAATATCAGTCCATTCATGACAAGCTTTATTCCCACTCAAACCCACCAATTTTAAATCTAGCCACCTTTTGGATTTCCAATAATCCACCGAGATGTCTGAAAAGAAGATGGCCTTGTGATCATCCAAATTGAATTTATTATTTGAGTAATACCTCTAGGTAGTTTCTCTGCTTGCCTTATTCCTGCCATTATGTATCACTTACTTGTTATATTGTTATAATACAGTTGTAAATTTCAATAAATAAATTTTTAAAAAAGGTTAAATTTCAAAGATAAAATTGACTATTAATGAAATCCAGGAGATGGTGGTTGTCGGTGAGCTAATAAATAAAACATTTAGTAAATAATGGTTTACTATTACATGTGTGCTGACATTTCGAACCATTATATAGATTTTCAAGTCAAACCAAACAAGACACAAAAAAAATTACACACGAGATTAAGATATGGGAAAATAAAAATAATGGCAATGCATGAAATAATATGACAAACATACATAGTAGAATAAAGAAATAAGAAATCATTAACAAACATAAAATGTAAATTACTTAACAAAATTGAACTCACAAATATTATTACGTGTGTAACGATAAGATGTAAGGAAGAAAGAGCTTTGATCTTAAGATGTAAATGATATAAACTCTCAAAATACTTGCCACTCAGATCTCTTACTTAGGACCAACAACAAAATTGTTTACCTCAATATCGAATAATAATCCTATTTCATACCTTTCATCTTTGATCCAGCCAGAAAGAGCGATCGTGATGTCAAGCTGTGGAGTAGTTACAAAGGCGATATTATCGCTGCCAACGCCTTGTAATTGCAATTGTCCAAAGCCAAATTCTTCAATTTCACCTACTCGTTTGTTCATCTTGTAACCTTAAACATAATATAATTAGTGAAAGGAATTTCTTTATATTATATGAAATCACTGCAAATAACAGTAAGCAATGGAAATAATTATAATCATAAATACTTATAAAATTAATTTTTAAGAAGAGTAAAATACATATGTAAAAACAGTCATTACTTAACAATAACTTCCCTTTCCTTTTGGAAGGAGTATCATGCTTGGTTTTATAATTACAATTTTTTTTTTTAAAGATCAAAAGCTTGAGGTATGATAATTTCTCAGAACTTTAAGAGTGTGAAAATGAAGCTGAGTGCGTGAGATATGATTGAAGACTGTAATGAAATGTTATCCATCTTTTATTACCCTTGTTCCTTCTCATATCTCCTGCTTCTCCTCTGAATAAAACTTTTTAACTTTATTGTAGTAAATAAACAAATACATAATACTCTTTAAAACCCGTGAGTTGAAAAAAAAACATGGTGGCTTAGTCAACATTTAACATCAACATTAATTGACACTTCCGATGACATAAGATCACACATCAAGTACTAATGACTTAATGGCTAACAAACTAGCAATGCAGTATATGGAATCCCTCTGCATTTTATTAATAGTATAATTCCTGTAGGATTAGAATAATCTGTTTCTAATTAAAAATTAACAACCAATTATTTAAAGTATAGAATCCCAAAAATCATCTTCAATCGAAAGAAGTTATTTATATATTTAATTAACTTTTAATTTAAATGTATTTTGAAAATAAAAAATAACAAAAAAAATCTAAACATTTAAACTATTGAAGAAAAACTTTTTGTGACACTAATGAAAACCAATCTTTAATATTGTTCTCGAGGTATAATTTAAAATAGTGGGTTTAAATAAGCAAATTTTATTAAGAGTTAATAACAACTTAGTAATATATAACACACAGAGCTTCAGCTATTTATTATAATGAAATAAAAAATATTAAAATTTTAATTACCAGCAAGGCCTGCACCAGCAGCACCGAAGAGGGTACCAACCATGGCTGCACCAGCTCCATAACCTAACGAAGCTAATATTGCCGAACCTCCCATCAATGAGACAAGGCCAGTTGATATCGCTGGAGCTGCAAGACCGCCCGTCACACCTAGGTATTCAAAACAAATATATTGGAATGAAAAAGAGAAGATTCCTTTTTAGGCTTTCAATATGGTTTCATTATTAACATAAATGTAATTAATATTATAATATAATATTAGTATATTAGCCAATAACCTACTGTTTAATAATGAGAAAAAAAAAGAAGAGAAAACTTTGAAAGTAAAAGAATAAATAAAACAAAAGGTTTAGAGAAAAATTGAACACCACAAATAAACGCGGTATATATAACTAAAAACACCAACCACAATCAAAACAAACAACCATATGTCATCCTTAGAACAACATTACCCTTATCTTGGTTTATCCCTCTGACATAAAAATAACTTCTTAAGGGATTCGTTCATTAATGAGCTTAATTTAACTTTAGCTGACCATTTTTAATACCACATTAGCTGGAGCAATACTTTATGTGACTATTATACAACCACTTTTACCGATTTTATAAAGTTTTGCCATTCTAGGTATTTCTACTGGTAAAATATTCCACACAATTTTTTACAAAGGCTTCAATGTTAGGCTTGTAGATTGTAACTTTAAGGTTTTTGAATAGTAATCACAAACTAAGAAACTTTCGTACGCAGAAATAATATACATCAACCTACTTTAACTCCAACTGTAATTTCTTTCCTTTAGTAGTATGGCATTCCAAATGCTTAAATTCCTCTATTTATTCATTTTGAAGCCTAGTTAAAAACTAATTTAATTTAATAGTTTTTTCATATAAATTATATATATTGGAAATTAGTGGTACCAAAGCGTCAATGCACTCAGTTATGGGTTTTCACCCAGATTCAAGCCCGTGTGGAAGTACCTTTCTCAAACATAGAAAAAAAGAAGTTTCCTAGGAAAGAAGTAGCATAGAATAATTAAATTAAAATAATGTAAAATAAAAGGGCAGAGAAGAGAAGAAAATAAATAGAAAGATAGATGATATTCTATATTGAAATAAAAAAAAAAAGAAAGAAAATTGAAATCATACCAATGAGTGCTCCACCACCGAGAGTCGCTAATCCAATGAGAGCATATCTTTTGGCCTTTACAAGCCTTTCACGGTTACGAGATTTTTTCTTTTCTTCTCTAGAGCAAAAATAACAGTAATATTCCACTAATCAAAATATATACTTTATAATAAATTGATAAAATAGCAAATAAGTTACCTTAGTAAAAGTTTTATATATACGAAATATATCTGAAGTCCCAGTGAAAAAGCGGTTAAATTGAATTTTGTCCAGAGAGAGCACTGTTTGAGGGGAGCAGAATCGTGTCATTCTTGCAGTTTTTGGATTGACATGGAGTTGTAATGTAACCAGTAACTCTTTTTCAAGCTTGACTTAGCCCCTTATTCACTACAAAAATAACACGATTCCACTTCCTCAAGTACAAGAAACTCATTTTGGAGAACATTTGATTTAACCACTTATTCACCAGGGCTGTCGATATCTCAATAATAATTTTCATTAATTATGATTGATTATTAATCGCAAAAATAATTTAGAAAAATATGAACCATATGAATTCAAAAGGGATTATTACTTATATGACTAATGTTTTTTGTATTCCTGTATATTGAGAATTTTTAATACCGATTATTAGTTTTTATCTTAGTGTGGATACTATAAAACCTCACACTGCATGAAGGGTAGAGAAAATGGTTATATTTAGGTTATAATTACAGCGAAGTTATAAGATCACATGATTTATACTAATAGGGTCCATTATTAAAATGTCATCTTCTAATATAATAATCACAAATTACTAAAGGAAAAAAAAAATGTAGTCATAACAGAGCATAGAAAAAAATAACGAATAAACAATTATTGGTTAGTACTGTAATCAACATTTATTCAATTTGTGCAAATTTTACTTTAAAGTTGCATTATAGGTGTTAGCAAAGTTTTTATTTCAGGTAATGAAAACTCACTCGGTAGGTACACGCTCGTCACTCGTGAGACAGTGTACTACTGTGATTTCATACAGTTCCATTTCCTCAAAAGGGGCACCAAAAAGTTCTGCTAAATGCTTGATAAGAACTCGCCACCGAGCGTCATATTCACCTGTTACAAAATTGGATTACAGAGTATTGAACTACTCAGCGATGAAACAAAATTTAAGTAATGAAATAAATAAATCAAATATTGTTTCAAAGATAAAATATTGTATCTGAAAATTTGTGGAACTGAGAACATAAGTTATAGATTATTGTTGCTAAAGTAAGATAGCTTATTTCATAATAAATTTTTTGTATTTTAGACCCTTAACTAGATGACAAATATTTAGGTAGGTGTCTTGGGAATTGGGAATAGAAAACTACACATTAAAAGGTTTTTCTGTTCAAATTTAATATTGTAAAGGGATCTTGTCGCAGAATAAAATTAATTTTCTATTCTGCTCTGTTCTAAAATGTTTGTTTTATTTAATGTCAATTCAACGATTTAATCTAAAATGTAATCCCAAAATAACAAAATTTTAAGAAACATCACTTTGGACACAGAGACACCACTTTCACAGAGACCGACAATGAACATTATGCATAAACAATAACTGAATTATAATAGGATGAATACCAAATATTAAATATTTATATATATATGAAATAATCCAGGAACACTACTATTAAAGTTTGAAAAAAAATAAAACAATGCAGGTGATTCAAAGGCTATCATTCAATAATTAAAAAAAAATTATAAACATGCAGATTGCACACATTGCATGCATTGTTAAATCGTGTCCTTACCAATGGCCAATCCTAAAGAGAGAAGACGGAGCATTTATAAACAGAAGAGACAAATTAAAGCAGGTTATGATAACACATATATAAGCATTATTAATCAACATTATACCTTCTTGAACTGCAACAGCAATCAGGTCTTGTAGAAGAATACTAAGATTATTTTCTAAAATTGTTTCTGATTTTAAAACATCAAGGAAAGATTCCAAAGAATTTTCCATCTCTCCACTGACAAGAAGTTCCATGATCGGCATTACCTAAAACAATAGCAGTAATAATAGTTTATAGGTCTAAATGTTACAGGTGAACATTTTTTTGCTTTTCTGAAAGTTGGTGGCATATAGATCTATAAATGTTTTAATAAATACATGTTACTATTCAGCCACCTGATTTTCACTAAGAATTGTGTATGAAGTATAAATATGAAGATAGACCTGTTATTTGTTTACGAACAATGAATGATATTTTGCTGATATTATTATTGGTATTCCATGATTTTTATAAAGATCGTGCCACTGAAATTGTCACAAAATAAATATTCAACTATATTTTGTTTTTTATACATGCACCATATTTATTTTTTATTATCTACATTTTAAAATCAAGTCATGTTCCATACATAGGACATATTTTTAATCAAATTTGATAATTTGGAATTTCTTTCTTCCCTTTATCTTTATTATTTAAATTTACATTATTTTTAATTATTAAAAAAAAATATATATTTATTGAAATTTACAACTGATAAATATATTTTATTACAACTGTATACAGAATACATCCAGTAAATAATTTTTAATTTAAAAAATAATTTGAACGGTGTCAGTTCCACAGGTTGTCGCTTTGAGTTAGAACAAGTTTTAATTGTTTATTCGTTTCCTTTTCCAATTCTCAAAAAATATACATTATTGTGAGCTTTGAGTATTGAAAAGATATTGTAATTATGGAAAAGGTGTATATTTTGTAGAGATGAGAAGTACGTGAACGAACTAGTTCACTGAACTAGATCCGGAAAATGAACTATAAAGAGCGCTCTCTGTTTTGGTGAACTATTGTTCTTTTTAGTTCACACCACTCACCAGTAGAGATGAGAAGTATGTGAACGAACTAGTTCGTTGAAATAGATCTGGAGACTAATACTGACTGAACTAACTGAACCATAATAGGATAGGATAGTTTCAAAAATAAAAGTGAACTAGTTTGTCGTTCCTCATGAGAAGAGGGAAATGTTAAAACCGACAATGATCAAAGAAAGTTAAATGAACATTTCCACTGCATATCCGACAGATACACGCGCCTGTCTTAATATTAAATAAATTAATACCAGTAATTTTAATTATATTATAATTAACATAATTGAATTATTATAATAATTTTAAGTATCTATACACATGATAGTTATGATCTATAATTACAATAATTATTATTAAAATGTATAATCGCAATTTATAATGACAATAATAATGACCTCTCAGTTTCTCCGCCTTTTTCCATAGTTTAATTCCTCTCTTAGTTCAGTAGATTTCTAGTTCTTTTGAAAAATGAACTATGTAGTTGATTAGAATGAACTATCCCAAAAGGAACGATTCAGTAAAAGGAACTACTTTGCCCACCTCTAATATTTTGGTAATCATTTCATCAAAAATTAAATGTTTTAACTAACATTTTGAAGTATAGATGATATATGTTGGTTGAAACGTAAATGATGAAAATGAATTTCTTGATGAAATAATAACCAAAATATAAATATTTCCCATAATTACATTCTCTTTTCCATAAAATAGTTCACGATTTTTGTATTTTTTGAAAATATTAAAAAGGAAATAAATAAACAGTTAAAACTTGTAGTAATTCAACTAGAGTGGAACTGATACCATCTGAGATTTACCTCTAGTATCTAGGGTTTTAAATTATTGGAAGCTAACTGTAATTTTTGTATTTATCAAAGAATGTTAACAATTTGGATCCCTTAGTTTCATTACACGTCAGCTAGTTTAAAATTATAAATTAATAAATAGACATTTCACAATTAAATGTAATAATTTGATACTTTAATTGTGTTTTCTAATGGAAACATATAAATTAATTAAACATTTAAAATAAGTTAGCTATGATAGTAAGAATATGAAACATCACACCACTACTCCATTAATTACTACAGATTAAAATACTTTAAGCATTACCAATAATACTTGTATAAACTAATATTTAAAAAAATATGATACCTGGTTAGGTAACTGAAGATGTTTCACAATGCATTTTATACATTTTTCACAAAATGGTTTATCCCAATCATTATTATAAAGTTTATGAAGAGTTACGGCACACAAGCCAGCATAGCAGTATTTACCAGCATCTGTCAATGAATCTGCTAAATCTAAAATTCCTGTGCATCAGAGAAAAGCATAGAATTACATCTTTATTAGTGATAATACTTAGAAAAATATACGTAATGTCATCATAAATATTCTAAATTAAATATGTTTCAAATCATATTTAATTAGATAAAAGGCTGAACTGTTGATTAATTCCAAAATTATCTGTTTTATTGTTTCAGATCTTATACTTCTTACTTATGTATTCATATAAACACAAAATACAATATATATATATATATATACATGGAATTCAAACTGAAATTCCTGAAAGACTTCTTTATCTGATAAGATAAGTGTGACAGCTTTGACAGGGGAATATGCACTAATACTAAGGAATTCATAAATAAAAACTAAAATATATCACAAAAAGTCTGTTACTTTGTATAATACACATTTACAAATATATACTAATGCTCTACAATTAAACAATTTACTAATAAGAAATCGTACAAAACAATCTTAACAAGTAGAAAGTTTTGAAAACAATAGTTCTAAAGGTCCACAGTTAAATGTTTAGATAGTAAAATTAATAAAATTATTTCAAAAATATAAAACATATCAATTATGATAAGCATTTAAGGCAACCAAATGCCTTTGTAAAAAAATTACAATTATTCCAAATTAAACTCTAGGATACCGGACTCATAATTATTTGACACTGTTGCGTCCATTCGGGCAATAACATTAAACTTAAAAAAGTTTCACTACCAGATTTAAAACTATAAAAAAAAGAATTATTCTCAAGAAGCATTTATAAAAACACCAATATGGACAAAAATCGATAAAAATTAAAAAATACATCAAGTGAAATATATACATCAGGACAGTTGTTAGTTTATCATTAATACAAACAAAAGTGTCACTGTGTACAGACAATGACAATGTACCATTTAAACAACTGTTGTGTGTCATATTTCAATTACCTTCACTAACTATTCCTTCTTCCACACCTTCAAAATCTTGACTATGTGATAAAGTGTTCTCCAATTTTTTCTCGGTCATTTTAGGTGGTAAATTTTCATAAAACAGTAAAATATAACCATATCCTATATAAAATTATTCAACTGGACGGTTTCGTTACCAATATTTAATGTCCCTTGAAAATTGAGGATTTAGACATTTAAAAAACTAAAACTAATTTGATACGAATTCAAAAGAAGCAAACTGGTTCTAAACTATTCAAAGCAGTGGGACCTTCTGTCACTGACACTTCTCAATCGTCAATAGCACATCAATGATCGATAGAATACTATCGATTCCAAAGACGATAGCACAGTTTCGATAGCTACCAGAATATCTTTCTAGGTTTAAAGAGGTTATAAAATATCACAAATTAACAGAATTTTGATAATATGAATTAGATTTACTTCTGTTATACTTTTATTTAACGATTAATGGGAGTATAGTGTTCTATAAGCAATTACAGCAGAAGTTAAACTTCTTATCTAAAAATAATAATTTAAAAAATGATAGGATAACTACATTATGAACAAATAAAGTGATAATAACATCTCACCTTCGTATCAATGATAATCAATAAATTAAAAATGTCAGTTATCTACTGAGGGTCGTTGCTACAGTTGGTCATAGAGAGATTCACAAAAGGTCGTGCAAGGGCATTGCTCCCCATTCCAGCTTGTAAGGTGGGAAATTTATGTATTTAAGTATTTTAATTTAATGTACTTCCCAAGTCTCAAAGTTATAAGTTGATTATATTTCATTATGCTTATATATATTTTTATTCAATGAAAATTCAAAAAGAGACAAAATAATAATGCAATTGGAAAAATCTATATAAACAAAGCTTCAGGCCTGTAAAATTATGGGAAAAATATACTTTCTCTGATTGAGGAGTCTGTTCATATGAGATTTTAGTAATAGAGTGATGTAATCTTTATTTTGTCTATGCCCTTGCTGAATTGACGAAACGTTAACTGATTTATTGTTTCTTAAGGATTTTTGCATTTTTCCAAGTGCATTCTCATATATTTTTTATTGTAAAAATAGTTTGTTTAATGAAAATAATTCTTAAATTAAGCAGCGTAAGCTATTTAATTCAAAAACTTGAACAGTATAGTCTCAAATACTGATAATTAATTTTTGGCAGACCTGCTTTACACTCTCAGTCACCAAGAATATAGCCAGCCGATTACTATCGCGTCGAAAATTTCGATGGCCACTTTTAATGGATCGATAAGTTTTAAAGCTCCATGATTAAAACTTTAAAACATATCTGGTTCCATGGCTGATTATACCTTCTACTGATAAACCTATTTATTTTATTTTTAAGAGTTTTCCTACACGTCTGTGTCTCAACTCTGCAATAGATGTTTCACGCAAATGAACTGTAGCGCCAAGATTTTTTTATACTTTATAGTTTGTTTTTTTAAGTTTGGAATAGTAATGCATCAAAAAGGTATTGTGATAATGAATTAGTATAAAGTTAATCTTGTTTAGAGTATCCCTGAGTAATGCAGAACAGAATATGTGTGAGTGGAAACACCAGATGTTGGCTTAAGCTAAGTTATAATCATGAGTTAAGTTAAGTGGTACTTCGTCTAGAATGCTTACTCTTAGAAAAATAGAGCGGCAAGAAACTTAGGTTTGGTATGCTAGTATCCTTTGTACCACAGTTCCAATTAGACATGACACAAATATATGTTTTCATAAATAAACCTGGGTAGGCAAAATTTAGAGCTCCCACTGTGGCCATAGCAGCATAAAGTGACATTAAATGAACAACTACACCTAAATATAGTTTTATTAATAATATTGGATAGAATAGTTCTCTTAATGAATATAAACTGACTCATAGTTAAACTTTATTAAATAAAATAAAAATATCGCAACAATTGAATGTTGTTGCAAACTCCTCCTGCTATGACTGTGCTGGGATTCAACCAAAGAAGATCTCTGAAGTCTCCCGACCACTCCAGTCTTGAGTATAACCTGCCAAGTCGTTTTCCTTTCAAAAAATCCCATGCGTCCAATGAAGCGTTCGCAAATAGAACCTACAATACACACTTCATTGTTATAAAAAATGTATAATTAAGTAATAAATCCTATGAAAAAAGTTATTTATTTTTATTGTTAAAATTCAGAAAGTAGCGTAGTACACCATGAACCATTGATATTTACTTTTTTACCGTTACTAGGTAAGAGAAGTATTGTGATCGGATGAAAACTTCGATCTGTGAGTTTATAACACAGTCATTGTAAGTGTGTAGACATATCCCAGGACACTGACTAAAGTGCCTTAGCATGTGCAGTTGTGTTTTGAAAGGAAACAAGTATTCTAAACACATTTCAAGGCACATTTGAGAAGGCGCTAAGCTATTCTGTCCAGGCTCCAATGAAAACCTGTTTTTTTATTAAGTTTCTGATATTTCCAAAACATCTCCCAAAACTTTTCCTATGCTCATTTAAATGATAATTAAGTTGTCTTAAAACAAAACAAATCCAAAGGCCTGCGTGAGAAATTTATTATATATGAGTATGTGTGAGTGTTGTATTTGTATAATGATTCCAAAAGCAGTTTTATATTTTATTTTTATTTTCATTTTGATTTTTTTCGTCACAATTTTTAATCGATATGACGCCTAACGACGCAGTTTCGAGGACCACGTAGGGAAGTTGGCAAACTTAATTGTGCACTTGGCAGAAATAAGTTTGGAAAATGCAAAAAACTTGCACGCCTTTTATTCAATTCCACTTATGGACAGTGCTTTCAATATAAGGTAAATAAATAAATTTATTTAATTTTGTATCACTATCTCACATATATTGCTTCAACTGAAATAATATTTAATTTATTGCATTATTGACTATGTATTATTATTATTTTAGAATTAGAAACTTATCTATAAACATACATAAACGATCTAATAAAATGAAAATATAACTGATACAATAATAATTGGTGGAATAGACAAACTTTAATAATATGAACCAACAACCTAGTATACTCAATCAGATATCATATCACAGAGCCTATCAAAAAGAACTGAAGTGCTATCTTACTCAATTGAACTCGCATTCAATGACACTATTTCAAGAATACTTCAAGAAAAACAAAAGGAAATATTTTGAGAAATCTTAATTTCTGTAGATATTTTAATTGGTTGTAACACACACACAATGATAATTATATAATCAATGATTTTTATGGTGGTAGGAGTGTCGTATTTATCTACATGATACATCACCTTTTCCTTTGCAGAACACCCATCAAATAATGTTTATGAAGAAGTCTTAAATTTTCAAATTAGAGAACTGCTAGACCAAAAACATGGACCGATTCATTGAAAAAATGAAAGAATATCGCAGAATATGTGCAGTCTATAGGGCCAGTAACAATACCAGAAGAATGGCACAGAGCCTAGTTGCAAGCTGTCTGACACTTAGAGCCATTTTTACATAGCTCTGAAGCATGGAAAATATTTTCAAACAAACGTTGCTATCACGATTATACCTTAAAATACCTATATAAAACGATATAATCTAGTAATAAGTGGCATGGAATGGATACTTACTAAAATGGTAGAATGAGCATGCTTCATGAAACCAACTGAGGCTCCTACTGAAAATGTCCTCAGTACCACGTCCGTTTTGGGATTCCAAACCGTAATGATGGAGTTCTCGCTGTACACTACGACGCTGGTAGCTACCGCGCTTACGATAGTCGATGATAGTACCTTGGACCGGACCAGGTGGTAGGACGTGTTCCAGACCCAGAGCATTGTCATCTTCACGTCCGACGGGTGTGGGATGGCCAGGATGTACTCCCCACCGAACACTATCCTCTTGAACCCAACCACTGAGATTACTTTGTCCGTTTCGTTTTCGATCCAGCAATATCTACAGCAAACCATTTTTAAGTTAGGTAACGTAAAAAGCATTATTATAATTAAGAAGTCCAATTAGTTACCGTATAGTGATTTGGAATCAATTATGTGATGCCAATAATGCCAATAAAACTAAAAAAAATTGAAAATTATGTTTGCATTACATGTAAGTAACCAGGTAGTAAACATTTCGTCTTTGTTCCCACAGAATAAGTGAGGACTACCATATAAGTGCTCTAGCTTTTGTACTTACTGTTTTGTAATCTTAAATATCCATGTAGACTTATGACTACCAAACCTTAAGTAAGAGTAAACTTACAACCAAACCGCGGAATGTGGTACTCAAGTTTTCCCGTAAGTTTGAAATTCGATAGGGACAATTTCTTCACATAAATCAAAGATCATTTCGAGTAACTTATGGAAGCTTTATTTTGTATAAAATTGCACGTTTTAAAATTATTTGGGTAAGTTTCACACTTTGTATTTCAAAGGTAAGAAAAAAATTACATTTGAATCGCCAACAGCAGAAAGGCAACTAGTCAAAATTTTGGGGGTTTTGTTTTTAAAATTTTATAGTTTTAACAGAGACAGAAGGAATCCTTTACCACGCAAAAGACACTTGACAACGTCTCGAAATTTTGTTTACTGAAGATAGGGAACCAGTGCAGGACAAGATCTCTTTTTATTGCCTCTCTAATCAAATTATAATCCGTAAAAAAAAGGAACCACTCTAAATTAACTAAATATTTAAATATTCATATTAACAATAAGAAATAGACAAACGTCTAACTTGGAACCCTCACACAAGACTGAAAAGACAAGAAACAGCTCGACGCTTCCGACTACTTCAACACATACTAGACAAACGCTCAAAGCTTCAAATCAATTACAAAAGACTTATTTATGTTACTGTTATAAGACCTATATGGACTTACGGAATTGAACTATGGGGCTCCACCAAACCATCAAATTCCTCTCGTATTCAATCCTTGCAATCCAAAATCCTTCGCAAAATCCTAAACGCTCCTTATTTTGTCACAAATAAAACCATCCATAATGACCTGAACGTTCCATATGTTACCGATTTAGCCCATTCCAGATACCTATCATTCCACAATAAACTCCAGGCCCATCCAAACCCACTAGTTTCCATCCTTGGTTCCAATTCCATCCCGGACAATCCTCCTAGGTGTCTGAAGAGAAGATGGCCTCGAGACCTTCTATAATAGAAATGTAATTAGAGTGCTGCCAATGGGTAGTGCCTCTACACGTCCTTTCATGCATTTATTTATTCATACAGCCCTTGTACTAGATGTATTTATTACAGTTGTACAATTCAATAAAATAATTTTAAAAAAACCAATAAGAATCGCTTATTCTTGGATTCTACAATCACCTGTTAACAACAGTGGGGCTGTTCCCGCTTATTATGTACACAATGCCACAGTTCTCAACGATACTCCTTATGTTGATGAATCCAGTGAGGTACGCCTTCGGAGTCCCGTCCATCGTCCAGATGTCTACGGCGGCGGATCCTCCAACACTAGCAAAGCACAGGTTTTTGTAACCCAAATATCTTAGCTTTCTCATCGGATAGACGTCGTAGTTCCTTAAGCACTCTTTATACCAGATGTCGAATTTCGTGCCTGCGAATTGTTATATAATTTATTGTATATTTTATATGCATTTGATATTTTTATCACAATGTTGTTGTAACTTGTACTGTAATATAATTTATTATTCTTATTGTTTTTATAATAATAATTTCCATTAGTTCGAGTTCGGGGTTAGGCGAGAGTATTCTTCCTCACCCACCAGACCAACATGACCAACAGCTGCTCCAAGGATGAAATCGATATTAGAAATGAACAAGGCAGTTCTCCAGGAACTGGTTTTGAAAACAAAATTAGAAATAGATGAGACGCTATACAATAGCAAGAGTATTGACATGGATGATATCGACAAATTACTAAATAACTAGGAGGAGAGTAGAAAGAATGAATTCATGCACCGGGATTTCATATCAGCAATATCTTCAACAATAAAATGAGTATATTCCCATGAGAATTACAAATCAGTAAAGATTTATGGATTATGACTGTTCAAACTCACCAGGGGTACGAACAATCATACTTCTTTCCTTGATTTTTAATATTACTGTATATTGATTGTTCAGACGCACACTTATTCTAAAAAATTAATTAATATTAATATTAAAATAATTAATCTTAAAGCTCGTGAAAAATTCATTAAAAAACACTCAGATTAAAAACACTTTAGGAAATTAAAAAAATATATCAGCTCAGAACGACTACTTAATATTGATCAAAGAGGAAGAATGTCAATCAAAAGGTTGGCTGGTAGAAAATGTCATTGAAGAATATGAAATTGGGTTATAGGCCATTTTAGGTGGCCCAGCGCATTAGTCAACAGGAGGGAAAAGCGGGACTGGGTTTGATTCCGTCCTGAATGGGTTTAATTTGACTCCAGTGGTGGATTCAAGGAATGAATTTGAACGTCCCACTCTGTCCAAAAAAGGACGGATACTTATATCAGCTCCATAAATACAGAAAGCATAAATTGCAGAGTTAAATCTAGAAACAAAAGCTATTCGAAATACTCAGATATCATTTGTGTGAACAGCGACCATCCGATTTGATGGAATACCTCCTTAGATAATGCAAACATTTTTAGATATAAAATACGTTTTGCATGTATTAAAGATATTTATGGTTCATAAAATTAAGATGTATTAAATTAATATTTTTTTAACTAATTCGATCTAATCCTAAAAATATGGCCAGAGTGAAACTCGAGATCTCACCTAAACATTTTGCTTGTTGTAAGAGGTCCATGCTACACTCGCCGAGTTCATAGCTCCAAACCCCAACAAGGATCAAATCATCAAGAGCCATCTTGTAAATCTGAAGCAGTTGTTTTTGCAACGCCAGAATATATTCATTATTTATTTTTATAGTTGTGACTGGAGTTCCCTTCAATAAGCACTGCACGATTCTCAGATTATTCTCTTCCTCTGTGAGTCTTAGTAGGTGTATCGACCTGAATAAATTATACATTACAACCATGCGCTGCTGTAGCTAAACTGCTCAATAGAATCAGCGACAAGTACCAGACAAAAATGCTGCCGTCTTCGTGGCCGGATGTGAGGTGAACCTCGTCACAATCCAAGCAGTAGACATCCGGTGTCTTCTGGAACACCGTCCGCTTCCACTTGCCATCCTGCCACCGCTGCATCAGAGCTCTGTTTACTGAGTACACTAGGCGCCACATACACAGTGGCTCCAAGCTCGTCGATTCTGGATCTGAAAATAATACTTAACATTTTAGCTATGGGTTTGATATAGCTATAAGGCATTTTTAATATACCTCTGAGGCAAAAAGTTGCTAGTAATTAAATGTGTAATTTTATACTTACCATAATTGTACTTATAAAACAATGATTCTTTGTACTTTTCCATTGTGGTAACGGAGAAAAGTCTGCGACGGCAGTGGCGTCGCCATAATAAGTCGTTGTTGACATGTGATCTCCACATCTTCGAAACCAGTGAGCAGTGCAGCAGATCCCCCACGTTCAGTTGTGTTAAAACCTTTTCTCGCAGCTCTGCCGGGAAGTTTTCAAAGAAATCCACCATTTCCTCGAGCGTTATCAAGTCTAAAACACTTAGCTTGAACAATAATAGTTGACCTTATATATATCTGGAAGAAAATGGTTCAGATGTCGGCCAGCCCTCGAAAGCCCTAAAGAAGACCTGCAATGTGGTTTGAAACATTGGAACTTTATAAACATTTCTACCAACTTAAGAGAGATTTTTGACCTCCACCCGGACCATTTTCTTCCACCTAAAACAGTTACGATTGCCATTTAAATTATTCTATGAACAACATGGAAATTTTGAAGTCTAGATCTGTCAACACATGACAATAATAAGGCTGGTGCTAACATATCCTGCAGATAGCTGGGCTGAAACAAGGAATGACTGAAAAAGTTTTGGTAAGACTTGACTAAGGACTCTGAAGAGAATGTTGGCAGAAATCAGTTCAAATGGATTTAGATGACTGGGAGTTAATGGAGTTTATTGATGCTCATATTTTTGGAGTTAATGCCTTATTCATGTAGGAAACTGTATAGGATATTGTATTGAAATATCCTCATTAAAAAATTACGACAAGCGAGGAAAAGGAAGACAAAGGTTGATGGTTAGCGATTGTCCGATTCGGAATTGAAAATCGATAGCTGATAATTGTTGACTAGTGGTCGATGTGAGACCCAGCCCCTCGTGAGATAAAAAGATCCTTTATAAGTTACTCGTGTTTTCGGTGAATGAACTTGACATAAAGAGAAATGAAAATAGTATTTGTTTTTTTGTTCATTTAACGTCACTTTATGGTGCTTGGCCTAATCGGACGGCTAATCGCTACATTGCTACTTCTAAATTTTTTAACGAGTACCTAACACATGGTAGAGCCTCGGAACCCCCCGGTTAACGTCTCTTCCGAAAGTCGGCGTAACTAAATCGTAATTTAAAAAATCCTAGAGGCACCTGCAGGGTTTCGAACCCGCGATCTTGGGACCTAGCAGTTTGTTAGACTAACCACTAGATCACAGGTCCCCCCAATGACGACAATGTAATATGTTTTATATAACGTTTAAATATTCTCATTTCAAAGTATGGTAATCGGGAAAATTTTAGATTTCCAAATTTTTACGCATAAATAAATATATATGCTATATATAATATACATTTCGAAATTTCGTATTTGGGGTTTAGCGTACCTATCAATTATGTACCTCTCTTTTTGGTCACTACATCAGAGGTCGTGCTTACTATTATAATGATATTTTTTGAAAAAAATATTACTTCTCCTTTGTAACAGATGTAAAATTTCAACGGTGGTTTTTAGAGCTAGTCTGAGACCACTGGATTTTAATTATCTACAAGGAATTTTAGGACTTAACTTTTAAACCGTTGATTGGAAATAGGTTCTGGGCAGGAACGCTTACTTAGTGGGAAAGTGTAAAAAAGGAGCTCGACTGTAGATCGATAAGCCCAGTTTTACCGAAGTTATGGGCAACGTATTTTCAACATGAGTTCCTTCTGTTCACGATCTTACTAAATTATCTGTAAAGATAAATGCTGTATATTTGGGTACTGCAATTATCATTTGAACTATCAGTAATTCTAGATATTTTTTCATGTGAATCTTCCGTCATACATGACGAAATTCCTCTAAGCAATTGACACCGAAGCAAATAGCGTGTCCAATCATGCTATTTCTTCCCAATGGAAGCACTGGGGTGTTAAATGTTTATAATTGGTTCTCGTTCAACAAACCCGTTATCAGGCTATTAGTTATTGCTAAAAGATAATTATCTTCTCAGACTTCATTGCTGCAGGTTCATTACATTGCTGGGATTTGGTAACCTTCTTATGTAATAAATGTCATACTATTATTCATATTCATACCCGGAGCCTGAGTCACAACAAAGCACACAATAGTGCTCTTCTTGTCAAAATAGATAAGATAGCGAGGTGTCGTATCAGGTTTGGCTGATAAGTATCTGAAAAGGTTTCGAGTGTTTGGAACAGTCTTCAAAACCCAAATAGGAATTATATTTATATTTATTATGTATTTAGACTAAAAACCTGTACCACTACAACCCGTGAACGGGTCTAGGGTTAAGTTGATGGTAGAGACTGTACTGTTTCATGGACAACGGTTCTGCAAGGAAGTGATTTGTCCTAAATTACGCTGTATACAATCAGTTGCGCGAGTCCTATTGCCAATATTATTTATTTATTAAACGCCACTTCATGCTACTATGGCTAATTGGACGATATTATAGCGAGAATAATAAATTTTGTCCATTCAGGTCTTTTTAGGATATAGATCTTTAACAAGTACTTGGCACCGCGCAGATACGGGATTGCCAATTTAGGCCTTCTCCTAAGGACGGCATAACAGAGGATTTTCCACTTCCTTAAAAAAATCGTAAGGCCACGTAAACGCGAAATTGGTTATAGAATAAAGTAGATAAAGAAATAAAGTTGGACTTTAGATAAAAATAAGAATACGAATAAGTTAGAACGCCTTTAGAATAAGAATTAGAATAAGAACGTAGTTAGAGAGTGGGAGATCAGCGATCATGGGAAAAGTGAACAATGGGAAACTAGAACAACAGACTCAGGTGTGATAAAGATTGCATAACATGTGCGAAAAAAGAAAAACAGCTAAATTAATAGCTATAAATAATTCCAGTAAGAAATGTGTTGCTACCAACAACTATTAGGGCTTATGGATTAGTCTGTTCTTGCACTTGAGCCTTCAATGATTCATTTTTGAAATATACCCAACTGAACTGTACTATCTACACATATTATAAAACAAAGTCTTCGGGCGCGTTTGTTCGCGGTAAACTCAATAACTACTGCACGGATTTTCATGCGGTTTTCACCAATAGATAGAGTGATTCACCAGGAAGGTTTAGGTATATAATTTGTCGATGTTTTGTCTAAATAGTCCAGGATCCATGGTCCATTTTTGCTCTTGATTAGTATCGAGCTGAATCTTCGTGAATAGCTTCGTTTCGATGAGACGCCCAACAATTGCCTGTCCGAAAATTCTCGATTGTGGTAGCTAACAGAGGTAGCAAGGATAAAATATATCGATTTTGATGATTCTCAAAAATTGGTTTTTGTTAAATCTCAAGATAATTATCTAATTAAGATAATAATTAATTAAACAAAATTATGTAGGCATAATATGCCTTATTATCCGAGCAAAGCTGGGGTGGGTCGCTAGTGTGATAACAAAACGAGAGTCCCCTTTAAACACTTGCTTTCCCAGCTGACTATTAGCAACAATAATCATCAAATTTAATACATATATTTTTACAGAAACATAAATAAACTCAGCTTAAAAAGTTTAGCTTCACGTTACATAATTAAACAAAAATTATAATCTCAGTATTTTTTGCAGAAAGTCATTAAAACAGTACAACCACAAAAAAAATTAAATTAAATTTGTTAATAATAAAAAAAGATGTATCACTACAACCCATGAAAAGTCTTTTAGGTTTAATACATACTAGAGACTGTTCTGTTTCTTGGGCAACGGTACTACAGGGAGGTCATTAGTCCAAAATCACGCACAGCTGCCAGGGTTTCCCCCTATTAAGGGTACCCAATTATAGATCATGGGTGAGTTCTTAGAGTGAGCTATAGTCTTATCATTGATTAATTTTGAGATTCAATAATTATTCTAATTGAGCCACCCCACTCCGATATATAATTTGCTAATTAACTAAATAAAACAAACATAAAGGCAAGGCACGAAAAAACAACTCTCAATGGAGGATAACCTATACTAGCAATTATGTACACATCTTGTGTTATATGAAATAAAAACAATAAATGAACATACGTTTAGAAAAAAATCTAACTTGATAACTATTTTTTATAGAGATGAATAGTTATCGGAAAAACGACTAGCATTCTGTCCGTGCAATTGATCAAGGCGAGCGCCATTATCTACAAGGTCTTTTCCAACAAGGCTTTCCTTTATCTAATATATCGTTTTTCACCCACATTACTACAAAGAACTATAATCGAATAGGTAAATTATATATCGATATTAGTCATCGATTATATTGAAGTGACGTTTTGTTAAAGTAAAATCTATTAAACTATACTACATACTTAAATACTACATAATTAAAAAGAATAATAGTAAACTAAAATTTTAATGTTGCAGATAAATTGATAAACATAATACACGCTACAACATAACCTAAAGAAATTGCTACTATTACAATGTTTACAGATTTTTAATCTTCGATAACAAATGTTTTATAAATATTTTTCTTATATGTTACATAGTCAGTACCTGCCTTACGGGGTCAACCTGTGGTCTCGTAGTTACAACCTCCTATGCCCAAGGTCGTGGGTTAACATACCGGCAGGTTGGTCCATGATTTTTTGAAATAGAGTAAAAATCCTTGATAATTCCGTCCTTTGAAACGAACGTAAAATGGGGCGCCATCCATACAAAGTTGAAAAGGAAATATTCAATGAGATATACAACCTGAAAAGCCTGAGGGCGACCTGTGGCCTAGTGGTTCGCATAACAACCTACTAAGGCCAAGATTGCGGGTTACACCCGCAGGACCCTTTTTAAAAAATCCTTAGGGTGTAAAAAATCCTTGGTTAAGCCGTCCTTCGGAAGGGACGTTAAACGAGGGTCCCTAGCCTTGTGTGATGTCAGGTACTCTTTAAAGATCCCTATCCTAACTATACCTGAATAGGCCAAAATTAAAAATTCAACTGTAGCATCGTCCGAATAGCCTTAAAAATCGTAAGTGACGTTAAATAAAAAATAAAAAACAACCTATCTGATAATCCACAACCTATAACTAATTCAAGTCTTTATTCGGTTAGCAAAGAAATTTATAAAAGGCTAAAGAAACTTTTAATAGCTTTGGAAGATCAAATATTCATTATTTCATTAATGGTGTATTACCAGACCGAAGGTTTACTCATGCCTTCAACAAGTGTAAACGTGTTATTTGTTAAATATAGTTAAAATAATTGGATAAATCATTATCTTTAAAAACCAGTGCTTACCGAAAATACTGAATTGATTTTATAATACTCTATTTGGAATTACAAGTTGCAATCGAGACGGTCACTTTCCAAACATCCTCAATCCACTTCATCAAAGCCATATTGACAACTCAAACTTATAAATAACAATTTATGATTGAATCACTGCATGTTCAAAGCATTGGCTTTACTTGAGTAAAATAGAGCGTAATCATATGGTTCTGGTGTCGCATGTAAACTTTAAAAATATAGCTTTAGATAGTTTGGAACTAATCGAGAGAATCATATCTACGCATATTCAGTAATAATATTAAACCTTAACCATAAATCTTAAAAGTTAAATATAGCCTACAGTAGATTTATATGTGTTAAAAAATAACATAAATCCTCAATGTAATTCTTATTTATTTTTTATTTGGTTTTAACATTACTTTACGTTAAGAAAACAAAAATGGTTATTACTACAGGTTACTAACCTTTCTAACCAGAATGTGGAAATGGAGATTCATTCCATGGATCCGTCAAGAAAAAATTGGTATGAAAGTAATTATATGAATCGCGATCTTCGGCATAGATTGTTACCGCTAACCATTAGACCAAAGATGACCCTAATAATATGTTCGTTAAGATGTGTTCAGAAGTTTGTCATTTTTGTCTTGAGCCAATACGGGGTCTACCCTCTAGGTATTTATTCAGAAAGTTTACTGCTTACAGTTATCCCTGATATTCCATCAACTCCGTAAGATTCGCCATCTTAAATATCTTTTGAACTAATTTGTTTATTGTTCAGTATTATGTGCTTGTCACCTTCCCTATAGCAGTAAATGTTGGAGATTCTGTTGCTCCTAGATGCTAAAAGTCATGAAGGCAGTTGTTTTTTGTTGTTGTAACAGGTGGAAGATTTCATCACATGGTACATTTAGAGTTGTTTTTAGCTGTGACGCCCTAAGGAGGAAGGTTACAGCACATTGTACAGTTCTATTGTTTCTAGTAAGCTAGTGTTTGTTGTTAGTGAAAATAATAGCTTTGCTATTGTTTCTAGTTGATGTTTTAGTTGTGACATCCTAAGGAGGAAGATTACAACGTTTAGTTCAGTTTTATTGTTTATATTTAGAGGAAAATGGTATTTTTTGTGTATATGTGTGACAAATATAAATGTCAATTTGGAGGAGTATAAATTAGTTTAATTTATCAGAATCCCAATACTAGTTGAGGAACAACAATTGTTTCGAACAGTATTTTCTCCTCTGTGGAATAACAAATTTACTTTCGCTTTGCAATGTGGCAGTGTATTCTCCTATCCATAAGGAGCATTTTTAAAATGGCGTATGAATTTGTAGGGTCAAACATATATTTTATTATTTTAATAAATATTTTATATTTATTATAATTTATATTGTGTTAATAAAAATAAACAATAATATGTTGTTGAAATAAATAATATTTAAATTTAATAGTAAAAAAACTATTAAATATCGATGTATAAGATACCGCCTCTTCATGAGGAAGGTTGCAATAAGTAACCAATGTCCATGTGCTAATAGTGTGACTATTAAAAAGTACTAACTCTAATCTCTTTTTATTTAAACAATCCATTAATAATTTATACTTTGGAACCCATAAATTGTTTTATTATAAACCAGTTCAAGGCTGAAGATCCCAGTGGGAAGAGATTTACTGTAGTGTTGGTTGCGCCTCTTTTCATGAGGCACTACATTGCACAACACTGATCAATGAAGGTGCTTTAAAAAAATTGTCTTAATGTTTGAAAAATTATATATTAATTATTTTAATCTGAATATAAAGTGATTATTAATAAATTTGACTGAGAAATGCAAAGTACCCGAAGATAGATCCTTATAATTCCTTGATGGTGAAAGGAAACATACAATATCAAATCATATGCACCAGCAACTGGATATTCTTCATCCATCACATCTTGATTAATGACTCTCTACCGAAATCAAACGTTTTTATTTTGTAGAGAAAGTGCTTAAAATAATCACCATAAAAAAAAAAAATTAATGGATCACCTTACAACTCTGTTATGCCCTTAATTATTGAAAATGTACAAATTACTAATAATTGAAAGAAGTATTGAAGTATAAATATTGAAACGCTATGTAACAAGTAGAACCTCGTATATTCTTATACAACTGAAACTCAACCATCTAATATTACCCGGCATCGTATTATACTCCGTCATCGATACATAACAAACGCCTAATCTCTCAACTTGACTCAGTACTACCAACACAACGATCATAATGTCGTAATAGAAGGTAGTAGCCCTAATCATCTTAATTATTTTTTTCCTCGTACTATACTTGCTACTGAAAATAAAACCCGCCGGACAATATAGTCCGTATTATGTTTTTACATTATTCCGTTTTATGACAAAAAAGTGTTCCTGAGTTATAGGAGTTCCTCCGGTAGTTAACCTAGATAACCTGTTTATTCATTTAACACCACTTTATACTGCAATGGCTAATTGGATTATGCTACAGTGAGAGTCATAATTTTTGCTTATGAAGGTATTACCAGGAGAGGGATCTTTAGCGAGTACCTGACAAAGTTTGGGAATTTTGCGCCCCTTTCGAAGGACGGCATAATTAAGGACTTTTACTCTGTTTAAAAAATCATGGGCCTACTAGCTAGGGTATTAGGGTGTGATATAGCATGTATTCAATTTTTATATGTTTATCCATCTGCAAATATCAACTAAGGGCATCAATCAACTAATCGTCCGCAAACTCGGATATTTTACTATTCGTATTCAAATTCTAACCTTTTTCGTTGTGTGTCACCTTTTTAATAACGAACTCGAGTGTTAAGTTGAATAGTACTGTTGAAATCGAATCACATTGTTTTAAACCTGAGCGAACCCCGAACTTCTCCGAAAATTCACTAAATAAGATACACTAAATAACTATATTTTAATGTAAACCAAACTAATCATTACCAAGAAATTATTTATTAAATTACAAATATAAATATAAATAGTAATAATAATACTAAGAATAACATTTAAATAGTTATAATACTATAACTAAATTAATCTAAAAAAAATAAAATAAGATTTATTGATAAACACTACAAAACAAATTTTTGCATTAGAAAAATATCTTTCACATTAGTCTGGACTACCATATGAGCCTGGAATCGAAAGATTATCTACATTTATTTATATCTCAAAAAGTTCAAGTTAAAAGTGTAATAAAGTTTAAAAATGACATCGTTAAATTTGTAAGACTTTCATAATTGTTTGAAATACAACCGTGAAGTTATAAAAAAACCTCTAACATTACAACCCATGAAGGATCTTGTGGATTGAGTCTGTTCTGTATTTATGACAACCGTTGTGAAGGGAGCTGATTTGTCTGAGGTAACGCTCAATCGCCAATTTTACCCCTGCGAGGGATGTAGACCTGCAGAAATCACAGATTCCATATATGGATATTAACAGATTAAATATTTTATATGTCACAGCCAACAATAATAAATAATATCGAGTTACTGTAGTAAAGAAAATTTGTCTGAAAAGATAAATAAATCATATTCCTTCATCAACCTTTTCTATATTTTGAACCAAACAAAAATAAATAAATGCTGTGAAATGCAGGCCGCTTCTTAATTTCAACATTGGAAATCAACAAAATGCTATCATATCAAGCAAGTTGCGATCCGCCTTCATGAGGAGCATCGTGTCATCTGAATAGATCAGCCCTCGGTAATCACCTGACTTGATGAACTGAGGATGAAGGCGATACAGTTTACACCCTTGCAGCCAATCACAGAGCCAGCATGCGCCGTGAGTTAGGACCAGCATGAACCGAAACGGACAAGGATGAAGAAAGACTACGACATCTTCTAAGGAAAATGTCCTTATGACGACGTCACTCTTGGGCTCCCAAACATGAACTGTGGTCCTTTCGCTGTAGATGATGAGGTCATGGAGCGTGGTAACAGTTTTGAAGGAAACATAACCTGTACTGCGAGAAGCTATTTGCTTACCTGTTTCCTTTTCCCAAACCTTGATAACTCCAGGCGAAGTCAACCCCGGTCCAGAAATGGCTATTCCTATCAGATAGTGATGTACTACTAACTTTTGAGTCTTACAATCTGGGGTGGTTACTTCGTAAATAAATTTATTTTTCTTTATGTCGTAGGCAGTTATATGCCGCACATTACGGGAGGCGTAAATAATATACAACGCATCATCAAATAAGTTTAAATCCCTTAACTTGCACGTGTTGTTTGGAATGTGTATCGTGTTTTCCCTTTTACCATCAGTCAATGACCAAACATAAATCATTTGGTAATCCCTGACTCCGACGTATATCAGCGGCTCTGAAAGGAAGAAAATTACAGTACTCGCCAATAACTCTTTCGAGATTCTATCACTGTCGATTTCGGAACTGTACCAGGATATGAAATTGTCCAACGTATCGCCGAATCGATGAAGGATTTCGATATGAACGAATCCCATTTCGAAAGACTTGGCATCGACTAGACTAAAGCAGCCTGCATCTGCTATATAGATCTGCAGAAGCATACTCTGCAAAAGCACAAGGTGCCTCCCTGCTATTGCTAAACCTAAGACCCTGTATCCTTTGAGGAGGCAGGGTAGGCTGGCCACGAGGTAGGGAACGCGGTAGACGTCCAGAACGGATACGACTCCATTGGCGTGCCCAACCGCTAGCCTCTCCCCGTCGCAAGCAAGGACTGTGATCTGGGAGTCCTCCGGGCTGAGCCTGTAGTCCATCGACTCTCTCTTCTCCCATGAGATCGGGATTTGGCTCCGCAGCTGGTAATTGATTGCCCATTTATTCAATGGCCAATATGATTCCGTTTTTCCTGAAAAAAAAGACTATTATAAGAAATTAAGTCTTTACTGTGCCTTAATTAAATCTAAATTTCTTAAATGGAAGACCCGGAAATCCAGGATCAGTTAATGTAATTTGACAATTAAATAAATTGTTAAATGGTATGTTCAAAAGTTAAACAATTGATAAGTTTCTGAATCTTGGTCTATACAGGTGCCATACCGAAAGGAAACATTCTTTCATGCAATTGAGTACAATACAACTTTCGCATTTGATTTAGGAGTTTGGGCTAAAAGTATTGTTGGAAAGCTTAACCATACTAGCCTCATGCAATAGAAATTAAGCCCGATTAGTGAAAAAAAAAAACATGCATGCACTAACTGCATTTGTATAAAAAATCAGTTATGTTTTGTTCCAGCTATTCGAGAAAAAGAACTGTGAATGTGTAGTGTGACTTTTGTAAAACTTTAGACTCTGTGAGATCTGTAAAAGCTCCCAAGACGTAAAATACAGTGCGTTTGCAATGTATTTTAGTTCTTATTCACGCAAATAAAAAAAAAAGCTTGAACAGAAAACATTCTTCGGTTGTAAGTACAGAGTTTTTAATTAATTAAGAATTAATATCAGTCATAAATATAAGTGAACGAGACAGTTATATTTATAAATTTTTAGATCAGTTCTTGTCAAAGCTTGTCTTGAACAATGTCCATATTTCAGTAACAATTATGTTATGTCAGAGGTAAGGTGTCATAATTCCATTTTTTAAATTTTCGTCGTATTTATATTATTTTTGCCACACCTTTCGAGTATGAGCTGTCAGTGTAATAGAATATACAACAATTCAAATATGGTAAGCTATCATAATACCAATTTTTTAAATTGTTATTGTATATATCAGTTTCGTCACCTTTAACGTGTATAAGCCTTAAGCGTAATAAACATTCAAGTAAATTAAAATATTAAGATTGATAACTATTACAAGATATTACTACATAGTATTTTCCTAATATCTTATGGTATTGAAACACAGCTATATAGATTCTATACATTATAATCTGATAGTTCTTTCTTTTATTTCTCACTTACATTTTGGAAATCTCTAAAACGACAATCTAACTGTCTTGTACATAATTGAGGCTGATAAAGTTATGTTAACCAAAACACGATTAAATTGACAGTGAAAACATGATCAAATTGAAATCAACCAATCACTAACCTTCTTCAGTTACGTTCTTGGGATAATGAGTCCTGTTCTTGTCGACATAATGAGAATCATTCCAACCCTTCCTGCCACAGAATTCCCGCCAAAGTACAAGACAATCCACCAGACCCCTCCAGGTCCTGGAAACAGTGGAACAGGACGAGAGATCGTCGGGCGAGAGGAATCCCAGGATCTTCTGGGCTATTTCCACGGGGAGTTCGCCGAGAATATCCATCCGAGAAGAAAGGTTAGAAACTGCTCTGGCTGTCAAGTGACAAAAACTACTGAACTTGACTGAGCATCACAGAGCTATAATTAATTGCTTGGCTTCTGATCAAGCTATTGATTCACTCGCCGATGCATATAAATAAATGTCAACCTTACACACCACTTTATTGATTTGCACAACAATTCAAAGGAACAACACTTGTGTCAATTTATCCAAGAATGGAACTACCTATGTAGGAGAAAACTGTTCTTAAACAAGAAATATGAAATAATGAAAACAACACATTACAGCTTTGAAAATTCGGAGCTGTTTTTTTATTGCAGCAGTGACTTTCCATGTATCTGCACCATTGGAAAGCACTCGTCTAATCTAAGTTTTTTAAAGCCTAGTTGATAACCTTGCATAGTTGTAAACCTAGTTGATCAAGTCAAATATTTGCTGCCATGATTTCTCTATTTACTTTGTTTATTATCTTGTCCTTATCATTCAGCTTTAAGCTTAAATATTCAAAACTATTTACAACTGTTTTAAATGAATATCTGAAGTGCTGCTACTGCTTGAACCAATGTGTCGAACTTAGTACTTCCATCGCTCAGTGTAATGAAAGACTGTTTGAGCGATCATTATGTTTTATATATATATACAAATTTAAATCATCAAGAAAGAACCATAAATAAATTTAAAAAAATGATTATATATATATATATATACTTGAATAACAAACGTTATAGTAAAACGTACTTGACGATTGTAAGTAATCACTTGTGTTCACTGATTAGAACGTACATATTTCTTATCAATACCTCTCTTCACGGAAATACAAATACTAAACAATAAAAATATGATTAATGATAAATTATAAATATCTGTTTATGTATGAAATGATACATTACACAACGTAGTCGTATTCATAACGCAGCTGAAGTATTGTTAGACGTTGTAAGAACCATAGTATTGAGGCGCAGATATTCTTCAGTCATTAAGCTGTCTAAAACTTGAAGCATTTCTCAAGTGTCTCAAGACTCCTGTCCATCAAGACTCAAATCAGAAGTATAAAGTTCGAAACACGTGTTCCTGAAGGCACCGTGCTTAACAGGCGATTAAAATTGTATCAATCAAATAAATATAGGATTGCATTACATTGGTTAATACTATTGATAATTTGCGGTATTGTCTAAGCTACCTTGCAAATCTTGACAAAGCATATGGGGTCACTAAAAGCATGGCTTCATCAGACTACATCTTCCTTTCTACTTTCTTCTGCCAGGAAGATTATCGGTTAGATGATTTTCAGTTTGCAATTCCACAACTAGGTCCATTTCCATTGTCATTCAATGAAGATACTCATTATTTTATTGTTTGGAATAAACCTGAATAGGTAAATGATTGCATTATTTCTTTTATTGATTGGGTATCTGTTCTGTCTGTGACCTCATTTCCATAAATACCTGGAGTGAACTCAGAATATAAATATTTTTCATGAATAATTTTCAATGACCTTGGTGGCACGGCATGATTCAGAGTAAACAATTAGTGATTCATCTATTGATGTAAGGACTTACTAGAGAATTTTAAGAATAGATGTAAGTTCAGCTGCAAAAACGCCATCGCCACCCTCCGACTTTCCATGTTTGTTTATTCATTTAACTTCACTTTATGCTGCTATAGCTAGTCGGACAGAGCTGTATTGGAATTCCTAAATTTTTAATATCCCGGTAGAATTAGGATAAGCCTCTAATTGAGGCTAGGCCCCCCATTTAATTTCCCTTTTGAAGGACAGCATAGCCAATGATTTTTTCTTAGAAAATTCTTATTAAAGGTTCTAAACACTATAAATGAACCTGGTGTTTTTTTCTGAAAGAGTTTATTTGGGCCTACTCCACGGGAAGTGTGTTTCGTTTTTTTTGTACATTTAATACAATTGCCATTTTTTTTCATTTTTTAATAATATAAGAAAAACAAATTGATTTATCCAAAGTTTTAGTTCTACTCAAAAGCCTGTTGAATTATAATCCTATTTTTAAAATGTTTATAGATTTAAAAAAAAAAATTCTTGAAAAGAAAATCTAAACAAAGGAATGAAATTTTTTAAATGTTGGAATATGAACTAAAAATTCTCATTCATAGTTAATAGATCTATGACTTATGATAAAATGTAAAGATTTGTCTGAAATATAGTAGTTATTAAAAAGAAAAAAATAATTAAATTACAACATTTCAAAATACTTAGGCAAAGCTTTCTCCATTTTAAATACTTAAAATTACTACACAAGCACGTAGTATTTATTTACTACCTATGTACCATATTGAGACTTGACTTCTCCAGCATCGACTACTAGTATTCCCAATCAAGTGTTGCTGCCTCCTAATTTCGGGAACCAAGCAGAATCCTGGCATCAGTAGCAGTGGAATCTTCCCATCTAAGTTTTAGACAAACAACTCTGAAGGTTCCATAAACATGCTCACTTATCCCCTTCCATGGAAGTTCCTCAGGGTTCATACCAATATCTGGCATGTTTCTGACTAAACTTTGCATACCAACAGATCACTTCACTCGTTTCTATACCAAATTACATGGAGATACAACTGAGTAATAGTGATAATGGCCACTATTACCATGCCTGACACGAAGACTTGCACTACTAACACAAAGAAGAAGATTAGATAAATCTTCCATAACTTTCCTTTACCTTACATGGTTCTGCGGGTTTTCATCTTCCTTATGCTGATACTATATATACCTACTATTATAAGTGAATATGAGGGGAAAATGATTGATGAAGATGCAAAAGGGGATAAATCCATATTTAATAATTTTTAATTTTTTTAATGTTTTTCACAAATTTAGCGTCCCCTATGCGGTGGTACATGGTTAACCATTCAAAACATGTCAAAGCCAATCTAATTTTTCTAAAAACAATTGTCTCAAATAAATAATCATTTCATAATAACCTAAATTAGACATATGTTTGTGTTGCCTGAAAAATTGTCAGATAAATTGGATTTATCCCCTTTTGCATCTCAACGCCTCATATAATATATGCAAAGCATATTTCGAATAATAAAGATTTTGATATATTATTTCTAATAATAATAGTAAATTAATGGCCAGATCTTATATTAATTACATCCATACCACCTGTAAACCTGAATTATGTCGTAAAAAAACATTTTTTTCAATAGGTTAAAGTAATAAAATATAGGTTTATATAGTGTTTATTGAAATTTATGAAAGAAATAAAATTATGAAAGAGAAGATCAAAGAAGCTTGATGTGAGTGGCTCAAGATGGGAATTAAAAACAAGGCTGGTGACTAAGAATGTTTGCACTTAATGTTGTGAAGCACTTCCACCAACAAACTTAGCAAAAAGTAATTCCATAATGAACACAAGGAAGGCAAGGGCTTCACCACACAATAAAATTATAAATGCTCCCTGAAAGAAAAAAACAAATTAATATATGTCATATTAATCCCTGATTTAAATTCTGATCTATACTTTAATTGCAAATAAAACATAGAATTATATACCTGAAGTGAAGCAATAGTCAGAGGCCTATTTTGTGAAGGACTTGAAATAAAATCTATATCTCCATAACGGTAAGAAATGTCATTAACTGCTTTGTCCATAATTCCACTCGACTTCAATCTATCAATAACTCTAAAGCAATTGAAAAGGTGAATAACAGAATCAGGGCATGGTTATATATATATATATATATATATATATATATATATATATATATATATATATATATATATATATATATATATATATAATATGTAATCAAATGCCTTTATATAGTCTAAATCGGAGGTTCCCAGACTTTTTTTCTCACAGACCACTTTCAAAAATTTAGCTGGTTCTGGTGGACCCCTTGCTACATTTCTACCATATTTCCAAAACTCAACAAAAATGTGAAGATTTAGTAATCGTAAGGCGGTCTTACTCAACAAGATATGGCTATTTTAACAGAATAGGATTACCTGATTAATTATTGCAATTAAATAAACAAAGTAACGACGGCAAACTGATTCTAATTATTAAAACCATTTTTTTTCACGCCAACGTAGACCCCTGTCGAGTCTCCCATAGACCCCTGGGGGTCCACCTGGACCACTTTGGGAACTAAGTGTCTAAATTATAACTGGTGTCTCTGGAATGCCTTTCAAACGGCATGAGGTGAATAAAAATTGAAAATTAAATACAAATCGTCACTCTGATTAAAAAATCTATTTGGCAACTCAATTATTTGTTTTTAAAAATTAATAAAATAAAATTCTTAGAGTGAATGGATGATTTAATAACAAAAGAATTTCAAACAATCACATTACAATGCATAATGTATTCTTTCAAATCATATCAAACCTTCATTTGAGGAATTAAAAAAAAGTGTATCATTACAACCCATGAATGGTCTTGGGTTAAGTAAATGGTGGAGACTGTTTTCTTTCTATCAAAACACAAAGTAATATATTATGCCTTTATAATTTTGGAAAATAACTAAGCAGTCAATGTTTTGACAATTCATCCAACATAAAAAAACACCAAACAATTCATATGAATGGCCCAATAGTCAAACAGCCCTAAAAGACACATCAAGCAGAGGCAGCGACATTCCTCCAATATGTCTAATCTTATATCGATGGTTAATATGATAATAGAAGTTCTATTTTTAATTAATATTAAACATATTATAATAACACTTAATATTTATTGTAAAAGATACCTTGATACGTGCTTTACCAGAGGAGACCCCTTAGCTAAAGGAAATCCAATATGGTACACTTTTACCACTTCAGGAAGAATATAAGTATTTTCTAAAAATTCACTTTCATGATTCATTGACAGGGGAAATTTTTCAACCAGTCTACACAGTACTGCATACTTATTACTATTAAAAACCGATTTTAAATTAACTGGATAACGATATCGGGTTTTAAACCTCCTCTGCCATTTATTCTGGAACAAAATAAAAAATGTATTCAACATTTTTCCATTTGGATTAATTCATAAAAAATATTTGTTCGCATACGCTTAAGCTAAGAAAATTATTAGGATCTTGAGTGGGAGAAGCTGATGTCCAAAAATAATTCATTTTGTACAGATCCTCGACTGTTTTGGGTAGGAACAGTCTAGGAGGATGGGTCAAATGAGAAACTATAGCTGAAGAATACAATGAAGAAACAATTAAAGCAGCGATTGATACAGAAAGTACTGCCACTTTGAACATTGCTGGTCCTTCCTCAGGTAACGGTGCGCCTCCGGAGAATCGGCCGATTACAAGAAAGATCCAATCATGAATTTTTTTTCCTAGAAGCAAAGAAACAAATGTAATTGATGTTAATGTGAAAAAATAAATTTTAGTTTTTTAAAAATGATTTATTGAGGTGATTCCAGAGAATTCAAAAGGGGGAGTCGAGGTTTGAAGACATAGAAAGTCTAGGAAGAAGTTCTTTCCAATGAAAATTTTTCTACTAATGAAAAATATGTACACATTATATTTTAGTTATTCCTTGACTGTTTCTCAATGTTCTGCCGTTCTCATTCTACCATCAGAGAGGGACTGGGAGGAGAATCCTTAGGGCCTGGTAAGTGTTAATTAACCCTTTGGTGACCGAATACAGCTGGGTTTGAGCAGGCCAGCTGGACCGAGTGGTAGAGATGGCAACTGTTTAATTTTAAGTACAAAATAAAAGAATTTAATAAAAAGTTTTTACTAAAAGAGATAAGATATTTTGGTAATCTATACATTCCCTCCTCACCTTAAAAAAAATTGTTTTTAATTGAGAAAACAACATATATTTATAATCCATTCATCTTGGGTCTATTTTAATTGGCCAATTTATATTTAAGAAAGTATTTAACATATATTTAATTTTATCTAATTTGTAAATATCTTTGAATCGTGAAAAATTTTGGAGACTATCTAATGTTTTATTTAAGGTTTTTCACAATCACTTTAATTAGTCTTTTCATTTAGTATTTGATTTTGGGAATCAGAGATTTTAAAAATATAATTCTGGGTTACATGTCGGTTTCTCAGCTAACTAATCTAGAAATAAGAGCCAGATTTATTATATTTGTCTGTTGCTTCAGTATTTGTATGCCAACTTTCATTTTCACGAAATCAACCATTGTAATCAATAAACTCATATTAAATTGTAATCAATTTTAACCACCTGGCGTAGGCTTATTGAGGATGCCAAGAACCACAATCGTAGTGCCAACGATGATGATGAATCAATAAACTATTATAATAAATAATTAAATTTTTTTTTAAATTGTATACCTTTTCCTATTAATTTTGATAGAACATGCATAGATAGAATCGACATAAGCATAGTACTTGCAATACAGATCCAAAGTCCAGTACTGAAAGGCATATAAATACATTTCCATCTTTTTCCATATAATTTTCTTGGTAAGACATAAACTATAATCATCTAGTGAAAAAAAAAGGAAAGAAATTTTATAAAATTAAGTTTAAAATAAATCTAAATGCATTAACAAATCTTAAAATCTAAAATAAAAATAATATGCAACCTGTGAATAATCCAATGTTGCATCTACAAATTTTAATTGTTTCAGTTTTATCCAAAATCCACAAAGACCTATATCAATTTGTTTCTGCATTATTGCCCCAATCATACCACCTTCCTACAAAATAATGAATAGTTGTTATAAATAAAACAAATCATACTGTCCGTTTTATTTCCTTTATTATATGTTGTAAACACTTTATAATATTTATTAGGTGATAAAAAAAATGATAATAACAATAAAAAAATATTAAGACTATTGTTTGGTTTTTTATATTATTATTTTAATCATGTGTATCATTACATTCAAGAGAATAATGAGTTACAATGATAATAAAGCAATAGGAATGTTCTTTGTGTTTGTTTGTTTATTCATTTAACATCACTTTATGTTGCTATGGCTAATTGGACGATGCTACAGTGTGAGTCCTAAATTATGCCTATGGTGTAATTAGAAAAGGGAAGGTTAACGAGTAACTGACACCTTAGGGGCTCAGGGCCCCCATTTTATGTCCCTTCCAAAGTACGGCAGAACTGAGGATTTATTTTACTCCCTTTAAAAACTCCTAACGCCACCTTTCGGAGTGTTGAGTTCAGGAGGCTAACAACTAGACTACAGGTTACCCTTTATTTTGTCTGTAATTAGGACAATACTAATAATAACATTGGTTAGCTCTCAAAACCAGAATAGACAAACCATCACCTCCTTCATTTCATCAATGACTGATCTATGTTTTTATTATCATAAAACCATTAAAAATACTTCATAGTAATAATTATGCCATATCAATGTTTCTGAAATTTAGTGAAAGCGATGTTCTTAATATATCTCGTCGTATATCGCCAGAGTAATCATAATAACTTTAGGCCCCTCTACAGAGTTTAACACAGACAACCAAGTGTCAATACCTCTGACAAGGTGAACAGAACGTTCACTAGAGATATATTAATAGGGTGTTTCCAATTGAAAATGCAAGGAACTTAAACTTCTTAGGCATAAGTTTAAAACTTTTTTTTAGTTAGATTTTTACTAATTTTTTTCAAAAATGTTTATTTGATGTTTTAATAATTCAAGCCCAAATTTCATCCATTCCATTTTGATAAGAGTGATAGATAATTCAATTTAGTACTACTTTAAGGGTAAAGTGTGTGGAAGATCTACTATATATAACCGTTCCTTACAAGAGGCTTATTTTACAATCTGATATTTAAAAAAAAGTTAAAAATTGAGTGAAATTAACATTTTAACCTTCAGAAATAAAAGTTATGGTAGTCATAAAAATTGAATGAAGAAAATGAGTGAAAAATGTAATTATTTAATATATTTAAGTTTCATTTCAATGAGATACTCTGGAGTTTTCCCGACAAAGCATAAGTTAGAATAAGTAGGATAGCGTTACTTCAAACCATACCTACTCCTCCCACAATTGAGTTCATGTTAATCGTATTCTGTTGGTATAACTGCTGAATTTCTAAAAAAAAACAACTCAAGGAGATATTTTAAACACAGGGAATTTTGATGGAAAACTTCTCAGGATTCCACTTAATCCAAATAAGTAAATAATGAATCCAATTATTATAATTATAATTAATCCACTTAATGCAAAATAAGTAAATAATGAAGTGAAAAAGAATTAGTTAAATAGTTACCCATGTATCATTTTTATATTTTCCCCAGGGGTTTCCTTTAAACTCGGTAAGACTCCAAGTGAAGTTCATTACTTTACCCAGTTCATTGATAAGAAATATTTCTAGGCCAACCACTGAAATCATTGGTTCCTATTAATAACATTTTTTGACATATACATATATATATATATATATATATATATATATATATATATATATATATATATATATATATATATATAAAGTTATAGTTGCAATAGCATAATCAAACAATTTTTTTTTTAAATATTGAATAATTTCAATTGTACAAAATAACTGAAGAGTTTTCTTTCAAAACTTAAAATATTACTAAGATTTTTTTCATAAAATTCAGCTCTCAAAATTTAATCAGATTTTACAAATATAAGATTTTCCATTGTCCAATGTAGGGGTCGATAATACAAATTATTTATAAAAATTAGCCTTATTTCCATGAGATGCCTCACTAGTATTTTTTGTAATACATTTTCAAGACTTTAATTATAGAAACTTATGAAAAAAACTCCTCAATTATATTGAATATAAGTTTATTTTAATTAATTTAATGAACTATTATAAAAAAATAACTTTGAAAATATAATAGATTGGTGTGAGCTATAGTCTTTCTTTTATATATAAATGACTTTGCAGACTTCCTACATTGTGAAAACCATTTAAAAAAGAAAGTTTAAATAAGATATATATGACTTAACGGACTTCTTACTCAATTAAAATAATACAAGAAATAAGACTATACAGAATTTATATCAATGACTATCAAGAATTCCTAGTAAAATAAAATATATTACCTTAACAACTATTATTACCTTTATTTTCTTTTATTAGTACAAGGGGTGAGCAATTGAAATAAGCAGTTTTTAAAGTAACACCTCCGAAGTTGGGAAGTTTGTCTGAAATAATTAAACAAAATTTTGTTTACTGATTATGCAGTAAATAAAAAAAAACTGTTCTATAAGAATACAAAATATCAATTATCATGGAAGTAAAAAAGCCTATAATCTTAGTAATAATATAAAATCCTTCATATAATTATTGGGCAGATGCTTCTTTTTTTTTTTTTTGGAGAACATTAAGGAAGTAATGCTACAATTAATATTTTAGTAATACCTTGACTACTTCTAAAATAACATCCTCTAATATCAGCATTATTTCAACGTTATTGTACGATATAACTGGAATTATTTTTTAAGAAAACCAAAAAATAAAAGCTTAACATTTATACCATGTGGACTTTACCACATGAGGTCTACCATATGAATTTCTGCTAAATTTAAAATATACCGAAAAAAAACAACCTAATTAGCTCTGAGAATTGCTTATGTAATGTTTAAAAGAAGCCTACAGAGCTCCTTTGTAGCCACGAAATATTTGGGGGTTGAAAAGAGACCCCCCCCCCCAAAAAAAGAATCTCAATGATCAAAAATTTGTTAAACCAATATATCTACAGCTCTGGTGAATAAGTGGCTAAGGTGAATTTTCTTCAAAATGAGTTTCTTGTACTTAAGACAGCGGAATGATGCTGTTTTCATAATACATAAGTGGCTAAGTCAGGCATTGGCTTGAAATGTAGTTATTGCTTTTATTACAATTCTGTTCAAAGCCAAAAACTACAAGAATGTTTTTCTTTCATGGCTACAAGATTTTTTTTTTCTTTTTTACAGCAAAAACAACAGTAATATCCTCTTATAAAGCTTATTATATAATTATTAACAAATTGTTACAGATAGCAAATAATTCATCTTATCATAATTTTGGTATATGTGAAATCCATATATCTTCAGACCCTGTAAATAATTGGTTAAGTCAAATGTTATCCAAGAGAGTTAATTGTATTGAGGGGAGTGGATATGTATCATTGTAGTTTTTCGCCATTTTAAGGCAATGACGTACTTTAAATGACTAAACATATAGTTTAATTAGAGGGTATTACTGTTATTTTTGTTGTAGAGTAGAACATTGTAACTGTGAAAGTCTTCCTGCTCCGCTTCTCTCAATATAATTATCCATCTCTAGACAAAATTTGACTTAACCACTTATTCACGGCAGCTGTAGATACCCATGCTACCAAAATCATACATGCCAGGAAGGAGAAATCCCCCATAAAGAGGAGAAAAATACTGTTTTAAAATAAAAAAATTATTAGTTTTACAAATATTGATAAACATTAAAAAAATAAATAATTGCTCATATATAAAAGTTAAGCGTGATCAAAACGTGGTCAATGCAAAAAAAATAATTATTCAACTGGGGTATTCATAAATACTAGTAACCTAAACTGAACAAACAGATTTATCAAAACAACTGATGATATACCGTATGTAAAGAACTGTGAAGCCTCCTGAAAGGGTAGGAATTTCCTACCAGCTGTGGTTTGAATACCCATCCTCATGAGAACGGTTTGATTTAAGAAAATAATATCACTATATCCATCAAAGGTTGAATTGAAGTCACTGTAGGAAACATCAAAGGAAGAGGCATTTAACAGCAGAAGCAACCTCCTACCCAAAATTCCAAGCCTTGGTTGAAAGCCAACTTCTTCTAAGCAATCTCCACAGAAACCTTTGTTAAAAAAATATTTATTTTCACAATAACCATTTAATGAAGGATAATTCCAGACTTTAGTTAATAAAGAGGTAAGTTAATAAAGACTGTCATCCATAAATTATGCAGTAAGAACCTTATAATATTCATCAAATAGAGTTAAGATTTACAATATAAAAACTCTGAATATTTAATTATTAATCATGTAATATAATGTATTGCAAAGATGTCATAACATCAATATGAATTTTAGAAAAACACTATTATAAATTCTGTTTAAATAGACAAGTTAACAGTAATTAGGGAATCCGGAAAAAAACATACAAAATTATTTAAAATGATATATTAATAAACATAAAAAAGTAAAAAAAATGTATGACCTTACCTAAAATTACCAATAAGTTCATTGACATAGCTAATTTAATTATGTTAACATTGCTTTCTATTACTTGGGGAAAACAGATACAATAATGGAATGTATTCAATCCTTCTCTGAACAAACTAATAGTATCATTGGTGAATGGTAAAAAACTATGAGGTAATAATTCATTGGCCATGATTTCCTCCATAATGATAGAATCAATTAAAAATCAATAACTTATATTTGTTGTAAAAAAACTTGCAATAACGAATTTAAATGTCAATAAAACCTCAAAATGTTACTATACTATAAAGTATAGAATAGTGATGCAATATTTTCACTAATGTTTCTAAATCTCAACTGCCTAAAACAGCGAATCCATGAACACAAGAATGAGCCTCATCTAACAGCAATATTTTGTTTTTGCACAATTTGAAGGTATTTCTTTTGTCCAAATTGAGGAAATCAATCTTATCAAGTAATTGATAAAATCTGTGAAAAATTGATTTGTATGACTAATATCGATATTGCATGACATATCTCCCTATTTTGAGAAAGAAGTGGGCTTAAGATGGTAAAGATATAAACTACTTTTTTTTTAGGATAATGATATTTAAACAGATTTTTAAGTTGAAAGTATTTACAACTATCAATCAATTATTTATTATATTTTAATTAAATAAGCAGGGATGTGGATAAAAAAATGTGGTGTATGTCTTATTAGTACCCAAAATAAATTTCTTGGATAATTTAAAATAGTTCCTTTGTGAATAATGAACAAAACTTAATAAAAAATTTAAATAATTAAATTTTCAAACAACTTTAATGATGGAAGAAATCATTAAATATAAAAGCTTAAAAAAATTCCTAACATTTAAAAAAAATTAGTTTAAGTTTATAAATACAGTTACAATAAATGAAATAATTTAATTTAGAATCTTTTTTGTTTTCTTTTATCAAGAGGCAAAAAGTTTATCCATTAAAACGTCCCGTTTTTCTTTAGTTTATTTTTGTCACTTATAAAAAAAAATTGATTTTTCACCAAGTCACAGTTAATATCCTTGAAAAATAGATAATTTACTATTTCAGAAGCATGACATTTTTAAGAGAAAAAAATGACAAAAAACTTGTGCAGATTTATGTTTATAATTATACAAAAATATAAAAATATTTAGGTGCGTAATCGATATGTATGTATGATCATATTAAGTGTGGTAGCAGAATGATTTATCTCAACCACATTTAAAATTAAAGATGCTCCACATCTTAAAAAATCTTTGCTTCTTGACATTAGTGGGTGCGTTTGTTGGAAAACAAAATTCAAATTTGTCTCAAACAAACTTCACAATGCCAATTCATTATTCATATGTAGTAGGTGTATATCCATTCCACACACCCACCATTTTGGGATCTCCTAAGTATCCACTATATGGTTTAGGGATGATGGTTACTAATCAAAGAAAAAGCTAAACCTCTTGGAATGAGACTCCTATTAATAAACAATAGGAGATAAAATATATTAGAAATTAGGAGTAATTTATGACAGATAAGAGGAATTAGTATTTTCCACCACTAAGGCTCCTTTTATTTCCTTTGGATTGGATACTTAATAGATATTATAGGTCCCAGGTAACTAATAATAATAAGGCTTAGCGAACCCGTAAGCTTGATACTGATACCACCAATCTCTTCTTACAAATTTCTGTCTACGGACCACTATCCAAATCTAAATTCGCAATCCTCCCACCTACGTCTCGGTCTATCCCTCAGACGCTTCCGAGTTGGCACAACGCTCATTAACATCTTAGGAATTCGTTCGTTACTAAGCCCAGCCACTTTATAGGCCCATCTTAATCTTCGCGACGCTATCACTTGAATATTTATCGGGTACCTACATGCTTCGCAATTCCGCATTGTAAAATCTCCTACATTCTCCAGTGGACTTATCCTTTTTCGGACCGAATGTTCTAAGCAACACCTTATTTTCGAATAACTTTAGACGTTCATACTTCAGCGTAAGCGGCTAGGTTTCACATCCGTAAAGAGGAGTTGGAAGGATGATTCTGATTTTTAGTCCCGGGACAAAAGGCGCAATCCAGGTAACTAAACTAATTGAATATTTCTCATTAAGAATAAGTCAGAACTAATGATTTTACCGTACCCTCCCTGACGTCACCCAGACAGAAATTCCCTTGCTGACTCTTCCGGATACGCAGAACTAGTTGATCACTTCCACAAGATCCTCTCGCCAGGAGCGGAACCAGGGGGTTACAGATCCCCCCACCACCAAAGCCGGGCCCACAGGTTCTAGACCGCGCTCAGTTGCTCACCTGGCGCCGAGTTGCGAGCGTGTATCGATTGTAGTATCGACCGCGACATGATAATCTAATACCGAACGAATCGAGTGTAGTTTTTTTTGTGCCAGAGTCATGACTGCTTTCTTGGATCTCCTTTTCTTCGTAGCCTTCGCGCTTCCACAAATTGTAAGCATTATATACTTCTATATGTATGTTCCTTATCACTTATACTGATAACTAGTGAATGAAAATTAGTGGGCAATTCACTAGTTAGAATTTCATAAAAATAGTCCTGAATTGTCCAAGATTATAGTTATACGGATTTCTATGTACATCTGGCAATGTCAACTGGTCATTCACGTGGGTGTCCTTCTACCAAGGTCGTCGGAGACTTTAATGCTTCTAGTTTTGTTTGGACTGTTAAACCACTTCAAACATTTTTGGTGGACAGGTCTTCATTATGTTTAAGAATTAATTATGAGGGGGTAAATGGGTACTATCTTTTCATTAATTGGTTTTAGTTTATCTTATTCTTTTAAATAAACTTTATCTTTGAGAAAAAGTTAATCAGTTATTGAAACTGGATTCATAGAGTTTGAATATTGTTCCATTGACTTATTGATTTTTCCTCAAAGGTAAAGTTTTATAAAAAATATATATATAACTTAAACCATTGCCACAAAACCTGAGAAAAAGGCTTATTACCCTGCACCCTAGGGTTAGTTCGTACTTATTGAACTTTCATTTGACAGTCATACGAAAAAAAATAAACTATAAATAAATATAAATCGGAATAAAAATAATCTTTAGGAATAACATAGATGGGCAGAAAATATTTAAAGTAAAAACCACATTATGAAAAACAAATGTTAAAAAAACAAGAAATTGCTTCAGGATGGAAGGCATGAACAATCTTGTTTCAAGTAAATTTTCTTTTTTTAACATTGAAACGTCCTTTTTTTGTGGAGATTTTCTGATTAAAGTCACAATTTATCAATCTTGATTTATTTTATAATGTTAATCTATAACCTTCTGAAAACGTTAATCGTAGAATTAAAAGCGTTGATAATAACATTCTGAAAACTTGTTTAAAAACTTTTACTAAAAACTCAATTTTACATTAATAATAAATACATGTAATTAGGATGGAAATAGTTGGGGGGTTCAGTCAATGTAAACAACTAATAAGTGAGACTTATTTATTGATAGCGCCGACGTTTCGACCTACTTTGTAGGTCTTTCTCTCTATCATAAATACATGTATTCTATTCACGAGAAAAATATGGGAAAAAATCCAAGAATATTTTAATAGTGAAAACATATGAAATCAAACATTTGTCGCTGATTATACAAATGCTCATTTGAAAGACAATTAACTTCCCACACCAACCTTCTATGCGCGGTTTTGCAGCTCGTGAGGTGGCATTAGGATTTTTAAGGGCAGTAAAATCCTTAGTTATGCAGTCCTTCGAAGGAGCGGTAAAATGGCGGTGTCTGGTACTCGTTAAAGATCCCTATCCTAATCATAGCGGAATAGGCAAAATTTAAGACTCATCTGTAGCATCGTCCGATTAGCCATGAAGTGACGTTAAATGAATAAACAACCAATTGTTTTCTCATTTTGGTGAGCATAATATCCTGTTTGTTGAATTGAACACTATTTAGAGGCCAGCAATAATCGAAAACCCTATAAGTAAGTAATACAAATTCTATCATGGAAGATTTTTTTATTTCCTCATGGCTGAAAAAAGTATCCATTTTTTCGATTATTATTAATCGGTTTTTTTAATGCTAAATTAAGCTGCAAACTCCCCCCTTCAAATATGAAACTCCTCCAGGGTAAATTGTTCGATATCTCAGTTGTTCCACTGACAGCGTTCAGCGCATAACATCTCTCCGAATTCCTCAACAATAGACTTTTCCATTAAATGGTGAGATGGAAACTCACATTCTTAATTTATTTTAAACATCTTCGGTTCCAATGTGGATTCACACCATTCAAAGAAGCAAAGGAAGCGGTAATTATTTATAATGCAGAATTCCCAAGAGTTATGTAAGGGAACTTCAGGACAACAATGATAAACCCAATGCTTCGCAGTAATAATTATAATAAACACCAAAGAATCACTCCCAATTCCCGAGCTTTTCCCTTCAACGTATTTTCAAAATGAAAAAAAAAACCATACAGTTATGAAGGGTGAAATATTTTGAAATTTAAAACTTAAATAGCTCAAAGGTAATTGAAATCATATAATTCAGTTGGATTCATTATGTTAAATTTCACGCTCAAGACAGTAAATAAACAAACTGATCAAATCCGTAAGGGCGTACACATCACAGATATTGGGATCAAACGAACTACTTCGCTCTTTAACACGTTGGCTGCCACGGCAATTTTCAGAAATCTAGCCTAAATTTGATTTAATCACATTATATTATTAAAAACTCTTAATTCTAGTGCATAGTTATCATCAAAAAGCATACAAAATGTCGAGATAATCTCGTAGTTGGCTTCTGTAAGAGAAATCTGCAAGCCAGCTTTGATTTTTTACTGTTTTCCAAGAAGCCATCTATCGATATTAGCACTGATAAATTTCGAGTTTAATCGTAGCTCCACAAAAATGGCAAGTAAACACAGGACGAGATAATTCCTTGGCGTCCTAGAAAAGAACGCAATCCGCCAGTTATCTCGTAGTTGGCAGTCAACGTGTTAACAAAATACGCTATGAAGCAAATTATGTCTTGAATCTAAAACTGTAAGTCTAAGAGTATATCCATGAGCATGATATCGGCTAAATCACCTCCTTGCTCGACCGTTGGCATAAGAGCAGTACATTGCCTGCCATGTATTGACCAACTATAAATCCAACAAAAATACGTAAAATCATTTCATTACAATCAAAATTATCGGTTCCAATAATTTTTTTACCAATTTCTAGTCAGGTTTTTCTCAACATTGAAAAAAATAAAATCTTCCAAACTACCATAAGAATTGAAATCTCAAGTTCGTTAAAACATCGTTTTTATCAAGTCATCAAGATGACAGTCACCAACGAACAGGTGATTTCTGTTAATAGAATTATAAAGTTTCAATATTGTTATTCGGCCTGTAAAAAAATAAATTTGTTTGGTTATACCGTCCTTCGGAAGGGATGTAAAATGGGACCCGAACACGTGCAGTGTCAGGTTTTTTAAAAGTAACTCTCGTTAGGTAAAATTTAGGACTCCCACTATCTCATCGTCCAATTAGCAACGTCAGCGTTAAGTGACGTTGCATGAATAAACAATAAATATTTTTTGGAAAAGTTTATATTTGCGTGGGCACAAATATAAACTATAAATACCTATTTTGAATAAATTACCTACTCAATATCTAAATCAAAATAAAAACCAACTCGTGGATCAATAGGCAATCCATCCTTTCCTTTTTTTTAATGGGCGTGGGCATTCTTTTAAGTGTAGGTTTTTCGAGTAGGAGTTTGTGGTATCACAATGAAGTAATTTAGATTTATAAAATTGAAAGCTGGTTACAAAACTATATCGGTTATAGGCTAAAGATGGCCTTGTAGTACATTCGACTGATTTTGTGTTTAATTAAATAATCTTCCTTATGTTAATAATTAAATAATAATTAAATGTTATTATTCTGAAGACATCTATAATTAATATGCTTTACATATAACACTTTCGACGAGTTTTCAAACTAAGATATACATTTATAATTAAATATTCACATTTTAATTTAAAACGAAATAAATGTTATAATTGATTTGATGTATCGATAATGAGTAACAGATTGATAAGAACCTTAGAGAAGGTTTCTCTGTGCTCGAAAAATAATTAGTGCTTAGTCAGATTGTAAATTTCAATAAATAGTTTTGTTATCACAAATCACCTTGTTATTAATTAAACATACTGTACATAATTATAATAATCAATTGCAGAATAAATAATTGTAATAATTAATTTTTTACTCTAATAAACAATTTTATACTTCCTTCGGCAGTAAATATACTAAAATTAATATAGTATTTAATTTAAAAAATACTAACAGATCTCAGATAATTTCGTTTTTTATTATTTTATTTTTTTACTTTACTCCTAGATTTTAAATACATAATTACGGAAAGCATTGCCATTGTGAAAAACAAAGTCGATATTTTAACAAAAATAAGTGTTTTTCTGGTTCCTTCAGTGCAAAATGTTGTCAGAATGTTTATACGTTGACATAGCGAAAAGTTGTACTAAACTAAAATTCAACAAGATATATGCCTCGTATGTATGTACGATAGTATTTGGAACCGTTCAACGATTCATAAAATATTTTCCTTACGCCAAAGAATAGAGGAAATAATGAGAATACAAGAGTTTTTTTTGTTTGTTTTTTTCAAATCTCCGTTTATTCAAAAAAAAAAATTACAATACGATATATATATACAGCAAAATAATTACAATACTTTTTCTACCCGAAGGTATTCCCCCTTTTTGAGAGAATACAAGAGAGCAGTTTGCCAGCTTTATATAGATTTGATAGAGACTTCTGAACGCGAGATATTGTACAACATTTTGAATATCGGAGTTAAATCTGGTAGGAATGTGCATGACCGAAATATATAGTAAGAATTTGTAATGATTTGTTCGAGGCTAACTCGTGTTTAAGACAAGGTGATTCCCTTTCACTATTTAATTTGTCACAAGAGTATGTTACTCTAAAGGTGATATGTGCCGAAAAATTATGTATATTCGCACATACATTTTATCATACCAACTTGATTAAGACATTAACATGTATACAAAATATATTCTCCCAGCTTCTAATTTTAAACTATTCTGATGGAGTTGGAAATTTTAATGGTAGCGAGAATTCCTACCAGTTTCCTAATTCCACTTTAGTATTCTTTCGTTACCCTACTTTACCGTGGGAATCTATCAGCACCAAATTGAAGAACTCCTACTTGAAGCTGTTTTAAATAACGGGTTTCTAATAGCTATTGGATCTCGAACGATGGAAAAATGATACAGTAAATCGGGAACTCAATAAGATAACAAATAAAATAGTTTAGTGGATAAACATTGTTACCAGTACCACTACAACTCGTGAAGGGTCTGAGGTTTAGTACGGTTGTGCAGGGAGGTGATTTGTCCTAGATCACGCCCAACCCTCAGATTTTGGGTGCCCACTTTATAGAGGCTGGGTGATCTCCATAAGACCCTCAGATCCCGCAGGATCCATCCGTGGCTGTTAACAGATTGAACAATTTATCTACCACTACCGTAAAGACCTAAATCCCATAGGAATCCATTTCCGGCCACGAACAGATTAAATAAAAGTCTGCCTGCGAGCGGGATTTGAACCCAGGACCTTAGGCATTGCAACTCAGGGCTTTATCACTGAGACACTCCACTCCCTGGATAAAAAATGTTAGGAATTTTTTTTTTTATACAAATAAAACTTCACATGAGGCGTTCAGGATCAAAAGCGGATAACTCCAAATTTCAAAAATTGACTTTTTCACTTTTTTCTCTAGTGTAGTGCTTTAAGATCCCGAAACTTCGGATTGAGAAGCGGGCTGAAACCATGAAGAATAAGTAGGGAAAGTGTTGTGCAAGACAAAATTTCTTGAATTACCTATCGAAAAAATGGTCTTATCCGCTTTTGAGACTGAACGCCTCATATGTATATATATATATAATTTTTGCAAAAACATTATTTTCCCCGTTTTTTTTTTTTATTGCCACTTATCCGACTGCAATTATATTTTCGCTCCGATATCATTCCTGATTCGAATTCCTAAAGTAATAGATTTCATCTCCTTGATGAATTGGTTTCCGGTGAATCAGCAGAAACTGAGCCTAACAGAACGGAATGAGGTTGCATCTGATCACGGTAGAAGGTTGAGCTCAAGGCTATTCGGAGAGACTTAAATACTCAGACAAGTTCACTTAATTATAAATAACTAAAAATATTTTTTATCCTCACACCGTTGGCGGTAGAAGAGGAGTAGATTAAATAAATAAAAAATATTTTTGTGCTTAGGAATTGAAGAGAAGAGTGTAACATTTTTTTACATTTTAGGGAAAAGGACATTTTCGTTTGATCGGATATGCTAACATTGCTTTCTAATTTTCACCTTGTATCATTTAGTAATCACGTTTTAGATTTTCTGTCAATACAAGTTTACGACTACGTTCCTTCATTATGTGCCTTTCTTCCAATTAACTAAATATAAATTAAATGAATAATGAATACATATATTTCGAAAGTATCATTACAACCCCAAAAGGGTCTATACATGTTTCAGACTACACTGTTTTTAGGGCAACAGTTGTGCAGGAAGGTGATTTGTCCTAGATCAGGCACAACCTTCAGCATTTTCCCCCTTATTGAGGGTACCCGCTTCATTGAGGCTGAGTGATCCCGCAGGGTCCATCCGTGGCGGTTAACAGATTGAATAATTTATCTACCACAACCGTGTTCGGATCCGGAATCTTATGAAAAGTAATATTTTTTATAATTATATGATATGAATTAACTAATATCAATGAATAATATATAATCATACCTCAGAAATCGTGATAAACGAAAAATACTAATTGAAATTTTCTATTGTTATCTAATAAAAGAAAGTGAACCAGCCATTAAGTTATGATTACTCTTATTGAAAGAAAATTAACTTAACCGTCTATAAAAACCTATGAAAAATCTTTAAAATTCCTTAATTTTGAAATCATTGAAGAATAGAGTAAGATTGGCAAATGAAATATCATTTTGGACATTAATTGAATTTTATAACAGCGGTATTTATTATTTATTTTTTCTACATTTCATATTTAATGTTTTAATATTTTCCCGATGGTTATTGAATAGTGTTAGAATTTAATGTTTTTACTGGGTCTTTTATTTATATTTCGAAAAAATCATTTTTAACTATTAAAAAATCTGAATAATTTGTAGTTATCAATATTTCGTTTATGAATCACTATAGTAACTTGTAACTTAATGAGTAAACATTATTAATATCTGAATCATTAATTATCATTATAAAGATATGTAATGCCGATTACAATGAATATCATTAAAGAAGTCACCCTTACATTTTTAATTAACAGTACAATTGCTTATGACACAACCCGTCCTACGTTACTGAGAAGTAGATAGCTTCCTCTTTCAAGCTAGGGTTCCTGGTATGGTCAGGTACCAGTTCACTACCATTTAATTTTCTTGACAAGTTGGAAAAATCATGAAAAAATATATAACATGAACGTTTTCTCCAGGAATTAAAAAAATTTTTTTTTTCGATTAGATTACTTTTTTAGTTTAGTTATTAGTCTGCAAAATTAGTTTCTGGATACTGAACTAATAGTACCATCATGGAATAAGTCGAAATAGAAAACTTTACTGTATGATTGGGAAATATCAGTCGTTCCAAGTCCAGTTTAATCAGAAGAGGAGAGAACTTGTTTCTGATAGGGATTTAGAACGAAAATGATGTTGGGAATGCACAACAAGCGTCTTTAATCTCCGTGTGATATTATTCTCGCAGTAAATGAGGGGCTAAGTCAGGCTTTGGTTTGAATTCAATTTCAAGCCAAAAGCTACGATAATGACACGATTTCGCTTTCCTCAATACAATCAACTCTCTCTGGACAAAATTCTACTCAACCACTTATTCATCAGGGGGGTAGATAAAATGGGTACCCATTAAAGAAATAATTTTTTAATTAAATAATTATTAGAACAGACATAACTATTTGTGGTTATGATTGGTAACTAACCTATATGAATCTTAAAAATGAATCGTTGCACAATCATGGACAATTAAAGGTTATATAACGGAACAGAACTATGTTTTTTTTAATTCACCTGTTATTAATACCTCCCCGCGCAGAAGTGAAATCAAAGGCTATAGGCGTCCTTTCGAACCGCACCAGACTCGTTAGAACAGTTCGTGTTGCAGCTTGTGCGGGGTGAAATCTACTTCAACAACTCATTAAAATAACAGGCTAATCCAGTCGCTGGAATTTCATAAGCATTTCCGCATGAGCAGTCAAAGAAGACCGTTCGCAAATAACACTCTTCTGCGGGAACGATTGCCCAGGGCAAATGATCCTCCCGCACGGGACCAAGTCCTGTGTTTACTTCTACCACCGTTCCGCCCTGGCACTAATAAATAGAGGCGGAGGGAATAACTGATAGATTGGGGGGTGACCATCAACGCAACGCCACCAACATCATTTTCACATAACGGTCCACGAATTTCGAGCTTAATGTTCGCCTTGTAAAGGCGATGCTCAATGGAAACTACTAAAGAAGACAACTTCGAAGTGTACTTCTTAATCATCGCAACAAAGTAAAGCTGTCATCCACTTTTACACCCCTTAAACCTGAAAAAACTGACATTTCATGATTGAGTCGTTCATGATTAAAACCTAACTCCCGAATAACTCCCAAGTTTTAAAAATTGATTTTTCATATTTTTCGCCAGTTAAGTCAAGCAATTTTGTCTACTAAGACACTTCGCCTACTTATTTCTTATGGCTCTAGGCCGGTTCTGTATAAGCATAAAGGTTTGATCCTGAACGACTCATGTATATTATGTAGGAAAGCTCTCCATTTATTAGGTGATTCAGAACGAAATTTAAACGCGATTCCGCTTTTGATGCCAAATGATCCAAATTTGAATACATTCATTTTTTGTTTGTTACGCTTTGGATAACATGATCAGGGTCTTGCTTTAGAATAAATTACCAGTGTAATTAAACTATTAAATATTACGGCGGTGATGTATTGTGAAATGTTTTATCACGATAACGTTTAAAATAGTTATTTTGTGCCCCTAATTCTTAGTCTAATATTTTATTTTCAGCACATTGTTTTGCGATAAACAGTATCATACTAGAAAAAATCCTCCATATTTTTTCTCCAGTTCTGATCATGATGTTTGAGAGGCATAAAGCGTTGTTTGATTAAACTAGCGACAATGTGAAATAGCCAATTTTTGGAATTTGGAGTTATCCGCATTTGACTCTGAACACCTGATGTATACAATGAATAAAATATCTCAATTTACTACATGATGAGAACGGAATTGAAACTCAATATGGCAAGTATCTTCAGTTATAGGAAGTGTAGATGGATGGTATATGTGACTCCAATAAGAAGACGCCCATTTGGATGCAGAAGGCGGCAAACAATGCAAGGCTTTCAACATTAACATTCCCGCGGGAGACTTGTGATTCAGCTCGGCTGAAGGACCTAGCCTACATGGTCTCAACTCAGTCAGTCTTTTATGATATAATGAGTCCTCAAGGAGGAAAGTGGATAAATATATTATATTATATTATTTAAAAAAGTAGAAATATCTAAAAGTATTCATTGAATGTCTTAATTTCGTAACACTTACCCATTATCAACCGTGATGGAATTTTTAATCTTCAAGTTTTAAGATTGACTTTGATTAAATTAAAAAAAAAAAATTGGAAACCATAGAGTCATATTTGGATTGAATATTTTCGATTTGTCTGAAGTGCAAACATTGTGTTATATTTTGTAAATGTATATGTATATTTAAGGCTATATAGCACTGACCTAGTACATCTTTCGTAAACTTACGCTTTCATGATATTGTTACGGGCTACTGGGTGTAAAATGGACTAAACTATTACTTAATTCAAGAATCTAATATTTATTAACAAATCAAAAAGAATACAATGAGATTATTAAAAACAACTAAATTATTAAACTAATATTAATTTACAGTAACAATATTCTACTAAATGTTATCTAATTTCTAAGATAATATACAAATAATATAAGATATTGCTAATACTAAGTAACTAAACTATTTATATAAATTTGTACAAATACAATAATATTACACTATAGTTTACAATTACAAATTAACACTTACAGTTCGCTAACTAAAGTCCACCGACCGTAAGACTCTCCAAATATGGCAAACTGACCCACAGTTTATTACACTTATTACACGGCCACTAATTATCACTGTTGCTCACTAAGCACTTATTACAGACTGATACTAATACTAACTAACTCACACACACTGCCACTAATTAACGGCTGCTTATTACTCACTGACTTATTACTCACTCGTCTTATTACTACTTCGTCTTATTACTACTGACTGCCGCGGCCGAAAACGCTGTCCTTTTTATATAGGCAAGGTAGGTCGTGGTGGGGCATTACTCGGAACACGGACGAGGACCACCTAGACCGATCTAGAAGGTTCTACGCCATTCTATAATCCCTTCCGCTTAATCCCATTGTTTGCCTAATCCGCTCTAGGCAGATCAGAAGCCGGTCCTGCTTTCCGCTCTGACCGTAACACTGCCCCCTCCTTAAAAGTGCTCTGCCCCAGAGCATAGTCCGGAGAAATCGGGCGGTCATGAGCTTCCCTCGATGGAGACGCATTTCCTTTCCAGGGGTTGAACGTGCACACCAATATGGCGACTCCAGAGTTGGCGAATATCTGTTCAAGCATGTTCCTGACAACCTTCCACTCCAGGCCGTCATATCCACAGCCCAACTTAGGGATCGCGAGCTTGGTGACACGCAGTCTCAGAAGCTTACTCCGCAGGTCGTCGAGGCTTCGCCGCAGTGCGTCATATGTGGGCTTCTGATCAGTAGCACACTTGGTAACTAAGTAGAACAGGTGTCGTCCTTCGTGCGTATGGTGGAGTGCTTTCCCGACGCGTGGTCCTTGGCGTTCCAGTTCCTCAGTTCCAGCAAACTTCTTCCTGAAGACGGTTGCAATCCCTCGGGAAGTCCTCAGATCTTCGGCTACACAATGGGCCAGAGAATAGTCCGCGGGTAACGAGAAGATATCTCTGTATACTGCCTGAGTTACTCCACGGGAACCTTGTACCTTAGGTTGTGCAACTGATACCTTACTGGCCTCCACGTTGTTGAGGTACCTGACTTGCTGGTCTTTTGTCGGGCCATGGTCTCCTTTATATGGGGCCAGTCTATTAAAATGGACTACCCTGGGTTTTCCTTTTGGCTGCTTTCTGATCCTATAGATGACGTCGTTTATCCTATTGATGATCTCAAACGGGCCATCCCAGGAGTTCTGAAGTTTAGGTGAGTAGCCTCGCCTTCTTCGAGGATCATGTAGCCAGACCAAATCTCCAGGTTGGAATCCACCTTTCTCTGCCCTGATGTCGTAACGCTCCTTCATTCTGTCACTGGCTCCCTGGATGTTTGCACGAACCTTCTCGTGGATGTTATCCATCCGCTCCCGTAGATTCGTGACGTACTCCTCTCCGGCAACTTCCTCATTAGGCTTGAACCCGAATTTCAGATCACAAGGCAAACGAAGTTCTCGGCCGAACACCACATTTGCGGGGGTCTGCCCCGTTGCTTCATGGACTGAACTGCGGTAGGCTAACAGGAACAAGTGAAGATACTGGTCCCAGTCTCGCTGATGGTCGGAGACCACTTTAGACAAATATCGACCCATTGTCCTGTTCATGCGCTCCACCATGCCATCCGATTGAGGGTGAAGAGGTGTCGTCCTGGTTTTCCGTATTCCCAGTGCTTCGCACATCCCGGAGAAGACTGCAGACTCAAAGTTTCTTCCCTGGTCAGCGTGAAGTTCCATGGGTACTCCAAACCGGCTGACGAGCTGCTTCACAAGTACGTCTGCAACGGTGACTGCCTCTTGATTCGGAAGGGCATACGCTTCCACCCACTTAGAAAAGTAGTCCATGGCCACGAGAATATATCGGTTGCCTTCGTCCGTCACAGGGAAAGGGCCAGCGATGTCGATTGCTATCCTCTCGAACGGTGCTCCCACGTTGTACTTCCTCATAGGGGCCCTCTTTCTTCTTGTTGGCCCGTTAGAAGCCGCACAAGACGCACAACGCCTGCACCAGTCCAACACATCGTCCTTAAGGTTTGCCCAGTAAAAGCGTTCACGAACTTTTTCCAATGTCCGATGAACTCCAAGATGGCCGCCAGTTACACCGTCATGTAGTTCTCTAAGCACTTCGGGCACTTTATTCCTTGGAACGATGAGCTGTAGCCTACGCTGATCTCCTTCCGCGTTCTCCAATGCCCGTTTCAGCAGTCCGTTGTCCACTAAAATGGAGTTCCATTGGGCCCAGTACGTTTTTACATTCTTCGACATTGGAGCAACATCCTGCCAGGTCGGTCTTCCTCGCCCCGATATTTTCCATTCCTTTATTTGTTTTAAGTCCGGGTCCTCGTCCTGTTCCTTTGACACCTCTGCATCTTGCCAACTGTCGATGACAACTGTAGTCCTCAATACCGCTGCCTGCTTCTCCTCTTGTCGAGAACAATGCTTGCAGCCTTCTTCACAAGGTCTTCTTGACAGTGCATCCGCATTCCTGTGGCTCGTTCCAGAACGATGAGCAGATTCAAAGTCATACTCTTGAAGGCGCTCAATCCACCTCGCCACTTGCCCCTCAGGTGACTTGAATCGCAGCAGCCACATTAGAGCCGCGTGGTCCGTTCTCAGCAGGAACATTCTTCCGTATAGGTATTTATGAAAATGCTCTATGGACTTTACTACTGCCAGAAGCTCTTTCCTTGTGACACAGTAGTTTCGTTCCGGAGCTGAGAGTGCTTTGCTGAAATATCCAATCACCCTTTCTTCTCCGTCTTGGAGCTGAGAGAGGACACTTCCAATGGCGATGTTGCTGGCATCTGTGTCAAGTATGAACTTGCCCTCGGGGCGTGGATAGCTCAGAATAGGAGCACTAATCAATTTGCTCTTCAGCTCCTCGAAGGATGCCTGACACTCGTGATCCCAATGGAAAGTCCTTTTCTCCTCGGTAAGTCTGGTAAGAGGTTTTGCGATGTTAGCGAATCCTTTCACGTACCTCCGGTAATAGGTGCAGAGCCCGAGAAAACTTCTCACCTGGTGCTTATCTCGAGGTACTGGCCAGTTGGTGATCGCTGCTATCTTCTCTGGGTCAACAGCAACTCCGTTGTCTGACACAATATGCCCCAGGTAGTTGACTTGCCTTCGGAAGAGATTACACTTCTTCGGGTTCAACTTAAGGTTCGCTGCACGCAGTCGTTCGAAGACCTTCTCCAGGTTCTTCAGATGGTGATCGAAGGACTTTCCCAGCACAATGATGTCGTCTAGGTAAACCAGGCATACTTCCCAAGAGAGACCTCTTAACACGTTTTCCATCAGCCTCTCGAATGTGGCAGGAGCATTGCAAAGCCCGAACGGCATTACTGTAAACTGCCAGAGCCCAGTGCCAATTGAAAACGCCGTCTTCTCTTTATCTTCAGGTGCCAATCCAACCTGCCAATATCCACTGCGGAGATCCAAAGTAGAGAAGAGTTTACACCCCTCTAGGGTGTCCAGCGTATCGTCAATCCTGGGAAGCGGATAGCTGTCCTTCTTGGTGACATTGTTCAGAAGACGGTAGTCTACGCAGAACCTCGTTGTGCCGTCTTTCTTCTTCACCAATACAACAGGAGACATCCAGGGGCTACTCGAAGGCTCAATGACACTGTCAGCCGCCATCTCCTTTATAATCTCCTCGGCGTCCTCCCGTTTGGCTAACGGCAGCCTCCGCGGAACCTGTCGGATGGGCTTCGCATCCCCAGTGTCAATCTTGTGCTGGACGATATCCGTTCTGCCCCGTGGTCCTGGTCCGATCTCGAAGACGTCCTGCCATCGGATAATCATGTTCTTCACTTCCTCGCTCTGTTCAGGTGAAAGGTCGCGGCATGACTCGTTAACAAATCCTTTTAGTTCTTCTGGCAGTCCTCGAAGCTCGGTGGGATGACGTTGCAGCTGGCGAACCACTGAGGTAGCGGTGGTACACTCCCCGACCGGTGTTCCTTTCTTTAGCGTTACCGGGAAGCTGTTCAGGTTCATTAGCCGAATTGGAGTGGTAGGTCCGATCTTGATGAGAGACCTAGCGACCAGTACGCCGCGTCCAACCTCTTGTTCTTCGTGCCTTCCAGGTTCGAGTAGTGCACATTGACCCGCGGGTAGATGGCCTTCGACCGTCCCATGCGTCACGATTTGGCTCCGTGCCGGTAAAGTGGTGTCTTCTAGTAAGAGCACTCGTGCGTAGAGGTCCTTTCCCTGCCGAAGGATGACTTCCTCCTCTCCCAGCGTCATCACACCTCTTGCCATATCCAACTTAATCCCGTATTCGATCATCAAGTCCGTGCCTAATATGACATCTTCATCGATTTCTGCCACGAGAGCACCGTGCCTCAGATGTTGACCCCCGATGAAGAAGGTGGCAACTGTCTCCCCGTAGACCTTGGCTGGCTGTCCCGTGGCAGTCCGTAATGCCCAAGTGGTTGGTAAGACCCTCTCAACGGGAACTATCTTCGAGTTCAAAATTGTCATGGTTGCGCCAGTATCCACTAGAAGACTTCGCAGCTGCCCGTTCACCATCCCGTCAACGTAGAAACTGTTCGTTCTGCTTCCTATTGACGCAATCCTGATGGTCTTCTTGGGGCCTTTGACGTTACGGGTTGACAGTTGCCCCCTCCCATCAACCCTACTTAGTTTTCCTGTGGCTTTTCTTGCTTCTTAGATGGACACTTGCTTCTAGGGTGTCCAATTTGGCCGCAGCTCCAACAGCGTATCTCCTTCTTACGGGTCCTGAGAGCCTCTAAAACTTTCGTCACTAGGTCCTCAAAGCTGGGGACTACATTTGGCTCCGCTTCTGCTGCTCGTACGCGCGCATGGCCCCGTACAGACTGTCTAACAGCCTCGAACTCCATGGCCTGGGATAATGCGTCTCCTAAAGTTTTCGGCCGGGCGAGCTTCACTGCTTGTTGTGTCTCTGGGTCCCGAAGTCCATCGAGGAATTTGTCGACAGCCAAGCTTTCGTAGACATCGTCGGTGACCGATGGGTAGGCGTTCCTCACTAGCCGGGCAATATCCGCTTCAAATTCCTGTAAAGTCTCGTTGGTCTTCTGGATCCTGCTTCTCAGCTGTGAGCGATACAGCTGGTCCATGTGGCGGTGGCCGAAACGCATCTCCAGTCTTCTCATCAGCTCCCCGTAGTTGGACCGCTCCGACATGGGCATCCCCTGCAGCACTCCTAAGGCGTCTCCACGCAAAGCCAGGCACAACGCTGAAGCTTGGGTCTCCTGTGACCACCCGTGGATCGAAGCCGCTGTCTCGAAGAGAGTCATGTAGTCCTCCCCACGGCGTCTTTCCGTCGAATACTGGAATGGTGTTGTGAGCTGGTGGCGTCCCATTATAGGCGGGTAGAATGCTATTACGATGGCTGCCCTCGGAGGAAAGGTCGGTGTCGTTCGTCGGTGGATTGCTCTTACGTCCCTCGAGAGCTTCCATTCTTAGCCTAATTTCGTTCACTTTTTCTCCTAGCCTAAATTCTACATCTGCTACTTTATTATTTACATCGGCTAACTTATTATCTACATTTTCCATTAACTTAGTCTCTAATGTGCCTAACTTAGACTCTAATGTATCCATTAAATCATTTTTTACAGTACCTAGCTTATTTTCTACATGCCTAGTTCATTTTTAACACTGCTTAATTCATTACCTAGCTTATTTTCTACATTGCCTAATTCACTTTTAAGACTGCATAATTCATTACCTAGCTTATTTTCTACATTGCCTAATTCATTTTTAAAAGTTGCAGACAACTTGCTTAAATCAGTTTCAAACAGAACGTCCTCTGGATTTTCCCCTAACTCTACAAAAAATTGACGCAAGCGATGTTGCAGTACACTTTTATTTCCGGAAGAATCCAGATCACGTTCTTCTAATTCCCGTTTTAAATCCGCAACTTTTAAATCCATCAATTTAAGACTTTGAGAAGCCATTTTTCAAACAGTAGCCCAATTATTACAAAATGCTAGACAAAATAACAATTACACAAGATCCCACTTCTGACACCAATTTGTTACGGGCTACTGGGTGTAAAATGGACTAAACTATTACTTAATTCAAGAATCTAATATTTATTAACAAATCAAAAAGAATACAATGAGATTATTAAAAACAACTAAATTATTAAACTAATATTAATTTACAGTAACAATATTCTACTAAATGTTATCTAATTTCTAAGATAATATACAAATAATATAAGATATTGCTAATACTAAGTAACTAAACTATTTATATAAATTTGTACAAATACAATAATATTACACTATAGTTTACAATTACAAATTAACACTTACAGTTCGCTAACTAAAGTCCACCGACCGTAAGACTCTCCAAATATGGCAAACTGACCCACAGTTTATTACACTTATTACACGGCCACTAATTATCACTGTTGCTCACTAAGCACTTATTACAGACTGATACTAATACTAACTAACTCACACACACTGCCACTAATTAACGGCTGCTTATTACTCACTGACTTATTACTCACTCGTCTTATTACTACTTCGTCTTATTACTACTGACTGCCGCGGCCGAAAACGCTGTCCTTTTTATATAGGCAAGGTAGGTCGTGGTGGGGCATTACTCGGAACACGGACGAGGACCACCTAGACCGATCTAGAAGGTTCTACGCCATTCTATAATCCCTTCCGCTTAATCCCATTGTTTGCCTAATCCGCTCTAGGCAGATCAGAAGCCGGTCCTGCTTTCCGCTCTGACCGTAACAATATCATTGAATTCATGAACAGGAGCGGATTGAATAGAATAATTGTATACTTCAGAAACTATCATTTAAGACGTTCAGGAAAACCTGATAATTGACTTTTTCACATTTTTCCCTCATCCAATCAAGCAATCTTCTCTAAAAAAAAACACTTTGCCGCATTTCTCATGGTTTTAGTCACGGTCTGAACCTGTAGTTTCGGGACCATAAAGCATTGCTGGACTTAACTAGCCAAAAATGTAAACAAATCAATTTTTAAAATTTTGGAGTTATCTGCATTTGCTCCTGAACGCCTCATTTATCCAGAAAAAACAAACAATTTATTTTATTCTGATTTTTGAATTTCCTTCATTGTGATATCCATAATTGAATGGCCTTTATATGCATTATCATGCATCAAGAAATAGTTCCATGCTTTATATGGAAACCATATATTTCATCATTTTAGCGCCCTTGATTATTCTAACTATGGGATGAAGGGGGTTTTATCCTACAATTTTACAACACCTTCACGCCAGATCAAATACTTGTCCGCAATAAAATAAAAGTCAGCTGTAATGATACCGTTACAGTTGCTTTTATTGTATTTAGTTTACATCAATAGTATCTTTCCGCGTGTTGTACCATATTCATCTGAACCTTGGTTTGTAATAGCAAAGTCTCGGCTTAGGCAGTGTTTCATTTTCGGAGTGTCAATTAATTTAGTATATCATAATATTACATAATCATTATTAATATATAATTATCATTATTAGATTATCAGCTCACTGATAAATTAAGATTTTAATTTGGATCAATTATGTTGTTTATTTTATTGTTCTCCAAAGAATATATCAAACTCCTCCTCTTTGGAGAATGATTTCTATGGCAAATCATCAGCTAAAAAGCTGTTCGCCCATCACAACTAATCTAATATTGATGAGGAAATGGGTGACTGAATGTATCTTGAGAAATGGTCGAGGTTATGGTAAATTAAGTTTATACGAATTAAGTGCAACTATTAATTAGGCCGAATAAAATTGTTGTAAAGTAAAAAAACTATTGTTGGCACAAATAATTTGCACAAAAATAAGTTGTATTTATTTTGTAAAATTTATAGACTGCACCCCCGGCCATTTTCAAAAATTTCTTAATCTAATATTAGATAATGTCGCAAATTATTCCACAATTACTCTAATATTGTTAAATGATCAGAAAATATATCATAAATCATCCTTTATAAACTACAATCAAATTTTTTTCACCCATTTCATAATCATCTTGGGGTTCTCTAAGGCTACAATCCACTGTCCTTCATGGTAGTGTAATTCTCCTATGGTAAGCTTCTCTTCGTATCGTATATAATGATTGTGCCTAAAACCAAACAGACAAATATATCTTTGTCTAAACGTACCTAAGAAACTGCAGAGATGCGATGTATAACGCCTATCCTTCTAGATGTTTTATAAATACAAATAGAGAAGTAAAATAGTATCCTGTGTAAATCCACTCCCATTGCTCCCTGGAAGCGGAAGGCTAGGAGAAACTCCGGGGTCAGCTTGGGATGAATGGCCAAGTCGTGAGGGAGGGTAAAGAGGGTCGCCTCTTTCAGGGACCTTTGATTTATTGGATCAAGGTTCAGTGGAGAGGAATCCAGCAGTTCAAGGAAAATTAATTTTATTTCTGTATTAACAGCATTTATGAGTAATAAAGGATAACTTTGTTGAAGAGAACGCAATCCTGTGATTGAAAATTAATTTCCGTTCTTCGCAATCAATTCGGAATACCGGACTCCCTTGACTACCTACGAGAACGGTTTATGTACAAACCGCAGGTAACGGAGTTTTTCGGAAGCAGGATAAGACGGAAGAGGTGAAAAATCATTAAGACCCCAATCAACCGATAGATCCCAGTCCAGATAGGTTAGGGTGCTAACTGGCCTTTGTACAATCCTGCCACTCCATTCGTTACGAAATGCAAAACGTTGACATGATGATATCAAGCAAAAATGTTCAACAATAACGAACTACCATGGACTATTCCCATTTTATTGGCAGAGGCCACTATACAATATTGCCACCTAAGTGCTTGTGATCTGCTGCCGTTATGATGTGAAATTTTTATAGGAATATATTAGTCTTAACCCAAAGGTAATTAAGAAAAGGAATAACATTATTATTAAGGCTTATCGGACGATGCTACGGTGGGATCCTAAAGTTTACCTATTGATTATGATTGGGATTTCAAAATATTATCCTTAAGATACACTAGATCTTTTACATTGTACAACTCTTGATGCACTATTTGTTTGAAAATCTGGAGTTTTTGAAGGCGTTTCCGTAGACCCCTTGAGCTGTGTCGAAAGACAGATTGGTTCCCTGATCGCCAACTAGAGCGGAAACGGGGGCCGCGGCCTGTTCAGTCCTACCAACCTGAAGGAATCCATTGTCTTTACCAAACAGAAAAAAGAAATAACCGATTGGTCAACTGCATTGAGCCGAGTGACGTTTGTCAGTTCATTCCATTTATGAGGTCGGTGCCAATAAGTTATTGAAACTCAACCCACTGACTGTATAATGGTGATGGTAGTAATGTACTAAATTTTTTTACTATAAAAGTTCTTCTCACGATTTGAAGTTTTAACAAGATTTCAATATATTTAAATGACTTACTTAAATATGTTTAGAACTAATCATCTTCTGTTTGAGGGGATGAGAAACCAAGGAATACAAGAAGTCCTATATTTTCATTATCATTTGAAATAATCTACTTATAATTATTGTTAAACAGTTAATTACCATGTAGGTCATGCAGAGATGATTTATGACTCCCCGAGGTTGCGGAGTGACCTCAAGGTTTCGCCTTGACAAATCGACTATCCCTAAATGTCATCCTTACCATCGAACCTCATGAATTCGATTAGTTGATCAAGGAAGCTCAGGACGTAATATCCGGGCCGTTTATGGAATCCATGGTCATACTCATTACTTGAATACAATCCTTTATTGGTATACAATACATTGAAATTAATTGTATTAAAGAATATTGTAACAATAATGAACACCGCTTATGTAGCTCACTGTCGCCTATTCGAATAGAGAGAGAGAGAGAGAGAGAGAGAGAGAGAGAGAGAGAGAGAGAGAGAGAGAGAGAGAGAGAGAGAGAGAGAAGAGGGAGAGGGAGAGGGAGAGGGAGTGAGAGAGGGTGAGGGAGAGAGAGAGAGAGGGAGAGAGAGAGAGAGTGAGAGAGAGAGAGATAGAGCGAGAGAGAGAGAGAGAGAGAGAGAGAGAGAGAGAGAGAGAGAGAGAGAGAGAGAGGGAGAGAGAGAGAGAAAATATAATGGCAAATGCTCCAGTACACTACCCTGTCTCTAATTTGTTTCCTTTTAATCCATTTTTCTAGTCTAACCTAAGAAGGAGCTCACGTTCGATGGGCTAATATTCCCTCTTAAATTAAAAGTTCCCAGGATAATAAGCATCAGCTCTATTAATTACAAAGATTAATACACTAATTAAACAACTTAATTCTCTCAAGTTTTGTTTTATTGTAGATCATTCCACGTTTCACTAACTTGTATATTTTAATATCAAAATTACAGTTCTTAAGTATAAATATATCATTATATTAAATATTATTGTATGAAGGCCTAATTGAAAATGCCATCTCCCTTCTTCTAGAATATGTCCCTCAGACAGCCCTCTGTAATATAGCACTTGAACCTATGGACGAGAGGCAAAGGCAATCCGTGGGCCTGTGATGAAGTGTTCTTCAGTGCGGACAAATGATGAACTGCCGATGAGAGTTCAGAATTGAGGGCCTTCTATCTCTATTGGGACCTTCTTTTTGGGATAACATTTATTTTTTCTAATACAAATATTTCTTCGCAACCATGTTCAACAGAAATCAATCAAAGACAAGTTCAATATAAGTTTAACTAGTGCTTTATTATTATGACAATTGATTATAAATTGAATTGACCTCTTAATTTCATTGAGAACCTTTTTTCTATGCATCTGTCATTAGTAGCAAAACCACCATCCAATCATCTTTTATATTCGTTTTACTAAGCTTTTTTTTTCAAATAAATAATTATCTTCTAAATGCATGCTATTTTTCCGTTACGACATTAATAAGCTCGCAGCCGTTGTCCCGTAATTTAAAAATTACATTTAATCCTTCTTTAAGGAAAAGAAACAAGGCTGTTAGCGTTGAAGAAAATGAACGCCACAAGTTATTTGAAGATATGCTATTGGGTTAGAATATTCGGTCTGAAAAAAAGATGAGCCTACTAAACAACTTCAGAGATAGCGCCACGCGGAATTGCAGACCATGCACTCGGCTAATATATTTGAAGTGATATGATCGCGAAGGTTGATATGGACTTGTAAAGCTACTGGACTATGCAGCAACTAATTCCTTAGGTAGGGTGGTTAGTGGTGGTTGGCATAACCACAGGTAACTAACTAGTTAACTATCTAACATGGAACTAACTAAAATGTAACTAACTAGGTGGTTAGGTATTTTTTAAAGGGAGTAAAATATCCTTAGATATACCACCTTCTACAGGTTACGTACAATAGTTGTCCCGAACTTGTGCTAAGACAGATACTCGTTAAGGATACCTAATAACATCTAGATTGACAGAAATTAGGGCTCCCACTCTAGCATCGTCTGATTGGCATAATGCGGTGTTTTATATAAAAAAAACAAGTCCTGAGTAAAACGTCCGAGAGGTAGGTCGAGGCGTAGATGAGAGTGACCTAACGGATTTGGGTTTGCTTGTTGGTCCGTGGACTGGAGCTTGATGCAGAGATTGGGAGTATCAGCATCTAACCAGTTATTTCAAATAACTAAAGTTAAGAATACTTCATAAGCAGGCATTTTAAAAATTCAGCAGTCAATTAATTCCTATTGGTTTATTTCAATGGGGATAAAACATTGCTGGTATCAAAGTCTACTTAATTTAACATTTTAAAAATGATTTTCATCATAACCGCTGATATATATTTTCGACAAAATAAAAAATAAATGAAAACCAATAATATAAAGAAGAACATCCGTTTATTCAATTTTATAAAAAATCTGTCATAATACCAATATTTAAGAAAGGAGACAAAAGAGATTGCCACAACCATAGAGGAATCTCCCTTCTTATTTGTAAAAAAAATAAATAATACACACAACTTTTTATGGAGTGCTCGTGTGGATTAATGTTTTTTTTTATGGAAATAAAAAAAATGGAAAAAAATGTATTTTATTTATGTATGTGTGTATGTTTTTTTTTGTTTTTTTTTACGTGGGCAGGTGGAAATCTTCAAAAGACGCGGATAGGCCCGTACCTATCCGTGTGTGGGATTTTTACCCACTAAAACCACCTCCCTACAGCTGTTCTCCACACTCCACGTGACCGCCGTTAGGCATTACTGGGTGGAGGGGTATGTGCTCTTTCCTGCCCGGCTAGCTCAGTCGGTAGAGCATGAGACTCTTATGTACTTATGCGTGTGTGTTGTTGGTATAAATTTATAAATGTATAAATTTTTAGTTAGACCTGTTTCCAGAATAAAATTATTGTTCTATTCTATTAATTTCACTCCCGTTACAAATTTAATCAAGTATTGCATTATAATGTTTCGCGATATTTGATTTTACTACTAAGCTCTTTTTCTTCCCACTTACATTTTTTGGAAATATAAAAATATTTTATATATTAAGTTATATAAAATATATATATATATATATAGAATTAAAACAAATTTTGATTTTTAAGACTTGGTCGATTTTTTTTCTTTAACTTCCTTTTAAAAACACCAATTTCTGATAAGTCATAGGAGACGCTGTTGTGCTATTTCCAGAGTTCAGCACGCCCCTAATAGAGCAATTAGGCAATTGGTAGGTCAGGAAAGAACACGATCCTCTACACAATAGAAACAAGAAGATTAAAATGGTATGGCCACTTAAAAATAATGGCAGAGGAACGATGGAACGAGACTGGATGGAACATCAATGGCGCGACCTTTTAGATACAAAAACCAACTAAGTTGTACAAAATTGTTTAATAAAAAAATAATCAATGTGAATTTATATTAATGCGAATTGTGATTTTAATATATATATACAGAGAGAATTCAACCCAACCTCAGTAACTATTTTTTAAATTTAATAACATTTTCTTCAAAAGTAATTATTTAAAAAGTTTTATAAATTTTATCTGGAGACCGCTCATAGGCTACGTCATATAAAGAACACACCCTCCAAGTTTCAGGTCCCCACGATCAGCGGTTTAGGCTGTGCGTTGATCCCTCAGTGAGTCCTTCAGGACAAAGCCTTTTAAATGTATAGATTTCTAAATTGACGTTTGTTTAAAAGTGATAATTTCTTAGTTCTGGTTAACAAATTTGAAAACAAAAAACATTTATTGTAGAATATGATGGATCAATATTTTTTGAAATCTGCATTAAATTCCAGAATATGATACTGAACATTTTTTCTTTGATTCCCTACGACTTGGCCGCCATGTGACTGATTGTCAGGTTAATACGTTAATACAGAGAAAGAAGAATACCGTTTAGTATCGAAACTAAAACTACCATTATTTTTTGTATAGGTAATTTACAAGTTTTTTTTTATATTTATTTATTGATATTTACAACTGTATAATAAAAATACATCTAGTAAATGGGCTAAGCGATACATAATGACATGTGAAAATGACAAGTAGAGAAACTACCCACTGGTAGTACTTAAATCACTAGGATAGATAGCGGGTTCGGGCCAATTCAGCAACAAATGGGACATTAAGGTCGATATGGATGATTTTATTCTTAACAAAATAAGGAGCATTAAGGATTTTACGAAGGATTTTGGATTGTAGGGATTGGATACGAGAGGAATTCGATGGCTTAGTGGAGCCCCAAAGCTCTACTCCGTAGGTCCAAATAGGTCGTATGATGGTCATGTAGATGAGTCTTTTGTAATTAATTGGGAGCTTAGAGCGTTTGTCTAGTAAGTGTTGAAGTAGCCTGAAACGTCGAGCGGTTTCTTGTCTTTTCAGTCTAGTATGAGGATTCCAGGTTTATCGTTTGTCAAGATGTAACCCTAAGTATCGGATCTGTTCTACAGGCACCAGTGGGATATTATTAAAGGATACTGAAGGGCAGGAAGTCATTGGTTTACGACGTAAGGTAAAAGTGATTTGATGCGATTTTTGAGAGTTTATTTTAATTCTCCAGTTTTGACACCATTCTTCGAGATCAGTGATATGGGATTGGAGGCTTTGGGATGCAATAATTGGATTGGTGTTGACAGATAATACACATGTATCATCAGCATACGTGGTAAGGATAGTATTAGGATGAGTTGGGATGTCAGCGGTATAAACTGTATAAAGGATTGGGCCAAGGATACTACCTTGAGGAATAATTTACAAGTAAATTTTTATACTTAACAATAAACAAGCTGCTTTAGATCGATTCGTGGCGTATAAGGTCATTTTCTAAAAAATTCCCACTTTTCCCAATTTTCCTTTTTATTTACTACAACTCCATTTCACTTTTCATACAACTCGATTTAACGGCTGGTGTTTCTCACGAAAGTTGGCCAAAACTTAAAATTTGGACTTTTTGGAAAAAATTACCAATATATATATATTAACACACATCGTTTCTTTTATGGAAACAAAAAGAATGGAGACGTGTGGATTAAGCCTCAAAATTTCCAATTTAAGCCCTTGATGTAAAAAAACATCTGAGAGAGTTAAATTAATATCTAAAATCGTTTATTGTATGTTGCTTAGCAGAATATAATAAAGGAATAAGGAATATTTTAGCTTTAAAAAAAGTTGCATATTTATAAACATTAGGAACCTAAAAAATGCTACTATTTCTGCTCATGAAGTTAATACAAATTATATTACAGTATTTTATTTTCATCTGGTTGATGTGGAAATGGGTTCTGGGTTCTAAAATATTTATATTTGATTTTAAAATATCCCGAAAAATCGAAGAGAGTAGCATTTTTGATATGTTGGGGAGATTATGTGGCTCCCCCTTGCATATTAGTGCCTACTAAAACTACCATTATTTTTTGTATAGGTAATTTACAAGTAAATTTGTATACTTAACAATAAACAAGCTGCTTTAGATCGATTCGTGACGTACAAGGTCATTTTCTAAAATTTATTTACTACAACTCCATTTCACTTTTCATACAACTCGATTTAACGGTTGGTGTTTCTCACGAATGTTGGCCAAAACTTAAAATTTGGACTTTTTGGAAAAAATTACCAATATTCAAAAAGGCGTAACTCAGAATCAATTACACCTACAGGCCTTGGTATGTGCTTAAATTAAAGCTAATTAAATTTACTACCTTGACATTCATCGTAGAATCACTCCTTCGGCTGGTGTTTCTCACGAAAGTCGGCCTAAATTTAAAATTTAGACTTTTTGGAAAAAAAGACCAATTTTCAAAGGTACGTAACTCAGAATCTATTAGACCTACAGAGCTGTGGTTGGATTCAAATTGTAGAACCCAAGAAACAAATTTAGAAATGGTCAGGTGTTTTCAAAAACGCACCGATCAGGAGATATAGGCAAAAAACTGAAATAACTCAAACAATTTCGAGGTTTTTCGATAGCAAACTTGGATTTCCACTAGTCAGACACTGAAAATATAAATGAATATTATAGCTTAGAAATGAGTTCCTCAGAGACGAAATAAGTCCAAAATTAAATTTTAATACTTGTTTTATACATTATTGACGCACACACACACACGCACGCCCAATATTATCCCTAATATTCATGAAATAATATTCAGTTCTTGAGCAGTATCTACAATCCTAGCCATCGCATAATAAAATTAAAGGTACATTCTATTTCAAGGTGGAAAACTCGTCTTATTTTCCAATAAAAATAAAATAAAATAAAAATGAGAGAGAGAGAGAGAGAGAGAGAGAGAGAGAGAGAGAGAGAGAGAGAGAGAGAGAGAGAGAGAGAGAGAGAGAGAGGGAAGTTTTAAAAGTGTTTGAGCATTAATTCATATCACACAATTTAGCTCCTCTCATACTTTAATATTTGGCTAAAATAAGCAAAAAAGAATTCCAACATAAAAATTCTTTAGTTCTTTAGGCAGCGACACATACTCAGGGTCCTAAAAGTTTGTTTACAAATCTTCTATTGTTTTATTTTATTTTTTTCTTGTCAAAGTTTACCCTTCAATTATTTCTTAATATTTGCAACTCTCTATACTTTTCCTGGCCCAATCATTATGTCTCATTGAATCTCTTACTAGATTCAAATTAGTGATTTGATATCTACCGGTTTTTGTTTGCGAAAGAAATGCCACTATTATTTAAATAAATTTAACACTTAATATTTAGGAATGCAATAAAGTAAGCGATATCCAATTTTAATAAGTAATCTGACTTTTAACCCCAACGATTGAGCTTTGACTGTATTCAATATCAGATAGTTTGTTTTACAAAACATGCTTAACATAGAAAGGACAAAGAAAAGTTTTGTTTCCATTGTGTAAGCAGTTCGTTTATGGAAAATGTTCAAATTAAATATTTGTATTGTATTTACATATACTTAATATTTGTTTTTGCATTAATACAAATTTATATTTATTTATTATAAACACCCTTCCTTGCCTTGCGGCAACACGGGTTTTGACAATATAGAAATTTATATGTACGTATGTATGTATTGATTACTCCAGTAAGTTCAATGGCCGAACCTTTAGAACGTCTCACACAAATAACCAAGCTGACAGTTATGCCAACCTGACGGACTGTTGGAACCTGATCGGACGACCCCGGGCTATTAACGGTTGCTGATGGCCACCCTTGAAGCCTTCGCTAATGCCTTCAGCAAGGAAACGTGTTGGGTGGGATCCAGTCCACGGTCACTTAGTGGACTGGGGTATCCCGTACAGGGTGGCACTGGGCAAGGTGAAGCCGCTAACATTAATGGCGGCTCTCAGAGTGGGAGATGCCCAGGCAGTCACCCTGGAGGAGACGGTGAATATGTATGTAGACTATACATACCCCAGGGATGATCCGTCCCAGGATACAGAGGAAGATAGGATGGTGAGACGCACCACGGTGTGCCCTTCCGGTACCGAGTTTTGTCCGCCATGGGATATATGGGACCTTCGCCTCGCCGTGGAAAGGCAGAGGATCGGCAGAGCCCCAGGACTTGATGGGATTGACGCCGCGATCCTGAGGGAGAGCGCCCCCCTCATTGAGGATGGCCTACTGGCGATCTTCAATGAGTGTTTGGACCAGGGGTGGTTCCCGAGTAGGTGGAGGATCGCGGACTTGAGACTGCTCTACAAGGGAGGAGGTAAGGATAAAGAGGATCCTAAGGCGTACAGACCGATATGCCTCCTCCCGGTCCTCAGCAAGGTCCTGGAGAGCTTGATTGTCAATAGCCTGAAGCCGGTCCTCATCGAAGCAAGCCATCCACGGCAGTTCGGCTCGACCCGTGGCAGGGGAACCACAGACGCGCTGCTGAGAGTGCGCAGGGACGTTGAAGGGAAGGCGGAGAAGTATGTTATGCTTATGCTATTTGACATATCCTCCGCCTTCGATAGTGTATGGTGGCCCTGTGTACTCCAGCGGCTACAGGAGTTTAACACCCCCAGCAACTTGTACTCCCTCATAAGTAGTTACCTCAGTGACAGGAGCGTTAGGATTAGAGGTAGCTACTACGAGGTCGAGAGAAGGATTGAGAGAGGATGCCCACAGGGGTCGGTCCTCGGACCGGCCCTGTGGAAGCTCGTTTTCGACCCGTTGCTGGGGGAGTTAGAACAGGAAGGGTTCCTTGCCACGGCCTACGTCGACGACCTGGCAGTCATCGTGGCGGAGAACAGCAGAGCCAGAGTGAAGACACAAGCGGAGAGGTGCGCCGGTCTCGTAGCGGAATGGTGCGTGGGGAAAAAGTTGAGTATGGCCGCAGCCAAGACCCAGGCCATACTCCTGAGAGGCTCCACCGACAGGGCTCACCCTGTCATACTAGATGTTCAGGGAGAAAGGGTGAGGCTGGGTGAGGAGGTGAGGTACCTGGGTGTGAAGTTCAGAAGGAACTTCGACGCCACCCCTCACCTGGTGTACCTGAAGGATAGGGTGACCCTGTCACTCAATGGCCTATCAAGAATAGGGGGTGCATTTTGGGGCCTCAGGTACCCGGCAACGATGACCATTTATAAAGGCGTGGTCCTGGGTATCCTGAGGTATGCATCCCCAATGTGGAGCCGAAACCTCACGCAGCTACAGAGGAGGAGATTGGCCACCATCCAGAGACTGGCTCTGCTGCGAGTCACGAAGGCGTACCGAACGGTGTCGCACGAGGCGGTGCAGGTGCTGGCGGGAGCGATGCCCCTGGACCTCGTCCTTAAGGAGGACGCGGTGGTCTACGAGGTGAAGAGACAGGGGCTAGCGGCGCTCCCGGAGGGACTCCGAGAAAGGATCGGCGAGACCCCCAACAGATGGAGGAGGATTGTTAGGGAGGACTCGATCGAGGGGTGGAACGGACGGTGGGTGGGAAGCCAGAAAGGCTCCACCTTGAGGAAGTTCTTCCCCACCGTCCGGTCGAGAATGACCGCGACATGGGTCCTCCCGGACTACTGGGTCTCGCAGATGTTGACAGGACATGGCGGGTTCCGGGGAAAGCTCAGCGAGCATAAGAGAGAAATCGACCCCCGGTGCCTTGCCTGTGGAGTCCCTGAGACAGCGGAGCACGTTATTGTTTCCTGCACCGCGATGGAAGGACACCGTGCCAGGTTGTCGCGGAAAACCGGGATTTTCGCCCTCGCCGAGGAGGACTTCCCCCGTTTGATGGAGGAAGGTAATTACCCCTTCTTCAAGGAGTTTGTCTACGGGTGGAAGGAAGTGGTCGGGCCTGCGCATTTCACCATTAGCAGGGTCCGGCCCCTCGGCGAGCCACCAGACGAGGAGCCACCAGATGAGGAGCCAGACGGGGAACCACCCCCGGAAGAGAGAGATGGAGCTGAGGACCGGACGGATGCGGACCAGGAGGGCTGGACGGCATCCGGACGGATGGAGACCGGCCAGGAGGCCTAAAGGTGCTGCCCCAACAGTAAGGTGCACATCCGTGCACCGGGCAGCACCACAGATTAACAAAAAAAAAAAAATGTACCCAAAAAATTAAATGGTACCCCCCCATCTAATGTAGTTGATGAAATAAAGATTAAAAAAAAAAAAAAAGTTGATTTATTGGCAGTGGCGGGCGTGCGTAAACCCAACGCATCAACCCGTCACTGCCGAGAACCCCGTATGCCAGCAATGGCAGGAAGGGGGCCCTAAAAAAAAAAAAAAAAAAAAAAAAAAAAAAAAAAAAAAAAAAAAAAAAAAAAAAAAAAAAAAAAAAGGTCACTTAGTGGAGTACTTTCTCCCACCTGGGAAATGGCCAATTAGACTAATAGAACCCATCACTAGTCCAAGGTTTGGGTAATCCTTTCGTTCTTCAGTCAGCATAAAATAAAGGGCAATCGGCCATTTCTTTGGTAACTTCTTCCCTTTAGCTTGATGTAAAAAGGAACCACTTTACAGATGTAAAAGAGAACCAAGTACTGGTAGTTCCGATCAGAATCGTGTACTTGAATTTATTTTTTCTGAGGCAGCATGATCGTTGAAATCCATTTAATGAAATGTAATCTAAAGCCAACAATTTTTGACAATTTAAGTACAACTAGAAATTTGGCAGGCATTTAAAGGGCAAGAAGCTTGCTTTGGATAGGGACCTCTGACGAATACCTGACACCACTATTTTACGTCCCTTTCGAAAGACGGCATAGTTGTACCCGCTATAGTATACTATAAATAGTATCGTAAAATAGTATCGTTATGTTATATTATCCTAACCACTACATTGTAAGTGATCCTATCCTATCCCTGTTTTATTTTTTACATTTTAACCCCCTAATAGAAAATTGAATTGTGTTTTTTGTTTTAAAGTCAGAATAATATTATAAGCTTAGGTTTGTTTACAGTAAAATTTAATGGTGCTGGGGCAAACCAATTCTTTCAATTATAACTAGAAAAGTAGAAGCATCTTTTTTCATTTTTTCGTGATTAAACAATTTGTAATTTAAAAAAAATAATATTATAAGAATACTGTTTAAATGAGTACAATTATGGCTCAACAATAGCCTATTTTTGTAAAAGGTACCTGTTCCTTTATTTTTTACTGCTTCAAATGATAATATTTATATTTTTATTTGAAAAGAAAAGATATGCCAAGGAGCGGGAATCGAACCCGGGTCACCCAGATCGCTAGTCTCGAACTCTACTAATTGAGCTATCCTGGCTCCATCAGGGTCGCTCCCCGGTCATGGCCATATCCTTTCTTTTCTGGCCAGGATAGCTCAATTGGTAGAGTTCCCTGACTAGCGATCTGGGCGACCCGGTTTCGAGGCCGGTCCTGGACATATCTTTTTTTTTCAAATAAAAATATCTAAAAATTAATAAAATCAATAACTAATAAAATAAAATAGATAACATTTGTAGGTAAACTATATTTACGAGGTTACACAGACCCTTTCTTCTTTATAAATATACGAAATGATTAGTGTTTGTATTTTAATAATTATATCTTTAAAAATAAAATTATTTATTAAATTTGGTGCTATATCATTTCTCACGACCTATTGCTAAAGTAACTAATACTTAACAACACATTTAAAAACAATTAAATTATTCAGTTTGGAAATATTAATTTCGACTATAAATTTGAACGATATATTTACTTATTTATTTTATTAAAAACTCATATATATCCCCTCATAATATCTTGTCAAGTATTAATTTACCTCGCTTATATGTATATTTTATTTCCAATTTTTCGGTATCTGACTTTTCCTTTCAAGAACTCTGTCCACTTTCGAATACGAGGTTGCTGGGAAGTCACACCGTTACGAAACAACTTATGCTACAAGTTTGTGAGGACCGGTTGTTTATTTAAATGTGAACGGGAAGTTTTTCTTATCGAAGTCTCCTTTCGTTTTTATAGTAGCAATATTTCTATGTAACGGAGGATATTAGCAAACTGCTTATATAAACAGGAGAGATCTGATGTATTTTAATTTAAATTTTATTTATTATGATAGGTTTGCGTGAGAACTATTTGTCCATTAATAAGTTCCAGAAAAAAAAATTTAAGCACGGCATACATTACTACTATTGCATAAAATAATTATTGTTTTACTAAGATAGGTTATCTTATTATTATATTATTATTATATTATTATTATTAGGTATATATATTATTATATAGTAGTATATAGTATATATATAGTATATATATATATACATATATATATATATATGTATATATAGTATATATATTATTATATTATTATTATTAGGTAGATCGTTTTTTTCTATCAAATTAAAAATCTACTGAAAACGCCTTATTGTTATTAAACAGTTTAAAATACGATACGTAAAATTAGGAATAATAAAAAAGTGGTAAAAGTTGAAGTCGAGAAAGCTTTGGTAATAGAGGTCAGATTTTAACGAATTTTTCTTTGTTTTAAAATTAATTTAATTATCTTTCAAACAATTAATGTATCCCTTCTAACAATATTGAAAGAATCAGGATTCTGCGCAAATCTAAAATACTAAAAAAAATAAAAATAAACCGAGACACCCTCCTATTTATAAATAGTTAAAAATTAAGTATTTTTAATAGAAAAAACCTATTGGAATCTTGTTACTTTTAACTTTATTTATTTATGATAATAATCCTTTATAAAGTTTCAAGTAAACACAATGGATATTACAATTTTTTTTCGAAATCCATAACTTTTAATCTTTATTTATTAAATTAACGTCATTTCATCCTGTTATGGTTAATCGGACGATGCAACAGTGGGAGTTCTGAATTTTTCCCATCCCCGTATATCTTTAGTGAGTACATGCCTGTATAGGCTGGGGCACCCATTGTATGTCCCTTTCGAAGGACGGGATAACTAAGACTTTTTTACTCTCTTTTAGAAAATCCTAAGGCCACCTTCCTTTTTTTTTAGGACCAAAACATTTGTATAGATTTCCAGCTCGATATTTTTACCGTCTAATGAATTTTATTTGATGATAAGAATAATAATTGTGATGACTCCACTTTATTACATTTCTGCTAATAATGAGATTGTAATTAATCAAGTACAATATTGCATTAATCTACCATCCTCATCATCTTTTCATAAGTTTCCTTTCTTTTTTTCGATCTTCAAAACTAGCTTTAGCCAAGTACGAAGCACCGCTCTAGGCCCGTCCTGTTGTCCCAGCTAATGAACAAGAAGGTTGTGCTCTTTCTTTTTCTATCCATTGTAGTATACAATGTGCTCTATTATGGTCTTCCATGAATATGTTGTGGGAGTTAATGACCTTGGAGAATGTCACATATTAACAATTATTGAGTATATTAACCTTTACCTTAACAGGGAAGACATATAATTATAATCTATCAGGAATGACTTATGTTAGTGAAACTAATGACTACCTTGGATTGTAAAATGTTTATTTATGAATTTTTATAATTATTTATTCGATCGGGAGACATGGAACTCTGCTCTGACCAGTTGAGGCCACCCTCGTCAGAACGCCTATAAAGCAAGTATCATTATTGATTAAATGGTAGCGGGATAGCTAAGAGGTAGCCAATGGTGCGAGCTGCTGTGCTGAAGGTCCCTGGGGTTTTAGCAGTGGCAGATGAATAATAAATAAATATAATTATTCTTATATCAATGGACTTCTAATCTAAAATTGATTAAAAGAATACTAATGCACAGGCCGCTAGGTATCGCCAATATCTAGCATGTTGTTGACGCGAACCCACATGTTTATCCCCTACCGAAATTCGTTAAACGTGGCTAAAGAAGTTTTCGTATTTTGAGTCCAGGCCAAGTCTTGTATGACTCAATATGCAAGTTGTAATTTGTCGTGAAATCTTTTGAAGTGGGTTTGAATGATTATATGTTTTTTAAATGTTGGCTGGTATTGATATACAATTTAGCATTCTGTAATACCAATTTCATATTAAGAGTTCCAACTCCAGAAATAGTCCCTTTATAGTTGAAACAATCATCAAAAGGTGAAGCTGTCTGGATGTAGTCCAATGTTCAATTCCATGTTTATTAACTTTTGTTTGTTAGGTTACCTTGACAAACGATCCCTCAAGTGTCTAAAGATATTAAAGCGTTAGGTGTGTTTTTTTCATGAGTAGGACCCGTGACGTTAAGATTAGCTAATCTTTACCTAGGATTAGTGACAGCAACTATCATTCTTTGCACATTTCTCATTTCGAAAGGTCTGTTGCCAACATCCTAGTAGGTGTATGTTGAACTTCAAGCCGGCAATGCCTAGCGTCATCATCATTATGATAATTAGCAGAGAAAATTAGCGATACCTGACAGCTTTTGGATGGCGAGCTCAGGAGGGCTTCGTAACGTGTTGTGGTGTTCGCTTCCCAAATCTCCTCTCATTCACTAGTCATTGACAGATTTGTCCAATGAGAGTGTTGCAATTTTAGTGTTCACGCAATGGGGATTGGTCGTATTTCGACTAGTTAGGTCCCGTGGATCCGGTCACCAGGATCAATGAGAGACATACGACACCACAATGCTCTGATTTTTTCCAACAGTTATTCGAAACTGGATCCATATTGTTCTCGGCTGTAAATTACTTCTTCTGTCAGTGCCAATGCCATTATAGCCTTTTGTTCGATGAAAGGATAACATCTTTTTTTTCCCCTGCAGAATTCAATTCTAATTGCTCGTGTTCCTCGCTACTTCTTGATTTGTGTTCCATTATTACAGAGGTATAAGTGATTATATCTCAGGGGAGAGACATTAGTTGTCCCATTGTCACTGTCTAGACACAAAAAAACAAAAACAGTCGTTCTTGGTTCACTTCTTGAACCAGTAGTGAAGGATTATCGAATACGATCGTCTTTGCAACCAGTAACTTGTTTGTAATAAATCTATTATAAAATACTAAAAGACTTTTGTTTCATGTATTATAAATATTAAAATAGTTTAGGCTGTAGTGTCATTATTTTAATTCCCTTATTGATTATTAATTTTTTTTTTTGTTTACAGGTAAGTAGTAAACACAATATTCTGAAGAGAGTAAAATTAAAGAAGGCTAAATGACCAGATAATCTAGAGAACACTACTAAAGCAATTGAAAGTATATTTATTAATGTTTCCACTGGGCGGGTATGTTTTTTAATAATGATTTCTTTCACATTCATAGAGAATTAAAATTTATTTTTTTAATTCAATTTTCCATTTATCAAACTTTGTACATCAGTTTAATTTTGATTTTCATCATGATCTTTCATTACTTTTTTTTTTTAATTCATTGGTTTAGAAATTTAATTATTAAAATTTGCTACTGTACATTATTACAGTAGTATTAAACCACAATAGTATTTTACAGTGAATTATACATAATGACATGGATAAAGGCAAGTAGAAAAACTAACCACCGGGGTTACACAAATAAGAAATTCAACTTAGATGGTCACGAGGCCATCTTCTTTTCAGACACCTCGGAGGATTCTCAGATATTGAAGATTACTAGGTTTAAGTGGGAATTAAGTTTGTCATGAAAGGACTGATATTAGGTTAAGGCCAAATCTAGAAACAAATAGGACATCGAGGTCATTATGGATTACTTTATCCATATCGAAGTTAGAAGCTTGAAGGATTTTGGATTGTAAGCATTGGATACGAGAGGAATTTGATGGCTCAGTAGAGTAGGGTTGGGCTCAAGGAGCACACTTGACTCTTGAAATTAACTATATCGCTATTTTTCTTTTCTGAAGATTTGATTTGTTCATTGTTATAGTAAATATGTAAGTTGTAAATCCTTTTTTAAAATTAAAATAAACTGTTTTTTTTTTCATGTTTATGATATAATCTTATGATTTATAATCCTGCAACTTTCAAATAGTTCGTAGGTAATTGAATTTAATTAAATTTGTTGAAATTCTTTATGAATAGGTTTGGAAAAAAAATAAGCAGCTATCGAAAAACTATCGATAGTATTCGATATTCGATATCGCCCAACCCTACAGTAGAGTCCCAAAGCCCTACTCCATAACTCCTAATACGTCTTATAATGGAAGTCATTTATATGAGTCTTTTTTAATTTTTTTGTAATTATATTTACATTCAAGGTGTAGCAAAACAAAATAATGTTTAATTCACTAAATAAATTATATAATGTATATAAACTTGTATTTTTGGTCTAATTTCCAACGTTTGTCGAGTAGTCTAATACCGAGTACTAATACTGGGATATTATACTAGGCTGTACTAGTTATTACTAAATAAAGCCCTAAAGGCCAAAGCTATTTTTATTTAACCTTATCTATGGAGTATTATGTAATATGACCACGCAACTGTATCAGTGGGAGTCAAGGTCATCGAAAGGCACAAACTGGACTGGAGCGAGCCCACGCCGCCCACGTAATTACTCGCTCCAAGAGATCGTTCCAAAGCGTTACGTGGAAAGGACACAGTACTGTATTGTCCAATTACAGGGGACGGTACGTTCTGTACCGTTAGCCCTCCAACCACCTCCTTTCTCCGTGTTCCTGCGTTAATCTAGTTTAATTCACCAAGAGGCGGACTTGAGGTTTTGTAAGGGTCGCTAGTCATATGAGTTTGAGTTGTGTAGTTAGAGGATTAGTTGAACTGCGAGTGATTTCAAGTGTCCCAACAGATGGAATACGTAACTTAATATAGTAACCGTTCGGAGTACCCCAGGAATACCGACGTTTTGATCATCATTTTACACCTTAATTTTGGAGTTACTTTTTACACCTTTGATTTATTTTATAGTAGTTTGATTATTGTTTATTACATTAATTTTTATAGTTTACAAATTTACTTCTTTTTCCCCCGTAGCCATGGAGAAGGCTTCCAATGTAACTTAAAACATCAGCTTTCCTATAAATTTACCGTTCAAATTAAATACTTATTATCATATATTTTTGTTCAGAAAGGCCTGAATATACTCTGGGTTTCCTATAATATGCCTGCAGTCCCGGTAAGTCGAGTAGGCCACCGATTGTACATGTCGAATTTGGTCTAAAATGAGTTTCTTGTACTTAGGGAAGCGGAATCGTGTTATTCTTGTAGTGAATAAGGGACTAAGTCAAGAATGAGCATGCAATGGATTTATTGCTTGTTTATTTAACTACATTCCAATCCAAAAACTAAGAAAAGTGACAAGATACTACTTCTCTCAGTACTATCAACGCTCTTTGGACAAACTTCGACTTAACCACTTATACGCCGGAGCTGAGAAAACTAACCGTTGTTTAACACGTAAACGCGGTTAAGCAAATATTCCTTAAATTGTACTTATCACTGACTAGTAAAGTTCTAATTGCAGCTGAAAGTTTGTGCACAGTCCCGGAAGACCATACCGTGTGATTATTCTTGCGATACATTTTTCCCCAACTGTAGGCAGATGTCCTGTTTTCGGCCTGATGAAACTGTTTATTCAGTTCAAAATATTCTGAGCAAGATCATACAAACCAGTTGATGCCATTTCCCCAGAAAAAGGCCAAGGTTGTACCGTATTTTGGCAGATCCATCATGGAGCCTCAGCCAAGCAAACTCTCCGATGATTTATGACGAAGAAGTACAAATATATATACGTCCTCTTCTTACTGTTTACGATGGTAGGACAGCTTTCACTTTGGTTTCGGGGTTCCGAAACGGCACTCCTTCGATGTATTGTGCCTGTCGATTTGATATTCAAGGTTCGGAGGACAATTAACATTTGAAATATGTACCATTACGTAACCATTGGGAGAGGATCGTCCCACTTTGAATAAGTTTCTGTAGACAATTCAAAAATATTCACGATGAACAGGTAGTATTCATTTAAAAAAAAAATTTAAATAAGAATAGGTAAAAAAGTACTTTTTTTATGACATAATCATCAACCCTTCAACTCCAACCTTTTCGTGGCAATATAAATATTCTGGATCTTTCTTTATGGTAAATAAGATTAATAGTATACGCGTTGTAGTTTTGAAAATTTTCTATTAATACCATATCTATTCTCAATTCCACTGTAATTAATTTTTTTTAAATATTTAGTAGTCCTGAATAAAGTATTTTTTATAAACACCCCCCCCCCCCCGGCCACCTTGCGCCTAACAAATATACAATTGGTTCAATGGGGTTGATATTTGCAATTGTATGATAGTTCGAATTACACAGTCTCTTTGTTGTACAATTCTATATTGTGTATTCTTTATTCTTTGCTTTATGTTTCAGCCAAACAAAATTTTAATGCTTATACTACTATATTTTGTACATTTTTTTGTAGAAAGTTTTAAACTGACTTTATATACTTTTTATAATTATAATAAATATATAATTTTTATACTGCGCATTTTTGGTTTTTCAATGCATTTTTTTTTAGTATCTACTTATTGATCATTTACTTTCATACAGTATAGACAATTATTAGATCTAAACTAATGACCTTATCTGATTAAAATATTCTTTTGAAGATCAGGGCTTTGTAGTACTTCTCCCGCACAGCACTTTATTGTCATAAATTTATTATCCACCAGACACTTTTTTGTATGTAACAGAGAGATATAGTTGTACTCAATAATATATATATAGTGATTCGTTCCCTCGATAAATAATGGCCTTCTGTTTAACTGGTCGTTTCTTCTTTCCGGAACTGTGATCTAATGTGTTACGGAAGTGACGTTTTGTCCGCGAGCAAGCTGTAAAACGCCAGTTATTTTTTATTGGGTATAGGTAAAAATTCCGTTTTAATATTTCCACTAAATTGACTTTCTTTATTGTGCTGCTGATATTTTCTGTAAACATGGGCCAATGTTTTTGTGGTCGTCTTTAATAATGCAGTGATGGGGCATATTATTATTATTCAGAAGAGTCAGTGGTGTTGGAGGAGGCCGAAAAAAAAGTAAAATAAATATATATATATAAAATCATTGTTACTCCTAATATTTCAACTCAATACAAGTTGCTCCCGTAAATATCTAATTATGAATATTAATTAGCGAAATTGCGAATTTTCTTCGTTTCTAATTTTATTTATTTATTCCTATTAATTTTTCCTCATTTATGTTCAAATAGAATTTGATTCGCATTTATAATTTATAACATATATTTTAAACGATAATAAGGTTTATTTTTGTTTTTATATGATTTATTTATTTATTGTCATTTTTCGTATCTGTAAATTATGATGAGTTTAAAAGAATAGGATTGGTTCAATGGTAAAGCGCTGAGTTGCCGTACCGAAAGTCCAGGGTTTAAATCCGGCTGTTGCAGATAAATTATTTAATCTGTTAACAACCGGGGAAGGGTCCTGGTATGTCTATATCTATTTCCATTCATAATAAATAAATAAAACAAAAACATCAAGGGATATTAAACTTTTATACAAAACTTAATTTAACAAAATCCGATCCTGAAAACGCTTGTGGAACTGCAAAACTGCGCCAGGATGTTCGCCTTAACTGCGCCCAGATCCTCCAATCTCCCTCAGGACCAGTTTTCTGAATAAGTCAAAGGCTGAAGCAACAGTTTCAACATATCCTGCTCTACTTGCTTCACGACCCTATGTCCATTAGGTCACTTCTAAAGGGTGGGTGTATGTGCAACATGTGGAATTTATCTGTTTAGCTTCCAACATAAAGGATTTGCTTATCTTGGAGATATACGTGGAAGAGTGTGTTAGGAAGTAAGTTAGTAAGATCTTGTCAACTCCAGACAGAAAGACATTCCATGATTGTTTTAAAATTACGTAATTCATTCTGGACCTAAAGGGACTTATGAAAGCCACTGATTCACCGGAGCTGCAGGTATTATTTTAAAATATTGCTAGAGTAATGGTGACTGCCGTTATGCCATCTTCGTTAAAAACTACTTTAAATAAACTCTAATTTTCAATATTCCATAGTGACCATTGAGTAAACACAATGGGAAGAATAGGCTTGACTAATCGAAGTGCAACAAGACAAATCGTACTGTCTGTTGCATACTGTGAAATGCAATTTTACTCAGATGTTCAAACGGTTTGTCCTAGAAATGTGCAGCCAGTCGTACCCGTTTGTACAATTCTTAAACTCTTAAATGCTTCATCGATCAGGACTTTTTAATTATTACCTAAGTAAAATTGAGTATCCTTTTAGCGGATTTTTGTAATAATTATCTTCCAGGATATTGATAATTCCCGGATATTTTCGCATTGCCTCGTGGGTAGCAACGTTTCTAGTTAAACGTAAACATACAATTTTTGACAAATCACCTGTGATGAGTCGTTAGAAACGTGGTTTTATTTTTGTGGGGATATGATTCATCAGGTCTAGTCATCCCACGTGATGCATTCAGGTCTTCTTGGACGACACCTGATTAAAATTATTAATCATCCATGTAAGCTTATTTGTTTATTCATTTAACGTCACTGTATGCTACAATGGCAAATCGGGCGATGCTACAGTAGGGGTCCTAAATGTTGCCTATCAAGGATCATTACATTGGGACCATTATTGAGTGTATCTCCGTACTGCACTGGCTTTTTACTCCCATTTTAAGCTCCTTACGAAGGAGGGCACAACCAAGGATTAACTAAATCATTCATTTAAAAAAATAAATTTATGTAAAGCGGTGAAAATTTATAATTATAATTTTTCAAATAAAGCAAAACTCCAATTTTCTAATGGCACGATGGCCAAATTAAAAAAAACAGATAATGTTTAGGGTAAATTTTCATAAAATTGGGTCAGAGTTACCTTTATAAAATAACAACCTTAGTTTAGTCGAAATAAGTATAATTGAGATATTAATATTATGACTTAGGATGCCCATGTAAGACACGCCAAGCCGATCTAATAAAGAAATAGAAAAGAGAAATATGAAGTATGACTGTATCAATCACATATAATTCTATTTAATATTTACCTAAGATAAAGAAAATAAATCAAACTATTAAACCCGAATATGATTACTTTTTGTTTTAGAAATTCACTAAATTTAGCCAGAATTTTTTTAAATTATCAACAAATTAGAAAAAACAACGAATTAAATATTTTTAAAAAATATTCCGAGGTATTCCAGTAAATTAGGACCAACCTCGCTCAGCCAATGAGCGACTGTTATAAACACTTTAGTTCCTTATTCCAGAACCGTGCGATGCTGACGGATTGCCAGTGCAGTATACAATAACTTATAATTTTGGTTTAATGATTTTAATGTTAATGAATAAAAAACTAAAGGCGCATATATTAATTATAAATACACTAATACGCGATCAGGATCTTACTTCATAATAAAGAACTAGTGTAAGTGGAACTATGACAACTCCTGTAACACGCAATGGAATGTTGTACCACGAACAGATTATAAAGATAAAATATTTTCAACGATACGGCTGACGCAACTTTTGCCATTCCAGGGAAGCTTGAAAGTTATCTATCTATAAAAATAAATCACCCAAGCAAAGTATGCGACATGGAAAACATGTTATTTTATCTAACCTGTAGAGCATTTTGTGCAAAAATGAGACCATTAGGAAACTGATTGAAATCGTGATGTCTTTATTCGACAACAGTTTCGTAACCCGTAATATGTTTCATAAGCTGCGACGTAAATACACTTCCGTTCACTAAACCTTGAATATTGAGCGGTTGGATGTCAAACAGTAAGCTGGTGGGGAACTCGATATTTCCTAAAAAATATTGCTCGAAATGTCAGGGAAAAAAGTTTCTTAAAAGAAATATTTCCTGGAGTAACATAGTCATTAATAATTACTTTTTTTGGTTTAAATTACAGCTTATGTTATTCAGCAGTTAGGTTGTACATAACTGTAAATTATCTTTTAGTGGTTATTTATGACGATTATGAAGATATAATTATTTTACTTACTAATTACTAGTTATTTTTTTGCAAAAGTATTATTTACAAAAATTGTTTATTGAAATTTATAACTGTAATATAATATAATCGAAATTATAATACCAGTAAACAGAATGGAACTAGAGGTAAGTTAAAATGTTAAGGTCATTGTGAATGATTTTATTCGTAACGAAGCAAGGAGCGTTGAGGATTTTGCGGTGTATTTTGGATTGTAAATTATAATACCAGAAATTGATAGCTTAGGCCCAAAGCTTTGATCCGTTAATCCAAATTGGCCTTATAATAGCCATGTATATAAGTCTTTTGTAATTAATTGGGAGTTTCTAGTAGGTGTTGTAGTAGTCGAATGGCGAAATATTACTTATATGTACTAATACATTTTTCTCGTAAATTTTTAAAACTGGAATCCATGCACCTGACCCTTCCCTCTGCCTACGCTACAATGATTCAATAGTATGTGTAAGCAAGAAATTGATTTCCAAAAGGAAGTAGTCCCAAAATATAACCTTTAGCTCAGTTCAGCTAGAAATTGACAACAAATAAAAAATGTTAGTCACATCGAACATTGCTCCATCCGCTATTAACATTATCCTTAAAAGAAAAATTATATAAGTAGTAATAGCTCAATATAAGATAGTGCACCAAATTGTTGTATTGTTCAAATCGAGCTGCAGCAAACAGAACTTGGGACACACCCAGCCTCTTTAAAATGGGTACCCTTAATTGACAGAAACACATGGCTGTTGAGTGATCTTTTTCAGATAACCTCTATGCAGAATCATTGTCCTAAAAACAGTACAGTCAGTACCACTCATGTATCCCCACCATGTAGGGTTTTATATATTTAAATAGAATACGAAACTTATATGACTGATATAATAAATAACCAATATATAAGAAAACTGAACGAATGGATTTACTAGTGATAGTACTTAAATTAACACATAATGGCTTAGGATCTCATTGCATTATCCCATAGTAGAACCTTGATGCATGCCACGGCCCTCAGATTTCAGTTACCAATAAATGATAATGCCCTCCTCGGACGGGTTATCCGTTCTCTAATCTAAGACGAGATGATTAATTGACTGGTTGCTGATGTTAGCCTCCAATCACCTGGTTTCTAAGGTTATCTGATGATTAATGGCCTGGCTCCGAGAATAGTCAGCGGTTTCCTCGCTGTCTAATCAAACTGCCATTCTTCACGTGATTAGAGCTTGATTTTATATATTCAGCTCTAACTGCATCTATACGTCTTTGGTTACATTTCCAATAGACTCCTTTATCATATTAAGTTTTATTTGTAGTTAAAATTGATGTTTGATGCAATTTAATATGATGAAGATTCAATAATCATTTGATATTACCTCAATGCCCAATATCATGGCATAATCTTTAATGATGATATTGTAATGATCTCTAAATGATTTTGGCCGATCCTTCAAATGGAATGGAATGGAAAAATAGGGCTCATTTGGCCTAACTCCTGAAGAATATGAACATTTTGGGAAGTGTCAGCATTTGATATCATGAAAGAATTTTAAAATTACTCTCAGCGGGGCTCCACTAAGCATTCGAAATCCTATCGTATCATTGCAATATAAAATCCTTAATTCTCCGTATTTTGTTACGAAAACAGTCATCCATAATGACCTAAATGTTGCTGATTTGGTTCAAACCCGATATTAATCCTTTCAAGACCAAATGCATTCTCACCAAAACTACCTACCTCTTCTAAACCCGTGACTTAGGTTGAATTTTTTGTTTTAATTGTAGATTTTCGGGGTTCCACTAAGCCATTGAATTCCTCTCGTATAGAATCCTTACAATCTAAAATCCCCAATACCCCTTATTTTGTTACGAATAAAGTCATCCATAATGATGACTTGTTGTTTGTTAGTTGCTGATTTGGCCCGATCTCAATACCACTCTCTTCATGACAAACTTTATTCCCATTCAAATCCAATAGTTTTTAACTACTTCAAGCTACTAGTTCAATTCCCAATAATCCTTCGAGGCGCCTGAAAATAAGCCTCCTGACCTATGTTGAATTTGTTATTTGAGTGCTACTAGGTGTTTTCTCTTGTAGCCTTTATCTCATTTCATTATCCATCATTCATTCTATTTACTTATATTATTATAATACAGTTGTAAATTCTAAGTAAAATTCTCTCGAAATTCATGCTAACAGCTTATGATTTTGCATTTTAGTTCCATTTTTATGATTTTTGTATTCAAAAAAACTTTTATCCTTGGGTTGAACTTGGGGTTTAGACCCACGCTCAACCCAAGGATAAAAGGTCTAAACCCCAAGGTCAGAATCTTTTTTCATATAAATACTAATGTGATTGGAACTATAACTTCCTGCGCCTATGACAAACGGTGAAACGTATCAGGATAACGTTTAAAATAGTTCTGTATAAGTTCTGTCTCTTATTAGCCTATTATTTTATTTTCTTAACATTTTTTTGCGATAAGGGATGGCATATTTGAAAAAGGTTCTGAGAAGACGTCTATATTAGTAAGGAAGTGAAAATGTCTGATTGGGATCCACTTAGACCAGAAACAAGAAATGAGTCGTACGAATCCTAACATGTATATGTTTCAAAATCAACTTTTTAGAATACCTCTTACCAATAAAAAAAAATGGAGTATAGATTTCCCCAAGGTGTGAATGAATCGACTGAAAAAGCAAATACCGAATAGGGAAAGATGCCTAGGTTATCCTTGCAGCAGTAATTGTGGTCATTTATCAGTGCAGCCATCACTTCCTGGGGAAAGTAAAAGTCCCTCTGAGTGTACCAGGGCATCCAGCCTGTTTATTTCAACAAGCTGTTTTTTCAAAGTTAAAAAAAAAGAAGTTATATATCAGTCATTTTGCTGCGAATTAAGCTCAATCTACTGGTTTTTCTGAACTTTTTTTTTCTCTCTAGAAAGCGCCTTTTAAAACTGAAGCTTAATATTTTATAAGTAATTTCACACATCTCATTACTATACAATCTGCATTGTGGTCCTTGTTTAATATAGGTACATGTGAAATGTTTGTTTTCAAAGGAATGGTTATTTAGTTGACCTTTATGAAATTAATACATTTTTATTCGAAATATTTATCCCCGGTTTCTATTCACTTTTCCCAATGTGTTGTCAAATTTTCAAAGCCCGTACTGATTCAACAATTCAGGGTATCGTGATGAAATAAAATCTGAAAAAGCGTTTTTGACTTTATCATTTTTAATTACTCTTACAGATTTATCTAAAATGTCTGAAGAGATGGAAATAAACCCAGCTCGTTCAGTTTCTTCACTGTCTAACGTGAAAAAGTATAGGTTCTTTCCGACTAACCAATGCAGGTTGTTTTTTGATAAGTTTTAGTTGCATTATGCCAGTATCCCAGCAGTACGATGTGGATGCTATGGTTTCACCTTTGGATAGAAATGAGAAATTAATTATTCCCGTCAATGACCACCAAACAGAAACTAATCACTTTTTTCGGCTGCAAACTTGATTTGGCAAGTGTCCGGGTTTAAACTCGGTTACAGCACCCTTCCCCAAACAAGGTAGCGATAGTAGATATTATAAAAAAAGATTAATAACAGCTTTTTAATATCTTTAAACATAAACACAGTAGTCACTAATTCCACTTCAAATTTTACAAGTAATAAAAACAGGCATTTCATACGAAACGCTACCGATATATTAACATTCATAATATAGTATCATTGGTACGATGAGTCTCCAGATACTGAATTTTCTGTGAGATTCTCGCCATTAATTTTTAGGATATCAAAGTAAAATATTCCGTCCAAGTTTTAAAAATTCGCATTTCTAAGGATTACGTAAGGCTTTCAGAATATTGAGCGCAGATGGGGCAATCTCATTGAAGTCCTCTTGAAGCCCCCTGGACTTCTTGGAGCAAGTCGTGAGCGGGTGGATGACTGTGGAGCGATGACGTCACCTGACCCCGGAGGAATGCCGCCGGGCCGCTCCCCAACTCTGAGTCAGTCCGCGCACGCAAATCCACCGTCTCTTATGGGATAATGGCCGTCCCCTACAGTAATACTCCCTCTAGTGCGCTACAAATCCAAGGGGGTGCTATAAAATGTTTAATTACACTCTTCATTAAACTTCTATTCAAAAAAGGATACAAATAAATAAACTGCGCCAAGAAATCGTCTGCATAGGAAACGCTTCGCGCCCAGCAATCAACCCACGACTAAGTAACATCTAAAAACTATGTACATTGGACAAAAATGCGCGCATTTATTTTTTATAAATAAAAAAAAAGAAAAAAAGAATGCACTCCCATACCAGTGCTGTTGGAGTAGAATTACATAAAAAGGAGAGAATTTAAAAAAGTAATGTAGCCATTTCTTAAATATTTGATCCTTTATGATCGAATATGATGAATATAAGGGCACAACGGTGTGTAAATATATTACATAAAGCTATTAACTCCAAATGATATCAACTCCATAATATTATGTATACTTCCGATAAATAAGTCGAAATCCCTATGGGAGATTATTTTCTATAATCTCACTCGCGCACTGTCTTGTACAAATGAGAACCTATATTAGGCCTACATTGGCTAAAAAAGTGCCCCTTTAGAATGTGAACATCTGGAAAAAAGTTACAATCCATCAACTTATTCGTTCACTTAACATAAAACCATCAAATTCCCTCGAGTAAACTTCTCGAAATTGGTAATTATTGCAATTTGAATAGCAAATTGGAGAGTAATTTAAATTTTTAGGCGTAGAAATACTAGATACATTTTAATCTCTAATGTATATTAATAATTTTTGTCTTATTAAGGCTTTTTTATGATGGGGGAAAACACACTGCATGCATTTGGTCGAAAAGGTTATTAAAGTTTTTTTACCAGAGGGGAAATTCAAACCATAATCTATAAATCAAAATTGTATTCCAAATTGCAGTGATATCTCAACCGTGCAATGTCCTCTATCGGAAGGCGGAATGCCAATAAAGAATGGGATTTAAAAATTCCAAGGGTTCGATAATCTTCAACTATTATCATTAATATTTTTATTAGATTGCCTGCCTAAGCTAAGGAATATATAAGGCGTTCAGGATCAAAAGCGGATTACTCCGAAATTTCAAAAATTACCAAAACTTCAGTTTCAGAACTGGACTAAAACCATGAGAAATAAGGCCGCAATGTAGACAAAATAACTCGACTAAACTATAGAAAAAAGTTTCAAAAAACTAAATTTTGAAGTTTCGGAATTATCCTATTTTGATTCCGAACGCAACATATAACCCCAGTACTAAACCTCAGTTTGATAAGTCGAAAAAATCACTCGTATTTAGTCGAGTTTTTCTACTACGCCATTTAGTATTAACGTACTGAACATTTTATTAATCTACATACTGCTTAATTATGTTGAGGTATTCATTCGGTCACATTTTCGCTGATAGCGTCCAATACGCCCTTATGCAAAGTCGGAAAACCAAACCTAGGACAATAATATTTTTCCTTCACTGGAGAGAATAAAACAATAAAAGCTATAGCATAAAGTAGCCTATAAATAGGACAGCATTGCCCGATACAGGCTATTGGAAGTGTTGCTCGTTAAATAGTAATTACCTCTAGGGACTTTATAGGCCTCCATATAAATGGTCGGCCATTTATCCGTTAATGCCGAGGCGTGTCTACTACAGGTTACGCTCAAGGGTAGCCTCTGACGTAACAACACGTGACTTTTCCTGTTTTAATTGAAATCTGGTCCTAGAAAGGTCGTCTAGTGCTTGTTTATAAGTCTGCTAAGCAATCCAACGAGCAATGAAGTTAAGAACAAGGAAGAGAAATAAAACATGAATGTTTTACGAACATTGAAAGTCATTTATTTCAACATGGGAGAGTCGGAGTTAATAGATAGGATGTATCTCCTTGAAATACGAAGGCATAAATTAGGTTGGGAACACCTTTTTGTTTTATTGGAAGAATATATAAATTAATGTCCATACAATACCGACTATTTGATTTTACTCATGTGGGTGTGAAAAAAAAACAGTTCCACTACAACCAGAAAGGATCTTGTGTAAGTACATGGCGGAAACTGAACTGTTTCTAGGACGAAGGTTGTGCAGGTAGGTGATTTGCTCAAGATCACACTTAATCGCCAGGTTTTTTTGTAAATAATGCGTTCCAACCTTAGGGACTGGGTGAGCATCAGCAGTGCTTATAAAACCCAGAGGATACACTGAGCTTTCGCACTCCCTCATATGTGTGTATCCAATCATTAATTTTGGTCTTCTAGTCCTGATTAATTTAATTAGTTTCTCCTTTTTAAATATTCGTGGCTGAAATTAATATCACGTATTTTGAGTTAATGGGGAAACTGTTGTAAAGTATATGTCGAATATATTGGACAATCTTAAAACTAAAATATAATATTGTATGCTTATTTTCTATTGAAATTTCAAATCCAAGTTTCAATGGAAACATGAAATTACAACATTTGTTTCAATAATTATTATTTTAATGACGAAATATACATACAGAGATCTGTCACAGTGAGTTGAGGTCCAATCCAGAAACCAAGGCAGAAGAATTCAATCCATTAAGCATACAAATTTAAACTTAAAGATTAGGAGTTGATATCAAAATTACATCTGACTCGAAGTTTTTTGTGGAGCGTCTTGGAGCAAGGTTCCAATGTCTATTGTCGAGTCTCTTGGTTTGGTTTGAGATGTGCTTCATTTTATCTTCTGTGATGAGATTTCCTTGTGATGTCAGTACCGTTGATCTCAGAATAGGCAAAATGTTGATTGGTTGTTTTTGTTCCAGAATTTTGGAGATTTAAGGTTTTGCTATGGGGCTTTTTGATTTTCCCGTTGCACCCTATTTATAATGTATTCCTCTTTTGAGTTTTCGCTCAATTTTTTTGATGTATTAGTAAAATATGACCAGATCAAAGCCAAAAATCAAAATTGAACGTTAACAGTTCACCTTCGATGTAGAATTTTAAATATTAGTATAGAAAATTCCAATAAGTAATCTTACAAACCTGTTTTTTATTGATTGAAAATAATTCAATAAAAAGTTTAAAGAGTACAGCGATTAGTTAATGAAAACAAAGGCATTTGTTGATTCTAGTAACCATTCATAGAGGCTGTGTTTTGCAATGTGCGTGAATGAGTTCGTGTTAAACGTTTCGCAACACGCAACAGATGGTTCAACCTTCTTTTCTGACGCGATGTAGGTTAAACTCCGAACAAATACAAATAGGATATTACGAAATATATATGACAGTTCTATAATATTGTCGCTACATAAATATAGAAGATTATTTGAATTTAAAATTAAAATGGATATGATATACTTTCTAAAATATGATGCAACTCATATTGACTGTACTATTTCTAAGTAAACATTTCTGCAGGTAGGTAATTTGAAGGTAATTGTAGTCATGCTTAAACGCCAAGTTTTTCATCTTTTAAGTGTACCCAGTTTATAGAGGCTGGTGAACCCAGTTATAGATGTATCACTGATTAATTAACAATTTGAATTATTCGCATGGATCAACTGATATTTTTATTAATTAAAATTCCTATTTAAGTGAGTTTAACGAAACCTTTGACTTATCTTTGAAAGTAAAGAGAAATAGATTATTATGATGGAACAGTTTTACTTAGAGAAATCTATTCCTGGCCGTTGCTGTTATGCTATTAAAAGCCTTAACGATCTTAAGACCATTACCATTTTTATGATTCTGAAAGTAATGATTAAAAAATTCTTTAGGTATCGAAAGCTACGCAATCATTGCGGTTTCACAACAAATATAAAACCTACTAAGGCAGATGATAAGTAAACAATTAATCCATGTCTCTTGTATTATTCGATGATTCTATAAATCAATCATTTTCTGTCTTAATAATTCATTCTGCTTAAGACGAGCTGTGACTGTTGGCGTTCAAATCGTTATTTAGAGGGTCCATCGGACCTAGCCGATAGGAAGTTGGAAAGATCATCTTTCCATTCCAACAGTCAGAGAACTCTAAGCATCTCTTTAATAAAAGTATTGTAATGTATCTTGACTATTTAAGTCTCAAATAAATAATTTAGTGAAACCAACACAAGTGTCAGCTCCGATACTACCAAGGTCTAAATGTATCTATACATTGTAGTGTTATTTAAGAAAACAACAAATAGTGGGCCTAATTCATTGTAACCAACCATACATTAAATTCAGATACATTAAATAAATTTGAAATACAAGTATTCCCTCTAGTATTAAATTACATAAGAAATCGAGAAAGCAATGAATGAACTTCCAAAATGATAAAAAGGCTTGGTAGGAAAATTGAAAAAATCTAAATGTCATCAGAACCGGATCTGAATGTAAATTATACTTTTTTATATGCTTATAAACCAAAGTAATTGCATACCAATAAACAGATTTTGATATTCTACATTTTTCCTATATGATGGGTTTTTTGTGTCATTGCATATTTGTTATCTAAATATAAATTAATTATTGCTCTTAGGTTCGTTACAAGTACAGTTTGATTAGATGAATTAGTTGATAATTCTAAAAGGTGTATTGAATTCTGAATCACCTGTCCCGTAGCACTACCATAAATAAAGAGTCTTGGGTTTAATATAGAGCAGAGGCAGTACTGTTCCTAGAAAAACGGTTGTGCAGAGAGGTGATTTTTCCGAAATAACGCTCAAACCCAATTAATGTTACCCATTTTATTGAGGCTGAGTGGCTCCCAGGAGGATCTCCAGATCCCAATGGGCCCATCTTTGGATCTTAATACATTAAATAGTTTATCTATCACTGCCGGATTTGAATCAGGACCTTTGACTTAGCAACACAGCACTCTCTACACACTGAGATACTCATCCAACATTGAATTATGATTGCTGAGGTTTGAAGCTTTCCAGATTGCTTTTATCGACGCAGTACTATAAATCATAATTATATAATTATGACATGAGGTGAAATTTTGACAATAATTATTGCCTTTTTGTTGATTTCTTCATTTTACTGTTATTACGCATTACGTATTACCTTGTGTTGATTTCTTTATTACCGTTTATTATACCAAAATAGCAACCATTCGCAGCAATAAGTGCCTCCTGCTTAACACCATGACCAAACCCAACTGTTGGGAATATTTCCGGGGGAGGTAAGAGAGGCCCAGAGGCCTCGGAAGTGTATGGGTTACGCAAGGCTTGCGCAATAGCGATCCACTGCTTTCTAGTTGCGCTCGACAATCCTTGCGCAGTTTAATAACCCTTAGCGACTGGTTTGGAGTGTCACTTCTCCCTTCATCGGCTAGTCCGCCGGTTCATATTTATATCCCTGCTTTAATAAAGAAACAATCTTTCGTTATTTTAGCTGGAGTGAATAATTACTTAATTTGATTTGATCCAAAATGAGTTTCTTGTACTTAAGGAAACGGAATCGTGTTATTTTTTTAGTTAATAAGTGGCTAAGCAATGCATTCTTTTGAAATGGAGTTATTTCTGTTTAAAACACACATTATATGAAATAATTCATTTAGAGGTGTTTATTATTACAGAATAATATATTAGAAGGTGTCGGTATGCTCAAATCTCTGATTTTCTCCAAACCTATTCAACTTATTTTAAGGAACAAAAGCCTGGATGATTCAGGCTGTATGAGTTCAGCTACTAATAATTAATTACTGGCGGTAGGATTGATTTAATATACGTAATCATTATGAAAAATGTTCAATCAATTGATGCGCTAATGGAAAGTTTTAATTGAAATGTTAGATGTCGAAAGAATCTACCGTGAACTTTGATCGATGAAAAGGGTAGTGAAAGATGGGAATAAGATATTAATTGCATTTCAATGATGCGGAGAGGAATTTATGAGATAGTTGCTGTTCGTATGAAAGATGTAACCACTATCAAATCGTAATTAATTAACTTTCCCTAGATTATGGAAGGCACTGAATTCAAATCCAACTATGACAGGTAATTTATTTAATAACCGCTGTGGTTGAATCTTGTCGGATCTGGAGACCCTACTGGGGTTCACCCAACCTATATAAAGTGGGTTATCCTTGATAAGGATAAAAACCTTGCGGTGACATCAGGCAAATCACCTCCTTGCGCAGCCACTGTCTTAAGATCAGAACAGTCTCAACGATGTGCTGAATCCAAGATATTTTATACTTAGTTTATGAAATATAGATAAAATATTATTTATACTACATCTATAAATTTATTAATACACCACCAGGGTTAAATCCGAGTGTTAAACTTAATAACAAGCAATAGTTTAACGATCTTCACAGACAGATTGTTCCATTCCATTCCCATGTGCATAATATTAGTTAAATGTTTGTAAATTAAAAAAAAAAGAAGCTTTCATCCATTCATTCAATTAAAAGCAACAAAAAACTTAGCTCATGGATTACACAAAGAAGTGATTATCAGCTTTCTAATGGAAAAATCGAAATTACAGAAAAATAGATGTAGTAGCAATTGTTCTGTAATCTCTTGAAAAAGATCTCAAAATACTTTGGGAAAAAATCATAAGGTTGCAACAAACCAAAGTTTAAAAGAGATTGAAAGTCGTAAGTCCTTAAAAAAACAAAAACAGCTGAAGGTGTGTCGTTTGGTATGTTTTCAGTCCCACTAGTGCTAATTTTTTTTATAAACAGAGACTTTTCCATTGTTTAGAGAATGAATCAGGCCTCAGTTTACAGTCTCTAGCCCTTACTGAACCCAAGATCCTTCATGGATTGGAGTGGTACAATTTTTTTTTAGAAATAGTTTGTCATAATTTGAAATCCTCATAATAATAATTGGTACCTACTGCTCAACGTATTTTATAAAACTTCAATTCAACTAAAATATTAGGCTTCAGTGAAAGTGCGTGGTCCATCGCTAGGGATGAAGGGAATTAGTATTTTAATTAATGTAACAAGGGCAAGCGATAACTCGAGTCGGGATTTACGCTGGGCTGAGTACCGTTATAGCCCCCCCCCCCCCCCAACTCATTATTCCATTAGATAGTGTTGCTCTATTGTTCCTCTGTTCCATCTACCTCCAGGAGTGGCGTAGCGTCCAGGCTCAACAACTGTTGCGAAAATATCCAGTATAACAAATGTCGATGACTCAATTTTTGTTGTTTAGGAATTATGTGGATTAAATATTGCGAAAGTGGTCGAAAAATACACACCATAAAACATCCACTTCCAGATACCATGAGCTATAGCCCCAGTGAATAAGCGGTAAAGTCCAATTTTAGCCCTGAAGGAGTTAATTGTACCGAGGGAAGCGGTATTGTATAGTTCTGGTAGTGCATAAGTTGCTATGTCAGGCCTTCGTTTGAAATGCAGTCATTGCTTATATCACAACTTCATATCAATTTTATGTTTTTCATTTTTCAGGTTCTTGAGTTTCAGTCAATACTTGTGAATTCATATCCACAGTATTATACCTATTAATTGAATCCGAAGAACCTGAAATAGGCATATTTATACACTCCATTTATAGTCCTAACTGATAATTCGTCATACGATGAAAAAAAATGGTAAGTTATGTATCACACCTCCATATCAAGCCAAAAACTGCGAGAATGACCAGATTCGCTTTCCTTAAAACATTTAATTTTCTCTGGACAAAATTCGACTTAACCACTCATATACCGCTCTTCAAAAAGACAAAACAACAGCAACGTCATAACTCAAAAGACCTAATTTTTCAATAGAGTTAATTGGAAGTTCCATGTGAGTTTAAAAAAATAAAAATTTGGGTATTGACAAAGCTAATAAATCCTATTGTAATGATGGTGGTCAATTCTTTTAAATTTTTAAAAGTTTTTTTTTATTTTATTTTAATATATGTCATAATTCCCATAAAGCTTAAAGTTTAAAAATGATACAACACAAAATGTGACTAAATTAAATAAAAAAGGGCTTCAACCAATACAATACAGTGAACTGTATTATATATATTAGCATCATATATATATATATATATATATATATATATATATATATATATATATATATATATATATATATATATATACTTGCAGACCCGGTGAATTATTGTTTAAGTAGGATTTTTTCTGTATGACAAATGCCAGTTGAATGTATTACGGGAAGAGGATTATATCATTCTGGTGGTACATATGTGGCTAAGGGAGGCCTGTTTGATTAGAGTTATTGCTTATGCTCTAACTCCATTTTCAAGTCTAAAAGAACGACTTCCTCAGTAGAATCAACCCATTATGGACATGATTCTATTCAACCACCTCTTCACCGGGCCTGCAGATACAATAGTTTATTAATCATCATAAAAAAAAAACTCATAATAAATAGCAGGTTGTGCTGCAGAACTACAAGGAGCAAAAATATGAAAATCACCGAAATGCAACATAAGATACTTTCTCATGATAACTATATGGAAATGCTTTTTATTGCTTAACAGTATTCAAAAGCGTAGACAGCAACGTTTTACAGCGTAAAGTTGGAAGTTTAATAGTTTTATTAAATTTATTTACAACATAAATAACGTTTATTTATATATTATAGTTAAGAAAAAATGTCTTACTTTCTTCTCAGTGAAGAGGTAGTTTTTTTTTTTCCGAGCCAGCCAACATAAGACTACGCAGATATCACGTTTTAGTTCTTTTTTTCTTCTTCTCTAAAAATTCAATAATTCCTTCATTCTCTCTGAATGTTGCATTCTTCTCTCCTCCATTCATCCCCCATACCCATACTGCGTTCTCTCATCCACAGGAACACTAATGTTTTTGAGTCGGTTCCTTAACCTCTCTTCCTTAACCTGTCGAGGCAGTCCTCATCAATACCATACATCAGTAATTACAAATATTTTAAGTTCTTCTTTCATCAGCTTAGCATCACCATTCTGGATTTTCAGGTTGTTTGTTGTTTGTTCATTTAACGTCACTTTATTAGCTGCTATGGCTATACGGACGATGCTACACTGGGAGTCATATATTTTGCCTATCCAGGTTTAATTAGTTTAGGGATTTTTAACCACTACCTGATATCGCACAGACTAGGGACCCTCGTTTAACGTCCCTTCTGAAGGACGGCTTAACCAAGGATTTTTTACACCCTTTAAAAAATCCTAGGGCCACCTGCGGGGCTACGAACCCGTAATCTTGGGCTTAGTAGGTTGTTATGCGAACCACTAGGGCACAGGTCGCACCCCAGGCTTTTCAGGTTGTATATATAATTGAATATTTCCTTTTCAGCTATGTATGATCTTAGTCGTGCCCGTAGAAACTTAGTACTTGTATTCCTCATAGTTGTTTCCAAACCCTCTATCCTATTTCTTTAATTGATCTCAATCCGTAGATATTGCGCCATTACGACTGATTTTATTGGAAGAGGTTTTATTGGATACAGATCTTAACAACAATAACTATTGTACGAACAGAAGAACATAGAACTTAGAACTCGATTTGATCTTTAATTGTCATCGCACGAGCCGGACAAGTTCAATATGAATACTATTGTCATCGGCTGAAAGGGTGTCATTGATTTGCCTCATCACTTTGTTTCGGTTAATTACATGGTTGCCAATGGAAATTGAACTTTTTTTGTTAACATATTAACCTTAAATTGATCATTCAAATATCAAGGGACAGAAACAAAAGACACGCATATCCCTACTGGCCAACAGAGATAGAGAAGATCGTTACATATGTGACAAGCCAGATCGTTCACCTGAAATTAGGATGTCAATTTTTTGTATACTAAAGAAAATTTAATTAAATTAATAGAAAGAAACGACGACAAGAAATGAGGCGTTGACAAGGAAAAGGTAAGTCAAAACTGGGAGTGGCTTACTTTCTATTAATAGAGATAGTTACTACTTCGTACTTGACACTTTCATTTTAGTTGTCAAAACAGATTTTGCTTCTCCTGTAAAATTACCTCATCATGACTTATTGCCTTTTCCATGTCAACTCCTCAATTATTCTAACGCAGTTCCTTACTACCGTAAAACCATTAAGAGAGTGAGAAAGGAATAGTTCCCCGCATTGGATCATCTAACGTCTTAGTTATTTATTCACAGCAATGGAATAATCAACCATTATTATGCAGGAGGGACTGGTTATGGACTATATAATTAATAAAGATATTTAAAAAATATCTAATAGAACTGTTCTATAAACCAATTCATTCCTTGTGAAGCAGCACCTGTTTAAAAGTCGTGGGAAACATAATTATTCGATAAAATTGCTAGAAAGAAAGAAACGACGTATAAAGTGAAAAATAATACCCCCCCCCCCCCTTAGACCTTGAAACGACCTAGACGTGCAGATGGTTTACCTGATTCGTCCGCTTAGCGATTGTTGAGTCGCAATCCGTTATGGTGAGTATTGGCGAAACGGTATCCTAAGAAAGGAAGACAAAAAAGACAGAAAATCTGTACAATGAACAGTTATCAGATAGAATGTTTCCTTGGAAAAACTGTCCATTGGCGGAATTCGGGTATTGGTGGTTGAGAGTACACCGAAAGGAGAATTCCAAAGAGCCGAGGTTATAGCTGAAGAAGGACCTCCTCCACTTCCACCTGATGTGTGGGAAACCATCAAGAACGGGTCCAAGGCGCAGGTTCTGATGAAGTCTTGGAAGTCACGTCGCACGCTAATGATTGCCGGCCACTTCTTGTCATTACCGCCGCGATCAAACCATCAGCTGGAACCGTTGTGTGTAACAGGTCATGATTGTGTCTTCTTCACGGAGATTGGACTGCGGCGGCCGCACAGGTGGTAGAAAGGGATCTAGGCATCTACATCTCTGACCGTGCGTCCGAGCACGAAAGAGTAATCCTAGTCTTGGGGAGAGTTGGTCATGAAAACTGCAATCGCATAGGAAGAAAGAAATTTGTGTGTAATTATACAAAACAAAATACATATCTGACCATTTTTTGATAAATTAAAATACTTTTTGCAGTTGCAGTTGAACTCTCCACCCCTCTTCCCTAATGATGGCTTAAAACTTAGGCCAAAACGTAGCCATAAATAAAACAAATCTATCTTATTTTGTGTAATTTATTGACTGCATACATTTTACACTCTTTTAAAATAAAAAATAGTTGTCTTTGTTGATACAACTAAAATAACTGATGTTAGAACAGTAAATAGAGTGAGTATACATATAATAGTTTTTCAGGTTCTTCAGTTTTAATCAGTAAATTTAGAACTGCCATTATAAATCCACAAGTATTGACTAAAACTCAAATATCTGAAAAATATATTATAAACAGCTGCGGAAAACGCTTACCAATACATTAATATATTGGAATCACAAAATATCGTATGAAGAATCATAACGTTTGCAAAAAACAGCATAGTACAAAGTGTCCTAAATAAAAAAGCCTACGGTTATGCAGGGACCTAATTTGCCCGAGATCACCCTCAACCTTTATGTTTTCCCCAATAAAGGACATCAGCGCCAGATGAACCTCTGGAAATTCTGCTGATCCAACAGGGTACATCAATGGCTTTAAACAAATTAAATAATGTATCCGGACAACATATTGTAATAGCCGGAATATATTGTTTATATGACCAGAAAAAACCCTGTAAAGTTACAATCTATGAAGGACCTTGGGCACATTACATAGTAGAGAATGGACTAAATGAAAAATGTAGCGGTTATGCAGGGAGGTGATTTGGTCGAGATCAACTTACTAAGACAATCCATCGACATACAGTGGCTGGGTGACCCTTTGGAGGTTTTGTAAATCCTACAGGCTCCATTTATGGCTATTAATTTATTAAATAATTTATCTGACCCAACGGGGTTTATATTGTTTATGTATGTATGTATAGCGTAACTTTAATATTGGTTTCTCCCTGGACCTCATAAACTGCAAATCTTTTATAAATGTTTGAAAATTCATTTATCATTCAAAAAATCGTATTCGTTATAATTGAATATTATAAAAATGCCAACTAGCATACTCCTGTATTAAATAAGGACACATTCATTCCGTCGAAGGAGGCAGAGCAATGAGCTAATTACAAATGTGACCTTATGTGCGGCAGTCGGATCCGTGGCGTACAAAGGATAGGTGCCTAGGTACAGTTAGAGTCATTGATGTTTATTGAAAGCTGGCGTTGCAGAACAAAGGCGGCGGTCATCAATCATCAGTCGAGATCTCAATCAGTCATTGTCTCAGCCGGACTGATTGGTCCATTGTCCTCAGGGCTTCGGCCAGTCCTCCTTCCATAGATCTTCGAAGTACCTGATGGATCTTGATATAATTGGAGTCTTGATTGATAAAAATGGGTTACTGCTCTTGCACTCTGCCATACGAAGGCACAATTAATTATAATTATAAATGTTTCCGTATTATGTAAAATAATTATAACTTGGTAGACATTAAAAAAAAAAAAAAGAAGCTATACTACAATCCGTGAAGAGTCTTGGGACGTAGTAGAGAATGTACTATTTATTGGAGAACGGTTGTGCAAGGAGGTGGTTCAAATCCCTGGAATCCGGTAGCTTTTTATTTATTATATTATACATATTTCTGTCAGTTAAATGTTCGCTAAATTTTTTTTCTCTAATTCGTTTCCGTTGCTTTTCTATCCGAATCTATGTTAACTTTTAGAATCTATTCCTATTTCGTTTTTTCCAATTGTTCTGAAAATAAATTTGCCACTAATCTCATTTTAATATTTTTTTTCCTACATTTTTTTCATCTTTCTTTCTCTAAATGGGAACGTATCTTCTTCTCCAGTCAGTTTTAATGTTTTACGACCAATTGTTATTTTGTCCCATACACTTATATATTTATTATAGGTCGGAATTTTTTTTATGCATCATAAAAGCAAAACTGTACCTCTACGACCCCTGATGAGTCTTGGGTTCAGTGAGTGGTAGAGACTGTACTGTTTCTTTGACACTGATTGTAAGGGGAGGAGATTCGTCAGGGATCATGCTCAATCGTCTCCTCCCGCCCGATTTACAGAGATTGAGTGAGCCCCAAGAGGGTCTCCAGAGCCCAACCCGGTCCATACCTGACTGTTAACTGATTAAATAAATTATCTGCCATAGCTGGATCTAAACAAATTATTTGAAACCAGGCCCTTCGGCACGACAACTCGGCATTATACTACTGATCTGCCCCGCTCCTTTTTATATGTAATAGAGAGATTTATTATGTACACAGTTACTTATGAATTAATTGCAATAAATTACCTTGAAATTAATATTAATAACAATATCAAACTCGTTTTGTATTCCTTCAATTCCTAATCTGTGTCTTCGTAACAATAAGTTTCTTATAATTATACATTCCAGCAACAACAGTAGGTCGTTGTTATTCAAAATAACTTTCATCGAATCATGAGAACGCATCTTGGGATTATTCAAAATACCGAATAATTAACCATCTCTGCGTATGACAGTTCGCGCTATAAATATTAAAATATCTATAAACAAGTCCTGAATATCTGAAAGTGAATCGAGTGTGAGAAATGCGAGTTCCATATTTACTCATTTACAGAGGTTACTCATTACATGTTTTGTTATTCACAGAATCGACTTAAATAATTCATTTTCTATTCGTGTAACAGTAATCGATGTGTCAATTTCAAATCGATTGTTAATCTACCAACTACTAAACTGACTCTCTCCCTTCGACTTTCTACTTGACGATATTCGGTCGAGCGGCAGCAAATCACCTGCAATCGAAAGATTCGTTGTTTTTTTCTCAGAAACTGACTGAAATTTCTCTTTAAAATAAATTATCAAACGAGGCGTAGATTAACTTTTTTGTTTACGTTTAATAATAAAATAAAATTGTATACCAATAATTTAGAATAACAGCAAAAACTTGACTGTACTTAAATTTCCGGATACCAATAGTAGTATTTGGGATCTATATCTGCTCATTCGAAAGTCTTGGATCCTGGGGGTGTGATCTGCTCTTAAGAGGGAAATATTGCCTCTTTGTGTTTCTGTGTTACTTCATGGGATACAGTATAATTATATTCTACCCATCCTCAAATTGTTTCTATGATAATCATTTGTTTATTGTTTTTTATTTATAATCATCAGTTTATGATGCTATAGCTAATAGCTACAGTGGGAGTTCTAAATGTTGCATATTCAGTAATAATTAGGATAGGGGTCTTTAACGAGTCCTTGACCCCGCACAGGCTAGAACCGCCATTTTACTTAACTTCCGAAGGACGGCGGATCCAATGAATTTTGCCTTCCCTTTTAAACCTGTCGGGCTGGTAGAATGACCCGTGAAAACACCCAAGTTTTACTGAAACCCCCCCCCCCAACCTCGGATTTGGGGATCGTTTTGGAGACAAGCAATCTGTCCTACTCTACACATATGGTCTTTATCTTAGGTCTATCTATAATGCCCGCTAATAAATATCGGAACATAAACTTTATTATTTGTTTTATTGTCTGTTAATGAAACTTATTAAATTCAACGTAGAATAATTTTTTTTTCTATAACAATACATATAATATAATGTAACCTATATCTGAACCTATATCTCCTATGCAAGCAAAGAACCACATAGACCTATTTCAAAATACTCCATGTCCTTGATCTCATTGGCGGATTCACTGGCAATTTTTAGGAAAATGGGGTAGATATAACTAGGACAGGGTCGAAACTTGTAGTAATAATGTAGCAAATCTGCTATAGTATATCAGTGGTATTATAGTACATTTTAAGGGAAATGATAAAGATATCAAGGGCACTAAAGCACTTATTTCGATGCCTCAGGACCTATATCGATTAATTATTTATTCTATAACTAGCTGAGGATAGATTGCTAAAATTGCAATTTCATACCTGTGCAATTATGAGTTTCTTTCTGGGCTCACCTAGCTTCTATAAAACGGCTACCGTTATGAGGAGGAAACCAGGTGATTGATTGTGATCTTGGCTAAATATCATCTAATTACGCAATCGTCCGCCTAAAAACAGTACTGTCCCTAGTCATTTATGAATTCCAAACCTTCTTGGACAGTAGTGGTTGAGGTATTTTTTTTTTATTATATATATTTACACAAATATAAATAAATAAATACTACCAATATTGACTTAAATAAGCTCGACGCGACCAGAAAGTGTAAACAAATATTTGTTAGTTAATCTGAAAATAGAATTTCGATAAATTTCCCACGAGATATTCATTTAACGTCATTTTTGCTGCTTTGAATGATCGGACGATGCTACTGTGGGTGCCCTTAATTTTGCCACAATTTGGAAGGGCTGTTTAACGGGTATCTGATATCGTATAGGCTCGAGACCCCCGTCGTAAGTATCATCTCAAGTGCACCATAACTAAGGATATTTTAACACCCTTTTAAAAAATCGTAATGCCACCTGCTGGGCTCTCAACACGCGATCTTGCGCATATAAGATTGTTCTGTTAATCATTATACCGTAACAGAGCACTGAAACCTAATGAATGATAATTTATAACTATAATAAATTATATGTGTTATTATTATTTGTGTTTTGTATCTATCGATTAATCGGGTTTGCGGGTGTTTAATATTACTTTAGCGATCTCCCTTGTAAAATATTTGCTAACAATTATTGTTTTTATAGATTATTCTAGGAGGAGAAATTTCCCCTTTATTTCCTAGATCTGGTACAACTTGAGGTACATGCAGCTATTTAATGACAATAGTGGCTAATTCGGTTTTCTGTAGCAGACATGGTCCTACCATTTGCCACTTCTGCCAAATGTCACTCCACATGACGGTACCACAACCTACTTTCTCCACTTACTAGGGAGCGATTAAAAGACGGACTGGATCTGCTAGCCGTGAACCAGTGGCCCAGAATGAAATAAAGTTCAGTGTGGGTGCCATAATCAGAATGGTGGCTGTGGTCCCGTTGGTCCACGGTGTATCATGGCACAATGGAGGAGATGGACTCCCATTACCTTTCTATTGCAGGCTGCTACTGAATCCGATTCGGCCCACTATTCCCAGCCGCTAAAGGTCATCCAGCTCTTGCAGCGGTCGATATGTAGGTTCGGGTCGACCCCTGTGGCACGGTTGTGTCGTGCCGGCTCAGAGCTACGGTACTTGCTGTCTTTGATATAGAAATGTAGGGTGATAGAAACTCTGCTGTGGGGTGGCGGGTTACATTTGTCGCAACTGTTCTAGTTTCACAATACATTCCAATGCTATATACCTGTTGTTACACGTATAAATAATTCTCATTTATATATTTATAACTCTGTAAAAATATATAAATACATAAAGGTCGGCAAACTCTTGGCGCATTATTTTTAAATGGTATGATTAATGATTTTTTACTAATGATGATTAAGTTTACTGGTGTATTTATCTTGCATAATTATCAATCAATCATAGGATATTAGGATAAAACCTAATATTTTATTTTAAAAACGTTTTTAATGAGGTAGAAGCCGTTATATAAAAATAAAACATTTAATTCGTTTCAATTAGGGCATATTTCGAAAATAAAACTTTAATGATTATTGATTTTTCTATAAGTTAATAAATGATAATTTAGAATGTTAATAGCTAATTAATTGTCAGCTACTAAAACTACTAAATGGCAACGGACCAATTTATTACATTAACGTTAACCTATAACGTTACAACCCATGGTCCAGTAAATAGTAGGGACTACGCAGTTTCTAAGCCATTGGTTGTGTAAGGAAGTAATTTGGACAGATCACCCTCAATCACAATGCCTCCCCCCAATTAATTCAAACACTGTGAGCAGAATACATATCTACTACCTTATATCTGTCTCAAACTCGGGACTTCAAGCTCCGTAACCCAGTACTCTGCGTTACTTAGCTACTCTCGATATTCGATAAAGAAATCATTACCCCCTTAGTTTCTGTATATTTAGTTAGAACTTAAAAGGAATATCCGACCATAAGACTATAACATACAATTCAATAAGTATTTATAATAATGCCAATCTAATTATATAAAGAACGAAAATAAATACTGATCGTGAGAAGATATAATTGCAGTAAATAAAAGACAGAAAACAAGAAAAAATTAAATTTTTGTTTCGAAGAGAAAAGAATTATCCTGGCCGGGATTCAAACCCGGGACGACTGCATCTTCGATGTCCAGAGGTCGTATCTAAGTCGGACAAATTGATGGCAGGACTTGGATACGATGGTCTGACTTGGATAAGACCCTCAGTAGTTTAGAGCACTGCACCGGAGAAGCAGACGACCCGGGTTCAAATCCCGGCCAGGGCAAATCTTTTCTCTTCAAAACAAAAATATTTAAACAAAAAATAAAAATTATATAATTATATGCAGTTGTTGTTATTAACTTAATGTTAGCCACTTTAAAACCAGATTGACAGTTAAGTAATGTTAAAATTAAATTAACTGACAATCTATTAATATCTCTAAAAAAACTTGAATATGTTGGTTCATCACCTTTATAATTTAAATTTATAGTAATTGTGCAATTGTAATTAACAAATGTTCTTTGAAATTAATGAACAAAAAGCTATATTGCTCAAGAAACCTGCAGCCTGTAGTTAGCTAAAATAAAGAATTTTGTTTAGACTTTATGGTGTTTTTCATTCCTAATATACGTTAATGTTTCTACCACTTCGGTTCCATTAGCAAAATCATTCCTCATCCAACTAAAGTACTTTTTAAACATAAAGGGACACTAATTTGTGGATTAGATAGTGGACATTATTGTTAGCAAGATAACAATAAATGGACGTCTATCTCTTCCATTAATGCTGTTAGAACATCAACATATGGTCTAATTTGGGAAGGAGACGAAACAATAAATTTCAATTTCTAATTCATTGGTACATAAAGGGTTTTTATTCAGGTGATGATATGCCATCATATAAACATATCTTAGCCAAACCACTTCCTTGCACAACCGCTGGCTTAAGAACAGTAAGGTCCCTTCCATGTACTGAACCATGGGTTGTTTAAACTTTTCACTGAAACAGAAATTTATCTTATTAAATAATGTTTTCCAAAGCTCTCATTGTTATTTTTAGAACAAAGGGTTATTTTTCCTTCCAGTGCTGATAAACGGCCGTAACAGAAGCGAGAACATATTGCTAGAACGTGATCCTCCATAGAAACAAACCCTGGTATTAACATCGAAGATAAGAGAATTAGAAAGGCTGTGAGGTAGATAAGACTCTTTACAAATTGCTACCGTAAAGCGTGGAAAAATATCCTTCTTTAAAAAACCTAACACTTTACACAAGTGTACACATATTTACCATTTACAATAATGTAACAGGAAGGGCGTAGCTGAGTGTGTAGAGCCGGAGTTTAAATTCTTCAATCTGTTTCCAACCCCAGGTGTGCCCTCCGGGATCAACAGGCCGGGGTTCAACCAGCATCTATAAAGGGGTACTCTTGGTAGAAAAAAAAACCAGGAGGCGATCTTGGCCAAATCACCTCCCTGCATATACAGAAATATTACAGTCTCTATCATGTACTGAATCCAAGAACTTTCATGAGGTTTATAATAATGTGACATCCAACTAATTAATACCGAGGTGTCAGTACGGGATATCGTTATTTAGAGCTTTTATTCGAAGCTGCAAAATCATGAAATGATTCTTTCTTCGACTGATTTAAGAAAGTTTTAAATATATGATAAGGCTTAGCATTCAAAGGATTTACTGAAGGAATGAATTCTCAGACCATGAACATTTCGCAACATTAAATAGCTGTCACAGCTACATCATATTTTCGAATGTTGGGTGCTTCTTCAATCTGCAAAGCAGTATTTTATTTCTAATAACTGTTGTTTTAAAAAAAAAAGTTATTATAAAAATGTTACTAATGTTTTTAGGCTGTATTCATTACACTCTAGAAATATCCTAGAAAAAACCTTTTGAGTTATCATAATTTCTAAACAAACCGGAAAATGATCCACCGCACGACAATTCTTCTTGGAGTGATACTCCTACCTCGTGCGTTAATCGTGAGATATCGGGACAACTCCCCTTAGCGTCTTCCGCGCACGACCCCCGATGATGAACCGCTTTCAGAGGAGACGTGGCCTTTTTGTTCTTGACAGGCTCCGTCCATCAGCTAGGTCCGTCATGAAGAATTGGAAAGTGTTCTTCCGCCGGGTCATTGTAAGCTAGTGGGTGAGCCTGGAACATCACGGAATAAACTAAAAGCTTGGAATTCCTCGATTACATTGCAACTTCTTCACATTTCTTAGAAGGATTCAATATTAATTTAGATGATATCTGAAGCACCGAATTCACCTCCTGCATATTCTCGGTTTTCATCCCATAGGCAGTGGCGGATTATCCGTAAGGCAAACTAGGCACGTGCCTAGGGGCGCGTAGTTACAAGGGGCGCGCGAGCTCAGAATTTTTAAATAAATAAAAAAAATAACATATCGACAAAGAAAGAAAGAACTAAATGCTGATCTATAATATAATACAAGCATGATGCTATGATGCTGACAATCAGTTAAAATTAAGATGGCCATTTATGGCCGGTACAGGGGCGCCGATAAAGTTATTGCCTAGGGCGCTCTGGACCTTTAATCCGCCACTGCCCATAGGTATTTATTCTGTTTTTATAACTAAATATACCGGAGGACAGAAATATGTGAACCTATCGGAATTAATACATGAACCCATTTGAAAATAGTTCTTTTATCACCTTAATGTTAAAATGTTTTTAGTTGGATTCCTCATCAAAGGAAAATTCCTAAATAGTGATAACAAATATAGGGAAATATCCTATCAAAATTAATCTCACAATGTTTTGGTGATAATTTATTCATTTCTTCTCTAATACCAACAGTGGTAAATAGCTATTCATAAATGAGTCAAAAGGCGTTTTGAATATATATATATATAGTAGAAATAACATAATGTGTGTGGTGATAAATAATTGATTGACATTTTATACACATATATCTTTAATATATACATTTATAATATTCTTTTATAAATACCAAAGGGAGCTGCGTAGCTCAGTTTGAAAATCGCTGAGTTGCTGTTCCAAAATTCCCGAATTCAAATTCAGCTGTGGAAGATAAGTTATTCAAGCTCTTAACAGTCGGAGATGGAGCCTAAGGGATCTGCACACCTGCCTTTATCCTATCCAGCCTCTATAATGAGGGTATCCTTAAATGCGTAAAAACCTGGTGGTTGGGCGTGATCTGGGGCAAATCCCAGCATGCACAACGTTTGTCCTTGAACTGTACAGTCTCTACCATGTACTGAGTCCAAGATCCGTCATTGGTTGTAGCGCTGCAGATTTTTGTAAATTATAAATAATCAATTTAAACAACATTTATTAAGTTATTAATAGACTGTCAGGGCTAAATCCAAGTGATCCAAGAGCACACCACACGGGTTACTGAAAAGTACTGATTATCGACTTTCATTTGAAAAATTCGAAACAAAAGAAACATGGATGTAGTAGCATTCTTTTGACGAATTCACTTAATATTCATCATAAGATTCTCTGAAAAAATAATGATGCAACAAACAAAAGTGTGAAAAAGATGGAAAGTAGCGTGTACTAATGAAAACAAAAAGAACTGACGAGGTGTGTCGTTTGGTATCCTTCAGGCATCCTGACGGAAAAATGCTAAACAATTTTATGAATAGAGATTTTTCCATTGTTTAGGAAACGAGAGAATTATTTAGTATAGAAAAAATTCAATTTATTTAACCCAATAAATCATATTAAATAACAATGTGAGGAATATATTGAAGGGTTATAGAGATAGTTTTTAACAAATAACCAACATGAGATATATAGTTTAGATAACCCAATATGAAAGATGTTTTAAACCTGTTAGAATAGTGGAGGGGGGAGGGGGACTACTAGCCCTTCAAATCCATAAACACTTAAGTGCTAGGTTATTAACACGAAATGGTCTTCAGAAGGTCGATTGGGAAATGAGTGTTGAGTCCTCACAACCGACTCTTATGAAATATCACACCAGGATATTCATATACCGTAAATTGACTCATCAAGGACCGATTGAAATATAGTTGGGAATCGTTACTTAATCGCAAATGAAAATAGTTTTTTACTTCACTTAAAAAACGTGAGCACGTTACTTTACGTCAGCTTAAAGATAGCTCTGTAATAGTTTCATTCCTCATCAAAACGACGATTTAAGTTCGAAACATTAAAAGACAATTAAAAAAAATTATTTATTGAAATTTACAATTGAATTATAACAATACAAGTAAATATTATGAATGATCTATAATGTCATGGACAAAGGCGAGTAGAGAACTATCCAGTGAAAGTATTCAAAAAAGGCAATTAAATTTCAAAATATTGGTTTTCGAGTTTGACTTATAGGATTTTCACAAGACTTATCAAATTCATGATAGCAATGATTCCTTGATAATTGAATTGGAAAAACTGAGTTTGTAATAAACGAGTTTTGATACCCTTGTAAATATCCTAATTGTCAACCTCGAAAATCATTATTTTAGAATTTCATTGCCTTTTTTTGAGTACTTTCACTGGGTAGTTCGCTACTTGCCGTAAAAATAACGAAAAGCTCTATACAAATAAAGTGCATTTTTCACAGTGGACCCATGAAGATGAGAAAGCAATGAGGAAATTTACGGAAACCTAGATATGTACCCATTGCATCTAATTCGTGATGATAGTATCTAAGTAGGTTGGTTCCCTTGCAAAGGACATTGCTTAGGATTCACCTCCAGAAATGGAAACGCTTTTAGAATTGCACAAATTTCAAAAAAAGTTGGTGAATAAGCTAGTGCTTCTGTTTGACAAGGTCGTTGGTGATGTTTTCACTGATAACTAATAAATATATCCGTAACTAATACGGGAGTAATGGTGTATTGAAAGCTAGGAAGAAGTTTGTGATATATTTTTTTATCTTAATATTTTCTTCTCGAAGTTGATAATTCGGTATTTTCTTGTTGGAGCCTTTTGATATTACGATCACTCTATAAATACTGAGCGGAGTGGCTCAGTAGTAGAGCAATGAGTCGCCATTCCGTAGGTCCTAGTTTCGAATCTCGCTGGTTAGAATTTTATTTAATTTGTTAGCAATCAGGCATCAATCATATTGGATCCAGGACCCCCCTGGGGCTCACACAGCCTCTATAAAGTGGGTAACCATAATAAGGGGGAGAGTACGGCGGTTGAGGGTGATCTAGAACAAATCAACTCCCTGCACAACCGTTGTCCATGAAACAATAAAGTCTCTACCATATACTGAGCCCAGTCCCGTTCACGTGCTGTAGTGGTGCAGTTTTTTTTTTTATATGACTACTACAATATGAGGCGCAATGAAAGTCCCCTGCATAACCTTATATGATTCATAATAGTCTAAATTTATTAATCATTTGTCTGTATAAAGAATTCACTTAGTATACAATAACTTTAAATGACCGATTTGAACTCAGGAACTTCGGCAGGGCAAAGATTTGAGATATCGGCATGGAACCTTCGGGTTCCCATAGCCCTATTATTATTATTACTTACATCATATAGGGCGGGATAAGGGCTGGCCACGACATTTAACTATAGAATGCCGTTTGGTAACAAGATGGAAAGGAGAAAGGGCAATGTTGAATAAAAAAGCTCGAGGCGACAAGGATCTCTGCAAGGAGTTATTGCCTCTAGACCTACATTGGCTCAACAGCACGCTCTATTCTCTTATGGCACAAAGGAATTGGGTTAACAATTTAATTTATGGCATAACTGTATTCAATATTTAATTAATGGAAGTTATAATGATAATAAACCCGTCGAGATAACTATTACTAATTTATTTTTTAAATATTAATTACCTGAACTAATACTAAGACGGTATATTCTCACATTATTATCATAGTAGCTAGTTTATTTCTTTATCAGCTCATTGTAAAACAAATTAATTATGAATAAAAAAACAAACCTGTACTCGTCCTTCCAGTACTACTTACAATCCATTAAAGGTCCTGGGTTCAGTAAATAATAGGGAATATACTGTCTCTACCTTAACGGTTATGGAGGAAAGTGACTTGTCCGAGATCACGTTTAACCGTCAGATTTTCCCCCAATTAAAGATGCCCATTTTGCAATATCTGGGTGATCCCCAGAAGGTTCTATAGACCACAGAGGGTCCATCCTCCACTGTTAGCAGATCAAACAATTTATCTGCCACAGCCGAATTAGAACACGAGAACTACAAACTGGGCCCAAACCCCTCCCTAAAATGAGAAATGCTTTAATTTTATATCAAAATTGTTTTCTTCTGAAGTTTTTTCTGTAAAAAAAGATCTGGACTTGGTAGTAAATGCAGAATATTGCTCAGAGGATCATCTCTGTATTATCATAAATCCATTAATGCGCTTTAATGATTTTTTATTTCAATTAGATTGATTTGTATTTAGTTACTTCTCTATTTTATTACTTATATTAAAAATCGTGGTGAGTATGGAAAACATACTTTTTTTCATAAATTTGGAGGGTGTGTCTGCATCCATCTATAGCTGTCAAGAGAATAAGTAATTATTAAATAAATAATAAAATAAAAGCAGTCACATTATTTATCTGCTCGGGACCTTCAGTACAGCGACTGGTGCACGAATAAGAACAGTAGGCTTAGCGCTAACCTTTTTAAGGACTCGCCAGCACCCAAGCTGAACAACATAGCAATTCAAATGATTCTCTTTTATTATTAATTAGATATAAATTTATTCCAAGTTAACAAGCAGTTTCATGTTCAGCAATTCCTCATGTGTAGTCTTCTATTCTCTAGTGGTTCTAACATTATACGGAACACAGTGTTCTCGATAATAGAGAAGGACATTTTCATCTTTGTTTCCATATATCCGATAGGTCACGGATACATCTGTACAGCAAACCCAAAATCCATTTTACCGAACATAAAGATAGGGTGAACCAACATAGATGGCTCTACATCTCACGTGGGGACATTTTGCAACATCAACCCCCAGTCATCTCTCGAGTTACGAATGTGGAGGATACGTAGCGTCCTGTACGTACCGAGCGTCCGTAGCCAACCAACTATATAAATAAACGTTACCTTTAATGGTTTTATGGCTTTAAAACTTGCCCATTATATCAAACAATTCACGGAAGTTTTTTGAAACGTAACTAATAACATATTCAAAATGGGAAATGAAACTGGAGTAATGATACAGCGCAACCTGGATACGGATACAGTGAGCGTTGATTACTCCTGCGGCTTGGCTAGAAACCCCACTAACCTGCCTAACGGTATCCGTTTCTATCAAAAAGTAGGATTGTCGGTTGGGATACGATGCGGGTAGTAAGTCATAACGCTTTCCTCGTTTCTCCTTCAACTGGACCAAAGGAATGGAATACTAAAAAATGGGTAGCATTCTTTCCTTTCTTTTTTAAATATACTATTAGTAGCTTATGACGCATTATATTCTCATTCAAAAGACAAAGGATATCAGTAAATAGTGGGTCATGATTTCTTGAGTCAAAATTGGGTGTCTTTTCGAATCTAGTAGATAGGTTTAATTTTTGCTTTAGAAATTTTAACTTTAAATCTCCGTTTAGCACCGGTGTTCAACCTATAGAATACCCTAACATCTCTACAGAAGAGAGTTTATTAGTCATATAAGCATCCTGTATAGATTTTTAGGTCAGAAAACTCGATTTTCTCCGTTTGACTATAATAAATCAGTACTTCATGTTCTCAGGTACTTTTTTATAAAATATGGAAATTTAGTGAATTTAGCATTTCCTATTTCTTTAAATTATGAATGTAACCAGAATCTTTGAAGTTGCAGAGTATCAAGAAAATCGATTATTCTTCAAGGCAGGAAAAAATATCCGCTTTATTTGAGTTTTTCACACTAATTAAACTTAAAAAAAAGAGAGAGAAAAACTGAACAGGTGACGTAAATTATAAGTAGATTAGCTTCCTTGGACTTAGTTGTTTTGTGGAACGTCTTAGATCAAGGTTGTTGATTCTATTTGATGAGTCTGTTTGGACTGTAGATTTGAGATGTGCTGAATATTGGCTTCATTGATGTGATTCTTCTTTAAGTGAATGTAATGATGATGTCTGAATTGGTGAACGTTCTTCCGTTAGTTTTTCCGTATTTTAGATAATTAAGGCTTTATTTTGGGGGGATTTTCAAATTGCATTTTAACTCAATAATTTATATACCTTACCTTTTTATCCGATAAAAACATTTCGTTTTTAGCTGGTTCTGGTTCGTTTTTGTCTATCAAATATTATGGCATTGACACTTTCGAAATTATTTCATTAGCATTCAATTATTCATGCATACATCGACAATAATCTGGATGGAAAAAAATTAAATCATAGCAGAATACTTCAACGTTTCGTCATGGTAATTTTTTCAGCTGCCTTAAAATTTAGTATTTCTACAATAGCTATTAAAAGAAAAATATAAATATTTATTTCTCTTAATACAGTTATCTAAATCATTAGGCTAAAATAAAAATAATAAAAACGTTCTGCAGCATTACTACGCATTAAAATGGCAGAAACCGGCTTCGACTATCTCCTTCCTACTGTAGTAAATTTCCATACTAGAAAAAAAAATTCTGTCTTGCTGATGCAATTTTACCATGAGGTATTCGATTACTTGTCAAAGAGGTTCCTTCACAGCAACGTAAAAGCTCACAAGCGATGCTTAAAGAGAGAATTGGCCAAAGTGTTCCCTGATGACCGATGATCGAATGGGTTAGGTAATACAGAGAGGAAATGGTACCAAAAAGGAGGCTTAGGTTTATGATTGTGGCTGATCAGTTGATTAGGGATGTATGAATCATCAATGACTTTTCTTATAGTTATTATGATCAAATTATTCTTTTTTATGTTGAAATATCAAATTTAAAAAAATATATAGCGCTACCATAAGATTAGTACTCCTAATGAATAGTAGTTCAAATTCTAGTCATTAGGAATGTTAATGACTTTCGCTCATTTGCCGTCATAAAATTATTCTTTAGTATGCAACAAGATTAAATTTTAAAAAATGATAACACTACCATAAAACTTTCAATGGATTCGAATTCTGCTATGGAACATAGTGTTATCCGTTCTCGATCAAATATCAGTAAAAGTCATTGTTTTTAAACTCCTTGGTAATGGTTATGACACTCAGAAAGGCATGCAAGTTTATTCTTTTGAGTTTAATTGTAAAACTCAAAATCACTCCATTGTATGTTCAATCCTTAGTCTAAGTAATTAGGTGTATTTAGTTATTTGCATTTCGCTGGTTACTTATGTTCAGTTCGAACACTGTGAAAGATAAGACCACAATATGTTCAGATTCTCAAATGACCACATTCTGAAGGCGTCCTCGACGGAGGCCTTATACTCTTCTTCTGTAGCCACCTTGAACGCACCTCTTCTTCACTGGAACATATACATGGAAGGAATCGATTATCGCCGCGTGGCTGTGAAGGTTTCCCACTGATTACCAACGACGGAGCATTCTCTGGCATGGATCTTCCTCGGTCAGAAGTTCTTGGACCGTTATAGACTTTACTAAATTTCATGAAGTGTTTTAAAAAAATCCTTTTCATCCTGTATTCCAGGTTTTGTATATACTTCTAACGGTATCCAAACAATACTAAATTTGGACCCATTAACATTTAAAAAAAAAAGATTAATGTTTCCTCCAGACTTCATATTATCTATATATCTACAGTCCCAGTAAATAAGTGGTTAAGCCAAATTTTCTCCAAAATGAGTTTCTTGTACTTAGGGATGCGGAATCGTGTTATGTTCGTAGTGAATAAGGGGCTAAGTCAAGCATTGGTTGGAAAAGCAGTTATTGCTTTTATTTACTACAACTCCATTTCAAACCAAAAACGACGAGAATGAAACGATTCCGCTTCCCTGAATACAGTAAGCTCTGACTGGACAAAGTACGATTATCCACTTATTCACCGGGGCTTCAGAACTATATGAAAACAACTTTTACCTCTACGACTCATGAAGAGTCTTTAGTTCAGAACGTACGTACGGTTGTCCAAAGACGTGATTTGTCAAAGATCACGCTCAACCGCCAGGTTTTCCCGTATTTTTGGCACCCTCTTTATAAAGGCTGTGGTGATCCCAAGAAGGTTAAATAAAGTATCTGCCACAACAGTATTTGGTCCCGGGATCTTCGGCACGGCAACTCAGTGCTCTATCACCCATCTCCCTATACCTCTTCGACCTTATATTTTTCAGCTAACTATCAGCTGCAAGATCTGATAACAACTTCTCAATATGCTAAAATATAAGGCTTGATGTTTTCTCCCTACTTCATAATAACTATAGACGCCATCGTGGCTATTCGAGTCGAAAAAAATCCATATAGCCTCCATAATCTTTAAAATTTTATTTTTATTATTAAATATATTTCAGAAATAAAATTAAAACATTATAATTGCTTTTTTTTTTTTTTTGGTATCTCAAATTTTTTTTTCCCCCACCAAACGTTAAACATCAGTACTTGATTAAATCTATTAAATCGGCTTGACCAAAGGCATTCCTAATTACAGCATTAATGAATTAATATTTAGAACCTAATTAAACAAATACAATAATTGAACGATAAAGTTTTATAAATTACATTATCATTACACGTTAATTTATTTTTCAGGTAAAATGCCAGCTAGTAGATCAAGACTTTACACCAAGCGTCACCGCAACCTGCAAAGCAGGTCAGATGACCATCAAAATCCAGACTAACACATCCTTCATAGGTAAGCAGATATCAATATTATAGTTTTTTCATGTTTGGTTATTGAGTATAAAACATATTTTTCATACATATTGTTTATATTTATTGCAATAACTCTTCAATTAAAATTCTTACGATATAATACGGTGGAATAATATACCTTACTTATATAAAAACTCTATTGTTGGTTTAAAGAGGGTAAAATTACACAAAGCTTTTTGTTTTATAAAACTCTTCGGAGTTTCGACAAAAGAAATAACATTAGAAACGGACAGGATGGCTAATCTAGTGGATAAATCGATTAAGAACAGGATTTTAATGCTTCATTGGACACAACTAAAAAATGATTAACATTCTGAGAAATGTTAAACTACAATAAAATGTCAAGCCAGCTGTTGTTTGTTGTTAGAAAGTGAGGAGCTCAGTTTTTGCCAGACTTCAGCGATAGCGGAATAACAAATTGCTCTGACCTGGAAACACTTGTACAATTCAACACAGTTAACAAACATTTTGTTATTTATTCTCTAAAGACTTCTAATTTAACAATTTATATAAAGTGAGCACTCTTAATTTGGGGAAAACCCGGTGCTTAATCGTAATTGCATTTTAGTTCTTGTACTGAATAAATGGCAAAGTGTTGTGTTAGACAAAATTGCTTGGATAAACCAGCGAAAAATGTGAAAAAATCAATGTCTGAAATTTCGGGGCAGTCCGCTTTTGATCCCAAAAATCTCAATATTAATAAAAACTTTATTTAAATGTAATATAACTCTACACATAGCCTCATAACTTCCGAATATCGTCAGTATCTTTAAAACTGATCTTCATGCATTTATATGTCATGAAACTGTTTGTGAATATTGCGTATCGTATATCACTCATGATCGATGACCTATTTCCTCAAGCCGATATTTTCCCTTAAGTATGCCAAACCCAAACGTCATAAGCACGCTTCGAGACGGTAGTCGATGAATCAGAGTTGCATTAGCATTACTCAAGCACTTAAGCTACTTACAGGAGCTAACGCAACCCTTCCGCTCAAGTCGGAGGAAAAAGTTGATAAAAATACCTTTTTGCCTTTTCTTTAGCGAGACTGTTGATGTAACTAGCGACTATGGTCGGACACGGCTCTGTGAACATCAAGGACGTAGAAAAAGATTTCTTCTCTAAAGAATAAAGATCCTTAAAGGATTTATATTCATAAAAACCTTAATGGGAGAACGATTTTCCAAAAGCTATCCATCTCCGGCCCCTAACAGACTAAATAAAAGTCGTGCCAGCTGCGGGATTTAAACCACTAAGGTAGCCTTAAACCCAGTTCACAATCAATAAGGAACAATCTTGCATTATCTAGTACTTATTGCATAGTTCATCTGAATAGAAATTAATCGTTTTATTAAAATTAGCACATACTCATAACAAAATAACTACACAATTCAATATATAAATTGTTTTTTTTTAAATGTTCGTTATTAATATTTTTGCAAAGGACCGTGGTCCAGATGGGGTCAAAAATAAATTCTTAAATAGTGATCAACTATAAGAGGCGTTCAGGATCAAAAGTGGATAACTCCAATTATCCAAAATTACTTGTTCATATTTTCCGCTAGTTAAGTCAAGTAATTTTGTCTACCACGACACTTTGCCATGTTATTTGTCATGGTTTTAGTCCGGTACAGAAGCTGAAGTTTTGAGACCATAAATCATTGCTTGATTAAACTAGAGAAAAATGTAAGAAAGTCCATGTTTTAAAATGTTTGATCTTGAACGCCTCAAATATTATAAGCCACGTTTCCTTTCCTTCTAATCCCATACTTGTGACCACTGAAATGTCAAATAATAATTATTAAGAAAAAATATATTTGAGAATTTTAATTTTTATCCAATAAATACACTGTTTTGATTAAATTCAGACAGTCAGGATCAAAAGCAGATAAATCCAAATAAAAAAAAAAAAAGTTCACACTTTTCGCTAGTTTAGTCAAGCAATGCTCCTAAACATGAGGTATGAGGTTCAGAACCGGACTAAAACCATGAAAAAGAAGAAAGCAAAATGTCGAGTAGACAATTTTTTATTACTAAATAAGGGAAAATTCTGAAATAGTAATTTTTATTTTATTTAGGAGTTAAATGCGTTTGATTCTGAACGCCTCATATTATCGTTCACATAATCACACTTAAATACAGTTGAGAAGGTTAATCATGAATACTTAATTTTTGCTTTCCAAAAACAGGTGGCAAAACGGACATCTATATAGAAAACCAAGCACGACGATCGGATTTGAGTATCAAGGAAAATATGAAAGCATTACTCATGACCATGAAATGCCTCAGCCATTATTTACGAATACTCATAAAAATAAATGAAAAATGGGAATTCCAATCCTCAATGCAATCACTCAGCCATTGTTAACGTGAAGAATACAGCTATTAACATAATAGTAGAGATATTTGCAACCATCCTTCCATCTTCTGTTAGGAAAACTTAAAATTGGAAATATCCAGCCGTCATTTTTACTTCCTCAACTACCGCGTGTAAAGGAAGTGTGTCGGAATAAAAATGTTTTGAAAACATTTAATTTTGCTAAATGGGGTTTGCTAAATTGGTGAGGAGTTTTATTTAAAATAGATAATGCTGGTCCTTCTTCCCGTTGAACCAAAGAAAAGTTTAAAAAACTTCATGGTTTCGAACTCCTGCCTCATCCACTATATAGTCCAGACATCGCACCTTCACTACAGCACTACTTGTTTCGATCCATGGCTCATTTTCTTCAAGGGAAAAAAATTGATAATTTTGTGTAAGTTAATATTGCGGTCCAAAAGTTCTTTGACAGCCATCCCAAGGAATGTTATCTGCGAGGGATCGAGCGATCGGCTAGCAGTGGCTAATGCCGGTAGTTAACAGTGAATATATATATAATATATTTATATATTTTATATTAAAGAAAAATATTATAATAGAAATTATATTATATATTATATTAAAAGAAAAATATAATACAAATATTAGGTTGAAAAGCGGTCTTCTTTTTTTTTTTACACCCGATTAGGTCTAATGTAGGTCTAGTTATGCAAAAGTGATGCAGACTAAAGAAATTTACAACTTTTTTTAATTTTTCCTTTCGTTATGACCTTTATGGTTTACAAAAAATTGGTTACTTAACTGAAAAAAAAACACAAATTAACAGCTCAACCAATCTCAAATTGAGTACAACTTTAATAGAGTACACAACTTTTTAATCGTGATAAAAACATTCTTTAATTCCAAGTTGTATTAAAGACACCTTGATATTAATCAACCTAGATCATTATTTTCAACAATAATAATAATTAATAAATGATGTTTCAGGAGCTATCCACGCCAAAGACTATCGTACGCCGGCTTGCTTGGCCTATGGCAACGGCACGAACGGTGTTACTCTCAACATCAACCTCTACGCTTCACCCCAGTCACCGGAGTACTGTGGGGTCTTGGTGTCAAACGTGAGTACTCTTCAATTATTTAAAACTGAATCACCATTTACATATATACGTATACGATTGGACAATAAAACTAAATTCATTACGCAAAGAAATTTGATAACATGTTTTATAAAATATGAAGTATTACAGCACCAGACTTTATTTGTTTTGCTTGGAACATAGAAAATACATTACAGGGTATGTGTTTATTTCTTTCCCTTTTAATATTTTCCAAAACTAAAAAATACAAGTTATCATGAGCTTTAGTAAGGAAAAGAGAATGTACTTATGGGAAATGTGGATGCTCCGGTAATCATTTCATCTCTATATGAACGTTCCATCAAACATATATCTATACTTCGTAATTTTAGTTGAAACTTTCATTTCTTGATGAAATTATTACCGAAATCTACTCGTTACCCATAATTAGTTTCTCTTATCCACACTAAAGATCATGATAAATTGTATTTTTGGAAAATATTACAAATAAAGCGAATAAACAGTTAATGCTTGTAAAGTTGAAGTAACTCAATTCGAAGCGATAACCTGCGAAATAATTAACGTACATAGAATTCATATTAAAAATCCAATAAATTTTTAAACTCTTGTTTTCCGCATTATTGCTGTGCTTTCTTCAAACATTTGCCATCTTATTCTACTCGACTCATATCCAATGTCCAGTGTACAACTTCATTTTGGAAAAAATGTTTTTGGACTTACGGAGAAGAGATTTGGAGCCCCACCGAGCCATCGAATGTCAATCCTTACAATCAAAAATCCTTCGTAAAATCCTTAATGCTCCTTACTTTTTAACGAATATAGTCAGTCATCCATAATGACCTCAATGTCCCATTTGTTGCTGATTTGCCCCGAACCCGATACCAGTCTTTTCGTGACAAACTTTATTCCCACTCAAACCCACAATTTTCACGCCCACTTCTTCTATTTCCGATATTCCTCCGAGGAGACTGAAACGAAGATGGTTAGGTGACCGTCTAAGTTTAATTCGTTATTTGAGTACTACCACTGGGTAGTTTCTCTACTTGCCTTTATCCACGCCATCATGTATCATTCCTACCATTTTATTTACTTGTTGTATTGTTATATTACAGTCGTAAATTTCAATAATTAAATTAACGAAAAAAATGGATCCAAACGTTGGTTTCTTATAAATAGGTTAACACTATTTAAGAAATTAGTTAATTGGCTTCTACCCAGATCTTTTTCTTCCCCATGTATATAAGGTAAACTTATTAATATCATTTAAAAAATTGAAAAAAACAAATGTAAAGTATGAATTTTCCTACAAGATCGGAACCACGCTTCAGTGCGCCTGCTAAAAATTACTGATAATGTCAATTAAAAATAGTATAGAAATATGATGAAAAAAAATGTATTTAAGACTACATAAGGCAATTATTTCTGAAACTCAATAACGCTGAAGTTTTTTGCTAACCTGGTTGATACGACCGCCGACACTGACACACTTAATAATACCTGTAATTAGGATGGTGTACTCCCAAGGCTACCGGTTTCCTAACCCCTATCCAACAACTATCTCCATGCATGGAATTTATAATGAATGAGTCATTACCGAAGGAACCTAAATTTCGATGGCTCAGCTTGCTTGTTCGCCTTTAGAAGGATAAATAACATATCTAAAATATTGTAAACTGCGCAAGAATGAATAAGTTGCAAATTTTGTGGTATTTACTTCACCTAGCGTTTTCATACTATTTTTATTATTATCTGCATCGAGTGATATATTGTTTATTTAATTACTTGTATAAAGTTTGGGGTCCTCAAAATCCTGGGTTATTTTCAACCGGCTTGATAAAATAAATATATTTAAGAATGATAAATATAAATTTAATAATCACTACAGGTAATTTTGATTATTACCTATTAATCAATTGTGCCAAACTGATTAGGGTTATTGCTAATAAATAAATTTCGTGGTAATTGCTTTGCCTAGCTATATTATTATAGACTGTATTAATAGACTAAATTATTATAATTTTTACTGCAAACAATTTCTCGTATTTTCTCCACTTCATTCCAGGTATATTTTTAATTTATGAAACTGAAGCGTTTTAAAAAATTTAAGAATAAGATATATAACAGTATATATTTAAAATTCCCTAAAGAATATTTTGATTATTAAGTATTGATAAACTGCGCAAAAACGAATAACGATATTGCTGATTCTGGGGTAGTTATTTTACCTATCATTTTTATTATTAAATGCAATAACATTTAGAAATTATTATGTTTTTTTGTAAAAAAACTTAAGGGATTAAAAACAATAAAATAAAAATAAAAGGTTTTATTTGCATAAATTGAAAATAAAACTAGCTTAAAATAAGGGAATAGAAGTAGTTTTTTCCTCCATTAAAAAAATAAATTATAATTTATAATATTATTGCAGTTAATAGTTGCATTCATTCATTTTTGTGCAATTTATTAATACATAATAATCAAAATTTCATATAGGGATTATTAAATATATATTTATCATTCTTAAATACATTTTTTTTTTCGTAAGCAGGTTGAAAATGACCCAAGATACTTAGGAACCCAACCTTTTTTGAAATAAATAAAATATGATCCTCACACCACCTCAGTGGTAAATAGGTAAAAGAAAAAGGAGTTCAAAACATAATGTTTCAGAAAATATTATTCATGGTTGAAGACCTAATAGGGGTAAATGGAAAAATCATTGTCAACTATTACCAGCAGATTTCAAATCCTGTAAAAAACCATTTAGCAATAGAAAGTGCAATAAAATAAAGAAGTAAAAGCATGAGGGTGTACTTAATAGATTGCGGTTTGTTGATTAACCTCAAGCCGGATCTTATCATTCTAGTTTATATTTTAATAATAAATCATAAAGATAATGATACATTTATCTACTAATACTACAACAACAAATAATGTAATAAAAAAGTTTGTAGTTGAATATTTTCTCTTGAGCCCATTAAAGTACACACGCATTGTTTATGAACAAAAAATAAAACCAATCATTAAATTAATGTTTCCTTTGGATATAAACGCCCGAGTCGATCCTTGCAGGAGAAAGTGATTTTTTTTAGATCGGATAGAGAGCTTGGTTGAGTTCACAAAATAAAAATCGTGCTAAAAAAACATATAATTTCACGGTCAGTGGTCTTTTGAAAGTATTTTATTCCATGATATAACAAAAAATTAACACGAATTGCAATGAACAATGCTATCAATAATCCTGGACAGCAATAATGTTGGTACTTCGTTCCTTGTCTAGAGGACACGGAAAATTCCATTGGATATATTTATTTCTTTTCTCCTAATAATAAAGGGACATAGTAGGGCTGATTTACCAGGTTCAAAGGCCATATCCAGGTTCAAATCCAGCTATGGCAGATAAATTAATAATTCTGTTAACAGATATAGACGGATCTAAAACCAACCCAACGTTTTAAAAAAAAAATGATTTCCAGGCTGATGATTCACGGTTTTATTTTCCGAATAATAAGAAGCGACGAAAAGCAAAACAATCGAATTTAAATTTAGAAAGTATTAAAACGTATTAAATAGATTATCTATGTATGATAATATATTATTACAGATGATCCCATCCCCTCAATAGAATATACTGTGTTTGCTACTAAGCACATTTATTTTTTAGCGACTTAAATAAAATAATTTCAATATTTAATCAGAGTATTCCTAATTTTGGAGGGTATGGTACCTCAGTGTGGAGGGTGCAGAAGTTTCTGTCCCAAGGGTTCTGAGTTCAAGTCCGTATGTGGCAGATAAATTATTTAATCTTTTAGCAATCACTTTTCGGCACAATCATTGCACAAGAAACAGTAGGGTCTCTGTCATATATTGAACCAAGGCCTTTCTAGGGTTCTAGCGGTTCAGATATTTTTCATTCCACTAAAAAACAAAAAACCTGTACCACTAGAACCGATGAAGAGGCTGGAGTTCGGTGCATGGTAGAGGCTGTACTGTTTCTTGGGCAACGGTTGTGCTGGAAGGTAATTTGCCTTAGATCACTCTCAACCTCCAGATTTTCCCCTTATGCTGTGTGAGCCCTAGGAAGTTCTCATATCCCATAGGATCCATTTCCGAACAATAAATAAAAGTCGTGCCGGCAGCGGGATAGTTTCCCCAGCCGCTTGTATGAACAAGCGTTCTTAGTTTCATATATGGTGTGAACCGGTGGGTCTACAAGAATGTTTCGAGCATCCTATTGTGTTGTGGATTTACCTGTAAGGTACCTCACGTAATTAATCTTATTAGTTGATTAGCCTACTCATTCCAGTAAACGAGTTCTAATCACTTATCGGCTGCCTATAGAACACTTGAAACAGATATTCCGACACATCGAAGGCATTCGATATTCATAGGAGGTAGGGTACACAATAGCCGCCCACTTCTCCACAACATGATTATCAGGTCGTTGACAAATTTCCAAACGGGTCAGGCGGTTGTTTCTTTATTCCTGACACCTCCGCGGACAAGCGGTACTCGAAAGGCGTACGGCATTCGGCAGATATGATTGTTGTATCAATAAATATAACAGTTATAACCTGACGTACTTAAAGAGATTAGACGCTTTAATTTACTGATCCATAGAAATATGAAAAAACTGGGTAGCTCTGTGGTAAAGCGCTTAGTGCCCTGAAGGTCCCAGGTTCAAACCCAGCTGTAACATATAAATTATTTACTTGCAGCCATAAATGTACCAAGTGGGATCTACACAAAGTTGAGGGGCTAACCCAGAATCTATAGTGAGCACACTTAACAACGTGGCGGTTGGGAGTGATGAAGGAAATCCCCCTACAAAACTGTTTTATTGGAGAGACCCTCTACCATGAATGAACCCAAGACCCTTCATTGGTTGTAGTGGTACAAGTTCATTTTTTTAAGTTGCCTAGCCGATATTTTGTAATGTCCAATTTGTACGTGCTTTAAACAACTGAGATATCACATTCGGGGATGTTGAATTTTTAATTATTATTAAAATGGTAAATTCATTGAATTGTATTAATCATTTACATTATAAATTGTTTAATTACAATTTTTGTTTTTTTGAAATTTAAATTATTACAATTTTTGATTATTGTTAATTTTCTCAACAAACTTTCTTACCATTTAAAGTTCTTTATGATTATGAATTCTATACCTCATTCCTGAAGAGAATACTACACATATTTTTTCTACTATTTTATTTTATAAGCATTAACGCCGACACTAGAAATCTGAAGTAAGATTATGTTATACGAAGTAAAAAATGTATAACCTTAAAACTAAACACGTATGATGATTTCTTGTACTGTGTAATACATATAGTAATGTTCTTATACTACATTGCGTTCAAGAAGGCTCCGAGTGGGAACTTCGTCACAGGTCACAATATAAAATGTTTCCCAGCAGATAAAAGATGACTGTCACGGCATAATTCAGAGGTTTCATATAATACGTAAGTGGGATGATTACATGCAGAGTTACGAAATAAATCCGTAGGCTACACGGTCCATGAATATTCAGTAAGTAATAGTCATCGACCATTGGGCCCCATAAAATTGAATTAAATAGCCTGTTCGTAACTTTGGTCCATAACAGATAGCAAGATAGAGAGGCATGACGTCATTAATTTTCGTTTGATATGCTGATGAGATAAAATGGCGAGGTATGCCACGGAAAAAGTGGGTAGAAGGTATTGAAGAAAGCATGAACGATCATGGTCTGAAACAAGAAGGAATGATCAGAAAGAAATATTTGGTTCCATGGTTAAGAAAAAGTATGGTGTCTGGTTAAAGGTATGTTCAATGTGAGGGAGGCCCTTTAAATAAAAGATAATAAAAAGTAGAATATTTCTGTAATGAAAATTAAAAATATTGCGACTTTCTTCATACAAAATTAGCCGTATTTGGAATAAGAAACTGGAAGACTTCCGGAAGTTCGGGATAAGGCTCAAACGGTCTGAAAAAGTTTATCTGATCAGTTTTGACAAAAAGAAATAGGGATTTTTTCATCGAAAGTAAAGGAAAAAATGAATTATATAAGAAAAGGAAGGTGGCTAGAGGCATTTTAACATCAGCATTTTACTATTACATTTTGCAAATTTCAATTTCCATTAATCTAAATAATTAAGGAGGCATTATCAGTATCAGAATTATCAGTGTTCAGGTTATAAACAATGGCTGATAACAGTCCATTGCGATCTGCTAAATTAACTGTTTAGACTTTTCAATTTTAAAATCCGATCAAACAACTAGAATTCTGTTTTACCTGGCAAGTTAGATAACTCTAATGACGCTATGAAATGTGGAAGAAATTGGTCCGGGTAGAGGTCAATAAATTTCTCTTAGATATGGAGAAATGTTTATTATCATTATCATTCAAGAAGCTATGGAATATTCATTGCACGATGTATTGCATATATCACATATTAGAAAAATAAATACTAATAATTTTTTTAACCCAAATATCGATAATAATGTAGGAAATGTTCGTCAATGAATACTTTGATTTTGTTATTAAGCTTTATACATAAATATATTAACACATTGACGCCCGGGAACGAGATTTCTCGTTTTCATTATACATTTGTTGGTGACCTGAAACGATAAATCTCGTTTTGGTGATAAGCTCCGATCACATAGTAAATTGATATTATAATATATATGATAACAAATATATTGATAAATGATAAAGTCACCGGTCTTATAGGAAATTTCAGTTAAGCATTAGCGGGTGGCAATGTGTTAAGTACCCACTATTGTACAGAGATTCAACAATTAAACAATTCAAATAATGATTATCTAAAACCAATTTAAATAGTATCTTCAAAGGAAAACTAAAAGTTTTACTAGATTTTGATGTTTAAGGTATTGTGAGTATCAATTGCACAACTATTAAGCGACCTATTAGTTAAATATACTTATTCTTATATCAATGGAATTTAAACCTTTAAACGGATCCCAATGATAAACTTTCTATGAAGATTAAGAAAAAAGCCGCTTCTATGTCGAGAACCGACCTCAAGAGTATGTTAGAAGTTACTAATGGGCACTGGTGCGTATGCTTTCTCAGTTTGCAGTGCCCATTAATAAATTCGAAGAAGAACCCCCGTGCAGATGGTGCAAGGAGGAGGATGAAACCCGTTGGCACTTTGAGTGTTATACACTCTGTCGGAGAAGGACATTTGAGCTTGACCATGGGGGACGCGAGGAACTTCAAGAACTGAGATTTAAATATTACATAAAATATCTCTGAAGCCTAGACTTATGATAGGAATTTCAGGACTCGAGCACAATGAGCCTCTTGAGGCCGATGTACACGGCGGAAGAAGAGTCAGCAACTAAGTATTATTATTATTAATCTTTAAACTATAGGCCTCTAGGTTTCGCTAGGATCACCATGTTGCTGACGGGAACTTACTAGTTTGCCTTCTACCGCAAGTTGCCAAACGCAGCTAAAGAAGTTTTCACTTCAAAAATATAAAGCTCTGGCCTTAGATAAAATTAGTTGGGTGCGTTAAATGGATATTGGGAGATAAGATGTTGTGCAAGATGTTGTCCATCGCAATCTATCACTTCAGAATTGTGTCTAGGCCGCCTAACCTGTAATCCTATACCTCTCATCATCTCCCGGGATCTAATGCGGATAGGTGTGAGCAATGAATACGTTTAAGCGTTTACTCATTTAACGATTTTATTTTATAAAAGGTTTGACGAAATAATAAGCAATTTTACATTTCAGACATAGTGCTGAGTAGTTTTTAGAAGGGTGAGTATCAGGGCGTGACCTTAGATAATATTTTGTGCAGGGAAGATAATCTTAAGACAATCGCTCTTTCTCTTCTCTAGTAAATACCTATAATTATTTGTATAGGTATATTTTTATTGTATTTATTATTTATATTTTTAGTATATTATTCCGTAGTTTGTCACTTCAAGTTGAGTCACAAGATTTATCTTTTCATTCGTTTCCATGTTAATATTTTCATGAGAGAAAGTGCAATGATGGGAAATGTGTACACTTCGGTAATCATTTCATCTATACTTCGAAATGTTGGTTGAAACTTTTACTTGATGATTTCCGAAATCATCTAACCTGTATTTTTGGAAAATATTAAAAATAATCGAATTGGCGGTTAAAACTATTTGTAACTCAACTCGAAGCGACAACCTGCACAACAGATAGCATATTTATTATTTGTTTATTGTATTGTATTTATTACTCATAGTATTATAATGGATATCTATACCCCGAAAGTAATGGGCACCATGTTCCATTTTAGCAGTTTTTGTATTTATTCAGATGAACCAATTTTCCATCACAATTAAAATTTCTTTCTTCGTTACTGATAGAAACAGATTAGAGAAAACTGTTGAGATTGGCATTGATAAGTAATTGGAAGTATTGATCGAAGTATTTATTCATGACTATTAATCTTAAAATATTACCTATTTAGTGGACATAATGTCTTTTACCCCTGGGTAACAGATATATTTCAATATAAATTTCACCGTCTCCTAATATTATCATTTACTCAATTAACGTAAGTATAATCAAATTATTAAAAAAAATAATATCGCAATCGAAATTAACCCACTCTAGATCCAAACAAGTATTCCGTTTTATTTTCTCCTTGAACGGGAATGCCTAAGACAGACCAAAACTCTGTAATGCATTCGCTACTTTACTATTAATAATAAATGATTACTTCTGATACGCACTGTCGTAAGCTCTTCTAAATCTACATTTACAAACTTTAAACTGGCTTAAATTAATTCAGCTGAAGAAGCGGTGTTACACAAATATTTCGGTTCCTTTGAATGCGATCCAGCCTATAATCGTCCTTGAAGGTTCCGCTAGCACCACCAGGAAGACATCGATGACCGCTATGACCGCTACGGATGACCGTTGACAATAATTCACCAGATCAGTTCCCATGCCGGACAATAGTTAGCTTCCTATGCCGGCCCTGTACACACATTCTCCCTTTGTTGTTGGTTATAAAGCCTCGAGTATTTCATTCTAAGGCTTCCTTTTCGTGGATCCATTTTGTGCAGGTATTCAATTAATTTTTCTTTCGTTGGCTTTAGAATGCTGTATTTTCTATATCACTTTACTAAAAATAAGGGTTCAGCAGTGATATATTAAAAAAAAAAAAACTGTACCACTACAACCTATAAAGAGCCTTGGGTAATTACATAGTAGAGATTGTGCTTTTTCAAGGACAACGGTTGTGATGATTTCGGTTGTGATTTGTCTGAAAGCTCATTCCTCCTTACTGAGGCTACCAACTTTAAAGAGGATGGGTTAGCCACAAGAGGATGGTCAGATCCCACAGGATCCAACGACGGGTGTTAACAGATCCAATAATTTCTCTTCCAGAGTCAGATTTGAACCTAGAACCTTTGACTTAGTAACCCAGCGCTTTACACACTGAGCTAACCCAATATATTTAAGATTTAAAGTAAACATTAAGAGAGAAATAAAATGAACTCGGTTCCTCCTTTACTACCAGAGACTCTCAATATTCTTATATAAACCGAAATTCTTTTCTTTGTGTGTTTTACAAACCCTCTATATACAACCCTCTATAAGATAAATTGAATTTAGAAATTAGAAAGGATTTGAGCGTAATTCTTACTAGGTTTGTACCTTATAGACTACTGAAAGTAGTATTCTTTGTAGTTGATAGCAATGAAGGGTAGTATCTTAATTTGGGACTACTACTCACAAAACAAATGGTACGAGCATTAGTGTGGAGAACTATTATACCAAGTGGGTTAAGTCCTCTTAGTGCAACCCATATAGCTATGCTTAGATCGCGACCATATTCGTTTCTTGACATCCCCATAAAAGTAATGCATTAACCTACCCAGGTAATAAACGAATCTAAACCTGAATGTTTGGAACCTCACAAAGATTATCTCATCTTGTTAGATCATCCTGGTCTCAATGTCATAACTAACAATCGGGGGGAAAAGATATATGTCTAAACCTCGGACATGAGAACAAATTATTTTTATTGCCTTTGAGAGTTATGCTGTTATACAGGAGACAAAGAAAAAGGGATAATTGCAGTGAGTTATGGCGGTCCTTGCAATGGAGCGTATCATTGCTTAGTAAAAATGTTTTACTCTCCAGTTACAAAAGTTCGTGGTGAGGCAAGACCTTGGTGGCGAGCAATACCTGACGGAGTTGTGAGTTGAGAGGATAAGATTTTAATATATTTTTTTTTTTTTGTACCGGTAAAAAAAGGTACAACTGGATAATAGATTCAATTGCTTTGATAGATGCAAGGGTCGGCATGAAAGTCACACCACGCTATTGCAGTTCATCCTTACTTTCAGTAATAATAATAAGGCTTATCGAACCCGAAGGTTCGATTCCGATACCACCAATTTCTGCTTAAACACATCCGTCCACGGACCACTACCCAAACTCAAATCTGCCTGATCACTCTTGACGCAATCCTCCCTACGCCTATCTACCCCTCGGTCTACCCGTCAGACGCTTCACAGTCGGCACAGTGCTTTTTAGGACTATAAACTTTTTAGGAGGAATTCGTTCGAAACTAAGCCCAACAACATTACAGACCCATATTAATCTTCGTGACGGTATCACTACAATAATATATATATAACATATATATATATATTATCTATATTTAATATAGATATTCAAATAACCATGTACATGCTTTGCTATTCTGCGTTGTGTAATCTCCTAAATTCTCCAGTGGTCTCCTCCTTTTTTTGGCCAAATATTTTACATTACACATTATTTTCGAATACCTTAAGACCTTCACTTTCAGTAGAATCATATATACTAATTAGAGTTCTCCGAAATACATCGCTTCTTATAGTTTATGTAAATTTTGGGATACATGAGGCGTTGAGGATCAAAATTTCAGTATTTAAATTGAATTTTTAAATTTTTTGACTAAACAAGCAATCCTTTTTACTCCCGAAACTTCAGGTCCAGAACCGGACCAAAACCATGATATATAAGGCGCAAAGTGTCGTTTTAGACCAAATCGTTGACTAAACTAGCGCCACTTGAAAAAGCCAATTTTTTTATATTTTGGACTTATCCGCTTTTGATCCTGAACCCCTCATACTGTTGGAATATATCCACTTATAGTATTGAGGAAACATTTGCAAGTGATTTCCTGATAGGAAAGGAAGCTATCAGAAAATGTACGTTGTGAAGAACTGGATGTGTGCGTTGGGTTTAGATCCATAGACTTGGTAAGCTAATTTCCATATTAGCTTGGTAAATAAGTATATCTGATAAGCTTCTATCTTACTTTCACATATTAAACTTTCTCTTTAGATGATTGACTAATTATGGTTGGATGATTAATTGTCTATTCAAACAGGAGGACAGGTTTCGTTTAGCTAATGGGTAAGATTCAATTTTCAATGCAAAATCGTAGGATAGGAAAGAAAAAATTAATCCATGACTTGTAAAATTATATGTATAACTTTCAATTTATTATTATTGCTTATGCCAAGAAATTTTATATACACTTTTTTTTTCATTTTACGTGTCATTAACTCATTACCGGAATTTTCTGCAAAACATTAATCCTCGGATACGTAAAACAAAACTGGAATGTTTTGTGTGTTCACTTGTGTGTTGAAAAGTTCACTTGTCGTACGGCAGCAGCGAGAAGTGAACTTTTTTTTCTAATCCTCTTAAGATTTTATTTACTATATATATATAATAAAAGTGAACTATATTACTTGATTTGTTTTTCCATCGAAAATATGTAGATTTTGTGAGTAAGAAACTCGTGAGCAAACATACAAACTTTGCCCCCCTTTTACACCCCCTTAGGGGTAGTATTTCGGAAAATCCTTTCTAATCGGATGACTACGTCATACTAAGAACAGACCCTCAAAGTTTCAGGTGTCTACGATTAGCGGTATAGGCTGTGCGTTGATACCTAAGTCAGTCATTCAGGACAAATCATTTTATATGTATAGATGTACGATGTATATATTGTATACATTCCACAGTTTCCATCCCCGACTGTTGACATATTAAATAGATTATCTATAGATTATAGACTTGAACCCGAGACTTTAGGTACACCAACTCAGCCCTCTACCACAGAGCTGCCCCATTCTCTAAAATTATATATATAATTAATGTACTGTAAGAAGAAATTTGAGAACTAACTAAAAACAAATTATAGATAATGCATTTTCTATGAGTCATTATAACAGTACTTTCATCTTATTGCTTATTCAAAATATTTCTTCAGTAGCGTATAATCTGAGGTAAGCCCGCGCCTAAAGTGTGATCTAATCAGACCTGTAATTGTGGTAATTATGTCATCTTCTTATTTTACCCTAAATAATGGTAGCTCCTGGAAACATGCTGGCATTACTAACTTCTCGATTCGGGTAATGGAGCAGCCATTATGTATTCCAAAATTAAAGCACTTAAAGCATCCAAGCTAAATTACACGTTATTATTTAAAAGGGTGGATCATAGATTTTTTTTTGCATTTAAAATCTATATTTTCCTCCCTTCAACAAGAGAGTTCTAATAAAATACCCAATAGAAGTAGCCTAAAAAAATAGAAATAACCATTACATATTCTGAACTAATTGTTTTTAGATATTATTTATATATTATTTTAATAATTTATGTTTACACGAATATTAAAGAACTGAGTAGTGAGATGACATGGAAACGACGGAAGATGCTTGAATTGCGACTAGGAAAGCGGAAAATAGCCTTGAGTCCATAACTAACAGGGTTATGAGTTTCCATATAAATATTTTCTCGAATACATTCAAGCTACCGCATGTGAAATTTGTTGGATAATTAGGTAGTATAAAACAAGAGTATAAAACGAAAATCTAAATTTGTATAATATCCCCCGGAATATAATACGACATGCTGTTAGAAGCATACAAATTGGGAGGCCTAGAAATCAGCAAACAAAGAACCAGAATATTTGGCTTTGAATATGGAGCCTAAGTGAAAATTTTAAATATCTTGGCAGGTGACTCTCCACTAAAACTGGGTGCGATCTTGGCATAAGGGAAAAGGTCACTAAAGGAAGAAATACAATAAAAACTTTAAATTCTATATTATGGAGTAAGGAAGTTCAATTGTCTACAAAGAAAAGACTTTAGCACTCCTTTGTCAAAAGTGTGGCATTATATGGCTCAGTAACATGGGTCATCACTACCAACTTAGAAAAAAAACTCCTAGCGATGGAGATGGACTTCTGGAGACGTAGTTGTAGAATATCGAAACTCCAGCGCATCCCTAATCACGCGAGCAGAGAAAAAGTACAGGAACCCCAGAATATCTTGTACACTATCAAGACCAAAAAGCTAAGCTGTAATGGCCATGTAAAGAGAATGTCAGAAAATCGATGGCCCAAGAGAATAATAAATTATGTACCTAAGGAGAGGAGGAGAAGAGGACCTCCGGCAAAGAAAAGGTACAATGGGTTGAAAGAAGGAATGGCAGCCAGAGGGCTTACAGAGGACGACTGCCAGGACCGGGAAAATTGGAAGAAATCATTGTCAGCTAACGACATATGACAATTGTTGTAATAAAGTCGTATTATATATATAATATGACATATGAATACTTTGCATTAGATCAAGAATGGGCATTAACTTTTTTTTCCTTACAATAAATGTCTGTATTACAAAAAGTACATGCTAAGGTTCCAATTTAGTAGAGTTGTTTTTTTGGTCTCCGCAATTAAGGACTCAATAGGTGTGAAAACTTGTTTACCGTTATGAATCCAAATTAATTGAACAAAACTATCAGAATAGAAACTTAAAAAATGCTTAGCATTGCAATTAATAATTAATACGACGCACTAATATTATTATAAAATACCGTCTAAATTAATAATAAATATTATAAATACTCCAAAAATGAAAATAGCGTCAAGCCTTCGGACCTTCTTAGCTCTATTTAAGGATTTACCAGTTTACTAATTTATTTTCTAGCTAGATAATAAGTCTGTATCACAGCTAAGTGCTAGTTTGGAGATAATAATGCGTGTCATAATCGGCAATTTTTATTTTTTAGGTATTAATTTACTTAACAAGGTTAACCCCGTTTCAGAACTAAAGCATTAAAAAAAACTCTAACGGTTCATGGACATAATTGAATATAATCTTTGGATCATAGCCAAGTGAATGCAAACTAGATGAAACGATGGTTTACCATTGTACGTAAAGAAAGGATATTAAAATAATTTTGATGTAAAAATCGAATACTTTCACACTTAGGAATAAAAAAGTCTCCAAGAAGGGTCACATGTCTTGGTATTTCCTAATTTGCGAAGCTAACCTGTCGATAATCACTTAGTCTGTAATCATAATAAAAAAATATAATGTACTTTTATTCTTTAAAAAAATGTGCTACTTTTTAGAATAATGATCATCGTAAATAGAGGCCATTGTGAACATGTTGGAACATGTTACCATTCATATTCTTAGTCGGAAGGCAGGTTCAAAAAGGGGTTGCGAAATTAATATCCCTCTTCCGACAAAAACCGGCCCTGCGGAATTTTTTGGTAAGAATTGAAGACTTTCCTATTTCCATGACTTGAGTAAGACAAGCCAGATACATCATTCATAATCAGGTCAGTTTTTCCACGAAACACAACCTACATCCAAATCCGCCAGATCACCCTTAACGCAGTCCTTCTACCTACGGTCCCTTCTATCCCCCAGACGTTTGCGGACCACAACGCTTATTAATTTAGGGGCTTGTTTGTTATTCACCGCAAGGACTTTACTAGCAGCGTTAACCCATTAATCTTCGCGATGCCATCACTTCAATAATATTAAGCGGAATTGTGGAGCTTGTAATTTTCTGAATTTTGCAGTAGTCTCATCCTTTTCCGGACCGAATATGCTTCGCAACATATACGAATACGAATACGAATGAATTGGTTAATTTTTAAAAAATAAAGACTGGTAAAAAAATAGCAAAAATGGAACATAAAAGAGAAAATCACAAATTTCGAAAAACTAAACTTTGCAACAGGAAATATTTACAGTAAGAAGAACCTATCCTCTAACAGAAGATTAAGATACAGTTTCTAGTCTTCCCTATACAAAAACAATTACTGAAAATAGAGAGAAGGATTCTGAGAAGAATGTATGAGTCCAAAAAAACACAGGAAGGCCACAAGCTAAGACCCAACTAGAAAATATACAGCGAGATGAAAGATATAGAAACCGGAGTAAGAATCAGAAGACTAATATTCTACGGGCACATGATAAGCATGGACCAAGGGAGACTAAACAAGAAACTCTTCGACAAAATCCGTGAATATAGAGCGTAGGAGGGAGGGTATGTAAAACAAATTAGAGAGGGAACAAGAAAATTTAAAAAAACAGACTAATCCTGCCTAGATAGAGAACAATTCGAAAAATTAGAAGAAATCATTGTTCTTGTGGAAAATAAAGACAAATGGGAGTGTACTGTGTAATCGATAGAAAGAAACTAAGGAACGCAGAATTGATGACAAAAAAATGGGAGAAAAAAAGTACAAATGAGAAAGAAAAAAGTAATTAAATTCGCGTGGTCTTAAAAGACCATTTCGTGAAACATGTATACTGTTGGTTACAATTACGATCGAATACGATTACTATGAGTTATTTACTATGAAGATAGTTTTTTTTTTTTTAATTTACTAACTTTGTGTTAATTGAATAGAAGTCTTCAAGGATTGGATACTCAGTTCCAGACAGGCGCAACAAAGCGATAATTCGGGTGTTAAAGGCGAACGAATCCCCGTGCTTAACCCCTTATACTGTTTTTCCCATGAAAATTCTAGTCGGCTCGGAAGAGAAAGTCCGGAAATCTAGGGGTTTGGTTTGGTCAGCCTTGGTGAGTAACTGCTCAAGGCTAGATTCGCCATCTGTCATTGCCGTGTGCGTATCTAATGACAGACCGATCTCCATTTCATTACATAAAACCCCGGAGCTACTTTCTCTGGATAATGAACCGTTATGAGAGGACAGGAAGCACACTTCTTTCTATCTTAAGGAGCTCTAATCCTCGAAACGAGCGATATTATTTCATTATTTGAGTTTAAAAAAAAACAATTGCCTTCCAAGAAACGGATCGAATCGGTTTCCAGGATGGTCACGTAACTGGCGTTACATTTCGAAAATTGACATTAAACCCTGGAATAAGGAAACTAAACCGGCCCAATAACGCTAACTATTTAGCACTTTCCACGATTCAATGAACTAAGAACTCACTTAAATCTATACTCTGGGGTGGTCACAACAGTAACAAAAACGATTTATGGATTTATATCGATAGGTGTGTTGACTTATGATACTAAAAAGAAACAACTTGAAATGATACTAAATTTCAGGGCATTGCACTACTTATGACACTTATTTACCTTATATACATTGTATTTATTATTCAATTACAACTTGATTTAATCATATATTTATGTCTATAAGTTGGGATCATAACAAATTACATGGCAGTTTTGATGTATTAATTGATGTTTTACGGATATTATAATACTTATTTTATTAAAAAGACATACAAAGTTGTATTTTTATTGGATTTCCATTACCACAAAAGTACATAGACTATTAAACACACAAAACTTACATGCTTTTTACCTAACGAGGGAAAAGTCAAACTCGTAAAACATTTAACTTAATTTTAGAGAAAATGACCTAAAAAAGAGGTAGAATAGGTGTATCACCCAAACCCAAATGTTTATATATATGAAAGCTAGTTGATGAACTTCCGTTACAAATACTAATCCTAAGTAACAAAGTAAAATTAATGTCAGCAGATTTTTTATAATAGATTGATGATAATGGTTCGAACGATCCCTAATATTCGATTTTAATACAATCTACAATCGCAGGCTGAATGGCCAAATCTAATAATCTGCTTACACATCTCAAGTACCAGACCATCCACCATATCTTCCACACTCTTTCCATTTATGGTTTAGTCAAATTCTTGAAGTTCGTTCAGCAAGGAATAGCGTAAACTAAACTTCCTATTCAATAGGAAATCCTGTGGCATTAATCTGTTCTCCTAATCGATGTAATGTTTACGAATTAAAAAGTTTTTCAACAGCGAAAAAATTCAGATATCAGAAAGCAGGCTGGAAGAGATTAATCACAGACTGTTACACTCCCTCAAATGATAATGACAATATCTGCATAAAATTATTATTTATAGAAGAAAAAGAAAAATACGGCTTAGCGAACCCGAAGGCTCGATGCCGATACAACCAATCTCTGTATACAAACTTCTGTCCACGGACCACTGCCCAAACCAGCTCTACCTATGTTAATGTAATTCTCTCACCGACGATAAAAGTCCAAAAGTAAAGGTATAAATTTATATCCCTGTATTTATTTGGATATAAAGAAATAATTGTCCTTAGATTTATATTATAGTGATTGTTATCCTAAAGACTTTTTTCTAGATATTTATAAAAATAATTTATTATTCTTTCTTTTTACAGAAAACCGAAGAGAGGTCTTTACCCATCGCTGTTAGGATCCACAGGACCCTGGAGCTGGCCGATGACAAATTTTACGTCATAACATGCGGGAAAGCTGGCTTCAAAAATGCCAAGTAAATAAAAAACTCTCCTTACTTATTTGCTAACTACATTAGATAATAGCTGGCATGTTAACAACTCAACGTCGGCCGATTCTCACAAGGCATTAAGCCAAATGGTCAGTATGAGAACTAAATATTTTTCATGGAGACAGGTCTGTTACATAAAGGTTGCAGCAAAGTTTTTATATCCCCGACACAAATTTATAAGCATCCAACGAATGTACGCTGTGCATGTATAGCCTGTGCAGCATGAAGCAATGTCATCCACGTAGAATTTAAATACTTGTGGATTTTCTCGTTGGAAATTTATTACGAAATAAATAAATAATTTAAAAAAACTAAAAAAAAACACCCTTTAGTAGGAATCAAAACAAGAAAGTAGAAAATAAGCTTCAAGAAGTTTAAAATAAGAGTAGATTGAAAAAAAAAATTGTTTAAACAAAAAATTGAGTGCTTTTCAAGAGATTTTCATAATGACTCAACTTTTACCAATATCAGTCAACAAAATATTTACAAAAATTAAAACCGAGCAACTCACGATTTTTTCACGATAAGATGAATTTTTTTGTTGATCACACTATTCTTATTTTAAACTTATAGAAAATTATTTTCAACTTATTAAATTGTTTTCTATTAATGGGAGTTTTTAAACTATTATTTATTTTATGCTTTTTAGTTAGGCTGACTATAAACACGTGTTTTTTATAAACTAATATTAATTTTCAGATTCAACTAAAAATCGAGTCTTTGGACTCGATTTTCGGACACTTCAAAACATCGAAATCAATACACACTTCCCAAGAACCGACGGGAATTTCCGACCGGAACCTTAAGGATTACCGATTATATACGAAGACACCGTAGTGTCTTGTCCCAAGTACGAAGGCATGAATGGCTAATCTTTAAGACAACAATGTGACTAATGACAGGACCAACTTTAACAGTCAAAAGCAATTTTTTTTTTTTAAATACTGTTAAAGTTGGTCCTGTCATTAGTCACATTGTTGTCTTAAAGATTAGCCATTCATGCCTTCGTACTTGGGACAAGACACTACGGTGTCTTCGTATATAATCGGTAATCCTTAAGGTTCCGGTCGGAAATTCCCGACGGTTCTTGGGAAGTGTGTATTGACTTCGATGTTTTGAAGTGTCCGAAAATCGAGTCCAAAGACTCGATTACATATATAAAGACGAAGCTATTAAATGCGTGTTAAAAACAAATTAAATAGTTTAATTTCCGAAGAACAAGAAGCCCCAAAAGTAACCACCATAGCGTCTTCCACTTTTGAGAGCTTTGCGACTAATAATAATAATAATAATTTTCATAAAGATAGTTATGCAGTACAAAACTAGCATAATGCGTCGAATTAAGTAATCAAATACAGAATAAGTGCAATTATTTAAACTGTTGCCTATCACGGAGGGCATTCACTCGGATTGTGAAACTGCGACCCAGATAGGCTAATGAAAACGGATAATTGTTGGCAACAATGGAAATGAGCCTTGTTTGAATATAAAAGGGGTTGCACAAGCCTCCGCGGGTGGCTACTGGCACCACTACTGTGTGCATCGTAGCGGTGGGCTCGTGCTATGGTTGTCTCCTCTACAGTCAAGGTTAAGGCCGTACCGATCAGTATAATTATCTATTTCCTTGCTGTAGCGTGGTAACGGCCAGGGGTACTGTGATTAGCTATAACAATGTAATGATATATATATTTCATGGTTGCAACATTCTCAGAGAAAACTTTTAAAAAAAAGATTATTCAAAAGCAGACCAGGAAAGAGTTAAGTACAAGCTAGGATTTCATTAATGCATTACAATCATAGAATTTTTCTTGCTATTAAAGCTTTCGAAAAAAATTCAGTGCCTTAATGAGTTAAGAGTCGAGTCTTCAAATGCTTTATCCCTGTCCTTTTTCCTGTTTAATGTATCCGCCATCTTTCGGGCTGCGAATCCGCGATCTTGAGCATAGCGGGTTGTTATGTTAACCACTGGACCACAGGTGACCAAATATCAATCGATCGTTTACATTAAAATGAACAATTTAGCATCCATTAAATATAAATTAATTATAATTAAATCTGTAATATGTGACTCATTACACAGCATGGTCATTCTCTCGTCTTTGATTTTACCTAAACATGAAAAAAAATTGGTAATATGAAGAATTCTTTTGTTTAAATAAAATAAAATTTAAAATTATATTATGAAAGGTTTTTGTCCTTAATTAAATATATTAGCCAACATCATAAATATTATATTAAACCTTCTCGATTACCATATAAGTATTAAGAAAAGAGTTCTGTAGCAATTACCATGGTAATAATATAAAATTTCCTGAAAGTTAGAAGACAAGTAGGAATGTATATTGCTGTTTATATTTATCTATTATTTTATAGAGAAATATAGACAGTTGAGTACAGAGGTGTGACATGGCAACGGTCTGAGATATCAAAGATTATGATGCAAATAAATGGAATAAATTAATGTTTGTTTATGTTTTATAGTTTGGTATATCACACAACGAAATAAAAAAAATTGTAAATAGAAACGACTTGAATTGAGGCACCTGACCAGTTATCTACTAAATTGTCCTTTCGTTCAATCTTTTGCGATATGTACCCATTCTCTTTATATCAATGTAACTATTCCTTGTTGTTTTCAATTACTTTCGACTTTCACCTTATTATTTCGGAAGTGAATGTTATCGATATGGTGGTACATGTCTATATCCATAACGACATCCTGGAAGATACAGAGATCTTGCGCAGAACGACCACACGCGTTCGCCTTTAGATTAATGTGATTCAGCATTCCTCGTAAAATGTACTAGGACATGTTTTAAATTGAAGTGCGGTTTAAGTATTTCTATGTGCAGAAATTCTAAGCTTGAGTTTGGGGTACTTAACTCCTAATCGATCTTAATTTTTTTTCTAATATTGAACAGACAAATTATCTTTTTCTGGGATCATAAGAATGACACATGTTTACAGTGGTAATAAAATATTTATCTGGCCTATTACTACTATTACATTATAAAAATCATATGATATTTACATAAGTACTATAAATAAAAAGCAAAAAGTACGTAAGTTCTTGTCATGGAAAAAAAAAAAACATGGGGGCAATCTGTGGTCTTAGTGGTTAGCATAACAACACACCAAGCCCAAGATCACGGGTCCATAACCCGGTATGTGGCCCTAGGATTTTTAAAAGGGAGTAAAAAATCCTAAGTTATGCCGTCCTTGGGAAGGGACGTTAAAAGCGTGGTCCCGCCGAGATGATATCACTCGCATCGATATCACAGCACTCGTTAAAAATACCTATCCTAATTAAACCTGCATGGTCAAAATTTAGGACTGGATTAGCCATAGCAGCATAAAGTGACGTTAAATAAACAAGCAACATAAAATAACAAAAATTAAGTAATAACATAAAGAAATAAACGCAGATAAAATATTATGTATAAAGCATAAGACGAGAAAATTAACAATAAGTCATCCGTTACTTCTGATGGATATGAGGTCATAATTATAACTGATTCGAGAGCATCAGTTTGAGAATTCGGGATTATAAAGCATGGGCTTAAATGAGGATAGGGAAGAAGCGGATGTTAGATGGTAATAAGATCTTGTTTCTTGGGATTGGGAGAAGGATTTCAAATGTACTCGTAAGAGACTGTATATGTATGAGGGATATTGAAGGTTAATGGATTGGTAATTGAATGAACCTAGGAAATATCGTTTTTGGGTGAAAGAAACAGTGTGCACTTATATTCGTCAGAGAGGTAGGACAGATGAGACCACCTTGGGGCACCGAAGACAAACCGCAGTAAGTAATTCATGTTTCGGCTCAATCTATCCTCGATCACATTCGAGAGGCCACCACATGCTACACAGCCATATTGTGGAAAGAAGGGAGATGTAATGATGAGCTTATGGATTTGCAGTGTTAGAAGATAACTTGAACGATAGAATAACTAAATAAATAGGGAACTTAATGACCGACGGGATATTAGGGTGATGTGGGGTATCCAGCAAAGGGTTTGGCTAAAAGTGATGGGGTGATCATGTAAGATTAATGTGGGGAATGTATAGATGTATTTAAGGAAATATAATTAATAGATATAATTATGTATTATGTCCTAAGTTAAGGTCGTAAGAGTCAAAAATATCCGAAAAAAATCCGTATAATTACACTGTTCTCTGCTTATTATCAAAGGACGAATTTACAGTGCGGTTTGAAGTGCCTTTATCTTGCTGTTCTGAGTTCGGTGAATGTCAAGGCATCCAACCTCCTTTGATCCTTATTGTTACAATTAACAATTATTATTTATCAGGTAAAGTGTTAATATTTATCTGGTTTGTTTGCGTCAATTTGCTTTCATGAATCTTAATATCACCACCTTTTAGCTACTGATGCAATAGCAATTCCTATAGTTACTAAATTATTAGATAACTCCAGTAAATAAAATCCATGATCCTTAGCAAGCAATGAACAATGTCAAAGGAAGATGGATAGATTGGCCTTTTTTTATTGTGCTCGTCCATCCGCTCGATTGGAGCCTTGTAAATTTCTTAATCATTCTGTCTGATGACTCTATATCTCCTTATTTCTTCAAATAACTAAAATAAGTGTTATAAATGTCTGCTTACTCTTTTTGTTTTTATCGAGATTTCTCATAATAAAATAAAGACATTAAAGTTTGAGAAATGAAAGAATGAAAAAATATCTTTTATCCTGTATCCTATCTTCTATACCTAATAGTTGGTGATATGATTTTAGAGACACCTCTTTGCGCTCTAACCATTTGAGCTACCAGGGGTCCCCTCCCACCTAAGACAAATTCGTTTTCTTCACTGATCCCATATCCACATGTTCTCCATATCCCTGTTTAAATTAATAACAAATTATAAATAATATAATGACGTAAGTCAACAAGATCCTAATTTACTTAATGTTCAATGAACATTCTTCCTCTTGTATACATCGCAAAATTGCGAGAACATGGGGATATGGGACCGGTGACCAGACCGGATTTGTCCTGACTGAGAGGCGACCCCTGGTAGCTGAAATGGTAAAAGCGCTGCCACGGAGAGGCGGACGACCCGAGTTCGAATCCCGGCCGGGGGCAAATCTTTTCTGTTCAAAATAAACATATTTAAAAATTAAAACAATTAATAAAAATAAAATTCATTGAATGTTAGCATTGAAAATTACTTTCATTAAGACCCATTGGGTCAAGACTCAAATTGACTATATTCTTACAATTTTTTTTTATTAATTCATAAATTTATTCATGGAAATTTACAACTGTATTATAACAATAAAACAAGTAAATGGCAGGAATGATACAAATCTGTAAGATATAATTTCAATGATTAAATTGCGATAATGAAGTTTTACTGAAGCTTTGTTAAAGTGAGGTTCCCTATGCAACTCTCAGCATAAATTTCTCACACAATTGTAAACGAGTACTTTATCCATGAATCGATCTCTGATATAATGATATGAACTTCCTTTGCTTATAACGTCTTGTAAACAAAATGAGACAATTTATTATCCTATTACGTACAATATTTACATATTGTACATCTACGATTAACGGAGAGTATCAGTAAAATCTTGAAATTCGTAACAAATCAATCATAAAAAGATACCATGAAAAACCATATTGTCTACAATCATTAAAATGTGCATTCACACAATGCACAATAATGAGAAATATATATTTAATAAATTATTTATTTATTACGTGGGGGTACTCCCTTAATACCTAACGGCGGACCAACTCACATTTTAAAAATCATATGCGTTTCTTCATCAGTTAAAATAATTTGTATTATTCTGCCTTAAACGTAACACAAAATATTACACTGTGGTCACTAAAAACTTGTATATAATGAAAATAAATTTTAAATTGGTTATCACGATTATTTATATTTATGTATGAAGCACATTTCATTGTAGACAAAGCAGTGATTGATGCCCAGGAGAGGAACAGTGCACTAACTGTTATTACCCGGAGATGTTTTGCGTATTCGCTCAATACGTGCAGCACAATAAATTATGCTAGATAAAACCGTCTTAAATACGTTGTTTTTAATATAATTATTTTATTTTAACTACATTTTAGTTAGTTAAGGAGTTTTGAGGTCAGGTCCTCCTCCCTCTCCATTTGCAACTGTAAAATAAAATACTATATCGTCACAAAAAATATTGATTGAACCAATGATTTGACTTATACTTGACAGTCCCTGTGAAATTAAAACATAGTTATTATTGTTGAATATAGTTAACAACTAATTTAAGCAATTATTCATAAAACTTAGATGATTAAAAAATAGTTTTTTGATAACTAATTTTTAAAAAATCTTTTACAGGAATGAAACATCCTTGGTATCCTTGAAGGTCCTTGACAAAGATAAGAAAAGGAGAGTACAAGAGGTCTATTACAGCAGGCCTTACGTCATCAGGGCAGAAATATCAAAGCCTGACGGTAAATATATAATATATTGCATTATAATATATAATAATATATTGGACCAATAATATACGAATATATTATGGATGGATAAAACGGCTTACGGAGAAATTAATCAAGTAATTACTTGGTACTCTGTGGTATGAAAAGTACTGAGATAAACACAATGGAGAATTTTGGGAAGCATTGGTTGAAGAGCTTTTATTATTCTGAAGATCATTTAACAAACCAAATAGGAATATAAGGTCAGAAGGTGACTAAACCCCGAATAGGATGTAACCAGGCGCTTTTTTTAGTTTGATTTTTATAATTAATTAAAATAAGATCTTAAAAACAAAAATACTGTTTATTGATTGTTTGATAAAGGTGATACCACTAAATTTACAAAACAATCTCTGATCTTATTACCAAAATATTTCAAATAACAAAGGATGCTATGAAATGTATAACTATGGGAAACTAATAATATTGATTTTGCCTATTATAAATTATTTATAATTTATATTTTATGTGTATGTTTATTATATTTGCATTCAATTATTATTTAACAACAAATTAATATTGTTTACTTATTTTTGTTCTGTCAAATTGTTGATAATATCAATTTTACGAAACGATGTTGAACTTTAGGATTTTGTTTTCATAATACTTGAAGAATAGACGTTATTTTAAGTTAACAATAAAAATGAATTAGTAACAATAAATTATTCCCTTGGTAGTCTAAGGAAATATTGTTTTGTAGGTAAAAATGTCTTAGGCTAAAACTTTCTAAAACTGTAAAATCGAAATACCTTGACAAACGCTTAACTTGGAATCCTCATACTAGACTGAAACGACAAAAAACAGCTCGCCGTTTCAGGCTACTTCAAACTTCTACTAGATAAACGCTCTAAGCTCCCAATTAATTACAAGAGACTCATATACATGACAATCATTAGACCCATCTGGACTTACGGAATAGAGCTTTGGGGCTCCACTAAGCCATCGAATTCCTCTCGTATTCAATCCTAACAATCCAAAATCCTTCGAAAAATCCTCAATCCTCCTTACTTTGTTACGAACAAAGCAATCCATAATGACCTTAACGTCCCGTTTATTGCTGATTTGGCCCGAATCCGATATCAATCTTTTCATGACAAACTTCATTTCCACTCAAACCCACTAGTTTCAAACCTCGTAACCTCTTCAATTCCTGATAATCCTCCGAGGCGTCTGAAAAGAACATGGCCTCGTGCCCGTCTAAGCTGAACTTTTTATCTGAGTACTACCACTGGGTAGTTTCTCTACTTGTCTTTTCATGTCAATATATTCACCCATTATATTTACTTGATGTATTTTGTATACAGTTGTAAATTTCAATAAATATATTTTTTCTTTTAAACTTATATAAATTTTTCTAATCTGAAGAAGAATTAGATGATTTTCTCGGTATAGATTTCTGAAATATTCTCTGTTATATTCCTTTAAACCAACTACCGAACATGCTCTCTTAAAGAAAAAGGAATATATATTTCTGCTTATTTATTTTATTATCTATTTTAAAGTGTGTGATCTAAACGGTCATCAAGAATTTCGCCTCTCTAACGTTATTATAACATACTTTATTATAAATATTACATAAATAATTGGGACATGTATTTGTTTTTTCGATGCACAAAAACCCACCTCGATTATACATAGCAAGTCTATTGTGGGCTTTCAGGGGCATGTTTAAAACACGATTTTAAAAGAGCCTGTATATTTAAGGATGTTAGTAGGATGAAGTCCTAAGTCGTTCTGTATGGGATCTGTCACCTGATCCAAACCAAAACCAAGAACCTACCAGACAAGCAGATGATGTTACGATGTTACAAGGCGTTTCAAAATAACAGTTTACTCGCCTGGCCAAGCTTATATAAGTGATCATTAGGTCTGAAAATGACAAGTGTATATCAATGTAATTGCCCCAATGAGTTCCTGTCCAAGTTCATAAGCCTTTTGCTCCTTCCAGTAAAAAAAATTCTTAGAATGAAAAAGTTAAGATGTGTCTTAAGCCAAATATGCAGCATTCCTACGTTCCTCCTTTGTGTGTTGCGTAATATTTTATATAAAAATCTTATAGCTATCTAATATAAACTGTGGTTGTATCGACACAAGTTTATCAGCTTTTATAGAAAAGGGTGAGGAAGCGCTACAATAATCTCTTCTTGGCTATGAATTAATTTACATGTTTTAACGGTATGATATCCATAAAGTATGAAGTCGTTTGCAATTAATTAACAAATATACGGGATAAGAAGATGAGGATAGGGTATACGCGCACAGATTTAGGCCATAGATGCATTAGTAACCACCCGAGTCGGCGATGAACGGAGAATACAGAGATGGAGCATTTTTTATTTTAATTTAGTAATTATCGACCAACTTCCCCTCAACCAAGCATTCAATTATTACCCAACACCTGGAACTGGCATCGGTTGGTTCAACCAATTAATTTTAAACGGTCTTATGATGGTAAATTCATTAGGATTAAGAAACGAACGGTATGTTCGGTCAAGAATACTTATGCTTCATTTAGTGAGCGAGAGGTTTTTCCTCATATAGATCAGAAAAAAATAATACTTATGTTCTATTCCGTGTGAATAGAATCTACAATGTAATTGCCATTATATTATATATAGGCCAATGCATCCTCAATTATACCAACAATTCTTTTGCTTTCTTTATCTTCCTCATATCCCATTTAGCGTAGAGAAGCCTCTATCCATCCCACCCATCTTTCCCCCGTCCCGACACACCCTCTTCATTTGGGAGAGGGTTTTCCTTCTATTCTTTGTGTTCTTAATACAAGATCCTTAGGCGACCTCGGGGCCTTCTGCCAATGGTCGGGCTTCTATTGCCTTCCTTGGTTGCTGACATAAATGCCAGGCTCACTTCAATTGTCTCTTTTCATTGGAGTTCGTTAGTTCGAGCACTTGCATCTTACCTCTTATAGTCGCATTCCAAAGAAAGTCCATCCTTGTTATTCCGACAACTCTGCGAAGGTACTTCATTTCTTCAGTTGTAATTCGGCTTATATGCTTATCCATGACCTAACTTTTACTCCCACAAGTAAGCGTTGGAAGGTGGACTGCTTTGCATAAATGGAGCTTCGTCTTCCAACGTTTCGGTGTCTAACTATACTGTAGCATATTGGGGCGTGAGTACAAGTCAGGGAGGATGCGAGACCAGTTCAAAATGAAAAATTCTTACTTAATTTTAGTTATTTCTCTCTTACCAGTACTTATTTACCTTAAATTGAAACTCATAATGTCCTATTTCGGGACAGTACAACTAAATGGTTTGTTTTAAATGTAATATTGTTGTTGTTTTGTTTTTTCATATACCCATACAATGTATTGTGCAAAGATGGGGCTCAGTAGGAATTTTATTTGAAGGGGGGGTTTAAGGTTTTCATTTGAACAAAGGGGGCGTGGTACAAAAAAGATTGGGAACCACTGCTGTAGCAGATCTAGATATTAAGTCTATTTTACTAATTATGTTATCGACTTTTTCATTTACTTTACCAGACCTACTGATGATGGTAAAGTATAGAGACGGGGGAAAGATGGGTGGGACGGATAGAGGCTCCTCTACGCTGAATGGCAAATGAGGAAGATGATGTTACCTGGTAAGGAAAGTGGTCCAGTGGTCCAACAATTATGTGAGTGTGTGTGTGTGTATGCATATATGTATATATATATATATATATATATATATATATATATATATATATATATATTGCTCAGGTTTATTTATTTATTAATGGGCTCTACAGTCCTTGAAGAACCTTGCCCTCTGCTAATTTCTTCCGCCATTCTCCTCTGTCCGCCGCAAAGCGCCTCCAGTGGTTTATCCCGATCGCCTGCAGGTTACCCTCCACATCGTCGAGCCACCTGATACGAGGCCTCCCTCTTAATCTTGAACCCTCATTCGGTACCTCATACATCATCCTTCTTGGAGTTCTCGTTGGGTCCATCCTCTCCACATCCCCCAACTATCGTATTCTTTTGAGCTGGATGACTTTTATTATACCAGGCTCTTCGTGTAGGTCCGTTAGCTCTTTATTGGACCTGATTCTCCACTTGTCCTCCACTCTGATAGGTCCAAAAACTTTACGCAGGACTTTTCTTTCCCATACTTCAAGGACCCTTTTGCAATTTTTGTCAGTGGCCAGGCCTCGCATCAACCAACCCATCTAACAAATAAAATATAATGGTAAGAAATGATTTTGACATGGTAAACCGAAATGGTAAAGGTTGTTTTCCCTTACTGTAGGAAGTGAAAGGCGACCAGATCTTTAGTGAACTGAGCAGATAAACGAGTCGTAATTCCAATCTCTTCCAGTACCACAGAGTTTCGTATAAATCACAATCGTCGGGAATGGATATAATTTAATAAGGTTTATAAATAAACCTAACGGTCTACATAAACCTTCCTTCATTTTCGACCACAGACTTTTTTTTAGGAATTAGTTACAATGACATCATATGGCTTCTATGTATAGTAGAATCGACAGATTATCGACTTAGGATCGACAGATTATCCGAATTCATGGCGTCGGGTGTGGTTCAGATAATCGAAATTCACTTCAAAAAAGAAAATGTTATGGTGTTGTACACATGTTACTTAAACAGGCGCACAACATTTTCAAGTAACAAAATGTTGACAGTGTGCCTCATCAAACTGTTTTCATCGAACAAGTATTGCCTCCAACTTCTAAAAAAAGAGGACTGAAGATTCGTTATAAAAGTTCTGAAAAATCTAACTTTGAATAAAATATTTTTAAAACTTATTTTCTAATGACAATGTCGACCCCTTCCGTGTTTTTTTTCGCGAAGTCAGTTTGTAATATCGACGCTCTGGTGTATTTAAATACTTTTTGTTAGCAAAATACAGTAGATATGAAATAAAAAAATATTAGTATTGGGTATTGCATGAGCTACATAGAATATAATAAAAAAGGGGGGGGTGGGCCATAAAACTGTCCTAAAGATGGGCCAAATTCCCGATAGTTTTAAATTGAAAAATAATATAATGTAATATATAATTTATAACTTACTTAAAAAATATGTTTTTGATTAAATAAAAGTAGATAATTTTATAAGAAAATGCTATTCTTCTTCTTCTCGTTATTCTTTTTATTGTGGCTTATACGTTTCGGGCGTAAGGAATTAAATTAATATGGCGTTATTAATTTGGTTTGTGACACTTCTAAAGAATCAGACAGTAGTTGAATCAAACAATTCATTAAATTATTTTGCCAGGAGTGCCTTCTCTTCCCTGGTCCTCCCTCACTATTTATCTTTATTTGCAATTTTCAACTGCAGTATGCGGTATTTATCATTTCGTATGGTGTAGCCAAGGTATTCCATCTTCTGCTTTTAGGTATTCAATGCAATATCTTGATCTTTTCCGTCCATATTTAGCACTTCTCTGTTTGTATGTGGTCAATCCATAAAATAAAAGAAATCAGAGGTATCCATACATCTGAAATGCGTCTACATCTTCTTTGCTCCGGAAAATAAAAATCCTAGTTCAAATATTTTTAAATTACAAGATGATATTTGCTAATATTACTGGAAAGATGCTTTGTTTAAATACCTCGTGTTTATTTTAATTTTATACTTGGACTATAATGAAATTTTAATGTAATATATGTATTCGGTACTAAACAATAGAGACATATTTCAACATAGATAAAGAGGATTAACATATTTCTTCTAACATTATACAGATATCGCTTTGGCCTTTGATAAGATTGTATCGATACAATGTAATTTATGTCAGAGATAAAAAACCCAAACATCCTTACGTAGGCGCGGTTTGGTTGCGCAAGCGATATCTCTTATACTAATAGAGGTCGCACACCTTTCGGACACTCCTAGCAACTTTCTCGTCAGCGATGATTCCTGTAAAGGTCAGCCCCAGCAGTTGTGTAAGGTTGTGGACTGACATGTGGGTACTCCATCTTCTAGACCAGGCGAGGTGGTACCGCAAGAAGTATATATTTTATTAAAGTAGGCCGCCTATGCAAAAATGAAATGACGAAACGTTGGATGGGAAAGAAATTCTTTGTTCCTTCTCAACAAAGAACCACCAAGAAGAGGTCAAACCTCAGAGCCAATGTTAGGACAAACCAACGGCACCGTTCATACATGGTTTTATTTCGGAAGATTTATTTGCGAATCATATATAGAAATGTTGCAATCGTTTCCACATTTTTAAATAATTGTAACATAAGATATAAACAAACAATAAACTGCAGACTAAAAGTAAAGGATCTCTATAATGATATAGTCGATTCAAACGTAAAGCATCGAAAGTAATAAACTTTTCAGGAGAGTGGAAAAACTACTTGAAGATTCATTCGAAAACAGCGCGTATCGTCAAACGTATTTTCCCTATGTCATTGTTTTTTGTGCCTTATAGATGACTCTATATTTTATATCAATCATCAATCCAAAGCAATCGCTACAGATCGAAAACGAAAAACGTGTTGTTTTTTTTCACATTCATTATTTTGCACTTACATCGGCAAAATATATTTTATTAATAGGAACATCCCTGTTGTTATGAACTACTCATCACTATTAAATCCATAACTATTGAATTTCCATATTAACATTAATTGAAATCCTACGTTACTTAAATTAAATTACTTAAATATCTTTCTTACTAGCAAATATGTTATTCAAAATTTAAGAGTATATGTAATGGCTTTAGGAGATCTTAAAATGAAAGAAAGAATATTATTACAAAAATTACTAGACAGAAAAAAGAAAAAGGGTGAAGATTGAGTTCAAAAATCAAATAAGGGACTTAATGAATTTTGTCCTAAAATTACAGACGACACTAGGAAGAAACAGGTTACATTCTGTGAGTATCTAAAGAAAAAAAAATAGAATCAACTATGAAAGAAGATTCATACATTCATGTAAAATAGAAGAACAGACAAAGATTGGGGGTTTACTGTGAGAAGATACCTTTGTAAAAATGCTTATTGTTCAGGAAATGATACCTGTTAGAGATAACCTTAGAGCATACAACAGAGAGAAATTTAGATCGTAGGTCAAGAAATTTATAGATTTTCAGAAAGACGAAAGAAAAAAGATCGGGAACCTAATGGTCGGATGAGGGGAAAAGAGCCCATCCCGCAAGATCTGGAGGAAGATAAAAGAAAAGAAAAATAGTTACCATAGCGTAGTTCTTAGTTCGTTGGTAGCGAATAAATAATACAGACAATATTAAAAATAATTTATAACTAAATAATTACACAATAAATAAGTCCACATACACAAGATACAAACAACACAGTCCAAAATTCTCAGAAAAATTGTTAATGCACCATGGTATATTTCGAATCACACCATACACAACGACATGAACATTCCCACTATAAAATCATATATTCATAACAAATACATGGCATTCCACTCATCGACACAATATCACCCAAACCCACTCGTCCTTCCGCTTTCCTACTCCCTGTTACCTGGACTTGATAGAAAAAGATTAAATAGACATTGGCCAAGAGACCTACTCACCTATTGATATTTTTACTCCATCATCATATAGAAGATCATGTTGAAAAGCAAAGTAAAATTAAATAATAAATAAATAATTTATAAGCAATATTCTACACTTTTTGAACAGGTTTGCATATTGAATGCTAATTAATAATCGAAACTTCTTTTACCTCTTTGTAATAATTAATTAAATAAATGGTTACATAACAGACAGTAATTATACAATAAATGCTTTGTCAAATAAACAGCCGGAAAGACTAACTGTACATCGGATATCCTGTATTTATTATTCACCTCAATCACGTTTCCGGCCCGAAGAGGTCCAATTGCGCGTAGCATTTTGGTACAAAGTATTTAATTGAATTATTTATATCAAGAATAAAAGAAATAATTTCATACTAATAAATTTAACTTCGGATAATAACTGTTCCAATTTTCGGCATAGTTAAACATAATGTGTGAAGGTAGTATTTTTAGTTTATTTAACGATTAGAACAGAAACATCAGTTGTTGCAGCATAGTTATTTTCTCAACTATCTTCAACTGTTTTTCGTATACTAATTAAATTCAGGATAATGTGTTATTGGAAATACACGATATTTTAAGGCGTTTGTACCCCACAAAATAATTGGGGTCCATAGTAACAGTAAAATGAGGTGGGACAAGATAGAATGAAAAAAAAATAATAATAAGTAAATACAAATATTACTACTTTGATAATGGGTGCATAAAATAAAAAATGACCGTTTTATCAAATTCCAGAGTTCAAAAGTCTGTAAATAATGGCGACTAACAGTATCTTTCTGCACACCACACTCCCTGGGAAGTTCGCGAGTACTTGTGGACGGATTTGACTCAACAGCTTCCTTCAGAAGCTCATCAATATCCATTAATGGTCGCCCTTAAATTTTTATTGGTCGCTGCTAAATTTTTCAAACCAACGCCGCGCAGTGCGCTGGTCAAGGACACCTCCCCCTTCATATTTAATAATTTCACGAGTTTCTTCAGTGGCTGTGATTTTTTTTTTCCAGTAATATGTTAAAATTACGAGAATTTCGTAGCACACTGTCATGTTGCTTCTTTGAAATAAATAACTAAACTGAGGCTTTTTTTGAAGAAGTCCAGTAATAGAAAACAAGCTTAGAGAATGCTCTAAAGGAAATTATTAAGTGTTGGTAAATAATAAATAGCATTAAAATATTTACAGACTTTTGAACTCTGGAATTTTTTAAAACGGTAATTTTTTTTTTATACACCCTATTATAATGTCACGTATTCATTTATTTATTTATCTGATTATTCATAATTACTAGATCATTAAAACTTGATAATAGTACAACTTTAAACGATCATCTTCCTTCTTTTATCTTTCCAATGCTTCTTCATTAGCTCTCTATTTTCTTTTAATCTTTCGTTTGCCCATTTTTTCTAGTCTTCTTTCTTTTAAGTTTGAGGGGTCCGGATTTTTGGTATTTATTATGTTTCTAAATTTGTATCTATCTTTCAATTTCCTCTTCTTCGATCTCTAATACCTTCAGATCCAAATGTTCCTTTTTTCTTTACTTTTATTTATTATATTAAACAATTTATTGTAAGTCTAACATTACTTAGACATCACATGCTGAAACTTTCTGGCCAGATGTTTTTAGTAGTTGTCATGGATACGTACAGTATATCCATATTATAGTTTAGGAATATGGCATTCTAGTAGTAAATACTATACAACGATATGAGCATTTCCCCTGTAAAATCATATATTCATAACGATTCACGTTTCCCTCCTCAACACATCGCCCAACTCATCATCTTCTTTCTCCTTTATAATCTTTGTGACTCTGACATCCTATGAGAAGAAAAAACAATAATGGCCTAAACATATGTCCATAAACCATTAATCATTTATCAAAAAAATTGACATTCCTACATATCGAGGAGAACAAAATTATTAAGATCAATTTTGCCGGCTGCGATCCTGCGCAGGTGCAAATGTAACTTAAAATAATAGGAAATTTAATGATCGCTTTTTAGAATTAATGTTAAAAGTATATTTAAGCAATGTCAGCACTGATACCATTTCCCCCCAAAAGGAACATTTGGATCTGAAGGTATTAGAGATACCTTCAGATCCAAATGTTCCTTTTTTCTTTACTTTTATTTATTATGTTAAACAATTTTTTGTAAGTCTAACATTACTTAGACATCACTTAGAGTAATATATACATTATATACATACACTATAATATAATACATTATAATATACATATATTATAATCGTTTAATGCAAAATTAATGCATTTCAAGATTCATATTCGTTTTATCTTTCAATAGTTTAGTTCTTTAAGCCATTTCAGCCGGTAATTATTTCGGGTCTAACTTTTTTAATGTGATCATGTGATGTTAATAAATACTCTTAATGTGGTATATAATACCTCGTTTATATTATGAAATAAAAAGTACTTTGAATTATAATAAACTTATAATTAATTTAACATTTTAACGTGTTCCTCAAGGTAGTATTCTGGGTCCCATCCTATACACGATATATACAGCTGACATCCCAACCGATCCAAGCACTGTCCTTACTACTTACTCTGATGACACATGCGTGTTATCAGTAAATAAGGATCCATTTGTTGCATCCCAATCTCTTCAATCCCATATCTCAAACCTTCAAGAATGGTGTCAAAATTGGAGAATTAAAATAAATCCTAAAAAATCCCATCAAATTACCTTCACCCTTCGTCGTAAACCTACGAATTCCTGCCCTAATGTATCCTTTAATAATATTCCACTGAACCTTGTCGAACAGATACGTTACCTAGGACTCCATCTGGACAAACGCCTCACTTGGAATCCTCATATAAGACTAAAAAGACAAGAAACTGCTCGACGTTTTCGCCTACTTCAACATTTACTGGACAAACGCTCTAAGCTCCCAATTAATTACAAAAGACTCATTTACATGACAGTTATCAGACCTATTTGGACATACGGAGTTGAGCTTTCGGGCTCTACTAAACTGTCTAATTCATCTCGTATCCAGTCCTTACAATCCCAAATCCTTCGTAAAATCCTCAATGCTCCTTATTATGTCACAAACAAACTCATCCATAATGATCTTAATATCCCATATGTTACTGATTTGGCCCAAACTAGATACCTATTCTTCCTTGACAAACTCCATACACACTTGAATCCGCTAGTCTCTCAACTTGCTTCCCATACTATTCCTGATAACCCTCCGAGGCGTCTGAAAAGAAGATGGCCTCCAGACCATCTACTATAGAACTTTATTGTAGTGCTACCGATGCGTAGTTTCTCCACAAGATTTTTCATGTCATATTGTACATATTAGCACATTTACTTGTTATAATAGCATTATAGTTGTAAATATCAATAAATTAAATTTAAAAAATAAAAAAAACATTTTAACAAACACATAAAGTAATAAGTTTGTAAGTAACTGAAGAAAAGCTAAGAAATGCTGAAACTTTCTGGCCAGATGTTTTTAGTAGTTGTCATGGATACGTACAGTATATCCATATTATAGTTTAGGAATATGGCATTCTAGTAGTAAATACTATACAACGATATGAGCATTCCCCCTGTAAAATCATATATTCATAACGATTCACGTTTCCCTCCTCAACACATCGCCCAACTCATCATCTTCTTTCTCCTTTATAATCTTTGTGACTCTGACATCCTATGAGAAGAAAAAACAATAATGGCCTAAACATCTGTCCATAAACCATTAATCATTTATCAAAAAAATTGACATTCCTACATATCGAGGAGAACAAAATTATTAAGATCAATTTTGCCGGCTGCGATCCTGCGCAGGTGCAAATGTAACTTAAAATAATAGGAAATTTAATGATCGTTTTTTAGAATTAATGTTAAAAGTATATTTAAGCAATGTCAGCACTGATACCATTTCCCCAAAAAATGAAAAATATAAAAAACCGTGGAAAAGAGTGTTTGGCCTAGTAAGGTGATGGATAGTATTCTCCCTTTACGTTTTGCATCCCATTCGCCGTATCCGATCTCTCCCAGAAAGTGGAAAATCGCAGGTGTCGAATCTGATAAAGGTTCCGAATGGTGTCAGGTAAATGATGGGTCGTGAGTTTTATTTCCGCTTATCATCCGATAATTATTTTCGAGAAAGTAGACGAGTCCACAAAACTACTTTAAAAGTGGGTAGTTTTTTTACCATATTTTTCCATGACTTGTTCAATAGACTATTTTTTTTTTATTATTACTTTTTTTTTATAAGGCAATACTGTTAAAGGCTTTTTTCAGAAAAAAAAGTACAAATGAAAAAACTCTTTCCATGTCTTCGTTCGCCCATTATGCATAATTTATTTATTCAACAAATGTTTACTTCCTTAACTAAGTAACAGGTCTCAATATACAATAATCAATACTTAACATGGGCAAATATTAGGGGATTATGCGATCTAAGTAGTATTAAGATACAGTATTAGATTAAGAGAAAAAAAATTATGTTTTATACAATTATGCGAGGTTAAGGATTCTTTGAATGTAAGGTCATTTTTGGATACTTGTGTATTGAATTCCTGTATTGTTTATTAAAATTAATTTTGCATATTTGAAATGAATATAATAACATTTTGGGAATAGCCGTCTTTAAAAGAAGAATCTGTGAAATACTCCCAGAAGTTCCGAATTATAAGATGAAATTATGTGAAAAGGGTCATCGAATAGATTTTGACAAGGATGAAAATGGGTATGTTTTCAGTGTAGGGAAAATATTTACATAAGAAGAATAACGTGGCTAGCGGGGTCTAGAATTAGCATTTAATTATAACATTTTGTGTATTTCAGTTTCCATTTTAATATGAATAAGTAGGTAGGTGTTATTTGTACCAGATTAATCAGTGCTCAGGTTATAAACAATGGCGGATAACAGTCCCTGAGTACTGGCTAATTAACAAGTACCAATTTTTCTTATCAGGTATTTGTAGTCGTTGGGTGAGCTCAAGTCTTATCCTATACAGTCAGTTAAAATTTTAACTCATGTCTATTCCGATGTGGTAAAATTAAAAATTATTTTACTATATAACATGAAATGTTTCTGTTATGTTAAAATTTCCCACATAATTCCATGTTTTCACACATATATTATTTTTTCAGGCACATATTCGATAAGGGTCAAGTCATGCTTCGCCTTCAACATAAAGAACAACAGCGTAGAACTGATAAACGACAGAGGGTATGTAGACAGAATTTATTATAATCATATAAGATAAAACAACAGTGCAAAATGTTAATATTTATTGTATGCTTATTATTAAAATTTACAATAATTTATTAGAACAAATAGCAAATATGCAAATAATTGTTATTTCGCATTCATTAAAAGATAGAGCGTGCTTTATTGCATTCTGTACTCGAAGGAATTTAAATTTTCCCATTGTTTTTGCTAGACGCTATTGCATAATTTAAATTAAGCTATTTGTACGGGCGTGATTAGACTGAATAGAACAAAAAAAAAGATAAATAATGAAATATAATATATTAGTAGAATAGCGTCGGGGTTTTAAATAAATTGGCGAGATACTGAAACATGTGGTTTATTAAATTTAAATATATTAAGGTTAGACATTTGATAATTAAAGAAAAAACAGCGAATAAACAATTTTTACAAAGAAAGAGACAAAAAATGAACAATGAATAATGTTATGCAAAGAAATTATTAAATCTTAATTATTAACTGGAAATGATGCTTCGTATGAACAAATCTTAACAGTGGAATTTATAGTCTTTATCTTATAAGATGACTGAAATGAAATCTCTGAGGATGACGACGACCGGTGAACAAGTACTCTTGCTAATTGTATGAAAGAGTGGACTTACAATTGGAGAGAAGGATTCTTTTCATTGGCTCCGAGTGTATCTGGTTACTAGGCGATGTAGTGGTATCAAGAGCATGCTTCTCATATCCGGTGCTAGCCGACCTAGAGCGATGGGTGAATATCATAAATGTCCTGGCTCAATGCGATGAACGACAAGGTTAACTTCAGTCGAGGAGATCAGAGATGATGTTTCCAGCTCGCAATCAGGAAGTCAAGAGAGAGCATGAAGCGAAGAGCGTGATTCGGCCCACAGATGGTGTTTCAATCTGCCTTCCTAATCTAGATGGCTATAGCCGATCATGGCGGCGGTGACTAGTAAATTTGAATATACCAAGCTTTAATGTTACGCTACTGAACATCCCCCCCCCCATGGCACGACAGTGGCATTATTGAGAAGGTAAGGGGCATAGGCGGGTGACCGGTCGTTTTATGACACCTGTCGCGGTTTGGAGGCTTGCGACTCGGGCGATGCCGTCCGCTCCAGGATGCAAGTCGAGAACCCGCGCTAAGGGCCAACGCAAGGGCGGAGCATTGTCGGTCTTGATGAGAACGAGAGACCCGATTGTCAGTTCGGGGGCCGATTCAGTCCATCGGGATCGTTGTTGGAGAGTATGGAGATACTCGATTGACCATCGTTTCCAAAACGTTTGATGGATCTTGGTTATGAGTTTCCAACGAGTCATGCGATTGACAGGAACCTCCGTTAGGTCATGAGCTGGGGCAGCGTTTAGAGGTCGGTGAATAAGAAAATGTCCAGGAGTTAGAACTTCTAGATCATGCGGATCCGTCGAAAGGGCACATAGAGGTCTACTGTTGAGCACGGCTTCAACCTGGGTGAGTAGGGTGGAAAACTCCTCAAAGGACAGAATTTGAGTACCCATTACAGTACGGAGATGGCGCTTAGTGGACTTGATAGCGGCCTCCCATAGACCCCCAAAATGAGGCGCACTTGGCGGAATAAAATGCCATTGGATACCTTCACGCGAGGCGTGATGAGTGATGGCTTCCTGAGTATCTGATTGGCGAAGGAAACGCCCGACTTCGTTGATTTGGCGACTAGCTCCTACGAAATTGGTCCCGTTGTCGCTATAGATATCTGAAGGGCGTCCCCGTCTACCACAAAAACGTGTGAAGGCAGCTAGGAAGGCTGCCACGGATAGTTCGGAGGTGAGTTCCAGATGGATGGCCTTAGTGGTGAAGCACACGAACGCGCAGATATAGGCCTTGGTTACCCGGCAACCCCTAATGCGAGCGGAGGAAACGGAATAAGGACCGGCGTAGTCGATCCCTACCTTCGAAAAGGGGTACGTGGGTGTAACACGGTCCTTGGGAAGCCGCCCCATAGTGGGAATGAGTGGTTGAGGATTGACGTGAAAACATTTGTTGCATTTAGCTAGGCGACGACGAACCACGTTTCTTCCGTCTAATATCCAGAATCGCTGGCGGATAAAGGAATGCGTGGCAGACGGACCAGCGTGCAAATTCTGAAGGTGAGCCCGATCAATAACCAATTGGGTGAAAGGGTGATCCTTGGGAAGTAAGGCGGGATGTTTAGCGGAGAACGGTTGCGAGGCCTCATGAATTCGTCCACCTACGCGGAGAATTCCCTGCGGATCGATGAACAACTGCAGCGTGCGTTTGAGATGCAATTTAGATGTAGGTTCAGCGGCGGCCTGATACTCATTCGCAAGGGCGACCCTTTGGACCCCCTTCACTAATATGTCAAGCGCAATGGAGAGTTCGGCGGCGGAAAGGAACCCAGTAGCGCGGCGTTGAGGATTTCTGCTGTTGTGAGTGAAACGGAGGCACCAAGCGATGACGCGTTGTAGTCGGGAAAGGGACGAATACCGGCCTTCCAGATTAAGGGTGGTAAGTGCTGCGCAAGAAACAATTTTCTGAGTAGCTCGACGTTCAGCGTTAACGACGTCAGGTGGAGAGTCGACGTGTGATTTGGGCCATAGAGATGGCGGGTTGGAGAGCCATGAAGGGCCTGTCCACCACAAGGCATGCTGGGCGAGTTCCTTAGGAGAGAGCCCGCGAGAGGCACAATCGGCGGGGTTTTCCTTTCCATCAATGTGACGCCATTGGGAAGGGGGTATGATTTCCTGAATTTCAGTGACTCGGTTGGCCACAAATGTTTTCCAGCGGTGTGGTTCGCCACGAAGCCATGCAAGGGCTACGGTGGAATCAGAAAAGGCAACCAGATCTTCGAATGGCTGAGAAAACATGCTGGTGATTTTGGCAGTTAGTTTCGCAAGGAGGTGAGCACCGCATAATTCCAATCGCGGGAGAGATACCTTTTTTAAGGGCGCGACCCTTGATTTAGCCATGAGTAAGCTGACGGCGATTTCCCCTGCGGAGGACGTGGAATGCAAATATATCGCGGCGGCGTAACCTAATTCGGATGCATCACAAAAGGCGACCAGACGATGGCAACTACGAGATTCCTGATAGTAAGGGAAACGGCGAGGGATAGCAACTTCCGATATGGCTTTGAGTTCTTCCTGGAAGGAATTCCAATCTCGGCTGATATCGGGGGGAGCAGGGTCATCCCAATCAGAGTGTCCGACCCAGAGGCGTTGGATTAGTAATTTGGCGGTGAAAGTCACGGGAACTAACCATCCCGGAGGGTCATAAATGCGGGCGAGCTTAGAGAGAATAAGCCGTTTCGTGGCTGGGAGATTATCAGAAGACACGAAATAAGAAAAGGTGTCTGTGTCTGCTGACCATACGAGACCGAGTATCTTGATGGTTGAACCGTTTTCGGAGGAGAAGTCAAATGAATGGGTCCACACTCTACAGTGCTCGGTGGCTAGATCGGCGAGAATTTTAGGGTGATTCGCGGCCCATTTTCGGAGTTCAAAACCACCGGATTGCAGTAACGAGATAACATCGTCCCGTAGTTGGATTGTTTCCGACAACGTGGAAGCTCCGGTGATAATGTCGTCCACATACGTGTCTTCACGGAGAACGGAGGCGGCGGATGGAAAGCGAGCCTCTTCATCATGTGCTAATTGATGAAGAGTCCGGATGGCGAGAAACGGAGAGGAGCTGACACCGTACGTGACAGTTCGGAGGCGATAGGAGCGGATAGGTTCATTGGGTGAGAAACGCCATACTATTCTCTGCAAATCCTGATGTTCTGGAGGAACTAATATTTGGCGGTACATCTGCCGAATGTCGGCGGTAAAAATGTATTGGTGCGTTCGAGCACGCGTGATCAAGGTGACAATGTCTGATTGTAATTTAGGTCCGGTGTAAGAAATGTCATTGAGGGATTTCCCGTTGGAGGATTGGGCCGAAGCGTTAAACACTACTCTGATCTTAGAAGGTGGATCGTCCGAGCGGTGCACCGGATGGTGAGGGAGGTAGAAAGTCACTCCGGACGCATCATCGCGTTCCGGAACTAAGGACATGTGACCTAATTCTAAGTATTCGCGCATGAAGGCGGTATAAGCTTCGTGTAAAGTGGGCTCACGGTGAAGGCGCGCTTCCAGTCGGTGAAATTGTTTGACGGCTCGATAATAAGATTCGCCCAAGTCGAGCGATTTTAGGGGTAATGGTGTTATATAACGACCATTGGAGTCGCGGGAGACTGATGTCCTAAATAAGTCCTCACAAAGTTGTTCTTCGGAAGAAAACCGGGGAGAAATGGCGTTAACTTCCTCTAAATCCCAAAAACGTTGAAGGTCTCGGTTTAGTTGTAAGTTGGTGAGGGCGTTAAACGCCGTTAACTCCTGACGCGCAGGAACGACGGCAGTGGTTACAGGCGAATGACTAGGTTTATGGTTGTGCAAAGGCCTAATTGGCGCGTGACGGCGTCGAGGCGGTGGCCTATAAGTCTTGCCTTCGTTATCCTTCACCTCCTTGGACCAAGTGATATGGCGTTTGGCCGCAGGAGGGCGACAATTCCCCATAAAACACCACCCAAATACGGTGTTTAGAGCAATGGGTCCACCCTTTGGTGGAGAGTCAATTCCTAGGAGGATGCGGGGCAGGGCGTCTACTCCGAAAAGGAGGTCTATTGGGCCAGGCTGGCATAACAACGGATCGGCGACCGGTAGTTCCCGCATGTGTGGCCACAGAGATAAATCTACATACGTGATGGGAAGTGCTTGTGTGATGTTCTCGATCACGAATAACCGGAGCCTTAGCGGAGAAGAACCAGGGACTTCAATGGAAGCGGTGATATAACCAGGGCAAGTGATATTCGAAGACCCCCCAAGGACGCTGACCCCGACCGGGGCTGGTGAAATTGGTAAGCCAAGATGAGACGCGGAGCTTCTAGTGATGAAACTCACCTGGCTTCCCGAATCGAGAAGGGCTCGAAGCGATTTGGAGTGGTGATTAGGGCGCGATACAGAGACCTGCGCGGTGGGAAGAAGTGCAGGGGTTAGACCACCGGAGGATCCTAACATGGTTAATGGCGATGGTGCCATGAGGGAGGCTAGCGAGTACGAATTATCGGCGGAACGGCGATGATGAGGGGGCGAATTACAATGGTGATCTAAAATATCGGAGTTCCTCCCCCCTGATGAATGGCGAGGATCCTTATCACAAGAGATCGGTGAGTGTTGAGGGCGAATGTGAGGGGGGGTAGGTGAAACGGCGGTAAAAGAAAGTCATTGGGGAGATCTGGTTATACCTGAGGCCGGGGATCGGCGAACTATGACTTCCTCAGGCGGACAAGTATCGCGATGGGAGGTCCGGTGGCAAGGACGAAGAGACTGCAGGGGAGTCTGGTAACTCATAGGTGCATCAAAATGGCTAGCTTCATAAGGTGATTGAATGCTTAGAGATTCCTGAGAGTGATGATCCGGGGTTTGTGATCGGCTAAGTAATTCCTGACCAGGTGGTGGAGACGACGCATGAAAGGTATGAACTGTTGGTGACGATCGGTGTCTTTGCTCGGTAGCGATGCGGCGTTGAGCAGAGTAGCGGTGCGGTTGAATTGGCCTAAAAATCGGAGACTCTGACCGGGTGAAGCCGCGCGGTGAGCTAGTCGATGATTCCGGTCGCGATTGCGATTCGGTAATGCCCCGATGTAGCAGGGTGTGATGAAAACCCTGGCATTGATGACATCGCTGATTTGACTGACATTTCCCCGATGTATGGTACCCGAGGCAATTAATGCAAAGGTTTTCTTTTCGAATGAATCCAAGACGGTCCTGGCCGGATAAAATTTTAAATTCACGGCAATGATATATATTGTGGGGTTCATGGCAATAGGGACACTTCAGGGATGTGGCGAATGCGCGAGCGAATCGGTTTATAGGCGGCGATTTACGGAGCATTGGGGATGACTCCTGTTTCCTAGGGGGAGATTTGCGGCGAGTATTAGGCGGTGGTAATTCAGAAACTGAGGCGGTGGCAACTTTAAGTCGAGTAATATACTCGAGCAACTCGGCGAAAGTGGGGAAGTCTTCCTGATGTTCTAATTTAAACTCTTTCTGGGTGACCGGATCCAGACTTCGAAACGCCAAAAAATACAAAAAATAGTCCCCCAGGTCCGGAATATATATTGTTTTCAATTGTTGGCCCAACTCGGAGAATAATTTTAAAACGGATTCTAGTGCCTCCGGTGATGGACGAGCGATGGGCTGAAAACCTAGCATTTCGTTTACTATGCGTGAAGAGAGCGCAGATAGGTTATCATAACGCGCGATCAGGGCGGCCCAGGCAATGGAGTAATTCGAATCTAAATTGTCCAAATGGCTTACTACGGATAGTGCCCCGCCCGAGAGGCAACTCTTAAGATAGGTCAGCTTAATTCCGTCATTTAGGTCTTTATTATTATGTATAAGCGGGACGTATGTCGTTTTAAATATTTGGAACTGCGTAATATCCCCGTTGAACATGGGCAAATTTAGGGGCGGAAGGCGAATTTCCGGTATACGAGGCCCGACAGACACGGCCTCCTGTTGATTTAATATGTGCACCTCTAAATCAATGATTTCGTCTTGCGCCTGAATGAGTTGTTCCTTAAAATCGGCAGGGATAGATCGTTCATTGATAATGCATTCGGTAACTAACGCCTGATGAGATGTTCTCATTTCGGCGATTAACTGCTTTAATCTATCAATCTGTAATTTGGCTACTGGAATTTCCTTCCTAGTCACTGCCGCCTTACACTTTTCGGCGTACATTTGGAACTCGTTGAATAATCCTATTAAAATTGTTTGTTGGGCGTTTTTAATTTTAGATTGGCGACGATTAGCCATTTTAAACTATTAACACTTAATAAAAAACGGCTGAAAGAAATTACAATGAATAATAGTATTGAATAATGAGCCTTAAATTTAAACAATTGTAACCTAAATAGAATTGAATAGATAGTCACATGTGTGGCGGAAGTAACCTAAAACAATATGGCCGAATAGCTAAGTAAACAATGATGCAATATGGCCGTGAAACACCAATGGTTCAGTATCTGCCGAGAAAAATGTATGCTCTTATTAAATTCCCGGGTTTCGGCACCAAAATGTACGGGCGTGATTAGACTGAATAGAACAAAAAAAAAGATAAATAATGAAATATAATATATTAGTAGAATAGCGTCGGGGTTTTAAATAAATTGGCGAGATACTGAAACATGTGGTTTATTAAATTTAAATATATTAAGGTTAGACATTTGATAATTAAAGAAAAAACAGCGAATAAACAATTTTTACAAAGAAAGAGACAAAAAATGAACAATGAATAATGTTATGCAAAGAAATTATTAAATCTTAATTATTAACTGGAAATGATGCTTCGTATGAACAAATCTTAACAGTGGAATTTATAGTCTTTATCTTATAAGATGACTGAAATGAAATCTCTGAGGATGACGACGACCGGTGAACAAGTACTCTTGCTAATTGTATGAAAGAGTGGACTTACAATTGGAGAGAAGGATTCTTTTCATTGGCTCCGAGTGTATCTGGTTACTAGGCGATGTAGTGGTATCAAGAGCATGCTTCTCATATCCGGTGCTAGCCGACCTAGAGCGATGGGTGAATATCATAAATGTCCTGGCTCAATGCGATGAACGACAAGGTTAACTTCAGTCGAGGAGATCAGAGATGATGTTTCCAGCTCGCAATCAGGAAGTCAAGAGAGAGCATGAAGCGAAGAGCGTGATTCGGCCCACAGATGGTGTTTCAATCTGCCTTCCTAATCTAGATGGCTATAGCCGATCATGGCGGCGGTGACTAGTAAATTTGAATATACCAAGCTTTAATGTTACGCTACTGAACACTATTAATAGACAATATATTATTTGTTTACCAAGAATAATTTTGCCCTCTGTTGTAAAACCCCAAATGCACACACTTATTGTTCCCATTTTGACCCATTTTATTTCCTTGCATAAATAACAACATTAATTAAAAATAAAGTATTTTCTTGTAATTGTATAATTTAATTGGGTACGCTGCATCTAAATTTCGAAATGGAAAATATTTTGAACAGGAAGTAAAAATAAATATGACAAAAAAAACTTAATCGTTCGGGTAGTATCTCCTGTCTTTAATTTTAAAACTTTTATCCGCCGCTTCAAATTAACGTTCCAAATGATTTTAATAAAATTTTATTTCAGCAAGAATAAACATTATAATAGTTTGAAATACATATTGTTAATAGCTATTATTTTCCTTATAGTATAGCTTCTATATAATATAAATAAAATTGTCTCCACAATCGTATCTAATAGAATGGCAAATAAAACATTTTAACACTACACTGTATCGATAATAACTAAGTACGGGGTTGTTTAAAGAACATGATTTAAGAGCGAGAGACTTCGGCGGAGTTAAAAAAATCTAGAAAGATAAATATTTAATATGAAGCATGGAAAACAAGTCTATAAAACTGATATAAACTTAATATTACAACCTAATTAAGCAATCTTAACCTTACAGTTTTGCTCTTTTATATTGGTAACATTTATTTAAAACCATTATAATGTTAAGTTCAATAAGAATAATTTGAAAATTATTTACAATGCTAATTTGATCGTAACTGTAAAATTAAAAAAACGAGGGAAAAAACGTGTCGCTTATTACGAGTATCTGCCCAGTATTAATTTGTTTTCATGGTTTTATACCTTTTTTATTATTGAGTATATCTTATAAATATTGTTAATTTAAATTTATAAAATGGAAATGATACTATTAAAAATATTTGTAGTTTTCACTTTATATTTATAATAAAATAGTCGTGATAAATCGCATTTAATGTTCAAATAATATTCCATCCTGATTTATAGACATTAATTGCTTCAAAATCGCTCGAATAAAAGTGGAAGTTTATTTAGAAATAAAAAAACGAGGAAGTATTCCCGAGCGAGAGTTGTTACTACCTTTTTTGGATAGCCAGGAAAGGAATGGGTTCTCATTAAAGCCGGCATTTCTTAACCACTGGCCTTTCTGTGTTCGCTGTAGTGTTTATATTTATTTATTAAAAATATATAATTATAATTCATTACAAAATATATATAAATAACAAACAATAACATATGATATATAAATAACAATTATACGCAATTAATTTATAAGTTGTTCAGCCACTATGGGGCTTTGTCAGTGATTAAAAGAGAGTATTTAAATTCATTTTCTTCTTTATACCTCTCATACCATTGTATTTTAGTTTACTGTCAGCCAATCTGCTGACTGTCACTGTTTGCTTTGACAGATGTGGATGCAAATACGAGTATAAAAATGAATTCGAATGAAGCGGATCTAAGAAAGTGGCTCTCTTAAACAGAGTGTACGAAATATATATGTGTATAAATTATTTTAACAGGGAGCGAAGGTCCTGAATTCAAATCCCGCTACTGGCGGACTTTTATTCTATCTGTTAGCGGCTGGAGATGGATCCAATGGGATCTAGGGCCCTCTAGGGACTCACCCAGCCTAAATAAAGTGGGTACCCAAAATAGGGGGAAACGTCTGACGGTAGAGCGTGGTCTAGGACAGATCACCTCCCTGCCCAATCGAAAAATTATAATGTCTACTTCTTACTGAACCCAAGACTCTTCATGGGTTGTAGTGATACAGACTTTTTTATAGATTATTTAAAAATATATATTATCTACGAGTATATTATATGTTTATGTAACATAATAATAATTATATTATTCATAAAAAAGTGATGGTGCTATAATCAGAAAATTCCCTGAGTACAACTATTCCTCCTTGCCACTCAAGGTCTTTTCGGGTATAATTTTTAAAAAAATAACAGAAATGTAATGTACAAACCTTTAAAGACGCCTACAATTACTTGAAACCAATTTAAAAACCCATCGCGGAAATGCTGTATGCACATCCCGTTAATCATATCTATAGTCAATTTAAAAATAAAAAATCTGGCATTAAGTTTGTTGAAATATTTTCAATGCTCGCAGGAGACGTGTTTTTGCACGTAGCATGACGTAGGAGGTTTACCGCAATCACTTTTCTATTACTGTCCGTTTTCCCTTTTTTTTTCTTCTTCTGCGGTGGAAACCGTGGCCCGATGACATAAGGTTCTTCTATCATGCGTCACTGCCTCCTGAATAAGTCATGTTCACTATTTTATGGGCTCATATATTGTCATCGACTTAGAAAGGATTACAGATGTCGAAGGTCTCAATAATTATTGTATATTGACTAACATCAAGTGAGAATAGTTACATTGCTAAAGTCAAACTAGACAAGAATAGAAAACGCAATAGAATTGAAGTTCAAAATTGATGAAACGTATCGTCCTTTAACTGGAAGTAAATCCGATCAATGGCAACTACCTTAAACTAAATTTAGACTTCAGTAATTAAAAAGCGATACACAGTAATGAAGAAAAATCAATAATTGGTTAATAATTATCGATAATGTCATAACTTTCTCAATCTTGAAGCGATACTTTATTCGAGTCAAAGATGTTTAGGGACAATCTTTAATTTCACAAAATTCAGTTGGACTCATTTCCTTCTAAAATAGTTCTGATGCCATATTCCCCCCCAAAAAAACTGATAACTCAACACCTGTGGCATAACCTTGGATGGCCAAAAGATAGTTGGTTCATAGCCCGACAGGTGGTCTTAGGATTTTTTAAAAGGGAGTAAAAAATCCTCAGTTATTTCTTACTTCTGAGGTGTTGTTAAGTGGCGGTCCCGCTCCTGTGCACTTATAAGTACTACTATCCTAACCATACCAGGTTCGACAAAATGGTGCTTGTGAATTAGCCGGTCCCCATAAAACCTTTCTCCTTATCATTTCTTATTTCCTGAAACCTCTTCATATCACTCGTTTCATTTGAGTTCTCTGTTTGCCTCATTAAATTGTTTTTCGTATTGTTTTTAGTGGCCAACCCTTGTTATTTTTGTTAAACGTCCATTTAATTTAGTGTTCCATTATTTTTATTATTATGTTTATTTATTTTTTATTTATTATTGTGGATTTGTGATTGACTATTTAAGATGAAACGATTGCCATTTTGGGAATCGTGCTCTTCGGAAGAAGCTGTGAAATACTTCCATAAGTTCCGGACAGTATTAGGCTATTTTGACCTCAAAAATAAAAATAAAAAATCTAGATATAAACGTTTTTTGTTATTATATTTCCTTATTCATACCATATCCATTCTATTCACATTATTATGAGTGAAAATGTAGCTGATATCAGTGCTCAGGTTTTAAACAATGTAGGAAAACAGTCCCTTGGGACCGGCTAAGACACAGTGGTTGGCATCATCCGATTAGCCATAAAGTGGATGGAAGCATAATGTGACGTTAAATGAAACAAACTAACAACTAACAACTCTTATAATATTTTGACTCCTTATTTTTTACTTATATCTAGTATCCCACCAGGATCCCACGACAGCTGTTAACAGATAAAATAATTATCTCCCACATCCGAATTCGAACCTCGAACATACGGGATAGCAACTCAGAGCTCTACTCCCTGTCTAACCCAGCCCCGACCGAACACAAAAAGTCTTACGGCTTTACAGAAACTAAATTTTTCCTTTAGTACCCCCACCTCCCAGTAGTATACGTTTTACGCCAATGTCTTGTACACCAAAGAGTGCTTCTTAAAAATATAATGGACGCTAGGGGGAGCCAACATCGTAGGAAAGCCGGACCTCTTTAACTATTCATGTTTACGACTCCATACTCTCCGTACTCCCACTGGCTATTGTGACAATGGGCTCTTAGCTTTTACTGCGTCTTCAGGATTTTAAGTGAACAGGTTTCTTCACAATTTGTATTCAGATGGTTCTCTTCTACGTCGCCGGAGCTCTTGAAGGCACGATGGCATTGCGCTTCTTCTCTATTTTCTCTTGGAACAGTTATCTTCTACATTGTCCATTCGGATATACGAAGATTTTGCAGAAATCAACCACTTGCAAGGATGTCCATGAATTTCGCTAGTGCTAAGGTTCTAGAAATAAAAGTACAATTCCTACTTGTATTCCTTGAAAGCTTTATTTCCTACCGATCACCACCGTTCGATGCCTATTGACAAAAATAAAATATGGAACGGAATAACATTTCCTAATTATTGTAGCTCTTTTTAGAATGTAGGGAGTGGGTAGCCCAGAGTGTAAAGCACTTAGTTGGCCCAGGTTAGAAACCGGCTGTGTCAGATAAATTATTTAATCTATGAACAGCCTCAGATCGCCCCTCTGTTATTTGTAGATCCTTCAAACTGGCCTCACCTAGTCTCTATAAAGTAGAAACCCTTAATTAGAAAAAAACTCTGGCAGATGAACGTGATCTCGTCCACATTCCCTGTCTTGTTAACAACATAGTCCCATGAATGGAACCCATGTTTGTACGTTATATAGGTGCAGGTTTTTTTTCCTACTTAGATTGTAGTGTTCCAATTGTTGAAATGAAGTAGAAGTAAAATTTAACTGGTTTTAGTTGAATTATACAATTGTCTTTCCAGCTAGGATCCGAACTTCGCTGTTAGCCAGTAACCATTTTTGTTATTTAAGTATACGTTCATAACAAGGCATAACCCTGCGATCATTCTGGCTCAATTTGAATGGAGTTTCAAAATATTTGTTAAAATAACATCAGTATTAGTAATAACTTACTGAAAGCATAATTTTAATTGTATTTAGGCTTGTTCAAAATACCGTCTAGATACGTGATATTTTCCGCCATTTATTAAGTATGTTATAGTTGAACAGAACCTTCAGTAAATATAAGTTAGTTATTCTAAAATATTTTAATTGTTAAAAGAATATTAATATGTCCTTAACTAGTAGTAGGTTAATTGTCTAACATTGTTATATATATATATATACAAAAATCTAGTTTCTTGTAAATTTGGTCTTTGAAGTACACAAGAAACTTTTAAAAAATATAAAAACTGTTTTGGTGATTTACTATTCTTTTTTTTTAAAGGAATTTGACTATAGTTATCAACAATATTAATGAGCTTGGTTTTTTTGATTGAGTTCTAACTATACTATAAACAGAAAACACACAAAACAAAATTAAACACAAAAAGCTTTATGATAACCTTTGAATGTCTAAGGTACATTACTTGCTAAGGACTGTACTGTTAATATGTTAATGGTTGTGAATTGGTTTTCACCATACTCTACTAAACTTTTTTTAACCAATTGGGAATTTAATTTGGAAGAATGGGCCTCAGAGATCCCCGGGCAATAACTGATTAAATTATTTTTGTAACACGGCTGTTCTTCATTTTGGTTTGCATATTTACCCATTAATCCGACTCTGTCTAATGCTCACCTAGAAAACTATGACTGGTAAACAGCTGTGACGTTGAGGAATAGTTGATCTTCCATGACATAGCGTTTCGTTGCATTTATTTTAAAAGTCATGAATCATTCATTCAGATCGAGACTATTTTCAGTGAACGTTGATAATTCCCGAAAATATTTACATAATTTTTCATAAAACTGTGTAATATATAATCTGAATCATGTAATAAATTCATATTTTTATTATTCATATTTCATTAATTAAACAACTATGAATCTCTCAATGATTGATCATTATTCATATATTTCGTCCAGTCCCCCTTAAATTTACAATGATATTTCATTATAAGAGCCGTTCAGGATCAAAAGGATAGCTCGCAAATTTCAAAAATTAATTTTGCCACATCTTTCGCAAGTTTAGTAAAGCAATTTTGTCTACTATGACACTTTGCCTTAATTCTCATCTTTCTAGTCCAATTCTGAACCTGAAGTTTCGGGAGCTTGAAAAATGTACAATTTTTGGAAATTTGAATTAGCCGCTTTAAAACTGAACGCCTATGAAATAATTGGTACTCATACAAATACATACATATCAGTACATACAACAGTATTTATATGAGCTGTTCAGGATCAAAAGCAGATAGCTCCATATTTCAAAAATTAACTTTCCCACATTTTTCGGTAGTTAAGTCAGGGAATGCTTTTGCTCCCGAAACTTCATGCCATGGAAGATCAATTATTTCTCGACGATACAGTTGTCTATCAGTCATAGTTTTCAAGGTGAACATTAGGAAAAATTGGTCTAATGGGTAAAATATACATTTCTTTTTAAAAATAAAAACATTTCTGTTTATAAAGGACAGGGTAGATCAGTGACCAAGGGACTGGGGTGTTTTCCTCGGGTTCGAAAACGGCAGTGATAGATAAATGATTTAGTTAGTTACAGGCCGTGGATCTCTGAGGCACATTCTGTTGATATATATATTGGGTACATACCAGGAAATCCTGGTTCAAATCGCGCTGTAGGCCATGACTTTTATTTAGTCTGTTTGCAGCGGGAGATGGATCATATTGGATCTAGGACCCTCCTGGGGCCCACCCAGCCAATATAAAATATTATAAAAATAAGGTATCCTAAATAAGGGGGGGAAATATGGTGGTTGAGTGTGACCTAGGACAAGTCACCTCCTTGCAGAACCGTTGTCCATGAAACAGTACAGCCTCTACCATGTACTGAACCCCAGACCCGTTTACGGTTTGTAGTGGTACAGGTTTTTTTTTTTTTACATACACAGATTACCTTTTATGATATCATATGAAACGATCTAAATAACTTATAATTTGTTGACTACTAATCTCGTCAACTAACCTCACATTTTCCAAACCTTTCTGCCCCCGCGAGACGAGGCAATAGGCCGATGATAGCATTCTTCATTGAACCTCGACCAACCGATTGTTCTCGCCTCCATTGTCGAAACCTATGACACAACCGGTCACGACACTGCCCCGAACCGGAGAAAGCAAGCCCTTTCACTGAAGAATTAGGAAAACATCGGGACCTGCCTTCCTTAGGTGGAGAAAATGGAGGCCTAGGACGTGATCTGGATGGCAGTGAGGAAGTTATTTGGCTAGGAGATCGCGGAGGCCGTGACCGGAAAGTAATTTGTTTAACAAGTCGCTTTCGAAGCTTCGCTCCTTATCTCCAATAGGCTCTTCATCATCTTAACGCTAATATCTGTCTATTGAGTCATATCTGAGCTATGCTGTAACTAAGGTGCAAACAAAAACGCAATTGTCCCCGCTTCGAGACAAAAATAGCTCTGCTTTCCTCCAAGGATGTAAAAAGAAATAGTGGTAATTTAAAAATACACTAAACATGACTTCATCTCTATTTTGTTACAAATAAATAACTAACAACACCTCAAACGTTTGCCTTTTACCGAAGATCCTCAAATCGATATAGTTTCATACTTATATGAAATAGTTATGTGCGAATTATTTTTAAATATGAAATCTCGGGCTCGTTACAAGGGGAGTAGATGTCCAAGAAAATGAGTTGGGGGTATAGTTAGTAAAACATGTACTAATTCACTTATAAATATAATATTGTTCAATTTATAGTAATATATCTATCTACTAAGTTTGAGCAGTGAACCTCGCGCCTTTTTACACCTTCAACAACTAATCCTAACTTATTATCAAATATTAAAGTACTAGCCAACTTCTGATGAATGATCGTGAACATCGAAGGAAATATAATAAAAGGTAATCGTTTGAACATATATTACTTATAACTTAATAAGTAAAACTGAGTCTATCATCACTTTGTTGGAAACATCTTGTAGAGCTTGGCAAGTTATGTCTAATTTCTAGAAACATAATTTTTACAAGTGGTTTAAAAGTTGCGACTTAAAATATCTAATAGAAAATCCGTCAACATTTTCGATTTTTTTTATCTTTCAATTTGTTTGTTTGTTTAAAAGGGTAAAACCCTCAGGTCATCATCGACTTTGGTTTACAACGCCTATGATTTAAAAATATAAATGCAAAACCTCTATTTGTATATCAATTTTTGTATGTCAGTGCCTATTAACCTTGTATTTTATTATTTAAGTAAGACAGTCATGGCTGTACCAGCCATCACCTAACCAGTTGATGGCAGAGTATCGCGTAAAACTCAACTCATGTAAGGTTTCCCACGCTAGGTTGTTTCCTATCTCATGTTTCACCGCATCCACCACGTGTTGACATTCGTAGCTCTTAAAAAAAAAAAAGAACCAGTACCACAATGTAGAAGGGTCATGGGTGCAGTACATAGTAGAGGCTCTAATGTTTCTAAGACAACGGTTGATCAGGGAGGTGCTTGTCTGAAATCAGGAGCAACCCGCCAAGTTTTCTCCCAACTAAGAGGCTGGTTGAGCTACAGAAGGGTTAAAACATTTTAAAATCAGTTGAATTTATCTGTCTTAGCCGGATTTAAAACTGGTATCCTAAACACTATAATTCGCGTCTACAAAAAAAAAAAATAATTAAAATTGTGCTTTATTTCCAATTATTATTCTCCGTTTGTTGCTTATAGTTACTTGGGTTAAATGTTGTACCGTAGGTTTACATTATTTTCATTTAATTTTTTTTTGGTCATTTGTTTGAGTTGTAACCACTATAAACCTAGATTAAAGATTGACTGTTAAACAAGGCGGGTGATCCGGACGAGATGTCGCTCAACCCTATACTTGGTTTTCCTCTCAATTTTCATAGAGACCCAGAAAGGGTCTTGCGATATTAAAGAGTGAATTATTTTCTGCCACAATCGGTCTTGAACCCTAGACTTTGAGATTAGTATCCCAATTACGCTACGAACTTAGCTACCCCATAAGCTATCTATTTGTTAATTATTTCGATTCATTAAATAATCTTTCTCATACATTTAAAAATAAGTGTAAATTTAAAACGGTTTTAGAGCCTCAAGAGAATATATTTTATTACATTCGAGCAGAATAGAATCCAAGTCAAAACAAGCGTGACACTTCCATCTTATATATATTTTTCATAAATGTATTGCGTTCAGATCTTATAGTCCACAGGATGATAATTATTCAACTGCATTCTTACATAGATATATACGTATGTAAAAAAATGTATGCATAAATAAAATAAAATGAATAAATAAAAAAACTAACTGTATATTGTATGATTTCAGATGCCCACTAAACCCCAACGTGATCTCGCCGTTCAGGTACGACGAGAAGACCGGAATAGCTGACTCGGAACTCTACTCCATGTTCCAGTTCCCAAATGGCAACCAAGTTCACTTTCAGTGCGACATCGGGCTTTGTAAAGGTGAGTATCTGAGAGAAAGTTTATACCATTATATAAGTACATTGGAATGCATCACAAACATTTAATTCCTAGCAAACAAATTAATTCGCTGTAAATTAAAAAAATCTTTCGATTTATTGGTGAAATAATATAGAGAGACCAATTATTGTTTTATTCCGATTGTAATTTAAGGATGAGTAACGCCTTAAGGTGTATGAAAATGAGGTATTGCATTTGATTTTGGTCCAAGGGAGGAAGAATTCACAAGATGATTTTTCCAAACAGGTAACAAAATTCTCTTTATATTACTGATGTTTAACAGTGACGATTGAGATTTATTGGTAAAGCAATCAATAAAAGGTTAATAAGCTCTGAACCGAATTATAGACGTCCAAGACGTTGGAGCATTGCTTTCTTACGGGATTATATTTTGGCAAGAGCAGATTTTCCAAAATGATAGGTTGTATCAGGGGGTCACGATGTCTTTTGGTGTTTCAAAACGATAAAACAATATATTCTTCAAGTAAAAATAAAATAATTTATTAAGAATTGAGATACCTTGATGTTTTCAGAACTTCCATATTTTGAAACTTCTTTTTCAATTACTGAAATTAACAGGATCAGAGATAGATTTTTTTCATGGTGTGCAAACATAAGCTTTTCATTCGTCAATATAATGTCAATCCCTTTCAATAAAAGTCAAAAGCTTTTATTAACAATATTTTGTGTTCGAACTCCCAAAATTTTAAAATTATAATAATAATCATCACTAAAATAATAAATTTCCTTTTCTGTAAGGTCACGAACTACCTCAGGGATAACTAAGGCCACTCCCCTTTCAATAATAATAATTATAATTGTTGAAAATTGTTTGTGGAAAATAGAAAAAGTATAAATAAATGAAAACACTACAACAATAATATTTTTTATTTTTCTATCATTATTTTACAGAAACAGGTTTCGTTTGACTAACTTTTATAAATAAATTGAAAATAATAGATTTCTGTTTATTATAAAAAAAATAATATAGTATTTTCAATATAGCGGCCGGCATGCCTTATAAACGGAATGTATAGATTTGGATTTTTAAAAATTTATTTTACTTAGAATATGATTTTTTGCCAAAATATTTCTTAACAGCAAAATTCCAAGTTAAGTGGATTTACCTTAAAAAGGGTTTAAATTGGTTTTCAAAAACCTTATTTTTAATATAAATGGCCAACCTGATTAAAATTTTATCCTCATTACTGATCGAATTAAAATTTATTAGCACTTTGGCAGAAATGAGCTCATGAAAGACCACATTCCACAATTTTAAAAGTCTCGATACCATATATGTATTAATGATATTTTTAATTATCTTGATCCATATATGTATGTATGAAAGCATTTAATTATATTTTTATATTTATTTATAACAGGAGGATGTCCGGAGTTAAACTGCGAAGACGGTGTGCCTGTAAAGGAGACCACTGAAGAAGGAGTCATCTTGGCTTCGACTAGCGTCTTTGTTCTCCAGCCCGGCGAGCCAGCTGGTAAGTAAAATAATTTTTATAATAATTATTATAAATATTAATACCTTTCCCCTTTAATTTTTTTTTTAAATAATTGTAATTGTCTAAATCAATTTACTAATAAGCGCTGCAAGGTTCATTTCTACAACTCTTCTCATTTTAGAGTTAATTAAAATTAAGAATTAATTATTTTTTGCCATCTTTACTAAATATTTTGTTCAATGACATACATGAAATAAGCAAACACTGTTGCGAAAGGAACTTTCATTGAACATCTAACAATTTTGGTCGGTAAGGCTTTTATGATTATTACTTTGAAATATTACTACTTGTAATTGTTCTTAAATGAATGCATCACTAAATATTTTTCCAGGAATACTTTTGTTGATGAAATAATTATTCAAGAAAAAAAATATCTACAGTAACGTTTACAAAAACACGCTCCAAATATAGTTCCCAATACATTTAAAAAATACATAATAATGTTATTTGGCATTTATTTCTATGCATAATATAATTATTATGCAGATTGATAATAATTATACTTCTCATTTACCTCGACCTACTATTGACTATTTTACGGAGAAAAAAAAATTATGAAAAATAAATTATAATTTTTTTAATCATTGCTTTAAAATGTAATAATCAAAACTTTATTTTGAAGAGAAAAGATTTACCCCCGGCCGGGGTTCGAACCCCAAATCTTTTCTCTTCAAAACAAAAATATGAAAAATAAATGTTTGTTAAGTTTAGTTACATATCTGTTTGTACAAATGTGTATATAGGCTACAATGCAAAAAATAATAGCGGACATTTCATTCACAATTTTGTAATTTTTGAATAATTTTAACTTTACGATTATGTTTATGGGAGAACAGTGATGGAACTGTTTAGAAACACTTTAGAAAGTGTGATTAAAAGGACTTACGTATAAATTGATGAAAGTTCAAAATTAACAAAAGCTCTATTTCAATTAAACTTTAAATGAACAGATACGGATAATAATAATTACAAAATTATCACTCTCAAGTGTAAGCCAGGCCTAATTAACAAAAATCTTAATTTTGAGATATTACAAATAAATTTAGAGTCTACATAACTAATAGTTTCGGCACTTAAATTGTTCCTTAAATACCAGAGCTTAATTATTTATTTTCTGATGTGGGTTTATTTTTTTCAGACCGAAAAATGCGGGAACCGATCATTCTGTTTAAAATATTCCGAAAATAAATCACTTAAACAAAAATTATAATTAAAAAATATATCTTTCTATAACATCTCGTAATATAAAACCACAGCTGCTTCGTAATTCAATTTTATTGCCACTGTACAAATAGGCCTCGCAAGGCTGTGTGCGAGTCTAATATGGTAAGGAATTTAGGGAATACACTACGGCAATGAAGAAGACCTTGAGCTCCTTGCAGAGAAACCAAAGCACGCCTCTTGATGTTATCATGAATCTACTATGGTTACACCAGAGGTCTAGTGTTTTTGCGTGTAGGTTAGATAAACCACTATCTAATGTATCTATGTATCTATTAGTAGGTTTACTGCTTTGATAAGGAAGAGATTGCACAAGGGCGCCTATAACTATAAATCTTACTTCGAGCACTTCTAAAATGCTAAAGAAATAACTAGCATATAGTGTGTGTATATACTAGTATTTACTGTGTGTATATACTAGTATATAGTAGCGTCTTTACCTCTGTCATAGTATTTACTTCTGTAGAATTACACTGTAGAAGTGCTCATACTAACAAACAGTTATAGGCGCCCTTGCAATCGCTTTATTGCTCAAAACATTAATCCTACTAATAGATACATCTGTTTTATATATATATATACATACACTTTAAAATAATCCAATTCACTGATTCATTAGACTATGTCTTGTCTTAACTCCAACTAAACACGTCTACAAAAAGAAACATTACAGTGATTCCAAAGTGGTAACATACCCGTTTTCTACGGTTCCTACCACTCCTTTTTAGGTTTTTAATTGGAAATCGTGCAGCAGCTAACTTAAGCAACCTAAAATAACCTGCTGATAATCAAACGATACCTTGAATTTTCGTTGTGCAATAATAAACTTAGTTTCCTCAAAGGTTATTAGCGATAAACATCCTTGGCATCTCGAGAGATGATTGTAAAATATAATGAATAGGAATTGAGAGGTAATGTTTTTGGAGTAGAGCTCTCACCTTGAGATTGAAGCGTGGGTATTCGACTTTATCTTTCATGGTTTTATTTGATTACGATGGGTTGGGCCCTCTTAAATAATTGATTCAATTGTAAAGATTGAATGTATAATAATTAACAATGTAATATAATAAGGAAAAAGAAGAGGAAGAGAGGGGAATTGGAGGAAGAGTCTCCGAAGTGAAGATTGGAAAGATACGGATCTATCGGAGGAAACGTCTTTAAGGTAGCCCTATTCTGGCAAAAGCTGGAAAATCGAAATATAATATGGAGACTAATGAATGATAAGCTGCCTCACAGTACGCAAGTCATATACCAGAGACAGCATCCCACCACCACCAAGATCCGATGCAAGTACTGAATCATACGGTATATTAAACTGCAAATTATGATTGAAAAACAAAAAACAAATAATAATAATAAAATACGTGAAACAAATGAGAAAAGAATCTAATAGTACACGAGAAAAAGTTCATTATCAAAAACACAATGACACGATACTATTTCACAAAACATATCAAAACACAAAATCAAACACTCAAAAGAGACATAAACAAAATTACAGGTGACATTACAGGTAATGCTAATTTTACGATTGAGCCTGTACTACTATGTAGTGTGTAGGGAGGTGATTTGTCCGTGATCACGCTCAACAGCCAGGTTTTTCCCTTATTAAGGGTACCCACTTTATAGAGGCTGGGTAAGCCCCTGGAGGGTCTTCAGATCCCCCCGCTGTAAACTGATTAAATCATCTACCACAGCCGGATTTATACCCGGGACCTTCAGCAAGGCAACTCCGCGCTCTACCACTGACCTATACCCGCTCAGGTAATTTTACATTTTGCTACAAACAAATTCGGACCATCCATCAGTAAAGATACCAAAGATTCAGAAATGTGGGCGTTGCTAGTACTTGGGGATTGTTTTATAAAAGATTAATTAAATTCCTACCTATTATTCTGGCGAACTAAATTAAAAAATCGGTTTAAAAACGATTACGAACAATTATGGAATAGCAATAATGGTAGCTAAGGTCTCGAGTAATCTGTTTTCGAGGCTATCGGACGAAGCGGTCCAGAACTGGCCGAAGCCGGAATCACGTTTTTCAATTCCGTTACCTCCGGAAGTTTTTACCTAGGCCCTCTGCAACTGGAACATCACCTACTTACATAATATTTTGCATATCATGCCGGCAAATCTACTTATCTAGAAGTTCTTGAAACTGATCCATATCGATGAATTCTTCTTTTCTTAAGAGAACTAGGATGGTAGGTACTCCTAGTCCGCCTAACGGTGGACCAAACTCTATTTTACAATTTATACATCTGTTCATTTAATTTTACTACTCGAAGCTCAAATTGCATAACTACAGGTATTCTGTAGTTAAAATTGTATAATTTTTTTCAATATAGTGTTAGCAGGAAAAAAAAATTCACGTCATTATCCCAGCTCAATTGAAATAATAATTGATATACAGTTATATCATTGATATCATCTATATTCTTGCGTACTTGCAATCATTGGCAACTGGAAACAAGACATTTAACCATGACAAAGTTTGAATAATTAATGTTTCAAGTTATTATTAGTATGAATCGTGCAACTATTAAACGACCTTTTAGTTAAACATTATTATTCTTGTATCAATCGAATTATAACCTTTAAATTAAAGTTGTTTTAAAACATATATAGACCGATTCGTGTCACCTTTACTGCGCAATACGTCGAGCATATCGGTGAAGCGAAGCATGTTTTCCCCTACCGAATATAATTCAACGATGCTAAAGAAGTTTTCACTAACAAAATATATTCAGCATAACGAGTAACTGTTGGAAATTAGAATAAAAATATTGCACTTTATATTGCTGCTATAAGTGTTTTAAGATGTACAAAATGAATGGCTTTAAATAATTTTCTATTAAATAAATACGAGAGTACAAAATCAGCAAGGTCTCTGTGATCGGCTAATCGTCATTAGACAGGAAATTGTCCTGCAGATAGAATGCCCTTTGGGCCCACAGTACCATTAAGATTCCTGCCTGAGGATCTCAACTTTAGCTAGATACTGAGAAAGAACTGGGCGTGATATCCGGCATGCCGTGCCCAGTCCTTGGAGCCTTGTTCGCCCCACGCTCTCTCGGCAGATCCTGATAAATGCTTAATTTACATCACGTTCAATTGTAAGGAGCGGATAGTGGGAATGAATATCGACGTCCATTATTTTATTATTTCCGCGTCTAAGATTGTATTATGGTTAGCTGTTATAATAAAATTATTGTCGGCAAGCTAATCTACTATATCTTGTATTGGGAAAAACAGATAATAGGGTCCAAAAAAAAAAAAAGTATACCCCATAAATGGACTTAGGTTCCGTACACCGTAGGGATTTTACTGTTGCTAAAACTGTTGTACATAATTATGATTTGGTCGATACAACTATCAACTTCCAGATCCCTCCCCCAAATTACGGGTACCCACTATATGAGGATGGGTGAGCCCCAGGAAGGTCTACTGATCATACTGAATCGATCAACGGCTGTTAACATAATACATTATCTATCTACCACAGCCAGCTAAAAACATGGAAATATAAAGTATGTAACTCGACGCTGTAGACATTGAGCAACCCCATTTTCAGAATTTAAATTAACGTTAAAAAATGAATTAACTCTTTTAATAAATTAGAACTTCCATGTCATTATGGCGAGTTTTCATACGAGTATATTACGATCATTTTTACACCTAGATGCTGAATTGAGGAGGCAGAAAGACCTCCTTTAGTTGTATGACAACGTTTAGAAACTAAAGAAATATGTTTTTTACATTATTTCCAAAACAAGCTAGGAAGAAAAAATTTTAAACTTTTAAAATAGTTTTAAACCCCAAAGCTGTACTTTTCTATTTGTATTTATTCTGTGATAAACAAACAGTAACTGCAAATAAGTTTTAATGTTCCATGGCCAAACTGATTCCAAATTCCCACGAGATACTAAATCCTGGAAGTACAGATCTTTGGGGCCGTAGTGTTCCAGGTAACTCATGGAATTTTAAAATGCCAGGGCCGGATCTGGTACAGTAGTAGTCAAATGTCCTCCGCATGTGGGCCACCCTGTGTCCTCCATCGGCGTCCTGACCGGATACCCTCTGGGACGAGGGAGAGTAACGGCCTACGAGGACACAGGGCAGCCGCTAGATAGGAGACCGCTCTGAAGAGATATGGATCTGACTTCGTTGGAATGGAGTAGGCAGGGTATTCGTAGGAATTTCAGGATCGAAATTACTATTTGGATGAAGAATAGATGAAGCTAAGTTATCTGAAAGGGCCATTAAGGCGAGAATTATTACATGCATTTGGAGAACATTTTATAATAAAAAAAGTTTTAAACCATAAAGTCATTTATTTCACAAAGAAAAACTTAGTTATTACTCGTAAAAAAATAATACTAGAGAAAAAATATCTTTGGAGAAACTATTTATTTTTTATTTTATTTGCTGAACTAGTTTCTTTTAAGAACGTGGTTTCACTTAACACGGTTTTTTTTAACACGAACTAACAATCCGGTCTACCGTGCTCAACTATTCCATGCGTACTGAAATTATCTATTTTCAATAAACAGTATACAATTTTCAGTGGTTAAATATCTGACTAGAGTTTTATTTTATCCAGAAATCAAAGCTCATAAAAAATAATAAACATATGAGTTGTAAAAGTTGTCATTAGAGGGTATAAATGTCAAAGGCTATAATTTGTTTATTACATAAAATTTGAATGGTTACATTCAAAGGGTAATTAACTAAGGCGATTAAGTGTAAAACTATTAATTAATGAAACCGTTTCGAGCAACTTTAGATGTCAGCAAAGACCAACATCAAGAAGTATAATAGTATAAATAGAAAGAATGAAATAGTACAATAAAAAAAAACTTAATTAAGAATTTAATTTGATCTTTTTTATGGCCACAACTTTTTAAAGATGGAAGTAAGTTTTATGTTGTCTTTTAATGTGGATTTAAAATAATTTTGTTATACGATATAAACAAATGGTGATTCAAAATTATATCAGGTGCCTCTCACTTCCGATTACCATATCATCTGATGGCAGCGGAAAAGATGACCTATTTTACGCCTAAATATTTATTTATTTATTACTTAGTTTGGCATATTAGAATAATGCCGACTCGATTTTGGAAACATCGATAAGCCATGATGTTGTGCAAGCCTATTTATCTGTAAGTAAGGAAATAAGCATGAACAAGTAATGGCAGTATCTTGTTAGAAAATGATGACTTGTAAGAAAAGTAGTGTGTTTTTTGTTTTGTTTTTTCCTAAACAATGCATTGCTGTACATGCCCTAGAGAAAAGTATGTCCGACGAGCTAGCCTGGGTCTAAAAACTTTCCCGACTGTTGGAGAAACTCGAGTTATCCGGCTTAAGAAAGGCAGCCGACAAGTTGCCGAGGTTTGGTAAAGTCATTCCACTAAGGAGGACCAACAGTTAAATCCTAGGAGCTATCACGCCGTTACTAGCAACTTTCCTTCCCCGGAAAAGAAAGGATACAGTTCTGTACCTAGTTATGCTTTCAACTTGCAAGAAAAGTTCTAGTTAGTAACATTTTCACGCGATTTATGTAATCGGCTAAAATGATAACAAGTGATTGTAAAGCCTTTACCCCTACAACCCTTGAAGGGTCCGGGGCTCAGTATTGTTTCTTCGTATTTGTACAGGGAGGTGATTTGTCCTAGATCACGCTCAACGGCCAGAATTCCCCCCCCTTATTTAGGGTACCCGCTTTATAGAGGCTGGGTGAGCCCCATGGAACTAGATCCCATAGAATGCTTCTTTGGCTGCTAACAGATTAATTAAAAGTCTGCTAGCAAAGGGGATTTTAACCTAGAACCTTCGGCATGGCAACTCACCGCTCTACCACTGAGTCACTCCACCCCCCTGTAATTGTTAAAACGGATGTTTATTGGATTTTGTTTTCTAATTGATATTGGTATTGATATAGTAGTGTCAAAAACCTACAGTTTACCCATGTTTAGATTAATTCAAATAAAAACCCTTGAACGTCTCGATCCATGAAAAGTGGGTATGTACCACTCTGAAAAATAACAGCTTAGTTAATCCAATGGTACCGGATTTACAAAATCATCTCTCATTAAAATTCTTTTTTAATTAAAGTTTATATAATTCATTTATAGTTTATTTGTAATTTATCATTATTTTGTCTTTGATATCACGTGTATTCCAATTAACTCTTGTTGCAAATATATGTTAATTGGATTCACCGGAACCTTCTTGCTCACAAATAAATAAAAACCACATTCTTTTGTGATTATGCAAACAAATGTCCCTGAAGTGAGAAATGAAGTGATCATTAGCTGCTTTATCATTCAGGACCATTTCTACAACGTTGTATTGCGCATTAGGCCAACTAAAAAACAAAGTAATATGAAATAAAAAAGTAGCTATTAGTAAAGTATTGGTGACATTATAACAATAAACAGTATTACTATTTATATTATGTATTATACAATAATAATAAATTTCCCAATTTATCATTTTATTACATCCATTTCATAGCAATGTCTTTCCCAAGTTATATACTTAAGGAGCGGATTGGCTCAGTGGTAGAGCGCTGAGCTGCCATGCCGACGGTCCTGGCTTCCAATCCCGCTGCTGGGGCTCACCCAGCCTCTATAAAATGGGTACCCAAAATAAAGGGGAAAATGTGGCGGTTGAGGGAAAAATCACCTCCCTGAAGAACCGCTGTGAAACAGTACAGTCTCCACAGAACGCCAGACCCTTCATTGGTTGTATACTTGTCATACATCGATTTAAGAATACTAAGTATCGAGTAAGGTACAACTAAATATATCAGAGGGTCAGTTTTATTATAATCAACTGTTATTGAAGATTTTTTTTTAATGCGATTTATGCTAGAAGATTGTAAACATGGGTTGTACGCTTAGAATTTCCTGAGGGAAATGTACACTTACTTACTGATCTTGTATATACTAATTTAATGTACTAGGTTTACAATAGTATATAAAACATCAGAAAAACAATTTTCCAGTGTTCAAAGACTCCGGTTTTAAACATTCAATTAAATTGAGCAACGATCATGTTTTAACAATTAATATTGTTGTTAGTCTTTCCTACTACGATTGGAGACGTGAATCCTCTCCGTAGTAACGACGGACAGTGGAGTATTAGCCCTTAAAACCTGGCCAAAACTAGAAATACCGAAATTCAATAAATGCTATCAAAATTGGTATTCCCTGATTCATAACTATCTGGCCTATCTGCTCGGCAAAATATCGGGACAATAAGCCGCTCTGACTTTTTATAGTTTGATTGACCAGTGATTTATTTTTCTCAGTTGTTAGCGAGGTAAGGGACTAATGTTTTTATGGTTTATTGGAAATTAATATCAGCACTTAATTGCTGTTTTTTGTATAATCAAGAAGTAAAATATTTATTTAAGGTATGATTTTAATCATGTTCCGAGCCTGTCCGGGATAATTTTTTGATACCATATTATTCTATTTGTAGCACTTAAATAATCCATGTAGTAAAATCTTCCGCATCTAGTAGGCATTTTTTTAAAAAATGAATTTAAAAAATATAATTTTTAGTGGGGTTTGAAGGAAAAAAAGACAAAAGCTCAAATAGCTTTATGTTTTTGAACATTTTCGACCTGTTTACACTTAAATCTTGTGAGGGCAATGTGCAAAGGTTTGGCAATTTTAGAAGTGGGTTACAACTTTTTAATTCGAAACCAGCTCGTTGAACATTTTATTTTTAAATAAAAAATTAAATATTTAAAATCTAAATTATTTTTTTATTTTCAGGCTTGAAAATGGGGCCAGAATTAACTCGCTTACAATTGTTTTTAAATTTTAAATTCAAAAAGTGAATTACAATTGATAAAAAATACAAGAAACTTCATTGGAATGAGTTTGTATTTTTATGAGTTCTAGCCCAAATATATATTCAGGTAAATTAGAGGTGTTTTTTTAATTTTCAAATAGATTAGATGGTTATGCTTGCTATCATTCCGGTTGAGAAAGAGAATTATACTCCCAATATTGCACTAAATGGTTTTAAATAACTACAGTAGGCTATATACATTTATATACATAATATATACATACAAATATACATATACATAAAAAAGGATGCTATAAATAATTTTGAAAACTACTAAAAATTAGTCGAAAGATTATTATTGATCTGATTAACAACCTACCCTGAGCTTTTTATCAAGGGAATTGCAGTTAAACAAGAATGGTATTATTAATCATAAATTTTTAGTCTCTTTGGCTGTAAAACTCTGTTGAGGTTTAAAAATACCCTTAAATATATAAACAAGCATAAATTTAATTATTTTACCACTTACACAACAGGCATCAAAATATTAATATTTTTGGACAGGTTTTAAGGGCTAAACTCCACTGTGCGACGGTTGATGCACATGTGTGATCCTTGTTTTTCCATTTAGTTATATAATAATAAGCGAAAGGTATTGTTCCTAAGAAGTACTTTTTACGATAATATAAATTGCATTACATAACCGTCATTAGTTACACCTCCCAGCTAAGACTAGCACATCTCCTCGATTCATTCCCCTTAATGCTACTCGGGAGAAGTCATCAAAGGGAATAACCTAGCGTAGCGCTCATAAATACCTTGGTGTAGCGTTATGAAACCGATCCCGTAAACGAGAATTCCTTTAATGAATTATGTCCACCAGGTACTATAAAAGCTCATAGAACGTAGAACGTATACTTACAGTATACGTGTCAGATAGAGCTATGTATATATGTCTGGTGAACTAAAGAGTTGTCACTAAAGTACACAAACTTACTAGGTTTTCCTAATTATGGAATATCAGCGGGTTTTAAAGTCGCCATCGTCTTGAACTTTATCGTCCATAGCAAGGCTCGATAAACTTAAAAACATGTCGAGGAGTATGTCGGTGAAATCGAAGTCATTCCAAGTAGAAGTGCTTGTACCTGGATAGATTGGAGCATCATGACCAAGATTGGATTGCAGAGACTAACATAAAAAAAAAAAGGCTGTAATGTTGGATAGCAACAGTTGTTGCAGGGAGGTGACTTCGACGATCATAATAAATAACCAGCTTTTCTCCCAATTAAGGGTACAGACTAGTTGAGCCCCAGGAGGATTCACCCATAAGTGAATCCCACGGGGTTCATCTATGGCAGTTAACAGATTAAATAATTTATCTCACAGCCGGACTTGAACCGGGATCCTATACTTCAGCGCTCTACCATCGAGCCCGCTCCCCGACCAACGTAAAACTCAAGATTAACTGCCCAACAATGTCAGGAATAAGTAGATCAGCGATTACAGTTATAATTCTACAATTAACCTTAACGAGATCGTGTGCGATTGTGATCTACGATGAATGAACACGTAATAAAACGTAAGTAACATGTTCTAAGTCCACAATTATAAGTCATTACTTATCATAATGGCCAAGTACGTCTTCGTTCGCATAAAGTTACGCGGTTCCTTTCAAGTAATACTCGATCGTGACACGGATGCTCGTGACTGAAGATACAGAGGATTTGTAGCAGCTATGGTTTTTCTATATAAAAAAAAATCTAAGCTTCAGAGGCTTTGAAGCTTCTCGACGCCGCTATAACTAATATATTGTCTTGAAGAACCAAAACCAAGAATGCCGGACATTAAATTCGAATTTGCCAAAATCATTTATTCTTATAAAAGAATTAAGGTGACAGACTGGAGATATAAGAGAGAACAAAAGGGGTAATTTTATTTATATGTTTAAATGAAGAACTGATACTATCTTTCTAATGATGAGTACCCTGGCTTGTGCATAAAATAATATACTCGTAAGTATACACATCATCGCAAAGCGAAATAACATTGCAGGCCTAATCTTCTCTTTAATATCATAATTTTAAGCAAGACAGGCAGTTTTTGTGTCCAAATTACCTACCAAAGTACCTACCCCACTTCATATCCGCTGTCGCTACTTCAACAGAATGAAGTTAGTTTCTTAATAATAAATAAAACTACCACTACAACCCATGTAAGGTTTTGGCTTCAGTACATGGTATAATCTAAACTGTTTCTTGAACAACGATTTTGCAGGGAAATGATTTGTTCGCGATATTATTTTTCCGCCAGAGAGAATTATTATTTTTAATTGAGGGAACAACAATTAAAGGTGCCCGCCTCATAAAGTCTGGGTGAGCCCCAGAAGGGTTTCTAGATCGAATGGGGTCCATCCGTGACTGTTAATTTTTTTTTTTTTTTTTTATTGAGAAATAATACAATCTGCCACTATCTTGGGCAATGAGTATTAGAGCTAAAAGAGATCATTCATTCCATATGTACATAACAATAAAAATAAAATAAAATAATAATAATAATCGGCCACATTCATATCTATATACAATATTTACATACTGCCCCTGGGAACTCCGAATCAAACCCCTACACCCAGAAGTGGGTGCCGAGGCACAATGCCAGGAGATCCCAGCGCCTCTCAGTCAGCCGCGTCACCAGTCTAGCCAGTGGAGACTGAGTGAGGACGCTAGAGCCACACACTCTCAGGCATGAGTGGAGAAGCTGGCCATTGCCAGCACTCCAGATGTATTTTCATAAGAGATCTCTCGGCCACTGCCGCCTCAACCTACGAGGAGGGTTATAAGGATGGTTGGTACTAGATAGGGATTGTGCCAGGGGGTTAGGAAGAAGAGCAAGTTTCTGGTGGAAGGTTGAGAATTTGGATGGGATGAGATCAAGGACATAAGGGATCTTGAGGTCGTGATGTAAGGTCTTGTTTGTAACATAAAAGGGAGCATTGACTATTGTTCTAAGGACTTTGGATTGAAAGGATTGGATACGTTTGATGTTCGAAAATTTAGTAGTTCCCCATAGTTCAATTCCGTAGGTCCACATCGGTTTGAGAATAATCTTGTAAATTAATAGTTTATTTTCAACGGAAAGTTGTGATGTTCTGTTCAGTAGTCTATATAACTGTCCGTATCTTCTGTTGAGCTCTTGTCTTTTAAGTCGAGTATGTGGGTTCCAGGTAAGTCTTTTGTCTAGTAGGAAACCCAGGTACCGGACTGTGTCGGAACTGGGAAGTGGTATAGAGTTAAAATGAACTTGTGGACAGGATCTGCGACGGAGGGTGAAGGTGACGTGCTTACTTTTGAATTGGTTGACTTTGATACGCCAATTGGCGCACCAATGTTCGATTAAGGAGAGGTGTCGTTGTAGATGGGCAGATGCCAGTTCTGGGTCTGAATGGGTTGATAGTATGGCAGTATCATCGGCAAAGGATGCAAGGAAGGTAACAGGATCTAAAGGTATATCGGCTGTAAACAAGATATAGAGGATAGGACCTAGGACACTTCCTTGAGGTACGCCGGCCTCGATTGGATAACAAGTGGAGAACTCTGGACCACAGCGGACTCTGAAGGAACGGTTAGAGAGATAGGATCTAAGGATTAGATATAAGGATTGGGGTAATTGGGTTTTTAGTTTGAAAAGCAAGCCATCGTGCCATACCCGGTCGAATGCCTGAGCAATGTCCAGAAAGGCACCAGTGCAGTATTGCTTGTTTTCAAGTGCAGAGGATAAATGGTCAACCACTCTTAAACCCTGCTGTACAGTGGAGTGCCCCGAGCGGAATCCGAACTGGTGGGAAGGAATTTCAATTAAATGTAGGATGCGCTTAAGTAGGATTTTTTCAAAGATTTTTGAAAGGATAGGGAGGAGGCTGATTGGTCTATAGGATGAGGCGTTGTTGGGGGGTTTACCCGGTTTGAGAAAGAGAATAATAATGGAGTGTTTCCACAACAGAGGAAAGTGGGTTGTGCGGAGGATGCAATTATACAGGTAAGTAAGGAATATAATTGCTTTTTGGGGCAGTTGTCGAATGATCTTGGAACTGAGGAGGTCATGGCCAGGAGATTTACGGGGTTTTAGTTTATTTATAAGGAATTTGACCTCAGAGGGGTTAACAGCTTTAGGGGGTAGAGAGAGAGGTATTGGTGAAGAGAGGAGTTCTTGTACGCTAGCTGTATGAGTGGGATTGTGGTTGGGGTGAGGGGTAAATATTTTAGAGAGGTATTGGGCGAATTCTTCAGCTCTAGTCTCCTCTGACGAAGCCCAGGAACCATCATCACGTCGGAGAGGATGGGTGATAGTATGGTGTTTCAGTACTTTTTTGGTTACACTCCATAGGGAATTGTCGGTTACGGATAATGAGGAGAGGTAGGAATTGTAGGATTTGGATCTAAAGGTATCTAATTTCTTTTTAACTAATTTGGTGTAATAGTTGTAGGATTTCCGATCATCTGGGTGCTGACTGTTAATAGATTAAAAAATGTATCTTTCACAAGCCGATTTGAACCTGTAATCTTCGGAACAACAACTCAGCGCTCTATGCACTTTACATATCCCTCTCTCTTGTTTTATTAATATTAGTAAATAATTAGTTTAATAATATTTCTTAAACTCAGCTATTTGAAATATTATTCTTCACGCAATATGCCAAAATTATATAATATTTTCGTTTAATGCCTTCATGCGCTCCAGGAATCAGGAAGGACTGGTTACCGATAGGTTAGCAACCTTTCCCGCTCCAAGTAGGAAGGTCGAAAGTCATCCCGAGGGTCCGCCAGGAAATGAAAGTCAGATACCCAATGCTCAGAAGATTCCATACGTTCCTTTTTCCAAAAAAAGGAAATCTAAGGAAATACAATATGCTTTCCTAGTCTTGAGGAAATTTTATGTTTCCCCAAACCCCTTAGTTATGTTTTTATCATTGTATTTTAGATCGATCGCGGTCTATGTTCTGTGCTTTTCCAACTCCATGAAGACATTGATACAATCTAGAATACCCAAAGATGGGATGGAGTAAAATTTCGTTTATGTATATTGAATTATTTTTGCCTAAACAGAATTGAGATAAGTGTTTGAGTGGATAATAGTTGACTAGAAAATTCTAATGATTAAAAGATTAAATTGGTTGCACTGTTGGGTTTCCACGCATACTACCTCTGCGTTATCTCAATTCCTCCAGGGGTCAAAGATAAAGATGGATTAGGTAAAGATGGCCTACAGCGTAGAGTGAAACGTTGGCACAGTTAAAAAATAAGTTCTGCTTATTTTGTGTTATCATTGACTGCATCCCCTGACCAATTTAATCCATCATTAGAATTATCTAGCCAACACATCCACTCAAACACTTATCTCAATTCTTTTTAGGCAAATATAATTCAATATTCATTAACGAAATTCTACTCCGTCCCAACTTTGGGTGTTCTATGTTGTATCAATGTCTTCATGGAGTTGGAAAAGCACAAAACATAGTCTGCGATCGATCCAAAATACAATAATAAAAACATAACTTCTCGCAAATGTTTAAATTATAAAATAAAAATGAGGAGTGTCAAGAAGTTCTTTTAAGCAAGTTAGTGAGAAGGTATTTAATATATCCACTCCAAGATGGCCCCGTGAACATATCATTTAAGAAGGTAGTTTCCTTACTTGCTAAGTTGCTAAGGCTTCGGGTTCAAATACAGCTGTGACAGTCAAATTATTTAATCTGTAACAAAACTCGTACGGGCCCTGCAGATCAACAGACTTGTGTGGCTCACCTAGCTTCTATAAAGTGGGTACCCTTAATTGAGGAAAAACCTGGCATTTGAGCGTGATCTCGGACAAATCACCTCTCTGCACAATTATTGTCCAAGAACTGTATTTTGAACCCTATAATTCATGGATTGTAGTAGTACAGGTAAATTTCCATCATTGAACTGTTTTAGGAAAGCACAGAAATAATTTTGTTTGATTAATCATTTAATGACCAAAGGGAGCAATCTTTCTGATGAATCAGAGCTATAAAAGTGTCGTTAAACTGTGGGTTTGCTTTACGATTGTTACTGAGAATGCCCAGGGCCGAGGTATTCCCACAGCCCGTCTCTACTTGGAACGAGAACTAATTTACTCTGAGTATACCTGGCGTCCTTGTTCTGCGGAACTCACTCCACCTGGTTATTATATATAAATTTTGCTGAGGCATCTTATATTATAGCGTTGTGCGGACTGAAAAATGGAATATTCAAACTGTCAAGATAAAGGAACGTCTCTCATGGCTGTTATAAAAATAAAACAAGGAAGTGTAATGCTAATCTAGATGTAAAAATTCTTTCTACCGTGATGTGGTTCTCTGACCTATTGTATAACAGCCTGGAAGCATGCTCTTACCTGGATAGAGGAATATCTGTGCTTCACCTTCCGTGAATAGTTCCAAAGGAAAACAGATACCCCGAAAATTGCGTTTTCGGAAGTATAGAATAAGCAACGAAGTATAGATAAAAGGTAGAAATAAAGAAAATTCAAATAATGATATCTTGTTAATGCTTTATCCTTACTGTTTAATATTGTTAACACATATTAATTCTTAAGAATAAGAATACGAGCCCGAAGTCTCGTTGACGACACCGCTGATCTCTGCCCACAAACCTCCGTCCAAAGATCACCAACCACTTTAACCCAAACCCGCTGGATAGCTCTTAACGTAATCCACCCAACGACGCTTCGGCTTACCTCTTGAAACCAGTGGGCTCAGTACTTATTTACTGTTTGGTATTTCGTTTGTCACCTTGCCCAACGACTTTACAAGCCAATTTGAACCTTCATGACATTATTTAAATTATATTATATACAGTTGTAAATTTCAATAAATATATATTAAAAAAAAAAAAAAATTATATTAACCAGGAGCATGCTCTGCAATTCCGCGTTGTCCAATTTCCTAATTAATTCAAAATCGAATTTACAGAAATTTAATACAAAATTAACATTAAAGTAACATCGTAAATATTTTAAATGGTTATTAACAGAGGGATTTTGTGTTATTGCACTGTTATCATAATTTAATTTCATAGTATTATGTATATATTTATATATATTGTATTAACTAAAAATATAAAATCAAGTAAAGTATAAGATATTTATAATGTTGCCATGAGAGTATTACAATATGTTTCTTCCAGAAACTCTTGTCAATATATCAATTCATCCATCGTCAGGGATGAAGTAAGATGACAAAATTAGATATACCTACAAAGAAACGACAGATTACCGTCCCACCAATCAACGAAGCATTAGGAAAGTTAGAGGGCAACAGCTGAAGTAGGAAAAGTAAAACAATAAAGAATAGTTATAAAAAATAACAATAAAATAGAAATCAAATATTATAAACATCTATTAAATTACAAACGGAGCACTCCGCTGGTAGAGCACTGAGTGCTGGTTCAAATCCCGCTGCGGGCAAGACTTTTATTTAGTCTCCTTGCAGCCGGAGATGGGTCATATAGAATCTAGGACCCTCTTGGGGCTCACCCAGGCTCTATAAAATATTATAAAAATAGGGTACCCAAAATAAGGGGTAAATGAAAAAACTTGCATTTGAGCGTGACCTAGGACAAGTCACCTCCTTGTAGAACCGTTGTCCATATTTGAAACAGTGCAGTTGAATTTTAAACAGTACAGTCTCTAACATGTACTGAACCCCAGACCCGTTCACAAGTTGTAGTGGTACAGGTTTTTGTTTTGTTTTTTATTAAATTACAAAGCATAACACTTTTTTTAAATATTAAAAAGTAATTTGAATCATAAGAAAAGTAAAAGTGCAGAAGAGAAAAGTCATTGTCAAGATTGCAGCGGATATAAACTATAAAGCTTGGCTTCGTGAAAATAATAAAGGCTGGTTCATAATACAAAAAACTGTTACAACAAAGAAAGTCTGACCTTAATTTTAATACCGTGCCCTGGGAACAAAATACAAAAAATAACCTACAAAGATTTTTTCAAACATCTTTCTCTCCACATCTTTGCATAATATACCTTTCCACAATATTTCATTTTTTTTTTTCCAAAATATACAAACGTTCAATTGTATTTACCCGTGAAGCGGGAGTGAAATGATTGTCACTAAGTTGTCATACGGAACTGTTATTTTAGTGTAACGGGTCGAATTAGTCCTGGTTTGAAATTAACTATCATGCACAACTGACCCCTTTAATTTAATAGATGAATTTCTCCTAATATGCGGTATGCCACTGCGCCGTTAAGTCTTCTTCAAACAAAAAAAACATCAGAAGAAGCAAGAAGTGAGATGCGACGATTAGCTTTTATGCTTTACTTTCTCTATATTCCTTTGGATAACACATATTATGAGGATTTCGTATCTAGCAAGGTTTTGGAATAACAGTTCTATTGCCGTAAAATAAATAACTGTGTGTGCTAATAAAATTTTAACATGCATTTAATTGCTTCCCCAGTATGTATGAAGCGGAATCTTTGAACTCGATTTTCGACCACTTCAAAATATCTTATTAAATTGAACCTATATTACACACTTCTCAAGGACCGATGGCAATACAATAATATACTAATTTAATATCATTATCCTGAACAGTATCTTCAAGATTAGCGATTTTTCATTTCGGAAGACACGGTAGTTTCTAGTGCCAAGTACTGAGGCCTGTATTAAGATATACAAATCTTAATTTTTGAGACAAGCATATGACTGCCGTTAGGATCTGGAGTTACGAATATTTCACAACAACAAAAAATTAATGAACTAAGAAACATATTTTTTAAAATTAAATTGAAATGAGTTATTTTACATAATTCATTTAAAAAGCCGAACTATAACGTATAAAATGAATGTTAGTTTTAAAGACTAAAGAACCCACGTTTATAGAAAGCTGAACTAAAATGTAGAAAATAAAAGATATGTAGGATGGAAATAGTTGGGGGGGGGTGCAGTCAAAATAAAAACACTAAATAAGTGAGGACTTATTTATTGGTTGTGGCGACGTTTCGACCTATTTTGTAGCTCATCTTCAGGGCTATGAGAGAAAAAACAGACAAAACAAAATAAACTATAAGAAAACATTACAGTACCAAGAATATAATTAATTATTATATAATATATAATATAATTGGTACTGTAATGTTTTTTATAGTTTATTTTGCTTTGTCTGTTTTTTTCTCCCATAGCCCTGAAGATGAGCTACAATGTAGGTCGAAACGTCGGCACAATCAATAAATAAGTCCTCACTTATTTAGTGTTTTTATTTTGACTGCACTCCCCAACTATTTCCATCCTACATTAGATCTTCCAGTTAATTATTTTCCTCTCTAACAAAAATAAAAGATAGTTAAAAAACTAAATAAACCACTTTTATAGAAATACAACTTAAAAAAACAGTAACTAATTTTCAATTAGTTTAAAATAAGAATAGAGTTATAAACAAAAAAATTCAATTTAAGGTAAAAAAACGTGGGGTACTTTTTGACAACTAACAATAAATATCTAATGCTTATATAGGAAAGGGAGCGGAGTGGTTCAGTGGTAGAGTACTGAGCAGCCATGCCGGAAATCCTGGTTCAAATCCAGCTGCAGGCAGTTACTTTTATTTAGTCTGTTTGCGGCGGGAGATGGATCATATGGGATCTAGGGCCCTCCTGGGGCTCACTCAGCCTCTATAAAATATTATAAAAATAGGGTACCCAAAATAAGGGGGAAAACCTGGCATTTGAGCTTACCTAGGACAAGTCACCTCCTTTCAGAACCGTTGTTCATGAAACAGTACCATGTATTGAACCCCAGACTCGTTCACGGTTCGTAGCTGTTACAGGTTTCAGGCTTTTTTAGGATGAAATGATTTTTTTTACATCATTCAAGTCTTCTTTTAAACTTATTGAAAACTATTTTATACTTTTGAGTTTTGTTTCCTATAAAAGCATGTTTTTAGTTTTTTAAATCGTCAGGCCTAATCTTATCTATCACGAGCTGCTTTAATGCTTTTTAACGTTTTAACGCTAAGGGTTTCCTCAGATTGAGGTTTCCTTCAACCAAAGATTTCCTTTAATTCCTTTTTTTTTCTATCTTGTATGTCTTCCTCGCTCAGACCATGTCCTCGCATACATTCCTCAATTCCTTCTATCCATATTTTCGTGGTATTTCTCGCCGTTTCCTCTCTTCAGCGCTCCAATTGAAAATTAAATTGGGCGATCTGTCTTCCTTCATACTTCTGAGATCAAACTATTGCAATCTTTTTCCCTATATTTCGGAGGACGTTTTGTTGAATTTGCATCCGCTTAAAAATTAATTTATTCCTGTTTATTATTTTGTTTAAAGATATTGGGAAGGAGAGAGAAAGAGAGGTATGATTCAAACTATTACCCTCGATAAATTAATAGCAGGTTGGTTTCTGCCTTCTTGTATGTTATTACATGTCAGGGACGAATTCCAGAAAAGGCAATAAGAATATAATTACCTAATACACCGGTCCAACATCTGTGCTAGATTAAGGGACACAATATAAATGCTAAACGAAATATTTAGCACAACGCAAACAAGTGTGTGGGTGTAAGGCCAACAGAATATTAATGCTTTTTAAGATAGACAACATATATCACGTCGCCACTTTACCAGGTCTTTTAATTTAGTTGTACGTATGAAACAACAGTATCTGGGTAACATTTAAGAGAGGTTTTTTAATTAAAGATTAATCGGAAAGCATTAATTTGAGAGCATGATAAATTACTATTCCATTCCGAAAGTACGTACTTATAAATTAAGTAAATGATATACAAACAGGAAAACCGTAAACCTTTAATTAAAAAGAGAGTTATCCCAGAAATTAGAATAACTGGAGCGCGCTGAATTGGTAATGGGAAAATCAATAGCCTCCTGGAAAATTAAAAACCTGTACCACGCAGGTTTTTGCCTCGATTAAGGGTTTTTAGAGGCTGGATGAGCTAAAATAAGGCCGCCAGAACCCATAGGGTCCATCCGTGGCTGTTTATAGATTAAATAATTTATTTCCTATATCGGGTCTGAACCTAGAACATTCTCGAAAATGAAATACACAAATTTCATTAATACTCCATCAATCATCCATGTCTTATAGAATGCTTCTCAATTTTCCTCCAATAGTACTATACCATAGCGTCGCACTAAAATTACTCCCACTCCAAAACTATCCAATTTTTTAAACATCAATTTGCTACAGTTAATACCAATAATATTTTTATAAATTATGGGATAAAATAATGGAAATTGTGTTTTATACCTCTCACCCCGCACAATTTCTGGCCTTAAACACCGCTACTTATACGGCTACAAGGTTTTATAAGCATTCACTATTAATAGAGGTCGAGAAATGACTAAAAAAAACTACAAAAAAAGCACGAATGACTGAATCTTTCATTTATAACTTTTTCATATTTAAGAAATCTTCTAGTACTTCTTTCTAATCTTTCTAAATCTTTGACATTTCCTTCCATTATATATTCTTGGCTCGTCCTGAATAGTTTCTCTAATTCGTCTCTTATGTATTTTCTTCTGATTTTTCACATAACCTTCGCTTTATTGTTACTATTTAAATTGTAGGTGAATGTTGTAGACAAGTTTTGTTTTTACGTTTTAATTTTTCTTTTGGGGGTTACGTTGTAAGTTTTAATAAAACTATTTTTAAAGTTTAAATAAAATCTCGGAATATTTAAAGAGGCTAACAACACCCACTAGGAGCCAGGTTACGAGCAAATAGGTTATCGGTGACAAATGAGTCACAGACTCCGTCCACCTTCGATTGCTAAGAACCTATGACTCAGCGCTGGCCTCACTTGCCTGGAAAATTCTCTACTCCAGCTGGTTCCAAAAAGCTGAAGAGGTTCTTATGATTGTCGTGTACTTGCTACAACTGATTGGTTTGGGTGCTCAACTGAGGCAAGGGTAGTAACGGTGCTATTGAGGATCGTACACTATGGCTTCAGGAATGTTAACCTTTTGGCTCGTTCGTCTTCGGTGGTAACTGTCAGCAGTCTGGAAGATCGTAAAAGACAATGTCCTGTCATTAAATATCATTATAAAATGCCATAACTAACAGTTAATCAGCATTATAAAATATTGAAATTAAATATGGACTAGATATCTCTTCTTTGTTTTAAATTTATTTACTGAAATTGACAACTATATTACATAATGGTATGATTAAAGGCTAGTAGAGAAACAGCCCAGTGGTAGTACTCACATAGCCAACTCAGAAGGCCACTATCATATTCTTTAGGATTATCAGGAATTGAAGAGGTTGTTAAATTTGAACCTGTTGGGTTTGAATAGGAATATAGTTTGTCATTAAGGACTGTTTTCCGGTTCGCACCAATCCATTGATGTCATCATGAATGACTTTATTCGTAAAAAAATAAGGAGTATTAAGAATTTTACGAAGGATTTGGATTGTAAGGATTGGATACAAGAGGAATTCGATGGCTCAGTGGAACCCCAAAGCTATACTCCATAAGTCTAAATAGATCTTATAATAGTCATTTATATGAGTATTTTGTAAGCAATTGGGAGCTTAGAGCTTTTGTCTATTAAGCGTTGAAGTTACCTGAAACGGCAAAGATATCTCTTAAATCAGAAAGTAAGGAAACTAAATAATGATGATGGTGATGAAATTTTATGAATATTATTTTTAGATCAGAAGACTAACCTTTACATTGACATAAAATAAACAGATTTGAAAATTATATACCAAGTATAACAATATTGAGGCTTAACCAGCCCAAAGGCACGAAGACGATACCACTAATCTCTGTTCACAAACTTTTTCTTTTTTTTTCTTACCTCCTTTGATTTAATAACTACAATACGTATATATATATATATATATATATATATATATATATATATATATATATATATATATATACGTAAATAAACTTTAAATACATACAGTTTTTATTTCATAAGCCTTTTATTACCCGAAGGTATTTTAAGGCTTACTTTGCTCTTAACACTTTAAGCGGGAGCTTATTTCTATGACTTTTTCTTTTTCTTTTCAAGTCTGGAAGGACCACTCAGCCGGTCACTAAACTTCAGTCAACAACTACTTCCTCCTACGCATCGTTCTACCCCTCGGACGTTTACCCTTCGGATCAGATCTTATTAACTGTTTAGGAATTCATTTCTTAATAAGCCAAACTACATTATGAGCCCATGTCAATGTTAGTGACCCTATCATTTCAATTATAGGGACCCGGTGCACGATTTTCCCATGCGAGGCATATTATTATTATTATTAATTAAGTATTAGTAATATTGAATTGAATGAAAAAAACAACAATTATTTGAGCATGTCAGACAAGAAAAACTAATCCATTTAAAATCTTTAAAGAAATAATAGCGTTAATAAACATTATAACGTGAGTTTTATAATATAGTTCATTACATCATAAATGCATTTTTTCTACTGGTGGATCAATTAAATTCCCAAGTTAAGATTTTAATGATATTTGAAAAATCATAAACTAGGATATAAGGTATTATTGTTTATAAACTTACATTATTTGGCTTTTGATATCAAACTGTCCAAATCGCTTGGATGAAGATTATTTATAATACGTGAAATATAAATCCGCTAACAGGCGGTAGGGGATTAATTTCTTCAATAAAAAAAAAACTGGAACTGTTTCTAGATAGACAAAGTAAGGGAAACTAGAAAATTGGTTCCATCTTACTTTCTATTTGAGATTAGTAATAGGCAATAATCTTCGTAGACAGTAAGAATTGTTTTTCAAATTTCATTCAAGAGGGATGAAGAGGAAAGGGGAAGGAATAAGATGGCTTAAGTAGCTACATTACTTTTAACTCTACTAACAACTATTGACTCATTGATAGATTTTGTTTATGGAAATGATAGCATCTAAATCTTAAAAGGGCCTGTGTACTCGAAAAACGAATCCTGATTCGATTGGCCAACATCCGATGTGTACGAAACATTTGGGAGGATTGCGTTATATCTGACCTTACGAATCACTAGGTAATAGATAACAGGTGTTGAACCTGCTAAATCTTTTAATTCCACTGTTATTATAGTATTGTTTCTTCTCCAAGCCAGTGCCCTTGATGCTTCCTACTAAGGGAGTTTCGTAAATACCATTATCCGTTAAAGACAAGCTCCTTATACCGGTAGCTATCAGATACCGGAGACGAGACAAGAATTACCAATAAGGAATAGGCTACCATTTCACAATCCTCTACTTTTCCACAATTTCATTAAAACATACATGGTTATATCCGCCGCTTCTTTCGACACATCTTTGCCCATGGCGGACAAGTGTGACGGGAGATTCTTCGGCTTGCACAAGACCTTCCACGGAGTTGCACAACTCCTGAGCCAAGACCATCACGTCTTCATCAAGCATCCCGTTTGGTGGTTAACCTTGTTACACTATTTACTTCTCTATTCGTGTTCTAGTGGTCTGATGGTCTTGAAATCTTCTGCGAGAGTGTGATTACCATTTTTCTCAGATTTGGTTGATCAGTTATTTTAAGCATTTCTAGCAAAGTTGTAAATAACAATATGTATAAACTTTACAATAATTATACCTAAAGTGTCCTCGATAGCAGGTTTTGCGAGAAGCTACAGCTAGCGTTGCAGCTATGTCAATATAGCGCTGCAGCGGTAGGCTAGTTCATTTGCCAAGGCTTTTTGTTTATTGATGCGCACAGTTACTCCACCTATCCTTGAAATAAAGTTTATCAGCATTAAATTAGATTGATAATGCTTTATTTGTAACTTTTCAATCGATTGAAACTGAATAAAATTAAAATTTGTTTTTCTCTTCTTTACAGTAATATAGTTATTTAAGGGGGAACAATTATTAATTTACTAATTATACAACTGCTCCTTACTCTGATAATAAAACTTTAATTTCCATGTATTCTGTAATTCATATTGTATTATTTTTTTCAATACAGGGTCAAACCTAACCTATACCACTACAACCAGTGACCGGGTCTAGGGTTCAGTACATAGTAGAGACTGTACTGTTTCACGAACAACAGTTTTTCAGGGAGGTGATTTGTCCTAGATCACGCTCAACCGCCAGATTTTCCGCCTTATTTCAGGTGCCCACTTTATAGAGGCTGGGTGAACCCAATGAGGGTCCTAGATATCATAGCCATCCGCCATCAGCGGGATTTGAACCAAGATTTGCGGCATGGCAACTCAGAGCTCTACCACTGAGCCATTCCGCTCCCTTTCAATATAGTGTAAGCAAAAAAAAACGTTTGTCCATACCTACATACACCATTTTAATTTTTTTTTTCACGCAAAGGATTCTTCATCAGTCAAACTCAATTTCTTACGATTTATGACACCTTACATGTAAAAGAAAATATTGCACAGTCATCATTAATAACATTTTTTATATAATAGACAGTCTGGCCAGGGACACCAACCAGTGCGCATCATCTTTTTAAATCGTCCATTTAAGTTGTGTAGTGTACTTTGCATAGAATTTATACTAACAGGATAAATATATTATAGACATATTATATATAAGTGAAAATATATACATACTTATTTCTACTGCCGGTAAAGTGTAGTGAAGGGACACTTGAAATTAAAATCAAACAGTACCAGTCCGAGCTACAACAATAGACTATCTCGTAAGCCCTTCAGGATTAACAGCAGCTGCCGTCCATAACAAACTTTCTCTGTAAGTAACATTTATTTATTTACGTTGGCACCATGGCTCTTTGCTCAAAATGCAATAACGTCATCGCTCGCGATGATAAATACAATTTATCTTGCTCAAAATGTCATCTAATTTATCACGGGCGGTGCAGTACTCTTAGTGAAAAGGAGATAGAGGGCCTCAAATTTTCAAAAACGCAATGGCTGTGCACTAAGTGCGAGCAGGCCAAAAAAACAGTGAAGCGGGGGACAGACAAACTTCCGATAAATTTTCGCAACCCTCTCTAATGGAAATTTTAGCGGCTATAAAGCACTCTGATCAACACGTCCAAGAGGAGATAAAAAAGATCAAAGTCGCAATCGATAAATATGGGGATTTCTCATTCGAAATGAATGAGAGGCTAACCTCCATCGAAAAACACTTAGAGGGCCAAACTAAATATATCGAGGAGATAGTTGCAGAAAATAAAGCGCTCAAGGCACGTGTGGTGAATTTGGAGGTACGGGTAAACAAAAGCGAACAGGGCTTATTATCCAAGTCCCTAGAGATACGAGGAATCCCAATACGAGCCGGGGAGACTCCTTCTGGCCTAGTTGTGAGCATTGGGGCAGGCCTGGGACTAAAATTGAACATCGAGGACCTGGACACGGTGCAGCGTCGCAGAGCGAAGAATGACGACCCGCGACCCCCCCCCCCCAATTATTGCACGGTTCACTAGGCAATCAGTGAGGGATGAACTGATTCAAAAGAGAAAAGTCAGGAGAGATTTCTCTACGCGAGATATTGGCTGGCAAGAAAACGACTGCCATCGCATCTATCTTAGCGAGGAGATGACCGCGACCAACAGGCACCTCTACTGGCTCGCACGACAGAAGAGGGCAACAGGAAAAATAAAATATGTTTGGTTTTCGGGAGGTAGAGTTCGATGTAGAAAAGAAGATGGGCACCAAGTGGTCTTCATTGATCAAGCTCAAGACCTGGATGTATTCGGCTGACTACTGAAGACCGGTATGCCTTCTAGTTGCGTTAATAACCTTGGCTCTCACAACGGTGCTCACGCGTTCATCTTCTATTACTCTAATAACCTCAAGTGTTTCTTAAATTTTTTATTTTTTCCTATGAAATATGTCGCGAAATTATTTTTTATTTTTCACATAAAATTAACTGTTATTTTTTGTTCGCACTTTTATCTTCTTCTTTTTGTTTATTGTTTAATCTATTTCATTATTTACGTATCATTCTTCCTTTCGTTATTCGTTAATTTTATTATCTATTCTTTGGGATCAAAATTTATAGCGGATTTTAGTAATAGCAATAGCTCGCCACTGATTATCTGTGCTCGGCAAACTTTTCAATTAGCTCTGCCAATAAGATTTACTCCTCCTAGCTCCTCTCCTCGGATACTGAGAGCTTCTCTTCTGCTCCCCCATTATGTCTAGTGTTCTAACCTCCTGTCACATCAACTCTCAATCCTTGCCCGCTCACTTTGATGAATTTCATCAATATTTTACCCAGAATTTTTTCCACACTATTGGAATCTCAGAAACATGGCTAAAACCCCATATCCCGTCCTCCTCTGTTTCCTTACCTGACTATACCTTCCTCCGCCACGACCGAGTTGACCGGACTGGTGGAGGGGTAGGTCTTTATGTCCACAACTCCCTAAAACCACGCATTCTGTATTCTTCACCAGCGTCCAATTTCCCTCACATAGAATTCCTTTTCGTCGAAATTTCTTGCAAATCAAATCCTCTCCTATACGTCGTAGTGTATCGCCCTCCATTGGTCCCTTTTGATCCTATCTTTGAATCGGTCCTTTACAACCATGTTCCTCTCTACAACCACATCATAATCTCCGGCGACTTTAATACCAACCTCCTAGTCCAATCCAATGATAAACTGTACCTTGAAAATCTTTTTTACTCTCTACACCTCTCCATTGTTCCATTCTCTCCCACCCATCACACTCTTCTATCTGACACCTGGTTAGATTTGTTCATCATTGACTCATCGCAGAGACTTCTTTCTTCCACACAATTACCCGCTCCATTCTTGTCCTCTCATGATTTAATCCAAATTTCATACAATATCCAAACTCCAGTAATCCTATCGAAAACATTAACGTTCCGCAACCTAGATGGACTCACCACTGAATCTATATCTCCTTCCCTCGAAATCCTGAATTGGAACCAAATCTATTCCTGTACCACCGTCGATTCAATGGTCGACATACTCACGGGCAATCTCAAAAGCATCCTGGATACCCATGCCCCAGTCAAAACTTTAACCTTCCATCACCATCCTGCTCCTTGGATGTGTCAAAAAATTAAAGACCTGCAAAGGAAACGTGATGCTGCCCGTAGACGCTTTAGACGCACTAGGCTTACTGATGACTACCAAGCGTTCAGGGCTCTTCGCAATTTGACACAGTCTACAATCAGACAAGCAAAATCCAAATATTTCCACGAAGCCCTTTCCTCGGCTCCCGATCCTAAATCTAAATGGCAACTCCTCCGAAAACTCTCCCTCTGCAATTCAACATATTCCAGAGCCTTTCCTGCTTCGCCAGATGAAATGAATTCGTATTTTTTGTCTACCTCAACTAACACATCAATATCATCACCCTCCGTCTTCTCACTAACTCCATCTTTCAACCCCGACAATTTTTTTTTCTCTGACATTTCACCTACCGACATTATTTCCTCCGTTCTTAAATCCCGCTCCAGTTCTACTGGCTTTGGCGAGATACCCGTAAAACTACTCTAACTATGCCTCATCGATATCCTACCTGTCCTACTATTCATATATAATTTTTCACTACAAAACGCAGTATTCTCGACTTCTTGGAAAAAAGCCCTAGTCCATCCTATAAATAAAACCTCTACCCCTTTTTCTCCCAAAGACTACCGGCCAATCTCCATACTTTCCAACCTTTCCAAACCTTTCGAAAGAATAGTCCAGTCGCAAATATCAAATTTTCTCAAACAGTCCAAACTCCTGGATCCGCTGCAATCTGGTTTTCGTCCTGGTTTTTCCACTCAATCTGCCCTTACCAAAATCACTACGGACATACATAAAGCCATGGACAACAAACAACTAACCGTGCTAATCTTATTAGATTTTTCCAAAGCTTTTGATTCCTTGGACCATTCTATCCTTTTTTCCAAACTAAAGTCATTGTCCTTTTCCAACAGCTCTATACTATGGTTCCAGTCCTTCCTCTCTGGCAGGTCCCAAGCGGTTTCTATGCCCAACCAACCCCTTTCCTCTTTCCTAGCCCTATCCTCAGGCGTGGCACAGGGCTCAAGCATCTCTCCTATCCTTTTTAACTGTTGCATCAACGATCTTCCTAAATCCGTTCACCACTGTTCCTACCATCTATATGCTGACGACTTCCAAATCTATTTATCCTTTCCTCCTTCTGAGCTATCATTCGCGTTCGCCAGTATTCAGCAAGACCTCGATAGGATCAGTGCCTGGGCAAAGCTGAACAAATTGGAATTGAACGCAATGAAAACCCAGGCCATTGTTCTAGGTTCCAATTCCCTTCTTGCAACTATCCCCACCCTCCCAACATTGATCCTAAACGACAACCCTATCAGTTTCAACTCCTCCGTTAAAAACCTAGGCATTACCATGGACAAAAACCTCTCTTGGAAACCACATGTCGCCCAAATATCCCGACGATCAATTAGTTCCCTGAAATTATTCCATCGATCCCGGCATCTCCTTACACAATCTACCCGGAAGCTTCTTGTATCTTCCCTTATCTTCCCCCACTTTGACTACTGTTGTGTGGTATACGGGGGCCTCTCGAAATTGCTAGAGGATCGCTTAAAAAGAATTATGAACTGCACTTTAAGATTTGTCCTTGGTACTCCGAGGCGTTCCCGAGTGTCACATCATTATGATGAGTTAAAGTGGCTCTTCCCACCCATTCGTAGACATTATTTCCTTAGTGTTTTTCTATACCAATCCATTAACTCGCAACACCCTTCATACATCTATAGTCTCCTTCAATTTAAATCCACTGTCCAACACAATCAAACAAGATCCCGCCTCTCCGATCTCTACATTCCATCCCATAGAACTAAGGCATTCGACCGTTCCTTCCTCGCCCGTTCCACCACTGTGTGGAACTCAATCCCTCCTTTCATCCGCCATTCATCTTCACTGGCCTCATTTAAATCCCTGCTTTTCCATCATCTCTTGGCATCACAAAAAAATGCTCTCCAGGCAGACCAATCTTCCGCTTGAATTAATGTGTGTCGAATACTCGATCTCGTTACCTACGTGTTTGTCTATTTTTCCAACAACAAAGAAGATACAAACTTTGTAAATACTTTATTGCATGCTATGCAATTTATTTGCTTTATTTAGCAATTCCGTTATTAACTATTATGTTAATGTTATTTATTATTATTTTGTTAATATCAAACCTTTATATATATATGTTTTATTTTTATTTTTATTTTTCTAGAAAATTGGTTAAATTCCTGTAAAGTCTATTACTTTTTAATCAGTTATTTATTTTATTTTTTTCTTTCTCTATTTCTATTATGTTTTGTCACTCATGATTACTTCTTGATTTGTATCATTATGTGCCTCCTGGCCAGATGAATATTATGTTTATTTTACTTGTTCTTTATTGTTATTCTAAAGGGACTTGGTCCCAGAATAAAGTTTGTTTTCTATTCTATTCTATTCTATTCTATACAAATATATTAAATTGGTATACAAATAATATGTAACATAACATATTGCAAGGTGATCACTAAAAACTTGTTTACATAATGCAGGGACATACTGTTTTTTTTTTCAATAATTTCAATACTTTATTGAATTACAAATAGAATATTGTTTTTTTTTAAGTTGATTGATTCAAAATGTGACGATAAATAATCCAGAGATATAGTCCTTCCATCCATCATCTATAAAATATGTATGGTCTCAAGGCTTGTTTTTTTTTACTTTTACATGTTAAGTCAAGTCGAACATTTTTATTTGACCTTTTAAGATAAATATATATACTTAAATATACTTATCCCTTTAATATATTTAGAGGAGAACCCAAACCAACTTGTCTGAACCCAACGAGGAACGCAGTGACAAGAGCTAGGTAGTGTAGTCGGCCATCGTCCTTGCCAAATTTGGTGACGCGCCTGCGCAATGACATCGACAGCTGTCCAATCCTACGCAGGATTTGCACTTGAGATTCCTGCCCACACTGCCCCTTCAGTATGGCTGATTATATCAGACACATATACACATCCCACCTGGCTATTATGAATAGGACGCCATTATAAAACATATCTTTGTCTTCTCGGGAGGGTCCACGCCTTCCTTCATCGCTCAAGATGCTTTCACCCCTAACCAGAATTATGCCAGTTAATTTATATACAATACGGCACATAAATTAACAGTTTACATAAATCAATGACATACCAATTTTTAAAACGGAATACACGTATGTATTTTAATTTAATATGTTTCTTTGTAGAATTCTTCTTCTGCCTCTGGTTGTTAGTTTACTGTGGTAGTTTGCTAGATCCTGTTCTATTCTACTTCCGTTTATGAGATGTTGACAGTTATAATTAAGTTCTCTCCAGCGTTTTAATCAATACTGTATTGCTTATGAGATACATTTTTCACATTTATTTTACTTTTCCTGAATTTAGAACTATTAGAGTATCAGTTCCCCAGGTTGTCACTTCGAGTTGACTACGTGTTTAACTTTTCATCCGTTTCCATTTTAATATTCTCGAAGACTATAAAAATAATATTATTACTGAATGTATATAGTAACTATTACTGGACTGTTTATTGTGTAATGAACCGACTTACACACACTGTTTAGGTTATATCATCATCTGTACTTCGAAATGTCTGTTAAAACGTTTATTTCTTGATGAAACGATTACCGAAATATACCTATTACCCCGAATTACACTCTTATTCTCATATTAAAACACGATTAATTTTATTTTCGAAAATATTAAAAAGGAAACGGATGAAAAGTTAATACTTGCTGTGGCTTAACCCGAAGTGACAATCTGCGGAACTAATACCACAATATTTGCTTAATTTAGCAAAAAGTAAAATCAGTGTGTAATAGTAAAACTCTTAAGTAATACAAATTAATAATATCGGTCGAAGTATTACAGAAATCTTAATAAGTACTATATACAACATTGTCTCTTAATCGTACGTAGAATAGGACAGTACCTGGAAAATCTATAGTATAGTGAGTGCCAGAAGGATGAATGTCCCGGAGAAATAAATTAATTTATAATATAACTTTATGAAAAATTATAAATTTATGAAGAAATACACTTTTAAAAAAAAAATTTATTTACCGATGTTAACCAAGGAAAATGGTAGATACTCATCATAATCCTTCCCTCTCTACGGCTGCGCAGTGTGGGGATGCCCTCTATAGAGCTTGACCCAGGTGTCCCTTTCTTGGACCAATTCTCTCCTCCTCTTCCAGTCCAGCGGTCGCTTCTTGGACGCCTCCCGCACGCCTTCTTCTCAGGTGATCCGTGGTCTTCCTCTTGGTCTTCTTCCGTCTACTCTCGTCTCATATGTTATCCTGGTCGCTCTCTCCGTGCTTATCCTCAGGAGGTCCCCAAACCATCTTAGTTTATTTTCTTCAAGAGTGGTTGTACCTCGAGGTTATTTCTTATTGTAATGTTGCTGATCCTATCTCTCCTGTTCCTTCCTTCAACCTTTCTTAGGTATCTCATTTCCATTGTCTGTATCTGCCCTTTGTGTTTTGAGGTAAGGGTCCATGATTCGGAGGAGTAAGATAGGATGGGCAGGAACGTAGATTTGTAGACTCATATCTACGTCACCTCTCTTTTGTTGAGGAAACCCATCCGGACTGGGTTGAACGATCTACAAGCTGCTCCCAGCCTTTGCGTTACCTCTTCATCGATATAACCGCTTTCCTTGATCCAGGCACCTAGATATTTGAAATCCTGCACCTGTTCTAGGACAGATCCCTTCAGTCTCAATATTCTCATAACACGGTGAGGACGTCCTCCTATTCTGATGCATTTGGTCTTATCTGGATTAATATCCATGTTAATGCTCAACAACATTTCTTGCATGCTATTTACGTTGTATTGGTGGCCCCGGTCATCCGCAGCGAACACGACGAGGTCATCAGCAAAAGTGAGAACTGTATACAAAGTAGGCTGTAGGTTCCTATGCCCTCGTTGAAAACGCCGCAGCCTGGGTTTGGCTCTCTTCAGCACCCCTCCAGCACCAATATAAACACATGGTTGATACTATTATTGAATTTTGCCGGACTTGACGTGATTAGAATGCAATAAGAAAAGTCCCAAAAATCAAAATCTTTAATTTTAAGTCTCTAAAATACTAGAAAAAACTAGCCAGTCTTTGTTTTCCCAATCCAGGCATCATCAAGGCACACACTAAACAACTAAAGTTTGGTTCTTTGTGACACATCTCGTAATAAAAACAATAAAGATAGAAGCTATTTTGATTTTTTTTTTTAATCATTTCAATTTAAATCTATTGTTTATTACAGGTGTTAATAACCAAACTTTTCTATTAAAAAATTTCTTTTTTCCATGAAAAACACCCTTATATTTTTTAAAAATGATTATCTACAAAATAATATATTATAATTAAGCTGTAATGCTCCTCAAATATATGTTTGATGGTTAAATACGCTTTTATTAATAGTTTTTAATTTCTTGAAGCTGTACAAAATGTGATATGCCGAATTTAATGTCTCTGGTTCGTGGGTCTATCATCTCTGCAAGATTTACGAACACTTCAAGTATTCAAATAATTCTTCAATTAAACTACCATTACTTTAAAAAATATTTAAACAGTGATTTTTACGTGTAAGGAGAACAGTTTTTTTGCTTGAATATTTTCCACGCATGAGTACTTCTGCGTACAAATGGGTTGATTTACAATTGGTTATTCCTCCGTTTGTTGATAATAACCATTGTACTGCCAATCCATGTTTAATAACCATTACTACCCAGTCCTTGAATACATCTGCGGATGTGGTCCATCGACCCTGTAACGTCCCACAGGTCTCCTTGCGAGGAACATAACGTTACCCACGTTCCTCAACTGTCCAGGTTCGATTATCGTTGCAGTTCCGCAAGTCAGCTGCGACGTCACCTTATGCCAATGCTAACGATATTTCAGTTCTGCGCCAAATAACAACTAAACTATTTTCACAATTTATTATTTCAGGGGAGTGGAGCACCTCATAGGTAGAGGTGCTGTCCCGACGGTCCTGCATTGGGCTGTATCCAGCCATGGCAGATCAATTATTTAATCTAACAATGAGACAGACTCCTACATATCCTCCCAGCCTACTATGTACCAGAATTTGAGGAAAAAAACGTTGTCCCAGAAACAGTGTAGACTCTACCATGATTTCAATTTTTAATATTTTAGAAGGTTAAAAATATTGAAATCTAAAACCTGATATTTTCGAATTCGAATTCGAAAACATCAGGTTTTGATCTTCAACATAGCAAGAAAGAAAGAAAATTGTGAATTCCAATTTTCCTATTTTATGAAACATAAAATATTTTAAATACATTATATATAATATTTTAGGACAGGTTTTTTTGTTTCTAATCTCCGTTTATTCAAATAAAAATATTTACAAAACAATATATATAGTCCATGATCCATGGTCCATTTTTGCACCTGATTACTATCAAGCTGAATCTTCGTGAATAGCTTCGTTTCGATAAGATGCCCAACAATTTCCTGTGCGAAAATTCTCGATTGTGGTAGCTAACAGAGGTAGGAAGGATAAAATATCTCGATTTGATGATTCTCAAAAATTATCTAAATTATTTGAAAAAATATTTTTCCTACAAAATGTATGGTTTGATCAAAGAGTCCCCTCCTTCCAGTATAAATGAAAAACAAAAAATCAGCTGGTTAGTAATCATTTTTGATGACCTCGTTATCAATACCTGGTGTTAGAACTTACCCGCTCACTGTTAACATGGCTTCCCTACAAGCAGCCCATCTCTGGTCAATTTCGCCAGTCTGGTCCATTCCCCTTATTTTTGCATCCATTCGAGCCTCGTATTGTGCTCTTGCATCAGTATCCTTGAGCTTTTGGATATTGAACTTGTCTCTACCTCTCCTCGATGGCTTCTTCCTACAGAGATTCTTGCTCTTATGCGGGCTAAAGTGAGGTAATGGTCGGAATCCATGTTTGCTCCTCTGTACACTCTAACATCCATTAAACTCGACATATGTCTGGCGCCCATTAAAACTTGATCAATCTGATTTGTGGTAAAACCATCGTTACAAGGCCATGTTGCCTGGTGAATTCTTCAGTGAGGGACTTTTTCTACCCGAAGGTGTAAATTTAGTTTAGGAATAGTACTTGTATCTATTAAAAGTTTTTTGAGTGGAGTCAATCGCTGAGAATAGATTTGAGATATTTCAGGAAGAGTAAAAGCCTAGACCTTTTTTTTTTATTCCGGCAAATCGATAATCTCTTTAAAAATAATAATAAGGCTTAGCGTACCCGAATGGTCGATACCAATACCAGATACCACCTATTCCTGTTTAAAAACTCCCGCACAAGGCCTACTACAGAAACCAAAATATGCACATCGATGCATTCACCGTCACCTCAATTAATAACAAATACCGTCATATTGGCTCACTGAAATCTTGTTTCTCATGACTCAGTACTAAGACCTAGTTAAACTTATGCCCCATAAGTATATATTCAAATCCAAAATTAAAAGAAATCTAGGTACGCCATTTTAACCAAGGTCGACTAAGTGAAAAGATGGTTGTGTAATGCGGGTACTGTAATCACTCAGCGCCGTAATTCCTTCATTTTTTTTTTTTGTCGGACGTGCTTGAGTCTGAACTCTACGCTCAGGAGAATTATGGATACACAATGTAGGCGTATCTTAAGATCTGTCGTGGTTTTCTTCATAAACCGGGAGCCACATAATTAATCTTGACCTTCCCGGTCTTAAAAAATTCGAATAATTTAGTAATCTGCAACATCATAAATTGGACTACAAATTAAAAAAATATCTGATCGGGGAAAAAAAACGGATTCATTGTAGATGTAGCATAAAACAGGGAAAGTTAAGGTCCTTTCTGAAATATTTTAGAAGAATGTTTTTATATTCATTATTGGGCGCATTTAAGGGAATTCATTTATGGGAAGTTACTTTCAGTAATAATTGTTGCTTAAAGTTAATATAGTTTAGGGTAGATTGGTATTTCTCCGTTTTGTAAACTAGAAGAATCCAAGATGAAGAAAATGGTGGAGGTCAGGAAAAAATTCTCTTTAATAACAAGCACTTTTTATTTTTAAATCCAACGTTTCGACCCACATTATTTTTTTCAGGGGTAAAAATACAAGATACCTATACATTAAAGTAATATATAGTTAAGAATAACAATATATATAGACATCTATGGGATATGGGAGATAAAAAAATATAACAAAAAAAAGGGAACTCTTTAGAAAGATGGGAAAAAACGGAGGGAATAATTATGGAGAATTATCGAATAAATAATAAGCAATTACATGAAGTAATAAAATCATGTCATAAAGGCATTATTTAAGATAAATTATAGAGAACTAATACCCAATAAAGTAAGCAAAGTCCATAAAATCCATTTTTTTTATCACCAGATGACTGACTATATATATTGTTATTCTTTTACATAATGGTTATCTTCACAGCTGTTAAGTTTGGCGTGAATGTTCAAACTTACATATATATTCTTCTTCGGAAATTCTCTTTAATAACAAGCACTTTTTATTTTTAAATCCAACGTTTCGACCCACATTATTTTTTCATGTCATAATTATTTTTTGTGTCAAAAAATAGACACTTGCAGGGCCCTGGCCTCCGCAACAACGCCTCTCCAGTCCTTCCTGTCAGCAGCTCGACCTCTCCACTGTCCGATCCCCATCCTCTGCAGATCGTTCTCTACATCATCCTGCCATCGCAGCCTGGGCCTTCCTCTTCTTCTTTTGCCTCCTGCTTTGCCATATAATAGCTTCTTTGGGTACCTATCTTCTCCGATTCTTTCGACGTGCCCAAGCTATCTTATACGTGTTGATTTAATAAAGGTGACTAGGTCTGGTGCATTGTATAGGTCCTGAAGCTCTATTATTTCTTGACCTCCATTGGCCTTCATTACTTACTGGCCCAAATATTTCCCGAAGCACCTTCCTCTCCCAGATCTGCAGCATCTTTTCGAATTCCTGGGTCAGGACCCACGTTTCACTAGCGTACGTAACAATCGGTCTTAGGATTGTTTTATAAATCAATAATTTTGCCTTCCGTGACTGGCTTTTCGCAATGCAAAGAGACATCTGTTCCCTGCTGAAATTCTTGCTTTAATTTCTGCAGTGATGTCATTCTTTCGTGTCACTAAAGCCCCCAGATATTTGAAGCTGTCCACTTTCTTAAGTGTGTGGTGGAGCAGATGCACATGACTCAGCTCTTCCTGCCCATCATTTTTTGTGGAAATCATATATTGGGTTTTTTCCTTATTTATCACCAGACCCAATTTTTTCCCAGCTTCTTCAAATTCCTGCAAAGGTCCTGAAAGCGCCGCTTTTGACCTTGCTGATATCACTACGTCATCAGCATACGCTAGGTGTTGGGTCATCCTATTACATGGTTGGGTCATCCTCCTGGGAAGCTTGTTCGAGTGCTATGTTAAATAATATTACTATATATTATTTTAGCGTATATGTATCTTGTATATTTATCTCAGAAGAGCGCACTATGGATCGAAGCATTGGCTTAAAAATAGAAAGTTCTTCTTACTAAACGGAATTATTTTCAGACATCCAACCGGACAATTTTCTTCCTGATATACGTTGTATAAGATCAACTAATATTATTCAAGATATAGAAATCTAAGCTATTTTTTTTCAGGACGCTTCAAATTCGGAATGTATTCTATAATATTCTATAATAATATAGAATAATTCTATTCTATAATAATAACAATAACAAAATGTATATTAGAATTTTTTTATTCCACAAAATGTATTACAAAATTGAATACCAAGTACGAAATTACGAGTATTACGGCAACGCACAGTTAATACCCATATTCAATGATTGGCTCGATAAAAGTAGTTGAACAATAAATTTTTGAGGTTGAAATGATGCTTCGAATTCCACTGATTTATTCTATTGCTATGAATACTTTGGGCCCTAACCCTCAAGCTGTGAAGTGTGTCAGACTTAAACAAATATTATATTTCTAGGTTTTAAAGTATTGTTTACAATATTCCAATAAAAAAAATTAGAATTTTAAACATGAATTTTGTCCAGCTAGCTCATATTAATCGAAACACTGTGCGGCGGCCTTGCATAATTTTTACCGTCAAACCAGTTTTCCCGCCCCCGCCAAGGACCATGTGCCCACATAAGCCCGCCTACTACTTTCCAGAAGTTGGAATACTTTTAAACTGAAATAACCTGGAAATTTTATAAGGTTTTTAACTACACTTTAAAAACTAAAAAATAAGTTTAATTAGAAACATAACTAAAAAGTAGAAAATAATTTTCAATACCAATAGAGTTATGAACAAAAAAATTAAATCTATCGTAAAAAATCGTGAGGTTAATGTTAATGTTACAAAACTACCCAGTTGATCCTGCCAGAAATCAATATGATTGTCTCAAAGATTAAACTATGTATATGCCTTAGTACTTAGCACAAGAAGCTACCTTCTTCGGATATGGAAAATCGCTAATCCTTAAGATCCTGTTCAGAATAATGAGACAAACTGAGACAACAAAAACAAAATGAGACAAACAAAAAAATTTGCTGTATTGTCACCGGTCTTTGAGAATTGTGCAAATTTTCAATTAAAATGTTTTAAAGTGGCCGAAAATCGACTTAAAAGACTGCAGTACATATGAATGAACAAAATGGCGAAGCTAGTAAAAGGGGGTTATAAATGTATTCACAAAAGTATGATTTATCTTTTATAGATTTTTCTCTCAGAAGCCAAAGGATCTAAAATAATATAACAGTAAAAATTGAGTATTTTATTAAAAGTATTTCATAAATATTCAAGATTATTAAATTTATGAAGTACCTTTAATTTTTAAAAACTTTAAGAAAATAAATAAGTATTGATATTTTATTATAACCCTCTATTAATGTATTTGCATCGATGTGTATAAAAAGTTAATTGCAATTAAAACCCACAAAATTGCTTCTATAAATGATAAGATGGGCATGATGAACATTAAAATTGAGTCTTTTACTTAGTAACTGTTTAATAAACGAGTTTATTAAAGTTATGAAGTTTTTTTTTTGTTTTTTTTTTAAATTTATTTATTGATATTTACAACTGTATAAAAAAAAAATACATCTAGTAAATGGGCTAAGCGATACAAAATGACATGTGAAAATGACATGTAGAGAAACTACCCACTGGTAGTACTCAAATCACAAGTTCAACTAAGAAGTCACGGGGCCATCTTCTTTTCAGACGCCTCGGAGGATTATCGGGAATTGAAGTGGAAGCTAGGTTTAAAACCAGAGGGTTTGAGTGGAAATGAAGTTTGTTATGAAAGGATAGATAGCGGTTTCGGGCCAAATCAGCAACAAATGGGACATTAAGGTCGTTATGGATGATTTTCTTCTTAACAAAATAAGGAGCATTAAGGATTTTACGAAGGATTTTGGATTGTAGGGATTGGATACGAGAGGAATTCGATGGCTTAGTGGAGCCCCAAAGCTCTACTCCGTAGGTCCAAATAGGTCGTATGATGGTCATGTAGATGAGTCTTTTGTAATTAATTGGGAGCTTAGAGCGTTTGTCTAGTAAGTGTTGAAGTACCCTGAAACGTCGAGCGGTTTCTTGTCTTTTCAGTCTCGTATGAGGATTCCAGGTTAATCGTTTGTCAAGATGCAACCCTAAGTATCGGATCTGTTCTACAGGCACCAGTGGGATATTATTAAAGGATACTGAAGGGCAGGAAGTCATTGGTTACGACTTAAGGTAAAAGTGATTTGATGCGATTTTTGAGAGTTTATTTTAATTCTCCAGTTTCGACACCATTCTTCAAGATCAGTGATATGGGATTGGAGGCTTTGGGATGCAATAATTGGATTGGTGTTGACAGATAATACACATGTATCATCAGCATACGTGGTAAGGATAGTATTAGGATCAGTTGGGATGTCAGCTGTATAAACTGTATAAAGGATTGGGCCAAGGATGCTACCTTGAGGAACACCAGCAGATTGGGAAAATAGGGATGAATAGACATTATTATGATTTACTTGGAAAGTTCTGTTTGTGAGATAGGATTGAAGGATGAGAAAGTAGGTAGGCGGTAGGAATTGACGGAGTTTGTAGAGTAATCCCGGATGCCAGACACGGTCAAATGCCTGTTCCACATCAAGAAAGACGCCCAAACAATATGATCCACGTTCTAATGCAGAGGAGACTACATCCACCACACGATGACATTGCTGAATAGTGGAGTGGGATGCTCGGAATCCAAACTGGTGATCTGGTATTATGTGATTTGCATCAATGATGGGGTACAATCGTTTTAGGATGAGTTTTTCTAGGATTTTACCCATGCAAGGTAGAAGAGAGATAGGACGGTAAGAGGAAGGGTATTCTGGTTTTTTTTTAGGTTTGGGTATCATTTTTACAATGGATAATTTCCAGAGGTCAGGGAAATATGTGGAGCGGAGTACAGCATTATATATATAGGTAAGGTATAGAATGGCTTTTCTAGGAAGATGTTTTAAGATATGAATTGTAATGAGGTCGTGCCCAGGAGATTTGCGGGAAGGTAATCTGTGAATAATGTTGGATATTTCTGTAGGATGGAATGCTTTGGGTGGAAGGGACATTTGGAGGGGAACATCTATCGCTGATTTTATATATTCAATATGAGTTGGGTTAATGATATCAGGATGTGGATGAAAGATTGTGGAAAGGTATTGACCAAATAACTGTGATTTTTCTCCGTCAGATCTTGTCCAGTTATTTGATTCAGTAAGTAGTGGATGATTAAATTCTTTGAACTTTAGGAGTTTTTTTGTGGTCATCCACAATGTTTTGTCAGTGGTTGTGAGATTTTCAGTCCAGGTAATTAAATTTTGAATTTTGAACTTCTTGATTTCTGCTTTTAATTTGTTAATTTAATTTTGTGTAGGTAGTTTTATCTGCTGGATATCGAGTTCTATGCCACTTCGATCTTGCTCTGCGTTTTTCTCTCAATAAGATACGAATATGCTGTGGCAAATCAGTATGTTGATAGCTATTAATTGTATGATTTGAGATGTTATCATGTAAACTGCTTCTGATTGATGTTGTAAGTTTTTCTATGGCTGTATTAATGTCTTCTTTTGTCTTTAGTGAAATTTTTAAGTCCAGTTTGTCCTCCAAGTCATAACAAAAACCGTCCCAGTTGACACGTCCTGTAATCAATGTGGGGGGGGGAAGGCTTGGGAGCGAAACTAGAGTGCAAGAAAAGGAGGACTGGACTATGATCAGATGAAAGGTCGTCCAAGGATTCAATATTGGCTTGTGCGGGTGAAATTTGGGATGTAACAAATATGTCAAGGATGTCGGGACGTTTTTTGAGGGATGTAGGCCAATAGGTAGGATTTGCTGGGGCAAGGATAGAGTAGCTCTTTGAGGATGTGAGAGAAGATAGAATATTTCCACGGGAGTTGGATGTTCGACAACCCCATCGTTGGTGTTTAGCATTGTAGTCTCCTCCAGCAATGAAGCGCGGTCCTAGGGATTGGAATAAGGAATCAAGGAGGTTATAAGAAAGAGAATTGCCAGGACAGTATACAGCTGAAAATGTGATATGGAAAGGACGAGTCGTTAAGATTACTGAGGTTGATTGAATAGCATCAGATGGAGTGGAAGGAATAAGGGAATGGGATAAGTTTTTATGGATGAGAATACAAGATCCGGCATGTGAAGTGTTGTCTGGATGGTCTGATCTATATGTGATGTAGTCCCGTATGTAGAAATGTGTGCGGTGAGTGAAGTGTGTTTCAGTAAGTAAAGCAATATCTATTTGGTTGTCGTGTAAAAATATATCAAGTTCGTCACGGTGATTATGCAGTCCATTAGCATTCCATAGGACGATAGCTAGGGGCTTTATGCTCATCGTGGGTAATTAAGTGGAACTTCGGTAAGGATTCTCGTGAGTAGAATGATGAGAGGCTTGATAGTCTCTTGGAGATCTTTCAGGAAGGATGACAGGATTGAATTTATGTCGATGGAGTTTTGGATTTGGATTGGATATGGGTCTGGAGTTTGATATTGATAATTAACGGGTAAAGGAAGGTTGGCTGGGGGTTGTGAAGTATTTTTAAATTAAATAAATCAATATTTACAGTTTATTTAAATACATTATTACCTTCTAATAACATATTTGAATCGCTCTGTATAAAAAGTTAATTGCAATTAAAACCCACAAAATTGCTTCTATAAATGGTAAGATGTGGATGATGAACTAATAATTAAAAGAGGAATCTCAGCCTTCGTCCAGCTCATTCCTTCTATTCCAATCCATTCCTCTTTTCGTGAATGCTTCCTTCAGCCAATCAGCCCGTCTTGGTCTTCCTATATCCCTCTAGTCTTCACCTTGCCTTTCTATTCTAGTGTTGTTGGCACATTTTGTGGTTCGGCTTATCTCCATATGTAACAGATGTCCAAACCATCGGAACCTCTTTTGTTCTGTTACTTCAGTTGCATTATATTATTATTCTTATATTATTAATTCAGTTGTTGTATTATGTCAAGATGTGTCTATATCCTTGCTTAAATATATATGTAAAAATATTTGACCATAATAATAACCAAATTAAAATTAGCACTCAATAATAGCTAATAACCATTAACCACTAGCCAACCCTGTCTTATTTTAATTAGTTTACATAAGCTATTATAACTTGAGTTAATTAAATGATTATAATATTTGTTTACAGCTCTTGAAGATCTGTCGGAGGCACCACGTTGGGGACCACCATGGCTGCTATACCTGTGCATAGCCCTTGGCCTCCTCTTCCTCCTCATGCTCATTGTCAATGTCTTCCTATGCTCAGCTATGACTTGCTCTTGCACAAGGAATGAGGTCATCGAGAAGGAGCCTTCTGTTATAGAGGAATATGATCCGTACAGAAGTTGGCATGGCACACAGTATGGATCCAGGTAAATAATTCGATGCCACAATTACACTCATACACTTATTGAATATGGATATCACTACAGGAAAAGAAATTTGTCAACTTATGTTCTTAAATAAAATGAATAAATATTGATATCTTCTTTCCTCAGCTGCCTGTCTTTGTTGATTCGATGGGCATGACTCCACAATCCCTGTCTATTCATTCTTATTCAATTTAACAAGCAAAGCTCATATACTTGTTTATTTTAAGTATATTCCCTTATATCATATACACAAAACTAAACATTCCTCTCACCACTCTCCTTTTAAATCTGTGAAGTTTGCCACATGAGGTCTTATGAGCGCCCATGATTCACAATATGTAATAGTAATTTTTGTTACAAATCAGGTTAGTCCTTATTTTGTCAAACTGTGAAATATGCTCTATTCCCAGCCAAGATCTTTCTGGCTCACCATCTGGGAACTGCAGGTTAAGTGACACTCCATGGAGAGTGTTGACTTATCCAAATGCTTGACTTTTAATATGACTAAGATATATTGTAGCAAGCTCAATGTAATTTATTGCCTATCAATTATAATTGTTTATTGAATATAATGATGTTATTGTTGAATTAAGTTTATAATTAAATATTTGAGAAAAAAATAAATGAGAATTTTTTTCATTTTACAGATATTCCTTGAATGGTAAACCTGGAGGTGGATACATATCAGGAGGATCGACCTTGAACTCTGCAAGATCAGTTTCAACAAATAGTGACCATTATGCGATAGTTGACTCACACAGGCATCGATCTCCAGGACCACACACCTTAAGTCATTACTCAAGAAAGCACTGAATGGAAAAGTCTGCCATTACTTAATACTTCAGAGCTTCAGGCTCCGAGTATAGACATTGATTTGGCATTATTTCTTTATCAAAATTGTTTAATGTGCAATCACATACTTAAATACCTTAACTATTAGAAGGAAAATAATCATTTACTATAATAATGGGGGAAAAAAAATTAAAATATTCATAACACGATTATATAAGAATATTACAATTAATTTTGGATTAATACCTGAATTACAATCCGAAAACTTCAAGGTAATCAGATTGATTTTAAGATCTCACTAAAAAAATGAAAATGAATCAGTATACCATAATATTGTTATATGGTCATAATAAAATGGTCTGTTTGCGAATGTTAGATTTTTTCTAATAGTTGACATATTTAAATTAAATTTTAAAGAAACTTGTATAAAGTATCAATTATAAGTTAAATATTTGTATTGATCATAGTGTTTAATTGTTAATAAATTGCCCATCAAATGGTGAAACTCCTTGAGCTGAAACTTTTATAATTATTCTCGCATTAGTCAGAAAAAAAACTCATCCTTTTTATGATACTTTTAAATAGTTAATAATAAAGTTGGTTAATAAATAAAATTAAAGAGGTTAATTAAACAATCAGACTTTAAAAAATAAAAAAGACTGTAATGATAAATGGAAATTAATAAAGTAATTAAAATAGAAACCAAAACTGACATGGGATACGTAATGCTCAATGTTTAATAATGTACTTCCACATATCAGGATAAATACATACTATTAATTTAAATATGAATAATGAATCATTAAGAAAAAGATAGTTTTAAATTACGCTATCTCGCTTTTATTACCTTTTTTTAGTATGGAATATTAATTCTAGGAAAGCATATTTTCATATAAACCTATATTTTTATAGAAAAAAAACTAAGACAAATTCTTTTTAGATAAGTTAAAACTTCTTTTTGGTTAGCATTAAAAGTACTGTTAAGAAAAAGTTTGAATATAATGATATTTATATAAAATTCAATAATCTACTAAATTAAAATGTGAATCTTGGATAACATTTGAAAAAAAAAAAAAATACAGAATCATAACACAATGGTGCTTTATGTGATCACATAAAAGAAATTTAATCTTGTAAATATAATTATAAATTTGAAGTACCTAATAAATGTGTTAATATATTCACACAAATAGAACCCTCTAGGGCATTGCCACTTTGTATTTATAGTCAATAATATTTAATTGTTACTAATAATTAAGTTTTTAAAAGTGATATTTACATCCAATATACTATTTAAGAATAAGATGCTATTGAGTGTAAATATATACATATGCGTTATATTTGTATGAACTAATCTGTTTTAGATAGATTGTAAAATATATAATTTTAATTATCATTTCTTTTATTTTTTTACCCCTAACCTTATTGTATAGTTTAAGGCGTGTTGTGAAATGTAGAAAGAAAATGGAAATATTAAATAAATTGTATTTGCATGGTATCGACATCGTGAACAGGAAAGAGCATTTTTCTTTAAGGAAAAAGATTCTATGGTCTATTGTTGTGATATCAATTCTTTAAAGGGGTTTTATGGGATTGAATTCTCTTCAGCTGAGTGGAGGCTGGTTCATAGATGCTTCGAAGGAGTTCTTCATAATGGGAATAGATAATGCATGTATTCCTATGGCTCATTCTATACCTCATCTCAACCTATCTCATTCTGTGCATATGAAAGAAACTTATCAAAACCTAAAAATTGTCTTAGAAAACATTGAATACAACACTCACAAATGGAAGGTCTGTTGAGATTTTGAGGTCATCGGCCTACTACTAGGCTTGCAAGCTGGATTCACTAAGATGCCTTGTTTTTTGCGTGAGTGGGATAGTAGGGCAATTGCAAAGCACTGGGTCATCAAAGAATGGCCCCAAGAGTAGAGTTAAAACCAAGCTCGAAGAACGTGATAAATCTATAATTATAAGCTCTAAGCTCCCAATTAATTACAAGAGACTCATAGACATGACAATTATTAGACCCATCTGGACTTACTCTAATAGAGCTTTGGTGCTCCACTAAGCCATCGAATTCCTCTCGTATTCAATCCTTACAATCCAAAATCCTTCCGAAAATCCTCAATGCTCCTTACTTTGTTACTTCCATAATGACCTTAACGTCCCGTTTATTGCTGATTTGGCCCGAATCCGATATCAATCTTTTCATGACAAACTTCATTTCCACTCAAACCCACTAGTTTTAAACCTTGCAACCTCTTCAATTCCTGATAATCCTCTGAGGCGTCTGAAAAGAAGATGGCCTCGTGACCTTCTAAGCTGAACTTTTATTTGAGTACTACCACTGGGTAGTTTCTCTACTTGTCTTTTCATGTCAATGTATTCACTCATTATATTTACTTGATGTATTTTGTATACAGTTGTAAATTTCAATAAATATATTTTTTAAAAAAATATTTAAACATCGATCAAAAATTTAATAAATGCAGAATTGTGTTACCAACTATGCAACACGATTGCTGGAAAGAGGGAAGTGGACAAAAACGCGAGGCTGCACATTTCCAAGGCCATATACCTGCCTACTTATCTCTATGCAAGTAGAAGCTGGGTCCCATTGAACAAGCACTGGAGCAATTAACAGCCGCAGAAATGAGACACCTGAGGAGAGTGGCTGGCCGAACCAGAAGAGGTTGAAAAGAGGCAGCTTAGATGCTGTTTCTACCTATATACCTTTCCCAAATACTGGAAGATCGGTACCCCAGAAAGTTCTTTGAAGCACGGCCAACTAGAAGACGTCCCCAGGGCAGACCTAGGCTAACATGGACGGACCACATCTCCAAGCTGGGACAACAAATAGGACAAGGCCTGAGTGTCATGATGGCCCTGGCAAGGAACCGGGATGCGTGGCTGGCATGGACGGAGGCCCATCCACGCTGAAAGGCACATGAAGGAAGAAGAAGAAGGTTATAAATAAAATGATAAAGGTTGAAAATAAAACGAAATTGGCAAATTACACCTACATATTCAGACAGAATGGTTCGAACCTTGAGTAATATTAAATTACAAACACGCTAATTAAAATTATAAAAAATATATCTATTTACAAATTATAAATTAAAAACAAGTATTTAATAGCTTATTTAAGTAAGATAATTTTAAAAGTGACAGTTGCATACTTCTCGATGGGCAAAGAAGACAGTCTGAGCCCTATCCTCTTTATCATATTCATGAATATAAAAAATAAAAATGTTAAAGTTCTTCATAGTTTAGTTATTGGGAAGAATCCAGGGGACGACAAAGATGGGGAGGGACAGAGAAAAATGCAGATCCTGGGGTAGAACAACTCGAAGCAGAATAGAACTTGGAGGAGTAGGCAGGATTCCAAACCACCCGTGAGGTTCTGCCTATGGTTTCGTTACCCATTTTTTATAGTGGATGGTTCGCTTCACTGAATCCAGTAGCAGGAATGGCTTCCTGCCAATGAAACCAGTGTAGCCCTATTAAACCACTGGAGCTTCAGTCTCTGCTCCTACATCATCAATCCTTCGTACTTGTTTCTTCTTCACCCCTGTTCATCCTTAGTGCAAATCGTGAAATGACGTTCCTCCTGGTAATGCTGGAATTTTACGTCATGGACTTTTTCAAAAACCTGTCTCATTGCAAAAATCAGGTCTTGAGTGCTCCGATTTTTACGAAAGCCGTATTGTTTCTCTTTGAGCAATCCTTCTGCACGTCTTCTTATTATCTTTTCCATGATTTTGTAATATATCTTAGAAAGTTATAGAAGAAAACTTATTTTGAATAAAAGAGGACGACTTTTAAAGCCTACATTTAAAATTTTAGCATTTTTATATTATAACTGTATTTTAGCAATACAGTTAAGCCTGTCACCCTCTGATCCCACATTCGTTTGGAGCCAGGGGCCAGAGTTGGATCGATGTGACACTCGCCACGGCCACCATGGAGAGGCGCATAACGGTCTGGACCCTACGGTCTGACACGAGCTCTGACCACCGGGTCATTGCCTTCTACACTGAGGAGGAGAAATGCGAAGTCTTCCCAGTGGAGAAAGGCTTCGTGACCCGAACGGCGAACTGGGGAGCTTTCTCCAGTGAACTGGATAGAGAGTGGTCGATAGAGAATGGGAGGAGATGGCGCCGATGGAAGTAGGAGAGTCAGAGATAGACCGCAGAGTAGCGGAGCTGACGGGTACCATCACAGAAGCGGCCGCAGAGCGAGAGCGCGTCCGGTCCCTTGGTGGACGCCTGCCCTGACGCTCCTCAAGAGGGAGTACTACAGGGCCAGATGCAGGTACCAGGAGTGCAGGGACGAGGAGAGGAGACCTGCACTCCGACAGGAAACGAAGGTGGAGTATAGGGCATACCGAAACGGCGTGCGTCACCAGAAGAAGAAATCCTGGGACGAGTTTATCGTCGAAGAATCGGAGAAGAATCCTTGGGGTATCCCGTATAGGGTGGCACTGGGCAAGGTGAAGCCGCTGACTATGATGGCGGCGATCAGAGTCGGAGATGCCCAGGCTACCACCCTGGAGGAGTCTGCTGCGATGTATATTGACTGTACATACCCCAGGGATGAGTTGTCCCTGGATACGGAAGAAGATCAAATGGTTAGACGCACCACGGTGTGCCCTCCCGGTACCGAGTTTTGCCCACCATGGGACATATGGGACTTACGTCTTGCCGTGGAGAGACAGAGGATCGGCAGAGCCCCAGGACCCGACGGGATAGCTGCCGTGATCCTGAGGAAAAGTGCATCTTCAATGAGTGTCTAGACCAGGGTCGCTTCCCGAGTAAGTGGAGGGTCCCGGACTTGAGATTGGTCTACAAAGGAGGAGGCAAGGATAAGGAGTCGCCTAAGGCGACTAAAAAAATGAAAAAAATGAAATTTGTAATCAGATGTAGAAATCATATTGTTATGGTTCCCATGAGTAATCAAGACTACTCTTGCATTTCTGACGCCCAGGTTTTGTAAACGTTGCAGACTCCTCCACCGAAAGTTGTCTGGATTTGTAAATTATCCCACGGGAAGAACTTAACCGAATGGTTCAATTAGGGCTCAGCATCTTGGGGGATAGAACTTAATATGTATACGCTCCTGGAAATTAATCTTTTGAAAGAGCAGATTTGTTCCCAATGAGTGAGAGTTCGAAGACTGCTACTTCCGGTGAGAAGGGTCGTGATCCGACCGGAAGAAAGATGGACTGTAGGACTGTAAGGTACGAATCTTTCTTATCACTGTATTCCAGCCAAGTATGACAGTTATTTTTTGTTCTATTTTTTTCTTCAATCTTACATTTTTTGTAAGTAACGTTTCGATCGGTAAACAGATCTTGTTTTAAATTGTGGTTATTATTTTTGTAGTCCCTTTTGGATTATTATTAGTTGTTGGACTTATCTTTATTTTGTTTTAATATAGTTGTGTTTTATTTTTGATTTGAGGATGGTTTGGGTTTATTTCTTGACCAATTTTTCCATATGTGTCCTTGACTATACCTTGTTTCCTCATCTGGCCCTTTCAGGTGCCCTCGAAGTTCAAAAGAGCAACCGCAGTTAACAGAACGTTCAAAACATCTATGAAACAATGATTTAGCTTTACAACTATCCAACTATTTAGGAGTGCCAGAAACAAAATTAGAATTAGGGTTTCTTAGATCAGACACCAACAAAATTAAAAAATAAGTATTATATGGTATTAGTTGACAATTAGCAAAAGACCGATATTCAAAATAACTTTAGGTATTGTGGACATTAAAAAGTGGTAAAATGGAAGTTGGTCGAATTAGGAAGCTTGGAGATAACTGAGCTCAAAGGGAACCAGCGGGCGTAACAAACAAGGACAGGGAGGTAAATAGCATTGGGATAGAAGGCTCGTTAGAGGTGCTGCCATCTTCCACCGCCGGGACAAACCTCCATCAGCCCCTTCTAATGGCTTTTATCGTCGTCTTCTGCTTTTGTGTTTGCTGTCACCTCCTCTCCGGCCCTCCAGGGCCTTGTACGTTCCTTAGTGACGCTGCCACTTATCGGGCTAAGGACGTCCCGATGATCGTTACCTTAGGAAGTTTATGGGTCGGGATCGAATGCCGATATCACTCTTGCAAGGATATAAATGAACTCGAGATCAACTTAAGAAGAGATATTTTTCTGTTTAGTTACCGGTGAGGTCCCTCGCCCATAAGGAAAATTAGATAATCCTCTATAAAAAGGATCAAATTAAAAAAAAAGTGTGTTTGTCAGCTCCGACACGCTACTGGAGTTTACCCTTTCCGTTCCTAATTATTTTAAATGTGTTCTTGCCAATTAATCGCTCTCTACTGATACCTATCATCGTGTATTGTTTTTTTTATTTGTAAATTATTAAAAAAACTATTTTAAATTAATGAGAACTATTTTAATTAAAATTATAAATATAGATTTGTACACACACACACACACACACACACACACACACACGTGTATGCGTAACTCCTCCGAAACGACTCGACCGATCTTAATATTAAGTATTCTTATTAAATTTTTTCAGTAAATTCCGTAGGTCGGAGAATCAGACGTAAACTATTTTTCAAACCCCTAAGTGATATGGGTCGACTATTATTATTGATTATGCGTCGATCGTAGCAGTGACACTTGATTATGCTGAATTTTTGATATATTGTAAGGGCGTGTCTGAGTAGTGTTAATCCAAGTTTGCAATCGAAAAAACTAACGGTTGAGATATATAGGCGATTTGAATTATTTAGGCGTAGTAAATAAAAAAAACTTATTTTATCAGTTCCAACTACGTTAGTCTTATGTAAGCATATTAAATGTTGTTCAAAATGATTCTCTTGAGCAATTACAAATATATACAGGTTCTTTTTCTCCAACAGCAGCAGTGGCATAACGGAAATAGAAATTGAATAATGAAATCGGTTCACAATAAATTCTTTTGCTTATTAGGTTATTACTATTATGATCTAAGTTATAGATTTTGGTTTTTTCTAAGAACATTGCTTTTGGCTGAATTAGCTTTTTAGCTTTTATGATATATTATAACGACCTGGCAGCATCTCCTAGGAGTTTCCTCAAATGATTCCCAACTTTCCACCTTTTACAAGCCCAACGACTTTATCCACGGGCTTTTCACCTCATTGCCATTTCTTCTCCAGTTCTATCCATTATTGGCAAAGAAGTTATGGAATTTGGCTTGGGAACTGGAATTCCCAAAGTGATCGGGTTAGATTCGCCGATAAAGAAAAAGGAAAAAGAAAGAATTCTAAAGGGCTTTGGAAAATCCTCTTGTCATCAAGCGTTCGTTAGTGGACTTTTCTTCAAAAGCATTGTTATTTCAGGAAGGTCCTTTTAAAAATTTTACATAAAAGAAACTTCAGAGATAAGGGTTTAGGATTACAAAACTATTCAATTAAAAGTAATATGGAGGTTTTCACTAATTATTCTCTTCAGACATCAACGAACAAATTCTAAAATATTATTAATATATTATTTGATATGCTGTTATACCAATTATAGACCATACATCATATTACATACAGAGCTGTGATTATTCTCTTTGCGAATACCCATAATGAATTATTTGGATATAATAACATAATTGAATATAACAACAATTAATTTCTAATAAGATAAAATTTACTATTTATGATTATTTGTTAGTTCATACATATTTGTTACTGTCCTTTTTTTTGCCGTTATCCAAATTTAAACGTAATTAATTTTTTTAAGTACATATTTGTTTGAACATTGCTAAGCTATTACGCTAAACTAGGGTTCTCCAAGAAACTCCCACCACGCTTATATATGTGTAAAAAATTTTATAAATAGGTACGCTATCTAGGAATAGTAATGTAAGCTACACCTACAAATACAACCTTTCTGTAACATATGTTTTATAGTCTTCTGTTTCATCTTACACCCCAAGAGTCCAAATAAGAATCAGTAATTCAGCTTATATAATTCTATATTTTCTGTTTTATTCTAGTAAATACGAAGTTATCTTTGTTTAAACAACCAGATGTCTGAACATTTATTAAACTAAACAAAAAGTCAGCAATAAATATCAAAAAATACAATTATAAAAAATTCCGGAGTAAACTGAATTAATAATTCTTCTTGGGATGTAATGATGTGACAATCAAAAAGATAAAACAAAAGACTATAAAACAAATGTTACAGAAAGGTTGTAATCCACTAGTATGTGTAGGTTAGATTGTTACTCCTACATAGACGACCTATTTATAAACTATTTTACATATGTACGTATATATATATATATATATATATATATATATATATATATATATATATATATATATATACATATATGCGGACCACGTAGCACGTAGTTCTTTGGGCGACCGATATGATCATCTTCCAGATGGATTGCTTCTTAAGACTTGGAGGGAGTCACCCAACCTCACATTGCTAATAACAGTTTACATGGTGCAGAAGTTTCTTTTGGGCCGCTTCACGTGTTCAACAGTGAAAAATCTGTATAGATCCAAGCATTATGACTGTTATAAGTCAGCTAGTGCAAGAGGGCCTATATTTCTTTCCCCGAAGCAGAACGTCCATGGATAAAATTTCGTACGGGCTATTAAAATCTTGGAAAACTAAAACCCTATTCCCGGAAGAAATACATAGGATCGGGTTGTCACTCCTATGTAGGTATTTGTGAGCTCCAGTAAGCTAACGGGGTTCACTACAAGAGAGGGAATGCTGGAGAAATCGAACTCTCAACCTTTGGGTTTGTAAGCGCATTAATCTGCAAGTCTAAATTGTGTTATTAATATTTAGTGTTTTATATTGTAATTTTTTAATGTTTTAATCTAAGATAATAAAATATATTTTAGTATTATAATTACAATCTCTCCGTACGTCTTTTGAGCAAGATGGCTTTTCTGTCAAATCATCAATTTGTAGATCGACTCTTATAATAGAAATGTTTGGTGTCTAATCCCAACGTTCATTGGAAGAGACGATACAAACATGAAAAGAAAGAGAGTCAGGCGTCAATAAGGGAATAGGAACCAATTCCAATAGATCATGAGACAAAGAAAATATTGAAGTTGCCATGGACGTGGAATTATGAGTCCCTCTGAGAAATTTCGTAGAAACAACGTTTCCTCTAAAGTAACATTGACCGAGAATTGAACGTTTCCTCTAAAGTAACATTGTCCGAGTCCTGTTAAAAGAACATGGATGAATTTACTACAAATATATTAAATGTAGACACCCACTCCGACTGAAAATTATTTTATTTCGCCAAACCAGTTAAAAGCCTACTTAATAACTTATTATCATATGGCTTGTAGAGGGTAGCGTTTATGTTCTTTCAACTGTAATTTTTCATATATAGTAACTTAACACGTCTTCTTGTATTCCAGGGTTTCCTACTTTTCGTATAAACTTTTTATAGTTATTAGAGAAATGCAACTATTAACGATTTCAAAGGCAATATTGACAGCACATAACTCGATAAGGCACATTTTCAAAAGTTGGCATAGTGATTTAAAAAATTGGATGATTGATTTATATAACTAATAAGCAAATGAAACGGAACAAAAAAAAAGGGAGCAATATTTCGATAAGTGTTGCACCATTGTTGGGTAGAACTACACTACTTAATTTTTTTTTAATACTGTTTAATATACAGTAAACAAATAATTTTATTTTTCAATTACATCTACATGACAATATAGATATGTATGTAAGTGGGTTAATTTGAGTATGTGTGGTGGTGTAATGTCTGGCTCTGATGGTTAGTCATATTTGCCCCCAGAGCAATTTACCAATTTTAACTAGGAATCTTCATTGACATGGAATACAGTTTTTTATGTATTACGGTTAACCAATGTGTTATGAAATTATTTCTTAATTAGAAACTTCCATAAGAATCGAACTGTAAGCAACTAGAAGTTATGTGCATATAGCTTTTAGTAACTCATCGAAAATAAGACAAAACGACTATTCTAATAGGGTTATTCTCTTGGTCAAATGAATGTTTCTGTTAATTGATATTACTGATTTGGGAGAAACAGCATGTCCTTGTTAGATGGAGTGTTGACAATGTTAATGATCTCTTCCATTATATTTAAGTATAACACCAATCCTTAATTATTCCGATGTTAAATTAATGTACTATGGGTCCCGCTTTTCATCAAAGTAAATAAGCTATGAGTTTCTGTTCGGAAATGCATGTTGACTTTTGGATATCAACCTGATTGATTTATAATACATAAAGCTTGTAATTATTTAATTATGTAATTAATCCTTTAGCATAACCATACAGCACTAACCATTGCCTGCCCTGCTCCAAAGTTATTTATTTATATGAATACGATTTTCAATATTTGTAAAGTGGATAAAATCATTCGGAAACGATAAACTAAAATTAATGAACACATTGGTGACTAGACATTTAATTAATTCAATTTTAATTAATTCTTGGTGATATAATAATAAATAATCTAATATGATTCAACAATTAAATAAAACTGCTGTTCCTAAAAATCGATTACTTATTCGTTGATCATAGCTAATGCAATATAAACATTCTATGATATATTGCGAAGTAAGTGATTAATGATAAATTGATCAATTCTTTGGAACTTGTAAGTACACCCTATCCTATTATACTTACACGTGACATTTTACATTAATTTTAGTGTGCTATTTAATGTTTAAACTAAAAGGTCATTTTTTCACTGTCAGGGCATGAATATGAGACTAACCTAGTCTCGAAACGTCGCCTAAGAAGTTGAAATAACTGACTGAAACTCGAGAACCATAAACAATATATATATATATATATATATATATATATATATATATATATATATATACATATATATATATATATATATATATATATATAAAATAATAACTAACTACAGCGGCAAGAAAAATAATGTATAAAGACGTTTTATTTATGGTCGTTAAAAAAACAACAAAATCCCTTCTGCTTGGCCAAAACGTTTATAAGCGTCAAAAAGATGGTAACTCAATTTAAAATTAGTTCACTTTCGCATATCATTTTAGACATTCAAAAGAAAGGAAAATAGGATTTCATATAAATCACTAGTATGTAATCAATAGGGTCACAACAAGGACCAAAATCGTCCTTAGCCCTAAAATAATCCCTGTGTGATTTTATAATACAATAGAATGAAAAAGTAACTGCATTCTAGGACTAAGACCCTTTAGAATAACTAGCATGAACAAAAAAAGAAACATAATAAATACCTAGCTGGCCAGAAGGCTTCGTAATACAAATCATAAAGTGTTTGTAAACAAAAAAATAAAAAAATCATAAAATGTACGAATCCTGACAAGATGTTAAACAGTTAAATAAAATAGATAAATTAATAACAACTGTTAAATGCATAAGGTAGCACGCAAAAATTTCTTTATATGATGTATATCTTCTTAAAATACACAATTAAAACTACTAAACAAAAAAAAAAATTATTCAATACATTCCATTTTAATCAAATGACTAACCTGCTTAGAGAGCTTCTTTTTAGGAAGCCAAGAGATGTTGGAAAAGCAAGGATTTTACAATGGAATGTTATCAGTTTAACTTGATCAACATTTTATAATTTGGAAAAATAGCCCCTATTATTTCCAACATGTGTTTCCCAAGACATCAATAAAAAAAATAAAATAAATAAAGCCTAATCTCACTTATAAAAATAATTGGGAGAACTTTTCTTTTTTAAAGAAGGGATGAACAGGATTAAAAATTAAATCCAGAAGAGCCGGTAGATTTATAGCGTCTAGATCGCAAGCTATTACAGGGGGGGGGATTACACATTACAGGGCATAACGGATTAAGGGAGAAAATGGGCTGTTATTAATCCAAGGATTTACCTCACGCCTATCTTCTGGGCATCTCGGCATTAATATTTCTCGGGGAAAATATCTGGTAAGTCAGACCAGATTAGGATGTGGTATCTATTAATTGGTAGTCCTTCTTTATCTGGAAATAGTTCCGTGTGACAAAAATATACCTGAGTATGTGCTAACATTAAGACTGGATCCGAATCGAACCTGGTAAATGCTGCATCCGAAAATGTATCCAGTTTTATTTCTTAATATTGATATGAGAATTATTTCAAGCTAGCGATGATTGAGATAACTTACGAAATTTAACTTATCTTTTTTTTCTAAAACCCTATAAATAAATAGTGAAGTGCCTCTTCTTCTTATGTCTTATTGAGTTGGCATGTATTGCAATCAACTGCATTTTAAGGTATTTCGTGAGTTATGTTACAGCTGATGTTATCTAATAATAACTATCATTTTAAAAAGCGATGTAAGAGATAAAAACTTCAGAATATTTCGTAACAAAGGAAAAACCATTATCCAGTCATACAATTTTTTTGTTTATTTCATTATTAATAAAACGTTTCGACATTAGATGTAATTTTCTATTATTTTGATGAATATCTTGCATCAATTATCTCCGTATATAACTTAATAAAGTTATTATAAGTCAGAAAATCTGTACAAAAGGTACAAAATAATAACAATAAAATAGATACATAATTATAAACAATATGTCCAAAATAATTAGCAGAATTAAGTATAGATATCTTTTAAATGCCATAATTAATATTTAAAATGTATTTACTTAGGGATCAACTGTCCTCCATGGTCAACTGTTATTAAATGATTCAAACTTTGATCGGTGTAATAATATATGTGATTTATATTTTAATGCTATTCAAAACATCTATGTGTAATATAACATTTTTAAAATATATAAAAGCAACCATAAATTAAAAAGTAAAAATTTTTTTTTTTTAAATTTTTACTTTCGATTTTATAAAAAATCGATTGGAATGAAAGAAAACAATAATCAAGGAAAACTGTTGGGATGTTATTGGGTCAGGTTATACTAGCTGTGTTTTTAAAAGTTGAACCATCTTTTTTTTCAATGCTTTTTTTAACTTTAAAATAACAGATCAATATAGTTTACCTATTTCACCTGCTTCATTTACCATATTATCTGTTTTATTCCTTTTAATTGTGTTACTTTCTCTATGTAAGATCCTTGGTTTGTCAAAATCGAAAGTATACAATTCATTTTTACAGTGTGTTGACAATGCAGTATTAGTTTTATGGTTTTAAATTTTATTTTTGGTGATAAAATCTATTTTTTTTTTAGTGTGTGCTAGTGAATCCGAGACCCTTCATAAAAGGTTTTTTTTAATTGAATCAATTCCAGTCAAAATAATTTATCTAAGCTAATATACAGTTATAGAAAAGTTTACAAATAATAAATGTTTGTTTCGCAACTCTGAAACCAATATATTGCTCAACGCATGACCATGAAAATGACTATCAGATCGGCTCGGAAATAATCGAACACTCGTTCTTAATTCGAAGAACACATTTAATCACAATCGCGCGACAAACGAAATACCAAATCCACGCTATTATTTGATCAAACAGGACCTTGATTAAACTCTATCAAAATTTCTACTGAAAAATATGAAAATTTTCCGTAATCAATAACACTTTTTATCAACATAAGTGGTAAAGGGAATGGTGTATGATGTGTCACCATACTAATAAGCCAAAGATCGCGGGTTCGTAGCCCGGCAGGTGGCCCTAGTAATTTTTAAAGGGAGTAAAAAAATCCTTGGTTATGCCGTCCTTCAGAAGTTACGTTAAACGGGGGTCCTAAGCCTAAAAGATGTCAAGTACTCGCTTAAAATCCCTATCCTAATTAAATCTAGATAGCCTAAATTTAGAACTCCCACTGTAATATTGTACGATTAGCCATAGCAGCATATAGTGAAGTTGAATAAACAAACAAACTTAGAATTCTAAATCAATAATAATGTAACCATTACTGTCTTCCCATCTACACCAGGCCACATCACTGTTATTTTAAACTTCAATCGGCCTAGAGAAGATTACGTTTTTAGTGATTTATTGTGATAATATTACGGGGCTGGAGAATTCCCATGCAAGTAGAAACGACAGTTCATAAGTTCTCCCGACAGTAAGATTGCAATATCCATGTTTTCTTTTGTATTCTTATTCATCTCTTAAATGAGGCCTACTATGAACTGCGGACCAATTTCGATACTTCCCGCCCTTTTGTTTTTTCTTTCGTTCATTTAAATACGATTTCATCCTTTCACTGTGTAGATGGAGCGGGGGGCCTTGGTAGAGCGCTGAGTTGCCATGCAGAAGGTCCTGGATTCAAATCCGGTTTGCTGGTAGACTTTTATTTAATCTGTTAGCGGCCGGAAATGGATCCTACGGGATGTAGGAACCTCCTGGAGCCCACCCAGCCTCCATAAAGTGGGTACTCAAAATTTAGGGGAGACATCTGGCGGTTGAGCTCGATCTAGAACAAAACACCTCCCTAAACAACCGTTGTTCAAAAAAGAGTACGATGACTGACCTCAATACCTTTTATGGGTTGTAGTGCTACTGATTTTTTTTCACTATATTGCTTCATTCTGAGCTCGAATAACTTCTTCCCAGTAATCTTTTTCACTCTTCTCTGGATTTCTTCCCTTCTAAAGATACACTTCCTAAAAAAATCTCGATGTCCGACTATTTCCTTGTATTTCTTATTAATTCTTAGTTTTACTTCCTGAATCCAACCAGTTGTTGACTTTTTCTCATTTCTATTCTGAAAATATGTCCAAAAAAATAACAATCTTCCTTTTCTTATCTGTATATTCCATCATTACGTCTTAATTAATACCCATACTTCTGTTTTTTCATCGGCCTAAGATCTTTCTCGTAGAACTTCTTTATACTACATAACGATTATCTATTGTTTAATGCTAGGCACTCACTCGTATAGACATTTCGGTTTCACAATAGTAGTATAGCGTCTCATTTTAAGATTTTTAGCACACAAGAAAACACCTTTTCTTTTTTATCACAACGTTATTTCTAGATATTTCTCATTGTTTCTACACCTTTCAAATACAAACTGTTGAAAATCAGCAGATTGGCCGACAGTAAAATTTAACGTAATGTGATGAGCATTACCCAGCAATACCTCTCCCCTGATTCAATTTCATATAATAATAGATTCCTCATCCAAGGATTTAATTAAATAATTAGATTCAAATCGAATTAAACGAAACTAGGTAAAATTACAAAATCAAACAAAACAAAAAAAAGTATTTAAATTGATATTTTTAAAAATATATGTCAGCCGTGAATCTTTATCCAAATATTGATTTTTTTTTTAAACAAATTACCCGGTCCTTGAATTGAGTAACTATTTTTTTTTTTAGTTTAAGAAGATCGGGTTCCAAGAATAAAGTTTAAACATGGTCAAATAACTACCTGTTGGAAAATAAACAAAAATAAAAAAGAACTGACAGAAACTAATGGAGTTCGAAGAGTTAGCGAAGCTGGAGACTGTCAACGTCGCCTACATAATCACCAGTACTTCCTAATTCGAAACAAAGGATCGCATAGTCACTCCCGCCACCGTCTATTATTTAGGCTAAGTATTTCGGGCACATCCAGCATAGCTGAATTAATCCCTTTAATCCCAATCACCAGAACAAGTTGAGTGAGCCCAATAACCAGTGTTATGAGTAAAGTGATTTAATTTAGAACGCTCACACACGAAACCTTGACGATATGATAACAACAAACAGGTAGTTATCACAAAATACTTTGAATTTCTCAAACTTTGTATATCTATGTTGTATCGTTCAATCCTAATAAATATAATGCATTTTTCCAAGTCTTCCGATGTTTATAAATACATGAAATCAACTCGAAGCTATGTGAACACTTCCAAGCTACCTATGTAACGCTGAAAACATTCCTTTTATTCATTAATAAAATATATTGCTGGATTTTAAAATTTTGGCATTTGTAACTCAACATATTTTCTAGTATTTGCACTATATAGGGTGGAAGAGAGGTAATAACATTTGGTGCACTGAAATCGTATTTAAAACAGATCACTAATGGCGGTCGTCCTACGAGCGTCCGGCAGCTGATCGCATGTCTGTAGTTGATGGGTTATTAGTTAGTCCGAGAGCAATTAATCAATTAGCAGTAATCGATTCGTCTTCCTCTGGCCATCGTTCAGCTTAAGAGCAATATTGATTATAGTTCTAGGCAACTTTTGCATTGAATCAATCAAATCTTATGAAACTTCCAATTTATCAACTTTTAAAAAATATTCTTAAAAAACAGGTCAAAGTTTATATGAGGCGTTCAAGAACAAAATGGAATAAATCCAAAATTCCAAAAATTAATTTTTTCGCTGGTTTATTCAAGAAATATTATGGTCAGGTCAAGAACCAGACTAAAACCATGAGATGAAAGGCGCCGTGTAGGTTTAAGTGCCGTGTAAGACAAAATGTTTGACCAAACCAGCGAAAAAACTCTAAAAGTCTATTTTTGAATTTTCGGAGTTATCCACTTTTGATTCTAAACGCCCTAAAAGTAATTTCGCAGTTATAAGAGAAAATAAATTTGACTCTTCCCCTTTATTCTACGGCTTCGGGTTTTTAAGGAGTATGCTGAATCAACTGCTGTTTATAATTACATTTATACACTATACAATTGCGTATGCATATGCAAAATGTATACAAGCATACTAAACAAATGTTTAGGGTACTTAACATCATGGTTGTTTGAACGGATTGTACCGAGTTTATTCTAGGCACTTAACTTCTTCCCAGTCATGTCCGATATTAACAAATCACATTCTATATCATTCCCTTAACCACCTCCTTCTTTCTTTATGTTTGTGATATCTTTAATTATATTCTGTTCTGTGTGTTTTGGTAAGTGTAAATAAAGTTTGGCACGTATTGACAGATGTAATCAATGTTATGGCGTTCTATGTTACTCGCAATGCTCCTTAAGTCTCCATTTCGTAGTTTAATATACGAGAGCTGGACAATATTCTTAATTTTTAAATCGATTCTATCCAAGATAAACCTCCATCATTCAAACGGTTTTAAATCCCTTAACGATCCAGCTGCCAATGAACGTTGCAGCCATTTATTTTTAAATATTATTTAAACATTAGCAGAATTACAAACAGTCAATGCGAATAATATCTTAGGAATCGACACTCATTCATTATTGACTTCAAACTATATGTATCTACGCCCCAAGTTCCCCTTGCGGCAACGGTAAAAGAGATGACAAATACCCTTTCAATTTTTTTTATTCAGTTAATTTTCTGTTGTAAACTAGACCGAGGAAGATCAGCATTTAATTTAATTTTGGTAAATTTTGCCCAATATTGTGATTTTTTTATTAAACCTCTAACGCTATCCATTGTAAATATTAAAAATAATTTCCTCTTATTAAAACTAATATATTATAGCTATAGATATATCGAAAGATATTTTTTGATTATTACTGTTGTGTTTAAAGCATCTGTAAAATTCAGCAATTCGTTCCAATTTAGTGATTGATTTCACCATTTATAAGATATAATAAAATTATTAAAATTATAAATATATAAGCCCCTTGTTAATAATTTTCACGACTTTTTTTCTCATAATTTAGAGTAATCTACTTGACGTTACATTATCTCTTAGGTATTTTGGTATTATGAGTAGAAAGATATAGACAGAATTTCCTCTTTATTAAAAAGTAATTAATGATGTGACAATGTGTGCCTTAATATTTATTTAAAAGTATCTACATTTATCATGTTGTTATCAAATTATCGATAAGGACAAATAAAATTTATATATCAAATACTTTCGAAATATCATAAATACGTTGTACTAATTATAACAATTGAAGTCATATTTATTGGTGCAATATATTTCCATTATTTCAAATTCGTAATCATATTAAATATTAATACCGAATTATTTAATAATGCAAGCACACGGTACTAAATACTAGACGATAAAAAAATAAAATACAATTTTTTTAATTAAAAGGAAACTTTCAGGTTCACATTCCGTTGTGTATCGCTTCCTCTAATCGGAATATTTTCAGTTTATCAAGACTTAAAACCACTTTTTCTGAAATTGTTTTAAACCATAGTTGTTTACCTTACTAAATTATTATAAAAAGAAAAACATTGTAAGCTGTTTGTCTTGAATTCCTGAGTAAAATATTATATTGAAAATTATTAATTTTTGTGTTTATCTATAAATGTTACTATTGAGTTGAGGCAATTATTTACTGAATAATAGTTATATAATTTAGTAAGGAATAATAATGTTACCCCACATTGATTAAGACTATCTTTAAATTTTCCAAGTTAGTGATGCTTCAAAAAATTAAATCCTATAATATACATGTAATTATATTACATATTCAGTCTAGAAATGAAAAAAAAATATACGTATAAGCAAATAATATACTCTTTCTACTGTCATTATCAGCATCCCTTACCGCAGACGTTCTCTACAGTGTGACCCATACTGTTAAAAGCATATTAAGGGTTTATTTGTTTATTAAATAACGACACTACATTTTACTATTGATAATCGGATTAAGGTATATATAATAAATAACATATATAAATAAATAAAAGAACGTATCAGCATGAATACTTACCCATAAAGTGAGTATTCATACCCGAGGAATAACATTCAGCTGAAGATGACTCCTGACGTCACATTCGTGCACAAACGTCTTAGAAACAGTAAAATCTCTAAGATCTACAAAATTGTCTTGGCTTCAAGGGTCGAAGCGGTCGAGGCTTAATGCTAGTTTTATGACTTACTTGTAAATCATTAATAATTTATTCATACAAACTGGAAAACTGGTTTATATAAAATAAAGGTATACAAGTGGTATTTAAGAAAGAAGAATGGTATTATAAATTTCCTTGGTTAGCATACGGTCGAGTAAACCTTGGTATTTTTAACGGTGCGGAAATAATGGAGAGGTACAGCCCTCTTGGGAACCTTCCAAAATATAAAGAACAAGATAGGCCCCTTAAAAAAATTCCCCATTCTTAATCTTACCTCTTCCTGTATTTAAAGTCTCTTTTATTGTAAAAAAATTACCGTTTTTTTAATTTTCGGTCTAGAAATTAAACAAGTTTCAACCATTTTATTTAAAACGCCTGAACCGATAAAAATATTTATAATCAATTCGAATCAGCCAATAGTACAAAAAAGAGGCATGAGATATTTAACGAAGTGCAATTGAAAAAAAAAACCTTAACTCGCTAAAACACTGAGAAAAAAAATTAGCCAGTCAACATTTCACCGATTCAGGCGCAATTAGGTGGTGAATCAAAACAAAATTTACTTCAATGATCAAATCCAGCACATTAACATTCGAAACAGGCTCATCAGTTAGAATAAGCAAGCTCTCGTTCCTTGACGAGGGAAACTAAGACGAGGGAAGATAGTGCAGAAAAAGCTGTGGAGGGTGTAAATATGATATATATGTATATATGAAAAGAAGCTGGTTAGTGAAAAAAAAGAAAAAAAAAGTAAGCCGTCAAATCAGTAAAACCAATTAAAATATGTATAAATATTTATTAGTATTTGTTAAATTTCTTTGCAATTTGCAGAATAAAAATTATTTAAATTTCTACTGTCTGTTTACTAATTAACAAATAACATTACCCTACAGCTATAATTCTCTTTATGAGTAATTCTAGCTTCATGAACAGATGCTTACAAATCTTAAAGTGTTTTACTAATACCGTATTAGGTTCTTTCTCATAAACTTCCAACAATTGTATTCATGTTGGTACATTCTTATATTTGTATATACTATATATATATATATATATATATATATATATATATGTATATAAGTTAAGACAAGACTGATGATGATGATGTAACAGCTGTTAATATGTAAAGAGTATTTATAGAGGATCAAGACGGCAATACAGTCAGTATTAAACCAGTGCGAGTCGTTTCTTCCTTATTTTCCTTTTCTTTTAATATTTTGTTCCTGAAACCATATGAGCTATATATATATATGTATCCTTAGTACTAGTAGAGGAAGAAAATAGTACAATAAAATTTGTATAGTACTATATACTGCATGATTTGCCCCTAAAAAATATGTTTTGTGTACCTTAGACAATAAGCCAATGATGTTTATTAAACAAAAAAATATAACTAAATAACAATATAACTAAAATTGAATAAACAACTACGCGTTCTAATGAAAATATTTAATTCCGAATCAATATATAACTAATGAGCCGTAATAATTTTAAAAGTTACACTCACAAATGATTATTTGTATTCATATTATGTGTCAACACACAAACATAATAGCAATAAAAAATTTATGATTATAATAATATTACCAGTATTACTTAATGAACTAAATATTATACTAGTAACTACACAACTTCAGTGTAATATATTAATGTAACAGTCCAATCTAGTATATTATATACACTAGGAAAGTAAATTTGACGGTTGTTTTAAACTTATGTTCAGAAAACTATTAAGGATAAATCACATGTGGTGTAGTAGATACCATAACACTGTTTTATGCCCAGGATCATCGGTTCATAGATCGGCAGTCGACCTTAGTGTTTTTTAAACGAATACAGATTGCTTATTTTTGCATTCCTTCGGAAGGAAAGTAGGAAAGTACTCTTGACAATAAAAAGTGATAACTTCAAGTAAAAAATGTTTTGTTTTTTTAAACATACTAAACTGAAATATTGAATATTAATTTAATTCGGGTTTTAAACAATTCTGCTCTAAATTAGGATATACACAAACTAAGTTTATTGCTTGGTAAGGAAAAGCAAACAATAAATATACGGGTTCTGATGAGGAATGTAATCAAAAGGTATGTACACAACATTATTATGAAACAACAGAGGAGCGTATAGGGATCCGAAAATTCCACTAACAAACAGATACCCAACATTAGTCAATAATGGGTCAAAACTCATATCTATTTATGTATGTGAGGAGGTGAAATCATAACATATTTGAAAATTACTGACAGGATTGACATGCATTAGCATACATTTTAAGAGCAGGATAGCCTGGAGTATTGTGGTTAACCTGTTGAATCGGAATTGGGTGCTGCTTCGATCCTAACCTGTTTAAAGGCAAACGGAATAAATATACTTTTTCAACAAACGTTAGAACAGTTCATTTATACTGAGAATAATCAGATGTTAACATAGCTACAGTGCTTTTGAGTAATGCCTTAAATAGTAACGAGAAAATAAAAAAGTAACTATCCGTGTCTGTCAGATTAAAAAAAAAATGAACTATCACAAACCATGATACATGGTAGAGATTGCATTGTCTCAAAGACACCGGCTGTTCAGATGTTGATTCATCCGAGTTAACGCTCAACCGCTCTGGTTTCGCTCCGAATAGGGGTACCCACTTAAGAGAAGCTGAGCGCAAGGAGTGTCTGCAGATTCCACAAGGTCCGTTCGTGGATTTTTATTGATTGGACTTGATTTGAACGCCTAGCCTTTAGCTCTTTACACTCTGAGCTACTCCGCTCTCCTGTTTTATGTAAAAAAAATTTAACAATGCATAAACAGCTTAATTTTCAGATGTTCTGTAGTTTGATATACGTTGGTTATGTCATCATTTTATGCAGAAAAAGACGCCCCCTGTAATGTACAAAAAATAGTAAAAACTGATGTTAACTTGATAGTTTCAATATTAATGTTGTTGAAAAAAATCTGTAGAAATGAGCTGGAACTAGATGTAGTAAAACGTAAAGTTTCAATTCGATGTGTTTTATGTTATCAAAAGAAAAATATATCTTCTTTAGGATTGATTGATTAGCAATCAACGCTATTTTTGGTCTTTCGAAAGGAGTAGTGGAAAAGAAATAATCAAAGGGGTTAAGTGGAAATAAATAATTAAAAGAACTGTAAAACTAAAATACTACATTGATATGGTCAAACTATTCCATACCAGAGGAAGAAAATGCTCCGGGTGGAAAAAATTCTCTTCGGTAAGAAGAACTGTTAGGGAAAGGAGTGGCTCAGTGGTAGAGTACTGAGCTGCCATGCCGGAAATCCTAGTTCAATTCCCACTGCAGGCCATGATTTTTATTTAGTCTGTTTGCAGCGGGGGATGGATCATATAGGATCTAGGACCCTCCTGGGGCCCACCCAGCCTCTATAAATGTTATAAAAACAGGGTACCCAAAATAAGGGGGGGAAATCTGGCGGTCGAGCGTGACCTAGGACAAGTCACCTCCTTGCAGAACCATTGTTCATGAAACAGTACAGTCTCTACCATGTACTGAACCCCAGACCCTTCATGGGTTGTAGTGGTACAGAAAAAAACAAAAAAAGAAGATGAACTGTTCATTTTCGACATTTCGACCCACATTGCAGGCCTTCTTCAGGGCTATTATAGTAGGACCATTCTTGACAATAGACTGGATCAGTGTTATCCTACTATAATAGGCCTGAAGAAGATCTGCAATGTGGGTCGAAAGGTCGGCTTCCAAATAAACAGTTCTCCCTACTGTTTGAGAAAAAATTTTGACCTCCACAGGACCATCTTCTTCCTTATATATGTAAGGTCAACTAATATGATTCAGCACGTATACTATACTAAGTTGTTACAAAAGGCCTTGTGCATGACTACATAAATATTATTTATAACTCTCATAGTATTTCTTTAAAAATATTATTGTTCCGAACATTTATCTCATTATTTGCTTACACTAATCCATTAATTTCTTGTGATTAATAATCGCGGAGCCATTAAAATTGTAGAATTGCAGGAACAAGTACAATGCCAGGAGCAAATTCGTAATTCACGGTTTTGATATCACTGGATAAAAATATCCACAAAAGCAGCCATCGATGAACTTTGTGCCCAAGAATAAGAATCTGTTATAAATCAGAACTCTGTTGGGCATAGGTTCAGGCGTTCCATCATTGAGAATTTGACCCTTGCAAACCAGATCAGGTCGACCATCAGTAGCTTCTGATGGTCGGGCAATGGAATCAAACCTTTGCTATGAGTTAAGTACACGGCATCGATCAAGAGAAACTAAGCCATTTTGCAACATACCGATGCCCTATATTCCATTCCCGTTTGACCAAGGCAAAATATTATTATCAGAACTTCACGGAGTAAACGTTTTGCCTCATCCTCCATATAGCTCAGATATTGTACCACCAGATCATGGTCGGTGTAGTTAAATTAATCAGTTTTTGAAAGGTTGGATCTTTGTCAATGACCGAACACTTGGTCCCGGCAATTACTACAATTACCGATAATTAATTACTAGGTCCAATTAAGGGTAGAAAATGCATGAGAGTAGTTGAAAATAGTGGACTTTACTTTCGAAGAGTAGAATTCAATAATGTGAAATAAAGGTGTATTTATGTATAAGGTTTTTTGGAAATACCCAGTTAGTGAACAATTATGGAATTGCATGCAAACATACGCCTACGTTTTTCAAGCTCAATTATGAGGGCCGGAACCTGGTTTTCCAACACTTGTTCATACTTAACTCAGTATCTAGAAAAGGAAAGTCCATTGCTATCAAGATTTAAGCTCTAAAAGGAACTGAGTTCCCCTAAAGTGGAAAAAACTGTTTAATACTTTTTATATCCGATTTCCATTAAATCTATCAACATTACAGTTACTAGTGACCATCCACAGATGAAAACGCTTGGAATGTGCACTGATAGGGGCGACCCGTGGACTAGTAGTTACCGTAACAGACTACTAAGCCCAAGATCGCCAGTTCGTAGCTCGGCAGTTGGCCCTAGGATTTTCTAATGGGAGTAAAAAATCCTTAGTTACGCCGTCTTTCGGAAGGAGCGTTAAAGAGGGGTCCCGAGCCTATACGATGTCAGGTACTGGTTAAAAATCACTATCCTAATTAAACCTGGATAGTCAAAATTTAGAGCTCCGGATGTAGCATCGTCCGATTAGCCATAGCAGCATAAAGTGAAGTTAAATGAAAAAACAATGTACACTGATATATCCGGTATATCCGAACAATAATCATAATACAACATAAGAATATGCATGAAGTGCTACACAAAATTTCTTCTCAATCTCTTTCATAGAAACAAAAAATGTACATTACTCTTGTATCTGTAATATTTAAATATATGTCGAACATCAAGACCAATTGACTAATTGACAATGACCAATTAGTCATTGAAAAAACTATTAACAATGAGATAACAACAAATAATAATAATAGTAAAAGGAATAGAGTCTTTTTATGACATGTTCTACAATACATCATAGAAAATATTATATTAGTCTATTGCAAGCCAACACATACTATCATTTTCCTTAAATTTGTTAATATGTCGCGAAAATTCTACACAGTTATATTATTTATACGAGTAGACTGAAATGAATTCTACTTTGAAACTTCTCATCCAGACTTTGGAATAGTTGAAGCTACAAAGCCATCGTGGTCAGTAATGTTTCCATAACTGGCGGCTCGTCAAGACCAACGTAACCAAAAGGAGTGGAGTGTTTCTTTCACCTGGAGGCAACCTGATAACGCCTAGGGAACAGGCTGAACTTCTGGTGAAGGCTTATGAGGAGAGAGAAGCTGCTCGGCTGTTAAATGCTCCACCAATCCCGGAAGGACGACTACCGTGCCCTAACGAGAAGCCCATATTCTCCACCTTCGGTCAGTTCGAGTTCTACGACGCACGAAAGGTAGCAGAGCATCAGGACAGGATGATATACCCTATGTGATGTTGAAGATGCTTCCTAGGAAGGGTAAAGCCTTTCTATTGAACATATTCAGCACCTGCATGAGGATATCGTACTTTTCTGATGTGTGGAAATAAGCCGTCATAGTGCCACTACTCAAGCCTGGGAAGAGTGGGGGAGTACCTGAGCACTATCGGCCAATCAGCTTGCTCTCTCACATCGCAAAATCTTCGAGAGACTGGTTCACCATCACATGTCGAAGCACTGTAAAGAGAAAAACATCATCCCCCCTGAGCAGACTGGTTTCCAGAGAGGAGTCGCCTGTGACCACCACCTGGCTAAGCTACATGCGCACACCATAGAGCACATGCAGATGAACAGAGCTACGGCGTTCATTTCATTGGACTGCACCCAGGCCTTTGACTGTGTGTCTCATGAGTTGTTACTCCGACGCTTGGAAGAGTTTAGCTTTCCCGCCACTCTATGTCGTCTGATCCAAAGCTATCTCAGCGGAAGATCATTCGCCGTACGAGTCGGTAACAGTTACTCGACTTCTAGCACCACCACCTGTGGAGTACCTCAAGGCTCTGTATTGGGGCCACTGATGTTTGTGATTTTCACAGCACCCTTGGTCACCATGAACCATCCAGGAGCAATGGTCCCCCACATGTCCTTAACAAGGCACAAAATGCGACTGAAACCATATTGAACGAGCTGGAACTGATTGGCATCAGGGTGAATCCGTCTAAGACGGATGCCACCGTGATGTCATTTCAGAGGGTGAGTAAGAAACCTCTACCGAAGACATTTAACGTGGACTGCGAGGATAGAAGATTATCCACTTCAATCCTCTACCTTGGCGTCAACTTTGATAGGCACCTCACCTTCTCAAAGCACGTTCAGGCAAGATTGAAGTTGGCACGACAGAAATCCCACAGATGCTCTTGTCATCGCAGCTCTCACTGAGGGTGAAATTACAAATCTACAAGTACTACTACTACTGAGACACCTCTACAAAAACAACACTGAAGCGCCTGCAGCATTACCAGAATTCCATCCTTAGAAAGATCGTATGGGGCACATCGCTCGGGGGGGGGGCACTTAACACCACCATCCGGGAGGAGCTTCGGCTTCCCTCGGTGCTCGAGTACATAGGTCGGAGGCCCATCAAATTTTTTGATGGGCGGAAGACCTGTGCGAACCCCCTATTTAGGGACTTAAACCCCCCCCCCCCAGACCTGGGAGATGGCAGGGCAGTGTCCCCTTGGACGATGTACATATGACATTTGATCTAGGGATGGGATAAGTACTCCCTTGTCCTTATCCTTCCTTCCTTTTCCTTCTTCCTTCCTTCCCTTTCTTCTTTCTACAACTGTCACCTGATCCCGCTAAACGGTCCCTCACCCTTTTGTATTGTATAATGTCAGCGGCCTTGTGCCGGTTCGAGTAAAATCCGCCTTCAGCGGACTCAGCCCGATGTAATGCCTTAAAATACCGAAAGGTAACAGAAGGTTTTTATTTATATAGAAGCCATAGTTTTATACGAGCCATAGTTTTGTAATTTGTAATTCATATAATAAAGGAGGTTCTGGAAAAAAAAAATTCCAGCTGCTTAGCTTTGTTTATTTCAACCAGAGTTGGATAAAATGCAATTTGCGAAATAGCTGATAAGGTAAGGCTCAATTTCTGGAAGCCTTTTCCATCTCTACTTCAGCCTGGCATTTATTATATATACGATTAAATGTTCGTGAAAATAAATAGAATATTGCAATTGCGAGAAAAGAAAGGGACAATGAGTAATATAATGAATGGATTTTAACTGAATTATTTGAATGGTCTGTGAGTGCAATATTTTATATAATTCTCATATAGGTTCAAGTATCCTGCAGTATGTAATACTTTTGTTATTCAATTATAGTTTGTTTTCATGGTGATGTAGTCGTCTTTTTCTTCTTTTTAGTCACACTTGATTACCAAGTTAAACTTCTATCCATCTTAAGTCATAAGTATTTTTTTTGCATTGGTAATGAGGTATTGTAAAGAACTAGTAACGGTTGTATAAACGTTCAAGTGTCATTTCAAATAAAATAAATTATATTCGAAATTACATCTTCCCAAATCTGCTTTCAATCACAAAATTACGTCTCTCTTCTCTGATTTAATAGAAATGGAGATAATTTTTTGGCATATTATTCGGTAGTTTGGTTATGGCTATATTTAATGTAAATGGCAGTTACATTAAACATTTAACTTGTTATTTATTAAAGCCATTTTTGGTCGTGAGTTATCTAACTTTGATGAAACCTTTCACATCCAGTTGTGAAGCTGTTCCATAATCCATCTGGTTATTTTCTCACTTCCTCATTAACTGTCGCCCTAAGTAAGGATCTTTGTTACGAAACAGCTAATTGAGTTGAAGAAATGTTTTGTGACATTTACTTACCCGGAATTTCGGTCATTCCATTATTATTACACATATAAGGAACGTATACTTCATGAGTTTGATATACGAAAATGGGCTCGGGATACAGATATTTAATTAGGCAAAACAAACTTTAAGACTAAGTTACTACTCAAAAATTGGTGATATATATATATATATATATATATATATATATATATATATATATATATATATATATATATATATATATATTAATATTGTCAAAACCCCTGTTCCCATAAGGCAAGGAAGGGTGTTTAAATAAATAAATATATATATATATATATATATATATATATATTTGGGAGGGCTCACAAACTTTATATATAATATATTATTTTAATATATATATATATAAAAAAAAGTTTGACTTTAAAGTCTCTTAATCTGCCCCAGCTTCTGATCTTATCTTCCTTTTTAAGTGTAATTTTCCCATTCTATCTCGTAAGTAAACTTTATTTTCTTGCAGGAATGGTGGCTCATCGATGCCTGGTATGTAAGTCCAGAGTACAAAGTTCAAATATGTGGGTTATGGGTAGCATTCATCAATGGATAGACCCTCGAAAAGGGATAATTATAATTATAATAAGGGAGAATAACGACCCCCTGACAGTCTGAATAGCGGAAGTCTGATTCGTCAAGGATGGAGATTTCGGTTTCCGTTGACAACCTGGCACGGGATCCATCCATGGAAAAATGCTAAATGTTCGGATGCCCCGTGAGCTTCATTAGGTGTAGAAATATACAAAAAAATATATTGAAATTTCTTATTTTATCTTATATGTTATTCATACATAGTAGCGAAGTTAAACTGTCTTACTGGGGAGTTTTTTTAATTTTTAATTGTATATTTTTATAAAATTAAATTGTCTTTGAATAAATTATCTGAAATAATATTAGATTCACCAGAAATAATCTAATTTTTAATATTTTAAAAATATTTTTTTATTTGTAAAAAATATATTTATTTAAATTTACAACTGTATACAGAATTCATCAAGTAAATATAATGAATGAATATATTGAAATAAAAAGTGGAGTAGAGAAACTAACCAGTGGTAGTACTCAATTTTAATTTTTTTTTTAATTGTTAAAATTAACATGATTTTTACAATTCGAAAATAATAGAGATTTTAGACAAGTTTCATCAAACTACAGCCTTAAGGTTTTGGTCTGATCTCAAAGTTGACGGCGGATAAAAGAGTTTCTTTTTAGAGCGCTATTTTTAGAACTTGATCCATCAGGACAGTAGCAGAGCTTAGACTACCTCCTTCTATAGACTCGTTCTTCTTATCGGAGTGTCCTTACTTCTTACAGTCCATTATGATTATTTTTTGGTTTAATTTGCATCAATTTATGCTGCTGTGGCTAATCGGACGATACTACAATGAACGCTCTTAATTTTTCGAATCCAGATTTATTTGGGATAGAGATCTATAACCAGTACCCAATAGCACTGGCTCGAGACCCCGTTTAATGTCCTTTCTGAAGGACGGCATAACCAAGGAATTTTTACTCCCTTTAAATAATCTTTTAATTATTGGAAATCCACCTGCTGGACTACGAACCCTTAGTAGGTTGTTATGCAAACCACTAGACCACAGGAAGCCCTTTTAAGACTATTTATTCTGAGCATTCTTTTGAGGATCTGCTAGCATTCCTTAATGACATTTAAGGCCATCATCGTGTTTCATGTTTTGGTGGAACTGAGTTTAAAACGACTGTACGGTCCAGAAATGCTTCATAACTTGTCATTTTCTCTAACTCAGTCCTCACATTTAGCAGATGTGCTTGTAAATTAGCTGGGCTTAGTAAAGAACTAATTCCAAAAAACTTAAAAACCACTGTGCCGATTGGGAAGTGTTAGGGGTAGACCGAGGCATAGATAGGAGAATTCCGTAATGATCTTGCAGATTTGAAACTTTTTTTTTTAATTATAGAAGCATAGTCTGTGGGATTTACAGATCATCCTGAGGATCACCCAGTCTTTAAAAAAGTGGTTACCCTTAATTAGTGTCAAACCGGCGGTTGAGGGTGATCTCGGACAAATCACATCCCTGCACAGCCGCTGTCTTAGAAACAGTATAGCCTCTGCTATATAGTGAACCAAAAACCCTTCATGGGTTGCAGTTGTAATTAATGTATTAGTTCATTCATTGAAATTTACTTTATTATAAAAATACAATAAGTAAATGGCAGGAATGATACATGATGGCCTAAATAAAGACAAGCAGAGAAACGGCGCCATGGTGGTATTAGATCTCAGAATATGTTTGATGAAAACAAACTTCTGATTCAGGGCTTAATAATTTATGGTAATTTATATAACTTAATAATTTAAAAGCGAGCATTTTATTGAATAATTTTATCCCATATTTAGTCACTAATATTGACATCTAAGAGAGACAGCAATTTATATTATTATATTTTTATTTAAATCACTGATATTCCAGTAATTTTATACTTTTTAACATTATACTGCTGATTATTGACCCAGGTTTAAGAATAGGAACGCCTAAATCCTTTTATTCGGGACTTTGATTAAGGCATGTGTTCCGCCTCATCTGGTTTCATGAGTGGAAATTCATTTTTCTTTAGGGGAGGGCTCTGACCAATTTATTCATGATGTTACAGTTTGTCTAAGCTAAGCCATTCGCTTAATCCCTGACTATCCAATATACGGATTTAGATGAAACTCAAATTTAATTTATTCGTACAGTGGAATATAGATTTAAGAAATTATTCGATCACTGAATGATCACCACACTGAATTACGTATGTATACAGATATACAGAATTTAAAAACGTATATCTACTACATATAACTATACATTTAAAATAGAACATAATAGAATACAATATATAATTATATATTTAAAACAGCACATACAATTATACTGAGGCCCCTTAGGAATTAAAATGTTATTTAAAAACAGAACAGTTCTGGCAAACATTTTAAAATTAATCAATAAAAAATCATAAATAAATTAAAATCAATCAACATTTCTTGTGAATGGTAAAAAAGTAACAATTATTGACAAAACTGAAAAACGAGAGAGGAAAAAATAATACTAACAACGTTATATTATATAAAAGTTTTTATTTATCTTGTATTTTATTTTTTACATCAGGTGGAATAACATAACTGGTTATTTAGTAGTGTAAAAAATTGAGTTTAACTAAGGGAGACCTTTTTTTTTGTAAAAAAAAAAGAACAAAAGAAAAATGTGTATGAAAGACAGAAGATATAATAGTTAAAAGCTGACTTCTTGAAAAACGAGAAAACCTTCAAACCAAACAAATTCACTTCAATTTAAACCAAATGAAAATTTCTTCTAAAATTAGAGGAATGTGTGATTATTGCGAGCATAGTCGACTCTCGTTAATTTGAAACTCAAGGGGCCAGAGAAAAATTTCATGAGTTCAAAATAACAGGAGTTTAAAAAACCAAGAGGGAGGGAGGAATAAAATCAAGTTTGATCAAAATTGGTGATTTATTATTTTAAACATTTGTACAATTATTCACAAATGTTCATTTTGAAAAGGAGTCCGTAATTTTCTGTTGAGTCACCGACTTTAGTCTTATCATTGTCCAATGAATTTTCGATAGTGGTGAGAGCTGCGAAGAAATCGTTAATTGTGTCGGTTCTGAGGGCGTAGAAGCACAGGGTAGTAAGAGATCTCCTTGCTTCGCTCAATGTGACTGGAATTGACGGTTGTTCTTCTTCGTTTTCTTTCTTGTCCTCATCCAGAGGGACCAAATTCAACAGTTCGGCATCGGTTAGGGCACTGTGGACACTAATGTCATCGTCAACATGAGCATAATCCTCAAATGTTAATTCTCCATAGTTAGGTAGAAGACCCCACCCTGAGTCAGAATTTGTAATTTTTGGCGGCTTTGATGACTGTTCTACGTTTTCGGTTTGCTTAAACCCCAATTTTCTGAAGCTACTAATTAGTGTAAACAAAGGGCAGGTCTGTGCATGATAAATGCTTCAAATTATAAAGAATAGGGTAGTCAGGACTTCAAATTATTGCATGTTGACGGGCTAGATACTATTCCTTCAACTTGAAATTACCTAGAGGACCAATTTATACTGATTGTTTTTAATTTATCGAGTATTTTTCAAGGGACAGGGAAAACATTTCAAATTATGAGAGATTCAAATTAGCGAGTGTCAAATTATCAAGAGTCGACTGTAATTTATTAGAAGACACTAAATTTAAGTAGAAATTAAAATGTAGGAATAGGCTTCAATTTTTATTTTTTGCTTACACTATATTGAAAAACATAACAGAATCTGAACTAAAGAATTCACTTAAATTATTTATACAATTTGAGCTACGAAAAGTATAATTGTATAATATGAAAGATATTAAGGTGATAGGTCCGTCATATGGTTGACTGAGAGAACCCTGCAATAATTCAGAAATTATAATTCCAAGTGGGTGGTGTAAAACGGTAAGGGGGTGCAGTCAATGATTACACAAAATAAGAATGACTTATTTTATATTAAGTCATTCATCAGTGTTTGAGCAACCTCGAAATAGTTATTGGACCTTTCGATGAGAGCTCCGAAATGGATAAGGAAAATAAATTTCTGATTCAATTATACCAGATCGCATGTCATTTTGAATGTAACCTTTTATTAAACTAATAACATAAATCAATTTTCATAAATTAAATAACTAATATTTTTTGAGAATGAAAAACAATTAATTAAATTAAAGAACAATTTAAACGCTTTTATAATGAGAAATGAAGTTACTAATATTAACTAAATTATCAACAACTAATTAATAACAAAAAGAAAACAAATATTATTTAATCTTACGATAGTAAATTTAACTCTATTAAATTACAAATAAATCTATTACAAAATAATGAATGTTTATGCGGTTTTCTGATTGCAATGATATAATAATGAAAACTCTTATCTGTCTGTCGAAGTAGTTTCAGTAGATGGTAGATTCTCGGCAGGGCGAGCTGGATGTTGAGACGACAGAGGATTTTCGTCGGCAGGGCGAGCGAAGATGGTGAAATAATAGAGGTTGAGATGATCGACTGGGTCAATTCGAATTGGTCGAATCTATGACGAAGTTTAAACTAATTACACCTGCAGGTGGGCAGCAAATTAGTATCTTCTTCAAATTCACACAAAACAACTTTGGGCTCCTATAGCATACGATGTGCACGGCTAAGGGCTCGCGTCAACACTGTCTTAAAATTCACAAAACACAACTTTGGGCTCCTCTAGAGCATACGATGTGCACAGCTAAGGGCTCGTGGCGACACTGACTCGCTCGGTCTAGCCGGAGCGAACAAAAGCCGATCGACTCTCTTTTGTTTTTCTCTCTTCACTTTTATAACATATGTTTTCACACTTTCTACAAATATTACACTTATAATTAAACAAATAAAATTACCTTTTAAAGTTAAATTATTCTAAACAATTATGAAATTAAACGTTTAAATTATTATATTAAATAAAAATGTGAAAAATAAGAAAAGATAATGTTCTTTCTTTTACGAAAAAATGATTTAATTTTTTATGATTAAAACTGATAATACTTTATAAGGTTACTACTTCATCTGGCCTTAACAATCAGTATAACAAATCATTCATTATAAAATAAGTCATTCTTAATTTGTGAAATCATTGAATGCACCTCCTGACCAATCACCATTCGTAGAATTATGCAGATAATGAACACAAAAATATCAGCATAGATCTAAATCATTGGATGTTAAGAAAAAGTATTACAATCAAATTTGTAGCGAAAATATATAAAATACAAACATAAGAAACTTTGCGTCTCTTCTTTGAGTCTCAAAGAAACAAATTTCATATTTTATATATTAAAAATAATTTTCAAAGAAAGAACAATACCATTTCATTTAAAGCACATATATTCATTCATATTAAGTGTACTTAATGCCACTAATCTTATATCTCAGGACTATATATGTGTACTGACATGTATTTGTGACTGCGTTGTAAAGAAGTAACTGAGTCATAGTGAGTTCCAGAAAGTGTTGGAATTAGCACTAAAGGACTGTTCAAATGAGACAGGTCAGTAAATAGGAGTCAAAGGTCAGGTGGTTGATATATTGTGGCTAGAGAGTGACAGGATAATTGAATAATTGAGTTGGAGGAGATGATTGATTATAGATGGTGATGGTTCTAGATTATCTGGAAAATGGATGTACTTAAGAAGTATTGTCTACGGAAGAATAGGGTAAAAGTTACTATTACTCAGCGTAGTTGGCAGAAACGCGGATATTTCTATTTCAAGTGTATATTAGTAATCATTAAATAGGTTGGGAGCGGAATGGCTCATTGGTAGAGAGCTGAGTTGCCATGCCGTAGTTCCTGGGTTCGAATCCCGCTGGCCAGCACACTTTTATTTAGTCTGTTATCAGCCGGAGGTGGACCATATGGGATCTAGGACTCTCCTGGGGCTCAACCAGCCTCTATAAAGTGGTTACCCAAACAAAGGGAGGAGGGATCTGGCGGATGAGCGTGATTTAGGACAAATCACCTCCCATCATAACCGTTGGATAACTAAGAAACAGTACATTCTCCGTATACCATCTACTGAACCCCAAGGCGTTCACGGGTTGTAGTGTTACAGGCTAAAATAGGTTGAAAAGCAACAAAGAATCGGTTAAAACAGGAGAATCACTATAACAAAACGGATATCGGATCTAGGTAGATTTATTCAAATCTTAATATAACATTAGGCAAATAAGTTACCCCATCTGCTTTCGTGGCTGAATTATTGAGGCTATATATGCATTGTAAATAGACATCGATGACAAAAAAAGACCAACATCTTCCACAATGTTACCATGTCATTGATAAATACAAGTATTGACAGTTCTAAAACCCGAATAATTAATATATTAATTAAAAAACTAATTTGCACCACGACACATCAAGGGTCTTACTTTCGGTACGTGGTAGTGACTATCCTGTTTCTAGGGCAACGGAAGGACCTAAGACGACGCCAGGTTTTCTCCCTATTAAGGGTTTGTACCCATTTCAGAGAGGCTGGGCGAGTCCCTGAAGTGTTTACAGATCAGACAGGATCTATCCCCGTCTGTTAATAGATAAAATAAAGTATTTAAATTTTTAACGATCAACAGCCAATCAAAACGGTTATTGCAAATCTGACTACATAAGTAATGAAACCGTGATAGCTATCAATGACCTTAAAATTTACTCTAAAAACATATAACAAGCATTTACTTTGAGAGACACGCTTAAATTGAACCAATCTGGGGAGAAAAATTTATTAATATATATATATATATATATATATATATATATATATATATATATATATATATATATATATATATATATTGTTATTAGTACATCAATCAACCAAATACCTTATCAAATAGTTTAAATGGATTACTGAACATATTAAGCAGGCTTAATTCTACTAAAAATATATCTGGACTAATTAAATATTGAATATACAAATAATTCATTATGATTTTGTTTGTTTAACTGATTTAATATGATTCTTTCAATACAGAGAATGAAAATTATTACTTAATAGTCGATCCACCCTATTTCATTACAATTATTGTGTACATTCAAATTATTATGAAGAAAAGAAATTTATTTTAACATAATAATTTATTTTAATTATAATTTTTAACATAAGCATAAATATTTATTTATTAATTATTTATATTTTCAAATAACTGACAATAAACAATTTCAAATACCTGATGACCCACTACGTGACGGACATCCGCTGACAACACACTAAAGACAAGATAGAACATGACAAGTTCCCTGTGTGGGAGGAGGTCCTGTCATGACAGGGCAGGGCAGCTTTGCCTTCTCATTAAGTTAATAAGCATCCTGTTTTATTTATAATTCAATTAATACAATAATTAGCCCTAAAGTTTTAACATGAAAGTGATGTCGTTCATTGACCGGTTTCGAGGTTATTAAATTTGCAATTGCTATTACTTTTCATTTTTTTTTATCTGCCATAATTATTCATTTTACATCTATCTGAAAATAGCATTATAATTAATATATAATTTTTAATGACCTGGGATCGGGGTAACTAACTGGTAGAGGGCTGAGTTGTCGTATCGAAGGTCTTGGATTCAGATAATTTATTTAATATGTTAACTGACGGGGATAGAACCTGTGGGGTCTAATGAATTTTCTGGTGCTTACCCAGTCTCTATAAAGGGATTACCCTTAAATGGAAAAAGCTGACAATCGAGTGTGATGAAGGACTAATCCACAAACGTTGTCCAAAATGTAGTACTGTCTCTACCATGTGCGGAATCCAAGCCCATTGGACTTACCTACAGTTTTTTGTTTTTGTTTTTTTATCTACCATTATTATTATTATTATTATTACTATTGGAATTATTATCTATGATTTGGTTTCTAATAACTAATTTGGTTATGATTACTCTACCTGCTATTCGTCTCTTACATTAAGAGTGTGAATGTAAGCCTTAACCGCCAACAGTTCAGTGGAGGGAAACATATAAAGTCATAGTAGGCCTGGCGATGTAACAAAATTGTCAACGAAATCTAAGTACAATATGCCATTCAAAATACGGCTAGCGCCTTGCAGTATTACAAAAGCCTTAACGCCTGGCGGAAGGTTAATAAAAATCTAAAAAAACCTCACCACTGTATTATAATAAGTTCTCAAAACAGTTTCCAGTTTTCAAAAATACATAATATTATTAAGTTGGGATGCAACTTAATCCAGAATATTACATTGGAACCTGGGTAACAAGACTGGCATAACCCAATCAATGATAGACCGCGAAGGATCTTATAACCTGCGGGCTCCCATAAATTTTAACCAGTCGATAACGATGTCTAACACCAATGTCTGCTCTTCTATCCTTCTGATAAATCCGACACTATTGGCCTTATATGTAGTTCTTAGTATTTTATCAGGACAAATATAACCTTCAATATCAATAAGTTCTATAACATATTATTAGTAATGCACATCTAAATTAATGATGTATTCTTATGTAACGTAACTTTATGCTCCAATAGCTAATCGGACAATGCTACAGTCCGAGTACTACGAGACCCCATTTGATGTCCTTTCTGGCGGACAACATTACCAAGGAAATATGACTCCCTTAAAAAAATCCTAAGGACCGCCCGGCAGGGAACCCTAGGGGTTAAAAGGTTGTTAACCTACACCACTGATAACCTTAGATAATATTTTCTGCATGTTTTTTTCTGTATTTACGATCAGATTTTACACTTTTTTTTAATAGAAATGACTAGAAGTAGATAAGAGGGGTTGTGTACTGTACCTCTTATCTGGGGTTCAGTCCTCCAGTACTGGAACAATAGTAGTCAAGGCTTATCATTTTAAAAAATGGGTACCGAACGGTTGGACGTAAACAGAAGATTTATTTTATATAATAAAATATTCACTATGATGAGCCCGATAGAGTGAGAGTCATCCAGCTCAAGGGACTGCGTTGGTTTGGCCATGTGGAGAGGGTGGATCCAACGAGAAGGATGGTGCATGGAATACCGATTGATGGAATAAGAATGAGAGGGAGGCCCCGTCACAGTGGCTCGAAGGTTGACCTGAAGGCGATGGGTAGAAACCGCTGGAGGCGCAGGCAGAGGGCATGTTTCTTCAAGAACTGCAGAGGCAAGCAATGAATGTATGAATTAAATACGCTCATGGAGCACATTTTCCTTAATACGGTATCTGATTGATTTATTTTTATTTTTTAAATATATGTCATCGTGTGGTGGATGTAGTCTCCTCTGCATTAGAACGTGGATCATATTGTTTGGGCGTCTTTCTTGATGTGGAACAGGCATTTGACGGAGTCTGGCATCCGGGATTACTCTACAAACTCCGTCAATTCCTACCGCCTACCTACTTTCTCATCCTTCAATCCTATCTCACAAACAGAACTTTCCAAGTAAATCATAATAATGTCTATTCATCCCTATTTTCCCAATCTGCTGGTGTTCCTCAAGGTAGTATCCTTGGCCCAATCATTTATACAGTTTATACAGCTGACATCCCAACTCATCCTAATACTATCCTTACCACGTATGCTGATGATACATATGTATTATCTGTCAACACCAATCCAATTATTGCATCCCAAAGCCTCCAATCCCATATCACTGATCTTGAAGAATGGTGTCAAAACTGAAGAATTAAAATAAACTCTCAAAAATCGTATCAAATCACTTTTACCTTACGTCGTAAACCAATGACTTCCTGCCCTTCAGTATCCTTTAATAATATCCCAATGATGCCTGTAGAACAGGTCCGATACTTAGGGTTTCATCTTGACAAACGATTAACCTGGAATCCTCATACGAGACTGAAAAGACAAGAAACCGCTCGACGTTTCAGGCTACTTCAACACATACTAGACAAACGCTCTAAGCTCCCAATTTATTACAAAAGACTCATCTACATGACCATCATACGACCTATTTATACCTACGGAGTAGAGCTTTGGGGCTCCAGTAAGCCATCGAATTCCTCTCGTATCCAATCCCTACAATCCAAAATCCTTCGTAAAATCCTTAATGCTCCTTATTTTGTTAAGAATAAAATCATCCATAACGACCTTAATGTCCCATTTGTTGCTGATTTGGCCCGAACCCGCTATCTATCCTTTCATAACAAACTTCATTTCTACTCAAACCCTCTGGTTTTAAACCTAGCTTCCTCTTCAATTCCCGATAATCCTCCGAGGCGTCTGAAAACAAGATGGCCCCGTGACTTCTTAGTTGAACTTATGATTTGAGTACTGCCAGTGGGTAGTTTCTCTACTTGTCATTTTCACATGTCATTATGTATCGCTTAGCACATTTACTAGATGTATTTTTATTATACAGTTGTAAATATCAATAAATAAATTAAAAAATAAAAAATAAAAAATAAATAAATAAAAATAAAAAAATAAAAGATTATATATAAAAATATAGCCGTGTGTCGATCATGGAGATCGTGATAGGGCTCATCCAGCCCTATAAAACACTTAATCGGAAGAAAGCCCTAGCTCTTGAATGGAATCTCTGCCAAGCCGGTTTCAATTAGGCAATAACTTAGAAACTTGACAATCGATCAAGTCTATAAATCAATAAAACTTGATAACTAACTCAATCCCTTATCGAACTTTCCTGATCTTTTCAGAAATATATTCAAACTTTGGCCACCCGAAAGCCATTACAACGAAATTTATGAGTCCGACGAACTTTTTAAACTCTATACCTAACCTTACAAGTTCTTAAACGTGCTGACTGAAATGGCATTTAGTATAAATTTACATTATTTATTCAATTGTACTTATCCCAAATCTATTAACAGTTATTTAAACTTTTTTTTTAATTCTCTCTTTGAATACAGGAGAAATTCCGTTTTAATGAACTATTTTATTATAAAGAAAGCTTAAAGGGGGTCGTTTAGTTGCAAAGAGTCATAAAGAATTTGAGAGTCTCGAGAGTAAACCTTCTATGAGGGAGTCTGAGCGAAGAAAAAAAAAGAAAGAGTAATAACATTTTTTAAATAGGAGAAATTTAAAACGTGCTGCTTAGTATTGTTTTCTAAAGTTATTCGTATTATTCCTGATAAAAAATGTTTATAACAATATGTATCTATCCATAGGTAACTTAAAAAATATACTTTACTCACTCAAATTCAGTAATAACTAAAAATTGAATTAATAAATTATTTTCATAAAATTGAATATTTCTCTTGATCCCCAGAAGATTTTTTTAATTTTTACGAATTTATAAATATTAATTTTAACTTTTTACTTCTGGCTACTTCGACATTTACTAGACAAATAGTCTAAGCTTCCAATTAATTACAAAAGACTCATATACATGACAATCATTAGACCTATCTGGACTTAGGGGATAGAGCTTTAGGGCTCCAGTAAACCGTCGACTTTCGCTCATATTTAAACCTTAGAATCCAAAATCCTTCCTAAAATTCTCAATGCTCCTTACTTTGATACGAACAAAGTAATCCACAATGACCTCAATGTCCCATTTGTTGCTTATTTGGCCCGAATCCTATATCAATCATTTCATGACAAAATTTGTTCCCACTCAAACCCAATAGTTTCAAACTTTGATACTTATTCAATTCCTGGTAATCCTTCGAGACGTCTGAAAAGAAGATGGCCACATGACCTTTTAAGTTGAATTTGTTATTTCAGTACTGCCAATGGGTAGTTTGTCTAATGTCTTTATCCATGCCATTATGTTTCATTCCTGTCATTTACTTGTTGTATTGTTATATTACAGTTATAAATTTAAGAGAATAAATTATTTAAAAAGCGTATTTATGGCATCAAAAACGAAGGTGATTTTTACTTAAAAAATAATATACAGTTTATATTTATAAAAAAACCTTCAAACATTAGAATTTTGTTCAAAATTACTTAAATTAAGACCAAAAAATAAATAGAAGAGTTCAAGAATACGCTTGGGAAATTAACAATCGTCTTACAATTCTATGTTGGTGACCCGTTAACGCGTATATGTATTAATGTCTATAAATCACTCTTATTTAAATCAAGAGAATCGTTCTTTCTTAATTTTTTTAATTTATTGTCTGATAATTTATTGTTTAATAAAATGATATTAAAACGGTCTCTCGTCCATCGCATTTTTAAATTTTGTTGCATGACGTCAAGTTATTCTTTTGCTTTTTCCTATATCGGGGAGTGGAGTGGCTCAGTGGTAGAGCACTGAGGTGCCATGCCGGAAATCCTGGTTTAAATCACGCTGTGGGCAAGACTTTTATTTAGTCTGTTTGCAGCCGGAGATGGATCGTACAGGATCTAGGACCCTCCTGGGGCTCACAGCCTCTATACAGTACATTCTCCGTATACCATCTACTGAACCCCAGGGCGTTCACGGGTTGTAGTGTTACAGGCTTAAATAGGTTGAAAAAGCAACAAATAATCGGTTAAAATTGGAGAATCATTATAACAAAACGGATATCGGATCTAGGTAGATTTATTCAAATCTTAATATAACATTAGGAAAATGCACGACGTCAAGTTATTCTTTTGCTTTTTCCTATATCGGGGAGTGGAATGGCTCATTGGTAGAGCACTGAGTTGCCATGGCGGAAATTCTGGTTTAAATCCCCCTGTGGGCAAAACTTTTATTTAGTCTGTTTGCAGCCGGAGATGGATCGTACAGGATCTAGGACCCTCCTGGGGCTCACAGCCTCTATAAAATATTATTAAAAAAAGGGTGCCCAAACAAAGGGGAGGGGATGTGGCGGTTGAGCTTGACCTAGGATGTCACCTTTAGAATGTGCAGAACCGTTGTCCATGAAATAGTACAGTCTCTACCATGTACTGAAGCCCAGACCCGTTCTCGTGTTGTAGTGATACAGGTTTTTTTTGTATATATCTTAGAAGGTAAAATGTTGAAATTAGATAACGAATGCAAATTCAACAAAACATCTTCCAAAATATAGAGAGAAAAAGATTGGAATGGTATCTTAGAAGAATAAAGGAAGACAGATCGTCCAACTTAATTCTCAATTGGAGTGCCGAAGGGAGGAAACGGCGAGGAAGACCTCGAAGAAGATGGTTAGATTGAGTAAAGTATGCACGGCCATGGTCTGAGGGAGGAAGATATACAAGAGAGAAAAAAGTGGAAACATGAATTAGAGGAAATTTTGGTTGAAGGAAACCTCAATCTGCGGAAACCCTCAGAGAAAAAAAATATCTTAGATAAGTTTTCTATGATAGGGTTTTTGCCTGGGGTGAGTTATTTTCTATTTTATGTGTTTTTTATGCGAATCGGAGTATTGATTATTCCAAGAATCGAGGAAATGGTGTCATAATATAACTATAACAGCTTCATAAACCGAACCGATGAAGCGGAATTATTTCAACATACCTAACCCGTTTGAAGTTCATCATTTTACCGTAACAGGATGTGGATTATGTCCTTGATCCTTTTGATTATCCAAGTTGATATTTGAATGATTCAATGATTAAAGACGGATTTATTTATATAGTTGGCATACCAAAAGTCCAAAGCTTGTCAAAGAAAGTAACAAATCAGGCTGAGAGCTGATGTAAATGTTATAATTATATATAGATAATAATGAACGTATAAAATTGAAATTACATAGCAATACCTATTACAAGTTTTTAAATCTACACAGTACAGTTTAATTATTTCTTGGAAATGTCAAAACAAAATCATCAAGGGCTATTTATTTCTAAGTGCAGTCAGTAGGTTTCACGTCATTTTTATACCGTCACCATAGTGCTAGCCAGCGACCGAGCTGCGAATCGGCGATCTTTATATGCATGCAGCATTTACTCATCATGCAGTTACACAATATAAATGCTTGTTTTAATAAAAATCGTTAACTATTAATCAAGTGATAACATAGAAAGTGATAACAAAAAAAGTAGCATACGTATTATAAATAATGCAAGATACAACCATATTATTGTTACACTAACACTATATCAACTTTTTTTGCAGTTATAAAAATCTGCCAAGAGTTTTATTTCCAGATTAATATCTGGATGGGAAAGAGATTTATGTGGACCTTTTTCTGTCAAGTCTGTATAGAGTGGGCAGTTTCTTTATATGGTGGGATATTCCAGGCCAATTTCGATTGTCAATAAAGGGACGTTTGTGATCTAGAACAACTTAAACTGTATTTCAATTCGTTTTGTTTAATAACTTAGGTTTATGTGGAACACTAATTTGATATAGAGGAAGAAAATGGTCCGGGTTGAGGTAAGAAAAAATGATCTTTGGTAAGAAGAACTGTTTATGTTAAAGCCAATGTTTCGACCCACACAGCAGGTCTTCTTCTGAGCTAAATTTTGGCTAGTTCACGGCTAATTTGGTTTAGTTTTCGTGGAGTAAATAACTTATAACAAATAGTAAATTGAATTTAAAATAAAAACTAAAACTTATAGTTTATCGTTTTCGAATGATAATATTATCCATCTTACATATATCTGAAAATAGGATCATAATTCATTAATAATTTGGGAGTGAGGTGTGTCAATGTGAGTAGCTACGATGGATATTTCGGGTTAAAATCCCGACAGAAATACTTTTTAGTTTATTAACGACTACAAATGGAACATGTGGATTCTACAGATTCACTCGTTGCTCGCCCGCTATTAAATGGGTAAATTTAATTGGAGGGAAACCACCAAAGGCGGATGAGCGTAATCTTAAACAAATAACCTCCCTGCACAACCGTTGTTCTAGAAAAAGTACAGTCTCTACCACAAACTGAACCCAAGACCATTGATTGTTGAGGTACAGGTTTTGTTAATTTTTATCATTGCAGATTTGATAGATGTTTCTGGTAAAGAATAAAACATTGTTGTTTTAGATCAATCTAAAGGACGATTCCCGTGTTCACAATTTTATTGTTTTTAACGATTAAATTTAAATTTATCATTCAATCAATGATTTTCATTTTCTAATTTTTTTCTTTACATTATTTTATCAAATGTTAATTCAATAAACCGCTCATTTCTCAACGACATTTCTGATATAAGAAAAATCTAGGCTCACTTGTAGTGTAGCGGTTAGGATAACAAACTAAAGGTAGTAGGTTCGAAACCCGGCAGGTGGTCCTAGGATTTTTTAAAAGGGAATATAGACCCTTTATTATGTCATCCCACGGAAGGGACTTCAAATAGGGGACCCGAGCCTGTACAGCGTGAGGTTAAAAATCGATATTCTGCATTGACAACGTTTAGGACGCCCACTGTAGAATCGTCCGATTTGCCACCGGGACATAAAATGAATAGAGAAATACTAAGAAAATCCTAATTTATTCAACGTTATAAACTTTAATTTTATTATCTCGATAACTTTTTTTTAGCTAGCTTGTAGTTAAGAGTGATTTCTTTTAAAACTTTATCCCTTTAGTTCGAAAAGAAGACTTATCTCGAGAAAAAGAGTTTATGAAAGCTCCAGGAATCTTCTCTACTGTGGGGGGGGGAGACGAACTTTTAAAATTCGGAAAGTTGACATGCCCAAAGTGGTCTCGTTGGTTCTTTGTAATAGCTGGACTCTGGTTGAGTTTTATATAGACCAACGGGAATCAGAACTTTGTTGTTTTTTTTCCTGTTCGATAAAGTATACAATTTTGAAAATTGTTCCACCATCTGACGTCAACCATTTCGTGTTCTCATCCACATCGAAGGGACAACGCAAAAGTATCGTACCCCGTATAAAATGAATGGATTGCCGTAACATAGATATTACTTAAAGAATATATGAGGGCAGATGATAAAAATGAATACGAGTATAAACAGAGTTTAGAAAGTTCCCCACAATTGACCACACATACTGCTCATAAATGAAAAAATAAAACCATTATAATTGAAGTTGGGGCCCCTGCTAATGATAATGTTACTAGAACGTTGAGTTATATAAATCGAAAGTAAAAACAGTTGTGCGATGAATTAAGCCATCTTTACCGACTGGTAGAAGTAAAACTACAATTGTAGTATCCAGAAATAGTTTGACTCCTCAGGAAGCTGTTAATTCTTTGATGGTACTTGAAATAAGTTGTGGACTTCAAGAAGTGCTGAAAGCGTTTATATCAAAAGGAAATGCCATAAGTATTGTACAAAAATGTTTTGAAATTATCAAAGTAATCATTAAATTATAAAACCACGAAACGCAGAATAAAATAACATAATGGTTGAAAGCAAGAAGGATCTTTTCCGAAACAGTCTCAATTCAAGATTAAGTAATAGATTCAAGGTCATGTAGAAGACATGTCCTAAAAGAAGCTACAACGAAAGATAAATGTCGTGTACGTTCAGTGACTCTTGAATGTATTCAGCATATCAAAAGGGGAAGTGGTTTGCTGGATCTAAGATTATGGCTCTAAAGGGGCATAATATGGGAAAAAATTTCATCAGGACCTGGTGAGAAATTCTAAGTAGAAGACGAAACGGCGCCACACTATTTAGGCTTCTTCAAAGATTCAAGATTTCCTCATGCTGTAATGAAATGAACCTGTTATCACTGGCCACACGGTGTGTCACGATAGACTTGATATCCTTCTGGCAGAGAGGAGAACATATATTATTTAGTTTATGGTTCCTAACGACGATTACACAGACAGCTGCAGCGAAACTATGACAATATCAGGAACTGAACTGAACTAACAAAAGAGGCTGAACTGAACAAACGAAACAGGTTAAACTGTAAGAACTCTACGGTACGGACAACGAGGCGGTAACACCAATTATAATATACACTTAAGGATTGATCCGAAAATCAGCAGTGGCGGGCACTGAGAGTCTGGAGCTACCGCTTGATGTCTTAACGGAGAACCAACAAGAAGTTCTCATGGATAATGAAAAAAAATCTTAATGTTTGAAGATGCTAACAACTGCGGGTATTTGGACTTGTCCTTCATCTCAGATTGTAACCCGCAAATGTAAAGAAAAATGATTCCTACTAAAGAAAAGTAAGGTGGTAACGACCTTTCTTCTATGATATTGTGTTTAGTACATTACATTTATATTTTGAAGAGAAAATATTTGTCCTGGCCGTGATTCGAACCCGGTTCTCCCGCAACTCTAGCGCGGTACTCTATCAACTTAGCTACCAGGCTCGTAACCAGGCCAGGCAAATCCATTCTCTTCATATTTTAGTATTATAGTTTCTTGCTTTCTGAAACCTAAGCGCGAATTTTATAGCCCATAATCAAACCTTTCAGTGTGAGTCTCAAGTACAGAATTGAGACTTACACCATTTTGATTTAAAATCAACCTCCAACGTCTCTGAAAAATACTTACCAGTCCTAACTAATTCTAGGTTATAACCTGGTCGGCTAATGTGATGCATACCATCTGGTGATCAATGGAAGATAGGCTTCTTTGAAATCGATAAATAGCTGATTATCAACCTTATTATATTCTAGTTCTTTCTCTTATATTTGGCGTAAGGATAGTTGAACGGTTTCTATCAAAGATCAAATTTATAAACTCCAGTAACTTCTCGTATAATTCAACTTGTTAGGGTTTAGGAGGATATTTTATAGGTTACTGATAGAATAAGAATCTGCTATAGTTATTAAAATTCTTCCAAGTTCATTTTTATGGATCGGAATATGTATGCATTGTTCCATTATCCTATTTTTTTTTAAACAAAACATGAACCGAAACCACTGCTTTTCTGAAAAGTTTTATTAGCTCATTAGGAATGTTGCCGATCCCCGTCTATATAAATGTGTCAGTGGTTCGATATTTAGGGGCAGGAATTCGATTTTTATTTCCGATGTACGAAATATTGTCAACAAAGTTTTTAACTTATTCAAAGAGTCTAATCGATCGGTAAGGAATGTATATTTTTTCATCTTTAATTCCATACCCTTGAAGTTGTTTTCAGTTCGATTAGTTTATATTTATATATAGATATATATATATTATTTTCTATTTAAGAAATATATTTAATGTATTAATTTAATCTATCTAATTAAAAATATATTTATATATATACATGTATATTTCTATATCACAAAAAGAGGTCATAAACATTGTATGAAGCATATGAAATATTATGCTACTTTTCAGGCTTCAGAAAGTAGTTTAAAATATATAACCAGTTTAGATTTTTTTTCTAAGATATAAACTAAACTAAAATGTAATATCAAGGTTTTATTAACATAAATTAATATGTATGTAATCACATAAATGTAAAAACGTTTAGATGAACATTTAATTGTATATTGACCATGAACAGGTCAGCACGAATGAGTACAACTGAGGTTTAATAAGAATCATGTTAGTTTGAGGTTAAGTCATAAAACATGTTCTATGTTACGTGCGTCAGTTATAATACCTGGCAGAGCCCTGGGGTGTTAGTCGGCCGGTGTTCTGCCGGAGACTAAAGGTCCGATCGCTCGGCACTGCGCCTGTCTGGTCTTCTGGATCTCAGTGCTTTCGAGAATTTAACGTTCGGAATCCGTAATCATAAACTTGAAACAAAACTAATTATTATTTAATACAATATAGTATTCCAAGGTAATTTTTTATTCCAATTTACTCGATGATTTCGATTGGAACATATTAGAATGTCGAGATATATCTCATCTCACGGTTAAGACCGTCTTAATGATAAATTCAACAAGAGATGTTTTACGATCCAGATTAATTCTTTCGAATCCGTTGGTTTCTTTTAGAAAAGACATTTGCGTTGAATGCTGGTCAGTCATTATACATCACTCAAGACCTCACTAATTCCACTATAATAGTTTTTAACAATTGAAATTGTTTGAGCCACCTCGAATTAGTAGGACCTTCTGATGAGAGCTCCGAAATGGATAAGGATAAAATAAATTTCCGATTCAATTATACCAGATAGCATGTCATTTGAATTGTAACCTTTTATTAAATTAATAACACAAGTCACTTTTATTAATTAAAACAACTAATACTTTTGATAATATAAATAAAGAATTTATTGAATTAAAAGAACAATTAAAACGTTTTTATAATGAGAAAATGAGGTTACTTATACTAACTAAATTATAAAATTACAAATAACAAAAACAAAAAAATTATTATTTAATCTTACGATAGTAAATTAAACCCCATTAAATTACAAAAAAATAAATGTTCAAATAAAATCCATGACAAAATAATAAATTTTTATGTGATTTTCTAGTTGAAATGATATAAACCGAAACTCTTATCTGTCTGTCGAAGTAGATTCTCGGCAAAAATGTTGAGACGTCAGAGGTTGAGATGATAGACTGGGTCAATTCGATGTGGTCGAATACATGTAGACATTTTAACTAATTACACTTGCAGGTGGGCACTGACTTAGTGTCTTCTTCAAGTCCACAAAAAACAACTTTGAGCTGTAGCTTGCGATGTGTACGTCAAAGGGCTCGTGCCAACGGCTTGGTCTAGCCGGAGCGAACAAAAGCCGGTCGACTCTCTTTTGTTTTTCTCTTTTCACTTTTATAACATATGTTTTCAAACTTACTACAAGAACTAAGTACATTTTACTAACTCTTCATAACTATATTTTGTTTATTTTATTTATTTATTTTTCAATTATGTGTAATGGAACATAATTAATGATGAGGGACGATGAGGTAGGTGTTTCGCCATCCTTTTCTGAGACCGATGCTCCTAAACCAGATGACGAGTTTATGGACGATTCTACCTCAAAGAAACGTAATTTCGAAGGCTCTCCACTAAATCTATCCCCAGCTAAAAAAATTGGTAAATATTATCTAGAAATGCCACCTACAACTGTAAGTAACAAATTTCAATTATTAAAAGAAATAAATCTTGAAGATCGAAATAATCCTACTTCAAACACAAACACGGTTACTGATACCCGTAACAATACAGTTAAGCCTGTTACAGCGATAATTCCGCCAATTTATTTACATAATGCAAATAACTATCAAGCATTGTTAAAGGACCTAAATGCACTATGTTTAAACCCTTTCACTACAAAATTAGTCGGTAAAGACACTAAAATTATGCTTTCATCTATCGAAGATTTCCGGAGAGTAACTAAATATTATGATAGTGAAAAAATTGAATATCATACTTATTCAGTGGAAAAAAATAAAGCTCTTAATGTAGTTATTAGAAAAGTCCCATATTCTATAACAGAAGAAGAACTAAAAGCAGAATTAAAATCTAAACATTTAGATGTTCTACATGTTGCGCGAATTCTTAATAAGGAAAAAAAACCCACACCTCTCTGCTCCGTCTCGCTAGTTAATAATGAAAAGGCCAAAGATATTTTTAATATGACTAATCTTTTTTCAGCTATAATATCTGTAGAACCAAAACATAAAAATCAAGATATACCCATGTGTACTAACTGTCAAAGATATGGTCACACAAAAAATTACTGTCATTTAGAACCTAGGTGTATTAAATGTAAGGAAAACCACCATTTTTCTAAATGCCCGTTAAAATTCACAGACAAACCTTACTGTGTTAATTGTAACCAAGGGCATGCTGCCAATTATAAAGGTTGCTCCTATTATCAAAATATTAAAAAAAAAATAATTAACTCACCTCCAGTCGAAAATATGAATAACACTGAAACTGTTGATAACCGCAAGCCAGCCAGGAGAACTACACCAAATTTGAAATATTCTTCCGTCCTAACGCCTGATCAAAAAAATGTTCAAGAAACTAACATAGAAAGTAACAGCACTGAAAACGTTTTATCAAAAATCATGAACATTATTATAGAGGCGATAAAACCTTACTTCTCACAAATAATTAGCCAGTTAAGTTCCCTTGTTACCACGTTATTTACAAATGGGCCGTAAAGTAAACAACAATCTATCTAATGTTACTAATTCCTACAAGACCAGCTATTATCATTATTTTTATTTGCATTTTTGTCATCGTTTATCAAGACTACGCTCTCTACGCATTTATGGCTACTGAATTAAGAAAATTAATAATTTTAAACTGGAATGCTTATGGTATTTCCTCTCAAAAAACTGAATTCAAAATATTTCTAGAAACGAACTCTGTCGATATAGCATGCATTTCCGAAACTCATCTTTGCCGAACTGACAAATTTAGCATACCTGGCTACAAAACTCTTCGGAACGACCGAGACAGTGCAACCGCCTCCGGCGGTGTGGCTCTCATAGTAAAAAACAACATCAGATTTTCAGAAAATGTTATTTGTGATGTGTCTAATATTGAAGCCATTTCAATTTGTTTAGATACATCTCCTGGTACCATTGTCACAGCTGTTTACAAGCCACCTAACAAAAACATCAGAGAAGAAGAAATTCTCGAGTTATTTAAACCAAATATACAAACAATAGTAATTGGTGATATGAATAGCAAACATACTTACTGGGGGTGCCGGAAAACGAATTCGAGCGGAAACAAATTGCTAGACATCTGCTCCAGGCAAAATATCCATATTATCGCTCCGAGTGAACCAACATTTTACAGAAGAGGTTGTTCACCCGATATCCTAGACTTAGTGTTAACTAAAAATATCAATCTACCGATAACAGTTCAAACATTATCCGCTCTTAACTCTGACCATATCCCCGTCTTAATTCATTTCAGCACCGAAATTCAACAAACTCCTACTCGAAACTCTCTTATTAAAGGAGTAATCGACTGGGATACCTATAAACACCTGATTTACCACAATGTTTGTCCCAAAAATCATTTCGCAAGCCCACAAGAAATCGATGAAAGCATAAACAAACTACAGCAAACCATAGCTGAATGCTTAAAGCAGTCAACCACAAGAACATTTCGTACAAAAAGGATAACTCTCACAAGCAGTGTGCCTAGTTCCATTCTTCTTAAAATAAAGGAAAAAAATAAAACAAGGAGGAGATGGATGCAAACCAGGAATCCTCAAGACAAAAGTAAATGGAACTTTCTAAAACGCGCCGTAAAAAATGAGTTAGAGGAATTCACGATATCCAAGTACAAAAACTATGTTTCCAACCTGGACCCAAGAGACCAATCATTATGGAAAGCTACAAAACGCCTTTTAAATAAAAAAGTAAATATCCCTAGTCTAGTAATTAACGGAGGGTATATCACCAGCGACTTGGATAAAGCCGAAGCCTTTGCCGATTATTTCCAGCTAACATTTTCAAATTCACAAGCCGATAGAGTGCGGTCAGACGTTGAAATCGAAGAGTTTTTACGGTCACCTCCACCAACAGTAGAACTGCCGGTGGAATTCACCACTCCTAAAGAAATCCAGTCACTAATTAGGAAGCTCAAAATTAGGAAAAGTCCCGGACACGACTTGATACCAGCAATTGCAATAAAAAAGTTACCCAGGAAAGCAGTTGCTCTGATAACAGCAATTTTCAACAGCTGTTTAAGGATAGGATATTTTCCTGATACTTGGAAGAGAGCAGAAATGGTGGTTATAAACAAACCTGGCAAAAATGCCAAAGAATTAAGCAGCTACCGCCCCATTAGTCTACTGCCAATCGTAGGAAAACTGTTCGAATCAGTTATTAAAATGCGCCTCTCTACTTATCTTCAATCTATAGACATTATCCCAAACTTTCAGTTTGGTTTTCAACTCAACCATTCTACATCACACCAATTATCAAGATTATCAGAGTTCATAGTCAACGGATTTGAAATGAAAAAACACACGCTAGTTGCATTCCTAGACTTTAAACAAGCATTTGATAAAGTTTGGCACACCGGTCTCCTCTACAAACTCAAAAAATCAAATAGTCCAAAATTCCTTCACGACATCATATGCTCGTTTCTGAACAATCGATCATATACAGTTAAAATTAACAACACTAACTCAACCATTAGACCGATCAGTGGCGGGACCCCACAGGGCTCAGTTCTCTCTCCGATCCTCTTCAACTTTTATGTTCATGACATCACACAGTCTCCACTTACCTCCATAGCTATGTTCGCTGACGACACAGCAGTATTCTCGCAGAGTGATGACATAATAATAGCAAGGAACACACTTCAAAATCATCTAAATGAGTTGCAACAATACTTTTTAAAATGGAAATTTGACCTTAACGTTCAAAAATGCTGCGCAAAAATTTTCACCCTTAGACGCCCTTCAGACCCACCTGAGCTAGTGCTCAATGGCAGCAACCTCCCGTGGAATAATGAAGCTGTAAAATATCTCGGAATTTATTTAGATCGTCGCCTTACCTGGAACCAGCATATCAACACTAAATTAACACAGGCCTACGCAAGACTAGCTCTACTTTATCCCATAATTAATAGAAAATCCAGATTAAAACCAGAAACAGCCTTATTAATTTATAAAACCATAATTAGACCTCTACTAATGTACGGTTGTGAAGTGTGGGGTGCAGTATCTACAACAAAGAAAAAAAAATTGCAAACTTTTCAAAATAAAATCCTACGGATCGCAGTAAACGCGCCTTGGTTTGTACGAAACAGTCAACTTCACCGAGAGCTAAACCTAGAGTCGATTGATGAATTTATTAAAAAACGTTACAGCAGATTTAAGACCGGATTACCAGCAGTCCAAGGAGCTGTAGCATTCAACATAGGCGAACCTATTTCATCCCCAAGACTAAAACCAAGACTGTTGAAAGATATTCTGATGTGATCTCAATAGATAAAGTTTCCCACCAATCGTTTTAACAAAATGTAATATAATCCTGTTTTCTTTCAGTTTTCCGTTTTATAGTACTATAGTTCTGTTTATTATTACATTAATGTTATTATTGTTTACTTATTTACATGCTGTATATTCAAACTACTATTATTCTTTTATATGAAAAAACGCTATTATATATTTACATCTTCTCTGTAAATAATCTGATAATGTACAGTTAGGGGTGTCTCTTGCATGAGACGAAACCCACTCTTTCACTAAGTGTTAAATCTTAAAATTTCATTATTAAAAAAACCATGTAAGGCTAGGAATAGCCGATCTGGGAATAAAGAGAATAAAAAAACTTACTACAAATATTACAATTATCACTAAACAAATAAAATTACCTTTTGAATTAAATTATTCTAAACAATTATGAAATAAACATTTAAGTTATTATATTGAAATAAAAATGTGAAAAATAAGGAAAGCAAATGTTCTTTCTTTTACGAAAAAAAATTATTATTATTTTTTTTTCCCTGGGGTTTTTCACAACTCAAGGAGTCATATCCCCAATACCCAAAAGCCCGTCCATCCAATCCCCCTCACGGAGGCCTCTGGCTGCCATACACTCCTCTACATCCTCCATCCATCTTTTCTTTGGTCTTCCACGCTTTCTTCTTTCAGGTGGTATACAGTTTTGAATTTTCTTTGGCCAGCGGTTTTCGTCCATCCGCATTAAGTGGCCATACCACTTTAACCTTTAAGTTCCGATCTGGTGAAGGATGTTCTTTTGACATCCGACCTTGTCTCTGATGCTGCGTTTTGCGTCTCTGATTTTGGCCCTTAGTGGGCTGGTGCCAGGAGAATTTGTGAATTTCTTTATGCTTGAAAAATCCATTTAATATTCTCATGTTTAAATGCTCACACAAACTTATTAATCTTGCGCCGATATCGTTTGTTTTCTCTTCGGATAGGAGGGAGTCATAGCGACCTTTTTAATTAGTGCCCTATGTTGGCGGTGGACAAGCTAAACCCGGTTTATCCCTGGGACACGGAGCGAGGTAGGGATTGTTCTGGTATTTCTGTCGGGTTTGTATTAATCGAGGCAGTGAATTCCTCACAGGGGGAGCTAAGCGATCGCTAGGACCACTTCACTATTTCCAGTACAATCGGTCACTGTTTGCTCAGCAATATAAACAAGTAACGGCAAAGCCGAAATCAAATTCAATGGCCGTTAGCCAGGTAGTCGTATATACACCGGGTATATTCTTGGCATCTCCTAAACTTCAGAATAAATAATGACCAACTAAATTAATATATCTCAATAGTAATTTTTTTATCGGTAATAATTCCGCAGGTTGTCCCTTCGAGTTGAGTCGCTACAAGTTTTAGGTTTCCCCTCCAAAAAAGTAATCTTGAGCTTTATTATGGAAAAGGGAATGTTCTTATGGGAAATGTGTATATTTCGGTATTCATTTCATCTAGAAAAGGACGTTTTAACACACATCACTGTTTTGAATTTTGTTGTTATTTCATAGTCTTAGATCTTAGTTTTGAGCTTTGATAATAATAAACCAGTTTTGTTGAGGTAATATTTAACTTTAAACTAGGTAGTAGAGTAAACAAACCATCGTTTGTTAGTTTCAATATTATGATACCGAATCTAACCACTACTTCCCCTCTAGTGGGGCCTTGAGGGACTTAAGACTTAGATCTAACCCAAGACCGGGGGTCGATCATTTGGTTAATACCTCGAGCGCAAGGTACTTCAAAAATATTATTTCCATATTAACTCATTTATACTACTCCTACAAAATTATTCCATTCTTACTAATAATAAAAATAAAAGTATTATGAAAGCCTTGAATTTTATCTTGATCAATCGTCAAATGATAAATAATAATTATGATTATAACATTTCATTCTATTCATCTTTTAAATAAGCATTTTGTGGCCTTGGACTTTTTTGAACCATGTAGATTTTCCATGTTTCTAATATTCCAGTTAACCCTTTGACCGGTAAAGAAGATATATGCCGGGGCAAGGGAACGTGCCCTCTTTGCTAAAGACGATATATGCCGTCCTGCATCGCACACGATTTCAGTGCTAAAAACGATATGTGCCGTCGCACTGCTTTTTTATTTATTTGCTAAAGCCGAGTATAGATGACACGACATTGTAATGTTAGTTTTTGAATGGACACATGTTTGAAGATGTTCATACAAAATAAAACTATTAAGCAATAACTTTTAGGAGAAATAGAAGGCATTAAGAATAAATGGGAGAAAATAAAGAGAGCTGTTGTAAATGCTGCGGAGGAAACAATAACTGATGAAAGAAATGGGAAAAACTGCCACTGGTTTGATCAGGAATGTCAGGCTTCAGTTGATGAAAAGAAGAAGGCTTACTTGAAGATGATTCAGAGAAGGACTAGGCAAACTGTTGAAAACTATACAAAAAAGAGAGAAGCCACCAAAAAACTGTGCAGAAGCAAGAAGAGGAAGAAAGAAGAAGAAGACCTAAAATCGATGATAGATGATTTTGAGGGTAAAAACCGTAGAAGCTTCTACCAAAGGTTGAAAAGGCTAATAAAAGGATTTCAACCCCGAATAGGTTTCTGCAAGGATAGGGATGGCACTCTATTGGGAGACAGACAAGATATAGCCGAAAGATGGAAAGAATATTACAATGATTTGCTTAACCCCGGCACAGAAAATTCTCAAGAAACCACAACAATAAAATTATCGGAGGAAAAAGTAGATGATATGTCTCTAGAATCACCAGACCCAAAAGAAGTGGAAGAAGTTGTCCTAAAATTAAAAAATAACAAGGCTTTGATGATATTCCTGCTGAAATGCTTAAATAATGTTGTGACCTATTGCACCGTGAAATTTATGAACTAATCCTGGAAATATGGATTACGTAAGAAACGCCCAAGGAATGGTACAAGGCCATTATTGTGCCGATACACAAGAAGGGATACATTAGAATGCCAAAATTATAGACTGCTTTGTTAAATCTACAAAGTGTTATCAATACTTCTATTGGGAAGATTAATGATAACAGCAGAAGCAGTTTTGGGCGACTATCAATGTGGATTCCGCCTTGGAAGTTGACTGTTGACCACATATTTACCATTAGGAATAAGCTTGAGAAATGTAACGGATGGGGCGTATAACTACACCACTTTTTCATTGACTACAAACAGGCATGATAGCATAGAAAGAAATGAGCTGTACGAAAACATGATGTTTCTTGGGTGCCCTAAAAACTTATCAGATTGATAAGGATGATACTGCAGAATAGCAGCGGTGTGGTTAAGGTCCTGGGAGAAATGTCCAGAGACTTCCCTATTAAAAAAGGAGTTAAACAAGGAGACCCTATAACATGACCCAACACCTCGCATATGCTGATGATGTGGTTATCACAGCAAGAAATGACACGTTTTCATTTCATTTCATTTTCTTGGAAGAGCATAATGGGAATGTGAAGAGGCAGCTAGGAAGGCAGGGCTCATCATAAATAAAGATAAAACAAAATACATGCTCTCATCCAGGAAACTGTCATCCAGTGGATATCTCCAAGGAAGAGGATGCAATTTTGAAAATGTTAAGACATTTAAATATCTTGGCACCATTATTACAGAAGATAACAGACTGGAACATGAAATAAAGGCGAGGATTGAACAGCGTAACAGATGCTATTTGCTCTCAGATACGTGTTCCAAAATAGAGCTGTACCCCGTAGTCTCAAAATAAGGGTATATATACTTCGTCCTGCCGTTGCCTATGGTGGGGAGGCGTGGACTCTAACCAAACAGCATGGAAGATTGTTGAATACATAGGAGAGAAAGATAGAAGAGTGTATGGCCCAACCAAGATAAGAAATTGTATCCGCATGAAAAGGAACCAAGAACTTAAGGATCTATATGGATAACCTGACATAGTTTTTTGTGTTAAAAAGCAGGATTGAGATGGTTGGGGAACGTTCACAGAATGGGCAAAAAAAGGCTCCCAAAGCTGATTCTGGAGGGACGTCCAGACGGAGAAAAAGGAAGAGGAAGACCTAGAATGCGATAGCTAGCAGACCTTAAGCTCATTGTTGAGAAGGCCAAGGTCCATAGCGCCATGTGATGACGATGATGATGAATAAGTTTTAGTATTAAAAAAAAATGTATTTTAATAAAAAACAACAGTGTTTACCTCCGCCAATGTCGGTCCACAGCCCGAATCAAAAAGGAGGATGGAAAGAATGAAATACGTTAACAGATAGTAGCAAAAGGGCGTAAGGAGGGATAGAATGGAGGTAAAAAGTATGTAGCAGAGGCCAGTAGGCGGGTAGCCGGCCCACTTAGCGCTGTGATAGGCGTAAATCTATTAATCCACTGCCAACAGGTATGAAACATAAGACAAAATTGTCTTGGTGGGTCCGGTTTATCTGTTGTTTATTCATCACTGGAGTTTCAATGAATAAATGTATGTCATTTGAGATCTATCCAACTAGTCGGTATGAGTCTGCAGGTTTAGATTGTTTGGTGTATCCTTGTGCTCTAGGATTCATAAAAATAGTACTGTATGGTTTTTCGAAACTTTAAAAACAAGCGAAGTACGAAGAATACAATAGGTTATGTACATTTCTTGACATTAACAGGGAGCTCAAGGAATCAGTAAAGGGGACATTGTTGTTTTTCCACCTTTCCGCAAAAGACCTCTCTTAGTTACAACTATATTCCTGTCAGTTCAAAGTGGTTTGAAATCAAGGAGAAGAATAGAACCATCGATTATTGCAGCGGCTTCAAATCTAGATGAATTGTGTAATATGTTAATACCAATGGATAAACCCTGTGGGATCAACTGACTAGAATGACATAACCATTATTTCTATTGCTTTTGTTTAATAATAATTTTGGTTAAATATAATATTTGGAAGACTAGTTTGACTTAGTTTTTCTAGTGTAATTAATATATTGCAGAAAATAACTCAACTTAAAAGAAAAACTAAAACTTTTAGTTTACCGTTTTCAAATGACAATATTATCCGTTTACATGAATCTGAAAATAATATTCTAATTAATAAATAATTTGGGAGCTCAGTGTGCAGAGAGCTTAGCAGTAATGCCGAAGGTTACAGATTCAAACCAACGCAAATAAATTATTTACTCTATTAACAATCACGGATGTACCCCATGAATTCTCCAGATCCACCTGCGGCTCACCCAGCCTCTATAAAGTGGGTACCCTTTTGGGAGAAAAACACAGCGGTCGAGAGGAATCTGGGAAAAAACCCCTTGCTGCACATCTGTTCTCCTAGGAACACCATCTACTGAATCCAAGACTCTTCATGGGTTGAAGTGGTTTTTATTTATTACAGGTTTTTTATTTTTATTTTTTTAGCATATTATGTTCAGTTATATAGTAATTATTTTATTAATCATAATACTGTCGTTATCACAGTCTTGTCTTGATCCGGGCAGTGCTCTACAAATTAGACCGAAGTATTGATAAAGCCCGAACAATGATTGGTAAAAATTAAGCGTTCCTTATTAATCTTTTAATTCTTCATTATTCTTCGACAAATAATCTCGTTACACAACTGTAGTCCTAGCAACAGTGACGTCTCTACCTACTCCGAAGCGATCGCGCGTCTCCCACCTCTATGATGAGGTAAAGTGGCTCTTCCCTCCCTTCCGAAGACAATATTTCCTCGGTTCATTCTCGTACAAACCCTTTCACTCTCAACACCCTTCATGACTGTATACCTACAGTCTCCTCCAATTCAAATCCTCAGTTCAACACCATAAAACAAGATCCCGCCTTTCTAATATATATATACGTTCACACAGAACTAAAGCATTCGAACGTTCCTTTCTCGCCCGCTCCACCACAGTGTGAAACTCAATCGCTCCTAATATCCGTCATACTCCCTCACTATCATTTTTTAAATCCTTGCTTTTTCAACACCTCCTTACTTCCCAAAAGGATGCTCTCTAAGCAGGTCAGCAATTTGCTTAGAATGTAATGTATAGAATAACTCATTGTGTTATTTAGTTCTTTTAATTTTGCTTTTTGAAAAGCTGTACATAATGTAAAGAAATTATTGCATGCTAGCTCATGCATCTAACAAAAGGTATGGATTTATCTATTCTCTTTAATTGCTTAATATCTTGTCAAGATCTGTACTGTTTGTTTATTTACTTACTATTATTTTTGTTTATATATTTCTTTTTAAATTGTTTTCTGTCTTTTTTTACACGCTTCATGATTTGTAACATTTAGCCTTCTGGCCAGATAAATATTATGCTTTTTTTTCCTGTTCATATCTGTTATTCTAAAGGGACTTAGTCCCAGAATAAAGTTACTTTTCTATTCTATTCTATTCTATATTAATAAAATCCTTCATATGATCTCATAGATTGAGGAAGCATATCGAATTATCTGGCTTATGTCGGGTTTTAGAACATCTAAAACTTTATCTGATTTATCATTTTTAAGTGAAGGAAATAGCTAATGATAGTAGAAGGGTTCTACCAAGGAAGCCAAAGGTGAAATCATTCTATTGGAACATAGTCAAATTAAGTCACTATAGTTATGATACACAATGAAAAATCCTCAAATAATATCATTTAATAAATTTTGACGATTGTTCCCTGTAAATCGCCCTAAATACATATTGGTTTATAATCAACCATGCCATTGTTGTTAAAGACACAATACTAAATCAACAAAATTATATTTACTCTCTAAATATAATCGTACCGTAAAGGGAAAATCTTTCATAAAGAAATAATTAAACAGACTTATTGACGCGACGTTTTATTGTGATGCTGATATTCTGTAAGTTTAATTTATTATTATATTAATTAATTATTGGTTATTATTACAAACCCAGCTATTGATGTTTGAATAAAAAATTAACAAACAGTAATTTGGGCTTAAACATTGTTTCTAAAGGTTGATTAATTTGGAAGTAATTTGGGAGGGTAGGAATGGATCTTATTCCTTTATGAAAGATCTTTCCCATGATTTCTTTCCTTTACAGTACGATTATATTTGGAGAGTCAATATAATTTTGTTGATTTTGTATTGTGCCTTTAACAACAATGGGGTGGTTGATATATAAACCAAGATAGGCGATTTACAGGGCACAATCGTCAAAATTTATTAAATGATATTATTTGATGATTTTTCATTGTGTATCATAACTACAGTGATATAATTTGACTGTGTGCCACTGGAATGATTTCACCTTTGGCTGAAAAATAAATATACAGTCTCTACAACGTTCTAAATCCAATACCCTTAAATGATTGTTTTATAGTAAATTTTGGGATCCGAAAACATTAACCATGTAATCTACATGTCTAGAGTAAAAAAAAGTAACAGACCGTGTCACCGCCGTTACCGTGTGGATTCACTTAGATTGACAGTAATTAGTTAACACATATTGGTAGAGTACCAATTTGTGAACAACCTCTTTAGGAACATAAGGCACTCAGAAACCTTCTACTATCATTAGCTACTTCTTTACCTTGAAAATGATAAATCAGATAAAGCTTTAGATGTTTTAAAACCCGTTTAAACTCGAGATAAGCCAGAAAATACGATATGCTTCCTCAATCTATAAGATCCTATGAAGGATTTTACGAATATACAGTACTTTACAGATACCTGAATTTCAAAACTGCACTACAACAACTCATAGAGAATCTTGGGTTCAGTACTAGGTAGAGACGTTACTGTTTCTAGGCTTATGTTTGTGTAACGAGATTATTTGTCTAAGAATAATTTACTTAAGAAGGCCGAATGAATAATTTAAGATTTTAATATCGATAAAAAATGTAATAAATGCAGCATTGTGTTATCGACTACGCAACACGATTGCTGGGAAGAGGGAAGTGGACAAAAACGCGAGGGTGTACATTTTCATGGCCACCTACCTACTTTTCTCTATGGAAGTGAAAGCTGGGTCCCATTGGACAAGCACTGGATGAATTAACTGCCGCAGAAATGAGAATCCTGAGGATAGTGGCTGGCCGAACCAGAAGAGGAGCGGTTGAAAAGAGGCAGCTTAAATGCTCTTTGTACCTATATACCTTTACCGAATGCAGGAAGATCGGTACCCCTAGAACACGTTTCCAGGGCAGACCTAGGCTAACCTGGACGGACCACATCTCCAAGCTGGGACAACAAATAGGACAAGGACTGCATGATATGAAGGACCTGGCCACGAACCGAGAGGCGTGGCAGGCATGGATGGAGGGACATCCACGCTGAAGGCACATCTTCTGAAGAAAAAAAGGTTATAAATAAAATGATGAAGGCTGAAAATAAAACGAAATTGGCAAATAACACCTACATATTCAGACGAATAATTAAGAATGAATGATTCGAATCTTGAATAATATTAAATTACTAACACACTAATTAAAATTATAAAAAATATATTTATTTATAAATTATAAATTAAAAACAAGTATTTAATAGCTTATTTAAGTAAGACAATTTTAAAAGTGACAGGATACTTCTCGATGGGCAAAGGAGACAGTCTGACCCCTCTGCTCTTCAACATATTCATGAATATAAAAATAAATATGTAAGAGAAGTACAGCAAGTTCTTCATCAATTGGTTATTGGGAAGACTGCAGGGGTCGACGAAGATGGGGAGGGACAGAGAAAAATATAGATCCTTGGGTAGAAAAACTCGAAGCAGAATGGAACTTGGAGGAAGTAATAGAAGAAGAAAATACTTACCTATGAGATAGGCAGGATTCCAAACCACCCATGAGGTTCTGCCTGTGGCTTCGTTACCCATTTTTTATAGTGGATGGTTCGCTTCACTGAATTCAATAGCAGGAATGGCTGCCTGCCAATGAAACCAGTGTAGCCATATTAAACCACTGACTGGACCTTCAGTCCCTGCTCCCACGTCATCAAAAGAGGACCCGGGTTCAAATCCCGACCGGGGGCATATCTTTTCTCTTCAAAATAAAAATATTTAAAATTAAAACAACTAACCAATAAACCATAAAAAATTTCCAGTTTATGCTCAGATACAGAAGCGACCTGCACTCCCTCACACCCTGATGCCCGTAGCAATACAGTTAAGCCTTAGTGACGGTATTATCCTGTGTTAATTGTAATCAAGGGCATGCTGGTAATTATAAACATATATACATTTGATTAAGTCTTCATAAATGACTTTGTTTTATTTTTCACTTATATATGTTTAATGAATCATAATAATTTATGAAGGACGATGAGAAAGGTGTAACGACATCCTTTTCTCAGACCAATGCTTCTAAACCAGATGACCAGTTGATAGAAGATTCTTCCTCAAAGAAACAAATTACGAAGGCTCTCCAATAAATCTATCCCCTGATTTAAAAAAATGGGTAAATAGTGCCTGTAAATCCCACCAACAACTAACTAAAAGTAACTAATTTCAATTTTTAAAATAAATCAATCTTGAAAATCGTAATAATTCTACTTCCAACACAAACGCTGTTACTAATACCCGTAGCCATTCTCTCACAGTGATAATACCACCAGTTTTTTTATATAATGCAAATCGGGTCTTCGCCGCATCAGGGTCTGCCAAGCTATGGTGTTGAGGAGCTTCTTTGCGTCGGCTTGACCTCATCTGCCCACCTCAGTCGTGGTCGTCCTCTCCTTCTCCTCCCATCCGCATACCCAAAGAGCAGCCTCTTGATAAGTGTGTTCCCGTCCATTCTTGCAACATGCCCCGCACATCGTATCCTTGAGATCCTTATAAATTGTACCACAACTGGTTCCCGGTAATCCGGCACAACTCTGCATTTTGTCTCTGCCAGTACTGGGCGCCATCCCTTACAGGTCCAAACATTCTTCTCAGAATTTTTCGATCAAAAACCTGCAAGCTGATAGCCTCTGTACGTGATAAAGGCCATGTCTCTGAGCCGTATGTCAGTACAGGTCTTATTAAAGATTTGTACTGAGCGATCTTAGACTTTCTTGCCAGCAAATGACTTATTAGTATTTTGAAAAGTCTCATATTCTATAACAGAAGAGGAACTAAAAGCTGAATTAAAATCTAAACATTTCGATGTTCTACATCCTGCGCCAATTCTTAATAAGGAAAAAAACCCACATCTCTCAGCTCCGTCTCACTAGTTAATAATGAAAAGGCCAAAGATATTTTTAATATGACTAATCTACTTTCAGCTACAATATCAGTAGAACCAAAGCATAAAATCAAGATATACCCATTTGTACTGTCCAAGATATGGTCACACCAAAAATTACTGTCATAAATTCACAGAAAAACCTTCCTGTGTTAATTGTAATCAAGGCCATGCTGCCAATTATAAAGGTCGAGCCTATTACCAAAGTATAAACAAAAAATAATAAACTCACTTCCAGTCGAAAATTCGAATAACACTGAAACTGATGTTAACCGCAAGCCAGCCAGGAGAACTACACCAAATTTGAAATATTCTCCGTCCTAACGCCTGGTCAAAAAAAGTAATCAAGAAACTAACACCGAAAGTAAGAGTACTGAAAACGTTCTATCAAAAATCATGGACATTATTATGGAGGCGATGAAACCTTACTTTCCTGACTGGTGGCGTCTGTTGCAGGAGGCCTTGACCCCCCGCGGGTTGTAGTGATATTAAAGAAGAAGAAGAATTTCAGTTTATAGTTAATTTGTATTATATTACTTTATTTTATATATATTTTTTTTATATATGGATATTTTTTTTCTCTCTATCGGTACATACGTTTTAGTTCATATTTAATTGCAGTATTCCAATAATGTAGCCGTTTGGGCAGATATATTGCTATTAATTTATGTACAATATTGCAATTCTTAAAGGCGACCAGAATAAAATTATTTTTCTATTCTAATCTACTTATTTCACTCCCGTTACAAATTCAATCAATATTCCGTATATACTTTTCTCTGGAAATGTGTGGTGTACGGTCTCTTATTTGATTTAGTTCGCCTCATTTTATTTTTTGGATCATTTCCTTATTTGAAATTCAGAAATCTAAGTAAGCATGAAAGTGGCTTAGGCTACACCTACATTGGATCCGGTGTGATACGATGAGACGTCGCTAGCAAACCAAATGACTGAAATATATCGAGAGTTATAACATTTGGTTCTTTAAATTTATAAAATTAAGATTATTTATAAATTATTTTTAATACATTTATATTTCACTATAATGTATAGTAAAATATGTATAATGTATACGCCCCAGCATCGTATGTGATAGAATCACGTCGCACCGAATCGGATCCAATGTAGGTGTAGCCTAAGGAATATAAAAAAGCCTATGAAAATAAAAAATAAAAATGAATTCAAAATATTTCTAGAAACAAACTCCGTCGATATAGCACGCATTTCCGAAACGCATCTTTGCCGAACTGATAAACTTAACATACATTTTACTAACTTTTCATAAATGTCTTTGTTTATTTTTTTTACACTTATACATGTTTAATGAATCATAATTAATGATGAAGGAAGATGAGGAAGGTGTAACGACATCCTTTTCTCAGACCGACGCTTCTAAACCAGATGACCAGTTGATAGAAGATTCTTCCTCAAAGAAACGAGATTACGAAGGCTCTCCAATAAATCTATCCCTTGCTAAAAAAAACTGGGTAAATAGTACCTGTAAATCTCACCAACAACTAACTGTAAGTAACTAATTTCAATTTTTAAAAGAAATCAATCTTGAAAATCATAATAATTCTATTTCCAACACAAACGCTGTTACTAATACCCGTAGCAATACAGTTAATTCTGTCACAGCGATAATACCACCAATATATTTACATAATGCAAATAATTATCAACCATTCTTAAATGACCTTAATGATCTATGTTTAAACCCTTTCACAACAAAATTAGCCGGAAAAGACACTAAAATAATGCTTTCATCTATCGAAGATTTCCGGAGAATAACTAAGTATTATGATGGTGATCTGTATCTGCACCCATCGTACGTCTCACTTCCCTTTGTTGTGGAAACACTCCGTTATCATCTTATTCCCTAAAACCAGGAAACCACCCAATGACACTTCATCCTGCAACAAACACGAAAACCAATCCCTTATTTCTAAATTTAAAGACCTCTTCTACACAGCATCATTAACCAAGAAAATTTACCTCACAGGCAAAGATGAATGGGTTCACAATTTCAAAGAACAGTCTCACCAGCCCAATGTAATTTACAAGCGTACATATATATTTTTTTTTATTTTTAACTAAAACCTTGGTATATAATGGTGTTATATTAATGGCAATGGTGTCGAAAAATAATATGTACATAAGTAAAAGTAAGCTAAAAGAAAAACATATATAAAAACCATGGTTTTCATGTTTATTAATATAGTATTTGAGGATTAAAGCCATTTGTGATCACAGATGGTAGTGTCTTACTCTTATAAAGTCCTCATAAAACAAAATTCGTAGTTATGGTAGTAGCCAAGTTATTCACTGAGAAGCAGATTAAAAGATTTTTAGAGCTAATGCTTAAATATTTATATATAAAAACCAATTTTTTTACTTACGTGAATTAGCTTCGTGATGGAGTTGTAACATCTTCTGCTTAAACTCTAAAAGACTCTTCAACTATTGGCGATAAGGATTCTTTGATACTTCCCAAAATTCGCACATACTAATTTTTTGTTTTAAATTGGCTATTCCATCAGAAACTCAGTCGATAAATGAGAAAAAATTCCGTTCTTTCTTTTATCTAAATACACTCAAGTATCATAACAACAGAATACTCTTTATTCCATTGTTGTTCGCTTAACAAATTTTGAAGTAGTTGTGACCAGGTAGCGGGGTTTTCGGTCCAAGGTCCAAATTGATTTAAATAAACTATTGTCCAAAGAAAAATGTTGTATTCTAATATTATACATCAACGGTAACACAATGCCAACACCAACGACATAACCATAATATATATCGTAACATCAACGTAACACCACCAACGCTGAGCCGCAAAGATACGATAAGGTAAAAACAATTAAATTTGGCAATTACTTGGCCATATAACCCACTTATACACATCCGTATGGAATGACGGTCCTCAGTTAAGTGAGGTCAGATAGGTAGAGACACCTGACGGACGAATATAGCAACAAAAAAAAGAATACTCGTTACATAGTAATATTAGGAATATTTTGAATAAGGCGCCCCGCGCGGATCTCGTTACCTCGTAGGTGAGGCGGGCCATGGGTTGCAGATCTGGGGATAGTCTGTGGAAATTCCTTGCAAATTAACCCCGGCTAGGTCCGATGGACTCACTGACCAACATTGTGTAACAAAGATAATTTTGTTAGGATGGAAGATGAAAATGTCTGTTCTAAGGCATCATCTGAAGCATCTCCTGGATCAGGTAAAAGGCTCAATTCGACGGTGCGTAAATTGAAGTCTTCAGAAACTGAATCCGAGTATGATGAAATTTTCAGACTCTGGTTAAACATAGGCATCATTGAAAAAGAAGCGAAAGAGGATTGGGATACAGGGCATTATATGCCACATAGACCCGTTTACAAGGAAAACTACCTCACCACGCGTATATGACCGGTATTTGATGCGTCGGCGAAGGAGAAAGGCAAAGCTTCATTGAATTTCTGTCTCGAAAAGGTTCTGAATTTAATGGAATCGGTCCCTTCGATCTTAAAAAGATTTAGATCAAACGAGATTGGTGTCATCTCAGACATGGAGAAGGCCTTTCAACAAATTTATATCTGTGAAGATGATCGAGATGTTCTTGGGTTTCTGTATATAGACTTGTCAAATGAACGATTGAAGACATACCGTCACACCAGGGTTGTTTTTGGCGTTAATTCTAGTCCGTTCCTTTTAGGCTCAGTAATTGGTCATCATTTACAAGTACGTGAGGGAAAGGCGGAGACATATGAGCAACCATACTCTGTTGATACTATCAGACGAAACAGTTCCTACGTGGACAATTGCGTCACTAGTCAATCTAACCATCAAGAAGTTTAGACCTTTATGAAGGAAGCAACATCACATTTCGCAGAAGCTTGCTTCAGACTGGGAATTCTCCGATCCAACTATGGGAGAACAAACAGGCACAGCAGTTCTTAGTTTAATTTGGAATAGACAAAATGGTACTTTAAAAAATATTTCACCGGATTGGAATAACGTGGAGAGAGAGGAAGTCACTATCCGCGCTATATTGTCCCCTACACAGCGCATATTCGATCCAGTGGGCTTCATTGCCCCCACCACGCTTACACCGATATTAATGATTCAACTTACTTGGAAGGGAGGTGGTAGTGGGACTCGCCAGTCAAAGAAGACATCAAGAATAATTACCTTCAATGGGTTTCTGAAGCTCCATTATTAAAAAACATTGAGATACCGCGATGGATAATGGCTAAAAATTCAGATCAGGATGTTTACATGAAATTTGGGACGCAAGTATGGTAGCTTATGGATCAGTGATTTTCCTTCGTGTCGAGACAGAATAAGAAGTTCAACATTTTTTGGTTCAAGCAAGAACAAGAGTAGCTCCATTAAAGACAACTACAGTCCCTCGACTTGAATTAATCGTCGCGTTAATCGACTAGATCGAAAATCTCGATAAAATAAATCTGCAGAGTTTAACGTTTTCTTTTTGTTATAATTATTGATTTCCATATTCATTAGTTCTGCAAATGAATGACGTATGATGCAAATTTATGCGTGGCATATATGTGCCTTACCGTGAGGGGTAAAATAGAGTAGAAAAATAATTTTATTCAGGACCAGGTCCCTTATGAATAATAAATGCTTACAATAATAATAAACATGGAAGAAGGGGCTTCTAACAATAATCCGCTAACCTTTTGTCCCATCGAATTTGACGGATGTGAATTCAATAAAACCAGATAGTTTTGATTGGGTGGCGATTTCCCCAAATAGAATATGATATAAAATTAAATCTAGAAAAGGAATAAAAAATTCAACAAGTAAATACAAAATTGAATAAATGATAAATGTATAATGTATAATGTAAAAAAAATGAATAATATTACCGGATGCATGCTTCGCAATTCCGCGTTATGTAAACTCCTATATTCCCCAGTGGTCTCATCCTTTTTGGAACGAATATTCTACGAAACACCTTATTTTCGAATACCTGAAGACGTTGTTCATCCTTCAGCGTTAGTGGCCAAGTTTTACATTCATAGAGAAGAGATGGAACGATTGTTGTTTTATAAATTCTGATTTTTAGATTTCTGGACAAAAGACGCGAGCTTAGTAATTTCGAGACTCAATTGTAACAAGCATTTAGTTTCGTTTTTTTCAAGTTACCATTGGCCTTAAGTATTTAAACATCTCCACATGTTCGAACTTATTTCCTCCTACAACAATATCACCAAAATTTCGCCCTTTCCTTCTACTGACCATATACTTAGTCTTATCCGAATTTATTTCCAGCCCTATTACCTTAGCAGCATTCATTAACGTTTGTGTATTTACCTTTATGATTTCTTCGTTCTCACCCAACAATACCAAACCGTCCGCAAACCCAATCACGGATATTTTACTATTCAAGTTCAAATTCAAACCTCTTTAACCTTATCGAAAGTTTCGCTCATACACATCCTTACCAGATTTACTAATTTCTTTGGTATACCCAGTTCAATCAATATGTTATACATAATCTGACGGTCGGTAGAGTCATAAGCTTTTTTAAAATCGATATAAAGCTGATGAACGACACCATTGTATTCTAAATTTTTCTATATTTGGTGAAAGGAAAATATTCATCGATAGTTGAACGGTTTCGTCTATAACCGCACTGATAATCCCCGATAATTTCCTCGGCGTATTCCGCAGTTCTACTAGTTAGGATTAATGAGAATATTTTATAGCAAGTCGGTAGGACCGAGATTGCGCGGTAGTTATTGCAATCCGTCCTCGGCCCCTTTTTGTGTATCGGAATAAGTATAGATTCTTTCCATTCTTATGGGCATTTTTTCATGTTCCCATATCTTTGTAACCAAAACGTGAATCTTCAAGACTCCAACTTCTCCTCATTCTTTTATCAGTTCACTAGGAATATTATCAACCCCAGCTGCTTTGCACGATTTTGACTTCCTCCTTACTCGGTCCTTCTATAAATGGTTCGGCACTCTGATATTCTGAGACAGGGATTTTATTATTTATTCCGGAATTCAAAACACTGTCAAAGTGATTTTTAAACTTACTAAAAATGTGCGTTGGATCAGCTAAGATTTTGTTGTTTTCGTCTCTAATTGCAGTCATTGTAGAAACATACCCTTTACGCGACCTGTTTATACTCGTGTACATGTCCCTTTCTATTCTATTAGTTTCTATCTCTACTAATTTTTTTTTAAGATATTCTCTTTTTTTATTTTTAAGGAGTTTTGAAGTTTCATTTTTAATGTTTCGGAAATCGACTACATAGTTATCGACACGATTATAAAGAACTTTCAATTTTGCGGCTTTTCTTTTTTCACACATATCTTGACATTCATTGTCGAACCAGGGTTTATTCTTTTTACTGTCCTTTTTCCCAATACACAAGTTGCCAACTTCTTTAATATTATCCCTAATCTCTACCCACAATTTTTCGATATATTCGTCACCACCGTCTAATGTACCTAAAGCTTCAAATCTATTCTTGATCTCTAACGCGAATTGAGTTTTAATTGAAGGGTTGTTCAATTTATCTAAATCAAAATTTTCCGAATTAAAGCGGTTTTCCGTTCTTTTTTTTATTAGTTTTGTCGAAGTTGTGCGATAACTAATTCGTGATCTGATCCACATACTGCCCCACGATACGATCTCACGTTAATTACGTTATTCTTCCATCTTGTTTGTATCAAAACATGATCGATTTGATTACGAGTTTGTTAATCCGGTGATGTTCACGTGTACTTATGAATATCATTATGTTTAAACGTAGTAATTTTGATTATTAGGTTTTTTGGAGATAGCAAAGTTTGTAAAGCCGTATACCATTATCAATGCTAATTTCGTGTAAACTTTCCTTACCGATTGTCGGATAATATACCTCTTCCCTTCCCACCTTTACATTCGCGTCCCCTAAAATTATTTGTATACAGTTTCGCGGTAGTTTATCGTAGACCCACTCTAATTTATCATAAAACTCGCATTTAATTTCATCATCAGTATCTTCGTTAGGAGAGTGTATATTAATGAGGGCGATTTTAACCCAACGCCCCTGAAAGACAGCCACCGATATCCTTTCAGTAACAAGCTGCACGTCCCTCAACGCGAAAAGCAATCAATTCTTCACTAAAAACCCAGTACCTAAACAATAGTTATCGCTTCCTCCATACCAAATAGTGTTCTTCCCTTCTTTTACCTAACCCTCCCCTGGCCAGCTAACCTCTTGCAGCGCCGCGATATCAAAATTGTACCCTTTGAAACCTCATTTGAAACCGATTTTAACCCACCAGCCGTATTTAAACTTATCACGTTCCAAGTCCCTGTACGCAAATCTCTATATTTCAACCTGCGCCATGAATCCCCTGAAGCAGTCCCCACCCGGAGACCCGAACGGGGGACTAGTTTACCTCCGGATAATGAGCGTTTTACCACATAAGGATCCATGACTATTAGTGGTATTTGGTGAACTAAAAAATAATATGAGTAGGGCGTTCTAACCTACGTCACATCCCTCCAGCAAGCCTGGGGGGGGGGGGGGGGGCGCACTCTCATTGTTGGCCAGCGAGTCCATCGGATAATATGAGTCCATCCTCCCGAGGAACTTTCTGAGAATTTGCACCGATATCCCCACATCCGCCATTATTTTATATTAACAGTATTTTTGTTTGAATATTTGTATATTATATATTTTTTTATTTCGGAAACCCGCTAAGTAGTTGGCATTGCAACAGTGTTTTTACTGTTAACTATTACTACATCAATATATAAATATATATATATTTGTTCATACATAACTCAGAAAGATACTTATATATCTCTCTTTGGAAAACACTCCCACCCGATATCCGTCATGCATCTTCTTTATCCACATTCAAATCCAAACTATTCATACATCTCCTAAATTCTCATTTCCTAACAGATGCTCTCTAATCAATAAAAATTAATAGCTATAATCAACATAATCGTTTGATGAACTATTGTAAATATTCCACATCCATGATGATATTATTTTTTATATTATTAGATGCTCTTATCTACTTATTTATTTTTCCATTAGCCAATTTCTTTTTATTCTAAATTTGTATGTTTTTTTTTATTATTACTTTTTTTTTATGCCATATCAGAACACAGCCTTTAGTTCGTAGACAATTTCATGTTATTATTAGTAATGACAAAGAAAGCAAGAAGAGAGGGGTGTATTTATAACAACATGACCCAACACCTCGCATATGCTGATGATGTGGTTATCACAGCAAGAAATGAAAACGTGCTCTTGGAAGCATTATGGAAATGTGAAGAGGCAGCTAGGAAGGCAGGGCTCATTATAAATAAAGATAAAACAAAATACATGCTCTCATCCAGGAAACTGTCATCCAGTGGATATCTCCAAAGAAGAGGATGCAGTTTTGAAAATGTTAAGGCATTTAAGTATCTTGGCCCCTTTATAACAGAAGATAACAGACTGGAACGTGAAATAAAGGCGAGAATTGAAAACAGTAACAGACGCTATTGGTCCCTCAGAAACGTGTTCCAAAATAGAGCTGTACCCCGTAGTCTCAAAATAAGGGTATATAAGGCGATACTTCGTCCTGCCGTTGCCTATGGTGGGGAGGCGTGGACTCTAACAAAACAGCATGAGATATTATTATTGAATACTTGGGAGAGAAAGATTCTTAGAAGAGTGTATGGCCCAACCAAGGAAGGAAATTGTTTCCTTATGAAAAGGAACCAAGAACGTAAGGACCTATATGGAGAACCTGACTAGTTTCTTGTATTAAAAAAGCAAGATTGAGATGGTTGGGCACGTTCACAGAATGGACAAAAAAAGGCTCCCAAACCTGATTCTGGAGGGACGTCCAGACGGAGGAAGAGGAAGGCCTAGAATGCGATGGCTGGACGATGTGGAAGCAGACATTAAGCTCCTGGGGGTAAGAACATGGAGAAGAGCTGCGAGAGACCGTTCTAAGTGGAGGAGAATTGTTGACGAGGCCATAGTCCTCCATGGACCATAGCACCATGTGATGATGATGATTATGATGATGTAAATATTGTAGTATTGCAATAGTGTAGCCGTTTCGGCAGATATATTTTTATTAATTTCACGTACACGTCTGTTATTCTTAAGGTACCTGGGTCCCAGAATAAAATTGTTTTTCTATTGTATCTTATTTTAAATAAATCGCTATATTTTGGTTTAAATATTCTAATATGTCTGTAAATAAGAAAACAGCTATTAATATAGGCACCATCAATATATTCACAAAAATAATATGAATGTTATGGTTGATATATTGATCTTATTTAGTAGGATTTCTCGGTGCTATCTTGAGGTATTTTACCTTCTCCTAAACCTCGGAGATCTGTCTTCTTATACGACACCCTCGCAAATGGAAGACATGTGGACACAGCAATCTGAACCCACATCTTTCCTTCCACAGTCCACCACAATGTTCTTAAACCACACATCCACATTTTAGTGCCTAAATAAAAGACAAAAGCCAGATATTTTATTAACAGCTCTCAGGGGGCATTACCAAAATAACCTTAAAATCCCCCAGAGGGATGTATTACCTTTCCTTACCAGAGTAAGGAAAGCTAATGCATAGGAACGTGTGTATATACATACATACATAAATATGTAGTTCCGAACTAATATCTTAACGTGTGATTCTACAATCAAAAGTCATTTAAAGAAAGGAAAATACCAAACAACTGCTAAGTTTGTTCAATAAAATCCCTATTTTATTGTTCAATGTGCAAGTTAATAAAACTAACGTCAATAAAAATATATACACACATATTTTATGAATAAATATTTACTTCACATATGCAAGTTAATAAAACTAATGTCACAAAAAATATGTACTAAATCAGCAAGATTTACCAAGTTCGTGACACATAAAAAGTTTTAAGAATAGTTTGCTTCCTCTTCATGGTAGCTAATTTCCTAACTCTGCTATTTATAGTAACAAAATATTAATTAATTAGAAAATCTAAGTTTATAGAAAATACTCCTCAAACTTACTTTCCATTAATGGCCCTTTTTGTATCTTCATATTATATATTGTAAGTATTGCATTAGTCAAAGAATACATAACGTCGGAGAAACGTAAAAAAATACTAGTTTTATTTTAATTATTTCAATAACGCCATTGTTTGGTGTTATACAGTCGCCATGTAATGAGTAAGAGGAAGTTGAATAAATAATATATTCAGTATTCAGTAATTAACTAGAGTTATTGATTGATTCATAAATTACTCTTCATGTGGAGGCTACTCACCAAATTAAAAGTAAAACGGACACAGACGGGTCCATAATAATGGGAGCATGATGGATGGCCCGTTCAAGTTATTTATTTAGTGATTAATTTCCTCCGACATTTATGGTGATGAGTAGTTGAGTGTAGATTGAAACAAAGAAAATGGATATATATATATTGTCTTTTCGACCATGTTCTCACAAAACAGATAAGTGAAGCATAATTGAAAATTCAAACGCTATAATTTTATTTAAATAGTATGGTTGCCTCCAATGTTGAAAAGTTTCAATTTTTTAAATTGTTTAATACTCGTCGAGCTCATTCCTCCAAATGTCAGAGATATCTCATATTTAATTAAATAAAACGACCCCTTTGGGTATAACGGCAGTATATTTATTGTAAGGGATTTTTTTTTATTTAAAAAAAAAATGGTCAGTTTTATGATAAATTCTAAAAATTTAATCTCCATATTTAGTTACAGATGTTATATGTAAAAGAAGATAGTATATGTATAATATATTTATGTTTGGAAAGAGCTTAGACATTTGTTTCTGAACACTAAAATACTTGTTAAGACGTGAATGGAAAAACTTCTAAAGGAAAGCTTTTAGTCTCTACAATAAAACAGGAAACAAAAAATGCGTGTAAATATTTTGCGAATTCAGGGAAAATATTCGTTACAGAAAAGGAAAAATAGCAATGGAAATAAAGCATATCCCAAGCACAAAATGCAGCAGACAACCATAGGAAATATCTCAGCAACATCAAGGCCAAAATGCGGCTTCGTTAACAGGTGGAGAGGTTTAACTATAACACCAGATAACAACATAAAGAATATAAAGAATACACGCCAAACTGCAATAAGCACAAATGAAAATTAATTCATTTAAAAAGAAAAATTATGTTAATCATATGGATACTGTACGAATACAGTACTGGGTAATATCAGTAAAACTACCCAAAATAAAGTCAGATTTTAAAGAAAATAAATAAATCAGGATAATTCTGTAACAAACTGAATAAAGTTAAAATATATAAATTAAATGTTAATTGTTGAAGCTCTCATCTGTGGACGAGACGTGCTGATTAAACACTTTCTAGACCAGTTGTAACAAAAACGGATATTCGTCAGGAGTTTTCGATCAATTAGTTAGGTCAATTGAACAATTGATTAAACTACGTTTTATTTCAAGAATGTTGTTATGTATGATATTGTAATGGCTGAGACCATATAGGAGGCTTTGGGTAACCTCAACTGTAACCTATATAATAAAAGGAGTGAAGTGTGTTTGCAATTGCCAAATGTGTTTCTTTTATCTGTATTTACTACCCGAGTATAAACATAAAAATTGGCGACGAGGATGATACTAATAGTTTAATTTAAAGTGTTGAAGTGGTGTTACAATAATGACTACTCCACAGGTAAATGATTTGGCTTCCCAACTTGCACAATTAACTAATTTAGTTCAACAACTGGCTACTACTCAAGCCAATCTACTAGCTGCTAATGTGAGTACTAAAAACATTTTACCGAATTTCACGTTTGAACCATATCATTCTGCGAATAATGAATCTGTCCCTTCCTATTTCGACCGTTTCCAAAAACAATTATCACTTTGAGGCGTTGCTGAAGCGCAATGGGCGGATTGTTTACAAGTACATATGGGTTCTGAACTAAACAATACATTACGTGATTTACTTTATCCATCTCTACCAAATGATAAAAATTTCAAAGAAATTGTCAAAGTTCTAAGTGATCATTTTGTGGAATCTAAAAATAAGTACAGTGAGGCAATTAAGTTTCGAAAAATAGTCCAGCAACCAAATGAAACTGTTGTAGATTACTCAATGCGTTTAAAGGCAGGGGAAAAACTGGGAAATACTGCGAATTTAACGATTTCCTGGACTACTCTCTCATTGTCCAGTTCATTCATGGTGTCCTAGATGATGCAGCTCGAGATAGTATTATCATAAAAAAGCCATCCAAATTTTCTGATGCCCTTGAAATTGCTCAAAATTTAGAGGCCACAAGGGCTGCTTCTTCAGAAATAAAGTTTCAGGCAGATGAAAAACTGCATAAGTTTGCACATGCTAGCCGCCCTTATTCTAACTCTAAGTCATCGACACATTTAACCAGTAAATCTCAAAACAGCAGTATGAGTGATCTCCACACCCATAAAAATGATCCTCAGACTGAACCATCCAACTGTTGGGGATGTGGTGGTCGTCATTGGCGGAAACACTGCCCTTTTCGTAATGCTATCTGCAAGAAATGTCATAAAAAAGGGCACATTGCTGTAGTCTGCCGTAGTTCTAATTCATTAAAACCGATTGCTAAAACACACCAAACCCATGAAGATGAACAGATCGAAAAACAAATTCACATCGAAACGCCTACTTGTTACAACGCTCAGTCAAAAATCTCTTATTTTCATGATGATCACCCTATGAACAGGATAGGTATAGAACAGTTGCATGCGCCCCCGCCTCTCATTGTATCTGTCATCGTTAATGATAAGACTATTGATATGGAAATAGACACGGGTGGTGCTTGCGCCATGGTCAGTAGCACAACTTTCCATAAAATTTCTTCAGTTGAGAAACTTCTACCATCCACTCGAACTTTTCTGAGCTATACTAAAACCCGATTCCACTGCATTGGTTATCTCCCAGTCAAAGTCACTTTCCGAGGTCGCACATGTTCTTTAAACTTATATGTTACATCAATGGAGACAGATAGCATTTTCGGCCGTGAGTGGATTGATAGCTTCGCTGATTTGCTCACATTTCAAGAATTTTTCCCACCATCTCTTAAAATTTCTTCTGTGGTTCCTATTAATGTTGAAAAACGCCTAGATGAGCTTTTGCTAAAATTCAGTAATCTATTCAGTGAAACAGCAGGTACCTTGGTTGGGCCCCCAGTGGATATTACTTTACGAGATAATCATAAACCAGTTTTTGCTCGTGCGAGACAAATTCCCTATGCACTAAGAGATGCTTATGCTGACGAGATCAACAAGAGAATTGAAGCTGGGTTCTTTCATCAAGTTCAAACTTCCCAATGGGCATCTCCTACACATATAGTCATGAAAGGCAGCAAAATGAGGATAACAGGTGACTACAAAGCTACACTCAATCCACAACTGGTCGTTGATGAATATCCAATTCCTCGTATTGAGGATCTATTTCAAAAACTAAAGGGTGCAACTAAATTCTCAAAGCTAGATATTACAGATGCTTTCATGAGCTTGCCTTGTGGTGAACAATCTTGTGAAGCCATGACTTTGAATACACCAACTCATGGCCTCATCAGACCAACACGGGCACAGTATGGTGTTGCTAGTATTCCTGCTATCTGGCAACGATGCATCAGAAAAGTTTTGGACAACCTCGACTGCGCCAGTAATTTTTATGATGATATAATTGTTTATTCAAACTCTGATGAGGGAATGATTCGAGCACTTGAATTAACATTTACGGCTCTTGGGAATTCTGGTTTAAAACTTCGTAGATCCAAGTGTGAATTTCTACTTGATAAAATTGACTTCTTAGGACATACTATAGATGCAGCAGGGCTGTACTGTCAAAAAAAAGCATATCGAAGCTGTTTTAAATTCACCTTTGCCTTCCACTCCTGAGGAAATGCGCACTTTTTTAGGCAAAGTCACATACTACCATGCTTTTATTCCAAACTTATCCACCATCACTGCGCCGCTCAGAGAGATGCTTGCCTCTTCAAAATTGGCATGGACTAAAGATGCCAGGAATTCATATGATCACCTGAAAAAAGAACTGACTTCAAATAGAGTACTTACACCCTATGACCCGAAACTTCCCCTAATTCTCGCCACAGATGCTAGCCCGGTAGGGTTGGGAGCTGTGATGTCACACATTATGCCTGATGGCTCAGAACGCCCGATTGCTTATGCTAGCAAAGCTCTTAATGCCACAGAGAAACGCTACCCACAAGTAGATCGTGAGGCACTGGCTATTGTCTGGGGTATCAAAAAGTTCTTTCAATATCTTTATGCTCGCAAATTCACTATATACACAGACAACAAACCCATTTCTCACATTTTCGGCCCTAACGCTCAGCTACCCCAGTTCACACTCTCTCGTTGCAACAATTATGCGAGTTATCTGGCTAATTTCAATTACGATATTAAGTACAAGGCCAGTAATCAGAACTGCAACGCTGACTTCCTTTCTAGAGCTGTGAGATCGACTGGCAGTGAAGAATTTACTTTTGAAGTCAATCGGCTTCAATTCGAGGACCTTGCTGACGACTTCGACAAGTTTGTGCAGCATCAGCTTCGCCAAATTCCCCTAACTTCTAAAGAGATTGCCACAGAAACTCGCCGTGATCCACACATGTCCGCATTGCTGTCTGCGATACTCGAGGGGAAAAATCTCAAATTGCTTGGGTGCAAGGGAAGAGAAACGGAATACACCACCACTGATGGATGTCTCATGCTTGGCCACAGAGTTGTTGTCCCGCCAGGGTTTCGTCAAATGCTCTTAGAGGAACTCCATCTTGCTCACATAGGAGTGGTTAAAATGAAAGGGTTAGCTCGCTCTCTCATTTATTGGCCGGCAATTGATCAAGACATTGAAACCATGGCTAAGTCATGCTCTGCCTGCCTGAAGAATTCCAAGATGCCCCCTCAGTTTCGTTCACATCACTGGGAATACCCAAACGCTCCCTGGGAAAGAATTCACATAGACTATTGCTCGGTACTAGGGAAGAACCTGCTGATTATCGTGGATGCATACTCAAAGTGGATGACAGTTGCTATCACGAACTCAACTACTTCGCAAACCACAGCTAATATCCTGGAAAATGTCTTTGCTCAGTTCGGTGTTCCCAAAGTAATCGTTTCTGACAACGGGCCACAATTCTGCTCAGAATATTTTCAGAACTTTCTTAAAAAACAAGGTGTTCGGTTTCATCGCACCACAGCAGTTTACCATCCATCGACTAATGGCCAGGCAGAACGTGGTGTTCAGACCTTGAAGAGAATGCTGCACACCTCAGGAGCAACAAGCAACGATATTCAGCACCATATTAACAGGTTTCTTCTGCAATACCACCAAACAACAGGACAACCGCCATCCCTTCTCTTTCTGGGGAGAGTTATTCGGTCCAGACTGGATCTTGTAAAGCCGGATCTAAAGAGCAGGATGACGGAAAGGCAACTAGTTAACTATTCAACAAAATTACGTACCTTTTCAATCGGAGACCTAGTCATGTTCCGCTCTTACAGCGATGCAGCCGACAAATGGATACCGGGAGTGATTGTGACCAAACTGGGAGATCTTCATTATGAAATAGACTTCAATGGAAACTACTTCAAGCGGCATATTGACCAAATCCTACCAAGATCTATGGATTCCTCAAGCGAATCGATAAGCGATCTTTGTCTGTCAGACTCAGATGATAAAAGAGGGATTCACACATCTGAGGATCAGAATCCTTCTCATTTAATCTTGCCTTATCTCCACGATTCTGCATGCCTCTCTCCTCTTGATACGGAACTAACAAACTCAAGAGAAACCTCTACCCAAGTTAGCCCGGAACCAGCCCACAGGGAACATGTTACCCAGCACACTCCTCCAGCTACACCAGGACCATCAGGATTACATTCCAGACGGTATCCACAGCGCAACAGGAAACAAAAAAAAATATTCTCGCCAACTTAGTTCATGGTTGTGAGTGGTGTGTGTGTTAAGTTATGTTATGTTATAATGTTAATGTTATGTTATAAGTGTTTTAGTTAAAAATATGTGCGGAGGGTTGTTATGTATGATATTGTAATGGCTGAGACCATATAGGAGGCTTTGGGTAACCTCAACTGTAACCTATATAATAAAAGGAGTGAAGTGTGTTTGCAATTGCCAAATGTGTTTCTTTTATCTGTATTTACTACCCGAGTATAAACATAAAAAATGTCTTGTCAATTTTATCCAAAAGGAGCAGCACCTCCCTGACCCGGGGGTAAAAATGTTTATGCTAGCTCGAATGAGCCGTTAAATGCCCGTTCGTTTTCCCGGATAAATCAGAGAGTTGAAGACTGGTACTAGTGAGAATTATCGGAACCTGATCAGAAGCCAGATAGGGTCGGAAAGTATGAATTTTCTTTTAGAATAGAATAGAATAGAATAGAAAACAAACTTTATTCTGGGACCAAGTCCCTTTAGAATAACAATAATGAACAAATAAAATAAACATAATATTCATCTGGCCAGAAGGCTACATAATAATACAAATCATGAAGTAATCAAGATTGACAAAACATAATAAAATCAGAAATAGAAAATAAAAATATATGAATAAATAAAGAGTACGAAACTTGACAGGATTTTAACTAATTGTCGCAAATAAATAAAGGTATTTATATTAACAAAATAACATTAATACAACAGATAACAACGAAATTGATAAATAAAAATAAGTAAATGGCATAGCATGCGATAAAGTATTTACAAAGTCTGTATCTTCTTTGTTGTTGGAAAAATAAACCAAACACGTAGGTAACAAGATCGAGTATTCAATACTAATTTATTCAAGCGGAAGATTGACCAGCCTGGAGAGCGTCTTTTTGGGGTGCCAAGAGATGAAGGAAAAGCAGTTTTTTGAATAAAGCCAATGAAGAAGAATGAAAGGAGGAGTTGAGTTCCACACAGTGGTGGAGCGGGCGAGGAAGGAACGCTCGAATGCCTTGGTTCTGTGGGATGGAATGTAGAGATCGGAAAGGCGGGATCTTATATTGTGGTGCTGGACAGAGGATTTGAATTGGAGGAAACTATAGATATATGAAGGGTGTTGCGAGTTAATGGATTGGTATAGAAAAACACTAAGGAAATATTGTCTACGAATGGGAGGGAAGAGCCACTTTAACTCATCATAGTGATGTGACACCCGGGATCGCCTCGGAGTACCAAGGACAAATCTTAAAGCGCAGTTTATTATTCTTTTTAAGCGGGCCTCCAGCATTTTCGATAGGCCCCCGTATACCACACTACAGTAGTCAAAGTGGGGGAAGATGAGGGATGATACGAGAAGCTTCCGGGTTGAATGTGTAAGATGCCGAGATCGATGAAATAATTTAAGGGAACTAATTGATCGTCGGGATATTTTATACTGTAGTCAGCCTAGATTCTGGGTGAAGCCAGATGACAGTTACTTGTTGGTAGAGCTACTCAATTCTGACAATTAAATGTTTTATTTTTCATCATTCGTTCGTAGCGTTTCGACCACAAAACAGATGGGAGATCTCTTATGTAAATTGTAATTATTCGCAGGTAACAATACAAATACTAGTTCATAAAGGAAACATTCCTATTCAAAAATAATGAACACTAGGTACAATGTTGTTTCTAATTTAATATTAATGATTTTAAAATGTGAGGTTTCCTAAATTTTTCGAGTCGACAAAATGCATTAAAACCCTGTCATGAAAGAAATAGAAAAGATTCTCATAGTTGTATTGGAGGTGTTAGGATCATTCTTGAAAACATGTTTTTTAAGTTGTTTTTCAAGAAATTCAACGTACATAATAGAAGACAAAATTAGAAATAAACTATGTTGATAGTTATGGAGTATATTGGTTTTAGGTTTGCATATAGTTTACTTCGCTGTTCGTGAATCATTTGGGATCAGGAAAACACACCACTGTTTTGAATTTTGTTGTTATTTCATAGTCTGAGTTTTGAGCTTTGATAATAATAGACCAGTTTTGTTGAGGTAATATTTAACTTTGAACTAGGTAGTAGAGTAAACAAACTATCGCTTGTTAGTTCCAATATTATGATACCGAATCTAACCACTGCTTCCCCTCTAGTGAGGCCTTGAGGGACTTTAGACTTAGATCTAACCCAAGACCGGGGGTCGATAATTTGGTTAATACCTCGAGTGCAAGGTACTTCAAAAATATTATTTTCTCATTAACTCATTTATACTCCTGCAAAATTATTCCATTCTTACTAATAATAAAAATAAAGGTATTATGAAAGGCTTGAATTTTATCTAGATCAATTGTCAAACGATAAATAATAATTATGTTTATATCATTTCATTATATTCATCTACTTTTAAATAAGCATTTCGTGGCCATTAACGTTTTCGAACCATGTAGATTTCTCATGTTTCTAATATACCAGTTAACCCTTTGACTGGTAAAGACGACATACGGGTATCCCGTCGCACTGCTTTTCTATCTATTTGCTAAAGCCGAGTATAGATGGCACATTGTAATTTTAGTCTTTGAATGGACAGATGTTTGAAAATTTTCATACAAAATAAAATTATTAAGCAATAAGTTTTAGTATTAAAAAAAAATATTTTTTTTTTATTTTAAATACTTTAAACATTTGTATTTTAACAACAGCAATATACGAGTAGATAAAAACCAGTAAGTTAAACTTTAAAGAAATAACTCCAATTCTTACTTAGATTTAGTTAAAAATTTTGTGACTAATTGGAACATTAGGTATTATTTATTTATTATAAATACATTTATAATTAATAAATTTAAATTATTAGTTTAATAATTAAATCATTTAAATGTATTTATGATACAGTATAACAGTACCTCAGCCGTAACGATCTCAGGGTGGCATCCCATTTTACTATTTAAATATTATTCAGATCAAAGGATCTTACTTTTCTTTGAGATCATTGTTTGGGAAGTGAAGCTAATAGAGCAGGTTGATAAAAAAAACCTATGTTGCCCTAAAAAGAAATGCTTTGAAGATAAATGAAAAAAAACACAAATGTGTGCGGTCCTAGAGGGTGTGGGCATTGAAGACAAATTTTGAAAGTGGCTTTAAATTTATCCACCTCGGCTCCCTGTGAAGGTAAATAAACACATACACCGGTTTTCTCTACTAAAAAAAATCTTGTCTTAGGGCCGTATTATTATGTTTTTTTTATTATCATATATTCGCTCTATTATATAAAAAACGGTTTTAGTGATCACCTTGTAATATTCTATTTCATATATTAGGTAGAATAAAAGCAGTGGGTCGTGAAAAATTAATTTATTTCTTTATATATCATATATTGAGAAAAAGGGGCACCCGATTGAAATACAAACTAAAATTTTGGGATAGAGAATTGAAATTTATTTAATTTCTTGCTTAGTAAATAAAAAAAGGTTTTAGTGAACATCGTGTAACCTTTAATTTTACATATTAGGTAGTGTAATAACACTAGGTCGTAAAAAATCGAGTTGATATAATTAATATTGTTACCGCCGCGCCGCATGTTAATTCGATGATATCCGAAAGTCATGGGGAATGAAGCTGTAGTAAATTTAATTAGCTTTAATTTAAGTACAGGCTGAGGCCTGTAGGTATAATTTGAATCCAACAATTTAGGCTGAGTCGTGTAAAGGGAAACTAGAGTCTAGGGACTTTCAGAACAATCATCAAAGCTCGGCCGAGATCGGCTTCCTTCGGTTCCCGAACCTCTCTCTCCACACTGGTCGCAATGTGGTTATTCATACACCTTGTGTTCACTGTCTTTAAACATTACTTTTATATTAATATAACATTAATAGAAAACAAAATAATTAATAATTCATGGATTTGAATATATGTTTTGCTGTTCCAATTCATAAAAAAAACAATGCATAGAAACTTAGAATAATTATATTTTGTTAAAATATGTTTTAGAATACCTGGTGAATAATCACTAGGAAGTCAGTATGTATTTTTTTGTTTATGAACTGAGCCTGATGAAGCTGGTGATGAAACATTTGAGCCGGAAGAGGATAGGTCCCCAAAGCTTTTTACCCAAGGAGAACTGAACGTTTTCAAACTGTTCACTTGACCGGTTAATGATTTTAAAGGAACAGCGCTCGCGTGCGGTCGACATACTCGAACGCACCAACCCCAGTGCTGCTTGCAGTTGCATACGACAAATAAAAAAAATATATAAACTTTTTAAATACAATATAAAAAAACCTTCTTGGTTACATTTTAGTGGAAAAAAAAACCCATAGCGTAAAGGGGTTAAACATAAAACTAGGGTTTTACATGTGCAACAACCTACCCATTAACAAACATTTTTGGAGATCAATTTCAATAAAATTATTGTCTTAATTTTTATTTGTTTATTTCATGTGTCTCATTGAAACTAATAAAGTGAATAGTTTTGGAAAAGTTTATTTAATTCCTATGCAATGAGGTGAAGCCTTGTTCTATAAATTAAAAAAACGACATATTTTCATGATTTAAATAATATAAAATACGATTGACTTATTATTGCTATATTATTTATTATACAAACGGCCTAATAATGTGTACAATTTTTATTTCCTACATTTTTTCCTATTGTTGTAATACAAATACAGCACATTATATATATATAACGACATTGTAGTTCCATTATTTTAGTTTTTACCTATTTCCTTTATTTGCTGGGAGAAAATGTGCAGAAGCCTAAATATTCTGAACATTTTATGCTCAAATGTCAAATCGAAACAGTTAATACAATAATTATGACCAGGCATATGTCAGAACAGTAATAATTTTTAAATTCTAATATTCTAATTATTTAATTAATTAATTAATTTAGTTGTAGGTACAAATGTTAATTTCTACAGTAAATAAGTTTTAAAAAATGGCATTTCATAATAGGCTTCACCTGAAGAGAAGCCATCCCTCAGGCCTAACACCTGATTATGATGAATCTTCAAAGGAATTCATCCAGGAATCCAAATTCACTGATAGTTGTAAAGCATTCTACTGGAAAGCAAATATTGGTTAAATTATTTTCTTAACGTATATTACTTTTCATACCAAATAGATTTAATGGATCTGAACATACATTTATGACTTGGGTAAATAAACGTTTTCTTATTAAAAAATAAGAAATATAAACTGATGTTATCTTTATATAGCTATCCAAAAATACTTTCGATGTCACAATAACATACATCATTAGAACAGATTTTTCAAAGCAGCCCTGAAGTACAATATAAAAAGTTCCAACAATTACTTGATTGTTGCAGATTTTAATAAAAATTGAACAAGATTTTAAAAAATCTTTTTATTCATTCAAACTCAGAAACCTACAACTATTATATATTCACCTGTTAATATCAGTTTATATACCCAATTATCTTCATGAGTTGCAGTAATACACATTTGGTAATATAAGTTCTTGCATTTATTCATTTTTAAGAATATGTAATGAAAAATAAAACATTTCTTCTTCTTCCCTATTTGTATACATAAAGTAAACTTAAACAGTTTACATTGCGAGAACACGGAGATATAGGATCAGTGAAAAGAAAGGATATGTCTGACAGAGAAGCGAACCAGGATGGCTGAGGTCCCTAGGCCCCACGACGGTTACAGGCTCTAGCCCCGGTCCTGGTCATATTTTTTCTTTTCAAATAAAATATTTAATAAACTTAAACAGAATGTAATAGAGATAAAACAATTAGATACCTATTTTTTTTCTTCATTTCTTATTTTGCTGGGTTATATAGACAGTTCTGAACTATTTATAACCATTGATCCACAATAGGTTGGTTCTGAAGAGAACCTAGTTCTCAGTTCTACATTTTATTGATTGGTTAAGGTCTTCGATAATTAGAAAAAAAATTCAAGAGGAAATAAAAGCAGGATTAAAGATTAGAAATGAAATGCTTGTTAGATTTCAGTCTTACATTACTAGGCTTGGGCTTGTTTCGAAATTAAATAATTTGAATTTATAAAACTATCATCCTTTCAACTGTACTTTATAGATGTGAAAAGTGGCCACTAATGTATTCAGGTATTCGAAAATAAGGTATTAATATTAGGTAGGAAAAAATATGAGTATACTGTAAAATTTATAAAATTACACAGTGCAGAATAGCGGAGCATCCAACCTGTTAAAACAAATGAAGTAATAGCATTGTGAATGTTTGAAATGGCCACGTGAAATAGTTGGGCTAAGTAATAAGTGAATTACTAACAAGCTGACAAGCGCTGATCAAACTGGTAAAGGTCAGAGGGGAAGACTGGAGCGTTAGTGAAATGATCGAGAGTGATCTAATGGATTGAGATTTTTGTGGTGGTCCATGGATGGACAGAGCTTTGTAAGCTGACATTGGTGGTATCATCATCAAGCCTTTGGGTTCGTTAAGGCTTATTATTATTATTTTATCAGGTGTAACTTAGAAATATAGTATTTAAATAAACCATCACTTATACGACTTAAATAAAATTCACTGGCAAATAAAGGATAAATAAGCAGTGTATATTTGTTATATTGGTTAATCATGGGAAGAAAGAAAAAACAAAATAAGTTTCCAGAAATATTTATTCACACTTTCGCACCCATTCATCCTTGAGTTGACCATAAATAAACATGCAAGGGATGTATAAGACAAAAATAATATTTAATGTTCTTTCCTATTTCAATTAATCAAAAACCAAAACAAAACACAGAATATATATATACTAACAGAAATAAATGCAAAAAAAATAAATTTAATGTTTATCCACCACTTACCCACATGTGAATTTAGTTTACAACACATACTAAACATTTTAATACAATATTTAGGGAAAACAAACATTTGATATTCCATTAAGGAAGGGGAAGTACCTTATTTTTAATTTTTTTTAAATTATGTTCCTTATCATATGTGAAATATAGCATTATACTGACACAACAAAAATTAATTGATAAATTCTAAGTAAACTAAAGTTCCCACTTTTATAATAACTCTAGGATACAATGTTACACTATGAAGTATTACCAATTTTTTTCTTAAAATTGAATAAATGACGTTAATATTCTAAATGTTATACCAGCTAGCGTTAAGACGATCTGGGAAAAATCATGAAATAACAATGTTATAAATCTATTACCAATATTTACATGATTAGAATACAGCTATTCCTCTATTGTTATGAGTAAAGCAATTGATTAAGCTACTTTTAAGAATGTAAAATGAGTTAAGAATCTTTCAAATTTGGAAAACACATAAAAATTTGGAAGCTGAGCAACACACACTATGACAATAAGCAACCATAGGTTAGGTTTTATTCTGTCAATGAGAGAGGCATAAGTAACCTTAAATAGGCCAAATTGTTCAGATAAAATTACAATTAAAGAAAAATAAACTCTCTAAATTGAAACAATAACTAATCTGAAATAGCTAGCAGAAATACTTCATGTATTACATACAAAGAGTGAAATAATAATACCTAAAATAAATGAATTTCTTCTAAATAATGTGTTACTGAGGAATGACAGTATTTCGGCAGTAAATTTAAATTTTTTTAAACCAAATTGAAAGTGCACAAGCTTGAAGTCCCAGAACGCCTTGTTCGTGGAGTTTTACCCCTTCACAAAATATAAGATTATTCACTTACATACTTAAATTTACATATATATTTTTTTTTTGTTCCTTAAAAACTGCGTAGATATATACTTAAGATGAAAATGGGCAATGCCCGTTCTATAACTTGATTAACCATCTACTAAAAATTAAAGAACAATCAAAATAAAGAAAAGCACATATAGAAATCAAAGCAATACCTCAAATTGAAATGTCGCCTGACCTGCAAGACCTATCGGGGTCAAACACTTTTTTAGTAATAAACCTCTTCGTCTTCTTTTTTTAGTATTTTATTATTTTTTTAATCTCTTTAGCGCTATATATAAACTATGCATTTATTTATATATTCATAAGTGTATCATATAATTACATAATAGTTATATATAAAATGTTTAAATAGTAAATATGTTCAAATAGAAAAACCTTAAAAATGATTGCTACTAACAGTTAATAATTTTATTTTTATATTTATAAACATTTATAAAAAAGTGACAAACATGTTGAAATTAAAAGAGGAAAATTCCTCAATGATAATTAATATTAAAATGAAACAAAATATAATCGTCTAGTTCTAACACGATATACAACAAATAAAGTATCAGATTTACACACTACAATTATCTTCAAAAGAACAAAGATAAATTAAATTTAATAAAATTAATTCCAAGCTCTCGTTAAATGTATAAAAAAGAGCCACAATCACTTCATAAAATCGTTGAAGTGATAGCATATTTATATTTTTCAAAGCTTTCAAATGTTCATATACAAAAGAAAGTGGTGCTTTTGTTTACTTTTATGCACCATATAAACTCAATACCGGTTTTAGTTATTGTTTTTTTTTCTGAATCATTCGTCATAAGTTTCGTGATAGTTAAGTGTATGACCCCTCTCTAGTTGTGTATTAATTACATTGAATTAGATGTGGTAGAATAAACAGTTAAATCCCACCATAAATATCAATTTAAATGTGCTCTTTTCATCAGTATTTACTTTAACAGATCTCGCAATTCAGGCAACGACAAATAAAATATTAGATAAAGTTTCAACTTTTGTATTATATATTTTTCTTTTTCATATAAAGAGTTAACATTCAGATTCTACCAAATATTCATGATATGAGATATTTTCTCATACATTTACTGAATGACTGAATTACCGATAGAGATTTGTCTCTTGGTGCAAAATTATGTAGTGACATAGTGCTTCCACGGTATAATGTTAAATATTCAGTACATCTAAGTCGTGTTTTCAGGTAAATTCGTTCAAATAGAATAATAACAATAAGTATAATCAATAATAATTAAATAAAACCCAGAAATTTGTCCGTGAAAACGGAAAAATTCAACCTGTAATTGGTGGTGGTTTTTCTTCTTAATTTATTTTTTTAATTTTAAAAGTTCAAAAACTTTTAAATACATATGATTGTATCAATTCAATTTTTTTCCATATCAGTGTTATGTTGTAACAGACTGTTGCGGTTTCTGCTACAAATATGAACGATAGTTAATGTGAGAATTATTTAGGGGTGATTTGGGTGCTTTCAATCATTTCCTCTCACCATCTGTTACTTTTTAAATCTTTTATGATTTAACAACTGTTATTGGTTTTATTAATTATAGGTTTAAATAAATAACCCACCATTCAAAAAATAACAACCCCTAATATATCTGTTTTTTTTTTTAAAACATTATCACATTGTTTAGCCTTTTCATAGCATCTGAAGAGGCAACGTTTAACAAAAAAATTAAGAAATAACTATTTAACATTTTTTCTCACGACCTCTTTCACTCATGACTTTCACACACACATGCATACAATTGTTATTTTCATTTCATTTTTCATAGTATAAAAAATATTTTTTACATCTCAGATGACGAAAAATGAGTCAGCCGATACGTACGGCTATTTATAAAAAAATCAGCGAACTATCATACATCTATATTTACTTATAAACTATATATATTTTATATATTATATTTATAAACTATAAATATATAGTCGTTTAATGGTCCATAAAAAAAAATAAAATAAAAACTTCACTGGAGAATAGAATCCTAGATTTCGCTGGTTCTACCCTCAAAGCTGTTGTTCGTTTCTCCATTCACTTGACAGTTTAAGCCTGCAAAAAATATTGTGTGAAATCAGAAATGATTAAATACAGTGGAGCGTCGATTATCCAAATGTTCAATTAATTGGAACTGTTTTTTTGTGTTTTTTTCCCCAAATGTAATTTTAATTAATTTGATCAGATCACCCAGTTACTAATTTGTATTGTTAAAATTATTGTTATTTTAAATCAAATTTGATGAAAAATAAAATGTTTTTTTCCATGTCAAAAAGGGGGCCTAATCATTTCTCGGAAACAGCAAAAAAAATGAACTTAGACTTCAATACCTATTTGTTTACTAAGAACTGTAAACCTAATTAGGTAATTTCATTTGTTTCTCTGAATCCCTTCCTATTCATTTGGTTGGTAATAGGTTGCTTCAGTTTTAAATCATACTTTGTGAGGCGTACATCGCATTTGTGATCACTTTTTGTTTTAAAATTGCAGCATGTCAACAAAAAGAAAATGAGTGGTTTACTTTACAGTGAGGCGGGCAGTTCCAGTCATAAAACTTTGAAAAAGCAAAACGTGAATTGTTGAAAGATGCTGTTTACACAGTCCTCTGGTCAGCCCATATCAGGGCCCATTTTGTGTGAAAAAGCGCTAAAATAAAACATGAAGGTTGGAGGTGACCTGACATTTGTCGCAAGTTCTGTTGGCTGAAAAATTTTAAATTACGACATGGGATTCAGCAAATTGAAATTCCCAGTGAAAAATTAAGTGCCGATGCTCCAGCAGCAGTTTCTTTTTCCCAGAATTTGAAGAAATATCTTGAAGACAATGAATATGATTTGGATTTTGTTTACAATGCGGAAAAAACGGGCCTCTATTGGAAAGCTTTACCATCTAAGTCGTTGGTACCTCGAATGCATGCAAAATGAGCAAAGATCATGCAGACCATTATATACATATATTTTTACGTAAATAAAAAATCATGCTTTTTATAAACTTTTCACAACTAGATTTTCCGTTCATGCATGTTTATATATATATTTTTTTAAATTTCAATTATCCGAACCACCCTTTGACAACATTAGTTCAAATACTCGACGTTCCACTGTAATTGGTTCAAAATTTATTTTTTAGGTAATCTGTATTGATCGTTAATTTAAATTATTTATATCACTAATTATAAAAACTACTACTGAATGTATTGAATGCATGAAACAAAGAAAATCAGGTTTGTTTGCCGAGGCTTAAGGTTTGTACTGACCTTGACAAACAATACTCTCAAAGCGAAGTCTACATAATACAGAAACAGACCTTAAGACAAACAGGTCCTATTTGCATGTTAGGTTGGTATCAGTCTGAAAGAAGCAGTCAGAAGCCATGTCTAAGTTTAAATCATTATTTATAAATGTAATAAGTGAAGATTTTGCAAGTAGAGGTGAGTAAATGGAGACAAAAAATCGAGCTGATAAAACTTGTTTTTGCCATACAGGTAATATTTGATTGCTGGTTAGATAATGAACAATCCCTATTAGTTCAAAATTAATTTTCAAATAATTCAAAATTGATTTTTTTTTTTTTAAATAAAACAATTTTATGACTATTATATCTGCAGCCTTGGTGAATAACTGGTCAAGTCGAATTTTGTCCTGAGTGAGTTAACTGTACTGAAGGAAGTGGAATCGTGTCGTTTTTGTAGTTTTAGGCTTGAAAATGGTTGTAATATTAACAACTCCTTTTTCGAGCCAGTAACTAACTTAACCCTGTATTCTTAAAGTACAAGAAAATCATTTTGGAGAAAACTTGATTTAACCGCTTATTCACTAGGACGGTAGATATAATTAATATTACTTAATGAAGGATCATAGATAGTAAAATAAATATATGATTATTGATTGAGACTTTTAAGTTCTAGAAAATTCGGGTCCTTTTGATTTTCTCAATCAAAATTAAATAACTTATAATATTGTTTGAATACCACTTCAATTCCAAAATTCCCACTTAACTAATATCATACATATTTAAACATGAAACAACTGAAAAAGATAATATAAAAATGAAATATTAATAATATTGGTCAGTAAATATCAGTTGCTTTTTATTATGAAAAATTAATTATTGATGTTTCACTTTCTATTGATAGCTCTCCTTCCAAAGGAGCAATAACTTAAAGCAATGAGCCACAAGTTATTTTTGTTCAATAACAACTTGAAAACATTCGCTAACATTTCATAAACTAAATATATATATTACCTTGTTGCATAAGGTTACTAGCTTCACCAACCTTCAATTCAGGAGCAGCCGAAGTATCAGACAATGGCACAGATTTACTTTCTCCGTTCTCCACAACTGTTGCACTTCTATATAAAAATTGTATTATTAGCATTAAATTAATCAAAGTAAATAATCATTACTGTCTTAATGAACTCTCTATGCATTTACTCACTTTTGTGTTTTGTTGTTTACGGAATTGGTCAAGATTCTCTTTTTGTCATCTTGGGACAACAACTGAGCAGCATTAACAACCTCACTGTATTTAACAAATAAAAAGGGTAAAACAATTAAAATAAGATTGGATTCATAGAAATTTCAAATATTTTAGTTTAAACTGCTGTCTCATACGGACCCTGTATAAGGATTAACAATAGTCATTCCTCTTCCTTTACCAGTTTTTCTAACTTCCTTTTTAGCGTTACCAGCTTGGAGAGCTTTCCTTCTGCCAGCGTTCTTTAAGAAAAATTCATAAAAAAATTAAATTAAATAAAGATATAGCTGAACATAATTAAAATGACTTTATTTAGTTTTTGGCCTAAGGCATACATCAAATGCAAGTATATATATATATATATATATATATATATATATATACTTAATTAATCAAAGTAAATAATCATATATAAAGGTTAGAACTTATTATCATATCATTGGTCCAATTCCAAAGTATCAAGTGTGAAAAAAACACTTTTTTCGTTATTTGATCTAGATCGTTTACTTTAGGATTGACAATTGATATAAAATTCATAGTCATCTAGAAACCACAAAAACTATCTACAATGGCAGAGGTATAATACGTTTGACAATATACACTGATACTGAATAAACCATGAACCAGTTTTTTAATCTTCTGAAAAGCAGTGTTTTCCACTTTCGATACTTTGGATTTGTATCGACAATATGTTCAAATATATATGCCATTCTAACATTTCATACATTTGTTCAAATCCCAATTATTGTATTATAAAATGTTTTGTCCAAAATATCAATATTAAATAAAAAGAAGCAATACCTGTGGAGGTGGAGCCATTAGCCTGCAGTTAGGACCCCAATGCCCAACAACAACACCAGCTATTTCGAGCCTACCACCAGTTGTCATGCCTAAACAGTAGAATTAAGATTAAAAGATCTACACCATATAATGTTAATTATTCTATAAAGTAACACTCTTGGAAAAAAAATTTAGAATGAGACCATATACTTAACGGTTAAGGTTATTCTTAACATTAATAATAATTAATAGTAATTACCTCTACCCCTAATGCTAGGCTGTAAGGCACCTCTGGTGACAGGATTGGCCTGGCGTCCTGGTGGGGCTGTGGCCATACCTGCAGGCATAACAGCATGAACACGGGAAGCGTCACCTAAAGGAAAACAAAACACATTTTATGTTGTTTTATCGTTATGGCTGATAATTATGGTGTTGTGTAGGCAAAAGGTGCCTAAGAAAAAAGAAAATCCTTAAGGTGAATTAAGATATTATTTCAAAACCTCAAGTAATAACAATTTTAGTACTATTTAGGCTTAAGCTTAGTTATTCCAAAATGCTTCTGCTAAAATCAAGGGGTTGAGAGGAAGTACCCTTTGAAGTTGGTACAGTCATAAGTACCAAGGCCACAACAAAATAGAGCTGGTATATCAAAACCTTAATATGAGATTCACAGCATACCAAATTTTTCTCCAATACTGAGATTACACAGCATTTTAAAACCATTAACACCCAACCACTAAATGTTTTTGTGAGAGGTCACGAAGTATCAATTAAAATGTTCTACACAAATAATGCTTATGTTCTTGTACAACAATAAACATATGAAATAAAATTAGCCCGGCAGGTGGCCCTAGGATTTTTTAAGGGAGTAAAAATCCTTAGTTACGCCGTCCTTTGGAAGGAACGTTAAACAGGGGTCCTGAGCCTGTACGATGTCAGGTACTTGTTAAAAATCCCTATCCTAATTAAACCTGGATAGGCAAAATTTAAAGCTCCCACTGTAGCATTGTCATATTAGCCATAGGAGCATAAAGTTACATTAAATAAACAACGACTACTACTGAAATAAAATTATAAATCTAAAGTTAAAGATAAGGAAAAATCTGAAACTTCAAAAGCGTTATTAGCATTGATATCATCAATCTATTGCTTTGAAGATAAAATCAACAATCAAGTGATTTATATAGTGGTAAATATTACACAACAAATAAAATTTCACTTGCACACACATTTATCGTAAAAATAAATACTTAATAAATTTATAATCACTTATAGAAAGAGGAGCTAGAAGTGGAGGGCGGGCCCACTGGACGTAAAGCCCATCAAGTATAGCTTCTCTCATCCTTTCAACCTTCATCACTTGTGGAATTCGATGACCGCAAAGTTCAAGAAGGTTCTTCACAGTCGCAGCACGTGCTAATTGAGCATGCAGCAATTTACCTACAAACAACAAAAATAAATATTACAAATTATTCCTCATTTTTGAACTGATAAATAAATTGAGTGAATTTGGATACAAACTATTATAATATATAAAATGTTAACAAGCTACTATGATGTCAAAATAAAATAAAAAATAATGTAAGAGGTATCTCAATTTAAAACATTTATAAAAAAATAAAATATCCAATTTTAGTGTACATTTTTGATAAGAGATCAAAAAACAGGTTGATTATTTGAGGAAGGAAATGGTCCGGGTGGAGGTCAAAAATTCTAGATTGTTTAAATATCTTTTTAGGTATATTCACTTCTATTTTTTATAATTATCTATAAGTATAATATTACAATCAACATTAGGTGCAAGCTAATATTTTTTTTCTAAAAAAAAAAAATTGAAACCAGGTTTAAAAGGTAAACATTTTCTTGAAATTTCTACTTTCTATGTAGAAATGCTAATTCAACAAAAAGTCTCATAATTTTTTAAGATATAGAATTAAAGGACACCATACAGATTTTAATGTTCTTAATTGACTTAGCAGAGGATACATCAGACTCGCCAACTCATTATCAATAATAATTTTATAAAAACCTTAACACCAACTTCTAAAAAAAATTACATATTGAATAACTTTAAAGCAATTTTTATTGGACCACATAAAATATATTATTTAATTTTTTTTATATTAATGGTTGGAACATATGATCGAAGTTATAGTGAAACAGGTTAGTTTTATGTGTCACTAAATTAACTTCAATTTATGTTTTAATACTTTATATTTCTTTTTAAAAAAGTGTTGTATTCTGATCGTACAGATTAGATTTAAGATTAAAGTGGTAAAAGTGCGGTTTTTATCGCCAGCCATGGGCGAAGCGTCTACTTCTTCGCAGGCGGTAAGTGAAATGGAGTCGGACAACATTAATTTAAGTAGTAATAATAACAATACTGGTTCCTGGGAGCTTGTTACTGGTCGAAAACGACCTTTACCAATTGAACCGGACCTTACAAGACAGAAACGACAAACGCCAATTCCAACACACAATAAATTTCAAGCCCTAACCTCAACACCGGACGAACCATCAGAAAATTCCACAAAACCAGTCTTAAACCAGAAACCACCCCCAATTTATATTAACGGTGTAGAAAATTTCTCAGCACTAATTACATTCCTAGAAGAAAAAGCCGGACCAAATACTTTTATTGTCAAATCTACACTGAAAGGTGTAACTGTTTATCCAGATACACCTGAAATGTATCGAAAATTAAATGCAAGCCTTAGAAGAGAGGGGGCATTTTCATACTTTTCAGCTCCCACAGGACAGATGCCCGAGGATAGTAATTAAAGGCCTTCATCACACTACACCGATTAGCATCATCAAGGAGGCACTCAAACAGAAAGGTTACGAAGCTTCAAACGTAACCAACGTTATATCCAGATTCAAAACACCTCTCCCGATGTTCTTTGTGGATATTACTAAAGAAACATTCACAGAGAATGTTTATGATATAAAATCCATTTATTATACTAAAATAAATATCGAGGAACCGCGGAAAAAAAAAGACATCCCGCAATGTCTAAGGTGTCAGCAGTATGGTCACACCAGAGGTTACTGTAACCACCCACCAAGGTGTGTAAGGTGTGGCGGGCATCATGATAGCAGCTCATGTACAAAAACTAGAGAAACCCCTGCTACCTGTGCCAATTGTGGCGGCCAACACCCTGCCAACTATAAAGGTTGCCAAACATTGAAGAACCTCAGGGTTCAGCGTAGCTCGAGGAAATACCACCAGCGACCTACACCACCTCAACAAATTCAGTTACCACCGGACCCACAGGAATTCCCAGCCCTACGACAACCTTCACAGCACCATCGTCTGGGACAACCGCAGAACGACATCGGAAATCAGCAGATACTAAGGAGTCAACCTGCAACGAAGTCGACACCACAACAACATCATGTTCCAACAGGTATGATGAATAACACTACTCAGCCGGTACCTCCCATTGATAATGCTCCTCCTCAACTTTTTCAAATTTTAAATGGCCTAAATAACCTTATCCACCCTCTTTTTATTCTCCTCCAACAACTAACTCAAGTCACACAAGCCTGGAGCAACAGCCATGCCCCCTAATTTCTCAACAGCTGGCTCCTTGTCAATTCTCCTATGGAACGCTAACGGACTGATGCAACACCGGACGGAACTTGATTTATATTTACATGAAAAAAGGACAGACATAGCACTTATCACTGAAACACATCTTACGCCACGATCTAAAGTATTTATTCCAGACTATACTATTTACAGGACTGATCACCCAGACAAAACGGCACACGGTGGCACCGCCATTATCATCAAATCGTCATTAAAACACAATCCTATTCACTTACCCATCACACCACACTTACAGTCAACTGGCATCACATTACAAACAAAAGATAAAAACATAACGTTTGCTGCTGTGTATTGCCCCCCTAGGTACAAGCTTACATCTTCGATGTTTTCTGAGTTTTTTAAACGCTTAGGTCGATCTTTTATCGCAGGTGGTGATTTCAACGCGAAACACAAATGCTGGGGTTCAAGATTGTGTACCCCAAGAGGTAGGAACTTGTGGTATGCTCTTCATGAACTTGCATTAGATACTTCAACTCCTAATTCTCCCACTTACTGGCCTACTTCTAGACGTAAAACCCCGGACTTACTGGACTTTTTTATTACAAAAGGACTTAGAACAGTATACAAAACTGTAAATACGAGTTCTGACCTTTGCTCTGATCATTCTCTAGTCCAGATGACCCTATGCGAAGAACCTTCTGAGGCACAAAAAAGGCCTGCGCTCACACAGGGTATAACTGATTGGGGATTATATAGATCTTACCTTAACTCTGACCTCACAATCCCTGTTTCAATAAAAAACGAGACAGAACTAGAGGAGGCAGTGGAGAAGTTCACTAGAAGTATTCAAGAAGCAGCGTGGTCAGCATCAAAACCGAGGTGCAGGAAATCAGATAACTTACCAAGCTACCCACAGTATATTAGAGATCTGATCAGAGCCAAGAGAAGAGCTCGTAAAAATTGGCAAACCAACAGACAACCTTCAGATAGACGGACATTTAATAAACTAAATAATGAACTGAAACGCCAAATTAGCAAATTTAACAGGTCAAACTACGACAATTACATTAAATCCCTTTCGACAGACGATGGAAGTTTATGGAAGCATACCAAAAGACTCTTAAAACATCGTGAGATGTCAGCACCTCTTAGAAAAGAAGATGGCTCTTGGGCTGTGTCGGACGAGGAAAAATCCGAGCTCTTTGCCGACCATCTTTCTTCCGTATTTACCCCACATACTGACTTTATAAACACAGAACACGAAAACTTGGTAAATAACACACTTGACATTCCATTACAACTAACACTGCCACCGCCCTCATTCACTCCCACAGAAGTAGCAGAAATAATTAGACACTTACCAAAAAGAAAAGCCCCGGGCTATGACTTAATAAATGCTGAGGTGCTCCAGCAAATGCCTAGGAAAGCTCTAGTGTTTTTAACGACAATCTACAACTCAATACTTAGAACTACAAAATTCCCTATACAGTGGAAATACTCTTTTGTAACCATGATTAAAAAAACAAGATAAAGATATTAGCAGCCCTTCCTCGTACAGACCTATTAGTTTACTCTCCATCTGTTCAAAAATTTTTGAAAAATTACTTTATCCCCGATTAAAGTTACTGACAGACAAAAATATAATCCCTCACCATCAATTCGGTTTTCGGAAATCACACTCAACAACTCAACAATTACACAGAGTAACTGACTACATATCGACAGCACTAGAGCAGAAGTTATATGCAACTGGAGTGTTTCTGGATGTCGCCCAATCATTCGACAAGGTCTGGCACCAAGGGCTTCTCTTTAAACTCAAGACTGTACTACCACACACTTATTATCTAATTCTTCACTCATTCCTTGCTGACAGATTTTTCTCAGTCCGACAGGGCTCAGAGCTATCTTCAATAAGACCGATCTTAGCCGGCGTGCCTCAGGGATCAATACTGGCACCGCTGTTGTACATAACATATACACACGGCATTCCACTAAGTACTGACATACTGACAGCAACCTACGCAGACGACACTGCCATAATCACCAAACATCAAGACGCGACGCAAGCCTCACTAAACTTACAACATAACTTACAAAAGTTGAATGAGTGGTGCCAACTATGGAAAATTAGACTGAACCACGAAAAGTCACAACACATCACTTTTACTCTTAGACGTGAAACATGCCCTCCCATTTACCTTAACAACTCATCTATCCCGCAGACAGATAAAGTACAATACCTAGGACTAACGTTTGATAGGAGAATGACATGGGGTCCTCACGTTAAGATGAAACGCCAATCACTGAACCATAAGCTCAATTTAATGTACTTACTATTCAGGAAAACCTCCAAATTAGATATAAGACAGAAACTAAACACGTACACTTACCTACTAAAACCAGTTTGGACATATGCATTACAAATTTACGGGATCGCTAAACAGACTCACAGAAAACGACTGCAGACTTTTCAATCAAAAGTACTAAGACTTATCACCAAAGCACCATGGTACGTCAATAACAAAACTCTGCATACTGACTTAAAAATACCAACGGTTGACGAACATACTACAAACGCTTTCAAGAAAAACTACACGGACATCCAAACCCGTTAATAGAACGAATGGCCTCTACTCTCATGCCTGAGAACACTAGGAGGAGATTAAAAAGAACGTGGATGAGGGATTTGCTATCATAGGAAATTGAATCAAGCCAAGGGAGAGGTACCACTGGGTACTGTTCTTCTTCATGCCTTTCAAGTCATTGTATCATGTTCTTGTTTTTTTTGTTTTTTTACTGTCAGACTATCTGCTGATTGTCACTGTTTTGACAGGTGTAGATAAAAATATAAAGAGAAAAAAAAAAAAAAAAATATTAATGGTTTATTATATATTATAATTGGCTTACTATTACTTGTATACTTGAGAATGGACCAGTAGTGAGCAAGAAATGACTGTTCAGTCAAATTAGTTTAAAAAAAAAAGAGAAGTTAAAAAGGTGTATTAAATCATTGAACTCTGTGCTTTCATATCACAAATTAAAGCTTATAGAAAGAACTTTCATGGACTACATGGATTAAATAAAAAAAAAAACATCAAAACGTGTTAAACAAAAAAAAAAATCCTAATTGGGCAACTATGTTATAGAATATGTTAATTCATGCTATAACAAGTTAAAGAGATGTATTTCTTGAATCTGAGAACTTCCAAAGTATAACTACCACTGGTGTGTGTGTGTATATATATACTAGCTGACCCGGCCACGCGTTGCTGTGGCTGTTATAATAGTTTTAAAAAATAATGCGTTAAATTTGAATTTTAAAGAAATGATGAATGAATGAATAAATATATTGAGATGTTGGCCTTTGGGGAGTATATGTTCGAACAGGTCTCCAATTTTGTATATTTTGGCTCAACCATGACCCAGAGCAACCAAGTAGATGTCGAAATAAGAAGAAGAATTATCTCTGCCAACCGGTGTTACTTAGGTCTGAGGAAACAGCTTGGTGGCTGCATAGTCTCTCGGCAAACAAAGTTGCACCTGAACAAGACCGTCATTCGTCCTGCACTGATGTATGGCTCGGAAACCTGGACAAGAACCAAGGCATGCGAACAAGAACTCCTCCTGTTTGAGCGGAAAATCCTTCGCAGGATATTTGGAGGAGTGGTGGTGGATGCAGGGAACATCATTGGTGTGCGCAACTGGATGGCAGCTGCTCCGAACCGCGACGATTGGCGGAAGTTGCTGGTGGAGGCCAGGACTCATCACTGGGTTGTTGGGCCGAATTAGTTAGTTAGTTAGTTAGTTATGTCATAATTATTGGGATTATTAAAAACTATAAATTTTGTGGTAACATTACATCGAATATGAAATACTAAAAAAACTCTTAATGCTATGAATAATATTCATCAGGATTAGAAATTTTTTATTTATCATATTTTTTATGTTCTGACCATCGAAATACAGCCATGGGGGAGACATCAGCCATGGAATAGGAGCACCACAAGCTTCATTGACAATGAGGGCATATTCCACACCCGTCATAACAAGACAGCCGAGTTGAACACCTCTGGGGGACACGCACTCCACCTGGAAAACAAAAAATTTACAGATTGGGAAACAAATAAATGCAACAAGCATAAATATTTAAGGTTTCAACATGAACTTTGACTCTAACTTGGCCTTCGAACGGAAGTACACAACAATATTTCTATTTATCATTTAGCATCTTAAATACTTAAGCCCACCCAACAAATAACTTTCATAAGGTACACCAATAAAGAAGTTAATAAAAGAATGTGAGAATCAGCTAAAGTAACTCATTTTTGAACAAACTTCACTTACAGAAAGTTCTTGATTATATTCGGAGTTAGAAAGCTGTGGATCCATTGCAGTAGCGATAATAGCATCCAACTCATGTTTCCTTAACACACCCTTGTCAGGGAAAGACATAATATATCTAAAAAAAAAATCATTTTGTTACTTGTTGTATTTGTAACACAGATAGTATTAAAAAATAAAGTAGTTATTATCCATTTTTTTTTATAAGTTCCGTAGGTTGTCGCTTTGAGTGAAGTCACAACAAGTTTTTACTTTTCATCCATTTCCTTTTTAAAATTCTCCAAAATAAAAATAGTTTTAACTGACTGATAATATATAATACTGCTAACTATTGGATAAAAAACCAACTTACCAATATTGTTTAGGCTTTATTACCATAAATACTTCAAAATGTTGAAACACACATTTCTTGATGAAAATCCATTATTTTTTTAACACTGAAACTGACTATCATTCTTATTTTCTAGAATATTAAGAAGAAAACGAATGAAAAGGTAAAGCTTTTTGAGACTCAACTCGAAGGAACAACCAGTAAACCTTTTTTTTTATCATTCTATTCTTTATTTTTTTAAATAATAATAAAATGTATTACTCTTCAAGCATATAAACTAAGCTGTAAAAAAAAATTAAAAACTGATACCAGAAAAACAATTTAATATTACGATAATGACTTAAGATTTTAATACTACAATATTTCATTTAATTTAACAAAAGATGATGCATTAATGTTCAAAAGTTATAGTAATCCTATGACCAAAAACCATGAATGATTGAACCATAACCTACCTCAAAACAGTCGCAAGCACTAAGAGGTGTTGAGGAACATAACTTGGATTAAGCATTAGCTGAGTGTCACTCCTCATACATGTGAGATAGGCACGGAGTCTCCTTCTCTTGTCATCCACAGTGGTGCTAAAAATTAACAAATTAAAATGTTATTCATAATGAGAATTTTCTAAAACTTTTATTGGTCTTTTAAGTATAATCATTACTTTCAAAAACTACATATTTAAAACAAAAAGACAATCAAGGTAACATACCCAAACCAAAGCCTCTGTATAGTCGGTACCCCCCAACCAAGTGGTTCAGCCCTGATAACTTCCGGGCGTTGGTAAGGGTTGGGTTTACTCCAAACCCATTCTTTTATTTTGATCTCAGGCATTTTAATTTCACCACCTAGATGAAAAATCAGAATTACGAATCATATCTAATTAAATACCACAACTTTCTTACTGCTACGAATAGGAACCTGGACATACCCTTCGGTGCGGCCTGCCTTGCAAGGTAAGTTAGGTGATGAAGATTGAAGAGGATGGCATAGACCATTCGACGAAGCGGCCTATAGAAGAGCTGAATAGAAGGGATCTCTTTATGGCTCTCGTCTTCCATTACCACTGGCAAACGAATTTCGCCCTTGAAAAGAAAATATAACAATAATTGTTTTATCGTACCTTCTCATGTAACTCTTTTATTTTCAAAATATTGCTGTTCTGCATGAATAGGTGAGGATAATTCCTAATTTTTTATTTAATAGTCTTTTGGTTAAAATACTACGTCTTTGTTATTAATTATATAATTCAATCCCCTCTGGTGTTAGTTCTCTATAATTTATCTTAAATAATGCCTTTACGTCATGTTATTATTTTTTTTAATAAGGAAGGAAATAGTTGGGGGTGCAGTCATATTAAACACTAAATAAGTGGGTACTTATTTATTTTGTGCCGACGTTTTGACCCACTTTGTGATGTTATTATTTTTTATTACTTCATGTTATTCCTTATAACTTATTCGTTAATTCTCTATAACTATTCCCTCTGTTTTTTGATATATCTACCTAAAGGATTTACCATTTTGGTTATATATATTTTTATCACTCATATCCCTAGATGCTTTTGTTATTCCTTATTACACATATTAATATTCTTATCAATAAACTACACATATTGTTATTCTTTACTATATATTATTTAAATGTATATGTATCTTGTATATTTAGCTCTGAAGAAGACCGAAATGTTAGCTCTAAAATAAACAGTTTTTCTTGCTAAAGAGAATTTTTTCTGACCTTCACCCAAACCATTTTCTCCCTTATAACAATAATCAAGCAAAAGATTTTCACAAGGCATTAAGTGGAAGAGAAAATTAAAAAGGACCATTCTATTCTCCTTACAATCTACACAGCCAACCAATAATTACTTAAAAATTATAAAATATAATCATGAAAATTAGATGATATGAAGCTTTAAAAATCATATGGAGTAACATAATGAATTTTAAAACAGATTCTAAATTAAAATAAAATAAACGAATAATCTCAATTTAATAAATAAAAACAATGTTAGTAAGTCATAAAGGTCTTACCGTAGTCAGAAGACGATATATAAACGGCGACATCAAGCCTTTGCTGTGGCGCTCGCAAACAGTTCTAAGGATCTCAGCAGCTACAGGGGGGAGTTCTTTTTCTTCTTTCTGTTGTTACAAAATATAAAAATTTAAATAATGAAAATAATAAATATATCCATAAAAAAAAAATTAAACTGAAATAATAACATACCTGACAATTAGTTCCTCCCAAGGCAATATCGATCCTTGCAGGAGAAGTAGCTCCGGAGCTTGAACTCGAATTAGAGCTTGTTAACAATGAATGATTAGTACCACCATTCACTGGAACAAAAAATAATTTTAATACTGGAACAAAACATTATTTCATTATTACTCATCCTGATATAAGAAGACATTAAACATGCAATAGATATAATAGTAGATAATAAATACCTAAATTATTTCAGCAAAGAAATGATTAATCTGACCAGATTTTATACTTTCAAAACCATTTTACAACATGCATTTCATAATTTTAGTTCCTAAAATTCTATCTACAACACAGCATTGGATACCTTGTGCATTAACAATTGATGTGGTTTCTTTGGTTTCTTCAACATTTATCTCGGGCCCTACTGAAAGACAAGCAACGGCTTCAGAAACACTCATTAACCCGGCAAGCTGAAAAAAATAAAATAAATTCATTGAATAAAAAAATGAAATATATGGTTAGTAATTGAAATTCCAAGTTGATTTTATATCATTTCATCATATCAATGTGAAGCTAGGAATTTACTAAAATTTCAACTGATGTATAACTCAGTCCAGTCAAATAAAATGAAAAAAAATCTAAACCTCAGAGAGGAAGATACTGAGCTGAAAATGAGCATTGAATTTGATTAAGACTTTAAATGTAGGTTAAATCATTCCATTATATCATCTAACTACCCTAATAAAATAAATAGAACATGTTTATCATTTACTTGCAAAAAAAGTTTCCCTTTATTCCTTTGCTTCTTAAAAAACATTAATTAAGGAAACTCCAATAAAACAATAAAAAAACTCATATGATATCATTAATATTTTTCATATAATGAAAAATATAAGAAATTCCCTGAAATTACCTCATTACCGCCAGCTTCAGAAGCAAGCCTTGAAGTATCGAGCCCAGAACTTTCAAAACTTTCAGTCTTTTCTGATTCATTTTTCAAGAGAGATTTGTTCTTTGCCTTTTTCAAATCTGGAATAAAAATAATTACCATTCATTAATTTTTTTAAGGTTTACAAGTTTCAGTTAGAGTATGCCTACTCAAAAAATTAACAAAGATTTCTTTTAATCACTAAACAAAAATTAAAAAGAAATACACATGATTGTTTATACAGATCATACTGAGAGATAAAAATATGGAAAAAGTTAATGAAAGATAAAGGTGGGGAAATGATTAAAAACTGAAACATTTATAAAATCCAGGTCTGAATTTAAAGTAAAATAAAATATATGATTAGTAATTGAAATTCCAAGTTGATTTTATATCATTGATTTTATATCAATGTGAAGCTAGGAATTTACTATAATTTCAACAGATGTGTAACAGCCCAGTCAAATAAAATGAAAATAAAGCTAAACCTCTGAGAGGAAGATACTCAGCTGAAAATAAGCATTCAATTTTATTGACTTTAAATGTAGGATAAAAAGTGGATAGAAAGAGGTTTGAATGTTAATTATGAAAATATAGTTTATTTTAAGTAAAACAAGCCTTTGTATGCTGTACTGAACCCACAACCTTAAAACGGTGACAATTTATTAAAGGTAAATCGTAAAATTATCTCTAATTCTTTTTAATTTGAAACAGTAAAGAATGATTGAGTAAGGGGAGTAAAGATAGGGATCTTTAATGAGTGCCTGACATCGTACAGGCTCGGGACCCCCATAGTACATCTCTTCCGAAGGATGGCATAACCAAGGATTTTTTACACCCTTTGATCACCTGCCGGGCTACTAACCCACGATCTTGGTTATAATATGTTGTTATGATAACCACTAGACCACAGGTGACCCCCTTGTGCTATTGAGTGATTGTTTATCCACATACACCTATTCCTGTGTCATCTACATCTTATAGATGCCACATATCTCGATTGTAATAATATATATCAAACAGGTGTTAAAACTAATATAAAATGAGAGAATGACATAGTTAATACTCAGTTATCATCTTGCATTTGAAAATAGTATTGGATCATTCAATTACTTACCAGCTCCAGATGCTCGATACTTGAGGAAGCCTCCTTTAGTACCATCTAAATAATACTGAACAGCTCTTCTAAACTTGGCAGCTCTATCACCACCAACTGCACCAAAAATTTCTAACCCAGCTTTGTCTAAGTCGCTGGTGTCTAATGTCTTAACAAATTTTGCGAGAGAACGCACAAGCTCTCCACACATTTCTTCAGCCTACAATAAAAAATACTAATAATGAAATTTTAATGAAGTCAATAAATACCAGCAACTATTTACAAATTAGGCAGATATATATATAATCATCAACTTCTCAAACCTTAACAACTTTTCCGGCAATTAATTTTCTATGCAAGTCAGATAATTCGGTCTCAGGGAGCAGAAAATTTCCCAGTAGTGCTGCAACTACACAAAGTTCATCTCCTGTAATCCCTAAGCCTTTTACCAGCTCTGAAACAATGTATTCTTTGGATTCGAGAGTCCCCTAAAAAATGCATAAAATATTAGATAAAAAACTAAATATTTGTAAGCACTACAAAATTAAGTAAAATTACACATACTTTATACGTCAGTTTTAAATGTCTTGCAGAAAAGTAACGAGGAGGATCAAAGGCAATATATTCAGCATCATCTGCTACAATCCCATGGCACTGATTCTCACGACAAAAGGCTATTACCTGAAAAATAATAATATTAATAATTTAATTTAAAATTAATAAATACTAATAATATATCAATAATTAAATCAGTTGTTTAAAGGTCTGGAACACAATACTACCTAACGGAAAAGTAGAAAAAATGAGAAAAAAAAAAAGGAAAAATAATATCTGAAGGACTGAACGAAATTTCATCAATTCAATTGGTCTATACCTAGGCTTTGACATTTATCCAAGTACACTTGCAGGCTTACATAAATTTGTCACCTGTTCTCAATAAAGTTAGCTTCAGCTGTGGTATATCACCCGTGGCAATATTCCCGAACCAAATTTATAATGTCAAGATACTATTAGTCTTCAGTATTGATCAATGGTAGAAGAGAACAAATTTAAGAAGAATATATTATTCCAATTTAGAATTTAATACTCTTTAATTTTTGGACAGTACACTTGTTAGGAAGCTTTGTTTGATTGAATTGAAGTGATAAATTTTTTTTTTTTTTTTAATTTATTTATTGATATTTACAACTGTATAAAAAAAAAATACATCCAGTAAATAGGCTATGTGATACAAAATGACATGAGTAATGGCAAGTTGAGAAACTACCCACTGGTAGTACTCAAATTAATGTGATAAATTAAATAATGGCAAAAATGGCCAGTATCATTAGTTGCCATATTATATTACAGAAGCTTCATAGTGGTATACATCTATTTTTTTTTTAGCTCTTCAAGGACACGATTAAACGCACTGGGTGGACTTTTAAGTAAAATAAATTATATTTTTCTGCTCAGGCTCCCGAACTTAAGTTTGGTCAAGAAGATCAATTGCATCCTACTTGGCATCCTCAAAAAGACAGTTTGTTAAATACCTTCAATTTGTACCAACTCCCCTCAGCTAAAAATTATTGATAAGAGCCTTAAACATTACACTCACTAAAGCTCTATTAAACTTAGTTCACTGTTTAAATACCTAACAACATTCATATCATTCGTCAACAACTATTAATATAAGAACCTGCCCTCTGTCCTGACTAACCCTATAAATAATATCCAGTTGCCTTAGCCTTGTGCTTAACATCATCCAGTTCTTGTTCCTGAACTACATAGGCCATTTAAGCTTATCATTGGTAAAATAATTAGCCCAGTTAATACCTTGTTTATATTTCCATTCAAGAAAAGCAAATTGACTAGAATATCAAGCTTCTTAGTTTGAAAACTAATACTAATTCCTCAAAGAGCTTCTTAAGTTTCTCATCAACTCATCTCATCTCAAAAATGAAAAGTTGATGCTGTTGGATGCAAGAAACTTTGGGATATCATCCCGAACGGTATTGCCAATCTTGCTTTTCTTTCTCATATATATAATATCGGGTTCATTAACTAATCATGTTACTTTATTTCATTTAAGGGTAACGTGGAACAAGAACAGAGATCACGTCAAGGCATTGTCCCACATTAACTATTAGCTTCAATACATGTTAACTCAACAAAATAATAATTTATAAATTTACAAAAGCATTAACAATTATTTTAAATTCAAGTAAATACCTCTTGCTTATGATCATCCATAGTCACAATGACTGATACATTGAGATTTCTTAACACCATTCGGAGAGTGGGGCGAAGGCATGATGGTGGTGTCCACCAAACCTTAGGAGGAGGTGTACCTTTATTAGCAAGATGTCTTAGCACCTGAAACATAGTTGAAATAAATTTAAAAAATCAATACATACAAAAATACATAAAGCCTACTTTGACATCAACTATAAGTATAAAGAAGATAGTCAAGCTGCCCCCAAAAATAAAATAAACAACCATTTATTTGATACCCATATATCTTTAAAGAACTTCAGAATGCGATTGGATTTATAGACCTTTTATCATCAGTCATTAGTAATTATGAACATTTAAATACAGTTATCATAAAAATAAGATATAAGGAATGGATCAAAATAAACAATCTCAGTTAACTAGATATTAAGGAAGTAGGTGCACAGCATGGTCTAACATTTGTAATATGAATTCCTAAGGCTTAATAAATCTAAAGGTTCAATGCTGTTACACCAAATGGTGTTGCCTTGTCATCAATCAGACAATCCATGTATCTCCAACATAGGTCCTAAGTAAATATGAATCTACTAACTTATTAATGATTAATTATTCACCCATTGATATAGGTCGGAAGACTAATAATGCTGAAAAAAATTATCACATACTTTTTCTTTATGGTGACTAAGCCAATATTCCAGCCTAAATTTTTGAGCCGTCATTAGGGCTGAAATATGATCATAGGTACAATTCTTTAGTATCATTTCTTTCAGAACCATAAGAATAAAAGTTATATAATATTTTTTGTCCATTTCTCATGATAATAATAATGTTGTCGCTATTCATGATAACTTATTACTCAAAAATTGATTAATTTTTATAATTTATCTCTTATCTATGTCATTTACTCTTTATTATTATGTAACATATCACATCCCTATAACTGACTTAATTTCATCTCTGATAATGACTCACAAATTTGGGCACGAAACTTCGGCATGTATAATAAAAAAATATATATGTTGACAACATTTCAGCCACATATTTCACAATCATTCTATTAAATTTTATTTACTCAGATTGGTAGGTTATTAAATGTAAAATGATGATATCTGGCTATAAACATTAAGAAAGTTTAAACTTACAGGAAAACATCACAAGTGAAGTCAAGAGGTTTTAATGTACTAAATTTTTATCTGTAAAACATACAATTTTTTTTTCTTTTGTGATAATAAAAAGAAATGTTTTCAATGAAATACTTGTTTTTTAGGCACCATAATATACTGCAACTGTGGTATTTCTACTTATTTAAGGACCAATGTAGACTGTGGAAAAAACCTTAACAGTGTAGAATTTTATTGTTTGCAATGATATTCTTATATTTATATAGACTTTTCATGACTATTAATTAATAAGATAATTACCATAATACATAATTACTTTCTCTTGATATCTTAAGAGAGATTCAACAAACAGTTCAATAGAGCCAAAAAACAATGAATTGAGCTAAGAAAGAAAACTTATAAAAATTTGAAGATGGTAACAACTGCAGGTGTTTCCACTTATCCTCCATATCAGTTTTAAAACCGAAAATAATAATAAAACCAATACTTATTCAGATAGCCAATGTTTTCATTATTAACTGGAAAGATATTTTCATTAATAACTTTTCTTACAAAAGAAATTAAGAAAAAAAAAATCCCTGGACACAAGTCCAGTGACAATCAATATAGAGTAAAACTAAATTTTAATATGTATTCAGCTAGTTTTTAAAAGTAGATAAGTTACCATTGAGATTCGATTTCGAGCTTTCAATTGGTCTTCCACCCATTCTCTCGATCTTTGTCCTTGCGGGCATCCATTGAAGAAGACAGTTAACTCAATGTTTGAAACATGGAGAGAATTTACAAACTGTCCCAAGAAAGCTGTGACTCTGTTCCATTGCCCTCCACAGACCCAATCTGTTAAACATTTTTCATTTGATTAACAATCATTTATTAATAATCATTAATAATAACTAATGAGCTTATTTATCTAAATAAGATTTATGAACTGGTAATTATTGCAAGAAAAACACTAATCAAATCAATTCAACAAATATCTTAGGATTAATATTAGTTTTTTTAATTAATTCACACATTAACAAATATGTTGTATTATTTAGGACAGGAAAAGCATTTAGCTAAAGCTAGAATATTTATTCATTAGCTTAAGTGAATCTTACATAATATAACACTGCTATTTTCTAAACATACCAATGGTAAGATGTGTTAAATGACGAAAAATATTAAATCTGAAGGAAATACCAGATTCATACTTGAGTGGATTGACTTTTATTTATCAAATTCAGATAATCTTAACCAAAGAAAAATCATAAATTTGACCCAAACCAATCATTTGAATGTAATTCAAAGACCCAAGATCATATTTTAATTAAATGAGACACACTTATCAATATCTTTGAATATGAATATTTCTCTCTTCCAGTATTTTTTTAACCATCGAGTGTACCAGCCTCCTATAAGATTCAAGTTATTATCTTAAAATATTTGTAATAAAAAATGGTTTTAAACACCCTTTTGAAACCAAAATCCTGTCATGACAGAGGTGAAAATCAAATTTTCAGAATGGATTTTAAGGATTATATGGAACATTGACACTTGATTGAACCCTTGTTTGTCAACTTCACATAAATTGTTTGATCTTTCAAAACATTGATATTAAATATATATTGAGATTCAAAGTATAATAAATAACTAATGATAAATAATCCAATATGTTTACAGATCATTAAATTATATGTTAACAAGTTAACCAATTAAATAAATACATTTGCTTACTTGAGAACTATTTGTAAATAATTTAAATAATACCTTTAATTTTTTTAAATAAACTAAATATCAATTAATCCATTTATTATAATGGAGTGACACTTCCTTGCATTATACAGTAACACAGCAGAACCAACTAAATTAGTCTATTTGGCCCTACAATATATTATGATTGATCTAATAGAATATTTATAATTAAACATTGTTTATATTTAATAGAACACTTTTTAATTGAGTTTAAGTAATTAAAGTTCACACAGTTAAATTATAAACAGGAAGTAATTAATTAATTAAAATATTTAAAGAAAAATAATTGAATAAACAAATTAAATCAAGTTTATTTAGAAAACAAAATTAGGAAATCATCAGTAATTTACAACCCCCATCAAAATTGTGAACAGGTCAAGCCTTGTAGACCCTGACCTTGTGCAAAATCACTAACACAAGCACCATAAACATAAAAGTTTATATTTATCAGAATAAACTTATATTCTGAAATACTTACCAGCTTTTATATAGTAATTGTTAATATATACCTTATTGATAGCATTTAAATGGTCCATTAAGTAACTAACCATAATATAAAATGCACATATACCTTAACCCTGAATAATAAACCACCAAGTTTCCAGAAAAATTATGTATAATCAATAAGTCCAAATTCAAAATCCTAATACTCTTACAGATATAAACTATGGGAGATAAAGCATAATTTTCTCAAAAATAATCTTAACTAAAGAAAACAAAAATATGTATGTGAATAAAACAGCAGTTATTCTGACAGATTCAGCTCAAATAAACATATACTATGATCAATTTTTAATTACCTGAAAAATAGCCACCATAAAGTCTGTCTAGACAGCATTCAGCATCCACCACCAGATGAAATTTCCCATTTCCATTAGGAGGTTTCTTGTGAACTTGCTTTACCCATTTTTGAGCTTGGGTTCTAGCAATTCTAACGAGGTCCACACCCACACAGGAGCCTTCAACTTGAGAACTTTCAAGAAAAGTTTGTAAATCTTGGATACCCATCTTTACTGCTTGAATTTAATAAAACTATTGGGTAAAATGCAAAACAGTTTAACAATACAGCACTTTGATAATAATTTCAAGATTGCATATACTTGTTTATTTATGCGGTTAAAATTATATACAGACTTAGATGCCTTATCACTAATATCACAAATTTCTAGAGTCTAAAGAAATCACACTTAACCTACAACTAAATAAGTGCTAATAATAGTTCTCTCAATCAATAACAATATAAGGATGTTGGCCAAGCCCATGAACATAAACACTGGAGACTGTTGAATAGCCTTAAAATTACCGCATAACCCTTTAAAGGTATATTTCACTAAAATTTAAACAGAAAACGAAGCATTACACACTTAACAGAGTGAGCAGCATGCGGTACTAAAATTAAAAAAACAATTCTGCCTCTGACCCGGCATGGTAAGCCATAACTACTTGGTAACAGTTCTTTAAACTAAATTAACTAACAACCGGCTACAAATGGAAATACTTCGCATCGTTCAAATAAAACTGAGACCCTTAGAGTCGACGAACACTATTAACTGAAATACTTTTAACAAAATACAGAACCATGAAAATTCGCCATTTTTATTGAGATTACACTTAACTTAAGATGGTGTCTGAGGGAAGTTCTACGAACAATGCAAACCAAATATGAAAACAATACTTAAAATAGGCTCATAAACACAGCTCAATAAACAAACCAGTGACGATAAAAAGTTTATATCTGAAGTACTGTAATTTTATAATTTTTCAAAAACAATAGTGAAGCAAAACAGTTCATCTCTAACCAATTGATACCCGCCAAAACTTGCACATTTGAATTTAGTATTTAGATTCAACACATTTTTTCTTAATTTAAAACCTATCATAAACTCGAAACTAATGTTTGCAGACAGTCACAATCAATTAACAGAAGGATTTGCAGATTATTTCAGATATCCGAACACACTACCATGTCTCTTTAGTATCTCGAACATCATTTAACCACTTATTTTCTATCAACCTTCAATGAATGTGATTAACTGATTGCAATAATAATTTACTGTAACTAATAATCACCATTGCATCATTGGCCGAAATTCAGCCAATAAAGCAATATTATTTAAGTTTTGTTTTTTATTTAAATACTTTAAGTGAGCCTAAACTATTATTTTCTACGAGTACTGTTCTCGAGAGTGATGAGAAATCAAAAAACTGACCAAATGATTTAATTTTCTACACCACTGTTAATACTTTTCAGATTTCAGTCATTTTATAGTATTATTTCGTTTGGTATAGCATTATCTTCTTTTTAAATGACCAAAATCAAACAGGACGGCTTATGATACAGTATCCAAGAGTGAGCTATGAGCGAAATGCGTATTCCATCCAAGTTAGTGCGTTTGGTAATGAGCACGATGAAAAACACAGTTTGCAGCGTAAGGGTAAATGGATCAATCACAGAAAAATTTAAGATTAGTACAGGACTTAGGCAGGGAGACTCGCTGGCACCTCTACTATTCAATATTGTTATGCAAAGTGTCATTATAAGGGCAGGATTACTGATGGAAGGATCTTTGACCGTAGTCTGGGTATTCTTGCATATGGTGATGACCTTGTGTTAGTAGGAAGATCGCTGATTATCTTAAAAGAAGCTTTTGATAGGCTGGAAGTGGAAGCTGAAAAATGGGATACAGGCGAAAGAGGAAAAAACCAAGGTCATAGTAATAAAGAATAGTAAACAAAACCGATCACCCCATAGCTACACGTTTGGAAGATACACTTTCCAACGAGTGTCAAGTTTCCAGTATTTAGGAAGCCGTATAAACGAGAATTTGGATGAGGAGGAGGAAATCAGAACCAGGATAGAATCAGGTAGTAAAGCATGTATTAGGATATCAAAGCTCTTAAGAAGTAAGCTCCTTAGCCTTAAGTCCAAGCTGATGATATATAAAACCGTCATTAGGCCAGTAGTGACATACGCTAGTGAAACCCTCACACTGAATAAATCCAGCGTGGAAAAGCTGAATAGATTCGAAAGGAGAGTTCTTTGGCAAATATTCGACCCAGTTTGAGAAAACGACCAACTCAGGATCAGAAGGAACAAGGAGCTAAGTGAGTTATATGGAGACCTAATGATATCAAGCTTCATCAGGATTCAACGCATCAAGTGGCTGGGCCACTTATATAGGATGGACGAAGAAAGAACAGCTAAAAAGCTGTATAAAGGAAATCCAGATGGAGTAAGACCTCGAGGAAGGCCCAAAGCTAGATGGAAGGATGCTGTCTGTGAAGATCTGAGGCTGAGCAAGGTCTCCATCACTCGAGCAGGCGATCGGGACGATTGGGTCAGAGCGGTTGAGCAGGGCAAGGACTACTTTATGAGTCTGTCGCGCCAATAATGTAAATACGAGGTGTGGCTATTAAATAACGAGACTAAAATTTATTTTTATTTTCTACATAATTACTTACTATCACCTTCAATATACACCCCTTCTCTATCCCTACAACGCTCCATGCGAATTTTCCATTGTTGGAAACAGTCCTGAAAGTCATCTTCTGTCAGCTCCTTCAGGACGCGTGCCGCTTTCTCTTTTACAGCTTCAACGGACTCAAATCTCGTCCCTTTTAATTAAGATTTCACCTTAGGGAACAGAAAGAAGTCACATGGTGCAAGATCTGGTGAATATGGTGGATGTTCTAACACTGGGATGCTGTACTGGGCTAGAAACCTCTTGACAGATAACGCGGAATGAGCTGGCGCATTGTCTTGGTGGAGAACCCATGATTTGTCCTTCCACATTTAGGGTCGTTTTTTCCTTACTCTTTCACGTAGTTTTGCAAGTACCTCAAGGTAGTAGTATTGATTAATAGTTTGACCTTCAGGAACCCAGTGAAGGTACACAATCCCATGAATATCGAAAAAAACAATGATCATTGCTTTAAATTTTGACTTGCTCATTCTAGCTTTTTGGGCTCTCGGTGAAGTCTACCAGTGCATGGATTGGTGCTTCGTTTCCGGATCATAAGTAAAAAACCACGTTTCATCACATGTTATTACCCTTTCCAATAAATTTGGGTCATTTTCAATGGCATCCAAAGTACAAACATTTTTGCGAGCTGCTTGTTGTTCAAACGTGAGAATTTGAGGCATCATTTTGGCACACACTTTTCACATGTTAAAATTGTCATATAAAATTTGCCGTGCACATTCTGTATCAATGCCCACAGTTTCAGCAATTACACAAATACTTAATCGACGGTCCGACCGAATCAAATTACCGACTTTTTCAACATTGTCATCCGTTTTTGATGTCTTCTCGGCCATTTTTAAAACGCTTAAACCATTCAGAAACACGTGTCCGCGATAAAAATTCACTGCCATACACTTCTTTCAGTAAATTTTAAGTTTCAGTAGCGGTTTTTCCAAGTTTGAAGTGAAATTTCACAATAATTCGTTGCTCTATTATTGCACTAACCATTTTATCCGGCAAAATAGAAAAACAACACTAACGCGAACGTAGGGTCTTACTGTTGGATAATCGATTTGTGTATCCATGGCAACCATCCGCCCAAGCCTGAGATATAGTGTGTGTGTAACCTCCCATGTTATCCTCTGTCACGTTTTTGTAGATAATGTTAAATATAGCTAAGTTTCATACTATAATGTGTCTTGGGTATGGTCCTAATACATCAAAATGTAGTTTAACACTGACTAAACGGTATTGTTTACAGAAGCAAGACTAACTGCATACTAAAGAGAAAGCTTCACACTAAACAGCTGTCAGTCAATGGCGGTTGGCGCACGCGTACTTATTCCACACCAACGTCAGTCTCGTTATTTAATAGCCACACCTCGTAATCAAACGAGTATTTAAAAAAAAATCAATTTTTTAAAAATCTTTATATTTTCTTATGATATAATTGGAAAAGCGAATGTTTTAGATGAAAAATTAAACCAATTCCGTTTTTTATGCCCGCAGCAGTATTTACGATACGCATTCGGTTTTATTATTTTTTTTTTAAAGACCTTTCAAATACACACATATAAACACTTTTTTCTCTCCAACATGTACTTCTTGAGCTAATATTAAAATATTTTAAGCTAGTTTCATTAAACTCCTCTCAGCCGCTTAAGCTCTTAACTCTGTGAATAAAGAGTGTAGTAAAATGGTCGGGGATTGCAGTCAAAGAATTTGTTTATTTTGGAACTTATTCATGAATAATTCTTTGACCGTAATCCCGACCTTTTTATACACTGCTCAGGATATGTAAAATCAATCATTTCCTCATCAACATGAAATAAGTAGTTTGTCAGTTATTTTGCGGCCGCTACAGAATACAAGCACTCGATTTGTTAAACGGGAACAACATCTACAAAAAATGAAGTAGCAAAATCGGTCAATCTGTTCAGTAGATAATTGCAGGAAATTGATTAATCAGAATGTGTGATATCCTAACCATAATTCCAAATCTTAAGGTTTTGGACCAGGGTGGTGTGACATGAGTAAAATGGTATAAACAGGATTTATACTATATAAAAAAAGTATAGGAGCAAGAAGATGGGATGATCTTCGAGGTGAAATGAGGATGATCTTGGAATACTGGGGTCTAGAAACTAAAAACGAAATGGTGTTTAAGAATTGACTGGAGGAAGACTGTTTTGAAAACTTAGACTCAAGTAGATAGTAGAGCTAAAAAAATATTTGAGTTCTTCACTACATCTTTGTTCCGTAACAAACTATTTCGTCTTCTTTGGGCGTAGTCTTTGTTATTCGTAAGGTAACAAGTATGTTATCTTAACTTATTTTGAAAGTATGAATTCTTATAATAAAATTCCGTAATCTGTTTAAAAGCTTTCTTGAGCCAGTACAATGTCTTTACTTCAAAACTTTTCGAAGTAAGAGCAATATATTTTTGTGATTTGTAATACATGAATACTTTAGGGTAACTTAACCAGTAGTAAACTGTTATAAAAAATTGTCTTAGGCATAATACTTCATTAATAAATTAAATTAAATTCCATATCCTTATATGATATTTATATTTGCCATTTATAATAACATTAAAAAAAAATCAATTAATATATCATATACAATATAAATATTCATAGTCCTTAGATTGAAAGTATGTGTTTTTTGACAGAAAGGGGTACTGATCTCGTGATCTCGTTTAGTAGAACCTAGATTATTTAAAATAAAGTAGCGTTTTTAGCATTATATACAAACTGATACTATTTTATATTATTTCCTTTATTAAAATTATTTTATTTCACAAATAACTTAAAATAAAGTCTTTGTATTGTTGCTTTGAACCTCTTGCTTCGCTTTGGTTTGTTTATGACAAATTTTACCACCTTCAGTGAACTGAGACTATGTTATACCTTAACATACCCCAGGTTAAAAGAAGGATATATAATATTTTGTATATATTTGTATTGTATTATGGATATATTTATAACTGTATTATATTATTAAGGAAAGGAGGTTAAGAAAAAAAAAACTCTTCACAACTAGATTTACCATATAGTTAATTATTTGATTGAATGTTATAATTTAGGATTTTTCATGGAAGTAATTGCTGTTTGAGTAGTGCAACAGCCGCAATAACCAGAATCCATCGAAAAGATTATTTATTACAATATTTGACAAAAGTAGTCCTATCTGATGGCTCGTCTATAACTGTGAGATACCATGAACCCAAACAAATAATACAGGTAAGTTAGGTATTGGTCTCTGAAATTAAAATTATATTACTAATACTATCTTAATCTTATAATTGTATTAATGTGTGTGGATAAATGAATATATATTATTATTATTAGTCTATCTGCCCTATTGTACATGGAGTCCATGGCCAAGGCCCTCCTCAATAATTTTGAACCATCTACCTTGGCTTTTCTCCATGTTTTCACCCCTAGGAACTTAAGGTCTGCCTCCATATTGTCCATCCATCATAGACTAGGCCTGCCTCTTCCATTTCTTCTTCTGGATGTCTCTCCAATATTCTGCTTTAGGAACCTTTTTCTATCCATTCGATGTATGTTGCCCAACCTTCTTATTCTTGGTTTTTTAATACAAGACACTGTAATTATTCCGTAGGTTGTCACTTCGAGTTGAGTCACAATAAGTTTTAACTTTTCATTTGTTTCCCTTTTTAATATTTTCCAAAAATACAAGTCATCATGAGCCGTAGTTTGGGAAAGAGAAAGTAGTTATGTGGAAAACGGGTATACTTCGGTAATCATTTCATCTAGAAATGAACGTTTCAACAAACATATATCATCTATACTTCGAAAATTTATTTGAAACTTTTATTTCTTGATGAAATGATCACCAAAATCCATATATTATCTACAATTACATTCTCTTTTCCACACTAAAGCTCATGATAACTTGTATTTTTGGAAAATATTAAAAACAAAACAATTAATAATAAACAGTTAAAACTTGTTGCAACTCAACTCGAAGCGATAACCTGCGGAACAGATACCCAAGACACGATGTAGTGTTTCCCATGTAGGTCTGTAAGTTCTTTATTTATTTTTATGTGAATGATTTCCTTCTTTGGATGGGCTATATACTCTATATATTTAAATATTCAAGTGAGTCTTGGAGCCTAACAAGCAAGCTCTAAAACGAGAAAAGACGAGTGTATATATTTATACATACTCGTTCTCTCCTAGTCTTTCCCTCAACCCAACAGAGTTGGCTTTTTATTTCAAGACTCACTAGCCAATTTTGTATTCAAGATTGGCAGGAAAATATTTTTAAAAGTTGCTTCTTTTGTAAGTTTTGAAAGTGGGAATGAAAAAATAAATATATATGAGTACACAGTTCTTGAGATTCAGTCACTTTAAGAAACTTTTGGCGATTTTTAAATTTTATTGTTCTTTTATACATGTATCCATTTCTTGTTGTACATATATCCTAATCAATAATTGACTAAATCTCATGAACCTGAAAAAGTTTAAACAGTTCAGAAAAGCACATACCAATATGCATAGTAATATTTACAGTAAGTTGATCGATTTAATAACATGAAATATTTTATAGCTACCACTAGACTTATCCACTTTGAGTGAAGCAGAGGCCAAAGCTAGGATAGAGAGACGAAGACCTAAAACTAGAGTGAAAATACAGGAAGAAGAGTTGGCTTCATTTAGTGCTAAAAAATACATACATTTAATTAAAAAAAAATAATATGTTAATATTAAATATAGTTTTGTAGAAACCTTTTAGAATCTATACTATTATCATTGAAAACCTTTTGCCTTGTTATGACTGTGTTATTTTATAGCAATGCTAAGAAAAATATTTATTTTGCAGATTGAAATTGTTTGGGCTATTAATGATAAAGTTTTTATGAAGGAGAATTCATTCTGTTTAATGTCCTTGGGTATATTTCGAATGTACTTAGATTTAAGATAATCAATCTTGACCTTCCTACGCTGATTAAATAGGTTTGTAACCTGTAGGAATAACTCACACTCTTCACCTTAACAGGAGAGAGGAAGGATGCTAACACATACAGAACAAATTTATACAGTAAATAAGTGAAATAGATAAATCCAAATTTTTCCCTTCAAACATTTTTTTTTTATTCACTTTCTAAAAATAACTTTATCCTATTTTTTTAGTAGCATTTAAATAACTTCAGTTTACATAAATAAAATACTGTTTACTTCTAAAAAGGCTAAGTAGATTCTAAGGCAAGATAATTCGAATATTTAAAATGAAGATTTTCATGAAAGTTCCTAAATAGCAGACAGAAATGGAACTAAAAAATGAAAATGTTCTCACATTCCAGGTTTAATACATCATACTGTTAGTCAAGTATAAGGTTAATACATTATCCAGTTACTTTTTGCACCGAGTAGCCACTCCTATTGGCCCTGAAGATGACCTATAAAGTAGGTCGGAACGTTGGCACACATAAAATATAATAAGTTTCTACTTATTTATTGTGTAAATTTTTTACTGCACTCCCAACTATTTCTATACTTCATTAATACATTATAATTGCAACTTGCAAGTAAAAATAAAGAGAAAATTTCAAGGACCAATAGCTTATATATTAAATATTATTATAATTTATATATTAATAAATAATCCTGTGTCTGACCGAAAAGCCTATATTAATCCTCATTGAAATACATAGAATTTGAGACAAAAAAATCAGCTGCATATGGTTGTTATCTGCTAAAATACAATTCTTCAATACAGTCAAAAATGTTCACATTCTTTCTTATTTTGTGAATATTCATTTTTACGAAAATAGTTATGTAGAATTAAATTAAAGTAAATCTAGTTATTTTTTAGTAAGAGAATATCTCAAAAATGGCACAACAAAAAACATTAAAAAATGATTTTTGGGTGATGTACAAAAAAAAAATTTTGTAAGTTTAATTATTCAATACGAATTAAAACATTAAATATAAACTGGATTTGAATGCCCCTGACTGAGGAAATATTTTTAAAAAAGATGGTCCATGTCAATGTTTAAATTGCAAGTGTAAGTTCATCCATGATTTTTCACCACGATCTTGGAAACTGCCTGAGCACAACAACCAGGGCCAATCTTGCAATTGACAGATAAATATAACCACTAGTTCCAGAAGAACACAATTTGTGGTGATGGGTTAAGTTCTTAAAGGTCAACCAATCATCTTCACTCTGCAGATATTCTTCTCTACACCCACTTACTTCTGATCTTTGAATTTATAGGAGCTATAAATATTGTGACACAAAACACTCTGTGTAGGTGGTGCTTGAATGCGGTAAATTTTATCGTTGACTGCAAAAGAGGCTAACATCTTGTAATGGGGTGATCTAGCTCTTCCGTTTGTACAGAACTGAAATGCAATTTAAGCCTGCTGATTTAACAGCATCTTCATTGGAATCTGGGTGGAGGGAAACCTCAACCAGATATAGAGATTTGGGATTTATACTCACCACTATACCAAATTTTATTTTCCTCTTACCTGATGGTTGAATACACATTGAAACTTGAGTGAACATCAAGATTCTTGCCAATAGTTAAAAGTGCTGGTGGTCACTTATACAATGTAGTAAAATAGCGACTTCACCTTTGCTAATCTAATTGAATAGACAATTTTGATAGCAGTGCCTTAACCATTCAGAAAAATGAGCGGATCCAGATTATGGCCTGAGGTAACAATTCAGTCAAAAGAGACAAAAAAACCTTTTGTTATCAGTCTATAATAAAAAAAACAAATCCTATAATAATGATTTCCTAGTCAGCATTTTTGTACAACTGAAAAGTAAAGTGCTCTGCTTTGTCAAGATTGCGCATGATGAGCGCTCAACCATCTCCATAATATAATGCTGATTGATAGAATCCTTAAGCGTATAATTAACTACAGAAGTAGTCGCATGAGGAAAATAATTCAACAGTTATGGGGAGAACTTCAAGGGACTATCTCGGTCAACAGATAGTCAAGTTGCGTAGCAAGTGCAAGAAGGGTTGTAGCTATGAATGCTGGAACACACGAACTTGATGGTTAGAAGGATGAAAAAAATTATCTCACATCTGAGCCTGCAACAAGAACATGACCTATTTAATACTATTGATGACTAACACACTTCTATAAAAAATATGGTAAGTAGAGGATGAGATACATCTAATTTGAATTTGTTAATTTCAAAGTTCAGTAAAAATAAATATGTATTTAATATTAATCAATACATAGGCAAAACAATTTTTTTTTTTAAATTTGCATTCCTCAAAAATAAAGTTTAAGAACTAGAAAATACATGGAACTCTTTGTCTCCAAATGTTGTTTCTACTCTTGTCTTATCTATTAAAAAAAACAGAATAAAAGCATACACAAGCATTTACAAAATTGTCCTTTAACATGAGATTATTTAAGTAATGTAAAAAATGAAAAACTACCAAGCTCATATGTTTGGTATGAATAACCCTTACTGAAAGGTAAAATATGCAAAGGATGCCAGATGCGTTTTCAAGAACATGGGAGGCAAGATTAATCTTAACAGATGACATAAAGTCTAAGTCATGGTTCTATCCATAGTCTATGCTAGAGGTTCCCAATCTTTTTCGGTTTGCAAAAAAAAGTTCCCTTAAAAATTTTAAGTGTTGAAAGTTAGATCCAACTATGCAGGTGATACTAATATATTTTAAAAATGTGATTGAGCGTCTGAACTATTAAGAATGAATATCACATCAAGAGTCTATGGTTATATTTAGTATGAAGTAATATAATAAATTATTATCACATGTATTTGGCTGTAAGTTCATTACTAAAATCAATATTGATGATAATATACATGGCTATCTGATTCATTTTAAGGGAATAATAAGAACTTTACAAATGATTTCTACTGCGTCAATTACAGACTTCAGTCAGTAGTTTAATTTTCAATATAAAAAAAGAGCATCTAGTACCTATTTTGGCATTAAGACAATAATAAACTGATCATGCAATCGGAATAAGATACATAATATAAAATACTGACATAAACAGGTGTGGTCACCTGTTTAATAATTATAAAAAAAAGTCTCCAAGACAAATTTTATTTCCATTCATTAGATTTTCTTCGCCCAACTTTGCAAAATTTGATTTTGTAAACATATTTATATTATGTTAGGGTTTTTTAAACATTAAAAAAAAAGAAAGAAAAATTTATGGTAATTCAAATTCAAAGCAGCTAATCGTAAATGGATATTATAAATAAGTAGGTTGTCGCTTCAAGTAAGTCACAACAAGTTTTAACTTTTCATTCATTTCCTATATATATTCGCAAAAATAAAACTAATGTGAGTTTTAGTATGAAAAAAGAATGCAAATATGGGGAATATGTATATTTTGGTAATCATTTCAAAGTATAGAAAATGATAAATGTTTGTTAAAACGTTATTTTCATTATATTAACCAAAATATACTCCCAATAATTAAACTCTTTTTTCCTACTAAATCACAAATATTTTTATTTTCGATAATATTAAAAACAAATGAAAAGTTAAAATTTGTTGACTTAACTCAGAGCGATAACCTGCGGAACTGATACCAAATGGACATGGAAATAGAAACATCATAAGTATTACAAAGTATTTATTTAAATGATTGTACAGAATCGAGAAACTTAAGCAACAAACTCATAAGGAATAGGAGCAAGCAATATTGGGGGCTCCTTAACTTCAATCAAATGTGCTGCTCTTGGTTGTGCTGGCTGCCTTTTAAGTTGAATAAAGGTACCAGTTTCTTTCGCTATTCTCCTTAGCCTTTCGTTTTCCCTCACTCTTTTCAGAAAATCTTCTCTGCATTTAGAGTGGTTAACATGTTCAATCCTGATGTTGATTCTTTTGGGGAGAATATTACCTCGAACTCTTTTATTAACAATTACACCTAATGCTCTAGGAGTAACATTATAAACTCTCCCTGTCTTTCCATGATAACTTTTGTGGGGCATGCCTTTTTGAACTGCACCATTACCTTTAATAGATACAATATCTCCGACCTTGTATACTTTCATGTAAGTAGAGAGTGGTATAACTCCATGTTTACGATAACCACGAGAAAACAAGTCTCGGGTTCCTCTACGGTAACCTTTAGAGTTTGTCATATTCTTGTCTTAAAAAAACACGTGTTCCTAAGACCTAAAACAAAATAAAATAACCAAATGAGTGATAGGTGTAAAGATAAATTCAAAATAAAATTCATTTGTAATGAATGCATAGGATAAAAATCCAAAAATGAATTACTACCTTAAAATAATCAACTTGTGGATGTTACACGAGCTAAAGAGCATCAACACAGGGAAGGTTCTAGAGAGTCTCCACTGTTACCATATTCTATTTTTATTTTTTATTCGTCTAACGTTATATACTAACATTTTTTATTAAAATTTAAATTATTAATTATTTATGCAGTTTTAAAAATACAATTTACCAACAAAAATATTTCAATATAGTAAATCAAATATAGTTTTTCTTTTTGAAACAATAGTATCTAACCCTTAATATAATAAATAGATTTTATATAAAATGAGGTATAAAATATCTAGTAGTTGATTGTGATAAATGTGAATATTTAGGAAGGAAAGTTGAAGTAACTAAAGTTTTAATCTCCCCCCCCTTCTTGTCTCTAGAAACCTGAAAACCCTTGATTTTTTTTTTTTGAAAAGTCATTTCAGATGAATCATTTTTTGTTATTTTTAAGTGTTTTTTTGTCTTTGTTTTTTAAGAGAGCACCATTTTAATCAGAAAACAAAGTGAAGGTATGTATCCAACCCTAGGTAATGGATAACCCCAATCTCTACTTACAGTGTAATTTACATTCCCACCACCAGGAGCACTAACAGTTTTCTACCAACATGGCTGTAGTGTAGTGTGTGTTGAACTTAGCTGACGGACGTTTCACGTCGCAGTGTTTTCATTTTTAGAATGAAGTGATAATTTATCCACAGTTTGTTATGTACTCCTAATCATTTTAATAACATGTAATCGGCAAATTATTCAGACGTAATGAATGTTTTTAATCGATTCTTAATATATTTCAAAGCGTTATTTGTGCTCACTATTTAATATAAATGCTTTTGAGACTATTTTGACATAAAGTTCATTAGTTTAAGTTGTTCTTACAGTTGTACACTTTTTAAAATTTAAAACATCTGATCCTAGGTATAAATTAATAAAGTTTCATTGGATTTAATGATAATCAGTGGGAGTAATGTAAAACTCAATAAAAAACTCATAATCAGGTTTGACAAAAGTACATTAAACAATGTGAATATGGCAGTAATATGGATGGAAGGCCAGTTTGTGATGGTGACTTAAGACAGTGTATATTAATTGTGTGTTAATAAAATGACGGATTGTGAACTGTCATGTAGCGAAGGGAGTGTTAGTCAGGAGTGCAGGGTAACAGGCTCATCATGTTTAGCTTTGAAGAATGCAGTTGCAACGCTTAATCGTCTTGATGATTTCGATTGCGAGAAGATTGGAAATGGCTTTTTTTCAGAAGTTTTTAAGGTAATTTTTTAACAGTTTATTTGTACAAAATCATTGATAAGCAATTTCAACTAGTGCAGTAACTTAGTATTCTAGTTTAATGCATGGTTTAATATATGTTTTATGTTAGACAAGTTCCTAGTTTCAGAAATGTGTACTTATTGATATTTACCCTAGGTGAAAATTATTACATTAATCTTTCTTATATTACTTGTTGAATTTACCAGAATTCACAAATATTACTATAGCGAGCATTAAATTATTAATTTAACATAGTATATTTCATGTTTTGACGCTTTTTTAGTTTTAAATTTAGTTTATCATGTTCCTTAAATGGTTTTTACTGTTCAAGATATGATTATTTATATTTCATTCTTTAATTCTTTAATTTCCTAATGTTAGTTCAACATACCTGAAATATTGTTAATGGCTACCACCACTCTTGTATTTTTTATTATTATTTTCTTTTGTGAAGGAAGGTATCATTATCATATTCCAGTAGGTGCTAGAATTTTATGATAATTTTCTACTTCAGTGATTATCTTATCATTTTTTTTTTATCTGATAATCTAAAATCACTCCACATATTACATATTGTCTATCTCCATTTTATTATAATACTGTTTATACTTCATTTCAATATAATACAGTTAAATACTCCATTTTTATAAAGCCCTATTATGAATGCTACATTGTCATTTGCCCTATATTTAGTTGTTAGTGAGGCGATTTATCAATGCATTTTTTAGATTATTTTACTAATGAATACATTATAAATATGAAAGATATGAAGGTATCACCATGTCAATTTAACAAATAATTTCACTATCCAATGGAATTTTTATTTTAAAATATTTTTGAAATATATGAAATTATACAAATATCTCTTTCATTTTTCAGCAATTTATATTTGTCATTACTCTTATATAAGCACTTATAAAAAGGTAATTTGTGGTACTTTTCTTAACTATTTACTCAAAAATTTAAATTTTTTGGGGAGGTGAATTAAATAATTCATAATGCTAATGGATAGAAATTTATGTGTAAAAGAGGTATTGTTAAATCCATTGCTAGATTATTGGTAGGATACATACATTACAGTCCATTTGAAATTTTGTCATAAAAATTTGCTCAAGTACCCGTATTTCAAGTTGATAGTTTATCATATATAGGGTACTATTTAAAAAAAGGTGCATTAAGAAATGGTAGGATGGCAGAAGGAGGTGTGTAAACAGCAATTGGTATGAGAATTGAAACATCTAGTTTACTAATCATTTTATTCAGCTTACAATGTCTAATATTGATATTGAATTTACTTAAGATGGAAATAGGTTTCCTTGCTGTTGGTTTTTTGGGATTTTCCTGGCTCTTTTAACAACCAAGATTGTTTCAAATATTTAAATCTTTGCAAACCATAAATAAAATATAATTGCATTTTCAGTCATATTTTATTCAAGTATTTCAGTTCATAAATGCGTCATACTGCTTATTTATTATTAAGCATTTTAAAAAATAATGTTGTTTACTGTTATGTAAATTAAACTTCAGGAATGAGGGATGTGTATTTATGTGATTATAAAGATTATAAGCATTTTTTTCTTCTAGTTTCCAACACTTTTAATTAGTAAATCCTGATGGAGACACTCTATCTCAATAGAAACATTTGTATCATAAGAATAGTTTCTTATTATTTGAGAACTTATTTTGACCACTACTGGGACCTTTTTCTTCTCCGTTGAAGTATTTTGTTTGACAGACACATAGATTGTTATTAATATGTAATTATATAAAGTATAATTGACTCAAGGAATATACATACGTAGAAGTTTGGTTAGGAATGTGATCAATGAAAAAGCTCAAAAAAAAAAATTGGCCTAGGTTTTAAGACATAGCTTTTCAAATCAACTGTGACGAGACAAATAAATAAAATATTAGTATGTTACAAAAAAATAACTATAATAAAAAAGATTAACTGTACTAATATTACCCATGAAGGGTCTTACGTTCAGTACATGGTAGAGACTTAATTGTTTCTTAGGCAACGGTTTTCCAGAGAGGTGATTGGGGCGAGATCACTTTTAACCGTTAATTAAGGATATCCAATTTATAAAGCCTGGGTCAGCTTCAGAAGGGCCTTCAGATTTGTTGTATAGGTGTTTACATATTAAATAATTTATCTATCACTGTCGGATTCTAATCTGGGAATCACACTTATCACCACTATACACAGCTACCCTGCATCTGTTGAGTATAATTAAGATATATTTTAATTTATAATGTAAATAACTAAGGTTAAAATAATATAAAAACATAGTAAGAATTCTAAGAAAGATATAATTAAATATGTGGAACAAAATGGTCCGGGTAGAGGTCAATAAAGTTCTCTGAATATCTAGAAATATGTATTCAGTAGCCAACGTTTCGACCCACTTTGTATTGCCCTGAAGAAGACCTACAAAGTAGGTCGAAACGTTGGCTACTGAATAAATATTTCTAGATATTCAGAGAAATTTATTGAACTCTACCCGGACCATTTTCTTCCACATACTTCATCAAGGTCAACTATGTTCATTCAAAATATAATTAAATAATTCACAATGTTATGAAATGTTTATATATATGTATATATTAAACTGCACTTTATATTTATATTATGTCTTTAATACGATTCATTTTCTTTATTCATCTATTTTTACATTATTTTAATTCTTGTTAATTATATTATGGGGAGCAGGTTAACTAAGTATATTGTATCAATCAATAGATTTTGAGATAGGGTATAAACAATTTATTGTGTTAACTGATCTGAAATCTAGAGTCCATTAATTGTTTTCTATTGATACTGTCACTTGTGCTGATATCGATGTCTGTTGCGATTTTCTTTGTCAATGATTTCGTTTTTCGATGGCCTAAAACTGAGGCTGTATTGTTGATCCACAATAATATAACTTTTATTATTTGTATTTTTCTTTATTTAACAGATCAATTGATTGCTTCGCCTCTCTGAACTATTAAGCTGTATTTAATAATTTAAATTGATTAGAAATTTAAAAAAGAAGAATGTGAATTCATGACTTGTTTACCCAATAATCTTAAATAGACTAATAGTTACTGAATACAGGGCCTCCTATAAAATATAATTTTATTTATTTAATCAAATTTTAATTTAACCATAAAGCTTAAAATAACATAAATAAATGATATAGAGAATAATTATCGGTAAATAATTATAATTTAATCAAAATGAAATATGTATTGAGTTCATCTGTTGTTTTCTTAAAAAGTAACTTAATTTTCTTTTCACTCTTCATATGTTGGTGCTAGACCCACACATCCCATTACATCTTCCGTTGTTAATAAATATTTTTGATAACTTTGTTCTTACAATTTGAGTAGTCTTAGTAAGAGGTCAATATGCTCCTTATTCAATATAATCCTGTTAACATAGGAAATTATTGGCTAGTAATTCATTGTAAAACTACTGTAATGATTTATTTAGAGTGTTTTATTGAATCGCTTAAATATTATTTCATATAAAATCCATAATTTCATTCCATTTATTATTTTAATCTAAGACTGCTTCATGTTACTTCTTAATTATTAATTATGACGTTTTTGAATATAGAAATCTAATTTTTTTTTTAAACCTTCTATATTGAAGAGAATTGCACTTATCAAAAAAGTTGTATCAATGTTAAGCCATATATAGTTTTTATTGATTGTAGCAGATATGATTAAAGAAAAATATTTTTTTAATTTTTTCACAAATTTCAATTGTGATAATGGTTTAAAATATTTAAGGAATTGTATAAGTATAATTTTTTATATTTTTCGCATGGCTTTGTCGCAAAAAATAAGCAAATAAATAAAAAAATATATTCCAGCACTGAATTAACTTTTTATTAAACTAGGTGCTTCTTATCTGTATGAGATGATAATTTTTATTTTTTCTTCCTATTTCAGTGCTATGTTTTTCGCACAAGAAAGAAGAAAAAAAAAGCGGTTCTCATCCATTTTAAATATCTGACGTAATTATGTAAACACGTTCTTATACAAGATTTTTTGTGAAATTCGTGTCGATTCTTTTTTTGTTGATACATCAAACTACTTAACTGGATTAAATAAAAAAATCATGTAGCTGTTTAAAAAAAAAAAATGATCGATAAATGATTTTTCCTGAAATATTTCATCGGAATTCATTATTTCTTAAGAAAATTGAATGGCGTTCACTTTCAGAAGAAGAATTATCAGGGAATGATTAGATTAAAATGAATTATCTGCTTATTGTATTTAAGTATTTATTTATCTGACTGTTCATACAAGATAGGGATTCTTACATATGTGTGAATATGTAGTTTGTTTTTAGTTTTACAAGAAGTATTTATTGAAGCATTTTTTTTTTTTCCCAGTTCTTTTGATTTTTCTCCTTTGTTGTAAAATTATGAAATCGTAAATTCGCTCCCATTTTCATAAATTAATAGTCTTTTTAAAGATCTTATTTAATAAAATTCATAAATAAAATGGATTATTTATTTACTTATGCACATGGTATGTATTGGATTGAAAATTTCTTTAAGGGATGCACTTGTCGATGCCTTTGAGAGCGATTGATATTAGATGTTCTCTCATTGGGCGAAAAGTTGACTTAATACTTACCTCTAGAATAACACAGAAACTCAAGACTTTGTTTTCCGATTACATGCTATGATAAAGTAAAAAATAGTACCAAATAACCAGCTTAACACTAATAAAAAATACCACGCTAAATAACGAACAAAAAATACCAGCCACAGTTATTTTTTATTCTGGTAAGCTTACGTCTTGAATTAAAAACTATAATTAATAACTATTGAAATTTAGTTATTATAGTTATTAAGTTGAAAATTAATAACTATAATAGTAAATATGTACAAACGGAAATAGTAACAATAGGAATTCCAGAGAAAGCAATAAATATTTGCCGAGGTCGAAGACCAATTAATAAGTCTCAGCAGCTTACTAACATTGGTTTATTTTTGTAAGTCTATGAAACAGCGCTAACATAAAAGTAAAAAATATAAGAATCGAAATTTTTTTAAATGAAATAAAGAAAGTTTCTTGTATTCATTCATTTTGAAAATTAAGAATGTTTTTAAGCAGGAAATAAACATTAATGGTAGGTAGTTTTTTCTCTCTTGGCGAGATGAAGATACGTTTTTGTTGTTTTTATCTTATCAACACTTTTTTAATAGGACATAGAGTTGGTCAAATGATTTATTTGGTAAAAAACTGTATTAGTCTTGTTATCAGTGTTTGAACAACACTTTTTAGAACGCTTACACGCACATGTCTGAAAAAACTGAACTGTTTTGATATGTAGAATAGTTAATGTAGAATTTGTTTATTTGTGAATTATATTCTCGTAAAATAAAAATAATCGTGGCTTTTAGTATGAAAAGAATAGTGTATTTATGGGTAATGTGTATATTTCGGTAATCATTTCATCAAGAAATAGACGCTTCAAAAAACGCCTCGAAGTGCAGATAATGTTATAACCTAAACCGTATGTGTAAGTCGGTTCTTTAATCTATTTTCAGTCATTAATATCTATTAGATACAGCTAGTAATCAAATTATTCCTGATCATTATAAAAATATTAGTAAGGAAACGAATGAAAAGTTAAAACTCGTGACTTAACTCAAAGCGACAACCTGCGGTACTGATACCGAAATTCTTTTTACATTAAAAAGAGTTGAACATGGTGCCCAGTGAACTTCCACTTCAAGTCCAGAGTCTTGGATTCGGAGCTCTTCGGAACTCATTTCTGTCCATAAAGCTTTATAATATTTTATCTATGTTTGATGCTCATTTTAAAGTTTCTTTGCTTATTATTCCTAAGCGTGAGTGTAATTTCCTATACATTTTAATTTATAACCTTGTGGTACTTCTCTTTGATCGGCAACAACTCGGAAACTCGCGAAGTCACGTCAGGATTCTGCTTAGAGGTGGTTGGTTACTTACCGTGCTGCGAACCCTTTAACTCCCCCAGGTCCAGTATATCTCCTTTCTCTCTTAATTAAATCCGGCTCTTGTTAATTTATAACGTTGACAAGCTCTTGGTCCAAATTAGTCCATCCTGTGCTGGTAATTCAGTTCGTTGGCGCTGCTATGTTAATTCACTTGCTCATAGGAAATTTTTCGCCATTGCGTACCTAAATGCTATCTAGAATGGCGTAGTTTATTCATTTAATGTCACTTTATGCTGTTATAGCTTATCAGACGATGCTACAGCAGGATTCCTAAATTTTGCCAATCCAGTTATAATTAGTAGATTATTTACGAGTTCCTGACATCACACAGGCTCGGGATTCCATTTTACGTCACATTGGAAGGACGGGATAATCAAGAATTTTTGACTCCTTTAAAAATTCTCTAATATTCTCTTTAATATTAAATGTGCTCGAGCGCTGAGTTTTGTAGAAAGTCCTGGGTTGAAATCTGGTTATGACAGATAAATTATTTAATCTGTTAACTGCCATAAATAGACCCTTAATGGGCTCAGCCAGCCTCTGTAAAGTTAGAGTAGTCTTAATTAAGGGAAAAACCTTGTTCTTGAGTGTTATCTCACACAAATCAACTTCCTTCACAACGGTAGTCTTAAATGCAGTACATGCCAATAACCGCAACTCAAGAAGACTCATACTTCGTGGGTGGTAGCGGTACATTTTTTTAAAATAACTTTTTTAATATTTAACTGTTGGCCGTATAGATAATAAAGTATAATATAGGCAAGGTGGCAGCTAGGAATATATTTCAATATAGTAAAATTATTTCTACACCCCAGAGTGAATAATAGGTCAAATAGAGTTTTCTCCAATATGAGTTTCTTGTTCTTAAATAAGCGAAATGGTGTTATTTTCGTAGAGAATAAATAAGTAATAACTCGATTTCAAGCCAAAAACTACGAGAATGACACGATTCCGCTTCCCTCAATACTATGAACTCATTCTGAACAGAATCCGACTTAACCACTTATTCAGTGTGACTGTTAATTATTTTTCTCGTTTTAACAATATTTTCTTAAGATATAATTGCTTAACTTTAATTACGCTTTGATTTCTTCTAAATAAAGGTTAGAGAGATCGCGTTGTAGATTTTTTCGGACTCGCGAGGGTATTATGCGATTGAAAATTCTCTGTATACTTTTCTATGTGATGGGTAATAATTAAAAAATATATATAAATTATAATAATAGCTTTGCTTGAAAGTATTGGAATGTTCAAATGATTAAGTGACTTTCTAAATCGTCAAAGGAAGTGTTGCATTCGCGCGAACTCATTTGTATTTTTATCTATTTTTTGTTAACATGATGTCAAATAGGATCCTTTGATATCAAGAAAGCTATTATGAATAAAATATGAATTTTTCTTGTATCTGTCTCCATATGTACAAACATTAAACATAAATATGTGGAATCAACGAATTATTACTTTTCTTTTCGGAAAAGGTATTCTTGTATAACTTCTTCAACTATCACAAAATATTAGAACTCATTAAATTTCAAAAATATAACATGGAATTTTAATTTTTGTATTTATATTTTCAACAGTCAAATGTACAAGAGATTCGATTCTTTCAACATAATTATTCTATTCTTGCTGTAAATTTATTCTAAGAGATGGTTCAAAGCTTTTTAACTTAAGTACCATGTTGTGTCCTCGCCCATTATTAATTTCTGTAAAAAGTCCATTTACACTAATTATGTAAGTTAATGTGTCTCTTAATTGTTCGTTAAAAATACCTGGTAATTTATTTAAATTAATTTTCATCCTATTTTTTTTAAAGATGAAGAAAATGGTCCGGGTGAAGGCCTAAAAAAATCTCTTTAATAAGGAGAACATTTTATTTTAAAGCCAACGTTTCGACCTACATACTTAAAGACATGCTTAACCTGTCCACCGTTGACCCGATTACAAGCCGCAAAGAAGACCTGCAATGTGGGTCGAAACGTTGGCTTTAAAATAAGCAGTTCTCCTTACTAAAGAGAATTTTTCCGGACCTCATCCCGGACCGCTTTCTTCCTCATATATATAAGATCAACTAATATTGTTCAAAATTAAAAAAGAAAAGTATTATCAAAGAAATACAACTGACTTACACCTAATTAACTATTATTTAATAAACATATTCTCAGAACCTTGCAGGTTTCTGGTTATTTTTTAGGGTATGCACATATGCCGTGCAAGGCCCCACATGCACCTGCAGGTGTTACAATGGGTTGGAAACATTGCTAATTAAGACATGTGAGAAAGTAAAAGTGGTTCCCAGGGCTTTCCTCCCGAGCAGAGTGTGTTATATAAATTATCCAGTAGGAGAAAAGCTAAGGCTTTTTATGTGCTGCCTTTGCCGGCCGTTCCTCTCCCACGACTTTATAAAAACCGAACGACAAAAACTCATCCCTTCTGGGTTTTTCAATGTAGGTGTTGGTTCATACTCTCAGTGATACAAGTGTACGACGCTTGACAGATTTATTTGCCAGTCTCTTATTCTTTCGACTAAAAACATATTGACTGTACGAGTATGAATAGGAATCAAGTCGTTAAATGACATTCTCTACTTAATCACTTGTTAAATGCGATCAAATATATCTACAGCCACGGTATAGAACAAAACAAGAGTTTCTTGTACTTAAGGAAGCGGAATCGTGTTATTTTCGTAGCGAAAAATGGGCTAAGTCGGGCATTGACTTGAAATGAAGTTATTACCCATATTACAACTCCATTTCGAGCCAAAAACTACGAGAATGACAGAATTCGACCTAACTTATTCACCGGGGGTGTAAATATACAGTCGCCTCGATTTTTATCTGTATCTACGCTGTATGCATACACTCGGTTAACATAATTGAAGTAATAGCGTCACAAATATTGGAGGTAGGCTCGTCAAGTTGTCAGTGTTAGTATTGATGAAGGAATTCGAAGTTAATAAGCGCTGAGCGGACTTGTAAACGTCCGAAGGGTAGACCGAAGCATAGATGGGAGGATTGCATTAAGAATGATCTGATTTGGGTAGTTGTCAGTGATCGGATGCCTATAAATAGAGCTTATTGTGGCTATGCCACATTCTTATTATTACGAGGTTTGTAAATTCACTGCATACTTTTTCACAAAAATAAAAACTAACACTACTACAACTCATGAGTGCTTTTGGGTTCAGTACTTGGTAGAGACTGTACTATTTCTAAGACAGCGTTTATACAGGGAGGTGATTTGGCCGAGGTCACACTCAACACCCAGGTTTTTCCTCCTATTACACATATTGGAAGAGAGCAGAACTCGAACTGGCGATCGATATCGGAGTAAGCCAAGTCTCGACTTCGAACTTAACGCCAATAAATAATAATAATTCGATACATTTACTTATTCACATGGTATGTATATGTTTATAAGTATATAGAAACTTGAACTTTTTTTTTCAACAAATCAGTCATTTGTTTACATTACATGAAGCTCATGACTCGTGAGGAAAAGTACTAATGTTTTCTTTTTTCTTTTTCGACCCGTCTTTTTTCCTCTTAGCCTATTTGCCTGTGTCGCCTATTAGTGAGGATTTCCGTAAATAGGCTTACGCGCCCGTTGAAAGGATTCTTCTTCGTGCCTTTCTCCATTTTGCCTCTTGTTTCCTCCGAAAGAAAGACTTTTAATTTCTCTTGGTCACCCTCATTTCTCCAACTTGATTCGGATTGCGGCTTGAAGCTGATTACTTCTTTGCTGCTACACCATTTTAATTATTTTTTTTTAATTGAAAGTTATTCCTATTAAATCAATAGTTAAATATTCCTGGATTGTTTTTTAGTATGTTTGAACCATTATTTTGTGTATATTTTAATATATACGTTCCTTCATACAAACTCATACCTAGGGACTGGGCACATAATTTGCATTTTTCTTTTCTTTTTTGCTGTGCTTGGCTTAGCGATTTATTTTTTAATGTAATAAATTAAATTTTATTTCAAAGGATTTAGTGAAGTTCAACGGACAAATACAAAATGTTTTATATTACAGTTGATTTTATGTTATTTTTCAACCTTCCTTTACATTTACCTTCCCTTCAGTAAGGTTTTATAGTTGTAGGGCGCCCATTTTAGTTTTCCATAGTTATTGTCAAAACTAATCTATTTTATTTAACTCATTTTAATAAGGAAAATTAAATTAAAAAATCTTAATAATTTTTATATATATGATGAAAATTTCACCTCAATTTATGAAATATTGGAAATTTTCCAAAAAAAAAAGCCTTAAGTCTCTAAAACGGAATGGAAAAACGGCTATACCACAAATTAAATCAATAAAAGTGAGGTAAAACTGAAAAAGAAAGACCAAAAATAATGGCTCAAAAAGAAAGATGAATCTAGGTACTTGAGGCTTTGTTTTGGGGATTTTACTATTGCATCCTATTTATAATTAAGGTCTCTTTTTGAGTTTTTGCTAACTCCTATTGATTTAAACATTTATTATTATTTCGTACATTTGTTATAATTATATATATAAAACTAATTAAAAATATTTCTACGATTTTTGTGTACAGTGGCTTTCAATTTGGATTTGATTAGTTGGTTTTGCTTTTCAGAAAAAAAAAAATTACTGTTGTCTGAGGTCACCCAAATGGGAACAGTTGGTTAAATTCTCAATTGGTTTACCAAGGCTATGAAGGTGGCTACAATGTATTGCTATAAATATAATATTGATGTTAAGGACTTAAAAAAAAAAATTAAAAATATTATTTATTATAAAACAGCACAATTTTATAATACTTGGAATGCGGCTATTATTTAATCAGCGCGTTTTTTAATGAATATAATTGCTTCAACATTCTGCCCGAAGTCTTTTAAGTGTATTTATAATCATAGTTAGTAATAATTAATATGTTAAAGCCATTATACCATGACATATTTAAAACTGAAATATTATTTCTAATTAGAAAACGTTAATACTCGTATACTACGGTTCGGCTTTTCATGTGTTTTCGTCACTGCAAGAGCGTTTTAGACCTTGAAGACTATTTTCAGGGTAAATTTATCTTCTCCTTGCTCAACGTTAGATAACGCTGTAACTTTGCCTTGTTTATTTCTCGTTAATGCATTGAAATTTATGCATATGTAAAAATACGCTTCTTTTTTTTAAGGGTCTCTACGTATTTCAGTTTTGTATTTTGCATTTCAATTAACTTCGCGCAGCTGTTTAAAAATAAAATGGGATGGATTGTAATTATATATATGAGTGTATTAACTACAGTCAGGGACTTACCACTATTGAAATTAATACCAAAACAATATTGTGTATTTGTTTTGTATTGTTTATCTATTATGTATAAACAATAGATAAATGTATAAATGAAGTATAAGGAGACAAATAAATCTGTATCATTTCAGAAGCCTTTTCAATCTGTTTATCTCAACGCCACTTAACTTGTATATTATAAAAATTCTCAAATATTACTTTAATTTTGTATATGAAATGAGATGTATAAATTTTTTTAGTTAAGTTTTTGTTAGAGATAATTTTTTCTCCCTTTGTTATGTTTATTATTAACTCCAATATAACGTTTCACAAGAGATAAATTTCCTTTATTTAATCTTTGCTAATAGTTTTTGGCATCTATTTCTTTTATGTGCGTTTTTTTCTGGCTAGAAATGTAGTTTTTTTTATTGTTATGATATCTTTATTCTTCACGGGCATTCCCATTGAAAAAAGATTAATATATTTATATATATATTTTTTTATTTTCCTAGTTTTTTGAGGTTATTCAATACTTGTTAAACTATATAATCTTTTTGCGATTTTTTGACACTTAATTTTACTCATATTCATACCCTAACAGTGAAAAAGAGGCTTAATAGTGAATTAATTTAAGTACTATCACTAGATAGTTTCTCAACTAGCCTTTATTCATGCAGTTATGTATCATTCCTACCACTTTACTTTTTGTATTGTTATAATACAGTGTTAAATTTCAATGTATAAATTAATAAAATTTAAAAAAAATATTGAATTTTATTAAATCACATTCTAGTGAAAATATAAAATTGACACTTCAACTAAAAGACGTAGTACATAAATTGTGATTAAAAATGTATCTTCACTGTTAGCACATGATTAAGAGAACAATTAAGTCTCGAAATGTTGCCGTAAGATCATTTTAAAAGTATTCACTGAATCTCAATAACCTAAGGGAAAACTTCTTTTATTAGCAGTCTAGAAAAATAAAATACATACCTAATTATATGTATAAATTTTTTCTATATACATTTATTTACATACATATTATTAATTACTAATTCATCTCCAGTAGGACCTTGATAATGTAGGAAATACAGCTCTAAAATTATTTTTTTTCTCTATCCGTTTACTTACTCATACGTCGAATTATCGGATGCGAATTTTAAATTTTACTTCGTTACTAAAGGTCGTTATAGCATTACTTTGGAGGTACGTATCGTGATATGAATTACTGCCATTCATAAAAAGTAAGGAACTGCCAAGAAAAACTGCTTCAACAACATAATCTTCTTACAAGTCAGTTGGGCAATTTAACGAATTATCTTTCGAAACTCCTACAGAGGAGATATCATAGCACCTTCCCTAATACCCATGTTTCCCAGCAAAAAAAGAACGGATCTTGCATTTCTTCTCTATAGGAAAAAACATTTTTTTTAACAGTACCGTTTGCTCTTTTTATATAGGTAAAAATTCTACTTTTTATATTTTTTTAGGTTGTAGGTTACATAGAGATCTATAGCAGACGTTTTTCAAGTTATTTTTGATGATTTAATGTTAAATAATTCTGTTCGTAAAATGATGTTCGGAGTTTAAAAAAATTGTTCTGAATTTTTATCTTACCTATCATATGAAAATCAAGTTTTTCCGTCTTATATCAGTCAATCGAAATCATTTACCAATATATATTATCCATTATTTTTAGATATGCCATATTCTACAGCATATTTTTAAATCTTCCATCTCTTTTTCTTTTCTCTTCCATTTTCTATTCTATCTCTACTTAAATTATTCGAAGGGAAAAAAAAAAGTATTGCGTCTTTAGAGTTTATCTTAGTTTACTTTCTGCGGAGTGGAGTGGCGCAGTGGTAGAGCGCTGAGTTGCGATGCCGAAGATCCTGGGTTCGAATCCAGCTGTAGTTGATAACTTATTACATATGCAACAGCTAACGGTTGTCCAAGAAAAAGTAATGTATCTACCATAAACTGAACCCCTACCCTTCACGGCTGTAGTGGTTCAGTTTTTTTTCCCTGAAATATTTTAATCCACTGTTTATTTCAAAGAACATTTATTTATGCCGATTCATTTTTAATGAAGTCCCGAACATTCTAATTCTGTCGAACTCTCGACCAACATTAGTGATGCTTCGGTTTAACTCCAACTGATTCTGCTTCATCAGAATTTATTATGCCTGATGCTCTTCTGATTGTGCACTAACTAATTAGAATCAGTGAGGTTGTTTATTATCCTTACTCGTCTTTTCCAATAAGGTTGGGGCGTACATCACTTCAAGGATGTTATGCATTCTTCAGATATGATTCCCGCTTGTCGGTTACATCAGAAGGTTTATATTTAGAAACATTCTTGTCAATTTCAGATAGTTTGCAATTGATGTATACTTTCTTATAATTCAAAATCATCAATATCATTAATCATGTCTTTGATCCAGTCCATCGGTTTGGAATTATTGATTTCACAACTTGTATACCTTAATCTGTTTAAAAAAAATTCATTCATCACCACTGGTAGTACTCAAATAACAAATTCAACTTAAAAGGTCACGAGGCCAACTTCTTTTCACTCTTCTAGGAGGATTATCGGGCATTAAATTGGCCACTAAGTTTGAAACAAGAACATGGCCTCGAGATCATCTACTATAGAACTTTATTGGAGTGCTACCGATGGGTAGTTTCTCCACAAGTGTTTATCATGTCATATTCTACGTTTTAGCACATTTACTTGTTATAATACCATTATAGTTGTAAATATCATTAAATTAAATAAATAAAAAAATTAAAGTTTGAAACTAATGGGTTTCAGTGGGATTAAAGTTAGTCATGAATGGATTGATATAGGGTTCGGGCCAAATCAGCTACATATGGGGGAATTAAGGTCATTATTGATGACTTTATTCGTATCAAAGTTGGGAGCAACGAGGATTTTTAGAAAGGATTTTGGATTGGAAGGATTGGATATGAGAGTAATCCGATGGCTTAGTGAAGACCCAAAGCTCTATAAGTCCAAATAGGTCTTATAACAGTCATGTATATGAGTCTTTTGTAATTTATTGTGAGCTTAGAGCGTTTGTCTAGTAAGTGTTGAAATAGCCTTAAACGGTCCATCTTAAACACAAATTTTAAATTTTGTTCACTTTTCCCCTAGTTAAGAAGTCAAGTATATTCCTTTCCAAATTAATCCTCTTACTAAGAATGGTTTTCTCCAGTACCCCTTTCCAAATTTTACTTTGAGTTCAGTAACCTCAGATAAGAATTGATTCTAAGGTGCTTGCTCTAAAATTAGCAATGATAGTTTTACCATCATAATCTTTGTTGACATATTCTTTTGACTTATTGACTTTTTCGTTTCCTATTTTACCAGTATGAATAGCAACATAATTTTAAAACTCCTTTATTAACGCTTTCTTAAAAAAAGAAGATTTACTAATTGTATATTTGTTAAGTGTAGTAACAACAATCTCTATACATTCATACTTTAATGTAGCTCATTCAAAATTAGCTTATTTATTCACATGCCATGTTTTCTATTATGATAAACAGGATTTTCACGATTAGATTTTTTTGTCGGTATTTACGATAACATTTATATATGATTAACACTGTGGTTTTTTTTTGTTGGTTTTTTAGAGGTTGGTTTGTGTTTGTAATAAAAGTAAACTTCAAATTATTTATTTCTGTCATTTATGTCATAATTTTTTCATCAAATCGCTGTGAGTTTCCATGTCGAGAATGCATTCTTTATAGTTCTAATATTTACAGAACCTTTAGTATTATTCTTATAGTCTTAATCATCATTATAAAGCTGAATTTAAATTTATTTCTAATTCAATTTATTTACTCTGTGTTAATCGTACACAGATTAACCCTGTGAACATCTTAGGAACTACCATATCATTAGGATAAGGTTGGAGTCAAAAGTAGCTAATTCCATATTTCTATTCCATCTTGTTCTGTATCATTTCCCGATGAGCTATTAGTGTAATATCGTCCAAAAAGGCAAATCGCAACTAAGGGAAATTATACAAGCTTTGTTGTGGAGCTGGAGGCGTGCATGTCTATTATAAAATAGAGTGAAAAATAGTTGACTGAATAATTCAAATGATGGATTGAATTGGGCAGGGGGTGCATTTAATGAAAACAAAAAAAATAAGCATAATTTATTTTTCATTAATTGTGCCAACGTTTCGACCTGCGTTGTAGGTCATCTTCAGGGCAAATAGTGTGACTTGTCACAACACTAAACTGGTAGGTTGAAACGTTGGCACGATTAATAAAAAATAAGTTTTTGCTTATTTTTGTGTTTTTATTGACTGCACCCCTTGACCAATTGAATCCATCATATAAAATAGTTAAATAGTCTGGTGTAGGGGTTCGCATGCACCAGTTGCGCCTAACCTCAATTGTAATGTTTACTCCTTTAAAACTGATTGTTTACAATACATTGTTTTGATCTAAATTTCTTCTGATGACTTATTCATTTATTGTTTCCGGAATGCTGGCTACAATTTTTCATGATTTATCGTTTTACCTATAATTTTTCCCAGAAAAAAAAATTAATGAAATTAATAACTCTACTCTAATTCTATTCTTTTGTTTTTTCAATCCATTGAATGAAAATCATGCACACTTTTTTTTAAGCAAGAGAGGCCAAAATCAGTTAAATTTTTGTCCTAGGCATTTCTTTTGTCTGGTGGTATCTTTAAGACTACCTGCTCAAGTGTTATGATATACTGACAGTAATCTCGGTAAATTGTTTTGTACTCGTACTTTAGTTGTAATTTCCGAATATTTGCTCATTAATGGTTTGTGGGATTGCTAATTGAGAATTTCAACAATAAATTATTTATCCAAATTGTTTACAGATTCCTGGGGCTCACTCAGCCTCTTAAAAGTTGGTTATTACAGAAACATCTGACATTTGAGCTTGATTTTTTTTTTTTTTAAACTAAGTTAATAAATAATATCTTCTTATCTTGTATTTTTTTAAGGTTGATTTATAAAAAAATAAAAAAAATCCTTTTTTTCTGAACAGGCGTTAGGAGTTGTAAATCTACTTAGTATGCATCCACACGTTCTAGTTCCGTTTTTGGCGCCAGGATACTTGTTGGTCAATCCTGGAATTTACTAACGTTCCAAATACTTAGGAATGTATTAATTTTCTTTTCTGTGTTGTAACATGGCAGTAGGCCGTAAAAGGAACGTAACCCACCAAACATAACTAAAGTTCGATTTTACACCTCATAAAATGTTCTTACCGCGGGCTAAATATGAAAATCGTTTCTTAAGGAGTAAACTCCAATAACTTTATAAATAGTCACCCATGGGTTTTTTCAAAAATGCACCGATTATGAGATTCAGGCCAAAAACTGAAATAACTCAGAAAATTTCAAGGATTTTTGGTCACCAAAAATTTACCCATCCGTTTTTTCGGTTGCAAAATTGGATTTACACTAGTCAGACGTGCCCTTACAACATACCAAAAATTCAACTCTCTTCAATTTTTTGCAACCTAAGGCCCTTTTTAGGTACCTGGCCGCTGGCCTATTCGTCTCATGCGGTTTCTAAGTATTCTGTAAACAAGTGTTTCGCGTAGGATCATGCTTAATCAATTTTTTTTTTACCCAGCTTACGGCATATTCTATATGCCGACATTTATACGGGCTGGGTTAGCCCAAGAAGGTCAAGGATGTTAGCGTCTCCCAATTTCTCCACGTCGGATGATAACAGAATAAATGATTATCTGTCACAGCCGGTATCTTAGCTGGACGGGACCTAGAGATAGAAGCGTTATTATTATTTTATTTAAGGTCAGGATTACTTTTGTTGGCGTTCATTTTAATTAATTTATTAATAAAGTATTCTCTCGCTGTTTTCGAAAAAAGAAACTCATAAGTCCATCGTGTTGAAGAAATGGAAAAACTGTTTTTATGCCAGCTTAGAGAAGGAGGATTCCCTATAAGCTGTAATAATAAGTTGGTGATAAGACTCGCTTACGTAGTTAGCAACAGTTTGTCGAATATATACGGCCGACCTTGGTCCTTATCACCGCTCTTCACTGATAAGATAAACCCTAATGATTAACCGTTAATGATTTCAGGTCTGATATTAAACTTTGACTTATATCCTTTTATATCCATTATTTTTGTATTCATACTATTCATTAGTTGCGCGTTTTTTATTTGATAATAATTTGTGTTGTTAAACTTTCTCAGTTTCTGTCTTTGATTTATAGATATTATATCTCTCAAGGGGTGATGAACCTTGTAAGGCAATTAATGAACCTTGCTATGGTAAATTATGATCGCATGATATGTTATGCAATAAATATACTTCGTCGGTGTGATACATTGCTAAATGGTGTATTTGTAAAACTGAGGACTCTTAATTATGATTGCTTAATAATGTAGCTAAGTTAAAAATGAAGACCAGCGTCTCGTATTCAATGGGATATTTTCGGGAATAAAAACTACGCGTTTAAATACGAGTAAAACCATTACATTGTAAATGCGCCTCTTTGGAATTGCATCCGGCGCTTTGTAGGAATAATTCTTAGCGACGATATATTTTATTAGTGCACCGAATATACTCATAAAAGAAATAGTGATATAACCAGGCCTCTATGTTTAATTATATTATTAATTATATTAATTTGGGTCTGCTTCTATTATTACTTTGGTTTTTTTAAATATCTTTGCTATGGCTAATCTGACTATGGTACAGGGTATGTTGCCTATCCAAGTATAAGTAGGTTAGGGATTCTTAACGGGAACCTGTGGCATCCTACAAGCTCGGTCCCCCCATTTTACAGTCCTTCTGAAGGACACCATGACGAAGGTTTTTTATTCCCCTTAAAAAATTCTAAGGCCACTTACCGGTCTGCGAACCCGCGATCTAGGGGCATAGTAGGGCATAAACTGAACCCAAGACCCTTCATGTGTTGTAGAGGTACAGATAAAGCATAGAAATAAATGTTACTGTATTACTGTTAATTAAAATTATTTTTATTTTATATAATAAAATTGATTTTCCTATGGCCAAAAGAAAACACAGGAAGGATACAGGTTACAATTCAACCAGGAATTACACAGAAAGATAAAAGACCTGGGAACCGATATAAGAATTGAAGACAAAGATTCTACGGGAACATGGTATGAATGGACCAAGGGAGACCTAATAAAAAAGTATTTGACAAAATTTGTGAATAAAATTACGTAGTATGGTATGTAAAACAAATGAGAGGGGAAGCAGAAAAATAACAGACAAAGACTACCTAGATAGGTATAATACAAAGTGAAATTATGATAATTAAATTAAAAACGAAAGGTTACTGCGTGGTCAGAAGAAAGAAAGAAAAGGCACATAGGAATGATGTAAAAATACTGGGAAAAAGAAAGGTGAAAAGGAGAATATAGAAGTAGTGATATTCGTGTGGTCTTAAATGGGCGTTTCATGAAAGAAAATGATTTTCGTAAATTGTATTTGTAGAAATTACTTCATTTTTTCTTTAGTTCATAATCTACTTTTGACCTTTATAGTGGTCTTCATTTACATTAAGCTTAATAGTCTATAATAATATACTTACTTTGCAGGTTTTTTCCCTCAATGGGTTGCCTAGTCATCCTCCTTAAGTCCCCTGCCGGCCATCTCCTCCACTGCACCCCTGCTTAAGACCTTTTGAGGCAGAAAAAGGCTCAGATATGCGAGAGCCAAGCTTCAATATGTACTCGTCTTCCCTGTACAGACATCTCACGGCATTTATTAAGGCATCGCTAATTCCCACTGCTTTTGCCTGTTCTAGGCCTGTGAAAGCTTTATGAAAAGGTCCACCCAGGTCTTCTCACCTATCAGAGGCATCACATTTCCCTTTGCTTGTGCCCTGAGCGCCTTCAGTACTCTCCATGATTCGCGTATCTTATTGTAGTCCAGGGTATTATCAATCCTCCTGCCACAGGCTTCCCTTGCTTGGTTCTTGCTTTCTGCAACAGTGTGCTTTACCTGTGTGTTAAAGCTTAGGTATTCTCTCCAATCTTCTTGGCTTCCGCTACATAACCATTTATTGAAGATCCGTTTTTCTTGCCTACCATTTCTTCGATTTCCATGTTCCACCATTCTTTTGGAGGGTTAGTTTCTATCTCCCTTAAAGCTTCACTAGCTGCTTCATGGATACATTGCTTAATGTGCTCATACAGTTCTACAGCATTACTCTCCAAATTATTGCTCATTTTGTCTTCCAGGCGGCGTTTGTAGAGATTGCTTATGCTTTCATCATTGAGCAGGTGAAGCTTATACTTCCGTACATTTAAGTGTGTGGATTTGGCTTGCTTCGATGTTTTCTTTTCAACCTGCTTTCTTTTCCACAGTGCTATCCATTTGGCTCTTAACAAACAGTGGTCACAACCACATTCCATGCCGCGCAGGACTCTTACATCGGCTAATGGTAGGAGGCTATATGCTGCTTGGTGATACAGTAATCCAAGATGGAAGGTCTGAATCCCGGTTTGCTCCGAGTGAATTGATGCTCCTTTCTGTGTTGGAAGAAAGTATTTTGTATTTTAAGGTCAAATTCCTCGCAGATATCACGCAGCCTGAGGCCATTATCCTGCGGCCTCTTGCTTCTTTTCCAACTCGGACATTCATATCACCAATCATAATCACTTGGTCTTTGTGCCTGATCTTCTCCAGATTGGCTCTGAGACCATCCTCGAAACGGTCCTTCTCGGTGGCTAATTTATCGTTACCTGGGCTGTAGACTCTCAGAATTGAAATATAGTAGCCAAACATTTTTACATCCAATCCTATCATCCTTTCCGAGATCAATTCATAAAAGCTTACGCATCTTCTGTGTTTCCACCGGATCACAATGGATATTAATATAATAATCTCAGATAATAATATACGTTTTTGTAACAATGTCGAGGCCGGCTATTTTTATCCAGTGAAAGGAGAGAGAAAGGTTTACCTGAAGGTATTTTCAATATTTTTGGAAAATTTGGATCTGAATCCCTAAAATCTTATTTTTAATTTTTTTCAATTAATTAAGGTTAATCTTAACTTCATTAGAAAACGGAGAACTTTCGGAAAGTATTAGCTGCTTGTTAACTAATTATAAAGTGACGGTGAGTGCGAGGGAAAGAGATTCCCCGGAAGTTTGGGGATTCCACGGTGAAATGTGCTGTAGGGAATTATCCATTCTCTGAGGTAAATTCACTCAACGATTATGGGATCGTTTCGTAACATGTACTTGGAGTGAAGGATGGGCATGTGTGAAGTATTTATAAGAGTGAAAGTGTTTTCACCTAATCTGAATACGAGGTCCCATCATTGTTTGATGTCTTAAAAGTGTTTGTTTATGCTAACGATCATCTTCTATTTTTTAAGGGTCTTGTAAATGTAGGAGTCAAAAGGAGCGTTTGGTGGCTTTGTATTTCGAAATGCATTTCATTAAATTTTATTGGATACAATTGGAAAAATACGCAAAACAAAGCCTTAAGTCTCTAAAATACTGAAAAATCAACCAGTGGATGTTTCGCCGATTCAGGCATCATCAGAATACCCACCAAAAGAATATTACATCAAAGAAGATTAACTGGAACACATCTCACACCAACACTTTGTTGGTTTTCGAGTATTTTAGTTACTCAAGGCTTTGTTTTAAGAAGTTTTCCTATTGCATCCTATTTATAATGTATGTCTGTTTTCTATTTTTTGCACACTTTAATCCATTAAATTGTATCTTGTTGTGTAATTTTCATACAATTAAGTATTAGTGCAATGCATTGTCTACGCATGCAAATCGTTTTCTGGGGTTTAAAATAAATCACTCAATAAACCTAGCCTAAGGTCTAGTCCAATTCGAGTTTAGTATTGGATCAGCCATTTTGTATTTTTGAAAACATAACTTTTAACAGTGTCGTGAATCCATATTGGTGGATTCAGGAATCCTCTAAAAGTTAGTTTTACGTTATTCAGATATTAGTATTTTTAATAAACTCTTGAAAAGTTTCCAATGTGTAAATTTCCTCGACATCTCATCGGAACCGCTTTTCGGAAAATGAAAATATCCTTATTATACATAATTCAGTAATAGTCTTTTTTTTTTTTTTTACTTGACGCTACAGTGTTGGGATCGAAAATGTTTGGACTTACTCTCGGAAAAAATAGTGACCATAGGAAAAAACTGTATACATGTCTGAAATAAGCTTAAATAATAAATTTGAGAATAGATCCATATTTTTATAAGGACATGGTCGAGTAATATCCTTTTTTTTAAAATTATTTATATATGCTTGTTAAACTAAATAGTTAATCGTTGTTGAAACCGAGAAGTTAAAATATTGAGTTGGACTATGACTGAAGTGAACACAAATCATTACTATTTGGTTGCTAATTTTGCTATAGATATCTGACTTTGATCAGTCTTTACCCTTCGTGTGTCTTTATTGGACTGTAAATCCTTCTTACAATTAAAATAATTTCGAATTAAGTAGTTCTGTATTGATATTTTATAGAATTAAAAAATAATAAATAGAATTATGAATAGTTGTGAATAAATGAATAGTTTTGTCTGTATATTAATTTATGATTAGGAAAGAGAAAAAAAATTCTGAATTACAATTTTCATCGTGTAATATTTGGAGGGACCCTCCTGGGGCTTACCCACTTCCCTATAAAGTGGTTACTCTAAATTGGGGGAAAACCTGGTGGTTGACCGTGACTTAGTTCATATTACCTCCCCTCAAAACCGTTTTCCAGAAATAGTACAAGCTCTACCATGTACCTCACACCCTGCATGGATTGTACTCTTGCATTTTTATTTTTTTAGTTTCATAATAATTCATATAACTAACTACTCAGCCCAACAGTCATTGCAGAGCCTAGGCCTCCCTGACATGGTTCCTCCACACCTCTCGATCCGTCGCCTTCTCTCTCTTTTCAGATCTTCCTCTACGTCATTGATCCACCGTAGAAATGGTCTCCCTCGTTTCCTCTTTCCTTCTGGTCTTCCATAGAGTATATTCATGGGGAGTCTGCTTGGTTCCATCCTTTCCACATGGCCAAGTCATCTGAGCCTTCTCTGTTTTATTATCTTATCAATGGTGTGTTCCTTAGGTTTTGGAGTTCTATATATTCTATATATTCTCTATTCGCCACTCTCCATTCTCCTGTATTGGGCTATTTCTCTCCCATGTGAGGATCTCGCTCTCTGCTTGATGTGTGAGTGCCCATGTCTCACTCCCATAGGTCAGACCAAAGGTTGGTCTGATGGATATGCAGAATATTTCATATACCTTGAATAAATGAATCGATATTAGTTCTTACGCTATGCGCTATTCTTCGTTGCTGCCGCAGTTATGCAAATAATTTAGTATGGAGTTTTGAAGATTTATCTTTGGAAGAATTCATAACCCGAATCAAATTTGAGTGTATCATGAATATTACCTAACGAATGAAGTCCATTTGGCCGATAAAAGGTCATGAGTTGCGTGTCGGATCTAAGTAGCAACGCTATGCAGAATAGTTACCAAAGGTTGGAGGTCACTTACACAGATTAAGGGGAGGAGCTAGCATAACTATATTTCGATAGCATAAGTAGGATTGGTACTTAAATCATTAATTATTAGTACTTATTGTAATAATTAAAGAACAATAAAAAGGTAGTTTTTTAATCTAAATTTGTTTTCTTTTAAAAAATAAATTCGCTAGAAGTAGATTCTATAATTTAGTTTTCAGTGAATAAGCCTCCATTTTATACTTAATTAACTGTTTTCGTGTTATGTGATTGTTTTTAGATTACTTTTAGTGCTGTCTTTAAGTTATTAAATAATCATAAAATTTACATCCTGGAGGAAAATTAATTTTAAAAAGGCATAAACAAATTCTACGATACGAATAAGTTTATTTTTATTATAAGTATAAAGGAATAATTAATATTGGAGAGAAATTTCTGAACGATCCAAAAAGAATCGTGTCTGTACCCCGGAAATAATGGAGCCAATTTTCCATACCTTTGAACTATTAAAATTTATTCCTTCGTTACTTTAAGAAACAGCTTAAAAAAAAAAAATAGTCACATTGTTATTGGCTTTGATAAGTAATTGGAAGTATTGATCACAGTATTTATTTATGATAATTTACCTAAAATATTATCTATTTTGTTGACATGGTGTCATTTACCTCCGGGGCACAGCTAAATTTGTATCAATCATATTTTAAGATAGAAATGGAGACGCAGTTTTCTGATCATTCTAGATTGTCAGTTAATTTGATCTCAGTCTATTATAGCCTTCCTCAGTTTTTCTCGGACCATAAACCTGACTGAAAATTAAAATAAGTGTCATTAAGTAATTCTTTATTAAAATAATAATATAATTCTAGAATATTATGAATTTAAAATTTTATAAATATTATTGTTATATATATGAAAATTTTATTAAGAAAACAAAAATATAATCATCAATTTAAGTGATAATATATATTTTCTTGATATAGACTAATGGTCAGGAGAGGGAAGGCGAAGAGAATTATATTAGGGGAATTGCAATAATTGTGATAATTTTTTTCACTTTTTTAAGGATTTTTTTTTAGGGATTGGACTTTTCCTTTCATCCAAAAATTGAATGTCAATTATTAAAACCTTGATAATAATAAAAACAATAAACAATTGTATGGAGTTTATTTTTGACCTGATTTTATCGATCACATTGATCTATAGCTTTAACTGCTGGTCACGCTGTGTTTGGAAAAATTATTGTGGTCAGCATATTCTAAATTTTGTTATAGATTGCGAAATATTCTTCTTTTGGTTGCTTTAATTAATTATTCATATATTTATTTTTGTAACTAGAAAATTTGATTTATTCGTGTGATATGACCAACATTTGTATTGTTTCTCTTCTTCCTTTATGTTTACTATTCTGTCCCATTGAGTTTTATTGAGAACCTATCATTGTCATTTAAACAGTACTAGTAGATTCCTGGCGTGCACTAGTTACCTGAATTCATCGTTGTAGGGAAGTCGAATGAGGTCGTACCATCAGTATAATGGCCCAGATATTTACTTTGATATAGATTAATTACTTTTTCTTTCTTTATTCTCATTCCATTATTAATTTTATTAATAGTTTTTTTCCCGATCATTAATATATTGTATTATATAATACTTATTTTCTGTCATACTAACACGGATTTAGACATCTAAATATCGATTGTTTTAATTTGAATTGGAATATATCTAGAATTAAGAACGAGAAACGTTGGTTGTGCCTTTCTTCACAGTTACTTTTTTTGGGGGGGAAATTGTACAGTTGAGAACCAGGGCTTTTGGAATAAAAATATGTACAATGAAAGTATTTAGAACTGCTTCTGACCAAAATGACAATGACCATGGTACATTGTAAAAATCAAACGGTATTTACATAAATACCTAAAAAGTAAATAAAAACCAAAAAGTTCTTGTCATGAGATAATATAATTAAAAATAAGCGCTGAGTTGCCGCACCGAAGGTCCTGGGTTCAAATCCTGCTCGCTGGTAGACTTTTATTTAATCTGTTAGCGGTCGGAGATGGATCCTTGTGACCTAGGACCCTCGAGGGGCTTACTCAGCCTCTATAAAGTGAGTACCCAAAATAAGCGGGAAAATCTGGTGAGTGTGATACCGGACAAATCACCTCCCTGCACTACCACCACCGTTGTCCAAGAAACAGGACAGACTTCCACGTTCTGACCCTTCAAGTGGTACAGGTTACCCTTGCATTAGATAGGCACGTAAAAAACAGTATATGTAATTAATTTTTTTTTGTGGAGAAGATAAGTTACTTACGACTTCACCTCTACGAATAATAAAAAAAAAAAAACATTAATCCTTTGAGTCAATGTTAAGGCCGTTATGTAAAAGTTGGTGGTTTTGTTGAATAGGAAGAGAAAATGGTAAGGGATTTACCAAAGAAAAAAACAAGAAGCAGTAATATGTTGTGGGATTCGTTTTCTCTTCCTTACTGAGCATTTGTAATATGGCGGCTTAAAGTTTTATGTTAATAATTGTTATGTTTATTAATATCATAACGCTGTACTATTACCTATATATTTATTGTCAATATTAAATATATAGTAAGTCGGTTGAAATAATAAAAATAAAAGTAAATAAATATTATCGTGAAATCGCTTATGAACTCTTTTAGTTATTGTAAATGTTTAGGTATAAACAGTCTAAAGTTTTGCAATTGTTTTCATACGGGCGTAACTTTCACTGAAATATGATGGTGGTCTGTGAAGTGATGATTGTAATCATGAAATGAAATATTTTATATGAGGATGTACGATCAGAATATAGAGGGCAATCCTCTCTTTTCGGTTTTCTTAAATTATCAAAGGAAAAAAAAATTATCAACATTTAAAATTCGTAAATTGAACCGAGTCTGGTGCTGATAAATGTCACTTATATTACTGATTATTAAAATTCTGATTAGGACTTATAAATATAACCTCCTTAAAACATTTAAATCTAACAAATCGGTAATTTATTGAGTGTATTTTTACATTTTATTAATTTCTTCTTGTGGTTATATTTTGAATCCGGAATCAAATTTTCAGTTACAACAAAATGTTTATTGGACCCTAAAATTGATGTCCATGACTTGGAAAAATGTTGATTATCTGCAAAGAAATACCTTAATTACCTGTTATCAATGTCTCTGTACTTTAATAATTAGATTTTTTCCGGAATAAAATAATTGGGATCATTACTTTTTAACATTTTTATGTGACTAAGTTTTTTTCATTTACGTGTTAATCTGAAATCTCAGGAAAATCGGTTCTTAGAAGAAGGTGCATAATTTGAATAGATATTACTATATGCTGTAAAAAAAATCACAAATTGTTAATGTTTGTTGTGTTGTTTATATAGTTAAATATTGAAACTGTTATTACTTATTTCCAAACTAATATAATTTATTTTAGCATGTATAAATAAATAGTATAACATAAAGAATATATATATTTTTCAGACTATTATTTATTATAACATTAATAATTTTTTTATTTTTGTTTATGTCTCTTATTATATTGTTATTTTTTTATATCGTTTCCCTCTTGTTAAAGTTACAAAATTAAAAAATCACATGTTTCCTTAGTCTTCCCAAAGATAATTCCTTATTAAATTATATTTATAGTCGCATATAAAAAAAACAACAACTTTAAAACTAAAATATTTAAGTGATATAAACAAAATCACTATTAGGGGAACGAATAGATGTTGTGTTGAACTTCCATTACTTGAACAAAAAGTTGCGATTCCACGTTTTTGCCTATGCCTTTAGATTTTTTTCTTCCTGAATTAAGACACGGGTAAGAAATCCTTGGCAATTAAAGTTTTTGTTTGTTCTCCAAACCTATTGTCCCTTCTTGATTGAATAAACTGTTTAAAAGGGAAAGGTATAGGATTCCTTTGTACGATTGTTTGGTAGGCCAACCAATCTCTTCTTGGTACTTATTACGATTAAGTCCATTGTTTTGTGAACATTAAAAAAAAGTCCAAAAATGGATTCATTATATTGAGGAATGTGTTCGCATAACTTGCCATGTATGTGAAAAAACTGCTGATGTATTTTGGAAGTTTTTATAACTGTTTCACACTCATTCTCATTGCTTATGTTTATTGCACTCTTTTCATTATTTTAACTACATTTTCAGTTTTCTCCATGGAGATGTGTATATTTTCCTGTAGCGGCTTGAAATGCTGAACCTTTCTAAGCTTTTTCTTACTAAATCCTTAGGGATATTTATGCTGAGTCGTTTGAAACTTTCCGTCAAAACGTCGCCACGACAGAATCTTCTGTTGTTCTTCCTCTACTAAGTCTTTCAATACTAATTTCTTCGTCCAATCCCGGAATTTCTACGCTTGTGTATCTAGAGTGGATTCAACAAATCATTTCTAATCAGCAATCAGTCAGGTTAGTTTAGAACCTCCTATAAGAGTTCTAATAATTATTCTTTCTATTAAAGAATTCGTTTATCCGGAGTCGGTATGAATGTGAGCAATTATTTTATTTTTAGACTTTATTTTTATTATCATTTTCGCAAAGTATTTATTTTGTTTTTACTATCCCCACGTATATATTTTTATTGTTTATTTTCTTTATTTATTTTTTATTTGTTGTTAGTGAACGATTGTATAGTTATTTAGCGCTATAACTTATTATTTACAAGTGGCTGATTGTAATAATATTTCAATTTTTAAAAATTACACTATCTGGAGACATTCTGGAACAAATCGGATACTCTTCAAGACTCGTTTTGAAATTAAAGTTTTTTCTTTTTTAATTTAAATATCAATTAATTTTATTTTGATGAACTGTATATGATTAGTCAGCTATATATTTTTTTAAATACATTAAATCAATATATGCCGAAACATCGATTAGTGTTAATTTTTAGTGTTTAGTTCAAAGTATTGTGAGAAGCGGGATCTTGTTATTATTCTCGTAGTTTATAAGTGGCTAAGTCAGGCATTGCCTTGAAATTGACTAATTGTTTATATAATAATTCCATTTTAAACCAAAGGCTACTAAAATGATATTATACCGTTTCCTTCATTGTAATTAACTGATTATGGATATCGTTTCTTATATAAGTTCGCAAATAATAACAAGTTGTTATGTCTTGGCGGATTCGATTGTTTTCCTTGGAACGCTTTTGTTGATGTATCTCAGATTATACTTTTACTCGTCCAATTTTTTATAAATGATTTTGTTATAAAATTATGGTACGTATCTCTTAGCGCATCATTGAAGAATTCTGATATTGACATTGAACTGACCTTCTACCTTTAACCCGGATCAAATCTACAGTTATTCGAAATTCTTAAGCGACTAACTAAAAAATAAGATTCATTAATAAATCACAATCTAATGTCATTGTTAAAATCTTATTTGTATCTAGGATTGGCGTAAATCGTGCGTTTAAACTATCTTTTTTCCTTTAAAGTTCTAATTTTTTCTTAATTTGAATTATATCTAGCAACTATATTTGGCAAAAATTTAAATTAAGTTCTTTTTCTATCATTTCCGAAAATATCTGTTGTTTCCAACTTAATTAGATTCTCCCAACTTTATTTGTTTGTTTAAAAACTTAGGAATCGTCCATATTAATATAAATATCTGCTAACCTGTATGTAACGTTAAAATAGAAATTAGGAATGTACCCTTAGAAATGCTTCCCTGGAGTCGATCATGTATTTTTTATATAGGTCGATTATTTTAGTATTAATGAAAAATAAAATAAATTTCACTATAATGAAAATTAAAATTAATTTCAATATTGTTCTCTTGAAAAAGAGTTCTTGGATTCTTTATTATTTAGTTTCTGGTGCAATATCTTCTCGCTTTCCTCACGTTATCTACAAATCTCATTTCCACTGCAGTATTCTGCAGCAGAAGTTAGTGCAGTCTGATTCTCAGCTCAATACGTGATAAAAATGAGAAGTAGTATTTTTTGCAATATGTAAATTAAATGTAGCATTGTTGATTTTAAAATGTCGGTGTCTATTCCTTTGATACTTTGCTTCTTCCGTTAATATATTTTTTTACCATGATTATGAGTCAGATCATGGATTACAGGCGTAAATCCATTGTAGATACAACAAAGTACATAGATAAAATAAATAATGGTTAGTTGATAACTTTGGTCCCATTAGTACGATCCTAATGTACTTGATTGTAAGGCGTTACTTCTAGAATAGTTATGTAAATAATTTAATCTTAAATGAAATATATTATAATTATATAGTAATGTCATTATAATCCATCCTCGTCTACTGCCTAAACAGTGTGAGGAGGTATTAATATATATCGGATATATATGGGTGAGTAATATGAAATATATACAGTTTTATAGTAATCATATAGTTTTATTAGTTTTATATTATTAATATACCCCTACCCTTTCTAAGTTATTTTATATATATTTTATTTTATTTTAAATACATAAAAAACTGTATTTATATTTTATTTTTTTATTTTCAGGTAAGAGTGAGCTATGTATTCTTTAGAGTTTTATGAAGTTGCGTAAGTATATTTTATTTCATTCTTCAATCTTTTTTATTTTCTTTATTTTTTATTTTCTTCTTTAGTGCAAATCAGCGTTGATATGGCTTTGTTTAAAACAATTAGTAAATTGTATGCTTATAAGTTCTTGTGCTTTACATCGCCAATAGGTTGATTTTTGGTGGGAAAAATCTCGGAAGTCAAATAACATTCCCTAATTAGTGTTATTTGTGAACGACCTGCATACTAGGATTTTTCTAATTTCAGAATTTATAACTTACAATAATGCATCAGCGTGTAGAATAGCGGGATTGCGAGGCGCACGCTCTGATCAGAAAAAAATCCCTTTCTCACATCATGACGATTTGATATTGTTTAGACTGAATTTCAATAAATTGAATTTTAATTAATAAATAAATCGTGAAACTTCTCTTTCAAATCCAAATGCACTTTATGTGTTAATCTGTGTTCCGGATCGTCGAAATAAGGACTTAACTGGGTTTAGCATAACACTGATATCTGTTTGGCTTTTTTATCCTAGTTTTAACGTGTTATGAAACAGATCGTTTTTGCCATCGATAAGGGCATCTCAGAGAGGAATGTAACGCAAACAAAGAATAAAAAAAAAGAAGATTTTTAGGGTTTCTCAATTTAATGTATTCACTATTTAGAAAAAACCCTCAAAATTTGAAATAGACAAAAATAAAATATGTAAACTTACTTACTAAAACCATTTTGGACGTAGGGATTACAAATCGCGGCATCGCTAAACATACTCGCAGAAAACGACTACAAACTTTTTAATAAAAAATACTTAGACTTATCACCAATGCAGCATGCTAAGTGAATAACAAAACTGCATACGGGCTTAAAAAATAACAACGGTTGCTGAACACTTACAAGCATACTATAACTACACGGACATCCAAACCCATTGATAGAACAAATGACCATGTCTGAGAGCACTAGAAGGAGACTAAAAAAAAGAGGACGAGGAATCTGTTGTAATAGGTGTAATAAATTAAATCGAGCCCCGGGAGAGGTGCCCCTGGGTACTGTCCTTCTTCATCGCTTTCATCTCATTTAGCTTAATTTTAGTTGGAGCCAATCTGCTGATTGTTAATTGATTTTATTTGACAGTTGTGAATGCAAATACTAAGAGAAAAAAAGAAAAAAAAACGGGTTGCTTTTATTTATTTATTTCTTATGTTTAGACTAGTTAGAGAGTTTGGTTAGAAAATTGCAAAATAAAAGGACATTAGAAAAAGTAAACATACAGAAAAATACTTGGAATTCAGCTTAGATAATAAGAAAACTGAACAAAGCGGTAAAGAAAAAATTAAAATTATAGCTGTGAGTTAATACCAAATCAAACTATGGAAAATTGGAGTAGTAAAACTAGTATGTAAGATATGTGGATAAACAATCATATGTATATGTGTATATATATACTAATAGTGAGAACTTAAGATAGAAAATAATAAAAATGACAATATGCTTGTTGTGTTTTGGATTCAATACAATACAAATATCCTGATTATTAGTTCTAGGTTCTAAATAAAATGGACAGGCAAAAAATATCTAAAGCCATCGAGTGAATTATTTAAAAATTAAGGGTTCCCCATAACTTAAGTAAGGTAATTTATTATTTGTATCATCTCCAGGTTCCTTTGACTTTGAGTTTTCCTCACTTTCACCGCCGACTCATGAATCAAGTTATCTCCTAGGCAACTTGCACATCAGTTCTCTCCTTCCTCCTAGAACAATAATGGAAATAGCCCTCGTTATGCGGATCCGCCCTGACCATCGGATATTAGCCGGAGGGTTTGTTAGCCTAATGAAGCCGGGTGGAAGGCAGAAAGGGAATGGTGTAGGAATGGAAAGCGTGAAGTCGCTCCGAGAAGGAAACCAAGCTGTTAATTATTTTAATTAAACGCTAACCTCTGGAACCGTCAGATCGTGTGCTCTCCGATAGCCATCTCTTCTCTTCTTATTTTCGTTTCCAATACACACACACACACATTCACTATCGTCAGTAGTTGTGAAAACCTAGCGAGAGCTTCCTGGTTTCACGACCGCATACCTCGGTTCCCATAGGTAATTGTGAGCTGTCACTTTCTTTCTTATATGTTGTAGGTGAAAACATCTCTTCTACGTAATGTTATAGTTTTGGAAAGAACTAATCTTCTTTCAGTAATATCCAGTGTCGTTTCTTAGTTAAATGGCTGGATGTAGTAAGCTAGCTGGTTCTTTACCGTTTCACGTCGAGGTGGCAGTAGACTTCGTGCGCTTTTGCCAACGCAACCGTTGATTTTGAAATTGAGACTCCATTTTGTAAGAAAATAAAATAAATTAAAGCTGAATCTTGATAAAAATTAACATAATTTTATATTTTTAATCAATACACGCTGAATATTATATCAGTATCAGTATACATTTGGGCATCTGTTCCGCAGGTTGTCGCTTCGAGCTGAATTACAAGTTTTAACTGCTTTTTCGTTTCATATTTTTTTTTCCCAAACTTTCAAGTTATGATGAGCATTAGTATGGAAAAGAGAATGTAATCATGGTTAATGAGTAAATTTCGGGAATGGTTTCAACTGACATTTTGAAGTATATATGCTATATGTTAGTTAAAACGTTCATTTCTAGATGAAATGATAACCGAAGTATACGCATTTCCCATAATCACAATTTCTTTTCCTTAATAAAGCTGATGATAACTTGTATTTTCGGAAAATATTAAAAGGGAAACGAATGCAGAGTTAAAACTTGTTGTGACTCAACTCGAAGACACAACCTGCGTAATAATTTACTTAATTTATTATTAGAACTTTATTTGGCCTACAATATTTCAAATGTGTTGATTTTGAAAGTATATATTTAGCAATAACTTAAACTGGAGTTGTCTGACTTTCAAAATCAACGGTTCTTTAAACTGCCAATTTTCATAATAAAATTCTGGGAAACTGTATTTTTGTTCATGGAAAATTCTATAATTAGCTGAATTTCATGCTCTAATTGCCAATATTAAGCAAGAAAACAACAAAACTTCTCAGTCGCTTGAAATTTCTTTGGTCAGTTTTTTACTTTTTTTTTTTTTTAAATTCTTGTTTCTATCCTCCTTATGACCTTATTTTTAGAAATAATGCTGTTAAATTGTCTATAATGACAACAGACGTTTCCTGTATTCATTAAAAGAAAAAAATAAATCTTAATGTCGTGCCATTTCCATTTTTTTCCAAACTGAAAATCAAGTATGACAATTCATATTTTTAAAAAGTAGCCTGCTTGAAATTTTAGTTCTGTAATAGCCTAATTAGTCATGTTGTAACCCTATTAATAATGTAGTTAGGCCGATTTTTATTATACTTGGTAGAATCGTTCTAATAGGTCTACTAACGATACATTAGAAGGAAAATTAGTCAGATTCTTTTTTTGTCGAAGGGCTCTATGATTTTCCCTTGTCACGAACAGCATTATTTGCATAATAATATTCCGACTTGAGACCATTGGACGAATTAAACATCTTGAAACACTTCTACTGCCTTCAACCATCCCACAATTTATTTAAAGTGCCTATGCACATTCCCTTCAATCCTTGCTTAGGGGTCGGGTGTTCAATCCAGAACCATTAGCTACAACTTGAATGGGATTAGAAAAACCTATCTTGTATTAAAGTCGTAGAACAATCAAGAGATTTCACAACCATGTAACTTGAATACAAATATTGTCAATCCAAAAAAGGACAGGTTGTGCAGACATGACTAGGTACTCATTATTTGGTGCTGGTTTATTCTGCAGCCCCAGTGAATAAGTGGTTGAGTCGAATATTGTGAGGAAAACAGAATCGTGCCATTCTTTTATTTTTTCTCTTAAAATGGAGTTACAGTATAAGCATAATTCCTTTTCTTGTCCAGCCTCTTATGCACTTCGAGGTTGACACTATTCCTCATCTCTCGGTACAATTAAATCGTTTTGGACAAAATTCGACTTATCACCGGTGTTGTACATAAATGTATATGTTATAGCACAATCATCCCGCAGGTGTTATTCAAACATCAACTAATAACGTATCAATAAAAAAAGCATATTTGGTCTGGGCTATTAAGCTGATTTGTAATCCCATAGTTTTGGTTATCCTAATTGGTTTCCTCTTGATATTCAGTTGTTTAAGGCAAGCTAAGTCAGCAATAACGTTTTTTTTTTTTTAATTCGTGGATAAATTATCAGACTATCCTGTTGGTAAGGTGGTTATGATTAATTTTCGTGTTCTTAACAAGTTATCATTACAGCTGTCGATATACACTTAGCTGGATTATTGTTTATTTTTCACTTATCTTTTATTATTACTAATCGTTTTATGAAGGTATTGTTCATACCATATTTTTTTTAAATTTATTGTTTTTCACAACGTTTCGCCGATTCGTACAAAAAAAAAAAGAAGAAAAAATAGGAGCAATTAGAAGAGTTTTAAATTACCCTGGCTGACAAACTGTTGGCATATTTCCTGTTCGCGTGACATTTGTACTCCGGATGGAATAAAAGATGTATTTACGGCCACCGTGTGCCAAATTCCAAATGGGCAGCACGTTCCCAGGAGTCTAGTACCCGGAGTTTGTACTTGAAAAAAACTCTTTTTTTTAATTTATCGATCATTGATTTACTTATCCCACCTTCCGATTAATTTAAATTATAAAAATGTAAATATGAATAATCGAACTTGGTCCAAAATATGTTAATTGTACTGAGGGGAGTGGAATCGTGGCATTCCCGTAGGATTCGGCTTGAAATGGAGTTATAATATAAGCAATAAACCCAATTAAATGCCTGATTTAGCCACTTATTCACTACGAGAATGACACGATCCCGTTTCCCTCATTTTGGACAAAATTTTACTTAACCATTTATTCACCGGGACTGTTTTCTAATTGTATCGTCCTAGCATTCAACTGTATACCAGAGACCATGCCCAAGGTCGTCGGATCGCTTCCTTAGGGTTGTTTAAAGGGAGGAAAAAATCGTTAGTTATCCCGTCTTTCGGAGGGCTACCTCGATAGGCTTTATAGGTTTTACCTGGATAGGCAAAATTTAGGGCTCCCAATGTAGCATAAAATGACGGTCAATGTATAAGCAACAGACCAAGTTTAAGCCCAATTTTCAAGATTATTTCCAGTGTTTGAATGATGGATAGCGTTGTGTTGCTAAAATATTTATCATAAAATATCAATATTTTTCAATTATAATAATAAGATTTATGTGAGTAAGTTGATTTTGTTAAAAGTTTAATTTTTAACATAGTATTTTCGTTGAACATACCTTGTTATATGATTACAAAAAAAAAAAGTAGAAAATATCAGGTTTTTATTTTATGAAAAAATATTTAAGATTTTAAAGTAATTCACATTATCATAAAGGCGCTTAGCAACTTAATAATTTCCGCGATGCTCGATCGAATCCTGCTTGGGTGGTTGAAATTATATTTTACAGCAGACCGAAGGTATGAATCTTGATCATGCGCCACCGTTGGCAAAATGTTGAGGTATTTAAGTTATTACGTCTTAACATTTGTTCAAGCAAACTAAGTCAGTCCTTCCAATTTGTTGCGACTGTATATTTACAAGTCTATACAACAAGTTACATCTTGTTGCTGACTTAACTCAGGTTTGCTTTTAGTCCAAATTATTTATTCTAACGAGACTGGAATGTAACCCAGACATCCGCTGGGAAAAATGACTGCCTAGCCGTGGAGACAGCTAGTCCAAACCATTAGTACTCTTAATTACTCTAACGAAATTGTAGAGTTGCTTCTTTTATGCGTTTGCATTGCAGAGCCGAGTATACTACTTGGCTAATGTGTTTTAAAACATTAAGAGCATCTGCCAGGCGTGTTTATGACTTAGTTGTGCTAATGGGGCGAGCTCGTTAGGCTGCCGTACTGAAGGATCAGGTATCTTCCCTCTCACGTTATGGTCTGTCTGGACTCCTGGACTGATAACGCTTCTCTCAGTCAATCATTAACTGACACCTCTCCCTGATAATTATTGGCAATTTTATTGTTCTGGTTTATCGAAAACATCTCTTTGTTGCAGCAACCGTGTCTTAATAATAACTGGAATATCTATTGAGAACATCGGTATTGCCTAAAGGCTATGTAAGGGACTGAGTTGCAGGACTATTCGTACATATTCATATCTTTATTATTTATTTATCATTAACTGTATTTGACGGTAGTTGACAAAAAAAAAGTTTTTTGATATATTACTAACTTTTTTTTTTTGATATTGTACTAACCAGAACCTGTTACGGATTTCATATAGGCGATATAAGAGCGGGGTAGATCATTACAAAGGGTGCTGGATTGAGGTGAACTTGAGGTCCCTAATTCGAAATAATTTGGAGCAGATACATTATTTATTCTGCCAAAAGCCGTGAATCGACTCAGTGGGAGCTGGAGACCCCCATGGGGGGCATTCAGCCTCTATAAAATATGTATCTAAAATTTCGCGGAAAATCTAGATGTTCTGTGTGATCTTGGTTATACCATTTCCTTGCTCAACGGTTAAAACGACGATTTATGGTAAGGGCCCTACCATGTTACGGTTAATTTTTTTTTTCATGTAGGTGATAACTTGTTTAATTAATAAGCTAACTTATTATTATTATTACTATTATTTATTGATAGTAAGATTTCTACCTGGCGCTTGTAAATTTACATATATTTACTAGCTTTTGCCCGCGACTTCTTCCTCGTTGCTTTTGAATAAAAACTTAAGTTGAGTTTAAATGGAGAGTGAATAAACTGACTACCTACTCCAACTTATATTATTCACAATGACTTAAAGCATTTGTGAATTCAGCCAGCCTACTAAATACTAATTCCTATTCCATTGTTGATCGATTTTTATAATATGTCCTATTAAATATTAAATGGCATAAGTTCAGAGCTTTCCATGCGTTTTTGATTGAAATCCACTATGTAATATCCAAAACTATAATCTCTTGAATTATAATGTATACTCGGATGGTATTGCAGGTATCCGTGAAAAAAAAAAAATAGGTAATCAAATAATTCCTTAAATAGTGAAACTATCAGTACCCGACGTTTTGATCCACATTGCTGGTCTTCTTCAGGGCCTAGTGATCTCAAGCATAGGAGTACAAGTACTCACAATTGTAAATTATTTTTACTACTAAGCATTGAAGAATTGAATACGAGGTTCGAATTGAACATGAGGGGGGGGGGGCAGGTTTCTAATACATAATTTCACCATTTAAGGAATTATTTTTTAACCTACATCCATACCATTTTCTCCTCTGTATTTTCTGTTTGTTTTTTTTAGGTGATTCCTATTAAATATTACCGCAAATGGATATATCGTTGACCGTAGATGCAATTTACTTAGAATTCGATTCGAATTGCAACCTAGAAAGAAGATGCTAACATTATTTTTTCACTTTGTTTAGTTCTTTGATTTCTTTCTTGACCACATTCCCTAACCGACTCTTTGTTTAGAACATAAGTTACATTGATAGTCATTAGTGAACCGTTTAAAAGTGCCTTTCAACACGTCCTCTGGCTATTTTACAAGTAATATAACTGTTTTCACGAATATTTGAGTTCTTAAATAAATTTATATATTCCGGTTGTACTTGCCAAGTGTTGCCGTGGACCCTGGCCAGGACCTGATTCTAGGGCAACTTAGTCACCTTAAAATCATTTGGCTGTATCAGCTTACATGCACCAGGCACTTGCATACAAGAACGCGGTGTCGTTTCCACGAGCTTTGCCAATTAAGTAGTTCATAATTTCAAATGCTCAATTTGTTTGACCTACAGAAAACAATAGTTAATTTCATTCTAATAGTATATTTTTCAATTTCAGTCCGTGCTGGGCTTCAAAACTGAATGAATCAGAAATATCCACAATTAGTTGTTGCTTTTTTAAAAATTGTTTTGTCTCCTTTGAATGTGATAAGGTTTATAAACTCGAATATGAATGTATTAATATTGTCATTCTTTTCAATATGATTCCTTATCTAATTTGTCAACTCTTGTGCAGGCCTAGAATATGAGGAAACTATATAATTTTAATTGAAAACCTCAAAACTTTGAGACATACACTGTATGACTGTTCACGATACGATAGACAACAATTTAAATTGATATAGAACATAATACTCAAACGAAGGACTTGGTCTGAGACAGAACACTTAATTTTCTCTAAATTTAAAACAAACTTAGATTGATTTTGATCAACTCTACGACGAAGAAGGGCAATTAACTTGTTACATAGTTTTTCATGTTATTTATTGTGACTTTTTGTGTGTATTTTTATTATTAATTACTGTCTTTAATATCATACGAGGGTGGTTTCGACAAATGACTTACATAAAAATTGCGAGACCAAAATTGCTGAATTTTTGGTGAGTAACTGTCAACATATGAACGACGAAATTCACTTGCTTTTATTTATGAGTGCTGCCATCTCAAGGTTGCGGTCGGAAACTTTTCAGACCACCCTCGTATGATCATGCAGAAAGTGAAATAACGTTTTTATTATAACAGTGGTATGTTTTATGTATAAAAACACAAGAGTCTACTGCGAAAAATTATTTTTTAGTGTAAAATTCAATAATGATCAAACCACAGTAAGGACCTTGACCACAAGGTCGATCGGTGTGGCAGTTAATAACGCAAGCTTAGTGTACGAAAATCCGGAAATCCACGAAACCCGATGTAAAAAGGCGCAGGCAATCCGCATATATTTGGGTCCCAGCAAAAAGTTCCTGAAGGATCTAGTCCAACATAGAAAGGAGAGAGAGTTATGATTCATAGTGTGTGTGTTTGTGAGTGAATCATGATAATGATGTAATCTATTATGTGAAATTGGCAGTAAAAAGAGATTTGATTGAGAGACGTTATTTTACTCAGCATAATGCTTTATTTTGAAAAATAATACTATAAAAAACCCTGTAGCACTATAACCGATGAAGGGTCTTAGGTTCAGTACATGGTAGATACTGTACTACTTCTTGGACAATCTTTTGGAGGGAGGTGATATGTCATAGATCACGCTCAACTACCAGATCCCCCCCTTGTTTTGAGTACCCACTTTATAGAGGCTGGGTGACCCCTATAGGATCGCTCTCCACCCGCTATTAGATTAAATTAAAAGTCTGCCAACGAGCGGGATTCAAACCCAGAACCTTCAGCATGCAAACTCAGCTCTCTATCACTGTGCCACTCCGCTCCCAAAATAATATAATAAGTTGTTTTTGGAATTTTTTTGTTTTGATTCATTCATTTGTAAAGTGTTTTTTCTGCAACGTATTTAGCAAATTGGTGTGATGTAAGGACTGCATTCTTGGATTGATGTATTCGTTAAAAAAAATACAAGTTTACTAGATAATAGGAGGTTACACAACGCGGAAGTGCACCCGTTTTATATAATTTAATTTATTGTTTTAGCACCGGGTAGATTGAGATGGACTTGTAAAGATGTTGGTAAGAAAGAATTCCTAACTGTCTCGGAAACGTCCGAGGCGTAGGCGGGAGGTTGCGTTCAGGGTGATCTTATGTGTTTGGACGATTCAAACCAAATGCAATTGTTAGCATCTTAAAACATACATAAATTTTCTAAATTTTCTGGCTGCGACCAAAAAAACTGCTTGTTGGTCCTCCCCTATGACATCTCCCGAGTGGATTTTGGGATCCGTACATTTCTGGATTTTATAATTAGTTTTACCACTGCGCTTTCCATTCTTGGTGTTCTTTCAGTTCAGCTATAGTTCATGTTATTTTCGCAGATTTTGTCCAAAGTTGATATTATTATCCTTATGGATCGCAATATCTATAATATTATTATTGTTATATCAATAATATAATAAGTCAGGTTTTTGGTGAAAAATATTTACCCGAATAGTATCTGAAAATAATTCATGGCATATAAAATACACATTGAATTGTCTATTGGTTTATGAGTTGTATTTATAGCTATGTACAAATAATTATGATTTAAGATAATTTAATTTAAATTAAACATGACCCCAGTATATAATATAAAATTGTTTACTGTTGTATTTTCATGTAATTTTGGTTCTTCGAGACATTTGAAAGTCGCATCATCACTCAGTCTTTTGTTTTTCATCCTATCTCTTAGAAGCTAATCTTATCTGTTTAATAGAACAAATACATAATGTCTTTTGTTATGGCTATATTTCTAGCATTCTGCGCCTTCTCAAAACTCCGTCTGTGTACTTCGTAACATCTAAGAAAAATAAGCTGAATTATCTAATTTAAATATATTAAGTGAGTAACCTCATTATAAAGTTTTATATCTCGATATATATTTTTTTTCTTCTTGACCAAATTCTACGTTCGCCCCCCGAAGGCATAGACTGTATACTGACATTACGTCACCAAAAGTAGACCAGAAAGTTATCTGTTTTGCGATGACGCAACATCTGACCATAATGGAAGTCCCTTAGGGGAAATATGTCAGGATATCTGTAAGAGGAAAACTGTTTGCCTGAATATGTAATCATTAAAAAGGCGTTTGCGTACCTGATGTGATGACGAAATATTCACTTTTATATCATTTAAAACTTTATTTCAATTGTTATGTATCAAAAAATCACTTAGGCATTAGTGGTCAGTTTATGTCATTTTGGCTCCTACTCAACTGAATCGAAGTGACAGGAACATATCTACAGTATATACAGAACATAACAGTTTCACAAAAACGTTTTTACAAAATTGCCATTTTTAAAAAATGAATGAAGAAGTGATTGATAATTGATCTAAGATATAAGATCTTATGACCCTGCAATATAAAATTACAAATAGAAAACCTATCCAATGTATCTCAAAACCGTCAATTTTGTAGTAAATTTTTCGTGTCATTAATGAGACGAACTGGTTATTTTTAATAAGATTTTGAAATTTTAGATTTATATTTACCATATATATACCGCCATATATATATATATACCGCCTTTCTGATCTCTATATACGTTCACACAGAACTAAAGCATTCGAACGTTCCTTTCTCGCCCGCTCCACCACAATGTGGAACTCAATCCCTCCTAATATCCGTCATACTCCCTCTCTATCATTATTCAAATCCTTGCTGTATCAACATCTATTAGCTTCCCAAAAGGATAGTCTCTAGGTAGGTTAGTCATTTGCTTAGAATACAATGTATATAATAACTCATTGTGTTATCTAGTTCTTTTAATTCTGCTTTTTGAAAAGCTGTACATCATGTAAACAAATTATTGAATGCTAGCTCATGCATTCAATTTCAAAAGCTATGGATTTATCTATTCTCTGTAATTGCTTAATATCCTGTCAAGATCTGTACTATTTATTTACTTACTATTATTTTTGTTTATATATTTCTTTTTAAATTGTTTTCTGTCATGATTTGTAACATTTAGCCTTCTGGCCAGATAAATATTATGTTTTTTATTCCTGTTCATATCTGTTATTCTAAAGGGACTTTGCCCCAGAATAAAGTTACTTTTCTATTCTATTCTATTCTATTCAATATATATATATATATATATATATATATATATATATATATATATATATATATATATATATATATATATATATATATATATATATATATATATATATATATATATATGGTCAACTAATATTATTCAATATGATTTCCCTCATTTGGACAAAGTTCGACATAACCACTTCTTCACCGGGGCTGCAGATTTGTTGGTATTAATTTTTAACTTTTGATTATTTTTCTATTGAGTAACTTCTTCATCGCAATGCTCTACTTTGAATTTCTTGATTAAAAATTAGAGTTCCTCTTTCGGTGCTCACTAGACGAAATGCGAAGAAATATGAAATAATCGGAACGAAATACTCACAAAACTGGTTCTGTTCCGCATTTTTGCATTAAATGTACCATCCTCTTTCCAAAGGTCGCTTGCAGTTTGTTAGGTAGACAAGAACTGGTTCGTAATCGCAGGGAAATAGTTTCTGGTCTGCTGATGGGCAGACTTCATCTGCCAGGCGGATCCGCTTTCTAACCTCATCAGGGCAGTTCATAAACTTAGGGTAATATGGATCCTCCAAAAAGTTTTTAATTAAGGTAATTAATCAAGTTGATCTATGTACTTTGCACTTATTTGGGCTTTGCATTCATTATTTCATTTCATATACACTAGGGGTGTGCCCCCGTCCTAACGGCGGACTAACTCCCACCGTATCGCCTTTTCTTTCTCAAAACTAATTATTTGCATTCTTCTTCGGTCAAATTCAATCTTTTAAAATCCATTTTTATTTTATCTCTTCTTTTATATCTATAAGTTTATCACACGTCGGTATAGACTTTTTTAAACTCCACAAACGCCAGTCAACTGTCTCCTACCAATGGGCTTGTAATATATTTATCAAAAATAACAAACAAAAAAAAATCAGAAAAAGGAAAACGACTGTATAAACCAAAGAACAATAAACATGAATAAATGAAATGTAGGACATATACTTTCAAACATTTAAATATTTTTGTACTTATTTCGGTATTCGGTAAATATTTCATTATGTTATATATTTAATTTATATTTAGATTAGCCGGCTCGGTATTTCTTGTTGAGGCCTCACCTTGTTAACATGTTTAAATTGAAATGACTATCTATAGAACTTAAGAGTATCTATAAACTGGTAAACTTTAATTTGTAGATATTATTTATTGCTTGTGTGTATTGTTTTATTATTGTTCATAAAACTTATCCTATTGTATATGTGTATATAGGTATGTATATTGTATGTTATCGTCGAAGTATGTGGATATTTATATATAATTGTTTTAAGTTTTTATTATCATAAATATTGATGTTATGTTATGATTCATAAGCCAATATAAAAATTGTATATTGGTTTATACAATATAATAATTTATCTATCTATTTAATTTATAATTTATCATAATTTTTTAAACATTGTTTTAATTTCTAAATATTTTTATTTTGAAGAGAAAAGATTTGCCCCCACCCGGGATTCGAACCCGGATCTCCGCCTCACCGTGGCAACGCTCTAACCATTTGAGCCACCGGGTTCGTTCCCTACCTAAGACAAATTTGTTCTCTTTACCGATCCCATGTCCCCCGTGTTCTCGCAATTTTGCGATGTATACTATAATACATATACTATAATACAATAAGCGATGTATAAAATTAAAAGAAATGTTCAATGAACATTCTTCCTCGTGTATACAGTGATTTATCCTAGGTAGGTAGCGACCCCGGTGCCTCAAGTGGTTAGAGCATTCCCACTTTTAGCCGGAGATCCGGGTTCGAATCCCGGCTGGGACAAATCTTTTCTCTTCAAAATAAAAATATTTAATTTATACTTGAACATATTAGAAATTAAATAGATGTTCATAAATAACAAGTACTTGTTACACGCAGAATATATTAACATCATAGAGGTGAAATTGATGTCGTTGTGAGAGATAGCGTGTTGACATTTTCTTAAAAGCAAGCACGGCTAAGCAGCTTTTCTAGGTTATTCTATATTATAGCCTACACGGCGGTTTGCTTATACCATTCCGCACGACTTGTTTAAATTTATTACACATGAGAAACTTTTTTTGTGTAAATATATAGAGATTATATATCTTTATAGCGCATTAATATCCTTTTTATTTTGTACCAATATTTTCAATTGGTAATATTTTTTTCCTAATTAACTGTGTTAATTACTTTATAATACCCTATAAATTTTATCGAAACGGAGTCCAGTAATTTGTTTAATATTTTGGCCACAGTTTGCAAATGAGATTATAATTTCAATGAAAATTCTCTTTTGATGATTCTGTCCTCGTTCAACTTTACTCCATGGCAGTTTTAAATTATTATCTTTGTAACGCTTTTCAGTTAGTACGTTTTGAAAACTTCCGAGTCTTATACTCACGTGGTATATTTGCTTTCTTACTCTAACCAGTCATGTGTGAATCATGCGCGTGCAGATATGACGTAATTGTTTGCTGTCACCGTTTCTTCGACAACATTATTAGTCTACATAATCGATAATATGGGTTTGATTGTGTCCAAGTTTTATTTATTTTATATTATATATGTATTAGTCTACATAATCGATAATGTGGGTTTGATTGTGTCCAAGTTTTATTTATTTTATCTTATATATGTATTCATTTAATTAATTTGTTTATTGTTTTTATCTTCTCCTTTATGTATGGAAACCTAACTAGTACTTAATCTTAATTGCCCTTAAGTGTGGTAGAGTGGGTTTTACAATCCTATAAATTATAAACAGGTTTGGTAATAATAAAAAAAAAAACGTTATTTTTAATATTTTCGACGTAATATAGTTTTAAGGCTTTGTTACTATTTTTTATGTTTATGTTTTTTCCGAGAAATAAATTTAAAATAGTACATAAATAATTAATTGGTAGTGGTTACAAGCTATCAATATTTTATGGCTAGAACGATAATAACCTCTATCGCATGTCCCATGAAGTTATTGATTTCACACTTTTTGACATTTATGATAATTGAATAATCCATGAATAAAAAAATATATAGCTTTTTTTAAAAAGATAGTTTTTAAAAATAATATTCACTTTCATTCGCGCGAAAGGCTTCTTATCCTTAACGCCGCTATAGCTTTCTTCGAAGCTGTTACTGCGGTGAAACCATAAAATTAGAATTTATAAGACTCTTCTAGTATTCGTCTTTCATACTTCTATGAGAATATACCCGGATATTCCTTATGATATGGGATAGATTACTTATTATTTAAAAAATAAATCTTAAAAATATTGTACTTACGAAAAAAAAATCTTTGCTCTTATATTTTAATATCATATTTATCCAAAGATATAATATTGAAATAACATTGATATTTTATTTGATATTGAGACCGACACGGATTATTAAAATTATTGAAATCCATAAAACTACCAAACTGCAAGAAATATTATTACACTTAACGGTCATTGATGGTTGGCATTAAATCTAAATACTAAAACTAATGAAATACTCGTTCAAATTCAAATTCGTAGGTAAGTAAAATATAATGGAAAAAACGTGATGGAAAGAGTTCTAATTAGGAGGATAATATGAGATTTTTACAATACATTTTCTTAATACCTTTTAATATTTTTTTCATTGCATTTAGTTATTTTGCTTAATGCTTTTAATTAATTTAAAATAATCTTTCTTAATTCATTTAAATATTTTTTAATAATTTTTTGGCGTCAATTTTTCTTTACTAATATATTTTCGTTAATACCTTTTTTTATCTATTTAACCCTAATAAATTAATTTTATTTATTTATTTCGAGATGTCTCTTGTATTATAGCCTTTACTTAAGCTTGTAATAAAAAAAAACATATTAATATTTTTATATATGTCATCCATTTCCATTAAAACTTCAATGCTAAAATTAAATTTGAGGAGTGAAGTAGATAAACAAGTTAAGCTTATTGTCGGAAAAAGAAATACATATCGCTCTGTATAAGGGCTACATTGACATATTTTTAATACTTTCTCCTAAAATTCTTATCAACACTATAGTTGGTAATGAATTTTAATTGAAGTAGATAGAGGTGCCATGTGACGAGGTAGTCTGCCTATATTTTCAATAACGGCTTTTAAATTGTAGTTTTCAGAACTAAAAAATATGCATAACATTCATCGATTTCACCTTTCAATTACTTTAAACTTATTAAAAATTATCTTGATTTTTGAAAAGCTTTAATCTTTAATTTTTGAAACCCCATTACTTAAGGCAAAATTTAGGGCTTCAGGATTAGGCATATCAGTATAAAGTAAATAAATGGATATGAATAAATAAATAAATCGTTTATTTATAAATATGAAAAACAATCAATGTTATTATCTGTACAATGAATCTCTCTTCCTTCAGCGAGTGTGATTTAGCTGTGAAATCGAATTAAGCGACGTGTGACGCCGCTTTTTGGATACGACAGTTTTACTGCAGTCTGTTTATTAATGGTGAATCAGGCGATGAGATCACTGATATGTTGTGCTTAGCAAGAACTGCTGCATAGGATCTTCGTTATCGGTGAAGTCATTGGAATCAGCACTGATTGGCATTGACATAAATGACTCCTATGACTACTTTTGGTCTTCGGCCAAAACGTTTCGCCAGTACCATTAATATATTTGAGGGGTACATGATATTAGTCAATGAACCATGGGATGTTGTAAACCACAGTGCTGTAAAATAGTTGGTGTTGTATAATTATATTTTGGCTAAATCCACTGTGCCTGTACAAACAACTACCATAGGCTATAGGCTAACCATAAACGTATTCTCTGGTGTTGACTTCCTAATCAGGCCATTCTCCCATCTACGCCTCTATCTTACCTTCAGATGTTTACCAGTTGGTCAACCTGCCATTGCCTTTTTAGTAGTATCTATTGCGAGGCTTTTAATTTATTTACTTAAATTAAATGGATTTGAGAATAAAATGCTTATATTGATTATTAAAAGAAAATATATTTATTAATATTAGTATTCCAAAAAGTGAAATAAAAATTTGTATTGTATTAATAGTTGATTAATGCATAAATATGTCTAAGATTGCGAATTTGTAGCCAGGAAGGTGTCCTCATGACTTTTCAAGTTATGCCGTCCTTCGGAGGGGGTTTACATAGTTGTCCCGAGTCTATGCGCTATGCTATTTCAGTTAAAGATCACTATCCTAGTTATAACTAAATAGGGCAAATTTAGTATTCGTATAAGTGCAACAATTGACGTTAAATGAATAACTTGGACAATATATCTTACCTGCAATCTACATTTTCTAACCAATTTAAATAATAATTTTATTTGAAAATAATTATTGTGCTCATTAATTTCTTGCATCAGTATATTAGTTTTTATTTTGGTAAAAAATATTTTTCATTAATTTAATGTCCGCTAAATCAGAAATAGAAGTTATTCAGCGTCAGCGAATCAAATGATGATGTTTAATTATTAGAAGACAAATCAATTAACAAAGAAACAATTAGAGATCACTGACATTGAATTAAATATGTTTCTAATTCCTCTTATATTATTGTTTTTATATTTAGAATTTAATGAATGGGATGGTTTACATTATTCATTTAGACGTGGGTGAAAATACTCCACTAAATCATCAGTTAGTATCAATCAGTTAGTAGTTGATTCATTCGCGCTATTGCTCTGTGGACTTTAATATTGCTCTTAATTCATAATTAAGCTAAGTATCTCATTAATGTGTTTGTGTTTTTTGATAAATGACGCAATATTAGGAAATTTCCACATGATCTAGGAAATACGATTGATTTACTCCATTAATTACCGTCTGAGAGTTATTAATCATTAATTAAGATAATAATTGAATCTATTTCTAGGAATTTTTTATTACTAGATAGTCTCTATACACTTCACGTTAGATATAAGTTTTCTATATATATTAAATAAATCTAATTTAGAAAAACATTTTTTTTAAAAATCTAAATGTAAAAATTCATTGATTTATTTGTTTTTATTGAAATGTTTCGATGCGAAGGGATATTACATATCAATATATTCAATAAAAATTTGCATACATCCATGCATCCATGAAATTCCTCCATAATATTTTGTAAAGTTTTATTATTATTTAAATCTTAAAATACAATTATATAATAATGATATGTATAAAAAATATATAATATAATAATAATGAGATTTATTTAGTTATCAGTCAAGATAATAATTGAATCTACTTACTTCTTGCGGTCTTGATTATAAGATAGTTTCTTGCACTTCACAGTGGATTTGAAGAGATTTCTTCTAGTTTAGATAAAATTTACTATTCTAAAATAAATATTTTCTTATTTTAAATTAAGATCATAACAAAAAAAATTTTTTTTAAAGAATTTAAATCTAAAAATTATTCAATTTTTTTGTCCTAAATTTTCACATATCAATGAGTTATTATAGATCATTTATTCAATAAAAAAAATTATTTCTCCATGTAATGGGTCCATAATATTTTGTAAAATTAATTGTTGGTAAAATAAAGTTGCTATTTTAATTTTTGGTTGAAAATTCCTCATTTTCCTATTGCATAACGTTTTACTTTGTTTCTATGCTCAAGGTCATGGAAATTTTTCCTTTTTTTCGTATCTTCTGCGATAATGGCTCACAAATCTGTTGACGTTGTATACGTCCTTCAAACGATCCCCCCACCATCCAATTCGCCGCATTATTACCTGTAGGCTTTCTAACAGCTTAATATTGATTTTTCGTTTTATCTCAACGATGATCATTAAAAAAAAAAATCCAAATAAATTATATGTTGCGGGAATTATAGCAATGGTCACATTGATTTAGTTATTTGTCTTTATGTATTTATATGCTTGAAAATTGTCGTTTTTTTTTTTTATCATATCCGTTTTATATCAGTTGTACGAAATTGTTTATAAAATTGAAAGATAAAGTTTTTCCCCCGTATATTTAAATAACCCGTATTATGCCTAAACAGATCTCGCTTTCATATGTTGATTTTTTTTTAAATTATTTATTTCTTATATAATTTGCCACAATTCACAAAAATTATATGCTGTACCAAATAGACCTGCCTCAAACTTAAAAACCAATATGTTGATGTAATTTCTTGATGAAGTCATAGATACAATGCGAAATTGAAGAATTCTTGACATGAATGTAGCCTATTCGGGAATAGTGAGTTAGATTTGAGATAAAAACCCTAAAATATATATATCTATTGATAATATATAATATAGGAGGGGGGTTTAGTAGTAAAGCGCTAGTCGCCGTGCCGAAGGTGCTGATTCGCATCCGACAGTGGCAGATAATTTATTTAATACAGCCGAATGTCTCTGTGCGATCTGGAGACCCTCCTGGGGCTCATCCAGTCTATTTAAAGGGGGCACCGTTAATTTAGAGAAAACTTAGCGGTTTATCTAGGACGAATCACCCCCTAAACAGTTCATTCTTTACCTTGTACTGAATACCGAGACACATCACGGGTCTTAGCGGTATATATATTTTTTGTTGGTACTTGTCTAATAGAGGGGCCCCTCTACTGGTGTAACACTGCAGGATATAGCAACCCTGCAACCTTTTATCATTTGTTATCGTTTGTGTACGAGTCTGTTTACCGGTTTTTGTTTTTAATATTGCTAGTTCTTAAATATGATGCAAATGTGGGGTCTTCTTAAAACTGAGATCCAAGCAGTTGAATTTTTTTCAAGAAAAAGAGATATTGCCTGGAATGAAGCGTCAGCAGGGCCACAGTATGAAATAGTTCAGAAAGAAAATGATTTGGAGGTGTCAATTTAGAAGTTGCAGAAGTGTGGTTTGAGAAGTGGATCCTGATTTGATTCTACAAGACTGCCATTTCTTATTTACATTCGCTTTATTTATTAGAAATAAGAATATCATCTTCGTCAATTGGCCTGTAGATATCTAATATATTATATATTGTTATTACTATTATATTAATTATTATTTGAAGGATATAAAATCATTTTCACAAGTTATACGTTTGTGATAAATGTGGTTACGTCAAAACACCTAAACTGCGGCGCTAGCGTCCGGATGTTAGGTTCAGCTAGCTTATCAGTGGGGCCCAGCACCATTTTTCAAATATATTATTATATCTGCTACATCGGTGGATATTCGGTTTAGTCGAATTATTTTCTGAATGAGTCAATTGCTCTGTGGGAAGATCGTACCATTCTCACAATCTTCGAGTTGCTACGGAAACGACAAGTTTATATTGTTTAAATCATACTATTAAATAACATATTATATTTTTTTATTGCCACTTGTGAGAAACATCTTATACCTGTCATACCCGGAAATAGGTTAGCCTCTAACTGCGTGGTCTGGTTTGCGAGCGAAGCTATAATTCCGACCCTTGGTGACGAAGACACGTTAAGGCGTTGTGAAATCTTGGCAGGCACTAATGTGTTATTTGCAAGTCCTTATCCAACGGCTGGGGCACTTAATCCAATGAGTGGTGGCTTTGTTGGGCCAGCCGATCGTCTGAAGCTATGTGATTACGGTGGCGTGTGTGGGACTGTCGCTGTGCACGTACCGCCTCGTCGGTGAAAGCAAACATGATCTCTAACAATTATTATTTTAGTTTCCCTTTCTATTCCTTTGTTTTGTGTCTAACTATTTTAGTGGTATATAATGAATTCCAAAATTATCGAAACATTCAATGATAGTGGGTCGGGGATCCTTTGAATCTAACCGGGAGGATCGTCCAGTGAAGTTCCAGCGATCGATTACATCCACTATCCTTGTAATCGTTAATTTAATCCATTGACACTTGCGATGGTGAAAAAATATTCATATTGATACATATATTTTAAATCGTATCGATACCATTATCCGATACTAATTGTTTATTTAATACATTAATAATATCAGGGTCACCCGTATGTGTGATGCTTCTCATAACAACTAAGTATGCCTAAGCTCGCGGGTTCGCTGCCCACCAGGTGGCCTGTGGATTTTTTTAAAAGGAATGAAAAATACTAGTATATACCATCCTACGGAAGGGACATAAAATGGGGTCCCACGCCTTTGTGGTGTCAGGTACTCTTTGAAGATCCCTGTCCTAATTATACCTAAATAGGCTTAATACAGAAATATCATGGTAGCATCTTATAGCGTTAAATGGGCAAACAAACAATGATAATATCAGTATTAAAATTTCAATATCCAAAATCATTATTTAAAATTCAATCTACGAAGTTTTTTTGTTAAAAACCAAAATAAAAATTTATAATATTGTAGTATTCATCATGTTACTAATATTAGCGCCTGAAATGAAACCAGCCAACTTTGCGTTTTTAGGCATAGTTAGTTTTGGTTTTGATTCAAATTTCCGGGGTTTTTTTGTTTTGCTTTTTTGAAAAGTTTTTCTACACTTAAACTTTATTTTTATTTTTTTTCGTTCTTCAGCTAAGATGACTTCTTGTGATCAGATTCAATGTTGAAAAGCTATTAAAGCAGAATGAAATAACTTTTATTGTTTTATTGTGCCATATTTTTATCGAATGTACAGTTAGTTTTCTCTTTTTTTTCTCTTGTGCATCTCACGACGTTCTTCTCAGCTTAAAAAAAAAATAGTGACATTGAGAGATCATATTAGTTCCGTTTAAGCTGATACTGAACTATTACATGTTACGGTTTGCGATAATGGCAGTTGTTTCAGTCGGAAAACTGCGTCTCCTTGAAAGATATTTGCTCGTGTGTGGGAATACTGGTACTATTGTTCGATCAGTCTTACCAAAAGGAGGATAAATCAGTCCCACTGAAAAAAAATAGTATCCTGAAATATTGTTTAATTAATTATGACTGAATTATTTATTGTTTAATATTATGACTGATATATTTTTTTAGTCCGATTCTAGTATATGATTCATTATGGTGATGCCTTAATTTGCAAAGAATTATTATCTTAGGGACTTAAGGTTTGGTTGATTTTTTTCTATGGTATTCCAACTTATAATTAATTCCTCTTTTTGATTATTAGCTCATTTTTATTAATTTTAATATTAAATAATTATATCATAAAAATTATTGGTTATAATATAAAAATTAATTGATGACACTACAAATATTCCTCTATTCTGTACTTATCATTTTCAATAGTTATCAAGAATTATTAAACTTAACATTTTTTTGAGTGCAACATTACTGCTCATTGTTTTGTGCTGAATTAATAAGTTCTCGGTTAGCTATGAAAACATACTGCGTTTAAAAGAAAAAGAACAACTGTTTTTGATCTATTTATATGTTTGCAGTGAGTTAAAGTATTTTAAATCCAGCTAAAACATTTTGTACTGACTTCAACAAGAATAAATTCTCTGTGTACATGTATTGCAGTAGATCTTACTACTAATAAAAATATTTATTACGATCTTGGATCTCCCAAAGTCAGTACGAAACCCGAGTGGCTTATCAGAAAAAAATTCTAGTCAGGAGTAACATTTCATTTTACAGCGTAGTTTTTTAATTCCTTTCAATATTTCGAAGATTGCCTATTGAGCATATCAAAAAAGTGATTCGATGTGATATAAAAAGTGATATAAAAAATAATTATGAAAATCGATACCTCACTAATGAAATACAATTTAAACCCTACGTTCTCATTTATTCAAATTATTAGATGCGCTACTTTCTATTTGCAGACGGGATTACGAGAAATAGATACTCCATAATAAATTCCCAACAAACCGGATATACCTTGATTCTAACATATTCTCGATAATCCTCAGGGGCGTCTCAAAAGAAAATGACCCAATAAACTTCTATCCACAGGCACAAGAACGTTGCAAGAGGCCTGGTTTAATAACGGAATCGGTTTCGTATCGAGTATTTATGTGTCGGTTGTAATTTGAGATGCTCTTTCAGTAAAATATATAACAAATAAACTACATGAATATATAAACAAGGTTAGGAAAATTGAATATCAGGTACTTGTTTATTTTATCAATAATTTTTTATATCCGTTTATTATTCTTAATCCTATATTTTGGGTCAAGAAAAAAATACATGTAAATAAGTATCCCTTAATGATGGAAAATTAAAATATTAAGACTTTAAATGAGTGCTTGTGCGTTTAAAGGGTGCGTTGGGAAATTGGAAAAAAAAACCTGTTCCACTGTAACCCTTGAAGTGTCTTGGGTTCTGTACATAGTAAATATTGTACTGTTTCTATGACAACGAATTAGTCCAAGAGCTAGCTACATAAAACAGGGTCGATAAGGTGCGTGCAGTTTTAGTCTATAAACTGGGGGGCCCAACTTAGTACGTCACCAAACGCCACTTCTTAAGGTCAGCACAGGTCGGATATGAAAATGCCAGCCGGTTTTCCCGGACGAAAAAATTGAGTGAAAAACCTCATAACGTGCGCGCGTGAAACTTCTTGTAACGTGATGTTCGATCCTCAAATAAGAGCGGTGTAATAGTGTAAGAAGTTTTGCAGGCCGGAAAACCCTCGTAAGAAGTGATCGAAAGTGCCGGAAAACTCAGCTGAAAAACCTCATAACGTGCGCGCGTGGAACCTTTTGTAAAGTCAAGTTCGAACCTCAAATAAGAGCGGTGTAATAGTGTAAGAAGTTTTGCAGGCCGGAAAACCCTCGTAAGAAGTGATCGAAAGTGCCGGAAAACCCAGCTGAAAAACCTCATAGCGTGCGCGCGTAAAAATTTTTTTATTTGATTTTTGGGTTCTCAACTAAGAACGCTGTAATAGTGTAAGAAGTTTTGCAGGCCGGAAAACCTTCGAAAAAAATTAAAGAAAATCGGCGTATATTAGAAATGAAAATTTTTCGTTATTGAGCAACTCATTATTGAGCAACTGTATCAAAAAGTGCAACTATTCCCAGAACTTAAAAAAAAATTTGAACAAAATCGGTTGATAATTAGCGCAGTAAATGAGTTTATAAAAAAAAAAGTCAGTAGCCCGTTTTTTGCGACGTTGGCGTTACCGGCGGCGGCTCGAATAGACGGAAAATGAGTAAGCGCTATAAAATCGCGCGCGCGATAAAAAATTATTATATTTTAGCGAGTTTCCATCGTATCCTGACGATTTTTTTTTTAATTTTGGATAGCACGAAGAGATATTTTGAATGGAATCATCAAAACTAATTTTCCATTAAGCCGAATGCGAAAAATTTTCATTTCTAATATACGCCGATTTTCTTTAATTTTTTTCGAAGGTTTTCCGGCCTGCAAAACTTCTTACACTATTACAGCGTTCTTAGTTGAGAACCCAAAAATCAAATAAAAAAATTTTTACGCGCGCACGCTATGAGGTTTTTCAGCTGGGTTTTCCGGCACTTTCGATCACTTCTTACGAGGGTTTTCCGGCCTGCAAAACTTCTTACACTATTACACCGCTCTTATTTGAGGTTCGAACTTGACTTTACAAAAGGTTCCACGCGCGCACGTTATGAGGTTTTTCAGCTGAGTTTTCCGGCACTTTCGATCACTTCTTACGAGGGTTTTCCGGCCTGCAAAACTTCTTACACTATTACACCGCTCTTATTTGAGGATCGAACATCACGTTACAAGAAGTTTCACGCGCGCACGTTATGAGGTTTTTCACTCAATTTTTTCGTCCGGGAAAACCGGCTGGCATTTTCATATCCGACCTGTGCTGACCTTAAGAAGTGGCGTTTGGTGACGTACTAAGTTGGGCCCCCCCAGTTTATAGACTAAAACTGCACGCACCTTATCGACCCTGTTTTATGTAGCTAGCTCCCCGTCTAAATGTGGAGGAAGGAGACGTCTAAAATAACTCTCAACCCCCAGATATTTTCCTGAATCAAGGGAATTTACTTTAAAGAGGCTTGGTGAGCCCTTTGAGGGTTTGAAGATCCTATAGTACCCTTATCTGTTAACAGATTAAATATTTTATCATACATGATCGGACTCAAATCCAAGATCTTCAGAACAGCAAATCAGCGCTCTATACACTGAGCTACCCTGCTCCCCAAAACGAGAAAAAAAAATCGAATAATTAGTGCTAACATTTCAGCTTTAATATTAAGACTTTATCAGGCCAAAGAACGAATAAAATTCAGAAAAAAATTATTGTCGTGATAAAATTTCTTGTTTAAAATAAATATAATTTTGTTGATGGTTGAGAAAAAGATAGTATTAGTACCGCTTATTAGAGTCTTTAAAATACACTAGCTGTAATTAAGTATTTTAATTAATAATTTATTTTTCCCCTCATTGTATATATTAAAACACAACTGTCAAGTTAAGTAATAATCAGTAGATTTTCAATTAGTCAATACAATTACGTGATATGCTTGAAGAAGATCAGTACTAGAGATGAAAAGTACGTGAACGAACTATTTCATTGAACTAAATCCTCAAAATTAAATATAAAGAGCGCACTCTGTTTTGGTGAACTATATTTCTTTTTAGTTCACACCACTCACCAGCTACCACACTCGGACAGGGGACCGTCGGGGTCTGACCTACCATCGAAAGACGAACTACTGAATTAAGTGAACTAGTTGAACCTTTCTAGTTCATTTGATCTCCCAGTTTCTCCCCCTTTTTCCATAGTTCAGTTCCTCTCTTAGTTTAGTACAATTCTAGTTCTTTTCAAAAATGAACTATGTAGTTTATTTGAACTAGTTCATTAGAATGAACTATCTCAAAAGGAACTACTTTGTCCAGCTCTAATCAGTACCCAGCGGTTCGTCTTCTGTGGTTTGATTTAATATTCTTATGATAACAGATCCCCCATTCTTTTTAGACCTTATTATTTCTTGATACCATTAGTTTTCGTTTTAGTTTATAAGTAATGAATATTTAATGTATCAATCTCAAATTAAGTTGTGTTTTTTTAAAAACTATTTTACGTAATGCGAGTTTCTGTCACCTAGCTGTCTTGCAAGCGGTTTTGTATTTTTTATTTTTAAGGCTAAACAACAACAATATTCCAAATAATAGGTAGCCCTCATCCTGTAAAGCTTCTTTTCTGTTTTCTATTGTTCCCATACATCAGTTAAGGTCATAGCTTCAATAATGTTTTGTGCCTTTTAAGATCATCCTATAAACGTTTATGAGAGTTTATTTTTATCAAAATAAAATATATACCTCTTATATATTGGGCCACTGGTAATCCCATATTGTGCTTTATTGCGGTATAGCTTGAGAAATAAGATTGTGAATAGCTATCCTCCTAGGAGTTGTGTCTGAGAGAAAGGGGGCGTAGTGTTATTAAGAGATCACTTGGTCCCCTGCCAACGGTGTGTTGTTTGTCAGTCACATAACTGTCCACGTTTCGGCGTCTAGTGCGGTTTTATATTGCTCTTTACTGCATTCTGTGGTTATTAATTATTTATGATTACTTAGTACGTTTGTTTTTTATTAATAGGTAGCGCCTAGTAATAATCGTAGATATATAACTGTGTTATTTTTAACACTTCATTTCACTAAAACTACCGATCATAAAACAATTATGAAAAACTATAACTAAAGTTTAAACATCTATAAAGGATAGGATATATATATATATATATATATATATATATATATATATATATATTTTTTTTATGGTTAAATATTGAAATAATCAGGTTGTGACAGGCCAATTATTTAATATGTTAACAGCCATATGTAGATCTTGTGGGATCTACAGACCCTTTACAATCAACCAGCCTCTGCAAAGTGGGTACCCATTATTCGTGAAAAACCTGGTAGTTGAGCTTGATCTCTGACAATTCACCCTCCTGCACAACCATTGTCTTATAAACAGTACATTCTCTAACATGTACGGAAACCAATACCCGGCATGGGAATACCTGTGGCCTAATGGTTAGCATAACAAACTATTATGCCAAAGATTGCGGGTTCATAGCCCGGCAGGGGGCTTTAGGGTTTTTTAAAGGGTGTTAAAGGTCTTTAGTATTGTCGTTCTTTAGAAGGGGCGTAAAATGAGGGCCCCGAGCCTGTACGATGTCAGGTACTAGTTAAAGATCTCTATCCTGATTATACCTAGATAGGCGGAATTTATAACTCCATCTGTAACATTGTCCGATTAGCCATTGAAGCATAAAGTGATGTCAAAATAATAAACAAACAACGACATCAAGACTTTACATGGGTTGTAGTCGTCCTTTTTTTTTTTTTTTTAATATCTGAATTTCTGAGCTCTCATACCAAGAAATAATAGTGACATAATAGACAATTACTATTGTAAGTGTAAAACAAAATTATTATATCTTTGATTCTAACTGTTTTTGAGGTTTGGTTTATGCCAGTTTGTGCAGTTTTTAGGATACGATGGCGCCGAAGTTTTATGTGAAACGGTAGAGAGTTTGTATTCAAATGTTATTGAAGGCGAGCATTATATCCTAAAAGCATTTATTTTTTTATTTCTTTCAAAATTTATTTATACTATATTTCTTAAGAGGGAAACTCTCCTTTGTCATGGGAGAGTTTCCCATACGGTGGTAAAAATCCTAACGTACTTGTTTTTATTAAAAAAACTATTGTGGTTTCAATTTGTTAAACTCTAGCCAGAACATATCTACGATAGTTATTTTATGGATTTGTAATTTATTAATTTCATTTTTTAATACCATGATTATTATAATTCTCGGTTAATGTCGAGTCTTAATAAATCGGATTTAAGAAATAATTCTAATTTAATGGCTGTTTTATACGATTGCAACTATGGCTTGCGCAAAGCAGTGCCTGAAACCAGGTACTACTGATGAAGTAAGCTCCAAGTTCTGACAGTCTGGTGCGACGCCCTCGGGAATTTCGGTCATTAACATAGCTATTTATATGTTTGGACACCTGTTCGAAATAACCGTCTGAGTCAATGTTGTTTATCAGCGGATCGTATCGATCTTTTATCTGGCCTAGTTTTCTCGTGGTTTTTTTTATAACTTTTCCTTTCTTAGAGCTGCGGATTAGGGAAATATATATGTGTCGGTTCAAGGTTTCCTTTAATAACTTTCCTGCGGTATTAAGAGGAAAAATGCAAATTTGTGGTCCGACCATATCCAAATGATGCAAGGGGTTCGTGCGGTTTTGTGGGTAATTATGGTCTGAGTTGAGTGTTGGACTCTTCTATCTTAAGAAAAGATTTTGGGTCTTGTTTCCAATAACCCCGCCAGTGATTTTACCTAGTAACAGTAACCTAGTGATTAATTGAAAGACATGGGTTAGAAAAATATATGTACTTATTCAATTGAAATGATAGTTTGCAAAATTTCAAAAATAAGTAAAGAAATAAATATAAATGCCATTAGTTCAATTAGTTAGCTCTGGCGGCCAAAATTCTACTACGTCCTTCAGTATCCTCTCAAAAAGGTCGTCATTTCTGTAGCTCTGCCTCCACACAAACTCACACAAATATGAGTCAATCATGGAGCGATGAGTGCCATTTTCTTTTTTGTTTCTTCTTTTGGCTTTGGCCCACATTGACTCAACTGTTGGAGTATGAACAGCAGTAACTGGATCGAGGAAATTTTTTTAATGATTCACAGTAAAATGTTTATATTGAATGAACATAGTTGACCTTGATGAAATATGTGGAAGAAAATGGTCCGGGTAGAGGTCAATAAAGTTCTCTGAATATCTAGAAATGTTTATTCAGTAGCCAACGTTTCGACCTTCTTTGTTGGTCTTCTTCAGGGCTGAATATGAAAAATACAGACAATTGAAAATTAAAAAGTTGTAAAATTAATTTTTTTTTTAAATTAAGTATGGAAAATACATAATAAAGATTAAAATGAATGAGTGTATAGTATTAATAACCAAGTGACAGGAAGGTAGTGAAATACATAATAGAGATGACGTATAATGAATAAGTTAATAACGGTAAGATATATTATAGATAAAAGTATAGATATAAATATATTTATAATTATATTTATAAAGTATAGATGGGTAAATATATAAAAGTTGAAATACAAGTATTGGTATACTAGTATTGAAATAACAAGTACTAAGGCCGTGAAAAAAATAAATAAATAAAATGTTTATAATCTCAACTGTCGATCCTTCCCCTCCAATAACTGTGGCGGTTTTCAATAATCTGAATGCGCACACCTCCCTCAGATAATTTTTCCGATCAGCAGTCGTACGGGAGCTCATGTCAAATTTCTTTCGATCAGAATTTAACCGCCGTACATTCCTTTGCCCATGGATAAATGAATAATACTCCTTATACGGTAACTTCCATTGTATATGCGCCACATTCATACCGGCATTGCCTTTTATTGCATCTGTATGTGTTCTGACCTTCGTAAAATTTCATGATGTGGCCTTGTTTGCAATGCATTACTTTCGGCAAAATTCCTCTTTGTTCCAAAAATAACTTTGACCCTTTCTCTTCATTGCATTATTCGTACAGTTTCAAAAGATTTATGTTGGTTGCTTCATTAAGCGTATTCATTCTCACAGTAATATATTAAAATGCCACTAATATGTGTTTCATTTGTGTATCCGGGGAAATCCAACTATATAGCAACCGTTAATTAATATCATAAAATTACTGGCGATGTTATTGGAAACAAGACCCAAGATTTTTTATGTACAAGCATAAATATTTGATCGACCGAAATGTTTGAGGTACCATAACCCTCCTACGTGGCATAAGAAATTTTAAGAAAACAAGGGGAGGTATCCTCTGTCCGCCTAGGGGCGAAAAACCGCTCTTCGTTTCTCAAAACGCGTTCTTGGCCTTTTTTGTTCACCTTTTTTTTACGACCTATTTTCATTTTATCCCACCCCGTGTTTTTGTAATATTTTTTTTACTGCACCGCTACAATCCATAAAGGGTCTTGGACTCAAAACATGGCATAGACAGTACTGTTTGTTGGACAACGGTTGTGCAGGGCCATATGCGGTTGATTAGTCCGAGATCACGCTCATCCACCAGGTTTTTTCCTGAATTAAGTGTAACCATTTTATAGAGGCTGGGTGAGCCCCAGTAGGTGCAGATCCCAGAGAGTACATCAATGACGGTTATCAGATTAAACAATTTATCACCCACAGCTTGATTCGAACCCAGTACTTTCAACTCGGCGTTCTTCGTAAATATATTAAGTGTCGGGAACTTTTTTAGAATATAACAGTATGGTATAAAATAATAAAGGATCAACCTTATGATCAGCCTAAATTGAATAATTATCGTATGCCATAAACTTATAACGTTATCATTGGCAATATTAATTACATTACCACCCGACAAACATTTGGACTTTAGACTGTTATCATTCTATGGTATCCAGTAATCTGGAAAACTAGAGAAATGAAGTGAATTGCAGAGGAAAAAATAACATACACACGCACAAAAAAAGAACAAGAAATGCCTTAATATAAACAAGTATTTAATATCGGAGTATACCTAATTATGTAAAAATGTTGCTATTTCTGATCAAGAAATCTACATTCTGGAACATTTTGTAGAGATGAGAGAAGTGATAACAAAACATAAATCGATGAATAAAATTAAGATAAAACAAGATAATTACACTCTACTAAAAATAAAAAATCTGCATCCAGATTTAGGAGCTTATACAACTCGGAATGGGCCCAGTTAATATAAATGAGGAAATATTATTATGGCGGATAAAAAAGTATTTGTTAATTAATGAACTTGTTTATCAAGAATCTTTATTCTGTATGTTGAATTATAAAGTCCTTTATTAAGGACCTTTACGGTTTTGAACGAGAAGTATTATTTAAATCGGCAGATGAAACATTTTTTTCTGTTTTTTTTTGTATTAAGGAAATATAAATTTATATTCTATTTCCCTATTTATTATGTCTCTATTATTATACGAATTCCTGCTTGAGTAAGGTATCCGCACATCTGTCAAGTATGGAGCGTGGTATTGTCTTTTATCTTTGATTAATACTTTTTAAAAAAATAATTTATTAATATTGTATTAATTTTTATTGCAATCCTGAATATTTCTTTTAGAATAGAAATTGTAAGGAGAGTGATGGTATGTGAGGAAAGCTGTTCTCATTCACAAATGCAGTGAAGGTCGTAGAACTCGAATAATCAGTTCAGTGAAAGGATTTTGGACTTTGTAATATAGATAAGATACTTGTATCGTCTTAGACCCTTCTGGAATGCCCAGGGTAGGGAAGTAATTTTGTTAAAAGCTCGCTTGTTAATTTAAATAATTGTTACTGTCATATTGCTTTAGTTTGTTTGTTTACTGATTTAACGTCACTTTATGCTACTATGGATAATCGGACATTGTTGTAGTGAGCGGCCTTAATTTTGCCTCATTAAGTATAATAAGGGTAGTGATCTTTAACGAGTATCCGACATAGCAGACGGGCATTTAACGTCCCTTCTGAAGGCCAGCACAACCAAGAATTATTTACCCTCTTATATTTTATAAGAGCGGACTCGTGACTTCATAGAAAGGCTTAGAAGGTTATTTAGTTAACAGCTATACCACAGTTGCCTCAGTATCGTTGTCTTTTATTTTACTTAAAAATTAGTGATTGGTGTGTTGACGATATAATTATGAGGAAATTTATAAACAAATTATTAGTAATAGTGTTTGCAAGTTCAATTTTGTGTTGCTTAGTTATTTTTAATAGACATTTTCAAAGCATCCGTTCATGTCTTTATTGGTTTCCATGTGCTCAATGTTAGTTGATGTATATAAATGATCGAGAGGAAAATAGGTGACTGGAAGATCGTAATGAAGGATATAATTAGGCTGGGGGTGCAGTAATAAGTAACACAAATCAGGTAAACTTATTTATTATAAGCACTGATAATAAATAAGTTTACCTTATTTGTGTTATTTATTACTGCACCCCCCCTCCCCCCCCAGGCCAATTATATCCTTCATTATATAAATGATCCTTTGTTTTTATTACTACCTCAAGTCTTTGTGACTTCATTTGTATTTTTGATGTATTTCTTTTTTGTACGGCTGAGCCACTATGTACTAAGTTTGTTTCATCTGTTGTAATGGATGTTTTAATTAATTAGCTTGCGAAGTATTTTGTTTTATCGTTTCGAGTTTCATTGATGAGGAGGGATTGTATAGATATGTTTTTATTTTTCGCCAAATTGATTTATGATGAAATTGAGCTTACTATGAAAATGATTTTTTAAAATATTGTTTTCCTTAAAAAAATATTCTATTCAGTGAGTTAAAAAATTGTATGATAAAATAGGGATTTTAATTCATATTTCAACGTTAGGAAGTACATTTAAAATTCTGTTTCGTAGATATGTACATAATGCATCTGCATGAGAAGCAGCATGATCCGCACTCATTCTTAATTTATGATTTGTTCCTGTCACACTTTTCTGCTTGCAGTTCAACAACCTTGGAGGAATGTTTAGGTTTCGAATATATCTGTGCCATATAAATAAAAAGATGTCTTCTATTTATAAAAACCCCAACCTTATATCTTGATGTTCTGCCAGATTTTCCCAAAGTTATTTTACGAGAAATTTTCGGTTTTGTAAATTGTTAAAACCGGGTATCATATGACTTTTTTCTGTCATTCGGATTTCTGCTTAATTGCTTTTCGAAATAAATAGTCTTAGCCATTGTTTTGGGTTTTTTTCCCGTTTAGTGCCACTTCTGTTATGAATAATCTGACGACGTTACAGTGGGATTCCTAATTTTTGCTTATCTGGGTTTTGCTTATGATAGGGGAATTTAACAAGTACCTGGCATCGCGCAGGCCCACGGCCATTTTATGTCCCTTCCAAAGGATGGCATAACCAGGAATTTTTATTCCCTTTTAAAAATCTTTGGCCGTGAAACCACGATCTTAATCATGGTAATATACTGCTATAATGCAGCCAGTATAATATTCTTAGTTGCAAAAACCAATTCGCCATATTAATCATCAATACTCTAAGAGAGTTGTAGCTTCTACTATTTTATAACTTTTTAATCCGGAAAATAACGTCAATTAATGCTTCTATGACCAATCGAACGTGCTACAGGGGGAGTCCTAAGTTTAGCAAGTTTAGATATAATTAGGATAGCGATCTTCAACGAGTACCTGACTGCTATTTTATGTCCCCTCCGAAGGACGTCAAAGCCAAGGGTTTACTCTCTTTTAAGAAAACTTAGGGACTGCGAAACCGTGATCTTGAACATTATAGGGTGTTATACTAGCCACTACACCACAGGTGACGTATACAGTCATTATTTATATTAAATGAGATAAGTAACGAGGAGACGAGTAGCTTTATTTCTTTTTAGTAGATTTTCTGTGATCAAGTTCATCTACTCTCACTAACTCGGTTTGATAACCCAGATGTTTCACTGCCCTACTTGAAGGATATTAGTCTCGGTGAAATGGTCTGAATTCTGGAATAGTACTGGCATTGTTCATTACTCGGGGGTAATGCAGAATGTAAAATACTTCTCATAGCTGTTTAAACTTTCTTTATTCACTTTCCACAAAACTTCATTTTCGGTGGTCGTTTATTATCCGGCTTTGTCATTGCTACTAACTTTAATTATATGGACATTGTAAAAAAAATATATTTTGTAATAATTGTGGTCATAAGACGTGAAGTTACTAGCGAAATAAATGGTTTGCTGTGTGTCAATTATTATTTATGGATAATGTCGAATTCACTGATTATGAATCATCGATAATTAAAGTTTTGAAATTGTGTACACTTGTAGTAATATCTTTTGAGTTGTTAACAGAATTATAGACTATTAATAATATACAAAACTTCAGTTAGTATGGGACATGACCAATAACTTGCAGATTTAAGAACTATGAATAGCATAGAGCGGTAATTTTGGCTGAAATCCTTCCTATTTTTACTTATTTTCACACAACCATGGAAGTACTACATATATATATATATATATATATATATATATACAGCCCTGGTGAATAAGTGGTTTAGTCGAATTTTCTCCAATGATTTTCTTGTACTTGAAGAAGCGGAATGCTGTTACTTTCGTTGCACATAACAGGATTTATGTCCAGAAATCCTGGTTCAAATCCCGCTGCGGGCAAGACTTTTATTTAGTCTGTTTGAAGCCTGTGATGGATCATATATGATCTAGGACCCTCCCGGGGTTCACTCAGCCTCTATAAAATATTATAAAAATAGGTTACCCAAAATAAGGGGGAATAATCTGGCGGTTGAGCGTGGCCTAGGCCAAGTCAACTCCTTGCAGAACCTTTGTCTATGAAATAATACAGACTCTACCATATACTGAACCCCAGACCCCTGCACGGATTGCAGTGGTACAGGTTTCTTTTATATTTTTTTTTATAAGAGCTTATGTGAGGTAATGGCTTGAGAAGGAGTTATTTCTTATATTACAACTCAACTTCAGGCCAAAAATGACACGATTCTGCTGACCTGAGTAAACAGTTTACTCTCTCTGAAAAAAAATTCGACTTAATCACTAACTCACCGGAGCTATAGATAGATACATACACAATATATAAGAAGATAATATTATTCATCTTTAAACTGTTAACTATATTAATTTTAAGCCCTAAAATAAAGAGGAGCGGTTAATTTTCTTTTCACTTTTTTAAATGTTTTGTGGTAAATAAAAATTATACAAATGTAAAATATTTAATTTTACAATTATAATACCTCCTATTTAACTTTAATAATTCTGTAATAATCACTTTAAGAAAAGTAAATTTATTCCTTGATAAAAATATTACAATAAAACCTCTATACAACACTTTGAAACTCCTTCCCAAACTGATATCCGTCATGCGTCTTCCTTATGCACATTCAAATCCAAGCTTTTCCATCTCCTAATTTCCCAAACAGATATTATTTTGTACATTGTTTGGTGCTTTTATTTATGTTTTATCCTCTCAGTTTAATGTTGTTTTAGATTTGTATGTTTTTTTTTTCCTTCTTTACCAGAACATGCCTTTCAGATTCTATTTATTTTCATGTTATTATTTAAGTATTGTATTATTGACATCTGTAATTCTTAAGGGTCCTATTACCAGAATAAAATTGTCTAAAAGTAAAAGTAATTCATTAGTACACGATTATAACCTTATTCAACAGTAATATGCATGTAATATCAACGTAATTAAACCAGTCACACGGATTGGGATCTAGATCCAGAAGAAGGCAATGCGGAAGAAGAACTAATTAGGAGAAATTGTTAGTTAATGGCTATGATGGGAATTACACGGGGGAAAGTTGCTTTGCCAATAAAACTGCCCGTTCCTTTTCTGTCTCATCGTTGAAAGAGAGATTTTCCTCGCAGAAAGTGAAGAGAAGCGAGGTATCGCTGCTTCTAACCGAGCTTTTTTTTTCTTCTCTCTTCAGGACTTGATTTCCAACTAGATTAGAATTCATTCAAATTCCAATGTAGAAGCAGACGTCCTGAAGTTACAGGAAATTCGCCAAAATCCCTGTTGAGACGATTCTTTATCATAGTTAGGGCGCCAAAGAATTATTGTTTAAACCCCGTCAAATCATCTTTACCCTCCCGACGTAAACCAATGACGTCCTGTCCTCCTGCATAACATCCCACTGATTCCTGTACTTAGTACCAGAGACCTTTAACTTGGAATTCTCATATGAGACTGAAACGACAAGTAACAGCTCAGCCGTTTCAGCCTACTTCACCATTTACTAGAAAAACGCTCTATGCTCCCAATTAATAACAAAAGACTTATGTACATGACAATCATTAGACCCATCTGGACATAAGAAGTAGAGCGTTGGGGCTTTACTAAGCCATGGAATTCCTCTCGTATTCATTCCTTACAATCCAAAAAGCTCTCGCAAAATCATCAATGATCCTTACTTTGTTCCATGGTCCTTAAACTCATCTATAGTGACCTTAATATCTTATTTCTTACTGACTAGGCCCGAACCCGATATCATTCCTCTCATGACAAAGTTTATTCCCATCCAAACCCACTACGACAAAGCAAACCTAAACCTAGCACCCTCTTCAATTCTTGATAATCCTCCGAAGCTCCTGAAGAGAAGATGGCCCCGTGACCTTCTAAGTTAAATTTGTTATTTGAGTACTACCACCGGGTAGTTTTTCTACTTGACTTTATTTTTGCCAATTTGTATCATTCCTGCCATTTACTTATTGTATTGTTATAATACACTTGGAAATTTCAATGAATAAACTTTTAAAAAATCCGTAAGTGGAGGTGAAAACCTCATATTTTTGGAACTAAATGTACATAACCTTCTGGCTATTTACGAACCTGTATGAAACGTTCTGGTTATTTTCAAACCCTTATTCGATATTGCGAAATCAACGGGAATCTTAGGTAAATATAATGTTAAAAATATAGAATAGCGTCGTCAAGTATCTGTTCCACCGGCGTCACTGAATCCCATGCAACGGATAAATATTGCTTTAAAAATAGGCCAAGTAAGCTCCGTGCTACGCAGAATTTAAAGGCACAAAAAATAGGTTGATTATTGATGAAAATATAAATCATAGAATTAATCTTGGGTTTTCGAGTAAGGAATTTTTCTACAACGTTCTTCTTTACTTATTTATGCATATAGTGCAATCTCAAAGTCTCGGATGTGGAAATGTACATGTATAGAATACTCATTTTTATCTGGAGTAGTCCGCTTACAAACCGATTCACAGATATAATCATATCGTTTCTTTGAATGATGATAAATAAATGCAAAGGGTATGAGTATATCAAGGTTAAATACGTTAATGCTTCAAAAGTCGTATCTTATAATATAAACTATTTATTGTCTAAATTATTTTGTTTATTTTTAATCTATTAAATCTACAAATCATCCACCTCCCTGGACAATGGTTTTTAAAAAAGATAGTAGTCTTTACCACGTGCCGCACCCTAGACGCATCATGATTTGTAGTGGTACAGTTGTTTTAATTTTGTTTTCTTTCTTTTGTTTACATTTTTTTTTCTTTCAAAACAAATCACTGATCTCCCTTAAGGTTTTTGAGTAAATATTCAAAAACGATGGTAAGTTATAGTTTTGAAGCCATTCTGTTATAATTCATAATTATTGATGTGAAATTTATTTAAAATAATGACAAACTGCTACTTCGAAGACTATTCTGGCGTAACAACCGAATTCGGTATTCATTTTTTTAAAAAACGCAGATTTTTGGATTTACCGTCTCACAAAGATAAAACCTAAGGCTTAAAGGTTGTTAATTTTGTTTATCATCATAAAGATAAAAAGGCAATTTTGGATTATCTCTAAAATATATATTTACTAAACATAAACAATTGGTCATTCCATTTTATGAAGATTTATAACCTGGGCACCTAGCTGCCGATAGAAAACAAATAAAATAAAAAAGATTGCAGAATAGTGGATCTAATGTATTTTTTATTTTTTTAAAAATAGATTGTTTTTATTGACTTTTCGTCAACTTATTAAAAATATGCGTATCAACATTAAGTTGAACAATCAAGTTATTTTTGAAGCGTAAAAATTCTGGCTACACGTTGAAAATATAAGTTCACGAATTGTTAAACATTTAATAAGATAGAATTATCTATAGCTAGGCGATTTTAATTTTACTTGAAGTTCTCTTTAAAGCTTTATTAAACAAAAAACAATAATTATTAATTTTTTTAACTGGTTAGTTAAGAATAATAGTAATCCACTTAGCTTGATGTTGCGGTGTTGATATTGCGGTAAATAAATGTCGAATAAATAGTAATAAATGTTGAAAATTAGTTTGTTCTTAATTTATTTATGTTAGTGTTGCCTTGCGACGCTATTGGCTAATTTAACGACAGTAAAATTGGAGTCCTACATTTTATTTATCCTAGGATAAATAAAATATAGGACAGAGAAATAATCCTTTAAAGACAGGATAGGGAATTTTAACGTGTACCTGACACATCACAGGCTCAAGAAATCCATTTTACGTCCTCTCCTGGATTTGTGACTCCCTTTAAAAACGAAAAATAGTTAACACAGTAATAGTAAATAGAATACACAAAATCTGAGTTGTTAAGTAATACATTAATTAAATCCACATCATAGGTAAACTAACAATGCAAATTTACTATTACTTTAAAAAGTATATAAAAAACAATTAATGAAAGCGAAGTTAAAACCCATGTTAACATTCCACCATGAAGCCACTTTCTTGAAGGCTAATGCAGACAAACCTTGAAATTAGAATTTACAGGACTTTATTATACTGCTAAGCGTTCGTTATGGATGCGAGCCATGGCCTTTCGTTAGGCTTCACAAGAATATCTATTTTGTTCTAAGATTTTGCGAGAAACAAACTGACATTAATGTAATACGGATTTAGATAAAGAACTATACGCAAATAAGTATCATTGCTGCTTGAAAAATCGGTTACTCGATAGATAAAGCGATAGTTAAATCAATATAATTATAATGATATTCTTTATTATGTTCTTCCATTATCCATGATGGGTCTTTAATTCAGCACATGGTAGATACTGTACTGCATTAGGACAACTGTAGTAAAATGAGGCGATTTGTCCGAGATCACGCTCAATCGCCAGTTTTGTACTTACTTTACATCCCCTGGGTTACTCCAAGGACGGTAAAAACCCATTTTTAAAACAAGAAAAATAAGTTTTAATAAATCATTTATATCCTTATCATCTTATTCTTTCAGGACTTATTAAAACGGATAAAATAAAATAATACCTAGGATCATAAATATATTTAGTTTTATTTTCACTATTTAGACAATCTGTGATATGTTATTCAGTTTTATTTTGTAACTATCTTTGTTACAGTATATTTAAGAATCGAAGGTTGATATCGAATCTGAGGTAGACAAATCACGGTTGGGGGTCACGAGCAGTAATGATGTGATTATAATAAAAATACTACAATATCCTTTCTAGATTAAATAGAAAGATAATTGTAAGTTGATCTACATCCTACATAAATACGGGGGTTGTAATTCACGAAGAACAGATTAGACGACCTTGGTATTAAGGTCAGATCAGCGTCAATCAAGATAGATGTCTTCTTAAGTTCTTTATCTCAAAAATTATACATTTGAACGTATGTTCTTGTAACACCGAAATATATGCCTTTATAATATTATAAATGATTGACCACATTCGCGTAACTCATTTAGTTATATAGCCCCTTTTTCCCACATTTGCGTTTATTAGGTTCAGCTTCCCTTTCCGCAACTGAATCAAGATCAGTTTTAATGTTGGGTAACTTGCTTGAAAATTAGTCTTATGATGAATCGTTTTATGCTAATTATTTGCGCGTTTCTTCTAGAATTCGTTATGCGGCATAAACGGCTGTTTCTGTACAGTCATTTTTTTTTTTGTGCGTAAGAGTATATGATAATTTTAAAATATTATATTGTACGTTTGGCTCAAACGTTCATATTCCCGACTAATTTATTTGTTGTTTATTGTTAATAGTAAACAATAAAAAGAAACTGTACCACAAAAACCCATGAAGGGTGGTCTTGGGGTGCAGTATATGGTAATATTGGGTTCAATTCATGATGGAGAAGGTACTGCTTCTGTTTCTATAGCACAACTACCGCTGTGCTATAGAAACAGAAGCAGTGTAATGAGGTGATTTGTACCTGATCACGCTCAACCTTCAGGGGTAGCAACTAAGGGTACCAACTTTATAAAGTTTGGGTTATCTGTCACTGCTGGATTTTAACTTACTCAACTGTAATTCATTTTCTAATTAGTTTATGCATTTCAATCAGTTTTCTTTTCACTCTTCCAGTTATAAAAAATGTATGTTTGTTATAATAATCTTAGCGTTTATATTCCATGAAAACTACTGATTTATTTTTCTTTGGTTAAAACTGCAGAATCCATCATTTTCCATGTTCAAAAACAAAGATTTCATCACAATTTTCTTTAATTTTTATTTTTTGTACTTTTTAGAGAATATATTCTTTTCAATGTCATTTCTCATTAGCATTTTTTGGTCTAAAGAATATCCATCTTTTTCAGTGATATCGATTATGTAAAGTTTTTTCATAATGCAAAAAATTTTAAAATTTTCTTTTTACTTTGTTGAGATGAGCTTGTAATCAATCGTGATTATTTAACCTCCATTTTATAATAATATCTTTAGCTGTTAATTTATCACAATTGAAAATAATTATGTTAGGTTATGATTAGTTAACGATAGAGCTTGTATTATATTTTCAGTAATTGAATAGCTTTGAATATTTAAATAAATAATTAACAATTTTTTCCTTTGGAGAATTCGAGAAATTTTGCTTAAAATTGCAACTATTTTAGTATAAATTTTCGTTCGGAAATTTGTATATTTTATTGATGTATGATTAAAATTTTTTCAAGAATACAATTAAGAATAAAATATAGGTACGAAAAAAAGTAAATAAAACTAACATTTCTGGGCATGTAGAGAAGTCAACCAGTTCTACTGCGATTAAATTAAAAATCTGTGTAATGTAGCATACACACACACACACACACACACATATATATATATATATATAATCTAAAAGAATATTTTTCTAAGGTTACTTATAAACATGAATGGTTGTTTTATATATATTTTTTAAGGTATCAGACAATGAACCCTTACCACTTAGGAAGGTAGTTGAAAGTGTTACTTCAAGTTTCAAGTCAAATTCTTGTATTATACTTTGTTATAAAACCTACAGACCATTTACTATTAGGGATGATGAAAGATTCCGTGCACTGATGCAATCGCAAAAAAAGAACGGAAATTGTTATATTGGCAATATGTTCCTTCTAGCAATCTCTAGGCGCTCCTTGTATTATCTAACGAATATTGCGAATATTTTTATTAGGAAGTGATGTCATAGTTCGACATGGTTCAGAGCTGTCCAATTTCGAAGTAATGATTGGGTTGGCTTTGGTTCTCCAATTTCGTGAAATTGCTATTGTTGTTAAGATAAAACTGTTTTGCACGAAAACTAGGGCAGGAATGTCAGAATATCAGGTAGTTGTAGCAAGAATGCGAAGGTTGAGATCCATCCCATGCGGCCACTTCTGGTCTGAAATCACCGAACCTTCCAGATATGCCCTGAATTATTGATTGTTTATTACGGAATATGTTTAATTTAACGCTTATTGATTGCTACTACAAAAATTTGTATCTAATACATTAAATCGAAGATATTTTTGTCTCTCAATTTTCTAAAGAATTTGAATATAAATTACAGTAGAGAATAGATTAATTAGCGAACCAACGTCGTCGAGTGTGGTAGGTATAACCAAAATTTACATAAAAGTTGGAGAATGCCGAATAATCACCGTGTTTGTTTAAAAATATCTTTAACTGTGCAATACGCTTAATATTAATAAAAGTATTCACGATTTTTCGTTTTTCAAGATTTATCAAGGTTGTGACACAATAAAGTTCCTCCTCGTGTCAGCTAAAGTCTCTAATTCTTTTAAGTATATTAATAATTATAAAATAATAGTTCTATCAAATCAAATTCTAGTGAAAATAATCTTTAAACTTATTGTATAGGTATGTCAGTACTGACACTGCCTGCCATGTATCTTTTCCCCGAAGCTAGTTTGGAAAATTGGATAATCAACCCTCTATTATTGATTTTAGAAATCATTTTCTGTCTCATTAACATTCTCTTGTTAGGAAAAATGAATGGTCCCGTTAATAATTTAATTAAAATGGTTTTCTTTCCTGATTTGATTTGTTCGTTTTGATATCCTACTGATTACGGAAGAAGTTGAAAGACCTACTACAATTTCTTCAGTGATGTACGATTATTTTAATGCATGTTAAGGATTTTTTTACGTTATCGGCATACCCATGTTTAAAAAATATTTTAATAATATAGAGAATATTTTTCTAGCGAAGTCAATTTGAGTTTGTCGTAAATGTCGGATCTGCAAGTAAACAATGTTGTTTTTTTAACCATGTGGCCTTCATCAACAAAAGTTTTATTTAATATCTATTGAACTAGTTTTGACTAATATTAGCGTAGTTAAAAAACTTTTGTTGTTAATTATAAAATATCCGTTGATTTTTAAAGTAGTTTTTGTTCATACAACATCATTTTATGCTACTATGGCTCATCGGACAATGCTACACTGAAAGTCGTTAAGATTGATGATCTAGGTATAATTAGGATAGGGAGCTTTAATTAAAATCGGACACCATACCAGCCGAGCCCAATTTTACGTCCCTTCCGAAAGACGGGATAACCAAAGATTTAAAAAAAACTCCTAAGGCCACCTGCAGCATACCCGCAACATTGAGCATAGAAGGTTATGATACAAACAACTACACCACAGCTGACCGATTTTTGTATATATTTAGTACTTTGTTTACTATGTTTCCAATCATCGAGGCTTGTCGAAGATCTCTACTTCATCGATAAGCCTCTACTCGATCATTAAGCTCCTTGACATCTCCGTCCTAACCGCATGTTTTAGATAATGAGAAGGCCGGGATTGACTTCACCATGTTCCTTCTATCTCTTGCACATAATGGTGTTGTTTTCTACCCATCTCGATGCTTTTGAACTTAAGGAGTGGTTTAATTATTAATTATTAGCATGATTAATTTAGTATTGTTGTCCTATATTATATTATTATAATAGTTTTTTAAACTTTTCTTTTACTTCTAAACGTTTTGTAATAAAGATTAGGTGGGAGGATATTGCCGGTTTGGTTTTGGATGCTAATCCGTGGATGGAAGTTTGTAAGGAGCGATCGGTGATATCAGCACCGGACCTTCGGGTTCGCTATGCCTTTTATTATTATTAGTACTTGCACACCACTAGCCTGCAAGTTTTTAAGCGGTATTTTATTAAGGATATCGTCACTTCGTTCTTTTGTAAATTAACATACGAATGTGAATATAGTTACTTTTATGGTATTAAAAAGTATTTAATGTTTTTTTTAACTTCTAGTAGGCTATCTAGTAGTCGGGCATGTTTTACTCTCTAAGCTCTGAGTTTTTTTAAAGCTTTATTTTGCAAATATAATTAATTGATGTTTCTTATAAATAAATATATCTAATACATACTAATATATCTAAGGATCTCGTAAAAACAAATGCGGTGAGGGATACTATAATTTGAAATTAGTTCTGCAGTAAATCTTTTAAAACTTTTAAAACTTGTTAAACTGTCATTTCATATTTTTTTTCTGTCTTAGGTATTATACTTAGCCACCCAAAGTTTAGGGTGCTGAATTTCTGAACTCTAGGTCCCGAGTTCGAAACCTGCTGTGGCCCATACATTTTTATCATGTTAAAAGCCCTGAATCGACCCTATGAAACTGGATACCCTCAATTGGTGGAATAACTTGGCGGTTGATCGTGTTCACTGCAAATTCACTTTAATGTACAAGCGGATCCGTACTATGTACATAAAGTAATACCCTTCATAGGTTGAAGTGGTGCATTTAAAAACATGTAGAAATTGTAAATCTACTCTTCTATCTAATTGAGATTTGTTTTTTATAAAATACACACCAGTATTTCTAGATTAACCTAAGTGAAAAACCTACATTCTTGGAAAAAACAGGATAAACTATTGGTGAGCTTGGAATAGCATTGGGACCCTAAGAGTAAAACAAATGCTCTCTGGCTGGTTAACTCTGAAACTAGATACAGTTTTGATGGGTGATAAAGAGATATTTACCAATTTTTTCATGATCACCACCACCGAAAATGACCGATTTTTAGTTGGATCACTTTAGAAATCCTAGTGCAATGTCATATCTCCAAAATTCGAAACAAAAACTAGTACTTCGTAAATATTAGTTTTGTTACATTACTCGTATATTATGCTTAGAAAAAATTTACTGTTATGTATAATGCATACTAAGTGTTAACTTTCACACATCTCAGCGTGTATATAAGTACTATTTATGCATTACAACCAAAGGAAGAAGCTCTCTTTTTTTTATTTTATTGTACAGTAATCTTAATTTGGAGAGAAACCTTGACGCAGGAAATGAAATACTTGTGCATTACCAAGTCGTTTAAATAAGGGGAAATCTCATGGGACATTAGCAGCGCCATCATCTGCGCCATCTTCGAAAGTTTATTTAATGGCATTTTTATGAAAATATCCCTGCAGTTTCTTCGCATAATTTTTCTGGAATGAAGGACGGTGTAGTGTTCATGAAACATTAATGACATTTAGGATTCTTTATGTGAATATTATGGGTGAAGTACATGTCAGTTATACATGTAGCATAACCGGTCTTTCTAAACTACACTCGCCACAAACTGTTTAAAGACTATTCCTGCATACTAGGTCATGGTTCATTTTTAGCTTGTCATTTTAAGAAGAGTGGGTGCTCTAGAAATTATGACTCTGAGCGTTGATAGAATAATTTTTATATTTATAAGGGATAGTTGTTCAAAACGTTTTTTAGGGTATTCCGCATCACTACTCGTGTATTTGTTTATGATTAAGCAGGATTTTTTGTTGTATTAGGGCGATTTTCGGGTAGAGTTATTAATCATGATAAAAGGTTTAGTGTAGTCTCGATGTCGCTACTAAATACTACTACCAGATGCTGCTACCATCCAAATCAAAAGCAGTTTTATCACACATCGCAATCTCCCCACCTACTCCTCGTTCTACCCCAGGGTTGTTTACCAGTCAGCTTAGCGCTTATTTTTTTTTTTAGGAATCCTTTCGTCACTTAGCATAACAACTTTACAATCCCATCTCAATCTTCGCGTTGCGATAACTTCAATTATGTTAACTGGGTCATGCTCAGCAATTCCAAACGCAAAAGCTGCGCACACACACAGCTAGCATTAAAATATTAACAGGTTTTTGGTATTTGAGATTATTTTTAAAGTAAAATACTAGATTTTAGTTAAAATGGGTACACTATAAACAGTACTTTACTTTTATCTCATTAAAATAATAGCAACTCTTAGTAAATAGTAAATAAAAAATAAAAGTATATTTCCTCGAAGAATCTAAACTATTGAAGCACCATTTTAATAGGACTTTGGCACACCCAAAATTTTTATTTTTATTTAATTAATGCTCACATGTTGATGGTTCATGTTTTATTTAGTTTACAAATTGTGTTCCTCATTCAGTGTACATGAGATGTATACATCAAACGTTTACTAAGAAACATAACGTTTTTAAATATGAAATTTTTTATAAAATTTAACAAAGAATTATTTTGATAAATAAAGTTATAAGGACCAGGAATCACGAAATCAATAAAACTTATTAAAACGAACGATTTCTTGAGAACGTTTTACATAGTTTCCCTTTCAAATATTTTTCTCGGTCACTCGCAAACTTATTTCGATTATAGTCAAGTATGCTTATCAGATAGTAACATGGCAACGACCTGAAGTAAATTGTTTATTATTGTTTCTTTTCAAATAAAAATATTTAAAAATTATTAAAATCAATAACTAATAAAATTAAAATAAATTATAATAATATATATAATTATATATACATATAATATATAAATATATACCCTCGTATACATTGCAAATTGCGAGAACGCGGGGACATGGGATCAGTGAAAAGAAAGGATATGGCCATGACCGGGGAGCGAGCCTGATGGACCCAGGATAGCTCAATTGATAGAGTTCCAGACTAGCGGTCTGGGTTACCTGGGTTCGAGTCCCGGTCCTGGGCATATCTTTTCTTTTCAAATAAAAATATTTACAAATTAATAAAATAAAAAAATTGTTTATAAATTGGATTGGTGACAGGGAAGGAAGTTTCCCGCGTTGTCAGCAATGTAAACTTCCTTGTCCTTGTTTTATATGTGTATATACTAGCTCTAAGATTAGGAAGAGAAGGTAGGAGACAGGGGAGTAGAGAGCAGTTATAGTATATAGTTTATAATATATAAGAGAGTAGTATAATATATATAATATATAGTTTATAATATATAAGAGAGTAGTCTCTAAGTTAGGTGTAGCCAATAAGTTATAATGACGGTCCATAGCAATAAGCCACCTTGTTATTTACATTCGAATGTCTCTTGTTTATCCATAGAACATATGTTCGGTATCTGAATAAATCTGTTTCTTTCTTACAAGTCGTCCACCGTTTGTTAACTAGATTACACTTTATAATACTTTAGAAGTGGAAGTTTTGGTTACTTGCAAACGGTGAGAAAACACCTGCTCATCGTGTGTGTATGTGAAGAAGATGATAGATAGCGCCGAGGAAGTCTTCCAAGCCGGCGAACTTCAAAGGAACCGAAGACAATAACAGACTGGACTATCTCGCTTTAATTTTAACCGTGTCCTTTGCGGCTACACGAATCGCCATTGTCTCGGAGAAGTTTACGTTACAAGGCTTCCATTAATTCTCAACGGCGGCTTGATATATTTTTATTTCTTTTGCCCCACTGAATATTTCTAGATCATTTATTATAAAACAAGATTTGAATAATAAAACATATTTCTCAAGGTACAACGTTACTGTTCTCTGCAGAAACAAATAAACCGGGAGTGCACAATATATTGCATTGTTAGTTATTATTGAATTATGAGTATTCTTACTCTATTCTAAATTCTTACCTCAATGATCGTTTTCCCACATTAAAAAAAAATTGTATTTGACTCAAGGCCACTTTTTTTTTAACCCCGAACGCTTTAATTAGTTCTTTGGCATGTATGATATACACTATTCAGAACATTGTCATTGATATTACTTGGCATTAGCCATTTACTCTATTTATTAATGTATGTATATAAATTTAACTTGTTCCGCTACTGTCTGTATTCCGTAAGAATAAAGATTTTTTAGGGATATAAAACATAGCATTTACTGCATGGGAGTGTGAGATTCCGCGATAGTTATTTTAATCCATCCTCGACCTCTTTTTGTAGATCGGAATTTATAGATCCCTTCTGTTATTCGGACATTTTTAATTTAAAGTAGATTTTTTAATCTAAAAATATCTGTTTTTATAACTTCACTAGCAATGTTTTCCGTTACTGTTGATTTTATGATTTCAATGTTTCAGTGACTATTTCGACGTCCTCCTTACTCGTTCTTCTATTGTTTCAGTACTCTAGCATTCAGAAAATTGACTGTTACGTTCAAATTACTCTCAGTTATTTTTAAACTTATTCAAAATGTCTACCGAGTCGGTTAAGTTATTTTTATCTCTTGTTCCAGTCCTTGCTGGTTCTAGTGGTGTTATCTTGTCAATTTAAAATATGTTAATTGGTCTTTCCATTAATTTCTTTTTCTAACATCTGATTTTTTTCTCTTTTTTTTATCCTTGAGCAATTTACGTGTTTATTTTTTTAGACTCGGAAGTTGGCAACCTATTACAGTCGGCCCATTTATAACTTCTAATTTCGCATTCATTATCGAATCAGGATCCCTTTTCCTAAGATAATAATTTCTGCTTTTTTAATGACCTAAATTGCGAAGCATGCATTCAGTAAATATTATTTGATAGAGGCGCGAAGATTAAGATGGGACTTCAACGAACTAATTCTTAAGTTGTTAATAAGCGCTGTGCCGACCGGGAAGCGTCTGAGGGGTAGATTGAGTAGGGAGGATTGCGTTAGAATGATCTGGTGGATTTGGGTTTGGGTAATGGTCCGTGGACAGAGCTTTGTGATTGGTGGTATCGGTCTCGAGCCTTCGGGTTTGCTCCATTTTCCAATTTTTAATAAATAATATATATAAAATAATAAATATATAAATACAAACTTATTCTCTTGTAAGACATGATTTTTAATTAAAGGTTATTTTTCAGTTTATCTAGATAAAATTCTTTGTGACAAATATGGCTTTATATTATCTTTTTTATATCAAATTGTTGTTGAAGTTTCGCGATTACTAATTCATGTTCTGACCTTAATTCTTCCGATAAGATCTCACCTTAATTATACTACTTTGCCATCTGTTTTGTACCAACACGTGGTCATTACACTTTCGCTTTTGTTAATCCAACAATGTCCACCATTACTCATGGTTACCCCAATGTTTAAAAGTTATACTTTTGATTATTATTTTTTTTGAAAATAGCAATTTTTACAATTCGGACCTCATTGTGATTACTTCTCTCCTCACCTTGGTGTTTTAGGGTAGTGATTCTATATAATTTTGCAATAGTTTATTATAAATTTATTACATATTTATTCATAAAACTCCTGTTACCACTAAAGGATTTAGTAGGAGAATTTTTTAAAAGTGATTAACGCAGTTTTAAACCAACGGCCCTGAAATATAGCGATGGATATCCTATCACTAAAAATGTTCACGTTCCTCAATCCGGAAAAGAATCTACTTGTACCTCGACGGCTATAACCTCTAACTGTATATTAATTTGTGTAGTTCCCTTTCGGTAACGAAGCCTAGTGATGCCATTTTATTTATGTACCTATATATTTACATCGTTTATTGCCGATTTTGACCCATTTGCTGCATTCGAATTTCTTTACGTTTAGTATCCCTTGACTATTTCCAGTCCAGAAACCTTAATCGGGACTATTTTTACTCCGGAGAAATAATGTTCTCAGTCAGAATGTTTCTTGGTGTTATTTTGTGTATTAGAAATATGTTAATATGTAGTTCAACAATATTTCAAATCCTCCAACAATCGTTGGGAACTGCTTTCTTTGTAGATACGAGTTTTGTGGACTTATCCGGGAGAAAGTTTCGAGATGCTTCCAAAGATCATCCTCACAGCCTTCAAATGTTTGTCGATGTCCAACATGGTAATGAGAACCGTGCAAGGATAAACAAATATTAATATCCACTTACTATACCTTATGCCATAATATTTTTTTTGTGGTAAGTTTTGCACGATATCCTAATTAGCGTTCACGTAGCGCTTAGTCATAAAGATTTTATTATTCAATAAATTAATATTTATTTTAATTACTGTAACTTAGGCAGTTTGTTGCTATTATTAATGATTTCGCAAACCCCCGCCCATCGTACCCGGCATGTTTAGCGCCACCTGCAATGTTGGCAGGATGTTTTCAGCCTGGCTAGTAGCAGGAGTTGATGACTCACTGGCCAAGGTCCTCGGGAGGCCGTTGAAAAGAGGCCAAGTCGACTGGGAATTTAATTTGTTTTTTTTTCATCACAATTGCTTTTATTTTAGTTAGAACCCGTTCGTTTATGTAATGCGATGCAATCGCTTCCAACGTTCGCGTCCCAGAATGCCTTGGAGTGCGGGAGTAGTTTGGTCTGAGTAAAGTCTGCTGCTACTGCTCTTATTCAGTATCCACTATTCTCCACAGTGATGCGTCCGGAAAAGAAGCGCTGGGGTCTCCTGTGGTCCCGCATTGCTCTCGTAGAGGGTGGTGCTTGGTTTGGAGGTCCATAGGGCAGTGTGTAAATAATGTATATACCTTGTGTGTTCATAGATCACAAATACTTATTGCCCTTAAGCATGGCAAATTGTACTTATTGGCATCAAATATAAATATTTTACTAAACACTTCTTAGATCACTAAATACTTCGCTTTTGTGTTCTGTGGATTTGATTTGAAGAATGTGGAGACAGATTGTGGGAGATATCAAGATTCATACTGAACTATAGCTTAGGATAAATAAAGATAAAGATAAAAAGAAAGTTGACTAGATATGCCATTCCAATAAAAAAGATAAATTAATTAAGATTAAATTAACTTTACCTCTACTTTCTAATACACTCAGCCATCAAATCAACATCTAATAAATATATAAATGATAAATATTTACCCTCCCATTTGTTAGGTTTCATGAAATAAACAATTATTTTAGTGTAAACAATAACAGATATTTCAAAATTAGATAATTCATTTTTTTATTAGCTAGCTTTAAAGGAGTTCTTATCCATATTTTTGGTATTAATGACAACATTATCGTTTAGCTGGTATTATTTATTAGGAACAAAGCATCTTAGCACCCGAACTACGTAGCGTCTCGGATTTAAAAATAAAATAAAAAGTAAATAAAAAAATAGAGTGATTAAATTTTTTTGTGTGAGGCATATTTTCGGATGTATTTAATATTGTTTCAGCTTATTTATTCTTAGTTATCAGTATATATTTATTAATCAATATTCTTTATTTTTTATGTCGGTCTTTAATTTATGACGTAATGAAGAAAAAAGAATAATTAGAAAGAAATAATGAATAATTAGAATACAGTAATTGCATTAGTGTTTGAAAGTTGGCTGTTTTTTTAATATCAAATCCACATAATACTAACACTCCCAATCAAAAGTTAGGTCCGAAACGTACGTTTTCTTATATTAATGTTTGAATATATTTATTTCAAATTCTCGATAAAATCAACGGTAAAACTGTCATGACGGTTTTTAATATATGCCTATACATAATATCTGTGCCCCATATAGGGCTGGAAAAAAAATTACCGCCTCAAATAACATTAAAATGATTAACGACCGATTTCAACAAGTTCGGTCTTTCAAACATGATTTTTCATCATCACATTAATTAGAAACATCTGGCTTACAAGTTTGATTTATAGTGTTCCTTTTTTTAAATTAAGACTATTAGAATATATGTTGTACTAGTATAGTATTCATTTGTACATTATAGAAAATAATAATTTTTACTTGACCTAAAAATGCTTTTCGTAATGTTGCAAGAAGGTCATTATGAACTTTATTTTCAATTCATCAGGACATCTTCTCAAATTGTTACATTTTACAGAAACCAATTTGCGGAGGCGTAAATCTTTACTGCAGAAGTTTTTAGTATTTAAGTTATTCCTTGTAAAAGTTAGTTTCTGCCTTGAAATGCTTTGAGAATGATTAATTTTGGTTTAATTTAAACCATAAAAAAAAAAAAATGTACACATTGGACAACGGTTGTGAAGGGGGTAGTTTGTTCGAGATCATGCTCAACCGCCTGGTTTGAGACTACTCACTTTAGAGAAGCAGGCTACTAAGCTCCCGGGTCTGTATATCCCAGGATCTATCCGTGGCTGTTGACAGATTGAATAATTAATCTGCCTCGGCCGTATTTGAACCCGATACCTTCAACATAGCAACTCAGAACAATTAATTCATAAAGATAATAAAAATGAGTTTTAGAATTAACTCACGATTGTTTTTAACTATTAGTCTACTTACTTATGGGATGAATATAATTATTCATTTTAATTAATTTAACAGGCTTTTGACCGAGACTGGCATCCGGGCTTGCTCTACAAACTCCGTAAATTCCTACCCCATACATACTTTCTCATCTCAGAAATAGAACTTTCCAAGTAAACCATAATAATGTCCATTCATCCCTCTTTTCCCAATCTGCTGGTGTTCCTCGAGGTAGTATCCTTGGCCCAACCCTTTATACAGTTTATACAGCTGACATCCCAACTCATCCTAATACTATCCTTACCACCTATGCTGATGATATATGTGTATTATCATTCAACACCAATCCAGTTATTGCATGCCAAAGCCTCCAATCCCATATCACTGATCTTGAAGAATGGTGTCAAAACAGGGGAATTAAAATAAATTCTCAAAAATCGCATCAAATTACTTTTACCTTACGTCGTAAAATAATGACTTCCTCCCCTTTAGTATCCTTTAATAATATCCCACTGGTGCCTGTCGAACAGATCCGATACTTAGGGTTGCATCTCGACAAACGATTTACCTGGAATCCTCATACTAGACTGATAAAACAAGAAACCGCTCGACGTTTCAGGCTACTTCAACACCTACTAGACAAATGCTGTAGACTCCCAATTAACTACAAAAGACTCATCCACATGACCATCATACGACCTATTTGGACTTACGGAGAAGAGCTTTGGGGCTCCACTAAGCCATCGAATTCCTCTCGTATCCAATCCCTACAATCCAAAATCCTTCGGAAAATCCTCAACGCTCCTTATTTCGTTAAGAATAAAGTCATCCATAACGACCTTAATGTTCCATTTGTTGCTGATTTGGTCCGAACCCGGTATCTATCCTTTCTTAACAAACTTCATTCCCACTCAAACCCTCTGGTTTCAAACCTAGCTTCCTCTTCTATTCCCGATAATCCTCGGGAAAAGATGATGGCCACGTGACCTTAGTTGAACTAGTGATTTGAGTACTACCAGTGGGTAGTTTCTCTACTTGCCATTAACTCATGTCATTATGTATCACATAGCCTATTTACTTGATGTATTATTGTAATATAGTTGTAAATATCAATAAATAATTTTTTTTTTAATAATTAATTTAATGATACGACTGTGCGAGGCAGCCAACTTATCAGTAGCAGTTGTCTAATTTGCGTTCAATTTTTATTACTAAAATCATTAATTAGGTATTACTGAAAGTTATGAAATAATAATATAATTTGATATCTGCTTGCTTTGCTTATTTCCTCGCATGTGAAATTTACAAAACCCCAACTATATTTTTCCGTTTTGGTCGGTTTTAACGTGCATGTTAAATAAACTTTATCGGTATTTTGAAAAAGGGACAGGTATTTTCAATTTCCTGTTTTAGTTTAGAGACTTAAGGTTTTTAGTTGGAATTTTTCCACTAATGTATTAACATTTATCGGTATTATGTTATGTTTTGTCCGCATAAATATGTTTTCATTTTAATAATTGAATAAGAAGAAGAGTTATCCAATACGAATATAAGGAGATTTTTCACCACAGCAGTGCTAGTTAATATAAATTTTGTCAATGAAGAAATAGATTTTTGTAGGAAAGAAATTCGTTAAAAGAAAGAGATTAATATTTAATTAATTATTTTATAGTAATTATTATTAATGGATTAACTTATAAATTAACTGCAGATAAAATAAATAATATTGTTATTTTACGCATATTTAATCCAGCAGGCCTCATATTTAAGAAAAATAAACTGGGGAGGTAGGTTCCTATTTGAAGAACACCTGGTTATATGTGACACAATATTGACTCAATATTATTGAGATCTGTGAGTGGCAACTTCAGTATTCTGCTTCCAATAATATTGCTTCGATATTATTGACCTCGTAAATTATAAATACTTCATTATTATCATTATGCTATGTCTCGGTAATTTTATTTTGTGGATTTTTAAATGTTTGCTCATTTTTATTAATATTGTTTAGTTTCTGATCGTTTTTGATTCAGGCTCTACTATTAAAACATATAAACCACACATACTCTTTCTAACCTACCTTAACAGATTTAAATAGTTTTACGCTTTTGTTTGGAACCAGTTGTACGTTTTGTTGACAGAACGTAGAATTATGCGTAAGCCAGTATGCCTCTTGCTAGCCAGGAAATTGTTAATGCGTCGGGTCGTCGAGATCGTATATTAAGTAGTGCATCCATATTCATTATTGGCCAGCTGTTGAAGTATGTATGTCGTAGAAGAGCCGTTACTGCCTGTGCTTGCTGGAGTAGAGAGTCTTTTCGCGTAACGGGTCTGACAATGGTCGAACTGATCCAACTAACAAAAATATCTTGTAATTATTTTAATTATATTTTGTAGTTGCGTAATAGGTTAGCTAAGTTAGCTAAGGTTAGCTAGGTCAGAAATAATTTACAATATTCCGAAGGAGATATAAATGGGCGTTAACTTTTTATCGAAGGTACCCACATAATAGAGAATGGGTGAGCCCCAGGAAGGACTTCAAATCCCATAGGGTCCATATATTGCTGTTACTAGATTAAATAATTTATCTGCCAGAAGGGTATTTAAACCCGAAACTTCCAGCACAGCGACTCAGAACTCGAAATTCTGAGTCATCCTTTTCCATTGACTTTGTATTACTTTTATAAGCCTGGATGGACCTACTAATAAATGACCGATTATGATTTTTTTAATAAAATACCAAATGTTTAAACCATTTAAATTCCCTCCTCCTGTTTCATTGTTATTGTAGCACTAATATGTTATACCACTGCTTGGCTATAATGAATTTTTGATAATTTAAGATATAATATTAATGAAATTCTTTGTGTAGTATTTAGAAATGGGCGAAATAACAACATTCATAACAAGCTTCGGACAAAGGAAAGATAAGTTTAAATCATAATTGTGTGAAAAAAACTTGGAGATTTCTTAGCTAGAGCGTTTTTATTTAGATTTTTTAGTTATAGTTGTTAGGGATTACTATAATTATAGGAAGTGTATAGTATAAAAGAGTAGAAAATCTTTATATTTATTAGTGTATTCATTAGTGTATTTCATATTTTATTAGTGTATTTATTAGTGTATTAGTAAATTTATTAGTGTATAAAGTAATTATAGTGTAGTAGTTTCTATACTATCATTATAAGATACTATAATTGTAGTTCCTACTATACTAGAAGGCTAAACCTTTATCTTGCACAGAGGGTAGGGCTCATAAGGTGCTTATTCTCAAGGGATTTAGTTAAGGGAGAGTTCGTCGAAAAGGGATGTTTCTGCTGATTGTCCTCGTTAGGGTCTTTGTTGAGTAGGCTCTATGATCCCTTCAGGTTTCCTTCAGTTGGTGTGCGATTAAATAAATTCTTCACTACTTTTCTCCGTTTTTTAAATTAGTTGTTTGTTATTTTCTCAAGTTTACACGTTTATGCAATTATAGAACAATGAAGAATAAATTTCTTAAAAAATATATATCCATTTTTAGTCATGCGTTTCTTAGGCATAAGTTCCTAAAGAGTATATGGATAATCTGTTGATGGGTATTACTTAATATTTCTCACATCCAAAATGATATGAACACAAAACCATTTTTAAAAACTAAACTTATGTGTTAGGTTCTGTAGAGAAGAAATTATTTAAGGACAAATTGTGTTTAGTTGTATGATACATTATAGATTGTCAATCATACCCAAAAAACATAATAATTAAACAGCATACAATTTTAGGATGATTAACATGCTCCATAACTTTTCTTTAATTAATTAGTGCTGTCCTTCCGAAAAATATTTAAAGTTTTTTGTTCAGTTTCCAACATCCAGAAAAATTATTTTATCTCTATAAATATCAATAATTTTTGTGATACAGTAACTGTTTATTGAATGAATTTCTTGAACTTCCACCCAATAAATTCAGTCTTTTTATTAATCCGGCATAATCGAAATACATTATACTTATCTACTTCGATAATTTTAATTATCTTCTAATTGTCCTGACGTTCTATGAATCAAACATATTTATAACTTTGTTTAATCATTTAGAGTTTACTTGGTTTGATAATTCATAATTCATTTACTATTATGTTTCTGTAATTATTTAATTGCGTAGGTTATTGGCTCCAATAGGATTAATGTCTCTGCCTGTATAAATCGATAATTTTCAATGTGAACTATACCGTAAACAAATAATTTATAGTAATCTTCATTACATTTCTCAAAAATCCCCTATTTACTGAAGAATATGTATATTAAAGATTGGGTATATTAATTAAGTATGTACTCACAGAGCTGTAAAATTGTAGTGACTCAGTCAAAGATATTGGCCAATAGATTAAGAATGTTGGTAAAATGGAATACATAACATTTAAATAAATTTACATTATTTCATGTCCTAGAAAATACTAGAAATAGAAATGTTGTATTAAAGTTTAAGAAATTGGACAATTGAAGGAAAATATATAATTATAAAACCCCAATATGGTTGCTGTTGCTAACGTAAATCTTGAAAATAACTTTTAAATTAATTTTATTTGATAGTACTACATTCTGTTAATGTTCTGTGCCTTGAGATATACATTTTAAAAAATAAGACAGGATGTAACCGCACCGTATATTTGCATTGAAGCCCGAAAATAGACATATTATTTGCATATAGTACAACATTACGGAAAACAGATTGAATAGTAGCACTTACACACAACATAACCACCGTATGCCATATGTTGTTAGAATAATAAGCATGGAATGTTCGAGACTTATATATGATACACACGTATTGAGTCATTAGTAATTAGCCAATAAGTATTATGTTCTATAGAGTGCTAGAAATAATGATTCAATTGTGAGTCACGAATAACTTCAATGGTGCAATTGATTGAATACATTACTTTTACAGCGGTTTTTATTTCACATTGTAGAAATTGAAAGAGCCTTTAATAGCCATTATGATATATTTATTCATCAAATAATGTATAATGTAATATTATATAATGGAAAATTTAAGTAATAGTTTGGAAATAGGTTAATTTTACTATGTTATATTACAATATAACAGGTTTTTTTTATTACAGTCGCGTAAATTAACTCCTTATCGGCGTAAGAACTAATATGTTTATATGAGTTCTCATGGCCTTATTCTGACCTTATTTTTTCTTTAATATTGAGTGGTATTTGAATAAAATTAAAAATAGTTTCCAATTTGAGGGTATGAAGAAAATTTGGTTAGTGTTGTTTTAAAAATAGAAGTAGACGATTCCCCATTTGACTGAATGTTTAGGAACTGTATTTATCAATTTTAGAATAAATTAAGTCAGAACTACAGCGTCTGGTTTTCCTAACTCGACTGATCTTATCTTCAAGGTTTCTTGCGACTTAAAAGTAACTGTCTTATCTTCCAGGTACGATTGATACAGTAATGTTTCTAAGGCGATTGTATAGAGAAGTGAATTGTCCAATATCACGCTCAACTGCCAGGATTTTTCCCAATTAAGGGTACCCATTTTATAGAAGTTGAGCCACCGAGGATGGTCTCCAGATCCCAAAGGATCCAACGTGAATGTTTAAAGATAGAATAATTTATCTGCCACAGCCGGATTTGAACCCAGGACCTTCAGCAAAGCAACTAAAGCGCCGCTACACTCTAATGTACCCTACTCCCAGGCAAATACAAAAACTGTGATAAATCTCCCTTATTTTACTATAGATGCTTGGATTTATGAAAGGAAAAATATTTGTTATGTTAAGACTAGTATAATGACTTCTTTACAAAATATTAAAGGCTAAAGCTATAAAATTGTTTGGCACGAACAGTCGCTTGTTTCTTCTGTCACGTTAGACGTTTTGTAGACGATTTTCACTTTCTCTGTTAGTCATTTTCTAGATTTTTACCTAAAAATCATCGTCTTTCTGATTGCTCTTCTAAGTTATTTTTAAGTTCTAAATGGGAGCAAAACGTGACCGTCGATTTCAAAGCTAATCAATGTATTGTAGTTTTCTGAAAGAAGCTATTTCTTAGAACATTCGATACGAAAAAGAACTAATCCACTGTAGAATTTAGGTTACACAACGCTGAGTTGAGGTGTATGTACCCTTGGATGTTGAATGGATCTCTAAAGTTTTTGTATTTAGTAACGAACGAATTTCTAAAAACCTAATATGCCCTGAAGCGAACAGTAAACGTCCGAGACGTAGGTGGGATTGCGTTAGTGGTGATCTTTGGTTTGGGCGGTATTCCATGGACGAAGGTTTGTAAACATCATATGGGTATCAAACCTTCAGTAAATAATAAATATAATTCATGATTATCATAAACAAATGTTAATATCAACTACTAGTATATTTTATGAAAGGGAGTGAAGTCAAGTGATTTTATTTTTATGATAAAGTGTAGTAAAGATTTTGTATAGTTAACATATATAAACAGTGTTAAAAAATATTTTTTAGAATAAAAATATTAGTATGATCTAAAATCTATGCATTATTAAAATGATCTTCATTTGAATTAGGTTTAAAAAAAAAATACTAAAAAACTTTTTTTCGCATTCCATTAATCGTTCGAATAATTAATTTCTCTTTGAATACAAATGTTAAAAAAAAAAAAAGAAAAAAAAAAGCCTCGCCATAAATAACCTGCTTATCAACTTTTTGTTCTTTTGAATCAAAATGAATTTTTTTAAATGTATTTTTGGTTATCGATTTAGCCATTTTATAGCAGGCACCTGATCGAAGAGAATTTTTTTTTTTTTTTTTAAATTTTACTTGCCGGAGGAGATTACAACGCCAAACATCAACGATGGGGTTGTCGAACATCCAATTCCCGTGGTAGCATCTTATCCCAAATTTCAACCTCTAATAGTTTCTCTATCCTCGCACCCATAAACCCTACTTATTGGCCTACATCCCTCAAAAAACGTCCAGATATTCTAGATATATTTGTTTCCTCACAGATTTCCTGCAATCAAACTGCTATAAAATCCCTGGATGACCTTTCCTCTGATCACAGTCCAGTTCTGCTTCAAGTGCATTCGATTCCCATTCCTAAGCCCTCTCTTCCCCGACTGATTACAGGACGTGTAGACTGGGATAAATTCCGATCAAATCTAGAAAATAATTTAGACCTCAAAATTCCGCTTAAAACAAAAGGAGACATTAATTCTGCAATAGACAAACTAACATAAGCAATACAAGTCAATATAAAATATAACACTTTTCCAAGTAAAAATCATTATCAACAGAATAACTGGCCACTTCATATTCGCGAGTTATTAAAAGAAAAACGACGGGCAAGAGCAAAGTGGCACCGCACGAGATATCCATCGGACAAGAGTCATTATACCAAACTGACCAACAAATTAAAATCAGAGATCAGAACATTCAAAATTCAAAATTTGTATTACCGTACAGAAAATCTCAGTACTACTGACAAATCCTTATGGAATACCACTAGAAAACTCCTAAACTATAAAAAATTCAACCATCCACTTTTAACCGAATCCCAAACCTGGTCAAGATCTGATGAAGAAAAATCACAAATTTTCGGCCAGCACCTATTCAAAACATTTAACCCTCATCCAGATATCCTTAATCAAACCCACTCTGAATGCATTGGAGCAGAATTAAGTATTCCTCTTCAGTTGTCCCCTCCTCCTAAAGCATTCCATCCTTCCGAAATATCAAACATTATTCATAGATTACCCGCCAACAAAGCCCCTGGACACGACCTAATCACATCCCAGATTCTAAAACGCCTTCCTCGGAAAGCAATCCTACTCCTTACATATATATACAATGCCGTACTCCGCACCACATATTTTCCTGATTCCTGGAAATTATCCATAATTAAGATGATTCCAAAACCTAAAAAACCACCAGAACTCCCATCCTCTTATCGTCCTATATCTCTCTTGCCCATAATGGGGAAAATACTTGAAAAACTCATTCTGAAACGTCTTCATCCTATCATAGAATCCAATCAAATAATCCCAGATCACCAATTTGGTTTCCGAACATCACACTCCACCATCCAGCAATGCCATCGTGTGGTGGACGTTGTCTCATCTGCATTAGAGCGCGGAATGTACTGCACGGGAGCTTTTCTCGATGTAGAGCAGGCTTTTGATCGAGTCTGGCATCCAGGACTGCTGTACAAACTCCGTAAATTCTTACCTTCAACTTACTTCCTTATTATCAGTTCCTACCTCAGTAATAGAACCTTTAAAGTAAACCATAATTGTTCCTACTCTTCCCTCTTCACCCAGTCTGCCGGTGTTCCTCAAGGTAGTATCCTGGGGCCCATCCTATACACGATATATACAGCTGACATCCCAACCCATCCAAGCACTGTCCTCACTACTTACGCTGATGACACATGTGTGTTATCAGTTAATAAGGATCCATTTGTTGCATCCCAATCTCTTCAATCCCATATCTCACACCTACAAGAATGGTGTCAAAATTGGAGGATTAAAATAAATCCTAACAAATCCCATCAAATTACCTTCACCCTTCGTCGTAAACCTACGAATTCCTGTCCTACTGTATCGTTTAATAATACACCACTGAACCCTGTCGAACAGATACGTTATCTAGGACTCCATCTGGATAAACGTCTCACTTGGAATCCTCATACAAGACTGAAAAGACAAGAAACTGCTCGACGTTTTCGCCTACTTCAACACTTACTGGACAAACGCTCTAAGCTACCAATTAATTACAAAAGACTTATTTACATGACAGTCATCAGACCTATTTGGGCATACGGAGTTGAGCTTTGGGGCTCTACTAAATCATCCAATTCATCTCGTATCCAATCCTTGCAATCCAAAATCCTTCGTAAAATCCTCAATGCTCCTTATTATGTCACAAACAAACTCATCCATCATGATCTTAATATCCCATATGTTACTGATTTGGCCCAAACTAGATACCTATCCTTCCATAACAAGCTCCATTCGCACTTGAATCCGCTAGTCTCTCAGCTTGCTTCCCATACTATTCCTGATAACCCTCCGAGGCGTCTGAAAAGAAGATGGCCTCGAGATCATCTACTATAGAACTTTATTGGAGTGCTATCGATGGGTAGTTTCTCCACAAGTGTTTTCATGTCATATTATACATTTTTGCACATTTACTTGATATAATACCATTATAGTTGTAAATATCATTGAATTAAATAAAAAAAAAAAAAAAAAAATTTTACTTCGTATTGACCACTTAGGATTACGCAACAACTTCATTTTCTCTTTTCCGATATTCCTTCATGCGTTTTCTTTGAAATTCTATCCACTTTCGACCAAACTCTTGTCTTTCTTTATCCTGAAATCCTTCCCAATTTTTAACATTGCTCTTAAATTAACTTCGTTCTAACATGTATTACTTCTTTAGTCCTCGTTATAGCTGTACTCTTTCTGAAATATTCTATTTTTCGTTTAATCAATCTCAGCTCGTTCATTCTTTATATTTGTCCGATAACTTTTACTAATATTTAAATTTTTTATTGTTTCCAGGTCATCCATAAAACGACCAAAGAGGTGATGGTACTAAAGATGAACCTCCTTCGGTCGAACAGGCCCAACATGAGGAAAGAAGTCCAACTCATGAACCAGCTCTCCCATCCAAACATTCTCAGGTATGTCTTAGTTGTAAAATGCAGAGGAAAGAAGGGGTTACTGTGCTTTAAATATATTTTTCTTATTTCGTATTTAATTAAATAACCTATACGTTTAGGCGATTCTGTTCCAACTTTTACTTTGTTTTATTAAAAAATGTTTTCTTCAATAATTGAACTTTTCAAGTTTTTTAATGCACATTACCGCTCTATTTTCTTGTAAAACTGAAAGTACGAGAGGATTTAACGACAACCTCAAAATATCGAAGATGATCCAATTTCAAATTTTCCATGCCAAGGTACTGACTCATTCATCCGCGATGCTGACATAAAATAAATTAGGTAGGAATTCTTCAGAAAAATCACTAAATTTATCCATGAATCGAACATTAAGCTTCATGGATTAATTTGTTTGAACGATTTATTATGACAAAAAAAAGTTTATATAAATGGATTGACCCATTTATAATAGTGATTGATACATTATCCTTTTTCTCCGATTTTTTTTTTTTTAAGAATGATTGGGAAAGGCACAATATTGGTATAAATTATTTCTGAATTGACTCATCGACACCAAATTGAGATAAAATATTTATGATGTTAGTCTCTACTAGAACAGGCATGTGGGTACATGGGCGTTATACGACAGATGAAATCTGGACCCGTGGTGACAATCAGATAAATTAACAAGTTGAAGCCATCTGATCCGGATATCCCCATCTTCTAGTGTCGTTACTCCCTGGAGTTAGCTAGTTCGGAGCGCGTAGTTTCTTTATTTCGTTAGTTTGTTTCATTCAACGCCACTTTATGCTGTTATGGCTTATCGGGCGGGGATACAGTGGGAGACCTAAAGTTTGCCTATCCAGGTATAATTATGATTGAGGTATTTAACGCGTACTTGGTATAGCACAGGCTCGGTACCACCATTTCACGTCACCTCTGAAGGACGGGATATGTAATGATTTTTTACTATCTTTAATAAATCCTAAGGCCTTCTACCGGGCTGCGAATCCGCAATTTTGGGGATAGTAGTGTTACGATCAGAGAGAGAGGGGGGGGCCGGCTGAAGGGATTATGATAAGCCGGAAGGGATTAAAGAATGGGCGTAGAAACTTCGCGATCTGTCTAGAGACATCGCGAATTGTGTGGAATATTCTAGGTGTCCCCCACCCCGACCAACCTTGTCTATTTAAAAGGCCAGTAGTAAGTCGGTCAGTCAGTAGTAAGTTAGTAGTAAAGTTGTCGACTTCAGTGACAGTGGCAGTGTGAACTAGGCAGTGATAAGTGATTTGTGAGTGTGTCAGTTTGTCATATTTGAAGAGTCTTACGGTCGGTGGACTTTAATTAGAGGACTGTAAGTGTTAATTTTTAGTTATAAACTATAGTGTAATATTATTGTATTTGTACAAATTTATGTAAATAGTCAATCTATTTAGTCTTAGCAATATCTTGTATTATTTTAGTAATTAGATAACAGTTAGGCCTAGGTTATAATCTGTAGAATATTGTTATTGTAAATTCATATTAGTTTAATAATTTAATTGTTTTAAATAATTTCCTTGTAGTCTTTTTAATTTGTTAATAAATTTTAGTATCTTGAATTTAGTAATAGTTTAGTTCATTTTACACCCAGTAGCCCGTAACAGTAGGTTGTTTTACTAACCACTACACTACATGTGACCACGATATTTCTTGTTAGGTCTGTGATGCGAATTGGTACTGAACTGGGAAAACGTCAATTGGTCTATTATTCATAGAATACTCAAGTGATTTGTTTTGATATTTTCCTACAATATCCGAAAAATATTAAATGGAAAAGAAAGAAAAAATTATGCTTGGATTATTACCCCTTGATACTTCGAGACCTCGACTTGAACATTTTGGCGAAGTGAGTAAGCTTTTTCGCACAAAGATTTTCTTCTTTTGTCCAAAATTCATTGTTTATCGTCAAATATAATATAAATATGTGTATTGTAATATTAATATGAGATTTATTTTATGTATTTGTTGATTTATCGTTGCCTTTATTCATTGGCTTAGCGAAATCTGGTTTCGAAACTTAAAAATAATAAATTAATACAAAACGTGAATTCGACGAAATACTGGATACCGAGGAAAGGAGAGAAATTAAGTCGTTGCGTGATTCTAAGTGGTCAATACTAAATAAATAAAAAAATAAAATACGTGATTAATTTAGTTTATTCCAGTAAATGATATGGATTTGTTATTTATTACGCTAATTAAAATTTTAAAACTTATAACTTACCAGAGCTCTCTTGGATATTCTTGTTTTGAATTTAATCATCATAACTGAAATATATTTCAGTGAATTACTACTCCCCTTTGATACTTAATATTAATATCGGCCTTAATGTGTGTTCTTTTTACGACACCTTAAAATTAGCAATTGTCCTCTTTCCCGGATAACAAGAGGTAATTGGACTTGGACACACCTTGCGGTAGGACCGTGTGAACCACTTCCTGTGTACTCAAGGGCTTCAAAGAACTTCAAAGGTCCCCTCCAAGGTTGATGAGGACACCGCACACCTTCTCATTACCTTTCTGCATTGAGATCAGTCTTATCAGGGTTACATTCTCTACATTTTATAAATTATGTTTGTTGCAAAAACAAAACAAAAACTCATAATCACATGCTGCTATAGCTATTCGGACGACTGTAGTGGAAGTCCTAAATTTTGCCTGTTCAGGTATAATTAAGATGCATTGCAAAAACCTACGATTCGGCGTGTGAATCATCAATGTTCTTAGATAGTTCTAATTCCTTTAAAAGCTTATAAAAAATGGCTCACTTGTTTGGTGTGTCAGTGTGTGTCCACGACCGAAGAATATATATCGATTTTTTTATTAACTATTCGATTATTTTAGGTTTACTTTTAATAATCACAAAAGGAATATAAATCTAATTAATTAACCAATTGTTTAAATTAGTATTAACAGATAATCAGCGCTTGTTCAAATTAAGGACTATGTCCAGATAATTGTCTTAGCTACTCTGTTAGTTACAACATACTATATTAATTTCTTTAATAAACACCCGAAGGATTTTTTATTATAATATATTTTTTCTTATTTTTACTCTTTTTTATCTTTTAAAAATAGATAATTGAACAATAAAAATTCTATATTTTTATCCCTGATTTTAATGTTCCATAAAAGCTAATAAAATTATAGATAAGCATATACTATATAATCAGACTATTTCCACCGATTTTAACAATATCTACCTTAAGTTAAATCCTCAAACGCATTAGTTGACGTCACAGTTTCTGGAATTATTTTAATAAAATCGAACCCTGTATAATTTAATATAAAAAGTTTAATAAAATTTATTGATGTATTAATATGTTTAATTATTATAAGATTTACGAAGTAACTTAATATATTCTTTACTCGTTTATTTAGCTATAAGCAAACAATTAGCTTAGCAATCAATTAAATCTAGTGTTCTAATAGATTAGTTGTAACAATAGAAACTTTTGGAATGTAAGACCACGTCTGAATAAGGATTCAGTACTATGTTTAATTTTTATAAAAGTTTGTGTTATCTAAGTAACTATAACGAAATCGAAAAATAGAGGTTAGTCCTTTTTTTGTTTTCTAAAATGGACCACTGCATTAGTTCTAATGTATACATACACTTGTAATGTATACGTATCAATTTAATAAGGAAAAAAGGTCTTAAAACACAGCTTATACGTATGAACATATACTGCTTTATGTAATACATCTCTAGCGACATGTTTTAAAGAGTTCTGTAGGTATAACATTACATATCTTGTTAGTATGAGGTGTCATTTACCTTCTCAAATCCATTTACTTCGAGAATCCGTTTACTAGTTTAAAGCTAAAAAATAAATAAATAGTTTGTGTCACATATATGTATATCAACTTAGTACAGTTAAACTTCAACGTATAAGTTTGTAGAATTAAAATTTGGGTATTTTATAATTCATTTTATTGCCTATTTTCATGTCATTCGTTTTATTTCATAAAAATAAAGAGTTGGGATTGAATGAATGAATTATTACTAAGAAAAACACCTCACTCATGTACATAGACATATTACCATTACATTGCAATCTAAACATTTTTAGAATTAGAATTTATTACATTGGTTATTTTATGATTGATTTTATTGCTTGTTTTTATTTAATTTGTTTTATATTACTAAAAAAAAAAAAATGTTAGGATTGAATGACTGAACTGGCATTAAGAAAAATACCTCATATTTGTACATCAACTTATTACTGTTATACTCCACTTTGTGAATTTCTTGAATTTTATGATTGATTTTATTTCATTACTGTCGAAGGTTAGGGAGCGGAGTGGCTCAGTGGTAGTGGACTGAGTTGCCATGCCGAAAATCCTGGTTCAAATCACGATGCAGGCAAGACTTTTATTAAGTCTGTTAGCAGGCGGAGATGGATCTTAAAGGGTTTAGGACCCTCCTGGGGCTCACCGAGCCTCTAAAAGTGGGTACCCAAAATAAGAGCGAAAAATCTGGCGGTTGAGCGTGATCTAGGACAAATCACCTCCCTACACAACCGTTTTCCATGAATCAGTACTGTCTCTACCATGTACTGAACCCCAGACATTTCACGGGCTGTAGTGGTACAGGTTTTATTTTTGTTTTTTTTCTAATTGTCGGTTAACAATATTATTTTCGTTGATTATATTATATAAATATAGATTATTATATAAATTATAGATTATATAAATTAATGGAACATAATATGACTGATGTAATGAATAAGACATCAAGCAAACAAAAAATCGGCCTTTTCCTAGGGCCATTAAAAGAAAAATAATTACTTAAATACAACAATTATCTTATAATTTTTTATGACAATGGTATAGGAACTGATTTATTATGTAACTGAAAAAGCTTTTCCTCTTTCTTTTCTTCTGGGTACGGGAAAATGAATTTAAAAGAAAAAGAATATGGAAAATGATTATTTTTTTAATTGATTTTATTGCTTATTTTTATTCTATAATTTTTTATTTTTTCAAAGATTAACGGTATTTATTGACTATGTTGTAAATTAATGCAAAATTGTAAGACTGATGTAAACATGAATAAGACGTCAAACAAACAAAAAAACGGCATCTTCTCAGGCTGTTAAAAGAAAAATAATTACTCGATAACAATAATCATTTAATCATTTTTTATGGGAATGGTTGAGAAACTATTCCGATCTTTATGACGTCTGTTGGAAAAAAAAAGTTTACTCTTTCTATTGTTCTGGTTACAGGAAAAAAATTTAAATGAATATGGAAAATGGTTATTTTTATATATTTTATTCCTTATTTTTAATTTATTATTTTTTATTTTCTAAGGTTAACTTAAGTATTTTCGTTGTCAACGATGTAATTTAATTAAATATGTGTAACTAAATAGGTCCTTTATTGAATTACACATTAAACAACCAAAAAAAAATAACATCTTTGCCCAGGCTGTTTAAAGACGAATAATTACAATAATGATGCAATACATTTTTTTTTATGGAAATGGTAGAACTGTTCGGCTGTGTATGACGTTTGTTACGGAAAAAACGTTTCCTCTTTCTTTTATTCTGGTTACGGAAAAATAATGAAAATGAAGTATGAAAAATATATATAGATATTTATATCTGTTATGAGTAAGACATCACGTCACTGAAGACGCATTTTCACTAAAATACACAATTTAAAATAGCCGTTATTTATAGAGAAAAAATCTCATTAACCTATTCATTTATTGCTTTCCTGATTTTATTACTTGACAAAGTATTATTTGGTATACGCTATTTTGGTAAGTATACAATAGCTGTTTAAGCATATGTCATAGCTATCTAAAAATGTCACACTTAATAAAAAATAGAGTAAAAACGTATCTCTAAGAGATTGTTTAGTTTACTTAAATCTATTATAGAGAGAATTGCATATAAATTAGAGTGCATGATGCATGATGTAAATTGAAAAATTTATTCTGGCGGATTTAACTGATATTTCTCAAGTGCATTCTTACTATCTTATTATGAATGGCTTTTAATGATTGCATTGCCTAGATGACTTATAGAAACTCAACGGAACTTATACAGTTCTGAGTTTTATGGGAGTAAAGTTAATGACTGAGTTGTTTCTCTCAGGAAAAACACTTTTATGGAATTTCCAAAGGATATGAATCGTATGACTACGATTTTTCATTACTTTGCTTTGTCTTTAGAGAGAATAGTTATTTATTTGAAAAGCTAGGAAAGTGCCACATTATTACACCCGAGTGAATTTTCTCACCTGTTAAATATTACATTTTTCCTGCAACCATTTAAAAATTAAGAAATCAAATGTGGAACTTTAGATTTGGTAAAACTACACTAGCGCTAGTGGGTAATGCTAATGCTAGATCTCCAAATATCTGATGTGTGAAGGTGCTAATAGATTTAAGGTTATATTAAATATTTCTATAAAATCGCTTCAAAATAAATAAAATATATCTTAAATTAAATATAAAATAGTTCTGATATTATTTCTTTTAACATTTCATTAATATAAAATGAATATTATTATAATAGCGCCATTTAACGTTTAAAATAACAGAGTGCTAATGGTCAGATTCGATCTAGGTGGCTGTTACTTTTCCTCATTAGTGGGACTTTCCGCACCAGTTTTTGTTGAGTAATGGATAGCATTACTCAATGATTGCAAGAAAAATATTGTTTTAAATTTTTATAAAGCTTTACTGTTTCAGTACAATACATTTACATAAAACGATATAAAAAACAATTTAAATATGTAACTTTGAAATGGTATCTTAGGTTTAATACTTTTTCCTTTCGTCTGGCTCTGACTGAAGCTATTTATTTATTTTCATAAATTGATTTATAGAGCTCTATAGAACATTAAGTAGAGACATTGATGTCCGCCAAGTTAAATCTATTCGAAATTTCCTGGAGAAAGAAATCTATTCTAGAGGGAAAAAATACATTTCTCTTGTGTTTTCTATTTTTATAGAATCGTGACAGATAAAATATATAAATAATTGCTCAATGCTATGAGTTTTCAGTACCTAGTGTTTTGAATTTGACCTGGTTTCTTCCTGGTTTGACCTGGTTATTTTGAAAAAAGTTGAAATGATGAGGATTATTCTTGGTTATTCTTGTTCTGTGCGTATATATTTATACATGGGAGTATTCTACTCATATAATTTTATCCTTAATATTTTTTTTAACATTCAAGCATCATGAATATAGTTATAACAGTAAATTCAATAACAAAAATTCAATCACTTAATTTTTTTTCAAAATTTAATATCGCAAAAGTAAAAGGAACTTTAAAGGAGATCTTCCGATTTTCTCCATTTCGACCCTCTGATTCTTAATTTGTGATTAATGATTAAGTGATTTAAGTTTTAAAGCGCTTATAAGAAGTCAGCGTATGAAACTCGTAACATTGAGCATTATTATAATAAATAAAATATTTGCATTCTTATTTATTTATAAATTTTATTGATTTATGTGTTCAAAGGCTTGTAAAATTATAGATCAGAAAAGAAAGGAAGAAGAATGGCTTTCCCGTTGATAGATCTCCTTTCTCCAGGAGCTTTTGAGTGGATTAAACTTCGTAGACAATTCTCTATATCTAGACATGATTGATACTGTATTGTTTCTAAACCAACGGTAGTGCGGGTAGGTGATTTGGCCGAATGGATCGCAAGGTTTTCTTCAATTAATGGTACTTATTTTTAGAGACTGGGTGAGACCCAGGAAGCTGTGTAGACCCCACAGGGTATATCTATGCTCGATTGGAATCCGGATTATTTAGCACAAATTGGGCACACAGAGCTCTTACACAGCGGGCTACCTCTGTGTAGAAGTATAGCTACCTCATAAAAATATAAACAGAAAGGAGAAGTTACGACTTAACAATCGCACTTTTTTTAAAAATATATTTCTGTCAGAAATTTGTAAACTAGCCTCACTAAACTACCCATTTATCGACCTTGCGATAGTTACTGATGATAAGATCGACCGCAAGGTTGATAAATGGCTGTTAATCGATTATGTACAGAACACAAAATTATATAAAACGGCATTCCAAATCGTTTCCACTTCATCTTTTGAACCACTGCGAAGATCCCTGACCTGCGAAGAAGCTTAAAATATTTCATCTCGGTGGCTCCCGCTCCCAAGGAAGTGATATGAATAGAGCTTTAAAAAAATTGTGACGGTTGGTTGAGTTGGTACCGAACCTTGAGTGCCACAACAATCAGCCAGTTCCGCCGCTGTGGGAACTGTTCTTGATCGTTCTCAGGAAAATCATAAATAAAAATATAGCTTCCTCTTTATCTGAGTGAAGGGTTTGAAGAATTTAGTGTTCTAGGGAATTGTTTAATTAATTTAATATGGTAGTGAATTGTTGTAGATTTTTTAATCTTAGGCAGCGTTCACACTGAGGAGATATTAGATAAGAAGTAGATCGTGAGCGATATAGGCTACGCGACACGCACATAAAGTTCCATTCAAATCTAAAGATAAATGATAAAAAAGATTCATACGTGCGCTATTGCGAAAGATATGCCAAGTGACATACCTCTCCAAGTACCTTGTCGTCCGATATTTCGACCTACCAAATTATCGCCTATGTCGAGCCGATTTATCGGTGCTACTTGAGCCTACGGTATATCGCCTGTTGAAATGGGGCCTTAATGTATTCATGGCGAAACATGTTTATGCTCCAGAAACTTCAAATACTGTAATAATTGCGTTATAACTCAGATTAAAAATATTGAATAATATTAGTTGACCTTATGCAATTTGGAGGAAGAAAATCGTCGGGGTAGAGGTCAAGAAAATTCTTTTATATAGATAAAACTTTTTATTGCTAAGCCAACGTTTCGACCCACATGGCAGGTTTAGAATATGGTTAGGGGTCAAGGTCCTAACAACCTACTAAGCCCAAGATCGCGGGTTCGTCTCCCCGTAGTAAAAAATCCTTGGTTATACCGTCCTTCGGAAGAGACGTTAAACAGAGGTCCCGGAGCCTGTATGATGAAAGGTACTCGTTAAAAGTCCCAATCATAATTAAACCTGGATAGGTAAAATTTAGGACTCCCACTGTAGCATTGTCCGACTAGCCAAAGTAGCATGAAGTAACGTTAAATAAATTTTGAATGTTCCCACCTAGGCCTCGGTCAACCTCTCAGACGCTTCCCAGTCGGCATAAAGATTAAATAAATAAACAAATAATAATTAAATAGAAATACTTAATATTATTTATACATATTTATTACTTGTAAAAGTTTCTATAATGGTATTTAGATCTCCGTTCGATGAGTTCGTTACATAATATACTAGCCTAGATACTTTTCGAAATCTGTGATATCGTCGTGATGTCTTGAAATACTACGGCTCTCACCGCACGACGTGTTTGTCACTTCCACTAAAATATATGTCATATCAGCGTGATAGACGTAAGAAATTCATTTACGAAGAGAAAGGAATAACAATATTTCCAGAATTTCTACATCACCGCTTCATCTGAAATAACATCATTTCTATTTCAATTCCATGTTGTTTGCCAATAGCAATTTTTGAATTACTTCATCGATATTTACTTAAAGGCTTAGTGAACGTTATACCCGCTATAACAACAACAATTAAAATTATTGCAATAAAAAAATTGGTTTTACGAACAAGAATAAAAATGTTTGTAAAAATAAGAAACGGGAATAATTATTATGAAAATGATTTAAATTTCATTAAGATATTTAATATTTTTTAATTAGGTTACAGATTATTTCTTGTAAGATTTATGCCTTATTTTTCCTGATTTACGAATATATACTTATTCGTATATATATACTTATTTACGAATATATACTTATTCGTATATATACTTATTTACGAATATATACTTAGCTCAGTATGCAATTGCTTACTCGTTAATAATCCCTATCGAAATTAAACCAGGATAGGCAAAACTTAGAGCTTCTGATGTAGCACCATCCTAATAGTCTCAGTAGCATAAATGTGACGTTAAATAAACAAATAATCAAACAAATATTCCTTATTTTTCCCGAAACTTCCAATTTAAAATAAGCAGATTCTTGTTGCTAAAGAACTATATCTTTAATTTAAGATTGGGTATATACATCTTTTAATTTGTTTGTTTTTTGATGACAATAACAATGGCGTTCCCAACGAATTTCCTACCATTTTATCCGGGTTATTTAAATCATCCCAAGGTCGAATCTCAATTAAAGGTCGTGGGAAGATTGCTAAGGGCAGGAATCGTTTGAAAAACATTTGAGGCGTTGGGAATTAAAAATAGAATGTTATATATGCACCGGCTGCCGTCTGCTCAATTGTTTCGCATTGTTTGACTGCAGTCTGTTCTCGTGCCAGCGGAGCAGAAAGCGTCTCGTCTCTGAGTTCAGTCGTGGAGATCTCTAGAGATACCGGAATTATAAACAATTTAAAAGCATATACACTAAAATAAATTTATAGTAAAGCGTAATTTGTATATATTTTTTTTACTTATCCGATGTCATAGTCTGGACCACCAAACCCAAAATGAAATAGGGATTCAGTTCATGGTAGAGACTTCATCTGGAACAACGGTTGCGCAGATAATTTTTCCAAGATTACGCTCAACCGCCAGGATTTTCGTCCAATTGAGGGTACCCACTTTATAGATGCTGGTCGAGCCCCAGGAGTGTCTGTTAACAGATAAAATATTTTATCTCCTAGCTTTATTTGAATCTGAATTACATTCAGCATTAGAATTCATCACTCGTATTTATTCGGGGGAGCGTGATGTAGTGTGAACTTCGATTAAATGAAAAAAAAAAAAACCATCGTTTCAATTTTCTTTTTACTTCATACTTCTGTTGTCAATAAATTTTATAACCATTTAACATACAGATGGACCCTGTGAAATTTGAAGATGGAAATCTTTATGAGAATTCCCTCCGTGCACAATCATTGACTTTGGCATGCACTGAACCCAAAACCCATCATAGGTTGTAATGGTACAAGTTTTTTTTATTTGTTACTATTTAAAATTGTATACTATGGAGCATGGTAGCTATGACACATAATTTATTTATTATGTTAGCATTCATAAAAGCTGTGGGATCTGCAAATCCTCCTCAGGCTCACCCAGGTGGATACCCTTAAGTTGGAAAAAACCTTCCGGTTGATCGTGGTTTGAGAGAAATCATTCCCATGCACAACCGTTGAAACTACTATCTCTAACATGTGCACCAAATCCTTCATGATTTGTTGTGTAATATTGTTTTGTATTGATTACTAAACTTCATTAGTTTGATTAAATTATTCATGATTCATTAGTTTTGATTTGAGTTCCTTTTGTCGATTAACTCAAAATTGTAGTTATCGAACTTCAATGTTTCTTGTAACGCGTACTGCCAAATAATCCTCAAAAGTGCGATAATAATGGCTAAGGTCACTGATATCTTACGTTTGTCAGAAAAATCGCCAATGATTCCTTTATTACATATAATACCTACTTTATCCATTCTGTAATTTCTTGAAAATTTATTTTTTAATAAAATATATAGAAATATTCTTATTGATAAAGCTGATCTATTAATATTTCTTTTATGCTTAGAAACAATAAATATATTGCCCAGCGTCCCAATCTTCTCCAGAAATCAATCTAGCAATCTTTGGTGATATGGTTCAATGAACTTGATCTAGGATTTCTGGAATAGTTCCAAGGATCTGATAAGTCTGGGAAGCTTCCACATCTTTTTTTTTTTTGCAAATCATAGAGAAGTGTGAATTCTCAAATCGTTTCTTCTATGAAGTGTCTAGAACTATTTACAGTTTAAATTTTTGTTTTCTTTTTAACTATTGTTTCTTTGATGAGTATAATTTTTTCTAGTTATAGCATAATTTTTTATTGTGTAATTATAACATTTTATTATATATAGGTGATTTTATTGTGTTGTTACAACGTTTCTTAATTACTTCAACAATTATTATAGCTCGGGTGGAGTAGAAAAATAATGCCATAAATAGTAGCAAACTATTTATTAGAAACTGACGTTTCGACCCATGATGTTGGTCTTCGTTAGGGCTGAATAGACAAGATACGAAAATATTTATTGTTTTTCTAATTGTGTATATTTAACTGATATAATTTGGAACAACAAGAATACATTACATTAGCAGAAATAATTAAAATATAATTCTTTTGTATCTTATTTCTATACCTCCATCGGGACCATTTCCTTTTAGATTTCTCATTTTTTTTTTTTGCTATGATTTTGTTATTTAGAATAATTCAGTCTATTATTTTATTCCTTATTAGCCGTTTATTAATGTTGCTATAACATAAGCGGCAATTCACATGTTTAGGTGTGTCTTAAATATATACCTAATTTCCTTGAAAATTATTTATGTCTAGAGAGGAAATACCTGGTATCAAACTCGCATTAGTTTACAGATTTATTTAATCTCTTTAAGAATAAAAGAGATTTTCACCTAGTCTAATTTTATAACATCCTTACGGTCACCGATGTCTTATGAACAATCAAGCCAAAAGCTTATCTCTTAAGCCTTAAAATATTAAATAAATAGCCTTAAATAAAATATTATATATTATAAAATTAAATGTACATTTCTTAGTTTACTATTCCATCTAATTATTTTTTATTGCGCGTATACCATATATTATCATCCGCATCAGTTCGACATATATTATAAAGGAAGCATTCTTATTCTTTTATGAGTCTGTTGAATGTTTTCCAAATAGTGAAATCTCTGCGCGATTCGAAAAAATTTCGGTGATTTTTTCGCTCGTACTCCTTTCTATTGTGGCAATGCCTTAATTGTAGAGCAGTTGTTCTTTGTAGCCGGATAGTGTGATACCCGTAACGGTTTGCAGCGCTAACAACTGCAGAGAAAGTTACAAGAGCGTAACTTGATCCACGAGTACGGTCCAAAGCTTTTGGCTGTGATATTTTGGATCGTCCGAAGTATTTACTTTAAAAGGCAAAGTTCACCCCTTCTATGTAACGGGAATCATTACAAACAATGACGTCTCCGTATGGATAAGTCTGAGTTGCAATTAGTTTGAAATTATTGAAATGGACCTCGAGTTCAGTACGTGTTAGAGATTGAACTGTTTCTTGTAACCTCCCTGCACCGGTGATCCGTCCTAGATCACTCTTAACCGCCACACCTTCCTTATTTTGGGTACGCACTTTTTAGAGGCAGGGTGAGCCCCAAAAGGACCTTCGACAACTCAGCGCTCTACCCCGGAGCCACTGCGCACCCATATTCTCTACTTACAAAAATTAAAAGATCCCTATCCTAATTATACCCGAATAGGCAGTTAAAAGAAACAAATAAAAAAAATTAATAAAGTTTTTAAATTTCAGAAAATTATCGTGCTATCGATATAAGTCACTACTTAATTACTCTGAAATGTCACTACATATTTATGCATAATATAGATGCTTCATCACCATCATCATCCGTGGCTCTACAACTCCTGTAGAGTCAAGGCCTCCTGAATGTAGTGGTTTTGTTTATTTAAAATGTTTATTTTTATATGGGAGATATGATAATGGTGTCTTATTTTTGTAGTAAACTCATATTTTATTATCTTTAACCAGTTAAGCCAATCTAGCTTAAGAAAACTTTAGTCTTTTTATGTGATATTCTTAAGTTGTTTATTATTTCTACTGTATTGATTTATTTTTGTTTGCTAATTTATACGATAAAACTGCTCTTATAATATGGAAATGTTTCTTTTTTTACGTTTATATACTTATATTTTACTGTACATAATATTTGCACTTATTGTTATTTATTGCGAATGAATCCTAGAGGATCACATAAAGCATTCTGACATAGTTTTTTCCATGCTTCCTTCATCTCTTCTCTGTGTATTGCTTTTTCTCTCCTCTGTCCATTTCGTCCCTAGTTTCTTCAATACTTTCTTCTCTGACATTACTATCCACTTTTCTTCCTTGTTTCCAAATATTTTATTTTGTCCATAACATCACTTGGTTCTATTTTAACTTTTTGTAAATATATTTTTACTCGACTGGCCCATGGTGCGTTTAACATTATATGTACGTAACAATCTAGTGGTGAGTCTTGTTGAGGGAAGTCTGGTATTTACCATATGGTTCAATTTGTGAAAATTTATATTATCTAGGCTATCAATTTAAATAATTTTATAAATAAATAAAGATTGATGTCAGTTTCTTAAATGAGCAATAATTCTCTAGGTAGTATTTTGTGCTCTTAAGTTATTCAGATTTTGCAACTATCTTATGAGGCTATTCCGAATTCTGGAGAGCTTTATCTTACCTTGAGGTATTTTATTTACGTCGAAAATCGTCTTAGTGAATAGGCAGTATAAACTTTTTTTTCGTTACATCCCAAACAATTTTATTACATTAAACTTTTTAATCTGATTTATATATTTTTTCTTTCTTTTAATCTATTTTAAAAATAAATATTGCTATTTGAGCTAATACGCTATGGATTTTCATTTATTAGTTAAATTGTAATAATTAATTTATTGTAATTGTATTCTTCTCTAAGACTATATAGTTTATATTCTAGTTTTAAATCGTTATTCCAAAGGGACTCGATCCAGAGTAAATAATGATTTTATTATTATTATTTAACATTTTTCTTTATTTTCGTTACATTCCCTGGGGAAGCCATCTTCTGCTCTCTAGTTCAGGATGCACTAGGACGTACAGAACATCCATCATCTCCCACAACGTCTGGCCAACACAGCCTGCTGTCCTGGATTGTACACTTGAAAAGAAAAATATTTCATTATTTTTGTTTTATATGCCAACGGTTTTATTTCCATTTTTATTTTTTCAAAGCAACATTGCCTCTTCCAGCTGTTTTACTAATATTTAGGGAGCTTGAAAAATTGAATTATTATCAACTTCAAATGGAAAACAAAATCTCATTATCTAATCGGGATGAAAACATCTTTACAAAAAATCCTCAGTTTTTAGAGACTTCGTAGATGTCAGGTTAATTTTAACAGAATATCTTACGGCTGTATCAAAAAACCGGTTAATAGTGTGTTCATAGAGATTATTTGAATGAAATTTTTGCTGTCCAAAGTGCTATGCTAAACGTTCCTGGTTCGAATCCAGCTGTGGTAGAAAAATTATTACACCTGTTATCAGTCAATGATCTGCAGACCCATTTGGGGCTCACTAAGCTCCTATAAAGTGGATAGCCTTAATCGATGGAAAATCTGGATCAAAAATCAAATTTTTTATACACTAATTGCAAATCTAGTCTTTTATTTTTGTCTGGGTTCATTCATGTATATAAAAATGAAAATTACCTGTAAAATCTTTCTCTGTAAACTCCATACGATTTCTAGTCTCCAAAGTTTAACTACTTTCTGTCGTTGCTAAACATTCGATTACCTATAATCCTTCGAAGCATCTTAAGAAATTATTGCCTCGTTTAATTTTACTGTCAATGGAAGATTAATGCACATCCTATATTCATGCTTTATTTTTATTATGAATAATAAATTTACAACTTTATTTTGAAAATAAAGATGCATTGGTTTTTTCTACATCCACTTTAAAGCCCAAAAATATAAAAAAGGGATTTAAAAATCAGTTAGTGGGAAATTTTAATTTCCTTATTTACTTATTCTCCAGATCATTTCTAATAATAGATAACAATAGCCTAATAAGGTTACCTGTGGTATTGTGGTAGCCTACTACTCAAGGTCGCGGATTCGCAGTCCGGCAGGTGGTCACAGGGTTTTTAAATGGGAGTTAAATAACCTTCATTATGCCGTCCTTCGGAAGGGACGTAAAATGTGGGCACATAGTCAGTGGGAAAAAGATCCCTATCCAAATTATACCTGAATCGGCGAAATTTAGGACTCTCACTGTAGCCACAGCTGCTTAACGTGACGTTAAATCAATAAACACCAAGACAGTGTAATTGAAATTAAACATTATTATGTAAATCTCTATCTAATTGAAACTGCATTGTTTCAAGAAAGCGCAGTTAGGTTTTATGGACTATTTCAATTATTTTTATCACGGACGTTTTCCCTATTCTGTCGGGTGAAAACTAGAAGTTTTCTCCAGAGCGGTGCATTTAATTCCCAGCGATACTGAGCCGAAGTAGGACGGAGTAGAAAACCCGAGACGATGGACTGTGCTCTACCCGTCGGCCCTGACATGGAATGATGATAGTGGCTTCTGGAATTGTGATTCGGCTATTCCTGCAAGGGATGACTGTCTGCATCCATCTCCGAGTAAACAAGTCATGCTCTGGGAGAAAATATCATTTGAGTGGTGTATTATTAGTTCAGAAGGGAGGTAGAGAGGAAGAGAGAGAGAAAGAGGGATATAGTGAGAGAGGGAGAGAGCTCGGTGAGTCAGCTATGTTTGCGTAAGTGGTCTCCGCGGGGGTCATACCCTGGCTAAATATATACACAGGTGTCTGTAATAGCCGTCTTTAGTTCATTTCCAATGTAATTCATTAATCTGAGATTGCATTAACAGAGGTATGTAGGTAGGGGCAGAATAATAAAATATTTTTTATCTGGGACTAAATTTCTCAAGAAATCAAAGCTGGGTTTCAGGAAGCACTAAAAAAAATAAATAAAAAAAACGAGAATGAGACGATTCTGCTCAGTAGAGTTACCTGTACTGAGTAACTCTCTCTGGGCAAAATTCGACTTAACCGCTTATACACCGGGGCTGCAGATGTATGTAATGTATATGTGAACATATCATATTATACATTTTTGCTTTTTCAAAAATATATATATCTATAGATACAGCTATAATATATATACAGCCGTGATACTTGTGGTGGCTGTTTTTTGTGGTTACTCAATATGTCAATTCTTCGCCGTTCAATAACTTGAATGAAACATTCGATTTTACGCGACCTTTGCTGATTTCATTTGATCTAAAAGGAAATTTATGTAGTGTAAACAAAGTTCGTATAGTTTTGTTGCGAATATAATTTAAAAACTCAAAAAATTTTCTAGGTTTTATTTTCTGTATTTTCCAGTTCCTTCTCAAACCGTCGTTTCAATTCCTACGTGGTGTATTAGCCTATCTGAAAATTTATAGAACTGAGAACGCTAAAGCCAACGACATAAAAATATGGAGGGCAACGATAAAACCTGCTATATTAATGATCTTTATAGATGTTCCTCAAGGCAAAAATTCAGGCAAAATATGGCATTTTAAATAATAAGAAAGCTAGTTTTGCATGTTCCAGAAGAAACTTAGATAATTTCATTATTAAAATAATTATGCGTAAGTTGGAATGGATACAAGCGGGCTAACGAAAAGATATTTGAATTCCTCAGAAATCGAATTGCTTTAAAAAACAGAGAGGGGCATCAAAGAACTCGGGGTTACGGAGGATATGGTTAAGGATGGAACTATCAAGAATATAAATGGTGACAAGAGGCATGAGGCGAGAAAGAATTGGACGATCGAAATCTCCAATGAAGAAAGGAGTTGGAAATCGGAGAGGACGAAGAGATTCTGGGCGGAGAAAAAATCACGTAACAAACTGATGATTGGTCCGGAGTACCCCAAAGTTGGGTGAAACTAAACAAAAAGAAAAAAACTTATATTTTTGTTTGTTAATTAGGTATTCCAAAGAAAACAGACAACATACGTTAAGATGCGACATGATCACAAAATAGTAAGTACAATTTAAAAGTAAGCCGCTTTGGAACGAGTAAGAAGACGAAAGGAACTAAAAATGTAAGCAACTAACTGAAAGGTTTATATATTTTCATAAAGACGATAGAATAAAACTTATAAATAATGATAAACAATTGTATATTGAAATAATTAAAAAAATACTGGAGTTGAGTTCGAAAAAAAAATGAATAAACTTTATTTCCATTATATTTGTATTTATTTTAATAATAATTTAAATATTGAAATAAACTATTAAAGCCACGATTTCTAAGTAATATTATTCAGTAGAAAATTTCTCGTTTCTCTCCTCTGCCTTGATATTGATTGGAGAAAATCAGAGGCCACATTGTGGAGAAAGCTCCAGATTTATTCACTATTATTCCTAACACCCGTACATGTATACTTTCTGAAATTTAGTTTTATACTTGAAGAGATACTCGATTTAATTACTTTTTATTTTAGATGTTTATGTCAAATTTCAAAGCCATAGGATTTAAAATTTAGTTATGACAACCTGTTTCTAGAAACATTTCAATAAATAACTTGTATTAGTAGTAGGAGCGGGGAAATGAAAAATTCGCGTGGAATGGAATCTGAAACTTGAGAGCTATTGAGGTCACCATGTTCGCTATTGTTTGTTGCGTAATATGCTGTATGACTTAACAGTGCATGCTAGTGAGAACGTTTTGGAGTAACAAACGCATATATTACATTTTTACCCAGTGCGCGTAGTATGGCAACCGCATATCCTGTTTGTAATTACACAATTGGAGTTACTATTTAAGAAAGTCAACCTAATAAACAACTACTATAGCTATTTTATAACGTTTTAGGGAACTTTTTTTAAAATTTTGGAATGCTGAATTGTAATGTTAATGAAATATCGCGTTCTAATAAATTCTCTGACACAGTAAAATGTTAGTATACATTTTCTTCATTTACATCTCAGACATTTCATAAAAATAAAGTTGGAAAAAAGAATGGGAATTATTTTTCAACAAGCAAGTAGAAAATAATTATAGCAAACAAAAATTATTACGTAAAATATTACAGTAATAATAATGAATGGCTTAGCTAACTCTAAGGTTCATTGTCAATATCTTACCTTTTACCCATTCAAACTTCCGTCCACGAACTACCATCCAAATCCGCATCCTTTAGATCACCCTTATCGCAATCTTCCCGTCTACGTCTTGATCTATTCCTCGGACATTCAACTATCTACTCAGCGCTTAATAACAGGGTGCATGTTATGCAATTCCGCGTATTGTATCCTCATCATTTCTCTATTAGACTTCTCCTTTTCTAAGCAGCACGGTGTCTTTAAATATCTTAAGATTTTTTTCTTCTTTCAAAGGTTTCTCACCCAAACACAACAGTTGTACTATATTTTTATAAAGAGATTTAAGAATTAGGGAAAGAATGGGCGAGTATTACAAAACTCGAAAATAGAAAAGATTTTTCCGAATTTATTTTCTCTTATATTTTATTCTTTCTAAGTAAGAAAGAATAAAATATAAGATTTTTGTCTGTTTTCTCTTAGCCCTGAAGATGACCTACACAGTAGGTCGAAACGTCGGCACAAAAAATACAATAGTTTCACCTATTTTTGCGTGTTTTCTTGACTGCACCCCCAACTAATTACATCCTATTATTTTATTCTTTCTAGTTATTACAGAAATCTTCAATTCTATTTTCAGTTAAATATGAACATTATCAAAATCAGGTGGCCACCTGAATTCTATTAGCTGACTCACCTATGGTCTAGTGGTTTGCTTAACAACATACTATGCCTAATATCGCGGGTTCGCAGCCTAGAAGGTGGCTGTAAGATATTTTAAAAAGAGTAAAAAATCCTTGGTCATTCCGTTTTTCGGAAGGGACGTAACATAGTGTTACTGAGCCTCTGCGATGTCAAGTTCAATGGTCTCAACCCGAAATACACCTGGATAGGCAAAGCATCATAAAGTGACGTTAAATGAATAAACAATAGAACGATAATAAATCCAATGTTGAAGGCTATTCTCAGAGTTAAATGAAGGATAGCTTTGGATTGCTAAACGATTTATGATAAAATATTAATCTTTTTCGATAAGTATTATGTATCTCTGTTCATTTTTACATTTCTTACATTTCTGTTACTAACTAAACATTTTAACTCAACAGAATTTATATCGGCCCTTACATGTTTACTGGATTTAGTATTTATTTATTATTTATTATATTGGTTGTATAGTTTCTGCTCCTTCTCTTACAATTACCAAATTAAGTAATGCCAGGCTTTCCATTTCATGTTAAGAATGGATCGATCCCTTCTGTGCCTACTGCATATTGAATGTGGTGACCTGGTGACCCTTTACTAAGGACTGGCAACAGATTTAACCCCAGGTCATCGACCAATATATCGTTTACCCCTGGTACCAAAATAGAATTGTTTGTTATACCTTCAAGCAAGCAGACAGATTTAGTAATAATCCGCGTATAAAAATGAATTGTATTTGTACTTAGCATTAAAGGTGTTTTGTATTTTCCTGTTCACAAATAGAAATAGAAATGAAACTTTATTCTTGGACTATGTCCCCTTATAAGAACAGAAAAAGAAACGAAATACACCATCGGGTCAGAAAAAGTAAATAAAAATATTTTTTTGAAACAATACGTAACAAAATACTAAGCAACTAAAAATAAATAATAGGAAATAAAATCATGAGCTAGGATGTAATAACTTCTTTCCATAATGTGTATATTATTATTTTTTAAATAGACAAACAACAAAAACCATTACTTAATACTGATTCATTTAAGCAAATGACTAAGCAAGTTGCTTAGAGAACAGTTGTTTGGGAAGTGAGGAGAAATTGGATAAGCAAGCATTTAAATGAGGATAGGGAAGAAGCATTACTGATATTAGGAGGGATTGAGTTCAAGATGGTGGTGGAACAGGGGAGCAAGATGGTGGTGGAACAGGGGAGAAAGGGATGCTCGAATGTTTTGATTCTGTGGTAACAAGTTTAGAAATCGAAAAGAAGAGATAATGTTTTCTAGTGCTGGACTAAGGGGATGACACACACATACACTCATCTATTGTATGAGTGTTTGTGTGTGTGTATGTTCATTTTTGCACATCCACCGGTTGCTGAATGAAAGTACTTTTGGTTCAACAACTGAATAAAAAAAAATTAAAAAAATGGAGGAACGGTTTAGATTAAATAATTTCAGAATATTTGTTCTTTCTGAAATGCCAGGTGAGTGAAAATATTAACCATTGCTTCCGCGAGATTTAAAAAAATTAAATTAAACATGGACTCATTTTTGTCTTCCTATAAAATATGAAATTGGCGCATTTTATTTCCTATTTAAAATAGATAAAGGTTACTAAGTTTGTCAATCTATCACACAACAGACAAATCTTCTAATTACACAAGAATTATATTGTTTGTTATTAATAGACAAATACACACAAAATCATTTATAAGAAAATACCAAAATTCCTATATTATTTTCAAACCTACCATCTTCATCCACTCATCTCTTCAAATACAAATTTAATAATTATTAATACATTAGTGGAAAAATTCCAACTAAAAACCTTAAGTCTCTAAACTAAAACAGGAAATTGAAAATACCTGTTAATAATTATTATAAAATTATTTATATAAAAAAAATATATATTTATAAATTTTCGGTAGGACCTTAACTTCTATCGAGGGGTTGACCATAGGCTTAACCCGCAAGGCGTCCAGCAATGTCGGGTCTTCAGCCTAGCGTGATTACTGGCACTTTCTTTAAAATTTAATTGTTCAAAATATATTTTAATTAATAACTATTTAAACAATCGTTTTCAAAATATTATTCCAATTTTCTTCTAATTAATATTTTTTTTAAATATTGGAACAATTTTAACTTACCAAAAAACTAGCGCATTATTGTGGTATAAAATCCCCTCTAAGAGTTCTTAACTAATTTTTCATACTATATTATTATTTTATTAACTATCAGAGTAAAAAAAATGAAGATTTTACTATCTATACTATATATGCTTTTTTAGACTATTCCTTAATTGTAGTATATTAATTCTACTGAAATGAATTCAAATACAAGGACCAAAAATATGTACAAACCAATGAAGTCAATCGCTGTAAATTACGTATCTAAATATAGCTAAGATTGTACAAAAGATAAATAAAAGATGTACATTAAATTACAAGACTAATATTATAATCTAAGATAATAAATAAATTATAAGAATATCTAAGATGCATGAACCGACATTGCTTCACCCTCGGTTGCTGCCAAGACAACACCGGGCCCGGGCGAGGAATGCAAACATTGGAACGGTAAACATCAATCGCTAACAATAAAATAACTTCAGGGTTAACTACCAACTTGACCTCTGCTATTTATAATTTGATAGGGTGGCAAAAATCCTAAATTAGAGAGAACGGGATTGAGGCAACAGTCTTGGCTTTGTTCCGCATTTCATTCAAATATTCTTGTAACAAAAACGATAGACATCTAAGCAACAGATGAGTGGGATGGCTCAGTCTATAGATTGCCGAGTTGTTATGATGAGAGGGTTCAAATCCACCTGTGTAAGATAAATTATATAATCGGTTAACAGCCAAGGATGGATCCTGTGGAATCTACAGAACCTCCTATAGCTTACCCAGCTTCAATAAGCAGGGTTTCCTCCAGTGGTTAAGTGTCATCTCGGATATATCAGCTCCCTGCACAACTTTTGGCCTAGAAACAGTTTAGTCTCAACTATGTATTGAACCCAAGACCGTTCATGGATTATAGTGATAAAGGTTTTTTTAAAATGTATATAACAAAAATCTTAGGAACAATTCGAGTTGATATTGCTTACACTGTAAAATTTCATAAAACTCCGCAAGAGCACTACGAAACTTAGAACTATTATCTCCTAAAACTCCTAGAAGCCTTTCTAAAATTTAGAAAACAATGCTGAGAACAATAGAATAAAAAGGAATATTCGCATTTAAATTAAAAATCTGTTCACTAAATAATATGAGTTACAACCATCAAAATAAACATTATTTTCCAAATCAGTAATCAGCGATTACGAAACTAATGTTACGGTAATAAACTTAGCAATCTTTTATCGATTATGTTTATAAGGTGTTTTCATGTCATATTCTACATTTTTGCACATTTACTTGATATAATACCATTATAGTTGTAAATATCATTGAATTAAATAAAAAAAAAAAAATGTTTATAGGAATTTTTTTCTCGCTTGAAGGCCCTTAGCTCAAATTTTTAGTTTGGCTACTTAACCTTGAAACACCCTGTATACATAAATAGTTACTGTATACATCACATCCAGCTGTTGCCACTTCTACATTAGTACAGTCTATACCAGATACTGAACCTTAGTTCCATCACGGGTTGTATTGGTATAGGTTTAATTATCAACTTCTTCATTGCCTCAACAGTGACTTAAAAAAATAGAGCGGAACCTAAGGACTGCAGCGCGGCATACTTTTTTTCATAAATTTAAATATTATAGTCTTTACAGAAAATAATAAGTGTAATTTTAAGTATGTAGCTGATGATGATAAGACTAGATGAGATACATTAATATTCATGAGAGACATGAGCTGGCTGCCATAAGGAGCCGCTGCCGTAGAAGGGAGCAGGCCTCATTAAGGCTATCCTAGCAACGCCAAACCTAGTCCATGTGTCCTTCTCAATTACCTCAACACTCCCTTCTAAGTTTAGTTTACACTTTTTCTAAGTAATAGTTTGTATTAAGTATTTAAGTTCTATAACTCATATAGCTTTCAACTTCTTTTATATGGAATTAAAAAATCAGAGTAAGTCAGTAACTAATAAAATCTTGTTAATTTGATTGGTAAGTTTATTACACAAAATTATTGGTCATTGCAAGACTTAAACGTTCAGTGATATTTAATTTGTTTAATTAAAAAGTGATACATGGGTATCGTAGGGGTTACAAGTGAAATACAACCAGTCAAAAAACATGATTTGGAGAAAACTATGATGAAAATGGTAGAGTGTGAGTTGTTTCCACAGATAAAACGCACTGTCATATCTTTATTTATTTAATATTTCAATTTTTTGTAATCATTCTAAGTTTTTGACTTACTGCATTTCACTTGCAATCCCACTATATAATACTTACAATTAATATAAGAAATTGAACTTAGAAACTTTGACCTTGGGTAACTATTTAATTTACTGTTGTAGTTTGGAAACGGGCTTGCTCAGTGTGTAGAGTGTTAAGTTTCTTTGCTAAAGGTTCAAATACAGCCGTGGCAAATAAATTATTTAAACTGTTATCTGGATTCTGGCCCTCATGTAGCTCAATATTTTATAAAGTGGGTACCCTTAATCGAGGGAAAAACCTGGCAGTTGACCGTGATCTCGGATAAATAGAAAATAAATAATATATATATATAAAATATATAATATATTTATATTTAAAACCACTATCTAGAAAAGGTTTTTTTCGACTAGTGAATTATTAGTGTTGGAGTCATTAATTTTTAACCATAATATAGTTAATAATAATTAGATAACGTATGTATAGTTAGATTGACGTGTTTCGCAATGGCTTATTTATGAACAATTGGGCTTTTTTACTGATTGTAGTCAGTACAAGCGCTGTTATTTGACTTATATAGTAGGGAGTTAAGATGAGATATGTTTGCCGATAAACGGAGAGTGAAGGAAGATTGGGAGCATGGAATTGAGGATAAGGTCCCATTCCCGTATTAGGGATCTTAGAGGCCGTCCTCTCTCCCTCTCTCTTTCTATCCCAGTTTATTTCCCCCTCCTTTTTTATTCTCTTTTATTATATTTTTTATGTTTCTGGAAAAAAACAAAAAACATGTGCTCCTTCAATCTTCATAAAGAGTTTGTCCAATACCGATTCTTCTGATTCATCAAATATTTCTTTTAGTTTCGACCGTGTCGTAATTTTTTGACTTACTAATGGGTATTATTTAAAATGTTCATTTTCTAAAAACCAACTCTTTCCTAGTTTCTGTAGTCATGGCTTTAATTATTACGATGGAGCAGTCCTTAGCGTTCTGAATTCTATTATCTGAATTAGCAATGCTAATTTTAGCAATTTGGGATGAATCTGTGATCTCTACATCTTTTAAGAAAGGCTAGTTTGCAAATTATATTTATTTTATTGTTTCTAAGTTTTTCCAAAATGTTCACCCTCTGAGCTCTGTACTCTCCACAGATGCTAGTTAAATGCTCCCTTAAGCGACAACTTTTGAAGGCCAATATTTGAAATCCATTGAAATATTAGCCGTGTCAATTTGAGGAGGTTATTTCGTTTTGTAGTTCCAATCATTACTTATTATATCAATCTTTGAATTTGAATCTACTTGTTTGTTCTCTACAGTGAGCCATGTTTGTTGAGAATTGATTACTATTTATTGAAAATATTGAACGATTTCTACAGCATTGGGGAAATAGTAAAAAAACAGTGGGTCATTTATATGCTCCTTTTCCCAGCTTAGTGTGGTATTCTTCCATAACTTGAACTGCCTTCAAACTAAGGAGATTATTCACGATGTATTTTTTTCTATTTAGAGAAGTTTGAAGTTCGTATAAAAACGTAGAAAAAAATCGACTATGCTGATTACCATGGTAATATTTACCAAATTTAATAATTATTATTAAAACATGTCCATTCACGGTATCTAATTCCAACTATCCCATTCACTGTAATTCATTCACGTATGTAGTCTACTACTGAAATATGAAAAATTAGAAGACCTGCAATGTGGGTCGAAACGTCGGCTTTCCAATAAACAGTTCTCCGTATTTAAAATTTTTTTTACCTCCACTTTTTTTTTTTTTTTTAATGGTTTTTTTTTAATGGTCCGGACCATTTTCTTCCTCAAAATTAATATATTTTTATAAAAATTAATCTAGGCTGTAGTTTCAATAAGGCCACATGTCCTAAAATAAGGTTTTGATATACGAGTGGGGTAACATTTTGAAAATGTCTGTCCTGCCTCACAGACAGTTAGGCATTATTATTATCATTATATCAGTTATTCCTCAACCAATGCTGAAAAGGGCCTTTCGATACGGTTAAAGAAATTTCATATTTTTAGATCAGTGTTATTTAATGTTTTTAATCTTTTTTAATATTATTATGAAGAAGAAAATGGACCGGGTAGAGGTCAAGAAAAGTCTCTTATACAGGGAGGACGTTTTATTGGCAAGCCAACGTTTCGACCCACATTGCAGGTCTTCTTCAGGGCTAGTCGAGTGTTAACCCCTACTCTTTAACTCTAGTGTTTACCCCCTGCCCCATCAACTAGCCCTGAAGAAGACCTGCAATGTGGGTCGAAAAGTTGGCTTACCAATCAAACGTTCTCCCTGTATAAGAGACTTTTCTTGACCTCTACCCGGACCATTTTCTTCCTCATGTATATTATTACATGTACATATTATTCAACATTTAAAATTATTACATTGTATGACTACTTCCTCAGTTCTCCTGTGATCAAAATTGGATATTTTTGGATTCTAATTCATTTGAAAATGGGAGAAAATAACTTTTGCACTATACAAAATGTTATTAGTAAGTTATACGATGGAAAATTATTTTTTTCAAGTTTAATTATTTTTCTTAAAAAGTAATATTCTGCTTGAGAGTAAAAGTGGCTTAGCATCAGAATCGTGGCTTATCAATGAGCCCTCTTTCCCATAGCCCAGACAAGGGTTTATCGCCATAGAGCCGTTTTCTTAAGGCAACCCCGGCAACGCAAGGCCCATTAATATTGAATGAGGGAAAGAAATCATAGGGAGTATAAATATTTCACCAGTCTCGGTTGCTCTCGATTCTATAAGCATAATAAGAAATGCGCGATACGGTTCTATTACAATTATTGTATAAAGTTTTACAATTATAATAATACAACATTACCGTAGCACAAGTATACATTTTGCCATGTTATACTATGAATAATTCAGGGAAAGAAAATGGTCCGAGTGATGGTCATTGAAAGAACTTTTTCAATAGAGATGAACTATTTATTTGAAACCACATTGCAGGTCTTCTTCAGGGCTGGATAGACAAGATAAAAATTATATAGAAAAATTGTTGACAATGAAATAGATAAAATAAAAATAATACTATTGGAATAAATCAGATACAGTAATAGGGATTATTTAAATTTTAACTCCAATGTCAAAATATGTGTTGAAAAATTACTACTTAATACTTGATTACGTTACCTTCTCTCGATAACTATTAAAACGTAACAGCGTAGAATGAAATAAAGCCTGTCAGGAATTTGTGCATAAAAAAGCTTTCAATATGTCGTTGTATAATGTAGTATACATATTTTTTATGCACATTGTTGTTTGTACATATATCAACAATTGAGACTGAAGTGCGGCACGTGCTCCAACAGCAAATACAAAATTCAATACTAAAAGTCGATACTATTTGAAAACTCCTTTGCCGCCCAACAAATTCTTAGACAACGTAGAACCATTTTATTCCTATTTTTTTGGAGTTTACTCCTTAAGAAACGATTTTCATATTTAGCCCGCGGTGTGAAAATTGTATGAGGAATAAAATCATGTTTTAAATCTCGCAAGTAACGCTCCCTTCTGGATAAGATTGTATTATTGGTTTTATATAATAGATAGAAGTTAAAAGTTAAATTCCGGGACTAATCGGCAAGAGATACGTGTGGTATCTATGGTAGCAGTGTATTCTATTGCTTTATTCTCGAAGTGTTGAAATGCGATAATTTTTTATATAGGAGCCGTTTTTAGACATCTACCAAAACAAACACTATTACTACTCTCATTTAGATTCCGCGTAAGCACTTGGATACGACCTCAACAGACGACAGAGCAGCGTCGCTCTGATAAGAGTACGAAATTGACTAGCTATCTAACAAGACTGTGCAGTGACTATTTAATTGTGTACAGTGTGTAGTGTATAGTGCTACTACGACAGGAGATTTGTGTATTAGGAAGTGATCATGGTGGCCTTGAGTACACCTCTACCGGACTTTGAAGATGAGGCCCCCTTCAAAAAAGTAAAGACAGGGGAGAAATCGGTTGTGATTCGGTTGCCATTTTGGTGCCTTGTAGAAAAGATGTGTATTCTACACCAGGGCGAACTGTCATGCTGTTATTATTATGCTGGGTATGTTTTGGTTAGTACTGATCTGCTTAGATCTCTTTTTCTCCATCCTTTTAGTCACTATTTCTTCTATTTTTTTTCTATGGTCGCATTTTCTATAAGAAGCGGCGTGCTCCCTCGAAAGTCGAGCATTTTGTTTGAGTTCACCTAGTCGCGGACATTCAGAAATGTTAGGTGAGTCGCTGCATCTTACACATTTTACGGTGTGGTTGCAGTAGTTTTTTGTGTGCCCAAATTGCTGACATTTATAGCACTGGGGCGGGTAGGATATCCTTGGGATGTATTTCACAACCGTGAATATACATCTATATGAGTTCAGTTGACAGTTTTAGTGTTGTAAGAAGTCACTACACCCACTATTTGTCCTAAAGATGGCCTACAACGTAAGCCGAAACGTTGGCACAATTAATAAAAAATATAAATTTATAATTTTAATTAAAAATAATTTACAAACTAAAAGAAAATAATACACGATGATAAGTATCAGTAGAGAGCGATTAAGTGGTAACAACACATTTAAAATTCTTCAGAAACGGAAAGGGGTAAACTATCTCAATTTAAAGTATTTCCTTTTTATGGAGAACACAAAAGTGAAGCACCATTATTCTGGTCTAGAACATTTTATGGAATATTCATAAATGTATAAGTAACCTGAATTGGGAGAAAACGTGGTGTTTGAGCATCATATCGGAGAAATTGGCTCCCTGCATAACCGTTGCTCTAGAAACAGTACAGTTTGTTCTGTAGTGTTTTTAATTTCATTAAAATTTTATTTTTTAAATTTTATTAAGTTCTTTTTCTTTACAAGTTTTACTACTTTTAGTACCATGCTAGGTCATTTAAAGGAAGTTTAGGAATATTTGAGTGGAAAATAGTTGACTTAATAATTCTAATGATGGGTTGAATTGGTCAGGGGGTGCTGTCAAAGATAACACAAAATAAGTGAAACTTATTTTTTATTGTGCCAACGTTTCGGCCTAGGATGTAGGCCATCTTCAGGGTGAATATGCCTGGCCTGTGGGTGCGTGGTCTTCGGTGACTAGTATAAGATGTATAATAATAATTAATCAAGACTTATTCGACTCTCTTTAGATCATTAAGCTTAACCAGTAGGTCTCCATTATTCAATTAGATATATATATATATATAAAATAATTAGTAATGGGTATAAAGAAGACATGTGAAGGACTGGACAGAGGAGCAGGGAGAATGGGACTTTCCATAAACGAAGGAAAATCTAAAATAATGGTTCTCAGAAAGAAGACACCTCTAAACCCACCAAAGCACTATGTAGTGGGGAAGTATACGTTCCATTGCGTGTCCAGCTTTAAATACCTTGGCTCCATTGTAAATGATCGGACTGACGAAGGGGAGGAGATTCATACCCGTAAATTAGGGGCTAACAAAGCATACTTCTCTTTAAGACATTTCCTCCGCAGTAAATTGTTAAGTCGGGTCACCAAAATGATCCTATATAAGACCAATATTCGAACTGTGCTAACATACACCTCTGCAACCTGGACCCTGGGCAAAAGCCAGACTGAAAAGATTGACAGGTTTGAATGAAAAGTGCTGTGACGCATCCTAGGGCGAATCAGAGAAAATGGTCCGTACCGCTTGAGAAAGAACAAGGAGATCTACGACTTATACGACGACCTCCGAGTTTCACATTTCGTGCGGATTCAGCGTTTGAAATAGTATGGATATTTGATCAGGATGGATGCTACCAGAACAGCGAAGCAAGTATGCTGCGGAACCCCGGACGGAATACGACCACGTGGAAGACCAAAGGGAAGGTGGAAGGACGCGGTCAAAATCAAGTCGGTATCTGAGGACATGAGGATGGTTGGAGTGTCCAGCAGACTTGCCGCTGACCGGAATGATTGAGAAAAGGCAATAGAGAGGGCCAAGGTTAGCTTCAGCGCCTGTCGAGCCATTAATTATTAATTAATTAATTATTAATGGGTACTAAGTCTCTCTCGGCGGATTCTGATGGCTGTGCTCTCCCAATACGATTTTATTATTTTTAGTTATTGTAATGTTAAATAAATTCTCGGTCATGCCATTGGCAGTTCTGACTTCCCTCTCGCGTTGGTTATCGACGATCTGTCAAGTTGGGGCTACATTTATCTTGAGGGAGGTATTTATTAAGAAGTCATCGTCACGTACCAAGTCATGCGATCAGGAATGATGAGTTCATTTTATGTTCTTTACTTTATAATAAAATTTTACTTTTTATTGCTACATGCGGACAAATTAGATCTATTTTTGTTTATATCACACGTTTAGATTGAAACATCTCTGTGGGTGTTTATTGAATGATTTAAATGATGAGGAAGAGAAGTAGGAAATTTTTTTAATTTATTATAATTTTTTAATCATTGCTTTAATTTTTAAATATTTTTATTTTAAAAAAGAAAAGATTTGCCCCCGGCCGGGATTCCAACCCGGGTCGTCCGCCTCACCGTGGCAACGCTCTAACCATTTGAGCTACCGGGGTCGCCCCCAACTAGGACAAATCTCTTCTCTTCACCGATCCCATACCCTCCGTGTTCTCACAATTTTGCCATGTATACACGAGGAAGAATGTTCATTGAACATTACTTTTAATTTTAGGATCTTGTTGACTTACGTCATTATATTATTTATAATTTTTTAATCATTGCTTTAATTTTTAAATATTTTTATTTTGAAGAGAAAAAATATGCCCCTGGCAGGGATTCGAACCCTGTTTTTTTGGGGAAATTTTTTGTTTTAACATTATAATAAGATTTTTTTTTAATTTGTCTAAAATGTTTGGATCCCATATCCTACCATTGGGAAGGATCATTGTAACACATTCCTAACGGTTACAATCTTCCAATCAGAAATTATTCTTTACAGCGGGAGTATATTTAGACGGCTGTAAACAAACCCTGAGCTGAAATGGTACAGGTTTCACAAGATACGAATTTTCAGAACTGAGGAGGTTCGAGTAGGCGTTTCCCGTAAACATCTCGAACATCACTTCCAAAAAATAATAATATTATAACAAGTTTGATATATTTATTTACCATTTCTAATTTCTTTGAAACCATGCCGCGCCTATCAACACTTGTAGTAATGTGTTAGTGGTGTATGAACTATATTCAGTTCTGAGCGGCGGATGTGTCACATTATATTACTATTTTTTCCGCTTATTATTGTCTATGTACTCGTAACAAGACATTTGAATTATCAATAAAAGGCTTACGTAGCCTAACTTAAACCCAATATATAAATAAAGTAGTGTCCCTTGTCCTTTAAGAGACTCAATCGTCTTATTCTTGCTGGAATGCCAATGAGTAATTATTGATGGTAATTGTCCAAAAGTTATTTATATCAATGAATTAAGAATTTATTTCAGTGTCCTCATTAGTCTTTAATTGGGTTCCTTTCCAAACCCAGTTGTGTGTCTACCAATTTACTAATTAGCCAACATCAATATATGAATTAAATTGTCAATATTTTAATTATTAATATATGTGAATCTGGCTTAATAACGAAACGAAATTATTGAAACAAATTTAATTGATTGCGCTCGTCAGTTATATTGCTTCTTACTTAAGTGTACCTAAGGTTTTATTTACCACCATTCCAATAACTCGTTTTCTTAGAAAACAAATTTTATATTTTATCCTCCGAAACCCGGTATGGACTTAAATGATACATAGCAATATATATATTCCAATAATAGTATTTTTTAAAAGTAATTTTAACTTATAAATAAAAAAGTCATGTAACCATGATTGTCTCTTGTTTCAGGTTTATGGGTGTCTGCGTTCACGAAGGCCAACTGCATGCATTGACCGAGGTAATTACGAGTACATTTTATTTATTTTTGTAATTAGTTGCATATAAAGTGGTGGACCATGGATGAATTTTAAAATATTTAGGGGAAAGAAAATAGTCCGAGTGGAGGCCAAAGGAAGTATTTCTTTAATATGGATGAAATATTTTATTAGAACCCGGCGTTTCAACACACATTGCAGGCCTTCTTCAGGGTTGCATATACAAGATAAAAACATATTAAAATGAAATAATTGGAATAAAAAAAATTGCATAGAATAAAATAATATATACAAACCAAATTCCATAATAAATTCAGGGATAGGAAATCATTGTAGGAATCTAGGAAATTATTGTCTGTTTTTTCCTATCCCTGAAGAAGGTCTATTTCTTAGGCCGAAACGTCGGCACAATAAAATAAGTTATGCTTATTTTGTGTTATCATTGACTGCACCCCCTGACTAATTCAATCAATCATTAGAACTATCCAGTAAACTATTTTCCACCCAAATATTACTCGAATAAATCATAATCCATCTTACTGTGTGTAAGGTGTAAATTAGTTTAATTTATTTAAATTGGACTTAAAAAATAAATTAGGTATTTTTTAATAGGATGTAATTAGTTGGGGGTGACGTCAGTTACCTTCTGCACCTAGCAGCCACTCCAATCGGCCCTGAAGATGACCTACACAGTAGGTCGAAACGTCGGCACTTAAAATACAATAGTTTCACTATTGCTATGTTTTCTTGACTGCACCCCCAACTAATTACATCCTATTATAGTACCTACAGTCAACGAATTTCTTTCCTACATAGGTATTTTTTAGAATCATTTTTAACATATAATATGATTCAAAATTTTATTTATTTTGTCCTACGTTTTTGATGACTTAGCTTTCAGGTATATTTATATTATAGTTGGTGCAAATTTTGAATTTTTACGATTGAAAACCACATCTTATGGACATAACAGCTAGGATTTACATTGCTACATGTTACATTGTTGGAAGCCTTCATAAAAAATATAACTATAAAAAGCCCGAATATTTTTCTCATTTAAAGTACACTCTTTCATATGCATTTCTGGAAATTAACTTGCTTCACTACTTCGGTAGTTTTCTGTTAAATGAATGCTTGCTGGGAAAAACCACGGATCGATGTTTAAACTGCCGTTGTACATAGCAATTAGTATCTCAGGTTCAACAACTTAGGGCAGAAGACACCGCAGTTCCACCAGTCACGGAATACACTGTGCATGTCTCACTCGCCCTACATCGACTACCGCAAATACACGGTTGGAGTTTAGCTTGGGAAGATAACCCTGGATTGCGGGAAACATAGAGTTAGGATTTCCTTTGTAAAACACATTTTATATTTTGCCCTCCGAAACCCAGTCAGAAACCGAGTTACTGGTATGGATTTATATGATACATATCAATATCAAGAAATCTTTGAGTGAATAAATAGTTCAACTTATATTGCTTGATAAACAAATAATAAGGCTTTGCGAACCCGAAGGCTCGATGCCGATGCCACCAATCTCTGCTTACAAACCTCTTTCCATGGACCACTACCAAAACCCAAATCCGCCAGATCACTCTTAAATCAGATCAATCTTCCTACTTACATCTTTGTCTATCCCTCAGACGCTCCCCAGTCGGCACATCACTTATCAACTTTTTAGTTATTCGTTCGTTACTAAGCCCAGTAACTTAACCTGCCCATTTTAATTTTCGTGACGCAATATATCACTTGAATAATATTAACCGGATGCATGTTTCGCAATTCCGTGTTGTTTAATCTCCTAAATTCTTCAGTGGTCTCATCATTTTTAGGACCGAATATTCTACGCAATACATATATTAAATTAAAAACAATCGTTTATTTTAACCGCTAGTATTTCGTTTATTTCCTAGTAATATGTTGTTTGGGTACAAAAATAAATAATAATATGTTCTGTAGTATCCTAGGAATATGTTCTGAAGTGATATAAATACGTATCGCACCTTCAAAAGAACACAACGGCATAACTCAAAAATTAGCATTTTAGGCTAAGCTCATAGTCGCAATTGTATTGGTTGAAGCTTTTCAATTCAAGGAGGACATATATTCCATTTCATGATATGATGGGGCTTGTTATTTTTTTTTACATAGTCAGTTTTTGAATTGAATCTGAAATTTTATGATAATAATGACATAAGTTTAAATAAAAAATTGTCAAGCTTTTAAACATTTTCTAATGATTAAGAAAAGAATTGCAATACCATAATTTCAATAGAAATGCTTTGCTTAACCAAAATCCAATTTTTTTAACTCATCTGGTTTAATTTTGACAATACATGGAAGTTTCAAATACCACAATTGAAAAATTAGGTTTTTTGAGTTATGACATTTATTCTTTTCCATTTTTTTTGTATTTCACCGTAAGCCACTGTAACTACAGACTTTTAGAGACTTTATTGTAAGCAATTATGGGACATTTGGATCATACACTAGTATCAACGAAAAATTGACATATATATTATGAATTTACAAAGCTGAAAAAGTTAATACATGAATTATAGTTACGAACTGATGACGAAATATGTTGCTCTACATTGCACAATACAACAAACTACTGATCAATACTCTATCAACAATACGGAACAGATATATTCAGTACAGCAACATATTTCGTCGTCGATTGAGTACAATTTACTAATTGACATTGTATTTTTCACCTTTGTCTACTTTAATATATTTAAAGTATGTATTAAATAAAAATAAGAGTGTGAAATAAACTCCCTTAACTATTTTATATAAAGGCGATAAAAGCCCGTTTTTTCATTGCTAGAGTCGTTTGAATATGAAAACAATAAAATCTTAAAACGTCTCCAAAATAGGGTTTTATGTTTATTGGAGCTTCAAAACCCTGAAAAAAAACTGTGTCAGCTCCGACGCACGACTGGAGTTTACTCCTTACCAACTATTATTGTGTAGATTATGTTAATGAAAGCATCATAAAAAATAATCAAATCATATATAAACATTTATTTATATTATTTACATCAGTCCGTGAATAGTATTATCATCATTATTAAATACTGTGAGAATAGGTTTGTAGTAACTTAAATACGATAAGTGTACGTCAGAAGTTACATGGGTCATGTATCGTGAAAACATTGCATCAATAGTTGTACCATATCTAGTCGTCCTGAGTAATGCCAGAAATTAAGTCTAATTTAAATTCATTTTTCAATAATTGTATTAAGTGTAAACTTTCATCTTTATTAAAATCAATATTGAAATCTCCCCCAAGTATGAGTGGAAGTCCATGGTAACATTTTTTCAATAGTTATGACTCCCCCCCCCCCCTTCTGTATAAACTAACAATGCCTCGTGGAGAAAATCTATTATGTCTGTAGCGTTCTGATTAACTGATATATAAACAGTGACCATAACCATTTCTTTACCATTAGGCAAAGTTTAATCTCGCAGCGCAAATGTCCCCCGAAGCAGATTTAGTTAGATTAATGCTCTGAAGATTTCTTCTCAAGAGAGCATCATCAATGATATTAAAGCTGTGCTGAGAATCATCAACATTTTGATAGATACAGACTCCTCTTCCGCGATTAATGCTTGGTCCTCTGTATTGTGTTATGCGATTAAAATTTTCAATTTCAACCAATTCTTCATTACCAAGCCAAGTTTCTGATAACATTAATACATGTGATTTTTGTATTATATTACCACGAAGGTCACGAGCATGTGCTCGGAGACTTTGACAGTTGAGAGAAAAGATTATCATATTCCCTTCACTGATTTTTCTAGTATAGTCCGATCAATTGTATTAAGATAGACTGTTGAAAGCCGTGTGAACTTATTTCGTAACGGAAGCATGGTTTCATTTTCTCTTTTTCCATGGTAAAAACGTTTATGCTCATCAGTAGGTACAATATGAAGTCCTTCTTGAATCGTGACTCTAGATAAAATTAAGTACACTAAAGGTTGCAAATGAGTTTTACTATATTTGTAAACGATTTCATCAAAGGTTCCGCGATTTATGAATTGTCAACGAACAGGCTGGTTTTAATGGTAAATGGTTTTTTTTAACATGAACCGAATTATTTCGATTGAGAGGAAATGTTCCTGATCTATGATTTATAGGAACCGCTTCATTATTTATTGCTCTTGTATTTGCGTAGCCAACTATTTTTGCACTATTTTGAAACGTATAAGCTTAAAGGTAATATGTTCTGAACCAGTTCAAACAAAGCTAACCTAAATTAGAGGTTTAAAAAAATTATCGCATTTCAACACTTCCAGAATAAAGAAATAGAATACTGTTAGAATAGATACCACACGTATTTCTTCCTGATTAGTCTGGGAATTTAACTCTTTATTTCTATCTATTATGTAAAACAAATAATACAATGTTATCGAGAAAGGAACGTTACATTAGCTAAATTCGATTTTACTACTCATAAAATTTTCATACCGCGGGCTAAATTTGAAAATCGTTTCTTAAGGAGTAAACTCCAAAAAGTATTTTAAAAATAGAAAATAAAGTATGTGTAAGTGGTTTTTCAATTCTACGGAGAGACATCTTTCGATGACTTGCATAGTGTTATGAATTTAAAGTTTATTTGTTATGCTATAAATATTTCTGAACTGATCAAGTCATTAAATGTCATTTTCCTCAAATTTGGTAAGCGTAATGCACAATTAAGATATTTACTATAAAGGCAGCATTCATTGTTGACTGAGCTCTCACAAAACGTTTTTTTTTTATTATAGGATTGAGGCACCGTTGTGAAATTTTTAAGAGCATTTAATTAATTTAATTAAAATTTCAATTTTTAACTTTCAATCAAAATCTTTTATTTTTTATTTTTAAAAATAATCTAGTTTATTCCCAAAATGTTACTATGTCCTTTTTAAAACGTTTATTTATTTATTCGGTATGTTTTCTTCTTTAAATTCTTCAATGAATGTATTTTTTTTACAGTTCACTGTTATTTTCCAATGTCCACCGTAGAGCAGAGTGGCTCAGTGGTAGAGCGCTGAGTTGCCATGTCGAAGGTCCTGGGTTCAAATACCGCTCGCTGGCAGACATTTATTTAATCTGTTAGTGGCCGGAGATGGATCCTATGGGATATTGGATCCTCCTGGGGCTCACCCTGCCTCTATAAAGTTGGTGCCCAAAACAACGAGGGGGGGGAATCTGATGGTTGAGCGTGATGCAGGACCTCCCTGTTTCTTCTCCGTTGTCCAAGAAACTTTACAGTCTCTACCATGTACTGAACCCCATATCCCTACATGGTTTGTAGTGGTACAGTTAAAGAAAAATAGTATTTGTCTCTTGTATTGCTATTATTTCTTAGGATGGAGGCAAGAGCTAGAATTCAGCTTTTCAACGGTTGTAGTTATGTTTTAGTGGTACAGGTTCTTTTCTTTCCCCCTATGTCCATCTTGATGTTTTTAATTTCCATTTTTATTTATTTTCCTTGAATCGAAATTAAATTATACCTTGATAATATTTACTTATTTATTATTTCGTATAAAACTTCCTGTTAGTCGTCTTAGACAGGCGTAAACAGAATGATACAACTGTTGAAGTTATTACTTTGTAATTAAGCTGCCAACTGTGAGTGATGGGTGATAATTAAAAATATTACAGTTAACCTTATTGAAAAATGTCACTACTCGTTACGCGATTGGCCGGAAGTTTGTCATCGACCATGTCATTTTTGGGCACTTTTGACAGGTTTGACTAAATAATAATTAAATAGGCTTGAGGACTGTAGTAAAGATCAAAGAGATGTTTACAGAATTAGAGAAAAATAAAATTACATTCGTTTATAACGAAACAATATATAATAAGCAAGAATATAACAAGAGAGAATAATAATGTTTGTATGAAAAAAAAGAGTAATATCTATGATATAATAAAAAAATGTAATAAAGCCCGAATAATAATATTTAATCCAGAAACTGAATGCAATTTCGATTTGAACTCATTACTCATTACTTCAATTATCATATATTTCTTGTTTTACTTTTCTCACTATTTCCCTCTATCTCAAGTATTTGGTTTTATGATTTTTTTTTAATTTATTACCATAAATAATTAAAATTTAATTTTAAATTTTGGTTATTAAAAAATATTATTTTACTTCTGGGTGTGGGTGTGAAACAATGGTTACAAGTAATTTTTATTTTAAAGATTGAGTCGAGTAAGTTATGGATATTATGAATATGATTAATACTGTCAATGAATATAACGTTTTTCTTCTTCTTTTTTAAAAAAAATAAAAAATCCATAATATTCAGTAGTCTTAAAGCAAGAATCATAAAAACTTTAAATTATCAATTCCTTTGTTAGGAATCGTTTTATTTGCAATATTTTTAAAACTACGAGTATATCCCATAGAAGAAAATCCGTGATATTGGACTTGACAGTCCCATTAAATATTCTATTATTTAAAACCCTTTCATGCCCAAAGTGTCAAAATAAAATTTAAAAAAAAATCTCATGTGACCTTTTCTGTTAAAAATGGCCTAAACAACCATACAATTTTTTTTTTAAATAATCCAATAATCCGTCCAAAATGAGGTTATAAAAGGGCTTGCCTGTGCTGCAATCTGTGACATTTTCTGGAACTATTCATGTAGTTTACATGGCTACACTGAGCATTAAAACTCTAACAGGAGTACATAACAGATGTAGCCAAACGGCTACATTAGACAAGAGAGGATTAAATGATGGTATAGCCCCGACCTCAACTGAAAAGGATACGTTGACTGTTTGTTTACCTATTGATAAGACTTTAGCGATAGCTGTGACCTATTTAAAACTAAACTATAAATAATAAATAAATTATGCAAATGCGCCGATCTCTGAAACCTATATGAAAATGTTTTTGCGCTAGATTACCGTTTATCTGCGAAGGCTTTAGGCATTACTCTACAATCCATAGGAAATGAACATTAATTATAAATAAATAAACAACAATAGTTATAAATAAATAATAAGTTCTAAGGGAAAGAACCGTATTGCTATAGGCAACTAGTTTGTCCATATTTGCGAAAACACATAAACCTTCAGAATATTCTACAATGGAGTCATGTGTTCATCGTGGGATCTATAAATCGATTTATTGATAATTGTTGAATAAATTAAAATTAAATTTGTTAAAACTTTGAATTGGTTTTCTTACATATTTTTATGAGAATTGATTGGTATTTTTTAAATCTTATTTTCATCGGTATTTATTTAAATCTTATATCTTATAATTACGAATTTAATTTTTCTTTATCGTTATTAAAGCTGTATTAAATCGATAATAAATTTAGTTGTTTTCTTGCTTCTACCGGAGAATCCACCTACCCGGACCTAAGTCAAGGGCGAGACTTGAAAAATTAAATTGTTATGTTCATTACTTTTCTTACGATACTCGTAGTTCCGAGTAACACTGCTTTCTGTGTTGTTCTAGAATATTATAATTTAGATCCAACTCTTTTATGCTGTTCACAGTCATTTCCAGAGTAAGTCCGTTCGTGGATTTTGCTTTATGAAGCTTCAATTCCCCTGCCAGGTTCTGATATTTCCTACTTTTTTCGGCGACCACCTTGTGGAGGTTATTATCTGCTGATACTCCTATTTCAACTACATTCACACATTTTTCTTCTTTTAGGATTAGAAAAATATCTGGCTTGTTGTGAGCTGTGCTATCAGTTATGATAGCCTGGTCCCAATAAAGTTTGACGTGCCGTTTATCAATTATTGGCTGTAGGTCTTGTACACAGTTTTGAATTTAAAGGCCGATTCTTGGTGAACACTGTTTGGCACATTATTATGTCTCAGCTAATACTCTTTGCCAGCAAAAACTTGTCACCCGGATGTGATATGCTGAATGGATTCTGTTTAACTCTATCGGTAACAGGTGTATCAGTATTTCGTCAATTACAAGTGCTTTCTGGGTCAATTGAATTGTCAATTGTTAAATGGCAACGGCGGTAATTATTGGGTTCGGAGATGAATAAACTGAAGGAAATGGGAAAGGGTTTGGGTAAATGAGCCGTGCGTTGAGTGGGCCATGGAATCACTGATAGCCTTACTTCCGCTCGAATGTGTACCAACTGAAGAACCGGAAGCTCGAAATGGCTGGGCACCTTGACATGAATAGATCTAAGTGTCGAGTAGCCATTGCTACATTAACCATTAGGAGGGCATGCCAGTTCGATTCCCGAATCATCGAGGTCGATCAATGATTCAGATGGCATAGTTTGGAATCTTGTGAAAGATTAGTGACGCTCGGGTTCGAAGTCCTAATGGAATAGGTCACATTACTTCATTTACTGTACGTGTATGTGCGGATACGATCTGTAATGCAACCAGTCTTATGGCTTCATTCTTTTCGTTTCTGTTTATCTTAGCGTATATTAACAAAATAAATCATAGAGATATTATTATCATTATTATAATGACATTACGTTCCTGCAAGTACTCGGACCTCCTCCACCACGGCCAACCACCAATCTGCGCGATCCTACTCTATTTTCCTTGTACACCAAGCAACTGAAAGTTCTCCTCCAGATCATCCAACCATCTGATCCGAGGATGACCTCCACTCCGGTTTCCCTTGAGCATCTTCTATGCTATCCTGTGGTCTGGCATTCTTTCTACATATCTCATCCATCTAATTCTGGCTCTCTTTGCTAAAGCCCTCATGTCGGGTTCTCCTCATTCCTTCTTCTCCCTGAAGTGTATTATTAGGCCGATACCTTTGGAACAATATTACCTTCACCAAAATAAACTATAACAGTAGTTGGTGACCAATAGGCTGTGTTTGAATCATTTTGATGGTAATTTAATATTATAGTACATAATTGTGTTAATGCTTTATTCATTATCCATACTGAGTAAATGATTCAGTTCCTTGAGTGGATCTTGGCTCCGAACTCATGGTTATGCTAATCAGATAGGACAATGTTATTGACCGGACTCCTCAATGAGCCTCTTGTTAATTAATTTAAATTTAAAAATAAATTAGTATTTTTGTTTATTTAGGGAGTTGAAAAGGAGCCCTGAACTCTTTCGATCATCAATAAGTCTTTCTATTTTTATTTTGTGACTGTTTTAAGTTTATTATGATTATTTGTTTATCAATTTATAATCTCTGGTTCATATTTTCTGTTGTAATTATAAGAAAAATGTCATCCCCTTAAACAATTAATTTTTCTATTTCTTGGCACAATCGCCCCAGGCTGTTAATATTTCATTTTATTAGTCATTTGTTGTGACTATTTGATATGTCTAGAACTTCCCATTCATCAATTCTTTTTTAAATTTAAGTATAAAATAATTAGCATTGACTACGAATTTTCTGTTTCTTCATTACCCATTTTTCTCTCTCTCATACTATATGCATTCTATATGTTCAATAATTGTAATTCTTGCTAATAATTCAATTCATAGTTTAACTTTTATTTTATTTTATTTTTTATTTTTTTTAGTACATCAATGGTGGTCGATTAGAGCAAATAATTCAAGACCGCAGCATAGCTCTGAGTTATTCCGTCCGAATGAAGTTGGCTCTAGATATTGCTAAAGGAATGGAATATCTTCATTCCAAAGGAGTCTTTCATCGTGATCTTACTTCAAAGGTAATTTATTTTTGTTATTATTATGTACCTTAGTTATTTTTGTTTTATTACTGTTTGACCAAGTAAGTTTTAGTTGTAGTGTTAGGATAATTATTTCAGTTGTAACTATTTAAAATATTACCAATTACATAAATGAAAAAAAATGTATAGATTTGTATGATTTCTTTTTAAATGAATTTTTTAAAAATGGATCAATAAAAATAAACAAAAGGTGAAAATTGTACTTTTTTTGTCAGACGGTTGAAGTTGATCTGCCTTACTAATAGTTGTTAAAAATAGTGTTTTATCTAATGAATACTTTGAATTTTCCTTATTTACTAGTTGGTTTCTTTATATAAGTTCATTAAATGTCTGATATTTCTCAGTTTACTGACAATGTCTGGGGTTTTCAGTATAAAGTGTCCTTAAAGCTTTTGAATTTCATTTTATTAATGTATTTTTTTTTCTAGAATATATTAGTCCGGACGAATGAAGAAACTGGTGAGATGACTGCAGTAGTAGGTGACTTTGGCTTTGCAGCCAAAATACCTAGGTAAAATGATTTTTCTATAATCTTTGAATTATAGGATCTTTTATTTTTTTAGCCAATAATATTATTATAAGGCTAATCAAACCCCAAAGGTTCAGTGCTGATACCACCGATCCCTGTTAATAAACCTCCCTCAATGGGGTTTGTTTACATCTGAAACTCAAAAACAACAAGATGACAACAATCCTCTACCCTATGCCTAGGTATCTATTTCTTGTTTATCTGTCGTCTTAACATTTATTAACTTCGTAGGGATTCATTCTTTACGAAGCTCAAAAACTTTACAAGACCACCCCAATATAACACTGCGGCTGTCCTATATCTTAAAGGTAAAGGTACTGATCCTAAGGGGCATTTAAGCTACCTGCACAATGGCCCTTACCCTATTTATTTAGGTACTCCTAATGTTCCAAATATTGTCACATATATCAGAATAGTTACTTACATATAGGATAGTAACTTTAAAAATTCCAATTTTTATATTTCAGGACAAAAGATGCAATATTAATGACAAAACTTAACAAAAACAAACATTTCCAGCCTTTAACGAGCCGAAACAAATCATCAGCGAAGTCCAGATTGTTTACTTTTATTATCTCAATCAAATTTATTTTATAAATTTAATATCTTAAATTTATTGATTTACAAATAATGTATATTTATCACTGATTTATAATAATTATGTTATGTTTTAAATAGGTGTGGATATCGCCTTGCCACGGTTGGTTCCGCTTACTGGATGTCTCCTGAATGTTTGAAAGGAGAATTCTATGATGAATTATCTGATGTGTTCTCCTACGGCATCGTCCTGTGTGAGGTGATAGGAAGGTGCGAAGCCGATCCCGATGTTCTTCCTAGGACGGAGTCATTTGGCCTAGACTACATAGCCTTCACGCGGTTATGTGTTGCGGATCCTCCTCCTCCAGCCTTTTTGAGGCTAGCCTTTACCTGTTGTTCGGTAATATTTTTTTTAAATTTTAGTTGAGTAGTAAATCATTTTAAATAAAATCAGAGTAAAACTAATTATCTCTGGAAATAAAAATCTGTAATGAGAGAACTTGGAATAGATCAATATATTTTTTACAAAGTTATATGTATCAAAGGTACTTGTGTATTAGTCAGTCTGCATGGACTGTTATCTGTCATTGTTTATAACCTAGATACTGATAATTCGGGTACTTATAGCACCTACCTTCTCATTCATTTTAATGGATATTTAAATTTACAAAATTTAATAATAAAATGTTAATTCTAGAACCCTCTAGCCACGTTCCTCTTCTTATATAAATGTTTTTACCACACATTTGATGAAAACATCTTCATTTCTATCCTTGTATTAATTCATTTGATGACATTTTAAAAATAATTTCATCTTTGAAATTATTCCGAACTTCTGGAAGTAATTAACAGCTTCTTCTTTTAAACTTCTCAGACTTCTATTCCTGAAGTGTTGTTCTTTTTATTTTAAATAGGCAATAACAAAAGGAATAAGATAAAAACAAAATAATTTAATTTAATGAACAATATAGAAATGTAAATATACAATAAACAAAATTAACAAGACAAAAAGACTCAACAATTTAATAATGCAAACACAAATAAGACAAGTGATAAGAAGATGTTACACAAGATAACAAGGTGGGTTTCATGCAGACCAGGTAATACACAAGTACCTTATCAAATACTCAACCGCATGTGTAATGTTTGTGTATATAATTAAGGTATCTACCGTTATTGTGTAAGGTATATACTGTTGTTGGTGATAATTAATTTTTGTTTTTCGTATTTTTAGTATGATCCTAGCAAGAGGCCGAGTTTCACGGAAATAGTTACTACTCTTGAAAGCATCATATGGAATTCGAAAAATCCTTCATCGAAAGACAACAACTGCCATGCAATGTGTGAGCATCCTTTACAGTTTTTGTTGATGAATAAATTTTTTTTTATTTTGCTCTGTTATTTAATTAGCACTATTTTTCTTCTTTATCAATAAGCTTTTTATTTATATGATCTGTAAATAATATCTCACTTTTTTTTGTTGTTGCATATTTTGACATTTACTATTTTAAGCTCGTTTCATAACGACACAGACTGAAACATTTTAAAAATTATCATCAAATTTTATAATTTTTACTTTATCATCATTCCATTTTCTCTCCCTTTTTTTCCATTTAATATTTATATTAAGTTATAATACTGTTTTGACAGTGGTGTTATAATGCTTGACCGAATAAAAAATTACCGACATTATTGTAGCATGTCTTTTTAATCCAATAAAATGTACTTTTGTGCAATTTTATTCTATTTTTTTAATTCTCACAGTGGATATTCACTGTTCGTGAGTTCTTATTACAAAAACAATGATCATCTTATTCATAATTTTTGGACTGACTATAACAGTTTTACACAATTTTTCTTTATTTGGATTGAAACTGAACAATTATTATTTCAATAGAAATATTAAATGATTTTTAATAGATGTTAACAATGGTTGAATTAACTAGAAACTGCTGTGCACAGTAGAACCTCGATTACACATGGGTTTTAGGGATACTTTAAAATTATATAGTTTGTGGTTTGTCTAAAAGAAAGATTTTAATTTGGCCAATACAAATTATACTTCATTTATTTATTTCTTCATTCTTTATTGAAAAACAAAGGTATTTTTTTTTTTTTTATTGTTGTCACATAATCACTCCATCACTTTAAAGTGTGGATGTCAAAAATAGAATACCGTGTCTTACAGAATTGCAGTGCCTGCAATAATTCTTTTTACGGTTTCACTCATTTTATGAATAAAACTGAATTATGGTTTTGTTTACCATGTTAGTTGTTTCTTTTTCTGTTAAAAGAGTAGATGGTTTTAATTTATTATTAATATTTTTGCTATTGCCCTCAAACAAGTTTTAGTTATTGTGATTAAAAAATATAGTACTCTGTATGGTAAAGGATCCTTACACTCTAACTGTTCTTAATGCACCTTTTCCATTTGACTTGACAGGTTGCTCGATTTTCTGGTACTAGGAATAAATAGAAATATTGGCTGATCTGGTTTCTTGTTCATTCATTTAATATAGGAATGGTGAGAATAAATAAGATTCTTAGAGTTACCTTAGGAAATTCCACATGATCTGATATCATTCAGTGGAAAGAATCATAAAAAATTAATGTTTTTCTTGATAATTAAAAAAAAATGTATTTTTTTTTATTAATCGAAGTTCACATTGTATTGCTTTGTTTTCTTATCATTCCACTGTTTGTAGTCGTATTTCTTTATTTTAGCACACTTTGGACTCCACAATTGAACTTAATTTTGAACCTTGTTCAGAGATTTGAAGGATTTTTTACTAAGATAGCGGGTAGCTTATGCTGGCAGATGCAGCTCTGTAACTATTCAACCGTAAGGCCGTAAATGATTTTGGGTCTCAATCTAATTTTTGTTACAAATAAAATAAAATGTTGGATGACTGCCATTTTGTCTTGATTTTATGATAACTTAATGCTGCTACAAAAACATTTCATGACTGTAAATAGCAACACGAACTTGGATACTAATGGGTTATGCCATTAAGAGCAAATAAACATCTTGTTTTTTAAAACTCTATCATTCTGTTTCAAGGTAACATTCGGCAGACTGATACAACTTATAACCTTTTTACAGCTTTAAATAAAAACTGAAAACAAGTTTTTCGAATTAAGCAGATAAAAAAATTATAGTTAGCAGATAGAAACTTAATGTGTTATTTTATTCATAAGAACTGTTGAAGATAAATTTTAATATGATATTTAAGAGTTTGGTGTGCAGCATCATATCTACAGCTCTCTTTATTAGTTTATAACTTGTCTTACCCTTCTTCATGCAAGTCAGGTGTGTCATTCACCTTTACTGATCCCTAACTAAGAAACAACAATAATTCTTAGAGAGGAAGCAAGATTGTCGATTAATTTTTCAGAGCAGGTAAATTATATTAAGTGTGGTTGATAGCTTGTAATAAAAAGTAAAAACTACATTGGTCATGATCAACTCCATTAGATTTAAATAAATTAATCATTATTCCCACTACATTTTTTTTTAACCCATACAAGTGTGCAGACGATTGGTAATGTCTATACTGAACCTTCAGGCTCACTAATCCTCTTTATTTATTTAAATATAAATATTAGTGATTATGAAGAAATGAAGCAGAGTAATTCATTTATTCACTGGCCAATTTTTTCATATTCACTAATAAAATTTATATTTAAGTAAACAAAAAGTCTTAGTGAAACTGAAGGTTCATTTCAAATACAATTGCTGTCTCCACAATTTAGTTCGGTAACTAGGTTAGCTTCACAACCCAAATCTGCAAGATTGGACTTAACACAATATTTCCAATTAGATTCTGGTCTACTCCAAAAACATTTACCAATCAGATCAACTCTTATTATATATATACATATATCATCCTTGTTTTTTCCATCAATACGGTATCATTTATTTATATTTTTATAATACAGTGGAATCCCGATTATTCGTATTTCCGGCTAATTCGTACAAATTTGCCGGTCCCCAGAGAAAATCTCGATAAATGGTATAAAATCAATGCATTTCAGACCCCTCGGTAATTCGTATTATTTTTATGCTCGAGGTCACTTATAACGTCATATAATTCGTATTTCCAGCTTTAAAATCTCGTAACTTAGTACGGTTTTCGAAAGGGAGGGAGAGAACAGTGAAGCAGATATGCCAAGGAGCAGAATAAGAATAAATCCTTTCTAGGAAATCTCTCAATTTTTATTGTTTTTATACACAAGTATGTTCGTACTGTTTAGAGGCTAGTACTGTTTAGATCCTATCGTTTTTGACGGGAGAGCGAGTGAGAGAGACAAGTTTTCTTAGAAATCTCATAAGTAATTCGTACTGTTTTCACTCAAAGGAAATGAGGGGAGTTCTAGGAATTTTATTAAGCTTTTCTTACAATCACACTTTTAATTACAATTCAGTCTCGTTTTTGTTACCGTTGTGACACGTTATCATGCCAAAATACGTTAGCCTCTCTATTGAAGAGAAACAACAAATCATAAACGCCGTGACCAGTGGCTGTAAGCTAATTGACGTATCCAAGCATTTCATCGTCCCTGGTTCCACGATCACATCAATTGTGAAGAACAAGGACAAAATCACTTCCCTTCTTGTAAAGAACTTAAAAAAGTGGTTCGTACAAGCAAGGAATTCAAACCAGTTGGAGGTAATGTTTGAAAGGAAAAAGCCCGAGTTTTTACAGAAAAATGGGAATTGAAGACTTTCGTGCTAGCGATGGACGGTTCGATAGATTCAAAAAATTGTATTAATACGTTTTTTAATTTTTTTTATTTTGTACTCCCGATAATTGGTATTCCCGATAATTCGTACCAAATGTTCAGTCCCTTGACCATACGAATTATCGGGATTCTACTGTAGCTTAAGTGAACTTTCTCGACTATAAATTGTAAACAAGAATTCTAAATAAGGTAAAGAAATATTTTAAAAAAATTAAAGCATTTGTAAGGAAGTTTATATTTTTTTCAAGTAAGATAATTTTAAGAAAATGATTTGAGTACCTCACTGGGTAAATAAATGGTTATCCAATGACCTAGAACCAGCTTTGAACCTGTTTGTGGCAGAACATTTATTTTTATTATATTAAGAGTAGATTGGAATATTGTGTGAAGTGGGTTTCGGACACTTTATTGGGCTGGGAGAAAAACCTAGTGATTGAGTGTGGAACTGGCCTCATCACCTTCTAGCGTTGGTCAAGAAACGAGTATTGAACAGAAGATCCTCCATGGATTGCATCGTTAAAGAAATGAGAACAAAAGAATGTGCTAAATATTGTTGAGGACAAAAAAACAAAACAAGCATTTCCCGACTTTAAATGTGATTTTATTTCCTCTTGAATTTGATTTATTCTAATTTTAACAGATATTGATTGCTTAAATTTATCAACATCTTCATTCTTATTTCCACTTATATCCATATCACCAAAGTCTCTGCTTTTTCTGCTATTAATCAATTTACTTTGATTGCTATAACTTTACTGGCTTTGATCAACTTCACTATATTAACTTTAATTTATAAGTTCATAACTTAGTATAAAATTTTCATGACATTGCATAACATTACTAAATCGTCCGCAAACCTAAACCTGTACCACTACAACCCTTCAAAGGGTCTGGGGTTCGGTACATGGTAGAGACTGTACTGTGGACTTTTAGCGCAGGGCTCATCCCTGGAGAAGGCTGGGTGAGCCCTAGGAGGGTCCCAGTCTTGGCAGCAGCAGGATTTAATCCCAGGACCTTCTAAATTGCAACTCAGTGCTCTACCACTGAGCCACTCTGCTCCCGCAAACCCAAACACGGGTATTTTATGACACAGATGCAAACCTTTATCGGCGCATATCACCTTTCTGACGACATACTCAACAAATGCTTAATTAAATTAGGTAAAAGTGAATTAATTTTTCTGTAAACCTCGATTTTGTTTGACCTTCTCTTTCCAATTCTAACCTCATTGAATATTTCATTCTTACACATTCTTATAAGTTTCATTGCAAACTTCTTTTTCATTCCCTACTCAGCATCAAACAGTCAATAGAATTGTTTATCACTAGCCTTTTTGAAATTCATTAAAGTTATTATTTAAGTGATAGTTAGATGGCTTGGTGATTCCATAAGGGAGGAGCTGATTATGCATAGCTTTAAAGTAATTTTGCATTTTTCACTCATATCAATATTAAGATTTTTAGAATGTTAATTTTATTAATTCTAGGAGATTAAATCGAAGACCGAAGATGTTAAATAAAAATTGATGAAGTAATTGTGTTACCAATAAAATGTTTGTCTTGATTTTATATTATTTACTGATTAGCTTTTACTTTTAAGTAAAACATCATACTTTGCAATAGTGAAATACAAAGTTAGTTCTTAAGGGTTAGCAACTGTGGGAAATAAATAAATGATTTAGGACGCACAACGTTTTATGTTATTCTTACCAAAAAAATAAAATGATTGAATAATTAATTAAAACTATCAAGGGAAGGAAGGTTTAACCAAGCAATCAAATTATATGAATTTACTTAACAGAATTATGAAATTATTGTTCAGTTAAAACTTTGATTTAATTTAAATATCCAATTAATATTGATTAAGGTACATTTGTTGAGGGTTTATCTTGGTGAATAAAATATACAATTTTTTTCGTGTTTTTTTCTCTATGATAGCTTATATTTAGTATAAGCAAATAGAATCTTTCCTCTATTTGTAATTAGGCTAACATAGTTGACATCTAATGAATTTTTTATTAGGATTCATTTTTAGTTTAATGTCATGAATACCAAATAAATAGTTTATTATCACTTCAAATGATTGCTAAAAAATATTCTAAGGGAATTCTCTAATAGGACTAAAATTTCTTTTAACAACTTTTAACTGTAGTTTCATCCTATGATGGGGCAGCTTGATGAGTAGAAGATTAAATTAATTACTCCTAGGCCCAGGTACGAGTCAGGGCCTGTCCTAATATTTATTTTTTGTATTAAATCTGTAAAATAACTCTCTGATGGAGAAAATTTCTGGTCTCACTAACCACCTATAATTTTTATCTGAGATTTGTGTTTTGAAAAAACTTAGTCAATTGTGTTCGGACCTACCATATTCAACTGTTGGTCCATAAACTTTCTTTTTCCAAATCAATGTTTGCATTAGTATTATTTTAATAATTCATTTGCATATATTATCTAATTTTTATTAATTATTTTCGCAGACTTTTTCTGTTTATATAATTTATTAAAATGATTTTCATAGCTTCTTCTTCTTCTTTATAGACACGACAGACGCACAAGGCGGTCCTTGGCCTGCTCAATCACTCTTGCCCACTCTTGTCGGTCTGTAGCAAGAAGCCTCAGAGACGCGTTAAGATTTCAGAGGTCCTCTGAGACGCTATCCTTCCATCTGCCTCGTGGCATCCCTCGAGCTCTCACTCCTGGACAATCCTCATACAGCCCTTTGACGGTTCTGCCATCATCCATTCTATGGAGGTGACCCAACCACTTTAGACGTTGTATTCTGACATAGTCGGAAAGCTTCACATCGTCATATAGGGAATATACTTATCTATTCTTTCTAAGAGGGTATACCCTATTTTCTTTCACGGGTCCCAGAATGTGCCTTAATATTTTGCATTCAAAGATGTCCATCTTTTCAGCTGTTGATTTTTTAAGTACCCATGTCTCACATGCATATGCTGTGACTGGTCTAATGATGGTCTTATTTAGCCTTAACTTGGTCAAGCGGCTAACTAATCTTCTTATAACGTGAGCTATAGAGAAAAAAAGCTTTATTGGCCGAGATAATCCGTGCCTGAATCTCCTCCTCCTCCAATGCTTCATTAAACTGTGTACCAAGATACTTAAAACTATCAACACATTGGAATGCGTAGTTTCCAATTGTGTAGCACATCTGGTGTCGCATGGGTTTCTTTTTCCTCAAGATCATAATTTTTGTCTTCTCTTCATTAATTTCTAGGCCAAACTCCTGGCCTCCCTTTCCAGCTTCCCAAAAGCATCTTTGACATTAAGGAGAGATCTTCCAGCTATCATCACATCATCGGCATATGCTAATAATTGGGCCCCTTTGTAGAAGACATTACCTCCCACATCCAGACAGGCTCTTGCTACTATAGTTTGTAATATGATGTTGAAAAGTAGCGGGGCTAGAGAATCACCCTGCCTGAGTCCGTCGTTTACCTGAAATGCGCTGGTTAACTTGCCATTGACTCTAACTTTGCAGCTCGTATTGTTCATTGTGCATATTACGAGTCTGATAATTTTTAAGGGCCTGGAATAATTCCTCTCTCAAAACTGAATCATATGCCGCCTTATAATCAATGAACAGCAGCCGCATAGTGTTTTGAAACTCCTTCATTTTCTCACACATCAGTCTCATGGAGAAGATTTGATCGATGGTTGATCTGGGGCCTAAAACCTCCTTGGTAATCTCCCAGCTTGCACTCAACATATGGCAGTAGGCGGTTGTAGAGGGCTATAGAGAAAATTTTGTACGCTGTGTTCAGCAGGCTTATGGCTCTATAGTTCTTACAGTCTGTCCATCCCCCTTGTTTTTATAGAGTGGAACGACTGTTGCTTCTGACCACTCTTTTGGCATTCTCTCTACTTGCCATATGTGTGAAATTAGTCCATGTATCTTGCTAACTAATGGCCCATTTGCCACTATTAAAAATTCTGCATGTATTCCATGCATATGATTTTCATAGCTAACTCATATAATTAGATCATCACTAATTCTTTAATGAATGGAATTAATTTTTCTTTCACATTTTTTACTTGAATCAAAACAATCTCATTATTGATTAAATGTGTTTCCAATTAACTAATTGTTTATGAATATATTGTCTGACAATTTAGAAAAGGCCTTTTGTGAAATTGAAGGCGGAGCTGGGGACACGTGGCGTGGTAAGGGAATACACCTGCCTAATAGAGTCATGGACAGCTTTACTAGAACTACCCATTGTAGGATCAAATAATACTAAAAATTGGGAATAGAGTCCTAAGTAAGCTGAATCTAGACACACACAAAAAAATAACAGGTAAAAACTGAAGTCCAAGGATAGTTGGGTTGAATGCGAAACAACAATAATAATTCCAAGATAATGCAAAGATATTACACTAATAGTAAATTAGATCATGATGACAAAAGGCGAGTGAAACAAGCTGGGTAGATGGGGAAATGGGTTGGTTTCTCTATGCACGGCCGGAGAGGACTTCTGTACAGATAGTTTTCTAAATTGTCAAACTAGTATGATTCAGAATAGGATATTCATACCATGACACTGCATTAGCTCTATAGTAGGAAGTATGATATTGATTGTTTATTTCATTATTCGGTGTTATTTTTATAGCTTCAAAAATAGTTACTAAATACCAAAATATTTAAAAATAGAGGGTTTTTACAAAGTTGTGAAATATTCAATAGTAGTTCAAATGTAACTCGTTATTTGTTTTTTTAATATTTAAAAAAAATATTTTGTAATTTATAAAATTCCCTCATTTCTACCTCCTTCTTTTCCCTGCTTGATCGAGGTTTTACTGTAAAATGTTTTTAATCATTTGAAATTGGAAAGGACATATTGCAGGTTATTCCTTTTCCGGGGATAGAGTGAGCAATTGTCTTTTTGTTAATATGAATCAATTTAGAAATTCAAGATTTGGTGTGCAGGCCGTTCCTGTCATATTTGAAGTTGCTGTCTTGTGGAAGTTTGGTGTTACAACATTGGATCTGATTCATTTGCAACAAGATTATTTGGTAAGGCAGGTTTCTATTTTATCAGAAGCCAAGCATTGAGGCATTGATATCTGATGGATGCTGAGGTTTTCTTTCTTTTAGTAGCTATTTGGCTTCACAGTATTCACGTTGTGTAAACACTTCTTTTGTTGATCGATGTCTTGCACTTGTTACTTGTCGCCTCACTTTTGCCTGCAGATGAACACCTTCAAAAATTTAAGAGAAATTGCTTATTTGTGTGTTTATCTATGCTTACAAGCATAAGAGTTATTTTGAAATTAATCCTAATCAAGCTTCCTTTCATTCGTTTGAGAAATAAAAGCTTTCTTCAGCAATTCTTTTTATTTCTTTTTTTTTTTTTTAAGAATCATGGGTAGTGACTGCTTTGGAAACAAAAGTTTTGAGCTTCAAAAAATTATGAAATTAAATTTATAGAGTGAACACTTAGAAAAAAATATGCTGTTGCTTACCTGTTTTATGCACTTAGTTTTAACTTATGTACTTTTTTTTCCGTTCAAATACAAATATTTATTTTTTATGTTATTGATGTTGTGAAAATAGTTAAAGTTTTGAAAAATTAATGCTACAAATACTAAATTAATAATTAAAAAGGTTTCTCGCATGCTCCTTAGTATGAACTAATAGAAACATTGCTTTTGAACATGTCTAAATTAAGTAACAGAAATTAACCATTGGAAAAGCATTGACTTTGAAGTAAAATAGTTCTCAAGATTTGCTTGATGATGTCATTCACAAGTCTTGTTTTATTTATCCCTTAATTATTTTGAAGATTTACAAAATTATTGGAATTAAAGTTATCATGTTTATCAAGAAGTAAGGATATATTTTTCATTTTGTGTTTTTGAACTCTTTGCAAATTGTTTACTTGCTTATAAATAATAAGACCGAGTGAGGACTTATTTTTGCTGTATAATAATGATATTGGAAAGGAAAATAATGTTAGCCTAAGGATAGTTCTTATGGTGCTGTAATTGGATGGATATGCTTGCTACAAGAGCCGAGTTAAGGATTACAGATTTTTATTGGAAAAATAAGAACCTCAAGAAGGCTATCTTAAGACTTTTTAAAAAATGATTTGTAGTGTATCACTCAAGAGAAAGCAATGATACTAATAATAGGCTGGTAAAAGTTTTAACATATTGACAAATTTGGGAGAGAGCATTAACAAACAGAAATCCTGTTTAAAATCCTGCCAGATGAAACATCTTTTTTCATTTTTTTTACTTTTCAATTTTGGATTTCAATTCTCAATTTCTTATTCTTATTCAAACATCTTTTTTCTTCATTTTTTAAAATTTTCAATTTTTCAATTCAATTCAATTTCTTATTCTTATTCAAACATATTTTTTCTTATTCATTTCTTTTTATTCAAGATAGTTTTCCTTAGGTTTCATGTTTCCTCATTCACCATATTTGTCAAGTTTAGCATTTGCCAGATTAATTTTTGTTCCAGTCTTAAGCAAAATCATTTGAATTATATGTTTTTTCTCAAAATGATCTCTTCATTTTATTTTCATTCAATAGTAAAATACTTTTTTTATAAGAATGAGATAGTTAAGTTTCCAGAAATAATTTCATCAAGTAGGTCAATACTAAAAGAACTGAGGCTGTAGAAAACATAATCATAATCTGGAGAAAACTTAGCAATTTTTAGAATCCTTACAGTATTGATTTTAAAAAATCTAGATTTTTCTAGTCGGATCATGCTACGTGAAAGAATGGTGACCAGAAAACTCAAAGTTTTAGGGTTATTTTTGATTCAATTAAATAGTAACAAATTCTGCTGAATACCAAAAAATAATAATTTTGCTTAGTTGTGTTGTCAAAAATAACGATAAATATCGATTTTATTAAAAAGGGAAACAAAGTACTATTTAAGAGTCTATAGCCGATAGATGAATTCTCCAAGAGAATAAATATCATTATATAAAAGTAGTCAGCTACTGGGTTTCATTCCATTTAAGGTAAAAAAGTTAGACACTAATAATTTTTTTAAATAACACATGATATAAATATGATATTTTAAAAATTGCTATTGAGATACTGGGGTAATAAGCCAGTTTTTGGAGATCAAGGGAATGTCAAGTTTGAGAGGCATACATGAATGAATTTATAACTTTTGTCGTCAATGCACACAAATTTTGAAGGTCTATAAGATTTTTATTTTTTTTACACAAACATGGGACCACATTGTCCTCTAGAAACTTAATTATTTACAATTTCTGTTTTTAACGGTTTTTACTCTGATGTCTCATACATTAATAATCAATCAGGATTTTTTGTTGCACATCAACAAAGGAGCTGGCGAAGTATAAAAACTATTATGTTACTCAGTCCAAAAATTAGCAAAATAAAAGTAGGAAACATGTTTTGACTGTTACTCCTTTGAGTCTTTTCAATGGATTAAAGATGTTGTATGCCGCAAATTTAAATGAATCACTAAAAAAGATAATAAAACAAAGGTTGCTAAACTGACAATGCCAATAGGTTTAACTGTCTTGTAGATGGAAAGATAGGATTTTTTTATCTTTTGTCTCATATTCAGTGGAGAGATGAGTGGTATGGAAATGAAGATCTTTGCTGGTATTGGTATTATACCTTTTGCTTTGCTTAGTCTTATCAATTACTGAAGCCTCAAGAAGTATAATTTTCCTCTGATCAGGAATTTATTTTTTGGAATTTCAAGATTTGTTTCTTTAAAACTGTTAACATTTTATTTTCCAGTGGATTATTGTCTTTAAACCATGAAATTATGTTGCTTTTTAAAAAAAACGTTTTTATATAATTTCAATTATTTATAGTGTCTCAACTAAAACCTACATCTGATGAAAGAATACGAGCTCTTGGAGAAGCGATGGCTGAACAAGATGTACATTATAAGCCTTCTCAACAAAATCCATTCACCAATATTGCTCTGAAGGTAAGTGTTTCATTTAAAAAATATGGTGTCGAGATATAATTTTAAGAACAGTTGTTTTGTTAATCAGTTTATTTTGTGATAAGTGGGTTAAGGTTATTTTAAACTTATGAAATAAAATACAGATTAATTTTTTTTTTTAATTTGAATTATTTAATCATCTCTGAGAACCACACCTGCTATACTGTAGCCAACAAAGGAGAGAATGCCACAAAGGCATAAGTGGATAGGATATGATTTTTAAGAAACATTCTGACTTCTAACAATATTTGATTTTCCGAAATATGTGTCGTCTATGTTCTTAGGACTTATTGATTTCTGACATCTTGACCTGAAATTAGGATTTTTTGGGGTACATTATAATCTAACAATAATATTGACATATTTTAATAATCATATGAATGCTTTAAAAAATACCTTAGAGACTTAAAGTGAATTTTATTTTTCTGAGAATACTTTAAATATCTCTGTCACTTTATCACAAAAGTTTTAAGTCTGACCCCATTGAAATAATTTTTTTTTCCGATCTTCCTTGTTTTTTTTCTTAATCCATTGTTAACTTATTTATTATTTTTTATTTTAGACGGGGAAGAAAATGCCTGTTGATTCTTCATCAGATGCCGATGACACTTGTGGTAGAGTAGTAGCTGAGCCAGTTGTAAAACCTTCACGCTTGAGATCCGGAGCCACAGGACCATGGCTTGAAGGAGGACTGCTCTTAACAACTAGGAGGCCAGTTCAAGCCTATGGATTACTTGATGCCATCTTAGCTGGCAGCTGTTACCATTCACCAAGACAGGTTGGTAATTGTGTTGAGTGGAATACCTTCAGTCAAAAGCAAGATTTTGAGAATAGGCTGGAGTACTTCAAAAAAGAATAAATGAAGAAATGATTTAGTTTTTTTCAATAGTAGAAACCTCTTACACTAAGTACTCTAGCCTTTTCATCAAGGATTTATCAAAATCCTGTTTTTGACTTTCATTTGTAACCGGCGATATATGTATGTATGCCTTCATCATACTTATATACCACAGTATGCTTTATTTTTTTCATTTTTCATTCCCTTGACTTATCTACAACTTTCTTTCAATCTAACCATCATACCTGGTTCTCAAGTGCATGGCTTGACCTTTGTATAGTACAGTTTTTGTTGTTCTGAGGTTTTGATTTATATACTTTATAATTTTTATCACAAGTCTAATCCCAAGTCCTAAATCCTAAAAAACTATCAGTAGTTACCTCCGAAGCCTATTGTTATTGTCCTATCTCAAAGAATTAAGCTCCTCCTGTTTTGTCAACTATTCCATTTCGCACTCTTCTCGATGCTGCTACAAACGTTTTTGGACCCTGGAAATTTTTACTCCCTAAATATTTCCTCTGAAGACTTTAGGATTAATGACTATTGTACGGATCAAACAATTAAACAATGTTATCCTGTCATACTTCCTGTTCTTTTGCATATGTATAACTTTTTCCTTTAAAATTCTATTTCTCCAACAATTTGGAAAAATCCGAGACTGTATTAAATAAAGTCTCAGTTTCCCCTTTAGTTTTCAATTTCAGACCTATCTCAGAACCACTTGAAATAATAGTCCACTCCTAAATTAACTTCCTTGCGCAAAAAACTGTCCTTATATATCTGGATTTCATTTCCAGTATTCTATGCAATCTCCTCTGTTTTAAATTATCTTAGACCTTCAATCCTCCATAAACAGAAAATGGATTCTTGTTATCTTTCATTTCTGCAAAGCTAATCATGATATCCTACTTTTAAACTCTGTCACCTTTTTATCAAACAGTGCTATAAAATTGTTTTAATTTTGTTTTCCTTTCGTTCACATACAGTTTAAATTCCTTATATTCTATTTAACTTTATTTACCTGTAATTTTTTCTGTTTGTGATACTTCATTCGCTATGTTTTGGTTTCACAGAAAGGGCGAGGTGTTGAAGGCGGTATGCCTCCTTCGCTGCCTTCCTCTCCCACATTCGCTAGGAGAGCAGCCGCTACAGCCCACAAACCTCAGTCTGCTCCTCCAACTGCTGGATACAGATTAAGGGCATGCTCGTCAGGTAAGACCTTAATGATACCTTAAAGTATTCATTAATGATACCTTAAAGTATTCATAGCTACATAGTAGTCCATTTATAGTTATAGTATATGCTTGGTTATAAATATTTGTGCTGTAATTTATTCATAATACATTTTTTAAACATTCTATTAACTAATTAAATTTTTATCATAAAAATAGTTGCTTGTAGATGAATATTTATGTGTGTGCAAGTGGGTGTGTGTTTTTAGCTTTTAGCTACTGTGGCTAATCGGATGAAACACTTGTGTTCATTTCATGGTCGTGTGACTTATGCTATGATTATGATTCTTTTTATCATTCTTCTAGGAGGCCCATATTTCTGCTTCCCCGCAAGTGTTACTGATCCAATCGATCTTGTATGATCTTTTTTTATCTTTTAGTATAAATTGTCAGATATTTGCTTGAATCCTTTTGCCTTGTTCTTTTTTTTAGCTTTATCTAGGAACTCGAGTTCATCTTTAGGAGTTGAACTAAAGTCAGTTTGGTCTTTTTGAGTTTCTAGTGCACCATTTTTATTAAAAAGTTGGTCAAAGTTGTTATTTTGCCTTTGTCGTGTATAGACCTTAAAGTTTAATAATGATCCTTTTCCTGAGTCCCCACAGGTTGATGCCAAGCTTGAACTGTTTTCAGCCATTGTCCACCTTTTTGTAAAATTTTCAACATTCATTGATTCTTTTTAATTTTTTTGTTTCCTTAAATTCTCTGAAGCATGTGTTTATAGACCTCTTTCTTCTAAATTGTGTTATAGTTAAATACTATTTATATATTTAATATTTTTAAGTTGTGATTAATTTTTTTACCAGTAGTCTAATATTTCTCTGGTACTACTCCTCCTTATTTTATTCTGTAAAATTCATTTTGTTTCAGGTTCTAATCTTGCCTCGTTAGAAGACCACGTTACGGTACTCAGACGACGGGGTTCTTGTGAAAGCGGGTTCTTTTCCAGTGTTGGTGATGACTTCTGTATACCTGGTAATGTCACTGATTCTTATCTGTTCCCTTTTATTTTTCTTAAATACATATTGCTGTTTTATTTTTACCTCTTGTTACATGGTAAAAATCTTATATCTACTTCAGAAACTTTATATCTATTTATAGAAACTTAAATTATAAATAAAAGGAACTTTGATTTTGTTTTCTCTCCATTTCTGAAATTTTGAAACAACCAATATATGTGGCAGATGTTAAACTCTCTCTAATTGAAAGTTATTGCTTGTGCATTTATATACCATTTTTAAGCTAAGGGTTTAGATTAGTTTCTGAATGAGATAGAAAATAAGGTTGTTTATTGACCTGGAAGATGTGTATGTATATACATCTATATATGTATATGCGTGTGTGTGTGTGCATGAGTGGGCGAGTGTGCGTGTATGCGTATTTCTTTTAATATGCATGTAAACATATCATCATCATCATCATCACATGGCACTATGGTCCATGGAGGACCTTGGCCTCCTTGACAATTTTTCTGCACTTTAAACGAACATCCGTTCTTACTCCATGTTCTTACCCCCAGGAGCTTAAGGTTTGCTTCCACATCGTCCATCTATCGCATTCTAGGCCTTCCTCTACCTCTTTCTCCATCTGGACATCCTTCCAGAATCAGCTTTGGGAGCCTTTTTTTGTCCATACAATGTGCCCCAACCATCTCAATCTTGCTTTTTTAATACAAGAAACTATATCTGGTTCTCCATATAGGTCCTTAAGTTCTTGGTCCCTTTTCATGCGGAAACAATATCCTTCCTTGGTTGGGCCATACACTCTTCTAAGAATCTTTCTCTCCCATGTATTCAATAATTTCTCATGCTGTTTAGATAGAGTCCATACCTCCCCACCATACATGATAACAGGACGAAGTATACTCTTATAAACCCTTATTTGTAGATTGTAGAGATACCTACGGGGTATAGCTCTATTTCGGAATACGTTTCTGAGGGACCAATAGCATCTGTTACCGTTTTCAATTCTCGCCTTTATTTCATGTTCGAGTTTGTTACCTTCTGTAATAATGGTGCCAAGATACTTAAATGTCTAACCTTTTTTTAAACTGTACCCTCTTCCTTGGAGGTGTCCACTGGATAACAGTTTCCTGGATGAGAGCATGTATTTTGTTTTATCTTTATTTATAATGGCCCCTGCCTTCCTAGCTGCCTCTTCACATTCCCATAATGCTTCCAAGAGCACATTTTCATTTCTTGCTGTGATGACCACATCATCAGCATATGCGAGGTGTTGGGTCATGTTGTTATAAATACATCCCTCTCTCCTTGCTTTTGTTGTCATTATCTTCTGCAGCATCAAATTAAACAACACTGGAGATATAGGGTCTCCTTGTTTAACTCCTTTTTTAATAGGGAAGTCTCTGGAAATTTCTCCCTGGACCTTAACCACACCGCTACTATTCTGCAGCGTCATCCTTTCCAATCTGATAAGTTTTTTAGGGCACCCAAGAAACATCAAGTTTTTGTACAGCTCATTTCTTTCTATGCTATCTATATGCCTGTATGTAGTCAATGAAGAGGTGGTGTAGATCTATGTTCCATTCATTAAAATTCTCAAGCATATTCCTGATGGTAAATAGTAGATCAAGAAAAAAAACAATGGAGAAAAAAAATTGTAAACATACTTAAAATATATTTGCTTTTAGAATAATAATTACTATATTATAATTTTTGCTTCATTATTAATTTTTTTTGTTAATTATACAAAACTTTAAAATTAGTGACTTCCTCAGTTTAAATGGTATGCTGGTGATATCATTCATACAAATGCAAACTATCAGATGTTTGCATAATAAATAATTAAAACAGTTTTTGTTCTTGATCTGTAGTGTTTGCTTTAAGATTGATAATTGGTATAAAATTCATTTAGAGTCATCTATAAGGCACAAAACCATATGTAATGATAGATAAAATATGTTTGACGCTAAGCACTGATATTGAATAAACTTGAAACAGTTTTTCACTCTCCTGAAAAGTGTTATTTTTCATTTTTTTAAACCTAGCATTTGTATTTACGATATACTATCTGGATTTTTGTTATTATATTTACTAGCAAGGATGTATTTCAACAATTATTAATAAACTTATCATATAAACTGTAACAAATAATAAACTAATCATATAAACTTAATGGTATCTTGACATAATAACATCTGCCTTAGGTCAGGAGTTAGTGGCATCATCTGTGACACTTTCTTCAAGTTCAGCAGCTTCTTCACTTCTTCTAGATTCCGCAGCAGGGGAAGAGAAGATAGGTGGTGGTTATGGGAGGTGGCGGGGAAATAGAGCTTCGTCTGTTTATACCGGGTCTTCTGAAGATATTTCATTTCACAGTGAACAGGTATTAGAAAAACTTATTCAAAGATTTAAAAATATCACTGCCCGAACTATGATGTCAAGGAATTAACTGATGTCTGTTTTAATGTTTAAAAAATAAAGTAAAAAAACAGAACAATGGTTTGTTATTTCTTTTATGTTGATAAAGCCTTTGCAATTAATATTGTATGTCTTGATATCTATTGTTAAGAATTTTGACAAGCAATTTTAGTACTGAGTCCTACAGGTGATTCCTTCTAACCAACTGGACCAACCAGGTTATACCTGAACCACCAGATTTTCCCCGTCAATTAAGTGTACCCACTTTATAGAGGCTGAGTAAGCTCCAGGAGGAACTACAGATGTGATCTTACAGGATCCATTCACGGCTGTTTATAGACTTTATAATAATTTATCTGCCACAGCCGGATTTGAACTAAGAAGCTGCTGCTCAGAAATTCAGTGCTATACTCACTTATATACTCAGGGACAATGCCCCTTGAGAATGACAACATAGTATTACAATAAAAAAAAAACCTTTCTACCCAGAAACATTCATATTAATAAAATCAAGTAAACTAACAGATCTATAATAATAACAAGGCTTTGCAAACCTTAAGGCAGAGATACCACCAATCTCTGCTTACAAACTTCCGCCAGGTCACACTTATCGCAATCCTTCCACCTACGCTTCGGTCTACTCCTCAGACGCTTGCCAGTTGCCACAGCGCTTATTAACATCTTATGAATTCATTCGTTACTAAGCCCAGCAACTTTAAAGGCCCAGCTTAATCTTCCTGAGACTATCACTTGAATAATATTTACTGGATGTATGCTTCGCAATTCCGCGTTATGTAATCTCCTATATTCCCCAGTGGTCTCATCCTTTTTTGGACCGCATATTCTACATACCACCATATTTTCGAACACCTGAAGTCTTAGAAAAGATCTATAACAAAAAGAAAAGAAAATTTCATGGGGGACGTAGAATGGCGGTCACGGACCTGTAAGGTGTCCCTATCTTGATTATTCCTGGATAAGCAAAATTTAAGACTCACTGTAGCAAACAAAAGTAAGATTTTTCATAGCTTGGTACTTGATGAGAAATAGTAGTTAAACACATTGTACAATTTTCATAGCACTGGATTGTGGGTGAATTAGTTCAACATCAAGCGGTAATTCTAGCTGTCTCTTATTATAATGTGTTATTATCTTGACTCTTTTTTATTATAATTTTCTGTAGAGATCATTTAGTTAATTGAAATTATGATTTTTTTTAATGGCTTAGACTGTAAGCTAGGCTTAGTGGCTACTCGTGTTGTCAAATTCTAGACTGATACCAGTCTAGTTATGAAGGTAGTTACCTCCACTAAGCTAAATTATATCGCTCCTAATAAGGAGCTTTCTGTCAGTTGGTAAGTACTGACCAATTGCCCTGTGTACAGATAATATCTAGCTGAAATGTTTTTCCATAGTATTCATAGCTATTTCGCTGTTATGGACTCCATTCTAAATTATTAAATAAAACCTTATAAACACTTCAAAGGTAAGTTAGCAAGAAAAACTTTTGCATTTATTTTTTTTAATTTTTCCGATATCCAATTTTATTATAAATTTACAATTTGGCTCATTACACCTTTGAATCTGAAGTCCTGGCCTGCTTCAAGCTGTTCGTCTTAATAAATTAATTATTGATGATTTCATATCCATTAAGATATGTGGAAGGTTGCTCAATGTGTTGGGACCAGAGCTGCTGGTGTCTAGGGTCATGGGTTCCATACTGGATAGCAGTGACTATTTATTCTGCTATAACCCATGGGTGAACCATATGAAGTAAATATCCATTTTTGGATGAAAAACCTGGCAATTGATCTTAAATTTAACCAAATCACTTCCTGGAAACCAGTATCATTATCTTAGTGAAAGCACAATCTCTACAAAGTACCTTTAAAAAACACTTAAATTATCCAAAAATAAAAAAAAGATATTTTGAATAATTTTATTAATTACTTTGAATAGTGGAAATAACACAGGCCAACGATGAAAACACGTTTGTACTGAAAATAGCATATTCCTGTAGTTATTAGGTTGATGAATCCAAATATGATATTAAAAAAGCTGTATCACCCACAATTTCTTCACATTTTATAGTGAAATTTATTAAATTAAGCGATTTTAAAAAAATTTAACAGCTTTAATATTTATAATAAATTACTGAAAAACTAGGTCTATCGGTGTGGATGAAGTTGGTAGCACTGTTAAAACACATTTGCTGGCCAAAAAAGTTTGATTTTTTTTTCTGTTTACAGCTAATGTTTTGCTTACTGTCAATCTAACCTCACTTTCACGTTTCCTGTACATGTGCTCAGTACAATGTCTAATCGCAGTTGTAAAAACAGTTTTTGTTATATTTTTGGTGAGTTTGTAATTAAAAAACACCAAAGAAACATTACAGAAAAAGCTACATAAGAAGCTTCAAAGAAAAAAAGAGGAAAAAAGTACAGACCAATTCCAGTTGACATGTAAAACCTGTATTAGCACATTATATCACTGTTTTAAGTAGCCACTGTAAATACAAACCATGCTTATGATGTAACTTAGTGTTTCATTAATTCTCCCGTGTACCATATAAGGGGTTTATACTATATAGTACAAAGCATGTTGCTGGAAAACTATGGGTGATACAAAAAAAACTAAGGCTAGATTTAGATCCTGCACATAAAAATCTATAAAGATCAACTATTAAAGTTAAAAAAGTTTAAAAAAAAATTGTTTTTGTTGGCCTGTGTAATAGTCAAATCTCACTCTTTGAATATCAGAGTACTGAACCATTTATCGTAGTACCAAGTCAGAAGCAAGCCTAATTAACAACAGGAAAATTGAAATTTTACAAAGCAGCAGGAATTGGTAACATTTCAAGTGAACTAACAAAAGCTAGCAGAAAAGTAGTAGTTTCTACCATTTAGTTAAGAAATGAAATAATGCTCGAAGAATGGAATAAACCTGTACTTATTCCAATCCAAAAAATAAAAATAAAAAATGGTTCAAAGACAGATTGTAATATTTCTTCTACCCCTGTGCAGTGTGAGGATCCTGCTTATAGAGCCTGGACCAAGTATCTCTTTCCTGAACCAGCTCTCTTCTTTGGTTCCAGTCCATTCCTCTCCTCCTAAAAGCATCCCTCACGCTGTCTCCCCAGGATATGCGAGGCCTTCATCTGGGCCTTTTTCCTTCCGTGCGGGTCTCGTAATTCTTCCTGGTGATTCGCTCTGGTTCCATCCTAAGTAGGTGTCCGAACAACCTTAGTTTGTGTTCATCCAGGATAGTCTCAGCTGGTTTAATATTGAGATTAGCCCATATTGTTGTGTTCTGTATCCTATCGTTTTCCTTTCTACTTTTCGGAGGTACTGGATTTCAATAGCTTGTATTTGACTTTTGTGTTTTGAGGTAAAGGTGCACGATTCCGAACAGTAAGATTGGATAGTATGGAAGGTTGATTTATAGATGGCTAGTTTGGTCTCCCTCTCTTCTCCCCTGACTATATTATGTATATGCATGGTAAAGGCAGCAAATCCTTTTTATTTATTGGTATTGATATTGCTAAGCTCATATCTTTGTCCCAAAATTTAAAAATTAGAATTTGTATCTATCATTTTTCCAATTGTTCTGTATGTATGTAAAGCATAACTGTTAAGGTTGAAGGATGAACAATATCGGTTTGAAAAAATATAAGTCCACTGGAGAATTTGTGAGATTACTCAACCTTGAATTGAGTAGTATATAAGTGAATAATATAAGTGAAACAACAGCACTGTGAAGATTTTAAGATAGGCTTAATAGTGAACCAATTTCTAAAATGATAAAAACAGCTGAGCTACTTGGGTAAGTTTCATATGTGAGGATAGATTTAAGGGTGATCATATAGGTTTGTGTTTTGAATGTAATCCATGGATGAAAGTTTGTAAGGAACAATTGTTGATAGCTTCCGGTTCGCTAAGCCTTTTATTATGATAAGGTGAATTAACCAAATAATAATAATATACGTTTGTACTCACTCACATGAGATAAAGAATGAGAATAAACAAGTTTAATAAAAAATGTAGGGAGAATAAAAATGACATCAGTGAAAGGTTTAATATTTAATTACCCTAAATATAAAGAAAAAGTTATTTACACTTACCTAAATATTGAGAATTATTTGTGACTTCAGTTAATAAATATTAGATTGATACTAATCTAAAAAATTGGTGTTATAATTTATTTTATTATGCATAACAAGTGCTGCTAATCTAATAAACATTTCTAATCCAATATATCCATGCCTTTATGACTGTATTGGGTTAGTACAGACACAAATAAATTAAATTAAGTAAAATAACAGATTTCTAAGAACAGTAAAAAAAATAAGGAAAATCAAAATAATTCTTGTGAATCTTTAAAATATGGCTAATAGTAAATAAAGCAAAGAGAACAAAAACTTAAATGCGGTGTAGTGGTTAGAATAATAACCTACTATTCCCAAGATCGCGGGTTCACACCCTGGCTGGTGGCCTTAGTGTTTTGTTAAGGGAGTAAAAAAACCTTAGTTATGCTGTCTTTAGGAGGAGACGTAAAGTAAAAAGCAACTAAAACTCAATCCTTAACCAGATTCTTATTCATAAAAATGACTTATTTATTTTGAATGCAATCCTCTTTCTAATGATGGATGATGATGTATTTTTAATAGCACAACTTGAAGATTATTTACAGTTATATTTATGAGAAAAAAATTAGGAAGAGTTTTTAAGAAAGATTCTCTAATTTAAAAAAAAAACTAAAAGAAAAGGTAAAAAATTGCTTCAAAGAGACTTTTTCTTACAAATTTCGTGTGGAATGAGCTCCCAAGACTTTGTCTCTCATATGTTTATGTTAAACATGTTTGATACTTTACGAATCATTAAAAAAAATTATAATAAAATTCGTGAAGAGTTAGTTTGTAATTTCGCAAAATAAGAAAATTAATAGTGCCAGAAATAATACAAAAAATAATATTTAAGCATTTAGTAGAATTCAAATCTTAATTTTCTATGTGATATATCACCACTGGAAAATGTCACTTGGGATAAAAGGAGCTTAAATCCAGACATTAATATTAATAAATTCCTATTACATACGTTCGGGCAGCACAGATATTAATCTTTAGGTTAGGTCATTATTACCTCTCTTAGCTTACTTCTTGAGGTCTCGAATTGAGAATCCATACACATTGAGTCCCAAATCATTTTCTTGGGTATTACCTTATTCTGTAATAAAATTACTGACCTCTCCTAAAACTGTTGACAACTACCTCCATGAATAATGTATATTTAATAATATCAAAATGCAGTAATCTAACATTACTGATATTTATGGGGGAAAAAAAACAGTCAAAGTCGTCCACAGTAAAATAGAGAAACTGAATAAAATAGAGAAACCTTGATAGTTTTCCGATGTTCAATCATTTTAGATATCTCAGTTAAAAAGGTATGTGTTGAAAATGAATACTACAGCACTCGTGAATAAGTGGTTATTTCGAATACTCTTCAAAATGAGTTTCTTGTACTTTAGAAAATGTAGTATAATTTTCATAGTGAATAAGGGGCTGTCTGGGATTGGTTTGAAAAGGATTTATTTAATAGAATAGATTAGAAAATTAACTTTATTCTGGGACTAAGTCCCTTTAGAAAAGCAAACATAAACAGAAAAGTAATTGCTTATAATATAACTTCATTTCAAACCAAAAAATATGAGAATAACACGATTCCACTTCCCTCAAAAGAGTTAACTCTCTCTGTATAAAATTCAACTTAACCACTTATTCACTGGGGATGCAGAAATATTATGTGGAATATTTAAATTAAACTGGAGGAAGCTGCACCATGCTGAATATAAATCAACTGGTATGCAACAATAAACGTAGTATGGTATGTTGACCTCTCAACCAATGATTTATAATGAGATAGATAGAATTAACAAATAGGAATATTGCACGAATAAGAGCATTAATAGGGATTTTAGTTTCCTAAACTACTTTTAACATTGTTAGGAAGCTAAGTGGCTGTTACAGCTGTGATGGGCCATAGTAACTGATGAACTGATCAGCTCCAAGGAAAATAGCCATCCCCCCTTCCACTCTCCTGCTTTTTATTTAATGACTTACTTTTTTAGTTCAAGTCTAAACTGGAAATTTGTTTATACTGTTTTATTGTCTTGGTTATTTACTATGATATGGTAATGAGATCATATTTTACAAATCTTTTAAATATTAAAAAAAAATACTTCTGAATCAAAAATGTGCTCAAAATGTTTAATAGCATTTAAGAACTGCAAGACCCTATTTTGAATGAGCAGTTGGGTCTATAGAATTCCTTACAATCTTAATATTTTTTGTCATGTTACAAATGTAATAATTCAGTTCAACCCTTTTTTAGTTGAAAAGTCAATGTGGTATTACCCACAGACTATTTATATATTTTTATTTAGCATTGATTGCATATTTATATATATTTACTTGTTTTATTTAATTTTTTTTTAGTGCAGTAGTCACTGCAACAATTAATGATCATCTAAATTGGAATATACTTTACTTTAAAAAATCCTCATAAAATATTCTACAATAGTTTTTATTTTAGTTATTATATTAAAAAAGACATTTCGTGTAAACTTTAATATGTTGTATGGTAATATATAATTTTTTGTTTCTGCAGGCTGAAGAAAAGCTCAGACCTCAACAAATTCATAAAATGGTGGAATATTTTGAAAGAAAAGGCTCATCTACCGAACCAAGGGAGTATTTAAGGCAGCTTCGATCTACGTGGCAAGCTAGGAGAGGTGGCAGAGGTGTAAATGCTCGACTTCTTGTTTGCGAAGGAGCGGTCAGCAGCAAACTTCAAATATTTGACAAGAAATGAAGGCTCAAAAATTGTTATTTCCTCGATCAAGAATCAGTTTCAAAAATGAAATTGTTTTCTAAAAGACAATAAGCACAAAAAAGCTTTATGTTTGTTTTTAAACTGGAGTACATGTGTTTCATTTGTGAAACGTTCAAATGAGTTATTATTCAGTTTCTCCACCACTTATTTTAAAATAGTTTACTTTAATAACTGGTTATATAATATATTATATTTAATAAGATTGATTCCTTTAACTAATAAGAAAAATAAAGAAAATCAGTACATTAATCTTTTTTCTTTATAGAATATACATTTGAATTTGTGACTGAACTTAATTGGTTCTTTCTTTGTTAATTGTAATTATGTGTTACTTTTTAATAGTGGTTTGTATTTTGTTATAATATGGTAACATACATAGGAAAAGTGCAATTAATAGAAATATAATAATATTTGTACATTTTAAGTAAATGTAAATTATATATTTATATATATTTGTATGTATCACTCATTTCTTTTCTTTTTTTTTTCAATGGAAAGGAAAATCGGCCACATCTTAATCTCACAAAAATGCCCTTACTAGTATTTTTTAAAATTATTTATAACATAATCGTATATTTACAGATTCAATATTTTCATTTGGAACAGAAATTTATATTTCCTCATTATTTTATCTTTTTCTTACTTCCATCCATTGTAATAATCCAAAAATTTAAACGATTAAAAAAAATTAAAATATAAGGATTACATAGGGAAATAATCATATTTAAGTGTAATTCATACACAATAAGAATGAGGTTTGTACATATTCTTAAATAGGTCAGATTTAAATTTAAAAAAGACTGACTTGTGTATAAAGAAAGAGTGACTTATTATATTATTTTCTAAACAGTTTACATTATCACCCTTTTATCATGTAATATATAATGTATATTCAGCAGTTGATATCTGTTTTAATCTTTAGGGGGTAAAATTGTAAATAGTTTTTTTTCATGCATCAGCATCCATTAGTAGTATATGAAACCGCCTGCTCAGTGTTATAACATCCAAATAATGTTAGTGATATAGTTTCATTTGTTTTGTTATGTTAAAATTTTATTGCTATTATATTTATAAACAGATATTTTCTTTATACTGAGTATTTATCTCTTAATATTAGATGATTTGTACCATATTAATTCTACTCGGTAAAATAACATATTCCTACTAAATTCTTAACACGTTTTAAGTAAGATAGTTGTTTTTTAATATTAAATGCAATATAGTTGAATCATATAATTAATTAATAATTGATAATTTACAATTTGACTAATGGTTTGTTTTTAAATGACTGGAGTTTGGATCTAAAGTTTCATTGTGGAACTATATTGCTTACAAATCGATGTTTATTCCTTGTTAATGTTTTTCTTTGAATAAGTATAATCTGGTTGTGTCTAAGGAAAGCTGCAGTAACTATTTATTTTAATTAGTAATATTAAAAATTCTGTTTATACTTACACTTCTGATTTAAAAAAATAACACTACAATATTTTAAACTATACCTTTTTGTAGAGAAAAAGAAAGAAGAAAGATAGCTTTCCTATAAAAATAAAATATGACCTAGGTGAAAATGGATTCATTGAAAATTAAATAGTTCCTACCTTAGAAAAAAAAGAGAATTAGTATGTGAAATAAACATAGCTTTGGAGAAAATTTCTGATTTATGTGAAAAGTATTTCTGCAGTATTATTGTAATTTGCTGAATAACTCCGTCTTCCTTTTTAATGCCAAGTGTTGTTGCACTGTTATAAATAATGCCAAAGGACCTAAATGCCCCATAAGTTTGTATATATAGGTATAAAGTATTTTATTTTCAGTAATCAAAAAATTGAGAAGAAATGGGAAATTTAACTTGGGACTGACCATTCTTTGTTTTTCTGTCAATACTGTTTAGTATTTATGTAATGTCTAAATGGTATTTTTTTAGACTAAATAAGAAATATTATACATATGCTTTTTATATATTATATAGATATATATATATTTATGATCTAGTCAAATTGTCGAGGGTGCAAAGGTTTTCTTCTTTGAATTTGTAGTCTCTAAAGGAAAAGGACATTTAAGCATGTCTAATCTATGTCTATTTATTAAGCAACTTGGGACACTCCTGAGTGCAATAATATTGCAAAAAGCTCAAGTGAATCTAGGTGCCTTTTTCTCCGTCTTTTCTTTTTTTTTTTCTTTTTTATTGTTTGTAAATCTTTGTAAATTTGTAATGTATGTGAAGGTTGCATTGGGAAGTGTATAAAAAAGAAAAAAAAATACAAAAGGGCTGTCCTTAATTCTAAAAACAAGGTTTTGTTGTTTGTTTTTTTGTATAAATAAACCTGTATACTAGTGTTAATAAATTTAACATGTAAATTCATTAATTATTTAGAAATAAATTGTTCCAAGTTTTTGTTGGTTTTATTGCAAACTGTTTCTTCCTTATCTATACCACATATTCCTTAAAATAAATGGATTAATTAATTTGAATTTTTAATTTTTTTTTAATTTTTAAGAACTGACTTTCCAGTAATGAACGAGAAAATAGGCTGGAACGATCCCTGGGGATATGCAAATTAAGTCAAATCGGTAACTGCGCCCTAAGAGACTCAGAGAATCAGACGTGTTATTGATGACTTTCAACAAAGGGTCGTTCATTTTAGAAAGAGAAAGAAAATAACATTCAATTGGTGTTTGAATTTTCGAATGTTATATTGCGTTATATCGATCTTCGGGATGAGTCAAAGAGCTATTCATACGATATTTTCGCAATTAGAGTTTTTAATTTTATTCAAAATTGTCGTAATGGAAAATTAAAGGGGAGGGCTTTGATTAGGTTAGTTTGTGCGAGTATGGGAGGCCCTTGCATTCCATTGGTTAATCAGTAGCTGTAATGATTTATGTTTTAAAATCCCTCGACCCCTGCTAGAGATCGCATTAAGTCAGTCCTAGGGCTCCAAATCGGTCATAAGTCTTTCCTAAAATTGATAAAATTATTTTAATGGATTCGTAGAATCGTGGCAGCAATGGCTCATTAGAGATGGTATCATACAAGCTTAGCTTACCAGTTTAAGGTTCTCTCAGTTATCCTTTTATTTATTTATTTTTTTTCGTTTCGAGATACGAAGCCTCTACGAATATAATTGTTTCCATAATGGCCAGGACACCTGAAGTAAAGTGCTACGATTGACTGTGAATTAGTATTGTGTTGTGAGAGCCCTGAGATGTATAAGTTAACCTTACAATGGGATTGAAGGATCGTATCAACAAAAGGCATAAACCATCGTTTCTCACTTCAATGGATCCGGTGGTGTCATTAAAACCGGACATTAATTATTTTCTTCCTATGTAATGACTTGGAAAAAAGAGAGTTTGTTTCGTGTTTCTGGCATTGTGTTAGTTTTATATGATAAGGAAGACTTGTTTGTTTTTTGACTTGGAAATATAAGGTACGTACATTCCTTTTATTTCGTTTGATTTCCTTGTCTATAATAAATTGCATTACTGGTTATTAGTGATCTATGTATCATTAGTGAACGAATGTGTTTAATTGAAAAACAAATATAGTTGTCAATCTTTCATGATCTACAGAAGTCCAAGGATTCCTTGCTAATGCCCATTTATTAAAATTCGACTCAGTTATGCTTTTTTAATCTATAATTTTAAAGAATGGAAATGCATTCATCTTGATACAACTGTAGATTTTTTATTCTATTTACAACCTACTTAAAACACCTTTCTTTGTATCGACTTTTATTTTGATTGATAATGCCTCATAATTCTAAAGTAGTTTCATCTATTGGTATTCAGGTTTTTTATTTGAATATATATTCTTTCTTAATCCTCCCATAACCTGTTGTTTATTATTCATATTTATTGGGTTTTTTGACGGAAGGAGTATTACATTTGATAGTCATTATCAATTCTATTATGGTTTCTGGATAATCATTTTATTGCCCATTTTTTAAAAGTATAATTAATGAATGGTTAAGTCGAAGTTTACGTGATTTATATTGAATGAGTTTATTTTTCAATGTTATGTGTTTACTTCATTGAATTCGATTTAATTTAGCATACATGAAAACAATTTATACCTTATCACTTCTAATATTGAATACATTGTACATATTTGTTATGTAAGATTGTTATTTTTTTCCATTTCATTTATTTTTATTAGTAGTATCTGTTAAATGTCATTAGTGGTAAGAATTAAATTGTCATTTTCTTTTGATTGATTTTAACATGGAGTTAATCAGGGGAATTTGCGATATTTTTATGTATGAGCAAGTGTATTGTTTAGAGTACCATTATGTTTAATAATAATTTATTTTTCAATTTTTAAATACAAGGTTTTTTACTTAATCAACATTTTCATTAATCCTTCTTAATGGTACAATTGTAGTTCAATGAAAACCATTTGAATTAAATTGTTACGATTTTTTTTCCTTGAATCAAAATCAATTTTTTAATCATAATTGTTGATGATTAGAATAGATAGTTACACAATTCTTGAAAAATTAAATAAAGGTATTGCTAATACTTACAGAATACCCTTTTCTATTGCGAGTACATTGAAAACATGCAATGTATTTTTAATGTATGCATGAGCAACTCTATCTGTTTTAGAGTGCTCTTCTAAAATAAACTTATATATCATATGTTCATTTTGTTTACAAGTTTATAAATTTTAATGGCTAATCAATTTGTAATATAGATAAGGACCAAATTAATTTTGTAAAACATGAAATAATGAAGTCATTTCATGAACAAAAATATAATATAATGATAGTTAATTTTTATCCAAGTTTGCGTTTGTGATTTTAGTGTCAAGAAATTATGTTATTAAGTTTTTGGCTCGAAAAATTTACCAGGTATATATTATTGCAATAAAAGTGCTGTTTCACTTTATAATCACGCTATAGAAAATAAATTGTTGGTTTCAAAGAGTTAGGTTTTAAAAAAATTACTCCTAGATCTTTGTATTGAAACAGTTTCAGTTTCGACTGTTGTAAACATCTTGATTCTATAGCTGATGAACTCCTCCTATTAATGCTTTATGTAAGATGAATTTTATGTGCTAATGTGTTAAATCAATTTAGATTGTTTCCTAATTCGCAAGTAATTAAGTTTTCTCAAAAATATACTTGGTCTCTGTAATACTCCCAAAACTGTACAGTCTCTTGGACAGATAAGCAGTTCCGGTTACCTGTTTTTTTAAGACTACTTTTTTAAAAGACTTTTATAAAAAAAAAAATAGATATTTTATAAATTGTAATTTTTTATTTATAAAAAAAAATAGATATTTTATAAATTGGAATTTTTTAATTACTGGTTAAAATAAAAAAAAAGTTAATATTTTAGAACTATTATTTATGGTAACTAATGGTCTGTTAAAATATCCTAATTCTAGGGTGAGCATATCAGGTTATAATATCGTTAGCCCTCAATGTATGAAATTTTGTGATCATTTTTCATTATGGAACAGAAAAACAACCTTTATTATTGAGGCGTTTAGGATCAAAAGTGGATAACTACAAATTTCAAACTTGGATTTTTTCGCATTTTTTCCCTAGTTCGGTCAAGCGATGATATGTGCTCTCTTAACTTCACACTTTAATTCACATTCGGAACCAAACTAAAGCCATGAGAGATGGCAATAAAGTGTCGTGCCAGACAAAATTCCTTGACTAATCTAGCAAAAAGCCTAAGTAGTAAAACCTAAGCACTTATGATATCTGAATATGAAAATACAATATTATTTCATTATTTGAAAGGGAATTTAATGTTCTTATTCGTAACATATGGCTGAATAAAGGTATATGATGATAGATTTTAGCCATAGAAGTTCCCATGTAAATATATTGAAACTTAAAAGATATTGAACTTATCTGCGATGAAAACTCATGATCCGAATAATGTTGGTGTAAACTTATCTCCCATAAAATTAAGGATGAATGAATTCATTTTGAATCCGTTAACTCAATAAGTGTTTAGTTTACATTGAAAAACTCAAATTGATACCAGCTGGACTCCAGCTTTAATTGCCTCTGAAGTTCAAATCTCATTTAACAGAACTAATTCTGCTTCCTGGCATTTTTATTTATTTTTGGTATTCACTATATGTACACAACAACTTAATCTGTGCATATTAAAATCTGCTACCAATGGATGACAGCCACTTGTTATTTGACATAGATTGACCCTCAAGCGAAACCGAAGATAATTTTAAAAGATATATTACTTAATTAAGTCTTGCTGACATACTAGAACCAATCACATTGTTATTATACCTGAAGACTACAGGGGAAAAATCGAGTTACCTTGTTTTTTCCCCGAAAATTAGTAACAGAGGTTTCTGATAGATTTTCCAATGGTGAACATAATGGTCAAAAGTGGTTTAAACCTAGTTCAAATGGCTGAAGGAGTAGTATGTCCACAATGGGGAAATACTAGTTAATCTGAACGGTGTCGTGTAAGAATGAGGTAACGTGGCTTCCCTGAGTTGGGTTTTGAGCATCTCAATCAAGGGATACATTTATTTTTTCTCAGTGATGGAAATATTGCTCTCCACATCCAATTATGTGTTTCTGTTACATAGATATGTAAAATAATGTACATTCATAGAAGACATTTATTGGGGAAAGAGGGTGAGGTTTTTGCTTGTTTTTAAAACTTTAATTTTGGTAATGATTGATTAATTTTTCTTGCTGTTGCCGGGGCTAAACATTCTATGGTTTTGGTTTATACCTTTTGTTTTTCTTTTATTGATTTCATTGTTCTGTCACTATACTTTTGTTTCAATATTAAGCCTAAAACTATGAGCGACTCTTGGTAGATGTGGTCCTAAGAGACTGCGTGCGCCCAGCGCTTACCATCACTCTGGACTGAATACTTTTCACTCATACCAACTCTAGTGCTTGATTAAATGATGAAGGTGCGACTAATAAATTATTATAGTATTTCTTTTGTACCAAAAAAAACAAAAACTGTGCCACTACAACCCGTCAAGGGTTTGGGGCAGTACATAGTAGAAACTGTACTGTTTCTTAGACAATGGTTGTGCAGGGAGGTAATTTGTCCTAGATCATGCTCAACCGCGAGATTTCCCCCCCCCCCCTTATTTTGGGTACCCACTTTCTAAAGGGTGGGTGAGTCCCAGGAGGATTCTAGATCCCATAGGTTCCATCGTCGGGCGCTAACAGATTAAAAAAAAAGTCTGATAGTGAGCGGGATTCGAACCCAGGATCTTCGGTATGGCTACTCAGCGCTCTACCACTAAGCCACTCTGCTCCCATTTCTTTTGCACTAGACTGTATAATAGCAACACATTATTTTCAAGCAGCAATCATCTATTAAAATGAGTAAAATTTATATGGTTACAAAATACAAATAAAGCCTTCACAGCTGTTTAGAGTCTATGGTGATTATGATCAATATATCAATAATACCTACCTTCAAATTGATTATGCCAGGATGTTTTAACTAATTAGAATTCTTTAATATTTTAGCTTACTTTTAATTTTTGTCTTATAAACCTGATTGTTTCATAATCTGTCTTCAATACTGTAGCTAAAGTTATAAGCAGGTATCTATCACACAGAAAGTTATACATAATATCTTAATCCTAATTTCATGTAATTATTACATGAAAAACCAAAAATTTTGCTTTCACAGGACACATATGCGTCCATTGCACTTTAAGGTTTAAGCATTACTTATATTAAAAAGTTGTAATGTGTATAGTTTTTTTATAAGTTTATTTCAAACTTTATAATAATCTTGTATGTTCTAGATGATTGGAAGCCATATTAGCTAAGTGCTTCACAATGGAGGAATATGTAACTAGAATTGGCGATGTTACAATACAGAGAGTTATACCAGGTGGTGCTGGCCCTCCTGTTGAGCCAGTTCGGGTTATGGAAAGTGAAGAACTTCTAAGAGCTGTTAAGCAGGAACCATTAGATGATGAGGAAGAAGAAGAGGAAGAGGATGAAGGAGGAGATGAAGAAGCTCAAGGAATTGAAGATGAAGGAAGGGAACTTGATAGCGAAAAAGATGAAATCAAAGTCAAAGTAGAGGTAGAAGAGGAGGAAGATATTGGTGTTGATGAGTCAGAGAATATACAAAATGATGATGAAGATGGTGATGATAAGAAAGTGGAAGAAGAAGAAGGGGGGGAGGGGGAGGGGGATGAGGAAGAGCAGAAAGATGAGGATGAAGATACTGAAAGTATGAAGAGGAAAGCAGATGATGATGAAGATTCAGAAAGCAAAATGAAGAAAAAGAAAAGTGAGTATGAATTAAAGTATTCTTGTTAAATTTAAGTACGAATAATTCACAAATAATACTGTATGTAAAAATAGTATTATTTTATTATTTTTTACTTGCTAAAACAATTTGTTGACCATATTTTCCCAACAGTTCTTGTCAAAGTATTTTAAGCTATTTATATTGATGGTTCCAATGGTGAACGGTCATGATAACCACTATTAAATTCATTTATCAGAATACTATGAACCTGAAAATAATCTGTTATGAATTTTTGGCACAAAGAAGTAATGATTTTACAGAATTTCTATTAACTATAAATAAATAAGCCATTAATTTGGGAATAAAGCATTCCCATTGTTTTCTTGCGATTTGTAATTTTTTCAATGACCCACAAAAAACTTAAATTCCTTAACATTTACTGCTTATGATACCTGGTTCATGTGATACCGATCTAGCCCTGATGCTGGATTGTTATCACATTGCCATTTACATTTTTTTCCAAACGATTAAAAATTGATTTCTTAGTCCTGAACTTTGTCTGATGTTCTAGGTAATTTGAAATGATAAAAACCATAATGTATTAGTTATAATTATAGTAAGTAACATATCATTTTCGGATTTAGGCCAGTAAAATTCTTTATATAATCCTATTTCATCAATCTTACTTATTCAAAGTTGAAGTTAGATGACCCATTTCATTGCTTTTATAAATATTTCTCCACTGTTTTATTGAACTTGCTACTATCTCGATGTTTATCGATTGGGTATAATTATTAATTTGTTAATACAGTGGAAACTGAAGGAGATGCTGAAAAAAAGAAAATATCCAACCTGAGAAGAAACATCAGGGAAGTAATGGATGAAGCTCAGTTAGATGAAGCAACTCTTGCAGCCCAGCGACAGGAAGCTGAGCGTCTTAGGCGAGTTCAGGATCAACAAAAGTATTTAAGAGAGGTTAGTATTTTCTATATTTCACAAAAGTATATAATCTCTATTAAAATTTTTCTTTTATTAATATATTTATAGAGGTATGGTTTATTAATACATTTATTAAGATTCCAAGTTTTTCAGTCTAGTTAGGTTGTTTTAGACAAGAACCTGAAGTCAAAACACGTGTCTGATTTTACCAAAATTTTTTATCTTTTAAGACAAAAATGTAAAGGCAGGAAATGTGAGCTTCTACGGTGCAATCCTTGATCAGTTAAAATAAAATGTTCGTCAACAAATTTGTCATTTTTTTTAGATTCTCCCTAATGTGCTGGCTAAAACTTTTTCATTACTAATTTTAAAAAATATTAACATTAAGTTGCGTAACTATCTTGTTAAATCTAAATTCTGATCTCGTAAGAAGTCCCCTTTTGGGAATAACATTGAATAACGTACCGTATATGGGAATAACATATCACAAATCAGACTATTAGGTATAAATTATAAACCAGAAGTAGTAATTTTTATGGGATACAATTGATTATTAAAGTTGTGCATCTTCCTTTAGATGTGTGTTTTATTTGTAGTAAATTATTATAATTTATTTTTTTTATTTATTGTTTTTTCTTTATGGTGATTATTTTTAAATATTTATATTTTGAAAGGAAGAAAATAATTGGGGGTGCAGTCAATTAAAACACTAAATAAGTGGATACTTATTTTAATTAAGTGCCAACGTTTTATATTTTGTGCCAACGTTGGGGATTTATATTTTGAAGATAAAAGATTTGTCCTAACAGGACAAATCTTTTCTCTTCAAAATAAAACTACTAAAATTTGTAGTCAAAAACTGTTTAAATATTCATCAATACAGCCTGGTTTCCATCTTCGGTGAAATTATTTATTTTGTATTGTTATTCTCAATGAAAAGATTATTGTACTAAGTAATGTATTCAATATATATGTATATATTGAAATTTTCAGGTTCAGCGCCAAATACAGCTAAACAAACAGAACAGTAAAACACAAAGTCGTGTTATCTCATTGCTCCAGGGTGGCACTACATCACTATTAAAGACAAGTGCAGTGCCTAGTAGCAATAGCAGTAGTAATAGTAGTGCTCCGAGTACTGTTTTGGTTAAGCTTGGTTCAGGACAGCAGCAAGCACTTAACCGAAAGGTGATTATAATACTACTTTTTCCATTTGGTTTCCTCCAATTAATCTCTTATTTATTACAGAATGGGGAGGTATAGGACAAGGAGAAAAATATATAGTAAGAAAAGCATTATCTGCTGAAGAAAATTAAAATTATGCAAGAAATATGATTAACTTAAATATTTTATATATTATTTAAAATAAACCTGCAGCATTATTCAACCCAAGAAGGTTCTTAGGTTTCGTTCTTGGTTAAAACAGTATTGTTTCTGCACCAACAATTGTGTGAGGAGATGATTTGGGCTAGTTAATGTTCAATCACAAGGTTTTTTCCCCTATTAAGAGTACCTACTTTATATCGGCTTAGTGAATTAAACGAATGAAGAAACCATGAGTTTGGTTGAGCATTAAAATTGACTAACTCTCAAAATTAATTTCCTTTTTTATTTTGTTTTTTTAACAACTTAGAAGGCAAATGATGAAGATCAGATTCAACACTTTGGCTAATGTATAAATTAAGCAGTTGATCTAGGCGCAATCTGCTTAGTCATCCAAGAATACTTTGAAATTTTCATTGCGAAAATTGAGATATGAAGATTGTTAAAAATTAAGCTTTTAGTGCAAATTATCTTCATGTTTTTAATATAGCCAGTATTTTGATCACAATATATAAATTCTGGTCCCACAATTTTTTTTGTTGTAACTACTCCATTTTTATCTATCCATTTAAAAAAACAAATAAATACATTTCTGGGAAGATTTACAGCAAAAAATATTATGCAGTGAAAATGTTAAAGTAACTTGAAATAAATCATTCTTATATTTTCAAATGTACAGGTGACAATTTCGATTGGATTGTATTCGAATTTGTTCTAAATTAAATAGGCTCGTTTTATTTCATACTTTTTTATTCTATTATTCAATTGTTTTTTCAGACCCTTGAAGTTTTGAGGGGAGGAAAAACCATTAGCACTGTTGAACCAGCCAGACCTGGAATTACGAGAGTAACACCTACAAATAGGCCTGCTATGGTAACTCCGTCTGTTTCCATAGCTCCTGTTAAACCGATAGTTCCTGAAGGACAAAAGAAAGGTAAATTAATGGCTTGAAAATTACTTATCGAAAAATTCTTTATTAAGTGAATAATGGCGAATAAAATACATTCTCATTTTCTTTTAATGATTTCTTAACTTCTAAATGAACTGATTATTTTTAGTTTTTGTAATTTATAATAAATTGATATGGAATTTATACACTTTCTCTAAAAATTATATTATGAAACTTTTGATCGGTTTTTTAAGATAAATTAGTATTTTTTTAGTTCAATAAATCTTTCAGTTTGTCAATCAAATTGAATCAGAGTTCAAATCTTACAATTTTATTCTGACATAAACCTAGATAAAATTAACAAATTATAAATTGCTTATCCTGTACTGTCATCTGTTATCGTTCTAGGTCATGAGTAGTCTGAATTGGAAACTCCATACTAATTATCTGAAGCATTTCAAAAATTAAGAAATCATATATTATAAAAAAGTACAGTTTTAATGAGTTTTTCTAGATTTAATTAAGTTTGTTTTCCTTAACTTGGTTAAACCATATTGAATTTAAATTTATGTACAAAATAGTATAGTTATAATTTTTAATGATGTGGGAGGAATATTCAATATATTTTTAATATAAACCTGATCTTGCCCAATTAAAAATTAGTATAAAAATATTGTTAAAAAAAATCATCATCACATGGCACTGTGGTCCATGGAGGACCTTGGCCTCCTCTACTACGTCCCTCCACTTCTGATCTCCCGGAAGCTGCTCTTCTCCATGTTCTCACCCCGAGGAGCTTAAGGTCCGCTTCCACATCGTCCAGCCATTGCGTTCTAGGCCTTCCTCTTCCTCTTTCTCCATCTGGACGTCCCTCCAGAATCTGCTTTGGAAGCCTTTTTTTGTCCATTCTGTGAACATGCCCCAACCATCTCAATCTTGCTTTTTTAACGCAAGAAACCATGTCAGGTTTTCCATATAAGTCCTTAAGTTCTTGGTTCCTTTTCATGCGGAAATAATTTCCTTCCTTGGTTGGGCCATTCTCTCTTCTAAGAATCCTTCTCTCCCATGCATTCAACAACTTCTCATGTTGTTTGGATAGAGTCCACACCTCCCCACCATAGATGACGGCAGGACGATACTGTTGTATACCCTTATTTTGAGGCTACAGGGTATAGCTCTATTTCAGAACACGTTTCTGAGGGGCCAATAGCATCTGTTACCGTTTTCAATCCTCACCTTTATATCATGTTCCAGTCTGTTATCTTCTGTAATAATGGTGGCAAGATATTTAAATGTCTTAACATTTTCAAAACTGCACCTGCTTCCTTGGAGATATCCACTGGATGACAGTTTCCTGGATGAGAGCATGCATTTTGTTTTATCTTTATTTATAATAAGCCCTGCCTTCCTGGCTGCCTCTTCACATTCCCATAATGCTTCCAAGAGCACGTTTTCATTTCTTGCTGTGATGACCATATCATCAGCATATGCGAGGGGTTGGGTCATGTTGTTAAAAAAATAAGTGGTATTAATATTACATAGAACGTTGTGTGGCCAGGTCGGTGGAAACTTCTGTGCATATTGTTTCCTAAATTGTCAAACCATAACTTGATAGGGTTTTTTTTTTTCTATATTTACCCTTCTTAAATTCTTAATTACCTCCCTATAATAAACTGAAAGATATTCCCCCAAAGGTGTCGGTTACAGTTGAAGTTTCACTGTAAAGAAGTATGTTGTTATAATCACTAAAATGGAAATAAAAGACTAAATAGATAATTTTGTTATTTTAAATTTTATTATTTCCTACTATTGTTTTGAAGTCATTATCTTATTATTATTAGGTTTGATTTCTTATTTGATTTTCTTTCCTTAATTTTTGTTTTATAAAATTATAATTTAATAAATTAAATTCTCTTTTTTGATATTTTTTTCTTTTCAATTTTTCAACCAATAAAACTACCTATTTTGTTTAGTTTATGATTTGTTTTTCTTTTTTTTTTTTGTAATTTTTCTTTATTTTTTTTTGTTTTTGTTTCCCCTTCTCTTCCCCCATACTGTGTGTGTTGCGGGCTCAGACCCATGTGATGCAGACGTCGTGACGATCTCTTCATCTTCGGACTCTGAAGACGACTGTATCGTCATCTCAGAAGGAGAAGGCGAAGAGGAAGAAGAAGAGGATGATGTTGATACTACTAATTCAGGAATGCATACGAATGACTTGTACAATATCCCTGACGAGCAAGGGAGAGTTATGATCAATGTTGGCAAACCTGAATCAGAGCCAGAGATTTATCTAGCCCCTCAAATATCCAGGATTATCAAGCCACATCAGGTGAGAAATGATTAGACATTACTATTTTGTGTACAGCTCAATAATACAGTCACATAAACAGTTCTCATAGCCCTGCACTATTCCTATTTAGCTAAATTTGTGTCTACTGTTTCGATGCTAGCTTTTAAATCTGTAACCCAGAGGTATTTTTATTTAATTTTTTTAGCCTCCACTGGGCTTGATCCACAATTTGGTGCCACCTAGCTCAGATATAAGAGTTCTGTGCTCCAGCATAGAATTAATCCTTCTGTAAACAATCCATAATGGCTCAATTTTCTTTGACCTCAGAGCATTAGAAATAATGCTGTAGGGTGTTCTGTCAAAGGCACCTTTTACATCCACGAAGATTACTATTTTAGTTTCGCCCTGTTTCACAGATTTTTCCAATCTTGAAACTAGGTTAAATAGGCCAATCTCATACGATTTCCCTGCTTATTATGCAAATTGATGTGAGTGTACGGGATTGGCTACCAATACATCTTTGAATAATCTGTCCAGAATCTTCTCTAGAGTCTTCATTTTCATTCATCCCCGATTTTGTAGGGCTTAAACGTGCCAATTGTCCAGTTAAGAGCATTCATTTTAATTATTTCATTGGCTTTGCCCCAGCCCAGAGGTAAAGGACACCATTTCATATTTTGGTAATTTCTGTATTTGTTTAGGAGAGCCAATTTTCGATAACTTTGAACTATTAAAATTTTTTTTTTGTTACTTATAGAAACAGCTTAAAGAAAATTGTTCACATTCTTATTAACATTGATAAGTAATTGGAAGTATTGACCATATTATTTATTTATGACAACTTACCTAAATTATTACCCATTTTGTGGACATGGAATTCTTTACCTCTGGGGCACAGATATGATTCTCATTAGGTAGTTGGTTTTGGTAAATATAAAAAATATGCAATTTTACCATATTTGACGGAGAGCAAGTTTCGAAAGGTTCCTACTTAAAGAACTGTTTTCATGTGCGAGGTGAATTACGATCGATAGCGGTATTTGTGGAGGGTGGAATTGGGATCGAATCATTCAATCGCATTCATTTGGATACTTAATACTTCAATTTGATAATTTTTAAAATTATGAATGCTGTTGACTTCTGATCATTCTAATTATAAGAAAAACCAAAGAGGCCCTTTTCAGTTAAAGTCAGCAACTTATTGTTATTTTAATTGTTAAAACCTTAATTAGATAACAACCATAACAACTGCATGGGTGATCAAAGCAAGTATAAGTCAACGCGCTGAGCTCATTCAAAAGGTATACAACATCCAAGGGCCATAACTGTAATTAAAATTATCCCACTTAAAGTACAAGTTTTCCAGACAACCATAAGTTGGTAGCAACAATAATTTTAAGTAACATCAAGTGAAAGCCATAATAATCAGTAAATTCCAATTATTAAAAATTTTACAGAGCAATTAGTTTACAATGAATAAGGCTTTTGCTAGATGGCTCGATTGTAGTAGCATGAACTGATAAGGCGGCTGTATTCATGAGTTGTATCCTATTTTGTTATTAACATTTGAATATAATTATTGTGATTTTTATCATTTAATATTTTTACTTATCTACTGCTAAAAGGTAATGAAAGTATTGTAATCTAGTCAAATTTTTAATGTGGAATTTCAACTGATCATTTTTTTAAAGCAATCCCTGCATCATTTTCTACCATTCTTACATTGTCTATCATATTTTTAAAAGTATTTTATTTATAGTCTCCTGGAAACTCTTTCTTAGTTATTCGAATAACTAGTAGATTAAAACTTAAACACTGTCTGCTAGTGGTTTTATTAAGGTCTTGATTACTAATTATCTCAACTATATTTAATAATAAAGTCATTGCAGAAATGTAATAAACTTTGCTAATACAAAGTACAACAGGCTAGTAAATTTAACTTAGTCTGTTTTATCTCTTTATACATAATTATTGACCCTTGAAAGAATTGTTATTGAAAGTATATTCCACTTGTAAAATTAATTTACAAGCTGGGATATTCTCGAATAACTAAGCTAGAACATCTTTAAGTAATTGTCCACATCTATGCTTTTAAATATATTCTTCACATGAGCCAACTAAATAATAATAAACTGAATAACAAAATTTAGTTATTCAAATAACTCTATCTGTTGTTATTTATTTATATATGCTCATGGAACCTGCTTAAAGAAACAGGAACTTTTTCAAATACCTGATCTTTAACCTCATTAAATATTTGACTAAGTAAATTGTGGCATCATGTGGTCATTAGTGTTCAAAATAATTATAGCAAACTTTATCAGATAATTTTTCTTGTATAAGTTTGTCCTATCTTAGAGTCGATTATAAAATTTTAGTTATTTTCATGATGGTTATAAAAAATTAATGATTAAATCTTAATTTTAATTTGAAGTGTTACTTTATCTTTGTAGATTGGTGGCGTAAGATTTTTGTTTGACAATGTAGTGGAAAGTATCGAGAGGTTCAATAATTCTACTGGCTTCGGCTGTATTCTTGCGCATTCTATGGGACTTGGAAAAACACTACAGGTAAATGAATGATTTTTTTAAAATCAATTTTTATTTTATGTTTTGTCAACTGAATAATGGGAACCTCTGATCATACTATTTTCTCCCAATTAATTGGAAGATTGTAAAAAATTAAATAAAAATACATTGTTGTTCAGGAATAGTATTAAAGAATTTCTATTCTGACAAATTAGATAGTAAATTTTAACAAAATCTGATAAATGTATGTTTAGCAAATAAATAAAATGTTTATTGAGATATGTTGCAAAGTAAACAAAATAATTATATAGGCTATCTATTTATAAAACCAAATTATAAATCTGACAACAAAATTATAATGAAATGAAGTTCATGAAAAAGGTTTTCCTTTAAGATAGACTAATGTAAGGATCGTAAAATAAAAATTAAAAAATATTAAATATAAATAATTCTTTAAAAACATCTTCTTCGTTATCTTCCTCTTCTGCTGTTTAGTGTGGAGTAGCCTCAGTGCATCAGAGCCTCCTTCCCATTCTTTTAATTTCGCCCAGAGTTCTTTGAATCAGTTTTACTCTGACGTGTGTGATTGGCCCAGAGGCCCTGTTATCTCGGGACAATAGGCCCCTTTAGTTGCCTTTTATGACAGACTACACCCATAAGTTTAACCCAAACTACAAGGGTTAAACTTATTCTTACGATATAAATTATGAAGTAAAATATATAGTAAAAATAAATATTTTCTAAAAAAAATTTAGAAAAATAAACCTCGTGAAATTTTATGCTTTAAACCATCACAGCTTACTGATTTTTAGTTTAGTTAATTTTTATTTTAGATTTTATATCCTAAGAGGATCTGATCATCTTCATGATTAGGACTTTTTTCAATTTGTTATGATAAATTTAATGTTACTGCTTTAATTATACAATGTTATATAGTTAAGTTTGGATTATCATTACCTTTATTAAAAATGTAACAATAACCTCAGTAGGTTGTTTCATGGATTGAGGCTAATTGTCTTATTTATTTGCCCCATAAAACAGCATAATAAATACCAACCTCAGTAATTTATTATCTTTATTTTTTTCACTTTTAGGTGGTGTCATTCTGTGATGTCTTTTTGAGGGAAACTTCCGCAAAGACGGTAATGTGTATAATGCCTATAAATACATTACAAAATTGGGTCGCAGAATTTAATTTATGGCTTCCTACTGACCCTACGACTTCTTCACTAGCTGTCCATGGTGAAATTAGGCCTCGAAATTTCGGCATATTTGTTTTAAACGATTTGCATAAAACTATAGCTGCTCGTGCAAAGGTAAATAAATATTCTATTGGAATGTATTTGTTTATTTATTTGTTCTATTTATGTTTTATAAGCATATTTTTTTTCCTGAAACTTAACTCCCTTATGCCATAAATGTTTTATGGCAAGTCTGTTTACCTTGGTGATAAATATCATCTAAGTAAAAGTTTGTAGCTCTACAGGAAACATTTTTCAGTTCTTACTTTCTGTTTACATTTTATAGAAATATTTTGATTAGAATGAAACTATTTACTATTGGCCATCCTTTAAATGCAATTATTCCTCTGTAGTTGTTTAAATGTTACCAATAGTCACGTGAGAGTGTAATGCAACATTTTTGATAACAGTAAAGTTTTTAAACAATTTAAATTTACTTAAAAATATACTTAAAATTTAGTTTAGGAAAAGACAAGCCTTGCAACATCCCTTATTTCTGTATAATATCTTAGAATATGTTTATAAAGGATAGACATTATAAAACTTTCAGTGTTTTATTGAATGATCCAAAACCTTTCACAAAAAAGAAATATGAAATAGATGCAGACAGATTACACTATGCGGAATGAAAATATTTATTTTTGTTTCTATTTGATTAGCACAAATCTCAGGAAATAGAAGACAATGTACTATAGTTAGGTTTAAGAATATATCAGTTATAAATTATTGAATTAATTTTTTTTAATGTTAGCTCAAATGTATCCCGTGATAAACATAGTTGTCATTTGTTGGTAGAATCAATACAAAGTGTATATGTTATATTTAATTAACAAATACATTTAATTATTTCTAAGTTTTGTAAAACAATTTTTTTATAAGTTTATGTTAATAGGTTGTTGAAGAATGGAATAGGGATGGAGGAGTTCTTCTTATAGGTTATGAAATGTACAGACAGTTGTCTCTGAAGAGACCTGGCAGATTAAGGAAAGGAAAAAAGAGACCTCCCGATGAGGATGTCGAAGATGAAAAAAACAAACCACTTCTAGAAGGTATTTAAAAAGTGAAATATTTTATTTTAATTATTGTAATATTTAATTTATATTAGTGGTTATGTGTTTTGGATTGTAACTTTTTTTTTATTATACCTGTTTTCCACAGTTGAAAATTTTGTAAATATTCTTTTCATAACTTAAGAACTACTTAGGTTTTTTAATTAAAAAACTAGTACTGCATTATTTTTATTGGTTCATAATTTATAATTATTTAATAGAAGTTTATCTATCCTTCTTACAGAAATGATAACACTTATATCTAAGTTTTTCAAGCTGGATGCTAACACTTCTGAGATCTAATTATACTTTCTTGACACCTTAATTTGAATGTATACAAAGCAATTTGATCATTGCTTGTTTAGTATAATTTTTATTCTAGGAGTTTTTCTAAAAAATCAAAGTATTTTTTTTTTCTTTATTTCTTTTTCTTTTCTCTGATAAATAATTTCCTTTACATTTCCTAGACATCAGTGTGTTGTTAATGATTCTCTTCTATATATTTTTTTAAGCAATGCACGAAGCATTGGTTCGACCTGGACCTGACCTTGTGATTTGTGATGAAGGGCATAGAATAAAAAATTCACATGCTTCCATTTCTCATGCTCTAAAGCAAATTAGAACCAAAAGGAGGGTTGTCCTCACCGGATATCCTTTGCAAAATAACCTCCTTGAATATTGGTAAATAAGTACAATTTAAAACTGTTAGCATTTTTTAAAAAATCATGTGAATATCTCTATTTCTCATATTTATTTTTAGGTGTATGGTTGACTTTGTAAGACCTAATTATCTTGGAACAAAGACTGAATTTTCGAACATGTTCGAAAGGCCAATTCAAAACGGACAGTGTATTGATTCTACTCCGCAGGATATTAGACTCATGAGATATAGAGCTCATGTTCTTCACTCGCTTTTGGAAGGGTTTGTTCAAAGGTTAGTAAGGTTTGATATATGTTAAACTTTTCTTGACTTTTTGTCTGTGTATTTGACTGACAGAAATTATCTTAATACGTTACTACATGTTTAGACTTATCACTATAATATTATCAGTCCATATTTTTCCAAAATAATGTTTATAGCTGTTATCATATCTCTTTATTATGTTTACAGACGTAGCCATTCTGTACTAAGGAATACTCTACCTCAGAAGGAAGAGTACGTTATTCTAGTTAGAATGACTCCATTTCAGAGAAAATTATATGACACTTTTATGAATGAAGTAGTTCGAACGAAAGCAGTTCCCAATCCTTTAAAAGCTTTTGCTGTTTGTTGTAAGGTGAGTTAGACCATACTTCTTTGTTTTACTTAATAGTTTAACCTCTTAAATGGACATTTACTGAATATATCTTACATATACTTATTTCTTTCTTGCAATTTGACCTAATGTATTGAAATTGTGTCTTTAAAAACTATGTGAATATAATTTTCAAAGTTTCCTTTACTTATTGAACATGGAAGATATGGGAAAGTATAGAATTAATTCTAAAGGGTAGTGGGAGTGGTCTAGGAAGGAAGGGTGAGATAAAATAGGCCTAGCTTGCTTACTTTAGGGAGAGGAGCTGCTCAGTGGTAGAGCACTGATTTGCCATGCCAGAAATCCTGGTTCGAATCCCACTGCAGGCAAGACTATTATTTAGTTTGTTTGCAGCCGGAGATGGATCATATAGGATCTAGGACCCTCATGGGGCTCACCCAGCCTCTATAAAATATAAAAATAGGGTACCCAAAATAAGAGGGGAAAATCTTTTTTTTTTTTTTTTTTTTTTCACCCTTCCTGCCATTGCTGGCCTACGGGTTTCGGCAGTGACGGGTTGATGCGTTGGCCACTGCCATAAAAACTCTTTTTTTTATAAAACTTTATTCATAAAATCATACACGTCTTGGGGGGGTTCCGTTTAATTATGGGAACAATAATCTATAATCTTTCTGTGGTGCTGCCCGGTGCACGGATGTGCACCTTACTGTTGGGGCAGCACCTTTAGGTCTCCTGGCCTGTCTGCATCCGTCCGGATGCCGTCCAGCCATCCTGGTCCGCCGCATCCGTCCGGTCCTCGTCTCCATCTCTCTCCTCCGGGGGGGGGTTCCCCGTCTGGCTCCTCGTCTGGTGGCTCGCCGAGGGGCCGGACCCTGCTAATCGTGAAATGAGCAGGCCCGACCACTTCCTTCCACCCGTAGATGAACTCCCGGAAAAAGGGGTAGTTCTCCTTCTCCATCAAACGGGGGAAGTCCTCCTCGGCGAGGGCGAAGATCCCGGTTTTCCTTGACAACCTGGCTCGGTGTCCTTCCATCGTGGTGCAGGTGAGCACAACGTGCTCCGCAGTTTCAGGGACTCCACAATCCGGGCACCGGGGGTCGATCTCTCTCCTATGCTCACTGAGCTTACCCCGGAACCCGCCGTGTCCTGTAAGGATCTGCGAGACCCAGTAGTCCGGGAGGACCCACGTCGCTACCAATCTCGACTGGACGGTGGGGAAGTACTTCCTCAAGGTCGAGCCCTTCTGGCTTCCCACCCACCGTCCATTCCACTCGTCGATCGAGTCCTCCCTCAATATACTCTTCCATCTGTTAGGGGTCTCGCCGATCCTCTCTCGGAGTCCCTCTGGGAGCGCCGCAAGCCCCTGCCTCTTCACCTCGTATTTCAGTGCATCCTCCCTGAGGACGAGGTCCAGGGGCATCGCTCCGGTCAGCACCTGCACCGCCTCGTGCGACACCGTCCTATAGGCCTTCGATACTCTCAGCAGAGCCAGTCTCTGGATGGTCGCCAGCCTCCTCTTATGCGGTTGCGTGAGGTTACGGCTCCACGCAGGGGATGCGTACCTCAGGATACCCAAGACCACGCCTTTGTAAATGGTCATGGTTGCCGGGTACCTGAGGCCCCAGAAAGCACCCCCTATTCTTCCAAGGCCATTGAGTGACAGGGTCACCCTATCTTTCAGGTATGCTAGGTGAGGAGTGGCGTCAAAGTTCCTCCTGAACCTAACGCCCAGGTATGTCACCTCCTCACCCAGCCTAACTCTCTCTCCCTGAATCTGCAGTGTGATAGGGTGAGCCCTGTCGGTGGAGCCTCTTAGGAGTATGGCCTGGGTCTTGGCTGCGGCCATAATCAACTTCCGCCTCACGCACCATTCCGCTACAAGGCTGGCGCATCTCTCCGCTTGAGTCTTCAATCTGGCTCTGCTGTTTTCGGCCACTAGGACTGCCAGGTCGTCGACGTAGGCCGTGGCAAGGAACCCTTCGCCTTCTAGCTCCCCCAGCAACTGATCAAACACGAGTTTCCACAGGGCCGGCCCGAGGACCGACCCTTGTGGGCACCCTCTCTCTATTCGTCTTTCCACCTCGTAGTAGCTACCTCTTACCCTGACACTCCTGTCACTCAGGTAGCTACTTACGAGGGAGTACAGGTTGCTGGGGGCGTTGAACTCCTGCAGCCGCTGGAGTACACAGGGCCACCATACACTGTCGAAGGCGGAGGATATGTCAAACAGCACGAGCATGACGTACTTCTCCGCCCTCTCTTCCACGTCCCTGCGCACTCTCAACAGCGCATCTGTGGTTCCCTTGCCACGGGTCGAGCCGAACTGCCGTGGATGACTAGCTGCACTGAGGACCGGCCTTAGGCTGGTGACTATTAGGCTCTCCAGGACTTTACTGACGACCGGGAGGAGGCATATAGGCCTGTACGCCTTAGGCGACTCCTTATCCTTGCCTCCTCCTTTGTAGAGTAGTCTCAGGTCCGCGATCCTCCACTTACTAGGGAAGCGACCCTGGTCCAGACACTCATTGAAGATGCCCAGAAGGTCATCCTCAATGAGGGGGGCACTTTTCCTCAGGATCGCGGCATCTATCCCGTCAAGTCCTGGGGCTCGGCCGATCCTCTGTCTCTCCACGGCAAGACGTAGGTCCCATATATCCCATGGTGGACAAAATTCGGTACCGGGAGGGCACACCGTGGTGCGTCTAACCATTTTATCGACTTCCGTATCCTGGGACGGATCATCCCTGGGGTATGTATAGTCAATGTACATTGCAGCTGTCTCCTCCAGGGTGGTTGCCTGGGCATCTCCGACTCTGATTGCCGCCATCATGGTCAGCGGCTTAACTTTGCCCAGTGCCACCCTGTACGGGATACCCCAGGGATTCTTCTCCGATTCCTCGACGATAAACTCGTCCCAGGATTTCTTCTTCTGGTGACGCACGCCGTTTCGGTATGCCCTATACTTCCCCTTCGTTTCCTGTCGAAGTGCAGGTCTCCTCTCCTCGTCCCTGCACTCCTGGTACCTGCGCCTGGCCCTGTAATACTCCCTCTTGAGGAGCGTCAGGGCAGGCGTCCACCATGGGACCGGACGCGCTCTCGCTCTGCGGCACTGGAGGGTCATATTGGCCGCTTCTGTGATGGCGCCCGTCAGCTCCGCTACTCTCCGGTCTATGACTGACTCTCCCACTTCCATCGGCGCCATCTCTTCCCATTCTCTATCGACCAATATTCCCTCCAGTTCACTGGAGAAAGCTCCCCAGTTCGCCGTACGGGTCACGAAGCCCTTCTCGACCGGAAGGACTTCGCCTTCCTCCTCTACCACACTGAAGGCTATGACCCGGTGGTCGGAGCTCGTGTCAGACCGTAGGGTCCAGTCCGCTATGCGCCTCGCCATGGTGGCCGTGGCGAGTGTCACGTCTATCCAACTCTGGCCCCTGGCTCCAACGAATGTGGGACCAGAGGGCTCATTCATCACGATGAGCTGACACCTCGCCACGGTTTCATCCACCACTTTCCCTCTGGCGTCTGTGCGCACCGAACCCCAGGCCGTGCTCCACGAATTGGTGTCGGAACAAACCACCACACTCCTGTAACCTTGTGTGATGGCCTCCACGGCGGCAACGTTCTCCTCTATCCGCTGATTCGGCGGCATGTATGACGAGACGAGGGCGAAGGATATCCTCCCCCATCTGACATAGCACGCCGCCTGATCCGCCGTGGTGAATTGCTTCAGTTCCATAACATCGAGGTTTGGATTGACAATCACTATAGCCGCCCTGGGCCTCCTCTCGCCACTGCCCATTGCGACTACCCTCGACGTGACACCGAATCCGGCGACCACGTTTCCCTGACACCACGGCTCCTGTATAGCCATGATGTCAGCCTTCCTAGCGAGAGCTCTCAGCTCGTCCGCGACCACTCGTCTTCGGCCCATATTGACCTGCAGAATCTGCAGCCTACCCATAACGGGTTCTCTTCGCCTGCTTGACCATCAGCTCCAGGTACGTCGGGCACTCCCTGCTACCCGCGCAGTGACGGAGCTCCTTCCCCTCTTTGCCGTTGGCCTTGCAATGCCTACATGTTGGAGGGTCACTTCTGATCTTAACCGGGCAGTCCTTTTTCTTATGCCCGTTTCCCTCGCACCACCTGCACGCCATCTCCTTCGTGCAGGTCTTCGCCATGTGGCCGTGCTCAAGGCATTTCAGGCAGACCAGGGGATCGACGTAATCACGGATGGTCAAGCTCCACCATCCACCGCTCACGCACTCCACCGTCAGGGTCATCAGGGCGTACCTCATCGCGTGGTGAACCTCTATCACCCAGTTCACCGTGAGGCCGCCCCTCGCGGGGGTGGCAAAGCAGGGTCTCAACCACTCCCTCCTGTCCTTTTCTTCCTTCGGCTTATCTATGGCCACTTTGTCCCAGAGGTAATTCTCTAGGGTGCTCCCGTCCCAGTGCCTCGGGACGCCTCTCACTTCCAGGCGAGGCCTTCTCCCCACTGCGAGCCTCGCCTCAAGCCCTTTCTTCTTCAGGGCGTCCCATTCCACTAACTTCTTGGCCTGGTCGGCCCCTCCGGTCCTGACCAGGACGGTGCCAGCTCTCGTCACTCGCACCATGCTGACGCTGGCGCCGATCTTCTTGAGTTCCTCCTGGGACGGGAGCTGATTGTGGATCTGGCTAGCCTCCCACCCTTCCACGTTACCCTTCAGGGTGATATAGGTGGGGGTCTCCTCCGGCCTCCTCGGCGACGCGGGAATGCTCGCCAGGACTCCAGCGAAGGTGATCTTCTTAGGTTTATTTTCCTTTCTCTCTGCCTCCTCTTCACCCTGGGAGGTCGGCTGGTTCTGCTTCTTTTTCTTCTTCTTCTTCTTTTTGACCTCCTCCCAGGGTGCAGCGTCCTCTTCGCTGGAGTCCACCTCCTTATTCCTCCCTCGACACATTGGGGTGGCACTCGTCCATCTCTGCGGCATTGGGGCAGGGGCAAGCTCCTGGCCATCGTATTTTCCGTGGTCGGCCTCTCTCGTCTTGGGCGGGGCCACCCCAGATGGTCCAGCTACCACCTTTTCTGGCTCCTTAGGGCCTTCCGCCGCACTTCTCCTCCTCTCTTCCGCCCTTACTTTTGCGGTGTGTCTAACTTTTTTAAGAGTGGGGGAGACCCACTCTTTCTTTTCCTTCTCGTACTCGCCCCCTATGGCATCGCTAATTGATGTCACCACCATAGGGGCAATTATCTCCGACACCTTGCTTGCGATGATGCTATGCAAGGTGTCCCTATTTAGGGCCTCCTCAACCACCTCTCTCACCAGTGCAGGGACCATATTCCACTGGGCTTGGAGCCCAACTATTATGTTGGTGATGTCCCTCACCTGGTCATTAACGTACTTTCTGCTCTCCTGTGAGATCTTCTTCCTCACCATATATTCCCTGATTTGATCTTGTATTTTCTGGGCCTTCCTAACCGGAGAGGATTCTGCTTCTTTTGGCGGAGATCGGCTTTCCTCCCCTGCCCTCTTGGTCTTCCTCCTGGTCTTCCTCCTCTGTTCGCCCTCTATGTCAGTCGACTCTGACATGGTGACATCTTCAGAGGTCCTCAGAGGCCTGTTTCCATCATGCCCCACGTTTAACGCACCCTGGCTACCATGGAGGGGCATTTTCTCTTCTACCCCAGCGTTAAAGTCTCTGGGGTAACTTGGTTCCGCGATGTTTTCGCTCTCTTCCGGCGCGCATTTCTCAGGATTTTTTTATTCCATTTTTGGTCCGCCAATATATAACTAGTATTGGACCAAGAGGGGAAAATCTGGTGGTTGAGCGTGATATAGGACAAATCACGTCCCCGCAGAACCGTTGTCCATGAAACAGTACAGCCTCTACCATGTACTGAACCCCAGAACCGTTCATGGGTTGTAGTGGTGCAAATTATTTTTTGTTGTTTTTTTTTTTGCTTACTTTAGATTTTATGTGGTGAGTCCTTGATTTTTTGCTCTGGCCAGTCTTCTCATTCAGCTCAAAACTGAACCGAACAGATTTTTCAAGTGTCTTCACATGGTTAATATCCAAATTAACTTGCTTTCCTATTCGATTCATAACTGTGAGTGTTTCCAGTCAAGGTAGTTGACTGAGGTATAGGTGGTATATTACTGCCAGTCCTGGTCTTTTTACCTTGAATGAATTCGGGGGAGAATCTTTATATTTTATGTGTCCTAAATGACTCGGTGTCATTATTATTAAGATTAGAACATATGTCATATGTTCTAAAAATCATCTAATATTTGTTACAACTCAAATTAAATTTGACCAGTTATGTCCAAAATAGATTTAATTTTTTAAAAAATTGATACTAACAAATCTGTTGCATAGTTATAAATTACATCCATTGGTAGAAGGGTTTTCCATTTCCATAACAGGATTTTCCATCCCAATGATGATTCAGCCAGTCATAAATAATATTTGAAATTACGATGCATATGACCTTATAGTGGTAAACATTTGCCTGAAACACAATTTCATTCTGAAACTTATTATTTAATGTCTATGATAGTTTTTTTTTATAGAACATTTTTTATTAATTCAATTACACAATTGCTAATACTGAAATATATATAAGTTTAAGTATGTTTTGTCTATTACATTTAAGTCATGTGGGTCTTAATAGTATTCCTATATACTTTGAACTATAATGATACATTTCTCTATCATTACAGATCTGGAATCACCCTGATATACTTTACAATTTCATTAAAAAAAAGGAACTAGATGAGCTTCAAGACTTAGATATAGAGGAAACTGCTAACCTCCATACTGGTCCTAACTCTCCAAGGAGACCCTTAGCTCCTAAGGACAAGAAGGGAAGAACAGTTAAAAAGGTGTTTATATTATATTGTATTTACAGTAAAACTTCCTTGAACGGACACTTCTAACAGGCAGACATTTCTCGTCAGTGGACGATTATATTTCCTCCATCATCATTTTTAAGTTTTCTTTATATTTTTACTTCTGATATCCGGACATTCTCATAAGCGTACGCGGACAGATATTTTATCAATAGTTTGATGTAAAAACTTCCAATAGGTGGACAGTAGGGCCAAATTTCCGCTAACGGAGCCCCGCTAGTTGCGTTTAGTTTTCCAAATTCGTCGAGTTTGAGGAACTGTTTGTGCTCGCTTCGCTAAGAATGTTCTTCAACTCAATCTACTCTCCTCCTTGAAACTGGGAACATGCCTTCCAAAAGAAAAGTGCTAACTATTAAAGAAAAAGTAGAGATTATACACACGAGTGAACGTGAAAATTGAGTTTACGTGATCTTGGAAAGAAGTTTAAACTTAGGAAAACGTGTGCTGTGGAACTTTTAAGGACTATAAAAAATATTCTTCAAAAATGGGTAGATTATGGGAATGATAAACCATATGGGAATAAATTATATAAAATAAATTATGGGAAGACATTTAAAGCAGAAGGGGGGCTGATGATTGATCAAGTTACGTATGAGTGGCTACGCTGAGCGCGATCAAATAACATCCCGATTTCTGGGTCTTGGAAGTTTCAAAAAGTTTGGGAAATTACAATTTTAAAGCTATTGGTGGTTGTCTGACCAAATTTAAAGTGAGGCATGGAATAAAATACAGAACCTTAAGCGGAGAGGGTGCTTCCGTTGGATACTCCTCTAGTTGCTGATTGGACATCGAAAGTAAAGGAGCTTTGCAGTGGATTTTCCCCTAAAGACATTTAAAACTGACAAAACCACCCTTTTTTTTCGAGCATTAACGGACAAAACTATGGCGCTGAAAGCAGAAACTTGTAAAGGAGGAAAAATCTCGAAGGAACGTGTCACAATTTTTTTGACTTTTTGCACAAACATGGAGGGTGAGTTTGAAATTCCACTTTTGATAGGAAAAGCCAAGATGCTTTAATGGTATCAATTTAAACATTTTTAAGGTAGAATGGCAAGCAAATAAAGGAGCGTTGATGACCCACCAAATTATATCAGAATGGCTGATTAATTTTAATAACAGAATACAGCGGCAAGGAAGAAATATTATTTTATTTATGGATAATGCCTCGTCACATCCAAATTTAGAGTTGTCAAACATAAAAATCAGTTTTACTGCCGCCAAACACGACCGCCTTCTGTCAGCCTTTAGACCAAGGGATCATTAAAAACTTTAAGATACACTACAGCAAATGTATTTTACACCACATTTTACCCCATGTAGCCATGTACAAACATACATATTATTTTACTGTTTTCCCCCACCCTCAGTTTCTCACCAGCGGACACTTCTTATAAACGGACAAAATATAATTCCCCTCCTGTGTCTGTAGGTGAGAAGTTTTACTGTAGTAGTATATATTGCTATTTATTTATATTAATGCAAACGATTCTATGGCATCACTTCCAAAAATCGAACTCATGTTTCAAATCCGTTATTAATTCCATTAAAGACTATTAATCTATATTTCTTTCTGCCTTTCCCAATCATTTATTATTAAATTACGTAATTCTATTTTTCCATATTATATTTTATAACTATATCTGGTCTTATAGTCCCATTCCTGACAAATTTAAGTTATTTAAAACCACCAATTACTAGCATTTATAAAAACAAAAAATTTCCTCTTGTTTCTAATTAATAATTTTGTATTATTTTGTACAATGAAACATGTAATCTTATTGTAAATTTTCCCCGTTTATTAACGGGAAAATTAAAGAGTTAAGTTTGTATTTTTCCCTTTACAAAGATTAGACTTAAGTAATTTTTATTAAGTGTTTTTCCCCATAACCATTATTAATATAGTATTTACATAAATGTTTAAGTTTCATTCTGTTCTAGAGAATATGGACCTTGTATTTTTCATAATGAAAAATTATTATCTGCATAAGTTTCCTTTTATTGTTCTGTGTTATGTGTATACTCTAAAAGTATATATGCTGAATCATCTAGCTTGTCATTAGTAGCATTATGAAGTCTTAAAAAAATCTATGAAGCCGTTTTTATATTTTAAGAAGTGAAGTAAAATAATTATTTGTTTAGTATCTTAATAAATTAACAATTTCAGTGAAAACTGAAAGTATTATTTTATTTTAATAAATAATAAATAAAGCACACAAACTCATCATGTGATGAAAATAGATAAATATAGATTAATATATCATTTATTGTTTTGACTCTTAGCTCAAATATTACAAACAATGATCTTTATCGCCATTGGCACTACAAGGGCTTAGCATGATTTGTTTTAAAGTTGAAAGAGGTATTATTTTAAAATGATTCTGAATAGTTAATTAAATAAATGTAGTCAATTGAAGTTATAATTGGAAATAATTAGAATCATTTTTAATTTTAAATTTAAAGCCTAATTAATACTTCTAGTTAGTTTAATTTTGCATTTTCTCCAGGCTCAGATCGCTGCTATAAAGCCTGAAGTGGCTGCTCCGCCTCAACCTCAGATAACAACTCCTGAAATAAAGACAGATGAAAGGAAATTTGATTTTCCTCCGCATGCTCAGAACTCATCTGCCGGACCCCCTCCTGGCTATGGAGGCTATTATCCTCCTCCTCCGTATCCTGACCTTTCTTACCCCTATCAAAGGCCTCCAGCTCCCGGTATGTACTATCCTGGTTACTATCCGGACAATCCAGGTTACTACTCAGCCTATGATAGTGGGTACCCTGGATATTTCGGTAACTTTGGACAATATCCAGGACAGAAAAATGAAGAATTCGAGAAACAACCTTGGGGCAATTATAGTGGTAACAAGGTAAGTTTATTTATGAAATAATTCATGTTCAGGCACTTTTTCAAAGCAATACTTATATGATATAAATGTATTTATATATATATTTTTTTTAGGATAAAAATTCAAAATCACCTAAAGATTTCGAATCTTCAAAACCTGGGTTTCAAGAATTTCATCATATCAAAGAAGAAAAAGGTGAAGTAAAAGAAGAAAAACAGCAATTTCATTGTGGTTTTTCCGGTGGCCAGGTCTCTTATAACTATAGAAGTTATGGCGGATATCCGGAATACCCTTATCCACCGCAAGAGTTTCAACCTCCTTGGAATAAAGGAAATTTTTCCAACTTTTCTCAAGGAGAAACTCCAGGATCTGAAACTTTAGATAGAACTGCCATAAAGTCCGAAAGTTCTGTACCCAAGAGTGGGGATCAAAAGAATACTTATAACAATTCCAGCCAGCCAGATAATGTTCCGAAAACGATCACTGGTGAAGAAAGAACACATGGTCAGTCGAATCAAGGGGTTCCTCATGGTATCCACGAGCGCAATCAATCAAACCAAAACATAAATGAAACGCATTCGCTACATTCTAGTTCTGACCAACAAAGGCTAATTGGCAACCCAGATAATCCTGGTGGAAACCAAAACGTACAAGGCAATAATATGAGGATGATGCCTGATGATCACCAGAGGAGGACTAACCAAGAACATAATAACAATAGTCAACAAGGACTATTCATGGCTCAGAGGAGCGATAACAGCCATGATCTCTTATCCAGGAATAGGAGTAGTCAAGAAATGGAACTTAACAGGCTGCATGCCAACAGCCATGTTATGACTGGTCAGCCAAGTCATAGTTCCCATGATCAGTCACAAATTACCCAGCAAAATATGTATGGCAATAAAATCCAAGATAATGAATATAGGAATCCTTGCAATCAGGAACAGCTGATGTTTGGTAATTTCCCAGGCAATAAAGATTATTTGATGTCTAATCAAAATCTGAATTTAAGGTCTAATATGCCAGATAATTGTCGAGTTCAAGGTAATCAGGATCAAACTTTGATTCATCAGCCAAACAATTTTAATGCTCCGAGAGCTGAACTTATGATGCATGGAGATCGTGTTTCTGGTATTCAAAATACTCAAGAATCACAAGTTCAAATGCAAAATCCTCAACAGAGGGTGACTGGATCTCAGACTTTTTATGGTTCTCAAGAACCTCAAAAGAGTCCAAGAAGTATGCAGAACATTCAGGATGCTCAGAATAGAGTAAGTGGCACTCAAGATCATATCCCCATAAGTCAACAAAACCTATATGGGAATCAGAGAGCTGAACTCACAATGCAACCCAATCAAGAACATATTTCGAGTTCACAACACAGTATGTTTAGTAATATGAGAAGTGAACATAGTGAGAAATCTATTAATCATGAACAAACTTCTAACAATCAAAAAAGTATGTTTGGAAATCAAAGAGGTGAGCACAATATTCAGGTTAACCCAGATAATTCTCAATCTTCACAAAATGTTTATATGAATCCGAGAAATGAGCATTCCATGCCACAGAATCAGGAAAATTTGCAAAATACCCAACCAATGGGTGTTTATCAAAATCCTAGGGCTGAGCATAGTCTTCAAGAACAACGGTCTGTTTCACAACATAATATGGGTACAAATCAAAAATGTGAGAGCAATACAGTTAATCCTGATCATTTAGTAAATTCACGTCAAAATCCTTTTAGTAATCAGCGTAGGAATGAACATAATATGCAAAGCAACCCAGAACATATGGCAGCTATGCAGCAAAGTATGTATAACAAGGAACGGCGAGACAGTAACATGCAGCTTAGTTCTGAACAATCAGATATGTTTGGTAATCGAAGAAGTGAACTGAATATTCATGGAAACGCTGCAGGTTCCCAGCAAAATATGTTCAGCAACATTAATACCAATCATGGAATGTCAGTTTCTCAAGATCATTTGTCATATAATCAACAGAACCTTGGCAAACAAACAGAAAATCAACAGAGAGTTCATATGGGGCCTGAACATTTGGCAATGAACAATCAACGCATGTTTAGTGGAATTAATGAACATGGGACTCTAGTAAATCAAGAAAATTTACAACCAAGTTCATCTGGAAACTCAGAGAAAGATTTACAACAAAGAGTTACTTCTCAAGATCGATTATCTGGAAATCATCAGATGTTTAGAAATAATCAAAATGAATTCGTTCAAAGCAACTCAGATCACAGGCATAGGCATCAAGAGGGATTTGTTGGAAATCAAAACATACATGAACTGGACTCTAAAATGGCTGGTAAAAACCCAAATCAGGCCACTTCACAGAGCTTGTATGCTACGCAACGGGTTGATCAAAATCTGCATACCACTCCTGATGAAAGGAGCCAACAAAATGTTTCTGGCATCCAGGAAAGAATAAATCCAGATCACTTTAGTGGTAGGCATAATATATTTGGACATCAAGATGACATGTTTAGAGGCCAAAATATTCATGAAAACCAGCATAGCTTGCAAAATCAAATTTCCCAACAAAATATGTATGGGAACCAATTTATTGATTGTGGCTCAATGAGAGGACCTGACTTGCAAGGGAATGCTCAGACTGGTAGTTCTCAAAGCCATCACCAAGCCACCAAAAGGAGTTCAAATAATGATCATATGTCTGCAATCGAGCAACGAGAATCATTTGGCCATCAAGGGAATGATCATAGTATGCAAAAGATAATGAAAACTGATAACCAACAAAAATTGCATTCTGTTCAAGAGTATAATCCATCTCAATTCAGCATGTTCCCTAATTCTGATGGGCAATATAGGCATTGTAACAATCAGGAAGCCATTCAAAATTGTCAAACCAATCTTGGAGACAGACAGAATCCTCAAGAATCATCTAATAGAATGCATTTGAATGTTGATAGGCCCCCCTTAGGAGGAAATCAATCTGCAGTTCAAGATCAGAAACATCAAAATCAAAATTATTTTAATAATCCCAGTATACATGACCAACAATCATGGATTCATAACAACCAACGACTGCATGGTAGTCAACAAAATATGTTTGATAACTGTGGGACTTTATCTAGAGAAGACACATTTCAAGCGAATCAGAATTTACTTGGGGGAAAAGTTTTTCCAGATAATCAACAACAATATCACAGTTCTCAAGAATGTGGAGGACCTATTCCTCAGCAAGGCATGTTTGGTCAAACTAATCAAAGGCAAAACCATATTATTGGAAAACCGCAGAATATTCAGGAAAATCAATATAGAATGAGTCATGGTCAAGATGCTCATGTGCGAGATCAACAGCATGGTTCTAATAATACAACTGAAAGGCAACAAGGTTTACACAGCAAAGATTCCATGCATGGAAGTCCTCAAAATATCATGAGTCGAAAAAATTCGACTGATCATTTAAGCTCGCAAGGAATGCCTAATAACTCAGGAATATACATGAATCAATTCCAACATAACACGCAAGGAAATCGGGATTACATGCTTAGTAACCAATGTGTTCCTGGAAATATTTCTGATGCTTCTGGTAATCATGGAAGCATGCATATGCCCCATCAACAAAGTGGAATGAAAATGAACCAAAATCATGGATCGACAGGAGGTCAACACGTGAGTTCTATCAATAATCAAGAGTTGCAAAAAGGAACCCAAAACCTTTCGACCCATCAAAATTATGCTCTACAGAATCCTCACATGCATGGGAGCCACGAGAATCATCAAGGAAATCAGTCTAGTCTCCTTGCAGGTCAGCAAATGCTTAGCAACCAGAATACCTCTAGACCTCAAAGCAATGTTATGAATCCTCAGGAAATTCAACAAGATAACAATAATGAAAATATCTCTGGTAATCATAGTATTTATGAGAATCAGTTTCATATTCAAAATAGCCAGCAAAATATGCAATGTATGCCACCTCAGCATATGCAAGGTACCCCTCAGCAAAATGTATCAACTAGTAACTCGAAAAATACAATGTTTGGAAATCAACATGCTCTTCAAGGAACTTCACAACAGAATATGGGTGGGGGTGGAATGCAGGGGAAGCCATCGCACCTGACCGGTCAGCAAAAGTTAATGCATGCTCCTCACGCCTCGTCCCATGTTCAAAATAAAGATCTTTCTAAAGGTCCCCATAGTATTTCCAGTTTCAGTGGTCACTATCAACAAAATATGCCTGTCAGTTCACATAGTATGGCTATTGATCATTTGCAAAACAGTAAGTTGAGCTCTAATATAAATGTTCCAGTCAGCCAACATAATATTCAGAGTCAGCAAAATACCAGTAGTAGTCAAACTCTCCCTGTCAACAAGAATGACTTTCAAAAGATGCAAGGGAGTCCGTCGAATGCTTCATCTCAACACAAAATGAAGCCTAACCAAGGACTTTCTGTAAATCAGCAAGGAACCCAGACTGGACCTGACCATCCATCTTCAATGGCTGGTATGCAACATAAAGTACAAAATATCCTCAATCAAGGCGGAATGTCTTCTCAACAATCTCAAAGCTCGCTTGATCAAACAATTATTATGAGCAATAAAGGCATGTCAGGAGGTCAGGTGATACAGAGTTCTCAACAGCAGAAGCAAGGAGCTCTCTCGGGTGCAGGAAACCATGAGGAGCAAAACAGATTTTCTGGTAGGTTTAATGAACCGTTTATGAAAGATCAGTTCCAGGGTAATTACAACAAACCTGGATTTTTTGGTCAGGATTACCAATTTCCCTACCAAAAGCAGCTTCCTTATCAAGACAAACAATTTGATGAGTCACCAGGCCCTTCAGGACAGCAATTTAGGAAAGAAGGTGATAGTGATGAAGGAAAATCGAATGAAGCTGAACCATGCCGAAAAAATCAAGATGGTGAAGAAGGCAACAAAAAGACCAGTAATTCTGCAACAAATACTGAGAGGGAAGAAGAAAAGGATAAAAAAGACAAGAAAGATGATGATGATAAAGTAGATAAGAAAGAAATGCCCACGAAAAGCAATAAAGAAGATCCTGGAATCCCTTATGATTGGGTAATTACTATTTTATATTTATTTTTTTATTATTTATTTGCTCGGAAGGAATCAAAAGTGATGTATACCTGATTTTTAAATTTTGTTTTATGAAATTTTGAGGTATGGTTTATATTTATTTATTTATTATTATTATTTTTCTCTGTTTATAGGCTACTGAATTTCTCAAAGGATATATTCCAGGTGATATTAATGCGTCCGGAAAAATGGCTGTTTTCTTTTGTATTTTAGAAGAGTCAATAGCTCTTGGTGATAGGATTTTAGTGTTTTCACAGAGTTTATTTACATTGAATCTTATGGAAGAATTGTTACAACAACAGTTTATTCCTGGGAGGGATGATGAAAAATGGGTTCGAAATATTAATTATTACAGTAAGTATAGTTTCTGTTTTAATCTTATTGGTTTTTCTAACTATATAAATGTTATGATGGTTTTAATTAAAACATTTATTAATATAATTCTGTATTAAACTTCAGTTAATATTTATTAACTGTTGTGTTATTATATATAGTGTTCTTTAAATTTTCCATGTTTTTGTAATATTATATAGATGCTGTAGAAGTGCGTTACGCATCCCTGAAACATCAGAAATGTATAATCCAAAAGATCTGTTTTTTAATTATAACCAATTTTTTGTTGGACTTTATAAATTAACTGCATTTTTAGAAATTATTTCGTATTTAGATGCTAAAGAGGGTGACAAAAAATCCTCGAAAATATACTAATTACTAAGGATGAGTTTTTTAAAATTTATAATAAATTAAAATAAAAGGTCGAAAATTACAAGTAATTTCTGCTTTTCTGTTTGATCGAGCAACAATTAAAAAATGAATTTCCCCGAATTCTTATTTATCCAAAATACAAACAGGTTTCTTAAAGCAAAGGTTTATATTAATTAGATAAATTAAAAGATTAAGGTGCAGTATTAATTGTGAATAACTTATTATGTCTATTAGATTGAGACATTGAAAAACAGATAAGTGCTAAAACTTCTAAGAAATATTTGTTTTCCACTTACTCTATAATTTGCTCCAAGGCCAATCATAGGGAAAAGATGTTCCTAATTTACTTAAACAGTAAGTCTGTTCGTTAGTTTATCAGGAGGAAAAAAAAGGGATCACTATGTTTTTTTTAATTCCTCCTGTAAAATTTTATGTATGGTATTTAATTTTTTTTTTGTTTAATACATATTTAGTAGTTTTACTTTTCATTGCTAATTTTAGGATTGGATGGCTCCACTACTGCTATGGAGAGGGAAAAGTTAATCAATGAATTTAATTCCAATTCCAACTTACACTTGTTTCTGGTCTCGACAAGGGCAGGATCCTTAGGCATTAATTTGGTCGGTGCTAATCGTGTGATTGTATTCGATGCCTCGTGGAATCCATGCCATGACACTCAAGCTGTTTGTAGGGTCTACAGGTATGTTCAATGTATTTAAGGTTTTCTGCATTAGTTATTGTTAATTGGTTATTTATGTATATAGGTAATAACAAGTTAGAAATAACTTCCTTTACGTGATTAGTATTAATTCCTCATTCTCTGCAGGTATGGTCAGAAGAAGCCGTGCTTTGTATATCGTTTAGTAACTGATAATTGCCTTGAAAAGAAAATATACGATAGGCAGATAAATAAGCAAGGAATGTCGGATAGAGTAGTGGATGAATGTAACCCGGACGCCCACTTGTCTATTAAAGAGGTGACATCACTTTGCTGGGATGATAAGACTGATGACGAAGGTCCTAAAGACTTCTCTAGCCTTCAGGATTCATATATTGATGTTGTCCTACAGAAAGTTATACAGAGGCATTCATCTCTTCTTAGCAAGGTTTTTATTTTTTTAATATTTATTTATTTTTATTTTTCCTGCCCATCTGGGTTGATATTAACTTCTGAATTTTCCGTAATTTACAACATTAGCATTTTTCAATTACATTTGTTCTATAGTAGAAACATGTTTCCGATACTCTGTACTTGTATAATGTTAACATGGTGTGAGTATAATTTATAAAAATGTCCTTTATAAATTAAGAAATTTCAGAGAAATAATATAGTATTATTTCTGGAGGTGGGTTAGCTAAGTTTGTAGAGCACTGAGTAGTTGATCTGAAGGTCCCAGGTTCGAATCAAGCTGTGGCAGATAAATTATTTAATCTGTTGATAGCCATGGATGGACCCTTTGGAACCTGAAGACCCTCCTGTGACTCATCCAGCCTCTATAATGTGGGTCCCTTTATTGGGGGTAAAACCTGGCTGTTGAGCTTGATCACCTTCCTGCATAACTGTTTTCTTAGTAAATGTATAGTCACAAGCATGTACTGAACCCAATTCCCTCCATTGGTTGTAGTGAAACTAATTTTTTTTAAATGTCTTTGACTCCCAGAATATCATCATTATGGCTTTTAAGCCAGCCATTCTGTATCTCAACCAATTTTCAGGAATAGGCAACCTTTATATAAGTTTACACTCTATACAATCCTTCAATTACATGGAGTGGAGTAGGTTTTTAAATGTGTGGATTGAAGTAATCAGTTCTGATACAGTACTGTTATGTCAGGAACTTAAATAAAGCATTCCTAGCTTTCTGGGTCTCTGCTACAGGAGAAGTTCATGTTATGTATTTTCTGTGGTTCGCAAGGAGTTTAGAAAAATTAATATAATATAGAGAAAGACTTCAGAAAAGTACATAAGTGGCCAATGTCTGTATTTTGGAAACATATTACTGGGTTTTACATTATTTTTAGCTAATTATCGATCTGTAAGATTTTTTTTTTTTTAATTTATAAATACCAGTATGCTAATGCTACCAAAAATAAATCAATGCGTTGTTAATATATAATTATTGTTTCTATATTTTTGTTATAAACTATCTTTTTATCTATTTTTTAGGAACCGTTTCAACACGAGTCGCTTCTTGTTGATCGGAAAGAAAAAAAATTGTCCCAGGCAGAAAAAAGGTTAGCTAAACGAAGTTATGAGTTGGAAAAGCAGGCGACTACGAGACCTGTCTATAATGGAGTTCAAATGAATCAAGCGAGGTTATTATTACATTTCTACTATGAAAAAAAAAATTTGTTGTTTCAGCCAAGGAATTTCATCTATCCCTTTTCTTTTCTTCCCTTATTACATAACCCTCAATTTTTAGAATATATAATAGGCAATTGATTTAAAAATCTAATCTTATAGTTAGGAATTGATCTCAAAATGTAAACGCAATAATTGAGTGCTGATTTTGTATGCTCTAAATTTTTTATAAGCCTAAAATAAATTTGTTTAACTATCATTAACGTTAACCAATGATGATGTAAGGGTCAATGATGATGTAATTTAAAAAAAAAATTATTACTGCTATAAATCACCTCGCACGGATCTCATTACCGCATAGGGGAGCCTCCCAGGGATGGCGGATGTGGGGATGGTCAGTGGAAATTCTCTGGAAGTTCCTCCCGGCTAAGTCCGATGAACTCACTGACCAACAATGAGGGCGGCGCCCCAGGCTTGCTGGAGGGATGTGACTTAGGTTAGAACGCCCTACTCACATTATTTTTTAGTTCACCAAATATCACTAATAGTCATGGATCCTTCTGAGGTAAAACGCTCATTATCCGGAGGTAAACTAGTCCCCCTTTCGGGTCTCTGGATGGGGACTGCTTCAGGGGATTCATGGCGCAGGTTGTAATATAGAGATTTGCATATAGGGACTAGGAACGTGAGAAGTTTAAATACGGCTGGTGGGTTAAAATTTAAGAAGGGAAGTACACTATTTGGTATGGAGGAAGCGGTAACTATTGTTTAGGTCCTGGGTTTTCAATGAAGAATAGATTGCTTTCCGCGTTAAGAGATGTGCAGTTTTTTAGTGAAAGGATATCGATGGCTGTCTTTCAGGGGCATTGGGTTAAAATCGCGCTCATAAATATACACTCTCCTACCGAAGATAGTGGTGACAAAATTAAAGACGAATTATATGATAAATTAGAGTGGGTCTACGATAAACTACCGCGAAACTGTATAAAAATAATTTTAGGGGACGCGAATGCAAAGGTGGGAAGGGAAGAGGTATATTATCCGATGATCGGTAAGGAAAGTTTACACAAAATTAGAAAATTATAACGGTATACGGCTTTTTTTTTTTTTAGGTGGGCGTAAAGAACTTTGCACTGCGACCATTAATTGATCTATTGTGCACCCCATTGATTGATGCGATTATTATAATCTTAATTTAGCCGAACCCGCAAATTTAAGTAAGCTTGACGGATTGATTAAGTCGTACTGCCTGGGGTTAGTGACTCTGTCCATGCCAAAGGTTGCAAACCTTAAGCTGGCTAACCCATCATATTGGCAGATAATATGATAGGGTGTTTCGTCCGCTGTATGACAAAAGCAACACGTGGGAACCTCCACCAGTCTTATAAACTTTGCTATCTCCAAAAACCTAATATTCAAAAGTACTACGTTTAAACATAAGGATATTCATAAGTACAGGTGGACATCACCGGATTCACAAATTCGTAATCAAATCGATCATGTTTTGTTACAAACAATATGGAAGAAATACGTAATTAACATGAGATCGTATCGTGTGCCAGTATGTGGATCAGATCTTGAATTAGTTATCGTCCAACTTCATCAAAAACTAATTAAAAAAAAAAAGAACGGAAAACCGTTTTCATTCGGAAAATTTTGATTTAGATAAATTGAAGAACCCTTCAATTAAAACTCAATTCGCGTTAGAGGTCAAGAATAGGTTTGTAGCTTAAGAATAATATTAAAGAAGTTGGTAACTTGTGTATTGGGAAAAAGGACAGTAAAAAGAGTAAACCCTGGTTCGACGATGAATATCAAGATATGTGTGAAAAAATAAAAGCCGCAAAAATGAAAGTTCTTAATAATCATGTTGATAACTATGTAGACGATTTCCGAAAAATTAAAAATGAAACATCACTTAAAAATAAAACAATGAATATCTTAAAAAGAAATTAGTAGAGATAGAAACTAATAGAATCGAAAGTAAGATAAAGGACATGTACACGGGTATAAACAGGTCGCGTAAACGGTATGTTCCTGCAATGACTGAAATTAGAGACGAAAATAACAATATCTTAGCTGATCCTGCAGACATTTTGAGTACGTTTAAAAATCACTTTGATAGTGTTTTGAATTCCAGAATAAATAATCAAATCCCTGTTTCAGAATATCAGAGTGGTGGACCATTTATAGCAGGGCCGAGTAAGGAGGAAGTCGAAATAGCCATCGGAAAATTGAAATCGTACCAAGCGGCTGGGGTCGATAATATTCCTAGAGAACTGATAAAAGCATGCGGGGAAGTAGGAGTCTCGAAGATTCACGTTTTGGTTACAAAGATATGGGAACATGAAAAAATGCCCAAAGAATGGAAAGAATCTATACTTATTCTGATACACAAAAAGGGGCCGAGGGCGGACTGCAATAACTACCGCGGAATCTCGCTCCTACCGACTTGCTGTAAAAAATTCTCATTAATCCTAACTAGTAGAATTACGGAATACGCCGAGGAAATTATCGGGGATTATCAGTGCAGATTCGTAATCAAATCGATCATGTTTTGTTACAAACAATATGGAAGAAATACGTAATTAACATGAGATCGTATCGTGTGCCAGTATGTGGATCAGATCTTGAATTAGTTATCGTCCAACTTCATCAAAAACTAATTAAAAAAAAAAAGAACGGAAAACCGTTTTCATTCGGAAAATTTTGATTTAGATAAATTGAAGAACCCTTCAATTAAAACTCAATTCGCGTTAGAGGTCAAGAATAGGTTTGTAGCTTAAGAATAATATTAAAGAAGTTGGTAACTTGTGTATTGGGAAAAAGGACAGTAAAAAGAGTAAACCCTGGTTCGACGATGAATATCAAGATATGTGTGAAAAAATAAAAGCCGCAAAAATGAAAGTTCTTAATAATCATGTTGATAACTATGTAGACGATTTCCGAAAAATTAAAAATGAAACATCACTTAAAAATAAAACAATGAATATCTTAAAAAGAAATTAGTAGAGATAGAAACTAATAGAATCGAAAGTAAGATAAAGGACATGTACACGGGTATAAACAGGTCGCGTAAACGGTATGTTCCTGCAATGACTGAAATTAGAGACGAAAATAACAATATCTTAGCTGATCCTGCAGACATTTTGAGTACGTTTAAAAATCACTTTGATAGTGTTTTGAATTCCAGAATAAATAATCAAATCCCTGTTTCAGAATATCAGAGTGGTGGACCATTTATAGCAGGGCCGAGTAAGGAGGAAGTCGAAATAGCCATCGGAAAATTGAAATCGTACCAAGCGGCTGGGGTCGATAATATTCCTAGAGAACTGATAAAAGCATGCGGGGAAGTAGGAGTCTCGAAGATTCACGTTTTGGTTACAAAGATATGGGAACATGAAAAAATGCCCAAAGAATGGAAAGAATCTATACTTATTCTGATACACAAAAAGGGGCCGAGGGCGGACTGCAATAACTACCGCGGAATCTCGCTCCTACCGACTTGCTGTAAAAAATTCTCATTAATCCTAACTAGTAGAATTACGGAATACGCCGAGGAAATTATCGGGGATTATCAGTGCAGTTTTAGTCGAAGCCGTTCAACTATCGATCAAATATTTTCATTACGCCAAATACTAGAGAAAAAATTAGAATACAATGGTGTCGTTCATCAGCTTTATATAGATTTTTAAAAAGCTTATGATTCTATCGACCGTCAGATTATGTATAACTTATTGATTGAACTGGTTATACCAAAGAAGTTAGTAAATCTAGTAAGGATGTGTATGAGCGAAACTTTCGACAAAGTTAGAATTGGCAACAATTTTTCGGAGAAGTTTGAGGTTCGTTCAGGTTTAAAACAAGGTGATTTGCTATCACCTGTACTACTTAATTTAACACCCGAGTACGTTATTAAAAAGGTGATACAAAAGAGGTTTGAATTTGAACTTGAATAGTAAAATATCCGTGCTTGGGTTTGCGGGCGATTTGGTACTGTTGGGTGAGGACGAAGAAACTATAAAGCTAAATACACAAACTTTAAGGAATGCTGCTAAGGAAATAGGGCTGGAAATAAATTCGGATAAGACTTAAGTATATGGTCAGTAGAAGGAAAGGACAAAATTTTGTTGATATTGTTGTAGGAGGAAATAAGTTCGAACATGTGGAGATGTTTAAGTACTTAGGGTCAATGGTAACTGGAAAAAACAAAATTCAAGAGGAAACAATGGCGGGAAATGCTTGTTACTATTTGGTCCCAAAATTACTAAGCTCGCGTCTTTTGTCCAGAAATCTAAAAATCAGAATTTATAAAACAATTATCGTTCCATCTCTTCTCTATGGATGTGAAACTTGGCCATTAACACTGAAGGATGAACAACATCTTCAGGTATTCGAAAATAAGGTGTTACGTGTTACGGTCCAAAAAAGGATGAGACCACTAGGGAATATAGGAGATTACATAACGTGGAATTGCGAAGCATGCATCCGGTAAATATTATTCAGGTGATAGTGCCGCGAAGATTAAGATGGGCATGTAAAGTTGCTGGGCTTGGTAACAAACGAATTCCCAAGATGTTAATAGGCGCTTTACCGAGGGGTAGACCGAGGCGTAGGTGGAAGGATTGCGTTAGGGATGATCTAGCGGGTTTGGGTTTGGGTGGTGCTCCGTGGACGGAGGTTTGTAAACATAGATTGGTGTTATCGGCATCGAGCCTTCGGGTTCGTTAAGCCTTTTATTTATTTATTTATAAAAATAAATCATATTCTTTTCATTACACTTGATTGAGTTATTTTTTTAAGAAGAATTTTGATGTTCAATACTAATGAAAAGATAGTAATTAGTTCTATTTCAGTTTATCATTTTATTTTTTTGTTTTAGACCAAAACCTATGGCAAGCGTAAGACCTATGCAGGCTGAAATGGGTCAAACACGCCAACGAGGTTGGATTCCTGCTTCAGTTTGGCAAAGGCAAGGAATGTCAGCACAAGAAATGACACTTCCTCTTGGTATGGCTTCAAATTATATTTAACATCATCAACTTTATTCCAAAAATTTATTTGCAATAAATTTGGATTTATTCCTAAAACTCAAAATAACCTTAAAATACTCTTATTTTTCTCTAGATATTATACATGATTCTCACTGGTACCAAAAATATTTCATAAAATACGTGGAAAATTCTTAGTATTATAAGAATTTTCAAAAAGTTCCTACTTGTCACATCTCACCTGACATTCAATCGTAGTAATAAAGAACTGTTATCACAGGAGAGGTGACTTACGATCAATAATAGTTAACAATCTATATTATCATATGTGCTAAAACTAAGCAAAATTTCATTTGTTTCACACCCTATTATAATGAGAAGAATAACTTTAATTAGATTATTTCAATTTTTTTTTATACTCTAAACCTCTCCTCCCTCACGACAAACTGGTTTCATGGGAACAAAACATGAAACAATTTTTTCATTTCATATACTACATATGAAACAGATTGGAGAAAGCAATAGGTTGTACTGACATAATTAAATATAATGAGACACAATTTTTTATGGTTATTAATCTCCAAAAACACAAACTATCTTTTCGAATAATTATTGTAAAAATCTTGTTCAATCTCATTCCTTATAAGCATTCCAAGAAACTTCATAATTTTGTCACTTTTAATAAACATTTTAACTAGAAATTCGTTTATTTCTATCATTGCTAAAAATTCTGGATTTAATGAAGAGGATTTAATAAAAAAGGAAGGATTCGTTCATTAGTTTTTACCATTATACATTAATAATTAATTGACTATAATACACTAGTTGAACAATAAACTAAAACAAAAAATAATGATTAAGTTTATAAATATTGTTGTAGATGTGGTGATTCCTACCAATGCTGCTGATAGAGCCTCAATAGTATTGAAAGCAGGTCAGAAAGTTATGGTTCTCAAATCTCCTAAAGGAATTTATATGCAGTTAGAAAACGGGAAAATAATTGCCATCAGAACTGCTTTTAAGGTTGGAGCTAAAAAGCCAGGTGAACAGCAGCCAGGGAAAGGAAGTAAGTGATAAGATGGACCTATTCTATTGATTTAAATTATTTAGTTACTCGGGCTCGGGTAGATGGCTACATCAATGGAGAGAAAATCTTTTGCAGTTGTGACTTACAGCCTTTCACCATTAATAAGTGGTTAAAGATTAAAACGGATGTTTTGAGGCAGATTAAAGAAAATGCCATTATCTATCAAAGTATCAACCTAATCTAAATTATTTCCGAAATTCTTTTTCATTACCTGCTGATGATCTCCCATCTCTGCAGGAGTGGCTGATTATTATTTTTGTATTATATAGATCATAAATAACACAAAAATATTTTAGTTTCATCATAACACAAATGATTTTAATTTATTTTATCCTTTAAGTTTTACAAGTCTCTCATTAATACACCTAAGCTTCATGCATGAAATTAATTCTTCACTATCTTATAGAATAATATTTGGTTTTTTTTAAGATGAATCAATGAGAAATAATTGTAATTAAGGTTTATGAAAAATGTTTCAAATAAATTTAATAGGAGAATCTAACATGACTACATTTCATGATTTATTAGCACTTCATCTAAACCAATTCTTGTAAAATTTTCCATTTGGATTTTAACACTTGTTATTTTAGTTATAAAACCTAATTTTAATGATTTGAAGAAGGATACTAGTTACTTTTCATTTCTGATATTTAACTATTATGATCAGATGAGATCGTAAGGAGGACTGGGAGGCAGCAAATGATATCACCGAGGGGAAGACCCGTCCGTGCTGTAGGTCCCGTATCTAGGCCTCCTCCTGTAACTGTAACTGTTACCAGGAAGAGACCAACTGAGGAAGAACCACCTGCGTAAGTTAATAATTTTTTCTTTGTAACATAATGGATTTCTAGGACTTACGTCTTTCAGGAATGTGTGTCGGGCTTTAGAACACACCATCGTATGGAACTTCACTACAAAAGTAATGGAATATTAAATAAAAATTCTTTCTTGAAAACTGAAATCCCGATTGAATTTACTCTGTCTCCACATAGTAAAACCTACTATCATGATAATGTTGGTGTAAAAAAAAAAAGAAAAAGAAAAAATGGTAAAACGCCATTTGGAAAATAATTTTTGTTATATTTATTTTGGTTTATTATTTTTTTCACAATTAAATTTTTTAACACTTTTTTTTTAAGCGTGCATAATAAAATGTATGTACATTTATATAATATATAATATTAGTATATTTTTAAAGAAAGGTTAATACAAAAATTTCCTTTAGTAATCTTGATTTCAGTCCCGAATGAAGTATTGATCATCATTTGTCGTCGACTGGAGTATCTTGGAAATTTTAGATCCCTGGTGTTCTTCTATGTGAGGTATTCCTTATTAGCTATGCATTTGTCAGTATGTATTAAGTACGAGCAGCATTTATTGTCAAACGAACTTCTCTTTAAAGACATTGGTTTTTCTCTCGGTATAATTTATATTTTTTAAATATAGACTTTATTCCAAAACTGTCTTAGCATTTTGGGTTTGGGTTTATTTGGACATAAGCATGTGTTTCATCGTATGTCAGTCAAGATAAATGTAGTTTGTATAACTATTGGTGTCCTTTCATATGGTTATATATTGAGGAAGGTTGTGTTGGTTTTTGGTCTGTATTTTTGATGGTGATGGTTGGTATTTTCTGTAAATTTTGTATTTTTTGATGAAGGTTCCGTTTAAACTACTCTTTTTTGTCTTATTAATATTTTTATTTTTTAATTAAATTGATTATCCTTATAATATAAAAACTGTTTATAGCTAATGTTCCAATAATAATAACAGGGTGTAAAAAAAAAAATGACCGTTTTTTTACCAAATATTTGTATTATTATTTCTTTTATATAAAATACAATTAATACTCAAAGTTAAGTCCATTGTTATCTATCGTCATTTGTCATCTGCTTGCCAATTGCTCGATCCCACGCTGATACCATTCTTTGAATAAAATGGGCCATGGATCGAAACAAGCTGTAATCCGATGGTGCGAGTTCTGGACTATATGGTGGATGAAACAAGAGTTCGAACCCATGAAGTTCTTTAAACTTTTCTTTGGTTCGACGGGAAGTGTGAGGACGAGCATTATCTTGTTCGAATAAAACTCCTTTTCGGTTGATCAAAGCAGGCTAACACTCTGACAACTTCGGGTACAATCTTTCCAGTTGCTCGTAGGACACTGCCATGTTTCTTCTTTAAAACAAATAACTAAGCAAGGCTTTTTCTTGAAGTAGTCAAATGGGATTAAATAAGCTTAGAAAATGCTCTAACGGGATTATTAAGTATTAGGTAGGATTAAAATATTTAAAGTCCTTTGAAATCTTGAATTTGAAAAATGGTAATTTTTTTTTATTTTATACTCCCTATCATTTTAAAGAAAACAGTCCCCTTTTAATTGTTTGTTATGGTAAAAATAATTCAAACTGCATATATGTAGTGTGATTTGGTAGTGAAACCTATGAAACAGTGTAATAATTATACGCTCTGAAAGATTCTATTCTGTTCAAGTTACAAGTAAACTAGTTTGATACTAAAATACTTCTTATTTTGAATGATCTAATCGAAACTATCTTAAACTTTAATGATGATGAGAAAATAGTTGACTGGATGTATGTGTTAAAAGTAATGATGAAAATGATAGAGGGGAGGAGGGGGGGAGGTTGCATTATTTAAAAATTGTACAAAAATAAGTACAATAATTTTATTTTGTGCCAAGATTAAACTTTTCGTTAAAAACAAAAAAGAAAAACTACTAATCTACTAAGAAAAGAATAAATATATATATTGTATGTATGGATCAGGCACAGGAGTGATGACTCTATTCCGTGTATATAATTGGGAATACTGTTGTGGCTTTCCAGGATGTTAGTAGACGCCTGGGCTAGAGGTTTGACACAGGGGCAGTCTGCTTCAGGGAAAAATATTTGTTTACTTATGCTCCTGCTGACCCCAAGCCGCCGATATTCTTGGATCCAGACCAATTTGTCATTGCCCTTGAGAGTATGTCGGTGAGAATGCACTGGTGAATCAGCCCCAAAGGAACTGTTTACGGAGCTGTGGGCAGTCTGTATCTGTTCTATGGGGTAGGGTAACCCCCTCCAGACTGTCTAAGCTTCCACAAGCAATATATATATATGTGTGTGTGTGTATATCTGCAAGATGACCTCATTGCTCGGTCAAGGATCTTCATGGTCGATAGGATAGCTTCATCTGAATATATAAATATAAGAGGGTGGGTCTCTGAGCGGGCTAAAGAGCTTGCAAATCGTAATCAAAGTTTCAAAATTAATCTTCAGATGGTTATCTCAACTCTAAAGACTACTCTCAAAGATAACTGGGTGTAGGATTGATATTGCACACTGGTGAATCGGCCCCCCAAAGGACTGGTTATGTAATTTTGGGTAGCCTGCCAGTGAACCATAGTTTGCAGTAATGTATGGCCCCCTTCAGGTTATCTGTTCTCTTGTAAATAAAGTGTATTTGTAAAAGGACCACATCACATAACAAAAAATATATCAACATTTTATTAAAGATATTCTGTTTTCTTTTATTCTCAGCCCTGATTAAGGGATAAAAATTAGACCAAAATATTGGCAAAAATAAAATAAGTTACACTTATTTATGTATGATTTATTGGCCGAATCTCCCTACTGTTTTCAACATTGCTCAAGATACATCCAGTCAACTATTTACTCATCAAAAAATAATTATTTATATATGCATGCTCTGAAATATTGTTGATCTAGAGTTACGAAAAAAATGAAACTTTTTCTTTGATTGCTAATTTAATTATTTCATTAATTATATTAAGTCGAAAACCATAAATCATTTTTGAAAATCAAAACATTTTGAAAATAGATCTTTACCGAATGAAATTATCATGATCGTACTTACCATGGACATTTCTAGGATGTTATAGTCATCTTTAGTCTCATTGAAGGAAATATCCAATCATTCTTTCCATATCCTTGTAGCCTAATTTCAAATTGCTATGTCTAAAGTAATAAAAATTAGGTCATATAAATTAGAATTTGTCTTAAATAATTTTGAGATATTATTGTTTATTTAGCTGTGACTTGCATTACTGTATGTGTGTAACTAACCATTAAAACACGAGAATTTATTATGTTACTAATATCTGTTTATAATTTCCTAGAAACTAGGTGTGTCTAAAAACAATTGTTTGTTGTCTTTGGATTTTGTCCTGATGGCTCGTGATTTTTTAATGCTTGTACATTAGTGATTACTAATGATTTAATGTAAATATTTGTATGTTTAATTTTTGTGTATTAATCCCTGCTAATTTATCTTTATCTACAATGCCCTTGTGATGTGGAAATTGATAACTAAAAATAAAGTGTCTGTGAGTGAGTAGGAGTGATGGTGCTGAATTTTATGTTATGATTACAGAGGAAAACTTTTATTAAGTTTTTATTTAGTATATTATTGAGCCATGTTAGTTGATGTAATATGATCGTTGTTCTTGAGATTCTTTCTATTGTGGTGACACTTTGAAGTGGGTTTTGATCCAGGACTTAGCCTTGTTATTAAAAATAAATAGTTACTTAAATTGTGATTTTATTTGTTAGTCATTTTTGTGTTATACTCAGTCAAATGAGGACTTTCTTTAAAAATGTACTTAGATTTAATTAATTTCTTTGGTTGAATGCTAGATCATTTTTGATTCATCACACATTCCGAGTAAAGGATCTCGGTTTTAAGGAATGTGTTTTTTAAATTTAAATTTTTATATAATCCATTTAATAATAACTTTTTCTTCAATCATATTATTTTTTTTATTACTTATGTTTTTTATTATGATTGTTTTTCGTTGATATAAAAAAATGCCATACTTCTGAGGCACTAATTATATTAGCAGTTAATTAGCTTTCTTACAATTTCTGAGTTGTATCAAACCCTTTCTCTATCAAAACTCATGTTCTATCTGTATATATTGTTGTTGTTATTAACAAATAGCTATAAGAAATGGAAACTAGCATCGTTCAGTAGTGACAAACTGGGTTAGTTAACGCTTAACGCATCAGCACTTTATTTTGAATATTATGGGTGGTCTTCTGTCAGACTGTACATAAGTATCCAATAAAAACTTGTTTATATATAATAAATAGTTTTAAAACATGTTCAGGAAGGTTTCAAATTAAGGTATGCAAGTTATATATTTTCATAATGTTGTTTTGTTTAGGAGACGTGATGAGGATTCTTCTTCAACTGCTCCACCAGTGACTGCTTCCGTTTCTCCAATGGATGTTCAAGGAGCAGAAAAAGATGCTCCTAATCCGTTTACTGCAGCTGCTGCTGCTTCCTTGAGTAGCAAGCAACCTACCCCGACTTTGACTGCCCTGCAAACTACCCAGTCTACCAATCAGCCCCAACAGCAATCTGTAAAAGCACAGGATATGCAAAATCAAAATCAACCTGAGGAGGTTCAACAGGCTGCCCCACAGCCCCAACACCCCTCCTTGCTACAGCCTCAGCATAGCCTCCAGATTTCTCAACAAGCTCAGCAGCCACTAACTCAGCCTAAACCTGTTCCATCCACGCAGTTTCAACTACAGCAGACTAATCAGCAACCACAACAGCCAGTCCTTCATGGTCAGCAGCAGCAGATAGCACAGCAGGTGGGACAGCATCAACACCCTCAACCTCCCCTTCACCTCTCCCATATATCCCAACCAATGCCTCTGACTCAACCACAGCAACACCTTCAGCATTTGCCTCACCAACAACTGCAGAAGCCAATGTCCCAACATTTATTGTCATCTCAACCGATTCCTCCCCACTCTCAGCTTCCATCTCAATCATCACACCCTCAGCAGGCTGTGTCTCTTTCTCCATTACCCCAGCAAACAATCGCCCATCCTCAATTATCCAAGCAGTCAATCACTCATCCTCAGCTCGCTCCACAATCGCATCAACACTCGCAGCAATCTCTTCTCTCCCAAAGTCAGCTCCCATTACATCCGATTCCACATTCCCAAATGCAACCTGTTCCAATTCTTCCACTTCCCAAAATGCATCACTCTGTTCCTATTCACCCACAAATTCCTCAAGCAGTGCCCCCTCATAGCCAGCTCCCATCACAACCTATTCCTCATGTTCCACTATCACAACATCCTCTTCCTCAGCCACAACTTCCCCAACCATCAATGCTGCATCCCCAAGCCCAGCATCCTCAGCATTATGAGCCCCCACCAATTCCACCATTGGTGGGGGATCAGCTTACATAGTGGTATCAGTATTATGGACTCCTGTCTCATCGTTGAGTACGAAATTCCTTCTTCATTTATTTTATACACGTTCATGAAATAAATTTTTAATTTGATTTTACTGCCTGCGAAGAGGCAAATTGTATTATATTGTTTTTATTGAATTTAGTTTGTAGGTTTATCTTGAACATTAGCAAGTTTTTACGACAAAAAATGTATTTATTTCTAGTAAAGATTTTGTCGATTTAATTTTTACTCGCAATATTAAATATTTCTATTGTGTATATAATTGATTATATAGTGGAAAAAGAAGAATGTTATGTATAAATTATGTTGTTAATCGTTCTGAAAAAGAAAACAAATAAGAAAGATATTGATTATCACTAAATATGTAATTAAATTTAGTTCTCATCTCAGTGTATTATAAAATTTTAAATAATGAGAATTAATAAAGCAGTGAGGAATCGCATTTAGAACGAAAAATATACATAGATATAAATTATCTCGATATTTTATCTGTTCCTTTTATTTAAATTTTTTACTATCCCATCGTATTGTTATTTTTTAGCTCGCTTTTATTTAAAATAGACTTATTAAAATGTAAAGTTTTATATCTAGGCGTTTAATTATTAACTATCCCCTACATCCTGTCAGAATTTTAGTAAATAATCTTTTGTGATGCTGATCTCTTTACTGAATAGAAATTTTTTTTGTCTTTATAGAAAACTTATGATAAATAAAAAATATTCATTTTTATGCGTGTCTTTTCATTTTTCTGTATTAATTTAGTAAATATTTATTGGACTTAATTACTTCAAATTTACTGACAATCATATTATAGTCTGACAATTGTGAAAACAACCTGCGCGAAATTCACCAGTTCACTTCACTTACCCTTAGCCCTCATTGTAACATAGTTTGCGCTTACTATTATTTCTTTGCATTCTTTTGGAGTTGTTGTTTTACATTCGATCTGGTTCGGCCACCCTTGTTTAGAGTCGGCTTGCTTTGAACTCTATTTCGTATTTTTAGCGTTACTTGACCCTGCAATGGCCTCAAATTAGGTGGAGGAACTACCTTCCTCCCTAGCCCCGCCTTAGGTTTCGTAAAAGGTTGTTTACTAAATTGTCAGATTGAATATAAAAGTTACTTTTATTTATTTTTCATTAATCTGATATTTTGTACAATAAGGTTGGTGTATTTTAACCATTAACTACTACATAGGTGTCTCTATTACCTGAGCTGGGACAATCCAGAAGTCTTTTTTATGTTTAATCGAAATGAGGGTATATTCTTTAGAATATGAGAAATTTAAAGTTACAATAGAGCCATATAGATATTTAGTAGGGTAGTCTAAAAATTATTGGAAAATTTCTAGTTAGATACTGAACTAATGACTGTATTACTGAGCCAAATTGGTTAACCAAAAAAAGGCTACTTTTTCTGGAAGAAAACTTCTACCATGAAATAAAATCATATTGGTCTCTATGATAAAAGTCCTAGTGGTGCCTTGGCTGTACATCAAATGTAGCCCAGGTGTTTGAGTGGGATACACACGCTACTTTCTAATAGTATAAAAGTTCATGACATGATTGTCGACTAGAAAACGTTGGTAGATAAATACGTTCTAAAAACTGATATCTCATTACGATCTCTTCTGTCACTTATTACGATTACTATGGGAATTTAATAGTTGTCATTAAAGTGAACTAATGGATTGATGGACTTTTCTTTAATCTTTGATGCCTGGTTAATAGTGATGATTTTTCGCTGCTTGGATATTAATGTTTTATTTCTCTCTGGGGGAATGCCAGTGGGCTCCCACTAATGTAAATTAAATCAGGTAAGGCTAAAAAAGAAAAGTATTTTTGTGTTTGACCGAACTCAATCTCATAACAAAGAGACTGAATGTGTCCCTCCCAGAAAATTATTGAGGAAGAATTACTACCTGGCTTTCCTGGAAAGGTGCTTTTCCTTGAGTTTTGATTCATCATCTGTAATGCACCTGTTCAGGGTTTGCTCCCCTAACCAACAACTTGAGTGTCAAGGCCTTTTGTATCGTTACTGGTATAATATATCAGGTCAGTCCAAAAGTTCGTGCGCATTAGTAGCATGTATGGGATTAGCGGTGACTCATTACCAGATCGATAAGATTCCGAACCTGTCAAAACTTGTCATCGCATGACTGATGTATTCGTCAGTTTTTCACCAAATTTCGTAAAGATCAGACGCATATTAGTATCGATAAAAAATGAATTTTAAATTAAAAGCTGAAAAATGAATCATGCGTTCCACCATGACGCTAGACCACACACGGCTCGAACAACGCTGCAAAAAATTAATGAACTGAATTGGGGGCCTTTGCCACATCCTGCATTCTTCCCTGTTATTGCCCCAAGTGATTTTCAGTTATTTCGTGCCTTACAAAATTTTTGCCAAGGCAATAAGTTCAATTCTAAACAGGATATACAAAATAAACTCATAAGTTTTTTTGCTTCAAAACCAGAATCTTTTTACACCAATGGAATAAAAAAGCTACCAGAAAGATGGCGAGATATTGTAGATAGCGGAGGAAAATATATCATAGATTATAATGTTAAATTGTGTTTTATTTACACCATTTAAAAATTTCGCCAAAATGCGCACGAACTTTTGGACTGATCTGATATTATATCCACTCTCAGGAAATAATTATCCTTTAGAACTACGAGTATAATTATTTCTACTTTCTTCTTGAATGTTCCCTCTGCCTCATATTCTCCTACAACTAAAAACTTCTTTATTATTTGGTTCGATACCTTCTGGTTTTAATCCATGCGAAGAACATTCAGTCCACCTGTTTCATATCTCATTTTTATTATCCCTTCAGGATGTAAACATTATTAAGATTATTATCAATCAGTATTAATTAAAATGTCGTGTGATTCATTTGTTGTTTACTGCTCTTGCACATATAATAAAATTGTCCTCTCGCTTTGTTTCTTTTACAGATCCCATGAAAATGTACTTCAAATTATGAGCATAGAAAAAAAATCATGGGATTTGTGTGAATGAAAAAAGGGTTAATATTTTGTTGAATTCTGCTGATCACCTTTTTAATTCAAAGATTAGAAGGTTACTCAACCTTTTCCTGAACTTAGGGAAAAGTATAATCTAAGTGAAGCTGGAGGAAGGCCTCATCATATAAATGGTGATCTCAATTGTTGCAACTTGATCCTGAAGGAAGGAGCGGAGTAGCTCAGTGGTACAGCTCTGAGTTGCCATGCTGAAGGTCCTGGGTTCAATCCAGCTGCTTGCAGACTTTTATGTAATCTGTTAGTGACCGGAGATGAAGCCTATGGGATCTAGGATAATCCTGGGGCTCATCCAGCCTGTTTAGAGTGGGTGTCCAAAATAGGGGGAAAACCTGGCGGTTGAGCGTGATCTAAGACAAATTACCTCCCTGCACAACCATTAACCAAGAAACAGTACAGTCTCTACCAAATACTGACTCGCAAGACTCTGCATGACTTATACAGGTTGTTTTTTTAACCCTGAAGGGGTTGAATCACAGTATTTATGACCGTCATCATTTCATAATTAAATATTTCCTTTATGAGCGTGATAGATGGGCAGGAAGTCAATCATTTAGCACACCTCAATCTGAAGTAACTCGCCCAGCATTACTAAAGCTTGTAGAAAAATTTAAGTTTTATAAATCTTTTGACTTACAAGGGAGTATTTATTGGAAGGTAAAACAGCTCTCTCTTAGCAAGTAAATAAATAAAACAGTCATACCTTCCTGAAAGCTTTATTATTATTTTATGATAATTTATAGAAGTGAAGTTTATGTTTATTTATATAAATGTTTCTTTGTTGATCTATATAATGTCTTTTTGATTCTAGTACTTTTTTAAATATAAGTACTTTACTATATTAAAGTTAAACTGTTTATTTTTTTACTAGATTTAATTTTATCTAAACATTTGTCTAAAAAACTGTAGCTGTCAAAAGAAATAGGTTTTATGAATTTACATCAATACTGCTCACTATATTCTCATTTCACATTCTACAGGAAATAATAAGAGTTGAAATATTTACTCTTGATGTATTTTAAAATTATTAGAAATTAGAAGGTCTTGCTTTGTAACTAATGAATTTATTTTATACTTTATATGCACTTGTTTTTTGTTAAACTAAGGTAGTTGTTCCCCCTTATTTTGGTTAAAGGTCAGTTGTGCGAAATTATATGCATTAGTTGGTTATTTGATTAAGTATACAGCAGCATCCATCTTAATTAAAAGGTCAAGAGTTAATTGAAACCAGCTGAGAGTCGCAACATTGCAAATGTGGTTTGCTCATCATCCAAACATTAATAAACATATATATATATATATATATATATATTGTTTATGGTTCTCGAGTTTCAGTCAGTTATTTCAACTTCTTAGGCGACGTTTCGAGACTAGGTTAGTCTCATATTCATGCCCTGACAGTGAAAAAATGATACTTAATGATATTGTACACCTAAAGTGATACACCAAGAGAAAAATAGCTTCAAACGAAATATAAAGGAAATGATAACTATAGAGAAATATAAAAATCGCGCTGTAAACAAAAAATCGGATGTTCAAGGTCTAAGCTCGTGTTATGCAAATTTAATTAATTCTTGGTGATATAATAATAAATAGTCTAATATGATTCAACAATTAAATAAAACTGCTGTTCCTAAAAATCGATTACTTATTCGTTGAACATAGCTAATGCAATATAAACATTCTATGATATATTGCGAAGTAAGTGATTAATGATAAATTGATCAATTCTTTGGAACTTGTAAGTACACCCTATCCTATTATACTTACACGTGACATTTTACATTAATTTTAGTGTGCTATTTAATGTTTTCACTAAAAGTATCATTTTTTCACTGTCAGGGCATGAATATGAGACTAACCTAGTCTCGAAACGTCGCCTAAGAAGTTGAAATAACTGACTGAAACTCGAGAACCATAAACAATATATTTCTACAACAGTCAAGATAAGTAGAAACCAATATATATATATATTGAGGTTCCGTCATTAATTGTTATACTATCTTTTGGTGATTCATTCCCTAACAGTGAAAAAACAACCTTTTTACAAATAATAAATCACACACCATCTGAAATGCACCATAAAATGAAACCAAACATAACAGATTTCATTACTCACCCAGTATTGAATGGTATTTGGAAAATACATAATAAAGCGGTACACGAATATTAATAAAGTGAAAAACATTTCTTCATCAATTTGTAAGTACAGTTTATACATCAACATAGTTTTCTATTCGTACTAGTGTCCGTATTATATTTAGGCTTGTATGTGATTTAATATAATTCGCTAAACTTCTGTTTTTTCCCTGTTAGGGTATAGATATTAGAACAATGAAGTCTCGAAACATTGCTAAACCGTAGTTTAACCATTATTGATTGAATATCAAGAACCGGAGGAAAAAACTTATTTTATAAACAGTCAAGAAAGAAAGATTTGATTTTTATCGGTTTACGTCCTAAATATATTCCAATACCATCAAAATGGCTGGAATAGTAGATGAGTATTTTTTCTTGCTTACTTTTAGATTTGATCTAACATTAAGCAGATTTATTATTTGATCTAAAATTAAGTAGATTTATTATAAAACTAAAACACACTGCATAATAAATTCACGTTTATTTATTGATACAATAGCACTAAACCTAAACCTATCTACCTATTAGGTAGATATACAGAGTTTCTGTTTTCAATACCTACAAACTAAGTACATCCATATTGAAGTTAAACTACCCTTAAAGTTAGCATTTAATCACAAATACAACTTATTCTAAAGGAGTATATAGACTAGATATTTATTTGTATAAAAAAATAAACAGATTTAATAAATTTCCTTTTTAAGAAATATATAAAATAATTGCAATGCCAAAAAAAATCCTTAATCAACTATTTATCTTTCAGAAGCAATGAATAATAAATAAATTTTGTAACACTGACTTCCATTGATTCTAGTTCGATCATCTCCTATAGCTAAACTTTTATTTTAAAGTTAATTTATGAATTTCTATCTAAAGCACCCCCTGGTTGATTTTAGAAAAGCATAGATAGAATTTTCTACAACATTTAACATCTATAGAGGTACTATTTTAAGTTTGTACGTAGACTTGCAACATTTAACATTTCTATAATTTATTCCACTCCTTCATAGGCCTAAACTACATTTAATCTAATGCAAAACATTGACAGAAGCAATTATTTCTTGATACTATTAACTTTTTCAATTTATTTATTTTGGAAGTATGAAGATTGCCTTATCTACTAGTCTGCCTATATGTGTATAGGTTTGTTACATACAAGTTTAAATGCTTTTAAATTCAAAATGAAGTTGAACCTTTACTGTGCGATACAATTACAGTGTATAAAATAATAGATTAGGGTTGGTTAATTAATAATTTTTATAAAAAAAGCTTTGCAGCATTGCCACTCACTGTCTGTAATATATTTCTAGGTTAACTCATTAACATACTTTAAAACAAGAAACCTCTAGGTTCTTGCTTTGAAGATCCCATTACAGGAATAAAATCCAGTGACCAAAGATAACAGATCGTTTTATATATGGCACATCTAGCCTTCTAAATTACTAAATAATGTGTTACTGCTTAGGTACATAGATTGTAAAACTATGATGCAGTATGAAAATTTTAATTCCTAAGTTCCTAATTCTACATGTTTTTCATTGGAAAAGATAAATACAACCAATCATATTTAAAAGTTACATTAGGAAATAAAAGCTAGCTTTACGGATAAGCAGCTGTTGCTTAAGATAATTTTAAATTAAAGCGTCTCATACAAAACTAACTATATAATAATGGTACTTAAAATGTTTATCTTAAAGCATTAGTTTCGAATTTTCAATTATTTTTTTCATATTTGTACTTTGCCAAAATGCTTCTTTTATATTATCACTGGTGAACCTTTATAGCACAAAAATGCATTTTTTATTATTTGCTGATAGAAAGCTTTCTAAACCAATCGCATAGTCATTTTTTATAAGCCGTCAGTATTGTCCATTGTCAGATTTCTCATAAAAAGAAACAGAAGACTACAGGCAGCCTCCCAAGGATCTAGAGGTACTCCAGATAGAGGGAGGGTGGCAGCTAGATTGGGTTAGATTCTTCCTTCTTTTGAACAACCTCATAGATATCACGGTCGAAGAAGACACGGTAGACAATTCCAGCAAACACTGCTCCCAAACAAGTAGCACTCCAATATATCTAATTAGAATATCAAAAATCAAAAAGAGGCATAAATTATAAATTATAATGAAATTGGAAAATCCCGAAAAGCATAGCTTAAGTCTCTAAAATATTGGAAAAACAATCTAGTAAATATTTCGCCAATTAAAGCATCATCAGGACATTCACCAAAAGAAAAATCACATCAAAGAAGACAAAGCATTGTGCATCCCACGCCAACAGTCGCAAGCAGACTCATCAAATAGCAACCTTGCTCCGAGATTGCCAACGAAAAAGAAGACACAAATTTTGTTTGTTGTGTGTGATTATTTTAGTGTATGTCCTGATGATGCTTAAATTAGGGAAATTTTGACTTGTTATTTTTTTCCCAGTATTTTAGAGACTTAAGACTTTGCTTTTCAAAATTTTTCCTATTGCTTTGTAATGTCAATAATGTTTTCAGATATTTTAAATTTTTATTCTGAAATGTTAGAATACCAACCCAGTGATTATCCCACATCCCTGCTGCTAAGGCTGGTCCGAAACTTCTGGCTGGATTCAGGCTACCTCCTCCATATTTACCCTATAGTAGAAAAAAAAAGTATTACAAATGCTTATCATTCTATTTTGAAATATAGAATTATTATAGGAAACCTAAAAGAGTATTATATGATGGTTTAATTTTGAACAGTCTTAGTAACTGTTTTCTGAAATAATTTAAACCAACTGTTTTATAATAAGAATTTACTATTTTGTTTATAATTTTTTGTGTTTGTAATCTTGTAAGGGTGATTATAAAAAAATAGTTGAAGATGAGGTCCATGAACTCAGATCTTTAAAGACATATACGTGAAATTAATTTATTATGTTAATAAGTAAGAGCTCCTGTTGTATATCTAATAGAAGACGGTTTTCAAGAAAAACAAATGTTTTTACATCTTAGGGGGTGCTATATAATATTTAATGATAAATTGTGGTTTTATGTTTAAAAATAATCTGAATCATTCTTCTTGATTGCTTCAGTTTTTGTTCCACCAATAAATGTTAACAAAAATTATGTTATAAAGTTTTATTTATTATATTAACTACTCACGCCTGGGACAACAATGGCTGTTATGATGACTAGAAACTTAAAGCTGATTGTGCCTGCATGGTCTTTCATCCTTGGATCCAAAACGTTGCACAGACCCCAGGCAAGGACGGCCGTTCCCATGAACTCTACCATGAATGCCGAGCTCAGACTCACATCAACATTTGGCTGAGTAACGCAGAATCCTTCCCCGATACTCGGAGTTACCATCTGAAAGACAATAGTTTCTGTTAGTATAAACACCAAAAGAAAATCATAAGATCAGCAGGAAAATTATTTAATCTATTAACAGCCACAAATGAACCTTTTGGGGACTAACCCCGCCTATATAAAAAGATCTCCCCTAATTAAGCAGAAACCTAGCGTATGAGTTTGGTTGGCTTAGAATCAGTACAGGCTCTAACATGTCACTGAACCAAGACTCTCCATGGGTCGTAACGGTAAAGTTGTATCAGTAAACTTTATCATATTTAAATATATTACTGTTCCACTACAGTACATGATGGGTCGAAACCTTTTTCTCCTTCTTATCCTTGACATTAAATATAAATATATATATTAATATTAAATATATTATATAATAAAAAAAGTATCATATTTATTGGATATTGTACAATTTTATAAATAAATATTTTTGTATTAAAATATATATTTATATTATAATAAAAAGTTATATAGTGTTTTTAATTAATTTCTTATAACATTTCTAGAGGTTTTCCCCTTTTAATTTAGATTTGTTGATTTATTGACTTAAGATTTAAAGTTTGCTCTTCTTATAGTCTAAATTATTTTTGTAAAATTGAACCAGATGTGGATTATTCAAACACATATTAATTATGGCCTTGTCTTTGATTTTTGTATTAACTAGTTTTCATCGTGATTTTTTGTTGAAATAGATATAGCTCATTTTGCTTGGATTTTCTTAATGGAGTCTAAATGGTGATATACTAACCCTGATGAAGGATACTCCGAGGTAACCACCGAAAAGCTGGAAAATGGTGTAGAAGAGGCATTTCTGCAAAGACATGTGGCCAAGGATGACTGCAGTCAAGTTGAGGGCTGGGTTCATCACGGCACCACTGATCGGGCCGAAGATCTGCAATTGCAATCCATCATCAGTTTAGAACCTAATTTTATAATAATTGCCTAACATTTTCATTGAAATAAATATTAAAAGTAAAAAAAAACTATTTCATCATCAAGTCTTGAATTTATTCAGGTTATGGGGTTATTTGACAATAATGACAATTTAGTTTGATGCCAGAATATATAATGATAATTTACTATGATTCTAAACTATGTATTAGCAACTTAATATGATTCAAGAATATATAATGACAGCCTAGAATGATACCTAACTATTATTGTAGATTATAAAATGATATAGTGAGCAGGGGAGTTGTGGTGGGGAGAAGGGAAACTGACTGAGGGTCATCGCCATTGCAGGTTGAAATAACACTGAATAAAAAAGCTGATTCTAAAACACAATAACAATAACAGGGTCTAGGATAGGAGGACCGAATGCAAAATCACAATAATAATTCTTAGAGAATGCAAATGTATATCAGTAATAGCAATCTAGGTAACGGTGAGGGGAAGGTCGAGTGAGGCGATCTAGGCAGTAGGGGAAAGGGCGCTACTTTCATTATGCGCAGGCGCCCGGACGTGACTCTCGCGCAGGTTGTTTACTAAATTGTCAGACTACAACTTAATATAATTATAGATTATATAATGGGAACATATTATGATGCTAGACTGTGTAACGACTACATGCTATAATGCCAGGTGACAACTTACTATAATGGAGGTGGCTATTCCGAAGGTGAAGCTGATGACAGTGTTGAGGTGAGATGAATCGGCGCCAGTGATGTTGTTGACCACGTTGCCGCAACCCATCGCCATGAAGACGGCCGTGCCCAACATCTCAGCGATCCCGATCCCCACAAGCCTCCTCACCTTGAGCACATTCAGGTCCGAGAACCCATCGTCCTTCAGAAGACTCTTGTATCCTGGATGGGACAAAGAGGTATTCCAATGAGTGTGTTTGTACATTAGCTGATGGGGTATCTAGGATTAACAAGCATACCATGCTAATTACTGTACGAGGTACTTCAACTATTCTAGAATAAATACTACTTTTTAATTCAACAGAAGCAAGGCAAGTAAGATGTGCTGTTCTCTTTCTTACCCGAGAGCATTGCATAAATCGATTTATATTAGTTATTCTTGACACTATACAAAATAAAAATCCTGACAAGAATGGAATTTGGTATCAGTTCCGCAGGTTTCTATGTTAAAAAATACTAATAATCGTGAAATGTCGAGAAAAAAATGTAATTATGGGAAATGTGTATATTTCGGTAATCATATTGCCAAGAAATGAACGTTTCAACAAATCATACATATATCAAACATACTTAAAACTATAATGTAGGTACATATTTATTTTGAAAAACTACTGTCCTCCGTTGTGGATTCTGCAAGGCAGGTTACCTTAGGGGCCCTTCACCATGTCCTTTATCCCCTGTCTTACAAAAATTTAAATAAAACTCCTTAAAATGTTCAAATTATTTTTGGGGAAAACCAGTCTCCCGTCTCTCTTCCATTCCACTTGGTACATGTTATAGAGAATTATTTTTTAAATCGTTCCCACACCATTATCAAACCAGTATCTGTTGTCAGCCAGTTCCCAACCAAGAGAAATACCGAAATATGGATTCGCACAGGGAAGTTGGTAGGAAAATGTGTTGGGTTTAAAAGATTAAACCTCAATCTACGAGTACTATAGACCATTGGTTTGGCCACTTTAGTAACATGCCCGAATGCTGTTAAAAAAGTATTCAAAGTACATATCAAAACCAAAAAGAAGTAGGAAGTATGATGGACCGAAAAAACTTAGATATGAGGATAGGGTTTTTGTTTGATCCAGAACATGAGATCACGTCCTAATATTTGTCAGGAGAATAGGCAATTAGAAGCTTAAGGGACTATAATTATAATATAGTCTTAAAGCTTATTTTTATTTATTATAAAAAAATACCCTTAAGGCTTAGCGAACCTGAAGGCTCAATGCCGATACCACCAATCTCTCCTTACAAACTTCCGTCTATGGACCATCGCCCAAACCCAAATCCGCTAGATCTCTCTTTCCTTACAGCTTGGTCTACCCCTCAGTTTACCAGTTGGCACAACGCTTATTAACTTTTTGGGCATTGGTTCGTTACCGAACCCAACAAATTTACTCGCCCATCTTAATCTTCGTGAAGCTATCACTTAAATAATATTAACTGGGTGCGTGCATCGCATTCCGCCTAGCATAAAATCCAGTGGTCTCATCCTTTCTAGGGAACTATGCAACACATTATTTTCGAATACTTTAAGACGATATTCATCCTTAAGTGTTAGTGAGATACTGTAACTTAATAAATTTCTAGGAATTTATCTGCTGTTGAAGTTACCTAAATATTCCATTTTAGGACTATGCTCGTTCTATAAGCGCCTAAAACTAGAATTAGTCCTGTTATGTAGAATAGAACTTGTAACTTGTAAGGATTCCAACCAACAGGTATAGAAAACAATGGAATCTATTATTAACTGGATTCTCACCGTGTGTGGATACCGCATTGCCCTGTAATTGGAAGAGCGATCATGAGATAAGCACTTGGAAGGTAATTGAAAAGGATTGGAGCTCGGTGAGAAAAACATCCTGATAACTACAGAACGATTTAGGGTGCCATATTTTAGTAATCGCCTTATTACTCTCAAGTCGAGTTTGTAACGAGTTATAAATCTGTTGGCGAGGCAGTATGAGACAGGATTTAATAAACTGCTGCTACACTTATTGTGATGCGGGAGATAAATCTCCTCGTGGGGGCGAAGTGTTGCGCAAGGCAATCCGACCTGAGTGCTCTTGTCTCGGTACCTTGTTATGCAACACATCCAAGGGGACTGTCGGGTATCTCGTATTTGTCTCGAAACTTCCTAAGTTATCTTTAGTCCAAAAAAAGGCCCGTTTTAAATGAAATATATATTCTAAATATTATAGATTATTATATTATAATTTATATTAAATTACAGGAAGTACCAAAATAAGTGAGTCGATACAACTTTAATGAGAAAGTAAGAGTTACTATTATTACTTACTTAGGATTTTTTTACAGGAAGAACTGTGAAGATTATTTTTGTAAAAATAAATAAATGAATGAATTCCACATAAGGATATTAGAGTCGATTAATTTTCTTTGATCGCCTCAGTTAGAAAAATGTTCCACTTCAATCTATGAAGGGTGTTAGGTTTATTAAAATAGAAAACAAATATTCTGGGACAATATCCCAAGAGAATAACAAATTGCAATAAAAAAAATGATAGCACAGGATCTATCTATCTATTTCAGGATCTAAATCTATAAAATTTAATGATAGCATATTAAATTGATCTACCTCAGCCGGATTTGAACCCAGGACCTTAAGCGCAGCAGCTCAGCGCTCTTTTTACCTATAGCCCTTAGTAATTACCTTGTATTTATTTATACAGCTTTTAAAAGATAACTTGATGATTTATAAAAAAATTGCTTATTTACAGCTTATGTGTCTGTTTGTTAGTTCCTGGATTATTTTTAAACCTAATTACCGCTGTCATCATTCTTCGAGTACTAGATTTCCGCCCAGTTCATTGATACTGCTGGGAAATATAACCGTTTAGTAACTCTTTTTATAATGTTTTAATTTTAATTTTTTGACGACCAAATTAGAACTATTGTTGACTACCATTTTTTACTACTTGAGGTTTACGTAAATACTCCGTAGATAAGGGAGCGATTTCTAATCAGTTTTCGTACTAATTGTGAGTTCAAACGCTCTTTATCTGTCCGTTGCTCCTAGTTAGCTTTGAAATATGGGAATACAAATTACCTGATAAATTTTTAGAATATTTTTTCTTTTAAATAAATTAATTTTACCAAACTATTTTGTATTAGTGTTGTAAAATAAATAACACTTATGTACGCTCTGAAATACGGCACCATTCTAATGACAGACGATTCTTGTTAATCTTTACATTTTTATTTAACTATTTTTCTCAGCAGCAGGGACAACGATAACATTAAAAATGTATAACAAAAAATGTAAAAAACAAAACAAATAATTATAATTAACATTATAATTGATATTCTTTTAAAATATTTCGCCTTTTACTAAATATTTCCGTGGAGGGGGCCTCTTGATGAGCTAATATAATACTCTTTTATTCAAATTTTACTTTTATGTTTATTTTTACACAACACCCCCCCCCAATTTTACCACAAATAATAAAAGAGAAATAAATTGCTTGGCACATTTTTTAAAATATTTTTATTTCAGAGATGTAAAATGCGGGAGTATTACAAAAGCCTAAATATTTTATCCTGAACATGAAAAGCAAGAAATGCTAAAAATTCCTTTTTATATTTGAGAGACAGAGAAAGAGTCTTAGAAACTCTATCTACAATGTAACAGTTGAATATAACTTAAAGATACATTTTTTAATGAAACAATCAAAAGTATAACTCAAAGTCCCCAATGAAACATATTTCCTGTAGAAAATATTATTTTCCATTTTTTTTATTTCTAAGTAAGAATTTTAATTTTTGTAATTTATAACGAATTATTTTTCCTAAAAAATCTTCTTATATTTTTAGTTACGTCGGTTCATTGTGTAATAATACTTTCATTTTTATCATCCACACCTCTTAAAATTTCAGATGACTGACTACAACTGAAGTCGAGAGCAAAAAATAAGCAGGAAACATTCAATAAAACATACATTTTTTCACAGATATTCTACTATTTAAATATTTTTAGCATTATAAAATAAAATAAAAATTTCAAAATTAAAGCAAACAAATTTAAAAAAAATTTAATTTGAAGCATTTAGCCTACTAAGCTTGGCAAGCTCAGCTGTTTGCAGCGAGTGGCACAACTGATTTTTAAATACGACCAAAACTCACCAAACTGTGGGACCTCATCGTTTCCCTTCTCAGCTGCGTCAACTTCATCTGCAAATAACGCAATTTTGATAAGTTTTGAACAAACAGTTTATTTTTGTAAGATTTTTGGCACTTCTTTTGACACGAATCTCGAAATTCAATCTATGAATTTTAGAAAAAACGTTTATTCATTAGGCATTTGAGAGTCTATAAACTAAGGAAACGCACCCTGGCTTTCTATATATTTTTCTCTATGGAAGCGTTCAGGGCTATATTCAATCCGTTGATAAAAGGACCACAACGATATACGTTAACTCTACCTGGTTCTAAAGCTGGACAACTAAGCAGAAAAACATCTCGAAAAATCCTTACCGGCCTTACAAGAATCTTTATCTCTTTATTTAGACGAAATACTTGGACTAAATGAAGTACAACGCGTATCCCAAACGCTAAATATGCCAAAGATATTCTAATTGTTGAAAAGGAAAATATCTAAAAAAATAAAAAAATTATGGGCCCAATCCATAAAATCCTTGATAATTCTGTCATTTATCGTACTGATGAATTGAACTTGAACGACTCAAAAGATATCATACTGTTGAACAAGCACTTTAAGGCTACCGTAAGATAGTAAAACAAACAACACTACTCTTTCGTAAAATTCAAAGTTCGTCAACGGGAGAAACCTCAATTATTTTGTGACCGTTAATTCCAAGAAATTACAACTCAAGTCAATTCTCAGTTCAAGAATTGGTCGTGGAGACCATACACACGCTATGCTCTAGCATGCTATCCCTACCTTAGATGAACTTTTATACAGATGGATCTTCAGGAGGAACAGTGGAAACGAAGGTATTGGGGTCTACTTATCCTTTTTCCAAATCTAAGAACCTTTTGGAAAATGAGCCAAACCTATTTCTTAATGTGCTTGAAGAAGCAAACAAATATATTATAGTAATCCTAGGTTATTCACCAGCAATCTTGTGACATTGACCAAGCAACGTTTCGGTTAACGCACCACTCGTAAGGAGACCTAAATGAAACTGGCTCTGACTATTAGGAAGGTTGTACTCCAAAGAATCCGGGGAGACAGGACGAACTGTGCGACAGTGGGGGATAAATAAATAACAGGAAACGGACAACCATAACATCGAAAAAGAAAATCTGCTCTTTTGCTTGCAGACATTCTGCAAGAAAAACTGTTAAGCAGATAAGTGATATTTTTAGAAATACTACAGGCCATGGTTTTACTCGGGGAAGGTGGGGGCGTTCCGATAGATAAACCACGAAAATACGCAGTAACAAGATGAGGAATGAACACTGGGAATGATTCTCTGGAAAAAAATAAAATTGAAAGTTTTCATTGGATGAATGTTTTAGGATTTCTAGCCTTTTTTTTTTTTCCTTTTTCCCCAATAGGGGTGGCATTGGTATATTCCATAAAGCCATATATGAAAATTCCCAACCTTGCATACGCCCAATTTGCAAATACCAAGTACATCATCATCGGATCATTTTAAACTACGCCCGCTTCTTAAATGTGTACTGTCGCGGAATCCATTAAAATCTCCTTTCAGACTCCCCTCAGAGGTCAAAAATCTAAGCACAGATTAAAAAAAAATATATATGTATAAACCAGACATCTTTTGAATGGTATGCAGCGTGAAGCAATCTCAAGTCTGCGATGAACCGTAGAGTTGAAGTGACTGACGTTGAAGATAGATTCGACCGTAACAAATTAAACAAGTGTTAATTTTGCTTTAAGATAAAAGATAAAACTATTGTTTGAAACGATGATAAGTAGTTTTCCGATGATACTGTGACGTTACTGTAAAGATAACATGAAATCGCTTACGAAAAATGTTTAGGCCTGGAAAGAAAATAGACTTATTTCTTTAGAATAAAACACAACAAGAAATTCGTTAAAAATGGAATATCTGATATATATGTGTGTATATATATATATATATATATATATATATATATATATATATATATATATATATATATATATAAATCATCTTCAAAAGAACTGCGACATGTATCAAAAATTGGCATTTTTGAGATACGCCTTATTTTTAATTATTATTGATTGAAAATTTTCAATTCTGGAACGACACCTCTGATATTCCATTCACGTGATATGATATGACCACGTCTTTTTTAATAAAGTCTTATTTTGAGTTATATCATGTTTGAATCTGATATTTTACGGGAATAATGACATAAGTTAAAAAACTAAAAAAAGTTAAGCTTTTAAAAATTGTCTAATGATTAATAAAAGAATTTCAATACCATTATTCCAACAAGAATTATTTGCTTTACCCATACCCAAATTTTTATTTTTTATCTCATCTGGTTTAATTTTGACAAGACATGGAACTTTCAAATTCCTCTCTTGAAATGTTAGGTTTTTTGAGTTATGGCATTGAGGTTTTGAAAGATTATATATATGTATAATTATATATATGCATTATATATATATACTCAGTAATTTCTGCATGCATATATATAAATATATATAAACTCTCAAAAAACCTAACTTTTCAATATATATATAATTATATATAATGCATATAATTATATATATTCATGTAGAAATTACTGATGGTATCTCTTGTAAAATTACTAAATTTTCATACACTACCGTGAGAGCTGGTTTTCTGAATTTACAAAAACGTTATAATTCTTACTATTCTTTACGTGTTCGTCAAATGGTCATTAAAGTTATAAAAAAAACTTTTAAAGAGCATTTGTTTTTAAATCTGAACTGAGAAGAATAAAAATCTAAATTTAAACATTTGTAGAAAAACATTGTATACATTATGATGCTAACCAGCTAGTAAGAATGTAAATGAGGCTTAATTAATAGCTTAATAAATTAATTTTGTTATAAAAATAACTCTTTTTAGTTATAATAACTAATTTGGTATGATATGACTTTAACTACAACAATAGACCCACCGCTCAACATTATCTTCAATTAACTCACTAATATGATTGATTGATGTACGTCAACTGTAATTGTATAGTTTTTATTAAACCGAACTTTTTTTTTTAATTAAATAAAAAAAAATTAAAACAATTAATAAAATATTATTAAAAAAATAAATATCCTATTAACGTCATACGGAGGGAAAAAAGAGTTTTATCAAGGCCGAGTTTAAAAAAAAATGTTTTTACATCAAACGTGTGTTAAGAACTATATATTTGGTCAGCGGCCAGGTGTTTGAGGGTCGTAAAAAAATTATGAGTGTTGAATTTTTGATAGGGTGTAAGGGCATGTCTTAGTTGTTAAAATCCAAGTTTGGAACCGAAAAACGGATGGGAAAACTTTTGGTGACCAAAAAACCGGTAAGACTGGGTGGCCCCCCCCTGCATAATAGTGCCTACTAGTACTACCATTATTTTTTGTATAGGTTATTTACAAGTAAAAAGTTATACTTTACAATAAACAAGCTGTTTTAGATCGATTCGTGGAGTACATGGCCATTTTCTTAAAACACCCACTTTTCCTTTTCCTTTTTTTAAACAACAAGAGAAGTATAACACCTACAGGCATCGGGTTAGGCTTAAATTAACGCTAATTAAAATTACTATAGCTTCATTCCCCATAACTTTCATCGTAGGATCACGAAAAATGACCAATTTTTAAAGGGGCGTAACTCAGAATTTATCAAAGCTACAGAGACGCGGTTGGATTCAAACTGTAGCAAATTAAATCTACATTAAACGTGGCCACATATGTTTTTAAAAAATCAAAACGCACCGATTAGGATATAAAGGCCAACAACTGAATTAACCAGAAGAGACCGAGTGCGTAACAAAGCAATAAGGACACATCTCGAGACAGTTCCAGTCACTGAACTAATGGAGCGGAACTGGCTCAGATGGTTTGGACATCTGTTACATTGGAGCCAAGCCGCACAGCAAAATGTGCATACAATGCAAGAGTAGAGGGCAAGAGAGGGAGAGGAAGACCAAGACTGAAGTGGGAAGACGGAGTGAAGGAGGCTTTTAGAAAAAGAGGAATGGATTGGAATAGAAGAAGTGTGCTGGTACAGAGCAGAGACAACTTGGTCAAGCTCTATAAATGATCTCCTCAGACTGGTTAGGCGGTAGGCGAGGATAAAAGATTATGATGATGATGATGACGATATTAAACATCCCAAAAATATTAATTAAGGCTGAACCAGTAGCTAATTGGGCCAAGATATATATGGGATGATTGTTATGACTCACCTTACGAATCTAAATTTTTTTTTAAGCAGCTTTATTAATTTGTATTATTATTGCTACAACTTTATTGAATGATAATTCTCGAGATAGCTAGAGGATTTGCACGGAACGAATTACTTAAACATTACACTCAATAATTGCATAATAAATTTATTTTTCTTCCTTTTATATTAATATATAATTTATAGAAATAGTTATGGAATTACTTTATCTAAAGCTTTATTATGGGTAACTTGTGTAGCGGTAAGCACAACAACCTTCTATGCCCAAGATCGCGGGTTCGCGGCCTTCCAGGTTGTCTTAATTGATTTTTTAAAAGGGTATAACAAATCCTCCGATTATGGCATACTTCGAAAGGGACATAAATTGGCGTTCCCGAGCCTGTGCGGTGTGAGGTACTCGTTAAATATCCCTATCCTAAATATACTTGTATATACAAAATTTAGGACTCCCCATGTTGCATCGTCCGATTAGCCGTAGGAGCATAATATACTAAAAGAGAAGCGACCGACTTCACACATTTAAATTTTAATATGTGCAAACAAACTATTTTTTCAATAATTTATTCATATAGTATATATCTCGATTCAGTGATTAATAGATATTACTAGGCACTTGATATATGTGCAGTGCATACTTTAAAAATATTATAAATTTTTATAATTAATTAATTAGTTGTTTTAGTTTTAAATATTAGTTGTTATATTAATTATTTAATATATATAATATATTATAGGAAAATTAATGTTATTTAAATTTAGATTTTTTTTTTATATTTATAGCATAACTAGCCAATTCGTGTCAAAAAAGCTTTCGATATTATTCTTTTAATTAAATAAAATAAAAACTGCAGCCCTTACCTGCTGCACCCATGGTTGCTTGTTTCTGTTCGAAATAACTCCCACTATATCACTCTGGCTTTATATCGTTATCAGCTAACGAAAAAAAAAAGAAAGAAAATATCGGGAGTTCATCAGATTTAGTCTGATTATTATCAACGATATCGGAAGGAAAATTCAAAGTGTTTCATGTTTTATTTGATATTGTTACTTAACGTCACTATATGGTACATTGGCTGTACGGACGATGCCAGTGGGTGTCCTAAATTTTATAATTACGCCTATCCATGAATAATTACGATTGGGATCTTTAGCGAGTACCAACCTGGTACCAACCTGACATCGCAAAGGCTCGGGATCACGATTTTACGTCCCATCCGTAGGACGGGATAATCAAGGATTTTTTTTAATCTCTGGAGAAAATCCTAAGGCCACCTACCGTGCTGCGAGCCCTCGACCTTGAGCATAGAAGTTTGTTATGCTAAACATTGCACCCCAGGTTAATCCTATTATTTTATTTAACTAGCAATTACTAATAATTTTGTTTCTTAACTGTGCTAATCTGGTCAAAGCAAAGTGCTCATATCTAGGGTGAGTATACTACTCTTTAGTAATTGCTGTTAATATAAAAAAAATAAATAAAAAAAACGTTTACGGACTTAAGGCACAGTCTTAAAACCATTGTTGCCCTAAGGAACTCTCATATCCCAAGTTTACAATTGTCCTTGAAGTGTCAAAACTTGTAATATTTTGATTGCAGAGTGAATTATTTTTGAATAAATAGGTTTATTCATTTAATCACAATGATTAATATAAGTTATTATGTTAAAAATGATTAATAAAAACGAAAATCTCGATATGCTCGTAAATGTAGGACACACCAAGACCAAACTGAACAAATTTTAACATAGGTATTTCAAGTATATGGTTAAAAATATTAAATAGTAAAACTACTGTTAAAATTGAAATTGTAATTAGTAAAAATTAATGTTACTGTTTTAGCATGGCTACGTATAATATTGCACTTATGTAAGTATTTAAAAAAAAATTAAATGGCTAAAGGTGTAGTACGTTAAGGTTGAATCTGTTTGGTCCATGTAAGTAAAAAAAATGGATAAACCATCTGCAAAAAGAGAGATATCTTACGTAATGCGTTTGGTCTGCCGTCAGAAGAGGATTAAAATTGACTCAAAAAATCTATATGGCGACAAGAAGTTCAGTAGAGTTTCTGTGCTCAATGTGCTAGGTTCAAATCCAGCTGAGGCAGATTAATTATTTAATCTGTTACCACCCACAGATGGGCCCTGTGGGATCGACATACCCTCCTTGGGCTCACCCATCCTCAATAAATCGGGGGGGGGGAACTTGCAGTTAAGTGTTATCTCGGACGAATTGACTTCTTGTACAGCAGTTGTTATAGAAACAGTACAGTCTCTACCATGTACTGAACCCAAGACTCGTCAAGGGACAACCCTTGACCACTCCACCACTACAGTTTTAACCGTTTAATATGTTAAATACATTGAATTAGAAAGATCACTGGAATCTATAATAAAGAATATCACTTCATTTTTCCAAAATCAGTTTCTGAACTTAATAAATATATATGCTGTATATAGATTAAGGAGGAAATAATTTTTTTTTTTATTGTTCCAAGGTTTCTAAGGCCATTCAATTAAATAAGGAATTAAGAACGGTGTTTAAATTATTTTTTATAATGATTTTATAATTTATGATGTTTCTTAAAATGAAATTTAATGTATTGAAAGATTTGGTTTTTGTTGTTTTAAAACATTTAATAGATACATAATACTTTCTAATACAGTATATATCTTATACACGCTCTAGTGGACTTGATATGTCATTGATTTGATGAATGCTTCCATCCCACAAAAATTAATTGTAATTGGCAAAATTATTCGCTTGGTTTCGTTTAATCTATCATAGTGCATTGCTATACTGATGTTGAACTATTTTTTGCTGGGAAATCGACCCCTAATAATTTTCCTGTCTGAATATGCCCTTTTTATATGTCAGATATTGATGAAACTATGGATATGAACTGTGATCTATTCTCGATCACACCTCGATCCCAATTTTTAGAATTTAATAATTATAGTGAATAGTGAATTTTTCACCTAAAGTTTCCTAAAGATATTGAAGACGATAATGTAACAAGTAATGGCTTTGTATAAGGAATTGTAATTTCAATGCAATTCGGACAGATGTGTAATTACAATATTTTATTTTTTTATTCATCATAGAATGTAACAAGATTATAAAAAAAAGTTTTGATAGGCTTAAGATTCATTTTGAACTCAATTCCTTCCATTTTTTCTCAATACTGGAGAAAATTATTTAAGAACTTTTCATGTATTCAACGAAACTATTAGTAAAATATAAAACTACAATTACATTATTAGGTGTCGATCATCTCAAAATCGTTTTCCAAAATTACCAAGGTTGCTTCCCGACTTCGAGAAAGAATTGTGGATGTTCAGAACGATGAGAGAACATCCACAATTCTTTCTAACAAACAGACAAAGAAAACTTCTACAGACATAAATTGTGGATGTGTTGTTACTCGTATCTTTTTTCTCCAGGTATTAATTCCGTGGGCTTATTAATTTTTTAGTGTATGTTTTATTGGAACACCTAAATTAATAAAAACTAGATTTTTATTTATGGTTCTAATTAATGAATTACAAATTTTCTAATAAGCTTCTATTTTAACAAGCATCAACAATATATTACTATAATAATTAATAAAAATATATGTTGTACATTATAATAATATTTTATATATTTTTATAATCAAACTTTCTCATTTTTGAAAAAAATCCCAAAATAAAGATTTGTTTCTATTCCATTCTAATAAAACCTTAAGGGCGTCGATTTCTTATTTCTTGCGAAAACAATTATTTCTTAAAAAAAAAAAAAAAAAAAGAACAGTACCACTACATCAAATGAAGGGTCATGGGTGCAGCACATGGTTAAGACAGTGCTGTTTTTAACAACGATTGTACAGTGTGAGATTTATCCAAGATCACCCTCAACCATCAGATTTTTTCCTAAATTAAGGTTATCCACTTTATAGACCCTGGTCGAGCCTCAGGAAAGTCTGCTGAAGAGTAAATAAAACCAAAAAAAAAATGCGAAAGCTGGATTTGAACCCAAAACCTTCCGCACAGCGACTCTGACCACGGAGAGCCATCCCTTCCCCCCTCCCAAAAAAAATAAAAGAAATATAATTTGATTAATCTTCGTTCATTAGTTTCTTTAGAAGGAGATATTGACTTGAATTCCAGCATATTCATCACAATTTCAGTATGAAAATTTTATTATTTTTAAAACGAGGAAAGTCTGCAACAGAGAAATGGTTTACGTTTTAATAATGAACCTATGCAGGAGCGTCCTGACGACGCATTCTTTGTTACTCCCCCTCTAGTTATTGTTCAATATTTTAAATAGAACACAGAGTATCTTTTATTTTATCAAAATACATACACAGCTTTTGCACATTAAATCAAATATTTGAAAAAATAAAAATAAAATAGTTTTTTTTGGACTAGAAGATTTTTTCACGATTGTTTAAGGTCTCAAGTTTCTAATTTTCCTAATTTTGAGACGAGTAATATAAAATAAATTCGAAACATAAGAGAAAATGATTACATATATGAATCAAGAATTATTCCTTATCGAACTTGATATCTAGAGATAAATTTATGGATGTCTTATAATTACTATTTAATAGATGCGTGTTTAATATTTATACCCGACATTATGTGTAATGTGTTGAATTATGCGATGTCATCAAGCTCCAAAGTTGCTATTTTTACACAATTGACACCTGCCCTAATATTTAATAATTTATTTGTTAGTGTATAATACATTAAACATATTAATTAGACTTAAAACTAATTCCATTTCCAAAGGAATGGGAATACGAATACTTATAAAATGTTAAGATTTATGTCATTTTTCCTTTTCTGTTAAAAAAAAAAGTCCTTGCTGTTACTAGGTCGTTTATTTACTTTTTTTTTGTTTTTAATCAGCTATGGTTATGTTTCTGCAAGTGTTCCATCACCGATTATTGTATTTGACAGCGATAACCAAGCTTTTATCTCTGGCGTGGGAGCTGTATATGAAAAGGTTTGAAAGATTGATGGATTCGTATTTGTATGTTAATTTTATATTTTTAAAACGTGTTTCATGTCTTCATTTATCCTATTGATTAGGATATTTTAGGTAATGAAATACGTTCTTATTTTAATGGCCATTAAATCCGAATTATATTTCAATATTTTTTTAAATAATTAATGATTCGTTAGGAGTTCATCTTTACTTCTCCTGTAAGTATAAAAGCATGTACCACTACAACCCATGAAGGGTCTTCGGTTCAGTACGTGGTAGAGACTCTAGTGTTTTTGGACAAAATTTAAACAGGATTGAGGATGATTTGTCCAAAAATAGGCTGGGTGAAGCCCCAGGAGGGTTTCCAGATCCCTCAGCCCCCATATCCGTCTGTTAACAGATTTAATAAATTATTTACCACTGGCAGATTTGAACACGGGACCTTCGGCCCCGTAACTCGGCGCTCTACTCAGACCTATCCCGCTTCCCATAAGTAACTCCATTTGTCTACAGAAGTACGCTCTTTAAGCTCCTTTCAGTTTAAATAGCGAAATGAATTTTGCACGCGTGTTTTTTTTTCACGATTCAAATGATGAAACGATTGGTGTGAGGTTAATTTTCGAATTTTCAAAATGTTTTCCTCTAGATTATTCTTATTCTTCTTCCTCGATCCTCCTTTAAATGACTATATCAGTCAACAGAGACAAAAACTTGGTTGTTCTCTGGAGTTCCTCCAAGCCTCTGCACAGCTTCTTCTGCAATGTCACTGGCTCTGGCCAAATTTTTTTGCGGACATTTTTGTGAAGTCGGCAGGACTGGAGGATATGGAGACCTGAATGCTCCTCTTCTCCGCAATCGCATAGGGGGCTCGTTCCTATTTTGAACTTCCTGTACATATGCGATTTGAGCCGGTTGTGCCCAGTCTTAAGCATAATTAAAAGCACTTGTTATCTTCTGCTTAATTTGTAGTTGTCATCGTGGAGGCCCTGTGTGGGATGGGTTTCTAACCATCGCCCCACGATGGTGCCCTTATTAAGTGCCTTGACCTCGTCAAATTGGAGTAATAGGGAAAACTGAGGCATCAGGGATCCTGCTTTCGCCAGCGTGTCCGCTCTTTCATTGCCGGCGATTCCACATTGTCCACAGAGGAAATGTGATCTGGGACAAGCAACTTCGTACAGTTTTTTGTGTACTGTGAAGAATACTTATAGGCAAATCACATGATAATAGTTGTTAAAATATATCGATAAAGTAACAGAAATAACACGAGTGAAACTATTGTTTGGAAATTTTAAAAAACCTTTGAAACTTTCTCTAAGTTTATTTCTAAGGTACTGATGATTTTTTGCCCGCCTGTCCGTTGTGCCCCCAGAAAAAAATATTGGATCCGTCCTTGTTAGAATTATTACAGTCTCTAGCGAGTACTGAACCACCAATACACTTAATTGATTGTTGTAGGTTTTTTTTTAGATTTTAGTTTTTAATATTTTATGTATTACGAAATGAATACAAAATTACGTATGACCCTTTAATACCTATGTGTTCGCGATCTATTGAAATATAAAACTAAATTAATAAATGTTTATGAAAGTTTTTCTTCTACACCTAATATTTTTCAACTTTGCATTCATAATAATGATATACTCGTTTGGCCTAATATTTCATATCTATAGATCATCAATTAATTTCTTTATCACTGTGTAAACTATTCAATCTCTGGTCATAAGCTTTATATAAAAAGAAGTTTATAACATACGAATTTTTAATTAATTATCCCCGAATAATTCCAAACAAAGCATTATATCATATATCATTTCTCCAGATCGTATACTTTAATTCTCTAAGTGATATTTGAGATTAATGAACCTATTCACAACACGACCATAGCCACTTCCATAGCAGTATTTGTTTTAACACGTTGTGCAAACATAATGTAAGACAATCAACGCTATTGTGAATCTGAGTTCAAATAATACAGATAAAAGCCCAGTTATCTCTGTTAATCACATTTGTTACTAATATTAAACCCATTATCTACAAAAACTATTATCAATTGGTTAGTTTATAATAATTTTAGGCCGATATGATTCATATTTATTTCTTATTTCTCAATGAGCATGCTTGCGACATTAACAATGAATGCTGTTAAAGAAAATACCTTCGATAATTTAGATCCAGAATTTCTTTTATTTTAACGATTTATAAAAACGAAAACAAAATAAAAATAAATGTACATACTAAACTTATTTAATTAGTGTTAAATTAGATTTACTACCTATAATAAATTTTAAAAACCTATGTCGCTCTGTATTGTATATAATGCCAATATATAAATATTTTAAGGAAAAATTTAATTTTAATTATGAAGTATCAAACAATATTTATGAAGGAACTTATTAACAAATATATCAAAAATATCTTTTTACATTTTATATAATAAAAATATCTTTTTGAATATTACGAAATACCTCACCAATTAAAGATTATAAATGTATATATTAATAAAATATACTAACAGGCTAAATTGAAGAGCAACTGATGGGTAAAATGAACTTTTTTATGGATATTTTAATATTATATTGAAAATGACGTTGAGAACAATAATGTAAATTTCTCATATATTTTTATTTATTTTAAGAAGTAATGAGTCATCAGGAAATTTATTTTGATTAAAAAACGGATACAGTCTTATGAGACTAAATAATACTTTTGTTAACAGCATTACCTTTTTTAGTTTGGAATTGGTGAAAAACATAAATAGAATTGTTTTATATAAGACCAGTCTTCTGAATCATAAGAAACAAATTCAAACACTGAAATAGATCATGAAAGGTGAACAACTCCATTATTTGGCACCAAAAGTCTTTAACATTACATCAGGGAATTTAACAAATGAATAATAATTCTAAAAATAATAAGGCTTAGCGAACCTGAAGATTCGATGCCGATACCACGAACGTCGGCGGTACGACGAAGGTACCACTTCAATAATATTAAAGTGGTGCATGTTCAGTAATTCCGCGTTGTGTAATCTCCTAAATTCTCCAGTAGTCTCGTCCTTTTTCGGACCGAATATTCTACTCAATACCTTGTTTCGAATACCTTAAGACGTTGTTTATACTTCAGCGTTAACGGCTATAAATAAATGAACTAAAAATATACATATTCAAAAACATTGAAATCATATTAGAATATTGTAGTTCGGAAGTACAATAAGAATTTATGTAATTCGAAGAAACAACGAAAAATAAAGTTTCCCCAGATAATAATGATTGATGACGTTGAAAAAGATATGACTTAATAAAAAGTTCTTGAAAATTCTAAAACATATTCTCGTGAGAAACATCAACAAACAGACTGTAAATCAGTTTACAGAGAAAAATCAGTACTGTAAACGAAGAAATGATTCAGTAGAATATAAGAAAATGACTAAGTGGAAAAATAAAAAATCTTTAAAAAATTTTGTTGGTTAACCTCTAATCAGATTTATTTCTCGAGTAAAAATTAGGGTTCCACTACAACCCATCATGGGTCTTGGGTCCAGCACGTGGTAGAGACTGTACTGTTCTGGACAACGGTTGCACATGCAGGAGGTAATCCCGCACGTTTTTCCCCAATCAAGGGTACCCATTTTAAAATTTTGCTAACGACTTAATCACAGAAATGATAATTGATGCCATTTTTTATGTTTCATAATCTGTGATAATTTATAGTCTACAAATTTTTCTCATTGAACACAAGTAGCGAGCAACAGACAATTTTAATACGAAGAGGAAACAAATGTTTGATTATCTGCCAAGCTCTCTAACCCACGTGGGCAAGCGAAAAGCGTCGCGATAAAAATATACATGACACCTCGTAGCAGGCAGATATATGTCCTCAATCAAATATGTTTAAAAATAAATTAAATGTATGTACATATATATCATCGGTTTCTACTTATTTTGACTGTTATAGAAAATAAATATTCTGATTCTTGAGTTCCAGTCATTTCTCAAATTTCTTTTTGCGTTTTTTCGAGCCTAGGTTAGTCACATACTCATGCCCTGATTAATGATTTAGTATCATTTCTTTAAAAAAACTTGTAAATACAACTTATCTAATTAACATATTACACGTTTCAATTTATATTTATTTTATGGTGCTATTTAATGCATTTACTAAAAGCTCATTTTTTCACTGTTAGGACATGAGTATGAGACCAATATAGTCTGGAAACGTCGCCATAAGAAATTTAAGAACTGACGAACTCAAGAATATATATATATATATATATATATATATATATATATATATATATATATATTATTAATATATTATGCCTTCTCAATTTATGATCTTTGAATGTCCTACTGTTCTTTTCTATCATATTGAAATCCATACATATCACATTTGTTTAAATATATTAAGAACCTATATTAAAATTAATAGGTTTTCGGATGAAAATTGAATATTATACATAAATAATATTCCTTTTTGTGCCAGATTCACAGTTATTGCTGGGCAGTGAATATGACAGAAGAAAGATTATTTTACAAGATCACGACCAGTATTTGGATTATTAATTAATATCGGATTATTTCTTGGGGTATCAGTTGTTGTTATCATTTTTAAACGAAAAAGAGTTATTCACCGAAATAGTAACCTGCAGAAGTCATCAAATGATTAAAATCATGTTTTTTATTGGTCATTTATTTTTTGAAAGCTATGGAATTGAACAATAAAAAATAGTTTTTATCCCTACCTCAAACGTATGCTATTCACGTTCCAAGACACGTAGAATTTGGGTTGTAATGCAAAATTTGTCTATCCGCCGCCGTACGCTACACTCTTTAAAACGCTATAGCTGTTGTTTTTTTTTCCACCCGATTTCAATCATTTATGTCAATTGCCTTTACTTTATGTTATAGATATATCCATTAATGAACCCATATTTGCACGGACAGAGCTCCAAACATATAATAACAAACCTCTTAAACATATGTATTGAATTAATAAACTGTAACCATTATAATTCTTTTGGTGCTTACTTAGCCCAGATGCACTATTTATTTATGTGTAATATATTGAATAGTAAATTGGTAAATACAAGAACAGACCTCTGGGAATGAATCCAATTAAGACTAGGACATAGAAAATATAATTTGAGTAATCATCCTAAAGGATTACTCTGGCATCCCAAAAAAAAATAGGATGTCCAAAATATATCTAAGAGTAGAAACATAGCAATATATATTATTTCCATAACAGTCAAGATAAGTAGAAACCAATATATATATATATATATATATATATATATATATATATATATATATATATATATATATATATATATATATATATATATAATGGTTAAGAACTATGTTCTATGAAAATAATATAGCATTTTTAATTCGTATGTTATAGTAATAAATAGCATATGGTAGCACGAGGCCGTGAATACTGAATAGCTGATGCTTCTAATTAGGGATGGGTAAGGTCTAACCGTATCAGAAACTTGTATCAATTGATACAAACGTATCAGGTACATTTCGACTGTATCTGATACTTGTATCAACTACTTTTTAGTATCAGATACAAAGTATCAGATGGATACAATCTTACCCATCCCTATCACAAATAGCAGTTCATCAAAAATAAATAACAATTCATGTATTTGTATTTCCTTAAAAATATTCTATGAATAGTAATCTTAACTAAATTTTTTTAGTCATATAATTAATGAATTAGCTAGACAATATTATTGACGTTTTTAATTTGTTTACCGTGTTAGGCTAATGATGTACAGCTATGATAAAACATTGTCATAAACACATTAAGCATTCTAAACTCCTTATTAGAATAAATGAATATTTATATGTGGTTTCGAAATTATTCCATCAGCCTAAAATTTCATGCAACGTTTAAATGCTCAAACTCATTGCAATCTTGTTGTATTTTAAACATTTTATTCTGTCGGATATTTTTTTCTCGAATTTAATTAAAACTAGTAGACCCATCCCAGACTTCTTGCACTAGATATTTAATGTTCTTCTGGCAACATATATGAATAATAAGGGATTCAAGGGTGAAATGTTTAGTTGTATAGACAGCCCAATACTACAAGACAATTTATTTAACATACATAGCTTAAAATGTCAGTATTGAAACTACAATTTATTATTAGATAAATAGCCAATTGTGCTGGAAAATATATCTTCAGTATAAAAATAAATAATTTCTTATTATTGACTCATTGGCTCAACAATAATATTTTTTTGATGTCAGGAATAAGAAAGAATATACGAGTATGATCTTTATCGTTAGTAGAGGCCTAAAAACTTTTAGCATAAGAAAAACGCATTTTTATGGAAACATGGTTTCAACGACAATGACTTTTGTAACGATTGAAAATTACACAATATTTTTCTCCTTTGCTTTCATATTTTATTAAAAGTTAAAAAAAAAAAATGTATCTTTTTTACTCAATAATTGAATCATTAATAAGTTTAAGTATCTATTATAGTCAATTTTCTTCCATAGATTAAGAACTAATGGGTTAGTACAGGACCTTAATACGTGATATAGTGTGTTATCTCAAAAAAGTAGGTTTTAAGTCGTTAAAACTCACTCCAAATAATCTTTCTGCCCCGTCAGAATGTACAAAACACGACCCATCCCGTCTCTTTCTACCGACTAAAAATCGATTGAATTTTGTAACCTCCCAGTTTTTGCGTTGTATTTAATCCAGAATCAGATTTTGAGAAATCTTCTGACTTTTGATACTTCTATCATAAAAATCCGTCGCCCACGAGGAAACCCATTATAATGACAACACTGTAATTAATTATTTATTATAATTATAATATGATTTATAAATATTTCGTAATAATTTATCTTTAATTTCACACTTAGAAGAGAGCTTGATTCTGTTTCTTTCTGAAAGCCTGTTAATTTTACATCACTATTCCTCTTGGCACTGGACGGCTGTTAGATAACAGCAAGAATTAAAAGATAAATTATCGATTTTGTTTTTGATAATCAGTTACATGACAATCGAGTGAGGGCTAAAAAGTGATTTAATTAGTTTCCTACTTAATTTGTTTTAACGCTCCCAATGTCATCACGGTTGTATTTCGTTAATTGTAAGGAAATGGTTGACCGTACATATGCCGAGAAATGCGGAAAATGTTCGGGGTTCCAGCCAATGATTTATACACAAAGAAGCTAGAAATAAATAACTTTGTTAATAATTAATAAATAAATAATTATGTTAATAAGCACACAATAAATTATAAGGGTGCTAAATAAATAAGTTTGGTACAATTCGTTGACCACACCCAACTGACTACCACATTATACATCCTGCAACTTCTTGCTAAACTAACGGATATGAAAATCTCTACATTTCAATTGGAGAAAAACTGTTGTTTCGTATGTAAAATCTAAAATAATAAATATCAAGCATTAGAATGTTGGGAAATATAATTATATTTATATGGGACTTAATGCTTACACTGGTCTACAAAATTTAACTTTTTGTGTGCCTTTCAATTGAATACTATATTTTTATACTGCTTTGAGGTTACTGAATACGAAAACACAAGTATATTTTTTTAATTAGATCTTATTTTGAAAATATACCTAATATACAAAATTTGACTTTTAGTAACATGTTAAAGTACAAAACAATTTATTAAAAAAATATATATACTTATTTATTATTATTTTCTACTTTTTATATAAAATAAGGAATTTTAAATATTAACAAAATATTTAAACCTGTTTAATTAAGATTTTCTCTTATTTTTCGTTTGTCTATTGTAATTGCTTCCAGGGTTATCTCTTCTCAAATTCCATCAGTAGTCCGCTAACATTGGCACATTCCATCGACCCTGGTATCTCTTTTCCATTGTCGAGATGTCTTGTTGGAATCGTTCACCATATTCGTCACTTACATCACCGCAGTTAGAAGGAAAAAAATCAAGATGAGAATGAAGAAAATGAATTTTTAGGGACATATTGCAACCCAACTGTTGATACTTTTGAAGGAGATTGTTAACAAGCTCAACATAATTACCATTTATCTCATTGCCCAAGAACCATGAACGACTATTCTAAAAGATTCCCATGCTTCTTTGTCAAAACCCTGTAAAACTGAATCAAAGTTTTGGTCCTTTAGAGTCTCTATTATTTCAGGTCCGATAAAGATTCCTTCTTTTATTTTGGCGTCGCTTATACAGGGAAATTTACTTCGCAGGTATTTGAATGCTGGTCCATCCTTGTTGAGAGCATCCACAAAGTTTTTTATTAGTCCCAAGTTAATATGTAAACTCTTCGGGAGGTCGAGGAACATGTGAATCGGTTCCGTGTGGTACAGGTCGCAATACAGAGGCTACGTCAGGGTATACCATGCTTCGTTTCTTTTTTCTTGATATACCATGGGTGGAGTCAAGGAAAAGTAACAGTCATTCGGATGATTGCAGGTTCCCTCCACATCATTGGAGCACCAAAAGGCAACGAATGTTTCTTTTTATTAACCACCTAATCAAATTTGTGGAGCAAGTTATGCAAGTAAAATGTGGTACCCACCATTTGTCTTGGTTTTTAATTTTAATTCCAAAATAATCGAAGTAAGAAGCTTCTAAACGTAAAGCATCTTTGGTTAATATGGGTCACCTTACCACATAGGTATGTACAATAGCAAAAATTGTCTCCACTATTAACACATTATGAAAATTGTAGATTTTTCCTAAAAATGTCAACAAAAAAAAAAACGATGACAATTTCACATTTTTACTGGTAAACAAAACACAGTCAGTGTTAGACTCAACAAAGAAATAAGAAATAATATAATTTCCGCGGGTAATCGCTAAATATTTGAAATTATCATCATTAATGTGATAAATCTATCGCGCTACCCGCTGTTATATTGAATATGGCACAAATGAACAATAAGAGCTAACTATGAACTTGTATATTTATCTTCAGCGAGTGAAATACTATCAATGTCTACATTTTCATGTAAAAGGCCAATATGATTTAGACCAAGGTTTTATTAGTATAATAAAACTATACTTTATTTTTATATAAATTGTGATTTTTAATTATAATGCAATTGGTAAAATCTCAAAAAGCAAATCCTTAAGTCTCTTAATTGTTTGTCTCAAGTCTTGGAGTAAAGTTACTGCCTAAATTTGATGATTACATTTGGACTATTGATGTGAGATGCGCTGTACCTACTTAATCTTCTTTGGCGTTATATTTTTCAGATGAATGTCCTGATGATGCCTGAATCAGCGAAACATTGACCGGGTTTTTTTCTCAATATTTTAGCTTCCTTAGGCCTTTTTCCTATTGAATTAATAGTTTTTTGAGTTGTTGATAATTTTTTTTGTGATTTCTATTTTTTGTCTTAATTTGCATATGTTCTGGCCTCAAATGTTCCTTTTATTATAGAATATTGTTATTCTTAAGGGATACTGTACTATAAATACTTCTCTTAATATCATAATGGTTCGTGTTGTATTGATAACTTGATGTTATGCAATTGCTTACATTACAATATATATATAATACTAATAATAATATAATACATATATACAACAATCAACTACAATCATTTTCTACCCGTAAGTAACACTGTTCTGCAAAAAAAAACTTTTCTCCCCTCCCTTGAACAATTTTGCCTGTTTCTCATGTTTTCAGGTGTGCTGAGTCCGAATCCGAAATCAGAAAAATTCTATCACCCTCTGATTTTGAGAAAAAAGAGGTGAAACTTGGAAAAAATGAAAAATTGTATTTGAAAATTATTGTCTTTATTATAACAGATTTTTTTTCTTTTTCAACGATAAAATATAATTAATTGAATCCTGCATGCTATCAGGTATAATACTAGATATGACACAACTCAACAATGACTCACGCCTCCTTCCAAGAGATTCCATTGTTGCAACCTTGACCCAAGCAGCTGAGCTTTTGATTTTGGGAGATCTAAATCACGAACAAGATCATTCAATCGGCTCAGATTTATGAGCTGTGGCTGAGTTTCAGAGGGGCTGGACGAACTTGAAATTTCTTCTTGTTGACTGGTTCCAGGTTGAGGTGAAACGCTTTCAGAATCGCTGCACTCCTCAGAACTAAGACGAAACTTACTCGGATTTGGTGGGATGGGCATGGAGGCATCATGTGGAGCTGGTCTCATGGCAGAGGGGATGTTGGGATAAACAATTTTCTTTTTGCTCTTGAACGAGAAACCTTTGATTGTGGTCATGCAAAAATAGCAATCGGTCACGTGATTTGTAGGTTCTCGCCATATCATGAACTGCAAATGGCATTGACTTATGTGTCCCATTTAGCCAACCACTCAGAGAACGTGAGCATGAACTACATCATATTTTAGGAGCCCATGATTTGTCCTGATCACTTACTTTACATCCAAAGTATAACTCGTATGCCTTCTTCACCAGCGGAGTCAGAGGTTTCTGAGTGGACTTAAATGTGACTTCACCACAAACATAGCAAAAGGAATCAGGCTTATTTATACACTGTCCTGACATTACAGAGAAAAAGTGAACTGTTCCAAAAACAATGATAGCACAACTGAATATCCAACTAAGTGAGTTTAGCGAAAGCCTCGAGAGTACTGATCAAATCCTAGAAGAAAATAGTGACAAGATAGGGGCTGAGTGGGAGGGGGGGGGGAGTTGGTGTAGTGAGGGTGAAAGGGGGGCAGGTAAGGATTTGAATGAAAAGGGTACCACCATAAAAGAGCATAAAAGATAAAGGAGGGTCATTCCCCTAAAGATCCAGGTAGAGACCAAATCCCTGCCTCAAGCTCAAAAACTGAAAAAACACTTTTAGCCATATTTCTTTAACCACTTGTAATATTCCCATCAAAATTTTTTCGTTCAAATATACTTCATTGCGCTCAAAATCATCGGGCTTTTGAATTTTTTTCACTATATTTTGATGCCGAAAAAAAATTCGCCAAATCCACAAAAAACTCACCTTTTTGGATAAAAAACTAGAATTTCTCAGGAAACTGTGCGTGATAGACAAAATCTGACTTCAAATTCGTGTTCAGCACATCTGATAACAGTAAGAAAGCATGTTTTGGTTTGAAGGAGGATTTTCGTGCAGAACAGTGTAATTTGTGCAATACTCAGTTATCTAACATTTTAAAATGAAGTAAGCCAATAATTTCTATGGCATCAAAAATACTTTATAATTTTGTAGGATGCAATAGGAAAAATCCCATTCGTGTTATTTTCGTAGTAAATAAGGGATCAAGTCAGACATTGGCTTGAAAATGAGTTATTGATTACGTTACAACTCCGTTTCAAGCCAAAAACTATGAGAATGACAAGATCCCACTTCCCTCAATATAATTAACTCTCTTATCGAAATTTGACTTAACTACTTATTCACTGTAGATATAATTACAACAGGACTAATTTGTTTTGAAATTTAATTTAACTTATTTTTATCACTTTCAACGAAAAGTACGTGGGAAGAGACTTTCGGTAGTAGGTCTTCGACATTCCTTGCTTTTTATGGAGGTGTTCGGATACAGTATCGTCAATCACCCACGTGTAGAATGGAATTCCTCTGAAACAGGTTTCAGAAAATTTCATTCAGATAAATAAAATTGGTCCTGGACTACAATATCTGCACACTAGTATATTTGTATACACAACAAACGTAGTTGTTCGTCAGTATTTTATTGTTGAAAACTATACGAAAGTGTATCGGGAAGTTGTGATGACAGAACAGTTTGGGGTGATTGACCCAGAGATCTGGGTTCGAAACGTTGTGGGTTCCTTTTTGGCTCAGTTAACGTTCCCCTTTTTTCTTAGCACTAGACAGAAATGAATCTTGACACACTCAGTCTGGTTAATGCACGGTGTTCAAGGCCATTTATTTTCCTGGTTCCATCAACAAGTTTTTTTTTGTGTTTTTTTCTGAACCTCCTTTATTAACTAACCAGTACTGGTATCAGTATCGGTAGTATCATAACTGACATTTCTTTTCTTCGAGAATAAATACTTGACCTTTATTTAACCGAAATAAGAGAGGATATACGGTTTATCCAACAAGCTACCAACGAACCTGTATAAAAATGATTAAATTTATTTCGTAGGCTCCACATGGAAAAATAAAAAAAACCTATACATGGCATAGTCGGGATCCACACAATGTAATAGAATACTTGTACAACCATTGCCCTAGAAACTGTACAGTCTCTTGCATGTACTCAACCCAATACCCATCAGAGGTTTTAGTGTTACAGGTTTCTATAAAATTCTATTACCTTTTTGGGAAGGTATTAGAATTTGGATAGGCAAGTATGTATGTCACAATACTAACCTGAATTAAACAGTGATTATAAAACATTATTCTTCTAAACCTGGATATGTTTCAAATGTTCAAGAATATTCTACCCATGGTATTAATTCACTCGTTTGGACACGTATCTTATATCTATTGGCTGTGAATTATTTAACACACAACAATTAGTTAACATTCCAGGAAAAAAATTGTATAAAGATGTAAATTTTTATTTCAATAATCAAAGAGAGGATGTGCGGGTTATCCAAAAATCTACCAACGAAGTCTAGCCTGAACTAAAAGTATAAATTTTATTTTATTTTTTATTAATTGTTATAATTTTTAAATGTTTTTATTTTGAAGAGAAAAGATATGCCCAGTCGAACCCGGGTTTCTCACGTTTCCGTCGTGGTGCTCTGCCACTTGAGCTATCCTGGTTCGTACCTCGGTCAGACAAATCCATTCTCTTCACCGATCCCATATCACCGTGTTCTCGCAATTTGCGAAGTATACAAGGGTAAGAATGTTCATTGAATGTTCCCTTTAATTAGGATCTTGTTGACTTACGTCATTATATTATTTTTAATCTGTATATATTACTTATAATTATTATAAATACATTATCTTATTTATAATATTTATAGTCTGACCGAGGTACGAACCAGGATAGCTCAGTTGGCAGAGCACCACGACGGATACGTGGGAGACCCGGGTTCGAATCCCGGCCCTGGGCGTATCTTTTCTCACCAAAGCATTGCAATTAACTACTCATTTTATAATTTTTTTTTCTTTACATCTTTTCGACATTTCGTTATAAAATAAGGTTGTTGTATGACTAAAGTAATAAATAGAACAAATTATATGAAAGGGGCCCGAGGAGCTCAGTCAGTACTGAGTTGCTTTGTTCAAGATTCCGGGTTCATATCCGGCTGTTGCAGATAAATTATTTAATCTGTTAACATCCAAGGACCATGTGTGGTCTACAGACCCTGCCGGGGTTCAGGAGGTCTCTATTAAGCGGGTACTCACAATCGGGAGAAAAATCTGAAGATCGAGCGTGATCTCGAACAAATCCCCTGTGATTTGTTCACTGCTCAACCGTTGTCTTAGAAACAGTACAGTCTACCATGTTCTGCACCATGACCCTTCATGGGTTGTAGTTGTACTGGTTTTTTTATCATATGAAAAGACTTTATTAGGTTCTTGGTTAGTCTTAAAATTTCGGGGAAGGGGAATATACGCCCTAGCTTCTTGTTCTTGCCCTTAAAACCTGTTGTACGTGTTTTTTCACGAAATCATCTCGATCAGATCGCACGTGTTTTGATCACAGACTATATATCACTTGACAGAAATTCATAAACTGACGTAAAATAAATTGACAAGATAGGTTCAATGAACGATTGGTGAAAACTGCATCGAGGGCCGGGTGGTAATGTGTAACATCCCATCAGCTGACTAATCCTAGTTTAACATCAAACTTGTTATGTAACGAGAAAAATGTTAAATAACCGTGTTATAAAACAGTCTTGTAACAAATTTTATTACTAATTAATAGTAATAATTACTGAAGCTATTAGTTCCCGAGCTCGTTCAATCTGCTTTAAAACTATTAATGGAATCTTGATGATATTATTAGTATATCATGTTATTCTGTAGTTTTCATTTTTATTGTTTAATGCCTATTATACTACTATATTTTATTTTTAAAATGAAGGTCCGGGAGTATTTCACTACAACTTCAAAATACCGAGAATGATGATGAAATTAATAATTTTCCGTGGCATGGTGCGGACTCGTTTATCTACGGTACTAACATATAATAAATTTTTCAGACATTCTTCAGAAAAATTATTAAATTTATTTATGAACTGAACATTAAGATTTATGGTTTAATTAGTTTGGATCATTTATTGCGAAAAAAACAAAACAATTCATAGGTGAATTCTAGAAATGGACATGACACGGTACTGATGTTTAAGTGATAAACTGTAATTTTTCTCTGGAATAGAAGTTATGTTATAAGAAATGAGTGATGAAATATGTCCATGAGGATCATATTGGTACAACAAGTTCGTAAATATATTGTTAACGGATAACCAGCGAGAGCAAAACAGTACAGGACATTTATAAACATTTGTATAAGGTGTTTAAAAATATTTATTGTTAATTTTTTTAAGCATATTCACAACCCTTCCTTTTCGCCTTCTCGATTTAATAGAAATGACTTTAAAATCTTATCCCTTCTTCAAACTCTGTTTCTTCTTAATTTTTACTTAATAGTTTCCCCTCATGCCCATATTTGTGACCCTAAGGTTTGTTGCATGTGTGCATAATACTCTAAAGTATGTGTGCATTTTTATTATTTAAATATCCATGTTTAATTATACCTATTACAGTAATTCCTTCATTTACTTACAAATTATTACATTGTTTTAATTTTCACCTACATACTATTTTTATTATAATTGTTATTAACTAATTTCATATTGTTTTAGTCTAAAATTAGTTTTATATATTAAATTATATTTCTTTTTGGATCTTGTTTATTCCAATCATTACTTTTTAATATAAATATTACTTTTTATTTATTCCAACGAATTTAGTTTTTTATATATTCTCGTGTCTTATTTATTCATTTAACAAGACTGCTACGTGTGTTTCTAATAAACAATTCCACTACTTTAGGAATTATTGTTTTACCTCCATCCGAAAGATTTTCTTCTCTTATTACTAGAAACCTGTGATAGTTTCGCAGATTGACATTTTTATGAGTAGATGGGGTACTGTCCATTGTTAATTTTAGTCGCAAACAATAAATGTAGAATTAATAGTGATATGGTACATCGAGAAATCGAAAAAATAAATTTTAAAAACCATCATATTTTAAATAAATAAAATTTAACTGGTTTTGAAGTGGATTCTCTATCCGAGTTTAGCTACTCTGGCCAAATGGAATGTCTTGTAACCTCTAAGACTATTTTTTTCATTGGCTCAATATGACGGATAAATCTATAATTAGGTAGGCAATAATCAAATCTGTAATTAGATGGTAAAATAATTTGTTAGAATAATAAAAATAATCTTGCTGATTCTGAAGAGCTCTTTTGGAAAAGATGAGATGAATGAAATAACTCATTAGATAAGATACCGAGGTTTTAAAGATAAGAGTACTTGGTTTTGATTAGTGCGTGTGTATTGTAACGTTTTTATTTCTTAATTTTTTTAAATAAATAAGAAAAAGTACGCTGTAATTCTAATCATTGAACATTATTTCTAAGTTATATGAATTATACCTCATAATTTTATCTTATTCTAACCGTGCTTTTTAAATTTTCAATTTTTTTTCTTTATAGTTAAAAGTGGTGTTCAATAAGAGAACATTAACTAGAAAATAAATTTTAACTCGTTTATTAAAACTTTCGCAGGCAAGAAGAGTTAACAATTAGTTTATAATTGTTGTAATTATATAATTATTATATATACAATTATTTATTTAAATGTTATTTTTATCCAAAAGTGTATTTTTTTTTACAATCCATTGCAATTTAATAACGTAATTTAAATTATAATCATAATTTAATTATTTTATAGTAGTTTAATAAGCAAAATTAATACTATTATAACTTCATATTTTTATTATTCTTAGGGGTGATTCAGTCCAAGACTTATCTAATTTTGTTTCTTTGTGGGTGATTCAAAACCTGATTAGTAACAAGTTAAACCTGGTAATGTTTAAAACATTATTTTTATTAGTAACAGGTTCAATAAAATATTTCGAGTTGATTATTATGCTTAAAATTAATTTGTTTTAATAAATTTTTTATTGAAATGAGTGTTTCAAACCTATAAATAAAATGTAGATTTAAAAAAAAATATTTTGTTGTTCTTTTTTATTAGACTGTTAGAGACAGCGTCATACTTTCCCATACATTTCTGTCAAATTCAAATTTTGTTATTAGGGTAATCTTTATTAATTACACTTTTTTAAATCTGTTATTTTCTAGTTTGTCATGTTTCATTTGCTAATCCAAATTAAAGGCTATTCTGTTATGTTAAAATACAAATAAATGTTGAATTGTAATTTATTGCTTCTTTTATTAATATGCAACATTTAACCTTAAAAGTGAACTTAATTGTATGTAAATTAATTGTAAATATTAAATGAATATAGTGACATGACATCTAGATAGATGTCATTTCCTGTCACACATTTTCGTCATCAGCCAACGAAGGAATAAATACAAATAGATCAACTTAGTACTGCCATAATGTTGAATGAATATTTTTAAATTATTACTTTTACTAATATTAATACTACAAATCAAATCTTGAAATATTTTTAGTTTAACCGACATCTTAATGATGTCTCAAGGCATTTAGTTCACGTTTGCATCTTTTTAAAAGCTTCTAGGTTCAATCTACTTCATGTGTTCAATGTACCCCTTCATTAAGTATTTTGCAATATTTGGAAATATTGAATATTATTTAAATATTTGTTGCAAATACTATTCAAATATTCTTATATTTAATACATTACCTACCTACAATATATCTATTGCTTTAAATAGGGACTATAAGACACGAAGTTCTTTTATAAATATTTTTTACTTATTAGAGTATTACGGATTAATTATTTTATTCATATTTTATAATCTTTTATATAGAAATTTGGAATCAATATTGATTAATTAAAAATATTTGTGTCTTGTTTTGAACACTATTTTGTTAATTAATGATTTAATATACTTATAATTTATAATTTTAAAAACATTTGTGACGGTTTTAGGTACGGAAGTTATGCCGGCTGCTTATATTAGTTTTAATATATGTATCGACTGTTGGCCAAAATTTTATTATAAATAAAAAAACTGCGAATATTTTCGTGTATTTTCTAGTTTTTCTAAGTTTACTTTAAACATTTAACAAAATGCCAACATGCCAAGGTTACATAAAATCCATAGTTTAAAAAAATAATAATATACTATTATATTTATTAAATACAAGAACTGCACTTTTCTTCCGTGACATAAGCATTTTATACTATAATACCAAAATTTCGTCTTAAGGTATTTAATTTTACATTTCAATTTTATTTTTATTTTCAATTTTATTTTACTTTAATTTAATTTTTTATTTTTATTTAACGGATTAACTAGTTAAAGTATAATTCTATACTGAATGTAAGTTGACATCTATATAAGTGATTAGTAGTAATTTTTAAAGAAAATGTTTATTAGACAAATTAATATTTTATTAATATCACTGGCTGAGAGTACTAATTCATCGATTTAAACTAATATAAGCAGTATTAAACCATTTTGGGGGAGATATTAATAAATAAAATATAGCCCCTAAGACGATGGAAGAGTTTCAAACTTAGATTTTGTGTTTACTAAAAAATATTTCATTAAATAAAAAGGTTATTGTATATAGATACTATTTTATATCTCGGATACTATGCACAAGATAAAGCTAAAATTCCTCGGATTTCTGTACGGAATGGATAGATTTGTCAAGCTAATAACCGACTATTTCTGTAAGAAGAAGTCACTACAACGTGGACTTACGAAGTTTGGAAATATTTGGATAAGTTAAATATCACAAAGTTTCATATGCTAGAATGAATTGAATTCAGGACCAAAGTGAAAAATCTGTAGGCATTTCAGGATGAAGAAAGAACAAAGAAGGTTGAATGAAGCTGGACAGAGGATCAAAGGGAACATGCCAGCGAATGCATGGAGGAATATTGGAAACAGAAAACTTACGCGGAGGAAAGGAATAAAAATATGTTGTTGCATGATGCTAAGTGTGCAATACGAATTAAAATAGGTAATAATTCAAATAAATGAACTTTGGTTAGGAATGAAGTTAACTCAAGGCAGTCGTGGTAATTCTGCTGTCAGGAAAAAGGTATAAGAGGCTAAGAACAAGTTTTAAGTTACCAATTAAACATAATTCAATAGATGCAAATAAAATAGTGATAATTATTTAATCTAGAGCAGAATAAATATCTAATGTTTTTATCTTATTTCTACAGAAATATATGTTCCATTGGTTTAATAATAAACACTAACGTAATATAATAATTAGATATAATCAATTTTGAATTATGATTATTATATTTATTACTGTTTATAATTGATTTACAAAAAATACTATAATAAAAAAATGCTTTAAATTAATGATCATCGTTTTAAATGATTACGTATTTCCTTTCGCCTTAAATCTACTATTTGAAATACACAACTCAAAGTTCAAGTGTCATATCAGAATTTCGGTTAATTGTTTTTTAATTTTAAGATAAGGTCCATTAATACTAATTCTAAGATTAATATTTACACAATATTGACATAAATAAAATATGACCAATAACTGAAATGGAAGAACGAAATAAATACTCGAATAATTACAGTTTTTTTTTTACCGTATCGACCACTTCGGATCATGTTACAACTAAATTTCAGAATTGTATATATGATTTTTTTTTTAATTTGAACGAATTATACCTCATATCATTATTTACAGAAATTACAGCATGTATAGTTTGTCGTGGTACTAATGTATATACGTTACTTATTCAGGTAGAATTTTCCAGATCCGTAACAACTGCTTGTGTGGAGTTGAAAGGAATTTCCTCTTCCTATAACTGTTCTTTCTAGACTTCATTGTTAATTTTTTTTTGTCATTACATTAAATAACTCACAAATCGGTTTCCGTTTAAGATTCAACGACTTCGTAGGTTTACGAATAAGTGTAGCGATAATTAGTATTTATTTCTTTTATGAGAATTTGTAAAATGTCATTGATTTGATTAGCTCAATGTGTAGAACGCTGAGCTGCAGTACTGAAAATTCCGAGACCGAAACCTGCTATGGTGCAAGTGATCTCGGAAAAATTACCTTCCTGCACAACCGTTGTCTTAGAAAGAGTAAAGTTTCTAACATGTAATGAATCCAAGACCTTCATGGTTTTTTGAGATAAAGGTTTATATGTATAACATTATAAATACCAACGTGATATTTTTGAACCAACAGAAGCAGAGTAGATTGCAGAGAATTATAGACAACAGGAAATTAAGAGAGCATAATGTCATAAATGAAGAGAGAATAAATGACATTTGAAATGCATTTCCTCTAACACAATGAACAGGCACTAATGCACAGAAATTAAACCAGGAGCAATATATGCAAGTGAAACACTCACAATCTACACTAAATGTGGTATGGAAAAGATGCGAAAAGAATAACGAAAAATAATGAGGAAGATTTTAGGTCCAAAATTAACTAGAAGGATATCGTTTACAATCGATAAAACACACAGAAAATATCTCAAACCTGTCATCAAACATAAGAAAATGACGATTGAAAAATTGTGGAAATTATACTAGACTTCGCACACCAAGACTCACTAATGAAATTCTTACTTACATACCAAAAGTCAAGTCAAGAACAACCAACAACACAAGTTAAAAAGATTTACGAAAAACGAAAATAGAACCATGAGATGTTATAGAGAAATATAATTTTTTATATTTTAAAAAACAATGTAGAAAAGTGGATTTTATGTATGATAAGGTAATATTGAAGAAATCAGGAACGAAATGGACGGTGGAGATTAAAAATAATACCTGGAGAAAAGATGAAGGAATTATGGAAGTAATGAGATCAGATGGCTTTGTGCGACCCTGTCAAATCGCAGGTCGACCTGTGGTCTAGTGGTTAGCATAACAAAATATTAAGCCCATTATCGCGGGTTCGTAGCCCGGCAGCTGGTCTTAGATTTTTTTAAAGGGAGGATTTAAAAATCCTTGGTTATGCCGTTCTTCGGAAGGGACGTTAAACGGGAGTCCCGAGCCTTTACGATGTCAGGTACTTATTAAAAATCCCTATCCTAATTAAACCTGGGTAGGAAAAATTTAGAGCTCCAAATGTAGCATCGTCCGATTAGCCATAGCAGCATAAAGTGACGTTATATTAACAAACAAACGATCGCAATAATTACTCTTTTAGGTTTCCAGGGCCACAATTTATGCAAAATACTTCAGTGGTAACTTCTGGTTTAGACCGTGTCGCTAACGTTTCGCCGAATGGTATATAAATAGTAAAAATGTTTATATACATTTCGAATAGATATATAAATTAAGTAAACCATTTATTTTCTATATCATCGTTATTTGATGATATAGAATTATATGATGCATGATGCATCTCACATACGCTCACTCAAAAATTAAGTTTCTTTTTTATAGTGTGTATGTAAAATTGATAAATTAAATAAACCGAATACGGGATCCCTCTTCCAATTTTCCTCAGCTGTTTGCTTTAGATGTCTACGTCTCGGCCATTTATCAAGGTTATTTTTTATAAATACATTTTTTAATTAATATACTTTTTATAAAATTAATGAGCGTTCAATTACGTTTCAGCTACAAAACTATTTACATCACTCAGTTGAATAAAATTGAATCATTGAATCGATTTTCCGTTACATCCGGTCTGAGGTGATCTTAATTCTTACCCATTAACCTGCAATTGCAATGAGCAAGGTCTTCTGATTTTTACCAATTGCTTGATGATTGCTCACATCACGATTTGTGGAAAACCACCGAACCACTCAGAGCGGTTAAATAACTCAAAAAAAAAAGAGTTTACCAGGACAGCGTTGGAACTATTCCAATACACATCAAGGTAGTATAATCGTTGAACAACACAATAAATTATGTTGACGTATTTATTTTTTTATTAAAAATAAATGTATCTAAGAAAAGAAAGAGTAAAATAAACTCCAGATCAAAATAATTTATTATATCCCATTGGTAATTTTATAAAAAGAGAAAAAAAAGAAATTCTTATGTCGCTTTTTATTTGATAATTTGTTTTGGTATTATTTAATAACCTTAATGTTTCTCTGTAACATAGCAAAGACTTGTTGGTTTCGAAAAATAATAATGATAATAATAAATTAATATTTACTTGAAAGAGTAAATAATAAATGAATTCATTAATATATTTTTGTATTAGGTAATTCGATTGATTGATTAAGAGCTGTTAAAATTCCTAAATAGTAACATTCTTTATTCAGAATGAATTTTCCTCTATATATTTAGTAAGTTGAAACGGTAGTAATACCTACGTATCTTGATATGCTTTTTTGTTTAATTAGTATCATAACAACAATACCTTATATATTGGATCAATTAAATAAAGAGTAGTAAATATTGCCGTTATGGCAATCCAATGTAGTTGGACAGCACATCTGAAACAATAAAGCATTTCTCTCTCTAAGATGGTATATTCTTTTTAAATTATCACGACGATACACTGCGATTTAGAATTATCATTTTACTAGTCTTTTTTGAGGTCAATGCCTCATATGTCTATCTTAATTATATGCATTTACGAAAGAATTTAAAACGCGTATGTAAACTACCTCGCATCTATTCAAATGTAAAATAAATTAAAATTAAATAAATAAATAACGTTATGTATCACATTCAAAGCATATAAACAATTAATCACCGTAGTATTTAAGTTTCGTATTGAAGATCTAATAGCGATCGTAAACAAGTTCATAATTACAAAAAACAAACAGATTCTAAGTATTAGCAAGTAAATCATTATCATCTTATTCGTTAGGTGTTTTTGAATTGTTTTACTGTGTTTTTAAATTAAAAAAAAGATATTGTATCATATTAGTAGATTTTTTAAATATACATGCATATATTGAATTATAAAATAAACATATCTTCTTGGGGCTCAGCCAGCCTTTGTAAAGTGGGTACCTTTAATCGAGGTAAACACCTGGCGATTGAGCGTGATCTCAGACAAATCACCTCCCTGCACTATCGTTGTCATATAAACATTACATACTCAACCATGTAATGAATCCAATCCCTTCGTGGGTTACTGTGGTACAGGTAAAAGAATCGTAAAAGTGCGACAAAATTACGAATAATTGTGTCACGAAGTTATTAAGCATTTGATAAAATTGCTGCTGTGACATTATTGTGAATTAGAATTAATTTTTTTATTGTTTTTTGGCTGTGGAAAAATCTTTTTAAACTTAGGAAAAAAAAATTGGAACATTTTTTACGTAAGTATTATTTTGGAAAGGTATCAACCAAAAAAAAATACTATACGTCGTATCATCTATAAAAAAATTTAAATGTCAATAAATATTGTCCTTGATCTAGATACGAATGTTATCATTAGACAACGTACATATTCATACTTTCCTCTAACCGTGTCTCTCAAAGTTATCACCAAACTATTACCGTTCCTCACGATTATGGACAAAAAAAGTTTAGCAGTTAGGTTCAGCATGGCGATTGTGCTTAGAAGGTACTTCATGATTTGATGGCAAAGAAGCAGAAATAAGAAATTTTTGAAATCAGAAGACCGTAAAATTGGCAGAGATATGACTATATTTTATTGTGAATAGAATTTAAGTTAATGCTTAGCTTGAGTAAAAAAAATAATAATATCGTGTTTGATTTCTGAATATTCTTGATAAAATAAAAGCCTACTTGTAGCTTGATAAAGCTAATTTTAAAATAAATGCATACCACTTATATATGGTAGGAAATTTTAACAAATAAAAATGTATAAGAGCTTTGAATTAAATAGTTGAAAAAAGAAAAAAAAATGTATAACTGTCTAAAGGTCACCAAGTAATAAACATTGTTTTTTTATACGGACATGTGTAAGTTTATCATTTTTTAAGTTAATTGCAATTTTAATGTAATAACGGTCTATTAGAATGGAACGTATATGCAGTTTTGATTTATAACTTGTTTTTGTTTTGATAATGTGAACTCATTTTTTCATTGCAGCCAATAAAATTAAAAACATCAAAGAAGAAAGTTATTCTATTTTATTTTTTATCTCGAACCTGAGTAGAAAATAAGAATGACCTGAGGTCGGTGGGGAACTTGATTTTCTTTTATCAAGAAAATTTCAACAATAACGTTTGTTTAAACATTTAGGGGAGTTATTGTAGGTAATGACGTATTAACCAATTACGCTGTAAACTAAAATATTACCAAATAATGTAATTGTAATTATGGTTATCGATTACAATTATAAAGAAACATGGCCGTTACTTGCAGTTATTTCTGAAACTTCTAATTACAGCAATCGGTAAGAAATAGTTAGTGAAAATTCACTTATATATTTTGCCTTGCCTGGATTACAGTAATCTATTAGAAAATCCGTAATTGAAGAATTACTATAACATTTTTTATACCATAAAGGTTTTTTAGAATACCTATGTCGTGTGTAGATATACTAAGAATATTTAAAAAAAAGTATTTTTAAAACTTTTATTTTACTTAAACCAATAATAATGCTTAATATTAATTTTATTTTAGGCTCATTTCCAATCCAAAATCCTTCATAAAATCCTCAATGTTTCTTACTTTGTTACGAATAAAGTTATCCGTAATGACTTTAGTGGCTATTTCTTGCTGATCTGGCCCTAACCCGATATCAATCCTTTCATGATAAACGTATTCACTCAAACCCACTAGTTTCTAACCTTGCAACCTCTTCAATTCCCGATGATCCTTCGAGGTGTCTGAAAAGAAGATTGCCTCGTTCTAAGTAAAATTTGTTATTTGAATGATACCAGTGGGTAGTTTCTCTACTTGCCTATATCTAATGCCATTATGCACCATTACTTCTATTTACGTGTTTTGTTATTATAATCCAATTGTAATTTTTGACAAATACGTTTTTTAAATTATATTTTATGTATTGCCAAAATATTTTTTAAAATTCATTTCCAGGAAATTACTAATAATTGTCACTAGTATCTACTAGCTTCTCAATAATATCTAAAATGTAAAAAAAAGTTAATTTTATTCGTTAATTTAATTATAAAATTCATTTATGGTGCATATCAAGATCACTACTAGATAATCTTATTTAAATTGATATTTTATTACATTCAAATTTAAATTATTAATAATACAAAAAAACTTCATTGCCGTAATAATTGGAAGTTTATAGTCTCCATTGGTAGTAACACCGTTCAATGTGTCTAAGCTTGTGTTGAACTACTAATGCAAATAAACAAAATATTCGATATAGTTTAATGGCTATAAAGTTACCTACTCCTTGATGGCCTTGGCTGATGACATGGTAGCCCTTGCCAACAACGATAGAGACCTAATATACAATATCAGGGTTCTTCAAGATTAACTAGAGATGATTAATATGGAACTAAACCTTGACAAAACAAAGGTTATGAGAATTGCCAGGATGCCTCAACGAAAAATGAGAGTCATAAGAATTAAGGACAAGCCCATCGAACAGGTGAGAACCTTTAAATATCTGGGAGCACACCTTGATGAGAATGGAGTCATGGACAACGAAATCAGGGAGAGGGTAATCTCCGCTGGTAAATTGTTCCATGCACTAAATAAAAGGTTCCTGAATAAAAGAGAAGTATCCAAGGACACGAATTTGAGGGTATATAAATCTACTTTTCTCCCCATATTAACATACTCCTCGGAATCTTGGGCATTGACCACCGAACATAAAAGTAGGACCCAGGCTTCAGAAATGAGATTCCTAAGAAAGATAGAGGGGGAAAAAGTCCTCGGAGTGGACCCTGCGGAAAAAGTCATTGAACAAAACAGTCTAAGATGGTTTGGACATGTTTTAAGAATGGAAAATAACAGGCTGGCCAAGATGACATACGAGGCTAAGGTTGAAGGAAGAAGGTCCAGATAAAGACCCCGACGTACCAGGGAAGATGGTATTAAGGAAAGCTTCGCAAAGAGAAGTCTGCAATGGAATAGAAGGAGAGAAATGGTAGAGGATCGTGCGGTGTGGTCCGGGCTATACAGAAAGAAACCTCACACTGCAGAGCGGTAGAGAGGAACGACTATGATGATGATGATGATAGTTTAATGCCTATGTAATTCTAGAGATTTTTGATTTTTAACGAGTTTTTTTAATATATATTAAATATAAATGTTACGTAACTACCTAATTCGTTCGTATAAAAAGATTCTTATAATTTATTGAAAAAAAATATGATAAGAATATCACACATTTTATAATAGACAGGCTGGTCATCAGGAAAAACCACACTAGAGATAACCGTATCAAAATTAATTAGGATTTTAAAAAAAATTATCCATTCAACAAATTAGTAAATGTATTTTAGTATTTTGTAGCTTATTCATGTAACAATAAATAAAGTAATCATTACAGAATTTATTATTTCATTATACAAATTTATATATTTGTTGTAAGTTTGTAATAGAAATGTGTGGAATTTTCTAGAAACATTAAAAAGCCATATTTGAATAATTATTATGGGGCGTCTCATATAAATTAAGACGATTTTCATTGAAAATGTGTATATATTTACGTCATGTTTAACGACGAAATATTTTAAAATACTCTTATAGTACCGTAAAAATTGGTTGAGAAGTATAAACGTACTATTATGTCTTTCAATATTATATTTTGGTGTCAGTCCTGTAGGCTGTCGCTTCGAGTAAAGTCGCAAGTTTTAACTTTTCATTTATTATATTTGTAAAATCTGGAAAATAAAAATTATATTGATTTTTAGTATAAAAAAACTGCAATTATGGATTTATATAATTATGTTTATTTCAGTAATCATTTTGTCAAGAAATAAATGTTTCGACTAACATTTCGAAGTATAGATAATTATATAACATAAACAGTATGTTTAAGTCGATCCATTATTCTATTTACAGTCGGTAATAGTTACTATATTGCGAAGCATGCATCCGGCAAATATTATTCAGGAGAAGGCGTCGCGAAGATTAAGATGGGCATGTAAAGTTGCTGGGCTTAGTAACGAACGAATTCCCAAGATAGGAGCTGTACCGACTGGGAAGCGTCTAAGGGGTAGACCGAGACGTTGGTGGGAGGATTGCGTTAGGAATGATCTAGCAGGTTTGGGTTTGGGTGGTGCTCCGTGGACGGAGGTTTGTAAACATAACGGGGTTCGAACCCTCAGTTCGAAATCACTTTGAGCATATCTAACATTTGATAAAAAAAGTTTTTTTATTTAAGACTAATTTCTAATTTGATTTCTTATCTTATTCCTATGTTGAAAATATTTTATAGAATGTAATATATAATATAATGGAAATATGTATACAATGTTCAGTAGCAAGTATAGCAGAAATGATTCAATATATTAATTTTTCTTTTTAAATCCACGTCTGATAATTTAAAATTTTCGTTTTCTCTTCTCCATAGTGGGATTCGAACCCTTTCTAATTTTAATTAATATTTTTTCCTATGTTGAAAAGATTCCATAGAACGTAATATATTTCATATATATATAATGTTCAGTAGCTAAGTAAGTTTTGGTATTAAAAAAACAAGGAAATATTTCAAAATATTCTTTTTTGACCCTGAAGACCGTAAAAGGTGGCTAAGGAATATAAACGCAGTATTACATCTTCCTTGTAAAAAAATAAAGAAAATATAAGCCTGACAATTTTTAAATTTTCATTTTCTCTTCTCCATAGCCGGATTCGAACCCTCCACTACAAATTACTGTGATAAAAAAAAAAGTATGTTTTTAAAGACTAATTTCCAATTTGATTTCTTATTTCCTAAGAAAATCAAAGATGGGAAATTTGGAAATTTTATTGAAGCTATTCGATCACCATAGTAGGATTCGAACCTTCCGTTCCAAATCACTTTGATTACATCTAATCATATGTATAACCTGTTTGTTTAAGACACCATTATTTTATTTCTGTTTCTGATTTTATTTCTAATTTTTACACCTATAAAGGAAGATATTACATTGAACGTAATATATAATGTATGGATACATAAATGATAGATAAGATACGAGACCTGCTTTGCTCCTGGACATGTCCACAGGCTGGGAGATTGTGCACTACTACTCGCTACGAGGGCCCCCACCACTCTCAGCTATTTACATACCAACTCCTTGAGTCCCTTATCTGTTGTGCACGACAGATGATTATCCGTTCTGTAGAGGGATGGATCCTGATGTGAATGGGTCTGAAAGAACGCTGTAGGTTAATTGTTTGCGCAAGTTAATTTCCAATTTAAAAAATAATTAAAATAGGGATACACGATGGCTGACGACAGAAGTGAAAATTCGATACTTTGAAATAACTTCTTTTAATTTATAAATCTGAATTATTAAAATTTCATAATTTTATGATTGAAATTATTAACATTAGTCTGGATTTCACATATATTGGTCCTCCGAACAATAATTATATTCATTTTCAAGTAGTTTACTTATCAATCAAAACATATGATGGGCTGCACAAGATCAATACAAAATAACATTAATTTAATTTAAATAATAATTATTATATGGCTATATCATTTATAACATGTATTTTATATCTGCATGAATTTTATTTTCATTTTTACCATTACCATCGTAAAGTTTAAGAGTAAATAGATCATTTATACTTTCAATAACTTCTTAAAACAAGACACTTAACTATTTCAAATAAAATCATTTAGGGGAAACGAAAAGTTCAAGTTATTATTGACGCTTTAACTTATTATTAGAACCAATTGCACAAAAATTAAACGAGATTTCAGTGAAGTATAATTATTCTTATATCAATGGAATTACTTGCGAATAATTAATAAATTACTCGCTGACGCGAACCCACATGTTTATCCCCTACCGAAATTCGCTAAATGCGGCCAAGTAAGTTTTCACTCCAAAAAGTTATGTTGAGTACGTTTTATTGCTTGAAGTAAATATATTTTGAAAAACACTGCAAAATATTTTTAAAATTTCATTTTAATGTTATTAAAAAAAATCATTTACCCTTCATACATTCACTGACAATTATATTTCCCGAATTATCTCCTTTATGTTCTTTCAGAGTGCTTAGAAATGCTTGAGCTTCGAACCCTTCACGTTGAAAAGTCAGATAAAAAAAATATCACTGAATCAGTGTTGCTAAGGGATCAATAATTAATGTGATGTCACTAGTTATACAAATCTGTGAACAAATGTATTTCTTAGAAATTATATCATTAATTCGGAAGTAGGATTGCCCCCTTCAAATACTATGTTACTCTCTATATTTCAAAACAGAAATAGTTATCGGCAAAATTTAAAAGAAAATTATTCAGCACTAAACCACTGTTTGAAAAATTGGAAGTACTTGTGAGACAGTAACTAACGGGACACAATTAAGGAATCAGCTTAAAGGACCCTTTCTCACCAATCAGCTAAGAGCAATCTGTGCAGATGATATTTATGTCTCAGATATGAGTATGTTGTTCATTCTGCAGGCTTAGTTGTCTGGAACCATTACTAGCTAATACCTCATAGAAATGAAGGTAACTTAGTGAGGGACATTGAAAGTGACTATTACATCGAAAATGACCCTAGAGCTTGATTATTTCCAAACACTTGTATTTAAAAAATATCTGATGTGTTCGTTCACACACGATTTTCTTTATCGCTAAAGGTCAGTTTAAAACGAGCACCTAGAATTTTTCAAATAATCAATTAACTGAACAAAGGTTAACCGGTTTCAGTAATTGTATGTACAGAATACTTTACATAACATGTTCACGTAGTACCGCTATACCTCAGCTAATACATATTACATATAAAATATATGTTATACATATATACATTTTTAAGTCTGAAATACACCATTAAAAAATATCTGATTTTATAGATTTCAACACTCACGTAGTCTTGAGCATTTGCGGGATCTAATTGTACAGGTGTACGTAGTGTCTGGTGATGTAGATGTACTTAAAAAAATCTTGAAAATTATTGTACTCATACGAAGTGTTTTTGTCATCAATTTTTCGTAAAATGTATGTATCAACAGTGGCTTCTTATCGTAAAAGTGTCTAAAATTTATATTTATATTTGTGCATGATTTAATATTATTTAGTAAAATATAATAATAGTACATTCATGCTCAATCCGAACCGACTACGCAAATAACCATTTTTACATGAATTTGGATTACGCAGAAGCAAATAGATTTTTTCAAACCAGAAACTTGTGGAAAAATGTTATGGAATGTGTTTAATACCAACAAAACTTAAATTTAATAAATTCTTAATTATCATAAAATACATTATTGTATAACCAACATAGGAGCAGTGAATGCAAAGATCATACTAATCAGTAAAAATATATGTATTATAACAATAGTATACAAAATATTAATTTTTTTATTTTTATCTCGATTTCATGCTCCTTTATCTAAGTTTTTAATATGTCAAAACACTTTTATAACTTTAGCCTTTCATTTGTTTTGTTCGTCTTTTTTTTTTTTTTAGAAATCTATCTGAAGAGTAGTGTTTTTTTACAGTGAAAAAAATCTAATGAAGGTTTTGTTTCGGTCAAACACAATTTATGTGCTCATACCTCGTCAAACTGTAGCTATGTCGACATTTTTGTAAACTAGTGCATTCCGAGGTAGTTGTTTATGTGACACTGATCATTGACATTTTTTACTAATAATTGTTTATTTATGGGAGTGGATTGAGTTGCCATGCCGGAAATCCTGGTCCAAATCCCGCTACAGGCCACGACTTTGATTTGGTCTGTTTGCAGCGGGAGATGGATCATATAGGATCTAGGATCCTCCAGGGGCCCACCCAGCCTTTATAAAATATTATAAAAATAGGGTACCCAAAATAAGAGGGACAAATATGGCGGTTGAGCGTGACAGTACAGTCTATGAAACAGTACAGTCTAGAGACTGATAGATCATGCACTGAACCCCATACCCTTCATGAGTTGTAGTAGGTTTTTTTTTTGTTTATTTATAATCATTTAGTATGATTAACATTCCTTGAAATGAAGTTACATTAATTACCAGTTTGGTAAAAATTTTTACTTATGTATTAACAAAGAAAATGAATATTTAAAAAAATAAAAAAATGGGGATATGTCAAAATTGTTTAGTCGAATCCCTTTTTACGGCTAAGCGCATATCTACGTGTCTATAATTTTTCTCACATTAGCAACCTTGAGTTGCTTATAATTGATTTTTTTAAGCATTGGAATGTTAATGCTTCTTATAAATGATTATATGTATATCTATTATTTTATGAGATATACTCTTAAAAGTTATTTATTCGAGGTTTATTTTGGTCTTATAATAATAATAAAGAGTTTTATTCCAATGAATTTAACAATTTACACTTTTTAACATATTACTTAATACGTGTTTTGTATAAAACAATTTACACTGCAAGATGAATTTGGGTTGCATAATAAATAAAAAGCAGTATACATTTATAACAGTAGGAAAAGGAAAATAAAAACCTACACGAAATAGAAAAATAAAATAAAAGTATAATAATAAATTAAAATAAGTATAATTTTGGGTAGTAAAATAAAGGAATAAATTAACTTATAATTAATACATTATTATAATGTAGTAAATTAATTATATCTATTCTTATAGTACATGTCTAGTTCGTCTCTGCATGTATCGTCTTAAGATTTGTTTGTTATAACTGTCTATTGATTGCATTAAGGGATTTCCTGAGTTTTTTTGTTGAGTTGAAAAAGTTCCAAGTCTGGGAATGAATAAACTGTTTAATTGTTTTTTTGTCTTTTTTAATATGTTGCAATTATGCAATTCAATGAAAATTATGAATAAATAATTAAATCAAGTCAAATTCTCTAAACAAATTAATGAAGTAATAATTCTTAAAAATAAAATACTGCTAACCTCTAAACCTGATGGTAATTTGATTTATAAGTTAATAAAATACATGGAATTAGGTGTTTTTGTAAATGAATAAATTACTTGTACATAGAGTTGGTAGAACAACACCTGGGGTAGGAGAGTAGACTATGGCCTATAAATCTATTAAATATGTCAGCTGAGATAAAAATAGGCCTTGACTTTTAACTTCGTAGATGTTGGTATGATTTTTTTTTACAATATATTTCATAAGCGTTTTATTTTATCGGTTGTGTAGGATGTATAAATAAATAAATAAAAGGCTTAACGAACCCGAAGGCTCGATGCCGATACCACCAATCTATGTTTAAAAACCTCCGTCCACGGAGCACCACCCAAACCCAAACCCGCTAGATCATTCCTAAAGCAATCCTCCTACCTACGCCTCGGTCTACCCCTCGGTAAAGCGCCTATTAACATCTTGGGAATTCGTTTGTTACCAAGCCCAGCAACTTTACATGCCCATCTTAATCTTCGCGACGTCTTAAGATTTGTTTGTTATAACTGTCTATTGATTGCATTAAGGGATTTCCTGAGTTTTTTTGTTGAGTTGAAAAAGTTCCAAGTCTGGGAATAATATTTACCGGATGCATGCTTCGCAATTCCGCGTTATGTAATCTCCTATATTCCCTAGTGGTCTCATCCTTTTTTGGACCAAATATTCTACGTAACACCTTATTTTCGAATACCTGAAGACGTTTTTCATCCTTCAGCGTTAGTGGCCAAGTTTCACATCCATAGAGAAGAGATGGAACGATGATTGTTTTATAAATTCTGATTTTTAGATTTCTGGACAAAAGACGCGAGCTTAGTAATTTTGAGACCAAATAGTAACAAGCATTTCCCGCCTTTGTTTCCTCTTCAATTTTGTTTTTTCCAGTTACCATTGACCCTAAGTACTTAAACATCTCGACATGTTCGAACTTATTTCCTCCTACAACAATATCACCAAAATTTCGTCCTTTCCTTCTACTGACCATATACTTAAGTCTTATCTGAATTTATTTCCAGCCATATTTCCTTAGCAGCATTCATTAACATTTGTGTAATTAGCTTTATAGTTTCTTCGTCCTCACTCAACAGTACCAAATCGTCCGCAAACCCAAGCACGGATATTTTACTATTCAAGTTCAAATTCAAACCTCTTTCGTTGTGTATCACCTTTTTAATAACGTACTCGGGTGTTAAATTAAGTAGTACAGGTGATAGCGAATCACCTTGTTTTAAACCTGAACGAACCTCAAACTTCTGCGAAAAATTGTTACCAATTCTAACTTTGTCGAAAGTTTCGCTCATACACATCCTTACCAGATTTACTAACTTCTTTGGTATAACCAGTTCAATCAATACGTTATACATAATCTGAGGGTCGATAGAATCATAAGCTTTTTTAAAATCGATATAAAGCTGATGAACGACACCATTGTATTCTATTTTTTTCTCTTTACAATGTGGACGGAGGCACGGAGCACCACCCAAACCCAAACCCGCTAGATCACTCCCAACCCAATCCTCCCACCTACGCCTCGGTCTACCCCTCAGACGCTGGTTCGACGTACGCAGATATCCTGCGAACAATAAAAAGCGATCCTGACCTCCAGAGCATTGGTGATAATGTCCAAAAAATACGAAAGTGTAACACGGGTTGTCTCCTTCTGATATTGGATAGGAAAGCTCAACAAAAGACGGAGGAAATCCGTACTACGATAGCTGAGAAAATGGCTGACAAAGCGGAGGTAAAGTGCAAGAGAGACTCTGTTGCATTCGAATTGAAGGACCTCGATGAACTGACTGTGGCTGAAGAAGTCCTTAATGCCCTTCGAACTCAAATTGATGGTGCGGAAAATATTGATATTTCCGCTGTAAAGTCTCTTCGCAAGGCTTACGGTGACACACAAACAGCGGTAGTCGTGCTGCCAACGGAACTAGCAAGAAAAGCGATCGAAAAGGGGAGTATTCGAGTTGGATGGATAAGCAGCCGAGTAAGGGAAAAAATATCTCCTCAGAGATGCTTTCGATGTTTTAGCTATGGTCACGTTGCAAAATATTGTAAGGGACCCGATAGAACAAAACTCTGTTTTCGATGTGGTGAAGAGGGTCATCCAGCGAAAGAGTGTACTGCCGAAGCCCACTGCCTTATATGTCCTGACGAAAGAAACCGCAGCCACCTGACAGGCAGCTTTAGCTGCCCAGTCTACCAGCGCGCGGTGCAAGCAGTTGCTAAGCGACGGAAATGAGGTTTTTACAGCTAAACCTTAATCACTGCGAAGCTGCCCAGGACCTCTGCTGGCAAACTATCAATGAGAAGGACATTGACGTCGCTGTACTATGCGAACAGTATAGAGACGTCAGCGGGCAATGGATGAAGGATCTTAGTGGCCGAGCAGCCGTTTGGGTCAGTAAGGACCACTTTGTACAGGAAGTCCAACCGATTCGAAGAAAAGGATTTGTGTGGATCAAGGTGAGAGACATCTACATCTGTAGTGTCTACGCATCACCTAGTGCACCACTAGAAGAATTTGAGGCTCTGCTTGAAGGCATTGAGCATGAACTGCGACATCGGCATCCTCTTATCATAGCCGGTGATTTCAACCCATGGGCTACTACATGGGGTAGCAGATATACCAACAGGAGAGGCGAGTGTCTTCTTGACACGTTCGCTGCTCTTGATGTTGTTCTCCTTAACACCGGTTCTACTCCAACGTTCTCTAAAAATGGCAATTCCTCAATAATCGATTTGACTCTTGTTAGCGCAAACCTTTGCTGTCGGGACAATTATTGGCACGTCAGTGACCGATATACTCATAGTGACCATCAGGCCATTTTTTTCGAAGTCGTTACCCCAAATGGCGCAAGAAAAATGATTAAAACGCAGCCAGCAGCAGGTTGGAACCATAAGTCTTTCGAAAGAGATTCCTTTGTTATAATGATGCAGGAAAGAATCGAGTTAAAAGGAACGGCAGAAGACAGAGCAAAGCAACTGATGGAGTTTATTACTGTGGCATGTGATGCATCAATGACCAGAATTTCTAGGAGAAATCGGCACATGGCAGTGTATTGGTGGACCGAGGAGATTGCTTTTTTACGACGAACTTGTCTTCGTACCAGAAGATTAGCTCAGCGAGCGAGAGGCCGCTTATTATACGATGCTCGAAAGCAAGAGCATAAACAAGCTAAAAGGAACCTAGTTAAGGCAATAAAAGACAGTAAACGCAACTGTTGGAGGAAGATGTGTGAGGAGGTAGACAAAGACACGTGGGGAAGGCCCTACAAAACAGTCATGGCAAAACTGAAAAGTTCAAACTTGTCGCCCCCGAGCTCTTCAGAACTTTTAGAAAAAATAGTGGCAGTGCTATTTCCAAGGCGCCCGGAAGTCCACTTTGACAAGATATCTATGCTGGACCTGGAATCAGAAATCACTGAGGACGAATTAGATAAAGCAAGCAGAAAAATAGGGAGCTCTAAAGCTCCGGGCTCAGATAATATCCCTAATCTCACCTTGAAAACGGCTATTAGAACAAGACCGCAACTCTTCTTAGACGTGTACAACTGCTGTCTCAGTGAAGGCGTATTTCCAACACAGTGGAAGAAGCAACGGCTGGTTCTCCTTCCAAAGGGAAAGGGACCCCCGGAAGACCCCTCATCTTATCGCCCAATATGTCTTCTAGACACTGCTGGCAAGGTATTGGAGAGGATTGTTTATGGCAGGTTAAATGAAGTCAGTGAAGGACCCGGAGGATTGTCCGATAACCAGTATGGTTTTCGGAAGGGCAGATCGACAGTCGATGCCATTGATTTTGCAATCAGAGCTGCTCGGGAAGCCATAGCGGGAAAAAGGTGGCGAAGAGGCGGTAAGAAATACTGCGCCATTATAACGTTGGACGTTAAGAATGCCTTTAACTCAGCTCGGTGGGATAGTATCATGGACGGATTGCGAAGGATGGAAGTCCCACAATACCTTATGAAGATTATTGAGAGCTATTTCACAGATACAATCTTGATGTATGATACAGAAGATGGGTTGAAAACATACAAGGTCACGGGTGGCGTTCCTCAAGGCTCAGTTCTAGGGCCATTGCTGTGGAACATTATGTATGACACCGTGCTTAGACTGCCCCTGCCAGAGGAAACTACTACCCTCGGGTTTGCAGATGATCTAGCAATAATTGTTCGAGGGAAACTATTAGAGGAGATTATTTACAATGCGAACAAAGCAGTCCTCACCATTCGTGAATGGCTCTCAGCGGTAGGCCTCCAACTTGCTGATCATAAAACTGAGGCAGTTTTAGTAACCAGTAGGAAAGTGAGGGAGATAATCAGTCTGACCGTCGGGGAGTTTGAAATTTTATCAAAGCCGTCTGTTAGATATCTCGGAGTTCAGATTGACGCCAGACTCCGTTTTGATGAACACTTGCACCAAGTTAGCACCAGAGCAGCGCAAGTGATTAACAAATTGGCCAGAATTATGCCGAATATCGGTGGACCAAGGGAAAATCGAAGGAAGCTTCTAGCTACTGTAGGCAACTCAATACTTTTGTACGCAGCACCGATCTGGACGGAAGCCTGCCAAGTGCAGTCTTATGCTCGTAAGGTTGTCAGTGTGTATCGAAGAAGTGCCCTGCGTGTAGCTCGAGCTTTTCGCACTGTTTCCTATGATGCTGTGTGCGTAATAGCAGATATGCCTCCGATAGATCTTTTGGCAGATAAACGCAGTCGGATTTTTCGAAGGAAACGAGAAGAGCCGAATGCGCACTGGGTAACGTTGGCTAAAGATGAAAGAAGTCATACCCTTGAAAGATGGCAGAGACGCTGGAATGCCTCTCCTTCTGGAAGATGGACACACCGTCTGATACCAGATATATCAAAATGGATATCCCGCAAACATGGAGAGGTAGATTATTATCTCACCCAACTGCTCACTGGGCATGGTTGCTTTAGGGCCTACTTGGCTCGCTTCGGAATAGAAGACCGAAAATCTTGTCCTACTTGTGATCCCGTGGAGGAAACAGTGGAACATTCGTTCTTCTGTTGTCCAGGTTTTTCTCAAGAAAAGGAAGAGCTTGACATAAAATTCGGAAAGAAGTCATCGCCGGAAAATATTGTCACTTTGATGATGGCTAGGCAGGAGCATTGGAGTGCTGCAGCAGACTATGCAGCGCAAATCGGAAGAAGGCTCAGAATACAGGAGCGAGAAAGGAGAGGCCAAGCTCTGGCTAATCCGACATAAGTTGTCCAAGGAAGAAATAGGCACATAGCCCTTCTGCCACCCCACGAAGTAATGCTTGACGGCTGTTCCGTGGGATGGTAAAAGGAGAATTGGGAGGTGGTTTTTTAGTGAGTAGGAATCTCACACTGTTGTGTTATTACACTTCGTCTTATGAAAGATTTTTCCCCTACCCAGGAGAAAAAAAAAAAAAAAAAAAAAACCCCTCAGACGCTTCCCAGTCGATACTGTGCCTATTAACATCTTGGGAATTCGTTTGTTACTGACCCCAGCAACTTTACATGCCCATCTAATCTTCGCGACGCTATCACCTGAATAATGTTTACCGGATGCATGCTTCGCAATTCCGTGTTATGTAATCTCCTATATTCCCCAGTGGTCTCATCCTTTTTTGGAACGAATATTCTACGTAACACCTTATTTTCGAAGAAAATTGGGCGCCATTTGGGCATGGGAAGGAATGCAAAAGCAAATAAAATGAATGAATGAGATATGGAAAAGAAAAAAAGAAGGGAAAAACAGTCGAAACAAATGAAATCCATGGTGTCTCGGTCATAATAGAAACAATAATATGAGGTGCCGACTCATATCACAAACGTGTGAGCTTGGGGAATGAAGCGCATCAAATTACCATGTCAAGGCATCAGCACTTTCTATTAAGTTCACATTCCTAACTGCATAGAGGTTATTTATTTTATTAATAAGAGTTATGTTATAACTTTTTACTTTAATTGGACATCTTCATATTATTAAATGGTTTATTTGTTCAAAATTCCATAATTATTGTTTTTGCGTACAGTATGCAAACATAGAATTACGTCTATATTTAGGCGATGCTCTCCTATTCTATAAATAGGATATCCTATCAGGATATTCTTTTTTTATTCAAATATTATTTTTTTTGAAAAGTACTACTCTTGTATTAAGTATAATTTAAGTTGAAATAAATAAATCTTAATTGACTTTAGAAATTCTAAAATTATATTTAAATGGAAAATAGTTGACTGGACATTTCATATAGTGGATTCAAATGATCAGGAGGTACAATCTAAGATTTCCAATCATCAGTTCAAATTCGATAGAGTTCGGGCTCACATCGCTCCCCTCCCACGACAGTCCTGAACACGGCCTACATCATAGGCCGAAACGATGGCACAATAATATAGGTCTTTCTTATTTTGCGTAATCTTTGACTGCACTCCCTGACAATTTCAATCCACTATCTATCTAAGATTATTACATCATAAAATTAATTTCTACCTACAAATGAAAGATATGTTTCCCTGCTCAACATAGAATTAATTAATCTAAAAAAGAAAGTAACCCTAAAGGTTATAGAGAGCCGAAATCTTACCAATTCCCTTAAATTAACAACAAATTTATTTCTAGAATCGTTTGTCGAAGTGTAATTTATATAATCGAATGCCAGTGTGCACTTTTGTAAGTTTCTACAACAATTGTAAAGAAAAAAACCCCCCAAATTCCCTGTTTTGTTTTTTTAAATTTAATTTATTGATATAAACAACTATAACATGATTATAACTAGTAAATCTGCTGATATGTACATTATGACATGAAAAACACATGTGGAGTAACTACCCATCGGAAACACTCCAATCCCTGCTTTTAAGCTCATTAGGTTACCGCCAGTTTCGGTCAAAACTGAGCATTTTTTGAAGATTAAATCGAAGTTCTTTCCATAAGATCGTAGAAGTCTCCTTTCTCTCAGGTTTTTTAGATTCCCCTAGCGTTATGAAAAAAGTAGAAGAACCTTCCTCGAAAGTATCAAACGCATTGCCGGTATCTTCCTTTAAAAAATTCGTTACAGCATCGAATGCATGGCATTGCACGCTGCTGCTATAATACTCCGTATGATGTTTCTTCGGTATTAAGGAAGCAGGGACTGGCCTGGAACAAGGGGGTAGGGCTGGTACAGGAGAGGGACACTTGGTCCAAGCCCTGAAGAAGTCATCCCCCTCATCGCCTCAACGTTAGAAAGGGCTTGGAGTATGGTGATAATGGCTGTTTTTCAATCAGTAAACATTTCCCGAATGGCGGCTGTCTCTATTTTATACCAGCTGAATTAACTTTGGAGCTGTATTGATAGTACTTTCCAATTCCCTAAGTTCATTCTATTGTGTTGGGGTTGCCGGGTCTTCACCGTAGTTGTTCTGATTCGGAGATGTTTGAGGCTTTGTAGTGTGGAATGTTTTCAAATACTGGGCCTATTAAATAATCTGCATATCCGTGTATTTGTGGAGTTGCCATCTCCATGCTTGCAGAACATCTTCCCCATCCGGAATGACTTCATAAGGAAACTGATCCTAGAGTGATTTCTGCATGTTATCTTGTTTAGTGTATATTGGGCTTGTTTTCCTTGTCTGTGTTGATGTACTTTTCCCAAACTACAATGTCCGAAGATCAGGCGATGGATAGAACTATTACTTTATGCCGGTTTAAGATATAGGAGTAAACTCAATAAATTTTAAAATGTGAATTATTCTCTAGAAAAATGCATTAAAATTGATTTCCCTTCATTTGACCTCTTGACTCTATTGTCAGCTTTTATGATATTTTGTTTTTAACTGATAACCGACAGAGATCTAAAAGTTTCCAGAAACAATTATCTTATCAAGCGCTTATATCATCACAGCTGTAGAATATTGTCGAGAACTAATTTTTACTTTTGTTTATTATTTTGAATAATGAGAAATTGTAATAGACAAAAAAAAATCAGAACACCTCATCCTCAAAACTTCTATGTAAAATGCCTATTTTAGAGACGTAATTTAAAAAAAAATAAAAATCATCCGTAATCAGTTGTTATTTTTGAGATTATGGGACAGGTTTTTTTTGGTATCTTGTACATTATTAATATTTTTTAAGAAGATATTAAGCGTGCTTGATATCTTATAAATACCTGGGAAAATACTGAGAAAGTACTGAAAATACCTGGCCCGAGAAGCGTGCTTGATTGGGCCAGGATAACTCAAATGGTAGAGTTCCAGACTGGCGATCTGGACGACCCGGGTTCGAGTCCCGGTCCTGGACATATCTCTTCTTTTCAAATAAAAATATTTAAAAAATAATAACAAATAAAATACAATAAATTATAATAATTATAATGACGTAAGCCAACAAGATCCAAATTAAAATAATGTTCTAAGAACATTCATCCCGTCGTATACATGACAAAAATGCGAGAACGCGGGGACTTGGGATCAGTGAAAAGAAAGGATATGACCACGACCGAGAAGCGTGCTTGATTGGGCCAGGTTAGCTCAAATGATAGAGTTCCAGACTAGCGATCTGGACGACCCGGGTTCGAGTCCCGGTCCTGGACATATCTTTTCTTTTCAAATAAAAATATTTAAAAATTAATAACAAATAAAATACAATAAATTAATATTTTTTAGTTTACAAATATGGCCGAAAATAATAATTTTAATTTAGGTTTAATACGTACATAACTTAGACTTTTATATAATATAAAATAACTTTGTAATTACCTAGATCAAATTTTAAAGACTGTTTTCTGAACAAATAATTCTTCAAGGGCCACTTTGTCAAATAGTATCAATCTTTAGAGTTAGAGAGATTTTCTCAGTATTTTCTTATTACTTGAGATAAGACTGTTTTTTATTTCATTTGCTTTTCAGGCACTATTCTTTAAATATACGATAGTAAATATTTATAGAACGGAAAGTAAATCAGAAGAGTGATGTTTGTATGTGTATAAGGGAGGATTTTCAGAAAAAATTATATAGATATATTATAAAGGGATGTTGGAATATTATGAGGAAAAGAAATAATGAAAATAATGTTAAAAATATAGAAAACAAATAATTAAATATTTTTAGCTCGAATACTACATTTCTATTAAATTATTACATGTTTATTTTTATTATTAGTTAAGCACTAAAAAGCACATGTCAATTCTATACTGATTGTAATGCAACTGAATTAGAGACATCGGAATTGCCATAATTCTTAATTAATTAATTAGAAACTAATTAAAATGTCGACCATAATTTTAAGTTATTCGAGTATATACCCTATCAAAAATTTAAAATTTCCTCAACTGCAAATAGTTATCAGTTTCCCTGTCTCTCATTTTTTAAAATAGCCTGGGAAAATGTAATACAATTAAGTACTTTTCAATGAAATTAATTATATTACGACAGTCTTTTGGTTTTGTTTCTCTAAATTTACAAAATCAATTGTATGTAAATGTTAAAGTTAATGTATAATGTTACAAAGAAGTTTGTTCTCACACCTAATTTATTTTTGGTTTGCTATCACATAAAAAAGGGAGTGGGGAACCTCATTCCTCATTCAGGGACTCATACTCGACTATGACAGGTAAATTATTTATTCAACGGCCATGGATGGATCTTGTGAGATCTGCAAATCCTCCTGGAGATCACCCAGCCTCTGTGGATTCACTTCATTCAAAAAGGAGTCAAGGTTTTTTGTGTAATGCCTCCTTCTCCACTTTATGCTGCCAATTGCTAATCCTCCATTTTTTCCAAAAACCTCAAGGGTGATTACCAGTCTTACAAACAAATCTTATAATTTTAGTTCCGTTCTACACAGAGGAAACATGAGTTCAGATCTTCATAGTATTCTCAACAATGATCTACAGACCTTTGCTGTTCTTGATAGATATGTTGGAAACCGATTCACCTTTGTTTAATTACTTTATGATTCGTAAACGTCATACCTTCGAAGGCATATCAGAAGCAGAAACGACTTATTAGTTTTTAAAATATAAGGCGTGAACTAATTTATTGAAACTTTCAAAATTAGCTGAAATCTATAGTTGGATTATATTTATTTTCATTAGATACGTTTAATGGCCCTTTTGATATATAAATTTGATGGTATAAAGTTCATACCCGGAACAACGTACGATGAACTCCAATTTTTAAAGCTTAATTGCTTCATTCTTTTATACATCTTCTCTTTGAACAGGTATTATAACAATGATTGATTTTGATCGATCTTCTCCCGAGTAATTCGAACATTAATAAATAATTACTTTACTGTAAACAACATGTGCATCGTACAAGAGATACCTCTCCGTCCTATCTTCAATTCTAATTAGAAACCTTCAAACCCAAAAGGGCTAAGAAAAGAAAAAAAACAAAAAAAAAAAACTATAAAGATAAGTAATGAAATAATGTAATGAATTTTATTGGGTGTATATCGTTTTTAATGTGATTTTTAATATGTCCATGAAATTTGTAGTATACGTATCATTAGTTGGGGAGGTGAGGGTTTGATTTAGATTCTTTAGGGCAAACAAATATTTCGAAATGATGATTTTTTTTTTCATTGTCAGTTGTAACGAGTTCCTATCGCTACATTCATTTTCTCTGATCCTTGAAAGGTCATTTACCCAACTTTTAAAGATTAACCTTCAACGAAATAAAATGGCCACTTCCAACAATTATTTCAGTTTTTGATTTTTATTTTATTTAATTTATTATTTATAATTATTAAAAAAAAACTCAATGATTTGTTAATTATATAAAATCCGATATCTACCAGCATATCAGTCTGCGAGTACCGTTTTACTCACTAATTGAAGGTGTGGCGTTTACTAATATGTGATCCAAAACAGATTGAGTTAATATTGATTAATGTTATTAGTTCTCAAATAATGGACGAATTAATTGGTCGCGATAACTGGCGTTATCGCCTACTTCGAGTACTCGCTATTATAACTGTAATTAATTTTATTTAGAATACTATTTTTATAATTTTATTTAGATTACTATTATTATTTAAAAAAAAACAAAAAAAAAAAACCGTACCACCTCTACACACGAAATGTCTTGGGTTCAGTGGGTAGATACTAATATTTCTAGGAGTATTTATCTCCTAACTTTAAATAACGTATAAAAAACAAAGTCCTCGGCGAGTTTGTTCGCGGTAAACTCAATAACTAATGCACGGATTTTCATGCCGTTTTCACCAATAGATAGAGTGATACACCAGAAAGGTTTAGCTATATAATTTGTCAAGGTTTTGAGTAAAGGGGTTGGAGTATAACGATAATTGTCGGAAATGTTGCGAAAAGTATAGCCTTCATGGAGGTTTCGTGTAAGATGCTGCCTAATTACTCTCATATATCTATCTATCTATACATATTATAAAACAAAGTCCTTGGCCGTGTCTGTATGTCTGTTCGCGGTTATCTTTTTTTGTTTATAATAGCTACATAATAAAATACAGCAGGGAGACAAACATGTAGGCATAATATGCTATCCTATCCGTACAAAGCATGGTCGCTAGTTTACTATATAAAAAAGTTTTTGTGATGTAATATTTTATTGGCGTTACCTATCAACTAGGCCCTTACATCTTTTTTATTCTTGTCTCAATTAAATTATAAACATTTTTAATAATTCTCAAATCACAAAGCCACTGTTCCTGACTTCTGTAAGCCGTTGCAAAAAACTTAGCACTGTTTTTGAATTTAAATGAAAAAATGTTATGCAACGATTTAAAAAGTAAAATATCTTACTCCAATGTTTTGATTTTAGGACTATTATTCCAATACAGAGAATGCAGTGAAATAAAATTATGACATTTTTCTTATAAACTATATATATATTTTTTAAATCTATAAAACATACCAAAAATATGTAAAAAATATTTCATTAATTCATTTAATGCAAAATACTCAATATCTCAATATAAATACACTAAATAAGAACTCATATTTTAATTGGCTCTCTAGGGAAGTACTTCAATTCCTAGAAATATATCGGTGTGCCTCTGTTCGTTAAGTACAACGTTGTACCATTAAGCGAACAATTATTTGTCATTTTGAATAATTAATAGTTGACTTTATAAATATGGAGAAGAAAATCGATCGAATGGAAGTCGAAAAGCAATTCTTTAAATAGTGAAACTATTTATTACAACCACGTTGTAGGCCTTCTTCAGGGCTTAGTGATCACAAGTATGGTGGTTAAGGCAAATCATTTCATTTACGGGGCATCATTCCATATACTCATTTAAATTGGGTAAACAAAAAAAATATCAGAGATTTACTGGGAAAAGACGTAGCACTAATGCTATAGGTTCGCCTACTGTTATTTCTCAGAGTCATTAAAAATATATGGAATGATATACACACTAAAGTTTTATTTGTAATGGGCAAACAAAAGTTTAATTCAAAATAAAAACCATTTCTTGGTGGGCTCAATTTACAAAAAGTATAGTCTCTAAAGTAAACCCAACCAAAGATAAAAACCAATAAATAACTTCGAAACCTGTATAAGACCTAGATTCAGTCTCATATATTTAGGAGAATAAGTTGATTGGTTCATGTGCATCGAATAGATCAAGAAAGATTACCATTCGCCCGGACGGTAGAAGAGGGAGAGGTAGAACCAGGCTATGGTGGCTTGAAGATGTCGAAGCTTACCTACAGCTTCTTGGAGTGAGAAGATGGTGAAGAGCTGGTGAGGATCGTTCTGAGTAGAGGAGGCCAGGGTCCTTCATGCGCCATGGCTTCGTCAGAGATAGGTAAATATATAGTCTCTAAAATGCGCTTCGGATTATCATTGGATGGGTCGTTCTACCCCATAATACTTTTATTTACTATCATATTCTCAAAGGCATTATTTACATATGATAGTTAAAGACTATTGCACTGATCTTATTCAATTAATGTTCCTACTGATTCCCTCATTAAATAAACAATATATAAAATGCTGTTTCATTCTTTATTTATATAACATTTATCCGTTTTCGATAAATCATTGTGTAACAGATGGCGATTACGTTTGGATTAATAAAAAAGGACAGGGGGTTAAGTGTCAGCTATTTTCGTTTATCGGAAGGCCTCGTTCGTTTTCCTTGGAGATAGTGCATTAATGACTTTTTAAACTAGAAAGATAAACTGTACGGCAACAAGGACCACGAAACCTTAAGCAATCTGGACTGGCACCTCTTCTAAATCGGGAACCACGGACGCTTTTGAAGCTGACGAGCCAGCAATAAATTTTATGACACGTACATATCTACTTTCTCCTCACGCAATCATAAATAACAGCTCTATAATAAAAAGATAGCCGTACAGTGGCCTTTTGATTAACTGATTGATATACGACTTTGTTCGTAAACGTAAAATACCTAGAAAAATAAAGTAGTAATAACAATTTTTTTTTTAAATACGTGAGTAAATAAAGAAAAACAAATCTGTTAAGAAAAAACATGTTTAGTGTACATTTAGTTTACTTAGTGTGTTTAGTGTTTATATAGATTTGTCTAGACAGATAGAATGTAATTTCGGAAGATTACATTCATAACATATTTTTCTGTTTTTTAAAAAGAAAATTTTGGATATGTTGTATCAAAATCGTAACTCCCGATTTAGCGCAATATTCCATATCTGTAATAAATAAAAGTTATATGTAGAACAATATTAGTTGACCTTATATATATATATATATCAGGAGAATATGTAAAGCAAATCAACTGTATTACCAGACTACCAATAGCATCACCGAAAACCGCGAAATAGACAAGAAGACCAAAATGCATATATATACGAGTACATATAAATATATATAAGTCCGTTAACCCAACTTCCTCCACTTATGGCGGAGAAAGTTAGACAATGTTGGACAGGCATTCTAGTCTCATAACGGCAGCAGAAATGAGATTCCTTCGCAGATCTGTTGGAAGAACCAGAAGATATCACAGAAACGAAAGCATTAGAGAGAAAGTAGAAGTTACAGAACTTAAAACCACTCTAGAAAGATGGCAACTCCAGTGGTTTGGACATGTTTGACGCATGAACGAGGATATGAATCCTTTAAGGTATTAGAACTCGACCCACAGGAAGGAGACCGCGCGGACGCCCCAGATTTACATACCAAGAGAATATCCAGAGCATTGGAAGCAAAAGAGGCAGATCCCTCAATGAAATTAAGCGGCTAAGCAGATACCGAGAAGAATGGTTACGCTGGATTGAGGCTCCTCGACGCTAGCTAATGAAGAAGGAAGATGAAGAAGAAGAAGATATATATGAGGAAGAAAATGGTCTGGGTGGAGTTCAGAAAAAATTCTCTTTAGTAAGAAGAACTGTTTATTGATAAAGTTTCGACCCACATTGCAGGTCTTCTTTAGGGCTAAATATACAAGATGATTATTCGTTACCATATATTATTTTAAATCATATGTATATTGTCTATTAAGCACTGAAGAAGGCCTGCGATGTGGGTCGAAATGTCTTTAAAAATAAACAGTTCTTCTTACTAAAGAGAATTTTTCTGACCAGAATGGTCCAGAATGGAATTATTAGGAACAGAATGGTCAGGGTGGAGACCATTCTGTTCATAATAAAATTATACATTAAAAGTAAATTGAAATGGGTATTCACGAAGATAATAATTTAATTAATAGTGAGAAATTAAGTTCTTTGATCCTAGTATCTGTGATAAAGAGATGATAACAAGCCGCATTTTATGATAAAACTTCTGAACGAAACTAAATTAACTGACTATGGTAAAAGCATTTCGAAATATACTAATTAATAATACTCATAGAGAATGATTAGTTATTATCATTATAAAAGTATTAGTTATTATTATAAAAGTAATCAAAGATTTTTAGTGAATCACAAAATTGAAGATTGGAACTTGCCCCATTGAGGGGCATGGCTAACAGTATTTTAATAAAATATAAAATATTTTCGACATTATAAAGTAAAAGAAGTCTTAACCAAAATAGTTGATTTAGATGTTAAATTTAGATATGTTGAGACAAGTTTTGTCTCAATATATTCCACAAAATTGCGTGAATCAAAATTTACATTATTCAAAACATTTTTTTTTCTGCTATTTAAAAATAAAATTTTAGACATCTTTCATCAAACTCGATTCGTTGACCTCGATCCTCTTGTATCGATATAATAACAATGCTAGTAATTATAGATTTAATTAGATCACCCATAATTTTGTGAAGATCTAATAACGTCACTTTGACATTTATAAACTTAAATATTAAATATTTTCTGAATATAAACATATATTTGGGAAGTTTCACAGAAAGCACTATTGAAATGTATATTTAATATTGTAATATTTATTTATGCTTATATATCTTTACTATATTACTATATTACTTTACTACATGTTTTAATGGAAAATGTTGTTTAAGCAAAAATAATTTAAAGATTGAAATTTCTGCATCTTGCAGTGTTAGTGAAGGTTTTTCTTAAAAAAATATTTATATATAGGAGATAACACATTGTTGAATATGTTAGGACAACCCAAGGACATCGTAGGAATAAGGTATAAAACTTTTTTTTAAAACGTAATCGTTTGCTTGTTTTGCAACACTTAAGGTAAATGTCTTTAGAAAAGCATGGAAGAAGGAAACATCGAAGGATCAAATATATATATTCCATAACTCTGTGTGTTTTGTCTGTATGTGCTCGTATGTATGGACACAATTGCTCTAAAGAATGTATTCCATTAGATCGACGAATCGGTTACTTTCTTCGAATGGTCTTAAGTTTGAGTTTTCAGAAATATAAAAGTCAATGAATTTGAGAGAAAAACTTTCATGATTGAGAAAGCACTTTATCGTACGTCAATAAAAACAAAGGCTATTCTATTTATGGAAAGAATAAATTAAAATGACAGTAGTTGGACACCTTTCTACAAAATAAATCGGTCTATTAACACTCCATTCATATCATAGACATTGTATAATAACATCTAACAAATCTCAAATTTAATGAACCATTAGAGTTATGCTAAAATTACAGATATGTTGGTATTAACAATATTAAAAATATTTGGGTTGTTTCTTTGGATCTTACGGTGTAAAAGCTGTATTCATTATCTACGCTATTTAAAGAATATGCGGTATTTTTTTTTTTTTTAAACAAGACAAAATCGGTTATTATTCTTACAATTTACATTCAGATAGGCATCATACTGTCTATTAAAAGATTAAATGCAAGATTATTGTCACATTGGCATATGAGGTGTCCAGTAAGAAAAGCGGTTAACTCCAAAGTTATCCCATAAAATTATCACATGTTTCGCTAGTTTAGTCAGGCTGTTGTCTAACACGACACTTTGTAGTATTATTTCTCATGATCTTAGCCCGATTATAAGCTCCCCTCAGGAGCATACCTAAAAAACATAAAATTTGAGCATGGCTTGTCTAATCTGCCTAAATATGGGAAATTGGGAGTTACCCGTTTTTGGACCTGAAACCCAGATATGATCTCTCCGCCATGTTCTAAATTCTTTTTGCAAATGGCATATTTTCCTGCTAAATTAAAAATATAACTTTTAGGTACAGTTTCGTATTAAATTTTTTTTTAATTCCCAGCTCCAAAATGGCACTTCACGTATGCTTAGACATGAGTTCTGCTATTAAAAAAATTCTTTAAGGAAATCAATTTTAAATTCAAGGGTGAGCTTAGGAGCGTAGTTTATATTGGAGGAAGCAGCGTAACATTTATTAAAACTGTTTTCCTTTCATTTTATTAAAAAATTTATCCCCACCTAATATTTACCACCATGGGTTTCAGCCAATATGACTATATTAAATCCTAAACCCGCCTTTTCGGATATAAGATTATATTATTTGTTAAAAAAACTGTATCCCAAAGATCAAACTTGAGGATTTTTTTTCTTCTCAATAATTGTTGTGCATGGTTTTCTAATACTTATTGTAATAGAAGTAATTATTATTATGATAACTCAAATTAATCTTTTAATCATCAATTTGAGAGGGTCTTTCCCCAAATATATCAAGAACGTTCAAACTTCATCTCAAAATAACTAATACAAATAAATACATTTGAATAATTGGAGAAATTTAAGTTTAGTTTATTATTAGTATGTATATATATATATATATATATATATATATATATATATATATATATATATATATATATATATATATATATATATACTAGCTGACCGCCCACGCGTTGCTGTGGCTTTTATCATAGTTTTAAAAAATATTGCGTTAAAATTTGAATTTAAAAAAAATAATGAATTAATGTAAAAATGAATTAAATTGATTTTTAATTTTACATTTTATTCATCTTATATCTAATTATAGTATATAATAAACAAAAAATATACAAAATTCTTAACTAATAAAATATAAACATTAGTTTCATGAATGAGGAATATAATGATTGATTTTATAAATGATTGATTGACAAACCGAAAATACAGCAGGTTAAAAAAAAATTTAATTTTGCAAAAAAAATATCGCAGTCATTAATCGAAATAAAACATAGCCTATATTTTAAGTTGGACAATGTTGCATATCTGTGCGAAATTTCATTAAATTGGTCCAGTAGTTTCGGAGATTAGCACGAACAAACATCGTGACAGGAGATTTTTACATATATAGATATATACATTTCTATATAATACAGAGGTGTACTGTATAATATCTGTTTGAATTCCCTACATTGCTAGTGACATAAGGAAGACATTTGTACTTCTTCAAAACGAGTTTGCGTTTTTTTTTCTTCATTTCAGAAAGGATTTATTATTAGTATATAGTACTTATTTATTATTTTGTTCCTCCAAATTTGATGGTCAAACGCCTCACCCAGATTCTGTTACACTCAATCAACATGTTCAGGCGTTAAATTATTTGTCACAAGGATGCAAACAAAACTGGTCAGTATCCTTGAAAGAATGGTATAAATAAATTTGCCTACCAAGCATGACTCTTTGAGTAGCAATTCCTAGTAAACTCTGCCTCTGTGAGATCCATTCATAACTAAAAATATTACCTATAAATTAATAAATAATAAACTGAATTTGATTAGTAACTTACTTGTGAGGATATTAAAGCATAATTAGGTTGCTCAAAATGTGGTCCTGAATGTAGTTGAAATTAAAACATGTGTGTATCACGTCAATTAATATAAGTGTTCAGGCCAGATGAAGTAGTAACCTTATAAAATATTATTAGTTTTAATCATAAAAATTAAATAATTTTTTTCGTAAAAGAAAGAGCATTTTCTTTACTTATTTTTTTTCCACATTTTATTTAATATAATAATTTAAACATTTATTTCATAGTTGTTTAGAATAATTTAATTTAAAACTTAATTTTATTTGTTTAGTGATAAGTGTAATATATTGTAGTAAGTGTGAAAACATATGTTATAAAAGTGAAGAGAGGAAAACAAAAGAGAGTCGATCGGCTTTTGTTCGCTCCGGCTAGACCGAGCCAGAGAGTGTTGACACGAGCCTCTTGACGTCCACATCGTACGCTCTATAGGAACCCAAAAAAGTTGTTTTTATGTGAATTTGAAGAAGATACTAATTTGCTGGCCACCTGCAGGTGTAATTAGTTTAAACTTAGTCATCGATTCGACCAATTCAAATTGACCCAGTCGATCATCTCAACCTCTATTGTCTCAACATCTTCGCTCGCCCTGCCGACGAAAATCCTCAGTCGTCTCAACATCCAGCTCGCCCTGGCGAGAATCTACTACTGGAATCTACTTCGACAGGCAGATAAGATTTTTTTTTGTTTATATCATTTTAACTACAAAACCAGATTAACATTCATTATTTTGTAATAGATTTTATTTGAACATTTCATTTATTTGTAATTTAATAGAGTTAAATTTACTATCGTAAGATTAAATAATAATTGTTTTATTTTTGTTATTAATTAGTTGTTTATAATTTAGTTAATATTAGAACCTTTATTTTCTAATTATAAAAACGTTTAAATTGTTCTTTTAATTTAATTAATTGGTTTTTTATTATCAAAAGTATTAGTTGTTTAATTGATGAAAGGGATTTATGTTATTAGTTTAATAAAAGGTTACAATCAAAATGACATGCGATCTGGTATAATTGAATCAGAAATTTATTTTCCTTATCCATTTCGGAGCTCTCATCGAAAGGTCCAATAACTATTTCGAGGTTGCTCAAAAAATACGGTTAGCCGTTAACGCTGAAGGAAGAACAATTCAATTCGGCCGGAATAAGGATAAGACCGCTGGAAAATTTAAGAGTTTATACAACGAGGAACATTTGGTGCTAGACCGAGGCTTTGGTGAAAGGATTGCGTTAAGAGTGATCTTTTGGAATATTAGACCGACTGTGAAAGAGAGAAATTCTTCAGCAGAAATTGATGGTTTCGGCATCGAATATTCGCATTTGCTAAGTATTTTTAATATTATGGAATAGCTAAACTACTATTAGATGAATATCTATGGGGGATTTGATAAAATGTTACTTATCGTTCCTATTTATATAAAGTTTTTGCATACTAAATTTACAAATAATTCGTTTATATTAAAATATATTCTTGATATATAAGTTGTTTGAGATAAAACTTTAATCTATTAAAATTAAAACAAATTAGGAATAGTAACTTTAATAAACCCAAGAATTTTCTCATCATAAAAATCTTCGGACCATCTTTTGCCAAAAAGATAATCTAGAGATCGAAAAATTGTAGGCCCACAGACGAATGGTTAGAATACTTTTGACAGCTCGCACAATTTAACCAAGAAGTATTAAGATTGTGAAGTTTTCCATCTCCAACTTCTATATTAAATAAAACTACTGTAGATTTCATGTATAATATTTTAGAAAATTCGGAATAGCTATTGAGGTACGAGAGCATTAAATTTCCTACAAGTGGCATTAACAAAGATATCAATTTCAAAGTACAAACTATATGCTGAGTTGCTATGCTGAAGGTTCACGGTTCAAATCCGGCCTGTGAGATAATTATTTAACCTGTCAACAGTGGTCTATGTGAAATATGCAGACCGTCCTGGGGCTCAAACAGCCTCTATAAAGTGGGTATTCTTAATATGGCTAAAAATGGCAGTTGGGCGTGATCTCGGACAAACCAATTCCTTTCATAAGCCTTCTTCTATAAACAGTACAGCCCCTGTAATGCCTAGACCTTTCAGGAGTAGTAGTGATACAAGTTTTTTTTTCAATTGGAATTTGCGTAGCACATTGGGGAACACTGCTTCCCCAACACAGGGGCAACGGATTTGAATTTCGCCCACCGACGGGAGGCCCACTTCCAAATATAAATGTTCAATTAGCCGAAAAGGACGGAGCTACTTGTTTATTCAATATGAGATTTAATGTTCTTTACCTTCAATTCTTGCCTTCTAGCTCGTCGGCTGTAGGTTCACCTTTAGATCTGCTAAATTCACCAGCACATTCTTTCTGTTATTTCTCTTTGATTTTCGTAAATTATTATGTAATATTATTATTATAACATTATGTAATATAAATTAAGAAGTATTTAGATACGTGTTTTGTGGAAATTATTACAACATATTTCAGTTACGTATTTGGAGGGCGATTGTAATGTTAAGTTTAGGTTTGATTAATCCTCAATTACTGTTTAAGATAAATATGATTTTACTTTATATATAAATATGCCGAATTACTGTTAAATTTTAAATTTAAATATGTATATATGTGTATGTGGAAGTCATATCACGAACCAATAAATATAAGAAAACAACGATTGAAAATTTATGGATATATTACTACAGTTCTCCAACAAGAATCAACGATAGAATTCTTGTTTGCATACAAAAATCAAGTCAACCACACCATGGATTAGCAAAAAGGGAAAATATAACCAAGAGATGTTATAGACAGAAAAAAAAATAGCTAAAGGAGTTGCAATGTGGACAGTAACGTCAGAGAAGGAAACATTGAAGAAACCAGGGGGGAAATGGACAGTTGTGAGAAAAAGAATAAATTGATAAAATATAAAGGAAATGCGAAAGAGGCGACGTCAGAATGGTTTGCGTGAACCTTCCGATCTCCTGGATCCATTTATCACACACAGATATACATGGATTACTTAATTTTTCATCAATGAAATATTTTTTAATTACACAGTTCTGCAAAAAAAAAAAGGTTTGCTCCCTTGAGAAGTTGTTCCTGATTTTTATATTTTCATGTGTGCTGAATTCGAATCTGAAGTCAAAAACACTTTTTTCATAAATTTAATCAACTTTTTTTTGTGAAAATCATATATAAAATAATAAATTATTTAATTCTGTACTCAATTAATGTGTATATTTTTTCCTTTTGTACTCTTCATCACCTGTCTCCCGTTGAAGTGTCCAACATAAGCCCCCAAGCAACCCATGGCCTTATATGATGAAAGCAATTCTTCCACAATTTCATCGTAATTTGTTGCTCTTTTGTTCCCCAAAAATTTTTGACACACGTTTTCGAATGGAGTCCAGGCTCTTTTTTCTGTTCCATTTAATCATCTTTTAAATTCAACGTCCTTAAGAAGATCACGAATTTGAGGCCCCACAAAAATCCCCTCTTTAATCTTTGATACACTTAATCTGTGGGACTTCTTTTTCAACTAGAAAAACCTTTTCCTTCCTTGTCCATTGCTTTCACGAGATTCTTCAGATGGCTGAACAATAGATAGAGGGTGGGGGAACTGTTAAGTTAAAGGCCTGGGGCAGGTACCTGGGAAAGCCCGCCAGTAGGCAACAGTCCCTTGTTACTATATAGGTTTTATTATTACCAAATAATAATTTGGTTCAAATTATTTTTTTGTCAATACATTAGTTTGTATACCTTTTTTTGGAGGGAAAAAACTTAGGGAATAGTCGGATGAAAATTTCCTAAAGAAATATTTTCTAAATGCTGTAAAATAAATTTGAGACAGTATTTGGTTATAAAGGTTTTTATGGTTATAAATTGTGTTTGTGTGCAAAGTAATAAATTTTCTATTCATTACGTGACAAGTAGTGGGGGAATTTAGGGAGATGCTTTCTTCTTGAAATCTCGCCCATTTTGCAAAAAAATCTATAAAAGGCTCGTTTATATGGGCATTAAAATCTTTCATATTGATATAATAAGATATTTTTTCTTAAGTTATTTGTTATATTGTAATTATAATCAAGAACAAAGAAAAACATCTTATTCCAACCACACAATGGTTCAATCTCTATTTATTTTTGCACTGTTGGTGTACATAATATTTGTTATAAATTAATGGACTGTGTAGCTTATTAATCTAATACCAGCCTGAAGTTGATAATAATTCCAGATAATTGCATATGCGTAGGCGAGCAGATATTCTGTTGAGTCCAGGGCTAATTGTGTGTGGAGAGGCCTAGCCACATATTCCAAGATAAATATTGATCCTGGCGTTCTAGCTTATCTTTAGTTTGTTAAAAATAAACAAAAAGTTATAATAATTTACAGTAAAATATTTTGTACGTACACTCACTGAGCTTTCCTTATCTTGAAGTGTATGAAGTCTCTTACTAGTTAGGCCAGCAAATCCTCAAATACCTAATGGTTTGTACAATAATCATGGGATGATTTTTCAGGGTGGCTTAAAATTAGTATAAATACTTTTTAACTATATAAAGATGCTCTGAAATTTTTGAGTTTTCAAGTAGGGGAAAAATAAAATTATTTATTATTTATTTTTTTGCAATCTGCCTTTCATATGACAATGGGCCACGTTATTAGAAAATATACATTCTTCGGGTATTGTGCAAATAGACGTTTCTTCTTTGTCTATATTGGTCTATCTGGTGTGGATTTTACTTGTTTTTATTTGTAAAACCCATGATATTTTATGAAATAATTGAGGCGTTGACGTGAAAAAGGTAGCAAGTAAAAAAAAATACATAGTTATTCAGTTTTTTCATTTAATAGTTAGTAATTGATCATGCCAATAAGATAGAAAGTAGTTTAAGGTAGTTTAGTTTCTATGAACTGTAATAGATAAAGTTTTCCACTTGAAACTTTCTTTTTTAGTTGTCCAAACGGGGTTTTTTTTCTGCTTCTCTTGTAAAGTTGCCTTTTCATTACTTATTTCCTTTTCCATGTCAACAACTCAATTATTTATTGAGATAAATAAAATCAGTAATTATTGTTGTATCGTTTATTTATTATATTATTAATAAATATTTATTGAATTATATATATATATATATATATATATATATATATATATATATATATATATATATATATATATATATATATAAGGGAAGAAAATCCGAGTGGAGGTAAAAAAATTGTATTAAATAGGAACAATGTTGATTTGAAAGCCAACGTTTCGACCCACATTGCAGGTCTTCTTCAGGGGTAGTAGTGAGGTCATGGGTTGACACTAGGGTGGACAATGTTGGTCGAAACGTTGGCTTTAAAAATAAACAGTTCTTCCGACACAAGACATTTTTTTTTACCTCCACCCGGACCACTTCTTCCGATTATTAATAAATAGCTTAATACTTTTTAGGGATTTTATATCTGATCTCCACCCGGATCATATGTCTTTGAGATTTTCGTTTGCGCAATTATTATTGGTAATTTATTTGTTTTTTTCTGGAGTGAAATGTACTGAAGTGTTACCAAGGCTTGATTAAGTGCTGGACTTATTGTATTTATTATTATAAAAAATAAAATATTGCTCGTTAGGTTCATCACGACTAAATTATTATTACTCAGAATTATTATTATTACGAATTATTATTACGAATGCCCTTGGTATTCTCGTTCTAATGAAACATTACCATGACTAAATTACTCGATCAGTTCTGATTGTTCATTTCCTCTCGAATTACTGATTATACTTTTTTTTTTCCCATTAGGCTAGCTGATCCAATTAATCCACGTGTAATAACGACTGAACGGGAGGCGTGTATTTACAAGCTCTTTACAAAACAGATAAAGCAGAAATAACGCGGCGAGCCTCCAACTCTATAATTAGCACCTGCAATGACCCGCGGCAACGAGCGCTGGCTTACGAAACAGTTGAGCCTCGTCCAAGGCATTCATGTGAATGCAGTTACAACTCAATGCAGCACTCATCAAGGACCGTGGCGTACATGTGTTGTTGTAACTTGCATCCTAATCGCAGGATAAACTGCGTAGTTAAGAATAATAATGGGCCTATGGAATAGCCATAGAGGAAAGCCTGTATCGGCTCAAGGTGAACAGAGCAAAAAAGGAAAGAACTGTTTTGTTTACGAGCTGTGATGCAATCGGATGCCCACTGCTGAGATTTCGAAACGGATCTGTTTTCAGATCGCTTCTGGATGGTCTTAACTATCATTAGCGTTTCCACAAGGGTGTCCATTTTTGTTCTATGTCCATTTTTATTATTTAAATTAATGTGGAATTACTGGACTTCTGTTGATTACTATGTTCAAGTTTACGAATTGTAATCAGCTGTTATTAATCCTCTCTCTTTTGGCAATATTTGGTATCTGTTCGGTAGGTTGCCGCTTCGAGTTGAGCTACAAGTTTTGACTGTTTATTCGTTTCATTTTTAATATTTTCCAAAAGTATAAGTTATCGTGAGCTTTAGTATGAAAAATAAAATTATGGATAATGAGTTGATGAATTATGGATAATGAGTAATTATGGATAATGAGTTGATTTCGGTAATCATTACATAAAGAAATAAAAAATTTCAACTAACATTTCGAAGTTTAGATGATATATGCTTGTTGAAACTTTTATTTGGATGAAATGTATTTGTATTAAATATATAGATGAAATGATTACCGAAGTACACACATTTCCCATAATTATATTCTCTTTTACATGCTAAAGCTCATTATAACTTGTATTTTTGGAAAATATTTAAAGGGAACCGAATTAAAAGTTAAAATTTATTGTGACTCAACTCTAAGCGACAACTTGCTGGCTAATTGCCGAATATTTACTACAATTAAACGGACATTAGTACATTTGTATCGCTTTGTCTGAACAAATGCCAACCAAAGGAAAACCTATTTGAACGGATTTGCCTGACTGGGAAGCGACCCCTGGTAGCTCAAATAGTAAGAGCGCTGCCACGGAGAGACGGACGTTGTAGCCATTTGAGCTACCGGGGTAGCCCCCCACCTAGGACAAATCTGTTCTCTTCACCGATCTTATTGCCACGGTGAGGTGGATAACACTGGTTTAAATCCCAGCCAGGGCAAATATTTTCTCTTCAAAATAAAAATATTAAAAAATTCAAACAATTAACAAAAAATTATAGATAATAATATGACGTAAGTCAACAAGATCATAAAATTAAAGTAATGTTCAATGAACCTTCTTCCTCCTCTATTCGTCGCAAAATTACGAGAACACGAGGATATAGGATCAGTTATGAGAACGGATTTGCCTGACTGGGAAGCGACCATAGGTAGCTCAAATGGTTAAAGCGATGCCACGGAGAGGCTGACAACCCGGGTTCGAATCCCAGCCAGGGCATATCTTTTCTCTTCAAAATAAAAAAAATTAAACAATTAACAAAAAATTACGAAAACCTATTTCGGAAAAAACAGTTCGATGTGTTTGTCCATTGGGAACTGTTAGTTCTGTAGCACAGAAAACCCCGTACAAACAAAAAAAATAAGATTTTCACTAATCATATAAGAAATTAAATTTTTCTTAGCCATTTAAGGATTCCCTTAAAAAGCAAAAGCTTTGAAATATTGGATCGTATCATGAAATTATTATGTCTAATATTTAAAGTGGGATTAGTGGGCTTATGTTGTTTACTATATATATCTTTACAAATTGTTATGAACTATTGAACAAAAGTTAATATATTATGTAGTATGTCATCAAATATGATCATGAAAACACGCGATTTTCGAGTAATTTCTTTACATGAGTTTAATCTTGGAAAATCGGCAAACCAAGCTACCAGAAACATTACCACCGTGGTCGGGGTAGGGTAAATATCGGTGAAAGACCTAGACACCAAATTTATATTTTAAAAAATGTTGGTTTCTGTGTGGTGGTCAATAGCAGGAATAATTTATTTTTTCTTTCTACTCACATAAACAGGGGAAATGATCACACCACATCTACATCGTACTGCAGTGATATTGACATAAAGCAGCAAAAACCTATCAAAAAACAACCTGCTCTGGCTAATCGGAAGAGACCTATACTCTTACTCGATAACACCAAACCTCATGTTTCTCGTCAGACAGTGAAGAAACTTAGAAAATCATACAAAAAATGAGGGTATACATTTTGAATAAAAATTCCATTATGTTGTAAAATAAACCCTACCTACTAGTATTTGCACTAATAGCCTTGAGTAAAAAATATTTTTTTAGGTAGGAGGGAAATCCAACTAGGCTCACCTTGTGAGAAATGGACCATGGAAACCTTCAAATGCAATTATATAGAGTTTAATCGAAGACAAGACTAGATAAAGATGTATGCTAAAAACTTAAAATTTTAGTAAATGACAAATAAATTTGTTGTGATAACAGGGGGAGTATTCCAGGCAACTCGAACTACTCCGAAGCAAAACCTTCGTTTAACTTCGTGTATTGCTAGACACGAGCTTTTAACGATCAGATCCTCTTCATTATTTCATCTGCTTCTTCGTCATTCTCTTTTCTTCTTCTCGTTGAATTTAAATATCATTTTCTTCTGTCATCATCACACTTTCAACCTCTGTTCCGATACATGCCAGGCTTATTTTGGACTACTTAAGAGACCAACTACCCACAATAACTACCAAGCAGAAAAGACATATAGGACAAATAATAATTAAACCAAAATATTAAACATTAAGAATTAAATTGAAACTAAAATTAATATATATTTTATTTTATTAAATTTCACTTTTCTTTTCTACATGATCTTCTATATGATGATGGAGTAAAAATATCAATAGGTGAGTAAGTCTCTTGGCCATTGTCTTTTTAATCTTTTTCTATCAAGTCCAGGTAACAGGGAGTAGGAAAGCGGAAGAACGAGTGGGTTTGGGTGATATTGTGTCGATGAGTGGAATGTCATGTATTTGTTATGAATATATGATTTTATAGTGGGGATGTTCACGTCGTTGTGTATGGTGTGATTCGAAATATACCATGGTGCATTAACAATTTTTCTGAGAATTTTGGACTCTGTTGTTTGTATCTTGTGTATGTGGACTTTTTTTGCTGAACCCCAAAGTTCTGCTCCATATGTCCAAATAGGTTTTAGTATACTATTATAGATAAGTTGTTTGTTCCGTAAGTCAAGTGAAGATCTGTAGTCCAGTAGATGTGATAGTTGTTTGTACCGTCTAGTCAGTTCTTGTCTTTTTAATTTTGTATGTACGTTCCATGTAAGTCTTTTGTCCAAGTATAGTCCGAGATAACGTACATAATTTTTGGAAGGTACTTCGTCGTTGTCAATTTTGACTGCTGGACACGAAGCTTTGCGTAGAGAGAAGGTTCGATTTTGAGGCGTTTATTCTTAATTGCCATTTATAGAACCACTTTTCTAAATCAAATAAATGATTTTGAAGTGCTATAGATGCTAGGTTTGGGTCCCTGTGAGAAGAAATAACGGCTGTATCGTCAGCGAAGGTATAGGTGTTAGTGCAAGGATGCTCCGGGATATCAGAGGTGTAAACAGAATAGAGAATTCGGCTTAAAACACTGCCTTGCGGTACACCCCTGTATTGAGGAAAGAAGGAGGAAATCGAAGAGTCAACGGAAGTACAGAAGAATCTGTCTTGGAAATAAGATTGAAGAATTAAAAAGTATGTAGGAGGTAAGTGAGGTTTTATTTTCCAGAGAAGACCCTTGTGCCAGACACTATCAAAAGCTTTTTCAATGTCAAGAAAAATGTGTTAATATAACATTAAAATTGTAAACTTAATAAAGGTTAAAGGTTAGGTTGGTGAAATACATCATATTATTTTGAACGACGAAGTAACATTGCTTTTTTAATTGACCTAATTTTCCGTATTTTCAAATAAATATATAAATGATAATCTTACATATTCCTGAAACAACGAATGAATGCACTCCTGAAACCTGCTATACGCCGTACATGATTTGGAGTTAGGTAAGGTCTAAAAAATTTGTACAAAACCGGTTTTACACAAGACTTAGCGACCTTGAGGTTCGATGCCCATCTTTGCCTACATACCTGTCATCAGTGGATTCCATACAACCCAAGTCCCCGATATTTAATCTACAACAATATCACAATTATATTTCCACTTGACCTTCCCCAGTCAGTTTAGCGCTGAACTCATTACCTGCTTATCTAATACATTATATCTATATTTTCTACCTAAGATGTTTTGAATTTTCATTAGAAGAAAAAGAAGACACCTTCAAATGACCTCTATTTTAATGTGGTTCAAGTATAAAATTTAAAATAACGAAAATTAGTGATATACATGTTCGAATTTTAGTCAGTTTTTTTTTCAATTTAAATTTGCAGCTGTAGCGCTTATTTTCTTATATGAGACCTTCAGGTTTACGGATAGCTCCGATATTTTAAAAATAGAATTTTTCAATGATTTAGTCAACAAATTTGAGGCTACCGAAACTTCAGGTTCAGAACCGGATTAAAACCTTGATAAATAAAGCGGGAAAATGCCGTGTTATACAAAATTGCTTGAATAAACTAGCGAAAAATATGGTATTTATTTTATTTCGGTATAATCCGCTTTTGATCCTCAACTCCTTAAATAATAATAAACGAATCAATTATTATTTAATTATTTTAAATTTACTGTTACTTTGAGGCCATATTACTTTTTCTTTTATTAAATTACGTAGTCGTGTTCGACTGGAAGGAATTGTCGACTCAGAATGATTTCAACTTTTCCCCTTCTTGTATAACCGTTGGTCAACAAGTTTTTTCGTAGAAAAATTATTCTATACATTTTTATAGATGTTAGAAGCTTACTACAGTATTTTCTAATTACATATTTAATTATCTATATGAATCCTTGAACGTTAAGAAGTGCCAATAATTGGATGTAATCAATATCATTGGAGGCGGAAATACAGACGCAATTTTTAAGAGTTGGTCATTATTCAATTATTACTTAATGGTTGAAATTCTAATTGTTACTGAATGAATTATTCAATTACTTGATTAGCAGGAAGAAACACTTTAATATGATTTTTTTTAAGCTGAGATTCTAAATTGGCAGTGATCTCTGGAATTTTGAGATGAACCAATTGCCACCCATTTGCTCAATTTATCAAAGCTCTGCCAAAATTTTGAGTGTGTCAAAGACAGAAATTTCTGCCATTATTTTTTCTGAACAACTTTTCAGCAGTTCACTCACTACGGTACCAAATTAGAAAACATTTTGGAGCCCCTTTTTAAGAGTGTTTAATTTGTAAATAGAAACACTTCAGAAAACAAAAAAAGGAATACATACTATTTGGGAAAAAAAATAAAGCTTGTTTGAAACAGAGTTAATTATTACTACTTCTTTACAAATATGGATACAAAGTAAAAAGCTCACAATATGTAAGGGTAGGCTAGATAAATCACTATATCACATATTGTTTATCGGAATACACTTTAAAACAAACAAATGATATTATTTTTACTGAAGATATAAAATGTTTTCTATGAACTTAGTTCTTCAGGAGTCATCGAGTAAGATCTGTAGTCCAGAAGATGTGGTAGTTGTTTGTAGGGTCTTGTCAGATCTTGTCTTTTTAATTTTATATTTATTCCAGTAACATTGGATTGTATTTATGAGTAGCTAGAATACTTGAGGCAATGAAAACCAACTAAAAGATATAACTCTATTCCTATGAGCTTTGCTCAGTTAATGTAACTAGACTGACTAGTTTTAGATTTTAAGGATGAAAAAAAGGCTTAGATATTTTTTGGAAGTGTATACAAAAAAAACATACTCAAAGAAGTATTTGAAAAAATCGTTTATTGTAAAGTTAACTTCACATGTAACTAGTTTTGGAAATTATTTGACGTTTTTTTCTACAGCAGTCCTGACACCAGCACTGAGAGGTTGAAGGGTCGTTTCTTGTGGACTATGCATTGTCCAGCATGAACGTATTTTAGATCTGAAACAGGATATATGGAATATTATATCTCTTCATAATGCAACTAACTGGTTAGGATAGTTTTAAAATTAAACAGTAAAACCCTGTTATTACACTTTCCTTCATAAATGTTTGACAAATTCAAGAGTTTACTATTATAAGAAAGTCTTGTAGACTAGAAGATTTGAGTTTTATCTAAATAATACAGATGGCGTAGGCTACTAATGCTTTAAGAAAAGTAAAAACATTAAGCTATCCTGTTAATCGTAATTTTAAATAAGATAATCAAATTAAAGATCAGTTTCATCTATATTTTTTTTTAAACAGCACCTGCACCTGTTCATATATGTTACATAAATTAGATACTAGAAGAATAATCTACTAATGAACAACATTTATAAATGAACAAGACCTATAAACAAATAAAAATATACTTCAATAAGTGAATAGATTGTTTGTTTCCATTATCGTTCTGTGAAAAAATCACTTAACAAAAGTACACTTCATATAGTAGCTCTTCAAGTGATTTTTCTTTAACATGGCCTCCTAAAAATCTCCAAGTAGTCTACTGTATGCGTTTTTAGATCTATATTCTTTAATCATTGGTCCATAAATTTGATTTGAATCAAGTTTAATAATTAAAAAATATTGGTTTTAATTTTATTTTTGATCTGTAGAGTGAGTGGATATCGCTTTTCTTCCGATATAACTATTTTCATTAGATAATTATAGAAATTATTTCCAATAGAATGATTTAAGAAAACTATACACATATAATTCTGGAGCGGGGTAGCCTGTGTGTAGAGTGCTGAGTTGCTATATTGTAGGTCCCGGGTTCAAATCCAGCTGTGTGGGTAAATTTACTCTTTTTTTTATTTACTCTTTTAACTCCCATGGGTGGATCCTATGGTATTGGCAGACCTTCCTGGGGATCACCCAATCTTTATAAAGAGGGTACCTTAAATTGGGGAAAAAATCTAAGACTAAGTACTGAATATAAGACTCTTCATGGGTTGTATTGGTACAGGCTAATTTTTTTTTTATACATAGGAAGACCTTACTGGAAGTTGTGGCTTGATATTTATAAACAAATAAATGACCTCTTATTCTAAATTATTTTTATGATATAATTACTTCTATCTCTGTTTCTAGCAACGCAGAAGAGTGAAAAGAGGTTGGAGTAGGTGACTCCATCAGATCCACAGACTGGGTAGCCATCTGCAGTTCTGGCCTGAAGGCAAGGAGAATCGTTTCTGTTGCATTTGCCTTCGTGGAGTAATGTCAACACTGCAAATAAATTATACCAACATATTTTATTTGTTATAGTAAATATATATCTATTTTAAATTATCTCATGTTCGTTAAAATTTCGTTGACGTCTTTTTGAATGTAAATATTGACTGAAAAGGCCTAACAAATCAAAAAATAAAAAATGTTTACTAACATTGACAAGGTAATGAATGATAATCTGTTGTATGATTAGTGCTTGAAATAAAGTTTAATTAAAATGATACACTTCAATAAGTTATGAAAGCACTTTGTATTTACTATTACTACTTTATTTAATGATTCAGTTTAATAAAAAAAATCTTATTTAACTTAGATCATGATATAATGTTATTGTTTGCCTGTTTTTTCTTTTTGTTTTGATGTATAGTTTTTTTTTTTATATGTATATTTTCTCTAATTCTTTATTCATATTTCATTCCTAAGTGTAACAATTTTAATAAAAAAGAAAAAAAGTTCTAAGATGGAAGACCAAACCGATAAGAAGTTCTCTATGTTATTAAATTGATTTTAAACGATAGCATAAACTGTTAATAAAAAATCAATGTTATAGGAAAAACAGAACGGAAAGGATTTAAATACAGACTTGAGTTGTTCCTCGCAGCACAGAGGAGGTGGTCCTTGGACCTGTAAGTGAGTCCATCAGTTCCGCATACTTCTTTGAAGACTATTTCCTTCCTGCAATTCTCATACTCCTCGTCCAGCTTGATGGCATTGGTGCAAGCATCGTGAGAGGGACTGTGGCACTCACCACCGCTGAACACAGCCTCAGTCACTTGAAAACAGATGAAAAACTATTGAGTAAAAAAGTAAAGCAGAGGTATATATCCCTTGTTTACTGATGTGATAAAATAAAAAATCAGAAGCATGGCATAGAGAGTTGAAGGCCCCAAAGCCCAGTCATCTGACTGCAATTAGCCACCGGTCCTCCAGGTTGGGAGAAAAATAGTACCGGGGGTTATAGCCCGGTCACCCTTTCTCCTGAGGGGAGATTATTCAAGAGGCCAGTTGTCTCGAGGAGATAAGGGCCTCCATCGCTGGGCTAATAACCCGCATGATATAATATTTATTCAAAGTAAACCAAATAGCAAACAGGCTCCTCAACGCTAGAAATGGCATCAGAGGAAGTAAAAAAAGAAGAAGAAGCTTTATTTTTCCTTTAATTATTGTTTGTCCAGGTTTGGATAGTACTAAAATCATAACTACTTGTACGTTAGACTTTTAAAATCTATTTTTAGAGTATTACTTGTAGAACATCTTAGTTCCAAATACATCTCTATACTCTGGAAATCAACACCAATATTCTGTTGCAACTAAAATGTTTTGATAAAAAAAAAACACTTGAGATAATTTCCACTTTAATGTATGAGAAACACATTGGGAAAATGTTCTATTTTTTATATGAAACTAAGAAAAAACACATAAATTTTGTCTTATTTGATACATTTCTTTTGATTAGTATTGATATTTTAAAAAATAATGACTTTTTTTATGAACTATTAATTTCTGAAATGGTTATAAATATTTAAAATTTGCCTGCCTTTGAATATACTGAAGTATGAAAAAATGTAAGTTAGAAAGTATTCAATAATAAGTATAATAAAATATGTCACCATGAGGGCAGATCTTTTTCAGTGACCATTCAGAGTATTGAAGATAAATGCAGAATACAACCACAATTATTGAATTTCAGTATTGATTAGAATAGTTCACATTTAATATAAAGTTGCGATACTTAGGAAAATTTCTATGTATGAAAATAAATATAAGTGGGTCATTAGAAGTGTAAACTAAACTCTTGTTTGAGAGGAAAATTGTTGACTGGAAGATCTAATGTGGGATATAGATAGCCTAGGGGTGGAGTCAAAAAAACACTAAATAAGCTTGTCTTATTTAGTGTTTTTTTAACTGCACCCCCAGACTATCTATATCCCACATAAACTCTTTTTTGTTTTGAGCATAATAATTACAGATTGTACAAATATTATTTATGATAAATAGTTGAATGAATACTTACAAGGACAGTTGCAAAGGAAAACAAAAGGGTTCACATAAGTCATATCGTCTGTTCCACATACGGGGTTGCATTCATAATGATGTTTAGAAATAGTGCATACTTTTTCCCTGGATGGGTAAAGCTCGTAAACTTCATCTACGTTGCAACCACCTTCATGCTTGATTTCAATATCTGGGAATTAGATTAAACAGTTTAAATTGATTGTTTATAGCCTGATAACTGTTGCTTGCTTATTTTTCTAGTAATTTTTTTAAACTAGTATTTCTTTATATCTACTATCTTCGAATATTAATAATAGAATTAATAAACTCGTTAACTAAACAGAAATGATATTGCGTGAAGAATAGTTGACTGGATAAGTCTAATGATGGATTTGAATTGGTTAGGGGGTGCAGTCAAAGATAACACAAATTAAGCAAAACTTATTTTTTATTTGTGCCAACATTTCGCCCTACGATGTAGGCCATCTTCAGGGCAAATAGGCAATACAAATGCAAGCAATACTGCACCCCCTGACCAAATCAATCCATCATTATAAATGATATTGATATGAGAAATGATATTGATATGTTTTTGGAATTTCATAATTGAGAGTGTTTTTTTTTTTGGATTTTAAATTAAAAAAAAAAATGCTAACCAATAAATCTGGAATAATTTTAACAATCCATACAAAATATAAAAATAGAATTTAACTATACAAACAATAACTAAATCGGATCATAATAATACTTTCAATGCTGGGTTTATAGATTAAATTAAACTTCTATTATCTTTAATAATATTCCTTATTTTAATGTAATTGCTCATTTGAAACACTTTATTTTTAAATTGTTTTCCTATAAATTTTTAATTGTGTTTATTCACAACTAAAACACATTGTTATTTTTTTTTATCTGCTAGAATTATAATTATAACATCACCATTATAATCATTTTCACGATAATTTTTTATTTTTTGCTGAATCTATTCTAATTCTATTGCTCACCGATTTTTTGTAATCCATTTTATAATAGAGTAAAAAAATATATAGAAAAGAAAGTAAAAACCAGAATTCAAAAAAACCAAAGAATTGAAGATAGGTTTGGCTGACACATTAAATAATAAACTATTTTTCTGTTCAGGCAGATTTGGAATAGAAACTTAATAATATACTTTTATTTAGTGTTTCACGTTTTTAATAGTCTATTGAGTATGTAACTGTTTGATTCATTAATTTGAAATTTACAATATAACAATATACTGTAATGTAACACTCATGATTATATTCTATGTTTTTATCAGAATCTGAACAAGTTTTAAAGTATTTTTTGAGAAAATAGCAAATCCAATTTTTATGGTGGATGGAACAAATTATATAGTAAGATCATGTGTATGTTTTGAATTCAAGATCATTATATTGAAAAAATACTGTGATAAATGTGTTTTAATTTTTCTCTCAATTAATTTTTAAGTTTGAAACTTTAAATTATTCAGTTAGATCTTAAAATTTTTTTCATTAATTTAAGCTCTAAATATGAAAACAAAAATTAATGTTTTAAGTAATACCGACTTATTTTGTATGTTTCATGATAAACACCTTTGAATTCATGTTCACATATTAATTTTCAATTGGTAGTTATAAAATTTAATAACTAATTGGATTCAATATAAGATATTTAGATTGAATTATTTGTTTTAACTAGATGAAAATTTTTTAATAGGATATACTTGTATTATAATATATTTGAAGAAAATTGGAATTATTAGGTGCCTTGTAGTTCAAAATTGTCTCACCAACTGCAGCACTAACAGATCAGGATTTTGAACAAATTTAGAAACAATGTAAATGTAAGTTATTTAAATAACTCAATAAGAATATTAAAGTAGAGATTGCATATAGAAAAACATGTACAAAAAAACAATATTAAAAATATATCTGAAATTAAAAACTAATTTTCAAGTCTGTTAGTTTCGAAAAAATATTACGTATTTAAATGAATTCAGATCAATTTTAAATTATGTTTCCAAAACTATTTTAAATTATATTCGCTATAATAATCTAATTATTTATCAATACATTAGAAATAGTAAATGTATTATTTGTATTGATTTTTCTCTCTTTTCGATGAACTGACTTAACTGTGTAATTATTTTGCAATTTAAAACAGTCTTAAACAATTTTTAAGAAATTTATTTTAATGAATCATTATTATGGGATTTTAATATGTTGAACATTCCTTTTTTACTTTGAATTTATTTATTTCTGGACAATTTCAAAATAATTTTTAAAAATTGTTTATTATATTATATACTTTGAATATTTCAAATATACTAATTTCAGAAATTAGTACCTAAATGGTTTAAAATATTTGTAATTTGCATACTTAAATTATTACTTTATCATCATCTGATTCATCAATATTACCTGATTTGTGTTTGGATAGGCATCTAATTGCTTGAGCACTTGGATAAGTTATGCCGTTTGTACCGCATACTTTGGGGCCTTCATTATTGTTTTCATCGCTGCAGCAAGGATCAACCTCTTGGCATTCTCCTTTCGACTCCACTGTAACTTCTATAGAAGGAAAAGTTAATATTATGATATTATATTAAGCCAAAGATGAGTTTTCATTACTAACCTAGTTATTATTTTATAGTACAGAAAAAATTCTAATACTTTTATGTCTTGTGATGTGTATGTATGGAATTAACGTTAATATTTTCAAGACTTACCAAGAACAATATTTTATGATAACGATAACTGTTTTTTACGTACATTGATCAGAAACGTACTAATTTTATCAAATTCAAAAAGTAAATCATTATTACCTAATTATTATGTTTTACAACATTTAAATTCACTTAATTTTTTACCTTCTTACTACTAAATTACTAAATGTTCTTACTGATATCTTAGTATTGTAGATTTTATTATAATAATACAGTAACAATTATTTATAAAAATATGTACTGATTTCTTGATAATTTATATAAAATTTAGCATTACTCATTAAAGGCCTCAGCTTCAAACTTTTTTATAAAGCTGTAAAAATTTCAGATGTTTCATTTTCAAAGAGATATTTCATGCACTAAGACAAAGTAAATAAATTGTATTCCAATATTGTAAATATTCCAAACACTTACAAAATCAAACCAATATTTGAAAGATTAAATTTAGCAAGTAACGATTCAACAAGTAGGACTTATTTCATGGTCATGGATGAAATAACAAAAACTATCCTTGGCACAACGTTGAATATGAAGTGTTTTTTTTTTTTTTTTTTTTGAGAAAGTATTTTGATTTTAATAAACAAAAATTATAAATAATAAATTGAATTTGGTGGTTCTGTATTTAAATTATGATAGCAGTTATGTTATGGGAACTAATCTACTTAGAGAGCTTTGTGTTTCTTTTTACCAATCACTAAAAACTACATTTAGGTCGCCACATGTTACTAACCAGTTTGAGAATGCCAATCTCGAATATTCCATCGAGGTTAGAATAGGCAAGTAGCTTATAGATATAGGTAATGTATCTACCTTAATTGGATTTCTTAAATTGTAAACAAAAAAATTATTTTAAAAATAAAATTGGAAGAGCCAAGATTTTTTGTGTGGGATTGCTCATTTTGTGCACAGCCATCAAAAATTGTTTTTTAAAATAACAAAGCTGTCTTGGATAAAAAATGTTTAAAACTAACTATGGGATATAAAAATAAATCCTGGTAATGTTTGATGATCCCAACTTATTTAATGTTCATATTCAGCTTAATAAAACATTTAAGAAAAGTAATTTTATTAAGTTATGTTGAATACTTTCTATCTTTCTGTTCAGTCCTGGAATCGGGCGAAGGCTTTGCCTAGCAAGTGGTACTGCAAACCCCTGATATTTATGAAGAGTTTGCCTCCCAAAGTAGAACAACCAAGATTTATTTTTACAGAAAATCTTCAAAATAACTATTAACTTATAATATTTGTAATCTTTAAAGCTACATACTCAAGTATCTGCATTTAAAGTTTATATTAGTCATTGAATATAGTTTATATTAGTACTAAGTACCTTCTCCAGTTTGATTGCATGCACAAATGAGCCTCTCTTCATTGACATAGGTTTTTCCATCTGAACCACAAACTGGATCATAGATTGGTGACCAAGGGCAACCACTGGTGTCTTTCGATCCCGGGCAGCTACCAAGGTACATCATTTTCACAACTGCAAATTTATAAGTTGTTATACAAAAAATACCATAGATTAATTTTAAAGGCATTGATTAATTGTTTTATTTGAACATAAAATCACACCATTTATATCTTGATTTAAATAATAGCAACTGAACTTCCTGCATTAAAACTAAAAGTCTTGTTTACAGAAGAACAATTTTACACCAGTAATTATTTAATTTAATATGTTCACATTTTCTTGGGTAGCAATTATTTTCTGTACCTTTCAGTACAATCTTCACTACACAGTAACAATCTTCAGTGTAATGTAAATGTCTGGATATTTTACATTGCCAAAATTTTATATATAAAAAAAAAAGAGAATATCTTTAACTTAGTTTGTGCTGGCTATTCTATCAGTTTACTTTCCATTAACACTAGGCAATAGTTTATTTTGTTTTATGTTAAACCATGCCAATATGAGCTCATTATCAAATGAAAACTGGCATTTATTTATAAAAATAGGTTGAGAAAATAGATTTAATTTGGACACCTTTTAGTGGTGTATGATATTAACAAATTAAAATCATTTATGAAATAATACTTTTGTGCAAGTAACATAGTTAATAACACTATCAGACTTATCAGAATTTATAACAGATAATAAATGAAATACTTTATTAATATTATTTAACTTCAAAACAAGAAAATTAAGTATCATCTAAATTTAGGGGTATACTGCTTTACACCGAAAAGAAACAGGTATAAGAAAATTCATAAGATTAGATACTAAATAGAACTGAGTAATATGATAAAGACTTAGGGATAGATAAATATATATTGAGTTATAGGTTCTAACAAAATTAGAGTTATTATTATAAAGATATTGAGTTTAACTATTAAAAGATCGGGTAGATTATTACAAATCAATTAGGTTTTGGATTTTTAAAATTAAAAGGGGATTCCTTAAAAGTTTTCCAGAGGATCAAGTGAGTCTTACTATGATCTAGCTTCTGGATTATTGTAATTTAGTCCAACCATCTCTAAGATATATTATGCTTACATTATGTTTGTATTTTTTTAAATGATAAATTATTTAAAAATTATATATAAATATTTTTTCTCTTATTTTATATCTTCTTGAACGTATGACTCTTCTCTTACCTGGATTTTTTTTCATCTTATGATTGAGACAGCTCATATGTACTGGATTCCTGTAGGTGATACCATCACTCCCACAGACCTGCACTCCCATGTAATCGTTGTCATATCTGTCACAGTTGTCGTAGAAGGCATCCAAAGCTAAATTCCATCCCGTCCCTGTACTTAGGACAGCATCCACCAAAAATAGCGCTACCAGACCTGTGAAGAAATAATAATTTATTTTCTGTATGTTTAAATTTGATTATAATGTTGATACTGTTAAATGGTCATTTTATTACTTATATATGGCAAGTAGATAATCAGGTATGTAAAACTTTATTGAACATTAGTTCAACATTGCCTAGGCTTTGTTTAGTTAAATGAGTTATATTTACTAAATATGTGTTCAATAGCTAACCCAACTTTGCCTTTTATCGAATACAGAATGAGAAGATATGCAGCTAATTCACATATTTTAAGCCATTCTTATGCAAATGATATAATTGCAGAATCTTAACGTTCATAAGAGGACCACTGTTTGGGGATAGGATTATAAACCAATGTAATATTATGTTTTCATGATTAAAATTACAATAATCTTTTGCCATCATATTAATATTTGGTTTAAAGTTGCATGAAAAGAGAACTAACTTTTTCATTTTAAATTTTATTTGATTTAAGATTTTACTGTTTTACACAAGATAAAAAAAAACCTGTACCTCTACAACCCATAATAAGGGGTCTTGGGTATGGGTAATTGGTAGGGCCTTAATTCTTTCTAGAACAATTGTGAAGGCAGTTGTGAATTGTTCCAGGTCACACTGGAAAATCAGGTTTTCCTGTTCAAGGAAACCCACTTTTATTCAGGCTGGATGAGCCCCAGGAGACTGTAGATAAAAATCACCATCCCTTGTGGGGATCGAACCCACGACCTTTGGATTAGAAGTCCAACGCGCTATCCGCTGCGCCAAAGGGACTACATTATGTTTCACATTTGGCAGGACAGTTTAATTAATAATTATTATTTAAATATTCCAAAATAAATCTAGTACAATGTCAACTGTTTTTAATTACAAGAACATTTATTCACTACTCTCCTTTTGCCTCTTTCATCTTAAGTATGAATAAAAGTCGATGTTTTTTTTCTTATTCTAGACTATAGAAATTATATTTTCTCTTTAAATTACAAAGTTAATAAATTTGGCTGAGCTGTCAGTTGATAAAAGTATGTGATATCACTTAATAAATATTAAATATGAATTTCTTTATATGTAAATATAGGTTCAATAAATATTTTAATGATTTTTTAATCAAATCGGTAGTTTCAATCTCGTACTTTGTGTCGAAACTGCGATTCCATTCAAAAGATTGTCCCTCGAACAAAACTGTTAACAAACTGTTGACCCTTCGTATGATGCATTTAAAAAAATACATATTTATTTAAATTTACAACTGTAATATACTAACACAAGTAAATAGAATGAATGATACGTAATGTCATGAGATAAAGCCAGAAAGAGAAACTACCCACGTGTAGTTCTCAAATAACAAAATAAACATACAAGGTATGAGAACATCTTTTCAAATGCCTCGAAGGATATTTGGTATATTTCAAATCGAAATGCTATTGGGTGGGTCTTTCATAAGTTTTTAATGATAATAAACAAATGCTTAAAAAAAAAGATGTTATTTATAGCCCCGAGATTTGGTTCAGTAAAGTTATTGTTTGTAATTAGTTTGAACCAAGTATAAAATGTGATATCTTTAGAAAATAATAAAATAAATTACTGAATTGCATGCTCCAATACATGATAGAATGCTACAAGAATGAAAACATTAAGTTTGTTTGTTGTTGCTTAGAGGCGTAAAACCATAGGGTCATCAACGCCTGTAGATTTTTGATTTCTATAATTAGGTATCTTTAAAAAAAAAAAAAAATATATATATATATATATATATATATATATACATATAAACAGACATATGAACAAATAATATATCTATAGTAAGCAAATGCATCTTGTTCTTGAAAAAACTACAAATGCATCTATAGCAGGGACAATAGATGATCAAATATTGCTTATTAATTTACAGTATGTAATGAATTTCACAACTTGGTCGACTTCAGATTTGCTGTCTTTAAGTGCTTCTCTAAAATCGGGTGGAATTTTGAGCTGATTTAGTATTTTTTTATAGGAGTATGATTCCTCAAATATATGTCTGATACAAAGATTTTTATTACACCTAGGGGATATCGGAGGTGCATCCCTTGTAATGAGATGTGCGTGGGTAAGCCGGGTGTGTCCTATTCTAAGGCGAGCAATAGCTACCTCTTCATGACGTTTAATGCAAATAGAATGAAATTGAAAACATTAAGGTATATACTTCATGATTATTATTAGATGTGTTTAAATTTAATAAGGTTATTTTTTTAAATTTGATTGAACCATTGTTTATTCCGAAAAAATAGTGATAATTTCGGTAATTATTCCGCAGGTTGACACATCGAGTCACAACAAGTTTTATCTTTTCATTCCTTCCCCTTTTAATATTTTCTAAAAATACAAGGTATGATGAACTTTGGTATGTAAAAGTGAATGTAATTATGGGAGCTATGTACACTTCGGTAATTATTTTATCTAGAAATGAACGTTTCGACAAACATTTGTCGTCTATACTTCAAAATGTTATTTGAAACTTTTATTTCTTGATGAAATGATTACCAAAATCTACTCATTACCCATAATTACATACTCTTTTTCATACTAAAGCTCACATTGATTGATAATCTAAATCAATATCCCTTATAAAACGTTAAACAATTGGATAATTTATAAACGGACAGTGATCCCATGACTAGGGGTGCGCAGGCATCCTTCAAGGTGGGCGTGGCACGATCAATAGCAGCACACCTGACCACACCTGGGAGCTCCTCCTACATCTTGAGCCATTTCCCTAAAGCCTTATGGGCTACTGCCACTATGGGCCTGTATAGCAGTGAGCCCAGTTGTAAGCTAAAGGGGAATTAAAACCATACAAATCATAAAAGCCATACAAAAAAACTTATTGAGATCCAAACAAAATATTACTCAAAAAAAAAATGTATAAACAAATCTTAAAATCCTATAATAATCCATTTTTAATTAATTAATTAAAAATTAACATTTACCCTTTTCCCAAATTTTAATTTTATTATTAACTAACTGTTTACGTATCCTCCGTAAAGAAGCAGTTACACAATTTAAGATTACTAACTCAATTTACTTCAGTTTTTTTTTTTCAGATGCCTTGGAGGGTTATCGGGAATTGAAGAGGAAGCTTGAAACTAAAGGGTTTGAGGGGGAATGAAGTTTGTTATGAAAGAATAGATACCGGGTTCGGGCCAAATCAGCAACAAATGGGACATTATGGTCTTTATGGATGACTTTATTCTTACAAAATAAGGAGCGTTGAGGATTTTACGAAGGATTTTGGATTGTAGGGATTGGATACGAGAGGAATTCGATGGCTTAGTGGAGCCCCAAACCTCTACTCCGTAAGTCCAAATAGGTCGTTTGATGGTCATGTAGATGAGTCTTTTGTAGTTAATTGGGAGGTTAGAGCGTTTGTCTAGTAAGTGTTGAAGTAGCCTGAAACGTCGAGCGGTTTCTTGTCTTTTCAGTCTAGTATGAGGATTCCAGGTTAATCGTTTGTCGAGATGCAACCCTAAGTATCGGATCTGTTCTACAGGCACCAGTGGGATATTATTAAAGAATACTTATGGCAGGAAGTCATTGGTTTACGACGTAAGGTAAAAGTGATTTGATGCGAGTTTTGAGAATATATTTTATTCTCCAGTTTTGACACCATTCTTCAAGATCAGTGATATGGGATTGGAGGCTTAGGGATGCAATAACTGGATTGGTGTTGACTGATAATACACGTGTATCATCAGCATACGTGGTAAGGATAGTATTTGGGTGAGTTGGGATGTCAGCTGTACAAACTGTATAAAGGATTGGGCCAACAATACTACCTTGAGGAAAATTTCGACTTAAGATTATTTATTTAATATCGATGAAGATTATTAATTTAAGCCAAATTCTAAAATCTTCGGGTAACTTACTTCAAACCAATCAAACGTAATTTAAGTGTGTGAATATGCCGAATTTATATGATTCTAGAGCATAACACATTTTCTATTCTTAAACGAGAGAATTTAAGAAACTTCCCAGAGCTATTGAGATAAAAAATAAAAATATTGGATCATTGAAGAAAATCGACATTATATAGTCCAATAATTGTAATTAAATATCCCAATGACCATAAGGGGCAGAGGCGGATCAAACAAAGGAAACTAATCCAGAATATTCGTTTTTATTTACTTGTTTTAAATGTAAATTATACTTTAAATATCTAAATTAATAACGATATATTTTTTCGGATATCTAACCATTATTAATGTTTTTTTTAAATGTTTGATAGTTCGCTATACTCATTGAAATTGGATACTAGGACGTTTTGTAATCATTATTCAGATTCAAAGCGTATAAGGTCTAATTTTTTTTATCAAATAAAATAATTCATTATTCACTGATTTCTGTAGAATAACGAGTTCAGAAAAGAATATAATGCAATGTTTTAAGGAAATTTCAATGATTGCTTAAAGAGGCTGTTATAAACAAGTTTAGTCATTTACACTATAATTATAATTATAAAATGAATAATAATTTATATTTATTACATAACGTATTCTTTACACTTACCGATCAATGCGTTCATTGTGCTGCTTGTTGTAGATCACTTTGGAACTGATTCTGTAGAGGCTTCTTACCCCTTTTATACCTAATTTCGTAATAACTTATAAGGCAAAGTATAAACATTCTTGAGATAGGACCGATCGATATTGAACAGTTATGGTATTTGTTGTCGAGACTAGAAAATAGATGGAATTGTTAGGAATGGGTCGGTGAACCCACAAGGCTACGGGCTCTTCCTCCCTGACACCCGATAGTCGCCATATTGTTCTTCGCGGCCATGGGACATGTTTCCAAAGGAGTTGGTACAGTGAACACGAAACTTTTGTTGATGGAGGAATACTTGGAAGAAAGTCTTGTTAAAATAACCCATATCCGTTAATGGTTGAAAACTCATCATACATATCTTCTTTATGCATTTCAGTAGGAACTTGTTTAATACTCATTTATTAGCTTCGCCTGTATGTACATATGTATGTAAAGGAATCATTGTGTACTCGGTTTTCGACTACTTCAAAACGTCCAGCTAAATAGAAACATCGCACACTTCTCAAGGGCCGGTCCCAATACTTAATATAATTTAATAGGTTTGTCTCATTATCCTGACCAGGATCTTCAGGATTATCTGATTTTCATACCCAAAGACATGGTAGTGTCTTGTTTCTATTTGGACAGTGGCTTGTACTAAGGCATGCATGGCTTTATTTTTGAGACATATGCATATAATGCATACAGTGAGAATTGGGGTGTTTCTTATGTTTTACAAAAAAAAAAAGTTAAAAATCTAAAATGCGTGTTTTTATAGCTAGCTGAACTAAAAAGTAGAGAATATATATTGTAAAAAAAAACAACTAAATATTACGCGTTTATAGACAGTCAAACTAAAAAGTGGAAATAAATGTAAAAATAATAGTTTAAAGCCTAAATAAATCATCCTTTGATATAAATAAAAACTAAAATGTAGAAAATGAATTTCAATAAGTTTAAAATAAGAGTTATAAACAAAAATAATTCATTTCATTCTAATAAAACGTGGGGTGCTGGATGTTAATTGTTGTAAATACATTATTGACAGATGTTAGTAAAAGTAAAGTTATTATGAAAATACCTTAAAAACCAACCCAGTCTTTTTTATGAAAAAATGATTTTTTTTCATAACTCTAAATAAAATTAATTGAAAATTATTTTTTACTTTTTATTTTTGTCTCCTATTGAAGCTTGTTTTTCAGTATTTTAAACTATTATTTATTTAACATCCATTTTCCCTCAGAAGACTGTAAACCAACATTAATGGTAGCATACTCGTATATATCTAATAGCAACTTGAGGATTTTACATTCCAAAGCTAAAGTCCCTCTTATTTCTTAAAGTTAAATACCTCCACGATGTAGATTGTAGATAGGTGTTATCAAAGCATATCAGTTGCCACATTTTATTTAATAACTAACTTATAAGCACCAGTCCATAAAGAATTAACAATAAAATAAATTTACATACTATCAGGAGTTAGCAGGTTTTGAAGACTATTAAAAGAATATGTAAGTAGTGTCCGATACAGGCAGCTTCCTTTCGATAGTTTTCAAAAATAATATATAGATAGATAGATAGATATAGATATAAAATGCTCTTTATTATTAAATTGTTTACAGTGGTTTCTTTTTAATTTTAATTACATTAGCAACCACAGCATGGTAGTTTATACCGTCTGCCGGGAGTTTGATTGAAATACTAAATAACAACAAAACAAAAAATAAATTAAATTTCTTTTTGACATTAATAATTAAATTCTGAAATTAAAAATTTTCTATAACGACCTGCATTAATTACAAAACTATATAAACATATCAAATTCTCTCTATTCAGAATATCTATTAATTTATGTTTTGAGATCAGCTCTTGTTTTAAGAATTTTTTTCTATACAATTTTAAGACGGGACACACTGCCAGGAAGTGAAAACTGTTTACAATTTCATTCAGATTACACAGTGAGCATAATTGTATACTTTGCGAATCAATTTCAAATGGTTTGTAATTTAGATTCAGAAGTTCCCCTCTGCACTTCATAACTACGCTAATCTTTTTGTCAAATGTCTATGGTAATCCATTGTTTTATTTAATGAGCTACAGAGGCCGTGGTGTGTGCCTTCTGCTGCTTTTGCATGGCAAACTTGGATAAAATAATCTTTGTACAGATCTAACATTTTGGACATTTCTCCCTCCCGAGTACCCACGGAGTTTAAAGTTAAATCCAATCTATAATTTTTTTTTTTTGCAATTTCCCCCCACTCTTTAAACCATGGCATGTTTTGTTTTATTATTTCTCTTGCTATAACTGTACATAGCCTATTTTCTTTATAATCTAATATTCTTAAAATATAATTGAATTGCATTTTAAGTGTGTACATGTGTACTAATTTCCTATTCATTTCTAGGTACACAAAGTAATAGCTTCAAAAATAATATATATTAAGAGTGCATTTACTGTCATGATAATATTGCTATAATAATTAATGATGCTTTTGTCCGTCCAGAAAGACGCATACTGATCTGAGTAATGTATACTAACTCTTCAACACAGCTACTAGTACGCAATTCCTCTGTCATCCTCCGCTTCGCTGTCTAAGCGTACAGATACTCAGAGTGGGATAAAATATTAATAAGATATAATTAATTTAAAGTTCTAATATTAATTTTACATATAACAATTTTTTATGTTATCATTCTATTGTTACATAATATGTTTATATTCTTTACATTAAATTAGTTTTAAGTTTTAGAGGGGAGTATGACGGTAAGTAGAGCACTGAGTTGCTGTGCGGAAGGTCCTTGGTTCAAAGGTCCTGTTAACTGCCATAAATGGATCATGTGGGATCTGCAAACCCTCCTGGGCCCCACCCAGGCTCTATAATTGTAACATTAATTGGGGAGAAAACCAGTACAGTATCTTGCATGTACTGAAACCGTCAACTTTTTTGGGTGTTTCTGGTAGGTTTTTCCAAAGCCTACTACTGATTAAAAGTTGTTCCAAGTTGACACTACTTCGTTTCCCCAATTGCTTTTAGTTTGCTAGCTTCGTCTATCTCGAACAAATTTTCGTTCCATTTAGTTTTTCTAACCATTCTCAGATTTGACAAGCAGGCAGATTTAAACATTCTCCTTCAAAGTAAAAGAGATCATGAAGATGTTAAGTTTTTTGTGTTTGATATATTTATTAGTTCAAGTACAGAAAAATAAACGTTAAAAATATTTATCTAAGTTCTTATTCTATCATCAAAAACAAGAGTAGGTATTTATTTAAAATAAACCAGTTCACTATTTAATAATACACAATTCTCAAATGTGTATAACCTAATTCATATTTATGTACCTATTATTCATATTAACATTTCAATATATAGTACCTTCGTCGTAAACCAACGACTTCCTGTCCTCCAGCGTCGTTTAATAACATCCCACTGATTCCTGTAGAACAGGTCCGGTACCTAGGACTACACCTTGACAAACGCTTGACTTGGAATCCACATACTAGACTGAAACGACAAGAAACAGCTCGCCGTTTCAGACTACTTCATTTACCATACTTCATACTAGTTCAACGTTTACTATACAAACACTCTAAGCTCCCAATTAATTACAAAAGACTCATATACATGACAATCATTAGACCGATCTGGATTTCCGGAATAGAGCTTTGGGGCTCCAATAAGCCATCAAATTCCTCTCGTATTCAATCCTTACAATCCAAAACCCTTCGTAAAATCCTCAATGCTCCTTATTTTGTTACGAACAAAGTAATCCATAATGACCTTAATGTCCCATTTGTTGCTGGTTTGGCCCGAATCCGATATCAATCTTTTCATTCAAACCCACTAGTTTCAAACCTCGCAACCTCTTCAATTCCTGACAATCCTCCGAGGCGTCTGAAAAGAAGATGGCCTCGTGACCTTCTAAGTTGGACTTTTATTTGAGTATTACCACTGGGTAGAGTCTCTCTACTTGTGTTTATCATTATTATTTATTGTGGGACATGATTTATCTTTGATTATATTTACTTGATGTTTTCAGTATTCAGTTGTAAATTTTAATAAATGCATTTTTAAAAAAATACATAGTACATATTTTTCCGGATTGTTAATAAAATAATTTTTTTCTTTCAGTTCTTGAGATTCAGTCGTGTACTCGTTTTACCATCATTTGGTGACTCTCCTGCTTATTATAATATTTTATCTTAATTGAGTGATGGGGTGGTAAACAGTAGTTTTTTAGTACAATTTATGTATTACATTTTCTCCTGATCGTACAAATAAAATTTTATATTTAGAGTAGTGTGTGATTTGATATATTCAGTAAAAGCCTGTTGTTGTTGTTGTTTTATTTTAAGGGCAAACAACTACAAATTGTTATTATAGCCCTCACCACTAGAGAAGATACATATTTACATTATCTACATAATTACCACTAGGGAATATACATATTTACATTACCTACATAATTACGTACATACATTCTTGTTACAATATTACTTAGTAAAAATATTGTTACATATTTAAATATTAACATACCATCCTATATTAGGCATATAATAGAAACATATTAGCATATTAAACATATAATAGGAAGGTAACTTATATGAAGTTATTCAGATTAAAATAAAACGTTATACATATTTATATAAACTTTATAATATAATATAAAATTTATATTATTTATACAAACGATAAATTTATATAAACTAAAAGCCTGTTTCTCCACAGTTTGGGCATGCCTATGAGAACAAAATATAAAAATATACGGATGAATCTCAAGAACTTATGGAAAAACGAATTATATGTATTTATATTACCCAAATATATTTCAATTATCCTCGTTGTACTATATAGAAGGCCTTTGAATTCCTTGAAATTTGATGCATTACTCTAAATAATTAAACATAAATTGAAAAATAAACAAAAAATTATTTGAAGTCATTTTTCGTTCTCATGGAAGCTTACCCTCCAGTTATTCTTAGTATGCATACGGTCCTCAACCGACGTCAAAACCCAGTTAATGTATTTTTAACCTAAACAATGAATACTTGACAACCTTGTCACAAGTTTTCTCATATTCTTCTGTTTCTTTAATTTAATCAAGGGAGAATATTACAACTCTTTACATAGTTTGATCCAAAACTGTGACAAACCCAACGAAATTGTGAATATGACAAGAAAAATGGTTACTTCATTATAGAAATACAAACCGTTTGAATGGGGTATTACTTAGGAAACTTCACCTAAAATTCTAGAAGAACAGAAATATTGTCAATCACCAAGGAGGCAGATGCTTGAGCAGGAAACTGTGAATAGAATACAAAAAACCTGTACCACGATAACCCATGAAGGGAGGCTGGGCGTGCCCTAGGAGGTTTCAGATCCCACAGGGTCCATCCCCGGAAAGGTAAAATATGATGGATATGCGATTAAATAGATCAAAATCAGCTTAATGTGTTGCTGTGTGTTTTCCTAAAGAAATCTATGGGTTAGAAAATATATTTTAAGATTAGATCCAAATAGATTAGAAATTCTTCAGTGGTGCCAGTGAATGTTAGTAGAGCGAAACTCTAATGATAACAGAGGCTTCCGAGTATCCTAATGAATGATTCTTTGAAATTTTGTTATCAATTTTTTTTAAAACACTGCAGTTTAAAAAGTAATGTATTACTTGTCAGATACTATTGTTAAAATATTTGTTTTTAGTTGATTATTATTGAGGATTTGAGAAATATAATGACAGTCGATGAATCATGATGAAGGAAATATTACAAAGAAGTGATAAATTAGAATATAGATTTTTATTGTCTTTAGTTAATTATAAATGATTTATATAAGTTTATAAAAACAGGGTTGTTTATGATAAAATATAATTTTATCATAACAAAGCCTATGATATAAATTAGTTTTAGAATCTAGATAGAATGTATAATAACTGAAATAACAATATATTGAAAGCAATACGATTTTTATAATAAATAATCCAATACAATTTTTATAATCCAACTTCCTCCTTACAACTATCCCTACCCTCCCAACATTAATCCTAAACGACCACCCTATCAGTTTCAACTCCTCCGCTAAAAACCTAGGGCTTACGATTGACCAAAACCTTTCCTGGAAGCCCCATGTCACCCAAATATCCCGACGATCAATTAGTTCCCTGAAATTATTTCATCGATCTCGGCATCTCCTTACACATTCAACCTGTAAGCTTCTCGTATCATCCCTCATCTTCCCCCACTTTGACTACTGTAGTGTGGTATATGGGGGCCTTTCGAAAATGCTGGAGGCCCGCTTAAAAAGAATAATGAACTGCGCTTTAAGATTTGTCCTTGGTACTCCGAGGCGATCCCGGGTGTCACGTCACTATGACGAGTTAAAGTGGCTCTTCCCTCCCATTCGTAGACAATATTTCCTTACTGTTTTTCTATACCAATCAATTAACTCGCAACACCCTTCATAAATTCAAATCCTCTGTCCAGCACCACAAAACAAGATCCCGCCTTTCCGATCTCTACATTCCATCCCACAGAACCAAGGCATTCGAGCGTTCCTTCATCGCCCGCTCCACCACTGTGTGGAACTTAATCCCTCCTTTCATCCGCCATTCTTCCTCATTGGCTTCATTTAAATCACTGTTTTTCCTTCATCTCTTGGCATCCCAAAAAGACGCTCTCCAGGCGGGTCAATCTTCCGCTTGAATAAATCAGTACTGATTACTCGATCTTGTTACTTACGTGTTTTGTCTATTTTTCCAACAACAAAGAAGATACAGACTTTGTAAATACTTTATCGCATGCTATGCCGTTCACTTATTTTATTTAGCAATTTCGTTGTTAGTATTAATGTTATTTTGTTAATATAAATACCTTTATTTATTTGCGACAATTAGATAAAACCCTGTCAAGGTTTGTGCTTTTTATTCATTCATATATTTTTTTTTTCTATTTCTAATTTTATTATGTTTTGTCAATCTTGATTACTTCATGATTTGTATTATTATGTAGCCTTCTGGGCAGATAAATATTATGTTTATTTTATTTGTTTATTATTGTTATTCTAAAGTGACCTGGTCCCAGAATAAAGTTTGTTTTCTATTCTATTTTGTTCTATTCTTAATAATAAGTGAGAGTGAGGTTTTTGTCATTGTTTATAGTTTACTGCTTTCAGCTTAAATTTAGAGCATCCTCATTAAAACCATAACAACGCACTTAAAAGCTGAACATTGCAATAGAAATTGATAAATTTTTAACCTACTTCCAATATGAGGAGATGAACGAGTTAAAATCAACAAGATCAGGGAACACTTTTACCTTAAATTCCCAAAACCGTTACGTGGTAAAATAATATTTATTTCTTAATATTTTAAACCGATAAAAAATAATACTAATTAGTTAACATTATATAAAATTAATATTATTACTCATTTGAAGGAGTGATGTATTTGACCAGCAAGTAATAGTGAGTGGCGGGCTAGTGTCAACAGACCTATTAGTCTATGACGAATTTGTTTTTCATAAAATACTAATACTTTGTTAAAATAATTTGTTTTCACTATAGTTTATTTTAATTGAGATACAGTAGCGGCAAAAAGTATTTGCACACCCAGTTTTTCTAAACTCTCGGTCAAAAGGGAATAATAATCCACTGAACTTCACATTAATAAAAACTATATTTAAAAATAAAACGATTCTATATGTGTACAATAATTATCTTTTTAGATTGATGGGGAAAAATAAAAAAAATAATGAAATCCTCTGGCAAAAAGTATCTGCATATTTCAGATTATTTTTTTATTATGAGAATAAATATAAATTTAATATTTCGAAAAGAGTCCATTGGCATCAATAATTGCCTGTAGACGTCTGGGCATGGAGTGAATCAAGTTTTTAACCAAGTCAAGACTGATCGTTTCCCATTCTTGGACCTCTACTTGTTTCAAATGGTGTCTTCGAGTGATGTGATGCTTTCTCGCATTCTAATGCAAGATTTACCATAAATTTTCTATAATATTTATGTCAGGTGATTGAGGAGGGGTGTGCAGCGGTCTACGCACATTAAATATTAACCATTTTTTGGTTTTGTTGGCAGTGTGTTTTGGATCGTTGTCCTCCTGGAACACATATCGATATCATTTTTTCGGTGCTTGCATGCAGGTTATCGCGGAAAATGTTCACATAACCCTCAGGATTTAAAATTCCGTCAATGGAAACAAGATTCTCCACACCGCGGTATGAGACACACTCCCATACCATAACGTGTCCACCACCATGTTTTACTGTAACAGAAACATTTTGCTTCTTCAATTCTTCCTTACTCCGCCTCAAAATACTCTTCCGCCCATCGGACCCAAACAAATTGAACTTACTTTCATAAGAGAATATGACTCCTCCCAAAAGCTAAGCGGCTTATGTAAATATTCTCTGGCAAAAGTATGACTCATTTTACGGTTGATTTCATTTATACAAGGTTTCTTTCGAGGTACTCTACAGGTCTTCAGAATTCAGGCAGTATCTGACAGTCCTGTCACTAACCTGAACACCAGTAGTTGTACGGATCATATTAGGCAGGCCTTGAGAACTTACTGCGGGATACTTTATAGCTTCATTTTTTATCATTCTCCTCATCCTGGAATACAACTTTTTCGGACGGCCTTTTCGCTCACTGTTTTCAGTTGTCCCACGTTCCTCTTACCTCTTTATGACATACCTGACCGTGGACAAATTTATACTTCATAAATCTGCTATTTTTGTTGACCCCGCAACAAAACAATTTTTTCGCGAGTTCCGAAACTCAGTTCGCTTGTTTTTGGCATGATAGTTAACCAGTGGCTAAAGAATTTAATTCCTAATGCTTTAGCATTGTGGAAAAACATAAGATAGAGTAGATAATACTGGTGTAAAAGTTAATAAATAGTAAACAAAGGATATTAGTGATAGTACACAAAGTGCGCAAATATTTTTCGCCAAGGATCTCATTATTTAAAAAAAATTTCCCTATTAATCTAAACAGTTAATTATTGCACACGTATAGAATTGTTTTAGTTGTCAATATACTTTTTATTAATGTGAAGTTCAGTGGATTATTATTTCCATTATGACTGATAGTTTTATAAAAACTGGGTGTGCAAATACTTTTTGCCGCCACTGTAGGTCAGACTTTCTTTCTATTATACTACGCAAGCCAATGTTAAATAATAAATATACTACTTTTTGTAAGCAGCAGTATTTTTCTTAATTATTATTAGTTTACCGTTTATTTAATACGGATCTACTTTAACACTTCTATAATTCATCAGTAAACCCTTCCATGCTTTAGCTTTAAACAATACCTATATGCCATGTTATTCTATGTTTTCCAACAAAATTTCTATTATCGATTTCATTCATGTACCCTTTACAATATTTTATTAAGGTTATATATTATTTATTAGATCGATTTGTATTACCTTCTATACTGCTTATTTGACAATACTCCACAATTATTCCCTTTGCTTTGTATATTTATCTAAGGCCCCCCCATCTTCATGTTTTATCACTCAGATACCTGGATGCCTATATTTTTAAGGTTTACCATGTATAATTTTAATTTGTCTGTATTTTGTATATCTAGTCCCGAAGAAGACTGTGGCTTTCCAATAAACAGTTCTCCATATTTAAGAGATTTTTTTTTACCTTCACCATTTTCTGCCTCTTGTAGTATTTTTATTGGAATATAATAGAGTAGTAATGTATGTAATATAAAATCAAACTTCTCATCAAACAACATAAGGCAATTCCTTATCAAAATCAATTCTTAAATAATCTGCCAGATGGATAGGAAAAAGCCATGAAATATTTCTGTTAATGTAAATTCTTTTTTGGAAGAAATATCTATTGTATTCACAATTTAACATTAACTTTTCGAGGCGTTAAAATAAAACTTTCAAGAAAAAATATCAATATATTTTCTTTCAAATAACGAAATTTCTCTAAAACCTTTAAAAAGGAAGATAGGCCCCCGAAGTAATAACATATTAAATTGACCTCTAGGTACTAGTATGTACTTTGGATCTCTAAGTACTGACATACAGTTTTGACTAATATATATTGTTGACCTCTGCGTGTTACCTATGTGTTTACATATGATGTCCACCTCTTGGTAATAATATATACTGTGGACCTCTAGGCTAACATATACTCTTCGCCTTTAGGCTAACATATACTGTTGAAATTTTGGCTAACACATTGTCGACTTCTAGGTACTAACATGTACTGCGTACTTCTAGGTAGTGACCTATCCTTCGGACCTAAATGCACTAACATATACCATTGACTTATTAAACTATACTACTATTTACTAACATATACTATTGACTTTTTGGCTAAATACATTGTTGACCTCTAGGTGCTATGTAATATATTTTTTAGATGAAATATGTATTTTCTATGTACTAACCTGATCCATCGACCGGTATGTACTAACAATGTATGAGCTTTATGTGCTAATAGTGTTTACACTTAGACGAATATAGACTGTGTATCTTTAGCTAACATATACTGTCGACTTCTAGGTATTAAGATATACTGCAGACCTGTGTTATTGACATCTACCGTTGACCTCTCTAACATTTACAATTGATTTTTGGCTAAATACATTGTTGACCTCTAGGTACTACTGTAATACGAGTGCTACTGTATATTCTTTGGATATAATATATATTTTCTATTTACTAATATACATTATCGACCTCTAAATACTATTGTAATACGAGCTGATCCGTAAACGTTGTTCTGCCATATAAACTATTTCTAGTAAATATTTTGGATGCTGATTAAAAATTAACGACTGTATTGTTAGTGTATATGAATGCTTCGACGATTGATAAAATGGGCAGAATGTGATCGATAAAATGGAATGAAAGAAACGGTTTGAACGAAAGTGTGTTTCACGTTTATGCTGCTGGCAATGACGGTGCGCATTGTCACTCGATAATCAAACGTAAAAAGTTGGTGATTCTTTTGTTCAATGAGATGAAAAATGACGGAGCGCTATATCGATAAGGGTTGTTTGGACACAACTTAATCGCTGTCAAGGGTAGATTCCACGTGGAAACCATTAAAATATGTGAGAGTTTGACCATATTTGGCATCGCGGCGTTTGAATGGTCTTCCCGAGCTCGAGTATGATGATGATCCATACTTTGATGGATCGAATTGTGAATGGATTGAATTGATATGTGGTAATGGAACCTATGACAGAAAGAGGAATGAAGCGCTGTAGACGTTGACCGCCGATAAAATAAAAAAACACGAACCATTAATTTTCTCAATTCAATGTATTTCATTAACGCTACTGATATTTTCATTGTTTGATCTCCTAACAGTTAGAAGTAAAGTGAAAAAAGTAATATATTTTTTTTAATCATCAAATAGGAAAATGAAATAGAGAATATACCGTAACATATACTCTTCACCTTTGGGCTAACATATACTGGGTACCTCTCGTTACTAACGTATTCTTTAGAATTCTATGTGCGTACATATATCGTTGATCTCTGTATACTAACATATAGTGCTCACCATTAGTCAGACATATACTGTTTACTTTTTGGCTAACATACACTGTCGACCTTTTTGTACGTACCACAATATATTTTTTGGTTGTAATATATATTTCCTTTGTACTTTGGACCTCTATGTACCAACATATACCGTTGGCTGACATATACCGTTGAAGAGAGAGCTAACAAAGGGGCTAAGGCGTTGCAGACTGGAGAGTTGCTGCGGCAGCGACGGCTATACTGGGGCACTGACGTAACTTGCTGCGGCAGCATCACTTGGCCTCCTTCTTCAGGATATCGAAATATACTTGAGTCTGTCCCGTTTCTTGTGCAATATCCAGTGTCTTCTATCAAGAAATCTTGTCTTAGAAGGCAGTATTTACTCTGAAGTAACTTCTACCTGACTCATGATACATATAGTAACAGATTTCTTGATATGAAAACTGTGGTAATGGTATATAGACATTTTACAACCTGTTAACACTATTTAAAACAATCCACAGTGCCATACGCAAGTTAAATAAATGAATAATCACTAATACGTTAAAAAAATTAATCTGCTGAAAAACAAAAACAATCTCCATTTTTACGACGACCGTAATTTCTAATACTAATTACTTGGATAATGATTTGCTGCGTCAGGTTTATAACCGAAACCAGAATTTTTTTTTGTTTATTGAAACAGTAAGAGGATATTGGCTATCAAACCTACAATTTAAAGTGTAATACTCGTATTATAATTTCAATGAAATAGGATAGTGAGTATATAGAATACATTGAAATTAATGTTAGTTTTGTTTCCAATAAGAGAACTTTAGTATTTTTTTTTATTTGAAAAATGGCATATTTTTTACAAATTGTTGACGTCTATTTGTTGCAATCGTAACTTACAAAAACGTTTCTGATTTATTTTAAATCGTTTCATATTTGTATTTTACTTTATTTCAACTTATACTTAAGATGGAATGACAAATTTGAACTGTAGAAAAGATGGATTGGAAAGCTTGTTGGAGCTTTCTGTTATTTTTACTTGTATTGATAGTACTAATATTATTAATAATTAAAATAAATTATCATATTAATTACAACTTTGTATGCTGAACTTTAAAATACATGAAAAAGAGGTACAACTGAAAAATAGGTTAGGGATTTTATCCTAAAATATCTGTTGCAGCAATCCAATTCTTCCTGACGAATGGAATAGTCATGAGTCGCATGAGTTGGGGCAACGTTACACCGAATTCAGAAAAAATAAAAAAATTCTGTTATTTTATGACACCAGAAATACTAAGATCAGTATTTATTAGATAGAATAATCATCTTTAAAAAATTGTCTTTGTCTTATAGTACATTCCTTAGATTCAAAATAAACAGTAACATTGCATACTATAATCTTGTATAGTAGTATGTCAGTATAATGTTTTCATTTCTTTTTTTAAATTATATGACTGCTTGCTTTAAAATATTACCTAGGTGGTGTAATTTTGCCCCACAAAATTACATGAAGTAAAGGGACAATACATATATATTACATACTTATTGTTGGTAACAAAAATACGGCATGTAACGATTCCGTATTAAGTTATAACAAAGTAAATAACAATCGTTGTAAAATAATAAAACTCAGTTTACACTATTTCAGTAACAAACAAAACACGTTTGATAACGTTCAGTTTAAACTATTACTAGTTACAACTAAAACACGTTTATTTAAGAATGGTTTATTAACCATTATAGGTTTATTAGCATCTCAGTTTTATGGCGATTTTCAAGTATGTGAAGTTCACTGAATAACTTATAGGTACAAATTACAAATTTCAAATTACAAACAATAATCTAAATAATGGTGGTGACTAAATGAAGGAGCTTTCCCTATACTAACAACTCATTTCTAATTAAATGGAGTTCTAGAAATGTAATACCAACAATTTGGGTCATGTTCCCAATTTGTTTACAGAGGATCGGGGTAAAGAATTTTCGATTACTTTTCTATATTTAAAAACCCTTTAAAGTGGCAGTTTAAGTTTTTTTGTTGTGGCTACTAATATGTTTCACGTTTGTAAAGATGCCCCCCCCCCCGGTCGCATGCATGAACCATATAAGTTAAGCAAATCATAATAAGAAAAAATATTATTAAATTCAAATGTTATGATGTGTGTACTTTTTGTGTGACGCGTCATCAAATGTGTTTCTTTCAGGACAATTGTGAATTATTACAATTTTTTTTTTTATAAGGTTTCTATATACTACTAACAAACATTAATAAGATCTGAATAATCAATGTAATTAATTGTCTTTTAATACCATCATGAAATGAAACAGGTTGTGACATTTTTATCGTGCTGGAAATTTTACACTGATGGAATGACATACATAGCACTTAACGACATTCTTGTTTGTGGGACTAAAAAATACTTGGTCATCCCGTCATTAAGAATGGACCTAAAATGGGACTCCCAAGCCTTTACGGTGTCAGGTACTCGTTATAGGCACATGTACTAATTAAATCTGGATAGGCAAAATTTAGAATTACCAAATTTAGAAATAGAATAAGGAATTATTTTGAAATACGAGTATAGATTATATCTGTGAAAATTTGAATTGGAATGATCCTAGATCTTCAAGGAACGATATTTTTAAGCGAAATCACAGAAGAAAAGAAGAGGGAGTTAAAATCTTTAATAATGACACTTTCTACATTAGTTAAATCAAAAACACTAGCACAAAAATAAATATAGAGAGAAAACTCGAATCGAAACGTTAGTCAAATTGTCCAACCTAGTGTCAAAGCGTTAGGCCTAGTATACAACGATCGGCGGAATTATGGTTGCATTTTCCCAGGGTGAAAATATTCGAGAATAAGAAATTTGGACAAAATGAAGAGGCCACTTTTAAAAAACACGAATTTAAAAAAGAAAACAAAGCTAAAGATTTACGCTGATTTATCTTAGGGTAATCTCTTCCGAGGTTGTAAGAGCTTTTACAGGGATGACATAGTGCCAATAACCCCTAAACGACAATAATATGAACCCTAATATCTTATCCCTTATACAACAACATATTAATTGCCCTTTATTGTCCAACAGATGCATCAGATTCTCAGCATCGGCTCTAGCCCATGTCGCGCCGTGTGCAATCCTGGCGCCCTCTAGTAGGCACGCGATTAAAAAAACACTTACAGTTATACAAGGTGTTACAAAATACGGCAAATCTCCCAAGGTGGTGAATGGGCCCATGAAACTAAACAAAAAATTTTGCTGTGGGATCAACATGAAAAAAATTTTCGAGACACTAAGACGCCTCGCGGCGCTCTTTGAGACCCGGCTCTCGTGTGCACCGCACACCCTGCACATACATAAGGTAAAGCCGGCCCTGCATATTCTTCTGACATCTATTTCAAACAGTGAAATTATTTGAAGATTTATAGTATTTACAATATATTTTAAATGTACTATAAATTTTTATAGTACTTATTTTTTATGTGCATATATCGGAAAAATTTATTACAAAAATATATAAACAGTAATCAACCTAATTATGTAATTAGTAAATCCAATTGCAGGGATTAGTAAAATCAATTTTTTTTTACACGAATCGGGCAGCAAGGACCACGCGAATATCACTTAATAATCTTCCTCACACTCCCTCATCTTCCTGGACTGTTCCTCTCGCTCCTCCTTAGTCCATTTTCTCCCTCGTCTCTCCTTCTTTCCTGCAAGAACCCCAACTTCTTTTAGTTTTTTCCGAAAAGCTCTTTATCCAACCAGTACTTGTTTTTAGCCTTATCCACCTCCTCTTTTATTTGTTTCACATATCCACCTATACTCTTATAGGTTAAGACTTTATCGACAATTTTTTTGCTCAGCCTCTTATTGTTCATTCTGACCATGTGGCCGTAAAAGCTCAGTCTCCTGGTCCTGATGACTGTTTCAAGATCTTCCAAATTTCTGTATATTTCTTCGTTGGATTTTCGCCTTTACCTCTCTTGTGTTACTTTGAGCCCATCAATCCTCCTCAGAATTTTTCTCTCGATCTTCAGGACTTTCTCCAGACTCGGAAGGCTGACTGTTTCCAAAGCATACAGTATTGCTAGTCTTACTACTGTACAGTAGTGCCTTATTTTTGCATTGGAGGACATATTTTTCTTGCTGTACTAGCTTCTAGTGGGAAAGTTCAGTTTTTTCAGTTTGGCTATTCTTTCTTATACGGATGCTCTATCTGTTACATATTATCTCCCCTATGTATTTAAACTTTTTTGTGACTTTTATTTGCCCACATTTTTGGTTCAATATTTCCTTGCTAAAGCTGGTATCCGTTTTCATCCTCTTTCTTTTTATACGAAATCTGTAGTCCCGTTTTCTCAGCTATTTTTTTCAGGGTGATTACCTGTTTTATAGCTTCCTCCTCTGTTTCCGTTAGCAGGGCTAGATCGCCTGCAAAGGCCAAACACTTAGGTAATTTATTTAATCTGTTAACAGCAGGGGATCTGAAAATCCTTCTGGGGCTCACCCGGCCTCTATAAAGTGGGTAACCGAAAAAGTGGGAAAAGTATGGTGGTTGAGCGTGATCTAGGACAAATCACCTGCCTGAACAACCGTTCTCTACCTTGTACTGAGCCACAGACCTTTTCAAGGGTTGTAGTGATATAGGTATATTAAAAATATAATGCCGGATACATCTATAAAGAGGACCTAAGATTCACTACTTGGTAAGGTTTCATCGTAACAATTTATAAATATAGGCTATATTTCCTATCTACACAACCAGTGTACTAGAAACAGTACAATCTCTACCACTTACTGAATCCAAGACTATTCATGGCTGTCACTATAGGCTTGATTAAATAATTAATTAAGGATAAAATTAAAATTTTAAGAATAAAAAAGTCTTTGGACAAAAGGTATACAGGTGGGATGTGATGCCAAAGAAGACAGCAGCCACAGCCCTACGGCCCACTTTTGATCTTTGGGCTGAGGTTGCTGTGACAAAGAAAGGAAGAAGGGCTTCAGTGAGTGAATGAAGGAGTACTTGAAGAACAAGTAGTCATGAATGCTTTGCGTGGTCTGATAAAATGGCTGAACTCCTATAATAATGATAAAATGACTTACAAAAACTTATTTGGCTGAAGATAAGTTGGCTTGGCATTTGAAAATCACGTGTTATTGTATATAAAGCAAGGAATATATTTGTTTATACATGTTTTTATATGTATACAAATCTGCACAACCGTTGTCCATGGAACAGTTGTCTGTACCATGTACCTAACACCAGACCCGTTCACGAGTTATAGTGCTACAGGTTTTTTTATATCTATACAAATAAAAATATATTAAAATGTTCCTATTTTAATAAATGCAGGAGTTTATTTGTTCTAAGAAGGATTAATGAACATTTTTGACCGATAGAAATTTATAATTAATAAACATAATGGATAACATAATCTCCCCCAATGGTCATTAGTGGCTAAAACACCCTGAAACTGAATTTTACAGTTATTTAAAATCCTTTTCTTCCAGGTTTCGGGATTAAATCCAACCTGTTTCGGAAAAACTAATAAAACAAACGACTTCTTAAGCCCCATGTTTCTGTAAATAACTTGGAAAACAAACAGTTAAACTTGTCAAAACTTATTCCCTGAAACAAACAAACGTCTTGTTTATTTTGGAAGGAAGTTGGGCTACGGGATGAGGCCTCTCAGTAAATTTAGATAGAGGCGGAAGAGAGGAATGGTGGGGGAATGAGGGGTGGGCGTGGCGTAGGGCGTGGCGGTGGGCGTGGCCTAGGCTACCTCAGTCTGCGCCAGTCGCTGCCCAGCAGTGGTTGGTTCCATGTCCTTCAGGGCCGCCCAGATGTCACGCATCGGAGACCACACCATTGGATCCATGTCTCACATCATCGAGGAGTCGGTAAGTACAATGTACAAACAATATAGTTAATTAAAATACAACTAATTAATATACACATTCAAAATTATTATTAAAATGTTATGGGGCTTATAGATAATTTATATTTACTCAATATATAATTAAGGAATATCATATAGAGCCAGTACATCCACAGTATTTTATTTTAATTAAAAAATGAAAATTCTGCAACTAAAAATTATCCAGTTTTTGAAAACCCCCCGGCTTTATTATTAAATTAAATAAAGTTAAAATTATTTAATCATTTAATTATTAAATAAAGTAAAAATAAAATATCGACAGACGGTTTACCCATTGTCTAGTGTTTTTGTTAAATTTTTAATGATTTTTTCTATTCATATATATTTTTGTATTTTGTTTAATAAACTCTTTTATTCAAATAAAATAAAGATCTCAAATTATTAATACAATTTTCATGAATTACTTAACCCTAAACTTGGCAGACAAATATTTCTTAATGTTTTTAACTTCATTGAACCTTGGAAAAAAAAATGTATTACCTGTAACATACTGCTTAATTTAGTCTTAAAATATAAACTGTCGAAGAGTAAAAGAAAAGATAAATAAAACTATATAAAGGTACTAACTGCTCAAAAGGGTCTAAAATAATATTAATCTGTTTACTTCAAATATTAATTGTTTTCAGGTTAATATAAATAAATGTTACAAACTGTTTTCAATAAAGTTGTTATAACTACATAAGATGCCTTCATAATATTTTTTTTAAATTTTATGTATTTACATTTGACAGAATAATCCTCAATTATTAAAAATATAAAATTTACATTTACATTACTTTACAAAATAAACATTATAGTGCTAGAAGTGTTTTGAAAGTAAGACAGGATTAGAAATAAATTTAGAAATAATAATTTTTAGCCTCTAATTCAAATGCATTTAAATAAAACTAAAATAGCTTCAGTAGATTATTAGGGAGGTAGATAACTAATTTCTCTTACACTGAATCTTATAAATTGTTTTTGTTTTGTTTGATTAATCAATGATTGATCATGATTTTGTTAAAAATTAATAAAGGCTCTAACTCGAATTACTTATCAATTATTCTTTAATATTAAAAAAAATTAATTACACTTATTTGTTTCAAAATATGACAACAAATTTGAATATTCCCCTATTTCGCTATAAAAATCGTAAGAATTAAATAGTAACAAAAGATTTTTCTGATGATGTTCCATTGTATGCAAAAAAAAAAATTGTTAACTTAGCCATTATTATTTTTATACTTTTTAAACATGTATGTATTATGATTCCAAATAAAGCAAAATTATAACCTAACTAAAAATTGGTAATAACGATAAATATTTATTTAAGAATTAGAATAATACTATTAGGAGAGTAAGCCAATCTTTATCACAAATGTTGATCTTCAATATAGTCTTAGCCTATCTTTGAATATTTACATATAGACTAAACAAATAGACAGTGTACTCATATACATAGACATTAAATACAAGGTATGCATATTCAAAATTGTCCTTTTATGTAAGAATTTATTATTTAGTTGGTTTTGGTGGGGCCAGTTTTAATAAAAGAACTTATAGTTAACTAAAACCACAAAGAGCTTAGATTAGATCATATTAATATTATTATTATATATTAAGAATTAATTAAGATAGCTTTATATACGAAGGCAATCAGGTATTTGTGTTATATATTTTTTAAAATATTTAAGATTTGTAAAATTTAGATCAAAAGAATTTATAAGCACAATACGTAGCAATTTTTTGAAGTTGTGTCTAGGCGCATTGAGTGACATGATTTATTGAACTATTTCATGTATATTTATAAACATTCATATATGCGTTTCTATTTTTTGTTTTCATGAATTTATAATATGAAAATTGACCTATTTCTCAATATTTATTGTAAATATAAATTATGTACATACCTATAAACTATAGGTATAAATTGGTAAAAACTGAAAAGTTGTCCAAGTATAACTGACAACAAAGGATGTTTATTTTGATTATTGGATAATTGGAATGGAAAACAGTATTTTCTAGAATTAGATAATTAGGCGATACAGATAATTATATTTATATTATTATTACATTTATATTTAATAATAATAATATATGATAGACATCAACTACGTCAATTAGTAATAAAATAACCTGTTTTTATCGTTTATTACGAATTTTATTTTTATTTAACATTATGTTTGTTTAAATCGCTTGACTGTCTATGTTATTAATGTTTATTATACTGTGATGAATATATATTTATACTAATAAGAGTATACACACACACACACACATAGATATATATTCTTTCAATTTGTTTTTCATCAACAACATATATTAAATTAATAAAAAAAAGTACATTAATAAGAAAACGAGGTAAAAATATAAATACAAGAATTTTTTTTAATTTGAGGTTATATATTTCAAAATTGCTTAAAAAAAAGGTACTTTAATATCATAACGTTCTGATTCATCACTCTAACCGGTTTTAATTACAAATTATAATTAATCTAATTTGAAATATCATATATTCTTTTGTACTTTCCGCTTATTCACCAACTATTATTAAATGGTTAGTGACAAAGATAATGCAAGGAAATGATACAATGATATCCGTAATGTTTTTATTAATCTAAAGGAAAGTAGATGTCCAAAAGTTTTGTTGTTGAGACCAATCAGAACACTCGAATTAAGAACTCGTAATGCTTATTTCTATGAAACCTCATTAAAATTATTAATATAAAGTCAAGGCATCCCCATATGCTTAAAATAAGTTGTAAAGATGGCTATTCCTTTAGTAACTCAGAAATAAATAAATCAATGTTTATGTATATTGTATAAAATAAAACTTTCCTGACTTTTTCATAGGTTAGTTCTTAATTATCCATTACAAGTAAATGAAAATCTTTGGATATTTCAGCAGCCGCTTGTATACATAATTAGTGATCAGATAAAAAAAAATCTTCTTAAAGATTATTAAATAACTATCATAATGCAAGATATTGAATACCGATAAATATAATCATTCTGTATTCGATAAATTCAAATGCCGAATGTAATGGATAAATAATATTCGGAGAGTATCTATTAGTCATTTCCTTGTTTATGTATATGCATAATTATATAAATAAATAAAGGTGTATGATCTGTGTATCCTGAACAGTAGTGAATTTCAAAAAAAAAAAAATGTTCAGCTTATAATAATGGTGAGGAAGCGGAGTGGTTCAGTGGTAGAGCACTGAGTTACCATGCCGAAAATATTGGTTCAAATCCCGCTGCTGGCAAGACACTTCTATTTAATCTGTTAGCAGCCGGAGATGAATCATATGGGATCTAGGACCCCACTGGGACCCATCGAGCCTCTATAAGTTACCCATAAGGGGGGAAATCAAGCGGTTGAGCGTGATCTAGAGCAAATTACCTCACTGGACAAACGTTGTCCATGAAACAGTACAATCTCTACTGCGTAGTGAACCCCAAACACGTTCACGGGTTGTAGTGGTACAGGATTTTTTTTTTTACAATAACTGAACCATCCAAAAATGCAATAAGTAATTATATAATTTAATTTTAATTTGATTAAAGAAAAAATAAATATATTGTTTTACTGCACTGAGGATACAACGATTGAGCTTACGGATTTTCTTCAATATAAATGATTTAAACGAAACCTATGGTGTGTTTTTTTAATTTTTTTTTTGTTTACCTTTTATTTTATTTTTATTAATACCGTGTCAAAATAATCTATTATTGATTCGCATAACGATTCCTAAATGATCTCGCCTTTAGGATAAGATCCGAGGCACCTAGCCCGCCTATCTCCGCTTATCGTGAGTGTTTCGGAAGCCTCAGCCATCGTCAGGGCAGATATCTCCTTCGGTGCGATAAACCCGACATGAGCCAGTCGTGTTTATACGGCGCCTGGCATTGTTTTATTGTTTCATCCGATTGCAGATTTGTTTATTATGTTTAACGTGAATATTAGCTCTGTACTTATGAACTCAGGGATTATCACTATAATTGTAAACAAACTTATATTATAAACTCCCTCTATTAATAACTCATTGAATGTAACTTTTCTGTTTAGCGTTACGTACAACCTCGATCACTGACTTTTTTTATCTTGCCATTATTTTACAATATAAATAAACTAAATCGTTTTGTTTACCATTACTTTATCTAGTCCCTTGTATCATTTAATTATGTATCTATATTCATAAATTGTTACGATGAAACCTTACCAAGTAGTGAATCTTAGGTCCTCTTTAAAGATGTATCCGGCTTTATATTTTTAATAAACCTGTATCACTAAAACCCTTGAAAAAGTCTGTGGCTCAGTACAAGGTAGAGAACGGTTGTTCAAGCAGGTGATTTGTCCTAGATCACGCTCAACCGCCAGATCTTTCCCCCTTATTTTGGGTACCCACTTTTAGAGGCTGGGTGAGCCCCAAGAGGGTCATAGATCTCCGGATGCTAACAGAATAAATAAAAGTCTTGCCAGCAGCGGGATTTGAATCCAGGATCTTCGGGATGGCGACTTGGTGCTCTACCACTGAGCTACCCCGTTCCCTTTTTATGTTTAAATACATCACTTAAAAATGTGTTTATTTCCATTAATGACAGTAGGTTAAACGAGTATATATTATTTAATTTAATTATAAACTCATGACCTATAAAGATAATTGTAAACAAAGGTTTATTACGAATTTCCTCTATCAATCTATGTAGAATCTAACTATAGGCCAGCGGCCAGGTACTTGAAGGTTGCAATAAATTGAAGAGAGCTGCATTTTTGATATGTTGTAAAGGCATGTCTGACTTGTGAAAATAGTGGGAAAAAATTAAGTAGATTTAATTTGCTATAATTTGAGCCCAACCGCAGCTCTGTAGCTTTAATAGATTCTGAGTTACGTCTCTTAGAAAATTGGCGATTTTTTCCAAAAAATCCAAATTTTAAGTTTTGGCCGACTTTCGTGAGAAACACCGGCCGTAGAAGTGATTTTACGATGAAAGTCAAGGTAGTAAATATAATTTGCTTTAATTTAAGCACAGACTAAGACCTGTAGATGTAACAGATTCTGAGTTACGCCTCTTTGAAAATTGGTCATTTTTTCGCACCCATTTTTCCCGATTTTACTTTTTTTTAATTAACAAGGGAATTATAACAACTACAGGCCTCGTTATGTGCTTCAATTAAAGCTAATTAAATTTACTACAACTCCATTTCACTTGACGTTCATCGTAGGATCACTTTTTCGGTAGGCGTTCCTCACGAAAGTCGGCCAAAACTTAAATTTGGATTTTTTGTAAAAAAGACCAATTTTTTGAATACCATCAACTTTTTTTTATCCTGTATTTTAGATATAGGAAGAAAGTCAGCCAAAACTTAAAATTTGGACTTTTTGTAAAAAAAAGAACAATTTTCAAAGGGGCGTAACTCAGAATCTATTAGAGCTACAGAGCTGCGGTTTGGCTCAAATTATAGAAAATTTAATCTACTTTAAAAATGGTTTCTAATGTTTTTTTTAATCAAAAACGCACTGATTAGGAGATATAGGCCACAAACTGAAATAACTCCGAAAATTTCGAGGTTTTTCAGCCACCAAACGTTTTCCCATCCGTTTTCGGTAGCAAACTTGGATTTCCACTAGTCAGACATGCCCTTATAACATTCCAAAAATTCAGCTCTCTTCAATTTATTGCAACCTAAAGCCCCTTTTTGGTACCTGGCCGCAGGCCTACTAGAGTTATGTACAACCTCAGATTTTTGACTAAACTAATGAATAATGTAAACAAGTAAATTTTGGAGATTTTCAAGCATCAAATTACTTTTGATGATTTTAGAGTTTCAATTCAATGATCCAAATACATAAATATCGAATTATGTAAACATAATTTTATGTAAGGACCACTGTTTCATATAATCCGCCCGTTCACAACCTAATTGAATTTATCATTATCTCTGCATCGTGAGCATTTAAAAACATAAACAAATGTACAGATGGAGAAAGTGAACGAATTCGTGTGAATATTTTTTTTCCTAACGCTTGTTCATTTTTTTTTTTTAAGAATGAGGTTAGTTATAAAAATAAGACATTCGAAAAATAAATCTTCATTCTTTTCCTCTCTTTAGAGAGGGAGTATGCGAAGTACCCAAATTAAAAGAATATTACAGAACAAAATGGATCTAAAATTCCCCAAAAATAAAAAAAGAACAAAAGAGAAATAATCATTGTTTGTATAAGAAATTATTGTTTAAATTAAAAAAAAAATAAATACTATCTAATTAATCGAGATGAACCATTCACAAGTCATCATAAGTAAAATAAATAGGATTAATTTTTTCGAATATGCATTACAAATTTACGGCATCGCTAAACACATTCACATGAACGACTGAAAACTTATTTATGAAATATACCTGAAATAATCACATCATGTAATCAAAAACATTATGGCAGGTAAATAACAAAACTTTGCATACTGACTTAAAAATAGCAACTGTTTACCAACATACAACATGCTTTCAAGAAAAACTATACGGACACCCAAACCCATTGATAGAACAAATGGATTGATGGAACAAATACTCTGATGCCTGAGAACACAAGGAGGAGACTAAAAAGAACGTCGATGAGGGATCTGTTAGCTGAAGAAATTAAAATATTTTGTATTCCATGAGTAATGTAAGGGATAAAATATATTCGGAGAGTTGCCTACTTGCCATATCCATGTACAAGTCACGGGAGAGGTACCGATGAGTACCATTCTTCTTCATACATCTCATATCGTTTTATTTTTATTTTACAGACACCTAATCTGCTGATTTTCAATGGTTTGCACGTGACAGATGTGGATACAAGGGAGTGGAATGGCTCAGTAATAGAGCACTGAGTAGCCATGTCGGAAATCCTGGTTCAAATCCCGCTGGAGGCAGTTACTTTTATTTAATCTGTTTGCGGCGGGTGATGGATCCTATGGGATCTAGGACCCTCCAGGGGCTAACCCAGCCTCTATAAAATATTATAAAAATAGGGTACCCAAAATAAGGGGGAAAAACCTGGCGGTTGAGCGTCACAACAACAAGTCACCTCCTTGCAGAACCGTGGTCCATGAAACAGTTCAGTCTCTACCATGTACTGAACCCCAGACTCGTTCGCGGGTCGTACTGGTTACAGGTTTAGGTGTGGATACGAATACAAAGTGAAATAATAAAGAAATCCGACTATTGTGGAGCGGTAGACACTAAGGATGCTATACAATATCCGGAGAGTCCTAAGGATGTGCCACCTCCAGAACATAATGCCACATGGAATACCACTTGAGGGATATAATGGGGTGTGCCTCTCTCCCGAGTCTTTCCATCCGATATTATGCCACTTAAGTTGCTCTTCTCACTTCATCTGTAAACACATCTCATCTAATATGTCAATGATTATTCAAGTGAGAATTTTAAGATTATATTCATAAAGCCTTATTTCTGAAAAAATTGAAACATTTTATACCTATTCTATTATTTTGTGCAGATCTCGTAAATTCTTTCTAGGACTTTAAGCGTAAAGTCCTGTTTATTTGAAGTACTATGAACCCTTTGTATCATTGTCTGAGTTACATCGTCTTTTTGCCTCTTTATGATGGCTGTAAATAATTATGTTATGACACTAACACTGTCACATTTACTTAAATGTTTGACTGGTTCCATCGCTAACATAATCGAACATTTAAAATTAGGAGTATATTCCGAAGAAACTAGTGAATGAATGCGATGACGAGACACGCCTGGTAACCCTAGTATTTTTTAAAGAGAGTAAAAAATGTATGACTCCCAAAATCGTCCGATTAGCCATAGCAGCATAAAGTGACTTTAAACAAAGTAAATAAAGAATTATATTAACTGAATCAGATCTGTTGATGAGTAATGAGAATATTGGGATAAATGATTAATTTATATCTCATACTGTCTAAAATAACCCATATTAACATAGTTGATATTTAAAATGAATAAATTAAGTGATACTCTAGTTTTGTCCTTTAATTGAGGTGCATGTATATATATATATATATATATATATATATATATATATATATATATATATATATATATACATATATACATATAAATAATAAAAAAATAATAGCCATAATATAGCCGGTCGCGGAGAAATATACACAGTTCTATTTTTAAAATATAAATACTGTATAAAGGATAAATATTGTAAATAAAACAAAAATCATTCAATATGAATAATAATAATTGAATAATTCGTTTAGAATTTGTAATAATATATAAAGTGAAGATGGAAAACAGTAATCGCGTGATGAACTTATAAAAATTAATTAATTTTATATTGTCTTGAACGGTTATAAATGTTTTATCTTAAAATATATAAGATAAATATGTCTTTTTTTCTTTATATCAATTAAAACTGGCTAAAGCTGGAAGACATCTGTATATAGTATGTAGTAACATTTTACCGCGTTAATACTTGAACCGTTCTAATGCCTTTTGGGATTTACTGTTAATACCATCAAGCCTGGCTGTTTACGTCAACAACGCTCCTTTTAGATAATATTTTCTAATGTTTCTACAATATTTATAAAATACGTTATGTATTATATTAAACTGTTTTCAAATAGTTTTCGACAATAATAAATAACTATAATCCATGGAATTTATCAAATATTTACTTTGTTTGTAAATTACTTCATATGTAAACACTGTGAGCAGAAATAAATAATTATATATGTATCATCATCGATTTCGCTAATCGGCCAAGTAGGGACCACGATAAGCCTCACTTTATATTCTGGTATTTATTCAATTTTGGTTTGCTCCAAATCGTCTCCATGAGCTCACTGTGTTAAGCACGACGTTCTTCTGCCCATTTAGCACCAGCTGCCCGTTTCTCATCTCAGAAAGTCCCAAAAGTCTTGATGGTTGCTCTAAAACGATTTCGGTCATGTACATCTTCCTCTCGTATACCCATTTGTTTAAGATCTTTCTTGACATTGATGTACCACGGTATTGTTGTTTTGGGTTTTGAGTCAAAGATACTGAAGATACATTTCGTCCACCGAGAGTCGATCATCCGTCGTAACCGTAGAAGCGAACTCAGCGTTTACGCATTGTGCTCGTGATCTTCTCTATCTTAGAGTATATTTCTTACTTGGATTTTCTGATGTAGATGCCATTTTTGTAGTTCGAGCCAAGTATGTTGTGTAAGATTTTTCTTTCTCTTCTCTCTAAATCTGCGAACAAACATTTCTCAGACAGAATAAGGCATTCAGAAGCATACAGTGGTACTGGTTTGATGACAGTATTGTAGTGTCGGAATTTAGTATTCATGGAAAAACACTTTTTGTTGTAAATGTAGCGGGTGGTTTGGAAAGCAACTTCCATTTTCCTGAAGCTTGTTGCTATGGCCTCTTTGTCAAGCCCATTTTGCTGAATCCATTCCCCAAGGTATTTAAATTTATTAATCCGGTTAATCATTCCATATTTGATGTTTTGCCGCGCCAACTGTGATGAACGACATTACTTCTGTCTTTTGTAAAGAAATTTGTAATCCATTTTTTTCTGCTGGTTCCTTCAACATATTGATCTGTTCTGCTGCATTTTCGAAATTTTCCGTCATCAGGGGTATATTATCAGTAATATAGCTTGAAATATATAAAACATAAAGAAAAGTTTATATTGGTCCATGAGAATATAAATTAAATTATATATATTTCTCTATCTCTCTTTCTCTCTCTCTCTCTCTCTCTCTCTCTCTCTCTCTCTATATATATATATATATATATATATATATATATATATATATATTATTTAATTTATATTCTCATGGACCAATATAAACTTTTCTTTATGTTTCATACATTCCAATTAAAAATATTAGCTGTATATTTTTTAGAACGGAGGTTGCAAATGTATTTATTGAAAATATTTTATGAGTAAATAGGCATAAAACGTATAATAAATAAAATAATATAAATACAAATTTTACAAAGTTAAAAGAAATTGCCAATTAGTTAAAGAAGGCAGAATTAATTATGGAATATATCTGTATAGATAAAAGTTGTAATTTATATTTATTAATAAAATATTACTTGTTAAATCGCTCCTTCAAAAAATCAACGCCATAACTCAATAACACCATTTTTCAATTTGAATGAGGTATTTGAAAGTTCCATGTGAGTTTAAAAATATTAATGTGTGTATTGCTAAAGCAAATCATTCCTAATAGGATGTTGATAGTTGGGGGTGCAGTCAAGAAAACACGCAAAAATAGGTGAAACTATTTTATTTTAAGTGCCGACGTTTCGACCTACTATGTAGGTCATCTTCAGGGCTATGAGAAAACAGACAAAAAACAGAATAGACTGTAAAAATACATAAAATAGAGGTACAGAAAAATTAACAAAAAAGTAGAGATATAAAAAAATGATATATAAAGAAAGGATATATGAAGGTATATGAATATATATATACATAATATATATATATAATAATGTATATAGGTGTATGAATAAAGATGATTACATGGTAGATGGATAGAAAGGTGATAATGCAAAAAAATACAAAGAGAGCAATGAAGTTAAACAGAAAAAAAAAAAATGAAAAAGATATGAATATAATGAGTATGGACAATTTAGTATAATAAAGATAGAAATGTATTGCAAAGGAAACAATAGTATGAAAATGGACTCATGGGGAGTATCATAAGTGCAATGAGAGAACATGAATTAAAATCTGAATTTAATTCATGAATTTAATTCATGTTCTCTCATTGCACTTATGATACTCCCCATGAGTCCATTTTCATACTATTGTTTCCTTTGCAATACATTTCTATCTTTATTATACTAAATTGTCCATACTCATTATATTCATATCTTTTTCATTTTTTTTTCTGTTTAACTTCATTGCTCTCTTTGTATTTTTTTGCATTATCACCTTTCTATCCATCTACCATGTAATCATCTTTATTCATACACCTATATACATTATTATATATATATATTATGTATATATATATTCATATACCTTCATATATCCTTTCTTTATATATCATTTTTTTATATCTCTACTTTTTTGTTAATTTTTCTGTACCTCTATTTTATGTATTTTTACAGTCTATTCTGTTTTTTGTCTGTTTTCTCATAGCCCTGAAGATGACCTACATAGTAGGTCGAAACGTCGGCACTTAAAATAAAATAGTTTCACCTATTTTTGCGTGTTTTCTTGACTGCACCCCCAACTATCAACATCCTATTATAGTACCCACAGTCAACTATTTCTTTCTCACAAATCATTCCTATTTTAATGATGGTATTGAAATTCTTTTATTAACCATTTTTAAAATCTTGAAACTTTTTTTATGTTGTATTCAACAGGAGGTTGATTCAACATTGAAATTGATACACCTTGTAAAATGAAGAAAAATAAATAAAAATTTAAATGGTTACAGGGAACAAAACAGAAACTCTTTAATTTAGAACATAGATTTAAATATATACAAAAAATAAAATTTCAAATAACAAACTTTGATTATTTAAAAAAATTAACAAACAAAAAATGAATAAATAATTTCAAGTAACAGTCAAAATGATATACCTCACTTCTTATTGGATTCTGAGTACCATTAGCTTATCAACTTTTTATTTGCTTAAATGTTAATTTTGGTCAATATTTCGTTGGCACTTTGTAGGTTGTACTTAGCTGTGTGCACTCAAAGCTGTGGATTTTGTTTTATTTCTCTGACGGGTCAAATCCCATCCCTATAACTTTTCTTACACTTTTAACTTTTTTGCTGGCTGTCTTTTTCCTTTTTGAGTCTCTCCACTACATGCTGGACAGACGGATAGCTTTTTAAAATGATTTCGACTACTTGATTCAGAGGTTTCCTATCATTAACATGTTGAATGACAAATTCACCTTCTTTAAACGTTGAGTGTACTCCCATTACTGAAAAAAGCTTCAATATACGGTCGATTTTGTGGAACTGACTTTGAAAACAGCCTATCACTTTCGACACAAGAGTGTTAATAAAAGAAAATATTTTAAGGTAAACAAATATTCGGAAAAACAAAGGTGTGTCATTTTCATTTTGAATATAAATAAATGAGTTTTATTTATTTTTATTATTGAATCCTTGTTTATTTTTGTATGTTTATACACAAAGAATGCATTAATATGATGTTTAGTGATTATAGTAATTTATCCTTATTAATGTAATATAATTCGAACTATTTATTTATTCAAATATTCCAATCAATATCCAAGTGTATCATTTTGACTGTGAGCCACTGTAGGCCTTCTTCACTTGTGTTGAGATCAGGAGTTGACACTTGATATTAGATGTGTCGGTCCTGAATTAAAAAGATCCATCGAATACAATCGCTACTGAAGGCTTACCTCAAAAATGCCAATTTTTGAGTTATGTCGTTTATTTATTTTTATATTTAGGAAGGATAGTTAAAGTTCTTCCTGACAGATGTGTAGGGAAATTTTAGAACTATTTGAAAACTATTTTGCCTCGTGCAATAAATTGTAGAAACGCCCTATCATAAAGATAATTAAACTACTATTAAAACTATATCAGGTATATATCTGCCATTTTTGTGAGAGATAAGTAGCAGATATCTGCTTATCTGTTCTTTGTTTGGGGCTTCATGATACAAAACTTGAAGAAATAAATTCAAACTTAATATTAATCCCTAAGACTAAATTCGTCGAATGTAGTACTATAAATTAAAAATGTATGCATTGCATACAATATTGTATGCATGCATTAAACATGCAAGTTGAAGTATGCATTTATATGCAAAAGATCTCTTGCTGACGATATGACCTTAGTGAGTGCTAGCCTTGTGTATTTATAAATAAATAAATATAGAATGTATCGTATGAAGCTACCCCCTCTAATATATGCTCGGAGGAGAGGAAATCGGTTATAGTCTAGCAAATGGAAATTAACAACAGAGTAATAAACAAATGATAGACGCTTCACTCCATTTGATTGGGGTTATGTAAATGAAAAATATATTTTGTTCAATTTATTAAAAATCTTATTTGATTTTGAACTATGTTGTTTTTACATTGTAGTTATTCTTTTAAAATTTGGCTACATAATAAATTTTAATTTAACTAAAATCAATAAGTAGGTTCGAAAGTTTTAATATTAAAACGCAATACTGCTGTTAGTAAGACCGTTGTGGGATGCCAAAAATTATTTTATTTACTGGATTATCACATATTCAAAATGAATCCCAAGAAAACCGCGGTAACGAATTCGTTCTGTTTTGACTCGATACTTACTACTTGGTTGGCAAATAATAAAATAAAATTTATTTTTATTTATTGTTCTTTTGAGGGTGATTATTTTTAAATATTTTTATATTGAAGAGAAAAGATTTGTCCTGGCCGGGATTCGAACCCCGGTAGTCTGCATCTCTAGTGCAGTGCTCTAAACCACTGAGCTACCAGGGGTCGTATTCAAGCCAGAGAAATTCATTCTTTTCACCGATCCTTTAACCTCGTGTTCTCGCAATTTTTGCGTTGTAAACACGGGGAAGAATGTTCATTGAACATTGCTTTAATTGGGATCTTGTTGACTTACACCAATTTTATATTTATAATTTATTGTTAATTATTGTTCTTTTGATGGTGATTATTTTTAAATATTTGTATATTGAAGAGAAAAGATTTGTCTGGCTTGAATACGACCCCTGGTAGCTCAGTGATTAGAACACTGCACTAGAGATGCAGACGACCCGGGTTCGAACCCCGGCCTGGACAAGTCTTTTCTCTTAATAATATTTAAAAATATTCATCATTGAAGATTAAATTGTTTCCTATTTATTTATTTTCATCAACAGCTTATTTTGTTTATATTTGTTTAGTATAATAGATGTTGTTTTAAGAATTTATTTTAATTGCTACTGATTTTGTCCGGAGTCTCATTATTCTTTTGGGTGGGAGTAGACTATAGATAAATTATTGCCAAACCTGTTGGGTAAGTGTATGGTTAAATATTTTTTCTGCTAACCCATGTAACTAAGCAATTACAGCAAGAATACATTAAAATATCGGTATCGCAAAAAAAAGTCTCACAATGTCGGGAGAAAAAATCAATCTCATTTCATGCTTTTATGGCAAATAGTTTAGGACTTTATATTTCCAAATCAAAAAGTGATGTCCAGTCTTAATAATTTATCCATTTTTACAGTATTCATTCTTATTAATTTACCAAAAACCTAAAAATGGGAATTTAAAATAAAAAATGCAATAAATTATGACTAAAATATTTGAAAATTTTAAATATTTTTATGCATTGAACAAAATACGAAATTTTCGTCACCATGAAAAACCTGGAGTCTAATATTTTTTTGGAATTGGTTGATGTTTTATTTGTCAAAAATATAATTTTTTTAATTTGACATCCGTTTTTGTACAGGAGCGTAAATTTAGTAGTGGAAAATCATGCTGTAAATTATTTTGACTTTAGGAATATTCAAAATCTCAGATATTTGCATTGTGGACTGTTCAACATTAGTAAAGCTTTATTACTGAATAAAATAAAATAAGGCTAAAACATTTATTTTATTACTAATGAATTTTCTCTCAGATCTTCTAAACCAGAAAATACGGGACTTTTTAGAGTTTTATTGTACTGGTGAGATCTGATTACGTGCGAACGTGGCCACTAGCGCAGAGGCAAGAACAATGCTCCAAGGTTTTCAAAAATAAATATTACGTGAAATATTCAGCCCGAAAAATGTTGAATCAACAACGGCTAATGGGTTATCTGACCGGTATCGAAGCTACAAGCATCTGAGTTAGGATTTCATGTGATATTGTCTGTTAGAAACAGTTTATGCAGTGTATGTGTATGTGTAATAGGTTTTTGTATGTTTAACGCATACGGTTCGTAGGGAATATTATTTTTATTTACGGAAATTATGATAGATTTACAGGAGTATGGTAAAGAGTCTAATCTATCAATCCACCTTGATACCTTCTGGTACTAAAGAGGTAGCGACTGTGGCAAACGAATTATTCATGGTGCTCACCCAGCCTCGTGGTTACCCATAATTAAGGGTAAAAATAGCACTTGAGTGTGATTTAGGACAAATTATAGCCCTGCACAACCGTTTTCCAAAAAACATAACATCTTCCAGTCTCTACCATGTATTAAAATAAGACCCTTCATGGGTCAACCTCTGTAAACCATGCTTCCTTCCATTCCTTGTTAAGTAAGTAGCTGAAAATCCACTTGCTCAATCTCGTCGGATTCATACGCGCAATGTCAAATCGTCTCAAATTAAGCAGAGAGAGACCAGTTATTTTAACTGCAACACAATTCGTGTTCTCCTCGAAACAGCTGAATCGCAGTTACCTAGTTGAGGAATTCACATGGCATGATAATCGAAAATTATTATTTTAAAAATTATTAAGTCACGAAGCAGTAAGTTAATAAATATACGCATTTAATTTGATACTCTTTATAGGCCGGAACAGCGACCAGAAAGGACGATTGTAGAGGAAATGTCCCATTGGGTCGTTAACTATTCCGCTGAGCTGGCGGAGCAGTAGCTGCCTTTATGAAAAAAATCGCTGACAAGGCGGGACTCGTAGAACGGCTTGGTTTTACATCTTCTGTGCATTTACAGTCAGCAACTTAATTCGACAGTTGATGTGTTTTGGAACCCAGATGATTTTAGGAATGCATATCGCCCGTTCCCGTCATTTAAATCGTCGAGGAAGGAAAGAAAAAAAACTGCTGGCTCATAGCATGTATTTTCTGCAATGTTCGACTTCCGTTCTTATTATATATTTTGGAATGAACCAGTTATTCTTCAGCTAAAATAATTATCAGTCTTTAATTTATTTTTTCTATATTTTAGTAAATATTTGACGAAGTTAAAACATAAACGAAATAATAAAGAATATTTTTTACAGAAAAATAGCTGATCTTTTTGCATTTCTGAATGTTCTATTTTAATAATTTAAAATTAGCATTATACTCGCATTAGTACTCAAGCGTGAATTATATAATATAGCTTTAAAAATAATTACATTATGTAGTTAAATTATATAGCCTAAAAAAAAAAATTTATACCACAACGACCCATGAAGGGTCTTGGGTTCAGAACGTGGGAGATACTGTACTTTTTTCAGGACATCGATTGTGCAGTAAGGTGGTTTTCTCCTCTATTTTGGGTACCCATTTTATCGAGGCTGAGCGAGCCCCAGGAGTGTCTCCAGACCGGAAGGACCCATCCTCGACTATTAACAGATTAAATATAGTATCTTTCACAGCGGGTTTTGAATTGAACTGCAACTTTGAGCTCTACCAATGAGCCACCCCGCTCACAATTAAAAACATATTATCGTATATGTTGTATTATTACAATTATAAAGCGTAAGTATTAAAAATAAGGTAGTTCATTCAAATAAGTTATGTTTGTTTCACCTGTTACCTGGATTGTAATTTTTTTTCTGTTCATAATTTCGTTTATTTGAAATTCTTTTTTGTATTTTCGTGATATTATACTGACAGTTTTTAATATAAATTTTAATATTAGCTATCACGGAAAAAATTTTTGTTTTGGTCCCGCATCAGAATAGATATCGCGATTTCTACCGGACCAACGACCTTTCCTTTACTCAGTTAATAATTAAATGATCAATAAGTTGATAAATATCAAGCCCAAATATATTGTTTACAATTTTTATAGATAAAAAAAAACTATACCACAGCTCAAGGGTATTAGGTTCATTACATGGTAGGGACTGTACTGTATCTAAGATAATAGTTTTGAAGGGAGGTGATTTGTCCGAGATTACGCTCAACCGTGAGAATATTTCTCTATTAAGGGTACCCACTTTATAGAGGCTGGGTGAGCACCAGGAGAGCGGTCAGATCCTACAGGGTTCATCCACATCTGCTAACAGATTATAAACTCGCAACTTACATTATATCAACTCCGTACTCTACTCATTGAACTCCCCACCCCCTTTATAATATAAAACATTTTTAAATTGGAAAAAATGTTGTTGTTTTTTTTAATCTGCGTATTGGAAGATGTACTGCGATTTATTCCGAGCCTATACAGCCTTCCATTTACCGATTTGAGAAATTGAAACGCCTATCTAACGAATCGTAAAAGTAAATGAATATGTTGATTAATATCAAGCCTAAGTATATTAGATTGCTATTTTTTATATATTTAAAATTTTAATTTAAATTTAAAAAATTTAAAATTTAAATTTTAATAATATTTTTATTGTCGAAAAAGTTACCGTAATTTCTGTAATTCCTATCATAAACTTCTTAAACTTACGTTGAGTTTATCATGTCACTAAGCCTTTGGATCCGAATTCCGCAAAAAATATAATGCAAAAATGCAAAAATACAGATTTGTATCTCTTCAGCAAACAAATCACTTTTTTTTTAAAATATGAGATAAGCGTATTTTTCAGCTCTGCGTGATCTCTCGATAACGACCACCCAGTAGCTTTGAGGAATCGTCATTCCAGTTCTCCAGAGGTTGTTGACAACTGAGATAGCATAGAATCCACCAGTTACGAATGTTTATACTCAGCGATTCCACCAGGAAGGCGCGTATCAACATAAAATAAACACGAGACTCCTGGTGAAGACCTACATCGACGATATCCTTACATGACACGTTACCTCGAAGCACGTTTTGTTTACAAGAGCATCGACCAGAGAAAGATCTCACTCACGGTGTCGCTATCCTTCGCTCGTATCTTAGGGAATTCCCCGGAAGGTCTATCTCCTTCCGTTAGGCTGCGCTACGTTGAGATGTTGATTTCGTTATACGAGGGAACTCTTAGTCTACTTTACTTTGAAATTTATATATTTATTTGTGTACAAACGGGACCCTTCATATCTAATCTCTCCATAAGAACTTCGCCAATTAATACTAATAAAGATCTAAATTATATATTTGAAACCGAAATTTATTGTTACACATCTTCCATCTGTTAACAGGTTATTGACAGTATTCTTTTTGTCTAAAAAGATTGTAAGTCATTTAATTTTACCTCATTTGAGGCTCCATTTGGTGACAATTCATATGAATGGCACGGTACAAACCAATATTTCAAAATTTTGCCATTCCCATCTACCTATATTCCGAATTTTCCGGAAGCTAAAAGTATAATTAACAATTGACACAAAGCATATTTAGTACACTGAGGAGAAAAGTATCTTTTCTTATATTCTTAAGTATCTGGATCGAAACAAAAACTCTTCTGCCAATGACGGATGTATTTATTTAAATGATGTTTCGGTTTTCTTATGTTTTTTTTTTTTTTTTGCATGAAAATGTATTTTTAATATGAAAGCACTATTTATTTAAATTTTTAAATGCGTGTTTCCTATTTCTTTTCAGGAAGTTTATTTTTTTATATTTATTTTTGAATTATTTTGATTTTCTTCGAAATTTATCTTTGGAATTTTTTTTAATTTTTATAATTATTTTTTGCGAATGATCACTACGTAAAGTACCGAAAATATAATAGTATTGAAAAGTAACATTACATGCACAGGAAAAGAAGCATAAGATACAACTGGCCAGAAGACTATATATTACAAATCATCAAGTATTTACAAAAGGTTTAAAAAAGTAAATAAAAAAAAAGTACAATTATAGGTATTTATTTGCCTTTCTCAGTGTCTGTACTTCTTAAATTCGTTTTCTGTGGGCTTCCTTCCTCTTTTGGTACCATGCCGTTTCAGTTTTCTTTAATTTCTCCTCTTGGTCAACTTGTCGCTCATGAATTTTGAATATGCATATTATTATTAGGGTATCGTCGATATTTTTTCATTCGGCATTCCACTTCAGTACGTCTTTATTCATAAATTTTCTTACTTAAAAAATGTCTTACGTAATTTTCTATTTTAATGACTTGAAAATAATTAATTTTAATAATTTCATTAAAAAAAAAATACACCGCACCTTTTGTCAAATCAAAGCCACTATCAACAGATACTTAGACTTAAATATACACTATATTACTGGATTATTATGTTGTTGTTTTTTGTAAATTTGTCTATGATTAGAGTATATGTAGCCCAGCTGGAGGCTGATGGAGACATTAACATGATAAAAGTGATTAAAAAAAAGAAAGAAATTAGTACTCGATATTTTTTCATTCGGCATTCCACTTCAGTACGTCTTTGTTCATAAATTTTCTTACTTAAAAAATGTCTTACGTAATTTTCTATTTTAATGACTTGAAAATAATTAATTTTAATAATTGCATTAAAAAAAAAATACACCGCACCTTTTGTCAAATCAAAGCCACTATCAACAGATACTTATAACTTAAATATACACTATATTACTGGATTATTATGTTGTTGTTTTTTGTAAATTTGTCTATGATTAGAGTATATGTAGCCCAGCTGGAGGCTAATGGAGACATTAACATGATAAAAGTGATTAAAAAAAAGAAAGAAATTAGTGCTCGGTTTGCCATGGTTATATTAAAAAATAAGTATAATGGTAAAGCCAAAATAAATTTTAGAGGGACTAATTTTGCCTACAGCCTTTTTGAAAATCTCTCTCGAAAACATTGCTTATAGTTCAGAGGAAAAATATAATTTTCTGTTGTTTGTTTGACTTATATCACTTATAAATTGTAAACTATTGATTGTATCGGCAATCGTTATTATTGTTGACCTAGTGTTGACGTTCGATGAGGCCGGTTGAAGTGGAAAAACATTTCGATTGGAATCATGCCAAGTAGTAGTCTATCTTGTATCAAGATCGGGAGGCGGTTAAGATATTGGGGCCAGCGCATGACATCATTTGTTCACGTATCACCTCCATCATGATTACTGTATCGTAATGGGGGTGTTCTCATGTCATTCGGAAACAAAACTAAGCTAGGATTTTAATTAAATATTTTTATTTTGAAGAGGAATAATAATTTATATTTAAATAATAAAAATAAGAAATTAGAATTTTACATGTTAAGTGACAAAGAAGTGCAAATTAATATCTTTTCATAACCAAACTATTTAAAATTTTAATTGAGAATTTATTATAGATTTTTGACAGATAAGATTTGAATATTTGTTAATTAAGTAATACTTCATAAATTCATTGTTTTACTCATTTTAAATAAAATCTATTAACTTTTATAGATAAAAATGGCAACACCTTGGAGTACATTCAAAATTAGAATATAGACAGAGTGAAATAAAACCTGTTCTCTGGAACATGTACAATCTCCGATGATAATTTGAGTATTTTCCCCTTATAGTTGCATCAAGCGAATAATTATATTGATGTTAATAAAAAAGTATCGAAACCAAATATGTTACACGAAGTGGGTACTGAGTAGCTTAATGTACAGAGCGCTAAGTTGTTGTGCTGAAGATACAGGATTCGAATCCGGTCGTGGCAAATAAATTATTCTGTTAATAGCCATGGAAGGACCCTGTGGAAGTCGTTTTCACACCGAGAACTCATTTTATCTACGTGGGCATTAGGAGAAAAAAAAAACAAGGCGGTTGAAACTGATATCGGCATTAGCATCTTCTAGCATAACCGTTGGCTTAGAAACAGTACAGTCTCGACCATGTACTGAAGCCGAGACCCTTCGTGTTGTAGTGGTACAGGTGTAAATCCTCGGTTATTCCGTTCTTCAGAAGGGACGTAAAATAGGGTCCCGAGTCTATGCTGTGTCAGATAATTGTTGAAGATCACAATCCTAATTATGCCTCGATTGGTAAAATTTAGGACTCCCGCTCTAGCATCGTCCGATTAGCCATAGCAACATAAAGTGACGTTAAATAAGTAAACAAAGCTTGTAATAAAATATACTACACCGATAAAAAATCAATATATACATATATAAACAGCGTTTTATGGAGAAAATAGGCAGAAATTAACAGGGTACCATACTTTAAATATTTAGGAGAAGTTATTTCTGAAAAATATTTACAACAAGAAAGAATGCAAAAACCCTTACAATAAAAAATATTTATTTCTAAATACACAACTTAAACATTATTATATCGACATTTTTATAGTATTATATGCCAGCGAAGCCTTGGCACTTAAAAGAAAAACAGATAACTAAAATCTAAAGAAAGAGGATAGGAGGACCAAGGTGGACCGAAGAAGGGTATAGAGAAAACCTCTATAATTAAAGAATATTCTAACCTAGAGATAGACATTAGCAAAAGACGTCTTAAATTCTATTGCCTCATAATGAGGCTTCCCGATCACAGACTTACTAAGAGGGTAGTAAAATACTTAGCATCCCTTGTTAATGGAGGGTAATAGATCCAAAGTATTAAGAGAGATTTGGAATCAGCCAAAATTACTGATGAAGATTTGAAAACAAGAAACAGTTTTAAATTTAAAGTTGAAAAATGTGAGACTAGGTCAGAGATAAAAGCGCCAAGAATTGGAACAAAATGGAGCAAAGAAAGAAAAGCAGAATTCTCCCAAAGAATGAAAACCTGGTGGGCAAATAAGAACAACAAGCCCCAAACGTGATCCATCTTTACTTAGCGTCTTCTACTTTTGGAAGCTTTACGACTAATAATAATAATAAACATCGCTTTTAGATTGATAGATTTACTTAGATATCTAACGATTACAGTAGACATAGCTTATATAAGGTATCCAATAAATAGACACTAAACACGGTCAAAATTACGGAATCATTCTCCATCCGCCTCAGAAAACAAAAGTGAGACACTGCTCTGTTATACAAATTAATAATACTAAACAAACCTGTCATAAATATTTATAGTATGGAATGAAAAAGCGACACGTAATGATAGTGGGTCCTGATCCCCGACCACACACACTATTCTCGGTGGTACCTAGGTCAGTATTGTGAGCAATCCCCAAGGGCATTCATCAAAGATCAAGAAATATTTTCTCTCTTATCATCAACAGTACCGCTACAACCCACGAAGGATCTTGCGTTTAGTACGCGGTAGAGACTGTACTGCTGCTAGGACAAGGGTTTTGCAAGGGGGTGAATTCTCATAAATCTCTCTCAACTCCCAGATTTCTTAGTGTCACCAGCTTGTAACGTTATATTATAATTAATCACAGAGATCACTCTTAATTCGCTGATTGGTCTATCGATCTGGTACATGAATCAATCTGGAACCTTGGAAAATAATGAATTTCTTTAATATGTTTGGAACAACAGAGTAGCTCAGTGTTTAGAATGTTGAGCTGCTTTTAGCCCCCGGACTCGGCTGTGGCAGGTGAATTATTTAAACAGATAACAGCCATGGATGGATGCAGTGCGATCTGCAGACACTTCTTGGACTCCATTTTGGACCCACTCACCCAGCCTCTATATTGTGCATGGTAGATAATCTGATGATGGATTGTTATCTCCAGCACATTGTTCAGCTTAAAAAAGATACATTTCTAAACACGTACTTATTTCATGGGTTGTAGTTGTACAGGTTTTATTAAATGATATTATCCTTTGTGGAATGCGATAGAGGAAGATTGGTCAGAGGTTAATACCTCCATTTCGTGCCACATTGGCTAACGCAACAGTTTTGCCGACAATGACCTTCGATAGGTAAAGGAGGGAGGATATCAGATGTTTGTTTTGATTTAAAATGCCTGGTTGAACGACTGCTATTCCGTCGTAGTGATGACACAGGTTTGAAGGTAATGCAAAACATTCCTAAGATCAGTTTACAATGCCAAAATGAATTTATGTATATACAATTTATTAATTCAGATAAGTTAATATGCATTATTGTGCGTGGTACTTTATATCTCTGAATATCATGGAAGTATAGTTTGAGTAAACGAAATAAAGAAATTAATTATTAATTATGGTAAATTATGAGCTTATAATAATGAGAGACACAAAGTTCGTGAAATAAAGAAATGTTCTGAACTGACTGGAATTACACCAGAGGATGTCCAAAACCAGGTAATCAGCAGATTCAAAATTCATGAGTGGCACGCTGAGCAAGATGAGATATCAACGTCAATATCCTACCTAAATAACGGTTCCTTTATTTGTGGCTTTAAAATAGTCCTATTAAAATTAGACTCGGTGCATGATTCTGAGCTTTCTGTATCGTCGTATTATGCCCGGCCTAGAATTGTATATGGAAACAATACTCCCGTAATTACTTTGACGTTAAATATTATATTAAAGATTAATACTGAGCTAAAACCAAACCTGTCAATATATCACACAATTACTCCACAAAACTCCGCGGATAATTAATATATGACCAAAAAAAAAAGAAAAGAAAAAGAAAAATCACATTACTTGCTTCAGATTACAAATGGTTAATATGATGGCCAACAAGATACCATTAAGTTGTGTCGGAGAATCAAATTGACTCCTGGTTAGTCATTTATACTTTCTTGCTGTAAAGGTTCTATAGAAAATTGGTTAATAAAAATAAAATAAAACAATACCAAGAGTATACGAAGAGTATTTGGGAGTTCAGTGTATGTTAGGGACTGTGCCGTTTCTAAGACAGCTGTTGTGAATGAAGGTTATCTAGTAGATAATCGCGTTTAACCGCCTGGATTTTTCACCAGTGGGGAAGCTGGACTGATTTAATAACTGATCTATCTCAGCCGGTTTCGAACTGGGGTACATGCGATCAGTAGCCGAGTAATTTACGAACTGAGTTACTTTACTCCACATTATACAATAAAGAACTAAATAAATCGGTATCTACAGAAATATTTAATGTTTCAATTTCGCTATGTAAAAATAATTTCTCTAATTAATATTTACACTTATGTAGCACTCAACGCATTCCCAGTTCCTAAAAAATATGACTATATATATATATATATATATATATATATATATATATATATATATATATATATATATATATATATGTGTGTGTGTGTGTGTGTTAATAGATCGTACTAGATTATTCTGGAATTAATTATCTCTAATTGACCATCCCTAAACATTGTGACCATGTTGAGTTAACCATATCTATTAAACATAGTTCTGTGTCAGTAGTTCATCTGTGGCAGAAAATGTGTTATATATCATCGTTATGTATGAAAGAGGAAGAAGATATAGATGGAAGTGGATATATTAAATATAAACAGAGATAGATGTTTAGTAAACAGCGCTCTTCTCGTGTCAAACAGCCCAACTAAAGATTTACTGTCCCAGCTCTTGTCGTAATTCGGAGGAGTCTCGTTTTACGAGGATACTACTTGTCTCTGCGATGTATCCTCCACATATTGTACCAGGATATCTAACCAGATGCTAAGGATTATCGAGTTGAGTTTCCAGGGATTATATGCCTGGTAACTAGATCTATTTATGATTGCTAAGTACAAATCCAACTTTGCATTTTAAACCAAGGCGAAACGACTAAGACATTAGTTGAATATTAACTATAAGTTATTAGTTTCTGTTTATTTTTCTTTAAAGGTAAATATTATAATTATATTCATATATAAAACCACCAAGTGATATTTTCTTATCACTGATGATAAGAATCACATAAGACGATTGAGTCACCTATACTCAAAAATAAATTATATAAATTAAAATTAAATAACAATTTTTTTTATGAGATTCTAATATTCAGTAGACACCACTACGTTCGTGGAATGTAAATTATAATAATAATAATGATGCCTTGTTTGTTGAAAATTTTACAATATAGAAATTCTGATACTAGTTGTTTTTTTTTAATCCAATAATAGAACATATTATTTTAATAGTATGGCTTTTACTGAAACTGATTGTATTCTTGGTATTTGAATATCCGAACATGCGTATGTTTTATAACAAATAAACTAATTGAAATTATGACATTATTATACTCCAAATTTTGTACATGATTAAAAATACCAGTTGTATATTTTGGGTATCCACTTTTTAGAGATTGGGTAAGGACCAGGAGGTTTCTGTATGATCCATCTCCGGCCATTAATAGATTAAATAAAAGTCTCAGCGGGCGGTATATGAACCCCCCCGTTTTGTTTGTATAAAGCCAGCCTTATACAAGATATAATAAGATATTAGGTACAATATATAAGAACATTTTAGTAGTATTTACAGTCATAGAGTGTATTTTATAGTTATACACTGGCTTATGAAATCCTCCTTGCATCAAGCACCAAGAGCATCCATGTTTTGATGCATTTGATTAATGTAGCCAGATCAAGAGATCCCCTAGTATCTTGTCATATTCTTACACCAATGTCTGAATGTACATATTTTATATTCTCAATCATATGTAAATCGATTATTTATGATATATGGTTCATTAAAATTGATAGTTTGCGGTGCACAAGGTATATAACTGTTATACTTTCTATTTTACAAGCTACAAATAACATGGGGTGGGATTGAGGCTCCATTTTCCCATATCGTTGGATTGATCGGTAGACCTCAAATAATTTCTTTTAGTTAGATATTTTTTTTATAGGAGTATACATATTAAAAGGAATATGGATATCCAGTACATTACAAATAAATGTTTTAGAAAGTGGGAAAACTGTTGATCAATTGAATGCCGTTGCCTTCTATGTTTTATTGTGGAACCACCTTAAGTCTTTAAGGATATGAGAATACCTGACAGTGTGTACTTGTAAACATAGATCGTATCCTTATAATAACATTATTTTGTTATGAGATAACTCAGATTAGATTCAGTAAACACCTTCTTCGCACCTTGAAAGAGGCAACCGATTCAGTTATAGCATCGGATATCGGTTTTAGAAGATTTCTGAACAAATTTATAATAGAAGTTATTTATGAAATAATGTTCAGGATGCCATAGCCAGTACAATGGAAGCCAAACCAAGAGGAAAGAAAGGACTAAGAATAGAAGATGCCCCACTTTCCAAGCTGGCCATAAATTTATAAGGATCTGAGGAAGGTCGCCCTTGGCTGGATTCGCTAAACATCTTCTTCTGACCAAATAATTAGAAGGCCAGCCGCATCTGTTTATTCCTTAATTGTATGATTCTTCGGGAATAGCATTAACTTTGGACAAACCCAATGGTAAACGAAATTCAAGGAGGGATAGCGAATCGAGATTTACTTTGTTCTAAAATATGCATTATCCATACGGTTACTTCTGTCTCTATCACTTATTCACATAAAATGTGTGATATTATAATATGTTTCAATGAGATAGTTTTAAAATCAAATGAAAATGACAGATGAAAAACTTGAGGGAAACGAAAACATCGAAAGATCAAAAGTGATGCTTACTATTATAAATATCATTAAATAAAATAAATAATTCATAGAATTAAACTAAGTAAAGATTATGAAGGAGAATTATTTTGAATAGGAGTTGTCAATTTTTATTTGAAAATTTATACAAATGGCATTGGGCACGTATTGTATTGGTGAAGCTCTTTTGAAAACCTCCCTCATGGGATTTAAGTAGAAGCAGGGGGGGGGGGAGAAACCTCCCATTGAAGGCAGTAAACGGAAATAGTTGTATTTATTAATTTGATTCTTTGAAGATTGATTTAGAAGATATGAAATAAAAGCAATCTATTTATCTAGCCAAAAAATAAAAAAATGGAGGAGTATCTTGAAACAAATAAATATGCCCGGGTTCTCTGTCCAACATAATCCACCTCAAGCCCAAACTTCGTGACTTTAGTCTTAGATATGATATTATTATATAAAAATTAAATAAACAATTATTCTACAATTTAATTTTGTTTTTAGGACCTGAGTAATAACTCTAGTGATAAGATGATAAAAATTAAAGAAGAAAACTATATTCAGTCTACAGAGCAACAGGCACTTGGTAAGTACTTTTATATAAATGTATTTAATATGTTTAAACTTACATATTTAAATTACATATATATTTGTTATTATTTTATTACTTTGTTTATTCAAATACAAGGAAAACGTATTAGATATAAATTTAAATTTCCTTAAAAATTGATAAAATGTAGTGATAGGTGTGGATAAAGGAATTTAATTTATAAAATACAAAATAAATTACTAAAGGAAGTAATAATTATTGAACGAAAATTTTAAAGTTATTTGGATTGTTAATAACATGAAATTCGGACATTCTGATTGGTTCATTATTAAAAAAAAAATTATTTGTTTAAATTTGCTTGTGTAGAGTTTTAAAAGTATCACTCATTATTGAGTGCTTAGTGATGAAAACATAACGTTGATGGGTAATAAAAAAAAATTCAAATGCAAACCCTAAATATCTCGATATATGAAAACATGGAATTCAAATTTAAATTCATTATAACAATTTCATTGCTACTAGATACTATTAGCTCTAAGTAATTCCATCAATAGAACTACTATGGATCTTATTATAATTCTCAATTCAAGATTATGACCTGCCAAGCGATAGGTATTATCCTTTCTAATCTTGTCAATGTTTTGATACCGGGCCCTATCTGTGTTATTTTATACTTAAAAGAGCTTAGATTTCTGTTTGATAAACTGAAAATATGATAAAATATCTTGGAACCGAATTCGGGATTTGAATTGGTGGGGCTATGATCTCAATCTCTCAGTTATTAAAAGTATGTATTTTTATTATAATTAATATCAATATGCTGAGTATAATTATTTCAATTCCTCAAAGTTCCAAAACGCAGTCGATAATACTGACCTGATAAAAATAATTAATAATGGAACCACTGCTATGTTAAGATATTTCGGAACCTTTCCCAAACAGCAAAGGATTGAAAATTTATTTCAATATTTTTTTTGGTGTCGGAAAGAGCGGATACCCATGAGGTTCATCTACAGGAACATTCCCCCCTCAATAACATATCATTTGGGGGCCAGCAAATCGTCATATTCCAGGATATAACATGTTGAGACAGTCAAAGGAGGGATATAAATGAAGCGGCCTGGTTATTGATGCTGATAAGAAGGAATTTATGTCATTCTATAGAGATTAAAGGAATTGCTCTAAAGAGAAGTTGTGATGAAACGTTTGACCCATTTACTTGTATGATTACTATCACATGCATTTAATGAGAAACAAATTTATAAATTAAAAAAAAAAGGGACGCAAATTTATTGAAATTTAAACGATCAATTAATAAACGAAGTTATACTTTAATTACTTTGAAAATCAAGAGAATGACTGTTCGGAAGAAATCAGAATACGAATAGAATAGGGAATATGAATATGAAGAAAGACTTGGGCAGCAGAGACCTCACGATAGACGATGGATTCCTTAGGTGTTTTCTCTGTTTGTTTTTACGGTTGCTTGTATTTACGGGGTAGAAAGCAGGAGTCTTCGGAAATAAAACAGTGATAGAAAAAATAGATAGGTATGAGATTTGGTTAGAACGAAGGATTCAAGGACAAGAAAAAGAAGAAGTGGTTACTATAAAGAAACGCAAACTATAATACCTTGGACATATAATGTGTGGAGATAAATTTAACTTATTGCAACTGATAATGGAGGGAGATAGATAAAGATGAGGACAGAAATTAGCATCAGAAACCTCACTTGAAAATAAGATTACGAATATGCCATTAGTTCTGGAGTATTTTTGGGGGGTAGAATGACCCAGAAGAAAACAGAATACATACGTTTGAGATGTGGTTGAAACGAAAGATTCAGACAATATTTTAGATTGGCCGGATTGAATTAAAGAAACCCAAACTGCTTGATAAACTTAGCTGTTTGCAGCTGATAAGGGGGTGAAAAACTCCGGGAAGAAGAAGCGTAGAAAGTACCGGATACTTGTGGCTTCGAAATCTAGACCAAGAGAATTCGAATAGCCTTGATGATTGCCGACCTTCGACGAATATGGCACTCGAAGAAGATATTTTAATTTATTTAGAAATTTTGAAGAGTGACCATTCCTGGCACGAAAATGGTAGAGAGTTTCCATCTCGAACGGCAGTAAATCAATTAATATATGACATTATTTTATAAATACATAACCATAAACAACCTAGTAGTGCATTTTAATCAATTTCAACGCATAATTCCTTTCCTTGACTAGAGTGCAATAAATTGCACGTTTATTTGCAGCCTGGCTTTGAGAAATAATGATAGACTGTTAGTACCGTTCGTTATCCTTTATAAAGACGTACAATCTACTCGGTTTTGGATTTTATTCAGATAGCTACAAAATACAGCTTTCGTTCCGACACCATCCATCCTATTTTGTTGCTAGAATATAAAAAGCCGTGTCGGCGAGCTCTAGCCTTCAGATTTGGGAGGGATCCAAGTATGAAAAAGCCTTCGCCTCTCGTCATAACTTACCGCATTTTTTTTATATAGAGTTAGTTTTTTTCCCTTTCTTTTAAAGAACGGTGTTTTTTTTACGGCATTAAAAATATTTGTAAGCTTGCGGTATTAGCTTTCAGGACGATTATAAACATTAGTTCTCGTGAGATACGTTATGGGGTGAGATTAGATGTTGTTTTATTTGTATACTTCCCAACAATATCATTCATCATGGGTTGACTAATACTTCAATGGATTGACTAATATAAGTTTGAATTAAGTATTTCTGTGCTTATTGATTTATAATGCTGATTTATGTTTCTTATCACTATGTTCAAACTGCAGAAAAATATTCCACCGATTCCTGTGGATAGATCGGAAACTTAAAATTTTCATAAACTTTTAATGTAGAATCCTCATACTAGACTGAAAGATCAGGAAACTGCTCGCCATGTCATGCTACTTCAACACTTACTTGACAAACGCTCTAAGTTCCCAATCAATTACAAAAGACTCATGTATATATGACTATTATAAGTTCCTATTTGGACTTACGGAGGTTCTTCTAAGCCATCGAATTCCTCTCGTATCCAATCCAATATCTGTCGTAAAATCCTTAAGGCTCCTTACTTAATTAAAAAATAATTAATTAATTAATAAATTAATTTAAAAAAAGAATTATAGAAAATAATCTGGGGACCAAGCTAAAATAGGCATAACAATACAAACAGCTTTGTTGAACTTTCAACAGCTCTTTCGTTGAACGAATTGGTTTGCATTTCAAGTTTTTATTTTTTAATTTAACTATAATATTATTATCATACGAGTATTATAAACCGCTGTCAATAGTTTCATGATCATACAGTTTCAATACTCCATGTTCCCACTTCGAATAAAATATCTCTCGATGCTAAACAACATTTTCGAAGCTTCACTATTGCCTCATGAAATGAGTTAGGATAAATCCAAATATACGTTTTTAAATCCTCAAAAGTTCTTTAAAGCTTTTAATACGATCAGCGAATCCACACATCATTGAAGGTTTAAAGTTTAAGCCGCTAGAAATCCCTTAGGGTACACACCAGATAATTATCAGTATTTCTTAATCTATAAAGTAGATTATTGCTTATTCATTTAACAGCATTTAATTCTGCTATGGCTAATCGGTCGATGCCACTGTGGGAGCCCTAAATTTTGCCAAACTAGGATAGGGATGAATAACGAGTAGTGCCAGCGTATAGGATCAGGACCGCCATTTTAGGACCAAAGACGGCATAAACAATAATTTTGACTCCCATTGAAAATTCTAAAGCGACCTGGCGTTCTCCGAACCCGCAATTTTGGGTATAGTAGGTATTTATGCTAACCAATACACAACAGGTGAACCTTCTGAAAAAGGAACTGTTAGGGACTATTGGAATGGACTAAGGAACTCTAGTAGGCAAGTACGAGCTTTGGTCTTCGAAGCCTGATGAACATACATGCACATGGTAATATTATATTTCCATATGTTATACTGTGCCATATTATCATAATTATTTTAAGCTTTTTTTAATTGCAAAATGATAATCGTAATAAACCCTTAAAACATTTTTTTCTTTTGAGGTCATTATCAGGTCTAAAGACATTAATTATTCCCACCAAATAAATTTGAAAATTACAACTTAACATTCATTAGATGAGAACACGGCATCATTAATGAACAACATTCTTATTACTTTAAGTAAAATTGTCAAGAGTTTTTTAAAAAAATATAAATATTTATATTTTAATAATATTATATCTGCAATGCTACATACATTATATTACATTTTTTCTATAACTAGCTTATTAGCTAAACGAAATTTTCACTATCTCCATATTATAGTAAGTAGCCTTTTTATACCGTTGCTGTCATTGCAGAGTTGGTGGTGATTTCACGAACCGATAAATAAGCTTGGAAAACCCAATTATGCATGCGCCTATTTGCGCCTATTAGTAAACATGCGACAATTATCTATTCCTGATTTGAAGTAATAATACTTGAATTTATAACTAGCTCACCTATTTATTTAATTATTTTAAAAAAATGTTTATTTATTAGTAATTTAAGACTAATACTACTAATAATTGTTGCACTTTTTATTTTAACGATTTAAGATGTTAAACCTTGTCTAATATTACTTTTTTTATAGATCATAATTAATTAATAAGGGAACTGGATAGCTCTGTACTTAGAGCACTAAGTTGTTGCGCTAAAGGTCTCGGGTTTAAATCCGGCTTTGGTGGATAAATTATTTAATCTGTTACACAACCATAGGTGTGTAACAGATTAAATAATTGATTTATTGAGAGAAAAAAATTTAGCAATTAAGTGTGATCTCGACCAAATCACCTTTATATTCAAACGTTGGGTTAGAAACAGTATATTATTTTACTAAGTACTGAACCCAAGATTCTTCACGAGTTGTAATTGTACAGATTTTTTTTATTGATTAATTTTTTAATAAGTGATAATGCTTACATATTATCTTGGTTTATGTAGTTTAAAGTTTGGTCAGCATGCTTATTCAATCACCAAGTTTTTCCACAATTCATAAAGTTAAAAAAAATGTTGAAATGTATATGTGCGAAGGAAAATAAAACATTCCCATCTATCATTTTTAATAATTATTTTGACCTCCTATCTCTTTCCAAAGGGTACCTTTTTTTTTATAAATTTTTATAATTTAAAAAAATTAAATAATATGTACTAAATAACTAGTATGTTTATTTTATGTGTAAAAATATTGCTTATTTTAGATTATAATGCAGGATTGTTAAAACAACGATGATGTGATTAAAATGGTCTTCGTATTTTTAAGTGCCATAGCGTCCCCACTCAGTCAATGAAAATCCTGACAATGCAGTCTCATTTGACCTAGGTCAGCAATAGCATTAAGTTTTCACTTTTTACAAGAAAGGAAGGAAAGAAAAACTTTTTTAACTAACTGAGATACATTTAATCTTGAGATAAAGAACCAGGCAGATTTGAGAATGTTCATCATCATCTGTAGGTTATCAGCAGTTTTAAAGAACGTTAAAGCCATCATTATACTCCAATAATATTTAAAAAAATGTTAAACAATTACAAAATGGAGTAGAGTGGACCACTGTTTCCTAGGTCTAATGGCATTATTATTTGTGAATAACTAATACAAAATAGTTTTAGTTTTACTGATGTTATTATAAACAGTTTACAAAAGTAGATATTAATAGTTCTTTAATCTAATATAGTAAAAAATGAGATTGAAGAAACGCTTAACAATTACACATAAATAAAACCCAATACTGTTGACCAATTGAAATTGGCATGAGACACTTGGTCTCAATGTTTCTCATACATATGTGCTAAAATCATGATGATGACGATTTTTTTACATTTTTTAAAATGACTTGCTTAGTATTTCAATTAATTAGTTAGAGGAGCAAGTCCCTTCATTAGACTTTCTTTGTACAGTTTATTCTGTCCCCAGCTTTAATATTCCCGAGATAGATTTAAACCCCTGGGTATTGAGTTGCAAGACTCATCTTCAAATGCATCGGTCAGCATTCACCCAGTGACCTATTTCTTCAGCATTGTTCTTACATTTTTTTTCCTTCATTCAGCTTCAAATATTTGAATTATTTCTTTTTGAAATGGTTTCTTCTTGTTTAATTGGGATTATAAAAATGTTTATCGTCTCATTTGGTGGATTCGATAAAACAAAATTATGGCAATAAAATAAATAAAAATAAGAACCATCATAAATCATATATTTAATAAATTTACGAAAATTCTTCATAAATATAGTTTACTGGAGCCAAAAAAATCAATAAGAACAGTCTCTAATATAAATTGATAGTATATGCATGGACCAAAATCATTAAAACTTACCGATCTCGCCTCGTGGTTATTCTTCGAAGTAAGAATTTTTTTATCATATTAATTATTTCCTTTAGTGCCAAAATAAGAAAAGGTGAATTTTTGTAGAAGTGTTTGATTTTTCTCTTTTGTTAAAAAAAAAGTTAATCTTCGTTATTTTTGTAATTGACCATGTATCATAAATTAAATTCTGGCATTATCACTTTTAAAAAAGCGCCAATTTCAGATGATAAACATAGAAACGAAAATTGAATTTGAATAAAAAAATCAACTCGAGATATCTATATATTTCACATAAAGAAATTTCATTAAAGTTTAAAATAATATTTTAAATATAAATAATTCCTCAAGGTAGTATCCTTGGCCCAATCCTTTATACAGTTTATACAGCTGACATCCCAACTCATCCTAACACTATCCTTACCACCTATGCTGATGATTCATGTGTATTATGAGTCAACACCAATCCAGTTATTGCATCCCAAAGCCTCCAATCCCATATCACTGATCTTGAAGAATGGTGTCAAAACTGGAGAATTAAAATAAATTCTCAAAAATCCCATCAAATCACTTTTACCTTACTTCGTAAACCAATGACTTAATGCCCTTCAGTATCCTTTAATAATATCCCACTGGTGCCTGTAGAACAGATCCGATACTTAGGGTTGCACCTCGACAAACGATTAACCTGGAATCCTCATACTAGACTGAAAAGACAAGAAACCGCTCGACGTTTCAGGCTACTTCAACACTTACTAGACAAACGTTCTAACCTCCCAATTAACTACAAAAGACTCATCTACATGACCATCATGCGACCTATTTGGACTTACGGAGTAGAGCTTTGGGGCTCCACTAAGCCATCGAATTCCTCTCGTATCCAATCCTTACAATCCAAAATCCTTCGTAAAAACCTCAACGCTCCTTATTTTGTTAAAAATACCGTCATCCATAACGACCTTAATGTCCCATTTGTTGCTGATTTGGCCCGAACCCGGTATCTTTCCTTTCATAACAAGTTTCATTCCCACTCAAACCCTCTAGTTTCAAACCTAGCTTCCTCTTCGATTCCCGATAATCCTCCGAGGCGTCTGAAAAGAAGATGGCCACGTGACCTTCTTAGTTGAACTAGTGATTTGAGTACTACCAGTGGGTAGTTTCTCAACTTGCCATTACTCATGTCATTTTGTATCACATAGCCTATTTACTGGATGTATTTTTTTTTTAATACAGTTGTAAATATCAATAAATAAATTTAAAAAAAATTTAAATAATGAAGCTTTTAAATTTTTAACGCCGAAGCAAAATTTTTATTCTTTCTAAGCCAATTAGCTGGGGTAAATACTATAAATAAGACAATTTATTGTTATCTTTATCATATCCTAATAAAATAAAATCACTAATGTTGCAATTTGAAATGTTGAAGTAAGTTTTTAGGTTTGGATAAAAAAAGTGTATTAATTAAACAATTGGTAAAATTAATTGGAATATAAATAAAGAAGTGAGGCGTTCAAGATTGAAAGATTATTACTCTTGAATTTTACTACACCCCCAACTATTTCCATCCTACATTAGTACTTACAGTCAACGAATTTCTTCCCTAGATTAGTACTCTAAATTTCAAAACTTAACTTTTTCACTAGTTCAGTCAGGCAATGCTTTATTTTCCCAAAACTTCATGTCAGAACCAGACTAAAATCATGATGAACAAGGCAGCGGCATCTTGCTAGACAAAATTGCTCGACTAAACTAGTATTAAAAAAAAACAATCAATTTATATAAACTGGTATTTATAAGTTATTATAAGTATGAACTTATACTGCAAATCGAACATATACTGTCTGAAATTAGATTGATTCTTATAATGCTGATAATTTATCCATTGGGATATTTTTTTAATTATATTTATGATTATCTTATTTCAAAACATTTTTTATGTATTTCCCTCTCTACCTGTTAATGGCATGCTGTCAAGAATTAAATGAATCATTTTGAGACCCCAGATGATTCAGAACTAAAGAAAAAATAATTAATCATACAATTTCCGAACAATTAAAAAAAAAAGATTTCTCCAATCCAATTCAACAACTCAAAAAAGGATATAAATTATAAATTGGGTGCAATAGGAAAAATCCCCAAAACAAAGTTGTTTGTGGAGCGTCTTGGAGCAATGTTGTAGTCTCTGTTTCATGAGTCTAGTTGGACTGTTGGTGTGAGTTGTGCTGTACTTAGTCTTATTTTACGTGTTTTTTTCTACGTGTGTCCTGCCGGAATAGGTTTTGTTCATTTATTTTGGTGATTTTTTACTATTGCATCCTATTAATATTTTTTTCTGAATATAAAAAATCAACAACGATAGTTAGTATGAATTTCCCTACAGTAGGGATCTTTCAATACCTAGAGATGCAGAGGAAAGACTAGCTATTACGAACCAGCTGAAGTCCTATCATACTACCTCCATAGAGCCCTAACCTGACATGGCATCCTGATTCGGCAGGACCAGTTGCTCACTGCCTGGCCTGACTCCGGCTCCTGTGGGAAGGCCGGGCACAAGAGCCGTAGTGTCTCGCAGATGTGTCCTCGACTAAGTGGAGAGCTGTGTACTCCAGCAGGTGGTCCGTCGTCTCCGCTCCTGTCTCCTTTCCAGATTCTCCATAATTTTCCAAGTCCAACACTTATGTGCATGGGCTTCAACCTGGTCTGTCCATCCCCACAACGTCCATAACCCATCTCTCTCATCTGATAATTCCATAGGAAATGTTCGTTTTCAAAAGAAAGTTTATTTAGTAGAACAACTTTACATTTTTATTAAAATTATTTACAGTTTTCCATATATTGTTTACAACTTGGTGTCAAATTTTCAATCCCAGAACTGAAAAATTCAGGGTTTTGTGATGAAATAAAGTCTGAAAGTGCGCTTTTGACTTGAAAATCATTTTCAAATATTTTACCCTTAAAGGAAGTCGTCCAAATTACTGAACGGGTGGAAATCTGTTAGGGATAAGTCTGGCGAATATGGTGGATGTGAGAGGACTTCGTAACCCAGCTCGCTTAGTTTCTTCACTGTCTGCTGTGTTAGACTACAGGTTCCTTCCGATTAACCAATGCAGATTGTTTTTGATGATTTTTTGTTTCATATGTCAACATCCCTGAAGTACGACCTCGGTGTGATGTTATGAGTAGAAAGAAGAAATAAATTAATTGTTTATTTATCAATTAATCCCTGTTACCAACTGAAAATTTCTTAATCAACGGCGAATGGTTCGTTCGTAACAACACCTTTCCCCGAACGCGGTGGTAATGTTTCATGCAGATTTGGCTGCCGAATGCCCAGAGTTTAAAAGAAAATACACGAAGATCGAGTGTTTCCGTGGTCGTATTTTATGGCATACTAAAAAAACGTTCGTTCAATAGTAGCGATAGCAAACATTATCAAAAAAGATAGTATTAATACCAGGTCATCAAAATCTGTAAACATGAATATAGTAACGAAAATGCCCTGTGATAAAAGGGCAAAATGATATACTAATATTTATTTTGGCCTATTCGGTTTTTATTTACGAAGAAATTATTTACACAGAATTACTCTATAGACTTCAACATCAACATCAGGTATCAACATCGATTCCCTGGCCTATCCCTAGGATAGGAATGCCAAGAAAGAAATGCAATGGACATAAGTAAAATTCTAGAATTAGTAATGAGAAATAACAAGTGTGAAAAGAAATCCAAAAGACATTATAATAAAATTACTTAAAAATGAAAAGATTTTATTACAAAATATAATGAATGTCATGTTATTGGTGAATGATGAAATGAGTTTAAATTAGGTTTCTATTAAAATGAATATGAAGCTAAGATTTAATTAATTACCATATCTAACTTTATAATTCCTGTCATTTCCATCAATATAATGTTATATTTTCTTTGTAACTGCTCTGTTATACTGTTTCGTTTTATTCCCAATCCTAATGATTGCCTAAAAATTAGGCCGAAACGTTGCACAAATAAAATAAATTATACGCAATTTATGTACAATTTATTGACTCCACCCCTAGACCCCTTTTAAACATTTCTAATGATATATCCAGTCAACCAATTCCAAATCAATAAAAATTAGTTTAAATAATGTATTGGGACAACGTATATTTAATATTTTTCCAATACGGGTGCCGACTTTAATATACTTTTTCTATAAAGTTTAAAAACTATATTAAAAATATTGTTTTTTTTCAACCAATACTGTTACTGTGTTCGCGATGTCTAACATGCTTGATCAGCTATAGCCATGCGCTATCGAAGCCAGCTAAAGACCAGAAGTCGGTACCTTGAGGTCAGACGCAAGGAAGTCAGACAGAAGAGAAAGAAAAGAAATAAAAACAGAGAGAAGAAAAGAAAAAGGCAGGAGGAGAGAGCTGACGACAGCAGAACCAGCCGGCCCGGGCGCTGGCGATCCTCGGCTCCTATCGCCGCCTCATCTGTCGGGACTATCGCTACGTGAGGCTATCGTCAATTCTAAGTCTTGGTCAGGTCCATCTCAGTTCTTGAACCAACTCCGGTGTCCTGGTCACTGACCTGCGTAATCAGCTGATTCCTTCCCAAGAAAAAGGGTAATTATGATTATTTACTATTAAATCGGCAGGGCCGATGAAAAACTGGTTTGATCCAATTTTCTCTAAAATGAGTGTCTTGTAATTAAGCAAGATCATGTTATCACAGTAGTTTTTATTTTTGAATGTAATTATAATGTAAGCAATAATTCTTTTTCAAACCTATGCCTGACTTAGCTCCTTATTCACTAAGAAAATAACACGATTCCGCTTCTACAAGTACAAGAAATTCATTTTGCTGGAATTCGACTTAACTCTGTAATCACCATGGCTGTAGATATTTAGTATGATTTTATAGGAAAAAGATAGCCTAATATCAAAAAACGATTTGACTTCTACGACTGCATCCTCCAAGATCGAGATTTTCCCCATTTGCGCGGATCATTATGATTTTTTACTATTAAATCTGCAGCCCTGGCGAATAAGTGGTCAAGTCAGACTTTGTCCAGAGAGAGATAAGTGTGTTGAGGGAAGCGGAATCATGTAATTCTAATAGTTTTTGGCTTGATAATTATTTGCATTACAAACAATAACTCCGTTTCAAACCAACGCCTGATTTAGCTCCCTATTCACCAATAAAATACATGTAGCATATATGAAAATAAAAATAAAAGTTAATGTGTACTACTTGACCGATTTCAGATTAAGATAAGTAGATTTAATCTTTTTTTTTTTTTAATATGTTATATCTTTAAGGAAAAGAGATTAATACATTACGTGGCTTAGTGGAAATTGACCATAATCCATATGAACATTCATTTAACGCCAATTTATACTATCACGGGTGATCGGGCGATGGTACTAAGGATAGGTAGTAAGGATAGGAATCTTTAACTATTACCTGACACCGTACAGGCTCATGCCTCGATTTTAATTGTCCTACAAAGGACAGCATAACCAAAGATTTTTCACTCCTATTGTTTCCAGGCCACCTACCGGGCTAAGAACATACCGTATTGGGGATAGGATATTGTAATGCTTACCACTACGCCACCAGTGCTCTCGGTGAAACATATTTCGTTTCATCATTATTTATTTTATGGATTCACATCTTATAATTACCCGTACAATCTTCCTTCATAGTAATGGTATAACAATTTATGATCTATTATTATTTTTGATCTTGTTTTAATGCTGGATTGATCGCGAAGGTCCTACGGGCATGCTATACACCCTGGATAAGGTAGAGGAGATCCAGCACCCATCGAATTAGATCCACTGCAATGGGTCCATTAGGTAGCACGCGACCTTTGTTATTGTACCTACTCCGCTCCCCTACTTAACTCCTGTATTTCAAGTTTTTTTTATGCTTTTAGTGTATCTCTCTTTCTTTCTTTCTCTCTCTCTATCTCCCCCTGTATATATATATATATATATATATATATATATATATATATATATATATATATATATATATATATAAATGGACAGAGGAACGTCGTGCGAAACACAGTGAGCCCATGAAGACGATGTGGAGCAAACGAAAATTGAAGAAATACCAGAATGTAAAGTGAGGCTTATCGTGATCCCTAGTTGGCTGATTAGCGAAATCGATGATGATTATATATATATATATATATATATATATATATATATATATATATATATATATATATATATATATATATATCATATATATATATAGAGGTGAGTGGAATTGCTCAGAAAAGAAATGCACTGAGTTACGACCCGGCTCACAGTGGGGCGAAAACGATAAAAAATCATTAAATCCTCAGGAGATTGAAGTATAGCCTAGAAGTTTGGCAGACTTGTTTGTGTTACCTAGTAGTTGGATAGTATATATTATAAAACGAATTCGGGGATAATGAAATGTTCAGTATACAAGACAATTGTCAAGAAATAGAAAAATATTTTTCAAAAAGGTTCTGTGATGTTTTATTCCAATATATAAATTCATATTATATTAACTTGTGTGGGAGGCCATGTAAACAAATGAAATTTGTATAGGTATTTATAAATGTAAGAATTTGTATGAAATAAAATTTATTTTATTTATATACAAAAAAAAGCTACATTAAAACTAAACTACATCCATTGCAGTTTCATTAATTTCACCTGATGCTCCCTCAACATGAGAAATTAAATGTTTAGCATAAGCCTCCAGGTCCAGTGCGATTGGCAGCCATTGTGTCCGTAATGACGAAACTAAAGGGTCTGAGGAGATGAGGAGGTTGTGCGTTATATCCTCTTTCGTAGAAATGCGGGAACATTTTGTTTTAAATTTATTAATCACTTACTAGACAAACGCTCTAACCTCCCAATTAACTACAAAAGACTCATCTACATGATCATCATACGACCTGTTAGGACTTACGGAGTAGAGCTTTGGGGCTCCACTAAGCCATCGAATTCCTCTCGTATCCAATTCCTACAATCCAAAATCCTTCGTAAAATCTTCAACGCTCCTTATTTTGTTAAGAATAAAGTCATCCATAACGACCTTAATGTCCCATTTGTTGTTGATTTGGCCCGAACCCGGTATCTATCCTTTCATAACAAACTTCATTCCCACTCAAACCCTCTAGTGATTTGAGTACTACCAGTGGGTAGTTTCTTAACTTGCCATTAACCCATGTCATTTTGTATCACATAGCCTATTTACTTGATGTATTTTTTAATACAGTTGTAAAAATCAATAAATAAATTTTAAAAAAAAATTTATTAATAATACTCAATCTTAACGTATCTTCAATTAACTGATGATGAAGATCGGACAGGTGAAATTCATCCACTATATATTTAAATAAAGAGTGCGCATTTTGCTCCTTTGACTTCAATAATTCTTCAACAAGGACACTGATTTTCAGTTTTATCGATGACATCGTAAGCGTATTCAAACACAGAAACGACAACTGACAAAATATCAGAATGGAGTAAAGAATAAGAGGATTACGATCTCTTACTAGACAAACGCTCTAACCTCCCAATTAACTACAAAAGACTCATCTACATGATCATCATACGACCTGTTAGGACTTACGGAGTAGAGCTTTGGGGCTCCACTAAGCCATCGAATTCCTCTCGTATCCAATTCCTACAATCCAAAATCCTTCGTAAAATCTTCAACGCTCCTTATTTTGTTAAGAATAAAGTCATCCATAACGACCTTAATGTCCCATTTGTTGTTGATTTGGCCCGAACCCGGTATCTATCCTTTCATAACAAACTTCATTCCCACTCAAACCCTCTAGTGATTTGAGTACTACCAGTGGGTAGTTTCTTAACTTGCCATTAACCCATGTCATTTTGTATCACATAGCCTATTTACTTGATGTATTTTTTAATACAGTTGTAAAAATCAATAAATAAATTTTAAAAAAAAATTTATTAATAATACTCAATCTTAACGTATCTTCAATTAACTGATGATGAAGATCGGACAGGTGAAATTCATCCACTATATATTTAAATAAAGAGTGCGCATTTTGCTCCTTTGACTTCAATAATTCTTCAACAAGGACACTGATTTTCAGTTTTATCGATGACATCGTAAGCGTATTCAAACACAGAAACGACAACTGACAAAATATCAGAATGGAGTAAAGAATAAGAGGATTACGATCTCCCGTCTCTCATTTGTTTGTTTACACGGTCATGGAATTAGCAAGTTTTTTCGATTTGTTTGGGCTCAGTGTCCAAAGTTCGCAGGTTTACGCAGCTAATTCCCTTTGAGGATCTTAATTCAGACCTTTGATGACTAATTAATATTTATTTCAAAGTGTACATAAGAGGCCATTTTTTGTAGAGTCTTTTGAATAAAGAATGCTTTGAAAACCTTTTTTTTTTATTTATTTTTTACCAGATCGGCCTGGTGGGCCTTTACATGGTTCTTATAATATTGGTTTTATTGATAGCAATTGATTATGGGGGGGGGTATAGTCTCGTACAATAGACACCCCTAACTAAATACATCGTTATAACTAATGGTTAACTGTCTAAAAATCTACAAATATAAAATAGCTGGAAAATAAATTTAAGGTAGTTATATCACTTTCTATATATAGTTATACAACTTATAATAAGATGTCCTGAAGTAACCTGGGCTTTAGTCTTTGAAAAGATGTCTGCTTTCCTATGTTGTAATGTATTGCTCCTTTAACTGCTGGTAGTTGGCTGTGAAATTTTCTGAATCTTTTTTTTATGTGGTCGTCTATTGTTTCTATTTGTAGTTCTCGGTGCAGTTGTCTATTTCTGATGAACCAGGGAGCATCCACTGTGATTCTTAGGACCTTGTTTTGAAAAGTTTGCAATCTTTTTCTTTTCGTAGCGGATGCTGCTCCCCAGACTTCACAGCCGTACATCAGTAATGGCCTTAGGACTGTTTTATAAATGAGAATTGTTATCTCTGGTTTTAACTTAGATTTTCTATTTACGATAGGATAGAGCATTGATAACCGTGCTTAGGTTTGGGTTAATTTAATGTTGATATGGGTATTCCATGCAACCGTGCAAACCATGAAAACCTTGAATTTCCTAGTTTTTCGGTACTGATCAATACCAATTTTCGGTTTGAATATTAGATTAGTCATTTTCTTCCTCCTATTACTATCATTGGACAATATCTGGACGAGAGGAATTAAATTTATCCACCTAAAATAAGAAAAAAATTGTAGGCTATTTAAAACTATTTAAACGCTTAAAAGCGTTTATTTTAAATTCCCGCATTCAGGGTATCTTCACCGTCTAAGGGCTCCCTTTAGCTTTGCAGTGGACATAGGGCTCTAAAATTTCAGTTCTGATTGCCTAAAAGGTAGGCCTATGCAAATTTACTAATCCTCAATTGATTGAATATACTAGAAATAAACATTTTTAAGCGCTTTTTAGCGATTTCACCCCACTGTGCGGCTGTGACTGTTACATTTTTATTCTGTTAAAAAAACTGTGCCACTGCAACTCATGAAATGTCTTGAGTAGGTGATTTTTCAGAGATCACGCTCAACTGCCAGGTTTTCCCACACTTTAGAAGCTCGGTGAGCCGCAGGAGTGTCTCCAGATCGTACAGGGCTCATCCGGGTCTGTTAAAAGATTAAACAATTTATCATTCACTGCCGGATTGCCTGCACAACAACTCAGCTTTACTGTTACCAGCCATAATCATATAGCGAATATTACTAATAAAAACTTAAAACAAAAATCCAGTAAATCTGGCGTGCCCGAAACAATATGAGACTTTTAGTATTCATTGAAAGGAATAATTGACCTGAATTGTGAGGATTAACGATTTAAATACTTGAATTAATGCACTATTTGATCCGTTTTAAAAATTAATCTTTATTATCTGTTTGTTCAATCGTGTATCATGTACCAAATTCTGGTTCAGTTATAGATTAAAAACCATCATATTTTTAATTTTATAGTATAAATTTCAGGCAATAAACATCAAATTTTGTAAAAACTCAATTCGAACTATTTGTATATTTTACATAATTTTTCATACAAAAAGTTTTCAATTTTTCATACTGGATCAAAATATAAATTCTTCCTAGGCTAATTAGCTAGGGTAAAAATTATGAATAAGATCATTTATCGTTATCAAGTCCTAATTATTTAATTAAAATTGAATTAATAAAACACTCGATTAATTAAAATACTATGATGGAATACATTTAAATAAACGATGATTAGAATAAATTTAAATAAATGATGGATAATTTGTGTCCATATAAGCATGACGTTGATCCGTATTCAACTCTTTTTTTCTTTTTATCGGATTGAAGTTAGTTAATAAGGTTTCGGACGTTATACTAATGCAGATGGAATACAGCGTTATTTAGCCCTGTTATAAACATGATATAGATTTCTGTAGTGATATAAAGTAATATTTCACAAGTTCAACGTGTCACAATCCAGGAAAAAAGCTCAGAGCTGACACAGCATCGACCCACTGACACCAATAGCGGTGTTGCAACGAGCATTCCATAAAATATTACGTTTCATTATAGTGCTTAATTTTTAAGGTTAATTTGTGCTCATTAAAATTACAGCGATCAATTTGTGAGAGATCCATCCCTATTTAGTTTGCTCATAATAGCACTTTTGTTCCAATTTTAGTATATGTACCGCCGAAGCGAGTACGTTTTAAAATTAAAATTATAATATATAATAATAATAATTTATTTTATTTTATTAATTGATATAATTTTTAAATATTTTTATTTGAAAATAAAAGATATATCCAGGGCCGGGATTCGAACCCGGACAGCTCATGGTGGTAGAGCACCATGACGGAAACATGGGAGATCCGGGTTCGAATCCCGGCCCTGGACATATCTTTTCTTTTCAAATAAAAATATAGAATAATAATAGTTGACCACATATACTTATATTAATAAATGATTATAATAGAATTGTGAAATTGAACACTGTGGAAAAATTAACTTTGCTTTTTCGAATTTCCAATTCAAGCTAGTGTTATAAGTAAAACAATACTTTTTTTTATATTATACATATTGTTATGTTTTTTTGTATAAATAATCCAGATATACAAATAAAAATAATTAATAAAATATGATTATAAAAATAGAGGAAATTATTGATTTCGATATAAAATAAAATATGTCTATAAAATCCGTATATAAAATATAAAATATGTATTCAAAATTATTTTAATTCTCTTTATTTCTAGATCGGCTATTCCTAGCCTTACATGTTTTTTTTAATAATGAGTTTTAAACTTTAAGACAGGTGAAAGTGTGGGTTTCGTCTCATGCAAGAGACACCCCTAACTGTACATTATCAGATTATTTACAGAGAAGATGTATGTATATGTAAACAAAATTAAAAGTAATGTAATAATAAACAGAGCTAAAGTACTATAAAACGGAAAACTAAAAGAAAAACAGGATTATATTGCATTTTGTTAAAACGATTGATGAGAAACGCTATCTATTAAGATCACATCAGAATATCTTTCAAGAGTCTTGGTTTTAGTCTTGGGGATGAAATAGGTTCGCCTAGTTGAATGCTACAGTTCCTTGGACTGCTTGTAATCCGGTCTTAAATCTGGTGAAACGCTTTTTAATAAATTCATCAATCGACTCTAAGTTTAGCTCTCGGTGAAGTTGACTGTTTCGTACAAACCAAGGCGCGTTTACTGCGATCCGTAGGATTTGGAAAGTATGCAATTTTGTTCTCTTTGTTGTAGACACTGCACCCCACACTTCACGGCCGTACATTAGTAGTGGTCTAAGTATAGTTTTATAAATTAATAGGGTTGTTTCTGGTTTTAATCTGGATTTTCTATTAATTATCGGATAAAGTAGAGCTAGTCTTGCGTAGGCAAAATAAAAATGGATATATAATCCGTATCTTTCATTTATCACTCTGATTTAAATAAATTAAAATAGTATATCTAGTTTTGCATGGAAATGCCATTTCTTTAACGTAATTTTGAAGTGTCTGGTATGAAGTATATTTTGCTATTTTATAAATAAAATATAATACTGCTTTGTCGTACGGGTAGGACGAGTATTTAACCTTTGTGTAGTACAAAAGGAATACTCAGATAAAATATAGAATGTCATAAGTATTATTGAGCAGGAAATAACCAATAAGCAACAAATAAAAAACAACAAAAAACAAAAAAGTCCCTTAAAATAGCAATATTGCCATTAAAAAAAATAAAATATAAGATTGCAGTGTCGTATGGGTAGGAAGAGAATTTAAGCTTTGTGTAGAACACAAGGAACTCTCATATATGGTTATAAGTGCAGGAAGTTATAAATACTATTGAACCAATAACCAATAAGCAACAAATAAACAACAACAACAAAGTCCCTTAAAACCAATATTGCTATTTGAATAAAATAAATAAAGACTGTTGTACGGTTAGGACGAGTATGTGAAGTACAAAAGGAATTCTCAGATAAAGCAATAATTATAGAATATTATAAGTATTATTGAGCAGAAAATGAGCAATACATAAAAAACCAATACAATTCCTTAAAAAAGCAAAAATGCCCATTTTAAAAATTACAGTAACGGGAAAAAAATGTTCTATTTAAACTTGAATTTGACTGAATGTATGAAGATTGAACTAAGAATGTATTTTGAGAAAGAAAGAAAAAATACAATATAACAATTATACAACATTGGAAATTAGAAGTGATTTGAATAATTCTTCAACTAGACCTATAATATTACATATATATATATATATACATATACATATACATATTTATTTATATCGTACTTCGCGTGTACTCTATGTACTTCGCTGATGCCATGTCAACGAAGATACTGCTTTACGACTTTGAACTTGACACCAGGCCACCTTCGTGACAGCTTCTGGTCTGAGCTTACACGCCATCTACACCCATGCTAAGCTTCGTTCAACAGGCCTGAACAACATCAGGATATGTCCTATTTGCAAGGCACTATGTTTATGTTTGTTCACACTGTATGTGTAATTAGGGTGTTGAACTAGAGCTATTAGGGTGGTCTGAAAGAAAATATCTAGAACAGGGGGGGGCCAAGCCTAATAATCTTGCGGCGCACTTTGGAAGATCTTCATAACTCCGCCAGCCGCATATAGGTATTATGTACTTATATATTGATTTAGACTCATTATGGACTTTTTTGAGAGAAAAATTGAAACATAATGAGTTATAATTGTTATTTATTATTATTCTTCCATGTAAACATAGATAATATAATTATAATGACACTAAACTCATATTGTAATAATTTTTTCTAGTAATTTTAACAGCTAATTTTTGAATTCATAGAAGCACAAACAATGTATTTTATTAATACATTGGGTTCATTTTATCACATACATTAATACATCACTATTTTTTTGGAAATGTGAGATGAATATCGTGTGTCTTAAAAATGTTGGTCACCGGCCAAATATGAAACAAAGATAAAATATTCGCCATCAAAACAAGAAGTTACAATATTATAATTCTATATTTTAGTAATCGTGGAGAATAAATAGAAAAAGTAATTTCATAAATAATTATTTGTTTTCAGTTCTTTTCCTGTTATGAAAGTAAAGTAATGTAATGTCAGCATTTTTTATTAATTGTCGAAATACAGAATGTTACCTCACTCTTCTATAAATCTGATTGTCTGTTACACTTTTCTCTTAAATTATACTTAGTTTCTAGTAAAACTATTTGTTTAGCCATGGAAAATATTTAATTGCCTGCAGTAAAATAACCGTGTTTGATTGTTTTTTTTTGTTTACCTTCAGTTAGATAAAAATATATAAGATACTTTTTAACAAAGCAAATAATAAATATATGCAAGGAAATTAAAAAAGGAAAAAATAAAATATATATTTTTATTGGAGAAAATGTTGTTAAATTTGAATTATTTGTATGAAGGAGATAATAATAATAATAAAGAGTTAAATGGAGTTCAGCTCCAAAATATAATTTTATTATATAGTTTTTTGTGACAATATAAAATAAAATAAGCAACACTCGGCCAGATTACAAAAAACAAAAACACTCTTTTAGAACATATATAAATAGTTATAAAATAAAATAATCATCATTCATTATTCATTACTATAAAAAATAAAACAAAAATGTTATTTTAAAACAATTATAAATAAATAATAAAACTATATATTACTACCACTTTCACTATAAAACAACAATCACTACAAAAACCAAACAAAACTTTTTCTCTTTTTTAGACTCTTCACAATTCTAGACTAACAGTCTCTGTTCCTGGTCACTTTCATCCAGTTAGTTCCCACTCTTCGGGTAATTTCATTCCTCCACCTCATGTAGTGTCTTCCCCTGCTTCTCGTTTGGCCGATCAGAGTCCACTCGGTCCTGCTTTTCGACCATCTCTCGTCCTTGACTCTGGCTAGGTGTCCAGCCCACCTCCATTTCAGTTTTCGGGCCTCCTTGCTGAGGCTTTTAACTTTTACAAGAGTTTAGGATATCTCGGTTCTTAATTTTCCCAATTCTTCGGATTTCCCATCATACTCTTTAAAAATTTCATTTCCATGGAGTCCAGTTTCGCCTATTCCTTTTTTGTTAATACCCAAGTCTGAACGCCATAGAGGATTGAGGGGTCGACACAAGACTCTACGACTTTTGCTTTTAATTCAATTGTGAAGTTACCACCATCTATATTTATTACTGTATAAACAATTGTGATTACTAGGATTCTAAAGAGTTAGATGGACCCAAATCCGGATAAAGCAGAGGAACATGGCAAAGTTCATGAGAGCCTGCCACTATTGCATCTATCTTCAAGCTTGTAAATTATTTCTTTATTTTCATAATAAGAGGCTGAAGTATAATTTACTAGATTTTTCCCCATGGGTTCAAATAATTTCTACTAAATCCATGAAAATGAAAATGATATACAATTGCTTAAAAATTAACAATGCTTTGCAATTCCTTTGGACATCCTGACAAGGGACAAGCAACCATAATTTTCGTATTATAGACACTGCAACATAATTTTGAAAAAAAAATCTACGTAGTTTATCTTCGAACTCCTCCAATCCAGAACCGGTGTCCATTCCAGTCACACCCGTTCTCGCCCATCAGATTTATATATTCCAGTTCATCGCACTGGTGCATTTGACAGATCTTTATCTGTTCTTCCTATCTCTGGTATTCTATTCCTTTTTCCATTCGCAACTGACTTACACTTTGCAATTTCAAGTCTCGCCTCTTTAAGTATCTCTTACTCATCCGATATCCAAACGATTGTAAATAGATTTATTTCATTATTTCCCCTGGATTAGGATAATTGTTAATATTGATTATGTTAACAATCCATTTATTTTTTTTTAAATCATATTTTTTCCCTTTTCTTGAGATAAGGTTTAATTTATTACTATTATTTATTTTTGTGAGTTAAATTATTTATAATTTCTTTAAGTCTCCAAAAAGAGCAATGCCGAAGGCCCTGGGTTGAAATCCCACTCGATTTATATCATCTGTTATCAACAGGATGGTGGATCCTATTGGATCTACGACCCTCATGGGGTTCACCCAGCCTCTATAAAGTGGGTATCCAAAATAAGTGGAGAAAATCTGGTGTTGAGCGTATTCTAGGACAAATAATCTTCTGCACTACCCTTGTCCAATAAACAGTACAGTCTCTATCATGTACTGTATCCTAGACCATTCAAGAAATGAAGTGGTAGAGTTTTTTTTTAAGTCTCCATTTTAACCACTTTTTGGGTAGTTGCCTCATTATATATATATATATATATATAAATTATTATTATTAATTATCCTTGCAAATGCTAGTGGATTTAATTTAATCCATCCTATAAGTATGATGACATCTTAAATGATTGTAAGCCTACTTGTTGCTCGAAGTACCCCTCACCCTACAGAGGTACACGCACATTTAGCTAACACCCGGATCAGGTTACATCCATTAGCCCCTGGAGCTAAACATTATAATTAGACCTGACTTCTTGGAGGATCTCGTTTCAGTCGGTTAGCAATCTCTGCAGTGGGAGGTCGGTGAAATGTTTTAGAAGGATTTAACCCTACCTCCATGAGGAAGTCAGGACCGACCTTATGCAATATAGGGGAGCTCTAGATTACATACATAAAATTATTGAAATCTTAAAAGAATTAAACGCTATCCATGAAATAGTACAGTCTCGACGATGTACTGAACCCTTCATGGGTTTTATTTAAAAAAATCAATTTACGTTGGAAAAATGGATTATCCTTATTTTGAACATTATACTGAACAGAGCAATGAACACTCGAAAAACTGTTGACAATTGTTTCATAAATGTAGACCTTCCTAGTCAAGTTTGCTGTATGTCCGGCGCTGTCTCCTGCTAAAATTCAGAACAATGCGAATACTTTACCATAAATTAACTATTACTAACTAATAAAATTATTATATACAACATGCTACTTAAACCGATGTTGACTTATGCCAAGCAGGTGTATGGGCTCTTACAAAAAATCTCATTTACAGACCAACACAATTTTTCGGTAAAAATTCGTTCGCTATATTACTTATTGCCCCTTTTGCACAATTAATAATTCATTACCCAAAGACATGAACATAACACTCGTGACTGACACTATCAAAAAGAATTACAAAAATTCATGAATCACTTGCTGGGACACCTAAACTGATAGGTAGAATCATTACTGATTTGTCAGCCATAACCACAGAATCCGACAAAGAGACTAAAACGTCACTGGAGTATTATCAATAAAATAACACAACAGAGGAGCTGTCTCAAAATAAAACAAAAAATTATTATGTTGAAGAAAATTGTCCGGGTGGACGTCCAAGTTGTCAATTCCTGATATCACCTGCCCTGAAGAAGACCTGTAATGTGGGTCAAAACGTCGGCTTCCAAATAAACAGTTCTCCCTATTTAAGAGATTTTTTTTACATCCACCCGGACCATTTTCTTCCTCATAAATAAATATATATATAAGGCCAATTAATATTATTCAACATAAAATTATTATGAGAATATAAATGAAAAAATTTCCCGAGAAAGCCTCAAGTCTTCAAAACCTGTCACTGAAATTTTTGAGGCTTATTATTGCTTGTTTTTTTTTTCATTTATGCCGCATCAATAAAAAACATGAAAATCGGAAAAATTTAATAAAAGCTATTATAATGTTCAAAAAGGTCCTCTAATTTTTCTTATTCTGAAAACGTATAATATTAATAATAAATAAATGTTCATTGAGAAATTATAAAAATGCCATTTGGGACTCATTGTATTTATATTCTTCTTTTGAAAACCTCTAAAGTTTGGGTGTCCAGCAGGTGCGTCATGAAATGTTAAAAAAAAAACTTAATGATGATAATAAATTAATTTATTAATGTTAAAGTTAAACCAAATGTTAACAATTCGCATGAATAATGTAATATTTATCATTTAATTTAATTTAATTATTTAATTGTTTATGTTTTAGGTTATGAGCTGAAAGAAATAGAAGATGACAAGAGTTGCTACAGACAAGAACTACTTCCTAGTGGGAACAACGTAACCACTACCACTTTCAGTCCTTCCAAAGAAAAACAGAAGTTAGTCTATAAAAATACCCTTCATTATATAATTCGATATTTCCTCTAGCAGCTAAGCTTATAGTTAACATTATTTTAGATTATTTTTAAGTGAGCCTTACTTTAGCCGCGCTGAGTGATTTTCAGTAGGGGAACTTATGAGTTCGCGTCACCGTTTATTAGTTGCACGATTTGTTTTAACTTTAGATTAAAGTTTAGAATCCCATTGATATATTCACATTATTTAACTAAAATGTCCTTCAATATTTGCACAATCCAAACTAATAATAATTTAAAACATCATTAACCTATTAAATGTCTTGTATTAAGTTGCTGATGGATGCAAATAAACAAGAATTCGGATGATATAAAAAACCTAGCTTTACAATAATCATTATTTCAATTAAGCTATATTTATACTTTGTATTTAGCTTGTCCTGCCCATCATCAACAACTTACAAATGTTTATAATTATTGTTCGGAGTGCCAATAGATCTGAAAACCAGACTAATGTCAATAAATTCAAATTAAAAATTGTTAAATTTAAATAATTCAGACTACAATTGATCCAGAAATTCAAAAAAGAAATTTTTAATAACAATAAATATTTATATACCAATTCCGTTTGGCACATATTGTATATGTGGTCTTGTTTCGAAAATCTCCCCTAAGGGATTCAAGTGGACGCGTGGATGGAGAAACCTCCCATTAAAGGCACTCCTAACGTGTTTCACCTCACAGTAGTAGATTCCTGCTCCAGAGACGTTTCTGTCTGATTGTCGGATTCTACAGTTTTTAATAAGTTTTCACTTCTGTAGGCAGTCCTCATGACTGCCTATTTAATAGTTTTCTTTTGCTGCTTTCGTATTGTTATATGATATTCTCAGCGTTGCTGTAACAATACAACTAATTGCATTGTTTACAGTGAGTCGGTCTGTAGTTCCAGCTTGACCAAGCCGCCCTTCTCCTACGTGGCGTTGATCACGATGGCCATTGAGTCGACGCCGAACAAGAGGGCTACCCTGGCCGAAATCTACGAGTACATCATCAGGAAGTTCCCCTTCTTCGAGGCCAACAAGAAGGGCTGGCAGAACTCCATCAGGCACAACCTCAGCCTAAACGAGTGCTTCGTCAAGGTCCCGCGAGATGGAGGCGGAGAGAGGAAGGGAAACTATTGGACCATAGGTAAGTCTAGAATTGTTTTCAAACTTATACAAACAAAATAAGTTCCTTTATTTAGCTTTACTAGTACGAAGTAGTATGTATATGACGGAATCTTTGTGCTCGATATTCGGCTTCCTAAACCATTCAATCTTTACACGCTTCTCAAGGACAGATGGTAACACAATAATTCAACAATATTGTCTCTTTATCCTGACTAGGAGGCTCAGCGATTAGACACTATAAAGTCTTGTGCCCAGTACTAATGTGTGTACTATCTTTGAGACAAGGATATGACTACTGGCAGGACCAACTGGACGGTTTCGTTAAGTTTGAATCCGATAAAAAAACTAAAGAACACACGTTTTTAGCCAGCCGATATGAAATATTTAAAACTAGCTTTTGCCCACTGCTTCGCTCGCGTGGAATTTAGCCTGTCTCATCAATTTCGTGACAGATCATTTTAAATAAATAATTTAATTTTTTTAAACTATATGTTACTCATACATCAGTTTCATACAAATTTCAGATGTCTAACTTCAAAACTGATTGTTTCCATCCAATCTTTGAACCCCTATTAAATAAAGGGGGAAACCTTTGAGGATGGAATTGTCCAAATTCTTTTCTTAGTGCTCATTTAAGTTTCGGGAGTATAAAGCATTTCAACAAGCAGTAATTTATTCTCCCGAAACTACAAGTTTAGAACTCCACTAGAATCTTTTTTAAAATGTGCGGAAAAGTGACATTTAAGACAAAATTTCGAGACTAAACTAGCGAACAACATCAAAAAGTTAATTTTATATATAACAATTTACTGAGCTTTTACAAAAATATTAAGCATGATTTTATTATTCACTTATGAGATTATTGCCTATAATTCTTATTCAAAAGATAGTTTTTCTACTGAGCGGTTATTAAGTATATGAACTATCACATATCAACTTACTTATCATATAACCTTGATTTCTTTTGACACAACTGAACAGTACTAATCCTTGTGGGTTTTGGTATTTCCATGAATGCTTCCAGATTGCACATCACCCTCCCTATTACTAATCGATAATAAATAATGAACTAGGTATGACCTCCTGTTTTAGACCCCACACAGGGGCAGATGTTCGAGAACGGCAACTACAAGAGGCGGAGGCGACTGAAGAGGAGATATCCAACCGGCAAGCTCTTCCATGAAAGCTCATATCTCCCGAGGAGTTTATTTCCCGTCGGTGCGCCATACCCGTACCCTCCTAGGTAATAAAATAAACTGTATTTATTAAAAATATTATTACGTGATTTCATTACTCAGGTTGCTAAAGGAGGACTAATGAAATAAATATTACAAGCATCAGAATTTGTTAGCTCCTAAGTTAAGGTACGAGTAAAATGCTAGAATAAATCTAATTATATTATTTTATTAATTGTTATCATTTTTAAATATTTTATTTTGAAGAGAAAAGATTTGTCCAGGGCCGGGATTCGATAATATAATGACGTAAGTCAACATGATCCTAATTAAAGTAATGTTCAATGAACATTCTTCCCCTTGTATGCATCGCAAAATTGCGAGAACACGGGGATATGGGATCGGTTAAGAGAATGTATTTGCCTGACCGTGGTACGAACCAGGCTAGCTCAGTTGGAAGATCACCACGACGGATACTTGGGAGACCCGGATCCGAATCCCGGCCCTGGACAAATCTTTTCTCTTAAAAAAAAAAAAAATCGAATTATAGTTTGCCGCAGAAACATATTAATTGTTATCATATACAATACTTTATAGATCGTAGAAATGTATCGATACTAATATTTAATGTATTTATTGATTTTTTAAAATATTAATATTTATTTTATTTTTTATATTAATATTAATTTTAGTTTTTTAATATTAACACATTTTTTTTTATACTAACAAGCAATTTTTATTTGATTTTTAATATTAATATAAAAACATTTTTTTAATATTAAGAGTTAATTTTTCTTTTTTTGAGTAGATTTATTACGATATTGTATATATTTTTTATTATGTTAACTAAATTATAAATTTTCAATAAACAAATATATGAATTTAGGTATTTATTAAGGGTTTATTCAATACCTTACTAGGATAACTAGTATAAATATAATAGTATACATCTATATATAAATATAATATATAATATATAAATCAGGTAATCAAATGGTAGAGTCTTATCTTAAAAAAATTCAATCCATTTTTTAATTTTCTAATAATTCCATATGTAAGTATCAAATCTTGCTCTTGTCAATTTCCATTTTGTATTAGGAAAAATAAAAATAAAATAAGCATTTGTTTCTATACAAAAAATTAAGTAATCTGTAAATTAGAAACATATTTTCTAAAGAATTTTCTTTAAACAATTCCTATCAGAGCGTTAGAAATTAACATTTAAAAATCAACTTGATAGGTTTTGAAAATGGCACAGAAAAAATTGTATACGTACTAAAAAATAATTAATAGACAGACGTTTAAGATAAATATATATTTTTAAAACAAGTAAAAGAAAATTCTTCTAAAATAATCCGATGTTCCTATTCTATTATTTTTTAAAATGCACGTATTTTTATATGAAATTTTATGTTTGAATAGGCTCGTAATGTCATTAAGTTCTGATAAGATGTTATCGAGTATACTTAAAAATTTAATTAGAAATTGATGCATGTATTTATTCAAGGGAAAACGTACGAGTATATCGTATATAATTACCGATTGATCTATAAACTTAGCCATATTTTAGTATAAATAAATAAATATTACAATGCTTTAATTTAATAACGAAGTTGAGTGTTAACAAAATATTTGGTAAAGTTGCAGCGCATGGGGAATGCAGAACTCCCAACTGCCCTACGCCTCGACTTGCCAGAGTTCTTTGCCCCGGACGACGCAGGCAAACTACGGAACAACTTTACAGACACAAGTAAGCATGAAATGATATACATTGAAATAATCTTTATCAATAAATATATATTAATGTATAATTAAAACTTTATTATTCGACGATATTATATATTACTCTAAGAAAGAACCAGTTTTCATTATTTGTGTTCAAAGTTAATTTTATCGCAAAATTAATATACTTTTCATTATTAATTTATCTATTAATTTATTCAAATGAAGTTTTATTTTTAATGCTTCAATTGCTTTTACAATTTTGTTATTATTCTTTGACTCTTAACTCATTCACTTCATATAAATATCGCTGATTGAAGACATCATTGAGAAAAAATTTAGAATACAAAGGAATTTGTTTACTTTCGTGTCTGATGTAGTATTTATTCATGAATGAATAAATATAAAAGAACATGGTGGTGGTCAAGATTGTTTGTTTATTTTTATTTATTTACTTATTTTGATTACATTTCATCAATAAGACTCAGTTATTGATGTTATCATCTGACGTAGGACATAGCAACAGTTGGAAATAAATAATGTTAAAGTAATTAATTTTAGATTATTCATCTTCCTATTTCTGTTTTAATTAAATCTTTTTATCAAGGTCAGTTTTTAGTTTTTACATGGATATTTAGTTAATACATGGATTTAAATTGGCCAAACGCTTTTATGTCGTAATCATAAAATTATTTTTGATATGAATAATCAATGTATAATACTTAAAATAAGGAAATGTTTTAATATTTAACATTAATCTTGCTTTAATACTCGAAGTATGATTTAAGTGGAGTATTATTAAATGCATGGTCAATGATCGCATTAAGTTATCTTCGTCTCTTAAATATATTTTTTTTATTCACATAATTAGAAAAAACTATTTGTGGTATTAACATATCAGTAAAAGCGGGAAATGCTTTTTATATCTCGGCCGTCGCTTAAATACTTAAAAACGTTCTAATTTTAAGAGAAGAAGGACTTAAAGTTTTCCAAAATATTTTACCCAACGAGGATAACTCAACACGGGAAATCAGACGATCAAGACGTATGTGGGAAAATAATATAAGGCCTCATGAAGTTAATTCGATTTTTTTTATGGGGTTAAATATAAGGGGTTTTGTGGGTAACGATTTTTGAATAATATTTTAAAGTTTTCACTATAAATTTAAAATTACTATAAAATTAATTAATTACAAAACAAAAACTAAAGAAGTGGAAATATTAATATCTTGGATAATATTAATTGACCTTGTATATATGAGGAAGAAGATGGTCCGGGTAGAGAAAATTCAAGAAAATTCTCTTATATAGGGAGAAATTTTTATTGGTAAGCCAACGTTTCGACCCACGTTGCAGGTCTTCTTCAGGGCTGTAATGTGGGTTGAAATGTTGGCTTACCAATAAAAAGTTCTCCCCATATAAGAGAATTTTCTTGAACTCTAACCGGACCATTTTCTTCCTCGTAAATATTAATACTTCGTTGCAGTTATTGTTTTATATTATTATGACAGGTTTTTAGTTTACAGTATGAATGTGTGATGTAGTTGGGTTTGATCCAGTTCAATATGGCAATTCGAAAATTGGTCCGTGTGATTTATATATGTTTCGATCATTCCCCACGGCTTCTTCCAGCAAGTAAGAAAGTCGTTACTCACATTTCATTTCTATTATTTAAAATGATTTAAAGTGATGATCGCCTTATTTATTGCCTTCCTTACAGTACACACCACACCATGTGTCGGTTTACTGACTTATTATTCTAATAAAATACAGAATATCATTCCATCGCTCTATATGTAGTTCCATTTTCTTTTTAGCAATAAGTTACTTATTATAAAACTAGAATTAACTTTGAATACAGATGTTCAGGAGTGGCTAACGCCTGATTGTGACAGAAACGGACTGAATGATGCTTTTATTTAATTATTATGTGCATACTATAAACAAATATTAAGCTTAATGAGAGGATTTGGTGCGCAGTGCGATCATTGCACAGTGTGGCACTGCAGCGTTCATCCCAAGTGCAGGAACGCCGAAGCAAGCTTCGGTTACCGCCGCCAGTGCGAGAAAGAGACGATAAAATACGTGAGTCTTGTGAGAACATTACTTTAATATCTCTCTCTGGATCTTCCCTATCGCCTGTAGCCACCACTAACATGATAAATGCTTGTTTTATATTTTATTATATAATTCATACATTAACACATAGCAAATTAAAATACAAAATAACAGGCATGTCTTCGGCAGGATGTTAAACATTGTTTCCTACCAAAGAACATAGATAACAGTTGTTTTAGCTTTGAAATAATCCAATTTAATATTGTAATGGCTGCCGAACATCTTGGCTTCCGATGTTATTGTAAGCATTTTAATAGGCTTTAAATGTATTTATTTATGACGTCCTTATTTTTCTGTTTATCTTTACTTATTCATTCTATTCAGTTTTAAATATTATTTAGGAGTTGAGCCATTAAGTTGATAAGATTCTGTATTTTTTTAAATGATTTATAACAATTTATAACTTAAATAAGTGATAGTATTATTGATACAATATTATTGATGATAACTACAAACGATAATAAGTAGCAAGGCTTGCTGTTGCTAGGCTTGCAAGATTTATTGTAATTATCAAGGTATAATGTTTTGGTCTTCTTTCTTCCATGATAAGAGTTATTTCCTTTTCCAGGTTTAGCTATATTTTTTAATTTTTTTTTTATGGATTTTAATTTTTTCTATACAAGATATCTTTTCCTTACTAGATATTTTTTTTCTATTTTCTTTTGGTAAATTTATTATTTTCATTAACTTAACGATTTGAATGGTTCTAAATACAGGATTGCGTTCGGATATGAGGTTCTCAAAGTATGTTCCATACTTCAACTGTAGCGTGTTCCTTCTGACATCACCCTGTAACAAAAACAAAAGTTGTCGAGTACCAGTATCGTTACTTTACTATGAAAATAGCTTTGGATTACGACACTGAATAACAAAAAATATTAACTTATAACAATGATTATTATATAAGACAGTAAACTTTAATAGAAGGCTTGAAGGATGTAAAGGATGTATAAAATGAAGACATGAATGAAGTTAATTTTGCAACCATTACCGTACTGATCGGCCACGTCGTCTTCTGGATCTATATAAGATGTTTTTCCCATTTGTCCCGATAATTATTTTACATAAACAAGATTTATTTTAAAAACAAGGCTTATTTTTGAAATAAACAAGACCAAACAAAAGATTTAGATGGAGAATACACTGGAACAATTACTTGCATAGAATTTGAAAAGATCAACCTTTCACCATGTGAAGTGGAACCTCATTAAAAGGATAGACAAATTAATAATGATGTATAATCTATTTACTAATGATGGTTACATTGCAATATAAATCACATCAATGTTAAACTAATTTATAATTATATTGATTCCAGCTGCAAGCTCCTCTTCAGCCTGTCCAGTCAATGCAGGTCTCGACCGGGATGAATGCTTACAACCAACTAGGGCCTATGGGTAAGTTACTTAAACAATTAAATAGATTAGATCAAGAAGGCATTTAGCTTTAAGTAATTATTAATTGGTATTCATAGTGAGATAAACTACGCGTAGAACGGTCTAGACATTCAGTTTGTATTTTTATTTGTTTAAATAATAAATAATCTTCTATCAAAAGTATCTATCCTCTTGGATGTTCACATTTATAACATTATGTCTATTGCCTGAGATTTTTCAACCAAGAGTTAGGCTTGCGACCTGGACCTCTCTTTCCTTCAATCTTGTCCTGTATTATGAGCACACGGTACTTATCATTTCGCATCAACTGACCAAATTATGTCAATTTATATTTACAGTTTATATTATTATTATTTATTGGGGTCCAACCCAGCTCTAGGTCAAAGCCTACTGGATCAGGCTCCGTCAGCTGTCCCTATCCTGTGCAGCAGTCATCCAGTTTCGAATGCCAAGGAGAGTCCTAACATCATGGACAACTCCATCCTTCCATCGAAGCTTCGGTCTCCCGCGCCTTCTGGTTCCATGCAGATCTTCTTCCATGGTCTTAGTCTTCCCAAACGGATGAAGTGGACTACATTTGATTCCTTGAAAACCTCATAGCATTCCCGGTTAGTTCTTCTTTTCCAAACCTGGCCGATGCAAACTCCCCCAAAATGGATCGTAATATATTTATCTCGTGTATTGAGAGGGCCCGTTCTTCCGATTTGGAGATAGTCCATGTTTACGAACCACATGTCAACACTGGCCGTATGAAGGTTTTGTATATCAACAGTTTTGTTGACCTATTAATCATCCTAATCCTGAGAAGACTCCTAAGTCCCAAGATGCAGCGATTGGTTTTCATGATCCTTGCATTAATTTCGACTGTTACATTATTTTTAATGTTCACATTACAACCTAGGTACGTAAGTGCATTAACGTGTTGAAATGTATATGGGCCAACAGTTATGCTTTCTCCTGGTGTCATTTCCTGCCCCATTACCATACATTTTGTCTTGGAAGGATTTATTTCCCGATCCAACTGTCTCGCAGCCTGCTCCAGTGCTTAAAAGGCTGCCTTACCGTTTGCGAGGGATCTTCCTATAATATCCAGGTCATCTGCATAGCCTATGAGCTGGACAGACCTATTACAGATGGCGCCACTTGTTTGAATGAACGAGCCCCTTACAGCTATTTCAAGATCCAAGTTGGAGAGCAGCCATGCCAAAGCATCCCCTGCCTCAGACCTCTCTCCAATATAAATGATTGGGTGAGGCCTGCCTTTACCTTTATCATGCACTCAACTCCATCCATTGTTACCTCACTCATCCGAATTAATTTTTCTGGAATATTAAGCTCCTTCATAGCACTATATACTTTGTCCCTGTCAACACTATCATAGGCGCATTTGAAGTCTATAAACAGGTGATGGGTAATTACATTGTATTCTCTGTTTTTTCAAGGATTTGACGGAGGATAAACACCTGATCAGTAGTAGATTTACCCTTGCGAATTCCACTCTGATATGGTCCTCTCTCTGCACGTGGAAGAAGTCGCTCATGTATTATTCGGGATAATATCTTGTAGGTAGTTGGAAGGAGGGAGATGCCACGGTAGTTTTCACAAGTGAGTTGGTCTCCTTTCTTATGAATGGGGTGAATTAGGGGCTTGCTCCAGGCTTTCGGCATTGATTCTTCTGCCCAGACATCCAGCAAAAGATCTTGCAGGTATTTTATCATAGCTCTGCCGAGAGACCGTCATATCCAGGAGTCTAATTGTTGTTAAGTCCTTCAAGGGCTAATATTATTCCATCCTCATCTGGTGGTTCATTTGGTGTGGCATTTTGGTGGTTACAGGTTGAAGACACTCTTTCACCTCCTAGCGGCTCCTAAAATTGCTCCTTCCATCTTTCCAGAATGGCTTTTCCTTCAGTAAATAGAGTGCCATCCTTACTTTTTCAGGGATTCAGCATTGGCTTGAAGGAATTTCTTGCTTGGTTAACCTTTTGGTAAAAGCTACGGGAGTCATTGCAATTCCTCAGTTCTTGAATCCCCATAAGCTCACTATTCCCAGCCTGCCTCTTTTTCCGGCGATGAGTCTGTTTTTCTGCCCTCCTCAAATCACGATATTCTTCCGTTTATCTCCTGGTCCTACGGTTGACCATGCGTTTGTAAGCCTCGTTTTTGAGGGCGGTAGCTCTCTCACGTTCTTCGTTTAGGTTCCGGTTAAAAAGGTCCCAATGTTTCATCTGCTTTTTTTGTCATGACACTGCTAATTACATTCCAATTATCACCCATGCCGACCGCTGTAATACATTAAATGGTTCCTCTTCTGTTTGCTTCCGGATCCTGTCCAGCGCATCTCCTAAATAGCTGTAATGTTTATGTAGTATTTTTCTATTTGAGGTAGGAGTAAGTGCTCCGGGTCTATACAGGCTTAGGACATTCCAAAGTCAATAGAGTTTGCTGATTGATGAAAACCATTTATCTGCATTTTCATCTTTATCACAACCACGAATAAGTGTTGACCGGGGCCTCCCCGGATCAGAATAGCCCCCCACGGGGAATCTAAGTTTAATCGACACCATCATAGAAATATAGGAAAACTGTAAGCGATGACTAGGCTACTACACGACTTATTTTCCCGAATAAAGGGTCGTGACACCTCTGATTTACCCCCAACCTGGAGGACCAGGGATTTGATTTCGGACTCGCCTTCCCCTAGATAATTTACCTTCACTGCGGTTTAAGAGCCTTGTCCACCCCTGGCAGTGTAATTGTAGTCCCACAGTATAGGTTTTCCTGCAAGTAGTGCCCTAGGTAAGCCTATCCGGTATCCTTCATCTTCAGGCTTACCAAGATACTAGTGATGCTCCTGCCCACCACTATGAGGTAGAGTTCGGAGTCCTCACCCCTAGGTGACCTGCCTTCACCACGCCTGACGAAAGTCTCCTGCACGATCTAGTAACCCATGGATAGGGGCCCTTACAGAGCACTACCAGCCGGAGCCAGCTGGACCCTGTTTTTTTTAGAGGTGTTACTACTCTATCCCTCCTTTTTTATCCTGGCTTGGGACAGGCCGTGGTCCGGTAAAAAATCACCTTTTCACAGGCGGAACTTACAATTTATATGCTGTCCAATATCTCGGGGGCATCTGTATTCAGCTAGCTTTATAAAATAAACTATGAATTCATCATAACACATTATTTTTAGAATCATTATCGAAATCAAGCGATGTTTGAGAAAAACAAATAAAGAAAGCCAGAATTCATTAACATAAACGTAGAGGTATTTTAATAGCAAAACCTGTCAAATCCCAAGAAAGGTGTTGTGGAAGGGGACGTGCTGCAAAATGTTCATCATGTTGTAAATGTATCAATATTTAAATGTATTCATATAGGATGGAAATAGTTAGGGGTGCAGTCAAAAATTTGCACAATAAATAAGTGGAAACTTATTTATTGTGTAAATTTTTTACTGCACCCCTAACTATTTCCATCCTACATTAGTACTTACAGTCAACGAATTTCTTCTCTAACTTTAAATGTATTCATTCATTCATTCCAATACTGTAATGTATTATTTGTAGTTAATGTATTAATATTTATTTATGTTGATAAATATGTATTTTCACCCACAGTTGACTTGGGTACCGGTAGTAACAGCTTTACAAACTACAGCCAGAGTTGTGCTCGTAAGTACGACACTACCACTAGCATGGACCCGGTGCGCTACGCACCATACTGGCCTTCCATCACGGCAGAGCAAGAGGCAACCACCACTCCACCAAGTCAGTATATTATGTAATAATTATTATATTGTAAATTCTATATGTAAAACAATAAATAAAAATTCAGACACATATATCACTTTAAAGCGAAATAGTAGAAATTACACGATTCATTTTATTACTTTCCGGAGTTGGTAAATATTATTCAGTATTATTTTTCTGTTATGTTTTATACTAGCAAGAATCTAAAGGTAGTTAAAGTTAGTTAGTTTATTACTACTTAAATAAATATAATAAAAATAATCCACATACTAATGTCTTGGTTCAAGAATAGTACCTATATACAAAAATTATACCTACTAAGTCTTCAAAAAGAGTAAATAGTATTACTGAATTGAAATAAATAACTTAAATTTAAAAAATATATGCAAATATTATATTTTATATCATCCGCCAGGTGAATAAGCGGTTAAGTCGAATTTTCACCATAACGAGTTTCTCGCACTCAGCGAAGCGGAATCGTGATATTTTCTTAGCAAATTAAGAGCAAAGCTAGGCATCGACTAGTTATTGCTTGTATTAAAACTCCATTTCAAGCCACAAACTACGAGCACGACGCGATTCCTCTTCAATAGTAATTAACTCTGGGTGAAATTCGACGTAACCACTTATTCACTGGGACTGCATATACATATATATGTATATATTTATTCACCATGATTTATTCCTATCATATCATAATTAATTGTAAGTTTTTACAGTCAAGGAGGAACTGATAGGCCAGCCTACAAACAGTATGAACTTCAATGGAAGTCTAGATTTCGCGTTGTCATCGACAAGATCCAAGTGCTACATGTAAAGGTACATTTTCTTGCAAACATTACTTTTTTACTTTTGCAGGTTTTTTCCCTCAATGGGTTGCCTAGTTATGTCAGAGCAGCCCTCCACTTTTCTCTATTCCACTAGTCATCCTCCTCAAGTCCCCTGCCGGCCATCTCCTCCTCCACGCAGTCCTTCCACCGGGTCCGTACCATCGCAGCCTGTTTCTTCCCATCCTTTCCGGAACTCCTTCGGCTCGCCCAGCCTGTCTCTAACATCTTCATTTCTGACTCTATCCAGGCGGGTGATCCTCAGGCATCTCCTCCAAAAGTCCATCTCTGCAGCTTGTAATCTGGAGTAGAGTCCCGGGTTAAGTGTCCAGGTCTCTGAGGCGTAGCTGAGGGAGGGCTCAACAATACTTCTGAAAATAAGCCTTTTATTGTCCGTTGAGATGACTGTGTTCCAAAGAACTGGGTGCAACATTCTAGTCACCCTTCTTGCCAGGCCAATTCTCCTCCTAACTTCGGGTTCCGACTTGCCGTTCCCATCTATTGTTGACCCTAAGTACTTGAAGGAGTCCACCCGCTTGCATATTTTCCCGCTAATATGAAGGTCTGTGGCTTATCTGCAGTTCACTGCCAGGTATTCGGTCTTATCAAAATTTATTCGTAGACCCCATAGGCTGTATTCTTTTTCTAGGGCCGTCAGCGCTTTTTCCAGACCATCTCTGTTATATGTGACCACTGCCTCAGTGGTCATCGGCGAAGAAAAGAGGGGAAAGCATATGCCTATGCCCTTTCCTCTCCAACGCGAGCTCCACTCCTTCACTGCCTGTTGTACATAAATTTTAAACAGGATTGGGACATACTGCATCCCTGCTTAAGACCTTTTGAGGCAGAAATAGGCTCAGATAAGCGAGATCCGAGCTTCATTCTGTACTCGTCTTCTCTGTACAGACATCTCACGGCATTTATTAAGGCATCGCTAATGCCCGCACTTCCCCACATCTCTAGAAAACATAAATAAATATTATTGTATTTTAGTAAATGCCACTTCAAATAAGACTGTAGCATTTATTATTTACTTTTAATTATCAAAAAATATGTACTGTTTTATTGATGGTCTCTACGGATGCTCATGAAACTTGATCAATATTCTTTATAATATGTAATATATTATAAATACACATCTCAGCCCCGGGGAATAAACGCTTGTATGATTTTGTCCAAAGAGAGTTGTGATTGCACTGAGAGAAGCAAAATCGTGTCATTATCGTAGTTTTTTACTTATGCTTTACGAGGATAACACGATCCCGCTTCCCTAAGTACAAAACTCGATTCAACTAATTATTCACCGGGTCTGAAAAAAATATTATTTATAGAAGTTTATATACATAAATACATAAGAGGAAGAAAGTGGTCCGGGTGGAGGTTAACAAAATCTCTTATATAGGGAGAACTGTTTATTGAAAAGCCAACATTTGGACCCACATTGCAGGTCTTCTTTAGAGCTAAATATACAAGATACAAATAAATTAAAATAATATATGGTAAAGATTAACAGTATATGTAGTATATTGATAGAATGATGTATGTAGTAAGTAGTAGAAATAAAAGGGGATTGAATTATAAAATAATAAAGAGGTACTATACTTTATTTTTTCATCAATACTTGTTTCTTATTGGATAATACATTTTATTATTGAGTCATGTTATTATTCACCATTTCTTATAATTCCTTAAAAAATTTGTTGTTATTTTTAATAAAATTCTTATTAGTTATTCCCTATAAACACCGTTATAACCATATGCAATTTCTTTATGTGTCTACAATTCCTAATCCAATTTTTACATTTTTTTATTTATTTTTATTTTTATTTACCATAATTCTGTTCTAATTTTTCACTTTTTACTTTGTTGGGTTTCAATAGTACCTCTTTGTTAATATATATTATCTCTTTGTTTTTATATAACTCAATCCCCTCTAATTATTATTTCTACTACTTATTATTATATATAATATTATTCTATAATTTACTACTTATGCTGTTATTCTTTATCATATACTATTTTAATTTATTTGTATCTCGTATATTTAGATCTGAAGAAGACCTGCAATATGGGTCGAAATGTCGGCCTTCCAATAAACAGTTCTCCCTATAAAAGAAATTTTTTTTTGGACCATTTTTTTCCCTATATATATATATATATATATTTGTATGAATATTTATTTATATACTTGAAGCGAAACAGCCCTGAAGGACTACGCGTCTATGATGCAGCGTTTTTCTTTTGTTTTTGTTTTTTTAGTTTTTTCTCGGCCCATCTTTGCCTCATGACTTCACTGAAGGTTTTTCTTCTTTCTTCTTGGATGGAAATTTTTTTCTGCCTCCGACTAGTACCGCATTTTTGAGGAATTTTTGGTATTCCGTTCTGTTTTCAAATAAATCTTGTGTATATATATATATATATATATATATATATATATATATATATATATATATATATATAATTTATTAGTAATGTGTGTAAAGTAGAGATGGCATTTTTTTTTTCGAAAGATGGAAAAAATTTTCTGAAAACTGCAGACATCATTTCTCAGAATCAGATTCACATCGAAACTTTAAATTTAAATGAAATAAGGGAAATTGTGCTTATTATTATTTTTAATTACCTTTTTTTTTTTAATTTTATAACAAGTCAAAATTTAAATAAATTCAACTCTGATTTTTAAAACAAGGAAAATAGTAATAAACATTATCTTAAAAATATATGATTTATAATATAAAAAAATGTGAATAGAATAAAATTAAAATAAATTCAATTAAAAAATATAAATAAAAGTAAAATTGAAATTCTGAATCTCAGACTCCTTTAGAGGAATGATTAAAATTATTGTAATAAATCATGATTTATGACATCGGTGACAGCTGATAAGTCAAAATTAAGCCTAGCCTCAAAAATCCGACCTGTGATATATTACTATAGTAATATTTATATTATTTTAATGACATACTAATTATTATTAATACGGGTGGTGACAGGAGCTCATACGACATGCGGCGAGGAGTAAGCTATTTCTGTGGAGCGGAGCATTTCGGCTTCAGCTGCTGGCACTAACTCAGGGCAGGGGGGATATTTAGCCCTCCACGCCTTGCCTCTTTATAAATACCGCGCTATGGCTACGCCAATTTGTCATCAGGGTCTTCAGCGGTCGAGATGAAAGCAATGCACCGTCTGGGGAGATATTAAACATTAAAAAAAAAAATGAAACTACATCTGCTTTAATAAAAAAATCGAAACAATTAATTACACTATACTTCTCAAAAAGTGATCGCCCCGAAAATCCAGTGACGACATCTTTAGCAAGCATTTATTAGATTTGCCTGTATGTACCTATGTATTTGTGGAACGGAATCGTTAACCTCGATTTTCGGCCACTTCTAAAAAATCGAATAAAATTAAAACTTAAAACTTCTCAAAGACCGATGACAATACAATAATGTAATAATTTGTCTCATTATAATGATCAGGATCTTCGGGTTTAGCTATTTTTAGGTTCAGAAGACATGGCAGTGTCTTGTGCTAAGTACAACGTCGTGTACAAAGGCATACATGGCTTAGTCATTGAATGGAACATACTAGCCAGATACTGGAGTACACCAAAATATACTGGAGTGTTTCGTACATTTTGTTTTAAAAAAAACAATTATAGTTTAAAAAACTAAAACGCACGCTTTTGTAGTTGAAAAAGATCTTCAGGATTAGCGATTTTTAATATCCGATGGTAGTGTCTTGTTCTAAATGCTAAGGTGTGTACTTCGGCATGGCTTAATCTTTGAGACGAGCAAAAGGCTGATGGCACGATCAATTAGGGAGCTTTGAAACAAAAAAATAGTTTGAATAACTAAAAGACACGCTTTTGTACTTAAAAAATAAATAATGTGTTAAGTGTACAAAATACAAAAAAAAAAGAAAAAGTATTTAAAGCCAATCGAACTAAAAAGTAGTAAATGAATAATAGTTAAAAAAACTACAATTATCATCAAGCACCCCACTCTTATTTACGATAAAATGCATATTTTTTGTTTATAACTCTATTTTAAACTTATTGAATATTGTTTTACTTTATTAAGTGCCTGAAGTATAATTGTAGAAATCGGACTTCCATATTTTTCTTTTCAGTCATCCGAACGCAATGCTATAGCGTTCTTAGTATGAGAACCTTCCATCTTCATTGGGCCACTTTCGATTAAACTTTAGGAATAAGCAGCGGACAATGAAATCAATAAATGATCCAAGCAGGGACATACAATATTCGCCCAAGGCATAATGTTTTTAGTGGTTTTATTATTTAATAATATATTACTAAAAATAAAATTTTCCGATTTTTAAGGGTGTTGAGAAAAACGTTTTCCCACTTGGCTGTTCCGCTGTTCGGAAATTTGTGAGAAAATTTTAAAATCTACATTTATATACACAGAAGTTTAAAGAGAAATTAAAAGTAGAATGAAGCAAATTTATCATTCATCATAATTTTAGGAAAAAAAATCTGTTTCATTGCTAAATTAGTCATTATTAGTATGTTTGATAATATAAATACGTAATTAAAATCTAAGATAGCAATTCAATAGCTGCAAAAATTATTATAATTAATTGCTATAAATCAGCCACCTTTTCATGTTGTACTTCGCAATAAAAATCTGACTGCTATTCGTTTTTTATTATTGTGGCTCTACTGATCCGCGACCCACCAATGATTTATTTTTGGTCTATGAAAAATAATAGATGGCTTTATAAGAGCCGGACTAGAATTGTAGTAGAGAATGAAAATTAAAAAAACAACTCCCCGAATAAGCTAATACGATACGATGAAGTTTTATGATGTAATAATTTTTTTTTATTAATCGATGTTTTACAACTTCAGCTGTCCTTGCGTTCCCATAAGTTCTCGGCAAATATCTCGATGGAGGATTCTTCAACTCCAACTCCTGCAACCATCTCTTCTTGGGTCACCCTCTTTTTCTCCTTTCTGTCGGGCTATAGTCAAAGTTCCTCGATATTATTTTTAAATGGCAATACCATTTCAATCGCTTAGTCTCTATAATATTTTTTATCTTAATTACTTCAGCTATATAGGGACCTGAAAACCTGATACGGGTCTTCGATTTCTTGTTAGGGACGTCTTCTCGAACCTGAGGAGTTCGACTTATTGGTCCATAAGTCCTTCTGAGGATCTTACTCTCAAATAGGCGCAGCACCTCTTCAATGGCCTTAGAAGGTTTCCAACTTTCTGAGTCATAGGTAGCCACTAGCCTTATTAAGGTTTTGTAGAGAATTGTATTGTTGCTTCTTGACCCTAAGCAATTGTTCAGGTATCAGTTTAGTCCTTAGAAACAGCTGTTAGCTAAAAACCTCCTTTTCTGTATATGCCTTCACAATACTAATGATAATTTATGAATGTATTAGTAAAAAATTGAATTTATTTGTATTAAATATTACTCGTAAGAAGTACAAAGTGGTCCAAAGAAAGAAAGAGAATGCAGTCGAAAATCATGAAACTGAGGTGGGAAGAAAGAAACAAGGCTTAGGCCTTCTTTGGCTTAGGCCAAAGAAGCCTAACCAATGGTTTTCGCGTGGTAATTAGTGGTCGGTACGTGATAAAAAAAATATATATATATATATATATAATTAAATCTTAATAATAGGAAAATGTAAAGAAATATAATTAAACATAATGCTAAAAATATATTATTTGTTCGTCCTTTTATTTTAACCATTGATTCAAAAATTGTTTAAAATATATCTAACTAGAGACCCGCCCCAGCTTTGCACGTGTATTATGCCTACATGTTTGGTCTGTCGTAGGGTTAAAGAAGATTGATGCGTTGAATATGTGGATTTTAATGTATTATTATGTGTATATTATAAACATAAAAACAAAATAAAATAATTCTTTAGATAAGAAATTATTTTCACGCGCGTTAATTTTTATAAGATATTCATTTTAATTATATGGTGTAAAATATTATAATAATGTGCACAAAATACTTAAGGTAACTAAAGTATTTAATTTGATAGGGATTAATACTGTATCTGTCTAAATACCTTTCCAAATACCGTGTTGTACGTGACTAATTTTATAGAAGATATAATGAAAATAGTAAGCTATCCTTAAAAGATAGATATATGCTATCGCGGACTTTTTTTGCCGATCTATAAAAGAGGCATATTCCTCCATGCATTGTTTCATTATATCTCAAAGAGATTAGGCAGCGTTTTCGATGAAAGCCTCCTGGCGGCTTGTTTTTTTCCCACACTTCCAACAATTATCGTTATATTCCAACCAATTTACACAAACCCTTGAGAAACTATATACCTAAAACTTCCTCATGAATCACTCTATCTATTAATAAAACTGTATGACAATCCGTGCAGTATTTTTTGAGTTTATCGCGATTCCGAATGATTCCTAATAGTCAATCATATTTGAAGCGGTTCTATCGTTTGTCAAAACCATGCGGTTGCCATAAGAGCAAGCCTTGACCACAGACAACATGACTCAGTTCCTCACGTTGCAAGTCGGGTCTCACCTTGGAATCGGTCGCGCCGAGGCAGCGTTCTGAAAAATGTGACTCACGCGACTTTAAACTCATTAGCAATATCAACTATCTACTATCTATCTTGCGTCTTTATCCCCTTAAGAAAAAATCATAATTATTGAATGTAAAACGTTATATGAGAAGCGAGGGGATGGTTGACTGGAAGATAGAGTAAGGAAGAAAATAGATGGGGGTGCAGTCAAATAAAACACTAAATAAGTGGGTACTTATTTAATTATGTGCCGACGTTTCGTTCCTCTTTGTGGGTCGTCTTCAGGGCTAAGAAAGAAAAACAGACAAAATAACAAAACTATAAAAATACATTGCAGTACCAAGTATATGATAAAATAGAAAAAATATATATGTAGAGTAATAGAAATTTAGAACAAAAAGTGAGGGATTTATATGAACAAAAATATTACAGAGTAAATGTACAGAAAGGTGGTGATGCAAAAAATTTACAAAGATAAAAGAAGGAAGTAAACAGAAAGTTTTTAAAAAGAAAAAGTATAAACATCAGAGGTAAGAAGTAAAATTATGGAAAAGGTAGTAGAATATATGTAAAATATAAAATGTAAGATACAAATAAAAGTAAAACGTTATAGATACAAATATTAAACAACATAAATGTTAATAATAAAAATTAATTAATCATCTACCATCCACCCCAGCATTATTTAGTGATGAGCTGTATCAATCTGATACTTTTTATGTACTGAAAGACCAATTTCGCCACATCTCCCCTTAGTATTAATAAATAAATAAGTAAAAATAATAGTGAACAAGTTTTCACTTATAAACAATATAATCTGTAATTAGCCACTTATCGCATATGTAGAAACGAAAATAAACTATGAAATTAGTTAACATTAAAGGGTGGTTGAAATAACATTTTCCGAGATCGCCTCCTGATATATGATTTTTCACGAGCAACTTCGCAAAAAAACCTGGACCTATGTCGGGGCAAATATGGGTTCATTAATGGATATATCTATACCATAAAGTAAAGGCAATTGACATAAATCATTGAAATCGGCTGCAAAAAACAAAAGAGCTATAGCGTTTTAAAAAGTATAGAGTGCGGCGGCGGACAGACAAATTTTGTATTACAACCCAAATTCTACGTGTCTTGGAACGTGAATAGTAAAAGTTTGAGGTAGGGTAAAAATCTATTTTTTATTGTTCATTTCCATAGCTTTAAAAAAATAATTAACCAACAAAAAACGTGATTTTAATCATTTGATGCCTTGTCCAGGTTACTATTTCGGCGAATAACTATCTTTCCTTTAAAACTGATAACAAAAACTGATGCCTCAAGAAAGGCTTCTGTGTAGCGTATTAGAAGCGTAAAAGTCGGTATATCTGTATTCAACTACAAATGTATCAAGTAAAAGTGTCAGATACAGAAAAGTATCAGTATCACTTATATTCAGATATAGGATAATCCAGTATCTACCCATGACTAGTAAAAGTATAAATTGATACAAAAGTATCAGCATCAATTGTAACAGATACAGGAAAATCCAGTATCTACCCATCCATAGTATTATTAAGGCTAAGATATATTTGTCAGTATTTAAAAACCTAAATACAAACATTTTTCTAGAATAGTAGTAAAAAATAAATAAAAATTGAATAACATTTATTACAATTCCTGGTTCAGAAAGGAGTAGTAAATGATTTTGAATTTTAAGTGTTTCGACTACTCATGTAAACTGTGACATTTACTATCCTTCCTTACTGTTCACGCATGCCTACTGTCAGTGATTAATGACATATTTATAGGATTTTAATTCTTAATTCGCATAAATAAAATACCAATAACTTATAATACCTTCAGTATTTTTTCAAATACTGATATCCTATCCTATAGTAACGTCTGATAATACGTTGCACATATCAAACAGAAAAAAAAAAAATTGAAACTGCTCCACTGTGCCAACTTCAATTTATATTAAACTATTCAAACTTCAGGCAGATTCGAACATACTGATTAGTAATTTGAAATTTAACTAGACAATCAAAATCCTTCCGAAATAAAAATACTTCTTAAAATCCTCATGTCATATCATGTCTCCATTAATATATTTTTTAGTAACTTCAATGATTGAAATACCACTATATATATATATATATATATATATATATATATATATATATATATATATATATATATATATATATATATATATATATATAGAACCTAAGTAGTTTAAAACATCTCACTTTGACACCCCTTCTGTACTTTCTTGATATTGATAGAGCTGGTAAAATAAAGGGAAATTAAAAATTAACATAGCATTATTTGATATAATAATTCTGAAATACTCTCTACATTCAATAAATAAAATTTACAAGGAAAAAATTTAAAATTTAAAATTGTCTGTCCAAAAGTTCAATAATTATGCACAGAGTATTCGAGACTCTATTCGAAACTGGAGTTAAGAACTTTTAATTTAGAAAGTTTTGGTAGTTTTAGGATGTGTTTAGTGTTTTTAATATGTATTACGCAGGTTGTCGCTTCGAAAGAATCACAAGTTTTAACTGTTTATTTGTTTTATTTTTTCCCAAAATAAAAGTCATCATTAGCTTTAGTATGGAAAAGAGAATGTAATTAAGGGAAATATGTATACGTTTCAACAAACATATATCATCTATACATCGAAATGTTAGTTGAAAATTTTATTTCTAGATGAAATGGTCGTTGAAGTAATTCCTCTATTGTATATTATCTACATTGTTAATAAAGTATTTTATTACGGACAGACAACACTGTAAAGTGACAGTTCAGGTCATGTTAGCATGTTTACTGCGAGATCCATGTTTTTGCTCATCCATTGTGAGTCAATTGGCGTCCTTCGATTGTTCTGACGGGATCGTTGTCGGTGTGTGAGGTGTTTGTCTCTGTCTATATATGTTTATATAGTGTTATATCCAATAAATCTGTGCTCATATCGTTATAACTTGTACTGTCGTTTTCCCTGCGTTTTATCACCTCTTTACTCTCTATATTAAAAATGATTACCGAAATCTACTCATTACCCATGATTACATTCTCTTTTTCATACAAAAGCACAAGAAAACTTGTATTTTTGGAAAATATTAAGAATGAAACGAGTAAACAATTAAAACTTGTAACTCACCTCGAAGTGACAACCTGCTGAACAGATTCCTTAATTAATAATTAAATTAATATATAATTTATTTTTGTTTCAGGTTACGGAATACTCAGGGCTGATTCGAATTATATTTTATGCAGTATTCAATATAAGTTAGGGGTTATGATTTAGTTACCCTAAATCCCATCTAATGTGATTTAACCATGTAATTTTTAACTTTTATGTTTTGTATATTCCATGTTTATTTATTTATTAAAAATGAAAAACTATTTTTTTTCGTTTTTTTTTTAATTTGTATCTTGTATTTTCTGAATAAATACATAAGTGTCTTTGATTTGAGCTGGTTTGTGTTTTTCTAAGGTTTTTTTTTTTTAATATTTAGATATCTAAAATCAATTTCTATTAAGTAAATATTTCATACACAGGTGAGTGGAAGTAAAAGAAGAATATATAAATTAAAATTATTGATTACAGTACATGGGGAATTTCTACATGGAACAAGTATATACGTTACTAATTTATTTAATTTAATATACATAATCCCAGAATTGGGATTCTACATTAAATAGTATCTGTCTTTAGTTATGATTAGATCTCTATTGGATTAAAAAGTTGTTAATGATGTAATATTTTGTTTTATTTTTGTAATATTTTATATATGACTATTTTGCAATGAATCGAGGAACTACTTTTTGTTAAACTTTTGTCGTGCTAGTTGAGTTATATATATATATATATATATATATATATATATATATATATATATATATATATATATATAAATTGGCAACTCACAAAGCACAGTTCCTGACTTCTAAAGCGGTTAAAGAAAATATAGCATTCTTTTAGAGTTTTAATGGAAAAAATGGAATGCATGGGCTTAAAAAATAAAACAATTTATGTTTTATTTCAATATTTCGATTTTTCTGTGGTTTCAGTCCATTGGGATAAAGTGAAAATAATATTAAGACATTTTTATAATAAACTAATAATTTTTTATATATAATAATTTTTTATTTTTAAAAAACAAAATAATATGTGTTTATCTATAAAACAGCACTAAAAAACACAACTAAAAAAGTTTATTGATTAAATGTAACATACTCAATATCTGAAAGCAATACCAAGGGGGTACTCATATCTTAATAGGCTTTCTAGGTCAAAACAAAATCAGCACTCAATTGAACTTCAATTTCTAGAATATCTGGAACTTATACTAAAACGTTAAGTACTTATTGTGGTAGAGTTCAATAATTTTTTTAATAATAATAATAATTATGAAGTCTTTATTTATTATTGTACAAGTCCCTTTAGAATGTCAATACAAATATCAATGTACAAGTTATTTTGTCCAGAGTATAATGTAATTACATCTAATTAATTGATACAATAAAATAAACAAATGATAAATAATTAACAAAACCAATGACAAAAACTTGCGAATTATCTCCTTTGACAATATTGATAATATTAAAAGGACAGAATAAAAGAAATAAGAATAAAATTAAAATAAGGTATCAATAATTATATTGAAAGAAACAATTGATAATTACAAATCTGTACAAATTTTATGCCAAATTATTTATGTCAAAATAATAAAATTAAAACAAAAACAATATCAACTAATATAACTTATTTAAAAAAAATATCTAACTGGACGGTTTATATACTATTATTCTAAAATGATTTTTTGGTCCGCCATCAGGTGGACAGGGGTGTACCCGCTAGTTATCTTAAAAACTAATAAATGCGTGATTAACTTAAAACTGTTCTAATCATATTAATTAATGAGATTGATAAATAAATTCTAAAGGGTAGGTCATTTCGGACATTGCTAGAGTAATATATCATGCTACAAGAAGTAATTTGTCGGCTGTTGGGGTTCAGAATGGGCGGTACAGTAGGCGTTCCCTACACTTGAGCCATAGTGTTCCCCTCCATATTATCATATATATGTATAGTGTTCCACGGTTATTATTATATTTAAATTAAAGATTAATTAGTTTAATTTCAATTTTAAAAAATATATAAACAATTACTGAATTAGCAAAATTGAACGAAACCATACATTTATCGAGGGCGGTAAAATACCAAAATTACCAGTTTTACAGGATAGCCAACTGAATATATTTTTTTTCTTCTAAATTGGCATTTCTCTTTATTCATTGTTTTGTTTATTTTTTTCGGTATCTGTTCCGCAGGTTGTCCACTTCAAATTGAATTAAAATTTTTAACTGATTATTCGTTTCATTTTAAATATTTACGACAAATACTTGTTTACGTGAGCTTTACTAAGGAAGGAGAATGTAATTATCGGTAATGAGTAGTTTTCGGTAATCATTTAATCAAGAAATAAAAGTTTCAACTAACATTTCGAAGTAAAAGATGATATTTTTTTTTTAATTGTTTTTATTTTTAAATATTTTTATTTTGAAGAGAAAAGGTTCGAATCCCTGCCAGAGCAAGCCTTTTCTCTTCAAAATAAAAATATAGATGATATATGTTGTTGAAACGTTTATTTCTAGATGAAATTATTACCGAAATATATTTCTTTTCCGTAGTTACATCCTCTTTTCCATACTAGAGCTGATGACAACTTGAATTTTTGGAAAATATTAAAAGGGAAACGAATGAAAAGTTAAGAGTTGTGACTCAACTCGAAGCGACAAACTGCGGAATAATTACCTTTTTTCATATATCTTATACACAGGTATTGGAATATTGACTAATTTCGATCGAAAGAACCAAATGAAATGTCCATTGTCCATGGCTCTCCTCTAAAATTGATATTTTGAATATTTGGTGTGTTTGATTGAATAATTACACTTTGTTAACATAAATGATATGTATAATAAAGGCAGCGACTCTGTGAGAGCTTGACAGGATAATAGCCGATGGTATCATAAAAAACAACAAGTTGTTCCCATATTACCCATAATTCTCATCCCCATGTATCAGAGTACGTGTTTTTTAAATTAAAGTGCTATCGAAATAACCAAACTTTCCAAATTCCTGAATTGGACATTGGTTTGGCTTTTAACGCCTATCTTATGAATTATAAATAACAGACATCGGGCATGTCCACCGAAGGAACTAAGGTTTTTATAGAAAATAAATAATTATTTGACGAATTTTTGTGACGAATTTCAGTTGTGCAGAAAAAATCAACTTGATAATACTTATCATTATCTGAGACCTGTGGTCTGTGACAAGGAAGCACCGACAAATATTAATAAATTGAAACGCTTCAATTGATTTATAACGTTATACATTTAAAATAACTATAATCGACTTGCTGATATGGGTTCATTTTAGTTCCAAATGTTCAAAAGCATATCAAACATAAATAACAAAAATTTATTGGAAATCTTAAGAAAAAATATGTAATCTGTAGGACTAGTATAATCGCCTATTTAATCTTACATATATATTTATTGAATACAATTATTATACATATATATAAGTTATACATTCTTTTTGGATTGTAATTTTTATAGTAAATCCTTCAATTTCTGCTTATGAAATTACCAAGAAAAGCTCAAAGGCGGAAAATACCCCAAAGATTTGATTTCGACAAATTGAACAATCTCTTCAATTATAATTGAAGGAATAATTATTCCTTTCCACCACCCGTTATTTTGGTCTCTTTATTTTTGTAATGATTTTTTTTCATTTTATTAATCTATTTTCATTTTTTATTGGAGTTTTCGAAGCCTCATTTAATTATAATATGGATTTGAATTCTTATCACTAATATTAAGAAGGAGCTGATTATATCTGCCTGCATGTGTTATACCGAAATTTCGAAAGTATGTGCCATTTCCTAGATACTATTAAACTGTGATCTTCAGACACATTAATTGCTACATAAAATATTTATGACGTATTAATCGCAATATAAAAATAAATGTAAGTTAGAATATTAAAAGATTATGAAATAAGACTATGTAATTACGACAGCCCAGGCCAGACCGGACAGCTATAAAATGGCAGGAAATATTATAGATTTTTAAATTTTATTTCACCTACAAAAAGTGTCAAAAGATAGATGGTTCTATAGATAAAAGAATACTATTCTTAATAAGGAAAAAAGTTTTTGTTTTTTTTATAGCCTAGTTATTAGAAGACATTCCTAGAGCCTGTAGTTTTTTGGGATGTATTGTGCCTGAAAACAGTGAGTAATTTTACCAATAACTAATTTAAAATTTCCACTGAATAATAAAATAATCATAATAAAAGTAAACAGTGCATAATAGTAGCTGATCGAGACGAAGGCATGTCAGAGATTGTTAGAGACATCCGGATCGGACCGCATTTAGGCCGCATTTACATTGAGGCGATATAAGATTAGCGATATATTGCCAGGAATATACGATACGCGGCACGCACAATGAAATCTAAAAGGAGACAATAAAAAAGGTATAAGGAAAAACATTGCAAGTCCCATATCTCTCAAAGTACCACTTGTCAGTCTCCTTAGCGTTTTGTATCGTCCGATATTTCGACCTGAAATATGACGGAAAGAAGAGAAGATAATTCGGTAATTACATTCATTAATATATGCAGTGTAGCTCAATCAGTGTTGAGTTGCTATGCTGAGGATCCCAGGTTCAAATCCGGCTTTGTCATATAATTTATGTGCCCAGTTAATAGCCGGGGATGGATTCGATGGGACCGAGAGATTGCCCTTGGCTCACCCAGTTTCTATAAAATGGGTACCCTAAATTGGCGGAAAAGCCTAGCGCATTATATCCCTTACGATATATCGCTTATTATAAATAGAATTACTGTACTTTCGCCTTTGACCCTTTCTTGTGTAGCAATTGAACTATTTACTATAAAAACTAGAACCGAAAAATTATGTATAAATTTATTTAATAAATAGGCAATTATATTAGTTTGATAGCCTGCATTTTTTTCATAAGACATCCAATTCAGTTTTGTTATTTATGTTGGGTATTTACGCGCTTCCTGGACCTTTGGATTGAAGAGAGATGTAGCTTATAAAGCTCCTCAGATTACTGGGTAATTAATTATGTGTTAAACCTGTTGATAAATACCCCATCCAATGGCCGCTCCATGAGCCACTAAATCAGAACGCTCTAGTCAGGTTGGCCCTTGTCCAACCTGCAGTGGGCTAAACCACTATGACGGATTAGTTTGTAGTGTTATATGTTATATTATTTGTTTATTTCAAAGAAATTGTCAAATAAAGTTTGTTAGTAATGGAAAGATTACAAAGCGAAATGGATCCCGTTTTATTAACAACTACGGATCCATTGATTCAACACGCGAGATCCCTGAACAGCGATATCCAGTTGGTTAGTTCAGAAATAGGTTGAATTCGGCTTCCTGAAAGGTGAACAGTTGTTTCTTTTTAAATGGACAGAAAGAGGTCCAATTCCGGAATGATAATTATACAGTAGAATCCCGATAATTCGTATGGTCATGGGACTGATGATTTGGTAAGAATTATCGGGAGTACAAAATAATGCATACATAATGCAAACATGTATGTATGTATTAAGAAATATGTACAATGTGGTATGTATAAAAACAACGAAATAAACACTGCTTTACACAAAATTATACTACAAACAATTAATACGATATGTACAATTAAGTAAACACCAATCAATCTAACATTTGTTCGAAAAAAAATCCGTAATTTTTTTTAAGCCACCCGTGCAGACGGGTAATGTCAATTGCTTCGTCAAAAGTGTTCAGAGCGAAAAATACCTCATCACCAACATCTGATTTCGCTAAAAAATGGCGTACGTTGTTGACGTATTGTTTAGCAACTTTAGCTGTAATTGTTGGTACATCATCTTCTTCACCTCCCTCTTCACCATCAACGTCCTCAGATGGGGCTAAAATTACTGCGTCGGTTAACATCCCCGATACTGCTAGGCCATCATCAAAATGGACAAAACCAGTTTTTTATTGTGCTCGCGCTAACGTTTTGCCATGCCTTATCAGGTATGTTCATAGATGAAAATAATGTGATTTTATGATCTAGCCCATCCTCGATCCTGTCAAGAAGTTGCATCACTATTTCCTTGTAGTAAAAAGTTTTGAATGTTTTAATTATACCCTGATCCAGAGGCTGCAACTTATAAGTTGTATTGGCGGGCAGAACATTAACATTAACATTACTGAGAGATGGGATAGAATTGAAGAAGAATTATCGATGAAAAGTTAAATTTTCGCTGCCTTTTTTCTATGTCTGCATTGACTGACCGTATCCATTCGTTAAACAATTCGCCAGTCATCCATGCTTTTTTGTTTGCATGATAGGTCATTGGGAATGATTTTATGCTTTTAAAACATCTTGGTTTGGCCGACTTACGTATCATTAGCGGTTTTAATTTCTCCGATCCGTCCATATTGGCTGCCATCAGTATGATTACACACGTTCTTTACTGTTTTTTCCGCCATGCACTATTCTTCCTTGAAACACATGAAATGATCGGGGAGACATTAATAGAATAGGCCCGTTTCGTCGGCATTGATTATGTTCTTTGGCTCGTAAGGTTCCCAATTATTTTTCCCAATTCATCCTTCCACTCAGAACAAGCGTTATCTAACACACTTGCTCTTTTCCCACAAAGCTTCTTATATTTTATGTTGTCTTTTTTTGAATCTATCGAACCATCCATCACTTGCACAATAGTCTTCAATTCCCATTTTTTCTCCGAGAACTCGGGCTTTTTCCCCTTAAAATATTTCCTCATCTGAATTCCTTGCTTGTACGAACCACTTTTTAAAGTTCTCTTCAAGTTGTGGGTAATAACCACTATTGAAGCGTTTTACTTTGCTGTCCGATGTCTGGGAAGTGATTTTGTCCTTGTTCTTCAGGATTGATGTGATCGTGGAACGAGGGACGTTGAAACGCTTGGATACGCCAATTAGCTTACAGCCACTGGTCACGGCGTTTATGATTTGATGTTTCTTTTCAATAGAGAGGCTAATGTGTTTTGGAGGCATGATTACGTGTCACAACGGTAACAAAAACGAGACTGAATTGGAAATAAAAGTGTGGTTGTAAGAAAAGCTTAATAAAATTTCTAGAGCTTCCCCTCTGTACTCCCCTCATTTCCTTTGAGTGAAAACAGTACGAATTACTTATGAGATTTCTTAAAAAAACTTGTCTCTCTCGCTCGCTCTCCTGTAAAAACAATAGGATCTACCGTGCCTCTATAAAAACAATACAAATTGGGTGATTTCCTAGAAAACATTTATTCTCATTCTGCTCTCTGGTCTATCTGCTTCACTGTTCTCCCTCCCCCTTTTGAAAACAGTGCTAATTAACAAGATTTTAAATCTGGAAATACGAATTAAAAGACGTTATAAGTGACCTCGAGCATAAAAATAATACGAATTACCGAGGGGTCTGAAATGCATTGTTTTTATACCATTTATCGGGATTTTCTCTGGGGACCGGCAAATTTGTACGAATTTTTTTCTATATTTAGGTTTCTAAACATACCCTTAATATATTATTAATATTTTCAACATCATTTGATAATCATAGAATATTTAAATATCAATTTCTGACTTTTTAAATAAATTTTCTAAATCTAAAATTAAATTTTCTACTTTTATTATTTAATATGGACAAAGCCAAAAATAATTCAATGATGGTTATTTCTTTTAATTATTTCTCCGTTATTAAAAAAAAAAAACCTGTACCACTAAGAATCGTGAACGAGTCTGGGGGTTCAGTACATGGTTGAGACTGTACTGTTTCATGGACAACGGTTCTGCAAGGAGGTGACTTGTCCTAGGTCACGCTCAACTGTCAGGTTTTTCCCCCTTATTATGGTACCCTATTTTCATAATATTTTATAGAGGCTGGGTAAGCCCCAGAAGGGTCCTAGATCCTATATGATCCATCTCCGGCTGCAAACAGACTAAATAAAAGTAACTGCTCGCAGCAGGATTTGAACGAGGATTTTCGGCATGGCAACTCAGTGCTCAACCACTGAGCCACTCCGCTCCCTTCTCCATTATTAAGATATTATATAAAATGGAAAAATATACAATTTTCCAATTGTCACTATATTACCTTTAAATGATATAATGCTATGCAATACCTCAAAATAATTTCTTTCTGATATATCCAGTTCAACATGAGAATCTCCTTTTATCGGTATGAAATTGAAATATTTTGTAAAGAGATTTAGTCAGTCAAATGTAAAAATTCTTACATAAATAAATATTGCTATCAAGAAAAGTAAAATTGGAGAAGGATGACATTTTTAGACAGCACTGGTATTTACTTCTTAGTTCTAAAATTTTGGAATTAGTACTAAATTTTTATAATTACTTCGAAATATATATTGTACAGATCCATACCTTCTTCTTCTTCTTCTTCTTTCCCTTCCTCCATATGCCTATCAGCGTGGAGGAGCCTCTACCCAATTGTGCCAGTCCTGTCGGTCCCGTGCCAACATCATCATCTGATCCAGGGTTTTACCTTTTTCTCTCCCAACTTGCGAACATATTCTCTTTACGAAGTTCGTGGTATTTCTCGGGGTCTTGTGCCTGTAGGTCTAGCTTCGAACACCTTCCTTGGGCCTCAATCCTGACTCAGCCGGCAAATGTGTCCAAACCACCTCAGCTGCTGTTTCTGCAAGGAATCATTTAATGGAGGGATTCCCAATTCTTCCCTGATTCTTAGATTTCTCACCCAGTCTCTTCTTGTTTTGCCAGCGACTGCTAAGGTATTTCATTTTTACTGCGGTTATTCGGCTTATATGCTTCTCCGTTGTGACCCAAGGTAGGTCTCACATCAGTGCATTAAGGTAGGGAGAAATACCGCTTTATAAATATGGAGTTTTACTTTTATACTTACCTCTTGTTTTCCCACAATTTTGTTGCTAATCTGATAATAGACCTAGTTAGCTTCTATTATTTATTATTATAACGTATTTGATCAGTTGGAAGAATAGTATTAAAGTTACTACCAGAGGTTAGAATATAAATTAGTTATGGTTACATCTAATAATTAGATATAACAGTTAAAAATGTGTAGCGAACTCATTGTGAGCTAGGATTAGCATAACTGTTAGTAAAGTCACATATGAAATCAAGTTACACATGCAACGAAACTAGCTATTAGAATCTGATCTAGTCCAGAGGAACCATGAACCATGGTGAGAACGGAGCGTAGCGAGTATAATTTGGATTTGATAAAGCCAGAATTTGATTCTGGTTTTATCAAATTTTTTATTTATATTTATTATTAGGTATTTATAAAGAATTACATAATATTAATAGTTATTATGATAAAATTAGTAGATTTTTTAATTAAAGTATAGTAATTTGGGAAATTTATCTTTCACCTCTTTAACAAAAACATGTCTTAATGTTTATTTTGATTAAGTCTAGACTGCTCAATGACTTCTTTAACGGGTTAAATAGCCGCAATATTTTGACTGTGGAAAGGTAGCATAATCATTTGTCTTTTGATTAAAGGCTTGTATGAATGGATGAATGAGGAAATAACTTTCATTACATTAAATAATTGAATTCAATTTTTTAGTTAAAAAGTTGGTTGAAATCTTTAAGTGGGACTTGTTTTTGTTGTTAATTTGAGCTGGTCTATTTGGTGCAGCAAGTAATTTTTGTCAATTGTAGCAAAATATATAAGAAATAAAAAAATAAAAAAAATTAAGCGGGACGAGAAGACCCTATAGAATTTCACTATTAAATTAAATAGAGGATGGAAATATTTGGGGGGTGCAGTCAAAAAAACACCAAATAAGAGAAGACTTATTTGGTGTTTTTTGACTGCACCCCCCAACTATTTCCATCCTCCATTAGATCTTCCAGCCAACTATTTTCCTCTCTAACATTAAATTAAATAATTGATATTTTCAGTTATAAATAATAATTATTTAGTAAATAGTTTTAATGGGGTGACAATGAGATAATTTAAACCCTCATATTTAATTTATTTAGTAATTTTTATATCTAAGATTCTATATTAAGGATTAATAGATTAAATTAGGGATAACAGCGTAATTTTTCTGGAGAGTTCTTATTAATATTAAGGTTTGGGACCTCGATGTTGGATTAAAATTAGATTTAAGTGCAGCAACTTAATTTCTAGTTCTGTTCGACCTTTAAAATTTTACAAAATATGAGTTCAGATCGGCATGAGTCAGGTCAGTTTCTATCTTCTTATTAAATATAAAATATAAATTAGCACGAAGAGACCATTTATATCAAATCATTTGTTTTTCTTGAATATTTTTAAGTATTAAACTATTTTGGCAGATTAGTGCAGTAAATTTAGAATTTATTTATGTAATTATTATTACAAATAGTATTGTTTTTATTAATTTATTTATTAATGGTTATTTGTGTTTTGATTTGTGTATCTTTTGTTATGCTTTAAAGGGTTGGCTGGAATAAAATTTTCAGGATCTCCTAATGTTCAGGGTTCAAATAAAACTAACATAGAGAATAGAAATGATGTAAATTAATTATGGCTCCTATTAAATCCTTAATTGAAAAGTAAAGATGGAATGGTAATTTATCGTAATTTGAATTTAATCCTGTAGGATTATTGCTACCAGATTGGTGTAAAAATAATAAGTGAATAATAACTAATGCTGCAATTACAAAAGGCTATAAGAAATGTAATGTAAAGAATTGTGTTAAAGTTGCATTTTCAACTGAAAATCCTCCTCATAGTCATATTACTAAGGTTTTTCCTAGGTAAGGTACTGCTGATAAAACGGTAATAACCGTAGCACCTCATAAAGGTATCTGGCCTCGAGGTAAAACGTATCCTAAAAATGTGGTTCCTATAATTAATAGTAATAGGAATACTCCAACTGATCAAGTTATATGTAATTTGTAAGATCCATAATATAATGCTCATCCAACGTGTTAATTTAGGCAAATAAAAAATAGGGAAGCCCTATTAGCATGAGTGTATTGTATTAGTCATCCATTATTTACATCTCAAATATGCACTACACTTCTGAAAGTAAGTTCAATATTTGCTGTATAATGCATGAACAGAAATAATCCTCTAATAATTTGAATTATTAAACATATTCCTAATAGTTAACCAAAATTTTATCATAGTGAAATTGAAGGTGGGAATGGTAAATCAAATAATGACCCATTAATAATAATTTTGAAAAATTGATGTGGCTTTTACGTATAAGTTTATTCATGCTTTAACTTTTTTTTCGTAAAGGTCTTAATAATTTTTGCAATATTGGATACTACGATTATTTTAAATAATAAATAAATCATTATTATTATTACTGCCGAAAATCCTGGATCAAATCCCGCTGCGGGCAGTTACTTTTCTTTAGTCTGTTTGCAGCTGGAGTTGGATCACATAGGATCTAGGACCCTCCTGGGGCTCACCCAGCCTCTATAAAATATTATAAAAATAGGGTACCCATAATAAGGGGGAAAAACCTGGCGGTTGAGCGTGACCTAGGAGAAGTCACCTCCTTGCAGAACCGTTGTCCGTGAAACAGTACAGTCTCAATCATGTACTAAACCCCCAGACTCGTTCACGGGTCTTAGTGGTACAGGTTTTTAGGTTTTATTACTGTTAATTGGGCAGTTGTTATATTTATAATTTTTATTAGTCTTAAAGTATCATTGTAAAAAATATTGTTATTGAAATAATTCATATTAAATAAATATATAAATGTTATTATAATTAATATAAATATAGTGGAGATCATTATTATATTAAGAGGAGATTTAAATTTTTTATTAGATGCTACTCGTGCTATATAAATAAATAGGACTAATGCTCCTCTTAATATAATAATAACATTATGTATATGAAAAGAAGAATGATGGTTATATATAACCAGTAATTTTTGGAGTAATTAGGGTTTGGATAATAAGAATTAATCCTATACTTAATGGATGTTTAGAGGTGATTAGGTTAATAAAATTAGAGATGTAGTAATTATTATTGATATTAATATATTTATTATATCAGTAAATAGTTTAAAATGAAATTTTAATTTTGGAGATTAATGATGAGCATTGCTCTTTACTGAAGTTTTAAAGGTAATATTGATGATTTACAAAATCTTTTTTTTTTTTTTTATTTAAACTATTAAAACTTTAAAATTAATTAATTTAGAGTATATTTTATTATTTAATTTATTTAGAGGAGTAATTGGTTTTTGTTCAACTCGGATATATTTGTTATTATCTCTTTTGAGTTTAGAGTATATGATTTTGATAGTATTTTTTTCTTTATTTTTAGTAATTTATAATTTTGGGTATTAGTTAAATTTTACTTTAATATTTTTAGTATGTACTGTATGTGAAGGAGCTTCGGGTTTATTTATTTTGGATAGATTGGTTCGTAATGAAGGCAATGATTATTTATCATCATAAAATATTTGATTATATTATTATTTTTAATCCCTCTTGTTTGTAATTATTGATTATTAATGTGGATTTTTATATTAAGTTGTTGTATATTTGTTTTTTAAATAATTATTATGATAATGTATTCCCCTCTAGAACTTCATGGAGTTGATATCGAGCTATTGTGGAGTAAGGAACTACGGATTAACAGAGCAAAGACCTAATTCCTCCTTCAGCTAAGTCTAGATTTAATTTATTTCTTTTTTTTTATATCTTAAGACGGCAGTTGCATCTTTTGATATAAAAAGAAAAATAATCAATTTAATCAAGTATAAAGTTTTTACTTTCAATGAACTTTATTACATTGAACTGATTACACAAATAACAAATCAATAAAAATGAATAAACCACCTGATATTCGTTCTCCAAACTTAAAAATAGTTATAGAAGCTGGAAAAGTATAGAAAATTCCAGTGAAATAAAAGATAATAAAAATAAAAACCAATTTTTGGTAATAGAAAGAGATGAAGAAGGAGACCTTAAAAACGTCTCACCATTTTTAATATATAAGGCAATAAATAATCAATGTGGGAACCTAAACATGATAAAAAACTAAGAAACGGGACTATTTTAGTGGAAACAATTAATAGAGAACAGTCCGAAAAATTGTTAAAGCTAAATAATTTTGGTTCAATTATAAAAATAAAAGTGAGCCCTCATGAAAAATTGAATATAAGGAAGGGAGTAATATTTTGTCCAGACTTAGATGGAGTCGAAGAAAAAGAAATGTTGGAAGAATTAGCTAAATTTAACATAAAAGAAATAAAAAGAATAATAACCAAAACGGCAGGTACTGAGAGGAAAACATATAATTCTAAAATGACTAGATCAGTAGCAGCCTTCAATAACATCCGTTACTTTAAAGCTATGCCACTTTCCTTTTTAAATAAGAAAATACACAGTAAAAAATATAAATACATTACCTTATTAAAAAAAAAATTAAAAAAAGAAAGAAAAAAATTATCAACATTCTTAAAATCTGCATTCAAATATAAAATAGAAATACTACATTAAATATTTAGAAACATTAAACTTTAGTTTAACTAATTATAATAAATGTGATAACCATATTTATTTTTTCCACAACAATGCCTTTCTATTAATAACGTCATTTGTTGCGGAAGTAAAAAAATGTTATTCAGTAGTAGAAGAACAATGGCAATGCCTTGTTGCAAAAACAGTGCTAATGACAAAAATATTTTTAAAAAATCCTCCAGCTCATAAATATTTCAATGAATTCAATAGGTCTCACAAATTATTATAAACGATATGATAATCATTAGCTGGAATTGTAATGGTATAAGGATTCAATATGAAGAAATGAGGATCCTTTTAGAAGACAAAAATCCAGATATATTATGTCTGCAGGAAACGAAACTAACTCCAATACGAAATATGAGCATTAACAATTACTCGATTTATAGGAAAGACAAAGAGATAGATGAAGTAGGAAGAGCTCACGGAGGAGTGGCAACTATAGTAAAAAAAGACCTATATTCAAAAAAGATGCTATAGTTATAAGAATTAAATTACGCTTCATGATAACAATAGTCAACATATCTTCTGCCAACAGAAAAAATCAATTAAGCAGCAATTACACAACTAATCTCTGGCCTTCCTACACCTTATATTGTAATAGGAGATATGAACGGATCACACCATACTTGGAGTACATCAACAACAAATACTAGAGGAAAAATAATCCGAAGAGTAATAAATAATACAGACTCAATCATACTCAACACAGGAGAAACTACATATATCTGCCCAAGGACCGGATCCACATCTGCAATAGACCTAACTTTTACCACACCTAACCTTTTTACTGAAGTTAACTGGAGTGTCCAGTAACGACCAGTATGGGAGTGACCATTTCCCAACTCTGACACATTTCAACTCCGAAATGTCTAAAACCAAAAGACATCCTTGATGGGTTCTAGAAAAAGCTAATTGGAAAGAATTTGTAGAAAAAATAAAAAAATTCACACAGGGCAAGGAAGTTTGACAAATCAAACCAGTTAATTTGAAAAAAATCAAAATAAGCAGTGTATTAACAATTTAGAAGATAATAGGTTACGAGAACCCATGAACAATAATAACACTAAGTTATAAAACAAAAAATAGTATTATGATTAGATAATTATGAAGTTAAACAATTGGGTATATGCATAATTTCCTTAAAATTTCTTAAATAAGTAATTTTAACCTTAAAAGTTATGTAACAAAATAATTCATTCATAAAAGAATTCTTATTAATTTAAAAAATAAATATTTGCTTTAGAGTAAAGTAAACTTGGCTATGGTAAAAAAAATATGAAAATTCCCAAACGATTCATGCTAACAACGGCATTTAAACTGATTTTTATCGATTAAGATGACAGAACAGAAAACAGGTGAAACAAACAAAATTTTTGTATTAGTAAAAACCTTCAAATAAGTACTGTCTTATACCTATGTACAAAACCACAACAAAAAATGTGTCAAATAGCATATTGATTCTTGTTCTAAAAGACTGAACTACACGAGCTAAGTGGTGTAAAGCCATGAGATAATAAAGTATCTCCAACAACTAGTTTGCATTGCCGTGAAGATTATTGTAAAGTAAGCTTAATGAATTTGCCTTTTCTTTTTAAGTGAAATTAAAAATTTAATTATTTTATTTTAAAAATGTATTATGATTTCAAAAGAGATTTAATTGAACTTTCATCACTTTATTATTATATGTTATTTATTTGTAGGCTAGTTATTTGCAGTTTTTGATTAATAAATCTCCAAAAATTGAGAAATGTGGATAATTTTTAAGTAATTCAATAACTGTATTATTGAAATTCTAGTGTGTTTTTTTTCTTAAAATTCATTAATGTTATAATATCCCTTAATAATGTTATTCTAATATTTCTAATCATTAAGTTAGTGGGACGAAGGACTAGATATCAACAGAATGTGCATTCCCATGAGACTGCTTGTGATTCTTTCTTATCTTATATGTTCTGCTAATGATTTTTTCTATTCAATCAGAAGGGAATATGCCTTTTAACCTAAGCCACTAATGTAAATTCATAACCTAATTAAAAAAAAAACTTATACATTTTTAGTATATTGTTTGGAATTTAGAAATTATTTCTTTAAATTATTCTTTGAATCACTCTCTTGTCTACAATTTAAGCTTTACATTTAAGACATTTATATTAAACTAACTGTGTTTACTACATAATATAAACATATAAAATTATTTTCTGTTTAAAATAAACACTGTTTTTTTAAAATAGTAAAAATGAGAGTTATCTTCGTATGATTGTAGTATAAATTAACTACGATTGATAATATAATATAATTATTATTGATGATATATATATTTTTCATATTATGTGTGTTCTTATATGCCACACAGTATATGAAGATGTGAATTGTGAAAACATTTAAGAAACAGAAAATCTTGAATAAATTTAATTAAAAACAGTTAATTAAAATTAGAAAGATAAATCATATATATCGATTCCCTGCTTCTTTTTACTTTTTGTGTCTTAATGGCAAAATATTAAAATGGTGCTCTTCTAAGATATTTCTAGGTACCACTTAAAAGCAAGAGCTAACTGATTTCCTTATCTGCGCAAAAAATCTTGTTATTTTGTAAACCTCATTATATAATTTAATTACGGCGTCTACTCCTACTACAGCCTCCTATAGCCCTGAAGATGACCCACAAAGTGGGTCGAAACGTCGGCACTTAATTAAATAAGTATCCACTTATTTAGTGTTTTATTTGACTGCACCCCCAACTATTTTCTTCCTTACATCATCCAGTCAACCATTCCTCGCTTCTCATAATTTAATTACATTTTTACCCAATTGTGTTTCAGTTATTCTTCAAGTCAAAGGTGTTATTTAAATTATTTTTACTTAACCAAGGAATGGTTTGCAACTTAGCTCATTGCCTCATTTGATAGCCTTTATTGAATCTTGTTTAAATATTATTCAAAACGTTTTTTAAATAAAAAATAATGCATACATCTATTATTTAGAAAAATGTATATAATTAAAAAAAAAAAAATTTCATTGTACATTATTTTTGTTTGAAAAAAATTGTAATAATTATATTTGTATTCTTAACGGGGGTTGATTTCTGAAGGTTTACTGAAAGGATGGTTGACACACCATTATCCAATGTTAAAGTAAGTCTTAAATTTAAAAGTTTGCCTGCTTAGTGGTATTGCTTCCCTGCGTGAATGTTTTAAAGTATATTTAAACTATTTAGTTTTTATGGTTTACAATAATACTGAGACCCAATGTGGGCCAAAACATGTCAGCTGATATCAGTTTTTGTGTTCTCAGTCGCTATTAAATATCAGTTAGTGGGTTATCATTTGTTTGTTCGGTAATAAAATTCTTTCTTTGATAATTCGACTGTAGCTCATTTCTTATAATCAGTCCAGTGCGAATGCTTGTACTGATCACATCAAAATGGTTTTTTCAGGGAAAATAGTATGTATTTTCTAGAACTATGTTTTATGATTTTATATTGTTACAGAGTATTTTTTAAATACTGATTAATTGTGACAGGTGTATAATGGCACTGGAAAAAATTAATTAAATTTTATCAATTAAATATTGTACACTGATCTTGTAAAAATTAAATTAATTAATAAATGTAAATTTTTTTCCATTATTGGAATAGATAGTTTTATTAGGAAGAATGAAAATGTGGGGAATAAGATCATCTTAGTTAATACCTATTTATTGAATAATGGGACAGTTTTTCTTTTTGTGTTTATTTATTTATTACCAATTTATTATTGACAATTGACAATTGAAAAAAAGAGGTAACTGATAAATAACGTCTTTATCAGTTTCACTTAATTTTTAATGTATGTTTACTCGTAATCTTTAACCAATTGATTTTTTAATCAAAAACTTACTTGGTACGTGATAGGTGTTTGCTTATAAATTTTATCAAGATCTGATCAAAATATTTTTAATGTATGTTCATTCAAAACTTAAAAACTAATTTTTGTGATTCTTTTCTAAAAGAAAGCATACACATTGGGGATGGCCTCTTATTATATTCAATACCATATAGGGGAAATGTTTGGACGTAAAGTAATTTTTTATGAGCAATATAATAAATAAATGACCAAAAATATATATAAAAGTTTTTTAAATTTGTGTTACTAAGTGAAATAAGTAGCTATTCGTAATCGAACTGAACAGTAAAATAGATTATTACTTTTTGATATGTATTTTAAGCAGGTACTCATTTTTGTTTATAAGTTCTTCCATTAATTCTTGCCAAGTATGTTTTCAAATCAACTTGAAAACTTAGAAGGGAAGAAGTTTTATCAACTTGCATAGAAGATTGAGAGTATCAAATTGTTCATTATCAACTACATTATATTTTATAGTTATAAGTTGTATTTATTACTTACAATGGGAGTCATTTAGTTATTTCAAATAACTAAAGTTAGTAATTCTTCATAAGCAGGCATTTTAAAAATTCGGCAGTTAATTCCTATTGGTTTATTTCAATGGGGATAAAACATTGCTGGTATCAAAGTCTACTTAATTTAACATTTGAATAATGATTTTCACCATAATCGCTGATACATTTTCGACAAAATAAAAAAATAAATTAAAACCAATAATTTAAAGAAGAACATCCGCTTATTCGATTTTATAAAAAAATCTGTTTGTAGCATTCTAGTAATACGTTTAACTTAAATATGTAATTTCACTTTTCTAAAATTGTAAGTGTTAGTTTGATTTACCCTGCTCCCTTTATGGGACTTTTTATTTTGGATTTCAAGGAATTCTTAAATAATTACTTATTATCAAAATCATATTCCTGGTAAATTCTATTATTAAATTAATTATTCAGTGTAAATGCAAACTGAAGTAATTACGACAATACGCTAATATATTTTACTATCATAATGCAGAAATTAGAAACAAAATAGCATGGCTCAATTTAAAAAACGTTGTAGCGTTATAACTGCAAAGTGCCAGGCTTGGACCAGGGAGAGAAAAGTGATCTGTCTTGTTATAGATAAGGATATGAGCATCTATCAGGGATTTGCTATCAGTAAATAAACGTATATAATGGATAATGAGTCTATGTTATGCTTTTTGTATTTCCATTTCTATTTGTTTACAAAGAAGCAGAGCGAACTACTTGCTACAATATGAACTACTTGCTTGACTTATGTATCAACTTTTCCCTTTAAAATCAGAAAAAATGTCTGTTATCTTGAAAAAATGGTAAGATTGAGAGAGAATATAACAGAGAATTTATGTTGATTAAAGATAGGTTTAGTTAACAATTAAATTTATGTCTACAATTTAAGGTTTTTGGTCTTAAAAAGAATGAACTTCAAATTGACAAAAAAAAATGGGGTGTGGCCGGGGGTGTGTTATGGACACGGCTGTGTGTTGTAAGTGAATACGTTTATGTAACGGGTAATATTTATAATATAAAATATCATTAATTATGTATTATATGAAAGGAAACGATAGTTCTTCGGCATACACGTCATAAATAATTCTCAGTGGTGTTGAATTCTGGCCCGGAGCAATGTCGAGACAATGTTCTTCTTTCCGATCCAGTGTGCTGCCTTGCAAGCAGACCAGTGCACTTCTGTCACACTGTTGATGCTCGATCGGATCATCATAGGTGGCGTTGGCTGGAACACATTCGGCATAGGTTTTGAAGACAGCTGACGATTGAAACCTAAACGAGCTTCGAAGCTTCTTTCTGTCAAAAGTTATACTGATTGGAAATCTCGATACGCAGCAAAATGACCTCAAAATGACTGTGCTTCCCCCTCCAGCGCGCAAGATGGGTTACAGTTCTCACTTATCGTAATAAACTGTTTGATTATTGAGCTATCCAGTGGTATAATTGAATTTCCGATGGAGATGATAGATATTCAGCTATAACAGCAAACTGTATCGCCCGACGTCAAAAAGACACAAATGCTTAGTATAAAAGGTATTCTAAAAGCAATGAATGCCATACAATGACAGGCTATTCCAGGCGTAACCCTGCGAACTTTGAATACTGAACCCAAACAAATCGAAAAAACTCGCTAATTCCATGCCCGTGTAAACAAACAAATGAGAGACGGGAGATCGTAATACTTTTATTCTTTACTCCATTCTGATATTTTGTCAGTTTTCGGTAATACTATGTTCACTTTCGATTATAAAAGATATTCTAAAAGCAATGAATGTCATACAATGACACACTATTCCCAAATCAAATCAGTCATAAGACAATGTTGACAATGTTGAAGACTGTGCATAGAACTCCAGTCCACGGACCAACAAGCAGTTGTTCAGTAGGCTCATCTTATTTTCAGACCGTATATTCTAAGCAATAGCATATTTTCGAATAACTTGTAGCGTTGATCTTTTTCAACTTAACAGCCTTGTTTCTTTTCCGTAAAGAAGGATTTTTTTAAAATTAAATTTTTAAATTACGGGACAACGGGTGCGAGCTTATTGTTGTCGTAATGGAAAAATAGCATGCAGTTAGAAGATCATTATTTCTTATAAAAAAAAGCTTAGTAAAACGAAAATAAATGATTGGATGGTAATTTTGCTACTAATGACAGATGCATAGAAAAAGGGTTTGTATGAAAACTCCATGAAATTAAGAGGTCAATTCAATAGAAAACATTTTAATTTATAATCAAATGTCAATAACAAAGCACTATATAATGTTAAACTTATATTGAACTTGTCTTTGATTGATTTCTGTTGAATATGGCTGCGAAGAAATATTTTTTTATTAGAAAAAAGAAATCTTATCCCAAAAAGAAGGTCCCATTAGAGGTGGAAGGCCCTGATGAAGATTCTGAACTCCCATAGAAGGGAGGTGTGACAGTTTTAATTAGGCCTTCATACAAAAATATTTTATACGAAGCCGTAAGAGAGTATATAGTGCAGAGATCTTATATTATTTCAGATCAATCTTTAGATGAAATATAAAAAGTCGAATTATTAAGTAATTTTAAATCAAATAAGCATTAAATAATGTAATTATCTACATTTAATACAACATACCAAGCTTGACTGTCGATGACAAACTTGATGAAGGAATACAGAGTTTGTTATAGTAGGTTAGAGATTTCAGTATTCCATACACTGCAACACAGTGTTTTAGGCTAAATTTACCAACGAAACGTAATTTACCTTCAAATGGTAAAACGCTCATATATCACGGACTATATATATATATATATGTATATTGCTTATTCAAAATAAAATCGTAAGAATACGTTACGATACGAAACGGGCAGATTTAACGTTATTTTTAATATAGGGGTTGTAAAAAAATACATCCTAAAGATAAGGATAGAATAAAATTATAGAAACATACCTATCCGTTATTCACATCACTTATTTGCCAGTGGAGTTGAAAAATCCTGGTGAAACTCAATCACACTAACAGATTCACTCATAAGATGTACAGAGAAGGAATGAAATAGGTACCAAGATTTCGTACTGACCAACCTACTATAGGTACAAAACTACTCTAGATAATTGCGCCAACTGCGACGATTTCCACTTCGCGTCTTTAACAGGATGCGAATTGGATACCATCCAACCTTGACCATAGACTCATCCAACGGGAGCTAGAATCCGAACAGACCTCAGACCGATTAGATTACTACACAAAACATCTGAACCAATAATTATAATTTTATAATTATTGGCTATAATTTTCATTTTAGATAAGGTGGGTGACTCGTTGAAGGTCAGCCAAATTTGGTCCAATGTTTTAACGAAAACTACCGTTAGATCTCTGTTTGTATGTGAAAATGAGTCTTTAAAGCCTGAAAGCAAAGATCACTTTTATCTATGGGAATAGAAAGATCAAGATTTTTATTACATATTTGTTTGATAGTTCTGACGCGTTTTTAGGTGCAAAACTATAATTTACAAACTAAAAAAAAAAAAGAATACGCGATGATAAATATCAGTAGAGAGCGATAAATTAGCAAGAACACATTAAAAAACCATTAGAAACGAAAGGAGATTCAGCCCTATTTTTTTTTTTTGTAAAAAAATAAATAATACACACAACTTTTTGTGGAGTGCTCGTATGGATTAATGTTTTTTTTATTTTATGGAAACAAAAAAAATGGAAACGTGTATTTTATTTATGTATGTGTGTATGTGTTTTTTTTGTTTTTTTTTACGTGGGCAGGTGGAAATCTTCAAAAGACGCGGATAGGCCCGTACCAATCCGTGTGTGGGATTTTTACCCACTAAAACCACCTCCCTACACCTGTTCTCCACACTCCACTTGACCGCCGTTAGGCATTACTGGGTGGAGGGGTATGGCTATGTGCTCTTTCCTGCCCGGCTAGCTCAGTCGGTAGAGCACGAGTATAAATGTATAAATTTTTAGTTTGACCTGTTTCCAGAATAAAATTATTTTTCTATTCTATTAATTTCACTCCCGTTACAAATTTAATCAAGTATTGTATTATGTTACGGCAATATTTGATTTATATTATATTTTTTTATTATTTTAAGCACCACACCTATTTTTTGGAAATATATATATATATTTTATATATTAAGTTATATAAAATATATATATATATATATATAGAATTAAAACAAATTTTGATTTTTAAGACTTGGTCGATTTTTTTTCTTTAACTTCCTTTTAAAAACACCAATTTCTGGTAAGTCATAGGAGACGCTGTTGTGCTATTTCCAGAGTTCAGCACGCCCCTAATAGAGCAATTAGGCAATTGGTAGGTCAGGAAAGAACACGATCCTCTACACAATAGAAACAAGAAGATTAAAATGGTATGGCCACTTAAAAATAATGGCAGAGGAACGATGGCCAAAAATAATCTTTGAATATTCCCTGTGGAAAGGAGGAAGAGAGGACGACCCAAAGAAAGATGGTTGCAGGATCTGGGAATTTTTGTGAGAATGGTTGGCAATATTCACTTTTTAACCATAAAGTTATCTAGCCTTCAATCCCCAAGAGAACAAGATGGCAACCACTCCGAGCACCCAAGTTCACCCTAGTTTTTCCTAACTTTATGATGATTTTATTCGTTTTCAAGTATTTCCGAAGCATTATTTTCTTTAGCTAATTCGATATCAATTGTAAAAAGTATGTAATGTATATCAAATCTTACATTGTCTGGTCCACTGGTGTTTGATAGTTGTAGACCTATCTCATACATTGTGTGGGTCCATTGTGTTTGATAGTTGTGTGATTTATCATACATTGTCTGGTTTACTGTGACCAGTGCACGTATGATTATCAGGTAAATTATAGGAAAATTTCATATTTGTTTTCATAAATGTTTCATAAAGGATGTTTACATCAAGGGGTGTCTACATTCTCTCCCTGGTTCCGAAATATCCTAAATTATTTCGCTATATTAAAGTTCCTTCCTTTAAAGACTATCGGTCACAAAATTTACGTTATGATAAAATTGAAAATATTATGCCCCTCAATGATTTTAAGGCAAAAGGAAGAAACGACTCGCACGAGAACTGGTTTAAAACTGACTTTATTGCCATTTTGATCCTCTATTTATAGTAGCTACATGTTAGCAGCTGTTTACAATGTCAGCTTGATATTAGCGACTATGCGATCTTAACTTAATATATATGCACTTTTAGATGCAGGTGCAGTTGTCAGGTGGTACAGGAGTAAACAATTCTAAGAATTGACATCATCAATACCAAATCCTTTATAAGCCTGGAAGGGAAGCTCCTCGCACACACTTAGCATTTCGTCACTAGTTCTCCAGATAGTTTCTTTTGCACAGTATTAACGTAATTTTACTTGTTGTAAATATTTAAAATAAAAGTTTTTAAAAAGTTGTTGATTAGTTGAAAACATTTAACTGGCGCTCGAACACAGGGACCTGGGCAGATTTCGCGGATATATTCTAGCTACCCACCATAAACGCCTTTGATGTTATTAATCAGTGTGCAGTTCGCCCTTCGTCTTCCTATCTCGGCTAGACTTTCCTTCAATCCTCTTAAATTTCCTTCCTACTACGGCTCCCCTGGCTCCTGATTCGCTCTCCTCTCCTTCTGTTTCCGACACTGCAGTGGAAATAGTTGACTCGGACGGTCGCCTCCTGATCCACATCCTCTGTGCAATTACCTCCATGGGTTCCGGAGGTCTGAATGCCACATTTGGCAACGTCGCAAGGAATGTGCAAGATTTGGCAACATCGCTTTGTTTACATTAGTGTTATAGTAGAGGTGCAAATGACCTTGTGACGTCACGGGGGCATTGACCCTCTGACGTCATCGCGACCCGGGGGTTCCTTTATCAGATTTTTTTTTTTTTTTAAATATTTTATCTATATAGTGTGTAAAACTCTGACGGGGGGGATTGACCCTCTGACGTCATCGAGGGGCCCCGGGGTTCCTTTATCAGAATTTTTTTTTTTTTTATATTTTATATGTATAGTGTGTAAAACTGACCTTCAGAGCATGAGTCATGGAGGGGGGCTAGCGCTGCTCCCGGGTATGCTTGATCGGCAGTTTATATTTTATCTCACGGACGAAAAGGTTGACATTGTGTGTGTGTGTAAAACTGACCTTGTGACGTCAGTTCCGTACGAGCAGGTCTTATCACGGAGCTACCTCAGCAGTTCATACTCCTTTATAAGCTTTTCCTCTCCAGCCTTAAAGTTTACTGCTTCATCATTTTTTCTGACCCATGATGCTAAACGGTGTGCCTGATTTAGTGAACAGACAAAAGACGAGTTTAAATGAAAATGTCATACCATCTTGCAATTTTCTAATTGTTTTAAGTTAGGACAACCGAATTCATGTAGTTCATAGACCGGTTTATCAATAAGATCTTCAATAAACTTGCTCTTTTCCATTCCTTTCCCCCATAATATGTCAAAGTTCTCAGTGGCGTGTTGTAATAAATATCTCATATCCTCATATAATACATCACCATAGTCCCATCCCATTCCATGAATATGTTTCTTAACCCAAAGGTTTGTCTTTGAATGATCAACATCTTCAGCATCTCGAGGTGGATTGAAACACCAATGCCACGATGAGCCGTGACTAATAGAGACTACAGATAATTCTTTAAAAATCAATGAGTTAGAAGCCGTGCGATACCCCTGAAAATCAATTGCCGCTGAACGCATCGTATGTTTTAGTCGGTGAACAACGGAGAACTGATATTATTGTAGCCGCTACAGCAGCTTTATATATGCATTATCAGTACATTTTACGAACCAAACCGGTTCCCACTTCGTATTCTACTACTTTATCGTGAAGGATAAGACAGTATGCCCTAGTATTAGGTGGATAGTTCTCACTCGCCTCTAGCTGGACGCGAATATCGATAGTCGTACTTTTTATCGCCTCGGATTGTTTAGAACAATCTATGACGACTATAGGCGCGAAGGTCTCAAAATCGGATCGTGACAACAGAGGCTGTGAATGTCTATTACCATAATAACTCGTTATACATTTCGTAGAGGAGAGCCACTTTTCCTAGTGCAAAATCTAGATTCAAATCGTCATAAGGATATTGTTCGCTATTCAGATAGAGTTTCAATTTTTTTATTTTACAACTATCGATTTGACTAATATCTTTGGTAGCATTTCTCATGAAAAGCTATAATAACATAGCGAGGCTTTTCTAAATTTGTGGATGTTTTTACAGTCCAATTTTCTTGCTGTGATGCTGGTAAATTAGGGTATTCGTAAAGATCCCACGATCTGAATGGAATAGAAATGACCTTGTTTTTATCCACCATTTTTAACAACTTTAGACGTTCTTGATCAGAAACACGAATATGAGGCATCCTCCAAACCACTTTATCTAATTTTATTTGTACATCATCACTACCCTTTACACAGTTCAAGTCAGTACTCGATCTGATCAAAACGAGTTCTTGCTTAAGATTAATTAAAATTTTTCGATAGTCTTCACATATCCCTAAGAGAATATCCAATGGCAGACATACGCTAAAAAAAACCGTTTTTATCTATTGAATCTGTTTTATCAACACCTGGGATTATCCACCCGGCATTTTCTAGTCCTTTGACTTGATTGGGTGAAAACGATGTATGACCTTTAAGCGTTGTAGTTATTCCGGGGTTTCTCACTCTATCGACTTCAATACCATTCAATTCATATCTTATCTCATCAAACAAAAACGCAAACGCGTTATTAGTGAATTTTGAAGTTGTTCCGTCAGTCCCATCCTTTTTAGAAATTCGTCCTTCCAGATAAACAAAACTTAAAGAAGGAAACGTATAAGCATCTTGTTGATGGATTGGTATTCTGATTTCGTCAGAATTGTTAAGAGTGTTCCCCGCATACGGCTGATGTGAATGATATTGGAATTGTGTAAGAGAATCATCAAATTTTACATCTGATGTAACGTTTAGTATGTTATGCATTTTGTTCTTATTTTTTTTTAAATCGAAACCCACACTGTTTTAAAAAGTTGACGTTTGCAGTTGTTAGCCGTCCCGTCGACTTAGGTTTACTAATTCTTACCATGGCATGACATCCCCTTTTATAAAAAAAAGCGTGATGAGTACCACGATTCTCACCGGTACACAAACCTGAAGTCTTGTGTTGGAATAGTCTTCTGTAAAAATGGTTTTTAGTTTCACCAATGTAGGAGGAGGTACAGTTGGGGGCAGAGCAAGGGATACGGTAGACAATGTTGGAGAGGTTTTTGGTAGGGATTGGGTCTTTTAAATTGGTGAACAGGTGGGATAATTTATGGTATAATAAACCAAGGCGTAGATTGGGAAAAGTAAGGCTTACAATTTTTTTGATATTATCAGAAAGAACAGGAATTTAAGGGTAGGATCTGTTTAGGTAAGAGCTGGGGGTCCGTACTGTGGGACTAGGGGAGGGGTAAATAACATTAACATGGTTTTTAAGGGGGTTTAACAGTTTAACGTAGAAATGCGGGAACATTTTGTTTTAAATTTATTAATAATACTCAATCATAACGTATCTTCTAATGTTAACTGATGATGAAGATCGGACAGGTGAAATCCATCCACTAAATATTTAAATAAAGTGTGCGCATTTTGGACCTTTGACTTCAATAATTCTTCCTCATGGACACGGGTTTTCACCTTTATCTATGATTTGGTAAGCGTCATCAAATACATAAACGAAAACTGACAAAATATCAGAATGGAGTAAAGAATAAAAGTATTACGATCTCCCGTCTCTCATTTGTTTGTTTACACGGGCATGGAATTAGCGATTTTTTTGGGGTCAGTATTCAAAGTTCGCAGGGTTACGCGGGATTTCGGAATAGCCTGCCATTGTATGACATTCATTGCTTTTAGGATATCTTTTATAATCGAAAGTGAACACACAGTATTACCGACCATTATGTGATTGTCTTTACAATTAACTGTTATGTTCAACTCTTTCATAGTCTCGTATCCGAGTAAGAAATCGTATTTCTCATTCACTGGATATACTAAAAATTCTAAGTGTGTGGTATTCCTGATGCAACTTTCATATGTAAAGTAACGGATTTATTTCCATGATCTATTCCTGTGGGGGGTTTGAATTGAAAAAGGTTTATCAATTGTTTTTAAATTTAATTTTTCAATCACTCTTGGATGAACATAACTTTTACTAGCTCTAGTGTCGGTTACATATTTCATGAATGTAATCCTTTATTAGGTTGTGATTTGTTTTATTTTATCTTCTGTTCGAGGTAACTCTCTTCTTGGTCTAAATCCGGTGGAGGATCCGCCTCCTTGGGACCTAAGTCTAAAAAATGATTCATTTGTTCAATGAGTTTATTTATTTGTTCGCGAAGTTCAAATTTTTCCTTTTGTAATTGATTATATTCATTATTTTCTATATTGTGAGCTTTGTCTGATACAGTTCTCATGGATACCGTTTCTGGTTTTTGAGTTTATTCAAAATTATGTTGTGCACGAAATTGATTTGATGATGGTTTATTAAAAAATTGATCCTGGTCTCGAGGTGACCATTAGTTATTATAAGGTTTTTGATAGTTACTTCGAAGCTGACCACGTCCACTTGGTTGGGAATAAAATTGTTTTTCATATTTAGGTTGAAATTGTTGTTGTACTTGATGGTTTTGATTATTATTGTTTTTGTAAGAATTATTTATTTTATTTGAATTATTAAATTTTTGTTTATTAAAATATTGTTACGGACTACTGGGTGTAACATGAACTAAACTACTGCTAAATTCAAGTTACTAATATTTATTAACAAATTAAAAAGAATACAATGAGATTATCTAGAACAATTAAATTCAGCCGGTCTTTCTCCCTTCTCTGACCGTAACAATATGTTTCTTTATTAACCCTATTTCGCTCAAACACAGGGACTTGATGGCATATTATACGAGGACATAGTAGACTTCACATAGAAGAACTGGCATTCATCGAAGAATCTCAAGAATCTTCTAAAAGTACAAAGAACTTATATTTACAAATCATGCCTTCTTTGAGTTCATAAACAGTTAACGTCAATGTGGAACTTTGTTCAACAAACTGCAACTGTGTATAATTTCCTGATATTTTAATATCTAAACTTAAGTCGATTTATAATTTAAATGACTTTAGTTCTAAGAATACTTACTAAGTACTTATAAGTTGCATGCACATTTTTAATCCCATTATATTTAAATGCCAAAATCTGAGAGACTGAATAGCAAAAGATTTGTATATTTAAACGCTATAAGCGAAGAAGAAAATAATATTGATTCTCAAATAACGAATAATCAATTCGTTATTTGAGAATCAATAGTATTATAGTTTGTTGAACAAAGTTCCACATTGACGTTAACTGTTTATGAAGTCAAAGAAGGAAGAATTTATAAATATAAGTTCTTTGTACCTTCAGAATATTCTTGAGATTCTTCTATGAATGTCAGTTCTTCTATGTGAAGTCTACCATGTCCTCGTATACTAACTAAGCCCTCAAGTCCCTGTGTTCGAGCGAAACAGGGTTAGTAAAGAAACATATTTTAATAAACAAAAATTTAATAATTCAAATAAAATAAATAATTCTTGCAAAAACAATAATAATCAAAACCATCAAGTACAACAACAATTTCAACCTAAATATGAAAAACAATTTTATTCCCAACCAAGTGGACGTGGTCAGTTTCGAAGTAACTACCAAAAACCTTATAATCAACAATGGTCACCTCGAGACCAGGATCAATTTTTTAATAAACCATCATCAAATCAATTTCGTGCACAACATAATTTTGAATAAACTCAAAAACCAGAAACGGTATCCATGAGAACTGTATCAGACAAAGCTCACAATATAGAAAATAATGGATATAATCAATTACAAAAGGAAAAATTTGAACTTCGCGAACAAATAAATAAACTCATTGAACAAATGAATCATTTTTTAGACTTAGGTCCCTAGATAAAATAAATCAAATCACGCAAACAAATCACAACCTAATAAAGGATTACATTCATGAAATATGTAACCGACACTAGAGCTAGTAAAAGTTATGTTCATCCAAGAGTGATTGAAAAATTAAATTTAAAAACAATTGATAAACCTTTTTCAATTCAAACCCCCACAGGAATAGATCGTGGAAATAAATCCGATACTTTTCATATGAAAGTTGCATTAGGAATACAGCACACTTAGAATTTTTAGTATATCCAGTGAATGAGAAATACGATTTCTTACTTGGATACGAGACTATGAAAGAGTTGAACATAACAGTTAATTGTAAAGACAATCACATAGTGATCGGTAGTACTGTGTTCACTTTCGATTATAAAAGATATTCTAAAAACAATGAATGTCATACGATGACAGCATATTCCAAAATCAAATCAGTCATAAGACATGAGCATCTTGATGGCAAAACAACAAATTAATTAATTAAAATAATTAGTACAAATGGGGACATCATAAAAAAAGAGAATGAACAGTTGAAACCAACTTCATTATCAAAGCATAAAATAGTAACAGTAAATGACTTCACAATGAAAATAATCAACACTTTGAATCTCATAGAAGATGGAAATGACACAAGGAACGTAAAAACAAACAAATATATCTCAGAGTCATAACAAACTGATTTTAATAAAAATGTTGAAAAATATAATAAAAACGTGGAAAAGATAAGAAGTTCCTTGTCTTCGCCCAATTTGTCAGCTAAACCTAAAGTAAAATTATCAACAAGTTTATTTTATATTAGCAATAATAAAACAAAGAAATATCCTAATAATGTAAAAATACTTAAGATATTAAAAATAATGATATTATAATCATAGAAATAAATATTAATTAAAATAAAAAAAAAATCAGAAAATAATAATAATGAAAGCTTAGAAATATAAAGGTAGAATAAAAGAATTAATAATAGAAATACAAAACTATATTACGAAATATAGAAATTCCCGATAAATCAGCTCCAGAATATGAACAATTTGTCGAACAAATATTACAGGAAGGAAATAACGAGACAAGTATTGATGTTGCTTCAGATATGAGTATTGATGTTGTATCAGATAATAACGATAATGATAATAATGATAGTATAATGACTCAACATTCTCAGTTGAGTAGTGATAACCAATGTTGGATAGTGGACGACGATACGAAATGTATTAATGTGAAAAAATACCAAATAATTGTAAAAAAAGGAAAGCAAGGTAATGAATTTTCTATACAAAAATTATTTCAAAACAAAATAAGAAATGAATTAACAACAAGTGATAAAAACAGCTTAAATCTAATATTATTAGAAATTTTACAACCAAACACAACATATGGAATTTATTTAGAATCTTCAAACAACCCGTTATAAAAAACAATACCTTTTATTGTGTAATGATACACAAGATTTAAACGAACAAAAAGAAAGTATACATGATTATCACATAGGCAAAACTTGTCACAGAGGAATTTATGAAACTTATGAACATCTTAAAAGAAAAATATATTTTCCTAACATGTATAAAAAGATTACGGAAATAATTAATGAATGTGAAGTTTGTTAACAACAAAATTATGAAAGGAGACCTATGAAAGCGAATTATATGATTACAGGAACACCAGAAAGCCCTTTCTCAGAAATAATGAATTACTTATTTTCCTACAGCAGAGAAAATATAGTGTTTACAGCAGTAGATGTATTTTAAAAACGGTTATATACAAAATTATTAGAACATAAAAATGCTATAACTATCGTTAATACTTTAGAAGAATATTGTGTCTTATTTCCACCTCCTCAAAGAATTATTGCAGATCAAGGAAAGGAATTTGACAATTTATTAGTTAAAAACTTTTGTAAGGGATACGATATTGAGTTACATATTAGAAGTAGAAATTATTCTAATTCTATCGGATTGCTTAAACGAACTCATTCAACATTATTAGAAATATTAAGAACGATGGAAAATAAAAAGTATAAATTTGATAAACAACTGCGAATAGCAACAATTGCATTTAATAACTCTATAAATCAGAAACTAAAACTGACCCCTAATGAAATAACATTCGGAAAATATAAAGATACATTCAAATGACATAATGTCCAAGGAAATCTTTAATCACGATTACTTCTATTTATTTAAGAAAAATGTAAATGAAAGTAAAAGAAATGATAGAAAAGGAAAAAGAAACAAGAACAAAAAAACTCAATGGAAATAGAGAAGACCCTCCGGAAATAGATAAAGAAAAAGCTTATGTTCGAGCAACAAAACAAAAGAAAAATGAGGCTTTATATAATAAACTTAGAATTAATCAAGAGCATGTTAATTCATTCAAAAGGCCTAACTACTAATTAAGAAGAAAAAATTCTTTGTTTCAGATGAAGATCGTTCATCTATCGCTTCTTATTCTAGGAGTCACCGGACTTCAAATTGAAGACATGAAAAAAACAAACGGTGTACTTCATTATACTGTAAACAAAGTAAAAGTAATTGATAACTATTTTGAGACTTACCACTATTATAATACTAAACCAATTATTAACGAAATAAATAATCTTTCTAATTTAACGATAACTAAACCAACTAGTCTAAATAAATTAATTTTACATAGTATACAAAAATTAAAGAAACAAAAAGAAATGTTAACATTCGTACCTAAAACAAAAAGAATTAGACGCGGCTTAATTAATGGACTTAATACAGCCATTTCTTGGATTACTGGCAATATGGATTGCCACTGACAAGGAAAAATATGATAGAATACTTCAACAGTTAACTTTAAATAATAAACAAAATAATATAAACGAATTGAATTTAATTCGGACTAATCAAAAATTAGTTGATAAATACGAAAATAATACAAAGCATACTAATACTAACATTAACCAAATATCGAAGATAATAAAAGAGAAAGAGGATTCATATGACCTACATATTCATACTCACCTATTTGAAAACCAAATTGCTAACCTATTATTATCAATGGAATTTTGTAAGCAGAGTTAAAACCAAGAGGAGAGTTAAAACCTGGCTCAAAGAACATGATAAATCCACCTTTGTTGGACCCTAAAACTGTGTTGCTTCCACCCGTACGTTTCAAACTCGGGCTGATGAGGCAGTTTGTTAAAGCTTTGAATCGCGAAAATCCTTGTTTTCAGCATTAAGAAAGAAGTTTCCAAAACTCATATCAGAAAAAATAAAAGCTGGTATATTCCCGAATCCCCCAGCTTTTTAAAGACCAGGAGTTTGAGAATACCATGAATTCTCTGGAAAAGAAAGCCTGGCTAAGCCTCAAGACTGTGGTAGAATGATTTCTAGGCAATAAGAAGGACCCCACTAAATATGTTGAAAACACAATTTAAGATTTGAACATCGATAAAAAGTTTAATAAACGCAGCATTGTGTTACGAGCCATGCAACACGATTGCTGGAATGAGGGAAGTGGACAAAAACGCAAGGCTGCACATTTTCAAGGCCATATCCCCGTTTGAGATCCCGTGAAACAGTTGGGACCTCTTGGGATTTCGCGTTTCTATTATGTTTCGTGATAAATAATTTAGTTCGCCTTCAAGATCGATCAATTTACTTTCGTGTTTATTTTTAACTGATTTAGGGGCCATTATTTAGTAGATATAAAAATAAGAGAAAAAAATAATACCTACAAATAGTAAAAATTAGAACAAATAAATAAAATGTAAATGAAGAGTTAGAAATTATGTTATCATATTTAGGAACGGTTCCAGTAATGACATGCGATCCGAGGACCAATTTTATGTTTGAGCTCCCGCGAGACAGTTGGGATCTCTCGATGAGAGCCCCAATATATATATAGGATAATGGAAAAATAAATTTTCTGGTTCAATTACACCAGATCGCATGAAATATGTAACAAACCTTTTATTAAATTAAAATTAAAACTCATTATGTACATTAAATAAAATAGTAAAACAAAACTTTGATATTAAAACTAATTCAATGAAATTAAAACTTAATCGTTTCTATGAAGAAAATAAAATACTAAGACTGAACTTACAATGAACAAAAGAGAGAAATAAAACAAAATTACAATTACCATTAACAGAAAAAGAAATAGAGAACAATTTTAAATAAGTTAATGTTTGTAAAATAAAGATACCTAATAATAAATCTGGCTAGCCAGTCGAAATATTGTAAACAAAAGAATAAAAACTGTCTTATCTGTCGTCGTCGACTGGGCAATCGACGATGTGTAGACGTCCGTGGTGTTCCATTGACAGGGCAATTGAAAATGTCTCGGAAACGTCACAGGTCCTCTTCGGCGGGGTAGAACAACTCGAAGCAGAATGGAACTTGGAGGAAGTAAAAGAATAAGAAAATACTTACCTATGAGATAGGCAGGATTCCAAACCACCCATGAGGTTCTGCCAGTGGTTTCGTTACCCATTTTTTATAGTGGATGGTTCGCTTCACTGAATCCAGTAGCAGGATTGGCTGCCTGCTAAGGCAATCAGCAAGCCCTATCAAACCACAACAGGACCTTCAGTCCCTGCTCCCACGTCATCAATCCGTCGTCCTCGTTTCTTCTTCCCTCCCTCCTGTTCATCCTTAGAGCATTTTCCTCGACAGTCTGTCTGGCTCTATCCTCTCCACTAGCTCAAGAATTCTATAGTCTTGGAGTCATGGAGTTTGAGAACACCACTTCCCAATCCTTTGGGTTTTTCTTCTGTTTTCAAACTAAATTTAGTAGATGAAGCATAATCTCCTTTCCTTTAAGTCCCACATATTATAACATTTCGGGACTTATTCCGTCAATACCTGCGGATTTTCCTAGCTTCATGCTTAGCAGGGAAAATCCTCTTCTTCCCGGAGACCTCCATCTCTCTGTTCTTCATGTATGTGTGGAATCTATGCGTTTACCTCCAGCAGCTCTTGGAAATATTCTTTCCACATTTCCATTATTCGTTCGTTATCCATTAGAATATTTCCTTCTTTGTCCTTTACAAACTTCACTAAGTTTAAAATAAGATTAGAGTGAAGAACAGAACAATTTATGTTATCATAAAAAAGCGTGGGGTGGTAGGGATTAATTGTTGTAAATATTTTATTGATTGATATAGCTAGTAGTAGAGTCATTATGGAAATATCTTTAAAAGCACTCCACTTTTTTTTTTCTTTCTTCTACTATAAAATGAATTTTTGTTGATAATTATATTTTTATTGATTATTAATTTCTATTTTTAGCGTGTTTTTTTTTAGATTTTTAGACAATTATTAATCTATACATTATATAAAATTTTCCTTGGTGATGCAATCTCCCTGCCTTCTAGAGGCTGGGGGAACGTACTAACCTGCTAATGCTTATTATGAGTACCAGTACTGTGTTTTTTCCCCCTCCATGCTGAGACGTCCCCTAATGGAGCTCCCTTGTCAGTTCATTAAAGACCATCCATTGCACCCCCAGCAGGTGCTTGTGCTTAGGGAATGCATTACCGGTATACCGGTACACCGAAAATCGGGATACCGTCCAAATTTTCGCCATTATTAATACCGGTATTCATCTTAAAAATACCGGTATTTTCGGTATTGGAACATTAGCGCTAGTTGATACACGTTACACGGAAGCTTGATTCGGGGAATCTCCCATTTACTTAGAATCAAATCCCGTCTACTCTAGCTAAAGGCTGTTAGTTCAGTGCGGAGTGTTTTTTCAGTACGTAGACACAATTTGAGAGTGAAAGTTGTTAGTTTTGTGCTTGTGCAATTATTAATATTGAATGTTTATAGAACTATAAACATTAAATACATAACTCAAGTTATGTTAACCGATAGCTATTTAATATTCTATATTTTTTGTGGTCTCATTCTTGTTTATACTGAAGATACTACTCAATACCTTATTTTCGAATACCTCAAAACTTTCTTCCTTTAACACCAACTTCTACGTTTAATGTCCATTAAGGACAGTTTGAATCATCATATATATTTTTTTCAAGACCGGCCATCATTGTACCACGTACAAACAATTGCTTATGAAATTTCTTCTTCCTTTCATTCTGCGACTTTTTCATTTTCTCTTCCCTTTGCTCCTGTGTGGAACCTCTTCCACATTTATTTTTTTCATTTTCTTGAAAGCCTTTGAAGTTCTTTATTTTGTTACTGAACGTCTCCCTCTTTTGAATAAATTCTTCATTTCTGTTAGGTCAGTGTGTGTTTCATTTATCCATTCAGATGGTAGATTTATAAATTTTAATTTTTAAATTAAAATAGCTTAGTAATGTCCAGACCGAATACTAATAAGTATTTCTTCTTTCCGGTGCTACAAGTCATAGTGAGTCAGGGCTTCCTATATAGCTACTCTGATGCATAGTTTAGTAAGAGTTCACTACACACATTTATAGAAAATGGTCAGACACTGTCCACACTCCAGGATACTCTGAAGAGGCAGCCCCTTCGCCTTACATGGGGGCAAAGATTGGACTGATGAACCCCTCATCTTAAAATAAAATATAGGAAACCTGTAGAAAGCTATACTGCACTGACTTGAAGGAAACTAGCATTTCCCGTGGCTATAACCATGGCTTTATTTCCTCTTGTATGTCATTTTTTCAAGACAGCATAGACCCTATGTACTCGTACTTAAACTTCTCGACTTGTTCAAACTTATTTATTTAACCGAAAATACCATTTTTAGCATGGTATTTTCGAATCATTTCCGACGGGAGGTGGGAGATTATAATAAAAGAGTTGCCGGACTATTGTTTAAAAAGAATGGTTTTATAACAAGGAGGTCTCATCAATATTTTACATGCATATTTACTAACTCTAAGATTAGAATGTATATAAGAGAGATTAGAATGTAGGAGAGTAGAGATTGGAGATAGGAGAGAGAAATACTCAATCAATCAATTATTTTTTAATTGAACAATTATGGACTACGTTCGTTGAAACTTTCCTAATTTTCTTCCATTTCATCACTTTGACTGGTTCCCTTTGCATTTGCTTTTATACTTTTACAATTTTATAATTTTACAATTATTTTAAATTTTATAATTTTAATTGAATACTTTTATAACTTTATTTTAAGAATAATTGGCTATAAAACTTCAAAATGAACCTCTATATTGATTCCCTCTTTTTTCCCGACGGTCTCGCAATTTCCTCTGATTCCTTAAACATTGCCTTAAAAAAACTAAATTAACCAGCTAAACCCAGAGGCAACAAAAGCAGGTCTTTGAAAAAATATTTTTCATTAATAATGTCAAGTCAACACCAAAAAGAGCTGAGAGTAAAGCTGGCGAAAATAAAACGGGGTGGAACGTTTTAATAATTTGGTGAGTGGATAGAACCCAATTTTGATGATGATCTTCAATCCGCGCTTGAATAAAATGGAAATTTCAGATCAACTCACGAAGAACATTTAAAAAAAAAATTCCAATGTCCCTGAGCGAAAACCTCATATTATCATATATATCTTATTATCATGGTATACCGTCCTCCGACCAGAAGTTCTGTATAGTGCGGAATAAATGATTATGAATAAAAAAGGCATGGTAAAAAAAATTGAGATCAAAGGATAAAAGAACTTGAGGAAAATTCATGGCTAAATTAAAGACCAAGGTAAGTACAGACGACAGGATACCAGTGAGCTCTATACTCGTATTCTAAAAATATCGGATATTATGAGGACAGTTATCCTTATTATTTTATAGCTACTTGATAAATAATGAAAACCATATGATTGACTCATGATATGGCAGCCATCTCATGATGAAACTAAATGACAACCAGGATTTTTTTTTTTTGGAAAAACCTAAAGCTGACGGTGGAAAAAAAATGGATGGAAGAAAGAAAAATGCAACATCAGGAACGTATGAAGGACCGCTGGGCAAAGATCGAGGCTAAGAGAGGACAGTTGAAATGATGTAGTTATTGGTAGCTTAGTGCGAATAGAATAAGATGGTAGAACTTATAATTTATAAAATATAAGTGCGATTATATAAGACCGTTTTCCGATCAGTAGTGTCGTATGCTAGTGAGACGAGAAAGCTTACAAAGCGACAAGAGAATGAGAATTTCATTAATGGCCCGACCAAAGTCGAAAATATATGCAGGATAAAAACCAATAAAGAACTTAGAGACCTGTATAACGGCACCGATTTAGTGCCGATAAAGGCCGCTTTTGTTCAAGGAGTTTCCACTAATAGTGGGTTTCCTTAGCCTATTGATTCAATGGCTTCCTTTCATAATGTCCAATCCAAGGTCCTTTCTTCCCATAGACCATAACCCATCATGGGTTCCTTCACTTCGTTATCCCAGGTCTTCCCTCCTTGGTCTTCCTCGTCTTCTTAAAACCCCATATAAAATTTCATGGTGCTCGCTTTAAAAATGACGTTTATTTTTATTACAAAAGTTTGTCACACTTTTCACCCTCTTAGGGGACGAATTTTCAAAAATCCTTTCTTAGTGCGCGTCGGCCACATAAAATGTACCTACTGTCCAAATTTCAAGCCTGTAGCTTATGCCGTTTTGGCTCTGCAAAGGTTTTTTCAGTCAGGACGAACTCTTTGATATACATAGATAACATGATACGATTTTCGTATTTTACTCGTTTGCGGATCGATTTTCAGAAAATAAAAAACACGTGGCACCACTCTACCATTTGAGCTACCAGTGGTCACCTCACAATCAGGACAAATCCGTTATCTTTACCGATCCCATATCCCCGTGTTCTCGCAATTTCGCTATGTATACACGAGGAAGAATGTTCTATTACATTACTTTAATTTTAGGATATTGTTGACCTACGCCAATGAACATTCTTCCTCATGTATACATCACAAAATTGTGAGAACACGGGAATATGTGGTCGGTTAAGATAAATTTTAAAAATTAAACCAATTAATAAAAAAATGTAATATAATAAATATAATTTGGACATCATGCACAGACATATTTTACGGTTATATTTATGCATGATGTCCTTCTTTTTATCAATTTACATTGTTCATATTTCAAACTATATAAACAGTCATTGTGTAATGAAACAAACAAATAGTTAAATATTCGAAAATTGAGGAACAGTATTATGGCTGGATTGTTCTATTGTATAGCAATTGAACCTGTATTATTTCAGATAAAATTACTGGGCTCACAGGCTAGGCACGCGGAGAATCTCCCATTTACTTAGAATCAAATGAGATCCCCCCGTCTACTCTAGCTAAAGGCTGTTAGTTCAGTGCGGAGTGTTTTTTCTGTTTGGGATTCGGTCCAGAATAAATAAATAATATATTATTATTAAATAACAATATTAGTATAATTATTTATAGCATCACACAATAAAGACTAAATATTGTAAATATAATTCTACAATTAATCTTTGTCAAAACTATTTAATATGGACATATAATGCTCTACAAAACTAATTTACTTACTAATTGATACTACCATCTTCCCACCGAGATATAATGACAGCTATTAGTAAGTTCTCTACCGCCAATTAATATTCTCTATCTTATGAACTTGGATCGTGGGAAATAGTTTTGCAAATTCAACCAGATCTACTTTCTATCCTTGTGACTCAGGGATCCTCATCTGTTTCTCCTCTTCGTAACCCGTCTTATCAAATTCTTAAAAACTGACAGAGGAACTATCTGTCCTAGTGAACGCTTGATAACTGGTTTATCAAATGTCACAGATATTTCAAATTTGGAATCATGACTAAATTGCTATTATTAGTTCTCACAGTAAATGGCTGAAATGATGATGGGGACGCTATTTTTCAATTTTGAATTTTTAAAATTGTGTATTACTATATATATGATTTATCATGAGCAGATCTTGGAGAAGTAGGCGAGGCGGCTTAAACAATATGATAAAAAACATTAACCTTACTGAAAAAGTTTTATTCAAATCTCAAAATTCTTCGAGGTGTGCAAACGTTAAATAATGTAAAAATGCAAAAAAGGTTCTGGGTAGGTCCAAAATTTATCATTCGGATTGCGAGTAGCAGTTCAAAAGACATAAAGTGCCGCCATTTTGTTTAATGGTTTTTAACTCATTCCTGACAGTAGATCCCGGAACCATCCTTATTTTTGGGAATTATTCCATTCACCTAATGAAAAGTAAAATAATTATTATAAAGAAATACTTTATTTTTAAGATTAGAGCAGTCAGCATTAGGACACTACATATACACAGGAGAAATATGGATCTAACACAAAGAAATAGAAAGGCTTATGATGTTCAAGAGTGAAGATGAAAAAAAACAACCAACAACTATACCGCTCCAACTGAGGAAGGGTCTTGGGTAAGCACTGAACCCAAGTAGGAAGGGTAAAGTCACTTCAACTCAGCATATGTTTTATATCCAATATGATGCAGATCATATTAAAAGGAAAAACCCATGAAAGGTTTTGGGTTCAGTACATGGTAAAAACGGTACTGTTGCTAACACGAACATGCTCAATCGCCAGTTATTTAAAGTACCGACTATATGGAGGCTGAGTGAGCCCTAGGGTGATCTGCAGATCCCACAAGAGACTACATAGTTTATTTAACGGTCTAGAATCCAGGACCTTCTGTTTAGCAACTAAGCTACCCCTCTTCCCCCTGTTCAGATAAATAAATCAACATAGGAATGTAGAGAACACAGATCAAGTTCTAGGCACTACTTCAAAATTAATATTTCAAAACTCAAAGTCTATAAGACAAGAGGGAGACTACGACAACCGTCATTGTAGAATCATTCCATCTTTATCCACTCGTAGAATCTTTTTGAGCCGCCACTGATTAAGATAATTGTAATTATGATAAAAGGACTATCAAATACGAAGCCGATTACCATTTATATACAAATCCGTAATACCAATCTGTTCGTTTCTGAACCCAATGAACTGTGCACTACGCTAAAATACTATATTAACCGGGTATATGCGATTTTGCGTTATATAATAATATACGATATCCTGAATATCCTTAATGAAATATAACCAGACGAAGGATGAAGAATGCAGTTGTGCATCAAGAGACCAGATAGATAGATGGTCTTCCAGAGATAGGTGGAGAAGGCCGCAGGCAGCTGCAACCTCAAGCCAGGTATACGAATAGTCTTTTCCAAAAAGTCTGATAAAAAAAACAAACGACAAAAGGGTTCAGCAACTCAAGTTACAGGTTGAAGTCCCTGCGGGCTTTTTATAAAAACTTTTTTCTAGCTCAGTTGATTTTTTGATTCATATCTTGAGCAGCATTAAATTGTTAAACAAATTAAAATTTTCGTTTTATCATGTTTAACCGATACATACAACTGCAACTGCCCGGATAACAATATGAAGTGTCCTGAATTAATTTCGATAAGTTTTTCATGTGTTTAAGTAATACCAATTATTGTTTTATTTCCGTCCACTAAACACCACCCAACCCAAATCCGCTAGAACACTCAGTGATTCATTCGTCAATAATCGAATTTCAACATCCATGTCACTGTAACTTCAATGTTTACCCGCGATTCTTCGTTGTGCAGTCACCAATATTTCTCAGCAGTCTTTTTTCGGATCAAATATATGGGATAATTTGGAAGATTTAAAAATATTTGATTCAAAATCACTTCTCTGTTTAGTAGGTGTATTAGGAAGTCGAGTGTTCTCCGTAGATATTTTGTCGTTGAAAAGCGGTTGGAATAATTGCGATCGCGTGTTTTTACACTTCTTTTTAAATAGCTATGACACCCCTTTGGATTTTCATCTACATGCGGGAACACTTACCAGATAACTAACATTGAATGGATAACTAAGTGTTGAAGAGATATAAGAACATAAGAGAGATCAAATGAATCGACCCATAATGATGAATAATTAGAATCAATAAATGGAGGGTTATTACGGGTCAATCGAAATAAATTATCTCATAAAAAAAAAAAAAGGCAGCATGTTCAGCAAATATCAAAAAATGTCAAAGAAACCATTTTAAAAAATCATTATTTTATATTTTATTTATCATTGGCTTTATATCGCATGATCTAAAATATACAATTACCATAGATATTATTTTATTCTGAAGGGTGACGTCAAAGAGACAATTTTAGCAAGAAAGAAACAAATTCTAATGTTTAAAGAAAGAAAAATAGTAATGTTTAAATCAAAGTAAAATAATAGTCTGTATTTTCAAATATCTACTTATAATTAGCTAATGACTAGAGACAATAAAACACAAATTTAATATAAAAAATAATCAACCATATAGTCTTAGCTGATAATCATAAAATATATAACTATTTATTAATTTATTTTCTATTAATTATCAATAAATGAGTACCAAATTCAATAAAATAATGTAAATAAAGTACGAAAACTAAAATAAAATTGTAAAGACCGCGAACGAGGAGTTTTTTCAAATATTCTTACATAAACCAAGTAATTTCAAACATCTACCAAATAATTTTAAAATTATACATCTATTTTTTATCAGAAGAATCACAAAGAAAAATGATCCTATGAACCATTGGAGCGAAAGAGTTGGAGTTGGTGGGATACCGGCAGAGCTGGAGAAGGGTGTGAAGAATTCCTCCAAAAAAAAAAAATAATCCACACAACCTTTTGTGGAGTGCTCGTGTTGGTTAATGTTTTTTTATGGACACGAAAAAAAATGGAAACGTGTATTTTCTTTATGTATGTATATATATTTTTTTTTTTTTTTTTTTTACGTGGGGAGGTGGAAATCTTCAAAAGACGCGGTTAGGCCCGTACCTATCCGTGTGTGGGATTTTTACCCACTAAAACCACCTCCCTACACCTATTTTCCACACTCCACGGGACCTCCGTTACCACACTCCATTACCTCGTGGATTCATGTTTTTCCCTAAAACGCACCGATTAGGAGATACAGGCCAAAAACTAAAATAACATCGAATATTTCAAGGTTTTTCAGCTACCGAGGATTTCCCTCGAAATGTTTATGGTTTTCTCTCCATAAGAACCTTCTTTGCGACTTGGCAAAAATATGCCAACAAAAAAATTAGCCGAAATTAGTCGATCCATTCGTGAGCTTTGCGGTTAGAAAGGAAATAGGGATTCATTTTTATTATATAGATTTCACTCCCGTTACAAATTCAATCAATGGTTTTATTATAACTTTACTATTTTCTGTGTAGTAATGGGCATAGGTTTTTTTTATTGAGTTCATAAAAGAAAAATTTTTGGAACTTTTTATAAATATGAAGTTTTAATATGTGTAAATTAAAAACGACCGGCACTTTACGTTATTCCAACATTGTAATAAGAAGATCAGGTCGGTCAGAACAAAATCTTACAGGCTTAATCACCTTTTAACCTCACCGAACTTATCACTCCGCCTCAAAATAATGATTTATAAGGCAGTTATCAGACCAGCACTCCTTTATGGGGCAACTTGAAAAAGGCTCCAACGATTTCAAAACCGTATACTGAGGCGTATAGTGCGGCCACTGTTGTTTGTGATATTCACAGCACCCGTGGTCGCGGTTAAGTATGAAGGAGCGGCAGTAGCAGCCTATGCGGACGACATAGCGACTTACGCTTCGAGTGCCAACTTTCGTTACGGCTTAAATGCCAAATTTATAAATCTATAATCAGACCTTCGCTGCTATATAGTGCGCCGCTCCTTAAACATGTCTATAAATCCATATTAAAAAGCCTACAGCAATTCCAGAACTCCATCCTGAAACTCCCGTCTATACCGGACTACATTAGCTGGAGGCACATCAAATTTTTTGATGGGCTCAAGGCGTGTAGTAACCCTCTCTTTAGAGACATTGTTCCCCCTCCCAGACCTGGAAGGTGGCAAGGTAGTGTCGACGTGCTCTCATTGGCCTAGTGATGGGGTGAGGACTCCCTTGTCCTAACCTTTCTTCCTTTCTCTCCCCCTTTTCTTCTTTCCTATCACCTAATCTCGTAAAGCGGTCTCTCCCTGCTTTTTTTGTGTAAAATCAGCGGCCTTGTGCCGGTTTATAGAACCCGCCTACAGCGGACTCATGTATTTAAACACTTAAAATACCTAAGGGTAGACAATTATTGTAGTTAATTGTTATATATATATATTTTAATGTAAATATTATTTTTGAATAAACGGAGATTTCGAAACAAAACTAAAAAAAGTAATAATAATGGGCGAAGGTTTTTTTTATTGAGTTCATTGAATTAATCAATTTTTGGAACGTTTTATCTTTATGAGTTTACACATATTAATACAAATTGTGGTTAAAATATAGGGTATAGTATAGTATTTTTTAGGATTGGTTTCATTTAGGTTGTTTTGGTTAGAAAGTGTTTTTGTTGTTTTCAGTAAATTACGAAGGAGGCTGTGTGGATAACCATTCTTTAATAAGAGGTCCACTACGTTGTTTCCGGATGTTTTTGGTGTATTGTGGATGATAATTTTCTCGCGCGATGTATTAGGTTTTTAGCCCTATTTATTTTATATCTTTTGGGGCATTGGTTTGTGTAGTGTATGTATCGACCGGAGTGAATAGGTTTTTGCCACCATTTAGTTTCTATTTCTCCGTTTGATTTTCTGATTAAGAGAACATCTAAAAATGGTATTTTATTATATTATTCAAATTGAATAGTAAAGTTTAATCGAATGGAATATTTATTAAATTCATTTAAAATTATTTCTTTTTCAGTGTTTTCGGTTGGTATCACTGTTATTATATCATCCACATATTTAAATAGAAACGGGATATTAAATGGTATTTTTGGTATGACTGTATTTAACAGTTCTTCTAAATAAATATCCGCCGAGATAGGTGAAATAGGAGATCCCTAGGGCAGCCGAATTTCTGGATATAAAATTTTTCATTGGATTGAAGATATCCTCTATCTGTACATCCGATTTAACAAATCGGCTAAGTACTTTGAAAGCTCATACGTCGGTAAATTTATGAATGACACTATAGGTCTCACTGGGTTTCCGGGTTTATGATTTTTTATAACTGAATATAATTTTGGGGAAGTCGGGGAATTCGTATTAAGTTTTTGGTATGTTTTTATATCAATGTAATTATTCTTTTTTAATAATCCTAGAGTTATGTTAATATCTGTCCTCAATTTATGTGTAGGATTGGAACCGACTTTTTATAACTTTAGACATAATTCATTAATAACTCAGTTTTATTTATGTATTCGTCTTTGTTGATCGCGACAGTTTGGTTTGTTTTGTCCGTCTTGTGATTATTATATTAGGTTGTGTTTTTAAAAATTGTTTGGCTTTTTTGTTCAATTTTTGTGTGTTATAACGTTATTTGTTACTATTATTAGGTTTATTATTTTTGAAATTTGTATTTATATTAACGCATTTGGCTTAATTTTTGTATTATATATTCAATGTCACTAATGAGACATGTTACTGGTAATTGATTTGGTTCATAATTTATACAATATTTAGGGCCGAGAGATAAAAACTGTTTTACGTCGTCTGATAGAAATACTGTATTAGTAAGATTAATCAACCACTTATCATTTCCTATTGTACGATCTTTTTTTATTTACTTTTGATATATTTTTTATTTGATTTTCTTTTATTTGTTTAAACGTTTTTTCGTAAGTATTATTGATTGTATTGTAAAAATGTTCGTAGATATTTTGTGGTATTATTTTACGCAATTCGGTTTTGTAGTTTTCAAAGGCTTTGTTTAGTTTGTCTAGTTTTAATATTGAGCTTTTTATTTTCATATTTAGAATGTATTATTTAAACCTATAGAGGGCTCTATTGAATTCTATTAGATATCGTTTTTCAATTTTACAAGTTGTATTTATAGGCTTGAACGTATTATCAATGTGTGGAGGTAGTAGCTGTTCTGACCGGCATCTTAATAAAAATGTTCTATTATTTTTAGCGGCGGCTAGTTTTTTATATGAGTTTTGAAAACCCTTCATCAGTGAACATGTGTGTGTACCGTGTGTACGTTTTTACTAAAAACAACAAAAACACTTTCTAATCAAAACAACCTAAATGAAACCAATCCTAAAATATATTTTGGTTTATAGACTATACTATAGCCTATAAACCAAAACTTTCGGAAAGACTAGCAAAGACACTCACCGATAATAACAGTAACATTGATTCCGCGATCACTTTTAAAAACACAGCCACTGTGTCAAGACTATTTACTAAAACTAAACATTCGGATAAATTAGAGTTAAAATGAAATGTCGTGTACGAAATACAATGTGAAGATAAATGCGGCAAATCCTATTTCGGAACATCGGAACAATACTTAAACCGAAGAGTGTACCAACACAAATATAGTTGTGATTCAATAATAAAAAACCCCAATAAATCAGATCAAACAGGGATCACTACAAATTTTAGAAATACTCAATAATATAAGATAAGAATATAAACAACTCGCACGAGAACTGGTTTAATACTGACTTTTGACATCATTATCGTCTATTTATAGTAGCTACATGTTAACAGCTGTTTACAATGCCAGCTTGATATTAGCGACTATGCGATCATCAGTCTTGTCTTAACTTATGTATGTATATATATCGAACAGATAAATGTCCTCAAGGAACGTGCTGAAAAAGTGGGCCTCCAAATTTCGTTCAAGAATTACTGGATTCGACGTGAGAATTTAAATACCAAATATGGAAAAATCAAAGGGGTTCCATATTTGAAATACCTCGGTGAAATTCTTGAATCAACAGGGCTAGAAAAGGAAGTTCAATTTTACAAAAGCATTCATCCTGGCCGATCTAAAGGAGATGCTAAGGTTACAGATATTGTGGCTCTTCGCTACACACCAAATGGAGATATTTATTATAAACTTAGATTCCCAGATGTGTGAAAAAAATTACCGCAAAGAAAATCCTCATCGGTGAAGCCTGTGCCATTTTTTGGTCTACAAAATCTATAAAGTGAAAGGCCAAAAATTAGCGCGAGAAAGTTCCAAGATCTTCAAATACCTGCAAAACACCTTACCTGAAGATTATCGCTCTTATTACAATATATTACTTCATGATTAAAACAGAAAAAGTATTAATGAAAAGAAGAATGATATTTAGTTTTATTAATTTGATTTTAATTTTATGAAAAGAGGATGATTTCAGCTATTAAGTTTTTTTTGTTCCATTTTTTGTTTTGTCAAAGGTTTTTGATTAAAAGACAGATAAAATTTGAGTATAGGCTAAACATGTTACTGTGATGATTACTAAGAAATAAATAGACAGATTAACGAAACAATGAAAGTCATTTTACCTATAGTTGAAATCTTTAGGAAAAACCTGTTATGTTCACAAAACAAAACGTTTGCTACCAAAAAACCTGCTGTCATAAAAACTCTTATGACTTAATAACGATCAATTTTTTTAGTATTTTATTAGTTTCTAATAATGTAGAACATCCAATAATACACCAACTGTATTTTGGGTTTTAATCTAAAACAGATTTAGCACGTTTACTTGTTATAATACCATTATAGTTGTAAAAATCATTAAATTAAATTTTAAAAAACCTAAAACAGTAAAATTCAAATTTATTAAGTTTTATCCTCCTCATGTAAATTTGTTTCAAAGTGAGTTATCAGGTTTACACTCTTAGCCGACGATATATTATATATATATATATATGTATGTATGACTTATATAGTTCCAGGAACAAAATATTTAAGAAAGGAAAATAAGGAAGAAACAACTCGCACGAGAACTGGTTTAATACTGACTTTTGACATCATTATCGTCTATTTATAGTAGCTACATGTTAACAGCTGTTTACAATGCCAGCTTGATATTAGCGACTATGCGATCATCAGTCTTGTCTTAACTTATGTATGTATATATATCGAACAGATAAATGTCCTCAAGGAACGTGCTGAAAAAGTGGGCCTCCAAATTTCGTTCAAGAATTACTGGATTCGACGTTGAGAATTTAAATACCAAATATGGAAAAATCAAAGGGGTTCCATATTTGAAATACCTCGGTGAAATTCTTGAATCAACAGGGCTAGAAAAGGAAGCACAGAGAGTTCGAATACAGAAGATGATGAGAGCGTATGGGAGAAAAATCTGGTCAAATAACGGAGAAAGTATCTATCTAATCTTGCGGCAGACATCAGAAAACGAAGATAGATCTAATTAAAGATCACCAAACTTTCTACAGATATCATCCTGAAGCATTATTAGAAAGAGGTAATGTTTAATTATTTTGGGACCATACGTTGATAACTAGGACCCGGATTTATATGCAATAAAAATCCTTAAATAGGTACATATAATATGCATTTATTTTTGGGAAATATGCAGGCAAAACAAAATAAAAAATGTATTACGTACTTTATAATAATCTAATATTACATCTTTATAATATGAAAAACTAGTTACAAAACGCTTATTCCTCTTTCAAATGAATATTTGAAATTGTGGACATCCTTGTGTACATGATGCTTCACTATGGCTGACATGTTTTTTTCTCCAAAGTTTCTTTCTAGAATGTCTCAAATGGATCGTAACTGTTTTAACCCAGGGTTGTTTTCGAACACGTGTTGAACTTTTTGTGTGGTTTTTGGTGAAAATGTTCCATGGACGCTTTTTAGTTTTTGTATGGAACCATCTACTATTTTCAGGCTTTCTGATAAAAACAAAAATTTAGATTTTCAAATATTTTTATTGTTCATCTAAAAAAACAAAATTTGTCGAAATATAACATAAATTTTGTTTTAAAGTTGTTTTTCCATTAATTTCTTTGCTTTTGATATTGCCAACGCTGTATCATCTAATTTGGAAAGAAGGTCCTTGATCTTATCAAATTGTTGATAGTAGTAGTGGGATGCATCTAGCCAGCTCCCCCATCTTGTGATTATTGGTTCCGGTGGTAAATTCAATTCTGGGTAATTTTCTTTCAATACTTTTACCCGACTTGACGCTTTTAGAAATTTTTTTTTGACATTCGAAATCAGCAAGTCTCCATCTTCAAATTCATTTCTGACAGTTTCCGCGATCCTATGAAATGTATGAGAGTCGTCTAATCTATGGACATCCAAATTGGTACGCCTTTTATGTGGTTCGATATGCTGTGTTACTAACGATCTTCGGGATGTCGAAACCACTCAATCATAACTGTTACAAAATAAAACGTCCGAATCACTGCTAATAGTTTCGTCAGGGAATTCGCGTAAATATGGTAAATATGGTTACAAGATCACTAGCTGAAGCCTTAACATTCGGCATGTTGCAATGTTTTTAACTTAACTAAAATAATTTTTAGTTATAGAGGAACAGCAGAACCAAGAGTGGAAATGGATTCTAAGAATTTTAACATAGGAAGGGGAAGGGGCAATCTTCCTAGAAAAAGAAATCTTATACATGAAGGGTTTGAATTATTAATTGTTTTTCTGATACACTTCTGACAACTCATAAAACCTAAAATAGAACAAAATGCATTAAAAAATATGCAAAAACGATTAAATATGCAAAAATATGCATTTTCCTTCAAATATGCACAACTATGCAAAATAAAAGTTACCCTAATCGAATACTTTTGGCCCAAAACACTTTTAAAAACTTCAAACGTGATATACAAAGCATAGATACAAATATGCAAATGCAAGGGGTAGGTAGTCTTTGCAAAATCTTGAATAAAATTATTATTATGTTAAAATGTAAAACCTGCTTACTTATTTTCACATGTTATTTTCACTAACTTAACATGTTACGATTTCTCGTATTTTACACTTTTAGGGGTCAATTTTCAAAAAATAAAAAAACACTTATTTCATTATTTTGGATGTAGAAGCAAAAACTAAAATTTCATGGTGCTCGCTTTAAAAATGACGTTTATTTTTATTACAAAAGTTTGTCACACTTTTCACACTCTTAGGGGACGAATTTTCAAAAATCCTTTCTTAATGCGCGTCGGCCATATAAAATGTACCTACTGTCCAAATTTCAAGCCTGTAGCTTATGCCGTTGTGGCTCTGCAAAGGTCTTTTCAGTCAGGACGAACTCTTTGATATTCATAGACAACATGATACGATTTTCGTATTTTACTCGTTTGCGGATCGATTTTCAGAAAATAAAAAACACGTGGCACCACTCTACCATTTGAGCTACCAGTGGTCACCTCACAATCAGGACAAATCCGTTATCTTTACCGATCCCATATCCCCGTGTTCTCGCAATTTCGCTATGTATACACGAGGAAGAATGTTCTATTACATTACTTTAATTTTAGGATATTGTTGACCTACGCCAATGAACATTCTTCCTCATGTATACATCACAAAATTGTGAGAACACGGGAATATGTGGTCGGTTAAGATAAATTTTAAAAATTAAACCAATTAATAAAAAAATGTAATATAATAAATATAATTTGGACATCATGCACAGACATATTTTACGGTTATATTTATGCATGATGTCCTTCTTTTTATCAATTTACATTGTTCATATTTCAAACTATATAAACAGTCATTGTGTAATGAAACAAACAAATAGTTAAATATTCGAAAATTGAGGAACAGTATTATGGCTGGATTGTTCTATTGTATAGCAATTGAACCTGTATTATTTCAGATAAAATTACTGGGCTCACAGGCTAGGCACGCGGAGAATCTCCCATTTACTTAGAATCAAATGAGATCCCCCCGTCTACTCTAGCTAAAGGCTGTTAGTTCAGTGCGGAGTGTTTTTTTCAGTACGTAGACACGAAGTTGTTAGTTTTGTGCTTGTGCAATAATTAATATATGTAAATAAATTTGGTTTAAGAAATAAGAACGTTTAAGAACCATGAAATATGTGTATCCTAGATAAGATTAAATAAATATTTGTCTTGTAAATTTAGCAACTAATATGTCGCTCGATTTGCAATTACGTTTCGTTCTCAAAAATATCTACATGCACTAGGGGACTATATTAGTGTTAATTTTGATTGTAAATTTATGTACAATATCCAATAAATATTATGTACATGAATGTCAGCACTATTAAATATGCTGCAGATAAATTAATTCCCTATTAATGAAACTTATTTTATGGTTCCTTAATAACTCAGATTTACTTTTTTTAAATTATTAGTTAATTAAAATATTTGTTTTAGAATCAAAAATATGAATTCGGAATCCAATATATTTCAAGAACACAAAAAATGGAGCGACGTTAATTCGGTTTCGCATTATTATTTAGTTGCTAATCAAGGGCAAGTAGCAAAATGTAAGAAATGCACAAAAGAAATCAAATGTCAGGGAGGATCCACAAGTGACCTTCAAACCCACTTGAAAAAACTCGACATACCATCAATTTAAAAACTAAAAGCTACGTAGCAGCAGATAATGAAAATGATGCGTCTTGTTCTAGTCAAAAGCTACCAAAAACATTAAATTATTATTTTCAAAATCAAAAGAAGGAACAGTTATGTGAAATCCTGGCTCGTATGGTTGCGCGTGATGGACTACCATTTAGAATTTTCTGCTCTTCGGAGGATATAAGAAAAGGGCTACAAAAACAACTCCAATTTAGTGACTGCTGATGCTGAAATTGAGCCAATTGAATCCCAATCTAGCGATTGTGATAGTGATGTAGATGATGACAATGACATAGAAACTGACAATGAAGAAGATAAAAAGATTACAGAGGATGGTGTTGTCCTAGAGTTTTGATCTGTTGACACTGAAATAAATTTGAATTATGCTAATTTATCCCCACTGGTAACAAAAATTAGAAGTGTCATTAAAATTTTTAGAAGATCTCCAACTAATTCGTAAAAGTGATTATTATTTTTGATGCAAATTGAAATATGATTTCAAAAAACATATATGATCCAACGTACCGTCGCGACGACGCGTCGTCTAACCTCGATCTTATTTTTGTGTTTGAGCAGCCGAAAAGGCTCGTTCTGGCTCCACACTTGTTTGTGGTATTGTTAACAAGTATTGATAAGCAAGCTTTAGATGCGCCCCCCTAATTCCGTGCTCTTCAAAAAATTGTAATTATTTTTTAAGTTTATGTTCAATTTCTAATATTTTGTTTTCTTTCTGTTCGAATGGGTTTGGAACATTCGTCATTGCTTTGTTAAACACATTCTCTAATTTCTTTTTTAATGAAACAGTTGCAGTATTAATAGCGGAGAGAGATGTAACTGGTGGTTAGGGATAGCCTTTAGGATTTATATAACAGACTTCAGAGCTTTTTAATGGGAGTTATAAATCCTTAGGGAGCGGAGTGGGTCAGTGTTAGAGCGCTGAGTTGCCATAACGAAGATACTGGGTTCGAATCCGGCTGTGACAGATTTTATTTGATCTATTAACAGCTGTTGGGGTCTGGTATCCTGCAGAGGCTAACACAGTCTCTATAAATTTGGTACCCAAAATAGGTGGATAACCTGGCAGTTAAGCGTGATCTAAGACAAACATCTCCTTCCTCAACAGTTGTCGAAGAAACTGTAAAGTTCCTACAAGGCTCCGACAGTCCGATCACAAGACTCTTCATGATTTGTAGTGGTACAGTTTGTACAGTTTTTTTTTAATCCTTAGTTGTGCCGTCTTTGAGACTGGGCGTGAAGTGAATCTACAGTCTATGCAATATCCGTGTCTCGTTGCTGCTCTTTATGCTGATTATACTTTAAATAATAATAAATAAATTTAAGACTTCCACAGTAATCCAATGGTAATGCAACAGTAATGGTACATTGGTAATGGTAAGGAAACAGACAACCTTATACCTTGTAGGTATCATCCTGTAATTTAGGTAATTGAAAAATGTAATGTAAAAAGGATATTTATTACCTTCAAAATTTTACAGCCTCCAGTTATGACGTGCACACTCCTAATGTATGCAATGTTGTCAGTTTTAATTATTTTATAATGACCACAGACAACTGAGTTTTTTAAAGGTTGCTAAAAATCCTTGGTTATACCGTCCATCGGACGGGGCATTGGTTGAGGTCCCGACATATATCAGGCACTTGTTAAAGATTCCTATCCAATTATACTTGCTAATATAAATTATAGCAATAATTTCAGACTCCCACTGTAATATCGTCCGATGAGTCATAATGGCTTTATGTTACGTAAAACAAAATCAACAGACTATGGAGAAAATACTGACAATATTGTTCAGCTTTTTATATCATCGTGTAATTTAGGTAATTGAAATAATTTAAAAAGCCTATTACCATCAAATTTTACAGCTTCCGTTGAAGACGTGCTTACCCAATGTTAACGTCTATACAGTGTTGCCAGATTTAATTACTTGATCGTTTATTGTACTCCGCAAGGTCCAGGGTCAGACAGGAGGCAGGTACCGGTACAGGTAGGTACGTGCAATTCCCCTCATCGGGTAGATCTGGGGGGGGGGATGTCGACGGCGATTTTTACTAGATGAGACCCCCCGGAAACGGAGACGGGAATAAAGTTACATAAGATAAAAATATAGAGACTAGTATTGGACACAGATCAGCCTTTGTGCCGGTGTTGGTTATAAATTAGAGTGCTAGTCGCCAGGGTCAGTCTATGGCGCTCCTCCATTGTCTGTTCTTTCACCCTCTCCTCCACTACCAGCTTTTCCCCTCTTATTCTACTTTTTTATTTCCTTCGTTTTTTTTATTTACTTTTGTTTTAGTTTACTCTTTTACACAGTTATCCTCTCATTAATCCGGTAGTCATAACCACGAATGGTCGAACGATCTTTTTCCATACCCGTTTTAAATTTACCTCTCGGGTATTGTATTTTTTTAAAAGTTATTCACTGAAGTATATCCCCGGTTTTTATAACTTTAATTGCACGTGTTTATTACTGTGGATCCAGCATAATGGATTATATGTTAAATAACATAATCCTCTGCCGTTGTTTTCTTTTTTTAATGGAAACAAATTAAAAAATGGAAATGTGTATTTTATTTATGTATGTTTTTTTTTGTTTTTTTGCGTGGGCAGGTGGAAATCTTCAAAAGACGCGGATAGGCCCGTACCTATCCGTGTGTGGGATTTTTACCCACTAAAACCACCTCCCTCACCTCCCTACACCTGTTTTTCACACACCACGAGACCGCCGTTTCTTCATGGAGTGGAATGGCTGTTCGCCGCCTCATGGCCCTTTCCAGCCCGGCTAGCTCAGTCGGTAGAGCATGAGACTCTTATGTATGTATTTGTGTGTGTGTGTTATTTTTAGTTTGGCCAGATATATTTCTATTTATTTCTGTACAATATTGTTATTGTTAAAAGACCTCAGAATCAATTTATTTTTCTAATCTATTCATTTCACTCCCGTTCCAAATTCAATCAATTATTGTAATATACGGCAATTTTTCAGCCCTTCTTCTGGTCTTCTGGTCTTAAAAGTAGGTTTTTAACTTTTTCCATGAAAATTTTTGGAAATTATATCAATATGAATTTATATTAATAAAAATTGTGATTTTTATATAAATAGATCTTTCTATTCCCATAGATAATAGTGCTCTTTGCTTTCAGGCTTTTAAAGACTCACTTTCACACACGAACTATATATATATATATATATATATATAGACCTTGTAGATCTTTCGCCACCTTTACTAGCCTTCTACGAGGCTGCTATTAGGTTTCAAAATAATTATTTTTTTATGGGCTAGGGTTATTGACCCTATGCCCAACCCCCAACCTGGAGGACCAGTGGCTGATGTGCAGTCAGAAGACTGGGCGGGCCCCTACTCCCTACGCCATATATATATATATATAAAGTGTTATCCTCTATGGATCCGAAACGTGGACAATAACGAAAAAGGATGAAACGAAGTTGTTGGCTGTAGAAATGGACTTCTGGAGACGCTGTTGTTGTGGTATTTCCAGAATTCAGCACGTCCCAGAGCAATTGGTAGATCAGGAAAGAACGATCCTCTACACTACAGAAACAAGAAGATTAAAATGCTATAGCCACTTATAAAAAGATTGATTTTAGATAAGGTGGTTGACTCGTTGAAGGTCAGCCGCATTTGGTCCAATGTTATAACGAAATCTACTGTTAGATCTCTGTTTGTGTGTGAAAGTGAGTCTTTAAAAGCCTGAAAGCAAAGAGCACTATTATCTATGGGAATAGAAAGATCAAGATTTTTATTACATATTTGTTTGATAGTTTTGTCATGATTTTGGATGCAAAACTATAATTTACAAACTAAAAAAAAAATATTACGCGACGATAAATATCAATAGAGAGCGATTAATTAACAAGAACACATTTAAAATCAATTAGAAACGAAAGGAGATTCACCCCTATTATTTTTCGTAAAAAAAAATAAATAATACACACAACTTTTTGTGGAGTGCTCGTGTGGGTTAATGTTTTTTTTTTTTTATGGAAACAAATAAAATGTGTATTTTATTTATGTATGTGTGAAGAATTTGTTGTTTTTTTTTTTACTTGGACAGGTAGAAATCTTCTATTCTATTTATTTCACTCCCGTTACAAATTTAATCAATTATTGTTATGTAATGTTACGGCAATATTTGATTTTTGCTCATTCCCCTTGTTTTTATCTTTCCTGTAAAAAATTTTTGGAAATATATATATTTTATAAATCTCAAAATAGTTGAATTTATATTAAGACAAATTGTCTTAATAATTTGTTCAAAATGCCTTCCTTCCTTTAAAGACTATTGGTCACAAAATTTACGTTACGATAAAATTGCAAATATTATGCCCCTCAATGATTTCAAGGCAATTTACACTTTAGTAATAATAAAACTATTGGTAACGGTGATCACTTTTTCAAAGTTAGGCCTCTCCTTGAAATAGAAACTCATTTCAGGACATTGAGCCTGAAAAAGACAACTTAATCGATAATCCCGTACAAGGGAAATAGGGCAAGCTCGGAAAAGCAGTACGTCCCTAAAAAAAACAAGAAATGGGTATTTCAACTTTTTGTTCGGGCAGGGGTCTCTAGTATCATTTATGATTTCTTGATTTATTCCGGCTCATCCGATAGCACATTTAAAAATATCAAATTCAGTAATCATGAAGATCGATTCCTACTATCCTCAAAGGGTCGTCTTGCTTTGTGCAAATCTATTAAAGATAAACAAACCACTTTCATCAATTTATTTTTGATAATTGGTTTACGTCACTGAAGGTTTTAGTATATTTGAGAAACCAATTCTGCATACTGAGTTTAGGGACAATAAAATAAAACCAATTAAGGGGGTTGAAACTAACTGCTGACAAAGTACTTAAAAAAAAGGAAGAGGGAGTTTTGAGGAATACTTTGACAAGAAAAAAAAAATGTTGTCAAGTGGATGGATAACAAACTATATGTGCCCAATTTGAAGCATTTAGTACTAGCCAGGGAACCGGACAATGTATGACTTATCACACATCCCTGGAACTTCCAAGAAAATTAAAAAAAATAAGGAAGGAACAATTCATAACGTTTGATGTATGAGCCCATTTTAAAACACAAAAATACAAGGAAAACAAAATTTATCATCCCAATTCACTTTTGTCTCAAAAACAAAATATTTAAAAAGCAAAATAAGGAAGAAACGACTCGCACGAGAACTGGTTTAATACTGACTTTATTGCCATTTTGATTCTCTATTTATAGTAACTACATGGTAACAGCTGTTTACAATGCCATCTTGTTATTAGCGACTATGCGATCATCAGTCTTGTCTTAACTTATATATATATATATATATATATATATATATATATATATATATATCATAGTTACAGGTGGCTCCCAAGTAAACAATTCTTCAATGCCATCTTGTTATTAGCGACTATGCGATCATCAGTCTTATCTTAACTTATATATATATATATATATATATATATATATATATATATATATATATATATATATATATATATATATCATAGTTACAGGTGGCTCCCAAGTAAACAATTCTTAGAATAATAATAAGATACCTAGAATTGTTATGCACTTTTAGATGCAGGTGCAGTTGTCAGGTGGTACACGAGTAAACAATTCTAAGAATCGTCACTCTCTAAAATGCTTGAAGACAGACTAAAGAAAATAATGAACTGCTCTCTAAGATTTGTGCTTGGTACTCCGAAGCAGCGCGCGTCTCCCACCTCTATGATGAATTAAAGTGCCTCTTCCCTCCCTTCCGAAGACAATATTTCCTTCGTTCATTCTTATACCAATCCATTCACTCTCAACACCCTTCATATACCTACAGTCTCCTCCAATTCAAATCCTCAGTTCAACACCATAAAACAAGATCCCGCCTTTTTGATCATTATATACGTTCACACAGAACTAAAGCATTCGAACGTTCCTTTCTCGCCCGCTCCACCACAGTGTGGAACTCAATCCCTCCTAATATCCGTCATACTCCCTAACTATCATTATTCTAATCCTTGCTTTTTCAACACCTCTTAGCTTCCCAAAAGGATAGTCTCTAAGCAGGTTAGTCATTTGCTTAGAATGTAATGTATAGAATAACTCATTGTGTTATTTAGTTCTTTTAATTTTGCTTTTTGAAAAGCTGTACATCATGTAAAGAAATTATTGCAGGCTAGCTCATGCATCTAACAAAAGCTATGGATTTATCTATTCTCTGTAATTGCTTAATATCCTGTCAAGATCTGTACTGTTTATTTACTTACTATTATTTTTTTTGTTTATATATTTCTTTTTAAATTGTTTTCTGTCATGTTTTACACGCTTTATGATTTGTAACATAAATGTTCCAGAAGGCCAGATAAATATTATGTTTTTTTTCTGTTCATATCTGATATTCTAAAGGGGCTTAGTCCCAGAATAAAGTTACTTTTCTATTCTATTCTATTCTACAGAATAATATAATATTCTTAGAAAACATCATTAAGAATATGGAGTAGTATTATTTTGATCGCATAGTGATTATTTTTTGTAAGCCACCTTACTATAAATTATAGTATATATTTATCGGGATTTTATGTAAATATTTTTTGGATTTAATATTAAAACTAAAATATCACTTACAACTTCTTAAAATAACATCCCAGCGTTCTATTAACATTTTAAAAATGTTATGTAGTACTTGATGGGGAGGAGACCGCAATAGCATGCTCATGCTATATAGAAGTCTAGTTAGATCTAATATTGATATTATTTGTCAGAGAGCCACAGTAACCAATGGAGAAGTGGAGGTTTGCTATTTATAATTAATATAGTAGTACAGTTCCTTAATTGCCATCATCTCAATTATGACCTCAATTGTTTAAAACAAAGGATCTTAACAATCCCAGGAATCATTGTTTGGGCGGTGAAGATAACATAGCATCACATTGTTTTTTTGGAATTGGGGATTGTATTGTTTGTATTTTGTGTTTATGAACTTGTTATTCAGAATCGCATAAGTCTGCTGAAATAGATCTAAGGAAAGTAATATAGATTAGTCATTTATTTCGTAAGTGTAATAAAAATCTGTAGTATTTAAGCTTAAGCGAAAAGTTTTTCCTTTAAACAAGTAATCACCAATTGATTTAACCCAGCATAATATTTTTTTTAGAATGAGAGTTTTGTTTATTTGTATAATTAAGATCACTTACAGGAAAAAAAATATAGGGAGTGAGGGAACGAAGAACAATTACCTTTCTAGTAATCGATAAATGGCCCTCAATTGCATTAATTGAAAAAGTACAGCCACTTTGATTTGAAAAGAAAATTTAGAGTGAATAACAGAAAATCATAGCATAACATAATTTCTTGAGTCCTCAAGTTCTGCAATTCAAATTGGCAGAATGGAAACTTTGAACCGGTTGTTGGTAACTTCATAATTTTACGGACAACGACAAATTCCAGTCTCTGAGTTTGTAATTAGAGCCTCGTTTAATATTTTCGTTTCCAATTCGCTCTTTTACGACAGTCATCGCAGAAGTCCATGAACCCGGAGGATGAGTTTACAAAAGAACTTTCTTAGTAAGTTATGTTTGTTAAAATGTTTATAGGGACAGACTATCAAGCTTCCCGGCTTGAGGATCGTTTACTCTGATTTCTTCCGCTTTTCCTATCAACATACGTGTGAGCTTTAGTGACTAAGAAAACTCTTTCCTCCTAGGTTAAAGTGTCATTAGATTATCAAATATAAGTCACGTTACTGTATTTTCGTCCAATTCATCAGTCTTAATATCTTAAGAGTCGCGTTTCATGTAATTCGATACTTCTACTATTTTGGCGCCTGATTCTATTCTTCTTGGCCCCAAACTATAAAAAGAATCATCTACTACTACTAAATTATGCTTTTGTTGTAATTAATTATAAAATGAATTTTTTCAGTTATTTAAATCTTATAAAGCATTTTTAGAAAATCGTACTACCAACTTTTTATTAAATATTATTATCCGTATAGAGTGAATCCTTAAGCAATGATTGAGCCTCTAGAACGCATCGTGACTATAAAATACCTGAGTTCTAAAGTACCGCTGGTTTGAAATTACATATATAAGATATAATAAAATGAACTAAATGATTGATAGCAGACTGTAAAATGATATGGGCAAGCAGTCAATAATTTTTACAAAAAATAAGTATAATTGATTTCATTTATTGCTGAATAATTAATACAAAATAATAATATAATAATTTATATAGATAGCTCAATTAATAAATATTTTTACTTTTCTTTTTATTTACGTAATCATTTATTTTTACTATATTTTAGTTGTTTCAGAGAGATGGTAGAGAGAGTATCTACCCTTACAATATTTTTTCAAAATTATTATGTAATAATTTTAGTTTATGGGTCGCCACGTGGCAAAACAAAACAATTGTATTTAGACCTTTTAATAGTTAATTTAAAAAAGGCAGAAATGAAATAAGTTGAACACATTTTGTGTAAAATCCATTGACTGCACCTCCAACCATTTCACAATCTTCTAAGATATATCCAGTCAAACATTTGAAAATATAAATAATTGATTGTCATATACATGGAATTGTAATTCATCCTTTGAATGAAAAGATCCCAGCAGAAAAAATAGCATTAGAAATCCATTATTCCAGCCATGTTTTTAATAAAAATCTAATAAATACGAACAATAAAAATAACATACTTTAATTTAGTAAATTTGATATAAACAATTAAATGAACTTATAAAAATACTAAAAGCTTCAGTTCAATGTTTCGAGAAAAATTTCACCAAGACATTGCCGCCATGCAAATAGTGCCAGGGCGAATGAGAGGCAAGCATGCATGGACATTTTTTGTTACATAAATTTAGCACATTTCGATTTGTCAATCTTGGTCAAAAAGAGGGGACAACAAGGGAATTAGAAATGAAAAATACTATAAACAACTTAAATATGATCATAGCCTGACAAACCATCGTAACTTGATAAGCCGCTTCCTAGGCCAACAAGAAGGGACAAAATGACCATCTACCAGGGCTAGTACGAGTAGTCGACCAGAAAGATTCATTATACTATGTATAGTAATAAAATGCAATTAATTTCTTCAATCTTCATTTGTAATACAGTCCACTCATACCAAAGAGAGAAGGTACCATATCAAATTAAGATGGTGTCTTTCTCTACCTTAAACACAGGTAAAGAAGTTAAAATTATTAAGGGAATGAACATATACTTATTAGATATTTTGAGAAGACTTGAAGGGTACAACACTTTCCTTCTAGAGAGCGCTATCTCAATTTATCCCTTCGTGTAACAGGTCGATTTTTTTTTAAATTTATGTTCATTAATTATACAGTTAAAATAATCGGCTGGTATCAGGTTTTAATTGTGATAATCTTTTTGTTCAACGGTTACAGTGGGACCATAGTCTCGGGGATTTGAGCTTATAGAAATAAATTTGGAAAGGTAATAGGGAGTAAGTTGTTCAAACAGTATAATAGAGACAGATTTTTGTTTATGCAATGACTGAATTGTGGCATTTTCTTCATTAACGCCGTATCCTGCCATGGATTCCTGGACTTGGTTCATCCAAGAAGATCTTGGTCGGCCTCTTCTTCTTCTTTAATTTCCATGTTTCACAGCCATATAACATTATAGCCGTTATAACAGCATGGAAAATCATTATTTTTTTTGTAGTTTTTAGGTTTGTGGTTTTTACTCCATAGTACAGAATTGAGCATGGCAATAGCTTTCCTTCCTTCTCTGGTTCTTCGGGCTATATCCTCTTCAAATGTTCCATCTTTTTGAAGGATAGATCGTAAATATTTAAAGTTGGTTAAATTTTTGAACTCCATACTTCAATATTTCCTAGACCATTCACTTGTAGCACCTTGAATAAATATTTTGAACAGGGTAGGTGATATAAAGCATCCTTGAAGGAGTCCTTTAGAACTTGGGATAGTTTGTTTCCAAATTTTATTTTTATTTTGCTATTATGGTAGATATGTTTAACAACACAAATGATGAGGTCATTAATGTTTGCTTTTCGCATGCACTCCTAGAAAAGTTAACATTGAACTCTGTCGATAGGACTTTTCAAGATCGATAAATACTCGGAACCGCATTGCACTTCTGGCATTGTTCTATTCTTTTATTCCGTACCCCTCCGTAAACCATTATAATTGTGTTGTTAACACGTATGCCCTTATAATTAATTAGTTAATTAGTTTTCTATTGGTATTAGCTGTATATTGGCTTTATGTTTGCTCTGCTGTCTCCTACTCTTATGATCATTCCATGCTTCAGCATATCTCCTGTAGCCCAACTGACTTGTAATCGTAGAGCACTGGAGCTTCCCACATTTGGTTTTTTACTTTTCCTCTTTCTTCCAAATAATTTCTTCTATTCTCGTCTGAATAGGAGCTTAAACACATATGATAAGCTTTCCCGTTCTTTTTCGTAGTAGTTGGCGTCATTATTTGGAGCATAAGCTCCTATTACCACAACTTCTCTCCCAAAAAAGGTTAAATCCATTATAATTAGTATTTCACTAATAAAATCCCATCCTTTGATTTTTTTTCCTTCAAAATCTTCTTTTATTATGACGGAGACACCCTCTTGGCTCTTGTGCTTCGGTCAACTCCACTCCACATGTGTATATAGTCCCCCATGGCCTCTTCACCGCTACCTCTTCTTCGTCTCAGTCAGTACTATAACATCCATATTGCATCTTTTCACTTCTGCCGGGATACTGTACATTTTTGTTGCTATGCCCTGAACATTTCATTTTATGACCAAAATGTCTTTCTTTTCGTTCATGAAATCCAGGCTTCTTATTTTCTTCTCTTAAACTGTTAAAAGAGGAAGCCTAGAGCCTCTGTACTTTGCATTATACCAAACATTCCTTATCGTCTGCATAGCTTTCGAGTTCAGTAATTAAGTGTAAGGTGGGTGACAGCTCAAATATCACAAAGTCAGTTTAAAGCACCACTAAGACTTAGTGTCTTTTTGAAGTCGGGGGATACAGTTTGCTGTTATAGCTGAATATCTATCATCTCCATCGGAAATACAATTATACCACCGGGTAGCTCAAGAATCAAAAAGTTCATTACAATAAGTGAGAACTGTAACCCATCTCGCGCGCTGAAGGGTGAAGCACAGTCATTTTGAGGTCGTTTTGCTGCGTAACGAGATTTTCAATCAATATAACTTTTGACTCAAAGAAGCATCGAAGTTCGTTTAGGTTTCAATCGTCAGCTGTCTTCAAAATGTATGCCGGATGTATTCCAGCAAACGCCACCAATGTTGATCCGATCGAGCATCAACAGTTTGACAGAAGTGCACTGGTCTGCTTGCAAGGCAGCACAGCACACTTTAGATTGGAAAGTAGAGCATTGTCTCGACGTTGCTCCGGGCCAGCATTCAACACCACTGAACATTATATACGACGTGTATGCCGAAGAACTATTTCCTTTCATATAATACATAATTAATGATATTTTATATTATAAATATTACCCGTTACGTAAACGTATTCACGTACAACACAGCCGTGTCCATAACACACCCCCCGGCCACACCCCATTTTTTTATTTTTTTTTGTCAATTTGAAGTTCATTCTTTTTAAGACCAAAAACGTTAAATTGTAGGCATACATTTAATTGTTAGCTAAACCTATCTTTAGTCAACATAAATTCTCTGTTATATTATCTCTCAATCTTACCATTTTTTCAAGATAACAGACATTTATTCTGATCTAAAACTGAAAAGTTGATAAATAAGATTAAGTCAAGCAAGTAGTTCATATTTACTGTTACGCCCTGCTTCTTTGTAAACAAACAGGAATGGAAATTCAAAAAGCATAACATAGTCTCATTATCCATCGATTTCATCGTAACCATTATACACTTTTATTTACTGATAGCAAATCCCTGAAAGATGCTCAAATCCTTATCTAAAAGAACGCAAATCACTTTTCTCTCCCTGGTCCAAGCCTGGCACTTTGCAGTTATAACACGCTACAACGTTCTTTAAATTGAGCCATGCTATTTTGTTTTTGATTTCTTTAATAATAGAATTTACCAGGAATATGATTGTAATAATAATTAATTATTTAAGAATTCCTTTAATCCAAAATAAAAAGTCCCATAAAGGGAGCAGGGTAAATCAAACTAACACTAATAATTTTAGAAAAGTGAAATTACATATTTAAGTTAGATGTAGGTATTACTAGAATGCTACAAACAGATTTTTTATAAAATCGAATAAACGGATGTTCTTTTTTAAATTATTGGTTTTAATTTATTTTTTATTTTGTCAAAATATATCAGCGATTATGATGAAAATGATTATTTAAATGTTAAATTAAGTAGACTTTGATACCAGCAATGTTTTATCTCCATTGAAATAAACCAGTAGGAATTAACTGCCGAATTTTCAAATTACCTGCTTATGAAGTATTCTTAACTTTAGTAAATTGAAATAACATACTGACTCCCATTGTAAGTAATAAATACAACTTATAACTATAAAATATAATGTAGTTGATAATGAACAATTCAAAATAAAAATAATAATAAGTCTTAGCGAACCTGAAGGTAAGATGCTGTTACCGCTCCATCCCTCCAACGTTAATTGTCAATTATATATATAATGCATGATGCATGTATATATATAATTGTCAATTATTCCTCATTGGGAGAGCGCTATAACTTAAATCAATCACAGCTTCACTGCTTTTCCTCTCTTCCCAACGCCTCTTCATTAATTCACTGTGTTTTTCCTTCCACTTTTTCGATGCTGCTTCTTTACTTGAGTCTTGTTCAATTTTCTTGTTCCTGATCTTATTCCTGAATTGTTGCCTATTCGGAATTTCATCTTTGGAGATTTTAAATAATTCCATATTGTAGAATTGTAGACGTCTTGTTCTAAATTTATCTGTGATGTTTTCTGTATTTTCATAGAGTTCCTTAGTAGGTCTTTTGATCCAGATTCCATCCCGAAGAACAGCGCCATAATTAATCCTCACTGCAGGTTTTCCATTGAGAACCTGTAATTCGCAGAGTCGAAGTGACTTCCATCCATAAATCTAAATATATGCCATACATGATTTTATCACGCTTTTTTTTTATATAGTTGTGTGATCTATCATACATTGTCTGGTTTACTTTGACAAGTGCACGTTCTAACAATCAGGTAAATTATAGGAAAATTTTATATTTTTTTTCCATAAATGTTTCATAAAGGATGTTTACATGAAGGGGTGCCTACATTCTCTCCCTGGTGCCGAAATATCCTGAATTATTCCACTATAATAAAGCTCCTCCCTTTAAAGACTATTGGTCCCAAAATTTACGTTACGATAAAATTGCAAATATTATGCCCTTCAATGATTTCAAGGCAATTTACACTTTAGTAATAATAAAACTATTGGGAACGGTGATCACTTTTTCAAAGTTAGGCCTCTTCTTGAAATAGAAACTCATTTCAGGACATTGAGCCTGAAAAAGACAACTCAATCGATGATCCCGTACAAGAGAAATAGGGCAAGCTCGGAAAAGCAGTACGTCCCTAAAAAAAAACAAGAAATGGGTATTTCAACTTTTTGTTCGGGCAGGGGTCTCTAGTATCATTTATGACTTCTTGATTTATTCCGACTCATCCGATAGCACATTTAAAAATATCAAATTCAGTAATCATGAAGATCGATTCCTACTATCCTCAAAGGGTCGTCATTGCTTTGTGCAAATCTATTAAAGATAAACCACTTTCATCAATTTTTTTTTTTATAATTGGTTTACATCACTGAAGTTTTTAGTATACTTGAGAAACCAATTCTGCATACTGAGTTTAGAGACAATAAAATAAAACCAATTAAGGGGGTTGAAACTAACTGCTGACAAAGTACTTAAAAAAAAGGAAGAGGGAGTTTTGAGGAATACTTTGACAAGAAAAAAAAAATGTTGTCAAGTGGATGGACAACAAACTATATGTGCCCAATTTGAAGCATTTAGTAGTACTAGCCTGGGAACCGGACAATGTATGACTTATCTATCATACATCCCTGGAACTTCCAGGAAAATTAAAAAAAAGAAGGAAGGAATAATTCGCCCATTTTAAAATACAAAAAAAACAGGAAAACAAGATTTATCATCCCAATTCACTTTTGTCTCTTTAAGGGTTAAATATATAAACTATATATATATAAACATATATACTGTTCCAGGAAAAAATATTTAACAAAGGAAAATAAGGAAGAAACGACTCGCACGAGAACTGGTTTAATACTGACTGTATTGCCATTTTGATCCTCTATTTATGGTAGCTACATGTTAACAGCTGTTTACAATGCCAGCTTGATATTAGCGAAAACCTCAACCTTTCGTCACTAGCCTGCTCCCTGGATGTGTCAAAAAATTAAAGATCTTCAAAGGAAGCGTGATGTGGCCCGAACACGCTTTAGACGGATAAGGTTAACTGATTACTATCAAGCGTTTAGGTCTCTCCGCAATTTGACACAGTCGACAATCAGGCAGACAAAAACCAAATACTTCCACGAAGCCCTTTCATCTGCTCCCGATTCTAAATCCAAATGGCATCTCCTACGAAAGCTTTCTCTTCTTAATTCATCTTCTTCTAGGCCCTTTCCAGCCTCTCCCAATGAAATAAACTCATATTTTTCTATTATTCCACCTCATTTAATACTTCAAAATCATCCTCTCCCGTATTTTTCCTAGCACCATCTTTCAACCCTGACAACTTTTACTTCGCTGACATTTCACCCAACGACATTATTTCCTCTGTTCTGAAATCCCACTCCAACTCCACAGGCTTCGATGGGATTCCTGTCAAACTGCTAAAATCCTGCCTTATCGATATTATACCTGTCCTACGCTTTATATACATTTTTTCACTGCAAAACGGAGTATTCCCAACCACCTGGAAAAAAGCCATAGTCCACCCTATCAATAAATCCTCTAACCCTGTCTCGCTCAAATACTACCGTCCATTCTCAATCCTTTCCAACCTTTCCAAGCCTCTAGAAAGAAGTTAACAATTCTTAGAATAATAATAAGATACCTAGAATTGTTATGCACTTTTAGATGCAGGTGCAGTTGTCAGGTGGTACACGAGTAAACAATTCTAAGAATTGACATCATCAATACCAAATCCACTCATATACCACATTGATAATACATTCAAACCTATAAATACAACTTGTAAAATTGAAATAGGTTTAGATCGATCAATTATCCGATGCTGTCTTTTGGTCGAAACGATTCGTGATGCCGAACTACAAAAAGAGTTGACACTCGCATATCACCAAGGAAAGACAAACCACCGAGGGATTAATGAAACAATGGCGGCGTTGAAGCGAAAATATTATTGGTTATACGAATGCGATAAACTATTGAAGAGGTAATAAGCGAATGTCAAATTTGTAACACCACGAAGTATGATCGTCACCCCCCCCCTCCTCCCCCGTAGGGATACGAACAGAGACATGTACACCTATGGTACCTTTAACCGAGCTTTAGGTCGACACTTTTACATGGCGGGGATTCAAATGGGTGACAGTTGTGGACACCTTCAGCAAAATACCCATGGCCCACACGGTGAAGGAGAAATCAGCGCCATCGGTCATTAAAGCCCTCCTAGCGTGGTTCCAGTTTTATGGCGTACCTGATAAGATTTTCTCAGACGGGGGTAGGGAATTTGAAAATGCGCAGCTCTGGAAAGAGATGAAAGATCTAGGCGTCGCCTGGCATTGGAATACGCCGGGGCATCCCAAAAGCGGGGGGGGGGGATCGAAAGGCTTCACAATACTCGAGGGGAACATCTGAGAGTATTTCACGCGGATAAAGGATTGGAAACAGATGAGGCTATGCCCCGGGCCGTAGCGGCATATAACCACCCCATCCACGTGGCTACTGGGTTTTCCCCTTTCGAAACCCTTTTTGGTCTACATGCACGACGGATAGATTGGTGCGGTACGGTCGTGGACGAGGGCATGACAGGGCGATTGATTGCCAATAGAATAGAGCTCGAGAGAATATGGGGAAAAGCACACGGAAGGATGGCCGCAGAAAAGAGGAAGAGAGTAGCGCGGGAAAATCTGGGAGTAAAAGATATTACGAGCAATATCAGGATAGGTACCATTGTGTACAAGAAAATTGTTTCAAACCGTCCTAAGGAGGTTTTGCGTTATGAAGGGCCACTCAGAGTGATTGCTATCAGAGAGCATAACTTAGTCACTATTCAACAAAACATAGGACTGTTCATTTCGAACAGCTCAAGATTCCAGCTGGGGTAGCCAGTCCATAACTGTATACTTTACTCCTTACTGTATAGCTTATTATAGAGGTGCAGTGGAACAGTTTATTTTCATTTCTCTAATGATAGTTTTTGTAAATTAACTTATTTGTATATAAATAATTTTTGTTGGTTACGAATGATATTTAGATTAAGCTAGTAGTAAGGTCTTTTATTTTTATTTGTATGTAAGTAGAATAAGATTCAAGTTATTTTTAATTTATATTTATTTTTGTGTTCTTTCTCTGCATATTTTTGTTTTGAGTTTACGAGTATGTTCGTAAACGGGCAGGGGGAGTTAAGACAAGACTGATGATCGCATAGTCGCTAATATCAAGCTGGCCTTGTAAACAGCTTTTAACATGTAGCTACTATAAATAGAGGATCAAAATGGAATGCATTTTCCCTACAAAATGCAGTTTCCCCTTCCTCCTGGAAAAAAGTAATATTCCATCCTCAAATCACAAATCACCCAATCCCTCAAACCCAAATGATTTCCGGAAAATCTCTATACTCTCTAACCTTTCTAAACCCCTCGAAAGAATAGTTCAATCCCAAATGTCAAATTTTCTGAAACAGTCCAAACTCCTTGATCCACTTCAATCAGATTTCCGTCCTGGCCTTTCCACACAATCTGCCCTCGTTAAAATCACCACTGACATGCATACTGACATGGACGAAAAAAAACTAACAGTATTAATTCTACTCGATTTTTCAAAAGCTTTCGATTCGCTGAACCATTGCATCCTTTTCTCTGAACTAAAATCTCTTTCCTTTTCGAACAGTTCCATACTCTGGGTTCAAGCTTTCCTCTCGGATAGGACTCAAGCAGTCTCCATCCCTAATCAACCCCTATCCTCTCTCCTACCGCTGAACACAGGAATGACACAGGGTTCTAGTATTTCCCCACTCCTTTTCAACTGTTACATTAATCACCTTCCCAAATCAATCCTCCACTGTTCCCACCATCTGGACGCCGATGATTCCCAGATCCATTTGTCCTTTCCTCCATCTGAGATAATAGCTGCATTTGACAAAATTCAAGGTGACCTAGTAGGATCTTTATATCCGTTCCCATAGAACCAAAACTTTCGAGCGTTCCTTTCTCGCCCGCTCTATCTCCCTTTGGCACCCACTCCCTCTCTCGATATCCGTCATGCTTCTTCTTTAACCTCATTTAAATCCAAACTTTTCCTGCATCTTCTAAATTCCCAATCAGATGCTTTATAATCAATAAATAATTTATAGATATATTGAACTTGATCGATTGATGAACTACTGTAAATATTCCCCACTCATAATGATATCATTTTTTTTTTAACATTAGATGCTATATTTATTCACTTATTTTTCCATAAGCCTATTTCTTTTTATTGTAAATTTGTCTGTTTTTTACTTTAATTTGGTATCACATTTTCTGATTCTCTACCAAAACATACCTGTTTAGTTATTTACTTTCAGGATATTATGTAAATATTGTTTTATTCTGATGAAGTCCTTTAGCCAGATATATATTTATTTAATTTTGTTCATTTCTGTTATTCTAAAGGGACCTGGTCCCAGAATAAAATTATTTTTCTTTGCAATTCTATTCTATTTATATAATTATTATTATTATTATTGACCGCGAAACAGCCATGAAAGACTACGCGATTATGTATCAGGGATTTCTCTTTGTTTTTTCTCGTTCCATGTTTTCACTGAAGGCTTTTCTTCTTTCTTGTACCCAGTTCATGGATGGAAATTTTTTAATATATATATATATATACACCTATTTAAGAGTTCAGTTTTAAAATATATATATATAAAGTGTGGATTTTTTTTTTATGGAAGCGATAGAAAAAAAATCCACTAATGTGTTTAATCCGATTAAACTTCATAATTGTCAATTAAAAGGCTTAATGTAAAAAAACATTTGCGAGAGTAAAATTATTATCTAAAATCTATGTTGCTTAGCAGAATATAATACGAGTTGGCCTCTGACTTTGATAGAGTGCGGTTATACTGTGACGTGAAGAACTAAGTACATTTTACTAACTCTTCATAACTATATTTTGTTTATTTTATTTATTTATTTTTCAATTATGTGTAATGGAACATAATTAATGATGAGGGACGATGAGGTAGGTGTTTCGCCATCCTTTTCTGAGACCGATGCTCCTAAACCAGATGACGAGTTTATGGACGATTCTACCTCAAAGAAACGTAATTTCGAAGGCTCTCCACTAAATCTATCCCCAGCTAAAAAAAATGGTAAATATTATCTAGAAATGCCACCTACAACTGTAAGTAACAAATTTCAATTATTAAAAGAAATCAATCTTGAAGATCGAAATAATCCTACTTCAAACACAAACACGGTTACTGATACCCGTAACAATAAAGTTAAGCCTGTTACAGCGATAATTCCGCTAATTTATTTACATAATGCAAATAACTATCAAGCATTGTTAAAGGACCTAAATGCACTATGTTTAAACCCTTTCACTACAAAATTAGTCGGTAAAGACACTAAAATCATGCTTTCATCTATTGAAGATTTCCGAAGAGTAACTAAATATTATGATAGTGAAAAAATTGAATATCATACTTATTCAGTGGAAAAAAATAAAGCTCTTAATGTAGTTATTAGAAAAGTCCCATTTTCTATAACAGAAGAAGAACTAAAAGCAGAATTAAAATCTAAACATTTAGATGTTCTACATGTTGCGCGAATTCTTAATAAGGAAAAAAAACCCACACCTCTCTGCTCCGTCTCGCTAGTTAATAATGAAAAGGCCAAAGATATTTTTAATATGACTAATCTTTTTTCAGCTATAATATCTGTAGAACCAAAACATAAAAATCAATATATACCCATGTGTACTAACTGTCAAAGATATGGTCACACAAAAAATTACTGTCATTTAGAACCTAGGTGTATTAAATGTAAGGAAAACCACCATTTTTCTAAATGCCCGTTAAAATTCACAGACAAACCTTACTGTGTTAATTGTAACCAAGGGCATGCTGCCAATTATAAAGGTTGCTCCTATTATCAAAATATAAAAAAAAAAATAATTAACTCACCTCCAGTCGAAAATATGAATAACACTGAAACTGTTGATAACCGCAAGCCAGCCAGGAGAACTACACCAAATTTGAAATATTCTTCCGTCCTAACGCCTGATCAAAAAAATGTTCAAGAAACTAACATAGAAAGTAACAGCACTGAAAACGTTTTATCAAAAATCATGAACATTATTATAGAGGCGATAAAACCTTACTTCTCACAAATAATTAGCCAGTTAAGTTCCCTTGTTACCACGTTATTTACAAATGGGCCGTAAAGTAAACAACAATCTATCTAATGTTACTAATTCCTACAAGACCAGCTATTATCATTATTTTTATTTGCATTTTTGTCATCGTTTATCAAGACTACGCTCTCTACGCATTTATGGCTACTGAATTAAGAAAATTAATAATTTTAAACTGGAATGCTTATGGTATTTCCTCTCAAAAAACTGAATTCAAAATATTTCTAGAAACAAACTCTGTCGATATAGCATGCATTTCCGAAACTCATCTTTGCCGAACTGACAAATTTAACATACCTGGCTACAAAACTCTTCGGAACGACCGAGACAGTGCAACCGCCTCCGGCGGTGTGGCTCTCATAGTAAAAAACAACATCAGATTTTCAGAAAATGTTATTTGTGATGTGTCTAATATCGAAGCCATTTCAATTTGTTTAGATACATCTCCTGGTACCATTGTCACAGCTGTTTACAAGCCACCTAACAAAAACATCAGAGAAGAAGAAATTCTCGAGTTATTTAAACCAAATATACAAACAATAGTAATAATAGGTGATATGAATAGCAAACATATTTACTGGGGGTGCCGGAAAACGAATTCGAGCGGAAACAAATTGCTAGACATCTGCTCCAGGCAAAATATCCATATTATCGCTCCGAGTGAACCAACATTTTACAGAAGAGGTTGTTCACCCGATATCCTAGACTTAGTGTTAACTAAAAATATCGATCTACCGATAACAGTTCAAACATTATCCGCTCTTAACTCTGACCATATCCCCGTCTTAATTCATTTCAGCACCGAAATTCAACAAACTCCTACTAGAAACTCTCTTATTAAAGGAGTAATCGACTGGGATACCTATAAACACCTGATTTACCACAATGTTTGTCCCAAAAATCATTTCGCAAGCCCACAAGAAATCGATGAAAGCATAAACAAACTGCAGCAAACCATAGCTGAATGCTTAAAGCAGTCAACCACAAGAACATTTCGTACAAAAAGGATAACTCTCACAAGCAGTGTGCCTAGTTCCATTCTTCTTAAAATAAAGGAAAAAAATAAAACAAGGAGGAGATGGATGCAAACCAGGAATCCTCAAGACAAAAGTAAATGGAACTTTCTAAAACGCGCCGTAAAAAAGGAGTTAGAGGAATTCACGATATCCAAGTACAAAAACTATGTTTCCAACCTGGACCCAAGAGACCAATCATTATGGAAAGCTACAAAACGCCTTTTAAATAAAAAAGTAAATATCCCTAGTCTAGTAATTAACGGAGGGTATATCACCAGCGACTTGGATAAAGCCGAAGCCTTTGCCGATTATTTCCAGCTAACATTTTCAAATTCACAATCCGATAGAGTGCGGTCAGACGTTGAAATCGAAGAGTTTTTACGGTCACCTCTACCAACAGTACAACTGCCGGTGGAATTCACCACTCCTAAAGAAATCCAGTCACTAATTAGGAAGCTCAAAATTAGGAAAAGTCCCGGACACGACTTGATACCAGCAATTGCAATAAAAAAGTTACCCAGGAAAGCAGTTGCTCTGATAACAGCAATTTTCAACAGCTGTTTAAGGATAGGATATTTTCCTGATACTTGGAAGAGAGCAGAAATGGTGGTTATAAACAAACCTGGCAAAAATGCCAAAGAATTAAGCAGTTACCGCCCCATTAGTCTACTGCCAATCGTAGGAAAACTGTTCGAATCAGTTATTAAAATGCGCCTCTCTACTTATCTTCAATCTATAGACATTATCCCAAACTTTCAGTTTGGTTTTCAACTCAACCATTCTACATCACACCAATTATCAAGATTATCAGAGTTCATAGTCAACGGATTTGAAATGAAAAAACACACGCTAGTTGCATTCCTAGACTTTAAACAAGCATTTGATAAAGTTTGGCACACCGGTCTCCTCTACAAACTCAAAAAATCAAATACTCCAAAATTCCTTCACGACATCATATGCTCGTTTCTGAACAATCGATCATATACAGTTAAAATTAACAACACTAACTCAACCATTAGATCGATCAGTGGCGGTACCCCACAGGGCTCAGTTCTCTCTCCGATCCTCTTCAACTTTTATGTTCATGACATCACACAGTCTCCACTTACCTCCATAGCTATGTTCGCTGACGGCACAGCAGTATTCTCGCAGAGTGATGACATAATAATAGCCAGGAACACACTTCAAAGTCATCTAAATGAGTTGCAACAATACTTTATAAAATGGAAATTTGACCTTAACGTTCAAAAATGCAGCGCAAAAATTTTCACCCTTAGACGCCCTTCAGACCCACCTGAGCTAGTGCTCAATGGCAGCAACCTCCCGTGGAATAAGGAAGCTGTAAAATATCTCGGAATTTATTTAGATCGTCGCCTTACCTGGAACCAGCATATCAACACTAAATTAACACAGGCCTACGCAAGACTAGCTCTACTTTATCCCATAATTAATAGAAAATCCAGATTAAAACCAGAAACAGCCTTATTAATTTATAAAACCATAATTAGACCTCTACTAATGTACGGTTGTGAAGTATGGGGTGCAGTGTCTTCAACAAAGAAAAAAAAATTGCAAACTTTTCAAAATAAAATCCTACGAATCGCAGTAAACGCACCTTGGTTTGTACGAAACAGTCAACTTCACCGAGAGCTAAACCTCGAGTCGATTGATGAATTTATTAAAAAACGTTACAGCAGATTTAAGACCGGATTACCAGCAGTCCAAGGAGCTGTAGCATTCAACATAGGCGAACCTATTTCATCCCCAAGACTAAAACCAAGACTCTTGAAAGATATTCTGATGTGATCTCAATAGACAACGTTTCTCACCAATCGATTTAACAAAATGTAATATAATCCTGTTTTCTTTCAGTTTTCCGTTTTATAGTACTATAGTTCTGTTTATTATTACATTAATGTTATTATTGTATACTTATTTACATGCTTTATATTCAAACTACTATTATTCTTTTATATGAAAAAACGCTATTATATATTTACATCTTCTCTGTAAATAATCTGATAATGTACAGTTAGGGGTGTCTCTTGCATGAGACGAAACCCACACTTTCACTAAGTGTTAAATCTTAAAATTTCATTATTAAAAAAAAAAATGTAAGGCTAGGAATAGCCGATCTGGAAATAAAGAGAATAAAAAAAAAAGAATATAATACACGAATAAGGAATAATTTAGTTTAAACAAATGTTATTTTCGTATATTTATAAACATTACGAACATAAAAATGCTACTATTTCTGCTCAGGGCCACCTTCCTGGGAAGACTCAAGTTTGGAGACTACGACGAAACAACCAATTGTTCCGAGGTTACGGGGCCTTTCTTGCTGGGCTAATCACCCGTAAGAGAGTACTTGATTAAAAGAAACTCAGCGAATAGCCTCCAAATGGCTATGGCTAAACGCTCCCCTGCGCTGAGAGGCACATAAGGGTATTGCGAAAGAAGATAAAGAAGAAAAGAAAAAAAAAATTGTTACTCCCGAAACCAACATCACTTTTTATCGTACCCGAGAAAAGAATCTGTTGCCGTATTTTTCTCAAGAGAAAGATTCAGCCGTATGTTGGGGGTATTTTGCGACAGATGGGTTTAGAAAACTACAAGCCTAGGGATTGGCGTCTTTTTATGGACAGCATCAAAAGTAGTTAACGGTACCGGTAACAAGTACGGATCCATACCTATTGCAGGTTCGACGACTTTGAAAGATGAATACACAAATATTTCTGAGGTTATGGAACAAATTGAGTATCAAGACCACAACTGGGTCATTTGTGTTGACTTAAAAATGGTCAACTTCCTTCTAGTTCAAGAAGGGGGGTACACAAAGTTCCCTTGTTTTATCTGTCTCTGGGACAGTCGTGACAAGCAACAACATTAGTCACAAAAGGTTTGGCCAGTGATGGAAGAGCTCAAAGTTGGTACGATAAATGTTATATGCGTGGCTTTAGTTAGCCGAGACCGCATCATACTTCCACCACTTCATATTAAACTCGGCACAATGAAACAATTTGTGAAGGCGCACGACAAAAGTGGAGGATGTTTTAATCTTCTTACACACAAGTTTCCAGAGTTAAGCACAGAAAAATTAAAAGCCGGTATTTTTTAAGGGCCAGAGATTAGGTAACTCATGAAAGATTCTGAGTTTGTCAAATCAATGATTGAAGTCGAATCCAAAGCCTGGAACTCATTTGTTCCGTGACAGAAAAGTATCCGTATCACTTGTATTCAGACACAGGAAAATCCACTATCTACCCATCCCTAATAAATTTTAGCCAGCCTAGTCCGGATTTGTACCGGCCGTATGCCTTAAATGGCTTTTCTACAAGACAACTGATTTTCTTGAGATTTGGCTTCGATGTCAACGAAGTGTTTGAATTAACAATAATTGTTCGAAGGTTGTCGCTTCGAGTTAACTTTTCATTCGTTTCCCTTATAAAATTTTCTGATAATAATGAGCTTTAAGTAAGGAAAAACTGTAGTAAACTTCAGTAATCAATTCATCTAGAAATAATAATGGACTTCGAAATGTTAATTGAAACTTTTATTTCTTGATGAAATTATTAGCGAAAATAGGCTTTTTTTTTTACTTTTTTTTTATTTTTTCACTGAAAACACAAAGCTGGTGTAAAGAAAAATGGAATGAGAAATAGTTGACAGCTACTTTATCGCTTTTTGTTATATAAATTGTTTTATTTATTTTTTTTTATACATTGATCAGTAACATCTCTTCTTCTGACATTTTTATAATCGGAAATGTGTCGCGATAACTATATTTATATAATAATTTTTCGTATTTTGATAGACAAATTGACATCATTATTTTTGATAGCCTTTAGTCTTTTTCCAGGGTATGATCCATTTCGCGCTAGTATGATCCAAACGCTGAAAATAAAAACTGAGAAATACTGGAAAGTTTGGATTATGTAATTGTTCACGGTAGTTGAATCAAATTTATTTATTTTTTTAACCCCATTTGGAAATATGTTGATTGATCGTGGATTTTCGGAATTATTCGAAAAAAAAATATTTTATTTCTTTGTTTTAATTGAAAATTGTTAAATCACGATCGAATATTTCAAAATAAACCCTGTGATAAAGTAGTGAAATGCCTGTAACGAACAATTAAACAAATAATATATATTTTTTATTAATTGTTATTTAAATGGTGATTATTTTTAAATATTTTTGTTTTGAAGAGAAAATATTTGTCCTGGCCGGGATTCGAGCCCGGGTTGTCTGCATCTCCGGTCAAAATAAAAATATTTAAAAATAATCACCATCAAAATAACAATTAATACAAATAAATTACAAATATTATATTGACGTATGTCAACAGGATCCTAATTAAAGTAATCTTCAATGAACATTCTTCCCCGTGTATGAAAATTGGGAGAACACGAGGATATATGTAGGATCGGTGAAGAGAAAGAAAATATGTCTGGCTTAGATACGACCCCTGGTAGCTCAGTGGTTTAGAGCACTGCAACGGAGACGCAGACGACCTAATCCTTCGAATCACGGCCAGAACAAATCTTTTATCTTCAAAACAAAAATATTTAGGAATATGTTATGATAGCCTATGTTTTATATTTAAATATGGTATTCGTGGTATTGAACTGCTAATTTTAATGTTGAGCACTTAAAAATGTATACATAGTATGAGATTTATTATAGCAATTACTTATTCACTATAATAATTTAACAATTAAATTAACAAATCAAAATTACATAATTTGAAGTTTTTTAAAATGTGGTGCAAAGAGCTATTTATTCTTACGATCGATAGGAGAATCGATACTTATTGACGGCTGACCTGAGTTTAACCGCCAGTAAACAGTAATGGAGATTTGAATATTGTTTTCTTAATTAGTTTGTGCATTTTCATTGAATTCCCTATTACAGTTTCGTTTGTAGCGCAAATCTTAGACAAATCTTTTCTCTTCAAAACAAAAACATTTAAAAATAAACTTTAATATCATTTAACAAGTTTCATTTGTTCGTAATTAGTAAACATTTTCTGTAGATCTATGATCATTATTTTTATATACTCAACAGAAATAAATCTATCTGTTTATTTTTTTTTCTTTGCAAGGGTAAACATTAATTTAGACTTTTGAAGAAGAATGAAATGCTGTTTAATATTGCTAGCTTATTGAAAACATTGTGTTTATTATAAACCAGGAATATTCCAGGAATATAAAAAAATTATATTGTTTTTACAAAAAAAGTGGATAGAGCGTTGAGTTGTTATGCTGAAGGTTCTGGGTTCAAATTAAATTAATTAGTTTTTTTTTATTAATTGTTATTTTGATGGTGATTATTTTTAAATAGAGTGTTTTCTCTTCAAAACAAAAAGATTTAAATTATTTAATCTGTTAACACCCACATATGGACCGTATGGGATCTTTAAACTTTGCGGTCAAGCATGATTTTGGACAAATCACCTCCATGTACAACCAATGTTCTGGTGAAAATACAGTCTCTACCAAGTACAGAACCATGGGTTGTAGTGTAACAGTGTTTTTTTTTTAGCTTAATATAACTTCCTAAACAGGCTTTTTCTTTTACCGTTTTTTTTTTCTTGTTAAAACATAAAGCTGGTGTATATAAAAATGGAACGAGAAATAATTTACAGGTACTATATTGCTTTTTGTAATATAACTTGTCTCTATTTTTTAATTTTATTATACAATGATGAGTAATTCCTGTTCTTCTGACATTTTTATAATCGGAAATGTGTCGCGATAACTATATTTATATAATAATTTTTCGTACGCGACCTTCTCACTTGATAGTTAAATTGACATCATTATTTTTGATAGCCTTTAGTCTTTTTCCAGCGTATGATCCATTTCGCGCTAGTATGATCCAAACGCTGAAAATAAAAACTGAGAAATACTGGGAAGTTTGGATTATGTAATTTTCACGGTAGTTAAACCAAATTTATTTATTTTTTTAACCACACTTGGAAATATGGTGATTGATCTTGGATTTTCGGAATTATTCAATAAAAAAAATATCATTTCATTTTTTTTTAAATTAAAACATTGGAGTGCTCCCGATGGGTAGTTACTCCACATGTGTTATTCATGTCATAATGTGCATATCAGCAGATTTACTAGTTATAATCATATTATAGTTGTAAATATTAATAAATTAAATTAAAAAAAAAAAAAAAGTTAAATCACGATCGAATATCTCAAAATAAACCCTATGATAAAGTAGTGAAATGCCTATAACGAAAAATTTTACAAAATAATAATTAATTATGAATACTCGCACTCCGCAAAATTTGGAAGTAAAATCGATATTTGCAACAAACAACGAGGTATTAATGAACGATCGCTAATTAGATAAAATCGATACCTACTCAAGAGAAAAAAATTAAATAAACAATAATTTGGTCCCCCAAACGAAAAATGATATCGGAAAAAACAGTCCTAAATTATTAATCATAATTAAAATAAATGTTACCGTAATAGATGAAGAAATAAACTAAAGTCTAAAATTTATGAATAAATTCAAACCTTATTAGAGTGCTGCCAGTGGGTAGTGCCTCTACGTGTCCTTTCATGTATTTATTTATTCATTTAGCCATTGTACTAGTTGTATATATTACAGTTGTACAATTCAAAAAAATAATTATAAAAAAAAATCATACCTAGCTGTGTTACCATCCAAATAAAAAAAGGTAACATTTGAAAAGGCTTCAAAGCTGTGTGAAGAGTAAAGTTAGCACCAGTTTTTTAAGCCGTTTATTTTTTGTTGTTTAATTGTCAGGACTTTTTTTAAAAAACACTAATAACTCTAAAGAGTTAGCTCACTAACTAAAAATCAATAACTTTAGAACTGTAAATAATAATAATCTTTAACATCTTATTGTTATTAATTGTTATTTTGATAGTGATTATTTTTAAATATTTTTGTTTCGAAGAGAAAAGATTTGCCCTGGGCCGGTATTCGAACTCCGTCTGACTTGGAAACGACCCCTGGTAGCTCAGTGGTTAAGAGCACTGGAACGGAGACGCAGACGGCCTGGGTTCGAATCCCGGCCAGGACAAATCTTTTATGTTCAAAACAAAAATATTTAGAAATATGTTATGATAGCCTATGTTTTATATTGATAGATGGTATTGGTCTGCTCATATTAATGATGAGCACTTAAAAATATATAAATATTATGAAATTTATTATAACAATTACTTATTCACTATAATACACAATAAATAACACTATAAAAAACGTCGGCACACATATAATATAATAGGTTTCAACTTATTTGCTGTTTTTTTGACTGCACCCCCAACTATATCCATCCTATATATTCACTATAATAATTTAACAATTAAATTAGCAAATCAAAATTACATAATTTGAAGTTTTTTTAAAATGTGGTGCAAAGAGCTAGTTATTCTTACGATCGATAGAAGAATCGATACTTATTGACGCCTGATCTGAGTTTAACCGCCCAGTAAACAGTAATGGGGATTTGAATCTTGTTTTCTTAATAAGTTTGTGCATTTTCATTGAATTCCCTAATACAGTTGCGTTTGTTGCAACTTACCTTTTTGTCGGAATCAAATATTTGGGGTATTTTCGCCTTTGAGCTTTTCTTGGTAATTTCATAAGCAGAAATTGAAGGATTTACTATAAAAATTACAATACAAAAAGAATGTATAAATATATATATGTAAGAATAAATAGGCAATTATACTAGTCTTACAGATTACATTTTTTTTCTTAAGGTATCCAATACATTTTTGTTATTTAAGTTTGATATGCTTTTGAACATTTAGAACTAAAATGAACCCATATCAGCAAGTCGATTATAGTTAATTTAGATATATAACGTTATAAATCAATTGAAGGGTTTCGATTTATTAATATGGAGAATGGGAGGACAGAGATTGTAGGGGATTAAATGCATTGGGTTTCGGAACATGAACCGAGGTTGTAAAAGGCCGAAATAAAAAAAAAATTACCCAAACGAATATTTTGCCATTTGTTTGTAAAATGAATTGACAATTCCAGTCAAAAGGTAACCTTATAGCTGTATTTTAAACGAACATTAAGCACATCCTTTACTTCAAGATTATTGAAGCAATATTATATAATACGATATATTATATTGTCTATCATAAATATATAAAATATTAATGGAATTCGATATTGTCTCCAGAATAATGCCCGTTAAATGGAAGCTTTAGCCAGAGGTAAAGTCTTATATAAAAGCCCCCGGGGTATTTCCTTTAACACATGTTTCCAGCGGGCCAATTAAAGTGTCTATTGGTTTTAGCGGTGTTTTAGGGGCGCCCTCACTCTTTGGTATGGTAGGGTCTACCTTAAAAGGAAAAAGGACGCGCATGTTGAACTATGTAGGGAACTGAATATTCAAAATATTGACTTTGAATTTATTGGTCCTACCTGTTGTGATGATCGTGTATGTAACAATCGTATCGTTTACAACTTTTTATGTATATTCTATAAGTAAGGAAGAAAATAGTTGGGGGTGCAGTAAAATAAGAACACTAAATAAGTAACCACTTATTTACTGTTTTTATTTGACTGCACCCCCAACTATTTTCTTCCTTACGTCTATCTTCCAGTCAACCACCCCCTCGCTCCTCATGAATTATATTCTATAAGGTTCGCCTATGCCCAGGAAGGTATTTTTATTAAAGTGATACCTTAGGTACGGGTCAAAGATTTGAATAATTTATAACGGGCGCGGTTTCATTAGGTTGTAGTACTCGTAATGTGCCCCTTAAATTACTTAGCAGTGCTTTGCATGCTCTATGTGCATTTACTTTCTTCAGAGAGACAACTTCTATCCACTAAGGGAAATCAGCTTGAACGCTTAAGTTATACGAATGTCCTTCTTAGAAGTATGGTGATGAGCCAATGACATTGACTGGCCCAATTTTCGGTTTTAATTTAAACATGAACTTTCTTCTTGTTCTTTGGCAAACCTTGGACTGATTGGACTTACTTTCTTTAACATATATTGCACCTCCAATGTAAGTTCCAATATTTTTTTATTGTCTGCTGATACAGCGAAGAGTTTTCTCAAGGTCCAGATGTCCAGCTCATGATTTTCTTCCAAAATATTTCTGATATATTCCCGAAGTACGACTTTAACCCACCACCCACAAGCTCCAGTATCGGCAACTATACCATACGTTATTATAAAGTCCATTCCTGAATCTAGAGTCGGATTAATACTTCCCGAACTGCCCCTATACCCCAATGCTTTACAATTAAGACAATCTTTTCTAGTAATAACTCATATATTATAACAAAATAAATAATGTCTATGATTATTGAATTCTATGTAAAGATGCCCTTCCTCCAAATAGTTCGAGATGAAAATTGTTGGTTATCTGCCGACAAGTAAATGAGAAAGAGTTCCCTTCTTCTTAGGACAATTCTCCAGGGGATGAGTATTTTCTTCAAATTAGCCATTTTATGGAAAGAATTGCTACCTGGATTGGCTTTGAAGCCGCTTCAAGCTTCAAACTCCTGAATTTTTGTGGTGGTAGGTGGAAGGTTTTCTCTCTTTGTAATATTTTTAAAATCCTGCCCTTTTCCTCATTATCAGGCCATTTACAGTAGTATTTACATTATATGATAATTAGAATGAATATGGATGAACTTCACGATTCATAAAGAGACACATTGCCGGAAGGTGGGTGATAACAAACAGGTGATTGACTAGCATAGCAAACAGAGATTGACTGATGTTCCACAAAGGGAAGCGGTTTATCAATTGTTAGTAGTTCTAACAACTGTCACCTCATGACACTATATGTGGCTCCTGTCCAATGATGTATAATTAATACTCTCCATTTCACGCCATAGATGATCATCCAGTCATCATGGATCAACCCTCAATCTTATTCCCATCCTGGTCAGGAGCAGGAATAATTCATTACTAGCATTAAAATTCATTAATTACAGAAAAACCGTAGAAGGAAAAGCTTCTTTAAAATCTTCTCATATCTCCCAGTTACCTATTTCCGATCCATACCATTCCAGGGTACCTCAAAAAAGCTTAGGTAGCAAGGATAAAAGTTCATATTACCAATTCTGAAGGCTCTCATTTATTATTATGATTCTCTAAAATTTTTTTTACCATTTAGAAGTGTAAGAAATCCGTGTTTTTTGATCTTGGCAAGGGAACTGAGATTGGCTATAACTGCAATTAACATATAATAATAATAATAATAAATTCTTTATTCATTCTGGGACTAGAATCAATATTAATATTATGAGATATGGAAGATAGGGTCTGAAAGTAAAACAAAATTAGAAATTATTTACCGGTATCTTCTACTTATTTTTAAGGAGTCGATCGACTAACATAAATTTCTCCTGAGAAAACTTTGTGCCACCTCATATTAAATGAACCAGTCAATGGTTCATGATAGTGGACAAAAAACCAGCCATTGTAAAAGATAAATTATTTTCATGCTTAATTCTATTCTATAGAAGAATAAAATCCTTAACAAGACAAAGAAACTATTCAATAGTGCAATTAAAGTGTGTGATTTTAAGCAGACATATGCTTATTTATTATTTTTACCATTAATACTGTTTATTTCAATTGTGAGCAGTTGGGTAATATGTGCATTTAGGCAAAATGTGCATGCAATTTAGAAAGGGATAGATATTATCTAGTTTTTTATAAAATTAATTGTTTAAAAAAAAATTGAATATCAAGAGTTTAACCGTGTCAAATTACAAAAAAAAAAGTTGTTATATGTTGTCCAGTGTTTTGTTTTTCATCTTGATGTTTTATCTTTTGATATAGAAACCTCGACACGATGATCCACCTAATAAAAGGAAATATTGGAACTGTTATTCTGGCGATGCCTGATGCTTTTCTCAATGCAGGGCTTGGCCTTGGTACATTTGGTGTTTTACTTATTGGAGCTATATGCACTCACTGTATGCATATGCTGGTAAGCATAATTTTTATTTCAATAAAAAACTCTAGAATAAAGAAGTTTGAGATTAGTTGATTTATTTTCTCTTCCTCTTTAGGTAAAATGTGCTCATGAACTCTGCAAAAGAAACAAAACTCCATCTTTGGGATTCTCTCAGGTAGCTGGTACTTTCCTTTCAGAGTGGACCAGCTTGTCTTCAGGAACATGCGAAAAAAATTAGGTTATCCTCTTATTCACACTTTTTTTTTTTTAATTTATTTATTGATATTTACAACTGTATAAAAAAAAATACATCTAGTAAATGGGCTAAGCGATACAAAATGACATGTGAAAATGACAAGTAGAGAAACTACCCACTGGTAGTACTCAAATCACAAGATCAACTAAGAAGTCACGGGGCCATCTTCTTTTCAGACGCCTCGGAGGATTATCGGGAATCGAAGAGGAAGCTAGGTTTAAAACCAGAGGGTTTGAGTGGAAATGAAGTTTGTTATGAAAGGATAGATAGCGGTTTCGGGCCAAATCAGCAACAAATGGGACATTAAGGTCGTTATGGATGATTTTATTCTTAACAAAATAAGGAGCATTAAGGATTTTACGAAGGATTTTGGCTTGTAGGGATTGGATACAAGAGGAATTCGATGGCTTAGTGGAGCTCCAAAGCTCTACTCCGTAGGTCCAAATAGGTCGTATGATGGTCATGTAGATGAGTCTTTTGTAATTAATTGGGAGCTTAGAGCGTTTGTCTAGTAAGTGTTGAAGTAGCCTGAAACGTCGAGCGGTTTCTTGTCTTTTCAGTCTCGTGGGAGGATTCCAGGTTAATCGTTTGTCAAGATGCAACCCTAAGTATCGGATCTGTTCTACAGGCACCAGTGGAATATTATTAAAGGATACTGAAGGGCAGGAAGTCATTGGTTTACGACGTAAGGTAAAAGTGATTTGATGCGATTTTTGAGAGTTTATTTTAATTCTCCAGTTTTGACACCATTCATCAAGATCAGTGATATGGGATTGGAGGCTTTGGGATGCAATAATTGGATTGGTGTTGACAGATAATACACATGTATCATCAGCATACGTGGTAAGGATAGTATTAGGATGAGTTGGGATGTCAGCTGTATAAACTGTATAAAGGATTGGGCCAAGAATACTACCTTGAGGAAAGCATTTTTAGAATAAAAAAAAAAAAAGTAAAAATGATGACAGTATACAGTGCTGTTATTGATCTCTTGAGTCCAATGTTTGAGACAGGGGTGGCAGATGAATTATTTATTCGGTAAACATCTGTGAATCTGCACCATGGGTGATCTGAAGAGCCCTTCCAACCTCTTTAAAGTTGGTACCCTTGATTGAGGGAAAAGCCTGTCATGAAAAGTTGAGCATGATCTCAACTACATTTCATCCTTCCATAACTGTTGGCTTAAAAAAAATACAGTGCTGTCATGATCTGCAGCGATAAAGACTGGTATTTAGAAAAAAAAATCATCCTACTTATTTTGTAGGATAATAAAAATTTGTGTTTAGTTTATTTGTTATTATTCAAAAATGCAAAATTAAAAAATATATATAATTCATGAATTTATTATTCTGTAAGCTTGATAATTGTTAAGACAATAAGTTAGGGAAACGTTTTTAGGTAATTATAGCGCAGGTTGTCGCATCGAGTTGAGCCACAACAACTTATAACTAATCATTCTTTCTGTTTTAATATTTTCCAAAAATATAAGTTATCATGCACTTTAGGATGGAAAAGAGAATGTAATTATGAGAAATGTGTAAAAATGAAACTGTTAAACAGTTAAAACTTGTTGTAATTCAACTCGATGCGACAACCTGTGGAACAAATACCCATTTTTAAAATAAATGTATATGAAAAAGAGAAGACTTGGTCAGGTTACTTAACAAACTAATTTTGAATTTTTGTTTTTTAGGACCGCAGTAAATGTGTTTCTAGTCATCACCCAACTTGGTTTCTGCTGTGTATACTTTGTGTTTGTGGCGAAGAACTTGCAACAAGTAAGTGAATGCTCAGATATTATAATGCACAAGTCCGATTTTTCCATGTACTTAATATATAAGCCATACATTATATTTTAATTTTTATCCTTATGCTGTATGCATATAAAAGTTTCTTTTTATTTTATCTATCAAATTGATGCCAAGTTATTATGATAGATTTTTTTTCAAATTAAAAGAAATCCTGAATTAATGTATTTTATCATTTAACTATTTTATATAATAAGTGAAGTCACTGAAAGGGCAGTTATGGGTGCATTCATAGCTTTATCATTTTAAGCATAATGTTGCCGCTATCTCTTTGACAACTGTGACAGCTAATTTTAAGAAACAAAATATTGTTTCGGTATGCACTCTTGTAATATATTCTTCCAAAAGTTTGGTGTTTTAATACATTGCATTTGAATTTTGGTGATTTAAATTTATTTATTGATATTAGTTGTTTTGCTATAAAATTAGAGTTATTTTAATTCTGAATGTTGAATGAAAAAAATCGCATGAAAGTTGAATGCGCAAGTATCTAATGGCTTGAGGCAAGAACAGAAAAACTCAATGGAAATAGAGAAGACCCTCCAAAAATAGATATAGAAAAAGCTTATGTTCGAGCAACAAAACAAAAGAAAAATAAGGCTTTATATAATAAACTTAGAATTAATCAAGATCAATTAATCAATTCATTCAAAAGGCCGAACAAATAGAAGAAAAAATTCTTTGTATCAGATGAAGATCGTTCATCTATCGCTTCTTATTCTAGGAGTCGCCGGACTTCAAATTGAAGACATGAAAAAAACAAACGGTGTACTTCATTATACTGTAAATAAAGTAAAAGTAATTGATAACTATTTTGAGACTTACCACTATTATAATACTAAACCAATTATTAACGAAATGAATAATCTTTATAATTTAACGATAATAAAACCAACTAGTCTAAATAAATTAATTTTAGATAATATAGAAACATTAAAGAAACAAAAAGAAATGTTAACATTCGTACCTAAAACAAAAAGAATTATACGCGGCTTAATTAATGGACTTGGTACAGCCATTTCTTGGATTACTGGCAATATGGATGCCACTGACAAGGAAAAATATGATAGAATACTTCAACAGTTAACTTTAAATAATAAACAAAATAATATAAACGTTCTTGTTTCTTTTTCCTTTTCTATCATTTCTTTTACTTTCATTTGCATTTTTCTTAAATAACAGAAGTAATCGTGAATTAAGATTTCCTGGAGAATATCTCTTTTGAATGTATCTTTATATTTTCCGAATGTTATTTCATTAGGGGTCAGTTTTAGTTTCTGATTTATAGAGTTATTAAATGCAATTGTTGCTATTCGCAGTTGTTTATGAAATTTATAATTTTTATTTTCCATCGTTCTTAGTATTCCTAATAATGTTGAATGAGTTCGTTTCAGCAATCCGATAGAATTAGAATAATTTCTACTCGTAATATGTAACTCAATATCGTATCCCTTACAAAAGTTTTTAACTAATAAATTGTCAATTTCCTTTTCTTGATCTGCAATAATTCTTTGAGGAGGTGGAAATAAGGCACAATATTCTTCTAAAGTATTAACGATAGATATAGCATTTTTATGTTCTAATAATTTTGTATAAAACCGTTTTTTGAAATACATCTACTGCTGTAAACACTATATTTGATCTGCTGTAGGAAAATAAGTTAATCATTATTTCTGAAAAAGGGCTTTCTGGTGTTCTTGTAATAATATATTTCGCTTTTATAGGTCTCCTTTCATATTTTTGTTGATAACAAACTTCACATTCATTTATTATTTCCGTAATCTTTTTATACATGTTAGGAAAATATATTTTTCTTTTAAGACGTTCATAAATTCCTCTGTGACTAGTTTTGCCATGTGATAATCATGTATACTTTCTTTTTGTTCGTTTAAATCTTGTGTATCATTACACAATAAAAGGTATTGTTTTAGTATTACTGTTTTATATACTGTGTGAATAATTTTCATTATTTCCTTATTAATATTTTCTAATATTTCTTTGTATAACGGGTTGTTTGAAGATTCTAAATAAATTCCATATTGATATTTTTTCACTTTAATACATTTCGTATCGTCGCCACTATCCAACATTGGTTATCACTACTCAACTGAGAATGTTGAGTCATTATACTATCATTATCATTATTATCTGATACAACATCAATACTCATATCTGAAGCAACATCAATACTTGTCTCGTTATTTCCTTCCTGTAATATTTGTTCGACAAATTGTTCATATTCTGGAGCTGATTCATCGAGAATTTCTATATTTTGTAGTATAGTTTTATGTTTCTATTATTAATTCTTTTATTCTATCTTTATATTTCAAAGCTTTCATTATTATTATTTTCTGGGTTTTTTTAATTTTAATTAATATTTATTTCTATGATTATAATATCATTATTTTTAATATCTTAAGTATCTTTGCATTATTAGGATATTTCTTTGTTTTATTATTACTAATATAAAATAAACTTGTTGATAATTTTACTTTAGGCTTAGCTAACAAATTGGGTGAAGACAAGGAACTTCTTATCTTTTCCACGTTTTAATTATATTTTCAACAGTTTTATTACAATCAGTTTGTAATGAGTCTGAGATATATTTGTTTATTTTAACGTTCCTTATGTCATTTCCGTCTTCTATGAGATTCAAAGTGTTGTTTATTTTCATTGGAAGACTTCCTGACTAAATGAGTAAATGACTATTTACTGTTACTATTTTATGCTTTGATAATGAAGTTGGTTTCAACTGTTCATTCACCTTTTTTATGATGTCCCCATTTGTACTAATTATTTTAATTAATTCATTTGTTGTTTTGTCATCAAGATGCTCATGTCTTATGACTGATTTGATTTTGGAATAGTGTGTCATTGCTTTTAGAATATCTTTTATAATCGAAAGTGAACACAGTATTACCGAAAACTGACAAAATATCAGAATGGAGTAAAGAATAAAAGTATTACGTTCTCCCGTCTCTCATTTGTTTGTTTACACGGGCATGGAATTAGCGAGTTTTTTCGATTTGTTTGGGTTCAGTATTCAATGTTCTCAGGGTTACGCCTGGAATAGCCTGTCATTGTATGGCATTCATTGCTTTTAGAATACGTACTTAATCCGCACTTCGGAGTTAAAGGTTAATTAGTTTTTCTCCGTAAAGCCAGGCAGAAGAATAAATAACAATGACGGAAGGTGATGAGATTAAGAGGCTAGAGTATCAACTGGCCCAGGCAGCGGTGGAAAGGGCAGGCTTAGAAGCAAAACTGAAAACGGCCAATGAGACGACCCAGTTCGAGCTTGTCAAGATCAGAACCCAGAATTCCGCGTTCATCCACGAGGTAATTAGCCAATTGGAGCCGTTCAATGGAGTTTTGGGTGATCTCGAACATTTTATAAAGGGGGCCGATCAAATTAAGCAGCTCATCGACTCCAAAAAGGATAACGGCACGCTTCAGGAATCCGATGTAGTGCTTCTAGAGGCGTCATTGGTGAGCCGGATTTCGAGGCGGGTTCTCAATACCATCCAGGGGGACACTACTCACTCTTGGGATGTGCTCAAAATACGGCTGAAAAAGTTATATGGTGGAGGAAGATGGACGCCGGAAGAGGATATCTTCTACATGTTAAAGGAGCACCGGAAGCAGGGCCAAACGGAAGGAGAGTTCGCCGAGAAACTGTTGGTACTCTACAACAGGTTGGTGGAGAAGATGGTGGAGACGTTTGGTCAGTCGGAAGGCGCCCAGCGTACGGCATTTGTACGGGGTATTCTGAAGGTCCAATTGAACCACTATATGGACCGCCCGGGTTCACTGCCACGAGACCGCGATTTCGTGGACTGCGCCCACGAGCTCATAGATGCCCATGAAAGGAACGAGACTCGGTTTGAGAGACCAGAAGGGGAATGGACAGAGGTGAAGTCACCGAGGAGGAGACACCAGAGCCCGCCTAGACGTAATAATAACGGCAGGCCGTTCGAAAAGCGATCTAACAGGATACCCGAGGACCGCAGAAGGAAACAAGAAAAGAGGTGCTACGAGTGTAATCAACCGGGCCACCTCGCAGCGCAATGTAATTTTACGAGGTGTTATGAATGTGGCAGGCGGGGACACGTCGCAAGAGAGTGCCCAAGGTGTAATCCACGTGCAACTAGGAGAGGTCCGCAACCAGAACCAATGGAGGTGAACAAGCAAGAGTGGAGCAGGAGACGGTCACACAGGAGAGACAGAGGGCAGTTTTCGAGCGCTGATTCTTCAGGAGAGGAGAGTGTTCGATCTGAGCGCAGCGTTCCGGCCTCGAGAGGACACGAGGTAAGAGGTGGGAGTCCCTGGAGGGGTGTTCCTTCCGGATCCGGGGTCGCGACGCGTCATGCTAAGCTAGATTGAGGGTACGACGACAGGCGGGGCAACCTCTCACGCGAACTTATCATTAATAATAACGGGATGGAAAGAGGAGGGACAAGGTTGCCCGTGGCGAAGTTGAGGGGGTTAGATCTCAGATTTCTCGTGGATACGGGCAGTACTAATTAACTGGTTAGTAAACAAGGGGCGGAAAAATTAGGCATGTGGGGGATGCGACGTCAATTTAGTTGCGTGATTTCTACGGTCAGCGGACGATGCAAAACCTTGGGGGAAGGTTACTTTAATTTCAGAAGGTTTGTGGGAAAGGACGTGAGAATCAAACTTCATATCACGGATGCCGTAATGCCAGGGCATGATCTAATAGCGGGATGCGATTTGTTGCAGCAAGCGGGCTTGGAAATGAAGGTTGAGCAAGGCCACTGTCGATTTCGGTTAGGCGAACGGACGTACCGAACCAAACTGGTGGGATCAGGTCACCGTGTCGAGATTGGCGCAGTCGAGTGCGGTCGGAAGGGCGTAGAGGACGTTGTCAATCAATACACGGATCTGTTTTATCGGGAAGACGAAATTCTGCCGACCACGGGAAAAACGGTTCATCGAATTATACTCAAAGCGGATAGACCGGTCTACGTTAAAGACAGAAGATACCCTCAAGCGATGAAGGATATTATACGGGAACAGTTAGCTCAACTTTTGAAACAGGGAATTATCCGACACAGCAACTCTCCCTTTAATAGCCCTCTGTGGGTCGTAGAGAAAAAGCAGAGCACACCGGGAGGAGGGAAACAATATAGAGTCGTGGTGGATTACCGCAAATTAAACGAGGCGACCCAAGACGAACGGTACCCCCTACCTCGCGTCGAAGACATACTGAATAAGTTAGCGGGTGCGACTATCTTTAGCACACTTGATCTCAAAAGTGGGTACCATCAAGTTCGGATGGCCGAAGAAGATATTGGCAAAACCGCTTTTTCATGGGAACGCGGGCATTACGAATTTGTTAGGATGCCATTTGGGTTGAAGGGGGCACCGTTAACGTTTCAACGTCTTATGGACGAGTTTCAAAGAGGTTTGGGGGAGGACTTTGCTCAGGTCTACATGGACGATCTTATAGTGTTCAGTCGGTCGGAAGCGGATCACATTAAACATTTACAGGCGGTATTTTACAGAGTCCGACAATTCGGTCTTAAACTGTCGCGGGAAAAATCGAAGTTTGGGTTACAGGAGATCAGATTTTTGGGTCATGTGGTTTCGCGATCGGGAGTTCGGCCTGATCAGGAACGAGTTAGGGCGATTCAGGAGGCCCCATTCCCGGTTAATGTTCGTGGCGTTAGGCGTTTTTTAGGCATGGTGAACTATTACCGACGTTTTATCCCAGCTATTGCGGAATTAACACAACCACTGACGGAAATACTGAAAAAAGGGAGAAGGAACTGGAGGGGGGGAGTTATAAGGACAAATAGACGCTAAAGATAAATAATATGTTCATAGAGATTAAGGTTGTTGTTATTTCGTTATAAACACTGTTGACTATATATATGAGAGCTGAGATAAATAAAGTTCAGTTGTTATCTTGAGTCTGTGTCGTCACTATGCCCGAAACCCTATTTTTTTTATAGTTGTGTTTCAGTCTAATTATAACTTATATATATGTATATATTATGATGAAGAAAATGGAGGTAAAAAATGCTTTTAAGTAAGGAGAACTGTTAATTGGAGAGGAAACGTTTCGATCCAGATTGCAGGTACCTCGATGCTTATGTATTTAAATTTTAATGTTAACCATATGTAATTTTAATTGTCTGTATTTTGCATACTTAGCCCTGAAGAAGACCTGCAATGTGGGTCGAAACGTTGGTTCTCCAATCAACAGTTCTCCCTAGTTAAGAGCAATTTTTTTTTCTCCACCCGGACCATTTTCGTCCTCTTACATACCAGTCACGTTTTAAACAATCTTCCAGGAGAAAGACTCAGGTATATATGTTTCATCTATGATAGAAGAGGTCCACGACCTAGAGGAATGTCACTTCTTCTGTCGATAATCCTCGAGAGTGGAAGATTACTCTAAAAGATCAGAAGAACTGGAGGAAGATGTGGAAGCAGAGAAGCGTGGTAACCGTTGTAATTTTACAGTTTCCGTTGACGACGTGCTTACCCAATGTTAATGTCTATACAATGTTGCCAGATTTAATTACTTGATCGTTTTATTGTACTCCGCAAGGTCCAGGGTCAGACAGGAGGCAGTAGATCTGGGGGGGGGGGGGGGTGTCGACGGCGATTTTTACTAGATGAGACCCCCCGGAAACGGAGACGGGAATAAAGTTACATAAGATAAAAAGATAGAGACTAGTATTGGACAGAGATCAGCCTTTGTGCCGGTGTTGGTTATAAATTCGAGTGCTAGTCGCCAGGGTCAGTCTATGGCGCTCCTCCATTGTCTGTTCTTTCACCCTCTCCTCCACTACCAGCTTTTCCCCTCTTATTCTCCTTTTTTATTTCCTTCGTTTTTTTTATTTACTTTTGTTTTGGTTTACTCTTTTACACAGTTATCCTCTCATTAATCCGGTAGTCATAACCACGAATGGTCGAACGATCTTTTTCCATACCCGAACGATCTTTTTAAATTTACCTCTCGGGTATTGTATTTTTTTAAAAAGTTATTCACTGAAGTATATCTCCGGTTTTTATAACTTTAATTGCACGTGTTTATTACAGTGGATCCAGCATAATGGATTATATGTTAAATAACATAATCGTCTGCCGTTGTTTTGTTTTTTTAATGGAAACAAATTAAAAAATGGAAATGTGTATTTTATTTATGTATGTTTTTTTTTGTTTTTTTACGTGGGCAGGTGGAAATCTTCAAAAGACGCAGATAGGCCCGTACCTATCCGTGTGTGGGATTTTTACCCACTAAAACCACCTCCCTCACCTCCCTACACCTGTTTTCCACACACCACGAGACCGCCGTTTCTTCATGGAGTGGAATGGCTGTTCGCCGCCTCATGGCCCTTTCCAGCCCGGCTAGCTCAGTCGGTAGAGCATGAGACTCTTATGTATGTATTTGTGTTTTTAACTTTTTCCATGAAAATTTTTGAAAATTATATCAATATGAATTTATATTAATAAAAATTGTGATTTTAATATAAATATAAATATAAATATATATATATATATATATATATATATATATATATATATATATATATATATATATATATATATATATATATATATAAATCACGTCAAAGTTAAATGCCTCGCATATGCGGACGACCTTGTCCTTTTAGCAGACAGAGGAAGAGGCAATTGCTCAAATAAACACCCTCTCGGAAGTAGCGAGGAAAGCAGACTTACAAATATCTTAAGAGAAAACGGAACTGATGACTACAGACTCGGGTTATAAAAAGAAAAAGGTTGAAACTAAATTTATGTATAAATTTATTAAACTAATAATTAAAAACTAATAAATGTATTTTATTTATGTATGTGTGAATTTGTTGTTTTGTTTTTTTACTTGGACAGGTAGAAATCTTCTATTCTATTTATTTCACTCCCGTTACAAATTTAATCAATTATTGTTATGTAATGTTACGGCAATATTTGATTTTTACTCATTCCCCTTGTTTTTGTCTTCCTGTACAAATTTTTGGAAATATATATATTTTATAAATCTCAAAATAGTTGAATTTATATTAAGACAAATTGTCTTAATAATTTGTTCAAAATGCCTTTTAAAAACACCAATTTTTGGTAAGTTATAGGAAACGCTGTTGTGCTATTTCCAGAGTTCAGCACGTCCCTAATATAGCAATTAGGCAATTGGTAGATCAGGAAAGAACACGAACCTCTACACAATAGAAACAAGAAGATTAAAATGGTATGGCCACTTAAAAATAATGGCAGAGGAAAGATGACCAAACATAATCTTTGAATATTGGCCTGTGGAAAGGAGGAAGAGAGGACGACCCAAAAAAAGATGGTTACAGGATCTGGAGGAGAGCATGGCAGCGAAGGGACTTTATATATATATCATTGTCAATTATTCCTCATTGGGAGAGCGCTATAACTTAAATCAATCACAGCTTCACTGCTTTTCCTCTCTTCCCAACGCCTCTTCATTAATTCACTGTGTTTTTCCTTCCTTTCCTCTGTCCCCTTTTTCGATGCTGTTTCTTTACTTGAGTCTTGTTCAATTTTCTTGTTCCTGATCTTATTCCTGAATTGTTGCCTATTCGGAATTTCATCTTTGGAGATTTTAAATAATTCCATATTGTAGAATTGTAGCCGTCTTGTTCTAAATTTATCTGTGATGTTTTCTGTATTTTCATAGAGTTCCTTAGTAGGTCTTTTGATCCAGATTCCATCCCGAAGAACAGCGCCATAATTAATCCTCACTGCAGGTTTTCCATTGAGAACCTGTAATTCGCAGAGTCGAAGTGACTTCCATCCGTAAATCTAAATATATGCCATACATGATTTTATCACGCATTTTTTTTTTTATAGTTGTATGATCTATCATACATTGTCTGGGTCCATTGTGTTTGATAGTTGTGTGATCTATCATACATTGTCTGGTTTACTTTGACCAGTGCACGTTCTAACAATCAGGTAAATTATAGGAAGATTTCATATTTTTTTTCCATAAATGTTTCATAAAGGATGTTTACATGAAGGGGTGCCTACATTCTCTCCCTGGTGCCGAAATATCCTGAATTATTCCGCTATATTAAAGCTCCTTCCTTTAAAGACTATTGGTCACAAAATTTACGTTACGATAAAATTGCAAATATTATGCCCCTCAATGATTTCAAGGCAATTTACACTTTAGTAATAATAAAACTATTGGGAACGGTGATCACTTTTTCAAAGTTAGGCCTCTTCTTGAAATAGAAACTCATTTCAGGACATTGAGCCTGAAAAAGACAACTCAATCGATGATCCCGTACAAGAGAAATAGGGCAAGCTCGGAAAAGCAGTACGTCCCTAAAAAAAAAACAAGAAATGGGTATTTCAACTTTTTGTTCGGGCAGGGGTCTCTAGTATCATTTATGACTTCTTGATTTATTCCGACTCATCCGATAGCACATTTAAAAATATCAAATTCAGTAATCATGAAGATCGATTCCTACTATCCTCAAAGGGTCGTCTTGCTTTGTGCAAATCTATTAAAGATAAACAAACCACTTTCATCAATTTATTTTTGATAATTGGTTTACGTCACTGAAGGTTTTAGTATATTTGAGAAACCAATTCTGCATACTGAGTTTAGGGACAATAAAATAAAACCAATTAAGGGGGTTGAAACTAACTGCTGACAAAGTACTTAAAAAAAAGGAAGAGGGAGTTTTGAGGAATACTTTGACAAGAAAAAAAATGTCAAGTGGATGGATAACAAACTATATGTGCCCAATTTGAAGCATTTAGTACTAGCCAGGGAACCGGACAATGTATGACTTATCACACATCCCTGGAACTTCCAAGAAAATTAAAAAAAATAAGGAAGGAACAATTCATAACGTTTGATGTATGAGCCCATTTTAAAACACAAAAATACAAGGAAAACAAAATTTATCATCCCAATTCACTTTTGTCTCAAAAACAAAATATTTAAAAAGCAAAATAAGGAAGAAACGACTCGCACGAGAACTGGTTTAATACTGACTTTATTGCCATTTTGATCCTCTATTTATAGTAGCTACATGTTAACAGCTGTTTACAATGCCATCTTGTTATTAGCGACTATGCGATCATCAGTTTGTCTTAACTTATATATATATATATATATATATATATATATATATATATATATATATATATATATATATATATATATATATATATATCATAGTTACAGGTGGCTCCCAAGTAAACAATTCTTCAATGCCATCTTGTTATTAGCGACTATGCGATCATCAGTCTTGTCTTAACTTATATATATATATATATATATATATCATAGTTACAGGTGGCTCCCAAGTGAACAATTCTTAGAATAATAATAAGATACCTAGAATTGTTATGCACTTTTAAATGCAGGTGCAGTTGTCAGGTGGTACACGAGTAAACAATTCTAAGAATCGTCACTCTCTAAAATGCTTGAAGACAGACTAAAGAAAATAATGAACTGCTCTCTAAGATTTGTGCTTGGTACTCCGAAGCAGCGCGCGTCTCCCACCTCTATGATGAATTAAAGTGCCTCTTCCCTCCCTTCCGAAGACAATATTTCCTTCGTTCATTCTTATACCAATCCATTCACTCTCAACACCCTTCATATACCTACAGTCTCCTCCAATTCAAATCCTCAGTTCAACACCATAAAACAAGATCCCGCCTTTTTGATCATTATATACGTTCACACAGAACTAAAGCATTCGAACGTTCCTTTCTCGCCCGCTCCACCACAGTGTGGAACTCAATCCCTCCTAATATCCGTCATACTCCCTAACTATCATTATTCTAATCCTTGCTTTTTCAACACCTCTTAGCTTCCCAAAAGGATAGTCTCTAAGCAGGTTAGTCATTTGCTTAGAATGTAATGTATAGAATAACTCATTGTGTTATTTAGTTCTTTTAATTTTGCTTTTTGAAAAGCTGTACATCATGTAAAGAAATTATTGCAGGCTAGCTCATGCATCTAACAAAAGCTATGGATTTATCTATTCTCTGTAATTGCTTAATATCCTGTCAAGATCTGTACTGTTTATTTACTTACTATTATTTTTTTTGTTTATATATTTCTTTTTAAATTGTTTTCTGTCATGTTTTACACGCGTTATGATTTGTAACATGAATGTTCCAGAAGGCCAGATAAATATTATGTTTTTTTTCTGTTCATATCTGATATTCTAAAGGGGCTTAGTCCCAGAATAAAGTTACTTTTCTATTCTATTCTATTCTATTCTATTCTATTCTACAGAATAATATAATATTCTTAGAAAACATCATTAAGAATATGGAGTAGTATTATTTTGATCGCATAGTGATTATTTTTTGTAAGCCACCTTACTATAAATTATAGTATATATTTATCGGGATTTTATGTAAATATTTTTTGGATTTAATATTAAAACTAAAATATCACTTACAACTTCTTAAAATAACATCCCAGCGTTCTATTAACATTTTAAAAATGTTATGTAGTACTTGATGGGGAGGAGACCGCAATAGCATGCTCATGCTATATAGAAGTCTAGTTAGATCTAATATTGATATTATTTGTCAGAGAGCCACAGTAACCAATGGAGAAGTGGAGGTTTGCTATTTATAATTAATATAGTAGTACAGTTCCTTAATTGCCATCATCTCAATTATGACCTCAATTGTTTAAAACAAAGGATCTTAACAATCCCAGGAATCATTGTTTGGGCGGTGAAGATAACATAGCATCACATTGTTTTTTTGGAATTGGGGATTGTATTGTTTGTATTTTGTGTTTATGAACTTGTTATTCAGAATCGCATAAGTCTGCTGAAATAGATCTAAGGAAAGTAATATAGATTAGTCATTTATTTCGTAAGTGTAATAAAAATCTGTAGTATTTAAGCTTAAGCGAAAAGTTTTTCCTTTAAACAAGTAATCACCAATTGATTTACCCCGGCATAATATTTTTTTTAGAATGAGAGTTTTGTTTATTTGTATAATTAAGATCACTTACAGGAAAAAAATATAGGGAGTGAGGGAACGAAGAACAATTACCTTTCTAGTAATCGATAAATGGCCCTCAATTGCATTAATTGAAAAAGTACAGCCACTTTGATTTGAAAAGAAAATTTAGAGTGAATAACAGAAAATCATAGCATAACATAATTTCTTGAGTCCTCAAGTTCTGCAATTCAAATTGGCAGAATGGAAACTTTGAACCGGTTGTTGGTAACTTCATAATTTTACGGACAATGACAAATTCCAGTCTCTGAGTTTGTAATTAGAGCCTCGTTTAATATTTTCGTTTCCAATTCGCTCTTTTACGACAGTCATCGCAGAAGTCCATGAACCCGGAGGATGAGTTTACAAAAGAACTTTCTTAGTAAGTTATGTTTGTTAAAATGTTTATAGGGACAGACTATCAAGCTTCCCGGCTTGAGGATCGTTTACTCTGATTTCTTCCGCTTTTCCTATCAACATACGTGTGAGCTTTAGTGACTAAGAAAACTCTTTCCTCCTAGGTTTAAGTGTCATTAGATTATCAAATATAAGTCACGTTACTGTATTTTCGTCCAATTCATCAGTTTTAATATCTTAAGAGTCGCGTTTCATGTAATTCGATACTTCTACTATTTTGGTGCCTGATTCTATTCTTCTTGGCCCCAAACTATAAAAAGAATCATCTACTACTACTAAATTATGCTTTTGTTGTAATTAATTATAAAATGAATTTTTTCAGTTATTTAAATCTTATAAAGCATTTTTAGAAAATCGTACTACCAACTTTTTATTAAATATTATTATCCGTATAGAGTGAATCCTTAAGCAATGATTGAGCCTCTAGAACGCATCGTGGCTATAAAATACCTGAGTTCTAAAGTACCGCTTGTTTGAAATTACATATATAAGATATAATAAAATGAACTAAATGATTGATAGCAGACTGTAAAATGATATGGGCAAGCAGTCAATAATTTTTACAAAAAATAAGTATAATTGATTTCATTTATTGCTGAATAATTAATACAAAATAATAATATAATAATTTATATAGATAGCTCAATTAATAAATATTTTTACTTTTCTTTTTATTTACGTAATCATTTATTTTTACTATATTTTAGTTGTTTCAGAGAGATGGTAGAGAGAGTATCTACCCTTACAATATTTTTTCAAAATTATTATGTAATAATTTTAGTTTATGGGTCGCCACGTGGCAAAACAAAACAATTGTATTTAGACCTTTTAATAGTTAATTTAAAAAAGGCAGAAATGAAATAAGTTGAACACATTTTGTGTAAAATCCATTGACTGCACCTCCAACCATTTCACAATCTTCTAAGATATATCCAGTCAAACATTTGAAAATATAAATAATTGATTGTCATATACATGGAATTGTAATTCATCCTTTGAATGAAAAGATCCCAGCAGAAAAAATAGCATTAGAAATCCATTATTCCAGCCATGTTTTTAATAAAAATCTAATAAATACGAACAATAAAAATAACATACTTTAATTTAGTAAATTTGATATAAACAATTAAATGAACTTATAAAAATACTAAAAGCTTCAGTTCAATGTTTCGAGAAAAATTTCACCAAGACATTGCCGCCATGCAAATAGTGCCAGGGCGAATGAGAGGCAAGCATGCATGGACATTTTTTGTTACATAAATTTAGCACATTTCGATTTGTCAATCTTGGTCAAAAAGAGGGGACAACAAGGGAATTAGAAATGAAAAATACTATAAACAACTTAAATATGATCATAGCCTGACAAACCATCGTAACTTGATAAGCCGCTTCCTAGGCCAACAAGAAGGGACAAAATGACCATCTACCAGGGCTAGTGCGAGTAGTAGACCAGAAAGAGTAGAAGAACAGCTAGGACAGGTGGACATGTCCTCCAGACATCATCTCATCATGGGGAGTAGACCAATGAGCAGATGGCCAACGGAGTAAGGAAGAACCTGGAACCAACGAGAAGACATGCCGATCGGATGGACATAATAAATAAACAGTAACTAATATAGACTTAATTATCGTTCTGTTTCTTTGATTCATTATACTATGTATAGTAATAAAATACAATTAATTTCTTCAATCTTCATTTGTAATACAGTCCACTCATACCAAAGAGAGAAGGTACCATATCAAATTAAGATGGTGTCTTTCTCTACCTTAAACACAGGTAAAGAAGTTAAAATTATTAAGGGAATGAACATATACTTATTAGATATTTTGAGAATCAGTGAAGTGAGGAAGAAAGGAATTAGTGTAAGAAGATGAACGGTAATCACACAATCGTGACTGTTAACGACGACTTGAAGGGTACAACACTTTCCTTCTAGAGAGCGCTATCTCAATTTATCCCTTCGTGTAACAGGTCGATTTTTTTTAAAATTTATGTTCATTAATTAATTAATTAGTTAAAATAATCGGCTGGTATCAGGTTTTAATTGTGATAATCTTTTTGTTTTATGATACTTGGATCATACGTTATGATAGCCTATGTTTTATATTGATAGATGGTATTGGTCTGCTCATATTAATGATGAGCACTTAAAAATATATAAATATTATGAAATTTATTATAACAATTACTTATTCACTATAATACACAATAAATAACACTATAAAAAACGTCGGCACACATATAATATAATAGGTTTCAACTTATTTGCTATTTTTTTGACTGCACCCCCAACTATATCCATCCTATATATTCACTATAATAATTTAACAATTAAATTAGCAAATCAAAATTACATAATTTGAAGTTTTTTTAAAATGTGGTGCAAAGAGCTAGTTATTCTTACGATCGATAGAAGCATCGATACTTATTGACGCCTGATCTGAGTTTAACCGCCCAGTAAACAGTAATGGGGATTTGAATCTTGTTTTCTTAATAAGTTTGCGCATTTTCATTGAATTCCCTAATACAGTTGCGTTTGTTGCAACTTACCTTTTTGTCGGAATCAAATATTTGGGGTATTTTCGCCTTTGAGCTTTTCTTGGTAATTTCATAAGCAGAAATTGAAGGATTTACTATAAAAATTACAATACAAAAAGAATGTATAAATATATATATGTAAGAATAAATAGGCAATTATACTAGTCTTACAGATTACATTTTTTTTCTTAAGGTATCCAATACATTTTTGTTATTTAAGTTTGATATGCTTTTGAACATTTAGAACTAAAATGAACCCATATCAGCAAGTCGATTATAGTTAATTTAGATATATAACGTTATAAATCAATTGAAGGGTTTCGATTTATTAATATGGAGAATGGGAGGACAGAGATTGTAGGGGATTAAATGCATTGGGTTTCGGAACATGAACCGAGGTTGTAAAAGGCCGAAATAAAAAAAAAATTACCCAAACGAATATTTTGCCATTTGTTTGTAAAATGAATTGACAATTCCAGTCAAAAGGTAACCTTATAGCTGTATTTTAAACGAACATTAAGCACATCCTTTACTTCAAGATTATTGAAGCAATATTATATAATACGATATATTATATTGTCTATCATAAATATATAAAATATTAATGGAATTCGATATTGTCTCCAGAATAATGCCCGTTAAATGGAAGCTTTAGCCAGAGGTAAAGTCTTATATAAAAGCCCCCGGGGTATTTCCTTTAACACATGTTTCCAGCGGGCCAATTAAAGTGTCTATTGGTTTTAGCGGTGTTTTAGGGGCGCCCCCACTCTTTGGTATGGTAGGGTCTACCTTAAAAGGAAAAAGGACGCGCTTGTTGAACTATGTAGGGAACTGAATATTCAAAATATTGACTTTGAATTTATTGGTCCTACCTGTTGTGATGATCGTGTATGTAACAATCGTATCGTTTACAACTTTTTATGTATATTCTTTAAGTAAGGAAGAAAATAGTTGGGGGTGCAGTAAAATAAGAACACTAAATAAGTAACCACTTATTTACTGTTTTTATTTGACTGCACCCCCAACTATTTTCTTCCTTACGTCTATCTTCCAGTCAACCATCCCCTCGCTCCTCATGAATTATATTCTATAAGGTTCGCCTATGCCCAGGAAGGTATTTTTATTAAAGTGATACCTTAGGTACGGGTCAAAGATTTGAATAATTTATAACGGGCGCGGTTTCATTAGGTTGTAGTGCTCGTAATGTGCCCCTTAAATTACTTAGCAGTGATGGCGTGCTTTGCATGCTCTATGTGCATTTACTTTCTTCAGAGAGACAACTTCTATCCACTAAGGGAAATCAGCTTGAACGCTTAAGTTATACGAATGTCCTTCTTAGAAGTATGGTGATGAGCCAATGACATTGACTGGCCCAATTTTCGGTTTTAATTTAAACATGAACTTTCTTCTTGTTCTTTGGCAAACCTTGGACTGATTGGACTTACTTTCTTTAACATATATTGCACCTCCAATGTAAGTTCCAATATTTTTTTATTGTCTGCTGATACAGCGAAGAGTTTTCTCAAGGCCCAGATGTCCAGCTCATGATTTTCTTCCAAAATATTTCTGATATATTCCCGAAGTACGACTTTAACCCACCACCCACAAGCTCCAGTATCGGCAACTATACCATACGTTATTATAAAGTCCATTCCTGAATCTAGAGTCGGATTAATACTTCCCGAACTGCCCCTATACCACAATGCTTTACAATTAAGACAATCTTTTCTAGTAATAACTCATATATTATAACAAAATAAATAATGTCTATGATTATTGAATTCTATGTAAAGATGCCCTTCCTCCAAATAGTTCGAGATGAAAATTTTTGGTTATCTGCCGACAAGTAAATGAGAAAGAGTTCCCTTCTTCTTAGGACAATTCTCCAGGGGATGAGTATTTTCTTCAAATTAGCCATTTTATGGAAAGAATTGCTACCTGGATTGGCTTTGAAGCCGCTTCAAGCTTCAAACTCCTGAATTTTTGTGGTGGTAGGTGGAAGGTTTTTTCTCTTTGTAATATTTTTAAAATCCTGCCCTTTTCCTCATTATCAGGCCATTTACATTATATGATAATTAGAATGAATATGGATGAACTTCACGATTCATAAAGAGACACATTGCCGGAAGGTGGGTGGTAACAAACAGGTGATTGACTAGCATAGCAAACAGAGATTGACTGATGTTCCACAAAGGGAAGCGGTTTATCAATTGTTAGTAGTTCTAACAACTGTCACCTCATGACACTATATGTGGCTCCTGTCCAATGATGTATAATTAATACTCTCCATTTCACGCCATAGATGATCATCCAGTCATCATGGATCAACCCTCAATCTTATTCCCATCCTGGTCAGGAGCAGGAATAATTCATTACTAGCATTAAAATTCATTAATTACAGAAAAACCGTAGAAGGAAAAGCTTCTTTAAAATCTTCTCATATCTCCCAGTTACCTATTTCCGATCCATACCATTCCAGGGTACCTCAAAAAAGCTTAGGTAGCAAGGATAAAAGTTCATATTACCAATTCTGAAGGCTCTCATTTATTATTATGATTCTCTAAAATTTTTTTTACCATTTAGAAGTGTAAGAAATCCGTGTTTTTTGATCTTGGCAAGGGAACTGAGATTGGCTATAACTGCAATTAACATATAATAATAATAATAATAAATTCTTTATTCATTCTGGGACTAGAATCAATATTAATATTATGAGATATGGAAGATAGGGTCTGAAAGTAAAACAAAATTAGAAATTATTTACCGGTATCTTCTACTTATTTTTAAGGAGTCGATCGACTAACATAAATTTCTCCTGAGAAAACTTTGTGCCACCTCATATTAAATGAACCAGTCATTGGTTCATGGTAGTGGACAAAAAACCAGCCATTGTAAAAGATAAATTATTTTCATGCTTAATTCTATTCTATATAAGAATAAAATCCTTAACAAGACAAAGAAACTATTCAATAGTGCAATTAAAGTGTGTGATTTTAAGCAGACATATGCTTATTTATTATTTTTACCATTAATACTGTTTATTTCAATTGTGAGCAGTTGGGTAATATGTGCATTTAGGCAAAATGTGCATGCAATTTAGAAAGGGATAGATATTATCTAGTTTTTTATAAAATTAATTGTTTTTAAAAAAATTGAATATCAAGAGTTTAACCGTGTCAAATTACAAAAAAAAAAAGTTGTTATATGTTGTCCAGTGTTTTGTTTTTCATCTTGATGTTTTATCTTTTGATATAGAAACCTCGACACGATGATCCACCTAATAAAAGGAAATATTGGAACTGTTATTCTGGCGATGCCTGATGCTTTTCTCAATGCAGGGCTTGGCCTTGGTACATTTGGTGTTTTACTTATTGGAGCTATATGCACTCACTGTATGCATATGCTGGTAAGCATAATTTTTTTTTACAATAAAAAACTCTAGAATAAAGAAGTTTGAGATTAGTTGATTTATTTTCTCTTCCTCTTTAGGTAAAATGTGCTCATGAACTCTGCAAAAGAAACAAAACTCCATCTTTGGGATTCTCTCAGGTAGCTGGTACTTTCCTTTCAGAGTGGACCAGCTTGTCTTCAGGAACATGCGAAAAAAATTAGGTTATCCTCTTATTCACATTTTTTTTTTTTAAATTTATTTATTGATATTTACAACTGTATAAAAAAAAATACATCTAGTAAATGGGCTAAGCGATACAAAATGACATGTGAAAATGACAAGTAGAGAAACTACCCACTGGTAGAACTCAAATCACAAGATCAACTAAGAAGTCACGGGGCCATCTTCTTTTCAGACGCCTCGGAGGATTATCGGGAATCGAAGAGGAAGCTAGGTTTAAAACCAGAGGGTTTGAGTGGAAATGAAGTTTGTTATGAAAGGATAGATAGCGGTTTCGGGCCAAATCAGCAACAAATGGGACATTAAGGTCGTTATGGATGATTTTATTCTTAACAAAATAAGGAGCATTAAGGATTTTACGAAGGATTTTGGCTTGTAGGGATTGGATACGAGAGGAATTCGATGGCTTAGTGGAGCCCCAAAGTGTTGAAGTAGCCTGAAACGTCGAGCGGTTTCTTGTCTTTTCAGTCTCGTGTGAGGATTCCAGGTTAATCGTTTGTCAAGATGCAACCCTAAGTATCGGATCTGTTCTACAGGCACCAGTGGGATATTATTAAAGGATACTGAAGGGCAGGAAGTCATTGGTTTACGACGTAAGGTAAAAGTGATTTGATGCTATTTTTGAGAGTTTATTTTAATTCTCCAGTTTTGACACCATTCTTCAAGATCAGTGATATGGGATTGGAGGCTTTGGGATGCAATAATTGGATTGGTGTTGACAGATAATACACATGTATCATCAGCATACGTGGTAAGGATAGTATTAGGATGAGTTGGGATGTCAGCTGTATAAACTGTATAAAGGATTGGGCCAAGAATACTACCTTGAGGAAAGCATTTTTAGAATAAAAAAAAAAAAAGTAAAAATGATGACAGTATACAGTGCTGTTATTGATCTCTTGAGTCCAATGTTTGAGACAGGGGTGGCAGATGAATTATTTATTCTGTAAACAGCTGTGAATCGGCACCATGGGTGATCTGAAGAGCCCTTCCAACCTCTTTAAAGTTGGTACCCTTGATTGAGGGAAAAGCCTGTCGTGAAAAGTTGAGCATGATCTCAACTACATTTCATCCTTCCATAACTGTTGGCTTAAAAAAAATACAGTGCTGTCATGATCTGCAGCGATAAAGACTGGTATTTAGAAAAAAAAATCATCCTACTTATTTTGTAGGATAATAAAAATTTGTGTTTAGTTTATTTGTTATTATTCAAAAATGCAAAATTAAAAAATATATATAATTCATGAATTTATTATTCTGTAAGCTTGATAATTGTTAATACAATAAGTTAGGGAAACATTTTTAGGTAATTATAGCGCAGGTTGTCGCATCGAGTTGAGCCACAACAACTTATAACTAATCATTCTTTCTGTTTTAATATTTTCCAAAAATATAAGTTATCATGCACTTTAGGATGGAAAAGAGAATGTAATTATGAGAAATGTGTAAAAATGAAACTGTTAAACAGTCAAAACTTGTTGTAACTCAACTCGATGCAACAACCTGTGGAACAAATACCCATTTTTAAAATAAATGTATATGAAAAAGAGAAGACTTGGTCAGGTTACTTAACAAACTAATTTTGAATTTTTGTTTTTTAGGACCGCAGTAAATGTGTTTCTAGTCATCACCCAACTTGGTTTCTGCTGTGTATACTTTGTGTTTGTGGCGAAGAACTTGCAACAAGTAAGTGAATGCTCAGATATTATAATGCACAAGTCCGATTTTTCCATGTACTTAATATATAAGCCATACATTATATTTTAATTTTTATCCTTATGCTGTATGCATATAAAAGTTTCTTTTTATTTTATCTATCAAATTGATGCCAAGTTATTATGATAGATTTTTTTTCAAATTAAAAGAAATCCTGAATTAATGTATTTTATCATTTAACTATTTTATATAATAAGTGAAGTCACTGAAAGGGCAGTTATGGGTGCATTCATAGCTTTATCATTTTAAGCATAATGTTGCCGCTATCTCTTTGACAACTGTGACAGCTAATTTTAAGAAACAAAATATTGTTTCGGTATGCACTCTTGTAATATATTCTTCCAAAAGTTTGGTGTTTTAATACATTGCATTTGAATTTTGGTGATTTAAATTTATTTATTGATATTAGTTGTTTTGCTATAAAATTAGAGTTATTTTAATTCTGAATGTTGAATGAAAAAAATCGCATGAAAGTTGAATGCGCAAGTATCTAATGGCTTGAGGCAAGAACAGAAAAACTCAATGGAAATAGAGAAGACCCTCCAAAAATAGATATAGAAAAAGCTTATGTTTGAGCAACAAAACAAAAGAAAAATAAGGCTTTATATAATAAACTTAGAATTAATCAAGATCAATTAATCAATTCATTCAAAAGGCCGAACAAATAGAAGAAAAAATTCTTTGTATCAGATGAAGATCGTTCATCTATCGCTTCTTATTCTAGGAGTCGCCGGACTTCAAATTGAAGACATGAAAAAAACAAACGGTGTACTTCATTATACTGTAAATAAAGTAAAAGTAATTGATAACTATTTTGAGACTTACCACTATTAAAATACTAAACCAATTATTAACGAAATGAATAATCTTTATAATTTAACGATAATAAAACCAACTAGTCTAAATAAATTAATTTTAGATAATATAGAAACATTAAAGAAACAAAAAGAAATGTTAACATTCGTACCTAAAACAAAAAGAATTATGCGCGGCTTAATTAATGGACTTGGTACAGCCATTTCTTGGATTACTGGCAATATGGATGCCACTGACAAGGAAAAATATGATAGAATACTTCAACAGTTAACTTTAAATAATAAACAAAATAATACAAACGTTCTTGTTTCTTTTTCCTTTTCTATCATTTCTTTTACTTTCATTTGCATTTTTCTTAAATAACAGAAGTAATCGTGAATTAAGATTTCCTGGAGAATATCTCTTTTGAATGTATCTTTATATTTTCCGAATGTTATTTCATTAGGGGTCAGTTTTAGTTTCTGATTTATAGAGTTATTAAATGCAATTGTTGCTATTCGCAGTTGTTTATGAAATTTATAATTTTTATTTTCCATCGTTCTTAGTATTCCTAATAATGTTGAATGAGTTCGTTTCAGCAATCCGATAGAATTAGAATAATTTCTACTCGTAATATGTAACTCAATATCGTATCCCTTACAAAAGTTTTTAACTAATAAATTGTCAAATTCCTTTCCTTGATATGCAATAATTCTTTGAGGAGGTGGAAATAAGGCACAATATTCTTCTAAAGTATTAACGATAGATATAGCATTTTTATGTTCTAATAATTTTGTATAAAACCGTTTTTTGAAATACATCTACTGCTGTAAACACTATATTTTATCTGCTGTAGGAAAATAAGTTAATCATTATTTCTGAAAAAGGGCTTTCTGGTGTTCTTGTAATAATATATTTCGCTTTTATAGGTCTCCTTTCATATTTTTGTTGTTAACAAACTTCACATTCATTTATTATTTCCGTAATCTTTTTATACATGTTAGGAAAATATATTTTTCTTTTAAGATGTTCATAAATTCCTCTGTGACAAGTTTTGCCATGTGATAATCATGTATACTTTCTTTTTGTTCGTTTAAATCTTGTGTATCATTACACAATAAAAGGTATTGTTTTAGTATTACTGTTTTATATACTGTGTAAATAATTTTCATTATTTCCTTATTAATATTTTCTAATATTTCTTTGTATAACGGGTTGTTTGAAGATTCTAAATAAATTCCATATGTTGTGTTTGGTTGTAAAATTTCTAATAATATTAGATTTAAGCTGTTTTTATCACTTATTGTTAATTCATATCTTATTTTGTTTTGAAATAATGTTTGTATAGAAAATTCATTACATTGATTTCCTTTTTTAACAATTATTTGGTATTTTTTCACATTAATACATTTCGTATCGTCGCCACTATCCAACATTGGTTATCACTACTCAACTGAGAATGTTGAGTCATTATACTATCATTATCATTATTATCTCATACAACATCAATACTCATATCTGAAGCAACATCAATACTTGTCTCGTTATTTCCTTCCTGTAATATTTGTTCGACAAATTGTTCATATTCTGGAGCTGATTCATCGGGAATTTCTATATTTTGTAGTATAGTTTTATGTTTCTATTATTAATTCTTTTATTCTATCTTTATATTTCGAAGCTTTCATTATTATTATTTTCTGGGTTTTTTTAATTTTAATTAATATTTATTTCTATGATTATAATATCATTATTTTTAATATCTTAAGTATCTTTACATTATTAGGATATTTCTTTGTTTTATTATTACTAATATAAAATAAACTTGTTGATAATTTTACTTTAGGCTTAGCTAACAAATTGGGTGAAGACAAGGAACTTCTTATCTTTTCCACGTTTTAATTATATTTTTCAACAGTTTTATATTTTCTTTCATTTTACTTATGTAAACTCCCTAGGAGTCTATTATCTTACATTTTATATTTTATCTATATTCTACTAGCTTTTCCATAATTTTACATCTCACCTCTGATGTTTATACTTTTTCTTTTTAAAAACTTTCTGTTTACTTCCTTAATTATCTCTGTAAATTTTTTGCATCACCACCTTTCTGTACATTTACTCTGTAATATTTTTATTCATATATATCCCTCACTTTTTTGTTCTAAATTTCTATTACTCTACATATGTATTTTTTCTATATTATCATATACTTGGTACTGCAATGTATTTTATAGTTTTGTTATTTTGTCTGTTTTTCTTTCTTAGCCCTGAAGATGACCCACAAAGTGGGTCAAAACGTCGGCACATAATTAAATAAGTACCCACTTATTTAGTGTTTTATTTGACTGCACCCCCAACTATTTTCTTCCTTACTTACATTAATTAAATATATTTTTGTCATGTTTGTTATTTTATTGAAGTAATATTAATACATACAATTTAATAATTAGATAGATTGTACACATTAACTGTAAATTATGTTTACATTTCGGTCTATCTAAATTGCTGGTTGAAATATTGTTTATAAAAGAGTATCAAAGGTTAAAATTATATTCAAAATACTATTTGGAAGCATATACAAAATTGTTAAATCAGATTGATATTTAATCAAAAACAAAATACTATTCAGCACTTGGAAGTTTGTTCTGTCAGACCCATGTATTCTTAAAAAAATAAAAGTTTTCATTATTGTTATATGTTGTCCAGTGTTTTGTTTTTCATCTTGATGTTTTATCTTTTGATATAGAAACCTCGACACGATGATCCACCTAATAAAAGGAAATATTGGAACTGTTATTCTGGCGATGCCTGATGCTTTTCTCAATGCAGGGCTTGGCCTTGGTACATTTGGTGTTTTACTTATTGGAGCTATATGCACTCACTGTATGCATATGCTGGTAAGCATAATTTTTATTTCAATAAAAAACTCTAGAATAAAGAAGTTTGAGATTAGTTGATTTATTTTCTCTTCCTCTTTAGGTAAAATGTGCTCATGAACTCTGCAAAAGAAACAAAACTCCATCTTTGGGATTCTCTCAGGTAGCTGGTACTTTCCTTTCAGAGTGGACCAGCTTGTCTTCAGGAACATGCGAAAAAAATTAGGTTATCCTCTTATTCACATTTTTTTTTTTTTAAATTTATTTATTGATATTTACAACTGTATAAAAAAAAATACATCTAGTAAATGGGCTAAGCGATACAAAATGACATGTGAAAATGACAAGTAGAGAAACTACCCACTGGTAGTACTCAAATCACAAGATCAACTAAGAAGTCACGGGGCCATCTTCTTTTCAGACGCCTCGGAGGATTATCGGGAATCGAAGAGAAAGCTAGGTTTAAAACCAGAGGGTTTGAGTGGAAATGAAGTTTGTTATGAAAGGATAGATAGCGGTTTCGGGCCAAATCAGCAACAAATGGGACATTAAGGTCGTTATGGATGATTTTATTCTTAACAAAATAAGGAGCATTAAGGATTTTACGAAGGATTTTGGCTTGTAGGGATTGGATACGAGAGGAATTCGATGGCTTAGTGGAGCCCCAAAGTGTTGAAGAAGCCTGAAACGTCAAGCGGTTTCTTGTCTTTTCAGTCTCGTGTGAGGATTCCAGGTTAATCGTTTGTCAAGATGCAACCCTAAGTATCGGATCTGTTCTACAGGCACCAGTGGGATATTATTAAAGGATACTGAAGGGCAGGAAGTCATTGGTTTACGACGTAAGGTAAAAGTGATTTGATGCTATTTTTGAGAGTTTATTTTAATTCTCCAGTTTTGACACCATTCTTCAAGATCAGTGATATGGGATTGGAGGCTTTGGGATGCAATAATTGGATTGGTGTTGACAGATAATACACATGTATCATCAGCATACGTGGTAAGGATAGTATTAGGATGAGTTGGGATGTCAGCTGTATAAACTGTATAAAGGATTGTCAATATCGTATCCCTTACAAAAGTTTTTAACTAATAAATTGTCAAATTCCTTTCCTTGATATGCAATAATTCTTTGAGGAGGTGGAAATAAGGCACAATATTCTTCTAAAGTATTAACGATAGATATAGCATTTTTATGTTCTAATAATTTTGTATAAAACCGTTTTTTGAAATACATCTACTGCTGTAAACACTATATTTTATCTGCTGTAGGAAAATAAGTTAATCATTATTTCTGAAAAAGGGCTTTCTGGTGTTCTTGTAATAATATATTTCGCTTTTATAGGTCTCCTTTCATATTTTTGTTGTTAACAAACTTCACATTCATTTATTATTTCCGTAATCTTTTTATACATGTTAGGAAAATATATTTTTCTTTTAAGATGTTCATAAATTCCTCTGTGACAAGTTTTGCCATGTGATAATCATGTATACTTTCTTTTTGTTCGTTTAAATCTTGTGTATCATTACACAATAAAAGGTATTGTTTTAGTATTACTGTTTTATATACTGTGTAAATAATTTTCATTATTTCCTTATTAATATTTTCTAATATTTCTTTGTATAACGGGTTGTTTGAAGATTCTAAATAAATTCCATATGTTGTGTTTGGTTGTAAAATTTCTAATAATATTAGATTTAAGCTGTTTTTATCACTTATTGTTAATTCATATCTTATTTTGTTTTGAAATAATGTTTGTATAGAAAATTCATTACATTGATTTCCTTTTTTAACAATTATTTGGTATTTTTTCACATTAATACATTTCGTATCGTCGCCACTATCCAACATTGGTTATCACTACTCAACTGAGAATGTTGAGTCATTATACTATCATTATCATTATTATCTCATACAACATCAATACTCATATCTGAAGCAACATCAATACTTGTCTCGTTATTTCCTTCCTGTAATATTTGTTCGACAAATTGTTCATATTCTGGAGCTGATTCATCGGGAATTTCTATATTTTGTAGTATAGTTTTATGTTTCTATTATTAATTCTTTTATTCTATCTTTATATTTCGAAGCTTTCATTATTATTATTTTCTGGGTTTTTTTAATTTTAATTAATATTTATTTCTAGGATTATAATATCATTATTTTTAATATCTTAAGTATCTTTACATTATTAGGATATTTCTTTGTTTTATTATTACTAATATAAAATAAACTTGTTGATAATTTTACTTTAGGCTTAGCTAACAAATTGGGTGAAGACAAGGAACTTCTTATCTTTTCCACGTTTTAATTGTATTTTTCAACAGTTTTATTACAATCAGTTTGTAATGAGTCTGAGATATATTTGCTTATTTTAACGTTCCTTATGTCATTTCCGTCTTCTATGAGATTCAAAGTGTTGTTTATTTTCATTGGGAAGTCATTTACTGTTACTATTTTATGCTTTGATAATGAAGTTGGTTTCAACTGTTCATTCACCTTTTTTATGATCTCCCCATTTGTACTAATTATTTTAATTAATTCATTTGTTGTTTTGTCATCAAGATGCTCATGTCTTATGACTGATTTGATTTTGGAATAGTGTATCATTGCATGACATTCATTGCTTTTAGAATATCTTTTATAATCGAAAGTGTACACAGTATTACCGAAAACTGACAAAATATCAGAATGGAGTAAAGAATTAAAGTATTACGTTCTCCCGTCTCTCATTTGTTTGTTTACACGGGCATAGAATTAGCGATTTTTTTCGATTTGTTTGGGTTCAGTATTCAATGTTCTCAGGGTTACGCCTGGAATAGCCTGTCATTGTATGGCATTCATTGCTTTTAGAATACCTTTTATACTAAGCATTTGTGTCTTTTTGACGTCGGGCGATACAGTTTGCTGTTATAGCTGAATGTCTACCATCTCCATCGGAAATTCAATTATACCACTGGATAGCTCAATAATCAAACAGTTTATTACGATAAGTGAGAACTGTAACCCATCTTGCGCGCTGGAGGGGGAAGCACAGTCATTTTGAGGTCATTTTGCTGCTTATCGAGATTTACAATCAGTATAACTTTTGACAGAAAGAAGCTTCGAAGCCCGTTTAGGTTTCAATCGTCAGCTGTCTTCAAAACCTATGCCGGATGTGTTCCAGCCAACGCCACCTATGATGATCCGATCGAGCATCAACAGTGTGACAGAAGTGCACTGGTCTGCTTGCAAGGCAGCACACTGGATTGGAAAGAAGAACATTGCTCCGGGCCAGAATTCAACACCATGAGCATTATTTATGACGTTTATGCCGAAGAACTATCGTTTCCTTTCATATAATACATAATTAATGATATTTTATATTATAAATATTACCCGTTACATAAACGTATTCACGTACAACACAGCCGTGTCCATAACACACCCCCGGCCACACCCCATTTTTTTTTTGTAAATTTGAAGTTAATTCTTTTTAAGACCAAAAACCTTAAATTGTAGACATAAATTTAATTGTTAACTAAACCTATCTTTAGTCAACATAAATTCTCTGTTATATTCTCTCTCAATCTTACCATTTTTTCAAGATAACAGACATTTTTTCTGATTTTAAAGGGAATAGTTGATACATAAGTCAAGCAAGTAGTTCATATTTACTGTCACGCTCTGCTTCTTTGTAAACAAATAGAAATGGAAATACAAAAAGCATAACATAGACTCATTATCCATTATACACGTTTATTTACTGATAGCAAATCCCTGGTAGATGCTCATATCCTTATCTATAACAAGACAGATCACTTTTCTCTCCCTGGTCCAAGCCTGGCACTTTGCAGTTATAACGCTACAACGTTTTTTAAATTGAGCCATGCTATTTTGTTTTTAATTTCTGCATTATGATAGTCAAAATATATTAGCGTATTGTCGTAATTACTTCAGTTTGCATTTACACTGAATAATTAATTTAATAATAGAATTTACCAGGAATATGATTTTGATAATAAGTAATTATTTAAGAATTCCTTGAAATCCAAAATAAAAAGTCCCATAAAGGGAGCAGGGTAAATCAAACTAACACTTACAATTTTAGAAAAGTGAAATTACATATTTAAGTTAAACGTATTACTAGAATGCTACAAACAGTTTTTTTTTTATAAAATCGAATAAGCGGATGTTCTTTAAATTATTGGTTTTAATTAATTTTTTTATTTTGTCGAAAATGTATCAGCGATTATGATGAAAATCATTATTCAAATGTTAAATTAAGTAGACTTTGATACCAGCAATGTTTTATCCCCATTTAAATAAACCAATAGGAATTAACTGCCGAATTTTTAAAATGCCTGCTTATGAAGAATTACTAACTTTAGTTATTTGAAATAACTAAATGACTCCCATTGTAAGTAATAAATACAACTTATAACTATAAAATATAATGTAGTTGATAATGAACAATTTAATACTCCCAATCTGTGCATAGAACTCCAGTTTACGGACCAACAAGCAGTTGTTCAGTAGGCTCATCTTATTTTCAGACCGTATATTCTAAGCAATAGCATATTTTCGAATAACTTGTAGCGTTGATCTTTTTCAACTTAACAGCCTTGTTTCTTTTCTGTAAAGAAGGATTTTTTAAAATTAAATTTTTAAATTACGGGACAACGGGTGCGAGCTTATTGTTGTCGTAATGGAAAAATAGCATGCATTTAGAAGATCATTATTTCTTATAAAAAAAAGCTTAGTAAAACGAAAATAAATGATTGGATGGTAATTTTGCTACTAATGACAGATGCATAGAAAAAGGGTTTGTATGAAAACTCCATGCAATTAAGAGGTCAATTCAATAGAAAACATTTTAATTTATAATCAAATGTCAATAACAAAGCACTATATAATGTTAAACTTATATTGAACTTGTCTTTGATTGATTTCTGTTTAATATGGCTGCGAAGAAATATTTTTTTATTAGAAAAAAGAAATCTTATCCCAAAAAGAAGGTCCCCACTCTCATCGGCAGTTCATCATTTGTCCGCACTGAAGAACTGAAGAACAGTCCACCACAGGGCCACGGATTCCCTTTTCCTCTCGTCCCTATGTTCAAGTGCTATATTACAGAGGGGTGTTTGAGGGGCATATTCTAGAAGAAGGGAGATGTGACAGTTTTAATTAGGCCTTCATACAAAAATATTTTATACGAAGCCGTAAGAGAGGATATAGTGTAGAGATCTTATATTATTTCAGATCAATCTTTAGATGAAATATAAAAAGTCGAATTATTAAGTAATTTTAAATCAAATAAGCATTAAATAATGTAATTATCTACATTTAATACAACATACCAAGCTTGACTGTCGATGACAAACTTGATGAAGGAATACAGAGTTTGTTATAGTAGGTTAGAGATTTCAGTATTCCATACACTGCAACACAGTGTATTAGGCTAAATTTACCAACGAAACGTAATTTACCTTCAAATTGTAAAACGCTCATATATCACGGACTATATATATATATATATTTGTATATTGCTTATTCAAAATGAAATCTTACGAATACGTTACGATACGAAACGGGCAGATTTAACGTTATTTTTAATATAGGGGTTGTAAAAAAAATACATCCTAAAGATAAGGATAGAATAAAATTATAGGAACATACCTATTCGTTATTCACATCACTTATTTGCCAGTGGAGTGGAAAAATCCTGGTGAAACTCAATCACACTAACAGATTCACTCATAAGATGTACAGAGAAGGAATGAAATAGGTACCAAGATTTCGTACTGACCAACCTACTCTAGGTACAAACCTACTCTAGATAAATGCGCCAACTGCGACGATTTCCACTTTGCGTCTTTAACAGGATGCGAAGTGAGAAAAGACCTACTTTTCTCACTTCATAAGAAGAATAAGGTAGGTTTGAGGTTGAAGCTCACCTTTACCATTACCATCCAACCTTGACCAGAGACTCATCCAACGGGAGCTAGAATCCGAACAGACCTCAGACCGATTAGATTACTACACAAAACATCTGAACCAATAATTATAATCTTATAATTATTGGTTATAATTTTCATTTTAGATAAGGTGGGTGACTCGTTGAAGGTCAGCCACATTTGGTCCAATGTTTTAACGAAAACTACCGTTAGATCTCTGTTTGTATGTGAAAATGAGTCTTTAAAGCCTGAAAGCAAAGAGCACTTTTATCTATGGGAATAGAAAGATCAAGATTTTTATTACATATTTGTTTGATAGTTCTGACGCGTTTTTAGGTGCAAAACTATAATTTACAAACTAAAAAAAAAAAGAATACGCGATGATAAATATCAGTAGAGAGCGATAAATTAGCAAGAACACATTAAAAAAACCATTAGAAACGAAAGGAGATTCAGCCCTATTTTTTTTTTGTAAAAAAATAAATAATACACACAACTTTTTGTGGAGTGCTCGTATGGATTAATGTTTTTTTTTATTTTATGGAAACAAAAAAAATGGAAACGTGTATTTTATTTATGTATGTGTGTATGTGTTTTTTTCCGTGGGCAGGTGGAAATCTTCAAAAGACGCGGAAAGGCCCGTACCTATCCGTGTGTGGGATTTTTACCCACTAAAACCACCTCCCTACACATGTTTTCCACACTCCACGTGACCGCCGTTAGGCATTACTGGGTGGAGGGGTATGGCTATGTGCTCTTTCCTGCCCGGCTAGCTCCGTTGGTATAAATCTATAAATGTATAAATTTTTAGTTTGACCTGTTTCCAGAATAAAATTATTTTTCTATTCTATTAATTTCACTCCCGTTACAAATTTAATCAAGTATTGTATTATGTTACGGCAATATTTGATTTTTATTATATTTTTTATTATTGTAAGTACCACTTTTTTTTGGAAATATATATATATATTTTATATATTAAGTTATATAAAATATATATATATATATATAGAATTAAAACAAATTTTGATTTTTAAGACTTGGTCGATTTTTTTTCTTTAACTTCCTTTTAAAAACACCAATTTCTGGTAAGTCATAGGAGACGCTGTTGTGCTATTTCCAGAGTTCAGCACGCCCCTAATAGAGCAATTAGGCAATTGGTAGGTCAGGAAAGAACACGGTCCTCTACACAATAGAAACAAGAAGATTAAAATGGTATGGCCACTTAAAAATAATGGCAGAGGAACGATGGCCAAAAATAATCTTTGAATATTCCCTGTGGAAAGGAGGAAGAGAGGACGACCCAAAGAAAGATGGTTACAGGATCTGGAGGAGAGCATGACAGCGAAGGGGCTTATATATATATATATATATATATATATATATATATATATATATATATATATATATATATATATATATATATATATATATAAATATAGATATTATTGTCAATTATTCCCCATCGGAAGAGCGCTATAACTTGAATCAATGACAGCTTCACTGATTTTCCTCTCTTCCCAACGCCTCTTCATTAATTCACTGTGTTTTTCCTTCCTTTCCTCTGTCCACTTTTTCGATGCTGTTTCTTTACTTGAGTCTTGTTCAATTTTCTTGTTCCTGATCTTATTCCTGAATTGTTGTCTATTCGGAATTGCATCGTTGGCGATTTTAAATAATTCCATATTGTAGAATTGTAGCCGTCTTGTTCTAAATTTATCTGTGATGTTTTCTGTATTTTCATAGAGTTCCTTAGTAGGTCTTTTGATCCAGATTCCATCCTGAAGAACAGCGCCATAGTTGATCCCGCAGTTGATCACTGCAGGTTTTCCTTGTAGAACCTGTAATTCTCAGAGTCGAAGGGACTTTCATCCGTAATTCTAAATATATGTCATAAATGATTTTATCACGCATTTTTTTTTTAACATAATCGTTGGAATGGCTCGTTGGAGAGAATTTTTTCAATTCTAGAAATCGTTTTTGGTTGATTAAAAGGGAATTTTTGTGAGAATGGTTGGCAATATTCACTTTTTAACCATAAAGTTATCTAGCCTTCAATCCCCAAGAGAACAAGATGGCAACCACTCCGAGCACCCAAGTTCACCCTAGTTTTTCCTAACTTTATGATGATTTTATTCGTTTTCAAGTATTTCCGAAGCATTATTTTCTTTAGCTAATTCGATATCAATTGTAAAAAGTATGTAATGTATATCAAATCTTACATTGTCTGGTCCACTGGTGTTTGATAGTTGTATGATTTATCATACATTGTCTGGTTTACTGTGACCAGTGCACGTATGATTATCAGGTAAATTATAGGAAAATTTCATATTTGTTTTCATAAATGTTTCATAAAGGATGTTTACATCAAGGGGTGTCTACATTCTCTCCCTGGTTCCGAAATATCCTAAATTATTTCGCTATATTAAAGCTCCTTCCTTTAAAGACTATCGGTCACAAAATTTACGTTATGATAAAATTGAAAATATTATGGCCCTCAATGATTTTAAGGCAAAAGGAAGAAACGACTCGCACGAGAACTGGTTTAAAACTGACTTTATTGCCATTTTGATCCTCTATTTATAGTAGCTACATGTTAACAGCTGTTTACAATGTCAGCTTGATATTAGCGACTATGCGATCTTAACTTAATATATATGCACTTTTAGATGCAGGTGCAGTTGTCAGGTGGTACAGGAGTAAACAATTCTAAGAATTGACATCATCAATACCAAATCCTTTATAAGCCTGGAGGGGAAGCTCCTCGCACACACTTAGCATTTTGTCACTAGTTCTCCAGATAGTTTCTTTTGTACAGTATTAACGTAATTTTACTTGTTGTAAATATTTAAAATAAAAGTTTTTAAAAAGTTGTTGATTAGTTGAAAACATTTAACTGGCGCTCGAACACAGGGACCTGGGCAGATTTCGCGGATATATTCTAGCTACCCACCATAAACGCCTTTGATGTTATTAATCACTGTGCAGTTCGCCCTTCGTCTTCCTATCTCGGCTAGACTTTCCTTCAATCCTCTTAAATTTCCGTCCTACTACGGCTCCCCTGGCTCCTGATTCGCTCTCCTCTCCTTCTGTTTCCGACACTGCAGAGGAAATAGTTGACTCGGGCGGTCGCCTCCTGATCCACATCCTCTGTGCAATTACCTTCATGGGTTCTCCTCGGTCAACCTATCTTCGTCTTAAATATGGGCATTCCCGAGCAAAGTGCCCTTCCGTTCCGCATTCATAGCACCTGGAGCGGGGGCATTCAGCCACCAAGTGTCCCTTGCCCCACTCGTGGTATTTCCTTTCCATTTCTTTCTATCCGGTGTCTGCCCCTTTTCCCGGATTGCGGCCTCTCTCTCCTATTAAAATCGACTTCTCCTCGTCCTCCAATTTCCGGTCTCGACCGAGTTCTGCCTATTGGAGTTCTCCTAAAAGGAGCCCTGCTCCATCTTGGTTCGACCTCGTCGCGTGCTTCTTCCTCCCGAGCACTCGAATCTACCATTTCTTGGGCGCATTCCATTAAAGGCTTATCTCGAGCCAGCCAATCCTTCTTTCCTGTCTCCCTTGCTAACTGCACTTTAAGGATCGTGGTCATGAAAATCATCCATGCTTCCACTGCGCCAGTATCCATCACTTCTCGCAGTTTCTCATTAATTTTGTTCAATTTGGCGATTAAGCCTGCCGCATATTGCACGTTCGACTGGTTAGGTCTCTTCATTGCCCTGATCATGTGCAGCATATCCTCTTCGGGGCCCCATCACACCCCTCCATATGCTTTTTTCAGCCTTTCTTTAATAGTTCTCTACGGGGTATCCTCATCCGCTGGTATTAGGTTCAGTACGCTTCTTTTAAGGCAGAGAGGGGAAAGATCTCCGACACTGCGTGGGCAGCAAGGAGTGCCCGCAGCACCTGGAGATGATGGCTGGGCAGGTGAAGAGAACCCGGTATGCGTAGGCTGCGGATTCTGCAGGTCAATATGGGCCGAAGGCGAGTGGTCGCGGACGAGCTGAGAGCTCTCGCAAGGAAAACCGACATCATGGCTATACAGGAGCCATGGTGTCGGGGAAATGTGGTCGCCGGATTCGGTGTCGCGTCGAGGATAGTCGCGATGGGCAGTGGTGAGAGGAGGCCCAGGGCGGCTATTGTGATAGTTAATCCCAACCTCGACGTAATGGAATTGAAGCAATTCACCACGGCTGATCAGGCGGCGTGTTGTGTCAGATGGGGGAGGATATCCTTCGCCCTTGTCTCGTCATACATGCCGCCAACGCAAAGGATAGAGGAAAGCGTTGCCGCCGTGGAGGCCATCACACAACGTTATAGAAGTGTGGTGGTCTGTTCCGACACCAATTCGTGGAGCACGGCCTGGGGTTCGGTTCGCACAGACGCTAGAGGAAGAGTGGTGGATGAGACCGTGGCGAGGTGTCAGCTCATAGTGGTTAATGAGCCCTCTGGTCCCACTTTTGTTGGAGCCAGGGGCCAGAGTTGGATCGACGTGACACTCGCCACGGCCACCATGGCGAGGCGCATAGCGGACTGGACCCTAAGGTCTGACACGAGCTCCGACCACCGGGTCATTGCCTTCAGTGTGGTAGAGGAGGAAGGCGAAGTCCTTCCAGTCGAGAAGGGCTACGTGACCCGAACGGCGAACTGGGGAGCTTTCTCCAGTGAACTGGAGGGAATATTGGTCGATAGAGAATGGGAAGAGATGGCGCCGATGGAAGTAGGAGAGTCAGTTATAGACCGCAGAGTTGCGGAGCTGACGGGCGCCATCACAGAAGCGGCCAATATGACCCTCCAGCGCCGCAGAGCGAGAGCGCGTCCGGTCCCATGGTGGACGCCAGCCCTGACGCTTCTCAAGAGGGAGTACTACAGGGCTAGGCGCAGGTACCAGGAGTGCAGGGACGAGGAGAGGAGACCTGCACTCCGAGATGAATCGAAACGGAGGTATAGGGCATACCGAAACGGAGTGCGTCACCGGAAAAAGGAATCCTGGGACGAGTTTATCGTCAAGGAGACTGAGAAGAATCCCTGGGGTATCCCGTACAGGGTGGCACTGGGCAAGGTGAAGCCGCTAACATTAATGGCGGCTCTCAGAGTGGGAGATGCCCAGGCAGTCACCCTGGAGGAGACGGTGAATATGTATGTAGACTATACATACCCCAGGGATGATCCGTCCCAGGATACAGAGGAAGATAGGATGGTGAGACGCACCACGGTGTGCCCTTCCGGTACCGAGTTTTGTCCGCCATGGGATATATGGGACCTTCGCCTCGCCGTGGAAAGGCAGAGGATCGGCAGAGCCCCAGGACTTGATGGGATTGACGCCGCGATCCTGAGGGAGAGCGCCCCCCTCATTGAGGATGGCCTACTGGCGATCTTCAATGAGTGTTTGGACCAGGGGTGGTTCCCGAGTAGGTGGAGGATCGCGGACTTGAGACTGCTCTACAAGGGAGGAGGTAAGGATAAAGAGGATCCTAAGGCGTACAGACCGATATGCCTCCTCCCGGTCCTCAGCAAGGTCCTGGAGAGCTTGATTGTCAATAGCCTGAAGCCGGTCCTCATCGAAGCAAGCCATCCACGGCAGTTCGGCTCGACCCGTGGCAGGGGAACCACAGACGCGCTGCTGAGAGTGCGCAGGGACGTTGAAGGGAAGGCGGAGAAGTATGTTATGCTTATGCTATTTGACATATCCTCCGCCTTCGATAGTGTATGGTGGCCCTGTGTACTCCAGCGGCTGCAGGAGATTAACACCCCCAGCAACTTGTACTCTCTCATAAGTAGTTACCTCAGTGACAGGAGCGTTAGGATTAGAGGTAGCTACTACGAGGTCGAGAGAAGGATTGAGAGAGGATGCCCACAGGGGTCGGTCCTCGGACCGGCCCTGTGGAAGCTCGTTTTCGACCCGTTGCTGGGGGAGTTAGAACAGGAAGGGTTCCTTGCCACGGCCTACGTCGACGACCTGGCAGTCATCGTGGCGGAGAACAGCAGAGCCAGAGTGAAGACACAAGCGGAGAGGTGCGCCGGTCTCGTAGCGGAATGGTGCGTGGGGAAAAAGTTGAGTATGGCCGCAGCCAAGACCCAGGCCATACTCCTGAGAGGCTCCACCGACAGGGCTCACCCTGTCATACTAGATGTTCAGGGAGAAAGGGTGAGGCTGGGTGAGGAGGTGAGGTACCTGGGTGTGAAGTTCAGAAGGAACTTCGACGCCACCCCTCACCTGGTGTACCTGAAGGATAGGGTGACACTGTCACTCAATGGCCTATCAAGAATAGGGGGTGCATTTTGGGGCCTCAGGTACCCGGCAACGATGACCATTTATAAAGGCGTGGTCCTGGGTATCCTGAGGTATGCATCCCCAATGTGGAGCCGAAACCTCACGCAGCTACAGAGGAGGAGATTGGCCACCATCCAGAGACTGGCTCTGCTGCGAGTCACGAAGGCGTACCGAACGGTGTCGCACGAGGCGGTGCAGGTGCTGGCGGGAGCGATGCCCCTGGACCTCGTCCTTAAGGAGGACGCGGTGGTCTACGAGGTGAAGAGACAGGGGCTAGCGGCGCTCCCGGAGGGACTCCGAGAAAGGATCGGCGAGACCCCCAACAGATGGAGGAGGATTGTTAGGGAGGACTCGATCGAGGGGTGGAACGGACGGTGGGTGGGAAGCCAGAAAGGCTCCACCTTGAGGAAGTTCTTCCCCACCGTCCGGTCGAGAATGACCGCGACATGGGTCCTCCCGGACTACTGGGTCTCGCAGATGTTGACAGGACATGGCGGGTTCCGGGGAAAGCTCAGCGAGCATAAGAGAGAAATCGACCCCCGGTGCCTTGCCTGTGGAGTCCCTGAGACAGCGGAGCACGTTATTGTTTCCTGCACCGCGATGGAAGGACACCGTGCCAGGTTGTCGCGGAAAACCGGGATTTTCGCCCTCGCCGAGGAGGACTTCCCCCGTTTGATGGAGGAAGGTAATTACCCCTTCTTCAAGGAGTTTGTCTACGGGTGGAAGGAAGTGGTCGGGCCTGCGCATTTCACCATTAGCAGGGTCCGGCCCCTCGGCGAGCCACCAGACGAGGAGCCACCAGATGAGGAGCCAGACGGGGAACCACCCCCGGAAGAGAGAGATGGAGCTGAGGACCGGACGGATGCGGACCAGGAGGGCTGGACGGCATCCGGACGGATGGAGACCGGCCAGGAGGCCTAAAGGTGCTGCCCCAACAGTAAGGTGCACATCCGTGCACCGGGCAGCACCACAGATTAACAAAAAAAAAAAAAAAAATGTACCCAAAAAATTAAATGGTACCCCCCCATCTAATGTAGTTTGATGAAATAAAGATTAAAAAAAAAGTTGATTTATTGGCAGTGGCGGGCGTGCGTAAACCCAACGCATCAACCCGTCACTGCCGAGAACCCCGTATGCCAGCAATGGCAGGAAGGGGGCCCTAAAAAAAAAAAAAAAAAAAAAAAAAAAGTACGCTTCTTTTAACCCGGCGTGCTAGGGCCACCCGTAGCCTTTTAGCGTCCAGCTCGTCTATTAGATCCGCAGCGATCTGGTATTCAATACTCAACATAATACCATCGCCGCCTTTGAGGAAATGGTTCAGCTCCCACACATCGCCATTGAATTTTTCGAGATGAGAAATCTCTTTTGTTACATACTGCGCGTTCGCCCTTTTTAATTTCATACGTTCAAGCGCGTTGGTCTCCTCCGCGATCCTGTTTGCCTCCCTGGCTGCTAGGTCCGCACGCGCCATTGCGGAACAAAATATTTAAAAAAGGAAAATACGGAAGAAGTGACTCGCACGAGAACTGGTTTCATTTCAGTAGAATTTACGTTAATATAATTAAATTTAAACTTTATTTTATTTTAAGTTTTATTTTATATTTGTAATTTTATTTAATTGTATGACTAATCTAACAGAACGACTAAACCATTTTAGACAAATTAACGTTGCTACACCACTTACTATTGAAAATTTAGACCAATTCTTATTAGATCAACCAAATATGACTAACATGGAAATTAAAGATCATGACTTTAAATTAATTCCGGAATATAACAGCGATCCATTGCTTTTAGTTGATTTCATCAGAAATACTAATTTTATTTACGAATTATATTGTAAAGACAATAATTCATTTAGAGAAATTAATCATTCAAAACATGTATTTACTTTATTAACCAAATTAAAAGGCAAGGCGAAAATTGCCACTTACGACAAAGAATTTGATAATGTACAAGAAATTTTAAAATTCCTAAAACGAAAATACCAAGATACAAGAATGCGGGAACAATTAATAACTGAAATACTTAGTACAAGATCATACTCAAACGGAAATCCCCATGATTACCTTGATAGATTAGGTATGAAAAGGTGCGACTTATATGCTAGGGTTTACGCAGACCCCGAAATTGTCGACAAGGCATCCGAAATGGCTCGCTACAACAGACAGATATCCCATCACGCGGTACACAATCTTAATCCACAACTGACGGGACTTTGTATATCATATGAGATTCGACACTTTGGAAGATATTGACGAAATATTGCGCAATACCGCGTCACATTTTGTGCATAGACTATACGGACGAACTTATAAAAAGGAAAAGCAACAACAACCATCACATTCGAATTATAAAGGTAAAAATTACGACCCTAATTTTAGATTCAACAAATATACACCAAATAAACAATATGAACCGAGATACAAAAGTAATAATCCGCATCATCAAAATTTTAGTCATCAACATTATAATTATCCAAATTACGGTCATCAAAATTATAATCAACAAAATTATAATTATCAAAAACCAATTTATAACGAACTATGGAATCCCCAGGACCAACACCGTTCTTTAACTAACCCTCATCGGGTCAATGGAAACAAAAGACAAATCAACCACCAATAGAAAAATTAGGAGAGTTTCAAACAGTATCCATGCGTACCGTATCTAACCGCGTCCATCTAGTCGATGAAAACAAGGACGAAATAATACAAAAACTAACGGACAAATTAAGCATTTACAGAAAAGGTATGTTGGTAATGTCCAACAACAGTCGTATGAGGGTATTCTTCAGCCGAAGTATGGGTATTTCGAAAATTAAGAATCCCCTTTCTTGTAAAGCAAGAATCATCAGTAACCAAAATGCAGTTCAGGAAGTTAGGATCTCGTGTGCATTGTCAAATTAACCACTGGGAGAAATTTCTGCGCTTGTTATTGTCTTGTGGTAATAAATCTTGCCTACTCAATACGTGAAATGGATACAATTGTTGTTCGCGTAAAGTTCGCTATCCGCAGGTAGAGGAAACATCGAAACGACGTGACAATCTTCTGGTACTAGTAGTAGGAGATAACTGAACAGCATCGAGTATTTCTTCTTCGACGTTTGCAGCTCGTCGAAATCTTTGTCGACCGGAGTTTACTCGTGTAGGTTTTAGCGTGTCATTTATCCCTAAGGCCTCAAACGCTTTACGATTTGGTATTCTTCGGTTAGGAAATTTTTCACGATATCTTCGAACAGCAGCAGCACCGTTTCTGTGTACCTCTCCATAAATTAAAAGCATGTCTGTCTGTTCTGCAAAAGTGAATAAATTTGTGGTGTCTCCTATGATAATCATAAATTGAACGTCTCACAGTATTCACTCACACTAAAACACACAGAACTAGACAAACAGATGAGCAACTACTGTCATTGCTTATTAGGTAAAACCTGTAATAGTATTAAACACGCTAAACTTTGTGCAGCCAATCTTAATGTAGTAAATAAATAAAAAATCTTTAACCTTTGATATCTGTTTAATAAATGAGTTTGAGATATATGTTAATATGAACTTTTTTGATTATTTTGTTTTAGAGAACACACACCTAAAATAGTTCCGAGCAATTCCGAAACATCCTGTATAGTGCAGAGTGTCTATAAAAATACTGCCGTACGGAAATGCTGTCTAATAAGTTATTAAAGGATATTCAACTCCAGCTAATGAATATACTGACCTCTACCATATGTAGGCGATGTATTTATAGTCATTATCTCACTGTCAAAATGATTTTTTTGGTTACTGTACTCTTACAGTAAATGACTATTTAATATTAACATCTCAAGGAACTTGTATACAAAATTGCGATTAATTTTTACTATATGCAAATAGCATATATAAATAATTGTGGATACATAAATTGTGTTTTATATAAAATGTTGCTCTAAAACATTCTGTTATGTTTTAAACGAACTAGTTTCGAGGTAATACTGATGTGTAATCTTCATAATCAATATTTATTTCCATTATAATTACTAAAAAATATCCAGGAACGGTGAGAGCCCCGAAATATATATAGGATAATGGAAAAATAAACTTTCTGGTTCAATTACACCAGATCGCATGTCATAAGTAACAAAACTTTCATTAAATTAAAATTAAAACCCATTATGTACATTAAATAAAATAGTAAAACAAAACTTTGATATTAAAACTAATTCAATCAAATTAAAATTTAATCGTTTCTATAAAGAAAATAAATTACTAAGACTGAACTTACAATTAACAAAAGAGAGAAATAAAACCAAATTACAATTGCCATTAACAGAAAAAGAAATAGAGAACAATTTTAAATAAGTTAATGTTTGTAAAATAAAGATACCTACTAATAAATGTCTGTTGACTATCATAAATCTGGCTAGCCAGTCGAAATATTGTAAACAAAAGAATAAAAACTGTCTTATCTGTCGTCGTCGGCTGGGCGATCGACGATGTGTAGACGTCCGTGGAATTTCATCGACGGGGCAAATGAAAATGTCTCGGAAACGTCACAGGTCCTCTTCGGCGGGGCGAACGAGGATTTCGAAACGATGAACTTTCCTCGACGGGGCAAGCCAAGAGTCCAGGAATTTTCCTCGACGGGGCGAGAGAAAATGTCTATACAATTCCTCACTCACCATCGGCGTGTCTTTTTTGTTTGTTAACTTATTATTCTAAAATAATAACTAACCCCTATTGACCACTACAAGAAATTATTTTAAACAACTACGAACAAAATAACAACAAACAAGTAATGACAATATGAAATTAATATATTTACAAAATGTGAAAACTAAAATAAAAGAACAATGTTCCTTTCTTTTACAAAATATTTATTGTATTATTTATGATTAAAATAATAATCTTTTACGGTTACCACATCACCTGGTCTTAACAATACCTACCTACTTTTCCCTATGGAAGTGAAAGCTGGGTCCCATTGGGCAAGCACTGGAGCAATTAACAGCCGCAGAAATGAGATACCTGAGGAGAGTGGCTAGCTTCTCTATCGAATCACTTTCTGGATATTTTTTCTTTCATTGTATAATTATTTAATCTGTTAACTTACAGATTAATTATTTAATTTAACAGTCACTGATGGACCCTGTGAGACAAATTACCTCATTGCATAACTGTTGTACTAGCAACAGTACAGTATCTACCATGTATTAAACCCAAAACACCAAATGGGGTTTAGTAAAACAGATTTGATCACATTTCTTTTCTATAATATTGTAACATATCATTAGGATAATATTATTAAATATTTATATTTTTTTTTTTTTAATAGCAGGATTGGGAATAACACTCATCAATCTTGGAAGGAGAACCCAAGGAAATGGCCAGTAGGAGACAAAGAAAATTAAAGTGAAAAGTGAAAAAAGACAATACAATTATTGTCAAAACCCGTGTTGCTGTAAGGCAAGGAAGGGTGTTAAAATAAATAAATAACATATTAATTATACTACAGGCAATATGGTTTTAATTTCATTATCAATTTTCAATTCATGTTTAATTAAAGATTATTTATATCCTGATTAGATAAATAAAGAGCGATGAAAAGACACCTGAAGCTATCCTTTTACTATATATATATATATATATATATATATATATATATATATATATATATATATATATATATTTATATATATTTATATATATATGTAATTTTTTATTTTTATGGCCTCAAAATTGCCAGTTTAAACGCTTGTTGTAACAAAACATTTGCAAGAGTTAAATTAATATCTAAAATCTATGTTGCTTAGCAGAACATAATAAACGAATAAGAAATTGTTTAGCTTTAAAAAAATGTTATTTTTGTATATTTATAAACATTACGAACCTAAAAATGCTACTATTTCTGCTCATGAAGATAAAAAAAAATTATATTACAGTAATTGTATTTTAATTTTAATTTGATTATGTCCTTTCATCTTTGCATAAATGTGTAACATATGAGCAATTAAAGAATTTGATTTTATTTAAAATAAAAAAAACCTATATTTTACAAGCAGATATAAAGTTAATTCTTTCGATGGTTTAAACTTTTGCCTAGATTAAAAAGTATATGCTTTAATTGTTTTTTTCTTGCACCTTCTACCACAGATCTTAAAAACAATTTAAAAAATAAATTTTCTCTAAGGAGGATAATTATAAGGAGATAAATAAGTTTCTATCATTCACCTTAATATAGTGATATAAGTCAGTTTAAATATAATATTTATATTTTGTTATCTTAGTTTATAAGGGGCCGGAGGCCATCTGTCTGGGGAGATACATAGTATATACGTATTTTATCAGTTGGAAGAATAGTATTAAAGTTACTACCAGAGGTTAGAATATAAATTAGTTATGATAACATATAATAAATAGATATAACAGTTAAAAATTTGGAGCGAACTCATTGTGAGCTAGGAATAGCATAACTGTTAGTAAAGTCACATATGAAATGAAGGTACATATGCAACTATACTAGCTATTAGAATCTGATCTAGTCCAGAGGAACTATAGACCAGGGTGAGAACGAGCGTAGCGAGGAGGAAATCTCTTGCTGTCCCATTCTGGTTTTTGTCATTACTTATTAGTAAGGCCCGGATTTTTATGCATTTGCATATTTGTTTCTATGCTTTGTACATCACGTTTGAAGTTTTTAAAACGTGTTTTGGGCCAAAAGTATTCGATTAGGATAACTTTTATTTTACATATTTGTGCATATTTGAAGGAAAATGCATATTTTTGCATATTTAATCGTTTTTGCATATTTTAGGTGCATTTTGTTCTATTTTAGATTTTATGAGTTGTCAGAAGTGTTTAGGTAATTTTAAAAAACGTTGAATCAATAAAAACATTCAATTCAATAACAGGAAACAATTGATAATTCAAACCCTCAAGAAATGTATAAGATTTCTTTTTCTAGGAAGATTGTCCCTTCCTCATCCTATGTTAAAATTCTTACAATCCATTTCCACTCTTGGTTCTGCTGCTCCTCTATAACTAAAAATTGTTTTAGTTAGGTTAAAAACATTGCAACCTAACTATTTAAACTGACTGATATCACTATATTAAGGTGAATGATAGAAACTTATTTATCTCTTTATAATTATCCTCCTTAGAGAAATTTTAAGTCTTGTTCAAGAAAAACTTGATAGGTACATAGAATTGTAGGAAATAACAATCTATCAAATTAATTATTTAAATTCAGTTAACATCATTGTCAATATTATAACCATCGGAAGTATTAACTTTATATCTGCTTGTAATATCGGGTTTTTTAATATCCAATAAAATCAAATTCTTTAATTGCTCATATGTTACACATTTATTCAAAAATGAAAGGGTATAATCAAATTCAAATTAAAATACAATTACTGTAATATAATTTTTTTTAAATCTTCATGAGCAGAATATATAAATATACAAAAATAACATTTTTTTAAAGCTAAATTATTCCATATTCGTTTATTATGTTCTGCTAAGCAACATAGATTTTAGATATTAATTTAACTCTAAATGTATTAGTGGAGCTAAATGTATTATTTATAATTTTGAATTATATTGTAAAAATATTATATTATTAAATGACTCATGTATTAAAGAATTAGTTTATAATAACCCTCTTAAAAATTGTAAATTATTAATTGTAAAATCTAACCCCATGATTGAATATATATCAGAAACCCGACAATACATAGCACATTTAATGCGAAATATTACAACAAAAAAGGATAATGTAACTTATAACAACCAACTGTACTCGACTTTGTTAATAAATTTAGAAAATAAGGAACAATTTGTAAATAATCCCAATAAACCCTTATCTTATTATGACATTATACAATTACCTTTTATTTCAGAATATTTACCCTCTAAATACATATATTGTAACCAATTTTACTTTAGAAAATTTAGATGTAATTAGATTAAAACCATTAGAAATAGAAGAGTTAGAACCCTATACTATAAATAATTATGAAATTTGTATTTATATCCTTTTTCTTATTACCGGTTATTTATTGTTCATCCATATTTATTTAAATTTAAGATTCTTTCTCTATGTCTGTAAAAACAAAACATTTATTGTAAATCCAACATCCCAATCCTCAACTCCTATTGAATTAAATCCTCTTCCTCCAGAATTTGAAGGCAGAGCCCAAGCATGGCATAGCCTTATCCACGGAAATTATCGAAATTAATAATTTTATTAATAATTAATGTGTTGAGAGGACATCACACTTAAAGAAGGGAGGAGTTAACAGACAGTCCCATTCATAAGAAAACGCTTACATATCCCTTACTCAGCCTAAGAAACCCCCTCCAATTCCAGTATCTTTTGCTGTGCTCTCCTAGAGATTAAGACACATCAGTTGTAATCTAGACTTAGTCCTAGCTAGTCATTAGTAGTCTTTAGACCTAATATGATATAACTTGTACATTTTTTCCAAAATAAAGATATTTTTTAAATCCACGGTTGATCAAGCATGTTAACTGCATCCTTTCATAATTCAAGACACTTTTTGTGATTAGTCTCTCTGTATGCATAAATATATTTTTTATTTTAAATCTTTTCCTAAGTAGGTCACAAAAAGTGTTATGTATCTGATGGTAAAAGGTTGGGAATTTTCTGTTCGCATGATGGGATGTACAAATAGCTGAAAAGGTGAAATAGAATATTTTTCAGTATGGCAACAAAATGTCCTTATAAACTGTGGTTGTATAATAATAAGTATGAGGATATATGGTTAAACTTTTCCGTGCAACACAGAGGGAGAAGCAGATGCCCCAACAGCTGTTGACCTCCACATCATTGAACGGCCTTGCCATAGTCTTACCTTGCCACATCATGAAGGACTAACTACACGGGGTCCCTCTCCTATTCCTATCGGGTCGAATGAGGCACATGTTATCTATTCGGTCTATAACCTAAGAGCTGAGAAGTATATTGACGTCATTGTCATGAAACATCTTGAAATAGAGGATCAAGGATTGTGGGGTGAGCAAATGCCAAAGGCTGAGGGATGGAGAGATCAAAGGTCTTTATCTGGAAAATTTTTGAAGGTCGCTGATCCAAACTGTGCCACTATTGATCCTCTTTGATTAGGTGGGGTTACCCTTAATTTTGGGAATAACCATTGAGTTTGAGAATGATTTTCACCGAATCACCTTCCTGCACAATTGTTGGCTTAAAACAGTACAGTCTCTATAAGTTAAAATGATATTAGTTTCAAGCTTATAAAATTGTTCGTATGGTTAATAAAAAAAAAAATCAATACCATTATCACAATGAGAATGTTCTGCTTTACCAATATCCAATGTTTATATTTTATAACTCACATGGAACTATCAAATACCTCAATGGAAAAATTAGTTTTTTTTTACTTATGAAGTTCTTTTGAAGAAGCGATAATCTACAGCCCAGGTGAATATGTAGTTCAGTCGAATTTTCTCCAAAAAAATTTCTTGAACTTGGGAAAGCGGACTCATGTTATTTTCGAAGTAAATGAGGAGCTTAGTCAGACATTGGCTTAAAAAGGAGTTATTGATTATATTACAACTCCAATGCCCAAAACTACGAGAATGACAAGATTCCGCTTCCCTCAATAAAGTTAACAACTCACAGACAAAATTCGACTTAGTTACTTATTAACCAGGGTTGCAAATATATAATATAAATTGTTCTGTAAAACACGCAAAGGGATTAGTTGTCAAATTTAAAAGTTTTCACTTTTTTATGACCTATTTTCCATGATAAGGCTATATAAAATTCATATTACTTTTCCATAAACTAGATAAACCTAATAATAAAACTTAGTCCTATAGGTCAACTTGGTATGCAAGGTTAAGTTGTCTCGGAGTTCCAAAGGATAATATATAAATTATACAAATAGCTATAAATGCGTTTAACTCATTTAATTTTTAATATATTTCAATATTTGTTATATTGACAGCTCACTTTAATGTCTATTGTTTCATTAAATTTCAATGTGATGCATTTACATTACCTTAAAAGCATTTATTACCTATTTATTTATTGATAGTACTTTAGCAAAGCATTGAGGTCAAATTTTCTGGATGCGATACTGCGCAGGAGCTAATGTAACATACAAGAATAATAAAAATCTTACTTATTTTTATTTATTTATGTTATTCTAACCCCTGTCCGCCTGATGGCGAACTAATCCCGTTGTTTAAATTGAATTTAACTGTTCAAATCAAACGGACTACAATTGTTGTATAGTTGTATATTTGTCTACCTATTGTAAAAACAAATACAAATTTTATTCAAAATTTCTTATCAATTAATTAAATTTTTTATGACATATATTCATTATTCCACCTTATAATTACAAAGTATATTACAATATTTGAATTAACAAAACAATAAACAAATAACTAACAATGTTTTTATATTTTAGATGTGTATTTATTTTATTCTTATCTTTTATTAAATCGTTTATTTTTCTGTTTAACTTTTATTTTTTTGTAATTTGACACGGTTAAACTCTTGATATTCAATTTTTTTAAAAACAATTAATTTTATAAAAAACTAGATAATATCTATCCCTTTCTAAATTGCATGCACATTTTGCCTAAATGCACATATTACCCAACTGCTCACAATTGAAATAAACAGTATTAATGGTAAAAATAATAAATTAGCATATGTCTGCTTAAAATCACACACTTTAATTGCACTATTGAATAGTTTCTTTGTCTTGTTAAGGATTTTATTCTTCTATAGAAAAGAATTAAGCATGAAAATAATTTATCTTTTACAATGGCTGGTTTTTTGTCCACTACCATGAACCAATGACTGGTTCATTTAATATGAGGTGGCACAAAGTTTTCTCAGGAGAAATTTATGTTAGTCGATCGACTCCTTAAAAATAAGTAGAAGATACCGGTAAATAATTTCTAATTTTGTTTTACTTTCAGACCCTATCTTCCATATCTCATAATATTAATATTGATTCTAGTCCCAGAATGAATAAAGAATTTATTATTATTATTATTATATGTTAATTGCAGTTATAGCCAATCTCAGTTCCCTTGCCAAGATCAAAAAACACGGATTTCTTACACTTCTAAATGGTAAAAAAAAATTTAGAGAATCATAATAATAAATGAGAGCCTTCAGAATTGGTAATATGAACTTTTATCCTTGCTACCTAAGCTTTTTTGAGGTACCCTGGAATGGTATGGATCGGAAATAGGTAACTGGGAGATATGAGAAGATTTTAAAGAAGCTTTTCCTTCTACGGTTTTTCTGTAATTAATGAATTTTAATGCTAGTAATGAATTATTCCTGCTCCTGACCAGGATGGGAATAAGATTGAGGGTTGATCCATGATGACTGGATGATCATCTATGGCGTGAAATGGAGAGTATTAATTATACATCATTGGACAGGAGCCACATATAGTGTCATGAGGTGACAGTTGTTAGAACTACTAACAATTGATAAACCGCTTCCCTTTGTGGAACATCAGTCAATCTCTGTTTGCTATGCTAGTCAATCACCTGTTTGTTACCACCCACCTTCCGGCAATGTGTCTCTTTATGAATCGTGAAGTTCATCCATATTCATTCTAATTATCATATAATGTAAATACTACTGTAAATGGCCTGATAATGAGGAAAAGGGCAGGATTTTAAAAATATTACAAAGAGAGAAAACCTTCCACCTACCACCACAAAAATTCAGGAGTTTGAAGCTTGAAGCGGCTTCAAAGCCAATCCAGGTAGCAATTCTTTCCATAAAATGGCTAATTTGAAGAAAATACTCATCCCCTTGAGAATTGTCCTAAGAAGAAGGGAACTCTTTCTCATTTACTTGTCGGCAAATAACCAACAATTTTCATCTCGAACTATTTGGAGGAAGGGCATCTTTACATAGAATTCAATAATCATAGACATTATTTATTTTGTTATAATATATGAGTTATTACTAGAAAAGATTGTTTTAATTGTAAAGCATTGGGGTATAGGGGCAGTTCGGGAAGTATTAATCCGACTCTAGATTCAGGAATGGACTTTATAATAACGTATGGTATAGTTGCCGATACTGGAGCTTGTGGGTGGTGGGTTAAAGTCGTACTTCGGGAATATATCAGAAATATTTTGGAAGAAAATCATGAGCTGGACATCTGGGCCTTGAGAAAACTCTTCGCTGTATCAGCAGACAATAAAAAAATATTGGAACTTACATTGGAGGTGCAATATATGTTAAAGAAAGTAAGTCCAATCAGTCCAAGGTTTGCCAAAGAACAAGAAGAAAGTTCATGTTTAAATTAAAACCGAAAATTGGGCCAGTCAATGTCATTGGCTCATCACCATACTTCTAAGAAGGACATTCGTATAACTTAAGCGTTCAAGCTGATTTCCCTTAGTGGATAGAAGTTGTCTCTCTGAAGAAAGTAAATGCACATAGAGCATGCAAAGCACGCCATCACTGCTAAGTAATTTAAGGGGCACATTACGAGCACTACAACCTAATGAAACCGCGCCCGTTATAAATTATTCAAATCTTTGACCCGTACCTAAGGTATCACTTTAATAAAAATACCTTCCTGGGCATAGGCGAACCTTATAGAATATAATTCATGAGGAGCGAGGGGGTGGTTGACTGGAAGATAGACGTAAGGAAGAAAATAGTTGGGGGTGCAGTCAAATAAAAACAGTAAATAAGTGGTTACTTATTTAGTGTTCTTATTTTACTGCACCCCCAACTATTTTCTTCCTTACTTATAGAATATACATAAAAAGTTGTAAACGATACGATTGTTACATACACGATCATCACAACAGGTAGGACCAATAAATTCAAAGTCAATATTTTGAATATTCAGTTCTCTACATAGTTCAACATGCGCGTCCTTTTTCCTTTTAAGGTAGACCCTACCATACCAAAGAGTGAGGGCGCCCCTAAAACACCGCTAAAACCAATAGACACTTTAATTGGCCCGCTGGAAACATGTGTTAAAGGAAATACCCCGGGGGCTTTTATATAAGACTTTACCTCTGGCTAAAGCTTCCATTTAACGGGCATTATTCTGGAGACAATGTCGAATTCCATTAATATTTTATATATTTATGATAGACAATATAATATATCGTATTATATAATATTGCTTCAATAATCTTGAAGTAAAGGATGTGCTTAATGTTCGTTTAAAATACAGCTATAAGGTTACCTTTTGACTGGAATTGTCAATTCATTTTACAAACAAATGGCAAAATATTCGTTTGGGTAATTTTTTTTTTATTTCGGCCTTTTACAACCTCGGGTCATGTTCCGAAACCCAATACATTTAATCGCCTACAATCTCTGTCCTCCCATTCTCCATATTAATAAATTGAAACCCTTCAATTGATTTATAACGTTATACATCTAAATTAACTATAATCGACTTGCTGATAGTTCTAAATGTTCAAAAGCATATCAAACATAAATAACAAAAATGTATTGGATACCTTAAAAATGTAATCTGTAAGACTAGTATAATTGCCTATTTATTCTTACATATATATATTTACACATTCTTTTTGTATTGTAATTTTTATAGTAAATCCTTCAATTTCTGCTTATGAAATTACCAAGAAAAGCTCAAAGGCGAAAATACCCCAAATATTTGATTTCGACAAATTGAACAATCTCTTCAATTATAATTGAAGGAATAATTATTCCTTTCGACCACCCATTATTTTGGTCTCTTTATTTTTGTAATGATTTTTTTTTATTTTAGTAATCTATTTTTATTTTTTAATAGAGTTTTCGAAGCCTCGCTTAATTATAATATCGATTTGAATACTTATCACTAATATTAAGAAGGAACTGATTATATATTTGTGTGCGTGTGTTATACCGAAATTTCGAAATTCCTATTTCCTAGATCCTATTAAACTGTGATCTTCAGACACATTGATTGCTACATAAAATATTTATGCCATATTAATCGCAATATAAAAATAAATGTAAGTTAGAATATAAAAAGATTATGAAATAAGACTATGTACTTACGACAGCCCAGGCCAGACCGGACAGCTATAAAATGGCAGAAATGTAGATTTTTTAATTTTATTTCACCTACAAAAAAAGTCAAAAGATAGATGGTTCTATAGATAAAAGAATAATATTCTTAATAAGGAAAAAAGTTTTTGTTTTTTTTATAGCCTAGTTATTATAAGACATTCCTAGAGCCTGTAGTTTTTTGGGATGTATTGTGCCTGAAAACAGTGAGTAATTTTACCAATAACTGATTTAAAATTTCCGCTGAATAATAATATAATCATAATAAAAGTAAACAGTGCTTAATAGTTGCTGATCGAGACGAAGGCATCAGGATCGGACCTTTAGGCCGCGTTTACACTGAGGCGATATATTGCCAGGAATATACGATTCGCGGCACGCACAATGAAATCTAAAAGGAGACAATAAAAAAGGTATAAGGAAAAACATTGCAAGTCCCATATCTCTCAAAGTACCACTTGTCAGTCTCCTTAGCGTTTTGTATCGTCCGAAATTTCGACCTGAAATATGACGGAAAGAAGAGAAGATAATTCGGTAATTACATTCATTAATCTATGCAGTGTAGCTCAATCGGTGTTGGGTTCCTATGCTGAGGATCCCAGGTTCAAATCCGGCTTTGTCATATAATTTATCTGCCCTGTTAATAGCCGGGGATGGATTCAATGGGACCGAGGGATTGCCCTTGGCTCACCCAGTTTCTATAAAATGGGTACCCTAAATTGGCGGAAAAGCCTAGCGCATTGTATCCTTTACGATATATCGCTTATCATAAATAGAATTACTGTACTTTCGCCTTTGACCCTTTCTTGTGTAGCAATTGAACTATTTACTATAAAAACTAGAACCGAAAAATTATGTATAAATTTATTTAATAAATAGGCAATTATATTAGTTTGATAGCCTGCATTTTTTTCATAATACATCCAATTCAGTTTTGTTATTTATGTTGGGTATTTACGCGCTTCCTGGACCTTTGGATTGAAGAGAGATGTAGCTTATAAAGCTCCTCAGATTACTGGGTAATTAATTATGTGTTAAACCTGTTGATAAATACCCCATCCAATGGCCGCTCCATGAGCCACTAAATCAGAACGCTCTAGTCAGGTTGGCCCTTGTCCAACCTGCAGTGGGCTAAACCACTATGACCACTATGAGGATTAGTTTGTAGTGTTATATGTTATATTATTTGTTTATTTCAAAGAAATTGTCAAATAAAGTTTGTTAGTAATGGAAAGTTTACAAAGCGAAATGGATCCCGTTTTATTAACAACTACGGATCCATTGATTCAACACGCGAGATCCCTGAGCAGCGATATCCAATTGGTTAGTTCAGAAATAGGTTGAATCAGGCTTCCTGAAAGGTGAACAGTTTTTTGTTTTTAAATGGACACAAAGAGGTCCAATTCCGGAATGATAATTATATTAAAGAGTATTGCATTATAACATTTCTTTACATTAACTAGCAATAGTTAGTTCTTTAATATATACATATGTTGATAAAAATAGTTTTAACTTTACCACTACAGCCCAAGAAGGGTCTTAGTTTGATTGCCTAGTAGAGACTGTACAGTTTCTAGGAAAACAGTTGTGCAAGGAAGTGATTTGTCTGATGATCTTCCCGCAATTAAGGCTACCCACTTAATACAGCGTCTATACCCCTAGGAGGGTCTAAAGTTCCACATAGTCCATCCGTGGCTGTTAACAGAATAGTTAATCTGCCACACCTGTACTCGAACCTTCAGCATATAAACTTGGCACTCTACACACCATGCTAAAGGTCCTCGGTTCAAATCCAAGTGTGGCTGATAAATTAATTTATCTGTTAACAGTGATTAACCCTTTATTGGTCAATGTGCAGTTTCATGCACCTAATCTTTATTTATTATTTTGGCTTGCCTACTTAGGGCCATTTATCTAAGGGGGGAGATGGTGAAAAAAAAAATTAAAGTGGAAGTACTCCCTATTTGACTTTTCCAGGACGGTTGGACCGTGTGTTTCGGCTTGCTAGCGAAACCTACCAAGCCAAAGTGGAGGGAAAACGAGGAAGAGGACGACCTAGGAGGATGTGGGGAGAAGAGGGGATGAAGGACAAGGCTGTGGAGAATTCCTCCTCACACTGCTTAGGCGGTAAAGAGGATTGATTATGACGATGCCGATTATAAGTTATTATTATTACATAATTTACAAACTAAAAAAAAAAAGAATACGCGATGATAAGTATCAGTAGGGAGCGATTAATTGGCAAGAACACATTCAAAATCCATTAGAAACAGAAAGGGGTAGACTCCAGTTCCGTGTCGGAGCTGACAAATACACTTTTTTTTTATTACAGCATACTTTACTTTTTAATACAATATTATATATTATCACACATACTATATTTACGCATGTATCCAATATATCCATTGCAACGGCATGGATCCAAGGGATTTAATCCTCTGCTCATTCTGTTCCAAACTTTTTCCTTCGCATCCCATTCCTGCAATGAATAGTAAACCCTCTCGTTCAAATAAAGAGTAGTATCACATACTTTTAACAGAAAGTAATTCTAGAACATAGGTACGACCTATGTCCAAAGTCAGTAAATAATGTAAAAATGTATACTTGTAGGTAATAACAGCAAAGTTGGTTGAAATGACATGTTAACTTAAGAAACCAAATTAAAGAAGAAACGCATGATAATAAAAATTTAAATAAATATTTGTCTTTTTTCAGAGAAACAAGTATTTATTTCATTATCCAAAGACTTTATCAAATATCATTATACGTATAAAATGGGGGGTTGGTTCGCCAATAGGCAGACATAGAGTAATCCCCTAGTAATTAAAAAATGCAGACATTTTTCGTAATTACCATAATTACATTTGGCGTGGATTATGCTGACTGGTATTTATTAGTCGCTAACTTATACTGCAATAATTTTGACTTCTGCTGACATAAATGTATTTGCTTATAAAATAGCAACAAAATAAATTTTTTTTTTTCCGGGTAACTAGAAATTAATTCTAAAAGTTTAAATATGATATTGAGCTTTCTTAAAATTTATGAAGTAAAATAGTACGTAATAATGGGAAATTACTATCTAATCAGGGATCTGTTCCGCAGGTTGTCGCTTCGAGCTGTCAAAAGTTTTAACTTTTCGTTTGCTTCTAATATTCTGGAAAATACAAATATTTGTGAGTTTTAATATGAAAAAAAAAGAGTGTAAGTATGGGAAATGAGATTATTTCGGTAATCGTTTCATAAAAAAATGAATGTTTCAACAAACATTTCGAAGTATAGATGATCAAATATGTTTTTGTCGAAACCTTAATTTCTTGATGAAATAATTACCGAAATTTACACATTTCTTGTGATTACACCCTTTTTTCATGCTAAAACTCATGATTATTTTATTTTTGAGAACTTTAAAAAGGAAACGAATGAAAAGTTGAAACTTGTATTTTAACTCGATGCGACAACCTGCGGAACTGATAAAAAGATAATTGATTAAACAAAATTGATACCAAGAATTTGATTATAAAATGGTCACATAAAAAATCACTTGAAATTTGCTATAACCAGAGATCTCATAATAAAAAAAAAGATATTGAGCATTTTTAAAATGTATTAAGTAAAATTATATGTAATAATGGAAAATTACAGTCTACATCACTTGATTGTACAATCATTTATGAGGATTAAGGTATCAGTTTCGCAAGTTGTCGCTTTGGAGTTGTATCAAAACAAGTATTAACTATTCATCCATTCCCTATTTCATATTCTCGAAAATAAAAATTATTTTATTATTGACTGTATATAGTAATTGTCAAGGGTGGCTACATTGAGATGTAACCTCGATGGAACTCTGTATTGTATCCTGTGTGAACCTCCTCCTCTAGTGTAACGGCTAGTGAGCATGTTGACCGTTATTCAATAAAGTTAATCTCAAATCATCCAGTTTTGTTAGTGTAAATTAACAGTAACTGATACTGACTGTGTACAGATTAAAGAATCAACTTATACATACTGTTTAGGCGAAATCATCATGTATACTTCGAAATATTTGCTGAAGCGTTCAATTCTGAAGTCGTGTAAAGTCAAATTATATATAATAATGGAAAATGACTGTCTAAATAACTTTATTATACAATAATTTATAAGAATTAAGGTATCAGTTCCGCAGGTTCTCACTTTAAGTTGTAGCATGTTTTGACTTTTCATTCTCTTATTTTTTAATATTCTTGAAAAGACAAATAATTGTGTTTTAATATGAAAAGAAAGTGTAGTCCTGTCTAAATCGGTATCGGTTCCGCAGGTTGTCACTTCTAGTTAACTTAGACGTTTTATTTTTTCATCCGTTTCCTTTTTAAAAATCTGGAAAAGTTAAATAATTGTGTTTCAATATGAAAAAAAAGTGTAGATATAGGAAATGTGTATAATTCGGTAATCATTTAATCAAGAAATGAAAGTTTCAACAAACATTTCGAAGTATAAATGGTTATATGAAGGGTGTAGATGCAAAACTTACATTATCCACTTTTCATAACTTTCGGTAAAAACGATTTTAATCCGAATTTGTTATAAATATATGAGATAAATGAGTATGAAAAGAGTAGAAAAGAGAAATAACAATCTCTTGCCTTTTATAACAGAATCGGTATAAAATAGTTTTACCAAAAGTTATGAAAAGTGGTGAAGGTGATCTTTGCATCTACACCCCAAATATAGTCTAAACTGTATATGCAAGTTGGTTCTTTAATCTCTCTTATTCAACAAGTAATAGTTACTATATATAGTACATAAGTAATGAAATTATTTTTAATTTTGAGGGTACTAAAAAAGGAAACGAATGAAAAATTAAAACTAGTGACTATAATTTATTTTATTTTATTTGTTACTAATTTTTAAATAGTTTTATTTGAAAAGAAAAGATATGTCCAGGACCGTGACTCGAACTTCTTTCGAATTGAACTTTTCTTTCGAATTCCTTGAACCCTTCTTTCGAATTCCTTTGAACTTGAACTTCTTTTCAAATTAAAACTAGTGACGTAACTGAAAGCGACAACCTGCGGAACTGATACCCTAAATCGCTTTAATAAGGATCATTTATGAGAATTCGTGATATAAATAATAAATAAATAATTTTTATTTTTTATTGAAGACTGCATCAAATGTACATCATCGAAGTTGTGGTTCCCGAGTTGGCCGCTAGATGGTGGCAGCTGGAGTTGCCGAGAAGGCGCCGGCGCTGTCCAGATCGATCTCGCCCGTGGCACCCGACGGGTGGTAACATGGACTTCGGGGCCATCAAGTAAGTCCAATTTATATATATTAATGGATCGTAACGTCATATGTATATATAATATACACATCGCATGGTATATACCTATGGATTTAAAAAAGAATGGATTATAGATCTGTGTATATCGAGGTGGTAACCTTCCACCAACGAGCCAGCATGAGTCCGCTCAGAGTTCCGTTTTGGTTTCGAATACATGTGAAGCCTATTCAGCGTGGTTATTTAATTTAAAAAAAAATTAAATTATATATTGTAATATTTAGAAATATATTTTAAAATATATATATTTAATTATTAAAAATAAGATCGTTTAAGTCTCTGATAGAATTATTAACATGTATATAAACAACAGAAAAACATTACAATAATTCTTAGAATTTTAAAAATCATAATTTTTTTCTTTCTTTAACAAATATTTGCTAGTTTTAAGTGTTTCTAGAAGGCTTATTTTTAAATCTTCCATCATTGTTATTTGTTTATTATGGTACGATCATATTTATTGTTCTTAGATTTTTATTTTTCATGAAGTATAATCTTTCATTAATTTTAATAACATAATAAAAAGTAATTAGAAATATTTAAATAAAACTAGTTTGTGCCTCGCATGCTTATATTGGCCATTGTGCCAGGCAATGCAACACAATAGACCTGATTTTTATTAGTATATAGAAATGGATAATTATTCTTTAAACATCAACAATCCTAACAGAATTAAGTCAATATCAATATAAAATTTAACATTAGTGTTAAACTTTTACTAAGAAAAAACATTTTGGATCACTCTTCTTCCAAGTTGACCACCCCAGCCTGTTCCGGACGAACTCGGAGATAACTTGCTCCTAGAAACTTTTCTAGGCAACTAATTGTGAATAATCGGCACATTCCACTGAAGGATACTGTTATAAAAAATTAGGTCCACCTGTGGATGGTTCGGCTTGTTGCTGGCCTGTTTTACAGCAACAAGTGAGGGAGGCCTAGGAACGTCTTGGGCTCTCTCTCAATAGTGGCTACGTTCGAAGGGGGCAGTCTGATGAAGAACATCAGGGATGCCGTGTGCTTGTTGTAGCTACAAGCGTGGTATAATTCTCAACGCCAATTGAATCAGGATCGTTGTAAGTATTTGATGTGAATTGGCGAGTGGGAAATACAAAAAAATAATATACCAATATAAAAAAAACAAATTCTAACAAAAGTTAATTATCCGTTTATTTATTTAACGTTATTTCACGTTGCTATGTGGCTAATCGGATGATGCTACAGTGAGAGTCCTAAATTTTGCCTATCCAGGTTTAATTTGGATAGGGATCTTTCCCCATCGTACAATGTACTCGGGATCCCCATTGTCCCGTTCTTGTCTGCATATTACCGTATTATTAAAATATTTTAGAAGGAGGAAACATTGGAGAGGGATCTTTAACCCATTTGAGATGACGATTTTTTTCGAACACGGTCCCCAGGAGCGATATTTTTTTGCCATTATATTGTTGATTTTTAATAAAAAAACATGTTTACTATGGAAATCAACCAATTCGTAAGTTAATTCACATAAATAAGATAATAGCACCCCGGGTGTGGAGCTCCCTCCTCGAAAACAAATTTATTGCGAGGAGCGGATTGAACACTATGTGTGCAATGTAAGGTAAATACATCCTTAAAATAATTATAAATAGTTATTTCAAAAATATTTAGATAATATAAAATCGTAATTTTTCTTTCGATAATAAAGTAGAGAATATAATGCAAAGACAATTTTAAAAGTAGTAAAAAGTTAAAGAAAATAAGTTTGGTACACAGTAAAACCAATGGCAAATTTAGTTTTCCTCTACTCTATAGATTTCATTAGTTCAAGAAAAATCTGATTTCGACGACTAGTTTACTCATTACTGCCATTGCACACGGTGTGCAGGCCGCCTTATAGCCTCGGAAATCAATTGCACACACGGTGTGCAATCGGTCTCGATTGGGTTAACGAATACCAGACCAATCGTACAAGGTTCGGGATTCCCTTCTCATCCCCCTTCCGAAGCACGGCATAACCATAATTTGTTTACTCCCTTAAACGATATTAAGACACTTGCTGGGCTGCGAACCTAGGGTATAGTAGGTTCTTATGCTAACTACTAGACCACATGTGACCCTGTATGTATTTTACTGTTACTATCATCTTTAATTTAGTATGAAAAATCAACTACTCTTTTACAATACCATACATCATTTTAATCGATACGAAGTAAAGACGTTAATTAAATTGAGATTTAAAATAATTGTACAATAGAACAAACCTTTAATAACACTACAAGTTACTTTCAATTTGATCGTTCCTCAGGTCATCTTATTTTCAGATATCTGAGAGGATTATCGGGAATATTTTAGAATGTAGGATTATGAATAGGTTGATTTTCATCGATAGGGGATTTATTATGGGGATATTGGTTTCTATATCGGGACAAATCGGCTTAGCAAGTGATGCAGTTTATTTAGACTTAACTTAAGATTGTCTGTCTCTTTGTATGTAGTTATAAATTGTATGTATGTAGTTAGACTCTTATACAGGTAAAGTCCAAGTTAGCTGTTTCGCTAAAGGTTATCAATGGGAACAGAATCTTCGAGGCGTAAAATGAATAAATATAATTCATTCATAAGATTACTTTGTAAATAAAAAACCTACTCCTCCTGTAAATAGCCAAGATATCATTTACATTGAAGAATTACTTCCCACAATTTTTCAGCTTTAAAAATTACTATATGTATACACTTATACTGGTAGAATTACGGAATACGCCGAGGAAATTATAGGATATTATCAATGCTGTTTTAGACGAAACCGTTAAAATATCGATCAAATATTTTCATTACGCCAAATACTAGAGAAAAAAATTAGAATACAACGGTGTCGTTCATCAGCTTTATATCGATTTTAAAAAAGCTTATGATTTCATCGACCGTCAGATTATGTATAACGTATTGATTGAACAGTGTATACCAAAGAAATTAGTAAATCTGGTGAGGATATGATCGAAAATTTCGACAAGGTTAGAATCGGTAATAATTTTTAGGAGAAGTTTGCGGTTCATTCAGGTTTAAAACAAGGTGATTCGCAATCACCCATACTATTCAATTTAACACTTGTGTACGTTATTAATAAGGTAATCATCGAAAGGGTTTGAATTGGAATATGAATAGTAAAATTTCCGTGCTTGGGTTTGCAGACGATTTGGTACTGTTGGGTGAGGAAGAAGAAACTATAAAGCTCAATACACAAACGCTAATGAATGATGCTAAGGAAATAGGGCTGGAAATAAATTCGGATAAGATCAAGTATATGGTCAATAGAAGGAGTGGGCGAAATTTTGATGATATTGTTGTAGGAGGGAATAAGTTCGAACATGTCGAGATGTTTAAGTACTTAGGGTCTATGGTAACTGGAAAAAACGAAATTCAAGAGGAAATAAAGGCGGGAAATGCTTGTTACTATTCGGTCTCGAATTTACTAAGCTCGCGCCTGTTGTCCTGAAATCTTAAATTCAGAATGAACAATCATCCTTCCATATTTCCTCTATGGGTGTGGAACTTGGCCACTATCGCTGAAGGATGAACAACGTCTTCAGGTATTCGAAAATAAAGTATTACGTAGAATATTCGGTCTAAAAAAGGATGAGACCACTGGGGAATATAGGAGATTACATAACGCGGAATTGCGAAGCATGCATCCGCTAAATATTATTCAGGTGATAGGGTCGCGAAGATTAAGATGGAAATGTAAAGTTGCTGGACTTAGTAACGAACGGATTCCTAAGATGTTAATAGGCGCTGTACCGACTGGGAAGCGTCTGAGGGGTAGACCGAGCCGTAGGTGGGAGGATTGCTTTTAGAGTGATCTTCTTAACGGTGCTCCGTGGAAGGAAGTTTGTACACATTGAGTGGTGGTGTCAGCATCGAGACTTCGGGTTCGTTAAGCCTTTTATTTATTTATTTATACACTTATACTACAGATACAATATTTAATGTATGAAAATATTCTCTTATATATAGTCAACAAGATCGTTTGAGTAAGAGATTCGACAACGTTCGTTTCTGAACGCTCCTAGACGAGGCTTGATAGAATAAGTTAAAACCTCATAAATAAATATTTACATGTAGATATATGAATAAATTAGCACAAAAACAAAAACTTATATTTATGTGAATTATATAAATTATTTTATATGGTTAATCAAATAGGTAAAATTGTTAAGGGAATCATTTAAAAAGCATACAGAAAATGAAGCAGCGATGCGTATTAATGTCATTGTAATTTTCTTACATGTAAACATACAATTTATATTTTGATCCCATTTAATTTTACTATCATTAATTTTAATTTTTAAGTAATCAAAGTAAAATTCATAAATACCATTATAAATTGAGTACTATGCTTTATAAAATGAAATCTTGAAAATGACAAATTTTTACTATTAAGGGGCATTCAATACTATTTTATAAATTATGAAAAATTAGGATAATATATTTTTGTTTCGATTAAATATTTTTTGCTATTTATTGAAATAAAGAAAAAATTGCACATACTTGCAAACAACTTCTTAAAAAAATAAGCGCACAATTCACATGCAGGTAATGTATACATATACATGCTTGCTTTCATAAAATTGCATTTACATTCCTTATTCATATTTAAAATTTCAATACTAATCCATATTCTAATATATTACTCGATTTTGGTAAGTAAATTATATTGTAATTCGAAAATTGATCTTGGAATGCCTTTAAAATTTTGAATAGCATCATATTTATAATAAAAATTAATGGGTGTTGTTAATTTTATTATTAACATGTTATAGGTTTTATGTAATCTGTTAGAAGATACTCTATCAGTTAAAAGTTTGTAATTATCATTAAACAATAATCATAATTGTTGTGTAGAAATCTCATATACTTTTAATTCAACGCTGGTTTAGGTCTTTATGTTTGATTTTTTCTATTTTATGTTTTAATAATTTTACTAATTTAATTCTATAAAATACTATACGATTACATACTTACTTTTACTTTATAGAAGTTCCGACAAGGGTTGCCTCAACTGGTCAGAGCAGAGTTCCATGTCTCCCGATCCACCCAATCATCCTCCTGGAGTCCTTGACCAGCCATCTCCTCCTGGACTCCCTCCATCCAACTGCTTCTGGGCCGTCCGCGTCGTCTCCTCCCAGGTGGAACCCAATCCAGAACTCGGTTGGTCCAGCATTCAAACGCCATTTTCTTCACATGACCGTACCATCTAAGGCGGCGTGCACCGATCCTTTCATTTGTAGAAATACCCACATCCATCCTCTGTCGAATTTCTTGTTTTCTTACTTTATCCAGCCTAGTGATACGGAGACACCTCCTCCAGAAATCCACCTCAACCGCCTGCACCTTTGAGTACAGGGGGCTCATAGTCCAGGTTTCCGAGGAATAAGTCAGGATGGTTTCCACTATGGCTGTGAAAATACGGCGTTTATTTTCTTTAGATATTTCCGTATTCCAGAGGACCGAATATAGCATTCTGGTGGCCTTTCGGGCTTGCTCCACCTTTCTTCTGACGACATGCTCGGACGACCCGGTAGCATCTAAACAAGAACCCAGGTACTTGAATACATTTACTTTTTTACAGGCTTCCCTGTCAACCAGAAGCGGTCTATTATCAGTATCGCCATATACTCGGTCTCATCGAAATTAATTTTCAAGCCCACCGTTTCGTAGCACATCTTCAAGGTATACTCTATCACTTCAAAGTAGACCTTCCGCCTCGCAAACACAACCTGGTCGTCAACGAAGAACAAGGACAGTAGTTGTTCGCCATCAATGAACGGCCCAACCTCTTCACACTGCCTGTACCATTGTTTCACAGCCTCATGAAGGTATATCTTGAAAAGAGTGGGTGACATGCTACAACCTTGCTTCAATCCCTTAGTATTATGAAATGGTTCCGAAAGGTGGTTACCGCATCTTATCTGATAAACGTCGCCGCTGTATAGGTGCCTCACACCCTTTATCAGAGCCCCATTAATGCCTGCATTTTTAAGTGCCACCCACAGCCTCTCTCTAGGCACATTATCATAAGCTTGTTCCATGCCTATAAAGGCCATATGTAGTTCCTGCTTCCTTTCCTGAGATTTCTCAATGAGTTGACGAACAACAAATATGTTGTCCATGCATGACCGTTCTGCACTAAAACCTGCTTGTTCATGAGGCGTATAGTACGCTTCCTCTAGTTTGTCCCGGAGCAGCCTACCAATAGTTCTGGCAAGAGAACTTTTTACGCATATTCCTCGGTAGTTTCGGCACACTTTCCGGTCACCGTTCTTGTATATAGACGATATGTCATCTGAGATATCATCTCCCCCGAGAACAAGGTTAATCAAATCCGTCAAAAGGGTTATCATTTTTGTGCTTCCAGCTTTCAGGAGCTCCATATCGATTCCACCTGATCCCGGATATGTCCCAGTCTTCGACTTTGATAGGGGCCGCTGAACATCACTCTGCTCCACTTCAACCGTTTTTTCTGGATCTTCATGTTCGGTGTCATTTTATTGGGTCGCGAACTGAGGCCAATCTTCACTTAGGAGGGTCCTGTAGTGATTTTCACACTCCTTTTCCTTAATGGGAGATAGTGAATTTCCCTTTCTCGCAGTTCTCATCTTTTTCAGTACTCCCCAAGACTCCCGGTTTCGGTTAAATCCAGGATCGGTACAGTTGATTCGCTGGCAGCATCTCTCCCATGACTCGTTTACAATACGATTAAAATAGATAATAATCCAGTTAAGAAATAATAAGACTATAAAGTGGTGTCGTTTACGTATATAGCTTCGTTTCTATGTCTTTTGAATACGTAAAAACTTCTGCTAAAAAAAATCTGCTAGTACTTTTCAAAACTTAACGACTATTCGTGTCTTCATTATTTTTTATTGTTCGTGTAGGTTTTTATTTAAATTCTTTTTTACAATATATTCCTGTATAATTTGTGCGTTATACGATAAAGATATTTAAACAATAATTTGCAATCTATAAGGCTATTAAAAAATAAACGCCTCTCTGTTCTCGCATATTAGATTTTCCTTCCTTTGAGAATAAAGGGGAGCATGGAGATCGGTGTAAGTTGAAACCTCGAGCTTAAAAAGAGATACTTTACGAAGTCTGCGCTTACAAAGTCCTGTTCAAGCGAGCCAAGGAATTCATTTTGCCAGCGTGTAGCCATGTTAAGCCAACACGGTGAGCTTTATATATAGCAGGTTATATTTACTTATAAACAGATTTATCAATGGAACCGATGGCATATCGAAATAATAAAAATATACTCATTCATTAACTTTAGCAGATTTCTCAATGAAACCGACGGAATAATTTAATAATAAAAAACTACAATTTTCATTCTTACAATTACAATAAATTACTAAAAAATTACAATAGATTTATCAATGAAACCACAGGTTCAATAAACTCCGAATGTACTTACCTATAAGTTTCAACAGATTTATCAATGAAACAAAAGGCGTAATAACGTATGAAAAAACTTTTCTATAAACTTAAAAAGATTTATCTATGAAAGCGTCAGCATTAAATGATAAATATACTTATTTTTAAACTTCAACATATTTATCAATGAAATCGCGGGCATAGTAAATTGAAAATACACTTATTTGTTCAAATAAATACATAAAACAGTATTTATAGTTATTTATGAACTTCAACAGATTTATCAGTAAAACTGCCGGCACAATGCAGTATAAATGTTATTTATTAATAAACTTTGGTATATTTATCAATGAAACCGCCTGCATAGTAAGCTGTAAATACACTCATTTAATAACTCCAACAGATTTAGAAAAATTGAACAACCTGCATAATGATGTGTAAATATAGTTATTTATAATCAATATAACTATTTAAGATTTATCAATGAAATCGCCTGCGTAGTTATTTGTAAATATACTTATTTATTAACTCCACCTGATTTATCAAGAAAACCTCCGGCATATTGAACTCTTAATATTTTTATTAATAAAGTTCGAGAGGTTTATCAATGAAACCAGCGTCGTAATAATGTGTAGATATTCTTATTTATTAACTTAGTAAAGTATACAGATTTATCAATAAAACCTCCAAGATAGTAAACTGAATATACTTTTTTATTTATTTTCAGTAGATTATAATGTTTTTGGACAACGGTTGTGCAGGGAGGCGATTTGCCCTAGATCACACTTAACCCTTTCCCCCTATTTTGGGTACCCTCTTTATAGAGGCTGGGTGAGCACTAGGAGGGTCCTTGATCCTGAAGGATCCATCTCCAGCCACTAACAGATTAAATAAAAGTCTGACAGCAGCTGGATTTGAACCAAGGACTTTCGGCACTGCAATTCAGCGCACTACTACTGAGATATTCCGCTCCCAGTAAAAGTATACTTTATTTATAAACTCCATCATATTTTTCAATTAAATCGCCTGCATAATAAATGGTAAATACACTTATTTATTATAAACTTCAACAGATTTATCAACGAAACCTCCTGCTCAGTACACTAAATATACTTATTTATGAACTTCAACAGATTAATCTATGAAACCACCAGATTTACAATGTAGAAATACTTATTCATTAATTCCTACATATTTGTCAATGAAGTCACCTGCATAATAATCCGTAAATATACTTATTTATTATAAACTTCAACAGATTTATCAATGAAATTGCCGACTTAGTAAATTAAATATACTTTATTTATTAACATCAATATATTATCAATGAAACCACCAATGTAGTAAACTAAGTATAATCATATACTAGCTTAAATAGATTTATCAATGGAACCGCTGCCATACTTAGCTGTAAATATACGTTTTTATAACTTTCAACAGATTTGTCAATAAGCGTTTAGTAAAATTCAAACTTGTACTGGTTTGTGCTCAACACACTTTTTTAAATTAGTTTTTTTATAATGGTTTAGGCAATCAATTACTGAAAAAATAAATAAATATAATTTTATTCTAAAAACTTTCATTTCCCAGATTTGTGTGGTTTTATTAAGCTTTCCCAGCTTTATTTGTCTTAGTAATTTTGTTACATGGCAATACCTTAGTTGACACTGAATTTCAGAGTTATTTTTCCTTATAATTGTTGATTATTTTTGGTGCTATTGACACTCAACTGCATGGTTCATCCTACTAATAGCCTGCCAGACTTTCTATTGACAGAATCAGCTCTCCATTTTCTTTCTATCTTGCCATTATCTGTCTGCCTCAAAGCTCACAATCGTATTCTAGGAGGCCCGATCTTCGCGTACCTGCTTGCTTTCCATACATCAATATCCCTGAGAATCGACCGTTCAGCAAACGCTACCATGCAACATTTTTATTTAACTCTTTCACAATTCACACAGTGTTCATATAATACTTGAATCCCGTTTTTCGGTCCTAATACCCTCATCACCACCATAGCAGGATCAATAGTGTATAATTTTGTGTATTCTGTATAATTGTGCATATACGCCTATCCATAAGGACCCATGTCTCCTACCTATGCTGCTATTAGGCGTACATTGGTTTATAAATGATTCACTTTGGTGTCTCTTGGTCTTGTAACAGGTCTTTGAATATAAAATTCTTGATAACTTCAAAGTAACAAAGATTTCCTCCTGATATTCTTGCTTCATTTCTTTTCGGTGACGAGCATCCTAGGGTAATAAGTATTCAATGTCGTAACTAAATATCTTAAGTAAATGGAGATTACTTAAGGCGGTATACCTACAGGCTAAGTAAGGAGGGATGCCTAATGTATTTATCCATTTCTATTTTATCATCTTCCTTTCCCAAGGCATCTTCTCACTTATCCAATCTTGCCCATTCTTCAATGGTTCTGCTAGTGTACAGTAAACCGCTGGAAATATATCATTTTTCATCCTGAGGAATTCTTCAATAAGTATCTTTTCAGGTGTTCCTGCTACCCGTGTGGCTTAGGGAGTTAGCGGCCCCATCGCCCATTCAACTGACTGCAATTAGCCACCGGTCCTCCAGGTTGGGGGAAACCAAGAACCGGAGGGTATAACCCGGACACCCTTTCTCCCATAAATATTCAGGACACCTGTTATCCCGAGGCCTCCATCGCTGGTCTAATAACCCGCATGGTAGAAAATCTATTCAAAGTAAACAAAATAGCCACCAGGCTCCTCGACGCTAGAAATGGCATAAGAAGAAGTAAAAGAAGAGGAAGAAGAAGCTGAGAAGCGTCATCTCCCACGTTGTTATCCAAGAAATCCACGTTACCATTAACTTCTTTCCCCACATCTTCCTAGTTCAACAGGTTCTAAAAATTTCTGGTCCACCAGCTCACGAAATGCCCACTATCTAGAATATTGCCACTCTTGCCCTTCAAGAGTTGTCATAGTAAGTATCCCTGCTTGATATACGATGTACCACCAAAGAAAGGCGTATTCTTATCTTCGTGTTGATGCTTTAGGAGTTTCTCATTATTATCCTTCCCTTTATTTCATGTTTGGTAGAACTGTTGAAGTTTCATACAAAGCGTTAGTTCACTATATAACATAACATGAAAATCTTATTAAATGCGATGAAACAAATAAACCATACGAGTCAAGGATCTATGAAGATTATAGCTTAACCTTTGTTTGCTAAACTTTGCAAAGGCTTTGTTGTATAAAGTTATTCAGCTGCGCCAAACTTTCTTGTTGAGTTATTTCTTGTTTAGATTTGTAAATTCCTATCTTTATTATTTTACTTGTCTACAAGTAGCGGTAGGTTCAGTGGTAGAGTGCTGAGTTGCCGTACTGAAGGTCCCGCGTTCAAATCCACCTGTGGCAGATAATTTAATCTGTTAACAACCAGAGATGGATCCTGAGGAGTCTGGGTTCCGTTCTGGAGCTCACCCAGCCTCTATAAAGTGTTTACACTTATTATGAATAAAACCTGGCGGTTGAGCGTGGTCTCGTTGTTCCTGAAACAGTACAGTCTGTTTCTTCCACTTGCTGAAACCCAAAACCCTTATTGATTTTTTTTTATGAAGTAAAATGCTGGTTATTAATTGGTGGTGAAATATTTGATATTTGATTGGGTTTGTTTTACCTATTTATTAACGCTTACAGATTTTAAATCCGGAAAACTGGAATAAAAATACAGCTTAAAATATATGCTTCCATGTAAGTTAATAAGTTGTGATATATGGTTAGTTGTAATAATGGGTTGAATTGGCCAGGTCAAAGGAATTGGTCCAATCAAAGCAAAATAACCAAAACTTATTTTTTAACTGTGCCAACGTTTCAGCTTACAATGTAGGACGTCTTCAGGGCTAGGAAACAAACACAAAATAACTATATAAAACATTGCAGTAACTAGGAAGAATTACAGAATTTATAGTAATGTAAAGAAATAGACAGCGTAAGATAAAATAAAATTTCCTATATATAAAATCTCAAATACTCATACACAATTTTATTATAATTTTATCATACGCTGCGTATTTCCTTACATTACTATAAAATCCATACATAAATTCAGTCATTCTTCTTTGGTACCCAATGATTTATGTAGATATTTTCTGTTTCTTTTATAGATCTGAATATGGTCTACATCGTACGCCGAAACGTTGGCACAATTAAAAAATAAGTTTTGCTTAAAATGTATTATCTTTGCCTGCACCCCCTGAATAATTCAATCCATCATTAGAATTATCCAGTCAACTATTTTCCACTCGAATTCGGTTAGTCTAGTTAGTTTTTGAATTGAGACCTACTTCAATTTTATTTTATTCCTGATGATGCTTAATGCGAACATTTTTTTCCGAAATAAAACTAATCAAATTGGTTGGGAAAAGCTATCACTCTGATGATTACTAACTAATCAGGCCGAGTGGTGTACGTAGCTAAGACCCTGGGCATGTCTACACTAATGTTCACTTCACACTTGGCCAACATTTACATAAGTAGTCAGTGCTTTGCTGGTACAATCTTAGGCCTCGTTAAGCCTGGAGTCCATACTAATGGCTTTCGAGTTAGCTGCTCTGGAAACTCAAGCCCATCATGTTTCCCTGTGCGTTACAATGTTTAATGATAATAAATTGTCAACATTAAAAATCAATTATTTTTAAATAGTTAAAATAGTAAGTTTTAGGTATGCTGAAGGAAAATCTCATGATAAAAAGTTGGAAAATATAATTTTCGAAGAAAATTTATTGTTGAATAGATATAAATAAATAGAGTGAAATGACGTAAATTATATCTGCTAAATAAGTTTGATTAAAATTTATTTGTCATAACTTTACAATTGGAAATAGTAAACAAATATGTTAGTAATACTTTTATGCCGTTCCCCTACAACTTTCTGGGATTACTCCCATGAGAAGTCCCAAGTTTTTCCCATAGAAGTTCTCGAGGCTTGTGAAATATGTGTACATTGCAAACATACATGGGGCAAACTCTTATAATTAGTGGATTTTAATACCTGAAAAAAAAATGTACCACAACAACCCGTGAAGGGTCTGGGGTTCAGTACATGGTAAAAACTGTACTGTTTCATGGACAACGGTTATGCAAGAAGTTGAGTTGTCCTAGGTCAAGCTCAACCGCCAGGTTTTCCACCCTTATTTTGGGTACCCTATTTTTATAATGTTTTATAGAGGCTGGGTGGGCCCCAGGAGGGACCTAGATCCTATATGATCCATCTCCCGTTACAAACAGACTAAATAAAAATCATGGCCTGAAGCGGGATTTAAAGCAGGATTTCCGGCATGGCAACCCACTGCTCTACCACTGAGCCACTCCGCTCCCCTTAATACCTGAAAACTGAAGGGAGTTCAGCTGTAATTCAAACACGGTCTTTTTTTTCTTGTTTTAATGTTGAAAAAAATAGTCATTAAATAAATTTAAAAAAATACAGCCGATCTCAATTACTAAATGAAAAATATATAGAAAATTGCCTTAAAAAATCATTTGATTCATGGACATACGTTTAAAATCAATACTTCAAAATCACCCATGGAATATGTTTTAAATTCGAACCCAAAAGTTCTTAGATCTCTTATGCGTTATAGATCAATCATTGAAGTATCATCCATTAACGAGATACTTCAATAAATTCTAAAAAATAATAGAAATGTAGTGAATATTTGATATTAAAATTTATGAATTATAATATAACAAGTTAATGTTTAATATTATACATAACGCATTTGGTTGGTACACATAAGGATATATATTTTTCGAAATTTCTAAAAAAAAATATATAACTTCAATGACAATAGTTGACCTTGATAATATATGTGGAAGAAAATGATCCGGTTAGAGGTCAATGGATTTCTCTTAGAGGTGGAGAAATGTTTATTAATTAGCCAACGTTTAGACCTACTTTGTAGGTCTCCTTCAGGGCTGTCGCGAGGGTTGTGGGGCGGGGTGCCCAATAAGGTCCGTCACAAGCTCTAATCACATCAATGTCTAACGTACTAAAGGTTTATATATATTTGTATTAACGTTTTGTATTTTTATTTGTATTATCGTTGTTTATTTGTATAAACGTACTAATGGTTTGTTTATTTGTTTACTACCCCACTTTAGTACTTTAGACAGTGATATGATTAGAGCTTGTGATGGACCTTATCAGGCATCCCCCCCCCGCCGAGGCAGCCCTGAAGAAGACCTGCAAAACGTTGGCTAATTAATAAAAATTTCTCCACATCTAAGAAAAATTTATTGACCTCTACCCGGACCATTTACTTCCACAAAAAAAATATAATTTTCTTGTTCACCAATATAAGCGCTGCATTTTAATACTTAAACGCGATACAACAAAAGGTAAACCGAAATAAAATAATTATTAAACCGTATTGGTTTGAAATTTTAAATATTAGAGATCTGCGTTTTCTTAAATTTGTTAGAAAATTGAATCTTTGATAAAGTGTACTATATTATTTATAATATTATATATATATTTATGAGCGTGGTAGCTCAGAGTGAAGAGCTCTGAGTTGCTATGCTGAATGCTCCTTGGAAATAGTTGCTGTAGAAATTTTTAATCTATTAACAGCCTCGGATGGATTCGCCTGACAACAGCCTCTGTAAAGTGGGTATCCTGAATTGAGGAAAAAACCTAGTGTTTGAGCGTGGTCTCGGGATCTGAAATTATCTCCCTGCTCTAACGTTGTTCTAGAAACTGTACAGTCTCTACCAAGTACTGAACCCAAGACCAATATTTTCACACAATCTCGCATATTTATATTAAATTTAAGAGTAAACATGAAACGTTCTTTCATGATAAAAACAAAAGTAAATTGTACTTTATTTATACATATATTAGACAACAAAAATTCGGTAAACATGCTGGATAACATCAGCGATACAAAAATAAATAAGTATCACTCCGAAAAAAAGGAAACCATTTGGTATGACTTCTGTTTTAAAGTGAAAACTCGGGAGTTGGAATGGTTCCAGTTCTATTGACCCGTCGCTCGAGCCAACAAGGGATGAAATATCCTTCAAATTAACTATTGTCAAAACCATACTGTGAAGCGTTTGTCGAATCTATACGATTTTCTTATCATGTACAAAAAATATTTAAATCGGTGTAAAATAAAATTTTTATTTGTTCACGATATCAAAACCCGTGGTCCAACATATACTGAATTTCATGACTATTTTACTATGAATTTTAATGATAGCATGATAGTGTGATGTAAGCTGCCATACATGTGCTGAATGTACATTTACAAAGTAAATGAATTTGATGTGCTCAATCACATACAGATTTTCAGTAACGATATACATTGTCAGATAGAGTTTTTTTTTTTATCACTCTATAATATAAAAAAGTTTTTAAAGACCGTGAAATAATTTATTTTACTTGTATGATCAAATCACAATCTCAAATAATGACATAGAGAAGAAAATGGTCCCAGTGGGAATAGAAAAATTATTCCTTATCTAGCGAAACTATTTATTAGAAACCGACGCTACGATCCAGGGTACAGGTCTTCTTCAGGCTTGAATAAACTAAGATAATTAGATATAAAATTTACCTTATTTTATCTTATAGAATATAAAATTAACTTTAAAATGTTATTGTTTCATGAATGAAACAATAAGATATATGTTAGTAAATATAATGATAAGAACAATACATAGGTAAAAGAAGTAGAAAAGAATCTAATAATTAATAATTGAAATGAAAGATTGGCAGTAATAGATATAATGAAACTAAATAATAAGAATGTGAACTGAGGGAAAACGATTAAGAGAGGTATGAGAGGAAACAGAGAATGAAGAAGGCAGTGGAGGAGTGATAATTAAATGATCTTTATAATCAAATTGATAAGACAGTAAAATAGTAATAATAATTAAGATTTTAGAATGGGAATTAATTAAGTAACGGGGTGATGACTTGCAATTTATTTTCTTTCTGCTTACACTATATTCATAAAAATAATGAAATCGGACCTACAGGACAGATACAAATTACAGCTGTGAAATTTGAACAACGATTTATAAAATTAAATGAACAGTAGTATTATTTGGAAAATTTGGTTTGGTCAGGTAACCCATAGAAAAAAAATAACCTAATCGGATAAGTGAGGTCTTTAATTTAGTATTTGTAGATGCGGTTTACAGTTTATATTAATCATTTATATGCGTTCCGTAGGTCTAGGAAACATACTTCAGGGTTGAGAGTACGAAACCGGTAGATACATCGTTTATTTGGTTTAGAGTCGTTTATCGACTCTCTAGGACCCTCCTGAGGCTCAATCAGCCTTTGGGCACACTTTATAAGTGAAACAACTTGGCCGTTGAGAGTGATGTAGGCCAAATCACTACTTGAACAAGCAGGATTAAAAGCTGAACACAACCCAATATGTAGGTTGTAGTTTTACTGTTTTTAAAATATTTTTTTTTAGAGATCTTTAATTTGATAGAAACTCCTCACTTTTTGGGCTTTTTCTTATCCGAATCGCCCAAGCAATATAATAGTTATATAAACTTAATTATATTAAAAAAATTAACTAATAATAACCACATATTATTGCACTCATACTGTCTTAAATGTCAGGATGTATGTATTCACTTTTCGACGTAATGATCTTTTTTTCTTAGGATTTATTTTGTTTCGGCTTTTATCAGACTGTCTTTGCTGCGGCCCTATAAATTATTCTTACTTCTGTGACCTTTTCCTTTCATGCTCCTATTCTTGCCTCCCAGGTCAAACATTCAGCTATTCCTAAATTATTTATGCTTAATGTATTCTATGCCTCTTTGTTTATTTCCTCTCGGAAAATAGAATTGAACGAAGAGTTCTCTACTGGCTAGTTCGCTTTTATAACTCGCATCCATTGCAATTCATCCAAAGTAGAACATCTTTAACATTTTCGTTTTACACATACCTTATTTACAATCAGTTTCTTTTGTAATTTCCTCAATTTGTTTATACTGATAAGAAAATATGGTAAAATATTGTTTGATTGACAGCTCAATGAATTAGCGTTTTATGCATTATATCATAGTTCAACCACAATCAATGCCTATTTCAGAAATGGCATTATTAAATTAAAATCTTAAATTGGACTATGCATTCACTTAAATCATGGATTCAATTATTTGTTAATTTGAATTGGAAGAATACAATTTATAAATAAAAACATACTCGGAATTTTATTGGCCATTTTTTATATGTTTGGAGAACTTTGGGAAGTGGAGTAGCTCAATGGAAAGAGTGCTGAGCGGCTGTAGTGAATGTTATGGGTTCAAATCCGGCTGCGGCAGATAGGTTATTTAATCTTTTAACAGCCTTGAATGGAACTTTAGGTATCTGCAGACCATCCTGGGGCTCACCCAGCCCAAATAAGGGGGATATAACCAGGGATTTGAGAGTGAGGGAGCGGAGTGGCTCAGTGGTAGAGCGCTGAATTGCCATGCCGAATGTCCTGGGCTCAAATCCTGTTCACTGGTAGACTTTTTTTTAAATTAGTTAGCGGCCGGAGATGGATTCTATGGGATTTTTGACTCTTGTGGGTTTGAATTTTAAGGGAAGAAGGGGAGTTGAATTTTAATACAACATAAGGTAAATGCTCAACATAGGATTTCACAGATTCCAACCCATTTTTGGAGGGTGAATTGAATCTTGAGCAAGTTGTCAGTCACCCTTAGTTGATGCTTGTTATATAGGCATTCCATTCTGTGGACCAGATTGTTTGCAAACTATCCAAATAATTATTTATTTAATGTAAATGGTGAATTTCCATATTGCAGGAGAACATGCCTAAACTCCTGGTTCAAATCCCGCTGCAGGCAAAACTTTTTTAGCCTGTTAGTACCCGGAGATGGATCATATAGGATCTAGGACAGTCCTGGGGCTCTCCCACCCTCTATAAAGTGGGTTCCCAAAATAAGGGGAAAATTTGGCGGTTGAATGTGATCTAGGACAACTCATCTCCCTGCTCAACCATTGTCCAAGAAGGAGTACAGTCTCAACCATGTACTGAACCTAAATGAATACAACCCGTTCACAGGTTGTAGAAGTACCGGTTTATTTAGTTCGAGAGTGATCTCTTTTAAACCACGTCCTTCCCCGACCCTAATCGTGAAAAGAGCATGTATCTAACCCAACCCTTCAAAAACGGGAATTGTGGCATCACACTATAGGTTGGTGGTTTAGAAGATATCTTTGTCACATTAATATTAATAGCCAGGTAATCAAATTGCCCTGTAATGTGAGACAGGTTTAATGCATTTGTTTTTTAATATTTATAACACCTCGTTATTAATCTTGGTTAGGCCAGAATATGAAAGCCATCAGTGACTGTATTAATTGCCGCCATCATTTATAATTTCGGCCAATTAATAACTCTGTCAAGGTTTATTTATTTTTTTTAAATTAATGGATCTAGGATGGATTTCTCCTGAAGTAAATTATAATTATATAAAACTTGATTTGTTTCAAAGCTTCTTTGATGAGTATTTGTGTATTTTTCTCATTATTTATAATGCCGTTATTTTGTCATTTATTTGCTAATGATATCATTACCTATATCGGTATGAACAATTTTTTGGTGTAAGAATCTACTGTGCTTAGTCTGTTTCTCCACGTACTGATGATTAACAAATATTGACCATCGAAAATATTTTATTTTTAAAAACAATTGGCACAAAGTATTGTAAGGTAGGCTAATTATAAAAGCTAATAATTCATCAGGAAATCCTGTATTTCGTGAAGTAGAAAAAAATGTAAATTGGCCAAAAGTAGCCAACAAAAAAATAGAATAAATATTTCTATTCCGGATAGAAATATTCTTTCCGGAGTAAACAATTCTGCTCCTATTGGTGTAGTTGAACTTCAAAAATAAAAAAAGTCAGAGAAACATAAACAAAACCGGATTTTCGACAAAACAAAAACAAGGAAAAGCTCTGTATGTGGGTAAAAAAATGTTTGTAACATAAAATTGACATATGTTGATGCATGTAAACATGTCGGTGAAGGTGTTTCCTGTACTACCAGTACTACGGATCACTATGGTGTTTTACATGACCTTATTATGAAGTTTTTTATGAATGTTTCTTTCCAATTATTTAATAATAGGTTTGCGATATAAACTCATTTATAGTGGAAACATAAATTTAGTGACATTAAATTTGATAAAATTTTTATATTAATGCCACTTTTTGTATTTGTCTTTCTATTTTGTTTGTTGTACAAAAAATATGACAGCACATGTAATAATGCATATAACATTTAGTATCGAAATGAGTGAACCAAATTTATTTTTTCAAGTATTATTATATTGTTTAAGGTAGTAAGGAACGTCTAATGTAGTGCTGTGGCAAAGTTAAAATTGACTATTTGTTAATATTTACCACAATTATGATTGTAATACATAATATTTTTTTATATGGATGTAAAAAACTTTTTGTAATATTATCTATTATTTGCCTTTTGAACAATAAAAACTAACTGTAACTACGTGAAATAAATGAAATGTAATGGTTGTTGACTGATATCTCAAGCATTTTGGTTGATCTGCTGAACCATAATAATTTTATAAGTCATCTTCAACCCTAATATTAGACCATTAATATAAGTGCATTAAAAGATTTTTCAAATAATTTGTTTATTTATCATTAATCATTATATAATTTAAGTGATAGCGTCGCTGGAATATAACTTCGTTTGGTTGGGATCGGCTTTTGAATTTGTCAGGTTTAGTAACGATCGGATTACTAAAATTTAATGAGCGCTGAGCCGACTGGTAAACCTTGGGGGAGTAGACCGAGGTGTAGGGGGGGGGATTGCGGTTGGAAGTTTTTAAGCAGAGATTGGTGGTATCGGCTTCGAGCCTTTGCGTTCGCAATACCTTGTTCTTAATATTATCCTTGTCTATTTAACTTTATTACGATAAACACAACAGTGAAAAATTTGAGTACTCGTCGATAGCAGTCCAAATTTATTTCAGCCTTATTTATTTATTTTATCTTTCACACATGTTGTGTAAAAAAGCTTAAAAATGAAATTCGTTCGAACTGTAAAAACTTTTGACCGGCAAACTGGACAGTTATAGTGTTCTGTTTGCGATGAGGAAAATCTAGGTCGGAAAAAGGAAAACCTCGTTATAGCTGAATGTCAATATCGCCTCCGTACGTGGATTTCCTCTTATTCAGGGGCTTCATTTAGAAAACATTTCACAGAAAGGTGTGACGTAAAAAACGAGTTTATTTTGTATTTTTATTTTCTCACTTAAAGTAACTTTAATGTTGGAATAAATGTCAATCATGTCACGAAGTGAATTCAATATAGATCCTCATTTTCGAAATACCTCTTTGGGTTTTCCGACATCTAATTTTAAGTTACTTATCGAATTCAGCTAACTCTCTCTTTCTATATATTTTTTTGTTTTTTAATAAGTAAAACACTCACGCTTTGCTACGATCTTAAAAAAAATAATATAAAAAATGAAAATTAGATTACAGTGACAGAATTTAGGGTTAATGAAGTAAAAAATAAATATGGGTTCATTTTCATAATAGCAGACTCAGTGTCTATATTTTCGCAATAGTTATTACATGCCATGATGCGTTTATATTTAGTAATATTGGTTGTGATAACGGATATATTTTTTTTGTCCTTGATAAATATTTATGTTTGTTTATTTGTAATGTTTAAATTGTCTGATGATTGGAAGTCGATCACAAACAAACACTTTACTACTTAATGGGTACTACTACAACCCATGAAGGGTTCAATACATGCTAGATACTATACTTTTACTTGAAAAATGGTTGTACAGGGAGGTGATTTGTCCTTAATATTTATGTTTGTTTATAATGTTTAAATTATCTGATAATTGGAAGTCGATCACACGCAAACACTTGTACTACCATAACCCACCAAGGGTTTCAATATATGGTAGAGACTGTACTGTTTCTTGATCAACGGTTGTGAAGGGATGTGATATGTTCTTTATGTAAGTCTTATTCTCCACTTTATAGAGGCTGAGGGAGCACCAGGAGGGCATATATATAGGAAGTTGATCAGAACAAATATATAATGGCTGCAAGCAGAGCTTACTAATAATAATGAGTGCTAAATATGTAATTTTCACACTTAAATATTCCTGCAATATCGCAACCATTCGAAACATTTTCTTTTTGACAAATTATTTAGTTGTTAATTAATTATTTTCTAAATATCTTGCTGTTTCCTCACATTTAATTTAGAAAATAATAGAAATCCAAAAATGGCATAATTTTTTTCCTTTCAAACTAAACCTTTAATAGGACAGTTAATTTATTGGAATATTCCGCATCATTATATACCATTTGACTTATTTGGTGTTTATTTTGACTGCACCCTTCAACTATTTCCATCCTACATAACATATATGATATTCAAATCATCTTGAAAGCATCAGTGCTCATACATGTTTACATTTTACTCGTCATCTGGCCTTTGAGAGTAAAGGCTTATATAAAGTTAATCATTCATTCCTTTTATCGGTACTTTTCTTGTGTAAAGGGGGAGAATGAAATGAAATAACGGGGGTCTTGGGCATAGTGGGTTGTTTTGCTAACCACTAGACCACTGGTGACCACGTAATTTTCTTGAGTAGGTTTTTTCTTTTTAGATAAAAAAAAGTTGGCTCCTATAAAAGGGAAAATCATTAAATAATGCGCTCGTTTGTAAGTTCAAAATATAGGTTTCACTATGATATCAAGGATGATATATCTACATACAATATATACTAATCGAGAAATATTAAGAGGTTATTAATGTTCTTTTAGATTTCGAATGATTTTGATGTAAATTTATTTTCGGTGTATTTGCATTATCTATTTTTTTATATTATTAAGGTGGCCAGGACTCACTTGCAGGTTGTAGCGCCAAGATAATAAATAAATAAATAATTAGATTTTTTGTGTGTAACGGAGTGGAATTAATGGTCGAGCGCTGAGTTGCCGTGCTTAACCTCATGGGTGCTAATCCGGTGTGGCAGATAATATATTTAATCTGTTGACAGCCAGGGATGGACCCTTTGCTATATGGAGATCCTCCTGGGGTCATCCAGCCTCTGTATTATTTACTCAAAGTAGGGGGAAAACCTGGCGATTCAGATTGATGTCGGACAAACCATCTCCCTGTACAACCGTAGTCTCTACCAAATAATACAGTCTCTAACATTAACATTACATTATCTTTTGATATTGTTATTAACCAGCTCCAGGAATTACGTTGTCGACTTAGTTAGAGAACGCCTCTATGTTTCCTCTTGCCGGAAGGTGTCGCAGAAGGAAAGCCACCTTAATGGTTAACCCTGCCCACTCTTCACCCTTCCAACCCCTTTTCATCCACCCAACCCCAAGGCGGGGAAACCAATTGGAGCCGAGACTCGGTCATTCCTACCTCCAGTAAATTCCCGTCAATAACCCTGCCCAGATCCCCGAGGAAATTATATTGCTTTGCGTTTCTGCTATATATGCTAGTAAAACCCGGAGCAGCATTTATTTTTTGTTAAAATATTCCGTTTAATATTCAAAAATTATACAGCGGAGTTTCTCATCTGTATAACCGTTTCCTAGAGGGTTAGATGTTCTGTATTTAATTGGAGAAGTGAATTACTGTAATAAAATGTTAGTTTAAATTAAAAAAGTGTTCGTTTTAGTTTTCATGCGAATCTAATTAGTCTTAAAAATTGTATTCTTATTTTTTACTGTACAATATTATATGAATTATTATGCTTTATTATTATAAATATATCATATTCTATTTTAGTACATTTTATTATATATATTTATATTAAAAAAATCATTTTTTTTTTTTACTGGCTCTACAGAGCTTCATCATTGGTCGCCTTCTCCTATTACCTAATACTAACCTCCTCCTCAGTCTATCTTGAGTCACTGATTTCCAGTTTACTAAATGTATACTGAAATATTTAATACTACAAAATTAATTCTCCACAACTTTATGACTTTGAAACTATTTTCCTTAAAATAATTAGATTTCCAGAAGTATATTATTAACCAATATCATTACTCTTATTTCCCGAAAAAAGTTTCCACCATCATCTTTCATTTAATAATGGAATTCTCTCCTATTTAAATTGATTTATTTTTTATTGATACTAATATTGGGCAATAGTTAATTAAAAATTCTTGGGAAAACTATTGTGGAAATTTGACATTTAAGCTCATTCCGAATATTTCAACAACGGTGGTTTAACATCTATGCCGTTATCGATCATAGTCATGTCGAGAAAAGATCTGTTGGAACTGGTTAAGTTTCACCTACATATTCAGAATATTCTGCTCAAATTTGTTTGAGGAGTGTAATATTTTTGTTATCAATATTTTTTTTACATTTAAGTATTATCAATGTTTTAAAACAGATCAATCAATTTTATTCTCCACTCCCAGAAATTAAAACAAGTGTATTTGTATAATACTTTTCATTTATCAATATGCCTCTAAAGGAATTTCTATTAGTTACTTAATTAGCTCAATAAAATGAAATAAATGATTTATTAAAAATAAATAAATAATTAATTTCGTCTGAAGACTCAATCAATGATTATTTAATGTTTTGTGTAGGTTTTTCTTATTTTTCCTACTGTTATAAATGTGTACTGCTCTTTATCTAATGTTAATTCAATTTGCAGTGTAAAATGTTTTATAAAAACATGTATAAATAATATGTTACAAATTGTAAATTGTTAAAATCAATGGAATAAAAACTCTTTATTATTATTTAATTTATATTTTGAAGAAAAGATTTGCCCTGGCCGGGATTCGAACCCGGGTCATCCTCCCCTCCGTGGCAAAAAATATTTAAAAATAAATATAATATATAATGACTCATCTTCTTTCCATACCTTCTAACCTGCAATGAGATATTTTCCATTTTATTCTGGCGTCTTCGGACCTTTCCGGAGGTTAGCTCAAATAGTTAGAGTTCTGCCACGGAGAGGCGGAAGACCCGGGTTCGAATCCAGGCCAAGGCAAATCTTTTCTCTTAAAAAAAAATATTTAAAAATTAAAACAAATAATAAAAAATTATAAATAAAATAATGACGTAAGTCAACAAGATCCTTATAAAAGTAATGTTCAATGAACATTCTTCCTCGTGTATACATAACGTAACACGGGGATATGGGATCGGTGAAGAGAACGGATATGTCCGGACTGAGAGGAGACCCGGATTCGAATCCCGGCCAGGGCAAATCTTTTCTTTTCAAAATAAAAATATTTAAAAATTAAAACAATTGATAAAAAATAATTATTTAAGATAAAGTAGCCTTGTTAGGAACTGAAAACTGAGAAGTTTTTCGATACAGGAGAATAGTATGAGGGAATAAAATGGTTTACAATTTTGAAATTGTCACAGTAACCGTATAAATGAATTACATTTTATTTCAGATGTCATAGCATACATGATAAGTTCCTAGTTATGCCAAGGACATATTTGGTGTAAGGGAACGAGTTCAGAATGTAACCGTTCCTTCGGTCTGATCCGCAAAACCCTTACAACCGTTCAGTACTGCGGGTGCTGTATCGTCATTTCTTTTTTTCTCTTCTAAAGGAGGACATTCGGAGTCATATATTTGATCAAAAGAATGATCCAAATATCAATTCCAGTTTCAAGCATCTAGTAATTCTAGAAATAATCAAAAAGCCATGATATAATGTAATTGGCGAATTCTTTTTGGAAGGGAAACATCTGTCTTAGTTACATTTAGCATTATTTCACTTGCCTTACACATATTTTTTAGTTGTTGTTGTTGTTTGTTCATTTAACGTCACTTTATGCTGCTATGGCTAATCGGGCGATGCTACAGTGGGAGCTCTAAATTTTGCCTATCCAGGTTTTATTAGGATAGGGATTTTTAACGAGTACCTGACATCGTACAGGCTCGGGACCCCCGTTTAACGTCCCTTCCGAAGGACGGCGTAACTAAGGATTTTTTACTCCCTTTAAAAAATCCTAGGGCCACCTGCCGGGCTACGAACCCGCGATCTTGGGTTTAGTAGTTTGTTACGCTAACCACTAGACCACAGGTCGCCCCATATATTTTTTAGTTATTCTAAAACCTAACTTAGAAAATGTTCTGTGCACCTACTAGTTTCCCAAAGCACTAAACCATCTGCAAAATGTAGCAACGAGTGAAGGTTTTCCTTAATTTGGTCAAATAATTGGAAATCAAACAGAAAAGTGGATTAACACTGAACCCTGGGGGAGACCATCATTTTTCGGGTTAAACTTTGTTTATTATAAATATAATGTATACTGTTTTTAAATTGATTCTAATGAATTTTTGAGACAAGTCGGATGGGAGAAACATATCTGTTTTAGGACAACAAACACCGCTTGTGAGCTTTGCATTCAATGGTAGCCGTCACTTCTTGTGAAAAATGAACTGTCTCTTAGAATGTGCTTCTGTTTTCATGAATCATGTTTGTGTATATTGCCACACTTATATCATTTTTCTGCTGTCACGGTGTATTGCCATTCTTTCTCATAGCTAATTTTCTAACCAACTTTTTTTATAGGTGTTACTATTCCTTTCTCCATTCATCGGGTAAATGGGGTCTCCTGATCTGGCTCTGGATGGACAGTTTTCAAAGCGTATTGCTTCATTAAATTTGTATATACATATAAACACAACTTAAAATATTTCATATTTAACATGTGACAACACAGTACAAGATGATATCAACATTACTCTGCTGGGTGTTATACCAAGGTATTATTTTGAGTAACAACATAAGCCGATAGAAGCCAACGTTCCCTCGCTGACGTGTAAAGCCCCCATTACTTACCCCAGCTGTACCATTCCGGACCCCGGCTGCTGACTCCTCACCGACTTCATGTTGATAGGCTAAGGTATAACTTCTTGCCTGCGCTTTATCCGCACTGACACTGTTTCCGAATTAATTGGACTTAGACTCTCAGCAGTTCCTAGTACTTAAATTGTGTTTTTTTGAAAAATTATGTTGGAAGTCTAGCTCGGGTGGTTTTATCAGAGTTATCTAATTACAGTTTTTATTCTTATATCCCTTGTTGTTAAGCAATCATATTTTTTTCATTTTTCTGAACAAGTGCTTTTTCTATATTAAAAATAACTTGTTTCAAACATTTACTTGATTTTGTCCTCATTTGTCTGCAATAACTCCTAAGAGAAGCGGGTTAGCTCAGTGGTAGAGCACTAAGTTGACTTTCCTAAGGTCATGGGGTAAAACTGTCACAGGTAATTTATTTAGTTTGTTAACAGCCGGAGATAAAACATGTGCCACCTGGGGATCTCCTCCTGGAGCTCACTCAACCCCTTTTGATAAACTAGTGGTTGAGGGTGATCTCGAACATATAACGTTCCTCCATAACCGTTGTTTTAGAACAGTGTTCCCAACTACAGAGAGATACACCATCCCCTAGGGGGGCGAGTTAAGAATACAAATTCTCACTTAATTTTTCTATATACAGGACTTATTTTAACCGGAATCTTATCATTTTGTATCTCGTGACAGCAAAAGTAAGTGTTTTGTTTTCAATGCAACACTTGTTTTTTTTCATACACCCATAGAATTTACTGTTTATAGGGGGCGTGGTGTCAAAAAGATTGGGAACCCCAGTTCTAAAAACACGGTAGTTTCTTCTTCTTAATGAACCCAATGCCTTTCATGAATTGTAGTGGTACAGATTTTTTATTTTTATTTAACTCTTCAATGATTTTCTTTAATTGGACGGCCGTAGTGCTCATTATTTGATGGTAGTTTTGGCGTAACTCATTGGCCGGGCTAGTGATTTATTAGAGTATTGGTTAAATTGGTGAAACAAAACCTACCTCTTGTGTTGCTTCCATTGTCTCCTGTTTTATTTTAAGCTATAATATAGAATGGAGATGAGAAAAGGTCATTCGAAACCAAAATTACATCATGAGATTGGTAGTAAAATAAAAATATATTACTAATTATTACAAATCTTAAGTAGCCAGCTCCTCAGCTAATAAATACATCTTATAACTCAAAAGGGAGTAGTTGAGTTTTTATGATTAATTTGGTTAAATATAAAAAATGTTTAATTTGATTAAATATAAAAATATTTTCTAATTAGATGAAGATTACTAATTGAAGCCAGGAGAGGAAGACAGACGTTTATTCCTTTGGGTATCTCGATATGAAAATTAATTGAGATGCTCATTACTTCAAAGTCTTAAACTGTAATCATATTTTTATTAGAAAGTAATGTTGGGGCGTTCAAAGGCTGTTATCCCATCACATATTTGAAGCTCAAATTAAAGTTTGATCATTTTTTTTTTAATAAGATCTAACAAATATTAAACTGTTTAAAATTCTAAGATATCTATTAAATAAAGCATTTATAAATCTTGAGGATAACTTAATTTTTAACATTTCAATCATCGATGGCGTTATATTTTAACGTATACTGCTGTTAAGTAGAAAGTAATTATTTGTTATACCATCCTCTATGAATTTGATTAAATTTAACGAATGTTTTTACAAAAGTCCATTTTTTTATATAATTTTGATTATTTTATTTTATTTCTATGGCACTACAACTTGGCAACGAGTCCTGGCCTCCTCTACCAGCTTCTTCCAGTCTTCTCAGTTGTTTGCAGCCGTCGCATTCTTTCTAGCCATCGCAGTCTTCTAATCTTCAAGGAGTAAACAACACCTGTTTTGTTATACATTGAGTAGACTTCGCTGTTTGTTCTCCTTTGCCAGTTTTCATCTAGATAAACTCCACCGAAGGATTTTTCTTTCAAAGACTAGGAGATCATGCTAAATCAGGTCATTGTCCATAACTCCGATCCATACAACAAAGCTGGAAGGATTAATGTTTGTACAGATGGAGCTTGGTCTGCCATAATAGAAGGCGAGAGAAAAATTCCTGCTTAGAGAAAAGTAACACCTGTTTTTTGTTTTTGTAACTAAATAATATCGTTTTTGTAACCAAATAATATATTTTGTTTAATGTAACTAAATAATATCGCCTTATTCATGGTACTTGAACTTATGTTATTAAAAAAGTAAAACATAGGTTTTCTACTTACTGTCGAATACAGGAATGAATTTGAGATCCATTTGAAAATTATTTGTCTTATTTAAGACTTAGTGTCCTGTGATGTAGTGGTTAGGATAAAAACGTTCGATGCCCAAGATCGCGGGTTCGGAGCCTGGGAGTTGGTCCTAGAATTATTTAAAAGGATTATAAAATCTTTGAGTAAGCTTTCCTTCGGTAGGGATGTAAAATGGGAGTCTTGAACCTGAGCGGTGTCAGGTACTCGCCCCTAGCCGAATTAGACTGGATAGGCAAACTTTAGGATTTCCATTGCAGTTGCTTGAATTTAATAAATAATCTCAAAAACACTCAACATCGAAAGTTAAAGTATGGACAAATATTTGAATCTCAGAATGAATCAATCAACACAGTCTCTACAACCCAGTACGGGTCTTAGTCACCTCTGTCCTTTGCCTAAGACCTCCAAGCTCTGGATCCACCAATGCTACCTGCATCTCTCTCGACCTTGTCTGCCCATCTTAGAAGTGAACGTACAGGCTTCCTTTTTCCTTCAACATACCCAAATATCAGTTTCTTATGAGTAGCACTGCCTGTTCACATGCCCAGCCCATTGTATCCAAGCTATTCTTCTGTGCTGCACTTCGTCTTGCTCCTGATACTTTTGATAGCTCAGCATTTTGGCGAGTCTGAATTGATCAACAACTCAGCTCAAAACCTATTTCTCGATATTTTCCTTTCAAATAACAGTAAACTGTTGTTATCTTCCCAGGACAGAGGCCAGGTTCCTGATCCATATTTTAAAAGAGATATGGTAATATTTTTGAAAAGAATGGCTCTATTGAATGTCAGATGACTTCTTAAAATTTTTACCATCCCAAAATAACATTTATTAGCGGCCAATTTTTTTTTTTTTTAGGTTCTGTGCCATTTGAGCTATAAGTTTTGACCAGAGGTAGACAATGCTGTCAAAACTTTTAAATGTGTAGGTGCCAAATATGATGGTGGGTTCTAATTCTCTTAAAGGGTTTCCCAACGCTTGAATGAATGCTTGAAACTATAATGAAAAACTGGCTAAAGGGAAACTGTCCATATTGTTTTCTTTAAACAAATATAAAAATGACTTTCCGCTTTCGTTCAGCGGCGCACAGCCTCTTATATAGGGAATATAGCTTATTGGCATTACTCTATAACCGTTTAGAATATATCGTTCGTAAGCCCTTACCGTTCCGAGAGCAGTTAATAGAATCAGTTAGTAGCTATCAGGTTCCGGAAGGAGATTAGTTTTGGGAGGTTGTGATCTTTTGGGACTTGCTGATGGCCGTGTGGGGAACGAAATTACATCCGTTCTTAATATTGCCATCCCTGACCTTTTCCGACCCATTTTCCGAAGGATTTTCCTCGGATATTCTGGTTTATCCGTTCCCATTCTTCTTTCATCGAAGATTCACCAATATTTTAGTAAGTCTATGTGTCTTTATTCTTTGTCAGGAGGTTAAATAATGTTTGTAACAATACAATACAATTTCACGTGAAAATATTTAATGTATTGTATTTAAAAAACAGATTTGAGTTTGCAGATTTTCTAATTGGAAAAGGACTGAAGCATAGACACTACATTTTCACGGCAATTTAACTCGGTAGTGCTCATTATTATATTTCCGACCTTTAAACTAGTTTATTATACTGTTAGAGAACTCATCACTATATAATTACATGCGCGGATTGAGTACTGAAAACCAGCAGTTTCCGTCATGCGTAAAAAGAGGTTTAACTTAAATTTTCTGTACTAGAGTATGGGAGACATCATGCGACCACATACAGCTATATGCGACACAGTTTACAATGCTATGAATATTAAAAAGGTCCTGTGAAGGGTTACTAAAAGATGGATTAAGCACTCATCGGGTCTGGGTTATCCAAGGGCCTGTATCTGGAAAATGTAGGAAAAGGACAATCGTAGGGAGGATGGCAGTCACAGGAGATGTAGAGGATCTCTTGTAGGAATTTTCAGAAGAACACTCAAATAAAACAGAAAGGGGGATATTTGTAAATTGGCATGTGCCTTAAGTAACCATGGCCAGCAAATAAAAAAGAAAAGTTATTTTAACTGATGTAAAAGGAGGGTTATTTATTAAAACAAGTCCCAGTCAATAACTAACGTACACCCTTGGAGAAGAAGGGATATTTATTTTAATTGATAATTACGTATTACGACTGTACTTCAGTTGTAGATTTCCATACCATGTACTATTTTGAAAATGAATCTTATCAATTGATTTTAACTTTGCCCGAGATCACCGTTTGTTAAGTGAGGACAGTTTAACACTTAATCCTTTAATAATTCTGGAACTATTTTATTTTATTGTATTTGATTTGTTATTAATTTTTAAATATTTTTATTTGAAAAGAAAAGATATGTCACAATGTCACAATATGTCTCATATGTCAATATAATATAATATGTCATAATGTAAATATGTCACAATAAATTATAATAATTATAATGACGTAAGTCAACAAGATCCAAATTAAAATAATTTTCAAAGAACATTCTTCCCCTCGTATACATCACAAAAATGTGAGAACGCGGGGACTTGGGATCAGTGAAAAGAAAGAATATGACCACGACCGAGATGAGTGCTTGATTGGGGCCAGGATAGGTCAAATGGTAGAGCTCCAGACAAGCGATCTGGACGACCCGGGTTCGAGTCCCGGTCCTGGACATATCTTTTCTTTTCAAATAAAAATATTTTATTTTATATTGTAACGGGCTACTGGGTGTACAATGAATTAAACTATTACTAAATTCAAGATACTAATATTTATTAACAAATTAAAATGAATAGAATGAAATTATTTAAAAGAATTAAATTATTAAACTAATATAAATTTACAATAACAATATTCAAACGATTATAATCTAGGCCTAACTCCTATTTAATCACTAAAATAGTATACAAATGATATAAGATATTGCTAATACTAAATAACTTAACTACTTACACAAATTTGTTCAAATACAATAAAATTACACTAGAGTTTATAACTACAAATTAACACTTACTAATTAAGTTCACTAATTAAAGTCCAACGACCGTAAGACTCTCCAAATATGACAAACTGACACACAGTAATAAACAGAAACAGTTTATTACACTCACTTATCACTTAGCACTGACTGACTTATCACTGACTAGTTCATCACACTGAGACTGACTGATACTAACTGACTTATTAGGCTGAAGCGGGCGGCATATAAAGGTCCGTCGAATGTTCTAGGCTGCAGGGGAGTGGGGAGCCCTAGAACGTTCCCGGAACTGTCTCGCCTCGTCTAGGCCGTTCTAATCCGTCTTAATCCCTCCAGCCCGTCTTTCTCTCTCTGACCGTAACTATATCTTGTCAAGCCAAGATATTCTGGCTGCCTCCTCTTTCTTTTCACTTTCCTTTTTATACTGTTTTTTTTGTTCTTATAGGAGATCATGTTATTGAGACATCATGTGTTGTTGGTAACTTAAATTTAAATTTTTATTATTTAAATATAGGTAAAAGCTATGACATCTGGCATAAGGAATATCGATTTAGTCCATTAGATAGATATAGATATAAAATGCTCTTTATTATTAAATTATTTACAGTGGTTTCTTTTTAATTTTATTTACAACATTAGCGACCACAGCATGGTACTTTATACCGTCTGCAGAGAGTTTAATTGAACTACTAAATAACAACAAATTAAAAAAAAATTTCTTTTTGACATTAATAGTTAAATTCTGAAATTAAAAATAACGACCAACATTACTTACAAAATTATATAAACCTATAAAATTCTCTCCATTTAGAATATCTATTAATTTTTGTTTTGAGATCAGCTCATGTTTTAAAAAAAATTTTCTATACAATTTTAAGACGGGAAAACTGTTTTCAATTTCATTCAAATTACACAGTGAGCATAGCTGTATATTTTGCGAATCAATTTCAAATGGTTTGTAATTTAGATTCAGAAGTTCCCCTCTGCATTTCATAACTAAGCTAATTTTTTTTGTTACTTTCAAATGTCTATGGTAATCTATTGTTTTATTTAATGAGCTATAGAGGCCGTGGTGTGTGCCCTCTGCTGCTTTTGCATGGCAAACTTGGATAAAATAATCTTTGTACAGCTCTAACATTAACATTTAGTCCATTACAGGTTCTAATTTTCACTAATTAATGAATTTTCAGGAATTTGACGGAGATTATGTAGATTAAATCTTATTTTCACGACACCCAATTCTTTCTTCATTTAACTTAAACGGATATTGAAACGAAAGGGATCGTGCTTAGCGAAAGCTTCAAAATTTAAAAACATATTTCACCATCTTGCATATTCAAGGAAACGAAAATAAATTTGCTTTGTTGAAGATTAAAAAAAAAATTATCTATGCATCAAACTCGGTCTTCAAAATGTTATGAATTTCCAGAATTTATGGATGTTAAAAGATAAAGTATATGAGGGCTAAAGTGAAAACTTGTAATAAACTGAAAATGATCCTCCCTCGGTTGTGAATAATGTACCCTACTCTCTATCTTTTAGCCTCAATTTATTTCACTTCATTATTTTCTCTGGCTTTTAACAGTGCGCTTAATTCGCTTTTAGCGGAATTAATTTTTCAACGGGAGAAACATGAGTTACCATTTGAATTGCCATTAACCACCCTTACATAAAAACTGGACAAAGTATTTAAACTTATCATTTTATCTGTCAGGTCACAAATTAAATTCTTCAGTGCTCTTCGTAAACGATGTGGTATCCTACCATTTCCTAAAATAATATATGCTTAGACATGTTGAGCATGGCTGCTATGTCCACCACGCTATGCACTAACTCCGAAACTACACATTCTTTTGCATCTACCCCAACCATCACGTGATAAATATTTATTTGGATATTTTTTTAAGCTTACCAATAACTAATATTTATTTATATATTGGATCATTACAAATGAAATGCCCTTTTTTATTCTCAAATTCAAAGTGTAATTATCAAACTTCTGTTGTTTACTATGTTCATGTGTACAGGTTGTAATGATCTGTTATTAATCCTCTCTCTTTTGGTAAATATTTACTATCACTGTGCTAGTGACACAGACAAATTCATAAATAAATAATAAATTCATAAGTAATTAATATCTTCTTCCTACCTAAAGGTGAAACGATCACTTCCACACCATTCTGCAGGTAAATTGACATAATGCAAAAAAAAAATCTTCATCGTTTGATCGGAATGGGCGAAAAATTTTTGGAAACTATTTTCAAGTCAAAAACGCATTTTAAATTTCATTTTCACATTATTTCGTCATCAACCCCTGAATTTTTCAGGCATGGGATTGAAAATTTGACAAAACCTTGGGAAAATTCTTAAAGACATGAGGGTGAATAGTTTGAATAAAAATAGTTTGATTACATAAAGTTGTTTTACTAAGTAACCTTTCCTTTGAAAAAACAAATTTCATATGAAAAGACCCAATAAATATGGGTATAAAGAAATATGGGTTTTTAAAACTTTTTCACTGAGCGCCCTCCAGGGATTGAGCAATATGTACTCACACAACCCCATAGTCCAACGCATTCACGAATATCTAATAATGCTAAATCACATAAGCAAACAAATATTCTTCATCTGGGTCCCGGGACATGTGGGTATTGTCGGGAACGAGATGGCTGACAAAGCTGCTTGAGCAGCTCTAACCCCAGGTAGAGGCACAGCTATTCTAACCGCACAAGAACTTGCTCACCCCCTTAAAGAATGTACAGACAAAAGATGGCAAGCAATGTGGGATGAAAGTCCAGCCAGTAAATTGAAATATATAAAAAGGAAGTAAAGCCTTGGGCTACATCTAATCGTAGTAAACGCCATGAAGAGGTGGCTATTGCTCGCCTTAGAATAGGACACACACGGCTTACCCACGCACATCTCATTACAAGGGATGCACCACCGATATGCCTTAGGTGTAATAAAAATCTTTGCATCAGACATATGTTTGAGGAATGTTACTCCTATAAAAAAAATACTAAATCAGCTCAAAATACAACCTGATGTTAGAAATGCACTTAGAGACAGCAAATCTGAAATAGACAAAGTAATTAAATTCATTACAAACTGTAAATTAATAACCAATATTTGATCATCCATTGTCCTTGCTATAGATGCATTTGTTGTTTTTTCCGATTGTTTTATTTCCTTATTATAGATGTATTATCTATCAGTATGTGTGTGTATATAAATATTTTATTTATTTTTTATTTTTTTTAAAGATGAAATATTATAAAAATCAAAAATCTACAGGCGTTGAAGACCCTAGGGTTTTACGCCTCCAAACAACAACAAACAAACAATAAACTTTTTTTTAGCCATTTGAAATTTTTATGTTCATTTAATACTAATAAATAAATAAATAAAAGGCTTAACGAACCCGAAGGCTCGATGCCGATACCACAAATCTATGTTTGCACAACTCCGTCCATGGAGCACCACCCAAACCCAAACCCGCTAGATAATTCCTAACGCAATCCTCCCACCTACGCCTCGGTCTACCCCTCAGACGGTTCCCATTCGGTACAGGGCATATTAACATCATGGGGAATTCGTTTGTTACTAAGCCCAGCAACTTCACATGCCTATCTTAATCTTCGCGACGCTATCACCTGAATAATATTTACCGGATGCATGCTTCGCAATTCCGCGTTATGTAATCTCCTATATTCCCCAGTGGTCTCATCCTTTTTTGGACCGAATATTCTACGTAACACCTTATTTTCAAATACCTTAAGACGTTGTTCATCCTTCAGCGTTAGTGGCCAAGTTTCACATCTATAGAGAAGAGATGGAACGATAATTGTTTTATAAATTCTGATTTTTAGATTGCTGGACAAAAGACGCGAGCTTAGTAATTTCGAGACCGAATAGTTACTACTCTTGAATTTCGTTTTTTCCAGTTACCATTTGCCCTAAGTACTTAAACATCTCCACATGTTTGAACTTATTTCCTCCTACAACAATATTACCAAAATTTCGCCCTTTCCTTCTACTGACCATATACTTAGTCTTATCCGAGTTTATTTCCAGCCCTATTTCCTTTTCATTAACTTTTGTGTATTTAGCTTCATAGTTTCTTCGTCCTAACCCAACAGTACCAAGCCGTCCGCAAATCCAAGCACGGATATTTTACTATTCAAGTGCAAATTCAACCTTCTTTCGTTGTGAATAACCTTTTTAATAAAGTACTCGAGTGTTAAATTAAATAGTACAGGTGATAGCGAATCACCTTGTTTTAATACTAATATGTATTTTTATTAATTTTTCCTTCACTAGTTACATGGTTATAATTTATCCCTTGACACAACGATGCAAGTCTAGGAGACGTCATCCATTTTATGGACCCCTGAAGATTTTATGTCTCCCACCATTCAGTACATTATTAAATTATACAATTATGTCATTCGAGTATCATTATGATTTGTTTAAAATGTTCGTACCATTGATTAGTAAGTATATTCAATTAATTACCATTGATTTTTTGGACACGCATAATTCAGTTATATTTGTATGTCCAGGGGGTAAAAGTTATTAATAATATTACGTGTATTGTGAAAGGAACGCTCAAGAACTATAAATTGCATATAGCGACTGAAGAAAACATTGTCGGAAAAAAACATTAGAAACCACGAAAAAATGTGGACACAATAAAAACTTCTCAATGCTTAGAAATAAATTATTTTGAATCAGAAAGTATTCAATCACTCTTAATATATAATTTTATATAAATAATAAGAATTAATAGTAATTCAGTTCAGATGTTGTTGCTTGTTACATTAATAAGTGTATATCTGAGCACTTGTGAACAAATTGATGTAAGATATTTCATATGGTGATTGCCACCCACTCAAGACGCCCACGTATGTGTAGCTCTCAGAATTCCTATCTAAGTTTGGATGAAACCTGGAGAATTTATGCGAAGCCTATTCTATTCCCTAGGAGTTTGTAAGGCTCACGCGACACTGTTTTCTATTTCTTATTCGTCTTCCTCCCACTCGTTATTCTGTTTTCTAAACCTTTCTACATTGTAAAAAGGGTTATATTGAACCTTTCTTCCATTTTCCATGCTACTGGATTTTGTGAAGTAATATCTGAATAAATTATTGTTTTTTGTTTTTTTTAAAACGTTATTTTTGTCAATATTTGAATTGTCAAATAGCCTCAAGTTAAATAGTAGTACGAGTATAAATATGTAGTTTAGTGCATTAAATTGAGAAAGCTTCATTATTAGGGTTCCTAAGTGTATATATTTTTATTTAACTTTAATAAAATATTAGTACGCTTCATTTTCATTAAAAATAATCTATAAAATTCAACAAAAGTCAAAAAGTGAAAAAACATATAATTAGGATGCAATAGAAAAAAAATTAATAGAGTAAGTAAGGTAATTTTGGTATCTTTGGTTTGTTGAAACGTACATTTCTAGATGAAACAATCACCGAAATATACCCATTTCCCATAATTGCATCCTCGTTTCCACACTATACCTCATAATAACTTGTATTTTTGTAAAATATTAAAAGAGAAACTAATGAAAATTTAAAACTTTAAATCGACTCAACTCGAAGCGACAACCTGTGGAATAATTATGGTAATTTGTACACGTTCTTGAAAGATAAAATACTGACCTTCCAAAAAGTTAGATGTAGTGTATTTAATTACTTGTTTCCAGTGTCACAGACGGTGTGGGTGAAACATCGCTATATAAAAGGACATTTTATCATCAGTAGGATTGTAGGAAGGTTTATGGAAGGGAACTTAAGCATTAGCACAACATACTAAGACTTGTAAGCATCTATTTGATTTAGATAGATTTAAAATTATTTACATTCAGAATAATAGTTCTCGGAGAAAGTTTTTTGAAGCTATTTATATTGCGGAGAATTTGGCTATTACTGTTCATTATAAAACAGTTAGTAATAAATTGTATTCTGAAACAATAATCTATTTAAATAAGCCTTTCTAGTTTTACATACGAATATTTAATAGTTGATTATTTTTTATACTGATCAGCTGTTTTCATAACCTCCTCAGTTGTTTGTTATCTTCCTTTAAATTGTGGAACGTCTTGGAGCAAGATTGCAGCCTCTGCGTGATGTGTATGCTTGAACTGTTGATGTGAGAAGTGCTGCACTTTGTCTTATTTGATGCTAGTTTTCGTTTAATGTGTGTCCTGATGATTCCTGATTCAGCGAAACGTTGACTGGTTTGTTACTCCAGTATTTTAGAGGTTTAGGGCTGTGATTTTTGGGATTTTTCTTATTGCATCCTACTTAAAATAACGACTGACGTATATACGATTTTGTTTTGAAAAAAAAATTAATATAAAAAAACATAGATGGAAGATATTGGGGTCAGAGACTTGACTGTATCTTGTCAGCGCTTTTGCTGGGAGTTGATTTGTCCTAGATGACGCTCAACAGCCAGATTTTTCCTGCTGTTTACAGGCCCCAGGAGGGATTCTCAAAGGATTCCACCAACTGTAAGCTACTCAATTAGCTTATAATTTAATATTGAAAAATATCATGAGGAATTAGTACCATAAAGGCTCTAATAATATTAGGGCATCTTCACTTCGTAATGAAGAAATCTGTAAGAAAATTAAACGTTGAAAAAAAGTTGAAGTACTGATGTCATAAATTGGAACAATTTCAGTTGATAAGGCTAATTATTTAGCCTTAAAATTATTCTTAAATGTATAAATAGCTCTATTTTATCAAATAATCCCTTAAGACCCGGGTATTAAGAAAGGGCCAAGCTCCTTAGGCTTAGGAATAAAGTCAACCCTTCATGCCTGAGTTGCATAATCATAATCTTCACGACCTAGACCGCATTTAAACTCGCTCAACGGTAAATTTCAGGGAAGGAGCTGGATGCAGCCCAGGAATTTGAAGATGGATAGTTGAGGTGTAGATAGAAACCACATTACACTACGCATCTAATTTAATTTCTAAGAAGAATTATTAGTAGTGGCTCGTGTAGATGGATGAAGTTTGGTTGCTGCCAAATTTTGCCTATCTCGTAGAAGTGGGCAAAGTAGTTCCTTTTGCTGAATCGTTCCTTTTGAGATAGTCCATTCTAATGAACTAGTTCAAATGAACTACATAGTTCATTTTTCAAAAGAACTAAAAATGCACTGAACTAAGAAAGGAATTTACCTATGGAAAAAGGGGGAGACACTGAGAGGTCAAATGAACTACAAAGGTTCTAGAAAAAATAAAAAACACTTCTATCTTATTTCTACATTTATTTTCTATTATTTACATTTACGTCCGCTGTCTTTGTCCTAAATAATAAACCTTGTTATTTATATTTAATTCACTCATTTTGAAAACTTTAATATTTACTTTATTAATTTTCACACCCTGATAATTGGTTTTCCATTTTTTCTTATAAACGATAAGAAACTCATTGCTGCCTTTAAGACAATTTTGGTTTAAAACACAAAGTGGGGGCCTACCTGGCATACTTTTTCCTTCAATTACAAATATTTAAGAAAACTTATAATATCTCTACTGTTGAGTGGTGTGAACTAAAAAGAACTATTCTTCACCAAAACAGAGAGCGCTTTTTATAGTTCATTTTCCGTATCTAGTTCAATGAACTAGTTCGTTCATGTACTTCTCAGCTCAACTGTCTTGTTATAATAAGAATAGGGATATGTAACGGGTACCTGACACTGTAAATGCTCGGGAATCCCATTTCATGTCCGTTCCGAAGGACGGTACAACTCAGGATTTTTTTCTCCCTTTAAAAAATTAATCCCACCTGCAGGACTGCGAACCCACGTAAATGGGAATATTTGGATGTTATGCTAATAATTAGACAGCATGTGACCTATATCGGCTTAATATTACATACATTTATATATGTGTTTTATATTTTAGTAAATCCTAATCAGGTTTCATAAAGTTAATAATCTCATGTGATAATACGCCAATCTTTTCGGAAAGGATAATTATAGCATTTAGGTATGTTGCAGGATGCTATTATCTCTTCCAGATCTAGAGTTTGAGCAATTTTGGTGATCATTCATTAATTTTTAAAAGTCTCCTCAGGTCATTACATTAGTAGTCTTATTGTCTATCAGTTTTTTCGTAATATTCATGAAGGATATTACGAAAAAAAGAAATCAAGACGTATTTGTTGGTAAAAAGTTGGTTGTTTTTAAGGAGCTACTAATAGAATTTTGGGCTGAAACGATTTTAGTTTTTGTATGTGCGGATTTTTTCCTGAGTCATAGATGCGACGTCCGCCACAAGTTAAAAAAATAAGAGAATTGTAATTTTATCTGTTTGTCCAAGTCTATCCTTTCATTTTGTCGTATGGACTCCAAGTGTCCTCCGATCGGTTATTAGTCCCAGGTATGCAAATGTATCTGCCTGAAGAATTTAGTGGTCACCGTTATATCCTGTTGTTTATTTATCTTGATGGATTATGTTGTGGTTTGTCATAATTTAATTATATTTCCGAAAGGAGAACAAAATATGAAAAGGCGGTTAGTTTCTTTGTAATCAGGAGGACAGGTCAAGTTCATTATGCATTGCCAGATCGTTTCTTTAGCGTAGTTGGCAGTCAGTTTAGGAGGGTCAGCAGGTATGTTGTATGCATGTTTAATATGACTAAAGTAGCCCGTATTTATCCAGTACTCTTTCCAAGACTGGTATAATAGAAGACATTTTTAAATTTGTCGAATAGAGAAAACTCTGTAAAAGAGGAAAGATAGTAGATTGAGATAGTACGGTATTGTGGTCAAAGAGAACCCTCAGATGCCAGATTTTTTAAATTTCTGCGAGACATTCAGAGAAATTCGTTGTTAGCTTATTGTTTTTCCTGTTATGCTCCAGTGATGTAGCCAATGACTCAGTAATTGGCGTGTTGCTGATTTTAACGTTCGAAATCTGAATCGATAGCCAGGTTATTATTGGTCATTATGTAAAATGTGAAACACATTTCAGTTATAAATCGTATCCTGGAATATTTTCCTTCTTCAACTAGAAGAACAATAGGTAGATGAAGCGATGTCAATCTTTGCGGTATGTCTTAAGTATTATGTATTAAGGTTTCGTATTGTTCGTTTTTATTCATGAAGAGAGTAACCAATGTAAATATAGAAAAAAGATTGGGGAATAGTTCAGATTTTCCTCTTTCCAAACTGCCCTTGAATCTTCATTTCACTAACACCAATATGCTTTAACATATTTTTAATATGCCTTCATAGACTGCCTATTTTTTTAAACAATTTTTCGCATGTTAAAATAAGGTGTTTACGAGAAATCTGAGAATCTACCATCACTTTAGGGCTCTTATTTAGCATTATTGGCAAGTTGTCGGCTTAGTGGCATTGTATAAGAAGAAGAACAAGCAGATTTTTGGACTTCACTCTAGAATCTCAATAAGAATTCCAACATTTTTAGCCATTAATGGTGATTCTTGCAACTGGGAATGGTCTTTGGTACCATCAATTTTGAAGCATTGAACTTCAAGCCCACTTAATATATATAAATATAAGAATAAGAATATGGTTTAGCGAATCCGAAGGCTTGATGCTGACACTATCAAACTCTGTCCACAGACATCCGTCCTCGGACCACTACCAAAACCCAAATCCGCTAGATCACACTTAAGTCAGGCCGGTCCATACGCTATGTTTTGCACAACCGTTTGCCAGCTCAGTTCAACGCATTGTAGATAAAACATTGCTTTGGAAACTGCGCAGTTTTGGATCCGACGCGAAGACGGTACAGTTGCAGCGATGACTGAGTTAGAGAGCAAAGATGTCCTTGAACTGTGCGGACAAGTTGGCGCATGAAGACGGGAGATCCGCCAATCATTAGTTTCATCACCTACGTACGTAATAATCTAATATGGAAAAGTACTGCGTTTTTAGAAGCAACTTCCGTGACCACTTTGAACGCCGGGTGCTTCTGATACGAACAATCTTTTTTTTTTTTACAAGACACCATGCCAAAATTTGCCGAAATATACGGATATCTCTGCTCCATGTAAACGCTCTACAAATTGCAACATGTTCATTCCGTCTTAAGAATACGCAGACAAAAGGTTGTGCAAAACGTAGTGTCTCGACCGGCCTTAACGAAATCCTCTCACCAACGCCTCGGACGTTTACCGGTCGGCTATTATTAACAGTTTTTTAATTCATTTTTTACAATTTCCAACAACTCTATAAGCTCATCTGAACCTTCGTGACGCTATTCTTATTGATAATTTATTTTTTATGACCAACAAAAACTGATCCAAACGTTGACTCTCTAGTAACCTAAAATTTTATCGTTTCTCTAAGTATTATTAGTGTTCTTTACCATTACTGGTCTGGTACAACCTATTATATTCCATGTCAATCCGGTGGCTATCCATTGAAGGAAAGACAACGTGCAATAAAATTATTATGCGCTACTATCAGGAAGTATGACGAGCTTATCTGCTCAAATTGTTGGAGAGCACTGTGGCGGAATGAAATCAAGAGGTAAATACATCTTATATATATTACTGATGGGTTCTGGAATATTCATTGTTGCTGGTTCCTGATCAAATTAAAGAATATAAAAAGGATAAGCATTTCTTCGGCATGAAAACTTTACGAACCATATCTTGAGATATGGTCTCATAAAAAGAATTATAGACGCAACAGTACAAACAGCGAAGGGTGAATAAAATGAGTTTTATTAAACGGCTTAGACTGGATAAGATTCATCTAAACAAGATTATAAAATTACATTTGTAATCTAACTGCCGCTGTTAAATTGAAATCAAGTGCTTACTTGCTTGAAGCCTTAGCGAATGAGGAACTTTATTGTCTTGTGATAGGCTTTAACTTATTCCATGGAACTTTGTGCCCATTGTTCTTTTCGGTAAACGTTTTCTCCCATTTTAGCACGTTGCAAGTAAGTTTATATTCTATTTATAGTATGTCCTGTATGCAATTCTGTATTATAAGAATGTCTTGTACTTGTCTACATCGAATCTTATCCTTTTGGAATTAATTTTATTTATTTCTTAGGTACACCCTTCCTTAATGTTTGGTGACAGGAGTATTAGCTGGTTCTACTAAGCTAGTTCTCCCAAAAATCAACAACATATTTATTTTGTATAAGGATTATTTTACATAGTAACATGATACGGTTAAATTATTCGCCATTTTCCAAATCTGACTAAACTCTGATTTCCGATAGAAAAAAGTATCCTCAATTTCATCTTTGTACCATGGACTTTTTAAAAAACTTTTGAACAGACTAAGGAATCGATTATAGGGTATTAAAAAACTTAAACTTAAAAAGTCAAACTAAAATTGTAAAAATAAAATTTAAAGCTTTTATAATTTCAATATATTGTTGTTAAGGCTCTAGCATTAGACAACTCCACAGAGTGCCGCCAATATTTTTTGCAAATATCATCAATAGTAAATTTTTAATTCTTATTATTTATTATTTTCGGTCGTAAGAGTGAATCGGAAGTGGAGTTTATGTCCTATAAGAAATTAAAACCTAGCTTTCGAATTTTCGACGTTTAAACCTTTTCGAATAATATCACAGATATAACCTGAATATTACACATAACATATGTATTTCTATTCTCCGGTAGGTTAGCTACTAGAAATAATGGTGGATCTAATATATCTCCAACTACATATTAAGCATGTGGAGAATTCTACTAATTATCATTATCATTATTTATATAATAGTTAACCATTATTTGAGGCGATCAGGTTAAAAAAATGGATAGCTCCAAAATTTACTTTTCCACATTTTTCGATAGATTTGTCAAGCAATTTTGTCTAATATGACACTTTTCCGCCCCATTTCTCATAGTTTTAGTCCAGTTTTGAACATGAAGTTTCGGGAGCATAAAAAGGAGTCTAGAGAAACGTGTGAAAAAGTCAATTATTGAAATTTGGAATTATCTATTTTTGATCCTGAACGCCTCATTTGATTTGACTGTATTCAATTATTATTTTAATGCCGACAACTACCATTGATTTATTCCTTAAAAGTTCAAAATTCTGAACCAAAACTTTATAATTTTAGATTAATCAAGTAATTCTTTATGAGTCGTTAGAAGCGATTATCTAGTATTTTTCTATTCCACAGTTGTAAGGTGGCAGAAATATTTTTAGTCTGTTTTAGAGACAATTTAAAGATTTTCTTGTTCCACGGAGGCTTAAGAAAACACGGAATACGAGGGAGATATCGGACACGTAGCTCCTCTAGGATCTCATTGAGTTTCTTATTCTGTCGGACGAAGGGGAGTCTTTATAGCATGTCTATGTCCTGTTTATTTCATGATTTATTTTCTCTTCCTTATGAAATAAACAATGTATTTCATTTAGATGGAAAGATTTTTTACTTGTAGGTACAGTAGAAAAACTTTATTCCATGGATGTATTAAGAATTAAATTTTATAATTATAAAATTCTCTTTTTAATTTTACGATTTTAGATATAAAGGGATAATAGGCATAAAACTTGCACTAATTAAGAAAAGGCAGGGAATGTAAAGCTAAATTATATACGGAAATGACTTTTAATATTTGTGTCGTAAAAATACTCAGTCCAGGTAAAAAAAAGTAAGAGGTTAAAGTGCTGTTGTATTTCCTCTAAATCGTTCAACAAATTTGTGAAAAAGTTGGTTTCGCCAGGATTGAACAGGTGGAGTGATATTATAGGTACACCATTTTTGAATTCTATTTCTACCAAAAGAAGGCAACCCATTTTACGTATTTTTCCTCAAGTCCAAAACCATTGGTACATTGGCAGGTAGTCCTATTTTATATATTGTCCTTTTGTAAAAGGCACAACCCTCTAAAATATGGTCTATTGTTATGGTCTCGTCTCATAGATTGGCAGATTTACTACAGTGATTGGGTGTGCGTGGGTAAGTCTTGTATGTTCCATCCTAAGTCGTGTAAGGACCACTTCTTCTCTTCGGATGCTACGCCAGGAGCTGCTCACCTTTGTTTTTGTAATTTTCAAGATGGGCTATTGTCCCAAAGTGCCGCTTCTCTTATACAACGTTCTAGCTCGGGCGGGGTCGAGATGGATGGGATCAATTGAATGCTGTAAAATTATGTATGATCATATCCTCAATTTAATAGTCTGATCTGGCTCAAATGCAGAACTTTCTTTACATTTGAGAAATTTGAATATTTATTGTATAAGTTCGATGATGTGTTTCATAAGACTAGTAGATTTAAATAATTGTAGTAGCTAATATAATTTAAAAGGAATAAACAGTTCTGCATAAAATAATGAATTATTTGTAAAATACATTTCCATCCTGTATTCGAAAATATATTGTGCTCCATATTGTAGTCATATAAAATTATTTTATTGTTTTGTTCTAATAGTAGACATGAAAGTTATATTTCACGCATTGATTCTGTGACTGGCTTATAATAGTTGATGCGTTGACATGGTAAAAGAAAGTAAGTCATGAAAGGTAAGTTTACAAGAGAATCAAAAACTGCTTTGACAACTAAAAATAAAAGAGTAAATTGGAAAATAGTAAGTGTAACTGAAACTAGCAACTCCCAGTTTTGACTTACAAGAGGATAGAAATATCCTATTGGCATGATAAATTATTAACTTTTCTATGAAAAAATGAGACTATTTTTCCATCTTAACGCCTCAATTCTATCAAAAAATAATTATTACAAAATTGGATATCAAATTTGTGTTGTTCAGATTTAATGTCTACTGATGAATCATGCTAATGATCGGATCAAACCTACATAATTATAATTTAACTATTTATTTTTCATTGGCATTATATAGAAAATATATATATATCAAAGTAAAATATATATATATATATAAATATATATATATATATATATATATATATATATATATATATATATGTATATTACTATAAATTTATATATTTATATTTATCGTAGCTCCGTCGGCATATAACTAACTAGTTGTATCCTTTCATTAGTAGAATTTATCCATTTATTTTATTAATTAATAATTGATATATTGATAATAAAGTGAATGTGAGGATGAGAATTGAGATTGCAAGCCGCAGGTAGTTGACGACGGCTTCCGTAGCTGCTTTCTTAACGGAGGGTAGCTGCCTCCAATATCGATCCGGCTCTGGAAGCTAGAGAGGATGGAATACATTGTCCCAGAACATACGTAGGATTATTTTGAAATCAGGTTAAGAGGAAAGGGGATTTACAGAAGGAGCGCAAGATAAAATGCAATGGATTAGAATGAGAAATAAAGCCTGAATACGATGCGGACGAATCTGGAAAGGAAAAATAATTGAACTCCCTTTTTTTAGGAATTGAATATGAAGATATACGAGGCATTCAGAATCAAAAGCAGATAAATCCGAATTTCAAAAAATTGGCTTTTTCACATTTTCGTTAGGTTAGTCAAGGAGTGTTTTCTAACACGACAATTTGATGTAATTATTTCTCCCGGGTTTCGTCCGTTTCTGAATCTGAAGTTTCGGTAGCACAACGCTCCTTCAAAAGAAAGACATAACTGGAAAATTGGCATTTTTTAGCTAAGTCTTCAGTAGCAATTTATTGGGTGAAGTTTTGTAATACAGGAACGATGGATCTGATATTCATTTCCAGTTTTTTTTTAATAAAATCAAATTTTCAGTTCTATCATGTTTGAACTTGAAGTTTTATGGGAATAATTACATAAGTTAAAATCGAAAAAAATTTCAAAAATTTCTGATGGCTAATAAAAGAATTTCAATATCGCCATTACAATAGGAATGTTTTATCAATACCCAAATTTTAATTTTTTAAACTCACATGGAACTTTCAAATACTTCTGTTGAAAAATGTTCTGTTTTTCAGTTATGGCATTGTTCTTTTGAATGAGCGTTAAACCATCGCTAGACTAAACTTAAGAAAAATGGAAAAAAATCAATTTTTGATCCTGAGGATCACATATATAAATAAATGTATTGTTTTGGCATCTTGAAGTCTTTTTTAAATTACAAAATGGGTCAGTACTGAATATTTATTTTGGTTCCAAAAATCGGAGACTTCTTCCAAGAAGACTGCGATGGTTGAATAAAAATCAAATCATGGATATTTTACAGATACTCCGAATTTCGAAAATTGCCTTTTTCACGTTTTTCGATAGTTTAATGAAGCAATGCTTCATGCTCCGGAAACTTCAGATTCGGAACCGAGCTAAAAGATAAATAAGGCGGCAAATTGGCGCTATATTTCTTGATAAAACTAGCAAAAATGGGACAAAGACAATTTTTGATATTTCGGAGTCACCCGCTTGTGATAATGAATCATTTCAAATAGCCTCATTTGAGAAATAGTGAAATGAGTTATGTTGTTTGTAGTGGCTTGTGTACATTCCTTTGTGGCTACTGCTGATTACTCTTCTTCTTCTTGTGTACACACTTATACATTTACATTTTTTCACTATAAGGCGAGATAAAAAGAGAGAAAAAAGAGTACATTGCTGTTTCGAATGCCAAAAATACGATTCATTTTTCCGTTTTTGACCCTGAATGCCTCATATGACGGATGGTTGGTCGGTATAATGGGCAAAACATCTTGGCCATTAGCGCCCGATCCATGGATGATGGATGGATTTATGCTTCGAAAAAACTATTTCTTCTGTTCTTCAGACCCGTGAAACGCCTAGAGTAAGCCAACACCATATTCCACATTGAACATATTCCTGGAAAGCAGACTCCTGTAGAGCAGATTCCTGGAGAACTGAGCAATTAGCGGTTGAGCCGTTGAGAGGAGAGAGCACCCGTGGATCATGTGTCGAGTGCAGGTTGGTGGAGGTGGGTTATTTATCCCAAGCAAAACAATCTGCCTCCACCCACCTGTACTCCTCATATCTCCCTTCTACTATCACCTGTATTTATTAATTAAATAATATTAATTAAAATAATATAAGCCTTGCTGTTAATTTATAAACGGTTCAAATGAAATAAAATAACAAATATGTTCTATTCTTATTATTTTTAGAATATTGGTCATATCTGATTGTTACATTATTTTAAAGATTATATTTGACTAACTTTTGATATGAGTTTTGTATCTGATTAATATCTTACTTTCACTGATTGCTGTATGAATAAATTTATACTTTTATTGCATAAACAGAGTTTTTAGTGATGTAATATTTTATTTTACCTTTGTAAAGTTGAATAAACCGAAACGGAGACACCTCACTTCGCATTCCCAGAATTATTTCTCCTTTGCATTATTTTTTGTTAAACTTGTATTTGTAAACACCCTTCTCCGTTTTCGTAGTAAATATTACTATAAACAATTGAAGAAATCACGGCAATTTCATCTTAAAAAAAATAATTATTAATAATTCACTTCTTGTGCATATTCTTCGCTATATAACAGAACATTTATAATAGTTCTTAACTTTTTTCAGATTTAAAAGATTAAATTAAGTGTAGTTTTTAAATTAAAATATATTCCAAGAAACCATTGATTTTTCTTACTTTGAACATTGGAGGCTACAGGTCCGTGCAGGTTCGTACGTATTACTTCGTTCTCAGTGTTGGCCTAGCTACTAATCTAAGTAAGTTCTACAGTAATTGGTTATATATCGAGTTTATTAAAACTATGTTTCAATTATTAATATTATCATATTATAATTAATATTGTAATATTAAGACTTGAGGTTGTTTATTTCTTTATTTCTTTTCATATCCACGATGCATTAATATGATCTTCAAACTTATTTTTCTTTCTGATTTCAACATATCAAGTCCGTTAAGATCGTCTAATCTTTACCTTATATAAATGTGAGATATTATTTTAGTTTTATTATCATTTTCGCATCTATTTATTTTGTTTTTATTAACAGCATGTGTTGTTGGTGATTTCTGTAATGGTTAAAGGAATTCACAAACGAACTTTATTAAGCCTTATACAAAACTGTAAAAAGAATTATTGGAGGGTTACAAATCATATGTTAATGAAATTTCACGTTTCTAACACAATAAAACCAAACTTTTACAACAGAAAACGTATTGTATCAGCGCGCTCTTCGTCTGTTACGGGGGTGACATTATCAGGCTGGTGGACAGTCCAACATATATATATTATTTATTGAATGATTGTATAGCTATTTAGCGCTATTACTCATTGCCTAAAAGTGGCATATTGTAATATCTCAATAAAGTGTATATATGGTAGTATATTCTTGACCTAAAGTTAAGTTTTGACTGTGTAATTATTATGTTAAGCCAAGACCCGATTGCGGGTTATAGAGCTATAATAATAATAACTGGGTTGTGTATATTTTATTCTACTACTTATTATTTTTGCTGTTCATTAATTTTGGCAGTTGTATTGTTGGCTGATTTTTATTATATATTTGCCATCCAGTAGAAATTTCTTACTAAATTTCAAGCTAAGTTTCAAGTTTTAGTGTTAAATTGATTAATACCAATTCAATCGAATATCTTCGTTCAAAACCGGTGCGAATTTCGAACTTCTAGGAAAAATAATTACTGGCTCTAACTTTATTGAATACTTCGTTTCCCGGAGCCTTCAAATTAACTTAAAGTTAATTAATTTTTATCCGGACTCTAAATGAAACCTTACCAAGTACGATATCTAATAAAAAAATAAGGCCAATCAAGAATATGTTTTTGTTTCAAAACCAATCTGAGTTATTATCCAAAGTAAAGAATAATTTTACTTCGACCTTTGGTTCTAAAATAAGGCCGTCATATTTGTTTTGCAAAGATACAAGGAAAAAACCAAACAAGACAGACTTATAACAAGGACAATGTGAGGTAGTGTGGGAACGGACATAGGCAGGGAGATCGGACAGGACTGCCCTTGAGGTTAAAAGATGAGACCTCCCCTGAAATAGGTTGGATGGGGTTGTCCCTTCAAGTTTCCTGAGTTGTCTACTCAGAAAACAAAAATAACAGAAAAGGAAAAGAATTTCTTGGATAACCAAAGGTTTATGTTTGAGTATATAAAATACGTTTATGTGGAAGCTCCGAAAATATCAGTTTAATTAATTTTGTAGCTAATGAATACTTATTTTTTAATTTATTTTCGTATTAGCCTACTAAGGACCACATTATTATTATTTTTTTTTTCAATTTTGTTTTCTACAATCGCATCCTCATTTAATCGATTACACGGTTCAACTTCAGACGCATGAGACGTATCTTAGGGCACAGGAAAACATTGTATGGGCGTAGAAGATAAGCGCTCTATAAGATGATATTACCTTCTCCCCTTTGGCCGTAATACAGAGGATAAAGTGGCTGGATAGAATGGCTAGAGAGTATATGAAAACTACATTGATGGATTGAAGTCCAGTGGAAGGCCAAAGTGCAAGTGGAAAGACAACGTTCTGTAAGATCTCAAGGAACCGAGAATTAGTGTTTTACGCGCTCAGGACCGAAGCAGATGGAACTTGGAGATTCAGCAGGGCGAGGATCGATTTGAGCACCTATCGCGCCATCACTAGAAAAAGAAAGAAGAGGATCATCACAATACAGAAAATACTCTTCATTTCATAAGACATGTACTGTTTCCCATAATTGGGAAAATAAAGCTTCATTTCAAATCTGGTTTGGTTACCAATTAACATATTTTAGTAAAACATTGGTTCTACGGAAAATATTATCGATATTAGGATTGTGCGGCAATGTTTTTGATTTAGTTTAGCTGGATATCAACGAGATTTAAATTGAGGATTATATTTTCTATTTTTTCATGAGTAGCCAAACTATTATTCTCATTTTTTAACTCATTACTGATTAAATATCCTGTATCGAAATATTCAGGACACGCTAAACCGCCTGGTTTACCTCCAATTAGGGGTACCCACCTTATCGAGGCTGATTGAGCCCATGGAGAGTTTGTAGATTCCACAGTGTCCATAGGTGGCTGTTGATAGACTAAATAGTTAATCTACCACAGCCGACTTGTCAGTAAAGCATCTCAGGACTCTATGCACTGAGGAACCCCGCTAATTGTAGTCTACTACTTACTGTTAATTTAAATGCCTTCTTATTTTTGTTTTCTACATCACAAATACTGTACATTTCTCTCTACTTTAACGCCAGTGTTTTGCTATTATGGTATGAGTGTGCTTGTGTATTCAATGTCTGTTTAAAAAAATGAAAGTACAACCGCTGCAATGGAATAATTGAATAACTTTCATTATTTTTTTGATCCAGTTCGAAAGTTTTAATTCAAGAAAAGGAGCTAGACTATCCTGATTAAATTTTTATGCTAATTACTATAGTAGCTTAACTTGGGTCAAGGCGAATTTCAGCTATTTTCTTTTTTAGATATTTAAAATTGCTTCCTTTCCCTAAGGCGGATAATATTGGACCCCTGAATAATTGGATCTCGAAGGGGAAATTAAATTCCTCGGTCGGAGTGAAGCACCTTTTCATCGAATAAAACACACAAAAAAGTTAATGCGATTTCGTCTGAAAAACCTACGGAGCTCAGGGTGACCGATGTGAGGCTGACTGAAACCATTTATTCTCTAGAACGTAGCGTTTAAACTCCTCAGAACATTGAAATGAAATTTTCCTTGTCTTTTCCATCTTAAATCCTATTAACTGTCCTTGCTGGAACTACATCCCCGACAAAAAGAGGGAAATGTTATGGCAATTTGTTTTGTTTTTTTGCATTTAAGTTGGAAAAAAATGGCTATACCTTCCTATAGCGAAAATATTTTTCAGAATTCCTAAAAAGTTAATAAGCGATGAGGGGGAGACTGGGGCGTAGGTGGGAGGATTGCGTTAAGAGTGATCTGGCGGATTTGGGTACCCAAGGTAGTGGTCCGTTGACAAAACTCTCATGGACATTTTTATATGAGGGTTCGAAAAAACATATCAAAATAATTTCACAAACAAAAATTTTCGAATTATATTAAAGGACTATAATTTTACGAATAAATTGTATTAATTTAAATTCCATCGTAGCAAATTTGAAGCCTGATTTGCAATGACATGTGACGGAATTTAGATTTAACCTCTCCTTCCAAGGCCCAGTCACGTGAACTTGGCGCCGAATTTAAATTCAAATCTAAACCTCTACTCAACTTGAACTACTAGACTCACGGTTTAATTACGTGCCCCGGTGAGACAGACACAAATTTCTTCCAGATATTTCAGATAGTGATCGCTATTGTTTACAAATTGGAGTTCCTCCCGGCTATCTCCGATGGTACTAGGTATTGCCGACAGTTTTACGTATGTTCTTTTCGAGGAGTGTACAACCAAATGATATATTATTTCAGCCTCTTCTTTTTTTTCAACATATTTTTTTTAGGGGACAAATTCATGTAATGCAGACAGTGGCTTTTTGGGAGAAGTTGGCTTTATCAACTTTATTAAAGTTTCATGAAAATATTTGTTTTAGCACCTAAAGTTAATGAATAAGTGTACTTTGCGCATTTGCAGTCGTTATACCGACGTCATTCGATTTTATTTCCATAAAATCCAAAATGATTCTATATTTAGCTCTATATGTATAGTATCTCTGCTAATGACTGGCACAGATAAAATGGTCTTATTTTATTTAGCTACGTCGCTATTAGTAGGTTCAAACACAAGCACGAATATATAAAATGTAGAATAGTGGGTCTAGAACTTGAGGAACTCCTGCTATGAAAGAGCTAAGTAGATAATAGATTGATAATATCAGCCATTCTGTTGCTATGCTCCCTGCTCGCGCAAATACTGATCTGAGGGAAATAAAGATTCAGTAGTAATATCCTTAGGACATTAATCTCAGCATTCGGCTTCGAGCTGTTACCAAGCAACAAGCTTGAGAAATTTGTCATAAAATCCCCTCTTTCTTTCTCATATTGACCGCCCAATTTTTTAGCATCAACGCCAATTCTTCTAATCTTCTATATTCATTTAATTCATATTCTCGTTCGCAGCAAAATTCCATAAATGTTTCCCAAATAAATTTGTGACTGTAGGTTATATTTCTGGGATTTTTTTCTTTTATTGGCGCATTATTACTTCGAACATTCGCATTGCCAAAACATGACATTTTGAACTTTATTTGGAATGAAGTTGTCGAACTTAACACATGTTGTCAGTGATTATTTATTCTGTGCAATTATCAGTCGATGTTGACATGATTGGGTGAAATTGTTTCATATGACACAAAATTTGATTGGTTGGTAGACCTGTCCAAAAAATTTCATTAATCTAAATCTTTTCTCTATGAGATATGTTGGATGCCTCCCTGAGATCGCCACACCTGAGGTACAAGACATATTAATTTCCATTATAGAAATTTATATAAATAATAATAATGATGTATATTTATCAATTAAAAATATCTAGATCTGTTGTATGTGCATATGTCAAGTGTTGATTGACGGGGAGCTGTCTAATAAACTAATATCTTTTATTAGCATATAAAAAATAGGCTCTACATTAATTAATATTTTATGATATACTGATCATTTGATGATATTAGCTTAAACCTGCATGTAGTTAAAATATATCCTTTTCTATGTATCTGGAAAGCCCTTGAGGAGATGCCTTGGTATCCAGTCTCTCCACTCCATTCCTCTTACACAAAACTGCCGTTGTCCTCCACTTTCTCCTTTTGCGAGTAAAGACCTTTGGGAATCCGATGAGGGTTCACCCTACCTGTTCTATTTCCCTTCTCAGGATGTTTCAATACTTTTCATATAAAATGAAGAATTTTCTATGTGGTAAACATATAGCACCGTTAAGGAGAAGTATCATATTGTATCATATGCTTGCTTGAGGTCAAACTTGGAGAGATATCTAGCCTGTCGTAGTCCGTCTAAGAGAGATGTCATATTAGGCATAGGATAGCAATCTTTACAAGTGACTTCATTAACCTTACGAAAGTCTATACAAAAACGATAACCTGATCCCTTACGAACCATGACTACCGGGGAAGACCATGGAGATTGGCAAGGTTCCACTAAGTCTTCATCCAACATTCGGTCTAACTCCTGGTGCATTGCCTCAAGTACTTTGGGTGAGTAATGGTAGGAGCGCTGCTTGATAGGTTGGGCATCCTGAACATCTACCTTATGGCTAATGCGCGTCGTTAGTCCTGGAGAATCTTGGAGAATTCGCAAACCTTCACTGACTATTCTATCCAGATCCACCCTTTCTGAGGGATCAAGTGAACTAATGCCGCATATTTTTGATGTTTCCTCTTCTACTAATTGAACATCTTGACGAAACGAGAACTTATGGTCGGGGTCATCTTGAAACCACCATGTCGCTTCACGATGATTAGTACTCATATTTGTGTTAACGATAAAATCTAACCCTAAAAGAAACATAAATGGAAGCTTGGTTAAAACGTAAAGCTTCGTGTCATATGACCGGTACCCAACGGTAATTGAAATGGAGAATCTTTCATCAACAATACCAGAGCTTCCATTAGCGACACAAATATTAAATTCGGGAATTTTCTCAACTTCATACCCCAATTTAAGGAGAATCTCAACCCCTTTTGGTCCAACAAATGAGGTAGTGGAACCAGGGTCAAACAGGGCCAAGTAGGACAGGCCTCCTTTGTCAGGTTTCCCTATTCGGAAATTAATATAGTGCTGTTTAGGAAACGGTAAAATATAACAAGATACGGTAGAACTTTCGGGAGAATTCGATACATTTAGGACATGCGTGAATGGAAACTCCTGGGTTACCACAACGGTAACAAAACAGCTTTCGTGGTAGCGGACACCTGGAATAAACATGCGGTCCACCACAATTCCAGCAAATTAATTTCTTAGCTGGTAGAGCCGGTTTTGAGCCTTTTAGACACGTTTTCTCGTAGAGAATCGGTTCGGTACCATTTCTTGATTGTACATCAGTCGGAGAGAATACCAGTTTCTTAGAGCCAACTGCCTGAATTTCGAACTGGTCGAATTGAGGATCGTGATTCGTTGTGTTAGCCGCAAAATCGGTTTGTTTTTCCAATGGCGAAACAGTAAAAATTCCCGGAGATATTTGTTCTTTTCCGGAATTGGATTTGTTATATCGTCTAGTGGAATTCGCAGAGCGGGATTTTTCTATAATAGGCTTTTCTGATCGGCCTTCTTGAGCCATCATCTCATATACTCTAGTTCGTTCGGTGACGAAATTAATCAAATCCTTATAAGAGGGAATATCTGCTGATTTTATTCGTTCTTCGAATGCTTTTCTAGTCCCTGGGTCTAAATTATTAAGAGCTAAATGAAGTTTAATGAAATCCCCCATGTCTTCAATGCCTAAAGCCGATAACGCAGAAAAATTATTTTCATGCTCAGATAAAAATCTCTGCAAATTAGACGCTGAAGAATTGTTTAAAGGGGTAAAATCCATCACTTGATATAAAATCTGGCTAGTCGCCTTTTATTTTGATAGCGAGAGACCAATGCGTCGTAAGCGAGTGAATAATTAGCTTCGTCTAATGCGAAGCCCGAGATAAGCGACAGAGCTTCATCGCGTAAGCTACTTCGTAGATAGTAAAATTTCCTAATGGTCGATAGAGACTCTTCCCTATGAACCATAGAATCAAATAGGGAATAGAATCCATTCCAGTCCTCTAATTTCCCTGTGAATATCGGTAAGTCAATTTTCGGTAGTTCCTGAGGAATAGAATGAGAATGGACAACCACAGGTTTATTCTCAGGAGGGCAGGTAGATTGTACCACTTTGTTATAATTCGCTTTAGTAATATCAACTAAATCGTTAAATGAATTTTGTACTTCTGTTGTCTCGAGTTTTTCACTTATGTTCTTTATACTTGCATTAAATATCCGAATTTTTGATTGAATTTCTTCAAATCGGATTTCATTTTTGAGTAAGCGGTCATAAGCGGGTTTAAAAGCGGATGCTGAATCGGTACTCAAAGATTTGGATTTTGTGAAAATGGATTGAACTGCGGCAAAAATATCCTCCCTCTCTGACACTAGAACGACTGGATCACCCATCGTGACAATAAATCAAGACGTTACCCAAAGTTACAAAAAAAAAATGCCAAAGAAATTAAATGTTGAAAAAAATACCAACAGAACCTTTAAAAGTCGTAAAATACTGAAAGTTAAATTAATTAAATTATATTAAAACTAACAAATTAAATTAAATCGGTAAGCGTCCTTTACAAACTTAATATATAATTTTTTCCATACGTCAGCCATAGATAAACAAATATTTTCCTTTTAAAAGGAAACACAAGATAATGCTAAATAGAAACAAACAACAGCTGTTGTCTCTAAGTGAACTTAATGCTTACTTGCTAATCTAACATATGTTCAATTCAACTATTTAAACTTACGGTAAAAATACAATATATTAGTAGATTTTAATTTTCAAAACATGTGTTAAACAAAAGTAAGTCGTTCTACGACCTTAAGTAAAAATTCTTGATTTTTGTTGTTGATACAAAATTAATAAATTAAAAATAATTATCTTTACATTTCCAAAATTGCGTCTAAGACAAACCTTTTGCTTCAATCAACAGAAATTTAGTACCTTCAATTAATACGAAAATTATATTTAAACATTAGAAAAAAATATTAAAGTATTGTTTGGAAAAACTATTCTGTTACTATTATTATAAAACTATTATCAGTTAACTTCACTATTTCAAAAAATGTTAATATAATAATTAAATCTTCAACTAATAACTTATCTGTAGATTTTTCTTTTGTAGTCCCTGTATTCGAGCGTCATAATATTTGCTACCAGGTTGCGGGGTTTTCGGTCCAAGGTCCAAATTGATTTAAATAAACTATTGTCCAAAGAAAAATGTTATATTCTTATACTATACATCAACGGTAACAGAATGCCAACACCAACGACATAACCATAATATATATATTGTAACATCAACGTAACACCACCAACTAAAAATCATAGATACATAATTAATAAAAACAAAGATTATATACACTTTTATTTACAAATATTAATAGGATGCTTACCGCTGAGCCGCAAAGATACGATAAGGTAAAAAATTAAATTTGGCAATTACTTGGCCATATAACCCACTTATACACATCCGTATGGAATGACGGTCCACAGTTAAGTGAGATCAGATAGGTAGAGACACCTGACGGACGAATTTAGCAAACAAAAGAATACTCGTTACAAAAGGATTGACACCGGGGATGCGAAGCCAATCCGACAGGTCCCGCGGAGGCTGCCGTTAGCCAAACGGGAGGACGCCGAGAAGATCATAAAGGAGATGGCAGCTGATGGTGTCATTGAGCCTTCGAGTAGCCCCTGGATGTCTCCTGTCGTATTGGTGAAGAAGAAAGACGGCACAACGAGGTTCTGCGTAGACTACCGTCTTCTGAACAACGTCACCAAGAAGGACAGTTATCCGCTTCCCAGGATTGACGATACGCTGGACACCCTGGAGGGGTGTAAACTCTTCTCTACCTTGGATCTCCGCAGTGGATATTGGCAGGTTGGATTGGCACCTGAAGATAAAGAGAAGACGGCGTTTTCAATTGGCACTGGGCTCTGGCAGTTTACAGTAATGCCGTTCGGGCTTTGCAATGCTCCTGCCACATTCGAGAGGCTGATGGAAAACGTGTTAAGAGGTCTCTCTTGGGAAGTATGCCTGGTGTACCTAGACGACATCATTGTGCTGGGAAAGTCCTTCGCTCACCATCTGAAGAATCTGGAGAAGGTCTTCGAACGACTGCGTGCAGCGAACCTAAAGTTGAACCCGAAGAAGTGTAATCTCTTCCGAAGGCAAGTCAACTACCTGGGGCATATTGTGTCAGACAACGGAGTTGCTGTTGACCCAGAGAAGATAGCAGCGATTACCGACTGGCCAGTACCTCGAGATAAGCACCAGGTGAGGAGTTTCCTCGGGCTCTGCACCTATTACCGGAGGTACGTGAAAGGATTCGCTAACATCGCAAAACCTCTTACCAGGCTAACCGAGGAGAAAAGGTCTTTCCATTGGGATCACGAGTGCCAGGCATCCTTCGAGGAGCTGAAGAGCAAATTGAGTAGTGCTCCTATTCTGAGCTATCCACGTCCCGAGGGCAAGTTCATACTTGACACAGATGCCAGCAACATCGCCATTGGAAGTGTCCTCTCTCAGCTCCAAGACGGAGAAGAAAGGGTGATTGGATATTTCAGCAAAGCACTCTCAGCTCCGGAACGCAACTACTGTGTCACAAGGAAAGAGCTTCTGGCAGTAGTAAAATCCATAGAGCACTTCCATAAATATCTATACGGAAGAAGGTTCCTGCTGAGAACGGACCACGCGGCTCTAATGTGGCTGCTGCGATTCAAGTCACCGGAGGGACAAGTGGCAAGGTGGATCGAGCGCCTTCAAGAGTACGACTTTGAATCTGCTCATCGTTCTGGAACGAGCATCAGGAATGCGGATGCTTTGTCGAGAAGACCTTGTGATGAAGGCTGCAACCATTGTTCTCGACAAGAAGAGAAGCAGGCAGCGGTGTTGAGGACTACAGTTGTCATCGACAGTTGGCAAGATGCAGAGGTGTCAAAGGAACAGGACGAGGACCCGGACTTGAAACAAATAAAGGAATGGAAAATATAGGGGCGAGGAAGACCGGCCTGGCAGGATGTTGCTCCAATGTCGAAGAATGTAAAAACGTACTGGGCCCAATGGAACTCCATTTTAGTGGACAACGGGCTGCTGAAACGGGCATGGGAGAACACGGAAGGAGATCAGCGTAGGCTACAGCTCATCGTTCCAAGGAATAAAGTGCCCGAAGTGCTTAGGGAACTACATGACGGTGTAACTGGCGGCCATCTTGGAGTTCACCGTACATTGGAAAAAGTTCGTGAACGCTTTTACTGGGCAAACCTTAAGGACGATGTCTTGGACTGGTGTAGGCGTTGTGCGACTTGTGCGGCCTCTAACGGACCAACAAGAAGAAAGAGGGCCCCTATGAAGAAGTACAACGTGGGAGCACCGTTCGAGAGGATAGCGATTGACATCGCTGGCCCTTTCCCTGTGACGGACGAAGGCAACCGATATATTCTCGTGGCCATGGACTATTTTTCTAAGTGGGTGGAAGCGTATGCCCTTCCGAATCAAGAGGCAGTCACGGTTGCAGACGTACTTGTGAAGCAGCTCGTCAGCCGGTTTGGAGTACCCATGGAACTTCACGCTGACCAGGGAAGAAACTTTGAGTCTGCAGTCTTCTCCGGAATGTGCGAAGCACTGGGGATACGGAAGACCAGGACGACGCCTCTTCACCCTCAATCGGATGGCATGGTGGAGCGCATGAACAGGACAATGGGTCGATATTTGTCTAAAGTGGTCTCCGACCATCAGCGGGACTGGGACCAGTATCTTCACTTGTTCCTGTTAGCCTACCGCAGTTCAGTCCACGAAGCAACGGGGCAGACCCCCCCAAATGTGATGTTCGGCCGAGAACTTCGTTTGCCTTGTGATCTGAAATTCGGGTTCAAGCCTAATGAGGAAGTGGCCGGAGAGGAGTACGTCACGAATCTACGGAAGCGGATGGATAACATCCACGAGAAGGTTCGTGTAAACATCCAGGGAGCCAGTGACAGAATGAAGGAGCGTTACGACATCAGGGCAGAGAAAGGTGGATTCCAACCTGGAGATTTGGTCTGGCTACACGATCCTCGAAGAAGGCGAGGCTACTCACCTAAACTTCAGAACTCCTGGGATGGCCCGTTTGAGATCATCAATAGGATAAACGACGTCATCTATAGGATCAGAAAGCAGCCAAAAGGAAAACCTAGGGTAGTCCATTTTAACAGACTGGCCCCTTACAAAGGAGACCATGGCCCGACAGAAGACCAGCAAGTCAGGAACCTCAACAACGTGGAGACCAGTAAGGTATCAGTTGCACAACCTAAGGTACTAGGTTTCCGTGGAGTAACTCAGGCAGTATACAGAGATATCTTCTCGTTACCCGCGGACTATTCTCTGGCCCATTGTGTAGCCGAAGATCTGAGGACTTCCCGAGGGATTGCAACGGTCTTCAGGAAGAAGTTTGCTGGAACTGAGGAACTGGAACGCCAAGGACCACGCGTCGGGAAAGCACTCCACCATACGCACGAAGGACGACACCTGTTCTACTTAGTTACCAAGTGTGCTACTGATCAGAAGCCCACATATGACGCACTGCGGCGAAGCCTCGACGACCTGCGGAGTAAGCTTCTGAGACTGCGTGTCACCAAGCTCGCGATCCCTAAGTTGGGCTGTGGATATGACGGCCTGGAGTGGAAGGTTGTCAGGAACATGCTTGAACAGATATTCGCCAACTCTGGAGTCGCCATATTGGTGTGCACGTTCAACCCCTGGAAAGGAAATGCGTCTCCATCGAGGGAAGCTCATAACCGCCCGATTTCTCCGGACTATGCTCTGGGGCAGAGCACTTTTAAGGAGGGGACAGTGTTACGGTCAGAGCAGGAAGTAGGACCGGCTGACAGGATTAGGCAAACAATGGGATTAAGCGGAAGGGATTAAAGAAGTTGCCGAGGCCAATCTCGTTCAATCTGGATCGGCCTGGATGGTTCTCGATCTTGTTCCGAGTAATGCCCCACCACGACCTACCTTGCCTATATAAAAAGGACAGCGTTTTCGGCCGCGGGAGTCAGTAATAAGAGTGAGTAATAAGACGAGTCAGTAATAAGCCAGTGAGTAGCATTCGTTAACTAGTGGCAGTGTGTGTGAGTTAGTTAGTATTAGTATCAGTCTGTAATAAGTGCTTAGTGAGCAACAGTGACAATTAGTGGCCGTGTAATAAGTGTAATAAACTGTGTGGCAGTTTGTCATATTTGGAGAGTCTTACGGTCGGAGGACTTTAGTTAGCGAACTGTAAGTGTTAATTTGTAATTGTAAACTATAGTGTAATATTATTGTATTAGTACAAATTTATATAAATAGTTTAGTTACTTAGTATAAACAATACCTTATATTATTTGTATATTATCTTAGAAATTAGATAACATTTAGTGGAATATTATTATTGTAAATTGATATTAGTTTAATAATTTAACTGTTTTAAATAATCTCATTGTATTCTTTCTAATTTGTTAATAAATATTAGATTCTTGAATTAAGTAATAGTTTAGTCCATTTTACACCCAGTAGTCCGTAACAATATGTACCAGTCAAACGGAATACCCTCAGTATTGTTATATGCACTACATTTGTAACACATGAAATTATTAACAACTCTAAGGTATATGTATAAAATTTATAGAGTTTCGTCTATCGATTCAGTAAAGAAAAGAAAGTAATATTTTAACACGAGGGCGTAAAAGATGTGGAGTGCAACAGGGCTGTTTACTAACCTCAACGTTTTTTACACTAGCTTACATTGGCCTTGAGAAAAACGTATTCCGCTGCATAAAGGAGATGATGTTAGTAGCTAAACTATGGCAATCGAAATATACCTCATCTGTTTTATTAAATCAACTAATAATTTATTTTAGGTAACAACCACGTCCTTAAAATGTTACCATTCTATATGGGACTACCATAAAAGGAAACAAGTAGGTTTGTGATAGAGATAATTTTTTTTTATGGAATAATTTATATTTATTAAGGTAAAGCGTGGCGGGGATAATAAAAAAAATAATGGCACCATCCTTCAGCATTGCCTGCTCCCCCGAGGTTGCACTGACAAGGAGCTCCATCTCCGACCCCCGGCTTACATTGTATTAATCTTGCATCTTAAGTGAAGGAGTCTGTTTGGAATTTAAACTAATCTGGGAGAAGAGCGTGTGCTTTCCATGAATAATTGCTGGGGGAAGAAAAAGGAATCGAAATAAACCAATAAAATTTCCCTATGTTTTGGTGGCCCAACTTCGTATTGTGCACAGATTGATATGTTAAGAAGATATAAAAAATTGTTTCTTTCTTATAGCATAATGTGCTTCGTGATGATTCTAGAAATAGACAAATATATGCCACTTTTATGACTTAATTAATCTTTAAATATTTTCATTTAAAAAAATGTTCATTTCATTTTATGCTAATGTGTGGAGGGGGTCATAGTGTCGAGCGCCAAGTAGCTTTGCTGAAGAAAGCGTTTCAAAATCCCGGTGTAACAGATAAATCATTTACCCGTTTGTAGCTATATATAGACCCCATGGGACCTGCAGCTAACCCAGTCTCTGTAATTACCCTGAATTGGAAGGAAAACCAGATGGTTGAGCATGGTTCCGGATCACCTCACTGTACACCCTTGTCTTTGTATCGTTGTTTTTATGGTGCAGGGTTTCTTAGTGCTTATTTTATGGCATTGTACTCTATCTTTGGACGCCATTGTTTCTTTAGAATATTTATTTATCATCTACAATCTATCTAAAAAAAAAAAAAAATAACCTGTACCACTATAACTCATCAAGAGTCTTGGGTTTTATAGTGGTACCGTTTGTAGGACAACGGTTGCGCTGTGAGTTGACTTGCCCTAACCACCAGGTTTCTTCCACTAATTAATGGTAACGACTTTATTAGGGCTGGGTGAGCCCCAATAGGGTCCGAAGATCCCACAGGGCCAGGTTAAGCAATTTATCCGCCACGGCCATTTGACCCCTTGACCCTCAGCATAGCAACTCAGCTCTCTGCATGCTGAGCTACCCCGCTCCCTAGTATGAAAACATGTTATATTTTTAATAGTAATGTGACTAGTTATTTTAATTTAAGAAAAAATAAGGCTTCGAGGATAATGCAAGGTCTGTAAATTTAGTAAAATAAGTTTTCCGAATCACGTTCTGTATTAGATTACTTTATTCCATTCCTCCATTCCTCATGCTTTTGAAAAGATTATATAAATTCTAAGGCATATAAGAATAGCATAGAATAGAAAAATAATTTTATTCTGGGATCAGGTCCCTTAAGAATAACAATATTGTACAGAAATTAATAAAAAATATCTGGCCAAACGCCTACATTATTGGAATACTGCAATTAAATATGAACTAAAACGTATGATCTGATAGAGAATGAAAAATGTATATATATATATATAAAACTAAAAAAAATAATAGAATATAAATTTGAAATAAACAGAAATTGGCCAATGGAAAAATAAAAAAGTAGATAAGAACATCTAATAATATGAATAATAGTGTCATAATGAGTGTGGAATATTTACAGTATTTTCTCAATCTATTGAGTTGATTATAGCTATTTATTTTATTGATTAGAGAGCATCTGTTTGGGAATTAAGGAGATGTAGGAATAGTTTGGTTTTGAATGCGGATAAAGAACATTCAGGACGGATATCAGGTGGAAGTGAGTTCCATAGAGATGTAGACCGAGCGAGAAACGGAGCGCTCAAAAGTTTTGGTTCTGTAGGAACGGAATAAAGGTCGGAAAGGCGAGATCTTGTGCCCTGGGATTGGATAGAGAATTCGAACTGTAGGAGACTATAGTTATAAGATGGATGTTGTTAGTTGATGGTTTAGTATAAGAAAGAACCTAGGAAGTAGAGTCTACGGATAGACAGAGGGAGCCACTTTAACTCATCAAGAGACTTCCTAGGGGCGTTGAAAACAAACCGAAGTCTGCTGTTTATAATTCGTCTCAGTCTTTCCTCAAGCTTTTTTGAGAGCCCACCATAAGCCACACAGCCATAGTCAAGGTGTGGAAAGATCAACAAAGTGATGAGAAGCTTACGGATAGGTTGTGTTAGAAGATGCCGGGAACGATGGAATAACGTTAGGGAGCTTATTGGTCGACGGGAAATTAGGGCAATGTGAGGTTTTCAGGAAAGGGTTTGGTCGAAAACGATGCCGAGATATTTAACAGAGGAACTGAAAGTAATAGGGTGATCGTTTAAGATTAGTTGGAGGGGAGAGCTGATGGATTTAAGGAGGGTGTTGGAACCAATTAGGATGGCCTGAGTTTTAGCAGCATTTAACATCAGTTTATTCGGGTCACCGTGAATACTAGAAAATGCAGCTATTATCTCAGAGGGAGGAAAGGAGAAATAAATCTGGGAAGAATGGAACTGATTTCACGCTAGTTCTTTCTATTCCCTCGAAGACCTTGGCCAGAGGGAATAAACGCTGCCGTTAGACTGGGAGGGGTAATAAATCCATAGAGGTAGTTGGGAGGACTGAGCAACCTTTAGGAGCGAGGTAGTTAACTTACTAAGAGATGTTAATTGGGGTCAGCCAAAGGCCGCCAATTACCTTCGTCTAAAGGCCTTCCCTTCTCATCTAGTTCATTTTATATCTTAGTTAATGCTAGTAAATTATATTTAGCTATTTAGTAATTTAGTATTCAATAATAATTATATAATACATAATAACCTTAATAATTAAATACTATAGTATTAATATTATTATTATTGTCGTACTAATGAATGCTTAGAAATGAAATATTTCTGTTTTTACAGGTATTTCTTCCCCTGTTTTTATTTTAGTGCCTTAAGGCTTTTTTTTTTTAATTTTGTCACTATAATTTTAAGAATTATTTTGGTTCTTTTGGTTTTTCTTTAAAGGTGTAGCTCAATGGTAAACCGTTAATTTGCCGTACCGAAGGTCTAGGGTTCAAATAAGGCTGTGGTGTCAGATAATCTGTTATTAATTTAATAACAATAATTTATTATTTAATCTATTAATAGCCTGAGTCGATCTACCTTTTTAACCTATTTCTTAATATATCAAACGTCTTTTTCAACACAGCTCCCAGTAGAAAATCATATTGATAATATATTTAAAAAAAAACATTTGCAGAGTACTGTTTTTAAATTAATTTAGTGTATCTAACAATTCCGAATTAACTGTTTTTTCTACTAATATATATATATAACTTTATTGGTGTGGTTAGGACATCTAACGAGGAAGATCGAGTATCTCAAAAATTACCCTGATTAGGTGTGATCTGATGGAAGAAGAACAGGCCGACCATGAATTTCCTTTACTAACAAATTTTAGGAAGATATCCCTATGTAGGATGCGGACCCGATAAAGAACTTGACTGAAAGGGCTGAAAGGAAATGCTGTCATAAAATTTGGTTAGGAGAAACACCAAAACTTGGGGATACTCAATTAATAAAAGAGATTAAAAACAAAATGAGACCCAAAACTGTTTTAGGCTGAGCAAATCTAGGTAAACTTGAAATGCACTGTCGAATTTCGTTGATTGAACCAATTCATTCTCCAAAAAGAGAGATAACATATTCGGTAGGTACTGGATAAGGAACGACAGATTCGGTAGATTTAAAGGCTGCACATACAGATGCGTAATGAAAGGCTGTACCCTTTTCGATCCAACGATTTGCCTTTGTGCATGGCTAATCCGGATTTACGTTTCACCGGATTGTTCGAGCTCAACACATAGCGAATCCTATCAGTATTTTAACATCTAACACAATGGTCACTCGTTTCTTTTTCTGGCATGACAAATCGTCAAATGTTATTACCTAGCTACCGTTCTGAATCGATTAAATAATTGGAGTAGGGAAGGGTGGGCTAATTGTTCTGAGGAAATGGAACTTCTTGTTAGTTATTGCGTCATTCATCCACCTGATGAACCATCAAATTGAAGAAACAACACTGATTATGTAGGCACCTGGATATTTAAGATCTCGAAAGGAAACTAAACGAAATTCATCATTGAATTACTATGATACAATACAAATAACCTAAGTAAGGTAAAGAAGGATGTCTCTAATACTTTTTATGTTTATTCTATCCTAAACAAATATCTATATATCTATACCTATAATTTTGTGACAGCCCGAGGGCTGCGAGAGGAAGAAAAGGAATGGGCTGACAGGAAGAATTGGCGGGAAAAGATTTTGGATATCGGGACACATTAATTGTAAAAAAACAAAAAAAAACAACAACAAATATAATTTTGATCCTACAAATCCTCATGGGGCTCACCCAGTCTCAATAACTTCTAGTACTCTTCTTGGAAAAAAAACTGATGGTTGAGAGTAATCTTGGACTAATCACTTTCCTTCACAACTGTTGTCCTAGAATCAGTATTTTCTCTCCTTTTGCGGAGTCCCAGGACCTTATTTTACCTTATTTTTTGGATTAAACCTTACTAAAGGAAAGTTAGGTGTAGTCATTCTCATCAAAGATTCCATGATTGACGAAATGCATCATCACGAAATTGTATCTTCCTTAATTGCGTTGCCTAACATGAGTATTAAACTATAATTGAAGTTAGTGCTTTTGCATAAGATATATTAGTAGAGTACAGGAAAATTTTTTACGAGTATTCCAAAAGGTCATGGATGAAGATATATTTTATAGCAGACGAAACAGAAATATTGTGATTTATGGTGATACGTACGCAGGAACTGGAATGGACCACAATCTAGAAAAAGAAGTGATGGATGGTTGGGGGGGGGGGGGGTGCAGCTTTTAAAATGACAATAGGCACGGATTTATGGAGCTCTCTGTTTCAAAAGACCAACTAATTGAAAATCCTTTCCTCAACCACAAAAAGTTCAGCATAACATAACCTAACCAAAAGAAATATATGGAAGTAGGACTATCAATTATTTTGTTTGGAAGAAAAGAAAAAAGGCGATCTTTGTAATGCTACAAATATTTGAAGAGCTGGTCCCGGAATCTTACTGCTATGAAGAAAGCGACCCAAAGCAAATAGCAATAGATGTACTTCGAAAGGAACAAAATAATACACACCGATATTAAGAAAAGAGAGCATGGATGCGAACCAAGACTTGAATGCTTCGTGGAAGAATGTCACGGCTTCTAAATTATGTAATGAACATATCGTCAATACAAATGCAAATTATCGAAAGAAAAAAAAAGGACTTTCAGAAGAGTAAAAAAATCTGTTTCCTGGTTCTTTCAAAAGCAGTGCGTATCGTCAAATGAATTTTAATTATATCATTTGCTATTTTTTTTCTGGGTTTAGTAAGAATTGTGCCTTGTTTTGTTATTTCTTCACCCACCTTGACCATGTGGGCAAACTCTTCTTACCTGTGCGACCTATTTCTTTTCAAACCAAACATTGCTCTTTGCATACAAACATATTTATTTTTATTATGCCGCCCGGTACGATCATAGCACATTAAACATTGTTTTTTTTTATTATATTTGACATCACATCAATGTTTTTATCAATTATCGATCCTAAAAAAACGCTCTAGTTCTAAAACGAAAAATGTTTTTTTTTACATTCGATACTTCGCATTTATATCGACGATACGCCTGTGGTGAATGAAAATTACTCCTACTTCAAAAATGACAAATTTTGGAATCGAGTAGAGATAACACATGAAGTACAATAATTGAAGAATGCCAAAAAGAATGATATGGTTAGTAAAAAGAAGGCTTGTTGCTAACTCATTCCAAACTCCCAGGAAAAAGTTTTAATTCTAGACTAAAGTAGAAGAAGGAGAAAATATTTGGTATGTAAATTCCTGGGACAACTGGTGCATATTGGAACTATCTTCTATTGCTTGATCAATTTTTAATTTTTTAATGTAATTGCAGTGATTGGTTAAAAGTCTATCAGATAACTGGTCGAAGTCAAAATGAAAGGATGGAATATAAATTGCAGTAAAATAAAACAAATACAGATCGAGAGAAGGGACGAAAAGTTTACAATTAACTGCTCTGGAAAGAACCTCAAAGTGTTGGATAATTTTCATTAATACTGTACTGTGGTTAGTAGAAGGGGACAGATCGATCAATATATACAAAATAAGTAAGGCAGATTGTGTGTTCTTTCAAATATCTTGGATGTTGATAGACAAACGAAAATTATCCTATCTGAGCCGGTTTTTCATTATGGATAGGGAAGCTAGGTGGCCCTTTACATGCAAGGCAACTTACCGCAGAGGAAATGAGACACTTTAGGAAAGTGGTTGGAAAAAACAGACGAGACTGTAGTGAAAGAAATATAGCCCTTATTTGACAATAATATCATATTACAAACTCTTGGTATTGCTTTCTTAAAACATCACGTATAGTTATGAAAAATTGTTTTTTCTTACCTTATTACCTTGCTTATTGTTAATCTTTCTCTCTTAGATTTTATTTCGAAAAAAAAACTCCAACACCACCCAATAACTTAATATTCTTTAGTTTTTCTTTCGAATCACGAAAACCAGGCCTTTTTCAAAGCAACGTCAACTAAGTACTAAATTAAAGAGGAGTAATTCCTTCTTTTTTGGCTTCCTCTCATGCCATTACGTCTAGGAATGAGTAATTCCCTGCATTTTTAATACATATTATAATTTATTATAGTCAAATATATTATGTGTTAATACAATATACAATGTATTATTAATAAATGATGCATTTGATATTATAAATATAAATGTAATATTATATATATATATATATATATATATATATATATATATATATATATATAATATTACATTTATATATATATTTTATTATATATATATATATTATAATATATATATATATATATATATATATATTATAATTTATTTTATTTTATTTTTTTATTAATTGTTATAATTTTTAAATATTTTATTTTGAAGAGAAAATATGTAATATATATAAATTACACGTTATATTAAAATCAAATCAGACAATAATTTATTTTACATCTTCATTAATATGAGGTACATTAATATTTTTGTGTGGTTTGTGAAGATTATTGAGAATATTAGTTAATTATTCATTTATGGACTTGACGAATCTTTTTTTTGTTGAGGAAAGTATAAAGATAAACAAAAAAAAATGTATTCCTTTTTTTATTTTCTTACAACTTAAGTTTTAAGAAGATATAAACATCATCCATATTTTAGAAATGTTACACTCATCAATAGTTCATTTGATGATAATTATCGGACAATTGGAATCGTAGGTAATATTTTTAAGTAATTAGAATAAATGTTTTTGTTTTATTTATACAGTCGAATGAAATTCATAGTAACAATGTTGAAATTCGCATTTGGTACCCTAAAAATATTAATTGAGAAAATTTCAGAATTTTTCCAAATTATTCCACATAGATATTTTTATTATTCCTATTGGCATAATTATTCCTATATTTTTATTATACTCCATTAGCATAGGAGTTGATATTCGGATTATAATGTGTTTAAAAAAAGATATGTTTACTCCTGTGTAAATTAGTATTTGTTGCAAAAGATATTCTGTTTTCATGCCATAAAAGAAAAAATATATTAAATTTTCCATATATTGTTAAATAGAGTTAAAAAAAAGGTAAAACTTGTAATGTCAGCAAGAAACAACTTTTTAACTGCAAAAGTTTCACCGCGGCTCCTTTCTTTTGGTCCCAAGCTGAGTGAACTATTATTGATTTTCTGCTCAACAACGGAGAACCTTATCCGCCCTGTAAGCAGAGTCAAACTATAAATAATCCAAGTTTAGTTAGAACTTCAATATTTTAACTATTATATCATTTTTGTTACATATGAATTATATTATATTTATTTATAATATTTTGGAGCTGGGTAGAGCGCTGAGTAGCTGTTGGGAAGATTCCATATTTGGATCCAGCTGTGGCTGATCAATTATTTGATATGTTAATAGTCACAAATGGCCCCTATGGGATCTTCAGGGACTCCTAAAGCTCATCCAGCCTCTATACAGTAGTTGTCTAGAATTGGGGGAACTACTGCTGAGTATGACCTTCCTGGGACGGTATTTTCTCTACCTTGCCTCTGCTTATGGTATTTTCTCGACCAAAGACATTTCTTGGATTGTATTACTCAAATCTCTTTTATTATTAATAATTGACAGAGATACATAAGGGAAACATTATAACTTTCCATTATCATCGTGACGATTTATTGAAGTATTATTTCTTGTTTTTATTCAAATTCAGTTGTTTTACTTTATATTTTGCTTATAACAATCCCATATTTTTGAGTTGCCTGATTTGATAAAAAACAGTTTGAATAATTTGTTTCTAAAGATCTAAAATAAAAATATGAATGCAGACTTACAAAAAGTCTACCTACCTTGAGGTGAGGCATGGCCGTCGTCGTATAGACAGAACAGTCTTCACCATGTACTGAACCCAAGACCCTTCATGAAAAAAAAATCTCCTTCATATATAACATTGGTCGAAATCTATGATTCCAAAATTATTTTTAGTATTTACTAATCAACTCTTACTATTTAATAAAGGAAACTAATTATTTCATTATCACACAGTTTGTATATGGTTTCAGAAATATCAAAATCCAACCCGTAAATCATTATGTAATATCAATAGGTTCAATATCATGATCTGATCACATGATTTATTTTCTACCTGTGAGGTAATTTTAGGGTTGAATAGATCCGATGTATGCCTATCAATCCACGGTTTCTATAACCTGTCATGAGTAAATTTAGTTTGGCAAGTATATAGACAAGATTCTTCCTGAATATATTGGAAAAATGTACCTAGAAGAAAAATATATCGGCCATTCTCATCAACCAAAATAAAAGTTTCATGTTCAATTCCATCATTTTTTAATACAAATGAAAATCATGATAACTAGTCTCTAATTCCATCCTCCATTTGCAATGTGCATGTTTAGTACAAATAAATATATTTAGAAAAAATATTATGAGCTGAATAAAATCCTATTGAAAATTTTAAAAAAATTTCAGTTTTTATACGCCCTTTTGTTTGTTCTAGTTTAAGGAATAAAAACGCAATACGCATTAGATTGGAACGTTTAAGTATACTTTTTCTATACCTGTCTACAATCTATATATATATTCATTAGGTATTCAGATATTCATAAGGTACTATAAAGTAAACGTATAATTTAATAAATTAAATTGAGCATTAGTGAACTTTATAAACTGACTTTAAATCAAAGTGAATTATTAAATATTTAAAACTCTAGGCAGATTAAATAATGAGGTTGATCTTTCAGAAGATTTCTAAAATTAGTGACTTCTAGGAAAAGTTTAAAACTTGTATTTTAAGATAACAAATATTAGAAACATTATAATGAAACTTTATTTTATTATATTAGTTGTTGATTTTATTAATTTTTAAATATTTTTATTTGAAAAGAAAAGATATGTCCAGGACCGGGACTCGAACCCGGGTCTTCCAGAACGCTAGTCTGGGACTCTACCAACTGAGCTATCCTGGCTGTGGGTTCGAGTCCCGGTCCTGGACATATCTTTTCCACTCTTAAAAAGACTGAGTGAGTTCCAGGAGGGTGTATAGATACCACTGTCCATACGTGGCTGTTAACATATAAAATTATTTATCTGCTACAATAAGATTTGAGCTCGGAAAGTCAGCTATTCTGTTCACAAAAAGTAAAATTAAACTTATTAAAACTTTCCGTATATTTATAATCGAGTTTTATTTGTTAAACATAGAAAACAAAAGAATACTTAAAAACTGCAATTTTTCGTACTATATTACAATATTATTATTTATTTTATTTACACTATTATATATTTGTATTATTATTGATTATTGGCTTTGAACTTAAACGACAGTCTATCTGTCTAGACTTACTGTTTCTGGTAAAAGTAAAAGTTTTAAAAACAAAAAAAAGTTGGACTAGTCGCCTTTTTGCAATTAGCGATTCATATGCATATAAAATAAACTTCTATTAACTAAGATAGTAAATCTTAAGTATGGTTTGAATATTCCATGCAGATTTCCTGTTACCTGTTTTTAGTAGGTTATTTCTTAGTACAACATCGATTTATGGGAATTATTGTTCTTTGGGATTTATATCCTACTCATTGTATTCTACATAATTTAAATATAATTTTAGGATTGAATGTAAACATTTATTATAATAATATTTATTAATTATTTCTGTTGTTTCACACGTGGCGCTGACCAGATGTTTACCGGACTGGCCCATAACTCGCGATCAGGGTGACTTGTTGGAGGGTCTTTTATCTGGTGTGCTCACCCTGCTCGCCCCTAGGGGCTCCAACCGCCCATTAATTATCCCAAGAGATTTCTTCAGCGTTATTTAGAGTTATGTCTTCCCACCGTCAGGCGGCTGAGAATGGAAACGGTGTATCTCCTTCTTAATGGAACTCTGTAGAATAATGTATCACCTGTTTTGTTCAGGCACTATACAATATTTTACTCCTCTAAAAAACAGGCCTAATTGAATAATTATCAGGAAATATTTAAGTCGCCATTAATTGTAAAGCTTGTTTTATGAAAGGCTATAAATTACAGAAATGGTAACACAGATTAATTTAAATTCGCTCTTAATTTCGAGCCAAAATTAAAAGTTGCCGTGATAATCATATTCCGGGTGCTGTGAAAATTTACATATTTTAAAGTTAAAACCAAAATAGAATATATCATAGAAATTGACAATTGGTATACATTGATCTCACTTCTTGGACTATTATTTAAATTTTTGGAATATTTATTTCTGTTTTCATCTGATAACTGTACTGTCTTTACCATGTACCACGAACCATAGACTGTAATGTTGTTGTACAGTTTTGTTTTTTCTAATTGTTTCATTTAGGGAACATGACTGGGTTCACCTGTGGTGTAGCGGCTAGCAACCTTACTACCCAAGTATAACAACATTCTATGCCCAAGGTGGCGGGTCTATACTGTTCTTTGGAAGGGACGTAAAATGGTGACCCCAAGCCTTTGGATTGTCAAGCTCTCGGATCCCTATCCTAATTATATCTGGATAGACATATTTCGATATTCCAAATGCAGCATCGTTCGAGTAATCTTATTTATTCATTATGTACACTTAATTATTCATTCGTTTATTGATTTATTTATTTATTCACTGGATAATTTAGGAGGTTCTTCCTTGTTATTATTAAAAATAAAACTGCTCGAATTAAAATGAACTAAATTTCTTTAGTTGTTGAGCATAGTAACAAAGGAAAATAGTCTTGTAACTATTAACCCTTTCCGTAGTGGGATGATTACCTAAAGAAGGATCGTAAATAAAATTTGTCTATGTAAACTTTAAATTGAAAAGAAAAAAATTAATTTCGTGAAGGAGCTTTATGACCGACCTTAAAGTATATTAGATTTAAATATTTAGAGAAGCGATAAATTTACATTATCAACGTGGTTTTTAAAATTTATTTTGTTATTTATAATGATTCAATTAAACTAAAATATGAAATGATTTAATAATTAGTAATTATATCAATTATAATAAAATTAAACAAGTAGTACACTAGTGGGCTGAATGTTCAATGCCGACTTCATCAACGACCGTCTCCCAACTGGATTGAAACCCATCAAAGTAACATTCTAAGATACTACATGTTTCAAATCATTCCATCTATGTCATCCCAGCTAATCCATTATTTTAATGCCCAACTACTAAATTTGTCAAACGACTTGAAAATTTAATGAGAAAACAAAAGTGCACTACCACAACCAGTGAAGGGTCTTGGGTAGAGACTGTACTGTTTTTTGAACAACGGTTATGTTGAAAAATAATAAAATGAAACAAAGAACTAAATGAAAAAAAATACAGGTATTATTCAAAATAAGATGCAAATTAGTTGTTGGTTATTTTTGTTGTGTTCATATCATAACTTAATAATAATAATTATTAATTTATAATAATAAATGTTAATTGCATTTTATAGGCCTTATCAGTCAAAATTACCTCATAGACGCTGTAATGACTAAATTATTCGTTTTGCCAAGGACATTTCAAAGGGTTTTCATCATCTCAATCTTCCCTAGGATATGAAATCAAACCCCAATCTCTTTACCGAATCCCGGAATGATTAATAAGCATCTTCATTTCTATTTATCTTTTGTATCCTTCCAACTTCAAAACCGTAAATAAAACGTCCTTTCATTTCGATGCGAATGAAGCATTGTTTCTTGTGTTGAGATTAAGTAATATTTATTCGTATTGGTAACTTTCTTTTTTCGGTAATGAATGTTTAATTTTTATTTACAAATATGAAAGTTGATGAAATCTTTCTTTCATGGTATCTGTTTTTTATTCATGTTCGGATTTTGGAAAACTCTTCGCTTACCTCCTAACCTCTTATAGCTATAAAGGTCATCTTTAACTGGAATGGGTAATAAGTCTGGTGGTTTGCTTGAATTCTGATCTTTTCATTGCGTAACCGCTTCATTAAATAATAATAGTGGGGCGACCTGTGGTAAAGTGGTTAGCTTAACAAACTACTTATCCCAAGATCGCGGGTTCGTACGGGTTGATTACGCGGTAGAGACTGTACTGTTTCTTGGACAAAGGTTGTGCAGGAATGTGATTTGTTCTAGATCACGCTCAACTGACAGATTTATGTTGGGTATGCACTTCATAGTTATAGTTATAGGAGGGTCCTTCCTGGACCCAACAGGATCCATCTTCGACACGGAAACTGTGTGCTCTACCACTGAGCCACTACTCAGTCTATAGCTACCAATCTCGAAAATCCACAAGCATCTTATAATATACTTTTCAAAATAGTGAGACCCGTGAACGAGTCTGGGGGTTCAGTACATGGTTGAGACTGTACTGTTTCATGGACAACGGTTCTGCAAGGAGGTGACTTGTCCTAGGTCACGCTCAACCGCCAGGTTTCCCCCCCTTATTAATGGTACCCTATTTTATAATATTTTATAGAGGCTGGGTGAGCCCCAGGAGGATCCTAGATCCTATATGATCCATCTCCGGCTGCAAACAGACTAAATAAAAGTAACTGCCCGCAGTGGGATTTGAACCAGGATTTCCGGCATGGCAACTCAGTGCTCAACCACTGAGCCACTCCGCTCCCTGTATAACAGAATACATCAAGTTATGATTTAATTATCCGTTTCTAATTACTACCGGTTAAATATTGATGCATTGATGTACATTATTCTTAGGGAAATTAAATATTTTTTGTTCCCGTTCATTTAACAGTTTTAAGAGTTACCTAATCTAATATATAAAATTGTCGTGTCACAGTGTTTGTAACAAAACTCCTCCGAAACAACTGGAGCAGAACCGAACGATTCTTACCGATTCCGAACTTACCGAACGATTCTTATGAAATTTTGTGTGTATATTTAGTAAGTCTTAGAATAGGATGTAAACTATTTTTCATACCCCTAAGTTTTATGTGTCGGCCATTATTATTGATTATGCGTCGATCGTAGCAGTGACGCTTGATGATGCTGCATTTTTGATATGTTGTAAGGGCATGGCTGAGTAGTGTAAATCCACGTTTAAGACCGATAAAACGGACGGGAATACTGTCGGTGGCCGAAAAACCTCGAAATTTTCGGAGTTATTTCACTTTTTGGCCTGTATCTCCTAATCGGTGCATTTTAGGGAAAAAACGTAAATAAGCATTCTTAAAGAAGATGAAATTTCCTGCAATTTGAACGCATCTCTGTACGTCTAACAGATCCTGAGTTAAGTTCCAATCATATAATGATTAACCGGAACCTCAGCCCTATCTAATAAATAAAATTGTCGTGTCACAGTGTTTGTAACAGAAGTCCCCCGAAACGACTCGACAGATTCTTATGAAATTTTGTGAGTATATTCAGTAGGTCTGAGAATCGGACGTTAACTATTTTTCAAACCCCTAAGTGATATGTGTCACAATTTGAGCCCAAATGCAGCTCTGTAGGTCTAACAGATCCTGAGTTAAGTTGCAATCATATAATAACTAACCGGAATCTAATCTCTATCTAATATATTCCATCAGAACCAATAGTATCGTTCAAAAGGCTTCAATTTGATATACGCTTTGCTTTTGCTATTGCTATCAACAATTCTCAATGCCAGACAATGTCCATTTGCGGTTTGGACCTAGAACATTCAAGTTTCTCCCATAGAAAATTATATGTTGCATGCTCACGTGTTAGTAAACCATCTAATCTATAAGTATCAGCAAAGGACTGATTAAAAAAATCCACCATGATATACCTCATTCCTTAATCTAATTTGTATATACTATCAGTTAAGGATCTTGTATATTATTTATTTATTATATACTGTACTTAGATATAAGATGAATAAAATGTAAAATCAAAAATCTATTTAATTCATTTTTTCAATTCATTCATTGTTTCTTAAAAATTCATATTTTAACGTAATATTTTTTTAAACTTTTTCAACAGCCACAGCAACGCTTGGCCGGGTCAGCTAGTATTATATATAGTTCAGTTTAAGTCAAGTAATGGATGCAACTTCAACTATAACTATAACTATAAATGAACTATATATAATATTACGTAACTCTTAAAACTGTTTAATGAAAGAGGGAAAAAAACCTTAGTTCTCTAATAACGATGTACTTATACCTACCTATAGTATTCTAATGTTAAAGAAGATTCTAAAGGCATAGCTCTTATACATTGTAGAACAAAGTAAATAAATATAAAGCGTAAGAAAAAAATTAATGGAATTGTAATAAAATATTCATGTAATTGATTTTTCAGAAATCGGATTCCTGTGTCACTTTCATAATTAGATCTTCACCCCGCCTTTTGTAATAAAAAATAAACGTTGGGTAGATTTGCATTTATAATTTATGGCTAAAAGTTCTCAATGACTCCCACTTTGCACATTGCATAAAGAACAAATTATTCCTCCTCTTTAAACATTGTTCCATTTTCCTGCAGAGGGGAAACTTTCAGTTCAGCTCTGAAATAAAACACTTCGCGTATTTTTTTTCGGCCTCTATTGTTTCCGTATTGTTTTCTCAATATTTTTCCGAGAATAGTCAATTAGGTTGAGAGAATGCTCCGCTTAGGAGAAGGACCACTTTTCTCAGGACGATATTTTATTTTTTGCGTCATTTGCTGGAGTGTTGCGCTCCAGTTGCTGGAAGAAGGACCGGAGCAGGTGTGGAGAAGGGATAGCGTTAACGAAGGCACTATCACAGCTCAGCACCTTGTTCGATTACATTACTCTCAGTCAGCTTGATGGAATTATTTTGAAGCAGACCTATCAGAGCCCCATTCGTTCTGAAGGAGTCTGGACATAAAAGCAGTGGCTTCAGTCTCAAACAAACAATCTACTAATCTACTTAAAGCAATAAACTTAACAATTTGCATTTAAAAAGCTCGTTAAAAAAAAAGTATTGCACTGTTTCTTTGGAACGGTTTTGCAGGGAGGTGATCTGTCCGAAATCACGCCCAACAGCCATATTTCTCTGCTTATTTTTGGAACTCACTTTCTATATTAGGACTAGGTTGTGGATTTTTTTGGTCCAAGGACCAAATTAAGAAAATAAAAAAAACAAAAGTCCAAATAAAATAGGTTGTATTCGTCAAAGAAAGAAACATAACATCTTAACATAAATCCATAACATTACACTGTTACACCAAAGAAAAAAATAAATAATTAATTTTTATAAAAAAGGAACGTTGTAAACAATACTATTTACAAATCACCATAGGATGCTTACCGCTGAACCGCAAAGAAAATATTAGATAAATCAAAATTTTGGTATTAGTTGGCCAAATAAAAACAATGAATAACATGTCCATGTATAACGATAGCTCACCGTAAAATGAGCTCAATGATAGGTAGAAACATTTGACGGACGGGAACAGCGGAAAGAAAAGTAAATCGTTACAATATTTTATAGATGTATTATTTTATTAAGGCTGGATGAGCCCCAAGAGAGTCCTGGATCCCACAAGATTCACCACCGGCCGTTAACAGATTAAATAAATAAAGTTTGCCAGCGTGCGGGATTTGAAAAGCCACTCCGCTCCTTATTAAGAAATAAGAAATTACGATTTTAATGAGTTTCGGCAAATATGAATGTTTTTACTCCAACGAATGGGGTTATTATAAAATACATTTCATTTACATGAAATTGAAATATAAAAGAGGAAAAATGTTGATTTTTTTTATACTAATTCTCAACAGACATCCTGTTCAAGGGAAAGGAGTGGCAAAGTTGAGTTGCCGTGCCGAAGGTCCCGGGTTCAAATCAGCTTGTGGCAGATTTAATCTATTATTATTTCATTTAATAATAATAGATATATTATTATTCATTTAATCTATTAGCAGCTGAGAGGATAAATCCCGTGGGGCCTGTAACACTTCAGAGGCTTAACCAGCATCTATAAATTGGGTACCCAATATAGTGGGAAAATCTGGTGGTTTTAACGTGTTCTAGGAAAAATCACTTCTTCGCACAACCGTTGTCCAAGAAACAGCAAAGTCTCTTCCACATACTGAACCCAAGACCGTGCATGGGCTGTAGTGCTGCAGGTTTATATAGGACCCATAAAATAGTTGGGACCCTTCCAATGACGATCACTCCATTAGATTGTTCTTTTTATTACATAAAAAAAATGATTGATGTAAACTTAAAAACGTATCGAAGTGGTAATATGGTAATAATAGTGTCTCAAAAAGAGCAATAACACTAAATAATATAGTGTTGAATTGCTCTCCGAAATAATAATAACTTATAGATATTTTGTCCTAGTAAGCAATTGAAAGTTCATTAAACATTGTGTTTAGTATCTTAATAATTATGTATTCGTAACATAATTAACAGGAGACGAATACCCAAAATTAAAAGTTACTCTTCTGGTATAGATTGACTTAGGATTTTCAAGTATTGCCTTTGGAGCAGGCTTTGATGTCCGCCCAATAGTTGTACAACCTTTGGCTGTGTTTTTCTTTCTTACCCTTTGTCCTTATAGCACCTTCTTCTTTCTAAGTGGTTCTTCCAGCCACCTCATTTAGAGATGTCCGATCCTTTTCAATCTCTTTAAATTCTCTTAGTTCTTTGCTCAATCTCTTCCACCTTTGCCAGTAAGCAAGTTATTGCTCATCATGGCAGGATACCTCCTGTAAATGCATTTATAACAATTTTAATTTTTACTATTTTAATGCATCCCATAACTATGTGTAACTATTAAATCTGCATTTATTGTTCTACTCCTTCAGTTTTCTTTGTTGAATCGGTTGAAGTTTGAATCGGAGTAGTTAAATTTTAATACAACTTAAGGCCAACGCTCAACATAGGATTTCACTAATTCCAACCCATTTTCGGAGGGTGAATTGAATCTTGAGCAAGTTGTCAGTCACCCTTAGTTGATGCTTCTTAAATGGGCATTTCCTTCTGTGGACCAGATTTTTTACATGCACCCAAATCATTATTTATTTAATGTAATCGGTGAATTTCTATATTGGAGGAGAACAATATATAATTTAAGGGAGCGGAGTGGCTCAGTGGTAGAGCAGTGAGTCGCCATGCTAAAAATCCTGGTTCAAATCCCGCTGCAGGCAAAACTTTTATTTAGTCTGTTAGCAGACGGAGATGTTCGATATAGGATCTAAGACACTCCTGGGGCTCACCCAGCCTCTAAAAAGGGTACCCAAAATAAGGAGGAAAGATCTGGCGGTTGAGCGTGATCTAGGACAAATCACCTCCCTCCACAACCGTTGTCCAAAAAACAGTACTGTCTCTACTATATTCCGAATCCCACACCCTTCACGGGTTGTAGTGGTACAGGTTTTTAATATAATATATAAAAATAAACACTATAACCTAAAAAACATGGAATAAGTCATAAATGTGGAAAAAAAAATATCAAATTGAAATGTTTATATTAAACATTCAAAAAGACAGGAGTAAATGTTTTACCACAAAAAAAGGTTTTTTGTTCTAACAAAAAAAACTTTTTTTTAATGAAAATCTTTTATTGGAAATCTATACAACACTATGCCACACTTAAAGGGATTAAGTATTAGTGACATTAGAACACATTGAAACCTAAATACATTGTTATTAAGTCACATTGTTAGTTGTTTAAGCTCGTTTATAAGCCAGCTCAGCATTTATTAACTTTTTCGGAATTCGTTCTTTACTAAGTAAAGCAGTTTTATAATACCATCTTAATCTTCGCAATTTCTTTTATTTCAATTATTTAGTGATACCATATTTGCAATGCGGTCACCTCTAGAGTAGTGGTTAACATAATATGCCCAATTACGTGGGTTCGCAACTAGGATTTGCCAATTGGCCCTGTGTGGTGTCAAGCACTCTTTAAAGATTTATTTTCTAATTGTAACTATGTAGGTAAAATTTAGGACTCCCACTCTATTGCCGTCCGATTAGCAGAGAATAAAAATAATTTTTATTGTATAAACAAACATACATGCAATTCCTCTTTGTGCAAGCTATATCCTATCTTCTCCAGTGAACTCGATCTTTTTCGAAACGAAATTCCTTCGCAATGCCTAATTTTCTAAGATCTCCAGACGTTGTTTATCTTCAATGCAACGTTTCACACCCGTACAGAATAGTTGGAATGGCTATAGTTTAAACAACCAAAAAAAAACAACAATATTTAAGCATCGGGACAAAGATTAGCCTTGGCCCAAGAACAGTGGGTTCTATAGGAACAGTTTTGACTATTCTATAACAGAAGAGATCCACGCTTGGACAATCCTCGACATTACAAAGAGACTCACTCCCCCTCACCCTCATCTCCATCCACTGAAGAGAATGGTATCTGGGGACAAAGCTGGCACAGCTGACTGCTTCCCTCTAATGAGTCCTCTCTATCATCACCTCCACGTATACCTCCCTCTTTCTTCTGCGGCCGAATATTACCCACTTATAGCAGAGTGTGCAACATTCAATTCTGACAGTGAATATATTTTTTTATTGTTAATTCTTTAAACGTCAATCATCGCTTCTATGACTAATTGGACGATTCTAATATGGCAACCATAAATGTATACCCATTTACACCTATTATCTAAATCAGGCATGCAAAGAATATTCGTTCCGTCCACTGGATTACATAGGAGGTTTATTCATTTAACACCATTTTATACTACTATGGCTAATCGGACGATGGTAGAGTGGGAGTCCTAAATTCTGTCTATCCGGCATAGTTAGGATCTTAAAAGATTATCTGACACCACAAAGGCTCAGGACCCTCACTTTCCAAAGAACGGGATGAGCTAGGATTTTTCGCTCCGTTTTAAATAATCCTCGGGCCACTTACAGGTCTGCGAACCAGCCTTGGGCATTAAAGGTTGTGGTGCTAACCACCTCACCACAGGTGCCCCTATTTTTTATTTAACTTTGTTTCCTTAAAAAAAAAACGCACCACTACAAAACATAAAGGTCTTCGTTTCAGCCCATGATACGGTACTGTTTATATATGAAAAATAAAACAAAAGTTCCTTAAATATAAATAAAAGGCCAGTAGTATATAAAGGGCTCAAAAAAGTAGATACAAGAACTATAATATTTAAATATAAGCCCTTGAAGTGAACTCAATGCAGTATCAATTGTTTATTGGTAAATTTAACGAGTACGAAACTGGCTCGGGAAAATCATTTTACGTTCATTCCGAACTACGGCATAATTTAGGATATTTAACTCTATTTAAAAAACTCGAAGGCCACTTGCCCGCGACCTTATTCAGAAGGTCGCTATGGTAACCACTACACCACAGAAGTCGGTGAGAATATATTTGCTGTTCATTTTCTCTGCACCATTTGACCATATTTTAAAATTCTAAACCTCCAAATACACTTAAATATGTAGAAGCGAGAGCGCAGTATAGGTAAACAAAAAAAATTGGTATCACTCATGAAGATTCTTGGGTTCAGTACGTGATGGAGACTGTAACGTTACTTAGAAAACTGGTATTTGCAGGGAGGTGATTTGTCATAGACCACGGTCAAACCACCATGTTTCCCCCTATTTTTGACTTCATAGAGGTTGGGCGAGCCCCAGGGAGTCTTAGATCCTTGAGAATTCAATCCCGGCTGTTAACAGATTAAATAACAGCCGGATTTGAAACCGAGACCTTCGGCACGGCAATTACCACTGAGCCACTCAGTTCCTTTTAAACAGAAAAACTGCAACTATTGTTTAAGTATAGTATGGTCGCTATTAAAAGTACTATGATTACTTCAGTTCGTTTAATTTGTTTATATTATATATATATATATATATATATATATATATATATATATATATATATATATACATATATATATTAAACGTTAAACATTACAAACATCTTTTAAAACTTTTATTCTTGGATTTTAAAACATGAACAAAGGATTTAATATTTTAAATTCTGGGGGCGTTGGAGGATTAGTAAAGTGAAGGACTTGCTTAGCAGGTGCACCCACACACAGATTAATTATTTTACCACAACTTTTCCAGTTTAAGACAGTTCTGCTTATTATTTAAATATTTTAAATACTTATCTTCTACTTACTTCCTTATTACCAGTTCCTACCTCAGTAATAGAACCTTTAAAGTAAACCATAATTTTTCCTACTCTCCCCTCTTTACCCAGTCTGCCGGTGTTCCTCAAGGTAGTATCCTGGGTCCCATCCTACACACGATATATGCAGCTGACATCCCAACCCATCCAAGCACTGTACTCACTACGTACGCTGATGACACATGTGTGTCATCAGTAAATAAGGATCTATTTATTGCATCCTAATCTCTTCAATTCCATATCTCAAACCTTCAAGAATGGTGTCAAAATTTGAGAATTAAAATAAATACTAACAAATCTCATCAAATTACCTCCACCCTTCGCAGGAAATCATAGGTTTCCATAATAGTATAATATTTCACTCAACCCTGTCGAACAGATACGTTACCTAGGTCTCCATTTAGACCAATGTCTCACTTGGAATCCTCATACAAGACTGAAAATACAAGAAACTGCTAGACGTTTCCGCCTACTTCAACATTTGCTAGATAAACGCTCTAAGCTCCAAATTAATTACAAAAGCCTCATTTACATGACAGTTATCAGACCAATTTCGACATACGGAGTTGAGATTTGGGGCTCTACTAAACCATCCAATTCATCTCGTACCCAATCCTTACAATCCAACATCCTTCGTAAAATCCTCAATGCTCCTTATTATGTCACAAACAAACTCATCCATCATGATCTTAATATCCCGCATGTTGCTGATTTGGCCCAAACTAGATACCTAACCTTCCATGACAAGCTCCATACACACTTGAATCCACTAGTCTCTCAACTTGCTTCCCTTACGATTCCTGATAACCTAGATGATGGCCTCTAGAACTTCTACTATAGAACTTTATTGGAGTGCTACCGATGGGTAGTTTCTCTAAAAGTGTTTTTCAGGTCAGATTTCATATTAGAAGATTTACTTGATGTATAATTATTAATCAATAAATAAAAAATAATATTTTAAAACACAAAAAAAAAAATACATTTGAAAAGTTCGTAAAAAAAAGAAGTTCGTATTTAAATTAAGTAGATTCACTTTTTTTTTTTTTAGATTCATTTATTTAGGTAATGCTTTATTTTCTTATTCTAAATACTATACTACATTTCATCTGTAGTGAAAGAATTATCGAATAAATAAACAAAGTAGATTTTAAAACAACAGACTTCTTCATACGGAAATAGCACTCTAGGAATGTTTTCGGGAGTTCAACAGTCATGCTACATTTGCAGTTGGCAAATGTATATTAAACGATATCGCGTGTTAGGTTCTTCGTTACTTCGTGATAGATCCCTATATTTTGAATAATTCTTTAATTCAATATAACATGTTTTGTGTAGAATGTCTCTTAAATATTTATACGATGAATTTGTATACTAAAAATGTTTCCATATCTGTTTCTTAAATATGTCACGATAAAAAAATAAAGGAATATTTTATTTTAAGCAATTTTCTGAAATTGGTTGCAATATTATTGAAGACCATAATGGCTGTTATTGTTGACAATTTAGCATGTAGTATATCTACTTTTTTCGTTTTAATTAAATAATATTAAAATTTAAATATTTATACTGTATTAAATTTTAATGTTAAAACCATATTTTTTATGCTGGAGGTGATGAATTATTGTTTCCGTGGACATCATTATGGTTAAATATTTAAAAGTACCGCTACTTTGAAATGAAATTATTAATTTTTAATTGTTGCTGAGATGAGATCATGTAACCTATTAATTGAATATGTAAAAAAAAATCGCAGAAGTAAGTCAACTAACGAATAGTCTATGGCTGAGTATGTGGTAGAGACTTTACTATCAGTACCACGGTTAAGCAGAGAAGTGATTTGTCCTCGATCCCTCTTAACTGCCAGGTTTTTCATCCAGTTTTGAAAACTCACTTTATAGAGGTAAAGCTAACTTTAATCAGTAAATTAGCTATAAATTAAATGAAATACTTTAAGCTATGCATACTGAAGCCTATATACTGTGTATATATATTTTAAAGTAAAATCATGTGTACGTTAAACTCATTCTGGATGGAATGGCAGATAACCATTGAATTAATAAATGTACAGGCCATTATTTTGCCGTTTTCCGAATTATTGCTTTCTAGTTTTATTGACCATTGAATGTTTGTAATATTAAACCAAACCAAATTATTTTACATTCTAAAACATATTAAATCTACAAACCTGCAATAAAAAAAAACAGTATTAGCTGTTGAGAAAATACCATCCTAGCCTCACAATTCGAACGATCCGTATCGAACGAAGGGTTATCTGAATACGTTTGAATGACGAGTGCAATGGCACCATGGCCAGATAAAACACTGGAGTCCCGGCAGATAAAACTGTATTGTTTAGAACCAAGATTAGGTATCTTTAATTACATAAATTATAATTATTTTCATTATTATTTAATTGTAGATTTATTACATCCATAAAATAAAATTCAATAGCCTTATAGACACGGGGCTGAAGCTATATTCTTCGGCGATGTTTGAAGGGATGATGCATTCTTTATCATTATTCAGGTTGGTAGTACTGATTAATTTTGTATAAGGACTCTGGTAGAGTTTAAGTCCGCTTCAGAGGCAAAACAAACAGTTAATGACTCGGTGCGGTGTTTGCCACACACGGTTGAGCCTTGTGTACATGCTAGCTTAGTTCACAGTCGACCTGCGAACTTTTCGTTGTCATGGCAAGATTACAATTATAAACACTATGTACAAAAACTTTTAAATTAGTTTTAAATTGTAACGAAAAAAGAAACCTCTACCACTACATCCCATGGAGGGTCTGAGGTTCGGTACGTGGTAAAGACTGTACTGTTTCTTGGACAACAGTTGTGTGGGGAGGAGACTTGTCCTAGATAACACTCTAACGCCAGATTGTCCCCGCATATTTTGGTTTCCCACTTTATAGAGTCTGGATGAGTCCAGGAGAGTCCTAAATCCCATCTCCGGCCGCGTACAGATAAATATCGGTCAGCGAGCGGGATTCGAACCCAGGGTCTTTGGTAGAGCAGCTCAGCGCTCTACCAATGAGCCACTCCGCTTCCTGTAACGATAAAGCAGTTTGTAAACATAATTTGATTCTCAGCTCAAATATTTCGTTCGTATAGATGTTAATAATATCTACGACACAATACATTATTATTGTATGATAATACTGTATGAGGGCCATTTAAAATACGTAAATTTTAACCTGTTACGGTAACTAACGTGACTCTTTATTAGAAATTTATTTTTTAATTACAAAAAAAAAAAGAGTCCCTCAACCCTTAATTTTAAGGCCGGGAGTAAGGGAGCCAGCCATACAAGTACACACACCAACTAACCACCATACAAACAAATTGATTAGCTTCAATGATAATAAGAAGGTTTATGGTAACTATTTGACAGAAAATAAAGACGTACAGTTTTTTAAGGATAGTCCAAGGACACAACTGCAGGCATTTTTTCACTTCAAAATATTAATTGAGGTGGAACTTTACATCAACTTGGTGAGGCTTTGTACTTTGACCACGATTTCACTGAATCAGTGTTGCCACGGAATAAATAACTAATGTGATGTAACTAATTGGACAAATCTGTGAACAAACGGTTTTCTTAGGATTTATATCCTTAATCTTGAAGTACGTCTGCTCCTTTGAAATACTAATTGCTCTATACATTCCAAAAGAGAAATGATGTCCGTTAAAATTCATAAGAATGCTTTAGCTTGAAGCAGCCTTTCTCACCAATCAGCTGAGAGCAAACTTAGCACACGATATTTATCCCTCAGTTGTTTGTAAAAAAGCACTGTTAGCGAAGAAATGGATGTAAGTAGGTGAGGGACAGTGAAGGTGACATTTTTTTTTTTTGATGATCCATGGTTAAGGGTTTTAATGTTCCAAGTTTTAACAATAAGTAGAAAAATGTATTGAATCAATATTTCGAAATTTTGTTTTGATCTAAATGTTTCATTGCAGGTTATGACTACTTTATGCTTATTTGACAACTGCGCATTTCATTCACCACTTTCGTCTGATGTGCTTTAATTAAATTTCTTACCTCATCCTTCGAGGATAAAAAAAATTGATAATACTGTGCTGAGAAATTGTTTAATATATTGTTTGTCATAATAATGAGACAAGAAAGATTTTCCATAAAATTATTTTATAAAATACTTTAAGTTTACGAAATAGACGTATTAGTTCGCATGAAAATAATACTTTATAGCAAACCACTAATGCATTAAAATCCGTTGAAAGTTTCTCTGTAGAATAGGTAGTTTAAATTAAAATGAGATAGCACTTAGTCTATAATTTAATATGAAACATGGGGATAGCAAACACCAGGTAATAGCATCCTAAATTCAATCTTCGCCCTTATAGCCATTATTAATCAATTTAATATCTCTGTTAATTGAAAAATGTTAAATTTACAGCCTCATTAATTTTATAGCGAACCTTAAACCCGTTTAATATTGTCAAAATCTTGTGTCCTCGAAGGATTCTCTTATAGATTAGAGTTTTCAGGAGAAATCGGAAACATTTTTTTTAAGAGAATATCATTCTATAAAATTATAAAATCTATAAAAAGTATTCTATATTTAACGTTAGTAGTATAACACTCTCTAATTGATTGAAATGTCCATTTTATATTATAAAATTTTATTTTATTTGTTCATTTATTGAAATTTACAATTGTGTTATAACAATACAAGTGAATGGCAGGAATGATACATAATGGCATGGACGAAGAAAGTAGAGAAAATACACAGTAGCAGTACTCAAAATATTAATTAATAATGATAAATGATAAAAAATAAAGAACATAAAACTATAATAAAAATACCCGTGCTTGCGATTGTTGACCTTACACAATATTTAAAATAAACCGGTAGGATTACAACCCATGAAGGGCTCTGTACATGGTAGAGATTATACTATTACTGGGACGACTGTGATTTGAGGTGACTTGTCCGAGATCACGTTCTTTCCCTGGTTTTTCCTCTGATTAAAGGAACCCACTTTATAGCGGCTGGATGAGCTCCAGGAAGATCTACAGATCCAAATGAGTCCATCCGTGGATGTCAGCATATTAAATTATTTATCAGTCAGCCGGATTTGAACCCTGAACCTTCCGAAAAGCTCACACTTCTTAATTCTGTACACACTCAGAACCCCGGCTCTCATACATAATGTTAAACTTTATTAAATTTACTTAAATATATATACGCGAATATTCATATTTGATAAATCCGTAATATTTATGGCAATAAATTATCACAATACCCTATAAACAATATACCACAATACATCATGATATAATATGAGGACATGGCTTTGAAGACAAGCCCATCAAATTTATCTTCTATAAATCATCCTTTAGAAAGTTTGCCTCCGTCTGTAACTAACATATATGATGTTGTTAAACAGAACAGAGCGTAACATTAATCATAACACAAAACCGAAATCATGTAATTTCAATCATTGTGAAGAGATTAATATAGTTCAATAAAGAATAAATAAAAAAAAAGATTGACTCGGAATGAGAAGAACTACCGATAAGTTCGTATTTTAAATAACCTATATTTTAGAACTAAAATCTAAAATTGGAAAGCCATAAAGATTGGGATCTGAGAAAAATTTGAGAACACCAAATGACACATTTCTACCACAATGATATCTTATTAGATAGATATTAGATGTCTTATAGACATTGAGATATTCTCAGAAACTTTTTAATCGCTTTAGTTTTTTAAACTGGAAAGTTGAATATAATTTAATATCAATAATTATCACTAATGAGTATACAATTATAGTAATTGGTTTTTTTCGAAAATAATTTTGGTTTTTGTAGTTATCGGTATTGTTGTTTGTTGATAAATTTGATCAAACAATTTTTTTTCCCTTATATTTTTATCCACACCTGCCAAATACAAATGATTGACAATTAGCAGATTGGCTGACAGGAAATTAATACATAATGATATGACGAACAGTACCCAGCGGTACCTCATGATCAGAAAATAAATCATATTATTTTCCAAGCTGCTCAAATAATTATTAATAAGTATAAATATTACAAATTAAGTAATAGGACGGTTATGTGATCAAATAGTTGTATCTACATTTATTTATAAATATTTTTTTATCTATAAAACAAATCTACAGTAAAAATAAATATCATTGTTTTATTTAATGTAAAATATACTCTTTTTTTCCATAGGCTAACTAGGGGGTTACAAAATAAGTTTTATACAAGACCACAATTTCTAGATTAATATCGTGGTACCTCTACTAAAACGTTAAAACTACTGTGAATCAAGTGAACAGTAGCACAAATGGGTAATGGACCATCGTTCATTGAAGAAGGAGTAATCCCTTAGTTTAAAAAAAAGTTATTTTCTACAAAATATAACATACAGATTGTATTAATGCTTAATTGCACTCCGTCAATTAAGCATATCGATGCTTAGTTCACAAATGTGTTAAGTGCAAAATTTTTTCAAAAATGGGTTTTGTTATATAAATAACATTGTAAAGTTGTGTTCAGGAAGTAATGGATATAAAATAATTTATGTTGATCTAAAATAATTAGAAAAGCTATGAAGGTTACAAAAATATATTTTGTACTTAATTTCTTGTGTTAAATTATTATCAAATTAAAATCTTGTTTTCGGCACTTAACACATATGTAAACCAAGGCATCGATATTTACCGCTGTATGTTTGCTTGCCGGAGAAATTTTTAGAGCTCTAAAAGTAATTGATTTCTTATTTAAATTACAATTTTTCCCAACTGGAGTATAGAATTTATAATGGAACAGCGGATATAAAATAACGCTTTTGAGATATAATATATGGGTTATATGTGAATCTGAACTAAAAGTATATCAAAGTTTCCTGGAATAACTTCATTTCTGACTTATAAATGAACAATCAATACTTCAAAAAGGATTCAGGACTGAAGAGATTAGACTCAGGCATATTTCTTGAATATTGAGACTTTTTTTTACATTATTTCATTTATGGCTACAAGAAAAAATAACTTCAATGTTATAGTGTGTATACGCGCCAGTTATTGATGGCGTATCAACACAGAAACTTCCAAGTTGACTCAGGAATATGCTGCTTGCTTTACATTGACTTCATAAATATATTACGCCCCTTAGAGAACGGATTGTAGAGCACTGATTTGCTATACAACAATAGTCTCCATAAATTGTAAAATAGAGTTTAAAAGGTTGAAATAGGTAATTGTCATTAGAAAACAACTTTCAAATTCCAAAACTTAAACCTAAAGATATTTAAACTATTATCGAGATGAAAACGTTTCGAATGACACCCTTTTTAACCTATTCACCTCCAGTCAGAAATTGAATCGATCTAGCCGTTTGGTCCAAGCAGCCGTTTGAAGCAGAGTAATTGCTGGGTGATTTAGCGTTGTATACTGGACCTGATTGCGAATATGGGTAATCTTTGTTGAGGAATTGGTGAAAATTTTGTTTTGAGAAACATATTGGTCCAACTTTACAACTAGGTACGAGCATCATTCATCTCTCTGATCATCCGACGTCTAGCAGTTAGCATAACAAGTTATTATGCCATAGTGTTTTCAAAAATGGTGTGCTGTTTATTTAGGAATTATGCCCTATGTATTGTGCATGTTGGCTGAATCTAAATTATGAAGGATTGGGGCGTTTTAAGTGGGTTTATAAAAAAACAAAAAAACTTTACTAGTACAACACAAGAAGATTCTTGGGTTCAGAACGTGGTAGAGACTGTACTGTTCTTAGGACAACGGTTTTGCAGGGTGTTGATTTTTCTGAGATTTGGCTGGGGTGAGAGATTTTTTCCTGATTAGCGTTACTCACTTTATTGAGACTGGGCGAGTCTGCAGATCCTTCCAGTGTTCATCCATTGTTGTCAACAGATTAAATAAATCTGCTATAGAATTGAACCCGGGATCTTGAGGACACCAATTCAGAGCTTCACACACCAAGCTACCCAGCCAGCTCCCTTATCTTAATATATTTGAACTTTAATTAATAAAACAGATAAATAAGCAATGTTCTAGCTTAACTATGAACATTAACAGTTTGACTCAGCATAGATGATGGGCAAGGTTCTCTGTAGTTATGCAGGAAATCAATAATAGTTCACTCAACTCGGGACCGTGATGAAGTATTTACGGTTTAAGTTTTGGAATTTGAATATTGTTTCTTAATGACAATTACCTATTGCAACCTTTTAAACTCTATTTTATAATTTATGGAAACTATTGTTGTATAACAAATCAGTGCTCTACAACCCGTTCTCTATGGGGCGTAATATATTTATAAAGTCAATGTAAAGCGAGTGGCATATTCCTGAGTTAACTTAGTAGTTTCTGTGTTGATACGACATCAAGAACCGGCAGGTATACACACTATAACTTTAACGTTATTTTTTCGTGTAGTCATAAATGAAATCGTGTAAAAAAAGTCTCGATATTCAAGAAATATGCCTGAGTCTAATCTCTTCAGTCCTGAATTCTTTTTGAAGTATTGATTGTTCATTTACACTTCAGAAATGAAATTCTATCTATCTATATATCTACGTGGTGCTACAACCCTGGGTGGGTCCTGGCCTACTCAGGAATTTAATTATTCCAGGAAACTTTTATATACTTTTAGTTCCGATTCAAATATAACCCATGTATTATATTATCTCAAAAGTGTTATTTTATATCCGGTGTTCCATTATCAATTCTATACTCGAGCTGGGAAAAATTGTATTTTAAATAAGGAATCATTTACTTTTAGAGGTCTAAAAATTTCTCCGGTAAGCAAACATACAGCAGTAAATATCGATGCCTTGGTTCACATATGTGTTAAGTGCCGAAAACAAGATTTTAATTTGATAATAATTTAGCACAAGAAATTAAGTACACAATATATTTTTGTAACCTTCATAGCTTCTCTAATTATTTTACATCAACATAAATTATTTTATATCTATGACTTCCTGATCACAACTTTACAAGATTATTTATATAACAAAACCCATTTTTGAATATGCTTAATTGTCGGAGTGCAATTAAGCTTTAATACAATCTGTATGTTATATTTTGTAGAAAAAAACTTTTTTAAAACTAATGGATTACTCCTTCTTCGCTGAACGACGGACCAATACCCATTTTATAATTTGTACTACTGTTCACTTGATTCACAGTAGTTTTAACGTTTTAGTAGAGGTACCAAGATATTAATCTAGAAATTGAGGTCTTGTATAGAACTTATTTTGTAAGCCCCTAGTTAGCCTATGGAAAAAAAGAGTATATTTTACATTAAATAAAACAATGATATTTATTTTTACTGTAGATTTGTTTTATAGATTAAAAAAAATTATAAATATTTTTTGAGTTTACTCCGTAAGAAACGATTTTCACATTTAGCCCATTGGTATGAAAATTTTATGAGGAGTAAAATCGAATTTTAACTAAATGAGACCCGTTACGTTTCTTGTCTATTATTTTTTTTACATAATTGAGTGAAATTAAAAGTTAAATTCCGGGACTCATAGGGAAGAGATCCGTGTGGTATCTATGTAACAGTCAGTGTATTTTATTGCTTTATTCTCGAAGTCACGTCAGTTAATAAAGATGATACTGCTGTCACAGTATTTAATAATGATGGTAATACTATTCATGGACTAAATGCTGTTCAAAATCATGTTAAATGTGGTAGAATAAACGAATCTTCCCAAGAATGATTTATATAAAAATATTAACAATTATTTTATTGTGAAATAGTTGATATATATTTCATTGGAATGAAGTAAATATTATGAATAAATATTTATATATGCTTATTTTTTAAGATGCTTTCATTTACCCTCTTTTTACACAATGTACACAATAATAGTTCTTAAGGAGTTAACTCCAGTCGAGCGTCGGAGGTGACACACACATTTTTTTTTTATTTCGAAGAGAAAAGATTTGTCCAGGCCGGGATTCGAACCCGGGTCGCCCACGTCGAATCCCGGCCTGGACAAAGATATTTTTTAAATTATAACAATTAATACAAAAATAAATTAAATTAAATTAAAAATATTTATAGTTAATTATAGAGATGATTTAATCTTATTACACTGCTTATTAATAACTGCACTAAAATTGAAATATTGGAATTAGATGTAGCTTGTTTTATGTTTTAACTCGTTTCATTCCAATTTTATTAAATTAAACTTAAAAACAGTGATATATTTTGTGTAACGACTTAAAGAAATCAGGGGCGGTGACTTTGTGATTTGCAGATTTAAAAAAATTATTTATTGTTATTATTTATTACTTGACTGATGGGTTCCGACAAAACAATAAAAATATACTTCGGTCCGTTAGCACCGGCGATAAAATATATCACTATAGAACTTAAATACAGGAAAATTTACTAAAGAAATAAATACTGATTCACGAACTCCAGTTTATTGTTTTAATTTCGTCTTTATTTTCGCTGGAGTATACTTTAAAAGATACAATTTATTACCCTCTTATTGCGTGAAGTAATTATAATGTCGTAACTAAAAAAAATCCTACTATTTCAATAAAGGAATTTGTAAGTTACATGTTAGGTAAAATACAAGTAAAATTGGGGATTGGTAATGAAAATCAATCCTAATGTAATGAAGGTATTGAAATTATTAAACAATAGAAATTTTTTATAAGCTTGAAACTTTTTTGACTTTAACTTATGTCATTATTCCCATGTAAAAGTTCAAATAAGATACAACCCCAAAATATGACTTTATTAGTGAAAAACATGTTGGAAATGGAATATCTGATTAAAAAGCTTTAACCAATACAATTGATACTGAAAGCTTAGCATTGAAATTCTTTAGTTATATCGTCGATCATTTGTAGGAACGATGTTTAAAACTATAAGTAAGCTTCCTTGCCAATGATTTCAGTTATATTGGAGTATTATCTATGTTATCTAGAACTACATAAATACTATATACATATATACTATATAATATATTCCCATGTGGTTTTATAGAACTAGTCTAGAAGTGCAGATTGAAGTAGGGACTCACTAGACTACATCAATGGTGCGGACATGCATTGTAGTCAAGCTTCATTGTGAGCTCCAACTCTTGAGGTTCAAGTAGGTTCAGAGGTTTCAGGTTACAGTGGGACTATCCCCAATAACGTTTTGTGGTTGTGGTTCCGCTGTAAGATATCACTATCTAGGATCAAGTGGTGCATAAATGTCATATAGCTTTTGTTTCCTGCTATTAATTAAATTTATATTAATAAAAAACTGCTAAAACAATTTTAATAACGGTAATACACGAATGAAATTGCAGTTTGGGTACTTTTCCGTTAATAGGGCGCAAGCGAAAAATCGCCAAATAGTGAAGAATTCTGCGAAATTTCTTACAATCATAAGGGAAATGTTCGTTTGAAGCCATGCGCTCTATTTTATGAATTCATTTAAAACAAAGCACGTTTTCCTTTTTTCTTCATTCTTAAGTTTTGTAAAAAAAAATTTATGAAATTTTGGGATTTAGCTAGAACTGAAAAAGATGCAGTCCCCTGTTTTCATGAGAAAGGTATATTGGCAAAGAAGGGAAGATGCGATCAGAATCATGAAATGAAACTGTCTTTTTGTGACAGAGTATGTTGGCGGTGCAATCTTTCATCATGCAACACGTAGAAGACCATTCGCAATGGTAAGTGATTCGAATCGTCATACAAATACATGATTCTGATTAAATATTGCATTCTTTGCCAATATACCTTTCTCTTGAAAATAACATACTGGATCTTTTTTAGTTCTAACTAAATCGCAAATTTTTATAATTAAAAAAAAAAAATTAAGGCTGAAGAAAAACAGAAAAACGTGGTTTGTTTGGAATTAATTCAGAGGATAGAACACCTAGCCCAAAACATTTACGCCCGGTTGACGGTAAAGTATCGTAGTTTGTTTTTAAAATATATGTTACGAGTATTTCTACTTTCTTAATTTTTTAATAATTATTTTGGTATCAGTTCCGCTTCGAGTAGGGTAACAACAGGTATTACCTTTTCATTCGTGTCTGTTTTAATATTTTCGAAAATAAAAATAATCATGAGCTTTATTATGAAAAAATTACTGTAGTTATGGAAAATGTGTATATTTCGGCAGTCATTTCACCAAGAACTAAACGTTTTAACTTCACTTCGAAGATGATATATCTTTGTTGAAACGTTCGTTTCTAGACAAAATGATTACAGAAGTATACGAATTTCCCATAATTACATTCTTTTTCACATACTAAGTCTCACAATTATTTGGATTTTTGGAGAATATTTAAAAAGAGACGAATGAAAAGTTAAAAATTGTTGTGTCTCAGCCCAAAGAGAGAGCTCAAAAGAGACATCAAAATAATTGTTATGAAATTAGTGAAAAAATTCCAACCGAAATCCTCAAGCCCCTAAAAGAAAACAGGAAACAAAAATACCTAATTAAGTGTTGCAGTTGGGCCTTAGAGGTTGTGGGATGTTCCCTCCGTTTAGTGTATTGCTTCTTTTTGAGGTCAGGATGCTCTTTATTCGTATTTTGGTATCCTTTTCGCAAGTTGTAGCTTCGAGTCAAGTCAACTTTTCATTCGTTTCCTAATTAATGTTCTCGAATATAATAGTTATTTATGCACCTAGGGACTAAAGAAGATCATTATTCCCTCCGGTGTAATTTTGTAGCCGAGCGAATGCGAGGGAACAATCGAGTTTATTCGCGAAGGCGAGGGAATAATTATCTTTACTCACGAGGCCAGACAGGGGGAGTAAAGTATTGCTGGGAATAATTATCAATTTAGTCCCGAGGGGCAAACAAGATTTTATCTCCAGATGGGATGTAAAAAGGCAAACTATATGCTATAATATTTTATATTATGTTATGTTTTACAATAACTCAAAAACTGAAATAAAATGTTCTTATAGGTATTTAGTAAAATAGGTATTAGGTCTTACAGGTATTTAGTTCTTATAGGTATTTAGTAAAATAATATAGTGGAGATAAAATTTTACCTTAGATAATTCATTAAAGTATGCAAGTAATACATTATCACTTATGCTTTTCACATTTTCTTTATTACACCATTTTTTGAAGTCATCGTACGTTTTATTATAAATCTGACTTGATTTTGCTGGCAATAAATTTGAAATAACATTATTTGCTTCCTGTACAATATGTGGTGGATCCATAACTTACACAACCTGAACACAAATGAGCTTCTGTTTATCAGTTTTGATGTTTTGAAACAACAGCTGATTTTAATGGGCGGTGTGACAACCTAACCCTGAACATTTTCAGTACAAAACCTACATTATTTAGACGAATTAGGTTGTCATCTTTTTACTTTATTCCCTAGGGAATAAATAAATAACCCTAGTAAAGTTAACTTTTTGACTCAATTTCTAGTGGACAGGGAGAAAAGACGTACTTTAGTCCTAACTAATTGAGCCAAAAACACATGTTTTTGTACCAGCTGGAGATACAAATAATTTTATCACTGAATGTATACAGAAACTATTATTGAATATATGTGTTAACTATTACTTTTTAAAAAATACAACTTTACCACTGCAACCCACGAAGGGTCTAGGGTTCAGCACATGGTACAGACTGTACTGTTTCTTCACCAACGTTTGCACAAGGTTGTTATTTGTCCGTAATCACTGTCAACCATCAGGTTTTCTCCCCAATTTAGGGTACCCACATTATAGAAGCCGGGTGAGCCCTCGGAGTGTCAGTAGATCTCACTGGTCTGGTCCAATGGTGACTGTTAAATAATTTATCGCTCGCATAGCGATTCAGACTGAACTATCCCCTTCCCAACTTTTGTGAATTTTCGAAGATGGTGCCAGAAAATTCGTTCCTTGATATTCCACAATTTTTTTTTTAAATTATTGAATTTTACATTTAGCTATTTCTTCATCATTAAATCTACTCTTAATTCAGGAAAACTAAATGGATTTATACGTTCCGCATCATGATAGTTACCTAATAGATGCTGAGAATTTATGTTTTGTATAGTAATTGTTGATTTTGCCCCCGTTAATCATGTTATACTGAGCTTTCCAATTGCAAATGAGTTGACGATCCGTAGCTGTGTAGTTGCAGTTATCTAAATTAATTACTGTACAGTGGATCATTAGTTTACATCCCATTAATACATATAACATAAATCGCACAGGAACTCTTCTACTCGTCTTCAGTCATCCATTAATGCCCTGTGCACTGTGTATTGTTGATATATGTATATTATCAGATTTATTGGGTTTTAGGAGTTGACTAGGGTTATGATAGCTCTCTTTGAAATGGCATTTCTACTAATGTGGCCATGATTTCGTTGTTATTAACATCAGAGGAAGTGTCAACCTAAAATGTTGAGATAAATTAAAATGTAATGGAATAGGGTGCCGATTATCCGAAAGCTCAATTAACCGAACAGGGTTCGCGGATAAGATACAAGGAGGAATCGGCTTTGCCATTCCTATAAATTAATTTTAAAAGTATTCTCTCCAACATATGGTTGCCTTGAACTATTTCTTAATACTTACAACTATAGTTTAAACAAGTAGAGACATCTCTGACATGAAGAAGAAGTCAAGTTTTGAAGCAAACTAATATCACAAGTTTCTTTGTGTCACTACCACAAAACTAGCTGTCTGCATACATTTTTAAAAACTGATTTTTTTTAAACTAGGTCTATAAATATTTCTTTAAAGTTCATATATGTATTTTTTAAACTTACAAACTATGCAATAAAATAAAAATTTTAAAAATAAACTTGGCGTCTATTTTTTGTGTTGATTGGTGTTCTCCTTTCTTTAACAGAATTTCGGTTATCCGAACAATGGCTATCCGAAACACATCTGGTGTCATTATTTCGGATTTTCGAAGATGTACATTTTTTATATATGATTATCTATTTTCAAGGCCCGAAAGTACAAGATAAAATTTATGTCCTATTTTTATGTAATACTATTTGGCTTCATTAGATTAACATTTTTGTTATTTATTAATATTGGTTGAACACAATTAAAGGTAGTGCATTAAAGTTATTTATTTCACAATAACATTATTAAGAGTTTTTATTAATTCTTTTGTTGGTTCTGTATTATACATAACTATTCTACGACCAATTAGACTCAAATTCGTCTCGAATCCTTACAATCCAAAATCCTTTGTAAAATCCTCAACGCACATTACTATAAATTCTAATAAAATCGTCCAAAATGATCTTAATTTCCCATTCGTTGCTGATTGGTCCGAACCCAATATCAGTCCTTTCATGACAGACTTTATTCTCACTCAAACCCACTAGTTTCAAACCTAGCTTCCTCTTCAATTCTCGATAATCCTCCGAGGCGTCTGAAAAGAATACTGAAATGCTAAAATCTGTTATTTTAGTACTATCAGTGGGTAATTTTTCTATATATCATTCATAATATTTACTTGTATTATTTAAAAAATATATGTAAATGTCAGTATATAAATATTAAAAATTGTTGCTAAATACTATTTATTTTCAGATATAAATATTTTGCAGTTAATTTTTCAACATTATCAGAAGTATATTTTTGTTTGCATGTTTTTTTTTAATCCTCATTCAAAAGACGTAATAGTTTTTGCTGCGGATTAAAATTAGTTTTAAATGTTTTACCGTACGCCTTGTTGTGTATATGACAGAACTAGAGGGTAGAGGTGGGGAAGGAATTCGGGTTAGCCACGTGGAGAGAATGCGGACCCCATGTGTAAGGGTCGGTGTGGGAATATAACTTAGGTTTAATCTTGTTGTGGAGATAGTTTTGTTGAGTTTGAGGATGAGAAACAGATCCAATGTTTGAAGCAATAATCCCTTCTTGTTCTAGGAAACTCGGTGTATCTTGCTCCAATTGCAATAAGATATATCAGTCGTATTTCACCGGTGAAGGTGATATTATTCTAGGAGCTTAAATCTTAAATACTCGTTAATAAATCACAATTTTACCTTGTGGTTATTTAAAGGTTTCTACATAAAGGTTTTTTCAATTCATTTATTTTTTCTGTTCGTACTGTTTGAACCAGAGCAATTATGTACTGTGTAAATATGAATAGGGATGCTGGTAATTTTGTAGTATATACTTTACCTACTATTTATATTGTTATATATTTAATAACTACATTAATATTCAATAAATATTAATATAATTCAATAATTTCTAATATATAGTAATGCTTTTTATAATAAAAATAATATAAAAATGTAAGGCAAATTAAATACAACAAACCCTATTCAATTTTCCGCAATTTAATTAATGTATTTTTAAAGACTAAATTTTTACAATTAGATTAAGACATTCAATTTTATTCTGTACGAAATTTAATCAGCGGATTCAATAGGAAAACTGTTTTATGGAGAATTAGTTTTCGGTATAATCTAATGGTTACGAAGATATGAAAGCGATAAAAAAATAGTTCACAACAATAATAATAATAAATCAAATTAGCTTGGGGAGTGGAGTGGCTCAGTTGTAGAGTTACCATAGCGAAGATCGTATGTTAAATTCCACTAGGTGGCAGACTTTTATTTAATCTGTTAGTGGATAGAAATGATTCCTATGGGATCCAAGACCCTCCTGGGTCTCACCCATTCTCTACAAAGTGGATACCCAAAATTGCTTGATCTATGATAAATTACATACCATCACAACCACTGACCAAGAAACAGTACAGTATCTAGCATGCACTGAAGCACTGACCCTTCTCGGTTTGTAAACAGATTTTTTTTTCTTTTAACTTTTAAAAAAAATCAAATTCGCTAGGTTCCTTATTAATACAGGATAGATGAGCCCATTCAGACCAGGCGGATTGGAAAACTTGAAATCGTGACATTTGGACATATTCATTGTAGAAATCGAGAGGCTTATCATTATTCATATTTTTAAAAAAATTATTATTCGAGAAGTGGATTAAAATGGATTAAAAAAATTCCAAATAAAAAATAATTGACTTTTTTTTTTTTACATTTTTTGCTATTCGGTCAAGCAATAGTTTATGATACTTGAACTTCTGGTTCAGGACCGGACTAAACCACGAGATATAAGACGGAAAAGTGTCGTGTTAGACGAAATTACTTGACTGAACAAGCGAAAAATATAAAAAAGTATATTTTTGAAATTTCGGAGCTGTCTGCTTTTGGTCCAATGTTTGCACTTCCTATGAATATGAAACTGTCACTTGAGAAGGGCACTATTGCAATAGGAATTTAATCATTGTTAATGTGCCATCGTGTGACGATTTAGTTTTAACGTAAAGTTGAATACCATGGTATATCTAACGTAAAAGTGATACGGAATTCAACTTAAAATCAGAGCATTAGAACGCGCTAACATCCCATCTTTATATTGCATCTAACTATATTATTTTCAGAAATATGATCCAAAATATTTGTTTACTTTCTAATGATTTCGTTTTTTCTTCGGGTTAGTCAGATTATCTAATCGGAGTATGGAAGTCTAGCGGATTGAGAACGAATGGTTTGAGCAAAACTTAATCTGCTTCAACTTAATTTATAAATTTATATGTCATGAAATTGTTTAATAGTTTAAATTCAGAAACGAGACTCAATAACTCAATTGTATCTATTCGTTAGGCCTGAAGCAATCGGACACACGCATTATATTATGCAAGAGGCGTTGATGTACTAACTCGTCCAATACGTGCTTAATCAGCAGGCTCAAGTGGTCAGCTATATATTATCTCTCTCATCTCATTGGTTTATATTAGAAGAGAATTTCGTTATATAGTTATAATAAGCCATTTAATATTATTATTATAATACATATTATACGTTAGCATTATGGAGTTACCGTCTTTTATGTTTCTGTATTTAGTTCGGGCTTAGTACTAATCTAGGAGCGGGGTAGTTATAATTACTATGATGAAGGATTCAGGTTCAAATCGCTATGTGGCAGATAATTTATTTAATCTGTTAATTGCGATCATCCAGCTTCTATAAAGCTGGTCCCCCTAATTGGTGGAAACACCTGACGGTTGGGCGTTATCAATGGTCATCGTATGACCATATGATCATATGGATCATATTGGATCTAGGATCCTCCATCTATCTATCTAGGACCAGCCTCTTAAATTGTGTACCCAGAATAAAGGGGAAAACTTGAGCGTTACTCTAGAAACAGTACCTACCACGTTCTGAACCAAAGAATCTCCATCGTTTTTAGTAGTACAGTTTTTTGTGTTTTATAGAACTCAGCTGCATTTCTGTTGCTGTGGGAATACAGAGAGAGAGGTTATTTCACTAAAATCCTAATTTAGGCAGATAGAGTAAATTTTTCATTGTTCCATTATATCAAAGTTTATTCGCGCAAATTTAAAAGTGGAACATTTTTAGACACGATATTCGAATCTAGATTTGTAATAGATCGCTATGTCGTCGGCATAGGCAGCTACAGTAGCTTTTTTGTAGTTGGCTCCAACAGTTTCAGCTGTGTATATTGAGAAAAGTACTGGAGATAGCACAGACCCCTGAGGAACTCCGCAGGTGAATGCGATGGCTTCCGATGATGTTTCGCCGATACGAACTGCTATCGTTCGCTGTTGAAGAAACGACCGTAGGATCGAGTAGAGCTGTTCCGGAAATTCGTTGTCCTGTAGTGTCTTGCATAATAGGTTATGGGAGACTGAGTCGAACGCTTCCGTGCAGTCTATGGAGATCATAGCGGTCGCTTCGTTCTTGGCGGTGCACTGGCTCACTTCCGCATGGATCTTCGCCAGGTGATGATCCGGACAGAGGTCGGCCTGGTAGGCGGTTTGCTCCGGTGGGATGAGTGCTGTCTCTGAGCAATACGCCTTGAGATAATTGAGGACAATTTTCTCAAAGACTTTCCCCAGATGCGGAAGCAAGCTGGATGGGCCTGTAGTCCGCTGGCTGTGATCCTGACTTCAACGGCTTGAGTAGAGGAAAAAGAATAGCTATCTTCCAATTGTCTGGAAAATATCTTAACCTGAGGCAGGTATTATATAAATTGGTCAAGTGAGCTATTCCTCTTTTTGGCAGTTGTTTCAGCAATATAGTTTGTATCCCGTCGTGGCCTGGTGCTTTATTCCCCTTCATACGACGAAGAATCGCCTTCAGCTGCTTCGGTGATACAAACATATAGTTGGCTCCTGCCTCTTCGGTTGGTAAATCATTGTGTGCAGGATCTGTTCTTCTTGAGATGATTCCACCATAGTGATGTGAAAACTTGGTAACCTGTTCTTCTACTGTCAACAGTTTGTCCCCGTCGTGAAGTAGTGTAGAGCTTCTCTTCTGTGTGCAGGTTTTCAATAGCTTCCAGAACTTTCTGTAGTCGCCGTGCGTGGACCTCAGTTTTTCATGCCACTGTGCAGTCCTCCATTGTTTTATGAGATTTCTAATCTGCGTGGTAAGGGAATTTATCACCGATTTCGTCTCATAATCTCTATTTCTATACCATTTATTCTTCCACTTATGGCGGGTGGCGATAAGGTTCAGAATGTGGTCTGGCATAGGGCGTAGAGGTGGTGGAAGTGGTCTGAATTTCGGAATTGCTTCATCTGCGGCTCTTCTGATTGTTTCTGTGAAGAACTCTACGTATGCGTCTACATCACTTCTCGTCCGGAGTGTGGGAACTGTTGACAGTACGTGATGGACCTGTGCTTTGTATGTTCCCCAGTCTGCTTCCACATATTTATATTTTGTCACCGCTGGAACAGGTATTTCCTCATCCATAATATAGAGCACAGGTCTGTGGTCGGAGGTAATAAAGTCCAACGTCGAACAATCCACGAATCGATGCGGCTGCCTCGTAAGTAGTAGATCGATGGTAGATGTGAAGGACGGCTTCGCTCGATGTCTGAAAGTGTGGGTGTTCGGATGTACTACAGTGAAAGGTGTCTTGATGAGTTTACTTCCGGCTTTGTTGCTCCGAATGTTATTCCAGATCGGGTGCCGAGCATTTAGGTCACCCACTACCCAGTGGTTTGTTTGCTTGGCGCACTCGGCTAATATCATCGAGAAGATGTCTATAGAAGACCTGGGTCTTCTATATAAACCTATGATGATAGTAGGCTTATCGAGTAGTACCTGTATAGTTTTGTGATGAATTCTCGGGTCACCATTTGCTACTGGTGAGGGGAGTGATCTCCACCGAAAACCGTGACGTATAGCTATGATGATCCCTCCTTCGTCGTCTCCTGTGAGGTCGTAACCTGGGATGCGAATGTGCCGGAAGTTAACTCTTGCATCTGTGAGGATCACTATGGTGGGTAGGGTCTGTGCTATCAACGCGTAGATTTCCGTAATTTTGGGCATAAGCCCGTCCGTGTTAAAATTTAAAAGTTTTACTGTCCTGTTCATTTTGTTAGAGAGTCGGTAAGAAGTGTTGTTAGTGGAATGAGGTTGTTAGTGGTGTTGGTTAATGTAGCGATGCTCTGCATAATGAGTTCCACCCAGGGTGGGGTTTCATTATGTTGAGTCACCGTGGCGTAAGTCTGTTGGGTTTGAGATTGATCCGTAGACTTAGGTGGGGTCTGTCTGGATGGTGGTTGTGGTCGTGCGCTGGTTAGTCCACGTTCCTGGTGCTGTGGTGGTGGAGCCTGCTGCTCGCTCTTCTTCTGCTGGTCCTTGCGTGGACCAAACTTCTGACGTAGTTGCTCAAGCTTCTCCTGAAGGGTCTTCCTGATTTTGCATCCAGTGAAGGATGCGACGTGTGGTTCTCCGCAGTTCGCACACTTAACAGGTGTGGTCATGCGTTGGCACTCTGAGATCAGGTGAGGGCCGGCACATCGGACGCAAGTCACCTTCTTCCCGCAATGATTTTTTGTGTGCCCGAACTCCTGGCACCTGTGGCATTGAACGATGCCGCTCCTGCCGCGATACAACTTGACGTTGAAGCGTATCCTGTCGATGTGCGAAAGTATTTGAATGTCTTGTAGTTTGGTTTCGAGACCCGTTGTGATTAATATGAGAGGCAGGTCCGTCTTCTTGCCGTCTTTATCGCTCTTTTGCATCCGACGAACGTCGAGGATGCCTGACAGGCGCTCGGTAAGGCTTGTTCTTATATCTACGATATTGTGATCTATGTCCAGCCCGTAGATCACGAATTTTCTGGTCTTCTGTCCTTTGCTTGATGAATAAGTGTGGTACGGGCTCTGTGACTGGCGAAAGAACCCGGTCATTTTTTCGTGAATTTCGATGGTGCCCGGAAATATCCTTACTCCATCCCTGGTCTTCTGAATTTCAAAGTTTGAAAAGCCGGCAGTGTTCAGCTCCTGGACTGCTTTCTGTGTGTTCACGATGCCAGATACAACAATTGGAGGAGGTTTCTTCCGAATCGCGGTACCGGCACTAATGTTATTAGTCGCACTATCACTTTTTCCCGAAATGTCCGTTTCGCTTAAAAACGAGAAAGCGTTTGACGTGCTCGCGCTAAATTTAGCCGTGGTATTGGCAGGTTTGCAGAAATTCTTTGTTGCTGTCTCCCAGCCATCGGTTGAGGTCTTCGCCTTCTGCGCTTTGGTCTTCTTAGCGGTCGACTTATCGGTGGTGCTAGAAGCCGTTCTTCTCTTCTCGGGTGCTGCTGCTGGAATGACTTCGGATTCCATTTCGTCGTTCATTGTATTAGACGGTACGGACCCTAGTGTCAGGTCTGGGGGGTGGTCTTACAAGAGCCACGCTGCCCGATTGGTCGCAAGGTTTTTGCTCGATCAGCGCAGAGAGAGCTCTACGGCAGGCGGAGGAGGTCTGTGCGAGCATCACACAGAAGCTAGAAGGACTCAACATCACAGTGAATCCTAAAAAGACGGACTGCATAATTTTTTCCTTTCAGGGGAAAAAGCGCCGCCCTCTCCCTAAGGTCTATAGGGTAGCGGGACGTGAAAACAGACCAGCGAGCAGCATAGTCTACTTAGGTGTCACCCTTGACCGGCACCTTAAACTAGCCTACCACTGTAGGAAGAAACTTAGATCGGTTAGGACCAAGTCTTACAGACTTAACCACCTGCTTACATCTCCTAACTTATCCCTCCGCCTCAAGTTGACCATCTACAAGAGCATCCTAAGACCGGCACTCCTTTACGGAGCACCACTATTAGGTAACATCACGCCGGCAACAGCAAAAAAGCTCCAACAGTTTCAGAATGGCGTACTGCAACGCATAGTGAGACACACAACATTAAACAAAACAAAAACGGACCTTCTACACACTACTCTCGACTTACCGACAGTTACAGACTTCATTAAACGTAGACACATTAAATTTTTCGACAGCCTGAAATACTGTACTAACCCTCTTTTTCGGACACTCACCCCAGCAGGACGGCCACAAACGTGGCAAGATCACGTACAAAGTCTCAGCCTGAACTGAGAAATTAATAAAATCAACAAACAAAAGGAAAAGGACACGGTGAGCCCCATCACCGGAAAAATCTAAAGTTAAAAATAGAAATGAAGAAATTAGAACCTGCCACATTCTCATCCTCCTCTTAAAATGTACATCGTACAGTACAAGAGATACCTCTCCGTCATATCTTCAATTCTACATAGAAATCTTCAAACCCAAAGGGGCTAAGAAAAAAAAAAAAAAAAAAAAAAAAAAAAAAAAAAAAAAAAAAAGATTTGTAATATAATTTATTTCCTGTTATATAATTTATTTTTCCTGTGTAAGAGTGTTCAAGACAAGACAGAAATTATACAAAATATTTTTTTTTAAGACCAAATTCACATTGGGTATTTGGAAGATAAAACATTTTGAAGCATTGAATAGAGAGCTAACATTAGAACAACAGAACTAACACTTTTCTTATCGGACTAGAAACGAATTGAATTAAGCAAAATACATAACTAAGGAAAGAACAGATATCGAAAATCGGCCTTAAAAAATATCATTGATAATCTACGATCATTATTATTTTTTTTTTAAGTAAAAACTTCTTTTGGCGCCCCGCACACTGATTGTTTCGTAGATAGTAACATAGCCTGACCCGTCACCCTCTGAGGTGAAATACTGGATCGGGTAAACTCGGGGCCCCCAATAACTATATATTGTATGTATAATTCGCTAAATTACTAAATATTTTAAATACTGTAAGTCTGTATTGGAGAGACCTTGCCCAGCCTCTAAATATGAATGAGCTCGGGGACATGGCCAGTTGGTGGGATGAATGTTTGATGGCAATATGCTCAAAGTGGCTACCTCATCCATCAATAATTTCCCAAGTTGACCGAAATCAGTGACTTGCGGTGCAACACCACGCGACCCTTAAACACATCCCTTTCCGATATCGCCATATTGGGCAGGGCTGCCTATACCGCAGGTCTCTGCTACTATCGAAAACCTATCATATTGTCGTTTACTGCCCTTATCGCGCTACTTCCACAACTCATTATCGACTATTAGCTGATAAATATATACATACATATATATATATATATATATATATATATATATATATATATATATATATATATAAAACAGCTGGGAAATGATGCGATCCTCATCAACTTACTTATCTCTTCTTGCAAAACTCAAACCTACAATGCTAAAGTGATCCTCCTATATACGTAACATCGAGTCTTTCAACATTTACCCTTCCGTTCAATATTTATTAATTTTAAATCATTCATTCCTTACGAAGCCTAAAAAGGGTACGTAGATGTCATTATTATTGATACTATTTTTCTGAAATTATTTTCATCGCAACTTCGGCGATAATTGTTGCATAGATTTTAATAATGGAATGCATTTAATTGAGCCTATTATTTCTTCTTATATAAGTGTCATCTTCGCCCCGATGGTCGGAAATCGAATTTCGGACTGAAATCATTCTCTTAGGTTTTACAGCTAAGGGTCGTTTCCTCCATGGACTTCTTCTTCCTTGAAGATTTCTCTAAATTGTCAGCATCAATAACTATTATTTATCTCTACACATTATGGTTATCACCACTCCTATTTTCTTCCCCATCTTCTGCATAGCATTCTCGTATGTAAATCTATTCACCAATTCTTATGTACAACTAGTTCTGAAACGGATGAAGTCTTTGTATCACCGCTTTCCCAACCGCAAGGTTTTCCCCTTTATTAATGTTACCCACTTTATAGAGGCTGGGTGAGCCCCAGAAGGGATCCATCTCCGGCTGTTATATTATGAAATAAATTATCTTCCACAGCCAGATTAGAACCTGAATCCCTCAGCATAGCAATTGAGCACGTTGAATTATCCAGATGTGTACTGAGCCCAAACTCAATACAGAAACATATAAGACCTTGATTCTAAGCTAAACAACAATAATCTTCCAATAAAATAAAACTGGAACTCCATCACTACTCCGCTTCCATGTAATCTTATTACTCTAGTAAAATATTTTTCTGTAAAAACCATTTCACTTCAATAAGGTTATCTCTTGTGTATTTTGTTTCTGTTATTAAAAATACATAAAAAAATCAAATTATTAAATATTAATTAAAAGATTACCTTTTTTAATTAACAGTTTATTACTGCTAGTTACCGAAAGGACGCGAATATTTAAACCTATTATTATAATTATAGAAGAGACAATTATAACCTTCGAAATTACGAAATCAGTTTAGAAACATTTAAGTTGAAATCAGTTCGGAAATCCTTAATCAATCGCTCCTTGTTTAACTTTCCATTCTCGCTCAGTTTGTTACGTGAGTTTGTTCTAACAATCTGCTTTCGGTGTGTACGTTCTCGACCCTCGACCCAATACCTTCGGGTAGTTCAAGTAAATTGTAATTATTGCTGTATATATTCGTATATATATTGTATGTAAATATTTTATGAATTAACGGTGATTTTGAAACCAAAAAGTCCTCGACCCTAAATAAATAAGAGAATATTGACTTTCACCCAAGTATGGTCTTTAAAATAATCAACGGAAGTGATAAAATAAAAGACAGATTATTTTAAAAAGTGTAAGAAATAATCATGAGGGTCGTAAAACAGATTTTTAAAATTAGATTTGATAGAAAGTGCACTTGTATATCAAATGAAACCATATCTGTTTTAGAATAACAAATATATATGTCTGTCAATGCTAACTGTTGAGAAAACAAACTCTGAAGATCTTTTTACAAAATAAAAGTCTAACAAAATACTTGATAAAATAAAATAAAAGTCCTGGGTAGGTCTGCTTTGGGGGTAGGGATATAGGTTCTCGTGTGCATGATGACCCTGAACAGTCACAATCCTTGTATCTCGATTACATTGTAACTACCTTGAACTCGATTGTACGTTAGTGGGAAGGACACTAGTGAGTTGGTCTTAAAATGATTAGTAATTGTGACCACTCGTAGGCCATGTTCTAATTTGAATTATGTTTAGGCTACTGCAAGAAGATTAGCTTCCCTTTTAATTATAATTACGCGCCAAGGCGTCATATTATTCTATAAACTCAATTTACCTGTTAGAGTTAGGTACGTGAGAATACGGACCATCAGCGATTCTCCTGCAGGAAACAATGACTGGTTTGAAATAAAATTCCGGAAAGTACAAGGAGCACCAAGACAAAGAAGTATTCCAGCTCCTTCAGGTATGGACAGTTTTTAAAATGAATAGTCCTTGGACTATAATTGGGGTCCACAGAAAGGGAAATGTGATAATGATTGACAAACCCAAAAGGTAGACAACTAACGCTAGAATAAGATGACGAGACAGTGACGAAACTTACTACTAAAAATCCTATTAAATTGGCTGATGATAGAACACAATAAAATCTACTTGTTGAGCAGTCCGTTGTGTCAATATAAGAGAACAGTGGTATCGTTCCAAGCACTCAAATTGGCCTTTTTCTTAAGCTATAATAATTATTAATCTCTTGATCAGGGCTGTTTGCATTTGATTAATTAAATCCTTATTGACCTATTCAGAAACTTTCTCTTTTCTACTCTAGCAATATTACACTTGAATAATGATACTGACTTTAATATAATTAAATTTGAAGTTTTCGATGATAGATTTTTAATCAATGACAAGGTTAGTTGATTTGAGAGTGATGATTTAGCACAATTATCTGGGAGTATTAATCTTAATAGGTATATTTTGAATAAATCTGAAGGAATAATGTGAAAAATGGCGTGGAGTGCAGTGAATATAATTATTCAGACTAAACAATATCAGGTTTTTTCTATTGTGTTCCAACGTGTAGTTGTATCATGTTTTTCTCAGTGTTTTTTTTGTTTGAGTCAGGAACTTCCCTGTCGCTGTATTATGTTTAATAGATTTTTTAAAAATCTCATATTAGCTACTTCGACTCTATTACATTCCTTTCATCTGATGGGGTTTTCTCTGTCTCCAATATTCCTTTACTTCAGGCGTTCACTGAGATGTTTCCTTCGATCATCTGTCTAACTTCGTTGAACCTGTTCTGTCCTTTCTTCATCCTGAAATCCTTCCAGATTTTTCACTTTGGTCCATAATTCATTCCCTTCCTACATGTGAGAATCTGCGATTTTCAAATTTTTCCTTAGTTCTTCTGTTACTTATTTCTTTTTCCAAAAATAGTCAAATATTTGCGTGATTCTTCCGTATAGTATTCGAGATTCTTTCCACTTTCTGGTTGATTTTTCTGTTACTTCTCTGTTTCCACTTGTCTTCAGTCTAAACTGCATCCGTGATTTTTCTTAGAATACTTTCCATAACTTTCAGTTTTTGAGGCTATAGTTCGTCGGGAGGAAACAACGAGCAAAAGGGCATTCCGTTTTTACGACAGTGTTGTAATATCTTTTTTTGGCATCCTAGGAGGTGTACTTTTTGCTGTAGATCTTTGTGATTTGTAGTGGAAGAAATAAACTTCCGATGTAAAATCGAATTGAATATCTAAAATTATTGTTTTTTCGTGGTTTACTCCACTAGATTTACTTTTCTGCCTCTGAAACCGTTGGTCAATTTCACCTAGTAACCCTAAGTAGGGTCCTATGACAGTTTTATCCAATTATTATTTGTCACACTATATTTATTTTCTACTTCATTACCAAATACTTTCAACGAAATGCGTCCAACTAACTGTGTCCGAAACATCCTGCCGGACGGTGGGGACATATTATGCAATCTTCCCTGCCCGAAGTTTTAATTTCTTGAAGAAGGTTTTGAGAGGGGACTCGACCCCGAGGAAATTAGTCCTCTAATGGGGGGGGGGGGAGGGGGGTAATTGAAAACAGCCCTCAGCTGGCTTTTATCCAGCCCCCCTTCCACCCCTTCCACGGCCAACTTCAACTTCAACCGCCCTTTTACCTCAACTATTTGAGCATCCTTGGCCAATCTGTCTTATCTAGATTCCTCGGTTAAAACAAAAAACTAGGTTAGTTCATCGCTATTAATTGGGTCACGCAAGTCCGCGTTATTTGTTCCTGTAGCGGCCCCTAAGAACATAGCAGTTTGACGGTAGAAAACTTTTATTTTAAACTATGTTTCGTAAAGTAACTTCCATGCCTACTTTCTGATTTTGTAGGCTCCACCTATATGAGTTTTTGACAGAGGATAGTTAGTGATCCAGTGCTCCAACCATCTCCCTTTACGTTAGAGGGCATCATCAACTAATATACCGAAGTACTACAAAAGGAACGAAATCCCTTTTGACAGCCAAACACTAGCAGATATTTAACAATAATTAATGTCTTATTTGGCTTATGGGATAAAGTAGCCCTCTGGTCATTTTCCTAGTCCCACAATAAAATTATTTTTCTGTTCTATTCTAGGAACCGTGTATAGACTGACTTTGGTGGAAACGAAGGAATAACAAATTTGTTGAAGGAAGTTGATTCCGTTGTCAACTGTGGATTGATAAGAATAATAATAAGTATATATAAAAGATTATATATTAAAATTGTATAAAAATTATACAAATATCATTCGGGACACACTGTATCTATGATCTTCTTTTGAAAACCTGCCCGTGGGTTTCACGTGGAAGGGAAGGGTGGATTGAGAAACCTCCCATTGAAAGAATTCCTTGCGGATCTCGCTGCAGTAGATCCCTGTTCCAGAGATATTTCAGAGAGATGTGTCTGTAAGCAATGCTTGTACCAGTAAGTAAGGGGTGGATTGGCAAAAATGAATGCTAGTTTACTTCTTCTATTTTTATAATACAGCTTTATTTCTTAATATAAACATTTAAGGACTATTGTTTAGTAATTGGGAGAGAAAGCGACTGGATTCAAGATAGGTGCTGGATGCCTGTGTTAATGAAATCTCACCATACATAATTCTGTTGTGAGCCGTCTGTGGGATTCTAATAGCATTGTTTTCTTCTATTACATCAACTTGATTTTACAAAATCATTCAAATAATGATACAGATGTTAAGAGGTAGAAAATTATTTAATAAATTTGGCTTTCCATTTTTGAAATTTTATTTGTATGAAACTAATGGGAAGAATCCCGTTTTTATATTTGAATAGTTGCCTGGAAGAACGGCGTATTTTACATTTTCAGTTTTCGTTTTTTTTTGTGGAACAAGATCTATGTGATGGCCCCTACCGTTAACGTTTGTATTTAGTTGCCTAAACAGTCAATAAATTGCCAATAGCACAATCGTTGTCCATATCAGAATATGATTGGTCTCTCAAGAGACAAAGGCCCAGTGGAAGAAAGGCACATGTGAAGATATCCTAAACTTAGTAGTGCAAAATCTATAAAATGTAAGAATGTAAAAATGTAGTTTCTTGAATTGGCTATGGAAATTCAAGAAACTCCAGTGAACAAGTGAATACTGTTTTAAAACTTAAAATTGAAGCAAAAAAAATTATTCACCATGTTGAGATTTTTTTTCTGAATCAAAATTTAAATATCTAACGGAACAGACTTAAGAGATTTAGGAGACCTTGGCGGATTTGCATGTTTAGGCGCCATCCATTGTCAGTCCGGGGTGAGGTGCAAACCTCGTTAATAGCTATTTCCAGTCCAGACTGTATTAAGTAAGGAAAATTTTGGTGAGCTTTTGTAGATTTCAATCTACCAAATGGTATTGTATTTATAGTTGGCATGCTGCACTAAAGCCGGCGTGATATTAAGATAATATGATAAAAAATAAAATTTCTCATCAGCTGTTTGCAAGTCACAATATACATGAAATTTTACATGCATGTAATGGTTCTAACTCAACAACAAGTATATACAGACATTTATAGACTTGTCTTTAACTAAATATTTTTAAATTTGGTAAATTTACATCCACAAATAATAAATCAAATTAAACGTCACGAAATCGATCCGAGTTAGCTCTCCCTAGGGAAAGCTTCGTGCCCATCATTCCAAATTGACATCGATACGTACCATCTAATGACTATGTACGATATCTCGGACTATACAAGACGCTATAAACAAATATAACATCACTTGGACTACAATACTATATTAAGATCCATTTGGATATATGAAGCAGATCTTTGGGATTCAGCAAAACAAGTCCACCCTATACACAAAATACACCCAGCACAATCTATAATTCTAATAAAAATTGGTAACTAACCTTAGTTCATTACACTATATACACCACGGCCAGAATGTTCCCACTCTAAAATCATATATTCACACTGATACATAGCAATCCGCTCGACAAGACTTCTATTAGTTATTTCTCTTATTTGTTACCTGGACTCTCTTTGAAGACATTAAAGACAATGGCCTAAAGACCTCATCAGAAAACATTAATAAGTTCAAAAATTTTATATCTAGCAAATCGTAGAGAAAAAAAACATTGAGATCAAGTTTGCAGGATGCAACACAACTGCAAATGTAACATAAGAATAATGTTTTTTAATTTATTCATTGAAATTTACAATTGTATTTTCCCAATGCAACAATTAAATGGGAGGGGTGGTATGTAATGGCATGGCTAGATTAGAAGCTAGTGGCTTTGAGTGGGAATGAAGTTTTTCATGAAAAAACTGGTGTTGGGTTCAGGCCAAATCAATAACAAATGGGACATTGAGGTGACTATGATTTTTTTTTATTCGTAACAAAGTAAGAGCACTATGGTTTTTACGTAGGATTTTTTATTGTAAGGATTGGATACAAAAGGAATTCGAAGGCTTAGTGGACCCCCAAAGCTCCACTCCGTCAGTCCAAATTGTTTTATAGTAGTCATGTATATGGGTCGTAATTAATTTGGAGCTTAGAGCGTCTGCCAAATAAGTATTGCAGTAACCTGAAATAGCGAGCAGTTACTTATCTTTTTAGTCCAACATAAAGATTCCAAGCTAGAGGAAGAATAATAAATGTAGGAATAAAAATTATGTTTATCGTGCATAAAGTGTATCAAGTATATTTCAGATGCCTAACATAATTATTATTTAAATAATTGCAAATGTTATTATGTGCACGTAGTGTGTATGCTGTGTACCTTGCATGATTTTATTTTTCTGGAGCGCCACGCTCTGAATTTTGAAACCCTAGGGAAAACCCTCAGCCTCGCTGTGAGAGGAAAAAAAAGAGGATTGGGGAGATAAGGTAAATGAAGTAGGCGGTGCTTAGCGGATCAAAATTCCGCGGGCAGAATGGATAGAATAAGGAAAACATTTTCCATTACCAGAAGACACTCTTCATATTTTTCTTTAAAAAATTTTAATCCTAAGTACTACTGTAGTTATTTTCGCAATTCGACAGGATAGAGTCGATACTAATTCAGGTATTGCCTGCTCGCCTTAATATTGTTAAAGTTTTATACCTTCAAATCCTGTCTTTTTCTATAATATTCTTCTTCTTTAATCTTCTATTTTATCCTCATTTGGACACCATTGAATGATAATAAATAAAGATCCTTTTACATCAGATAAAATAACTTTATTTTTATTATATGGTGACATGATTAGAAAAATATATTTCTACTTATAAAGCATATGTGAGCATGTATGCAGGTGTATTTATGCATCTATTACATGTGAGCGCTTTCATCTGAAAATCCCTACTTAAGGTTCTTGACGGCATCTTGACTCTCTCCCGTCTTGCTTAAAACTGTGTTATCTTTCCACATCTAGACACAGATCCTGGCCGATCCTCAGTCTATAGCCCTTCCCAGGTTTATTAAAATATTGATACTATTCTAAACAGCCTAATATTATATATGCTTGCTTGGATAACAACCGACTGATATGGTGCCCTAACTCCCCCAAAGAATGATCTCAGGAAAACTTAAGATCCATTGATATGATTCACGTTTAAACAGTAATATGGGATGCTATCCTGAGATTATTTCAACTGAGGTACTGTAATATATTACTATATAGTTATTAATTCAATTACATATCATTCTCTTTTCCAAAAGGGAATGTGGTTGATTGAGTGGGAGTTGTATAAAGATCATTTTACTTTTAAAATTATTATCCTTATTTACATATCTTAAAAAATGCTCCTTTCGTGAGGTCACCTGAGAATTCTTACGTGAAGTTCTTGACTCTTTCCGCCTTGCCTACAATTGTGTCATCTATCCATATCCAGGTACAGACCCTGGGAGGTCCTTACTCTACCTGCTCAATAGCCCTTCTCAGGTTTATTTAAATATTCCTAACATTTTGAATAGTGTCATTTATAATAAATCATTAGTTAATCCTTTAACAGCCTAATATTATATATACTTACTTCCATAACAAGCTAATGCTATGCTGTCCTCACTTGCCCAAGCAATTATTTCAGGAAAAGTTAAGATCCATTAATCTCATTGACTATTAAATCCGGCCTCCCATATTGCATGCCATCCAAAGATCATTCATTACAAGAGAGGTTGTGATGATATATAATTATTGGTTAAAATACATGTCAGTCTCTTTTCCAAAGGTGTTCGTGATGGATTGACTGGGAGTAGTTTTAATAAATAAAGATCCTTTTACATGAGGTAAATTTTTATGTACAACTTTAATTTTATTATGTGATCATGATTACAAAAATATATTTCTATTTATAAAATGCCTCTATCTATTACACGTGAGCGCTTATGTCTGAACATTCCCACATGAGATCCCACATCACCTATCACTGCCGTCCTGACTACCACTGCCCTTTACAGACTTTTTCACGTATTTCCAGGTGTTTGGGGGCCCTGTTATTGTTTACTGTAACCCTTCACAGGCTAATTATAATATTCATAGAATATTAACAGTGTCACATATAATACTACAATGATAATGGGTTTGCAGCCAGTTAGGTGGCCCTACAATTTTCTAAAGTGCGTAAAAAAATCCTTGGTACTGCCGTCCTTCTGAAGGGGCGTAAAATAGGGGTCCCGAGCCTGTCCAGTCTCGGGTAGTTTTTTAAGGCCTTGTCCTGATTATACCTGGATAGGCACAATTTATGATTCTTATTGTAGCATCACACGATTAACTGTTGCAGCATAAAGTGGCGTTAAATGAATAAACAAGTTAAATATGCTTAGTTTAACGTTCGAGACTGACTCCGCCTCTTATTTTTTTAAAATTTTATTTTCATTCCTCCCTGAAGGAGTGACACATCGACAATCTGGAATGTGTCTGGCTTAGAAGATTGAAGACTAAGACATGTCAGGCAAGCGGAAAGAACATTGCCCAACATATCTTTCGCAGCTTGAGTAATTTTCGTGGTGTCGCAGAAGGCAATCTCTCATCCATTTTTTCCCCTGTTTTTTTTGTGTATCGCCTCTGTTTCCCGACTACAGCTTTATCATATGTAGAGCCCGTATTCGTTTTTTTAAGTTTATTTTTTTTGGGTCTTGTATATTTTACAGCTTTTCGTTTATATGAATGTTGACCATTTGAGTTAGACTGTTTTGTAATTTTTTTAAAGGAGTCAAAATAGCTGGGTTAAGTGTAAGAAGTGGCATAACTTCAATGTAATACCAGTTCCTATTGAATTGATAAGTATATTAAGAATTAGATATAGATAAGTATAATAATGTCAAAGTAGGTCGAAAATCTGATCCTTACTGCTAAACAATAGTGTCGGACGACAGACAATTTTGGAAAAGTTTAATATCAAAAAACAAAATTAATGAACCTGAAAATCGATATCTATATTTTAATTAAATAATTTCTTTTGGAAATGATTTTAAACGTAGTTAGAATGACTGGCAAACTTTTTGTAACATTAAAATACACATGTAATTTACTCCTGCTGCAACCACACAATAACGGACCCATTGTTAAGTCATTCCAAAGTGCAGTACTCTGTTCTATTCTAATTGTTTCGTAATAAAGATGCTATTCAAACCTTACAGGACTCAGACAATTCGTATCATTTTGTCAAAATCCTTCGTTATATGTAATTCATTTTCTCTGCATCATAACTAATGAAAGAAATGAAAATATCACTTGTGACTGAAACAATTTAGAAACCATACAAAAAATAAACTGGTACAGACATTAATGACAGAAATATTACTGCAGAATCCGACCAGGAGACTGAGCTGGGATCTACTGCAGGGGGATGAACTTGGGAGTTCCTTCAATAACTTTTCCAACTGCGCTTCTAGGCTTGATGTTTTCAATTGTTCCTCTAATATTTATTATTATTTAACAAAAAATAATAACGGACCTTATATAATATTAATAATAATAAGAAGCGAGGGTAAGAAAGATTAATTAATTAATAATAATTAATTAATTAAAGATTAATTAAAATAAGTAACCACTTATTTAGTGTCTTATTTGACTACCCCCAACTATTTTCTTTCTTACATTAATAATAATAATATAACCAAACAAGGGAAAACATATAATTAGAATCGAAATATGCTGTAGATTGTCGGGTGCTCTAGATTTTTAACGATTTGAGATTTTATGATCAGAACCAATGAATCATTTCGCTCTAATTATCGCTCGTCAGTTCTAGTCCTAGCTATTGACTGAGAATTTATAGTAATTATTCTAGAGATGGATCGACCCCGAGGTTGCTAGGCCAACATGGGTCACTATATAATGTGTATCTAGTGCAATGCCATGCTTAAGGGCGATAAACCTAGTATTTGAACGATAGTGTTGACCGCATTACATCCTCGTGTAAATGTTGGTTGAGGCATAGTGTATCTAACAATCTACGGAAAGACCCTTCGTGAGTTCTTCTCATACGGTTTTATTGAATATTTCCTTCTCTGCCGGATTATCGCTAACTCAGTAGACGATACACAGGTAGATGTACTCGGTTATTAATATTATTTTGATATAAATATATTTATTCAAGTAGACTTGCCTTGTGAATTTTGTATATAATATTTTGGAAAAGCAAGACCAAGATCACTGTTAAAATATTTAGATTTATCATGTTTCAAAGTCCATTAAATTCCATTATTGATACCACCGGAACATATTGCCTGTATTCCTCCAATAAAACTCGTCGAAAGCCTATCCCGATCAAATCAGTGGTCACTAGACCGCTACTGATTGGATTAAAACGAGCTGCAAACTGCATCACTACACCTATATCTGTTTTATGTCGTTAGCTCAGGTGGTGGAGAGGGATTAAATACAGTTCGGATTTTGGATACATGCTCGCAGAAAGCAACCAGTTGACGTCATGAAGGACTATTTTCACATAAATTTACATCCGATAAAAAACCCCAGTTAAAAGTGTAAATTGAGTAACCCAATTACAAAGCGAGACCAAGTCCTAGGAAACTTTTTCAAGAGCATATAAAATTCGTTTGAAATAATATAGGAATTCACGTATTCGAATATATATTAATACGTTTCTTGTTTCTTAACAATAAGCTATTAATATTGCATACAAGATGAAGTAATCCACCAAAATAATATTTAATTTATTGTTGATAAGAATTGTCCTTGATGTGTTATAGAGCTAGACTGGAGGTGGTGGGACTATACCTTTTTCATAGTTGGTGGGAACAGGGGTGGATTGTTTTAGAAAGGTCAATAATGAAACATTTGAAAAGAATTGTGGATATACTAGAACCCTGTGCTACTCCTGCGTTTAGCGAAAGGAAAGAGGATCTAGGTTGATTTGGGATGGAGACAGCTTGAGTCCTATCCCAGAGAAAATCTACTTTCTCTAAAGTGATATTAGAAGTATTACATTTATTAATATTATATATTATATTATAAGAGATATTTTATAAATTATATAAAGACATTAGAAGCTTTAGAATTTTTAATGGAGTAAAAAAATCCTTAGTTATTACGTCTTTCCGAAGGGACGTATTATGAGGTTCTCGATCTCATTAGGTACTAACTAGTTAAAGATCCGTATTCTAATTATACCTGGATAGGCAAAGGACCCTTTCTGAACAATTATGCAACTAGCCATAGTTGAATAAAGTGAATAAACGTCAAATGAATAAACAAACAAACATATTTCAGAAATGCGTTCTGGCTTGAAGGTAAAATGTATATCAACACAATTTGAGTAAATAATTATAAGTGAATAATTGTAACCAGTGGGTTGTACTTTTTATGAATTAATTAGTTTTGATCAAATTAGTTAATGAGAAACACTCTAAGCAATCATATAAAATATAAGCGTTATGGAAAATGTAATTATTTATGCGAAAACAATTAAGAATTCCCTTGAGTCAGTTAAATGGATTGCTGTAAACCAGTTGAGAAGTTTGCGTCCGTGAAGAAACTCATAGCAGGTGGAGGGAGCAATTTCACTAACCAAATTCACCTCATTATCTAGCCCTTCTCATGTTTTCTTCTTCGGTTTTGTTTGACGTTTGTCCGCTTGTAATTCTTGTCTTCGGAAAGTTGTGTCGCGGTTAAATCGTCTTATTAATCCTTTTATAAGAGATATTTGAGTGAGAATATAAAGCTATTCTTTCATTCTTTATTTTACTGTAGATTTTTATTCAGTGAATAAAATAAACATAGAATTTTCCGTATTGTTTGAGTTTTTTTTAGGTATTCTCGTGGGCACCTCCATTACTCCCACAGGACAGCCGCAAGCTATTTGTTCAGATTAAAACTGACAGGCAGAAAAAAATGTATTTACAACGTGAAGAATGATAAGATACGATCATCTTTTATTCATTTTTATATATCTACATTGTTGCTAATTTGGCGTAGTAGTACTACAATATGTAAACATAGAAATTAAATATAATTTATTTAATTATATAATATATATATATTTTCCCCTCTTTTTCTTCCATGGTAACCCCATAAACAAGCATCTCAGATGTCATTATATGTGATTTTAATATTTACAGATCAGTTTATATATAGATCAGTTATTATATAGTTTATATATACAGATTTAATATTATTACGTATAAGCCATGAAATATTTTCTTTGTTAATTATTAAATATGATACCTAGTATTTTCATTTGAAGTGCCCGTTTTCAAAGCAGAGGTTATTTAGTAAAACAACTTTATGAAATCAAATCATTTTTTTTTCATAATATTTATTCTTATTGTCTATACATTTTCTTCAGCTTGTTGTCAAATTTTCAATCGCAGAAATGAAAAATTCAGTTTTTTTTCATGAGATAAAGTCTGAAAATGTGTTTTTGATAAGAATACTTTTCAAAAATTTTACCCTTACGGAAGCTGTCCAAATTTCTGAACAGATAGAAATCTGCTAGTGATAATTCTGGTGAATAAGGCGAGTGTGGGAGGACTTCGTAACTCAGCTCTTTTAGTTTCTTTACTATGTGGCGTTATCGTATACGAGTGTAAGTATTTTCCGATTTAATAATGCAGTTTGTTTCTTGATATGTTTCTGAGCATTACACCAATATTCCTGTAGTAAGATATGGATTAGATGGTCTCACTTCTTGGTAGAAAGGAGAAAAGAATTATTTTTCAATCAATCTGTGTCACCTGCTGAAACCAACGGTAAACGGTCCGTTCGTTACCCCCTTCCCCAAACCCGGGCATGTTTCATGCAGCTGCCGGTGTCTAAGTTTAAACTCATAAAATAAAAAAATGAAACGGAATTCGCGTGTTTCAATGGTCATGCTTGATGGATTACTTCACAGTTTTCATTAAATTACAGTAATAGTATATATTATAACAAAAATAAATAATAACAGCTCATTACAATCTGTAAAAATAAACATCGTAAACAACAGAAGTCCACTAATTCGAATATTAGAAATAATAAAAACGGACTTTTCATATTAAACGACCCAATATCTCAAAGCTTTACCTAGGTGATCTTTAAATTAATGAAAATAACTTTAATTTCTTATAAGGTTAGGGAAAAAACTCTTTTTTTCTTTGTACGTGTTTTTCTTCTCGACTGAACTAACAAACTTCAGTTTGTTCTCAATGGGCAAACACATTGGACTTCTCTATCTCTTTCTCACAAAATTGCTTTTCCTTTGATATTTGTTTGGACAAAGAAGTAGGGAACCTGTTGTAAAACTTATTCGTTGGAAAAACAGCCCAAAAAGTTTTTTAAACTCACATTAGTATTATTATTTGAACTCTGTTACAATTGCTATTGTTTGTTGCTGTCTTTTATTACTTTAGTAAAGCATTAATGATCCAACTACCAAAGGTCTGTCCATTAACCTTAACACTAGATCGAATGAATTTCCAGTATTAATACTATTCCTGTGCCTATCTCTAATTTTTTAATTATATCAAATTTTTTTGTTGGTATTTGAGTCAACAATTAAAAATGTCATAACCTATGGATGTCAAGTTTGGGGCCACAAATTTTTTTTAGGAAATAGAAAAAGTTGAAAGGTATTTCATTAAAAAAAATTTTAAATTACCGGTTAATACCCCAAATTACTTTGTGTACTTAGAAATGAATAGAAAATTAGTACACATGTACACACTAAAAATGCAATCCAATTATATTTTAAAAATACTAGATTATAAAGAAAATAGGCTATGTACAGTTATAGCAAGAGAAATAATAAAACAAAACATATCATGGTTTAAAGAGTGGGGGGAAATTGCAAAAAAAAATAAATTATAGACTGGATTTAACTTTAAACTCCTTGGGTACTTGGGAGGGAGAAATGTTCAAAATGTTAGAGCTGTACAAAGATTATTTTATCCAAGTTTGCCATGCAAAAGCAGCAGAGGGCACACACCACGGCCTCTATAGCTCATTAAATAAAACAATAGATTACCATAGACATTTTAAAGCAACAAAAAAAATTAGCGTAGTTATGAAATGCAGAGGGGAACTTCTGAATCTAAATTACAAACCATTTGAAATTGATTCGCAAAATATACAGCTATGCTCACTGTGTAATATGAATGAAATTGAAAACAGTTTTCACTTCCTGGCAGTGTATCCCGTCTTAAAATTGTATAGAAAAAAATTCTTAAAATATGGGCTGATATCAAAACAAAAATTAATAGATATTCTGAATGGAGAGAATTTTATAGGTTTATATAAATTTGTAAGTAATGCAGGTCGTTATAGAAAATTTTTAATTTCACAATTTAATTATTAATGTCAAAAAGAAATTTGATTTATTTTTTAGTTTTGTTGTTGTTTAGTAGTTTAATCAAACTCCCGGCAGACGGTATAAAGTACCATGCTGTGGTTGCTAATGTGGAAAATAAAATTAAAAAGAACAGTTGTAAATAATTTAATAATAAAGAGCATTTTATATCTATCTATCTATCTATCTATCTATCTATATCAAATTATAATTTAATCTGATAACAGCTGCGGATCGACCATGTGAGATTTACAGACTTTACTGGGGGTCGCCTAGCCTCTATGAGGTGGGTAATCTAAAGTGGGTAATCCCGGTGGTTGAGCGAGATCTTGGATACCTATTACCTCCTTGCAATAATCACTATTCCAGGAAATTTTTAGTCTTTACCATGTACTGAAACTAACAGCCTTCATGGGTTTTTAATTTAAAAAAAAAACAATTCTTGAGCCTAAGTAAGAAAATATGGGTTAGTGTTCTGAAACATTGTCCGTAACTGTATACTAAAATTTTATAATGTAAGAAAACATTAATGTATTGGTACATATAACATCGTTTAAAAACTTTTACCACCTTCTGAACATTAAAAATATAAACGTCTTAAAAAATTATGATACTGTAAACATATAGAATAGAATAGAATAGAAAACAAACTTTATTCTGGGACCAAGTCCCTTTAGAATAACAATAATGAACAAATAAAATAAACATAATATTCATCTGGCCAGAAGGCTACATAATAATACAAATCATGAAGTAATCAAGATTGACAATACATAATAAAATTAGAAATAGAAAAAAAAAATATGAATAAATAAAAAGTACAAAACTTGACAGGATTTTATCTAATTGTCGCAAATAAATAAAGGTATTCATATTAACAAAATAACATTAATACAACAGTCAACAACGAAATTGCTAAATAAAATAAGTGAATAACACAGCATGCGATAAAGTATTTACAAAGTCTGTATCTTATTTGTTGTTGGAAAAATAAACAAAACATGTAGGTAACAAGATCGAGTATTCAGTACTGATTTATTCAAGCGGAAGATTGACCAGCCTGGAGAGCGTCTTTTTGGGATGCCAAGAGATGAAGGAATAGCAGTGATTTAAATGAAGCCAATGAAGAAGAATGGCGGATGAAAGGAGGGATTGAGTTCCACACAGTGGTGGAGCGGGCGATGAAGGAACGCTCGAATGCCTTGGTTCTGTGGGATGGAATGTAGAGATCGGAAAGGCGGGATCTTGTTTTGTGGTGCTGGACAGAGGATTTGAATTGGAAGACTATAGATATATGAAGGGTGTTGCGAGTTAATGGATTGGTATAGAAAAACACTAAGGAAATATTGTCTACGAATGGGAGGGAAGAGCCACTTTAACTCATCATAGTGATGTGACACCCGGGATCGCCTCGGAGTACCAAGGACAAATCTTAAAGCGCAGTTCATTATACTTTTTAAGCGGGCCTCCAGCATTTTCGAAATGCCCCCGTATACCACACTACAGTAGTCAAAGTGGGGGAAGATGAGGGATGATACGAGAAGCTTCCGGGTTGAATGTGTATGGAGATGCCGAGATTGATGAAATAATTTAAGGGAACTAATTGATCGTCGGGATATTTGGGTGATATGGGGCTTCCAGGAAAGGTTTTGGTCAATCGTAATGCCTAGGTTTTTAACGGAGGAGTTGAAACTGATAGGGTGGTCGTTTAGGATTAATGTTGGGAGGGTAGGGATAGTTGTAAGGAGGAAGTTGGAACCTCGAACAATGGCCTGGGTTTTCATTGCGTTCAATTCCAGTTTGCTCAGCTTTTCCCAGGCACTGATCCTATCTAGGTCTTCCTGAATCCTGGCGAACGCAGATGAAAGCTCAGAAGGAGTAAAGGATAAATAGATTTGGAAATCATCTGCATATAGATGGTATGAACAGTGGTGAACAGATTTAGGTAGATCGTTGATGTAACAGTTGAAAAGGAGAGGAGAGATGCTTGAGCCCTGTGCCACACCTGAGGATAGAGTGAGGAAAGAGGAAAGGGGTTGGTTGGGCATAGAAACCGCTTGGGACCTGCCAGAGAGGAAGGATTGGAACCATAGAATAGAGCTGTTGGAAAAGAACAATGACTTTAGTTTGGAAAAAAGTGTAGAATGGTCTAAGGAATCGAAACCTTTTGAAAAGATTAGCACGGTTAGTTATTTGTTGTCCATGGCTTTATGTATGTCAGTAGTGATTTTGGTAAGGGCAGATTGAGTGGAAAAACCTGTACGAAAGCCTGTTAGATGCGGATCAAGGAGTTTGGACTGTTCGAGAAAATTTGAAATTTGAGACTGGACTATTCTTTCGAGAGGTTTGGAAAGGTTGGAAAGTATGGAGATTGGCCGGTAGTCTTTGGGAGATAGTGGGGTTGAGGTTTTATTTATAGGATGGACTAGGGTTTTTTTCCAAGAAGTCGGGAATACTGCGTTTTGTAGTGAAAAATTATATATGAATAGTAGGACAGGTAGGATATCGATGAGGCATAGTTAGAGTAGTTTTACGGGTATCTCGCCAAAGCCAGCAAGTAGAACTGGAGCGGGATTTAAGAACGGAGGAAATAATGTCGGTAGGTGAAATGTCTAAGAAATAAAAATTGTCGGGGTTGAAGGATGGGGTTAGTGAAAAATAAATGAGGCGGACAAAAAATACGAATTCATTTCATTTGGAGAAGCAGGAAAGGCTCTAGAGGATGTTGTATTGCAGAGGGAGAGCTTTCGGAGGAGTTGCCATTTAGATTTAGGATCGGGAGCAGTGGAAAGGGATTCGTGGAAATATAAGTGGGATAAATGCGAGATGTGTGTGTGTGTGTGTGTTTGTGTGTGTGTAGATGTGGACTATGTGTATGTCTAGAGTGCACTGTCTGTTTTGAATTTAAATCTGGCTGTAGCCGATGAATAATTATTCTCTTAATAGCCGCTGATGGACGCTGTTGGTTAAACAAACCATAGAGGGTCTCACCCAATTTTATAACATCAGTACCCTAAATTGGTGGAATAGCCTGGTTTTTGAGCGTAATCTCGGATTATTCGCTTGCTTGCTCAAGTGTTACGATCGGTACTGTATCAAATACATACTGAAATAAAGACCCTTCATAGGTTGTAGTGGTACAAGTTTTATTTAAATTAATATAATTGAAAACAGCGTAAAGTACTTGAAGAAGCTATGAAAAGATCTCGTAAACGGTTTGAATGAATGGATATAGCGATGAACGTAACAATCATGTCCTTAACTGTGGTAATTTCGAAAAATTTTTAAAATCTCATTTACGGTATTTTCAATACAGCAAATAATCGTAAACATCTCGTTTTGAATACCAGAGCATTGAACTGTTAATAATAGGAAGGGAACGGAGGAAGAGGAAATAGCCATCGGAAAATTGAATTATTGTAAAGCATCGGAAATGGACAACATCGGAAACTAATAAAAGCGAACGGGAAATCTGGAGTTTATTTAGGTTCACCATTTAGTTAAAAAGGTCTGGGATAATCTGAATAATGAAAATAATCTTTATTCAGATTTGCAAAAACTTTACAGAATACTTCTTTTGGCTTATGCACGGTTCAACTAATTCAAATCAACTGGAAATGTTCATTTCATATTTTAAACAAAAAGGTTTTATTGAAACTTTAATATTAATGCAGAGAAAAAAAAAACAAGGTAACAACTCGATGGAATTATAAAATTAGTTTTCTTGTGCCCTGGAGCGCATTGGCAAAAACACTTGGAATCTTCCACGATCTAGTATCACCAGTAGCTGTACATAAAAAAATATATAAAATAAAACCTAACCTGTATTCCTAAAACCCATGACCGTTCTTCGGCTCAGGACATGGTAGAGAGTGTTTGGTTTCTAGGATATCGGTTATGGAGGTAGAAGATTTGACTATATCACGCTCAACCACCAGGTCTATTCCCAATTAAGGGTACCTCCTATAGAAGCTGGGGCTCATCCATGGCTCTTAATAGATTAAGTAATTTATCTACCAGAGTCGGATTTGAACATGTTACCTTCAGCACAGCAACTAGGGACTCCACTAACTGAGCTTCCCACGTTTGATTAGGTTTTATCTTAAATTGAGGTTATGGACTTGGTATCGTTGAATTCAACGTAACTAGGCAGACACTCCTTGAGTTCTAGGTTTAATAGAATGCGAGAAAAAAATTAATTATTTTAGTTAATAAAAATAAATATTAGTTTTGAAATTATATAAACGTTTACATTTTAAATTACTCGGACACATGCCTTCTATTTTTCTACCTAAGTTAAATTATTTTTTATACATTAATGATGATGCTAAGTCCCTTAGACAATGATAACAATCAAAATGAATAGTATTAAAATTTATTTTTTATATTTCTCATCTGCTGGTGAATACATTTGTAATATAAGAGATGTCGATTTGTCTATAATAGAATAGATTCTGTATAATAGAATAGATTTGTCTGGCTGGAATGCGTGGTAGCTCAGTGGATAGAGCACCACGCTAGAGACGCGGGCGACCCGGGTTCGAATCCCGGCCAAATCTTTTCTCTTCAAAATAAAAATATTACAAATGAATAAAAATTTGATGATACTGGTGCGTAATCCTCTAAAACCATTAATTGAATATTATATCTTTATTTTTTAAATATCGACTATTATGAGCACCTAATGATCGGATTTAAATCGAACAAAACTTGGTAAAGTACCTCGTACTAAAGATGATGTAGCTCCTAATACGTGAACGAACATGAAGATGTATAAGAGGATTGGCATAATGATGAGATAGGAATGAAACAGTAGAGCTGCAGATTGATGAGAAAACTAGATAATGATTGCTGTCTATGGTTTTTGTTATCGGATTCCTTCTAATAACGTCTCATCGATTTCCGACCAGCCTAGTTAGTCTTCCTTACCTCCTCTCCCGAGTATCATAACTGTTGTGTATGAATTTGACGTTGGAATTTGTGTTTTCAATTTGATGATCTTAACTCACAATGAATACTTTTAGCCTAGGGTTAGTATTACGACCTTCTATTCCCATAGAACAGAAGCACCACGCCAAGCTGCGAAACCATTTATCGGAGGGGACATAAAATGCCTGACAGTGACAGGTGCTCGTTAAAGATCACTATCCTAATTATACCTGGATAGGGAAAATTCAGCACTCCCACTCCAGTCTGGTCCAATTAGCCGTATCGGCATAAGTGACATTAAATTTATATAAATAACAAAAGAATTGAACATTTCGAAATAAAATGTGAAAAGGACCTAAAATTAAATATTAGAATTTCAAGAAGATAACTAAAATCATTAAAACGCTATGAAAGAAATACATAGATTAAGAGATAAAATAAATGAAAGCACAAGTAATCTATAAAATAAAATTACGATTTAAAAACTAACCTTATCACGGTCTCTTTAGATTAAAAGGGAATATGAAGGTTTTTCGGTTGGATAGTTCGTGACGTGATTGGTAATAAAATGAATAATTCAATCTCATAAATATTGTTATATTATAAATATGTTTCATAAAAAAAAAAATTGCTATGGATGAGTAACGCCACTTCAGTAAACAAGCTCAGTTACCATTAATATATTTAATTAATTAAAATAACAATATAATTATATTATTAATAATTGTTATTTTTTTAATTAAAAATATAAATGAAATTCTGGAGTGTATTCTAAGGGTAAGGCGCTCAGAGTTTCCATTCTGCAAGACTCAACGGTGTTGCGTTATTGCCTAACCTTTCCATGGTTTCAATTTAAGGCGCAACTCTGATATTATAAAAGAATAATGAAGGGTCGCTAGCAAGGTCAGGAGTTCACCCTAGGCAAAAAAAAGAACATAAAAAAGTTTTACGTATCCATCAGTCATTAATAAAATAGTCTACGGTCAACCAAAAAAACAAAAAAAAAAACAGAACAAGAGTTTATTTACAAGTAATATAAGTCTTTAAGTAGTAGTAGGTATTAATCACAGTATCTTTAAAATATCATAAGTATTGAAGTTCAATATAAAGCTATAAGAAGTCTTTAAGGGGGCAAACTGTGGTCTAGTGATTAGCATAACAACCTAATATGCCTAAGATCGCGGATTTGCAGCACGGAAGGAAACCCTATGATTTTTTGAAGGGACCAAAAAACCCTAGGTTATGCAATGTTTAGGAAGGGACGTAAATCGGGGATCCCGAGCCTGTACGATATTAGGTACTCGTTTGAAAATCCTGTGCTTATGAAATATGGATAGACAAAATCTAGGGTTCCCACTGTACCCTCGTCCGATTAACCGTAACAGTATAAAATGAAATTTATTAAACAAACAAGTCTTCAAGTGTTACTTACACATATTAAAAAAAAAATAATGACAATACTTTTTCACTAGACAAAAAAGAACGGCAAAGGTAAAAATTAATTAGTTCAATAATAATGAAACGAAAAAAAAATGCCAGGGTCCGAACACGAACTTTATAATACTTTTCGGCCCAAATTGGAATAATTAATTAAATGTCTTGACTTTGAAAAGTTGAAAATTTGAGATGTCCATTGTGTTAATATAGAATGCAAAATTTATATAAGGAAATTCTTTTATAGTTTTTTGTGAATCTAAGTTTTTGAAACTTGTAAAAAGTGCTCAGCAATTATTTTTTTATATATATTTTGATTATAATACAAGTTATGATCTAATTTTTTAAATAAGTAATTAAAACACACATAGTATACAGTGGTGAGGAATGTATAAATAAATTAATGCTTCCTACATTTAAAAAAAAACCAGTACCACCACAACCCGTGAAGGGTCTGGGACTCAGTACATGGTATAGGCAGTACTGTTTCAATGCTACTTATATTCATACAAGAAAAAAAATCTTCAAATTCCCATGGTATACATTAATTAATGGATTAAACTGAATCCATAACATTAAATAGTCCTACAATTAACTGGCATAATTTAGTCTTCAATCTTGTAAGCCAGACATTTGACATCATCTCCAAAGGACGCCATAACTAAGAAAACACTTTAAAAAATCCTAAGTCATCTGCCGCGTTTCGAACCCACCAACCCTGTAACCACTACACTACAGTATATCCCTACGTAAATTCCAGCAAACACAGGCACGCAGTTATAAAAACAGATATTTTCAGAAAGGTAAGGCCATATAGTCATTTTAATATGTATGAAACTATGCATTTCTAACAGATACAAATAAATAAAAATCGAAATATATTTAAAAACGAAATAATTTTAAAAGTTTTCATAATGCTATGGCTCCTAATTGGATTTCCTTGGCTGTGGGGTGAAAGCCATACTAATGAACATTAGTGGAATAAACGAAGCTCCAGCCCTACGAAATAATTTTCTGATTTATTGTTATCTACGTCTAAATGGGATGAAAGAAAATTAGCTTAACAAGGTTAAGGAACCCGATAATTAAATTGGTTGGTATAATGCTCAGTTATATTAAGAATTTCTTTCCTTATTATTGCAGAACCTCCCCTCCCCTTCCATTAAAAATAGATTATATTTACTAGAATTTACTATTAGATGGATTTATTATTAACTAAATAAAACAAATCATATTTAAACATCTACGAATTTATTATAAATTTTTCACAGGATAAAGTATTACGAGATGTGACGACTAAATTTGTAGGTTGGAATCTTCAATGTAATGAAAAGAGAAATCTATGGTTCTTTTTTTCTCTTTTTTTATTTGTATATTTATTTTATATAAACAATTATTAGTATTTTATTTAAATAATATAAGTAATGGCCGGCCATATTGCTGATAAAACAAGATCAAGAATATGAACTGTTTTTACACATGAATAGAATCACATACATGTTAAACTTCAATGAGCTAAAAGTATATGAAACTGATAATAGGTAAATTTAGAAACTACTAAAATAAAAATGTTACTATCACTTAAACTTAAAATGATGAAGAATTGTTGATAACTTACGACGCAATCATACAATTTATAGTTTAAGTTTTCGGTATGGTCACAGCTGATAACATTGCAGTTATTCAATAAGTAAACAACACGTACTTCATTTTTATTTTATTTAAAACAATTTTTATCAAAAGATAAATTGAAATTAACAGAATATCAATTTAATTAATTAAATTGATAACATAGCCACAGACAATGCGGCTAACGCCAACTAAATTAGCCTGGAAAGAATTGCAGTTGCAGCTAGCCTCGGACTGGTGCAACACATGGATCGATTTATCCGTTGCTGCACACTACATAGACACAGTTAGCTTGGGTATGATGCAACTGATGCTTGTGTATCTACAGGGCTTAATAGGAACGAATTACTTTTCAACAAGAAAGATATCACAGAGATAGTTTAGTACTCATCCTGTTATTAATATTACCAAGGAGTTAAAAAATTTAAGTACATTAAAACGGTGTAAATGAAAAAAAGTGGTGTGTTTATATAGGTTTAAATAACTCCACAAACAAAGGGTTAAAGCTGTAGGTGATATTTTTACTTAATCTTTCTTACGACGAAATGTTTATGACTGAACAAATAAAACCGAATCGCCTACACGAATTCTCCATTCAAGGATTTAGGCCACAGAGTTAAAATTCAGCAAAAAAAAAACCTATCGACTAAAATACGAGAGCTAAAACATTTTCCATTCAAAATTTTAAGATTAACAAAAAAAAATAAAAATACCCAAGTCCATATTTGTCTGTAAATGAGATAATTAACCCAAATTCACAGCTCAATTTTCTCTATTAGAGGTAAAAAAGGCCAAATCGAATATTTTATTAAAAGAAATTTCACCAATTTTCCAAATTCAATTTGGATATTTTTACTTTTAGTACCTGTGCATTTTGGCAAAATATCTTATTTTAGGAAATATTTGATCTGGCGTATTTTCATCCCTAAACCCTCGATATTTAAATATAAAAACTCTACTTACCGTCTTACAATCTCCAATTATCCGCAGTATTTATCATAATTTTATTTTAATCTCCCTTAAATATCTTCACTATTAATTTCATAATTACAATAGTATTATCTTTCTTTATGCCTGTAATGTTACAAATAGCCCATTCACATACGTTTACGCAAGCACAAGCATATATATTTCTAATACGTACCAATGGAGATTTGAAAGTTTAAAGAAAATCATTAAAATAAAATATTAAGAAAAATTTCAAGACTCATCCAAAACAAGATTTCTAACTATATTATACTTTGATAGGCAAACATTAATGGTTCTTATTGTAGCATCATCATTAATGATTCTGATTGTAGGATCACAATCAGCATTTATGTAGCATAAAAATACATTAAATAAATAAACAGAAGTCCAGGATACTATTAAAAATGGACATACTATAGTCTGTATTCACACAATTATTAAATCTGAAAAAGATGGTGACAAACTAATACGGTGGGCCGTGAATTTCAATACGACGTTAGTTTTGCTAATTAGGGATTTATTTCTTATACATTAAAGTAACCCACACATTATAAATTTTAAGGGTAACCAATTTTAAATTTATAAACTTTAAAAACATGTTAATGCATCAGTAGATAAATCCCAACCAAAAAGCCTTAAGGCACTAAACTAAAACAGGAAACAAAATGACACTAACCAGAGGAAACATCCCACCACCTCCAAGGTCCAAATGCAAATACTGGATCATTAGGAAGATTACCATACAACACATGGAAAATGTTAGTTAAAACAGCTGATAAAGCACTAAATGGACTCGAAAAACTTCTGAAAGCACGAAGGAAAAAATATATAATAATAAACATTTTGAAATAATAAGGCTACCTACTTAATAGTTTTTTATTACATATTGAGCTCAAATTATGAGTGATCCTGTTTCATGCTATACTTACCTTCTTAAGGGCACTCTTGATAGTCCGACGTTGTTTAGATTAATTATAAAAGTTATTAGAGAAACGATAAATTTTTTTCTCTCCCTACGATTACAAGAAAATATGGTTCTCTATCTGCTAGGAAAGGGTTGTGGGCGATATCCATAAATAAGGGAGGCCGGTTTAGAAAAGGTCATAGCATTCATGATTAGTATCCATTCCCCGCCTACACGACCCCCCCCCCCACTCACTCTCTCTCTTTCTTTCCCTTCTCCCTCTCCCTCTCTCTAGCGACCCTAAACAATACCCGATTGCATAAGGTCACCCTTAATCCTCTCTCTAAGTCTGTTCTACCCTTATTCATTTGTTTCCTCATTCATTTTCAAAGCTACCTAATACTTAAGGGCTTCGTTCAATAACCCATTAATTGGTGAATCCTGATACCATATATGCCCAGTTCTATACTATCCAAGAAGACCATTAGACGTTTTATCTCAATTCAATGTAACAGTCTAAGTTCCCGTAAAAAAAAATATATTAAAAATGATTTTAAAAATATATTTAAACATGATTTTGTATCTAACCGAATATGGAATGGTTTTAAGAAAAAACTCGTTTTAAAACAAAACAAAATTAAAAGTAGAAAATAACTTTCTTTGAGCTTAAAATAAGTATAGTATAGAGCAATGAAAAAAAATTCATTTTATCGTAAAAAAACACCAGGAGCCTGATTTTAATTGACTGATATTGTTCAAAGTAGAGTCATAATAAAACATCTTAAAAGGCATCCTATGCTTTTTATTTTTGTTCATAGCTCAATTCTTATTTTAAATTGAGTCTTATATGAGTCTTTATATAAGACGTATTTGGACTTACTTGGACTTTTGGAGTAGAGCTTTGGGGCTCCACTAAGATCCTTTGTAAAATCCTTTATGCCCCTTACTTTGTTACGAGTAACGTCTTCCATAATGACCTCAATGTCCCATTTGTTGCTGATTTGGTCTGAACCCGATATTCGTACTTTTGTAACAAGGTTTAATCCCACTCAAAACGACTAGTTTTAAACCTAGCCACCTGAATGGCCTTTTTCAACTCTTCCTTAAGAACCTTAAGGACCTTTTCAATTCTCGTTAATCCTCCGAAGCGTAGAAAGTTGCATATTCAGGCCTAGTTGAATCTTTCAGAAAATGTCTGGACATTTAAAAACCTTAAGTTTAATAATAATAAAAAAATCTATAACAACGACGAAGCAGATTTTTATTAAAATTAAGGCTTTTAAATGTCCAGACATTTTCTGAAAGATTCAATATACCTTGATTAGTAAGTTATTATGACTAAAACTCTTAAATAAAATAACTTAATGCTATACTAAAGTTGTGTACTTTGAATGCTTTTTTTAGTTAACCTATGAAAGATAGAAAAAAATGTTACATACATTTTTTCCATGATTTGTATTTTACATTTCAGAAAAATAAAAATAAATGGGGGTCAAGAGGAAACTACATTTTGTGAAGGTCTATATTGACCAGTTTTTTTATTTCTTCAAACTAGGCCTGAATAACTACAACTTTTACCTAAATCGGTTTCTGAATTTTGTTACATTTAAAAGTTAAAAACGTTGATCCACTTGAAATGGGACACCCTGTAGATACACAAGTCCCATTTGGCGGTGACAAGAAGAGCACAGGAGACAAATGGTGTGGTGACCAGTGGCACTTAACCCGTACCTTCCTTAATAGGACGGCGAGCCCGCAAAACAACCATAGCAACTGCTCTCATGGCGTGTTTAAATGCATTTATCACTTTACCCATTTTAAAAAATACCACAAAAAGTCATCGATCTGTGAGCATAAGTTATCGGATAGTATTAGTATTTATTTATCACAACGATAGCGAGGTGGCTCAGTGATAGAGTTGCCGTGACACAGGTCCCGGTTACAAATATGGCTTACCGACTGTTGCAGATAATTTATTAAATCTGTTAACACCTGGATCCCTTGGGATCAGTGGTCCACAAAAGAGAATAGGTGAGAAGACTCACCTATTCTCTATTGTGTTACTACCCAAACTAGGGAGGGGACCTGGCATTAGAGCGTAATTTCCGACAAATCTCCTACAAAAATCGGACAAAATGAACCAAAAATCATTCATGGGTTCTTGTTTTCAATACATGGCAATGGTGCAGGATATTTTTTTCAGAAACCTGATTCCAGATTATAAATCTAATGCTTCCCATGCTGAGAGAAGTGCAATGTTTTGCTAATAGAAACCCGGTAGTAATATTTTGGGAATAAATTATGTTTGCTCACATGACGGCTGACAGTAATGTTTAAAAGATTTGTATTTTTACAGGCTTATTCATTTAGTACCATGCTACTATGGCTAACTGGACAATTAGCCAGGTATAATTAGGGAATCATTAACGAGTAACTGTCATAGTACAAGATTACTCCGTTTAAAAAATCCTAGGGCTACCTGCCGGTCCAGTAGCCCGCGACAAGCACCAGGTCTCTTATGAAGACTCTTAACAACTAAACCACAGGTTACCTAGACTGTTTAAGTATTAGTTAAAAATTGAGAGTATTCAATTCAAAATGAATATTCCCACATCAAATTCTTGCACAACAGTTATGATACTTAGGAGATGAGGTAAGGGGACTGAGTAGGCTGGTCGGAAATCGATGGGAGCTTATTAGATGGAAGCAGATAATCGAAACCATTGATAGCAATCATTATCTAGTTTTACCATCAATCTGCGCTCTCCTGTTTGATTCCTCTCTCATCATTATCCTAACTTTCCTCCATTTCGTTATATCCTTTCAAGTATTAGGCGCCACAACTCCATCTTTACTAATACGCCATTTGTCGTTGTTCGGCATCAATCCGACTCCGGTATTTCTCATGTAAGGTTTGAGGGATTTTATGTATATATTCGTACCGATCAGGCTAGGGATCTCTTTTTTATGCCCTCTCTAAAGGGCGGCATAACATAAGATCTTTTAATCCTCCAAAAAATAATAAGGCTACCAGCAGGTCAGCGAACCCGCGACACTCGGCATAGAAGATGTTTGTGCTAACCACTACACCACATGTAACCCCGTGTTCGGTGTATATCTTAGGCCAATTTTCGTTAGCCTTCTAGGCTTCATGCATACTTTAGAACTATTTTTTAAACAATAAAAATTGAATCATCCCAATTAATTTAAGAAGGGTTTAACTGGAAAAAAATATGTATTTAGTATTAACTTGAATCAAACAAATCGTTGTATTTGTTTATAGACGTAATTGTCTTATAACTTATGAAGCAATTACATATTTGGCTCAATTAGATTATACTTAAGTCTAACACCACCTAATTATCGCTGTGGATTATATCCTGATCTATTCAATTGGCTATATCCAATTAGCCCGATGTACGCTCCCTCTGATCGTCCTAAATCAAGTCCTCACTTCGGATCATGTTAATTATCGCCTGGTTTTGCCCCAATCAACACCCTTTTGGGAGTTAAATGCGTAACTTATCAAGGTTCTTATGCTCGTCGGTAATTGTCTTTGAAGATTAATTGCCTCAGTAATTGTCACCACACTTCCTGCAGAAGTGTCACCTTTTTCGTTTTGGAAGCTAAGGTCGGTCGATTCCGTATTATTTCTTTTAAGAAACCTCTCTTTTCTATTATTTTTGAATCCCCTATAATTACTTACTTATTCTCTTTCTCTCTGCCGCTTTAAGCTGTGTGAGGAGCCTGCTTATAGAGCTTGATCCATAAGTCTCGATCCTGGACCAACACATTTCTTCTTCTCCAGTCCTAACCTCTTCTGTCAAAGGCTTCCTTAACTCCGTTCTCCCAGGTTCTTCTAGGCCTTCCCTGAGGTCTTCCACCTTCCACTTTAGTCTCGTATGTGGCTTTAGCCAAACGATCATCAGCCATACGGGAGAAATGTCCGAACCATCTCATCCTATGTTCCTCAACGATGTCTGCTGTTGGTCGTATGCCCAGATTGGTTCTTATCGTCGCGTTCCTCACCCTATCTCTTCTCATTTTCTCCTCAATTCTTCTTAGGTATCTCCTTTCCATTGCTTGGTGTTGACTTTTAGTTGATGCTTGCTGGTGAGGGTCCAAGATTCACTTGTCAGGATTGGGAGAAAGGTATTTTCAAACACTGTTTTCTTGGTGCCTTTTGTAACTTCTCTTTTTCCAATAAAACCTATGTTAAGAGATTTGAAGCATTTTCCTGCACATTTTATTCTTTCTTGTACCTCTCACACAATCCAACCATACTCATTTAGATGGGCGCCAAGATATTTAAAGTCTGCGACTTGTTCCACAGGGATACCGTCTAAGCGGAATATTCTGTCTCCTCGTTCTGCTCTCCTTCCTATTCTCATTATTTTGGTTTTATCAATATTTATCTTCATGTTGATTTTTCTTAGTTCCTCCTGAAGAGCTCGGAGGTTGAACTGTAGGTTACTACATTTGTTGCCAAATACTACCAAATCATCGACGAAAGCGAGCAGTGTGAAGATTGCGGGTCTTAAGTTTCTATAACCCAGATGGTAAGGCCTCATTTTCAGTTGCGCTCTTCTAAGATTAGAACCCTAATCTAATACTGTGATGAAAAGCAATGGGCTGAGACTGCACCCCTGTCTAATACCTTTTATTGGTCAGGAATTCATTTGACGTGTGATTACATCTCCTGACGACATTTCTCTGTTCCCTATACAGACTTAAAATTGCCTTTCTTAGACCCATTGCAATTCCTTTTTCCTTTTTATGCATATATTGGGTCTGGCTTTTTGATTCTATCAAAGGCTTTAATTAAGTCCACGCAGCGGGTATTGACTTCTTTATCCTTCTCTATTATCTTATCGGATATCTATCTCAATATGAAGATTAGGTCGTGTGTGTGTCTATTCCTTCTAAAGCCATATTGCTCCTCACCCAGCACTGGTTCCACGATTGCCCTAAGCCGCCTTTCTAGGATCTTGGAGTAAATCTTGCATGGTACGCTAAGGAGGGAAATGCGTCGGTGGTTTTTACATTCCCTATTGTCCCCTTTTTTGAAAATGGGGACTATTATTGACACCTCCCATTCTTTCGGATTTTCCTTTCTCTTCCATATCAGATTCAATAGGTGATTTAACATCTCCATTCTCTTCCGCCCCATGAATTTAATCATTTCCGGGGAAATTCCATCTTTACTTGCTGCTTTCCCTATTTTAAGAGAGCTAATTTCATCTTCAACTTCCTCTTCGCCGATGAAGTCGTCCTCCTCCCTACCATCTGCAGGTTCCGATGCCATCTCCATTTCTATTCCCTCCATTTCAGTGTCATTAAGTAGCTTCTTAAAATATTCTGCCCATCTATTCATTATGTCTTCACTTTTTATAAGGACTTTTCCGCTTTTGTCTTTAACATACTTTAACAATGGGTCTTTATCTTTACCCATGCTTCTAATAGTCCTGCAAAACAGCTTCTGGTTTGTCCTCGCATCCTCTTCTAATTTCCTACTAAAGTCCTCCCATGTTTTCACTTTCTTTTGGAAGTGAGAACAACATTTTTAAAAATTATTAGCTTTCTATCTCTGGCATAGTCCCCTTCTGAGCCTGTTTTCAAGTATTGGTTTTAACTAGTTTTCTTCATTTGGACCTGGGTCTTTACCTCGTTGTTCCACCAAGCTGTTCTTTTGGCCCTTTGTCCCACAGGAGTTTTTCCACATTCCGGTTCACCAAGATACGCTTGAATGCACTATAGCAGGTCTCAATATCGTCATCATCCCATCGATGTGTTCCTGTTCTAGCCTTTTCTTCTATTGCTTCTTGATAGGCTTGGGCAATTTCCGTGTTCTTCAGCTTGTAGACGTTTGTTTTATATGTTCGGATGGGTTTAGTTTTAATGTTTTCATTGATGATCTCCTTCACTGCCAAATCCATATTTAGTAGCAGGTAGTCACTACCTATTTCATATCCTCTACTGACTCTAATATATATTTTTTCTCTTAATGTTTCCCTAGGTATGAGGAAATAGTCTATTATGGATTTCTCCTTACGTCTAGGTTCTATCCATGCATATTTATGGACCTCTTAATGGGGGGATAACCTATTTGCTACAACCATTCCATTGGCCAGACATAGCCTAACAATTATTTCCCCATTGTCATTGTGGAATTGTCCGCTCTGCATACCTTCTAAATGCTCCTTGCCATTCCCCCACATGATTTCCGACCCGGCCATTCAGATTTCCCATAGTGATTGGAGTTCCCTCATTATCATCTAATTCCTTCTGTAGAGTCTCAAAAAAGGTGTCCTTCTCTGATGTCGGTGTATTATCATTAGGACCATACACAACGAATATTGTAAAAAGTTTATTTCCCAACATCAGCTTTATATTCATGATCCTGGTGGGGGGAGGGGGCTGCCCCCTCAGAGCATCCAGGCATGCAGACCCATCCGGGTAGGCTATCTAGGGAAGGTCGCTTTAGGGTGTGTCTTGTATATGCCTTCGTCTGTGGTGTGGGAGTGAGTGTAGTGTGCTGTTTGGGTATTTATGAGTGTGTGTTCGCATTGATATTCCCAAACTTGGAGGGCAGAGGCTGTTTGTGGTCCTTAGACCGGGCGATGGGGTCGGCACATCCCTACGCCAAATCCCCACTAATTAAATACTCAATTCTTCGTTGTTTAAGGATTTTTTTAATTTGTTATTTTTAATTGTAAATCTTTAATAATATTTTACGAAAAATTCTTTTATATCTTTCATATAAACATTTTGTGTGATCTCATTATTTACTATCCATTTTTTGTTCCAACTAATATATAAAAAATTAATTAAATTGGAAGAAACTAGAATATATTAAATTTAACAATTATACAACAGTGAGAGTAATTATACGATTCTTTGGAATAAATATACAATTGTAATGAATGTTGGCTGAATCGCCGCTAGACGAATAAGGGAACCCCCTAGTTTTATTTAATTTACGTTTTTAGAGGAAATTCTATGAGTGATAGCAGGAGAGATCTGTCCTTTGAATGTTAAAAAAAAAAAAAGTTATTGAAATTTATGATAATAAGAAAATGTCCACTGGTAGTATTGTACACAGGTAACAAATTTAACTTAGGCTAACGTAACGAGTGCACATTCTTTTCATACGCCGCTGAGGATCATCGAGGGTTGAAGAAGTAGCTAGGCTTGAAACAAGTGGATTTAAGAGGGTTTGTCATGAAAGGCCTGATATTGGGTACGAACCAAGTCGGTGACAAATGGGACATTGAGGTCATTATGGATGAATTTATTCTTTAAAAATTAAGGGGCATTGAGGATTTTACGAAGGCTTTTGGATTGTAAAGTTTGAATACTAGAGGCATTCGATGGCTTAGTGGAACCCCTAATAGTATAATAGTGAGTCTTTTGGCATTAATCGGGAGTTTAGAGCATTTGTCTTGTAAATGTTGAAGATTCCCGAAACGGCGAGTTCTTTGCTAAATTGTAATTCTATGTACAGCGGTTGTTCATTCATTCATTCTTGGGATAAATATTTATTTAATCTCCACCATAAATATAAATCAGATGTAAAAACATGGAGCAGGGCTGTACTGCGAGGGAAAAAACATTAGAGCCGAGAGGAGCGGTCTACGTCAGCATTAATGGAAGGTCTGAATGGGTGGGTCGATACTGACGTCATCTACTTGACGCTCAGTCATTGGCCCGGCTATTCTTGGCTTCGGGATCATTTGTAGCGCTTGTAGGAAGCCGTACACTGATACAGGAAGTCAGGAATAAATTACTCATTCCAGGCTTGCGGAAATAGACCGCGTCGATAAAAGTATTTAACTGTTATGTAATTTCTAAGTTTTCATCATCCTTCTCAGATTCATTGACACAATACTTGAATACCTAAGTATTTCTCACCTACCGACTTATCCCACTTATTCAAACTGGTAGAATTATCCACGTATGTATTCCCTCTTCTGGCTAAGCTGAATAATGCACACTACCGATTCATCCACTGATTCCTTTAGTAAAAATCCGATATTTAGGATTACATCTTGACAAAAGTTTAACTTGAAATCTTCATCCTACACTAAAATGACAAGAAACTGCTCGCTGTTTCAGGCTACTTCAACAATTACTATATAAATTCTCTAACCTCCCAAACAAAAGACTCATATACATGGCCTATTATATGACTTATTTGGACTAATGCTGTAGAGCGTAGGAGTTCCACTTAGCCATCGAATTCCTTTAGTATCCAATCCTTACAATCCAAAATCCTTCTTAAAAACCTTAATGGTCCATACAGACCTCAATCTCCCATTTGATCTGTAACATATATCAGTCCTTTCGATACAAACTTTATTCCTACTCAAACCAAATAGTTTTAAACTTAGCCACCTCTTTGATTCCCGATATTCCTTCGAGGCCTCTGTAAAGAAGATGACCCTATTACCTTCTAAGTTGAATTAGTTATTTTAGAACTGCGTAGTTTCTATACTTGCCTTCTTCCATGACATTTTGTATCATACTTATTTACTTTTTGTATTGTTATACAGTTAATATAGTTGTCAATTTCAATAACTAAATTTTAAAAAATTATTAGACCAAGAAACTTGATTTTTTTGTCAGGGAATTGATCTATCACATATATCGACATTTTTTTTTTATCCCTATGTGATTACGCAACCTGGTGTAACCTAAAGCTCATACTATGAGGTGAGGTCTACCCACTTTCCTGCGTTCAAAAATCTTGGATTTCATCAAGGGTCCTTTTGGAGATTTTGTCACCTCTCATTTTTGCATTATATACTGTCCATCTCAGACTTACAGAAATAGGCTTTGGTATAAATATTTATAAGTCGGTGGGTGTGTGTTCGATCCCATTGAAAGTACTAGAGTTTACTTGTAGAAGGGGTGAATTTAAATACTGACACTTTTCTGTGTTTCTCGATGTTTGATAACTTGAAACAAATAGATGAAGGACTTTTTTTGTCACTTGGAATCTAAGGGAAAGCTGAAAACATGAGTATCTACTGTATACTGATAATGAGAGTTCCACACTTGTAAATCTGTGAGAAGATCACTGAGAGACAAAAGATAAATATTAATTATAATCTATGATTTATGAGGTATATAAGATAAGAGAATCGGCTTAGGGGAAGTAATATAGTGTACGCAACCCGTGACTGCCACCAGGCACTAACTCGCCATTGCTACAACTTAAGTCGGTCATTACTAATTTCTATTGACCGAATCACCTGTTACTATCTCCAAATATATTTCTCTTAGATGGAACACTGATGCTAGAAAATAAACCGCCTTCTACGTTGAAGTGACTTTGAAGGAGTTGCGAAGTTTAAGAGCAATACGGCTAGACACATTTTTAGATATTTTACAAAACATCTACACGTAACTTTCAGACCTTCGACTGTGACCGCCTTTATCACACTGAAGCTTATTAAAATATGTGAATATAAATCATCATATGATTATCATAAATATGATATGATCATAAATATGATAACTTCCAATATTGAACCTACCCACTATCCAAAAATATAACTCTTACAGGACGGCCATAAAAACAGGAAAGATAAATAAAAATCTTAGCCTAGACTAAAAAACGAATTGGATGAGCCCATAACTATAAAATGATGACCATATCGGGAGAGCTTAAATTAAAACCCGTACAATAGAAGATATTCCCTTACAATAGCTTCCAAGAATCAAGAAGAATTTCAAGATTTTTTTTATTCTTTCCAAGGGGCTAAGAAAAAAATCTTTCCTTTTCACTCCAACATAATAATAGATCCATAAAAACCGTTTTGCCATCAAAAGTATTTATTCTGGTTTTAAAATGTTGGGAAGTCTTAGAATAAACGTTTTAACCGAATTTTCGGGATTTTGAAGCGGATTCTCATTTCGGGGATCTAATAAGTCGCTAAATAATGTAGATAATAATTAAAAATTAGTGGAGATGGTGATAATACATTTTTCTCCTAGAACCTATAAATGATTTTTTTGAGTTGTTTAGAGATTCTTGTAAAGAAACAAGAACCTCCGAATACAATCATGTATCGTTGTTAGGTTTATAAAAAATCATTTCCAGATATTTCTCATATATACTATTTACTGACTTCATAATGCAAAATTTATTTTTTACAAATTTATGTAAATATATATTCTAGAAGTATAAGGCAAGTCTTGTTAAACAAGTCGTGTCCGAAAAAAGCCCTAACAAGTATAACTCTGAAATGCTTTATTGCAATGACAATAAAATCCTAAAATGGGCTCTTCCGCTTTTATTGTGCCATTGAATGGGATGACCCACCTTTTTATGTAGGGTGACATCGAACGACCTTCCGATGATGGGGTCGGTAGATATCATACTGGAAGTGATCCGGACAGAAAATCTTCTCTATTTCTCTTCTTTTTATATTAAATTTTTTAAAGGTTAGTTAGTTAGTTGTTTATTTAACGTCACTTTATGCTGATATGGCTAATCAGACATGCTGCTACAGTGGGAGCTCTAAATTTTGCCTATCCAGCTTTAATTAGGATAGGCATTTTTAACGAGTACCTGACATCGGTACAGCGCCTATTAACATCTTGGAAATTCGTTTGTCCATTCTAAATTCTAAGCCCAGCAACTTTACATGACCATCTTAATCTTCGCGACGCTATCACCTGAATAATATTTACCGGATGCATGCTTCGCAATTCCGCGTTATGTAATCTCCTATATTCCCTGGTGTTCTCATCCGGTTTTGGGCCGAATATTCTACGTAACACTTTATTTTCGAATACTTGAAGACGTTGTTCATCCTTCAGCGTTAGTGGGGAAGTTTCACATCCAAAGAGAAGAGATGGAAGGATAATTGTTTTATAAATTCTGATTTTTAGATTTCGGGACAAAAGACGCGTAGTTAGTAATTTCGAGACCATTTGACTTCAATAATAACAACCATTCGAGACAAATAATAACAAGCATTTCCAGCCTTTAGTCGCGCCTTTATTTCCTCTTGAATTTCGTTTTTTCCAGTTTCTATTGACCCTAAGTACTTAAACATCGTCACGTGTTCGAACTTACTTCATCCTACAACAATATTACCAAAATTTCGCCCTTTCCTGCTACTGGCCTTATACTTAGTGTTATCCGAATTTATTTCCAGCCCTATTTCCTTAGCAGCTTTCATTAACGTTTGTGTATTTAGCTGAATAGTTTCTTCATCCTCACGCAACAGTACCAAATCGTCCGCAAACCGAAGCATGGATATTTCACTATTTATATTCGAATTCAAATCACTTTCGTTGTGTATCACCTTTTTAATAACGTACTCGAGTGTTAAATTAAACAGTACAGGTGATAGCGAATCCCCTTGTTTTAAACCTGAACGAACCTCAAACCTCTCACCCTTACCAGATTTACTAATTTCTTTGGTATACCCTGTTCAATCAAAACGTTATACATAATCTGACGGTCGATTGAATCATAAGCTTTTTTAAAATCGATATAAAGCTGATGAACGACACCGTTGTATTCTAATTTATTCTCTAGTATTTAGCGTAAGGAAAATATTTGATCGATAGTTGAACGGTTTCGTCTAAAACCGCTTTGATAATCCCCGATAATTTCCTCGGCGTATTTCTTAATTCTACTTGTTAGGATTAATGAGAATATTTTATAGCAAGTCGGTAAGAGTGAGATTCAGCGGTAATTATTGCAGTCCGCCCTCGGCCCCTTTTTGTGTATTGCTAAAGTGATAAAAACATAATACAAATAAAAATAGAAATGAAATAACTAAAAAGTGCGAAACTTGACAGAATTTTAACTTTATATTATCTATAATAACCTATTTAATCCATTTTAACGGATATAGCAGAATTTAAGGGACGAGGACACACCCATACTATAAACCTCTGAGCGATCCCTTAGAGACGTATTAATCAATATCCATTAGATGGTGTGTGTGAGAGAAGTCATTAGATATGCAGAACTTCGAAGCTCGTATCGACTAAACCAGGCACACAAATATCTCATTAACCTTCCATCAATTTCAAAAGCGATCAAGTTTAACCCCAATGAGTATAACTTCTTTTATTGTTCTTATGGTCTCCGATTATTTTGTTTAAATTGAACTGATCTTTTTCCATTGTTTTAAGTAAAAATACATAAATAAATCTAACTTATTTTTCCACTTCTGGGATATTATATGATCCTTCGAATTGGACCACTAGAATGTCCTCTTTCTTCAGGAATGCTCACAAATAGTCTTTCTCAGTGCCAACAAAAAAGTATTATTTCCTCCTTATTCCTATGGTACTACTTATTATTCAAAAGATATTCGTAGTATTTAATGTACCTTGCCAACCAGATATAACATCTTCTGAATAGGTTGCCCCGAACTTTTTAGCGTTATGAAAGCTATTAAATGAGGTAATTGTTTAGTTTTTCATTAAAAGAACCCATTTTATTGATGCTGAATAAACGCTAGGAAGATCTGCAGCTTCCTCTTGGTCCATCCGTGGTTGTTAAAAAATAAAATAAATTATCTGCTACAGTTGGATTTGAAGTAATAGCACAGTTACTCAGGGCCCTTCTAGCTGAGCTATCCTTCTCCCTCTTTTCTATTTGCAAAAATTGCTGAATAAAAAGTTGCTTTCGAAATTCTGTTGCACGTTTAGTGCTATTATATATAAATATATAAATTTTCTGTAAAAATCATGTAAATCTCCATGTTTACTCTTGTGTGTTTACCCCTTATTTTTATTTACCTCTGCCAGTTATCTTAGTCTTGAAGAATTATTTTCCTCCTGTTTAGCTATAGATCTTTTAGAGTGAGTCCTCATATATCCAAAGGGAGCGGCATTGGAAAGTACTAGAGCGTTGAGTTGCCATACCGAAATGATGATTTTATTTAATCTATTAGGGGACAGAGATGGATTCTATGAGGTCTAGAAGCCTCCTGGGCACACTCATACTCAATAAAGTAGTTGCCCAAAACAGTGGAAAATGTAGCGGCTGAGAGTGACAAATCACCTCCATTTGCCTTCCAGTTGTTCAGACTAGGTATGTTGTAGGCCACTTACTGAACCCAAAAACCTCCATGAGTCATAGTGGTACAGGTTTTTTATCCATATATTCAAAAATGATTTAATTGTTTGTTTGAGAAGTAATGTGGAATGGACCCCCAGTCTCTTTTCTGCTCTCCAACAGCCTGCGAGTCCCCCCCCCCCAAAAAAAATAATATCAAATTAATATAAATTCTATTGCTCGATTTTATACGTATAAATGAACTAATTCTTCTCATGATTTGTTCCTATGAGCTTCCTATTCTTTTTCCAAGGAGGTTTATGCGTTTCTTCTTCTTCTTATCTGGCATCACGACCCACATGATGAGTCAAAGCCTGCTCCAACAAGAATTGCCAGTCATCTCTCTTGCGCGCCACTGCCTTCCAATTTCTTAGTCCAAGTAGCATTTACGTCCTACTCGCCTTGTACCATGCACTTGGTCGGACATAACTTTTAATGGGATATAGCCCTGGTTCATTCTCATGACAAGACCATCCCAACGGAGTCGGGCGAATTTGATGAAGGTGACAACATTGACGTCTTTATACATCACGCTTATTTCGGCATTTGTTTGTCTTCTCCAGGAACCCTGCTCACACACACCTCCATATATCCTGCCGAGCACTTTTCATTCGAATCTCAATAGGGCTTCTTCCTGGGCCTTCGTCATCGTCCAGCATTCTGAACCATATGTAACCAAAGGTCTAACAAGCGTCTTGTATATCCTAGCTTTAGAGGCTTTGGACAATACGCTGATCCATATATGCTTTTGTAGTGCAAAGAATGCGTCGCATCTTTTATGTTGTTTTTGTGGTTGACTCGGGATCCTAAGTAGATAAATAGATTTATGCGTTTCGTCGGGTCAAATAGTGCTGTAAACAGAATAACTAATATATCTGCTCACTCATTATTAAACTGTTCAACGTATTTTACAATTTTACGAAAAACTTCTCCTAAATTTTTTATTTTAACCCCATTAAAAAAAGGAGCGAGAGCAAATGGAGGACCTGAATAATGCTGAGGCAGTAGCTAAGACGACAAGGCACAGCGATTGAGATGTGAAGGTGGTTCTAGCTGAGGTAGGAGCTGAGAGGCGAGGTATCGGATGTACTTAACTAGGTTCCTAAGGAAGCTCGTTAATTATCTAGTCTTCTTAGTGGATCCGTTAAGGGAATCTCCTTCGGGTTTTCTCCAAGTGTACTAAGGATGTTCGCGAGGTTATCTGATATCTGACCTTGTTAATACTAAATGTTTTTGAGGAAGAAAACGGTCTGGTCAGAAAAAAATTCTCTTTAGTAAGGAGAACTGTTTATTTTGAAGTCAATGTTTCGTTCCATATTGAAGGTCTTCTTTAGGGCTAAATGTAGAACATACATATGAATTAAAATAATTCATAGTAAAGAATAAAAATATATATAGTCATCAAGGGATATGGTTGATAATAAAAATTATAATATAAATAGGGAATCCTTTAAGGTTTTATAGGTAGATATAAAAAACAGAGGGAATAGTTATAAAGAATTATCGAGTCAGTAACAAAGAATAGCATGAAATTAACGTATTATTTAAGATAAATTATAGCAAAATTACAAGAGAAGGGATTGAATAATATAATAACAAAGAGGCACTATTAAAAAAACAAAAGATTAACAAACGAAATATTATAAATAAGGAATGTTCAATCCCTCCTGTTTCCTAGGAGTCTTCTATAATTTATCTTCATTTCATGCTGTTCTTTGTTATTTTATTACTTCTTGTTGTTCATTATAACTTACTCAATAATTCTCTAAAACTATTCACTCATATATTTTATTTATTATTTATCATACATAATTTTATCTTATAGTGTTTATTTTTCGTTTTTATGGTTATTAATGCCCCAGATGATCCTCTTTGCTCTGTATTAATATATATCTCTTGTTCTCTCCCTCCCTATCTTTATTGTCCACCAATCAGAACTTGTTATTTCAATACTAGTATACCAATACTTGTATTTCAACTTTTACATATTTACCCATTTTATTTTAGTTCTTACCTTTATTAACTTATTCTTTATACGTTATTATTCTTTAATTTTAACATGTCCTGTTCTGTTTTATTATGATTTTAATCTCTATATTTCACTACCTTCCTGTCACTTGGTTATTAATACTATACACTCATTCATTTTAATCTTTATTATGTATTTTCCATACTTAGAGGGGGGGAAAAATTAATTTTACAATTTTTAAATTTTCAATTGTCTGTATTTTGCATATTCAGCCCTGAAAAAGACCCTACAAAGTAGGTCGAAACGTTTTCTACTGAATAATTATTTCTAGATATTCAGAGAAATTTATTGACCTCTACCCGGACCATTTTCTTCCACATATTTCATCAAGATCAACTATGTTCATTTAAAATGTATTAACACTCATATCTTCGTTTCCAAATAGGGGAAATATCCCTAAATGATGTTTCTACCTAGTATAACCTAGTAGCTCGCCCAATGGTTTTTCTGATGACAATACAACACCAAATACAATATAAAAAAAAAATCATAAAATAACTGCACTGCAACTACGCCGGGAGGTGATTCAACCGCAAGATTGTCTCCAATTTAATGGCTGGTTGAGTACCAGGACAGTTTCCAGATCCCATAGGGTCCGTTTATTCTATTACGAGATTAAATAATTTGTTTGCCACACCCGACAAATTATTTAATAAATAGTCTTGTGCCACTACAGTGTAAGAGTTTCCCCCTTAATATAATAAGGGTTCAAAGATTGTATGGACTCCCGTCAGTATGGAAGTTAGACATCTGAAATTTTGGATGTACGAGTAACTTTTAGTTTAAAAAAAATTAAATTATTTATTTAAAATGAACTGTCACGAAACTTTGTGTGGCAGAGTAAATTCCACGCGAGCAAAGCCGCGGGCAAAAGCTAGTCTGATATATGTCTATGTATTATTTTAGTTGATATTATATTAGTTGTATTGAATAGAACATTATACTACGAGGGTACCTAGAAGGGTGCAACTATTTTAAGCCAAAAATTTGCCTGCAAGGATTTCGTATGCGATTAAAAATAATAAATCTTATTTAAAGTCAATTTATACATCTATGGCTAATCGGACTGTAGCATCGTATTGTCATTATTTATTTGAAATATGTTTCAGTAAGACTTGAAGACTATTTATTGCTTAATATTAAATTTGAATACTTTTGAAGATAATGTGATAAATACATGATACTTTTGAATGCCTTAATTTTGTACCACATAGGGCTACGGTCAATTCCTAGCGACCCTTCATTATTCTTTCACAGTATGGGAGTGGCGCCTTAAATTAACCCTCCACCGTTATGCGCATGGCGGCATTTAGACCGCCCGCCGTTCTGTACTGTTTGCTTCCCAATTTTATTCCGTTTTCGATCTGGGATGCGGAATAAGAGACAACGACAGTCAACGAACAAGTTTAATTTAATTTATTTCCAATAATTTTATCCAATAATTGAGACAAACATTTTTTTAAGACTTTTTTGAAGCACGATAGAGAATCTGTTTCGAGACTAGTGAAAAAAACTCAAAATTATAAAAAATAAATAATTGAAATAATCATATCTCTTCACAGTTTCACATGGAATGAGAAAAAGATTTGAACTTTTCAGTCTTGTAAGTTACAAAAAATTTATTTATATTTATTAAAAATTTATCAAGATAGATCACATGGATCACATTTTTTCCCCAGTTTTTAGTTTTCTTCATCACTGTCGGTAGATTCATCACATCGTTGGCAAGACATTTTCTTCGGGCTGTGATTCTTGCATATGTACTTCCTGCATATGTCACAGGTAGTTTCCGTTCTGTTGTTTTTCTGCTCAGACTCACTAGTGTGTTGGTCTTCTTCCACATCCATTGGTTCGAAATCGATGACATCCTCCAGTTCAACGCCTACCTCATCTCCGAAATTCTGCAGAGGTGGAGAAGGCTGGTAAAGGCGGCCATAGATATACAAGTTCTGTAGAGCTAACCAAAAAAAAATGTATAACTAAGCATTATGATATATGGATCAGAAACTTGGACGTTGAAAAGCAACATCAGGAAAAAATTCCAAACCACAGAAATGGACTACTAGAGACTAGTGGCGGGAATATCCAGAATGGACAAACTAAGAAATGCGACCATCAGAGAAAAGATGGAGGCTGAGAGAACCATTCTGGAATGTATTGAGAAAAACACCTGAAATGCTATGGACATTTGATATGAATGCCTGAAGGAAAACTACCCAAAGTAGTCCACCTAAGGACAATTAGGGGAACAAGATGACGAGGAAGATCAAGGAAGACCTGGGATAACAAAGTGGAGGAATCTATGATGGGTCATGGTCTACGGAAAGAATGGACTTTAGATTGGACATTGTGGAAGTAAGCCATCCAATCACTAGGTAAAGGAAACCCACTATTTGTGGAAACTCCTGTTAATAAAAAAAAAAAAAATTTATATATATTAATAATTGGAATTGGAAACATGACAGGAGATGGGAGGAACTACAATGATACCTTAGTCCCAGCATAAGTAAAAAAAAACAACTGACCAGGTTGTCTTTTATACTTCCTTTAATATATCTGTTAAAAGAAATTCTTTCCCTGGTCTGTTTCCTTAGCTTTACACTCATAAAAAAAAAAAAATTGATCAACTAAAACTGAATATGCAACTAACTGTCAAGGAAACAAATTGTAAAACATATAGGGATAAGTATTATTTGTATTTTAAAGTCACTTTAGGCTGCTAGTGCTAATCGAACGATGCTATTATTTTATGATGCACAATTTACTAATGGGAGTAGTAAATTGTCCATATCCAGGTATAATTAGGAAAGGGATCTTTAACGAGTACCCGACTCTACACAGACTCGGGACGCCCATTTTACACCCCTTCCGGAGGACGGCATAAGCGGATTTTGAATCCATTATATATCTTTATGTCTGCCGGGCTGCGAACACACGTCCTTGGCCATAAACGATTGTAATGCTAACTACTACACCGCAGCTAACCCATATCTTGACGTACTTAGAAAATCCCAACAGTTCTCATATTGGTTTAAGCACTACTTTATAGAATGTGTTTTAAGGCATTTCAAACCTAAAATAATGTATATTTAAGAATTTCATTAAATTAAAAAATGTTTCTAGATAAAAGAGTTTCTAATTTAATTCTGAACTGTAATTAAAAAAAATATTAGACCTCTTCGGAGTCGATGCTAATTTTGCTGCTCGCGTGCTGATAGAGTTAATGGGATAATGCCCGTTGTTTATCTGGTTAGATCAGAAGTTAAACGTTTATTGATCATGGGAATTCTTTCGGTTTTTCTCAATGACTCAATGAAAAATAACTTTTTTAGTTAGAAACTCATTTAAGGAGAATTAAAAAAACTATCTGTACTATTAGAGCCCATGAAGGGTCTTAGGCTTAGTTTATGGTAGAGGATAAACCGTTTATAAGACAACAGTTGTGCAGGGATGTGATTTGTCCGAGTTCACGCTCAATCTCCAGGTTTTTCCCCAATTAGGAGCATTTACTTTAGATTCTTTGTGAGACCCAAGAGGGCCGTATATGACACAACGTGGATCCTTGGTTGCAAAAAGTAAAATAATTTATCTCCCACGGTCGTATTCGAACCCGGAAGCTTCAGCTCATCAATTCAATATTCTACCCCCGCTTCCTAATTTATGGGAACTAAAATAATTATAATCCATCTAAGTAAGAAATTAATTTTAGAATGTTAAGGGTTTTTAATAGCTTAAATTTTCAAATTGTTTACTAAAGTTATTCGTTGAGAGCGTTTTAAAATTCGGATGTCTCAGGTTGCTCAGTAGAATACGATGAAAAATTAAAATCAATTTTATTAGAATTTTTGTGGTATATAGTACTTTGGACTTTTTGTGGATTTTCTAAGCATACGAGTATAATATATTTATTTTTAAATAAATAAATGTTGGTATTAATTTTATAATATACATTTTTTAATGTAATTTATTACGTGCTAATAAATTATTAATTCAGGGTTATTGACAGAATAAAAACGTTAAATTAAATTTAATAAAAACCAAAATCGCCGGAATAGAAAAAAAACGAAAATAATTATTAAACTCTGTGGCTATATTCGTCCAGTTTTCGACCAGTACTAACCCCAATATAGTTTCTCAGAACCTACAGACACACTTAAATTCATTACAAAATTGGCTCCATAAGTGGCGTTAAACATACAAAAATCTAACCAAGTAACATTTACACTTAGACATTCAGACTGCTCCTCACTAACACTTTATAATACACCATTGCCAAGACAAAATACTTGGGTCTTACAATGGACAGAAGACTGACTTGGAAATCACACGTAACTAATTTAAAGAAAAAAATGATTCACCGACTCTCACTTCTTAGACGACTACTTCATCACAGAAATAAATTATCACTAACAAATAAAATTACAATATACAACATGCTAATTAAACCAATATGGACCTACGCTCCGCAAGGGTGGGGGTCATGCAAAAAATCCCACTTACAGACCATACAAATTTTTCAATCAAAATTCCTTCGTTATGTTACACATAGTCCCTTTCACATTACTGATAAAACATTACACGAAGATCTCAACATACCATTCGTGACTGATACAATCAAGAAAAAATTTCATGACTCACTTACTGGACATCAAAACGTACTAGTACAATCACTACTGACAGACACATTGCCACAGAATCCGACAAGGAGACTGAAACGTCTCTGGAGCAGTGATCTGCTACTGTCAGATGTACCTCGCTAGGCACTCCTTCAATGGGAGGTTTCTCCATTCACGCTTTGACGAGAATCTCTTTGGGGAGGTTTATCCAAAGAACATTAAAAATACAATATGTGCCAAATGGTATTTATATTATTTCTCAAATAAATATTTTATTATTATTATTATTATATTCGTCCGGTAGCAATTTATTCTCTTATTCACACATTAGTGATATATTGGGGTAATAGTCTGATACCTTACACTAAAATTTGTTTAATTTTGCAAAGTGTTCTAGAAATAAGGGGTTGGAGTAACTCAGTGTGTAGAGCGCTGAGTTTCACTTCTGTGAATAAATTATTTAATCTGTTTACAGCTTTAATTAGGATCTACGTTATCTAAAAAGTGGAGGAAAAACCTGGTGTTTGAATGGTATTATGAACATGGAAATCTCCACCATGTTGTGAACTCACGACCCTTCCTCCATTGTTGTGTTGAAGTAGTATAGTTTTTTTTGTTCTTGTAATAGGCTGCTGTGCTTCTTGGTACTTGAAAATGCGAAAATCTTTTATGCATATCTGGGGGTAAACAGAGGAATCAAGTTATGGCATTAACTTAACAAGAATACTAATTTTCGTCTTAAGACTTCGGAACTTAGGAGTTTGATGTTGGTGGATGTGTTTAACATCCAAATACTTCAAGTTAAGTAACAAACAACCAATTCTTTAAAAAAGATATGCAAGTTAGTTCTGAACTTTAGAAGAAATAGGACAGTAAAATGTTATCTTACAACTGGGGTTTTATTTGTTACTAAGCTAAATTATTAATTTTATAACCCAATGTAGTGTTCTTCTGTTGTTCTCTCTAATCCCGTTTTGATTTCATTGGTAAATTGTTGCTCTCAAGCTGCCAAGATTTTTTTTTTCAGGGTTTCTCAAGAGTTCAATTGTCTTGCTAAAATTTATTTAAAAAAAAAGTATTTTTTCTATATAACAAATGCACTATTACTATTTTCAGTAATATAGTATTATATATATAATATATTATTGAAAATATTCAGTAATTTATTTCTGGAACGACAAAGTAAAGTTTTAATTTTTTAAATAACTTTTTTCTAATCCAATTACAAGATGGATACAAAACCTTTATATATATTGATTGTTTGTTTGTTCATTTAACGTCACTTTATGCTGCTATGGCTAATCGGACGATGCTACAGTGGGAGCTCTAAATTTTGCCTACCCAGGTTTAATTAGGATAGGGATTTTTTACGAGTACCTGACAACGTACAGGCTCGGGACCCCCGTTTAACGTCCCTTCCGAAGGACGGCGTAACTAAGGATTTTTTACTGCCTTAAAAAAATCCTAGGGTCACCTTCCGGGCTACGAACCCGAGATCTTGGGCTTTGTAGTTTGTTACGCTAACCACTAGACCACAGGTGACCTATATATATTGATATACGGCTTGTAAACATCTTGGGACTTTAGTATAAGTTTCTTCAGAACTTGCTGTTATCTTAAAGATGGTCAAATAAATATACTATGAAATATCTGTTATTTTTACCTCGCTTCCAGTTCTTTAGCCTTTGCAGAGCCTCATTTCCAAATGGAGTATATCTTTTACATTTTTACTGGGAAAATAGAGTTGAAACTGAAAAAAAGTTCTTTTACACACACTGGGGTAAGATTTTTTCAAAACCAGGTTTAAGCGAGTTTTCACCGCTTATGATCATTTACTCCTTTTAAGATTTACCAGTTTTATATAAATCTAAATTTTAATTTAAAAATCTTATAATTACGCTATTTAACTTCTCAACACTATTTCGATTGAGAGATTTACAACCAAAAGCATTTAGTTTATATCAATTTATGAATTGAAATTGTACAATATTTTTATTTTGAAGAGAAAAAATTTGCTCCCAGCCGGGATACTCAAAATAAAAAAATTTAAGAATTAAAGCAATGATTAAAAAGTTATAATAAAATTGTACAAGTTTTACAAGATATTATCAAGTTTACGAGTATATTTAAATTGCTGTGTGATTTAATATAATTCACTAAAAGCCTGCTTTTTCACTATTAGGACATGGTTCTGAAAACAATAAAATCTGGAAACGTCATCAAAAGATAGTTTAAGACCGAGTCTCAAGAATTGCAAGTCAAAACTTAATTTATATATAATTTAATATAATATATAAATTTAATATAATATATATAATATATATATACACACAGACACACTCTCCATTGAATTACATACTTAAGATACTTTTTGTTGATTATACACTTTGCTATCCTATCGTTTCATTAATTGTTGTTAATCAGAAACAGATATATATATCAGATAGATACTCAGATATAAAAAAATGATCTGCATTAATTCTCTTGAAATTCTTAATATTCAAAGGTTGTAAAACGATTTTAACTAAATAAAACGGTTCACAAGATAAGTATTATATGGGCGGAAATACTTCGGAAGAAAGCTTGGTAGCTCAAAGATTATGTGAGCGAATTGGCCCTTTTTACTTCCCCTTCAAAAGCCCACTTCGTCCTTCTCGTAGGGAATACGTAGAAGGTCGTAAAATTATAGGTCGTAAACAGGTTTATGAAAATTGTAAATTTTAGTTCGAATAAACTAATTTTATCTTGTTTGAAATTTTATGATACTCCCACCCATATTAAAAAAGTTATACAGTAAATCCTATGCCAACTTTTATAATTGAAAAAAGTTTAGAATCTTATTTGATCTGAAGAATTGTTTTCTTAGTAATTTAAATATATTATATACTATATAATATTATACAGATTATCTGATACCAACCGGAACGTTTGGAAATTTTACTAATTACGATTTTCCGTGGGATAAAGATTATCTATTTTATAGGGGCCAGGGAAAAAATTATGAATGTTTATGCAAAAATCTTCTCTTCACTACAAGATCCATTTCGTCGAGGGGAAGATATTATTTGTATTGGCGTCAATAATTGAGTAAAAATACTATATTTATATCAATGATTATTATTTTACAATTTGCCCCATTAGGATTACAATCAGTTTGAAAAAATGTTTTTACCATTATTTGACGATCTGTTAAAATTCTTATACATTTTTACTGCTTTATGTTATGCTAGTTAATCATGTAAAATTGTATTCACAGCCGAAATCGATTTCGAGAAAATGTTTCTCACAAAAGTTAATTAAATGACCTAGAACAAAAATTAAAATTATGGTCTATACACCATCTAGATAGTGTGGAAACTAGTTACAAAAATTACATTACACTACACTAAATGAAACAAGACTTTTAGCGCTGTAAAAGTGTGTTAAGGATAATAGACTCATCTTTTTTCAAGTTTTTTTTAAATTTATAGTCTAGTTTTTTTTTTATGTCATTCTCCTACTCGCTTTTAAAATTATTCAAACTTAATCGGTTTTTTTATGGTGAATTTTAAACATGACTACTTTTCCGCGTCATTTAAATTTACATCTCAAAAGGGATTGTTATCAAAAGTATGAATCCGAGATAGTATGTACTTCTATATAATTTGAATGTTCATATGAACAAAGTTTAAATGTTTTCAGGATGGAATTTAAATGGTTATGATATACAAAAAGTAAAATTAACAATAAAAGGTATAACCAAAATCAAAAACAATGTTTGTGATAGTTAATAAATAATTTTATTCACTATTTAAGCGATATGTTGTTTAGATAAAAATGTTTAACATTTCATTACCATAATTGTAGTGGGCTTTTTTCCTTTGACAGATGAATTATTTTATATCCATTTTCTCAAAGCGTCTTTGGGGTGATGGCGCTATTTCAAAATTAGCATTAATAAGTAAACGATGGTCCAGCAAAACGTTTAGGTGTAGATCAGAATTTAAGAAAATAATAGGTAGTAAAAAAAAAGCGATCTATTTAAAAATAGGGATTTAGTTTAGGTGATTTCAAATGGATCGGTACATGACTACATCCTTTTTCATTGTTGCCTTAACTGGCATTTATTCTCATTTTATTGTAACTGTCAATATATAGGGGTCATATGTGGTGTAGTGGTTATAACAAACCATAACAAACTTCTATTCCCAAGATCGTGCGTTCGCAGCACGACAGGTGCCCTTAGGCTTTTTCTAAGGGAGTTAAAAGTCTTTCGAAAGGGACATAAAATGGGGGACCCTGGCCTGCGCGGTGTCAGCAACTGGTTAAAAATGCCAATCCTAAATAAACTTGGATAGGAAAAATTTAGGACCCCCACTGCAGTATCATAAGATGAAGCGTTGTAGTATATAATGGCGTTAAGTGAATAAAAGTATACTCCACTTAAATATATATATACACTGCCGGTCAAAAGTTTGAGACCACCTCTGTCATTTAATTCAATTAATCTACTTTAATCATGCATAACCTCAATTTTACCAAATTATCAATGCATATTTACAAAATATAGGTATCTTATTATTTGTATTTATAAAACAAATTTGCTAATTAGCTGTTTGGTACTACGGTAAATAAAAAGAAAATAAGTTGATTTAATCTAATTTTCACTGAGACTACTAATGTGCTAAAATTAAATAAGAATAAAAAATGTGTTTCTTGTGTCTATAGAAAAACTAATAGGAATAATGGCTCTATTGGTCAAAGCGGTTTTGAAAAGCAAGGGAGTTATAATAATGTATAACTGCATTTTACCCATAAAGTTTTATATTGTGTTTTCATATAGTTTTATTAAAGTTTCCTTTTGTTTTGGTTTAATCCTAATTTTCTCAACAAATTGAAGTGGTATCAAACTTTTGATCGGCAGTGTATATATAAGTTCCGGGGGTATATTTAAATTGTCATTATAAATAAATAAGCCTATTGATTTATTGTATACCTTTTGTAAATAAATAGTAATTAGCATGCCAACAATAAACAAAATAAACCTTCACAAGGGGAATCGATGATTTACTTCGAGGACAATTTTTTTAAATAGCCCTTTTAGAGCTTACTAAATCCCCCCTTTAAATTACAACTAGCTTGTCTCAGCGATGAAAGAATAAAGAGCGTCAATTAAGACTCCTCTAAGAATAACGAGAGTCCTCAGTACGAGCTACTAATTAGTGATGTAGGGCCGTCACTAAACTCAGTCCTACTGCTAAGGGCATCAACGTTTTGCTATGTCATCTACTAAAACTACGTACAATTATTATCGTTTGCTGAGTCTTCATAAAATTATTTATGATTTATTCTTGTTCTGAGGAATATATTTTTGAAAGCTTATAATTTTTTTTAAAGTTTGATGTCAATTAGAATTTATAGAACTATCATTTCCCAACTTTTCTTTTTTTTCATTATGGATGTGAAATGTGACCTTTACCGTTGAAAGATAAAGAAAGTCTAGAGGTGTTCGAAAATTAGATATTTCGTAAAATATTCGGTCTCAAAAAAGATGAGTTACTGGAGAATTAAGGAGATTGCACCCGGTTAATGCAATTGAAGTGATAGCATCGCGAAGGTTGAGATGGGCTTGTAACGTTGTCGGGCTTAGTAAAAAACGAATTAAAAAACAGTTAATAAGCGCTGAGGTGACTGGTTAACGGACGGGGTTTGAACCGAGCTGTCAGAGGGAGGATTGTGTTAAGAATATTGGAGCTGTTTTGGGTTTGATCGGTGTTCTGTGGTCCGTTCTTAAGCTGATATTTGAATAGTTATTCTTACTGTTGATGTCAATAACTACATTTTTTTTAAGTTACTGATTTCTAGGTCCCGAGTTTAAGAACCCGACTGTGGCAGATAAGTTACATTGTTCTTATCTAAATGCTGTGGATCTGGAGACTCTCCAAGAGCTAAACCTGTATCTGTACTTACTTATCTTTTGTTGGGGAAAAAGTGGTGTTTGTGTATCATGTCGGCTGAATCACCACACTAAAAAACCTTTGGCTGAACGGTATCTTTACCTGTATGCTCTGAACCAATGACCCTTCATTTTTTTCTATGACGTATTTTTTTTTTCAACCACTATTTAACTAGCAATGAAAGTGTGTTTAACATTGGGTATAACATTCACTAATTTATATCATAGGGTTATATTTACGTGTGTGTGTGTGTGCCCACCCAAATAAATTTATGCATTTATAAATTTATACAATGCAAATGATAGCATGACTTGGTGCTAACTCAAAAACTGGCATTTACGTGTCCACTTGGCGTGAGGCGATAAAGGTCCCGTGAAATTTGTTTGTGGCAACCGGGGATACTGCAAGGGATAGCAGATAGCACTTTTATCTCCACTGTTAGCAGTTTCACTAAAGTTGCTAGTTTTATTTCTGTGATGGAACGAACCCTTCATCGCTTTGAGGCATCGATCTGAATACAGGGCGTCATAGAATTTTGCTCTTACATTTCCTGTATAAACACTATTTTAGTGTATCATCAAACTGACTTATTATTAAGCCGATAATGTGTTTATGATACATTAAAAAAAATAGATAACGATAGGACTTAGTAGTTACCATCAATAGAAACATCACACACGCACATAATAGGGTCTGTACGTGACATCTGCATCGACCATTGTGTGCGCCTTCTGGAATGACAACCGCTAATGACCCACAAGGGGGAGATGGGGTGGCCAGGACTGATCTGCCGTTGAAGTGAGATTAATCCTGGTGACTTGATGCAGCGTATCCGCTATGCTGAGGTCTCAGACATCTAACATGCCTACAGAATCAAAGCAAACATACCAAACAAACACATTACTTCTTGCAATTTTCGCAATCCTAAATGATATCAGTCTGTTTGGCTAAAATTAGAGGTCGATAGATTGCAATTCTAGACCTGTCCCAACAAATTTTAAAGATTAATGACCAACAACAATTTTAAAGAAAATTTTGATGGCCTAAATCTTTTATCTTAGGAGTTTTAAACAACTAATTTAGTAAAGAACTCATTTACTAGGCTCAGTATCACTTATAGTTTTAGATAAGAAAAATTTCCTTTTTATGATCATTTACATCAGCGCCATTTAAACGTTTGTTTTCCTGTAGTATTTATTCAACACATGAATTTGAACGCATTTTACATTGAATACACCATTTAGAAACTAATAGAACGTTTTTGGCTTTTGAAATATTTTCTAAGGTCGTCACTTGTTCATTTTTAGACTTCACAAGTTCCATAAAAAAAGGTTTAAATAAAACGTTTTCATCTTACTATTGTATATGCATTGCGAATAATCTCTACTCTCTGATCTCTACTGTCGGTTTTTTTTTTTTGTATTTGCCATTAAATATTCGGAGTAGCGCTTGGGGGCGACACTAAGCCATTCCTGTCTAATCCAGTTGTTCATAAAATCAGCAATGCTCCTTACTTTGTTACGATAATACATTATCTATTATTCATGTCATTATATTTACTTTTTGTATAGTTATAATACAGTTGTAAATTTCAATAAATAATTTAAATCAAAGAACATTAGACTTTAGATTTTCATTATTATTTATTAAATGTCTTATGGACTTTATAACATTTAACGCAGTGCATTCGAAACCATTATTTGTTTTTTTTAGAGCGAAGTTGAAGCCTGGGCTCTTCACCTCGGGGAACACAAGGAAAGACTGCCTCAGCCTCTTCTCTAAGTTAATAAGGACAAAGAATATCGAAAGTCTTCAAGAGGATGCGGTACCTTCGGCCAAGTCTGGCAAGAACAGGCTTAAGGTAAGGGACATTAAGACGTCTTGTTTAGTTCGGTTGTAAATAAGCATATTACATGATTATTATTATAATTTTATTTAGCATTTATCGGCTTATTGCGGTTGAATGTACCAACTCGGGGGTTGGTCAAGGCTATTGCTAAGGCCGGATAGTTTGATGGCTTTATAAAAGATTATTTATTTTAATCATAAACAATTAAATAAGTATTTAGTAAAAGAAAGATTATTTTTCCTTTTATTTAATTTTTTTTTATAATAATAATAATTCAGACGGTTATTTTCATATTTATTTAGAATAATTTAATTATGTAGACAATAGGCCTGTCGTCTGTTTATTAATAAGTTTTAAAAAAACGTTTGTTCAAAATGAAGAAAGAAGAACAAAAAAAAGACACATGACAAGAGTGGAGTCGATAGGCTTTTGGTTACTCCGTATATAAATAAAGCCAGACAGTGTTGCGACGAGCTCCTTAAAGTGCAGAATGTAAACAATAGCGGATTTGTTTTTGTGGACTTGCAGATATACTAATTCGCTTCCCACCTGCAGTTGGATTTAGTTCAGTTCAGTTTGAAACTCGTCAACGAATCGACCACAGCGAATCGACCGTGTCTTTGTCTCGAATCCTCGCTCGTCCTGCCGAAGTGAAGACCTCCGATGTTTTCGACATTTTCGGTCACCCAGTTGATGAAAATCTTCGGGCGACTAAAGCTTGCCCAGTTGACGACAATCAGATTAGGAACTTTTTTTGTTCACAATATTTGAACTGGCCAGCCAGATTTACTATAGTTTTAATGTATTGATATACATTTATTTATTTTGTGATTTGAAGTTTGATCATTTTGTTTGTAATCAATTATAATTGTTTTTTGTTATTAGTCAGTTTATAATTTAGTACAAGTCATTTTTATTTTGTTTATAAAAGATTTTAAATTTTCATTGAATTTAATCAATTAGTTTTTTTATTATCAAAGTTTTTTTTCAATTTATATAATGATTTATAATATTGGTCTAATAAACGGTTTCATTCAGATGCCATCCGATCTGGTGTATTGAATCAGAAATGTATTTTTCCCTTATACATTTCGGAGGTTCTTATCGACAGGTCCTACTATCTCGCGGGAGCTCAGACAGTTATGTTGTTCATTTAATGATTATTTTGATAAATTCCTAGTATTACTGCTTTCTGGACTTCTTGAAGTCCCCAGCTTATTTCAAGTACCTACATAGATTTGATAATTTCCTCAGGAATCAAACCATTGCTGTGTACTGCACTTGTACTTTTACTTCTACCAGTCTGTAAAGATGGCTTAATTCATCGCACGGCTGTTTTTACTTTCGATTTATATAACTCAACGTTTTAGTAACATTATCATCAGCAGGAACGCCAAATTCGATGATGATGACCTTCTTTATTTTTGTCTATGAACAGTGTGTCTGGTCTATTGTTGGGAATATTAGTACCTCGTTAGGTATTCTTGATCTGGTAATGCCTGGTTTAATTATTATTATTATGGCTCTGCAGTACTGTAAGAACCCAGGATTCCTCTACCACAGCGAACTAATCTCTGTTCATGGCTATTTTCCTCAATCTTCGAACATCATTAGGTCCTCCTTTACATCATCCAGGGAGCTGATCTGAGGACTATATTAATAATAAGTCACATGAATAACTATATATAACAATAACAATATAAAATACCCCTACAAAATATTTGAGGAATATGTTTTTCGTAACTTCTTCTTTCGCAACACCCTTTTGTGCCTCTCAGCGTAGGAGAGCGTTTAGCCATTTAAGGCTAATCGCTGAGTTTCTCTGAATCAAATGATCTAAAAAGTAGTCGATAGTTAATTATTACTAATTTACCTAAGATACAATTATTGTTGTGAATACAATTAAAATCGTTTTTGTCCGTAATGACTTGTTCTTTGGATTCGACCACTAAAGTTTACATTTGATTTATTTACCTGGTGCGGATTTCAATTTGTTCATAATACTTAAAAAACTAAACGTGAACATTTATCAGTATAGGTATAAAAGTACAAGTCAGAAGATTAAAAATGACGTGTTATTGGATAACTATAATTCCAATAAGTTTTTAATATTGTTAGTTGTAAGTTAATGGAGTAGTTTTATTGGATAAGTTGGCAATGTAATACCACTATGTATAACATTTTTATAATTAAATGATCCTTTTCTGTAATTTTTCAATACATTAAAAAAAAAATTCTTGAATATAATATAATTTTGAAGATCAGGTAATAGTAATTTGTTTGCTTTTTTGGTTTATTTCTGACAAAACCGATTCTGATATTAATACCGTGTTGATGATTTTTGTTGGCGTAAGTTTGGTATCATATTACGTAAAGTCTACTTAATCAGGCCAGATCATATACGATTTAACAGGGCTCTAAAATAAATGGGTAAATAGTCTCCATAAAATGGGTAAAGGCTATTTCGAAAGTAATCAACTGGCTGACGTAAGAAGAAAACAATAAGAGACGGTAAAATCGATTCATTGCCTTCATAAAATAAATCCCCTCTATCAAACAACAGGGAGTTATCTAGGGTTGGATATCGTTATAACGAGCAATTAAATGTTGGCGATATCTACCCGGTTTACATAAATATTATATTACTCCATTACAGATCATTATTTTCAACAATGATTACAATTTTTTTTATAATAAAGCACAGTGCTTGGTGTATTAAATATATTTTAAATCATTCTGTTCATTGTGGGATGCCGGAGTAATCATTTAAGATAATTACTAAGATTTTTATTTATTGAAACGTCCTAACATTATTTTAAATTGGATTCTTTTCCAGCGGTTGGTTGTGTGTTTACCAATTCACTAATCAGTCCACTTTTATTAAGTTTAAAGTACCTAAATTAAGTTGTATAGTATTCATAAATATAAAGTACATCTGGGTTAAGTAACCACTACAAGAATTATAATGAATGTACTTTATTAATACAATTTCTTATTTGGACTATAATGAAAATATGTATATTGATACATTTTGATTAATGCTTCAGATAAATACACACATAACTTAAATCAAAACTTATATGGCTAAACAGGGGTACATATAGTTGTCCGGTATGGCGGAGCCTCTCCCGCATTGCGCTATATCTCCTGTCCAAAGCTCGCTTTTCTACCAGCCTCTGCTTCGGCTGTACTTCAAGTAGTCAAACTAAGACGTCTCCGACTACGAATATTTGAAGACGCTGAACCGACTGGGAAGCGTCTGAGTGGTAGACCGAGGTGTAGGTGGGAGGATTGCGTTAAGAGTGATCTAGCGGGTTTGGGTTTGGGTGGTGCTCCGTGGAAGGAGGTTTGTAAACAGATTGGCGGTATCGGCATCGAGCCTTCGGGTTCGTTAAGCCTTTTATTTATTTATTTAACCACTATACCTGAGTTTTAATAGTACGAGTATAAACTGCCTTGATCGGTTTGATTCTATTATAATTCTCAAAAATATAGACTATGCCTGAATATTTTTTAAATTTAGTAATAAGGAACGAAAACAAAATAAGTGTTTCGGAAACACAAAGCATTAAAACTTATTCGGCGAATATGGACATTTTGTCACTGGTCATAAAGCGATTTTTTCTAACATAATCAAGCAATTATTTTTAACACAATCAAAGATAATTTTATTGGTTAATTTTATTTTATTAACAGAGTTTAATTTCATTAACATAGTCTGCTATGTCCATCTGTCGGGGGTCGGACTGACATCTTGGCTTGGTTAATCTAAATGGGGAAATGCCATTCTCCTAATGGAGAAAAAGTGGTAAGTTGTGTTTAGACTACAGATTCCATATCCCTTCAGTCAGCCAGCACATCAATCTAGGGGACATTTCCTTTAATAAATAAAGTAACAAATTATGTAGCCTGTCCATATTTTGCTTGAGAAATTGCTATTATTTGATAATGGACTCAGTTGCCTGAGTAGTTTATATCTAGCTTTAGTACTCTTTGTACGAGTTGCTGAACTTCACTATTTATTCGGTCGATTCATATGTCCGTTTTTATTATTTCTGAAATTCAAGGTAGAATTAGTGGACTTCTGTAGCAATGAGATGTTATTAATACTCCCTTTTTTGATAATATTTACTATCCTGGAGGGTCGCTTAAAAAGAATAATGAACTGCGGTTTAAGATTTGTCCTTGGTACTCCGAGACGTTCCCGGGTGTCACATTATTATGATGAGTTAAAGTGGCTCTTCCCACCAATTCGTAGACATTATTTCCTTAGTGTTTTTCTATACCAATCCATTAACTCACAACGCCCTTCATATATCTATAGTCTCCTTCAATTCAAATCCTCTGTCCAACACCATCAAACAAGATCCCGCCTTTCCGATCTCTACATTCCATCCCACAGAACTAAGGCATTCGACCGTTCCTTCCTCGCCTGTTCCACCACTGTGTGGAACTCAATCCCTCCTTTCATCCGCCATTCATCTTCACTGGCCTCATTTAAATCCCTGTTTTTCCATCATCTCTTGGCATCCCAAAAAGATGCTCTCCAGGCAGGCCAATCTTCCGCTCGAATTAATTTGTATCGAATACTCGATCTCGTTACCTACGTATTTGTTTATTTTTCCAACAACATAGAAGATACAGACTTTGTAAATACTTTATCGCATGCTATGCCATTCATTTGCTTTATTTATCAATTCCGTTATTAACTATTATATTAATGTTATTTATTATTATTTTGTTAATATCAAACCTTTATATATACGTTTTATTTTTATTTTTATTTATTTATTTTTTTCGACAATTAGTTAAAATCCTGTAAAGTCTCTTACTTTTTAATCATTTATTTATTTATTTTTTTCTATTTCTATCATGTTTTGTCACTCATGATTACTTCATGATTTGTATCATTATGTAGCCTCCTGGCCAGATGAATATTATGTTTATTTTACATGTTCTTTATTGTTATTCTAAAGGGACTTGGTCCCAGAATACAGTTTGTTTTCTATTCTATTCTATCCCTACAATTGAACGACATTGCTTAGTATGCCATCAAATATGACCGTGGAAACACGTGATTTTTGTATATTTTAATAAATATAGTACCAGACTGAAAAGAATCTAACAGTTACGAAGCCCATCTTATTCGCCAGACTTATTTCCAACAAATTTCCATCTATTCAGAAATGTGAACAACTTTTTTGAAAATGATTCTCAAGTCAAAAACGCATTTGCCGGCTTAAATTCATCACTTAACCGCCAATTTCTCGTTCAAACTTTGGGAAAATATGGAGAAAATTAGGATAAATTTTGGGTTTCCTGGAAATTAATGCTGAATTTTATGTTTTCTTTAAAATACATTTCCAAATAGTAAGCTGTTTAAGTTTTTTAATTTTTATAAATATTCCTCTTTCCAATTCAAATGTTTCTTTACTTCTGTAACATTTTGCTACTTGGAAATAATTATCTCTTATTCAGTCTTAACTGAGGCCTAAATGACCAAAAATATAAACGAAGTCTGGAGAAAAGGCGGTATAACTGAGTGCACTGTTCAACGGTCGTTCCAGAGATTTTGAGAGGGAGATTTGAACCTTGAAAACAAAGAAGGCGGTGGAAGGAGTTCTGCCAACTCTCAAGCTGTTTCACCATCCCGATCGCCTTGAACTGTTGGTTTGATCACTTTGAGTTTTTACTGCCAGTTCTCGAACAGTTGTCTGAGATTATCTTACATTAAAGCTCGGAGAACATCGTAATCAAGGGCAGAACTTCTTCCACAGCCATATTATTGTATATTTCTGACCGTTTTGGCCAAGTTTAAACTCGTAAAACAAAATAATGTAAAAATCACGCTTTATCATCTTAGTAAAGATTGAATTATTTCCAAGTATAAAAATATTATAGAAGTAAAAAAACATCTTTGTTTGAAAGAAAGGGAGTCTTTACATTTATAAAAGTCAAAAATCCAAAAAACTTATACAGTTTACTATTTGGGAAGGTATTTTAAAGAAAGCATAAAACCCTGCCTTATTTTCCAGAAAACTCAATATTTTGAATAAAAATGTATTTATTTCATAAAGTTGTTTTACTAAACAACCATTCCTTTGAAAACGGAAATTTCATATGAAACAACCCAATAAACATAAATAAACTATATACTAATGTGTACAATCTATTTTAAAATTAATCCTCTTCTCGTATTCAATCCTTGCAATCCAAAATACTTCGCAAAATACTAAACGCTCCTTATTTTGTCACAAATAAAACCATACATAAAGACCTTAACGTTCCATATGTTACCGATTTAGCCCATTCCAGATACCTATCATTCCATAATAAAGTCCAGCTCCATCCAAACCCACTAGTTTCCATCCTTGCACCCAATTCCATCCCGGACAATCCTCCTAGGCGTCTGAAGAGAAGATGGCCTCGGGACCTTATATTATAGAAATGTTATTAGAGTGCTGCCAGTGGGTAGTGCCTCTACATGTCCTTTCATGTATTTAGTTAGTCATACAGCCCTTGTACTAGATGTATATATTACAGTTGTACAATTCAATAAAATAATTTAAAAAAAAAATTAATCAATTATTTCCCAAATAAACAAATGTGTCCTATAATACAAAAATAATTTAGTTGGTTTTAGAACTGACAATCTTATCTCTTTTGTGTGATAAAGCCCATCATATTTATTATATATATTCTTATATACAATTTTTTCTTATCTTATTTTTTTTATCGTCTATTGTCATACAAATCGGTTTTTATTAAATTGTAATAATTACCTGAATCGTATTTATTAGAAAAATTTAATAGAAAAAAAATATATTTTTGATCTAAGTAATACTATTTAGTTAATTATTACAATTTAATAAAACCTGATTTGTATGACAATAGACGATAAAAAAAAATAAGGCAAGAACAAATTTTCTATTGGAATATATAAAATAACTATGATGGGCTTTATCGTACAAAAGATATAAGATTGTCAGTTCTAAACCAACTAAATTATTTTTCTCACTATTAATTGTTAAACGTTTCGTTCAATTAAGTTAGTGTGGAAAGACGTTATTGAACAATATATTTTCATATAACACAGCAAGTTCAATCGCTTTTGTTCAATAATTTTAAATTAGTCCATTCCGTTTGTAATATTGCTAGCTGTCAGACGCAGCGGTGGAGGTTCTATAGCTCTATAAAGCAGGCATTGGAGTGTTATTGAAGCTATAGATTGATTCACTTGCCCTTCAAGAATATTGGCCAAGTTGTTGAAGAGCAATATTGGAAAAATGTATTTCCATTGTATTGAGAAAAAATAATTTCTTGCATTTTTAAAATTCATAATAATTCATATTAGTTTCAGTTATATACTATTTTTTTTCGGTGAAGAAAATGGTCCGAGTGTAGTTCGATAATAACATTTCAATTGAATAGTTGCAGGGTTTCATCTTGGCTGGAAAAAACATCATACAAAACTACATAGTAAAAAAAAATTAAATAAAAATAATAAGAAAAATATACTGAATTAATAAGAGTGGTATGGTCAGGGAGTGCAGTCAAAGATTACGCAAAATAAGAATGATTTATTTTATTGTGCGTATGTTTCGGCCTAAATTGTAGGCCATCTTCAGGGTGAAGAGTCAAACTTCTGCTCATTTGACTCTCGTGCAACTGACCTCACTCACTCAATTTTAAGATTTTTTTCACATAATTCGGCTTGAAAATTATTCCGAACTGGAATTACTCATAGGATCGGAGTGGCTCAGTGATAGAGCGCTGAGCTGCCGTGCCGAAGGCCCCGGATTTAAATCCCGCTTGCTGGCAGACTGTTATTTAATGTGTTAGCGGTTGAAGATGGATTCTTTGGGATCTAGGACCATCCTAGGGCTCACTCAGACTCTACAAAGTGGGTACCCAAAATAGGGGGGATATCTGGCGGTTGAGCGTGATTTATGAAAATTGACCTCATTCCACAACCTTTGTCACAGAAACAGTACAGACTCTACCACTTTCTTAACCTCAAACGCTCTTTGGGTTGTAGTGGTACAGGAAGTAATTCACAGGTTCTTCTTCCGAAGACGCCAATCCCTGAATTGTGCCATTCTGTTGCTTGTAAATGGACAATACAAAATTAATAAGATAAAAATGAATTAAATTAAATAGACAACAAAGAAATATAAATAGACAATAATAAAAATTAACAAGACATAAGCACCAAGAAAAGATAAAGGAATACGATTGGATAACTAACACACAAATAAGGCGAGCGATAAGAAGAGGTTTTTGTTTCTTTCTTTTTTTGGTGTCGTTTGTATGTGTGTACTATTAAGTTTTATAATGCTAAAATATCTAAAAATAAAACTCTATAGCAATTTGGTCAATCCTTCTGAATTTCCTCTCCCCAGTTTCTGTACCTGTGTATAAACCCTCTGTATAAAGATGAAATTAATAAGTAAATGCATGAGAAGAACTCACGAAGGGTTTTCCCGTAGATCGATAGATACACTATTTCTTCACGAACATTTACACGAGGATGTAATATGGTCAGCACCATCTTTCAAATACCGGGTTTATCGTCCTTAAGAATGGCAGACGACTAGATGTCCATTAGATAGTGGTAACGTGTGACCCATGTAGGTCGATCCATCACCAATTATAGTTGCCATAAATTCTCAGCCTAAAGCTTGTAATCGAACTGCTGAGCGGTGATTAGAGCTAGCATAATGATTCGTTAGTTCAGTTTACAAGTTCATAAATTTCTTATTTTCCATTTTTTATTTTTTTATTGATCATTAAAACTCTGGAGCTTCAAACAATTTACAACATATTTCGATTGTAGTTCGACGTCACCGAATGGAGTTTGACTAAAATAAGCAATTTTGCAACAAGAAGAAAATTTCTTTCTACTTAATCGAACTGCAACATTTGAAAGTCTCGCTAATTTATGTAGTATTAATTGGTTCACCCAGTTAAATAAACTCCTGTGAATTAAAAACCTTTTGTTATCATTACCTTTATTTTTGTCTATTCCAATTTCATAAATATAAAGAAGGTATGTATTACAAACAATGTCGGATACCAATCCATGATGATCCGTTAAATACATCTAGTATCTAGTATTTTTATATAATTCCTATTTTTGACAATATCATTATAAATGTCAAATCTATTAATTAAATATATTTTCTTATTATTTTTTATTTCATTGTTTTTAATTATATGTTTTTGTACGTTGTTTTGTTTCATCTGCAACTATTTGCTTACTATTTAATTGAAATTTTATTTTTGAACTACACTCGGACTATATTCTCCACCTAAAAATATTATGTAGACAACAATTTAATTAATAATAATATAAATCCAATATTACATCGCTATTATACGTTGAAGCTTGGTTAGTCGATTAGTTAATCGATTCTAATTAAATAGTAATGAAAAACAATAGATCGATCCAATTGTAACAATGATAAGGCTAATCCTTTAAAGAGATAGATATATATTTGATCGTCTAGTAAATAAATATGAATCTCCAACTGCAAAAAGACAACAAGTCCAATTTTTGTTTTTAAAGCTTTTATCGTTTATCAGAGAGGAAACGAATCGTTTAAAACAGAAAGGTCACTTGTCCACCAGATAGGAAAGTCTCGTGTATGCCTTCAATATTTTGTTTACTGCAGATAGGGAACAAATCCGGGGCAGTATATATTTTTTTTTCTTTTGTATCTCTTGTAAAATTTAGAAATGTGGAGTACTTTCCTATCTCCAATTGAAGATAGGACACAAGGGTGTCCGTGTCATTTGTAATGGAATTTTGATTTTAGACAAAAATATGATACTGCCTGTAAGAAAATAAGGTGCTAAATAATTCAAATGTATTACCAAACTCTTTTTAAATAGGGGAAAAGCAATCAATCAGAAATCAATGGGTTTTGTACATTGTTTACGCCCGCGTTGGAGCACTTGAATCAATCCTGGCCATTATAGTCCTTAAAACATTAGCTACGATGGTTTTGTGTCCTCTTTTATTCCCAAAACTCCCTCAATCCTTCAGACTGGCTGTCCTTTTTTCAACCGAAATTGTGGGGTTTTTTCCGTGCAACTGTTTTTGATTTTAGTCTCGTTTAAATAATATATTACGATATATATATTAAATAACATTAGGATTTTACCTCACCAAGATGATAAAATACACTACTACAAATTGACTTTTGTTTACCTTGCTGGTATTATATTCTTATAGTATGCTGCAAAAAATAAGGGACCTGGAAGAATCGCTAAAGAAAGTTTTAAACTTACTTAGCGTCCTGACCGGCGGGAGACAACGCTTGTTGTTTTTGTCAAGTCTAACTTGGTCCTAGAGACATAGAAGCGCCATTAACAACCTTGTCGATCGATACGGAACAGGTTTAGGTCAAGTATTTATTTAAAATAAATACAACGTTTATTTATATTATGTAAAAGTAGTAATTTTAAAATTTGAAACAATACCTTTATATATGTGGATACAGTTATCAACTTGAACTCACGAAATCCTTTTAAAAAAAAAAGTATAACAATTGCAACTCATTACATCTTATATGAAAGTACTAAAATCATGACGGGTATACTTATACGGCTGCTTGGCTTTATTACTTATTGGCTTTTTGTACAAATCGTCTAATGTCCCAGTCGGCACAGTGCTTATTAACTTTTTAGGAATTCGTTCGTTACTAAGACCAGCCACTTTACAGATCCATCTTAATCTTCTAATCTGATCCATTTTAATCCATCAAAATTCACCAGTGGTCTCATCCTTTTTTGGACCGAATATTTTATGATACACCGTATTTTCGTGTATAACTTACTAAAAGCAATTGTTGTGCACAACTCAAAACTTACTAAAAATACATTAAACATCTTTCCCTAACCATTAGATAACAATAAAATTCCATAGACCACAAGAGAATTCTATGGAATAAAGTGCTTCCGTTAAATAATATAAATGTAGAAACTGTTTGCTACAGCAACGTCATAACATTATGTATTTTTTATTTTTTTTTATACTTTCAATCATTTATTATAAATATATTTTTTGTTAAGATTTTTGTAACATACTGGGTGCAGTAGTTGAAACTACGGCGTTTACAAAGAAAGATACCAATAAATACCCCATAGTTATAAGCTGGGGGGGTAAGTTGGACTTGGGAGAACTTAAAGCGAGTATTTCTACCGATGCGCTTACGTAGAAGGAAGAACGGCGGCTTAAGGTTTTAGAAAATAAGGTACTGCGTAAAATATTTGTTACGGAAAAGGATGAGATTACTGGAGAATTTCAGGAAGAATTTTTCGAGAGTGTATATATTTTTAAAAGTTTGATGTCAATTAGAATTTCTCGAACTATCACCTTTCCAACATTGCTTTTCTATATGAAACGTGGCTGTAAACATTAAAAGATGAACTAAGTCTAAAGGTGTTCGAAAATAAGGTATTTCTTAGAATTTTCGGTCCGAAAAAGGATGAGTATGCTGAGGAATTTATATGATTCCACAAAGCAGAATTGCAGAGCGAGGTACGAGTTGATAAATTGAAGTGATAGAGGCGAGAAGTTGAGATGGCCTTCTAAAGTTTTTGTGCTTTGTAACAAACGATTTACTAAAAAGTTTATAAGCGATGAGCCGACTGCTAAACGTCCGTTGTGTGGACCGAGGCGTCGGAGGGGGATTGCGTTGAGAGTGAGTGATCTGGCGGATTTGAGATTAGATGGCGGTTTGTGGGCATGAGATTCGTGGTGTCGGCATCGAGCCTTCGGGATTGCTAATCTGCATGTTTATTCTATCATTTTTAGGATCCAATTACTTTCACTTTATGTTTCATGTATAGGTAGATTAAAATAATTAAGTTATTTTAACAAATATTGTTTTTTACCATCACAAAACTAAACGAAATAAATCATATGGAATTCTTCACCCATCAATACCTATTCTCAAGAAATAAGAAGCATTTATACCATACAATAAGGTAATAGTCCTACAGTGCGTGAAACACCTCAAGCACTTTGGATTCTTAAAGGACGACATCCGTATTTTTCTCTCTCCAACTCATTCTTCAAGACCTATTACAGTTTTTCTTCCATTCTATTGTTTTATCTTCTTTTTTCTTGGTTTCTTCCTTCTTCTTGCCAGCATTTTTTGTGTCTTCAGCTTCTTTTCACTTCACATATTCTCCTTCTTATCTGTTTAGGTTTTATTCTTTGATACTGTTTTTCTACTTTGATCATCTTATCAGATAATCAAGAGCCACTCACCGCGATTAAATGATAAGGAAAATCTCTTCTTTTCATTTCATCTAGTCGAATGAACTCTACATGTTCCTTTCTTTAGCTCTTGTTTGAGTATGTCCGAGGTCCTGAGGCGTATGCTCATATTTTTAGATAGTGGCTCCCTGGAAGGTACAAACGTCACATACGTGAAAAGTCTTTAACTCCAATTGATTCTTTCCCTTATCTCCCTTATCATTCTATGAGTTGAAAATAATCGTCATTTTTTCAGATTGGACAAGGTTAAGATAATTAGTGCTCACAAACAAACAATCAGAAGAAAAATCGGGTAATGTCGTGTTTAGTTTCAGTCCAACTATGAAATCGTTTTTGAATTTTAGTTATCGCGTTTTCAAACATGCAATACAGCATATCTAACTACTAGAAATTATATTCTCCGTTTTGGAATTGTTATTATGGTTTTAAAAGATTTGAATGAAAAATCTAAATGTATATAAATGTATTTTAATTTAGGTATAATTATTTATTTTAGGCCATAATCACGGGTATTTTGCTTCTTCGAACTGTGGTTGTTATTTCTGCATTTATCTTTTCTAATAAAAAAAATAAATATAATTAGATGTAATAAATTAATTACTATTATTAAGCCCCAAAAGTGTTTTTTATAATAGGGTTTCGTATTTAAAAAAAAAAATTATGATTGCTTTTATATACGTATTCGTTACTTTACGGCAAACTCGGTGGATTTCAAAATAAACTTTTTATTGCCATAATTGCGAAACCTTCCTGAGATGTCTGAAAACAAATTTTAATTTAAAAAGTTGTCATTCTTGTTACATTTCCTCTATTGTTTATTGTTTCGTTATTAATATAAAAAAATACCTTCAAGGTTTAATAATAGCAATTTATTTGTAATTTCTAATTACATTTCATAGACTTTTTTTAGAAATGTTAAAATCAGAAATAATAACCACATATTTCGAAGACGTAAATTATCTATGATTACGCCCTAAAATGAATAATAATGCCTAATTTAAATAACAATGTTATCACGCTCAAAGATTGTCACGCAACCCTTTTTTTGGATAAAATTTCGAAATGCTTAAACAGTTTTTCTTTTTTGTTGTCTGTCTTTAATAAAATACTTATGTAAAATATACTAAGATACCTTATGAGTACTATAAACTTATTCATTTAATCCTCTGTTATTTATTTATCGGACGAAATGAATCATTATTAATAACTAATAGTACACTCATGAATAGGAATAATAATAAATAAATAATGCAAGCACTCAAGGAAGTAAAAAATCCCTAGTTATGCCGTCTTTAAGAGAAGACGATAAATGGCGGTCTATATATTTGTTAAAGATATATCTATCTACGTTAATTATAAAAGGTCATCAAATTAATGGGAGTGGAGTTGCTCAGTGGTAGAGCATTGATTTGCCATGCTGAAGGTCCTGAGTTCAAATCGCGCTGCTGGCAAGACTTTTATTTAATCTGTTTGCAGCCGGAGAAGAGGCTCGTGGGATCTAGAAACATCCTGGGGCTCACACAGCCTCTATAAAGCGTGTACCCAAAATAAGGGGGAAATCTAGTGGTTAAGCGTGATCTAGAATGAATCACCTGCCTGCACAGCCATTGTCCAAGAATCAGTATGGTCCCCATCACGGGTATCACGGGTTGTAATGCTACAGTTTTACATATATATTTTTGGTCCTACTGAATTTAGCATCGTCTGTTTAATTATGGCGGTATAAGTGACATTGAAGAAATTATGTGTAAAATAAAGAAGCGAACTATGAAATATATATTTTAAATAATACATAAATACGGTAGAATCAATTGAGTTATTGACTTGGTATAAATGTATGCAAGAATAAATAGTTGTATTTCATAAATGGATAAGCCATATTTGTACTCATTATTGTATTATGAATAAAAACTGTTGTACATTGGAGCAATTATTTAAAAAAACAAAATATTGTTTGGCAGATGAGGATCAACTGATCGTATCTTCAATAAAAAAGAAAGTACTTATTAAGAATTATTTATTTTGTTGACGATCTTTCTTTAATTTTTTTTTTTTTACGGGTTATTTATGAAATCCTGAAGCTTGTAATAATAATTGTAGAATGGATCTACCTCAATATTTCAATACAATTTCACGGTCCGATAAACAGATCACTTAACAAATAAAATAAAGAAAGTTATAAAAGCCCGAGCTTAATTTCCTAATTTTTTTGAATGATTGCTTGCAACAAAAAGAAAAGAAAAACTGATAAAGGAAGCGAAGCTGAAACTTGAATATAAAAAGAAAAAGAGTTGAGCGTAAGATCCCTAACTTTCTTCTTCAAAGTTGTTAGTAAAAAGGTTAGGCAAGGAGGGGGGGGGGGATTATCGACCCTTCTAGCTCAGGCCGATAGCTTCCGTGTCCATCAAATTATCTTGATAGAAAGTTAAATAAAACATTTTAAATATTAATTTTATACAATATTCCTTCAAGCAAGGCTATGTTATAAATTAATTTTACATTATCTGTTTCAAAAACAGTCCTTAATAATGTTAGATGATACAAATACTGACCAGAATGTAAATGAAACAGAGTAAAAATAATATTAATATTTAAAAAAATAATAAATATAAACTATTCCATTGGTGACTGGTATAATATATACAGATAAATAATGTCATGTTCCACTTCGGATGGTTGTTTTATCAATGACGAAATTAATGAAGAGGATTTCTGCCAGAATTATAAGTTTTTATATTTAGCACTGCTGTTTAATTAAAGAAAAAGTCGCTAAAACAAGAGTTACGTTGGGAAGTGAAATTGTTGTTTGAGCTAACTCGCAATTTATTTCCATTTATTAGCTAAGTTGTATTAATTATTTAAACATGGTTATAATCTGCTCCAAGATTATTATTATATTTATATCCAAAAGCTACTTGTCCCAGAATAAATAAAGACTTTATTATAACTATTATTATTAAAAAGTTGAAGTGTCCGATTGTACGGACGATGAATCGATACATACATTTTATAAAAACCAGTACAAATTAACTAGAAACTCCGGTTAATGCTCAATAAAAGAACCTGTTAAACGAAAATATTGAATCAGCCATACTTAAAATACTGAACAGTTTCTATCTACTCTTAAAGTTGTAATGATACTTTGCTTTTAATTGATCAAGTGACAATTTTCATTAGTTAATGAACATCGTTACTTGAACAATTAAATATTTATAAAAAAACATTTGCATCTCATAATGATAATTATAAACAATTAGCTAGACACTGTCAAACAGTATTAGAAAAAAAAAGTTTATTTTGAATTGTTTAATTTGTGTTTACTGTTCTAGTCCTTACGATGGACTATGTTTGGATCGAAATATCTTCTTACGAAATTAATAAAACAAAATATGTCATTTTATTTTTCTATCAATACTATTAAATTAAATCTAAACAGTAAATAATTATTTTAAAAAAAATAGGAATGTATTAGAATAGAATAGAATAGAATAGAAAACGGCCTTTATTATGGGACGAAGTAATACAAACATGAATAGATTAATAAAAATAATATATATCTGGCCACAAGGCTACATAATATTACAAATCATGAAGTATTTAAAAGTGACAAAAACACAAGAAAAAAAATAGAAATGAAATGACGAAACTTGATTGGATTTTATTTCATTCATCGATTTATTTCATTCGATTATTTAATACTCATTTATTTAAGCAGATGATTGACCTGCTTAGAGAGCATCTTTGTAGGATGTCAAGAGATGTTGGAAAAGCAAGGATTTTAATGAAGGCAGTGAAGAAGGATGGCGGATGAAAGGAGGAATTGCGTTCTACATTGTGGTGGCTCTGGCGAGGAAGGAGCGCTCGAATGCCTTAGTTCAGTGGGATGGAATGTAGAGATCGGAAAGGCGGGATCTTGTTTTTTGGTGCTGGACTGAGGATTTAAATTGGAGGAGACTGTAGATATATGAAGGGTGTTGCGAGTTGATGGATTGGTATAGGAAAGCACTAAGGAAATATTGTCCACGAATTGGAGGGAAGGAGATGCCGAGATCGATGGAATAACTTCTGGGATTTAATTTACCGTCGGGGTATTTGGGTGATGTGGGGTTTCCAGGAAAGGTTTTGTTCAAAAGTAATGCCTATGTTTTTGACAGAAGAGTTGAAACTGATGGGGTGGTCTTTTAGGATTAATGAAGGGAGGGTGGGGATGGCTGTAAGGAGGGAATTGGAACCTAGAACAATGGTTTTCATTGCGTTCAATTCCAGTCTGTTCAGCTTTGCCAAGGCACTGATCCTATCTAGGTCTAGATGAATACTGGCGAACGCAACTAATAGCTCAGAAGGAGGGAAAGAAAATTAGGTTTGGAAGTCGTCAGCATATAGATGGTAGAAACAGTGGTGAAAAGATTTAGGAAGATCGGTGATGTAGCAGTTGAAAAGGAGAGGAGAGATGCTTGAGACATGTACCACACCTGAGGACAGAGTGAGGAAAGAGGAAAGGGGTTGATTAGGTATGGAAATTGCTTGAGACCTGTCAAAAAGGAAAGATTGGAACCATAGAATAGATCTCTTGGAAAAAGACAATGATTTTAGTTTGGCAAAAAGGATAGAATGGTCCAAGGAATCGAAAGCTTTAGAAAAGTCAAGTAGGATTTTAACTACGGCTCCCCTGACTAAGGTCTCTGACCTTAATGTCTTCTAGTTTATTGATTTTTTCATCCTACTCTTGATCGATTAGGTTTAGGCGTTTTCAGAGTTAATTAATTAGGATGTAGTAAGCCGTTCAGAATATTGGATTATTGTTTATGAAAAGGTCTTCATGTTTGTGGTTTAAAATATTAAAAAAATAAAAATAGGAGCATTAAGACCGGGCCATTATTCTTTTAAAATTACGCCGGGAGGAAATTACTCGATTAAGTAGAGCTCACAATGGCTATTCTTGATAAATAATAAATTGCGAGACGGTGTAATGGACGGTAGTCGTTATCGTAGCTCCGGCTTAGCCAAGGATCACGAACTAACAATTCTCAAACTCCTACAACAACCAGTTACAGCAGCGTACCTTGCGATAAATTGGATACATAAATGTATGCTCGTGTATTTACGAGGTAGGTACTTGCTTATTAAAAATATAATAAAAGTGGAGAAGATGGGGTATGATGATGAAGATGACTAAGGAATTAATTTTTTTTCCCTCCGCTTGGGAATCGGTTGGTTGGTTGTTTTATATTTGAGGCGTAAAACCTATTAGTCATCAACGTCTAAGTTTTCTTTACATATATATATATATATATATATATATATATATATATATATATATATATATATATATATGTTTGACTAGATAATAATAAGGGTAGTGTAAAATGGTCTAATGGGGTACAAAGGACAGCACCATGAACGTTGTATTGTACCATGCAAAATGACTGGACCCCCTGACCATTTTACACCAATAATAATAATTATAGATATAGACCCTATGATATATCACGAATTTTTCCTCATTTCACAAAACCATTATTCACTGACAGATATTCCTGTATTCTATATCGTTCTTAAGTAAAAGTCAAAGGCCTCAAAGATAGGGACTATTGTTGATTTATACTATCTTTAAATGTTAATTTATACGGTAAAATAATATTTATTCAACATGTATTTAACAAGTCGGAGCGGAAAACTAGATGCAAGTACAAGTTAAAATCCACCTCGTCTCAGTACCAAAACGTAGATCAATTTACAAGTATACGCAGCTATGGTATTCCAACTCTCCATATATATATGTTAAATAGAACTATAAACCAAATTTTAAAAGGAAGCAAGTGTGGAATAGGTTCTCGTGCCTTGAAAGAAACTCAATCGAATGAGGACCAATAGCTCCCGTTCAATTTCCTTATTTGAGGAAAGGACCGGCCCCGGGTGACAAATCATTCCCGCTCCTCACATCTTCAATTTTCTTACAGGCTCCTTCCTCCTAACAATAGTCGCCCTTCTCTTATCTCCTACTCGCTCTATTCTATCCCATTTGGAATAGAGAATAAGGAAAATCTATTAATGGGTTGGAAAATTTAAAGAGTAAATCTCGAATAAATTACAGGTGTATGCATATCTTTGTATGTTAAGGCTCGTCATAACTATTATTTTAACATACTTGTATTAGCTTCACCTGTATGTGACTGTGTATGTTGGGGAAAATCGAATTTCGGCCAAGTGCTGACTTGTACCAAGTACTAAGGCAAAAATGGCTTAATCTATGAAACGAGGATATTACTACAGGCAGCATCAACTGGGGAATTCCGTATATTTATCTGAAAACAAATTAAAAATTATAGTATAAATATTAATTTAAAATAAAAACTTGCTATAATAGGAAATAAAATTGAAATTTTATTTAAAATTATTTTCTACATTTTAGTTTTGTTTTCAATTAAAGCGTGTTTTTTAGTTGTTTTGTTATTAAACTATTATTTCTTCCATATTTTTAATTGGTACACTGAATTTAAAATATATTAAATATCTCATTCATGCAAGCAATGAGTACCACAAGAAATTATAGTGTTAATGGCGTGGTAGAAAATCATGGTCAGAAAGCGGCGATTTTTTCCCCATCGAAAACTCAGACATGAAAATAAATGAAGAAGCTATATAAATATAAATAAAATGAGATACTATAGATGAGGCCGTGTCTAGTAAATGAATCCTTTAAAATATGATAAAATATATAGAGCAATACAATTTTCGTCGGATGACAATCGTTTGAATCCGTTGAGGTCTATAAGAAATATACGGAACTCCCCATATTTTAACTATAATAAAATATAGCTAAAAACAACTAAATAACACAACTTTGTTAGCTACCCGAACTAAAAAGTAGAAAATGAATATTTGTAAAAAAAAAAAAAATAATAAAAAGCATACTTTTGTAAAATATTAAAGTTTCGAAAACGAAAATACACGGTTTAATAAGAAACAAAACTAAAGTTAAAGAGTTGAAAAAAAGGTTCTCGATAAGTTTAAAATAAGAATTGAGCGATGAACAAAAAAAGAATGGTTTATAATTTCTGTTAATATTTTATTGACTTCACAGTGAAAACTTTTACACTTGGTAAAAGTTAAGTCATTATCAAAATATCTCAAAAAGCATCTCACCGATGTATGTTTGGTTATCACTATTTTTATTTTCAACTTATTAAAAATGATTTTCCATTTCTTAGTTTTGCTCCCCATTAATTAACATGTTATTTAGTTTTTAAAACTATTAATTATTTTAAACTTTTAATTTCTATTACAGCGTGTTTTGTACTATTATTTACTATCTTTATTTTTCTCCATACTTTAAATAGCACTTATAAAAGCTTCTGTACTCTGCCAGCATTATTGTTCTTCCATTAGTGAGGTGTGCAATTTAAAAGACATATCGCATGATGGAGACATGATCGATCTAGGTGGCTGGATTAGGAGACTGTCAAATGTTTAACCTTGATTACTATATAATATACAACCCAAAATAAGGGTTAGAGATATGATGTCTTGAAGACGTTTCCCTTAAAATATACAACCAAGAATTATACGAGTTACGGAGCGACGAAGCTCAGTGTGTAGTGCGCTGAGTTGTTGTTTGAGGGCCCAGGGTTCAAACCCAGTTGTGATAAATTATTTAATTATCTGCTTGCAGACCCTGTGTTGGATCTCCTGACCCTCCTTGGGCTCACCTACCTTTGTAAAGTTTACCTTTCTCATAATTAAGGGAAAAATCTGACGGTTGAGTGTGATCTAGGCCAAACCACTAATACATCTCAAATGTTACTTTCATTTTAAGCGATAATCGGGTTTCCCAATGAATAACTAATCATTAGAATGGATATTAACAAGAATATCTTTTTATCAGAAGCAAACAATAATGATTTGATTATCTACCGATCTTATTATAAAATTCATCATAAAATATGATTATTGTCGTATTGGCCGTCATCTGCAATTATCAAAAATAATTTGTCCAATTCGAATAACAACACCATATAAAAGTGTTATATTACGTGTTATATTATGGTTATATATGTTGTAAATAACCATAGAGGAATAAACAAAAAAACCCATTTTATAATACAAAAACAAAACCTGGGGTTATAGATGTAAATGGTTGTATACATTTCATTCACTGATATTGGTAAAAGTATAGTCATTGTGAAAATATAGTCGTTGAAAAGTATTTTCCACTTTTTAGTATGTTTCGCATAGTTAAAGATAATTCATTCACTTTTCAATTTTGTTTAGATCAAATCACAACTCCTCCTTGAATTTTAACGTGTGAAATTTTTCCCCACACCCTGCGGTTACGGATATTGTGGAGAATATTTAGGCGTCATTCTGGGACTCATCTCTAGACATTCCTGAAATGCTTAGAGCTGGATGCTTTATTGCAGCAAGACCACATTTTTTTTTTTTTTTAATTGGATCATATTGATAAAAATTTAGGAATGCTAGTCGTTTGGCTTTCTAAACCATATATTACATCCACTTTGTTCATCTAGATATAATCTTTGACGTTAAATCTATCACAAATTTTAAATATGCTTCATAAACTAGTACTCACATTAAATTTATCAATTTAATCTTAGTTAGATTATTGATTCTTCCAATTCCAATTCGCTTGTAGCACAAAGTATTATTAAATTATCATTTATAATTTATCAAAGATACTCCAGAAATATCTACAACGCTATATAACATGAAAGACTGTACGATTTCTACTCCAACGGTTATACAGTATAGTAATTTGGCTGACCTCTTAAAGTGACTTTTGGTAGTGCATAATGCTCTTGAGGTTTTGGATCTGTTCTTAGCTGGAACCTTCCTCTCCTGGGCTGTTTAGAACCTTTCTTATGAGGTGGATGAATGAGTGTTGTCTTCCAATTATCCGGGATTCTTCTATTTATTAATTAAATGTCCTCCATGATTCATTGCAGAGACTCAATAGCATTTCTATTGACGTTCTTCCAAAGTTCTGCCGTGATTAAGTTTTCTCCTGCTAATTTATAATTCTTAAGGATAGATTTGCCTGGAGTTCCTCGATTTCTGGTGGTTTCAAATTAGGTTTATCTGTCGTCGAGATGCTGAAATGCATCTTTTCCTTCGGTTTCTCTGAGTTAAGGAGATTTTCGAAACATTCTCCCAATATTTTGAAATAATCTTTATATTAATAAATTCTTTTTATTTTGTGGTGATTATTTAAATATTTTTATTATGGAGGGAAAAGATTTGTCCTGGCCCGGGATTCGAGTCCAGGCAAATCCATTCTCTTCACCAACCCTATATCCCAAATTCTCGCAACTTTTGCGATGTATACATGAGGACAAATGTTTATTAAACATTACTCTTTTTTTTACATATTACAAATTACATAGTATTGCACTATTGAGACCACGTTGGAGTTTCTCTACTAATCAGATACCTCTGTTAGTTGGAAATATCGTTAATTGACGAAAAGTAATGTTTCAATAAATCTCAGGAACTTAAAATAAAAGGTTCCAAAATAAGTGATAATGATGTTTTAAATGGAACGGTCAAAGGTCGATGTAATCCATAAATCAGAGTTTGTAACTAATGGACTTGACACGTTCCGAACAGAGTGATGCACTTATCTTGTTCCATACCTCCCCTCCATTTACCTTTTGGCTATACAACGTTACTTTTTTTAATTCTACATGTGCTAAATATTTCGATCACAAATCACAGGCTTTGTTTCCCGCTCCCGAGAGAATCATTCACTGCTACTTTTTAATTAGATAACTCCAACAAAAGAAAAAAAAAGAAACCACCAACCATGGATCTACTGTTAAACCATATTAACAACGTTAATAACCATATTTGGTGATTGACGTTTAAAAATGTAGGGTCATTATTTAAATACATTTTTATTAAACTTTAATTAATATCAATTTCTATTAAATTATTTACGACCTACGTAGTAAATAATTTAATAGTAAATAAGTTTCCGGACTGCCCTGCTTCCCCCCCTTCAAACGTGCTGGGACCTGCACGCCTATGCAGGTCCATGCCTGCTCACTCCATACCAATCGCCCGCACTTCCTCAGTCCTTTCAGTCAGTGTCCAGCCTTGAAGGAAACCCCATTTTTACAATGTTCAAACTCGAGTACCGTGCGATTATAAAATTCTTTTGTAAAGAGGGTCTTACTCCTGCGCAACTTAAAGAGCGCTTGGATTGTGTATACGGGCAGTCCTCCCCCTCGTATTCCACAGTGAAAGAATGGGCAAAATTATTTAAGTTAGGGAGAGAACATCTAGAAGATGGCCCGCGTCCCGGTCGCCCATTGGAAGCTGTCACTTCCGAAACAATCCAACTTGTGGAATCTGCAATTGCTGTCTGACCGGCGACTGAAAACCAAGGAAATAGGAGCGAGGTTGGGGCTTTCAAAAACAAGTGTTTTGAGGATCGTCAACTAACATTTGCATATGAACAAGGTTAGTGCAAGATGGGTTCCGAAAATTCTTTCAGCTGCTCAAAAACAGGAATGAGTTCACTGTTGCAATGAATTTTGGCGATTTAACACCGACGAAGAGCTGCAAGCACCAGTGGAACAACATTTTTTAACAAAGAAGAAAATTATTTTTTTTTTTTTTAAGACCAGTTTTTCTTTCACCTTTCCTTCTATCCCAGGCCGGAAACCTTTGGACATTACTACGTACTTTCTTCGTAACCATGCTATGGAACCTTAAATAAACTAATGACTTTTAGAGGAAATTTTATAGAAGAACAATCATAATTTTTCTAGCAAGACAGTTGGGAAAATTGACTGTTTTCTGCAAAAATTCATTTATTCATTAGAATATAGGAAAAATCTGAAAATCCCAAGTTGTTCGTATTGCTTCCTTTCTTTGATGAGTCTGTTTGGTGTCTTTCTCTTTTTACATGGGATTCCTTTTTGGGGGAATTCCTGATGATATCGTAATTGGCGAAACGTTGACTGGTAAGTTTTTATTCATAGTGTTTTTAGAGGCTAAAAGCTTTACTTTTGGAATTTTTCCTGTTTTATTCTAATTTATGATGTTTCTTTTTTGAGTTTTTACTCATTTTAATTGTTCATATTTAAATTAAATTCTCTATAATCAGCTCAGCCAAAATTCTACAACAGAAATTTTACCGGCATTTGAACATTTTTTTCGACACCTCACGCGTTTGAAGTATAAAAACAAGATTTCCTAGGTCTGATCCAACCTCTATAAAGGGGATATCATTCCCGGAGGGTAAAACCCGGTCATTAGGCGTCATACTGGCCAAATCTTCCCTTTGTGTAATGTACTGTTTCAAGGCCAAGGATTTTAGATTGTATAATGGCTTAGATACTAATACAGCCCATATTCCCTATATTCTATATCTTCTTCTCATGCTTGTTTCAATTCTCTTGGCTAGATTCGATCTGGATAAAGCTTTGAATCATTGTAGTACATAATTGAGGGGTATGTAGCAAAAATACTTTTGACAGAAACCAATTTTCGGGAAAGTGAAAAAAAAATCGATTATCTTCATCCCCCTAGTGACTGATATTAATTTTATTTTTTATACAAGATGGCCATAGAGGGAAAAATGCATTATATACTAACGATTTGTGCAGTTGACACCACCAACTCATTTTCAATTTCTGTGGTGGCTACTTGTGTTTTTGCGATTGCTCAATAGTATTTATCCTCCAAGAAAATATAATTCTATTTTCCAGTTCAATCATCTTTTCAAAATTCTCTTTTGAAAATAAATTTCTATTTTATAATTAATTTTTTCAATATCACCACGTAAAATTTGTTAGTAGATTTCAGATGTATCTAAATAATCTTTTGCAGAATGTGTTTAGTAACATATTTAATTTTCTGCAATGTCTTACTCCAAAACTTAATGGACTGATGCTTCGAAATATTTCCTCTAAAAGTCTTAATTTATTTGAGATACAGCAGAAATAAACGAAACTTGAAGTTAGATGAAAAGTGAAGTTATATGCCCCAAAGTTTTCATGTCTCCATGAACAACTGATTAAACCTTGTCAATATCATGTAATAGAAATTATAATAAAGAATAAAAATAATAGAAAAGAAGGATCTTTAACCAGAAGCTGCACAGCCTTGGTGCCTCAATTTTACACACCTTCCGAAAAACCAGCCAAGGATTTTTCACTCTTTTTGAAAAATACTAGGGCTATCTGCCGGAATGCGAACCATCCACCTTGGGCATAGAAGAAAATCTGGTTTTATTATAATGTTTATAATTTAAACTGCAATTTTAGTATCATAATCTATTTATGAATCCGCTTTTCTGAAGAAGCAGAACTTTTCTTTCCTTGAAATAAGGTACTTAGCGTGTTGATGAATCCAAGCCTTAGATTATGAGCCTGTTGCTATCTCCTGCTTCCTGAGTAGTTTTTGCAGGAACTCAGGTTCATCCTGTGACAGATGATGATGTTCCTTGGTTATCATGATTCGGGTATACAATTCTACTCCATCTTTATGTACTTTTATTGGCACATAACGCATGTTAATTTTCGTATAACAATACCATGTATTATAATCGGATTTTCTTAAAAATAATATAAGTAATAATAAATAATAATAAAAATATTCGGAAGTTTAATTGGAATATTGATTGAATGATTAATATCGTTCCAATTTTATTTACAGCATTAATAATAGTCGTAACTTGTTATTAGATGAACAGAAGCGGAACACATATATATTTTTTATTTTTTTATTTATGCTTATTCCCCTATAATTTTTGACGGAAGCTAAAAATATGCAATGTTTCCAAACCTCATATTGTGGTAGATTCGGGATCTCAGAGCTTTTTTGTTTCACTTTCCAGCCAAAAATGTATTAAGGATTATCGGTTGAACTCGTCGGAGAGCTGTCAGAATTCTCTAGTAAAAAATCTGTCATCCCTTATTTTTCAGTCAATTTTTTTTTATTTCAAGGTGAACGCGCAAACAAGTTCTGTATAAATATTACCTTTACCAACTTCATGTCTACAGTCGATAGCAAAAATGTTATTCTGCTCCTAAGTTGCGAGTAGCACGAAACAAACTCCAAAGGGTTCGCATTACCAAAGGGTTTGAACAATGCCATATTTACAAAACTTCTCTTGTTGCTAACAAGAATACTTTAATATAATTATTAATAAGATATAATTACCAAAACAGATAATGGTGAGTTAGAGACATATTGAGGAAAATAAAAAATTTGTACAAGTTTTTTCTTTTCATACAGTATGTAAGCAGAACTGATCACCGTGGATCAAATGTTGGCAATACCCGATTAAAATATTATTATTTTTAAATAAAACAAAAATGTTTAAATATTTAGAATAAGTTGAGTAGACAGGTTGAACTTTGCTAGTTCTGACAGATCTATTCTAGTCTACAATCGATAAGTGCAGTGAAATATTTAATAAATTCCTATCCCATCGTACCAGATTTGGACGATTTTTACAGGTGTAGTTTAAAAATAAAAAGGAAAAAATTTGTTTTCAGAAAATGGATTCGAAATTGAAGTTGAAATGTAAAGTTTGTTTTATATCGATGTCTCAAAAAGTCATCTATCAAATTTAAATTTGATAAAGTTACGCCATGTGTGGTACTATTATTTACAGAAATTGAAAAAAAAATTGTATCCCTATACCATACATAGATTTTTTTAAGACTACTATTTTGTGTGATTTAGTTGAGATGATACTCAACTACTAGATTTTTATCTAATTCAAGGAATCCACTTTATTGGTGTTCAGTTATTCCATGGAGTTTCTGCAGACCCCAAAGGACCAAAGTACTGTTGCAAACAGAATTAATAATTTATCTGCCTCAGCATGCATCGTATCCTAGACTTACGCGCTCAACGCAATGATCCACCCCGATTGATCAGATCTGAATGGAATTTTAACAGAGGATGTATTTAATGATAATTATGTCAAGTAAGTCCTTGTCAAAAAGTTTTGAAAAACTTGCTAAACTGTGCAGCGGTCTTAATTCATGCTTGAAAAGTGCAGGTAAAAACGAATAGTTTTTTTTTGTTAATTGTTCCGCAGGTTGTTGCTTCGAGTTGATTCAAAAATACAAGTTATCATGAGCTTTACTTCGGAAAAGAAAATGTAATTATGGGAAATGATTTCATCTAGTAATGAACGTTTCAACAAACATGTATCATCTATACTTCGAAATTTGATAAAAAGTTTTATTTCTTGATGACTCATTACCCATAAATGGCTGAATAGTATAGATACAATAGTTAAATTTGAACCAAATAAGACCGCACCAACACTGTCGCCTTGGCGCACCCACACAGAAAACACAAAAGACACAAGAAAATAGGAGACTTGCCATAAAAAACCGTACGATTCTGAAGCGATGGGATCTTTTATATTTTACAGAAGAGGTAAAAACAAGGCTTCCCTCTTGAACCATCAGGAAAAAGCAACTAATCTCGACTCTGAATCAACCGTTTCTGTTTCTTGTAAAAATAACCAGCCCTTGAAAAGTTTATTTTATTATATTTTAATGAAAGCGGCTTCTTTGAATTCAATAATTTCGGAATACAAATGACTAAATAATAGCTTTTTGGAAGTTGTTTTTTCAGGAGTAAAAGTCTGTTATAGTAAAGATACTATCTTGACTTAAACTTCTTCTCTTCTTAAGAGCCTCGAATTCTCTCGAATATATTTTAAATATTCTAATTGATTTTGGGATGCCAGAGTAATCATCTTAAATTACTAAATGCTCAAATTATTATTTCTAACTTTAGACTCAATTGGATTCTTTTCCAGAGGTCTGTTGTGCGTTAACCAATTTACTAATCAATTATACCATCAATATATTATTCGTAAAGATATAGTGCATCTGGGTGAAGTAAGCACCTGTAAACCTGTAACCACTACAACCCGTAAACGACCCGGGTCTGGGGTACTGTACTGTTTCATGGACAACGGTTCTGCAAGGAGGTGACTTGTCCTACGTCACGCTCAACCGCCAGGTTTCCCCCCTTATTTTGGGTACCTATTTTTATAGTATTTTATGTAGGCTGGGTTAGCCACAGGAGGGTACTAGATCCCATATGATCCATCTCCCGCCGCAAACAGACTGAGAAAAACTAACTGCCTGCAGCGGGATTTGAACCGGGATTTCCGGCACGGCTTCTCAGTGCTCTACCACTGAGCCACTCCGCTCCCTTAAGTAAGCACCAAAAGAATTAAAATAGATATACTTTATTGATACGATTTTAAACAATATTCATAATAATTCAGTATATACATTGAGGATTACACTTAATGATTCAGATATAATTGATGATAGTCATAAAATACATAACAGGACTTAAATTAGGACTTATTTGTAACTTATTTGTTTTTAACATCGTACTTATGAAAGAGCGATGTTTTTACCACTAATCACCTTTATTTTTATCAATTTTATGCAAGTATTGTCGTTGGTTCTGCGAAATCTGCGTAAGTATGATTTGGTATGTCCATGTTCAGTTAAAACCTGAGTTAGTTTGTAGTTAGTGGATTTTATTAACTTTTAGTTATTGTTTGCCAGTTTGGAATAAACCTATGCAAACTAGGAGATTTATTTGAAACTGTCCACCGTTCATTCCACCTCATAATCGATTCTTCCCTAATTTTTAATTTTATGAACGAAATTGGTGATTTGTGAAAAGATGGAGACAAATCACTTTGTGCTGCCTCTTTTGCTAATTTATTCGTTATCTTAGTGCCCTCAATACCAGATTGTCCCTTTACCCATATTATTTTTACAGAGAAATTTAGAAGTCTGATTCATGTTTAAAGTTTTGTTTTTCACAAGAAAACTAATCAGTCTCTTTTTAACGATGTTATCGATAATTTTGCTCATGATCGGAAGCATACTGATCAGTCTAAGCTTAGAGCTATTGGGTTTCGTTACTAAGACTAATAGACCAATTTTTCAGTTGTCTGGAAATTCATTTCTTCTGAAGTGCAATTTGTACCAATGTAGTATTTAATTTGGTATAAAATCAAAGACTTTTTGAAAAATGATAGTAGTAATCCCGTCGTAACCCGGAGATGTTTTTGTTTTTAATGATTTGATAGCGCACGAAATTTTATTTCATGGTCCTACATTGGTAAGTCCTCAGTTGAATCCGGAGGTATCACAATATAGGATCTAATTATAGCATATCTGCTATCATCTGAGTATCTACATTTATTAGTTCGGTCATTACCTGTTTTAAAGTCTCCTTTAGGTTATTGGCATATTGGTTGTTAGTCGATGTTTGTATGGTTTTTAAAGTATTTGATTGTTTACTTTTCCTCCAGCCCATTTATAAGTCTAGTCCCGCGGTTTAGCGTTAGTGCAATACGATTTCCAAAATTCCATTTTGGGTTGCATAACTAATTTCTGATAAAGATGACTTTCCAGATAATTGTCTCTAGCTTTATTTCTGAGTTCTTGGCTGTTTTTAATTTTCTGATATTGCTGCCTGAGCTTGTTCGTTATTTTACGTAGAGCTGGCAGTTCCACATTCCACCATGGAACAGGCTTATATTGTTTTATACAGGGGCTACTACTTGATTTTTTAAATGTTATATTTGATGCTTTAATTATTATTTTAGTCATCGTTCTGGAATTAAATGTGTGCTCATATACTGTGATGATTCAATAATATAGTTTTGTAGTTCTTGCTGTGTATATGTTTTCAGTACGCGGTATAAATTCCTTTTCAAGTTGTGTTAATAAGTTAGTCTCAAATTTATTCCAATCGGTATTTGACGATGTAAAGGGCTTCTTGACAAAATAAGTCGAAATGTTTGACATTTTCGCTACAAGTTTGAAAGCGAATTCACATTATTGCTGCGTAGAATAAAGCGAAAAACAGAGAAAAATAAGTGATATGTACTAAAAAATCCTATGAAAAATGTTTAAACCCTTCATTTTTTTTCTATAGAAGGGGTTAATGCAAGAAGAAGAGGAGAGTAAATTTATTCCACGAATTTCCTTTTTGTTTCTTATTCCTGGATATAATGGCGGGGTCTATTAGGAGCGCAGAGGAATGAGGTTTTGTTTTAATGAGAGGCTATGGGGTGGGGGGGGGGGCACATCACCCTGTCCTAATTCCTAAGAGGAATTCGGGCTTCTGCTCTTTTGATCCTCCACTGAAATTTCATTTATCGGCCTTTCATCTGCGGTGCATCTCCTCCTCTAGCAGATTCCAACTCTTTTAAGAAATGCCTCTGAGAATGGCTTCCTTCCAAGTTCTTCCACTGTCAAATATTTTCTCATTACTCTTTGACAATGCCCTACTTGAGGTCATGCATTGCAATCTCTAGATATGAATACCCATCAACATTAATAACTGCAAATTATTAATGGAAAGCATAGGCATATTGTAAATGATAGGTCTTTGTATCTACTCTTTAGGTTTAATCATTAACCTTACTTGATGTATCTTCCTGTTTACTTATTGGATAGTCGATTCAGATTTAATAGCCATTTAAATTACTCGTCAAGTATCTAGTGAAACAATTATTTTAGCTATAGGCGTTAGGCTGCCATTCAACCGGCAATTAGATCCTTGTAATAGGACACTTATGTTCATATTTTATTTATTATTTTTCGCACAATATTGCTGAGTGCAGTTTATTGTAATGTGTCCCTGTGTACTTCTATATTAAATATATCCTCCTGTTTACTTCTCGTATGATCTATTCAGAAATAATCATCTTTTAAAAAATAGTTCTTCAATTACTGGCGTAGGGAGTTGGCGGACCCATTGCCGAGTCATCTGACTGCAATCAGCCACTGGTCCTCCAGGTTGGGGGAAGCCCAATAGCGGAGGGTATAGCCCGGTCACCCTTTCTCCTTTCTCCTGAGGGGAAATAAATATTCAGGAGACCAGATGTGCTGACGATACGGGGACTCCATAGCTGGGCTAATAACCCGTGGCAGTAAATTATACTCAAAGCAAAAAAACAAACAATAATAAACTCCTGGACGCTAGAAATGGCACAGGATGTAGTCAAAGAATTAGTATTTTATTACATATTACAACTGGTTAAGATTATACTACTATCAAATGTTATGTACAGGCAAGCAATCAACTTCAATATTTTTTTTAAGGACAATTATGTTCGTATTTTATTTTTACTAAAAATTGCTGGTTGTATTGTGCAATATATTCCTCGGCAGAGTTTATTGCCTGTTATGTAATGCACAATACTTATATTGTAAAGGGTGTGTCCCTGTGTTTCTTCTTTTTACGTTAAATAAAACCTTATGTGTTGTATGCTCCTTTTTACTTCTCCCATGGTCAGAAAATAATTAGCATTTAAAGCAGTCCGATTGGTCATCAACGCCTTCGTTCAGTTTAGTTTAAATGTATACTATTTATATCCGTTTTTTAGTAATTATTTTAATAAAACCGTAATAAAAAATAAATAAATAAAAAAGTAATAAAACTAAATATAGAATAATGAATAATTAAATAAAAATAAATGGGAAAAATGTATATATAAAGAAAAATAAGAGAAAATAAAAAGTAGGAGATAACTGTTAAAATAGTTTATTATCACCAACCACTGCCATTTGAGCTTCCGATACTATTTAGAATTATTTATGGACAGGGAATCAACAGCTAAATTGAAATTTGTCTACTTACACTATGTATCATAAAGTTTAAGGCATGAAAGCAAATTCATATGAGCAATTAGTAAATAGATATATCACTACTAATACATTGTTAATGTGATATAATAAAAAAAGGTGAATTGACAAGAAGAAAGCACTCTGAATAATGCAGAAAGTGGAAAACAAATAATAATTGTAAAAAAATATTATTAAACACTTCAAAATAATGAAAATTTCATTTCATTTAAAAATTGAAATTGTTTTAATCGTAAAACACTGTGTTGGCATTGCTATAGAGAAAAAAATGAAGTTAAGAGATAGCAAGACTAGAAAAATATTTAATAACAACTTGTTGCTTGTATTTTTGTTGGTACTAAACTTTTTTTTTAAACTTTCCAACTTTAATGACTAATTTCGCGATATCGGGAGTATTGCTGGAAAATGTTTTTGAATTCCCCAATGTTGTTGCTAGAAAACTATGTGAAGTTGGATCGAGTATTATTAAAAATGAGTGGTTTTATTTGTTTGTCTGACGTGGTTCTATGACCACCTGACGAAACAGTATTTATTTGATGAACCGTTAGCGATATTGTAGCTAAAAATTGATACATTTTTAATGTCTTTAAATGTGAAGATTCGGCAGCCCTACCTGCAAGTAGGACCATGTTTGAGGTAGGTTGTAACGAACGGACCATTCGTCGTTGGTTTGAGAAATTTTCAACTGGTGACAAAGACTAAATCTTAAATAAATAGTTAATTAATAACTAGTTTATCCTTTCTACCCAGAAGTGAAACCTTAAGATCCACATCTTACTAGTTGATTCCACATATCCCGGATATTGACTTGAGTAACAAAAACTTACAAAAAACAACCTTTACTTGTTAATCGGACGGGACCTATCTATGTATCACGACAGTGAAGAAACTAAACCAGCTGAGTTATGAAGTCCTACCAACACCCATCTGATTCGCCAGACTTATCTCCAATAGATAGTCACCTGTTCAGATATTTAGACAACTTCCTTAAAGGTAGATTTTATTTAAATTATTCTCAAGTCAATATCGCGTTAGAAGAGTTAAATTCATCACAAAACCGTCAATTTCTCGTTCGATTTAAGTTGGAAAAAATGCATAAAAAATTATGAGTTCTTCGGAAAAATGCAGGATTTTATGTTTTCTTTAAAATACCTCTCCAAATAGTAAACTGTTTATCCTGTCAAAGCGTGATTTTGTTTTACGATGGCCGGTCTTCAGCTTTATTTTTTTGCAAATCCCTAAAGTTTTCAGTTCTGCGATTGAGAATTCGATTATGCGTAGGTAAAAATATATAGAAAGTGTGGGTAATTATTTTGAATTCATAAAGCTGTTTTACTAAATGACCTTTCCTTTGGAAACAGATATTTCATATGAAATGGTGCATTTTTTGGAAATGCACTGCTCGATTTTATTGAACAATGTAAATAATAAGTTTTTACTTCGTACTTTTCTACAAGTTCATGTGATTACTAAAACGTGTTAGTTTATTTCGAAACATTTTCGATTAAAATGAATTTTCCTTAGCACAGAGGGCCGGGAACTGTTTGGGACTCTGTTCTAATTTGCGAAGCAGCAATTAGAAATAAATTGACTGACCCGGTTGGAGCGATAGCGGCGACCAATCAGAAAACCCATCCGCCTCAGTTAAGGTAGCGGTCCTCTAAATAACAACGGCGCTCTAGAAAATTCGATTAAAATAAATACGCTTACATTGCATGTGTTTCCAATCTATGAAAGATACAATCTATTTTATTAAAAAAATACATCCTTTTAACTTTTTTCGTTCCATAAATTTGTAAATTCATTTATTTAGAATATTTTATTCGAATATTCGTCCTGTTAAACATATCTGAGGGTACAGAGTTCGAGTACGTGTACCGGTGCTAGTGAAATAACGGTGGACGACCTGTAAGATGTATTGGAAGTACCTAAATAAGTAGGGTAAGTACATTGATCAGGTAGTTTAAATGTCCCTTAGGGTCGGTGGTACCTTTACTCTTAAGGGACAGGCCGCCAATTGTAGGTAGGGAAGAAGCGGGCAACTCAACATATAGACTCTCACATCTAGGAAAAGGGCAACCATTTTCTTTCTTTGTAAGTAGATTTATCTTTTATCTTGTACCAATCAGCACACAATAAGTATATTTTTATTTAATGAAATAAAAAAGCCCGATCTCATTCACTATATACTAACATTATGACTTAGTGGCTTCTCTAGAACTAACTTATAGACTACTCTCTTATCTATACTGACTGAGTATTAGTGACTCATACCATCTCTTCTCCTACTCTCTCTCTAATCTATTCTATGTCTTGGAGCAGGAATACATACATATAAAAAAAGATGAAAGCTCAAGAAATTTTGCATTGCTTACAACGCGGAAGCATTTATGAAACTTACTTGATACAGAACCGTTTTATTAAACAATTTACTTAGTCATTGACTGATAACTCAACTACAACCCTAGAAGATTTTGTGTTCAGTACTTGATAGAGACTTTATCGTTTCTAGGATAGGGTCGTGTTTAACAGGGAAGTTTTTTTTTAAATATACATAAGCAAAGGTTTATAGAATTGGGCACAGATTAAGGTATATTTGAGACTGAAAATCGAATACATGAAAGTTTTATCTCCATTTCACCGACGGCCAAATAATTATAGTTGAAGATCAAGATGACTTGAAAATTCATATGAACGGGTAATTTCGTTTGAAATAAACGTCTTCAAAGGAATAGTTATTTATTTGACAAGTGAGGAAAGTGCCACTTTATTAAACCCGAGTGAATTTTATTAAACGAACAAGTTATAAGCACTTTTCTCACGTATTAAATATAACATTTTTCCTGCAGCCATTTAAAAATTAAGAAATTAAAGTTGAAACTTTAGGTTTGTTAAAACTACATTAGCACTATCTCTTACAATTTTCTATTACTAACCATGCAAATTATAACTATAGGACGGTTTACTCATTGAAACAATTATTTATTATTATTTAGAAAATAATATCCTTATAACACATACAAAAATAAAATAAACGTATATTATTATATCTTGATTGATATTTCTCTTCATATCTGACTTTACACGTTTTTGGTAAAAGTTGATTTATTGCCTGTTCAGCCTGTTCTTTTATGAATGGAGGAGTAAATTCTATGAGTTAATCACTATCTATTTCCATTTTTTATTTTGTTAGTGTTCTGATCACTGTTTTAATGCTAGATCTCCAAATTTCTGATGTGTGAAGGTTTTAATAGATTTAAAGTTATATTAAATATTTCTATAAAATCGCTTCAAAATAAATAAAATATTAAATATAAAATAGTTCTAAAATTATTTATTTTAACATTTTAAGAATATAAAACGATTAATATTATAATAACACCGTTTAACATTTAAAATAGCAGAGTGCTGATAACCAAATTCGATCTTGGTGGCTGTTACTTTCCCCCAATAGTGAGGGAAAGTGATTTTCAATCACTAGTGGGGGAAAGTGGAACTTTTCACACCAGTTTTAGTTGAGTAATGGATAGCATTACTCAATGGTTGCAGGAAAAGATTGTTTATTAAAACATCTTCATGAAATAAAAAAAAAAAATTTCAAAACACCCTCATTTTATATACATTTTCCCAAAATGTTATCGAATTCTCTATCCCAGAACTGAAAAATGAAGGGTTTTTTGATATACTAATTCTGAATATTAATCGGTATTATTCGCTAAATTACGGTGATATGTATTCGTTAAAGATCCTTATCCTAAATAGGGATAAGCTAAATTTAGGACTCCCTTTGTATAATCGTTGGATTAGGCATAGCAGCATAATGTGAGGTTAAATGAATAAAAAAATCACAAGGTTTCTCTTTACTCATTACTTTGGGACAAGAATATCACCATAGAAACGAAGAAAATCAAATATATTATAGCAAGTTTATGGTCTCGCAAGATTTATTAGTTTATTGCGAATTTAACTAATGATTAATTTTTCATTTTTGATGCATGATTTGTTAGGAATTGCAAAACTGAAGATGATTCAGTACTGAAATTTTTTTATAACTATCCTCTAAATTCACTTGTAGCTGATACATATATCATATCCAAAATTGTGTACAGAAACATAATGGATTGAATTGGTAAGGGTGTGGAGTCAGAGATCTCACAAAAATAAGCAGAGCTTATTTTGTGATTCTTTCGTTTCCTTTCCAACATTTCGGCCTACGGTAACTCAAACTAAATGTTAGTTTGACAAATCACCAAAGCCATGGTGCCCTGAAGATCCCCTACACCCTAGGCCGAAACGTTGGCACAATAAAAAAATAAGTTCTGGTTATTTATGTGTTATCATTGACTTCACCCTCTGACCAGTTCAATCCATCATTAGAATTATCCAGTCAAATATTTTCCTCTCAAATATACAGAGACATAACTTACTTCCTACTACATTTTATTATAGTTTAGATTACCAAAAATTATACAGAAAAAATCGTCATTAGTTTATGACAAATATAAATAGAACTTGTATTATATTTCTGGACTTGGTGCTAACTTTTCCAAATCAATGAATATAATGGATTCGGGAGGTGATTTATTATTCCATAGAGTGGCCAATTTTTTCCAATTGTTGAAATGAAATGTGGATTATATTAATTTGTACTGATTAGTTGTCTATCTTTAAATAATGAAAATTAGTTTCACATAAGAAAACATTCATAATACTACAATAAAACTGTGATCACAATATTATGTATTATGAACTAAGACCAAAATGTTGAAATAAGCAGTTTACAAGTCGCGATTTTTTGCAAAGCCTGTTCATTTGAAGCATCCTCGATTTGCTAAATGACCGAAATTCTTCCTGCTGCTACCAGTCATGAAATGGAAGAAACTTATTCATCAATAAAGCCACACACGTTGACGTAGGAATTAAAATATTTGAAATCATTCACCTTTATCGTTTTAACTGTCGTCTCAACCACAATATTCTCATCGCTCAGTGGGGCCGTCCTTTTATAGTCATAATTTTAGTTTTCTTCGTATTAATATCAATGATGATGCTGGTTAGCTCTTGTTTCATGTTAAATTGTCTTGTAAGTTCACGTCATCCACTGTGAATGCGATAAGTTCTTCGGCAAAAATGAAAACTGTCTAAAAAGAAGGCTCTAGGTTCCTGTAATCAGGTTGACAGGACTGCAATCTGAGTTCAGTTATCTTCAGTGCCTGATCCAGGAAGAATAAAATAAAAAAAGAACCTGTACCGCTACAACCCATAGAAGGTCTTGGCCTCAGTACTTGGTAGAGGCTGTCTCTTAAACAACGGTTGTTCCGGGGGGTGATTTGTCAGAGATCACGCTCAACCACTAGATTTTTCCCTCTTGCTTTGGGTACCCACTTTACGGATGCTGGATGAGCCCCAGTAGAGTCCAGGATCCCATGGGATCCGTCTTCGGCCGCTAATAGATTAAACAAAAGTCGGCCTGCCAGCGGGATTCGAACCCAGGATCTTCGGCACGGCTACTCAGCGCTGTACCTCTAAGCTACTCTGCTCCCAACCTCATCCAAAACCAATACGAAATACCAATGCTATAACCTTTTTTCAGACACTAGAACATTTCTTGTCTTATGCTAGAGAAACAGTCAGGATCGTGCCGATAGCAACTTGCCTTTTATACAGAGCTGTCTATATATTCCTTTATGACTCTATCACATGCCTTTTCAAGGTCCAAGGAGCAGACAGAGGCTCTTTCCCTTCTCTATGACTTGCATCATAGTGAAAATAAGTTCTGGTGTACTCCTCTGGTACCTGCATCCATACAACTCTTCTCACTCTCGCTTCTCGGATTCTAGATTCTTGCGTGGCACAATGAGCAAAGATGCCTTCAATAATAACTACATCCTGACTTGTCTCAATTCTTGTAAATAGGCACATCAAATCGATCTCCCAGACCTTCGAGATTATTTTCTCAAGCGATAACAGGTTCTAGAGATAAATATAACATCTTTGGTCTCACCATTTCAGGAATCATTCCACCTTGCCGTGCTAACTTGCAAGCCTTATCTCTGAGATTGCTTCCAGTAGTTCTTCCCCGCTGGTGGAATCGTCTTCCTCCTTATATTCAACCGCCGCATTATGGGTCGCACAGGAAATAACATCTCTCCCTTTCATCGCTACCAAGTACCACCCATATCTTTCTTTCATATTTCTTTTCCTGTCATAGAACCATTCTATCTTCTTTATTTGGATGAGGAAATTCACCGTTTCCTTACTCATTCCTTTTGTGATTTTGTATAAAGTTTGTTCTTGTGTGATTTATGATCTGTTTTTCAAAAATATATATTTTAAAATAATGTAAAAAAGAAATGACAAAAGTTCTATTTGGTGGTAAGCAGTAATGCAGTTTTCAAAATCCTCCGTCATGCATTCTTATAAATTTTATCAATAACTCATCTTTAAGGGTTCGCTATGCAGTTTATGAGAGTATTATGGAATTTATTCAATTGAACTCGCAGGTATGTTAAAAAAACTAATAATTTTTAATATGAAGAATGTTACATTGCCCTTTAAAAAACAAACATATTTATTTTAAATCGACAAAAAAAAAACATTCCTAGATGAGATTCTTTCAAAAGTAATAACACTATCTGAAATGTATTTCATCATTGTGACAACAATCCATGTCCCCTTTCATAAAATTTAACGTAATATAAACAATTAAATTTATAAAATTGTATAAATGATTTTTAGTATTTATGTAAAGTAGGGAATTGTAATACGTAAAACGATTATTAATGTCTATTTTCATCCAATTTGGGCAGCGGAGTGGCTCAGCTGAGTGGCCGAAGATCCTGGGTTCAAATCCCTCTTGCTGCCAGACTTTTATTTAATCTGATAGTGGCAGAATATCCTGGGTTCAAATCCCGCTTGCTGCCAGACTTTTATTTAATCTGATAGTGGCCGGAGATGGAGCTTACGGGTTCTAGGACCTTCCTGGGGTTCATCTAGCCTCTATAAAGTGGGAACCAAAAATAAGGGCGAAAATCTGGCGGTTGAGTGTGATCTTAGAAAAATCACCTCCCTCCACAACCGTTGTCCAAAAAATAGTACAGCTCTACCACGCAGTGAACCCCCATCTCGTTGGTCCTCTTAGATGGTAACTTGTCGTATAAACAATAAATAAATACCTAAAAGGGTTGTATCCCAGGATATTAGGATATTAAAAGTGAATGAAGAAAATCTCTAATACTTTTCTTTTATAAATATGAGAATATCTTGTCGTGAACAAAGATTCGTCATCCTAATGAAACACTTTAGTAACAATGAAGGAAATAGTGTTTTTGGGTAAAAATATAATAATAATATAATATAAGATATCACTAATACTATATAACTTAACTATCTACATAAATTTGTACAAATACAATAAAATTACACTAGAGTTTATAACTACAAATTAACACTTACAATTCACTAAGTATTGACCGTAATACTCTCCAAATATGACAAACTGACACACAGTAATAAACAGAAACAGTTTATTACACTCACTTATCACTGGCTAGTATATAAAGGGCCGTCGAAGGTTCTATACTGCAGGGGAGTGGGGGCCTTCCCGGCCCTTCCGGATCCTTCGCGATCTTTCTAATCTGTTCGTAATCCCTTCAGCCCATCCTAATCCCTCTGACCGTAACAATGTATATATATATATATATATATATATTTATATATATATATATATTCGTCAACGCTGACATAAGATATTGTGTGTGACCCTCAAATCAAACATAAAAATTGTGTTATTTTATTTAATTGCTATATTTCATAGTACACTGCTTAGTCAACCTTCATCTTTCTTGTCAATGTTCTACTAAGTTATCTTGCACTTTAGGCATGGATTGCAAATTGCGATCTGGATCTTTTCGGTTTGTTTTCCTGATAACGTTTTCACAGTAATCATTCAAATGTTGAAGAATAATAAAGTTATTTTTTTCTTGTTTTTTCCAACCCCTTTTAGGAGATGTATTTATTCAGTATTAGGGCCAAGGGAGGAGACCTTCTGGCCCCGGGAGTGCAATTGAAGTGGATGCCGGGACTACTCCTTCCGCATCTCAACTAGCCATTTCCCGAGTGTATTGGCTCTTGTCAAATTACCTATTTTAAATACGAATCCATCACTATTCTCTAGGAGCTAATGTATTTCGCAATCGTGCATTCAAATAATAATAGAAATTCCTCCTAAAAAATCTTAAATTAAATGTATAGTCTTGTGTATATTTCATTTTACAAGAAGTTAAAAGAAATAGAAATGATCAACTGAGGAGGTATATGGGCCATTTTCTTTTCAATCTTCTCCTGTAAATCCCGGGTAACAGGGAGTTGGAAAGAGAAAGAACAAGTGGATTTTGATAATTTTGTGTTGATGAGTGAAATGCTGTGAATATAGAATTTTATAATGTTGATGTCGTTGTGTATGGCGTGATTAGAAATAAACCAATGAGCATTAACAAGTTTTCTTAAAATTTGGGACTGCCTTGTTTATGTCTTGTGCATATGGTTCAGCACCATGTTTCTAAATAGGTCTTAGTATACTTTGATCTGTAAAGATCTGTAGTGAAGATGTGATAGTTGTTTGTAGCGTCTTGTCAGTTCTTGTCTTTTTAATTTTATTTGTATGTTCAATATAAGTCTTTTGTCTAAGCATAGTCCAATGTAACTTACATAATGTTTAGACGATTCTTCTTCGTTGTCAATTTTGACGGCTTGACAGAAAGGTTTAGGTTGGGAGAAGGTTACATGCTAAAAAAACCGCATTATTATTCTTGAACATTTTATTTATTATCGTGAAAAGGTAATAGAAAAACAAACCAAAAAGATCCACACACAAATGCGCGATCCATACCTAATGTGCATGATATCAAAATACAACATTGACTTTATACATATGAAGGTTGTCTTGAATTGTAGAAGCATTCAATGGTATATGGCAATTAAATTATTCGACAGTACAATTATCCCTCAACTAAAAATGATCTCTTCATTAGTAAAGAACAGCTTAAAGATTTTCTTCTTTTATTTTTATTGTACTGAAATCCTAGGATCGAGCCATGTAAGGGTTTTTTATCTTAATAAAATTACCTACTAATTTGGATGAGAAAAAATATTAATAACAATTGTTTTACTTTGTACAGTCCCTACTTTATTCTTAACTTGAAGAAATGAATCCGAATAATGTCACAAATACTAGCTGACAAGTTACATTGTCACAAATTCTATCTAATTTAGACTATAACAGTTGCTATAAACATTTATGTTTTGAGTTACGCTCTGAGTATTTCTGTTCTGATAGACTTTTATTTATTTATCAATCCTTCAATTTATGCAGGAGCAGTGTAGGTTGGTAGGGCGCTGAATTTCTATGCTAAAGATACCAGGTTCAAATCCAGCTGTTACAGATAAATTATATAATCTGTTAAGAGGCGCGGATGGGTCTTACGGGAGCTGTAGACCCTCCTAGAGCTCATTCAATAATAGTATTTTTTTTCAACAATATACCAACATAATTAAGGTATAAGTGTGAAGTAATGTTTTTCAAAATGTAAATATTTATTTGAAATTGAATATTTCTCCCTCGTTTTTATAAATTAACGAATGTATTGATTGCCTGTGAGCTGAGGCACGAAGGAGATTTCTTGGTTGTAAGAGCCCGGATGAATAGTACATGTGGTTTCATTAGTTTAGATCCTGTTTTAACAACTTCCGCTCGCTCAATAGTTCTTCATAACTTATACAGAGAGAATTTTTAATTAATTTTAAGGAATTGTATCAATGATCTACAATATTGCCTTATACTATTAATAACTTTAGATTTTCGACAGTAATTACTGTTTTTTCAAGTTTATTATTTGAACTAAAAATCATTTCTCCAGACTGCTCACTACTTCTTTGTAACTAAAGTAGAGAGTAATTTTTTTTTTTTGGCAGGAAATGGTTGATAGGGACATCACTAAGCTCGCGTCTTGTGTCCCGAAATCTAAAAATCATTATTTATAATACCATCATCCTTCTAACTCTTCTTTACGGGTGTGAAACGTGGCCGATAACGCTGAAAGATAAACAACGCCTTAAGGAATTCGAAAACAAGGTGTAGCGTAGAATATTCGGTCCAAAAAGGATGAGACCAGTGGAGAATTTAGGATATTACACAGCGCGGAATGGCGAAGCATTCACCCGATTAATATAATTCATGTGACAGCTTCATGAAGATTAAGATAGGCTGTTAAGTTCCTGTGATTAGTAATGAACGAATTGCCAATCTATATATATATATATATATATATATATATATATATATATAGGGTAATCAATTCAGTTATGATGAAGTGGTCGCAGCCATAAATAAGTTAAAAGACAATAAACCACCTGGGCTTGACCGAATTTTATAAAAATTCTCCTGAATGCTTTACGAAAGCTCTACTGCAGCTGTTCAATTTCTGTTTTGATGAAGGTAAAGTTCCAGAGAGTTTTGGAAAATCAATCATCTTCCCTCTCCATAAAAAAAGTGAGCTTGGCGAAGTGACAAATTACAGGGGTATTTCTTTTTTAGATTCCATTTCGAAGATATATTCTGGGATGCTAGCAGTAAGACTTACAAACTGGTTGGAAGAAAGAAAAGTATTGATAGAAGGCCAAGCAGGTTTCAGAAAGGGCCGCTCAGTTGTTGACAATTTGTTTATTTTAAGCAATTTAATAGAGTACATGTGGCATTTAGGGAAAAATAAAATCTATTGTTTTTTTGTCGACTTCAAGGCAGCGTCAAACTCTGTGGACAGGAGTGCGTTAATTTACAAAACGTACGAAATGGGTTTGTCAACTAAGTTCACTAACGCTATAAAAAGTCTTTACGAAAACACGGAGGCAGTGGTCTGGACAAAAGATGGAGTTACGGAGTCATTCAAGACGGGGATGGGGGTCAAGCAGGGATGTGTACTGAGTCCATACCTGTTTACTCTTTTCATAAATGATTTAGCGGAGAATCTCGGGGGAGGAGTCATAGTGGGGCATAAGAAAGTGAATATGTTGGCTTATGCTGACGATATTGTCCTAATATCAGATAATCCGGTTGGTTTGCAGTACATGATAGGCAATTTAGAAATCTATTGTAAAACATGGAATTTGTTTGTAAATCTGGACAAATCAAAAATTATAGTATTTAAGAAGAATAATAGAGGCAAAATGTGTACAAAAAAAGAGAAATGGTTCCTAAATAATGAGCAAATTGAATGTGTGAAATCATACAAATATCTAGGGGTGGTGATGTGCAATAACTTAAAAATGAAATATGACATTAAAGAAAAAGTAAGTAAGGCAAAAGTTGGGATTAATATGATGTGGAGAGAACTGTTCAAAAATCCAGAAGTGCCATTAGAGTCAAAATTTAAAGTATTTGAGTCAACAATTAAAAATGTCATAACCTATGGATGTCAAGTTTGGGGCCACAAATATTTTGAGGAAATAGAAAAAGTTGAAAGGTATTTCATTAAAAAAATTTTTAAATTACCGGTTAATACCCCAAATTACTTTGTGTACTTAGAAATGAATAGAAAATTAGTACACATGTACACACTAAAAATGCAATCCAATTATATTTTAAAAATACTAGATTATAAAGAAAATAGGCTATGTACAGTTATAGCAAGAGAAATAATAAAACAAAACATATCATGGTTTAAAGAGTGGGGGGAAATTGCAAAAAAAATAAATTATAGACTGGATTTAACTTTAAACTCCGTGGATACTTGGGAGGGAGAAATGTTCAAAATGTTAGAGCTGTACAAAGATTATTTTATCCAAGTTTGCCATACAAAAGCAGCAGAGGGCACACACCACGGCCTCTATAGCTCATTAAATAAAACAATAGATTACCATAGACATTTTAAAGCAACAAAACAAATTAGCGTAGTTATGAAATGTAGAGGGGAACTTCTGAATCTAAATTACAAACCATTTGAAATTGATTCGCAAAATATACAGCTATGCTCACTGTGTAATCTGAAAGAAATTGAAAACAGTTTTCACTTCCTGGCAGTGTGTCCCGTCTTAAAATTGTATAGAAAAAAATTCTTAAAATATGAGCTGATATCAAAACAAAAATTAATAGATATTCTGAATGGAGAGAATTTTATAGGTTTATATAATTTTGTAAGTAATGCAGGTCGTTATAGACATTTTTTAATTTCAGAATTTAATTATTAATTTTTGACATTAATTAAAAGAAATTTGATTTATTTTTTAGTTTTGTTGTTGTTTAGTAGTTTAATCAAACTCCCGGCAGACGGTATAAAGTACCATGCTGTGGTTGCTAATGTGGAAAATAAAATTAAAAAGAACAGTTGTAAATAATTTAATGATAAAGAGCATTTTATATCTATATCTGTCTATCTATCTATATATAGGGTTTGGGGGGTGGTCTGTGGAAGGAAGTATGTAAACAGAGCTTGTGGTATCGGCATCGAGCCTTCGGGTTCGTCAAACCTAATTACTTTTTGAGAATAATTTCAATCATATTGCGTAATACTATTCTTAACTTTAGATTCTTGCACTGTAATTACTGTTTTATTGTGTTCATTATTTAAATAAAAATCATTTTTCCTGCTTGCTCACTACTTCTACCGAACTAAATTAGAGAGGATTATTTTTTTGGAAAATAATTTCAGTCATATTGAGTTATACTATCCATAATTTTGGATTCTCGAGGATGAATTACGATTTATGTGTGAACATCTCATTAAAAAAAATAATCCTTTCTCCTAACTGCCAACTACTTCATCACAAAGAGCTGAAGAGAGAATTTGTTTCACTAATTTGGATTCTGGTGCATTTAATAGGGTCTTATGTTATTCATTTGTTTAAAACCCCCCTTTTCTGTGTACCTCAGGGAGAATAAATTATTTACAATTTTTAAAACTCGACTAAAGATACATAATATAGGTATAGAGATTTTTAATAGATCTTTATTCTAATTTTCAGAACATAAATTAATTAATTGTTAGGTAGGAAGTGCACAAGAGGTAATTCAATAAAAGTGAGCAAAAGAATTCAATATTTTCCTTAATCTTTTGTACATTTTAAATTAGCACAATATCCTGTAAAAATGTTTAAAAGAAAAGGGTTTTTGAGAATAGTTCATTGCCGTGGATAACTGAAAGAAAATATGGTAATTGTTCCGCAAGTTGTCCTTCGAGTTGAGTCGCAAGTTTTAACTTTTCATTTGTTTCCCTTTTAATATTTTCCAAAAATGCAAATTATCGTGAGCTTTAGTATGGCAAAGAGAATGTAATTGTGAGAAATATGTATACTTCGGTAATCGTTTCATCTTGAAATGAACGTTTCAAAAAACACATATCGTCAAATATTCGAAATGTTAGTTGAAACTTTTTTTTCTTGATGAAATAATCGCCGAAATATGCCCATTGCCCATAATTACATTATTTTTTCCATACTACAGCTCACGATAATTTGTTTTGTTTTTTAGCATATTAAAAATGAAACGAATTAACAGTTAAAACTTGTAGCTCAATCCGATGCGATAACCCGGGGAACAGATACCGAAAATAGTTCCATCGCTAAACTATAAATATTTAAATTACAGTCTGAAGTAATAGTTTAAATCATATTACCTATCATATCTATCTAGTACAACTTACAGATTCTTTTGATTTAATTTTGATATTTTTAAAGGAATATCTTTAATTATCCATTTTGAAAGTTCTCTTCATGCCTTGTCTAGGTGATAAAAATTCAACTCCGAATGGGGTTTATAACAAAACAATATCCAAAAGGTAATACAAATATTTATCCTCTTATTTTTCAGTGAGTTAAACCCAAAAGAAAGAATAAAGCCAATCCAGTCCCAACCTGTGATAATAACATGATTGTCGTATTACGTCTGATCTCAGTTAATGATTTGTAATTAATAAGTCCGTTTGATTCTACGATAAAAATGTGTACGTATAGAGAATGTAAGAACATTCCATTACGCCTTATAATCGGATCGATGCCTTAAAACAATAAAGGATTCGTTCCATCACGAAACTGATTTCGGTTTTGAAACTAGCAACTTTAGGGAAACCGTTCACTAAACAGTGAAGATAAAAGTGATATCTGCTCTCCCGGAGTATACCGGGGGGGGGGGGGACAAATAGATTTCACCAGAAGTTCCGACCTTTCACGCCAAGTGGACCAGTAAACACCAGTTTGAGCTGGCACCAGGTCAAAGCTTAATCTGTTTAATTTATAAATGCATTAGAATATATTTATATACACTAAAGTTTATATACATATATCGAAGTCACAACATATAACGAACTAATCTAAACATATATATATTTTTAACCAGTCGTTGTTTATTCACTTGACGTCACATTGTACCACTTTATGCTAATATTGCTAATCGGAAGATGCTACAGTCGGAGTCCTAAATTTCGTCTACCAAGGTGTTCTAAAGATAGTGATTTTTAACAAGTACTTGACACTAATACGTACATGCCTTATTTTACGTTCCTTCCGAAGGGCGCCAAAAATGGAATAAAACCTAGGGCCACCTGCCAATCTGTGAATATGCAACCTTGGGCATAGTAGGTTGCTCTGCTAACCGGTATACCACACGTCAACTATTTTTTAACCATTTTAATTTTAATTTATCTGCTTTACAAATATATTAGAAAAATAAAATGTCATTCATTTTGACCACGGTTTCTTAATCCACCTCCGCGTCGTTGGATGGTGTATACATGCTTTCACATCCGATACATTCCTGATTTGAAAAGCCACATCTGTATATTCTTGGACCCTCTGTACGAGACATATATGTCTTTCGAATCTGTTTTTCTTCTAAGTAACAAGGCACATTTCATTGTTCCAATGTTGTTTTACTAGCATTCTAATTAGTTCCAGCACAGGTTCTCAACGATATTATAGCTGTTCAAACGAAAGCCTCGTTAAGTAAAAAAAAACTATCGACTATTACATTGAGAATAATACATTTAGTTTTGTTGTCACACAATACAACTTTATAAGCTAAAAATAACTAGATAATTATATATAACTACAACTACACACATAACTAGAACTAAGTGAGAATTTTCTTATTTTCAACTGGTTGCCATGGCAGCATAAAGTGGCATTAGATGCATGAAAGCAACTCTCGTGTATCAGCTGCTGGTAAGTGCTAACGCATATTGCCTTACGAGAAATTATGTTTGCTATATTTTACTTCTATTCTGCTGTGCCTAATCGAACGATGCTGCAGTGAGAGCTGATTTTTGCCTATCCAGGGTAAATAGTATAGAGATTTTTAAGGAGTAACTGACATCGTACAGGCTCGTGTCCCCCTTTCAACGTCCCTTCTGAAGCACGGAATAACTAGGGATTTTTTACTGCCTTTAAAAATTCCTAGGGCCACCTGCCGGGTTACGTACCCGTGATCTTGGGCTTAGTAGGTTGTTAAGCTAACCACTAGACCCACAGGTCGCCCCTATGAGTAGTTATGGTGCTAGCAGCCACAAAGCAATTACATATGTATATTATACCTACTCTCTGTATTATGACTTTTAAAAAAAAGTTAAATTCAATAAAAGCAATATTTTATCTTTAACAGTCATTTGTTTTGGTACTGAAAGAATAAAGTTACGCTGCATTAACTTACCTGTATACGGTACTTTGTTGGGAACAAATTTCACTTGGTGGTCTTCATTCTGTTCCTTTGACCTGCTTAATGGAATTAAACCTGTGAAAGATAAAAAAAACGGGGTGTAATTGACTTTTCACAAGCACAAACAATCTAATAGAAAGGGAATACTGAAGTGCTGCCTCAATTTGAATGCCACCCGCGTACGATTTCATTCTGTTTTCCAGCCCTTTTAAATTGTCGCGAAACACTAATAACAGGTAACCCCAACCGTAAAAAAGTCACTTGAGAGAATTTTCCTTCCATAAATGGTTGAATAAAGTGAAATTTCAGGAAGGGAAAAAATAAAATTGAGCATGCTATTTATTCTAAGCAGATTTAATTTTTTAAATTTTATTCTTACATAATTGTTTAAGCATATCTTCTTTATTTATTTTTATTTGGTTGCCTCTACTTGAAGGAATTGGAAAACACCATTATTTCTGTTACAGCATTTATATTAGTTTCGAGAATTCGAATTTTTAAAATTATATTATCATTGTCGTTTCGCTTATCCCTATGTAGTTAGAAAAGAGCAAACGACTATTTTTTGAACACCACTATTTCTGTATATGTAGGGGGTTATATGAAAATTGCGATGTAAAAATAATTTTTTTAAGTTCTATTTTTCTATTTAATATTATTTAGTTGCCTCTACTTCAAACAATGACAATATATTCTTCATCGTTTAGAACAGTAAAGTATTGACATGGACATCACTGTTAGTAAGTTCCTATCGAAAAACGGTTTGGCTATCCAACGGCGGTTTGGATTATGACTTCTCTTTTTTGAGTTTCGAGATATCTTGATTCCATCTTCCTGACTTTCCTCCAATTAGATCTGAACGATAAAGATCTCATATACGGTGTGAAGTAGCACCATATAATTTCTTTACCTTGCCTCTTAGTTGCCACTGTTAGTTAGAATGCTGGAATATTTTTTTCAAGCTATCGCTTATAGGAACATCACATGAAAAAGAAGACAAAATGTGGCACATCTCATGTCAATAGGCCAATAAAACCTATTAAATGTTTATAACTTCCATAGTTGTTCCTGTTTTGCCTTCCTTTGCTTTGGTTGTTTGTGGAACATATTGGTGCAAGGTCTGTATCTGATGTATCTGTTAGTATTCTATCTAAGTGATGTATAATAAGGATAATATGTAACAAGTTTAATATCCATAATATATTAAGTTTGTATCATTTTCCTAACCAGGATATTCAGGATTAGCAATTTTTCATATCCGAAGACAAGGTAGTATTTTGTGCCGAGTATTAGGAGTGTACCAAGGCATGGCTTAGTCTTTAAGACAAGCATACAATTTCATTCAAGATCAACGGGAGAGTTTCGTATATTTTGCAACAAAGAAAAAAATACAATTTTTTATTTGAAAAAGATATGCCCGGAACCAAGACTCCAACCCGGGTCGCCCACGTCTCTAGCGTGGTGCACTCCCAACTGAGCTAACCTGCCTCGCTTCTCGGTCAGACACATCCTTTCTTTTCACTTATCCCTTATCCCCGTGTTCTCGCAATTTGCGATGTATACAAGGGGAAGACTGTTCATTGAACATTACTTTAATTAGAATATTGTTGACTTAGGTCATTATATATTATTATATTTTATTTTTTATTAATTGTTATAATTTTTTAATATTTTTATGTGAAAAGAAAAGATATGTCCAGGACCGGGACTCGAACCCGGGTCGCCCACGTCTCTAGTGTTGTGCTCTCCCAACTGAGCTAACCTGGCTCGCATCTCATTCTGACACATCCTTTCTTTATAATAATATATAATGCCGTAAGTCAACAAGACTCTAATTAAAGTAATGTTCAATGAACATTCTTCCCCTTGTATACATCGCAAATTGTGAGAAGACGGGGATATGGGATCAGTAAAAAGATAGGATGTGTCTGACCGAGAAGTGAGCCAGGTTAGCTCAGTTGGGAGAGCACCACGCTAGTGACGTGCACGACCCGGGTTCGAGTCCCGGTCCTGGACTTATCTTTTCTTTTCAAATAAAAATATTTAAAAATTATAACAATTAATAAATAAATTATATCAACATATAATGACGTAAGTCAACAAGATCCTAATTAAAGTAATGTTCATTGAAAAAAATACACAGTTTTAAAAAACATGCTTTTGCATCAAGCCGAAATAAAAATAAATAAATAAATGTTTGAAAACTATTTATTACATACAAATTAATTTAATAATTTATATGACTACTAGTATATTTATTATGAAATTAAGTATAGTCACTGTAATAAATTTATAGTAATTATGAAAATATCTTAAAAAGAATCCCAACCTTTATTACAAAAAATGATCTTTTTTGTTCATCGGCGTATTATTATTTTAAATTTATAGAAAAGTATTTTCTATTTTTTTCTTTTGTATATTATTAAATTGTATTTTTTAAACATTTTTTGTATGTTCTAATGATGCCTCAATTGGTGGAATGTTAACTGGCTACTTTTTTCAAGTATTTTAGAGACTTAAAAGGTTTTGGTTATATTCTTAAATATTATTTATGAGTTCAGTGCAAAACATCATCCATTTGTATACAAATATTTTTCATGACTATGTCAGTAAAACATTATATTGAATTTAGATACTTCACGTTAAACAAAATTTGCTATTTATTTCAAGACATTTAGATAATAATTTATGTCTTTTTAGTTCATTTAGATGATGGAAAAGTGAAAAATAGTCTTGAGAAAATGTTAATAGTCTTTATAAGAAATGTTGAAGCCTATTCGCCGGGGCAAAGGACATTAATAATCTTCCCTCCGGCTTATTTTCCTCTCTACTAAGCACCATCCACTCGTAGCTTCATTTCGGTTATCTCTTCATTAATTTTTTCTTTATGCCCTCATTTCTAAATATCCCTTTCTTCTCCATTAGATCATTAATAATTTTTCGTTCCTTAATTTTGTCGTAAGTCGTAATTTTCTTTGCAAGTACGACAGAAATAACTCATCAATAAATTTTCAGGAGAAACAGTTTAAGTATTTTTTATTTAAATACTCAAGTCTTTTGTATTATGAATCTCTATTATTCGACTTCTAGGGCACTGATTGGACTATGCTACAGTAGTCATTTTTTTTTATCCAGGTATAATTAGACACCGATAGGCTCGGGATCGCCGTTTTACGCCCCCTCCGTAAGAACGGCACGACCAAGGATTTTTTCATCCTTTAAAAAAAACCAAAGGCTACTTGCCGGGCTGCGAACCCACGATCCTGGAGTAGTAGGTTGTTATGAACACCACAGGTAACCCCTTTTTTTGGGAGTTGAAATCAATAAAATTAATGTTGGGCTGTTTCTTATTTCCCTTTTTCAAAATTTTGTGAAATTTTACCTACTTTTTATGCGCTCTAAGGTGAATAGCATCTGTTTTATTAAACATAAGGTCTGTGTTTTATTTTGTCCACCGACCCAATCTTCATCATTGATAACCAGTATAATAATATATTGTAACTTTATTTGTGAAAATAAAATAAAAAAAATAACTTTATATAAATACTAATTAACAAACTTAAATTCAGATACATGCCGTAGATTATCGTATTGGGAAAAGAAATTTCAAAAACATTATTTCAAATTTTAGTGTCCCTTTGTTTGAATAATGGTGTAGGTAGTATTTAGTGTTGTTTTTTTTGTTTTACGAATTGCTTTAAAATCAACCGTAAGTGTATTTTAAAAGCAAATAAAGCGTAATTCATTATCGCGGATATTATTTTTATGCTGATCCCATTAGCATAAATAAATATGGGTATTTTGCTTTTAGCTGGTTACATTAAATGTGAGTTAATCTGTCTGTTTATTTATTTGTGTTATTTATTTTCAGAAATGCCTTACCACACTGGACCTCACCTCCCTTGGCGTTGGTTCATGCGTGGCGACAGGGATGTACCTGGTCGCCGGCATGGTAGCCAGGAACATAGCGGGACCAGGTGTTATAATCTCCTTCGTCATCGCAGCGCTAGCTTCTTTATTTTCCGGTGAGGACTTCATTATTATTATTATATCGCCCAAAATTTTTAATATAAATTGGTCTTATATTATTACTAACAACGAGGGAGCGGAGTGGTTGAATGATAGAGCAGTGCTGAGTTCAAATCCCGCTGCTGGCAAGATTTTTTTTTAATCTGTTAACAGCCAGAGATGAATCCAATGAAATCTAGCCTACTGGGGCTCACCCAACCCTTATTTAGTGGGTACCCAAAATAAGGGGAAAATCTGGAGGTTGAGCGTGAAATAGGACGACAAAACACTTGCCTCCACGACCGTTGTTCAAGACACAGTATATTCTCTATCATGTATTGAACCTCAGACCCTTCACGGGTTGTAACCATTTGGGGTATTGATAAAACAAAGCATTTCTATTCTAATGTATTGAAATTATTTTATGAAGCATTAGACAATTTTCAAAAGCTTGAAAATCAAAAAGCTTTTTTTAAAAACAAAGCTCAAAAGATGCCATTCCATACATATCGTACTGCAGGGATATTCACATAATTCCATAAAATCTATACCGTATCTAATAACAATCTTCATTGCTTAATCGGAAGACAGACAATTTGTGACAGTACCCTTACATCACAACAACAAACAGTGAAGAAACCAGGTCGTTTAGGGTTACGAATTCCCCACCTTATTAGACAGACATATCTCCAGCAAATTTCCATAAGTGCAGAAATTCGGACAACTTCTCAAACGATAAACATTTTGAAAATGGTTTTGAAGTCAAAAACTCATTTTCAGGATTTATTTCATCACAAAAAACCGATTTTTTCGGTGGTGGAATAGGAAATTTCATAAAAATGCTCATTTTCCACACATTTTTATTTTAAGTATTTTGAATAAAAATGTTTTGGTTTCATATAGTTGTTTTACTTAAATAAAATTTCCTTTTTATTTGTCGTATGTAATGTAATGTAATGAACATGTCGAAACCTCCGAGCAGCCCTCGGGTTGGTGCGTTAGAGTATGCCGACCGCACGTGAGCGCAGCTCGTTTAAAATCATTAACCGGTTTAAACGACATTTGATAGGAAACGATACAGTAGGCAAAATAATTGGAATGCGTTGACGTTTCCTATCACGTAGCTGCAGAAATAGAAAGAGAGGGAGGATACCCCCTCGTATTCTTCAACGTAGGGCTGAGATCCGGACGAGATATAAATGAATGGGCATGGCGAAAGGACGTGCTTAGCATCCCTCCCTAGAAGGGCACGAACCGCCCTGACACTTATTAAACAGTTTATTTTATATATTCTCCAGGTACAGTCCTTCGGGTCCGACCACTGCACGGAATACATATCCATAGGAGGTGGATAATCGTCAATATTCGTAGTCTTGCCTACAGTTTTAAATTCTGCAATTCTCGAAGAATCCCGTTAACTTTCTTTTTATCCTAATTTGTTTTAACAAGCTAAGATTGATGACTAAGCAGGTAGCGACTATTAACTCTGAAGCAGAGTATTTTTTTTTTTTTACAAAATAGGTAGAAAATCAAATTTTAAACTTTAAATTTTAAAGGCGCTATACCCAATCATAGCAACGAAAATCCCAAATAGTTCCAATCATAACAACACAACAAAAAAGTTTACTTAACCCTAGAACTTTATGTGACACGAAAACTGTCGACACAATATACCTACAGATGACCAGTTCTTTTCTACTGATGGATGTATGTATAGAAGGAAGAGCTCGGAAGGACTGAATGGATGTTCATGGATATCGAGACATCGTATAGCAATTTTAACACGCCTTGTATTTGACTATGAATGGATTAGAGTGAAAATCCAAGACTATCGGACTAACAGAATATACATGCGGTGTTGAGAAAAAAAGCCTGGTAAATATCTAGGCTTTCCTAAAAAAGAAGACCGTTTATCTCTAAAACCCTGGAAAAACCTACCACTCAACGCTTAAGGCATAAACAGAAGACCCGCCAAAAGAAGATAGCAACAAAGAAGACAAAGCGTACCACATCTCACATCAACAGTCCAAACAGACTCATCAATTATCAATTCAAAACTTTCTCACAAACAACTAAGGCCAAGGAAGATGTTTTGGGGATCGTTTCTTATTATAATTTATGTCTCTTTTTGAGTTTTTTCTTCATTTTATTAGGTAAATTATTTTACCTACCACCCATTAAAATATAACCATTCACTCAAGCCAGTTATATAGAACTTTTAATACTAAGTTATTATTCCTGACGTAACATATACCTCACTGTACTTAACACATGTTTAAAATATAATTCTCGGCGATCTTTGCTACGATTCTGGATGTAGGATGTAGGGGGTATGAGTGGGAATAAAGTTTGCCTTGGAAGGATTGATGTCGAGTTCGAACCAAACCAGCAACAAATCATCATTTAGGATGAATTTATTCATAAGACATTGAGGATTATGGATTATAACGATTGGGCACGAGAGGAGATCGATGACTTAGTGGAGCTTCTAAGCTCTACTTCGTAACTTCTGAAGGGTCTTATAATAGTCATGTACATAAGCCTTTTATAATTAATTGGGAGCTTAGAGCGTTTGTCTAGCAAGTGTTGAAGTAGCCTGAAACTGCCAGCAGTTTCCGTTCGTATCAGTTTAGCAAAAGTTTTTAGTTTTAAAAAACTAATTTTATATGTACACTATTTGGAACGTTAGGTATATCTAAATAAATAGGTTACGGGTCACTGAGCAGGTAGCTTAAGTGTCCCTTAGTATCCTAAAAATACAAAACAGCGGAAGTAGTAGGCAGGACAGCTGATACTCAATATAGGCACCCACACACAAAGAAAAGGCTCCATTTTCTTTTTTTGTAAGTAGATATATAACTTAACTTGTAACTATGATCAGCATATAATAAATATAATGTTTTACGATTAGATGAAAAAGAATCTTTATTTACTAAACCACTCCAATCTTTGGAGAAGAGAGGGATCTGTTTCTTAGTCATTAATGATATAGAATCAATATATCTCAAGTGTGGCATCCCATTTTATTATGTATATATTATTCAGATCAAAGGAACTTACTTTTCCCTCAGATCATTGTTTGGAGAATGAAGCCAATATAGCACCTATTTATACAAAGAAATGCATTGAAATTTGAATGATATTATGGTCATTTTATTGTAGGATATTAAGTCCTGAGGCGCATATCTTAACACCAATAACCGTATTTTGTCACCTTAAAAACAGTTCTTAAATAACCGTTACGAGGGAGAAGAATAGGGTATTGGAGTAAACCAAAACATTAAACACAACGGGGGGAGAGTGAAGTTACGGTTGATGAAATTTGATGCGACAGTACAAAGAAGACTGGTCCTTGAAGAACTAACCTTTCTCTTGACTTTGATCGAGGAACCGTTAATAATATTCTGCATTACAAGACATTTAACACGCCCTGATTTGGTTCCACTGCCCTCTTCTACTTAACCATTATCGTGTTACTCTGAAGCTACACATAGGGTTACTGATGTGTCGCCTTCCATCAGAGTAAGTAATTAAATATATATATATTTATATATACATTTGGATGTTTGCGATACCTCAATTTAGTTTTGAAGTGAATACATCCTTAAAATTGCATCAATAATGGAGACTATTCAAAAATTCTAATGATAACAAAATCGGAGGATACAGTTTGGTGATGCAGCTACATATCTATCATCTCCACCCCAAATTCAATTAGACCACTGGGTAGCTAAATGATCAAAGAATTTATTATAATAAGTGACGCATCGCTCGCGATGGAGAGGTAAGCGTCACCATTTTGGTGCGTATCGGGATTTCCATTCATTATAAATTTTGACTCAGAGAAGCTACGATGTTCGTTTAAGTTTCAATCGTCAGCTCTCGCCAAAATCTATCGATTGAATATAAAACATATATGACATGTATGATGCAAATTAGTGACAGTGATTATAATAAGGAGTAGAGTAAAAAAAATATTATTAAAAATATATAAAGTCAGCCTATACTCCTCGAAAAGCCAACTCTAAATAGAGAAATAGTATCCGCTTGGAAAGTGCTTCTCAATAGCGATCGAATGGCAACAATAAAACACCATATGACCGATTCAAGGATTGCTGGGAAAGTAAAAGAATGAATCCGGCCGGTCGGATCAACGACGGTGCCAGTAGCTGGCATATATCTGTAGCTGGGGCGGTTAAAATTATGCGAGTGGATGATGAAATCGGTTCTATATCGACAGCGGACTGTTGGGCAGCAGCTAGTGCGCGTTCAACAATCCAATCGGACATAAGTATGATGAGTGTGATCGTCTATGATATCTGCGCTCATTGGAGCCAACAAAAGAAAATTACTTTTAATAATAGAGCTTAATTACTTTAAAGTACCGCTGCTTAGTAATACTTTTCCTGAAGTGCCAGTAGCGGAGTTAAAACTGTGCGGTACGTGTAAAAAATCATTGGACTCAGACAAAGTACCCATTCTGTCAAAGAGTATGCCTTTCGTTTCTTTTGATATAATGCGTACATAAATAGTAACATTATATTTTTAAAATATTACCCGTTTCGTAAGCATTTTCAAGTACAACACACGGGACTGCCCATGCCACTGAAACACTCCTTTTTTATTTGCCCAAGAAGTAGCTAAAATTTTCAACAGTTAAGATTTTTTTTTTGCTCAGCGGTAAGAATCCTACGGTAATTAGTAAATAGTAAAAATACTATTTATACTATATTAAAAAATATATATATATTTTTTTAAATTATTATTATTTGGTGCTGTGTGATATACTATGATAGGCTAGTTTTGGTTTTGTATCGTTGATGAAGTAATACAACTTCGTTGCCTGGTCGCACTATATATAAATACATATATATATATATATATATATATATATATATATATATATATGTATATATGTATATATATTGAATAACTGTATGTATATATATACATACAGTTATTCAATGACCACTTTAAAATATCCTTTCTAAACGGGTAGGATGCGTTCTAGAAGTAATCCAAGGCGTTGAGGACGTTCTTTATTCTTTACAGTATTATTGCAGCTTTATAATTCAAGCAAACAAAGTAGTATTCTAGAAGTTTAAATTAACACACCAAGAAAATATTGCATACGTTAGGTATCAGGCCCGAAGAAAAACGTTCATATTTTTAATATATTCATATATATATTTCTATACATTACACAACTTATTTTCCTTACAGTTTAGGAATCATTTAACAAAGACCGATTCCGCAGAAAGGTATTTATGATAACAAGACTAAGAGATGAACTACTGCATAAAACACTAGTATACCCTATATCATTTATATATATCATAGACTGCGTCAAATTTCTATTGTTTACCTACCGATGTAATATTTTATCATAGTTTCAATATAGACCTGCAGATGAACTACTGTATCAGTTCTATTTCAAACCTGGAGATGGACTACTAAGTCATATTTCTATTGTAGACTTACCGATTCATTGGTGTATTATATGCAGTATGTAATACTTTTATAAGGAGATAAAAATATATTGATTTCATGCTGTTGTTATTTTTAGTAATTCTTTCAGGCCGGGATTCGAACCCGGGTCACCCATGTCTCCAACATGGTGCTCTAACCAACTACCCTATCCTCGAATCAATGGTCGTAATTAAAGTAATGTTCAATGAACATTCTTCCCCTCGTATAAATCACAAAAATTGGGGATATAGGAATATTTGTGAAAAGAGTCAGGCCGTGTTACGAGCTAGGTTAGCTCAGTTGGTTAGAGCATCACGCTGGAGACGTGGGCGACCCGGGTTCAAATCTCGGCCTGGAAAAATCTTTTCTCTTAAAAATAAAAATATTTAAAAAATTTAACAATTAATAAAAAAATAGAATGAAATAAATTATTATTGTTATTGTATTGTTAATATTTATTTACTTATGTTTTTCTTCTCAGCATTGCTGATTGATATGTCTTAACCGGACCATGGTCAAGGTTAAGCTTGATCGTCTTATTTATCGATATTTAGAAATTTCCGTACAATACTACCAGTCCCTAATAACACTGCTTTTTGTAGTAGTTCAACTTCCTTGTTCAATTCAAGGATTTTCAAGGATCTTATTGTTTCCTCTGTGATAAGTCCATTCGTAGAAACTACAATTGGCAATACTCCAACCATCACCAGTCCACAAAGATGCTTCAACTCTTCGCTAAGCTCCTGATATTTCCGAATTTTTTCTCCAATTTTTTTTTGGACGTTATCGTCGGAAGGAATTCCTATCTCAATATCTGTGCTTTCTTTGCTGCCTTGTCAATAAGCACGATGTCAGGTCTGTTGTGAGATATACGGTGGTCTGATATCATCGCATGGTCCCAATATAATTTAACATTACCACTTTCTAATAATGCTTCAGGATGATATCTGTAGAAAGGTTGGCGATCTTTAATTAGATCACAAGTTTTAGCAACTGCTTTATGAATGACCTTAGCTGCATTATTGTGTCTTTGGAGGTATTCTTTTCCCACTAGTACTTGACAGCCTGAGGTCACATGTTGTATTGACTCATTTCTAGATTTGCAAAGACGACACTTACCATCAATGGCCTCTTGTAAGATATACTTCCTATACTACCGAGTTGCCATTACTTGATCTTGTATAGCTAAAAGGAATCCTTCCGTCTCTGGAAACATACTTCCATTTTTCAACCATTGGACAGATGCTGCTAAATTCATTCCAGAAGTTTTTAAGGCAGGAAGGTTTATAAAATCTGCCGTGAAGTTGTTTACATTTCCAAGACTCAGCAAGGCTCTGTTCAGTTAGGTTCTCGTTTTGTTCCTCTCGAAGCAAGTTTAGTGCCGTATATCCGTGGTCAAGCCTTGTAATCGCAGATAATATAGGCGAAGTGCTGCTCATGACATAGGCCTTAAGTTGTGCTTCCTGTTCTCTGCACGATTTTAATAAACTAGTGAGACCTCTTCCTCCTTGTTTCCTGGCTATATATAGTCGAGGGACTGAGGAGTTCGGATGCCGTTTCCTCGATTTCACCATATGCGCTCTAATGAAACGGTCCATTCTTTTAAGATCGGTATCTGACCATTTTAATGTACCAAAGGAGTACGTAACCGCTGATATAGCCCATGTATTCAATGCCTTTATCAAATTTCCTGAGTTAATTAGTTTTTAAGATCCTCTGAACTCGTTTCTTGAATTCATCCTCAATTGTTTCTTAACAGTTCTTCTTCAACTTTAGAAGCTGCGTGATACCCAGATATCTGTAAGAATAAGTTTTCTTTAACTGCTTGATAACTTCACTGTTTTAAAGTTTTATATTCGTTGCATTTTTATAATTTCCTCTGTGAATGTTGACAGTTGCACACTTGTCCATTACCAATTTTATGCCAACATCGGTAGTAAAAGAAGTCACTGACTCAAGTAAACTTCTCATGTCTCTCTCATTCCTGGTATATAATTTCTAGTCATCCATATAAAGTGAGTGTGAAATGATTGCTTCTTAGTCAATTGCTCAACCCATACCAGAATTATTTATTATGGAGCTTAATGGATTGATGACCAGGCAGAACCATAATGGGCTTAATGTATCTCCCTGAAACATTCCTCTCTTTACAGGAATGGTTCTATTATCTTCAAGTTTCTCATTTGTTGGATATTCAAGTGATATTCGCCATAGTTTCACGAGTCATAGTAAGAGCCCTATTACGTTTTTATCAGCTTTATAAATTTTAAGAACTTCTATTAACCAATCATGAGGAACCGAATCTTAGGCTTTTTGGTAATCGATCCACGATATGGACATGTTCCGACACTTTTTGGATACCTGAGACGCTAAAAATGAGTCGATGAGCAGAAGCTCTTTGCATCGTTTTGAATTTTCTTTGCATCCCAGTTGTTCATCTGCCATCAATTTGTACTTTCTTAAATGCAATTTTAGTTTATAACTTATTATAGCGGTCAATAATTCATAAACGCTATTTAGGCAAGTTATTGGACGGTAGTCTTTTGTTAATATTATTATTATGTTGTTATTTTTGCCTTTATTATACCTTGTAATGTGACCTTTTAGTGTTAGAACACGCCAATGTGAAATTTATCTGAATGTTTACAGAAGAAACATGTAATCATCGTCATGATTTTCCATCCTCTCTACCGCTCATGAACTGTGAGCTAATATAGAAACATTTAATTGTAATAAAATCAAATTCATGAAGTAATGATTTTTTTTTTTTAAATATGAAAAACATGTTATTTACCTTTTATGATAAGTTCTAACATAAAGGAAATAAATTGGCTGAGTGGTTGAGTTGCCATGCTGAAGGTGATGGATTCAAATCCCGCTCGTTGGCAGATTTTTATCTAATCTGTTCGGGGAGGGAGATGGATCCTATCGGATCTAGGAGATTCCTGGAGTTCATCCAGCCTCTATAAAGTGGCCATTAAAAATAAAGGGGAAAATCTGACGGGATAGCGTGATCTAGAACACACCACTTCCCTGCATAACTGTTGCCTAAGAACCATGTATTGAACCCCAGACCACCCTTCAAGGGTTGTAGTGGTACATGATTTTTTTCCAACATTAAGATTTTAATTATTATATTACAGTAAAAAATACTGCATTATACTGCTTTATTAAAACTCACTTTTGGTATAAATAAAGTTCTACTAAGAGCTCTTAGATAGATAACATTACAAAGTATAATCACATTCTATGTGGGCAGAAGATCGATGGCGGAGGGACCATCTACGGAGTCCCAAGATTTCCATCTTGATCGAAATAGATGATGAAGTTCCTTTGACACCTCTACACCAGCTTAGAATAACCAATAAATCGATACTTTCATCTTATAGTCACTCCTGCTATAAAACTTATAAACAGCAACTTCTTCGGTGTTTGTCGAATATAAAATATATTTAAATATTTTGATACAATTAGTCTTGTATTTTGTTTTATATATCGTTAGCTTGTTTGTTCGTTTACGGTCATTTTATGCTGCTATGGCTAATCGGACGATGCCTCATTGGGAGCTCTAAAGTTTGCCTACCCGGGTGTAATTAGGATAGGGATTTTTAACGAGTACCTGGCATCGCACAGACTCGGAACCCCCATTTAACGTCCCTTCCGAAGAACGGCGTAATTAAGGATTTTTTACTCTCTTGTCTTCTGTAATAATGGTGCCAAGATATTTGAATGTCTTAACATTTTCAAAACTGCACCCTCTTCCTTGGAGATATCCACTGGACGACAGTTTCCTGGATGAAAGCATGTATTTTGTCTTATCCATATTTATAATGAGCCCTGCCTTCCTAGCTGCCTCTTCACATTCCCATAATCCTTCCAAGAGCACGTTTTCATTTCTTCCTGTGATAACCAAATCATCAGCATATGCGAGGTGTTGGGTCATGCTGTTATAAATACACCCCTCTCTTCTTGCTTTTGTTGTTATTACTATTTTATGCAGCACTAAATTAAACAACACTGGAGATATAGGGTCTCCTTGTTTAACTCCTTTTTTAATAGGGAAGTCTCTGGACATTTCTCCCTGGACCTTAACCACACCACTACTATTCTGCAGTGTCATTCTTATCTATCATAGGCCTGTTTGTAGTCAATGAAGAGGTGGTGAAGTTCTACGTTCCATTCGTTTCATTTCTCAAGCATATTCCTGATGGTAAATATGTGGTCAACAGTAGTTCTTCCAGGGCGGAACCCACATTGATAGTCGCCCAAAACTGCTTCTGCTGTTATCATTAATCTTCCCAAGAGTAGTATTGATAACACTTTGTAGATTGAACAAAGCAGTGTTATCCCTCTATAATGTTGGCATTCTAATTTATCTCCCTTCTTGTGTATCGGCACAATAATGGCCTTGTACCATTCCTTGGGCATTTCTTCCTTAATCCATATTTCCAGGATTAGGTCATAAATTTCACGGTGCAACAGGTCACCGCCGTATTTAAGAATTTCTGCGGGAATATCATCAAATCCTGGTGCCTTGTTATTTTTTAATTTTACGACAACTTCTTCCACTTCTTCTGGGTCTGGTGGTTCTAGAGGCATATCATCTACTATTGGGTCCGATAAGTTTATTGTTGTGGTTTCTTGAGAATTTTCTTTGCCGGGGTTAAGCAAATCATTGAAATATTCTTTCCATCTTTCGGCTATATCTTCTCTGTCTCCCAATAGAGTGCCATCCCTATCCTTGCAGAAACCTATCCGGGGTTGAATTCCTTTTCTTAGCCTTTTCAAGCTTTGGTAGAAGCTTCTACTGTTTTTACCCTCAAAATCACCTATCATCGATTTTAGGTCTTCTCTTCTTTCTTCCTCTTCTTGCTTCTGCACAGTTTTTTGGTGGCTTCTCTCTTTTTTGTATAGTTTTCAACAGTTTGCCTAGTCCTTCTCTGAATCATCTTCAAGTAAGCCTTCTTCTTTTCATCAACTGAAGCCTGACATTCCTGATCAAACCAGTGGCAGTTTTTCCCATTTGTTCCATCTGTTATTGTTTCCTCCGCAGCATTTACAACAGCTCTCTTTATTTTCTCCCATTTATTCTCAATGCCTTCTATTTCTTCTAGTTCTACATTTCTTAAATTCCCCTCACTTTCCTTTCGTATTCTTTTTGGATCTCTGGGATTTTTAAGGCTTTTATATTATACTTATGGGTACTTTTCCTATTTTTTCCTTTTGTTGTTACTGCCAATTTTTGCCTATACTTCACTCTTACTAGGTAATGATCACTACCTACTTCAGCTCCTCTGCAGCTCCTTACATCTTCTACATCAATTGGTGCTTTGTTTCTATCAGTATGTGATCTATTTGGTTTTTGGTTTTTCTATCTGGAGATGTCCAGGTTTCTAAGTGAATAGGCTTGTGTTGAAAGGTAGTACTTAATATTTTCATGTTCCTACTAGTTGCAAAATCTACTATCCTATAGCCATTGTCATTAGTAATATTGTGGCAACTAAAGTTTCCAACTGATCTCCCCAGGTTCTTCTCTTTCCCAATTTTTCCATTGAAATCTCCCAATATAATTTTAGCGTCATATTTAGGAATCTTGTCATAGGTCCTTTCTAGCTCCTCATAAAACTCTTCCTTTTCTTCATCTGTCTTCTCCTCTGTTGGTGCATGTACGCTCACTAAAGGTATATTGAAGAATTTACCTTTAAGCCTTATGTAGCATATTCTTTCGTTTGTTGCCTCGTACTTTAGTATAGCTTGTTTCAGCTGCTTTTTCACCATGAAACCAGTCCCAACAATGTTCCTATGAAGCCCGCTATTAATAAGAACATATTTGCTTAGCTCGACCATAGTAGGATCCTTCCTCCATCTAATTTCCTGCAATGCCACAACATCCATCCCATATTCCTCGAGACAACTCTCCAACATACGACTTTTTCCCGCTTCCAGTAGTCCACGTACATTCCATGTTCCAATAGTCAGCAAATTTTTACTCCTTTTCATGCCGGGTTGTTTACCATAAATCAGTCCAAACCCGAGGCTATTTTGAGGTTTTTTAGCAATATAGTTTACACAGGTTGAGTCCCCGGCCCACATCTGTGCCCCTTTTAGTCGCCTTTTACGACAGGCAGGAGATACCCCAGGATTATTCTGATCCGATCCTGGACGGATGATATATATATATATATATATATATATATATATATATATATATATATATATATATATATATATATATATATAATATGATATATATATATATTTATAGTTATTTTTTTTAATATGACTTTATTACAACAATTGTCATATGTCGTAAGCTGACAATGATTTCTTCCACTTTTCCCGATCCTGGCAGTCCTCCTCTGTAAGCCCTCTCCCATTCCTTCTTTCAACCCATTGTACCATTTCTTTGCCGGACGTCCTCTTCTCCTCCTCTCATTAGGAACATAATTTAAATCATTTATAATATATTAGTCACATCTATGTACGTACGTATGTAATGTAATATTTGAACTCTAGTTTCGGCCACTTCAAAAATTCGAAATAAAATGAAACTTTAGACACCTGTCAAGGATCAATGACAATACAATAATTTAATAATTTTGTATAGATATTCGGAGCAGGATCTTCAGGATTAGCTAGTTTTTATATCCGAAGACGGTAATGTCTTAAACCTACATAAGGCATCCTGATTGGGACAAGCACATGACTACTCGCAAGGCAAACTAGGGAGGAAGTCTAAAAACTTTTATAAACACTGTTATGAACTAGGAAGTGGAAAATAAATTGTTTAACTAACTAAAAAACACGCTTTGATGTGGAACAAAATTTAAGAGTACAGTCATTACGATTTTTTTTTAATTATTATTACGAACCGTTTTTAAGCTATTATTATTGAAGCTATTATTTATTTACGTAATATATTGCATATGATTTTCCAATTTAGCTAAAGAATATGTACGCTTTAGAATTATAACATTTAGGTAGGCATGAAGAATGCTTAAGGGAATAAAACACTAATATTCTTTGAGATTAAGGATTAAAAAAAGATGGTCGAAATTTTGGTCAAACAAAAATATTTTCAAAAATATTTCAAAATTCATCACAAGAGAAAAGTTTTTGATGCTTGCATCATTCCTTCTTTAACTTACGGTATAAATATATATATATATATATATATATATATATATATATATATATATATATATATATATATATATATATATATATATATATATATATATATATATATATCTAAATCCCTAGCTATCACTCAACGTGCAATGGAGCGAAGTATGTTAAGGAAAAGTAGAAGGGAGAAAATAAAGAAGATAGAACTTCGGAAGCTGACTGCTAAGCTCGATATTATCAAGACCTCATGTGATCTTTAATGGCAGTGAGTGGGCTGGACACATTGCAAGAATGGGAACAACAAATTGGCCTAAGGCAACAACAGATTGGTATCCAATACACTCCACTAGGAGAAGAGGGAAACCAGGCACAAGATGGCGGGACGATATACAAAACTTCATCGGAGTACAATGGCACCGTTCATCTTGGAAAAGACGTAACTGTGACAAATTGGGAGAGGCTTATGCGCAAAGAAGGGCCTTTTTTTCTTTTCATCAAAGAACTTGTTGAGTTTATTTATTTCTCTCGAGTTCATTTCTGCACTAGTATTTGTAGTTTGGAACTCATTATTTTGTAAATGTACATAGAAAAAAAATAAAATCTTCTTATTATTATTCGAGATAAAAATTTAGATTTGTAGAAAAAAAAGTTGGGGGTTAAATGGGTCTTCAGAGCAGTAAAGGAAACACAATTAACTGTTGCTTTAATTTAACTTAGGCCGTTGTCTTCAACAGACCTTGTTTTATATAGGCGAGCAAAATCAAGGAAATTACTACACGGAAGGTAGTATCTATTTACTTATTTACAAAATTATTATTGTTATTTGTCATGTTATCAGACTTGCTTAGTAGGTTAACTGTTTAACAAACGAAGTCATTATCTTCAGAAACGAATTTATTACTAACGTAAATGTTGGAAATGTGACTATAATAATGTTTATCCCACTAAACATAAGGAAGTAACATCGCAACTTATTTATTTAAACACCCTTCCATACCTAACGGCAATAAGTGTTTTATATAAATAATAAATAAATAAATAAAAGGCTTAACGAACCCGAAGGCTCGATGGCGATACCACCAATCTATGTTTACAAACCTCCCTCCACGGAGCACCACCCAAACCCAAACCCGCTAGTTCATTTCCAACGCAATCCTCCCACCTACGCCTCGGTCTTCCAAGTTGGAACAGCACCTATTAACATCATGGGAATTCGTTTGTTACTAAACCGTAAAAACCATAATAATACAAACCATAATAACCGTATAAACCATAATAATACCGCAGATAACCTCAAGCCGAAATTACCAAACCATATAATCAATAATAATTCTTATTAGCAAATTTAAAATGATTATTTTAAATTGTTGACAAAATAATTCTAATTTTAGCTAAAGAAGAAGATACGTGTTTTAACAATATTAATTATTACAAAATAGTAATATCGCAACTTCATGAATCGTAAACCTATTTCATAGATATAATTTTCCTCCTCATAAAGACCCATCCGCTAACTCCAATGCAACTGAATTCTATTCTATATTATCTTTTTACAGATTGACTAACACAACTATATTTATTTTTATAGGATATATGTTCGCAAAGCGCAGGTTGGCGCTTCGAGTTGAACTACATTAATTTTTAACTATTTATTCCTTTCATTATTAATGTGATAAAAAAATACAGGTTATCGTGAACTTAAGTATGGGAAAAATAATGTAATTATGGTAAATTAGTAGATAACAGTAATCATTTCATAAATAAATGAAAGTTTCAACTAACATTTAAAATTAAAAATGATTTATGTTTGTTGAAATGATCTTTTCTAGAAGAACTGATTTCTCATAATTACATTCTCTTTTCCATACTCAAGCTCAAGATAATTTTTATTTTTGAAAATATTAAAAGGGAAACGAATGAAAAGTTAAAACTTGTGGCTCAACTCGAAGTTAATAATTATCCTGCAGAATAAATAATTACCTTTTAAGCCATTTAAAAATTGTAGGACTTATCTTCAAGCCGAAATACTTGTTTATTTATTTACGTCACTTTTTTACTGCTATGCCTAATCGGACGATGCTATAGTGGGAATACTAAATTTTGTCTAGGTATAATTGGTATAGGGATCTCTGATGAGTGACAAAAACCGAAAATGCAATTTTATGTCCTCCTGCGAGGAAGGCACTACCAAGTACTTTTTACTATTTAAAAAAAAATCCTTGGACCTGCCGGACTACAAACCTGTGATCCTAACACTATACCACAGGTAACCTCAACCCGAAATCACCAAACCATATAATCAATAATAATTCATATTAGCAAATGTAAAATGATTATTTTAAATTGTAGAAAAAATAATTCTAATTTTAGCTTAAGAAGATTTAAAGTGGCTTTTTTTAATTATATATTTTTTTAGCTATGTCGTGTTCCTTTTAAAAAACTTTCCATGAATATTAATAGGTATTGTATCAAGAACTCTTTTGTGCGTGTCTACTTTGACCTAAGCCATTGTGAATTAAACTTTCTTTTAGGTCTTAGAACAAAAGTATACTCAGAAGCTATTAGAAAAAAAAACTGAAAAAAAAAGGTGCTAGTCACTCTAAAGAAAAACCTTACAACTATTTATTGATATACACTATAAATTTTATAAATTAGCCCGGATGATTTAGGTATTTAATTATGATTCCAATTACTATGTATAGAGTTCGATATTCATGCCTTTAATGATTTTCATAAATTAATAGGTACTAAGTTTTCTCATTAAAAGTTTTCGATCTTTTTGAAATTCATTTTTCATTTAGTTATTCAATTATTCATAGCTAAGGAATAATTTAGTTTTTACTTATACCATACAGCCACAGTAAATGCTTTTGAAAGAATTAATAATGAACTATTTCAATAATCGGAATCTCACATTATTCTAGAAAATAATTTTCACTCAGTGCTCAAAATCTTTGAAAGTGCAAACTGTGGATAAAATATTCCAAAAGATTTTTTTTTCTCTATTACATAAAAAATGTTTTAGTGATATAATATTTTATAACAGTGGACAAGGGGCAATACCTATAGTTGTATTAAAATAAATTTTAATCTTGTTATAAACCATAAAGTCTTTTCATAAATCCTTTTTGAATTAATTATTGGTTTTATAAATACGACTAATATCTTATGATGTAGATAATTATTATAGGGTTCTAAAAAAATATCAAATTTATGCTTAAAAAAATTATGTAGCATAATTATTAATTTACATAATTACGGTTGCAATGTCATTAAAATTAAACAATTCCAGTTTCGATATAAGCAACATAACACGATATTTGATGTGATTTATAAATGTAACATAATCTAGGGGATAATTATTTTAATAAAGATGATTAAACGAAACGCTTAAAAAAATTATTACAATAAATTGACAATGTTAAAACAGGTTTTGTTATTTTATAATTATAGAGTTTAACAGACGATTTGTTACAAATCCTGATTTTTGTTCTTCTGCAAGCTTTTTAATTTTTAATGAAGCATGTTGCAGTTTGTGCTGTAGGAGGATGGTTAATAATTCTGTTTAATTAATTTGGGATTCTTTTGTTGATTATTTGATTAGCATTGTATGTTTTCTCCTAATGCGAATAAGCGAGAACTGTCCGTTACCAAACCGTGTTTTGTACGTGGCAAAGAACCTGGTCTGATTTTCTTAAAACATGACAAATGTGGGTAGTTCTTTGTAAAATGACAGTTTCAGATTAATTTTTAGCATACATTTGTTAATTTTTGGCAAACTAATTTTATAGCGATATTTAAACTGTGAACCAAATGGGGGCCACCTGGGATGTAGTCATTGACATAATAATCTTCTAAGCCAAAGATCACGGGTCCGCAGCCGGGAAGTGGCCTTAAAATTGTTTAAAGGGCGTAAAAATCCTTGGTAAAACGGTCCTGAGCCTGTTTGGTGCCAGGTACTAATGGTTAAATCATTAAAGGCCCCAATCGTAATAATACTTGGATTGACAAAACTTAGTCCCCCTAGGGGAAATAACACCCGATTAGCCGTTCAAGAATAAAGGGATGTTAAATTAAAACATAAGTGTGAAACACTGTATCTATCTGACATTAAGGTCTATATCAACCTTTGTGGGCATCGTGTAAAGAATTGTCACTTGTATGTGTTAAAACTTGACCAACAATCATAAGGGAAGTATGTTGTTGTTAGATTCATTAATGGGGATCCAAAATTCAGTAGATGAGATAGTATGAATCAGTTTGGAAAATGTATGTATAATTATCAAGTTAATTAAACCAAAAAGGTGACAGATGGTTTTTAAAGTCTTGTTGAAGCAACGGTATGCTTTAGTTCGCTGAAGGCTTGGGCAGTAAAGTCCGTAAGGCGTGTCATTTAGTCATAAAGTAGAGAACTCATAACCTTCTTTATAGCGTATTTAACTAGCTTCAATTTGAGAGGTAATTTACATCTGTAATATACATGGTTTATGAGATAATATATATTTTCTTAAATTAAGCATTTTTTTTTTTTTTTTTAAACAAACACGGAATCCCAATCTTATAACTTGTAACTTTATATTCGCTGCATAATGGAAATTATTCCTTTAACGACGAAAACCATAATAAACTGCTTCATAGTGCATTTAACTAGCTCCGATTCGAGTTATAGCCAACCGTGTATCTGCGTGCTAGGGAATTAAAAACAAGATTTAATAATACCTAGCTTTTAAGCAGAGTTTAATGGAGTTAAATAATTTCGAAGGGGTTTCCTGTAGTACAGAGTATTGCATAAAAATCTACTATGCCCTAGATAGCTGGATCGCAGACCGGGAGGGGGCCATTTTAAATGGAAAAAATCCTTCGTTATGGTGCCCTTTGGAAAGGACGTATAATTGCGTTCTCGAACCTGTGGTGCCAGGTACTCTTTAATGATCCCTACCCTAATCACACCTGAATAGGCAACATTTAGTAGTCGCACTATAGCATCGACTATAAGTGACGTTAAACGAAACAAACCAAAATAATCATTTTAGTTAAAACTATTTTGCAGTATTATTTGCCGACAGGGAATCAACAGATAAATGACATTTGTTGAATTGACAATAACTTTCATATTTTATTTTTACTAACAACAGCTGTTTTGTGGAATATTACTCGCTCTAGTTTAATGTCTATATTGTAACGCATGATGTCTATATTGTAAAGAAAGGGTATTTATTTTTTTAATCAAACTTTGCTTGATTTATCCTGATTACTTCTCGGACGGTCAATGCAGCAATAACTATCATTTAGAAATAGATCTATTACCACTTTCTGCAATCATTTTAGCTTCTGCTACTGCTTTGTATTATGTACGGACTCCCTTCATTGCATCCTTCGATTAACATCATAAAGTTATGTTAAATGAATAGACAATATTTTCAATCTTTACATTCTTTAACCAGCTAATAAAATATGCTTTTTTCCCTTCTTATATAAAAACAGTATTATAAAATAAACGATTTTGCCTGTGGGGAGAAAAAAAATAAATTATACATATTAAAAAAAACCATTGAAATATTTAGTAAACTGGAAATCCTTGGTGATATATGGCTTTCAATGAAAATTCCGAAGAGGAGGTTTTAATTTAAGTGATGCTCAAGAGAACGTCGATCTTCAAGCCCAAGAGCTTAATGAAGTGAATAAACTTAATTTTGGGACTTGAGATCCCTCGGATTCTTTGAGTCGCGATTGAAGAAGGATCTTGTGACTTCCCCGGCCTTGTGTAACGTAATAGTCAGCGACGGAAAGTTAGTTCAATTTGGTCCTGAGGCAGGGAAATTATTTGAGTTAGTCCTGAAAGTTGAGGATATGAAGCTAAGTACCAGTGGGATTGAGTTCCTTTTATTATTCTGTATCAGATTAAATTTGAATTTCTTTATTTTTTGTCTGTACTAAATGGACCTGGTAAATGACGAAATGATGACGTGCGGAGTGGCTCAGTAGTAGCGCACCGAAAGTCCCGGGTTCGAGTCCGGCTGTGACACATCTTTTTTAATCTTTAATTTTAAAGGCGGGAATGGATCCTTTGAGATTTGAGACCCTCCTGGGGCTCACCGAACATCTGTTGTGGGGACCCAAATAGGGGAGAAACGTTAAGCGTGATCTAAGACATCTGCACAACCGATGGAATGATTAATAGTACTATTTAGTATTTTAATTTCCACTTATAATTATTTCATACCTTATTTTAATTTATTCAATGCTTAAAAATTCATATAAAAATAATAATTTAATCATGCGTTTTTGTTTTTTTGTTGTTGGGCCGGTCATTGATGGCGAACACCTGCTGTCCTTGTTTTTCTTAGACGATCAGGTCGTGTTTGCGAGGCGAAACTCTATCCTTGAAATGATGGTCTATACCCTTACTGAGACGTGCTACGAAACGGCGGGCTTAAAAATTAACTTCGAGAAGACCGGGTATATGGTCCCGTCTATACTCAAAGGTGCAGACCGTTGAGATGGGTTCAAGGGAAGGTGTCTGCGTATCACTGGATAAAATTCCTATATTCCTCCTATATATATATATATATATATATATATATATATATATATATATATATATATATAAAACCCGAAATCTAATCCGAGATACCCTCACCAACACTACTTCAAAAATCAAATTCATGGGAGAAGTATTGGAAGGATTGGAGCCCTTCTAAGTCAAAACCGGCATCAGGCAAGGCTATGGTCTCTCACCCGTCCTATTCAATGCAGTTTTAGAGAAAATAATCCGTACATGGGAGAAAGAAGTCAAAAGGATTCAATTAGGTAGAAAGAAAGAAAATATTACCCACATAAAATGCCTTGCTTTCGCAGATGACATCGCCATTCTCTCCAACCCCAGATCGGAAGCAGAACACTCTCTAGAAAAACTCCACGAGACTGCCATTAAAACAGGATTTCAAATCTCATATGAGAAAACACAATTTTTTGATACAAAATCATTAGACAAACTCCCACTAACAACAAAATACGGAAAAATTGTACAAGTCAATGAATTCAAATATTTAGGAGAAATCATGCAAATATCTGGCCTGAATACATAATCAAATGAAGAAAGAGTTTCAAAGTTACAGAAATCCTATATACTCACCTGGTCGCACCTCAACAAAAAATGCGTCTATACCCCACGGCCGCAAAATTACGACACTACAACACAGTAGTTCTACCGGAAGCCCTATACTCATCGGAAACCACAAGCATCAAAGGAAGGACGAAAATTAAAGAGATCAAAAAACAAGAAAGGAAAATCCTGAGAAAGATCCACGGCGCAGTTTTTAGCGACAATTTCTGGCAAAAAATACCTAGAGAAGAACTACACAGACACACTGAAACCATCACTACAGTCATCAGAAAACGCAGAGCGAAATTTTTTGCACCTATCTCCAGAATGAACAATAGCAGGCTGACTAAAAGAATATTCAATATAGTCTCTACATCGAAATTGGGCGCTTCCTGGTATAAAGAAACCACAGAAGACTCGAGAAGATTAAACATCACCATAGAAGACATTCAAGATCGTAAAACCTGTAGAGACAAAATTATGAACCAAAAACTTGAAGTTATATCACAACCTACACTAAGCAGGCGTAAGTGGACAGTTGAACTGAAGAAGGCTCAATGTGAAAAAATGAAAAGGTTTTGGGAAGACAAAAAGAAGAAAAAAGTCACCACCAAAAACTAGATTTTTATGTCTTCAGCGCTCTAGTTAGAGGGGAATTTACGCAAATTATAATAATAATAATAGATATGTATATATTTGTATTTATTTATTTATTTATTCTATACTAGTTTGATATGGTATTTCATTGTGAGGTGGTGGAATACATACAAAAATTTGGGATCGTTCGTCCTGATGAAGATTTTTTTTTAGAGGACAAATAAAAGAAATCTCTGCGGAGAGAACTTACTTGGGAACAGAAATAACTAATAATCTATTTTAGCTAATTTTGGTTAATCCAAGAGGCGCTAAATATTATAAACAGGTTATTATCACTTACTGAGACCCTCCTAAATTTTATTGAGGTTAATATTCTATAAATAACCCAACATATTGAAGAGGATGTAATATTAATTAAGTTTCTCATACATAATTCATATGGTTATGACGTTACACTAAACTGTTTGTTAAGGATAATCGAGCCGAAATTATACATTACGTTAAGGTACAGTATTGTAGGCCACAATCACCAATACCGTTCAATAAATACATTTATATGCGATTTTATAGATTATTGTTATAAATTAGTTAAATTGTATTGTTATAGTATAGTTAAATTATAGTCTTAATAATAGTTATCCTGTTTTGTTATTTCAGGAAGACAAAATCGGCCACATCCTTATTTCACCGACACATCCAGTTTATCTTCTCATTTTTAGTACTGAAGTTAGACACTTATCTTCTCTAAATAATCATCAGAATAAAATAAATTAGAACAGATTAGAAAAAATAATTGTATTCTGTGAACATGTCTCTTAAGTTTAACTAATCGGTAAATTAATAATAGAATATATAGGATGTAAATAGTTGGGGGGCAGTCAAAAAAACACAGCAAATAAGTTGAAACCTATTATATTATATATGTGCCGACGTTTCGACCTACTGTATAGGTCATCTTCAGGGCCAATAGGAGTGGCTACTCGGTGCAGAAGGTCAGTTACGATTGAAGGTCAGTATTGATTGAAGGTCAAAACGTCGGCACATATATAATATAATAGGTTTCAAGTTATTTGCTGTGTTTTTTTTACTGCACCCCCAACTATTTACATCCTATATTAGTATCTACCAGTCAACGAATTTCTTTCCTACATAATAATAGAATATATATCTGGTCAAGATGCTACATAATAAAATTGTATAGTATTTACATACGTACTTAAAAGTAAATAAACCAATAATCAAGTTTTTTGTCTTGAAAAAGAAAACATAAAATAACATAACAAGTATTACTAGATTTGTATTTATCAAATGTTACAGCATACGCCTCGGTCTACCTCTCAGACGCTTACCAGGCGCCACATTCCTTATCAACTCTTTAATAATTCGTTCGTTACTGAGACAGGCAATTAATAAATAAATTAAATTATAGAGGAATTAAGTGATCGAATTCCTATAAATACAACAACCAGTATCATGCATAGCTCTATATGAAGCACAACCAAAATGAGTGAGTTCAGACCTAACACAGTCGTCATATCTATGTGAACCGAAATAACTTCAAAAATTGAAAGACCAATGATCAGTAAAAGGCATAATGCACTAATATTCGAAAAGTGTGCGTAATGCAATAACACCAATCATCGTCTTAGTGTTGCTGGCTTTGAAAATTATAAATCTATTTTATTTATACCGGACAAAGTAAGGAATTCTTGTACTAAACATTTAAATTCAATAAAGCTTTAAATTGATTGATTTTTCTAAAACTTTTTTTTCAAATTATAGGTGGAAAACTTTAGCATGAATTTTTAACAATCATACATATGCAATCTCCCTTACTAGTGGTTCAGACATCAAATGTTAATGGGTGAGTAGTGTCTGCTCAATTATCATTCTAGCCCATCAAAAGCTGTTTATTTTAACTTCCTAACAGTTGTTTCTGTTGTGCCGATCCTACGAAATCCTACGATCACCAGACGTGCTGCGAACCTGCGAATTCGGGCATAGTAGGTTGTTGTGTGCTACACTACAGGTGACACCAAAAATACAGCTTATATATCATGTAAAGAATGTAATATGAAAAAAAAGAGATTTATATTAAACAATAAACCGCCTGGAAAAAAAATAGCATCTTGTATCTCAAATTTCTAATTATTGCTCGACATTTTATTACTAATATCAGGCAAGTTTTCAAAACAGAAGAAAGCACTGAATAAAGCCCTCTGGATCTCAACCCCATCCGCAGGGACTTTTTACCCCTTTGGTAGCAAGGGACTACTCCACCCTTTAAAACCCCTGTATATTTTCTCCTCTCAGATTTGCTGTCTGGTTTATGCAGGCATAAAATACAAGATAAATTCCTTAACGCCTATAGTTAGCATGTATATATCGTTCAACAATATCTCTTGGTCATAGAAGTCTTCTCTTACCTCTTGGTAGGACTTCATAGAAGCTTCTGGGTTATCTATATTCTTCCATTCTGCAGAGGAATGATATCCCTTCTAAAAAAACTCTCTCATTTCACAGGAGCCTGCTACGCCGAGTTCGGGGTGAGGGTGCCTAAGACGACGGGTTCGGCCTACATGTACTCCTACGTGACCGTTGGTGAGGGGGTTGCCTTCATCATCGGATGGAACATGGTCCTGGAGTACCTCATCGGGACGGCCGCCTGCGCCAGTGCCCTCTCCGCCTGCTTCAACACCATTGCTGGAGGTGCCATTTCGGAAGCACTCAAGAAGCACATCGGGACCATCGTAGGTGAGTGAAAGCTATGGTTAATTTTTCTATAAAACCACTTATTCAATTTATAAAAGTGGTTTCACAAATCTAAAATCAAAATAAATTCCACTAAATCGAGCCTTCGTGTTCAGCATACAAATTGACGACTATGTTCCCTCTAAAACCTACGAACGTTATCCCGGTCTCCACCTGGACAAAAGACTCATGTGAAACATACATACAAAATTAAAATGACAAGAACTGAACAAACGCTTCAAAAACAATCACATTTTTAAGACCTTCACATCAGAAACAAATGTCTAATCTATAACACTATATCTTGAATGATAATAGTTGGCCTTGATAATATATGTGGAAGAAAAACACTGAATAGGATATATTACACACTGTATTTTCCATTTTTTTTTTTTACTTACTGTAGTTTTTATTTATTTTTTGGTATGGTTATTTATGCTCCACATGATCATCCTTTATTCAGCGTTTTATTCTATTTCATGAACATTTTGTATACATCATTGTCCCCATTGGTACTAAAATGTATTTCTCACTTCTATTACTTATCATCATTGTTTCTTATCAACATTTTCATTTTTATTACTTGGTCATTACTTACTTTATTTATTACATACTGTATTTTCCATTTTTTTTTTTTTTACTTACTGCAGTTATGGTATTTATTTTTTGTTATGCTTCACATGATCATCCTTGGTCTTTATTGATAAATATCTCATGTTCTCTCCCCTCTCCCATCCTTATTGTTCACTACTCAGATACCTGATACTTTTGTATTTTTACTTTAATATTTATCCCATTTTAAACTGTATTACCTTATTCTTTAATTTTAAACACTTTCTGTTTTATTCTTATTGTATTCTTTAGTATGTTTTTTACTACCTTTGTATTTTAACATTTATATTTACCATGCTTAGCAATTTTTTAAAATATTTTTTTAATTTTCTATTGTCTGTATTTTGCATATTTAGCCCTGAAGAAAACCTGCAAATTCGGTCGAAACGTTGGCTAATTAATAAACATTTCTCCACATCTAAGAGAAATTTATTGACCGCTACCCGGACCATTTTCTTCCACCTATAACACTATACTATGACGTATTTGTACATACGGTGCCGAACTTCGGGGTTCAAAAAGACACGTTCAAAAAGACTAAAAACTACATGGACACCCAAACCCAATGAAAGAACAAATGCCCACTACTCTGATGCCTGAGAATACCAGCAGGAGGCTAAAAAGAACGTGGATGAGGTATCTGTTATCATAAGAATTTTAAGACAAACCACGTGAGAGGTATCGCTGAGTACCGTTTTTCTTCATGTTTCTCATGTCATTCTGTGTTATTTTACTGACATAAAATCTCCTGGTTGTCAATTGTTTGTTCAAGACAGGTTCTGATAAATATATAAAGAGAAAAAAATCAATAATTTTGAGGTTAAAACCGGGTATACTTCCTAAGAAATGTTGGATGCGTTTTACGTAAAAACCTAAAGTTATAAATATATTTGCGTGGTGAAACAAAGTAATTAAAAAAATATTTATTTATTCTTATAATTGGTACCATACACAATAGTTTATTTATTCGTGTGGAGTGAACAAAGCACGATTTTATAAAAAAAAACAAAAAAAACAGTTGCAGATTATTAAATGCATCATTGTTGTTGCTGTTTTATTTTAAGGACAAAAAACTACAAATGGCTATCATTGCCCTCACCACTAGACTATATACACACTAATTACTTTACACACACACACATATATATTGAATGTGGTAATAATATAGTTTTATTATTTATTTATATTTATTTTAAAAGAATGTTTTTTTTTTTTTTTTGTAGTTTATAATGAATGTTGTTTATTTAATTTATATTGAAATTTGTAAAGACTTAGTTTTGTTACTTATTTATATATATTTTAAAAAGTTTTTTTTTTTGTTTTGCTTTTGTAGTTTATGATGAATGTTTTTATTTTTATTTTATATTGTTACTATTCTGTAAAATTATATTTTGGAGCTGAACTCCCATATTTCCTCCTAAGGAAGAGGCTTTTGTCCTAAACATATGGTGTCAATACAGCTTCATTATTATATATATACTTAGATACATAATTATATTACATCATTGGCTCCTACATACATACGTACATTGCATTGACTCCTATGATGACTAAACTACATACTAATCAGCCAGTTCCGATGACGATTACTAAATAGTTGGGATTATTATTAGATTCCTTTTGAGTGATGGTCCGATTGATCCTAACTTGATCTAACTAATTATCCAAAATATATCTCTTTTACGATTACTGCAGTTTACCAGCTCATTATTAAGGACTGTTTGCGAGAGAACAATATTGGAACTAGGCCCGACAAATCGATTACCTGCAAGGAAGGAACTTCCACTGCCTTCAATAACTCATTCCGATTGGCTTCCTGGATAAAAACTAAGCGAACCAAATTGAATTTTAATGTCGGTCAAAATCAATATAAAGTACAACTATTTATTTTTATATCTTCATTTTTTTAGATAAAAGTTTATCCGTATATAAAACGATTGATATTCCCTTAGTGACCTAGATCTGTTACTTATAAAAAAAAAATTAAATGAATAGAAGTTTATGTTTATTCGGAGTCGCATTTCTGAAAAAAAGGGAAGATATAAGTGCATGGCAAATGTTATATATTAATTAGGAGTGGTATTTTTCTACTAATTTCCAATAAAGTCATAGGATTTTTGAATCATATTGAACTAATGGAATTATAGATTATTTGACACGTAGTCAACAGTTTAGATAAGAAAAAGTAAATTTTATAAATTAAAATTTAGAAATAGTAAAGATTGAAACCAAATGATGTTATATTAAGAAATAAAATAGCTCTTTTTGCTCTTCCCTTTTACACACTCACATGCAGGATCCTCAACCAATTATATTTTTCTATTCCATTCCAAGTTTCTCTTTGCAAAGCTATCCTTCACCTTAACACCTTCTTCCCAGGTATGTCGGGGTTTTCCTTTGGACCTTCTCCCACCACCAGCCTTAGCTTAGTATGTCATCTCGGCCAGCCTGTTTTTTTCTATTTTTAAAACATGTCCAGTCCTAGACAGTTCTTCAGTGATGTTTTCTGAAGGCTCCACTCCGATGCTTGATCTGATGATCGAGTTGCGAATTCTGTCTTGTCTTGTTTTCCCCTCTATCTTCCTAAGGAACCTTATTTCTGAAGCCTGGATTCTACTCTCATGTTTGGTGGTTATTGCCCGAGATTCCGAAGAATATGTTAATATGGGGAGAAAAGTAGATTTATATACCGTCAACTTTGTGTCCTTGGATAATTCTCTTTTATTCAGGAACCTTTTATTTAGTGCATGGAACAATCTACCAGCCGAGTTAATCCTCTCCCGTATTTCATTTTCCATGACTCCGTTCTCATCAAGGTGTGATCCCTGATATTCAAAGCTTCTCAAGTGCTCGATGGGCTTGTTCTTGATTCTTATCACTCTCATTTTTTGATGAGGCATTCTGCCAGTTCTCATTACCTTTGTTTTACCATGGTTTACTTCCAAATGACCAGTGACAGATCAAAGTACGAACTCTATAAGAATAAGAGGGAAGAAGTTAAACTGATATATTTTATATTTATAAAATATATATCTGCTAAAAATTGAATGGTAATTTTTATAAAGCTTGTGATTCATATCGAAAGGTCGGATTATAAAAAAATTGAAATGGATATAGAAAAATGAAGGACATTTTATGGTCTTACTAAAATTTATTAAATATGATAGAAACAGTAGTCTGACGTAAAAAAAATTTCGATAGCAATTTATATTTAATTAATTAAATTTAATGGGGATGGACAAAACAGATGTCGCGAGCCTTTCCTGCTACTCTGGTTGATCTCGAGATCAGATGAGCTCTTGATCTTTTACATCCTAAAAAGGATTCCAAAATATGTCATCAGAGGATAATGTTGAGTAAATCATTAATTAATCATGAGATATTTAGTTTATATCTTTATTTTTTGAAATACCATAAAGCTTACTGTAATTATGTCACAAATATTCATTTAAAAAGTAATATTTGTGGATTAAAAGGTTCATTCAATCATGAATCCAATCCCATTACATTTTGGCATTATCTCACCTACTTTTTTTTTCTTTCTTTATATTTTTTAATTAATAAAGGGTTACATCGTGGATAAAAATGGGTTTAAATCCTGTATTAATAAAGAGATGTCTCTATTTGGAGGCTAATTAAGCTTTATGGAAGTTAACGAACAATGATATTTCGGTTCAGTTGTTGATAATTCTGTATATTGAATTACATCATTTTTATTCAGTAATAATAATTATGGCGGCGCTGGTTCTTTTTTCTTAACTTATTTATCATCAAAACGTTATAATATCCTAATGGTCTTGCTCCATAATGTTAACTACTTATTTTAGGTATCTGTTCCGCAGGTTACCGCCTAGAGTTGAGTTACAACAACTTTGTTGTAAACAAAATGTTTATTCGTTTCACTTTTAATTATTTTCCTAAAATACAAATTATCATGAGCTTTAGTATCGAAAAGAGGATGTAATTACGGGCAGTGAGTAGATTTTAGTAATTATTTAATCAATAATAAAAGTTTCAACTAACATTTCGAAGTATAGATGATATATGTTTGTTGAGATGTTCATTTCTAAATAAAATGATTCCTGAAGTATACTCATTTCCCATAATTACATTATCTTTTCGATACTGAAGGTCGTGATAGCTTGTATTTTACGAAATATTATAAGGGAAAATAATGAAAAGCTAAAACTTGTGACTCAACTAGAAGCGACAACCGACGGAATAATTACAATAATTACAATCCAGAAGGTTGTTTAAAATATTCGTGAATCTTCACTAATATGTTCACTTCAATAATAATACTGATAATATAGTTTAATTATCAGAACTAAGTCCGTGCCCAGCTAAACTTCTCAATATTTCCTTTCTTAGCCATTCATTCTAGTCCATTACCATGATTACTGAGAAAATAATAATGAGTTCAAAGGTATTCGCAGGATGAGTCTTGGTAGTGCATTGTGGGTGCTTAGTTCAGTGTTTAAAAAGTCATGCCTTAGCAAGTAAAGCTTGAAGTCCACGGACTATTAAACATGAGACCCAAACTTTGCCACCATGAAGCCCCTAAGTCCGCAGACACGCTAAATAAGCTATGAAGTAAGTAAGTTTACGAGTCGACCATGGGTGTAAAAAGGTTTTGAATCCTAAATAATTTAATTTCCATGCGCCTAAAAATTTAACGATCCCTTTCGCTAATAGAATTAAAAATGCTAAAACTTGCGGGAAAAAAGTGATGTAATTGAATAAGGGATACAAGCGGGAATTTTTTTCTTATAAAAAATTATAACTCTTTATACAAACAGTTATATGTTGTTTTAAATTAACAATTACAACAAAATATTAATTATTGTTGTACTGCTTTTTTACAAAACTAGAATCTTTGGTCTATCCCAACAGCAACATTTTTTGTGTACACTATGTATTTTTTAGGAATTTGTATACTTCAAACCTGGCAATTCGTTTTCTGAAATTAAATATCCTCTGCATTTTAGGGTAACGTTGAGAACCGAAATTGTTCACGAATATCCAAGGATTAAAATGAAATGTTATTTTTACCTATTTTAAGGTTAGAGCTAAAAAATTAAATTTTTGATCACCTCATTGAAATAAAAGCTCATTTTCAAATGATAATTCCGAATCGAAGTCTTTTGTATAAAATAATCTTTTAACAAACTTTCTCACTAGTATTGAACATAATAAAATTTTCAGTGATGTAATATTTTGAAGATGTTGCCTAGGAACTACTTTTTTAGTCTTTTGTCGTGCTCAATCAGTAAAATTAATAATAATATAGTGATTAGAATACCAACCTTGTATGCTCCTGATCGCGGGTTCGCACCCCGGCGGGTGGTCATGGTATTGTTTAAAGAGAGTAAATAATCCTTGGTTATCCCACTGATCAATTTTAAGGGAAAATGGCGGTCCGGAGCTTGTACGGTGTCAGGTACTCAATAAAGATCTCTATCCTAATTATACCTGAACGGGTAAAGTTTAGGACTCCAACTGTAGCATTGTCCAATTATCCATAGTAGCATAAAGTTAAGTGAATAAACTAACAAAAATTCTTATTCTGAAAGCGATTAAACTATCACACAATGATAAATAAATTCTATAGCAATATATGTGTCATGATTTATAAAACACTGAAGAATGAAATTTGAAAAAGTTCAACTTTGTGGGAATGCATTGATAGATGAATACAGCAGTCGAAAGCAAGCTGGAGAACTGAAGCAATGGCTTTATCCTATTTGCAGTCGGCGTTCACATCGTGCCTTGAGGCGAGCAGGCAATATTCTCGCGAGTCAAGGATCAGAACCGCTTCTCTCCTTTCCCATTTCTATCTAATATTATATTATATTTCTCAACCTTACTGAGAAATATTCCGTAATATTCAACTTATCGAAATATTTCACTCGATTTAAAAAGCAAACAAAAAAACATTTGCTCTGATGCCAGAACATACACGAAAGAGTATTTGTAGATGTATAAAATAGCTTCCCGTTCATTCGTTTTATCTACACGACTTACTTTAACGGCAGCCTCCAAACTTGAACCCAACTGGTATACAATTAATCGCCTTATATTGAAGTTTCCAATTACCATGAAGAAGTCAAATCCCTATGTTAATAACACCTCACCGAATTTCCTGGAGTATTTTATATTAGTTAGTTTTAGAGGCGTTCCAACAGGGGTTGCCACAACCTGTTCAGAGCAGAGCTCCATGCCTCTCGATCCATCAAACCATCTTCCTAGAGACCATCATCCACCTGCTTCTGGGCCCTCCCCGTCCTCCCATCCCATCCGTACCATCTTAGGCGGCGTGTCCCGATCCTTTCATTTGTAGATATATCCACATCCATCCGCTGTCGAATTTCTTCGTGTCTTAGGTATTAAAACGTTAATTATATATTTTGCATATCCAGGTAGGTATAAATTGAAATAACTAAAAATGTTTAACCCCCTTTTAAAAATCACTTACACCAGCTGGCGGGCTGCAAACCAGCTATCTAGGGCACAGAAGGATTACGAATTTTACATTTAAAAATAGGCTCTATATATATTTATGTGTTTATTTTCTTGACCAGAACATACTTCTGAGTTTATTTTTATTTTTAAGGACTTGTGTAAGTACTATATGGTTCTTATACTGTAGATTCTTGGCTAAGATAATATTTCTATCATTATTATTTTATACGTTTGTTATGCTTGAGAGACATGTTCCCAGAATACAATTATTTTTCTATTCTATTGCAACGGTATGTTACTGTAGGATATATTCTATTGTATATTAACAGCCGCCAGCCCAATGTCTCGTGTTTGCCGCGTTGTTTATCACGCGAGTCATGAAGTTATAAAATATAAATCGTCTTTAAAGCAATTACAACAGAGGACATATTGCCAATTTCGGGGGGAATCTCGCTGGAGGGGGACGCCGAGGGCCAGGGTATTCTCCAAATGAAATTTCATCCGAGCCTCGAACGGGGACTCAACAAAGCACTGATTTATGTCCCAGACCTTTCTCTCTTTACTTACCAGCTCTGGCTCTCATATTTCAGACCATTCGGAAAATATATTTTTATTTTTAAGAGGATTTTTCTTATACGGGCTCTGGTGACAAATAGTTTTTTATAACAAATCTGTTGTAAAAGTCACTTGCAGACCGTGCCGTTTTTACCTACAATTTATGGCTAGTTCGCATTTTATTCAATTAGTCAAGTTTTAATCCAGAAGAACTTTTTCCTTATTGATTTAGTTTAATTTGACCCCCCCCCCCACTATCATACCGCAAAGAAGACTTTCTTCTTAAGAAGAAATTACAAACGGAAATATTGAAGAATAATTTGGTATTGTAATTACTTGAGAAACTAGAAATCTTGTCATTTCTTCGATGCATTTAAAAAAAAATTTACATTCTTTAATCGCAGAGATAGTTACTTCCTCTCATAAAAGAAGGAGCGTTGTAGCCGGGTGGTAGAATAATGAGTTGCAATGCCGAAGGTCCCGGTTTCAAATCTAGCTGTGGCAGATAATTTATTTAATACACTAACAGCCACGGATGGATCCTATAGAACCTGCAGACTCTCTAAGGATTCTCCTTGTAAAACTTCCCTGTACCACTACAACCCTCGGAGGGTTCCAGGTTCAGTGCGTGGTAAAGGCTGTACTGTTTCCTTGACAACGGCTGTGCAGGGAGGAGATATGTCCTAGATCAAGCTCAACCTAGAGATTTTCCCCTATTTTGGACATCCACTTTATAGAGGCTGGGTGAGCCCTCGGTGGTTACCGTAAATGGCTGTCAACAGCAGCTCGATTTCAACTCGAGACCTTTAACACGGCAGCTCTGCCCTCCACCATTGAGCCATTCCGGTCGTTAGTTTAAAGGCACTTTTTCTTGATATACTATTAATAACAGAAGTTTTCAAGAATAATTTGATATTGTAATTACTCGAGGAGTGGAGCTGGTAAATCTGCAGAGCTCTGAGCTTCTGTGCTGAAGGTCCCGAGTTCAAATCCATCTGTGGCAGATAATTAATTTCATCTGTGAACAGCCACAGATAGATGCTACGCTCAACAGTTGTCATATTAATGTCAAGATTATGTATCACATAATTTCTTTCTATCTGCCAGCTTTGGAACCTTTCTATCTATCCCTGTGGGACGTGCAGATCCTCCTGGGATTCTCCCAGGCTCATAAAATGCTTACCTTTATTTGGGGAAAACTTGCGGTTTTCTCGGAGACTTCACATCCCTCTACAAAACATTGTCCTGAAAACAGAACAGTCTCCATCAAGTACCATTGATTTAACTCTTCATGGGTTGTAATGGTACAAGAAGTTTTTGAGTTTCTTTCAACTTCCGATCATCAAATATTCCAATCAGGTTGAAACATAATCTTTGTATGAAACAAGAAACAATGATATTCCTTTACATAGGTATTATGGATTGTTTTAATTATTTATAACATTTATTATTTACTTCTCCTAGTTTTGTTGTGAAATAGTCTCTGATATGAAATGTTCAGTTGAAATTTATCAATCATAAATATAATAAATTTGCAAATAGTTAAGGTAGCAACGGATCAATCTGCGAATCTCTTCCTACATTTTACTTGTTTTGTTTTTCGCCAATGGTTTAGTTTTATGTATAAAAAAGATATATATTTGGCAATGAAAATCATATTTTTTCATAACTTTAAGAGGGGAAAAGGTGATATATCTCCTGACCCCTCTCCCATTCCGAACGCCTCGGTTGGAGATAAATATTAAAAAAAAGCATCTTCAACATAAGAACTGTAAAATATAGTATAGGAATTAGGTTGTAATATATTCCAAGTATTTTTCAGCCTGACATTAGATCGAATAACTTGTGGGAAGTAACTTATAAGTTTTTCCATCTTTTTTCTTTTTAAGTGTCAGTTTGAAGTTTTTCTTTATAGTGTCAAGAATATTGATAAAAAGAGTTCTTACCTCTCACAGAGATGGAATATCCCTTAATTTTCGGATATCATATGTCTCCCCAGCAGCCGGAGATGGATCAAGGACCCTCCTGGGACTCACCCATCCTCTATAAAGGGGGTACCCAAAATAAGATGGAAAATCAGGTGGTTGAGTCTGATATAGGACAAATTACATCCCTGCGCAACCGTTGTCCAAGAAACAATATAATCTCTACCATGTACTGAAATTCAGACCATTCACAGGTTGTAGTGGTACAGGTTAAAAAAAAAATGTATATCCTCCCTCTCGATTATACCCTGGCTAAATAAATCAGAAACTAACTCTGAATCTTGGATGGAAAATTGTTATTAGAAATAAATATTACATAATTCTAAATTCATGTCGTCGGGTGTGGTTCGGATTATTAAAGTTCGGATAATCGAAATTCATTCACAAAAAAAGGAAATTCCAAACAATCACTCTGCTAACATATTAAAAATTTGATTGTACACATATGGCGTTACCAGCCAGCCACATAACTGTTTCTCGTAAACAATATTGTTATTCTTTTTCATCGAACTGTTTTCGTCGAAAAACTAACATGTATCGCATTCATAAAGATAGAGGTATAAAGGAACAAAACGAATAGAGTTTCATTTTATTAGTTCTGAAAAATCTAGTTTAAAATAAAATACTCTTCAAGCTTATTACCTAGGAATAATGAACCTTTTTTGTATCTTTTCCGCGAAGTCAGTTCGGTTAATTGATTGTTCAGATAATCTACTCTACTGTATTTCTTAAACAACTTAGTTGGTTTCAATTGGAGAACCGTTTGAAGCATGTAGTTTAAATTTACTCTAATCTCGGAATTATTTGAAAATTTGTTACTTTTATGATAAGAGCGAATAAATCGAAAAAAATGAACTTTCTTAGATTGAAAAACGTAGATAGAGCTTGAAAAATATTCAGGAAACCTTCTTCATGACAGTTGGAGTACATGGTCAAGCAACATGGAAATAAAAACAGATAAAAATAATTAACAACAAAAGCATTAAATTCGTGAAACATTGATAATAACATCCAGCTTTGCAGTTAGAAATTAAGATCTAAAAGGACGATAGCCCCTAAAGTTTTCGGGGTTCTAAATTGGTGAGGTAGTTGATACTTAAAAATAATCTGATCATAGTAATTCGAGTTAGGTATCATTTATTATAACAGTATTGGTCCTACATCTATTGATATAATATTTTATCGATATGTCTGTATGCGTGCTTATATTTTATCTATTGGTCTTTATACGTATTTATGTATAGTTAAATATAGTTATCTGTACTATACAAATATACATGATATATAACTAAATTATATATTATATATATAACTATACTAGTATACTTCTTTATGATGGTGCAAATTACCAGTTTTTGATTGACCATTTCCTGTTAAAAAACAAAAGGAGTTATTTAAAAAAAAAAATCAAAACCAAATGTTTAACATACCCTGCTTTTTTAATTGAAGTCGGATCATGGGTCCATAAAGCGTATAATTTTGCTTTAGAGTTTTGATATCACCTCTTTGATTTTCACTCATTGCTTATGTGTAATAAATAATTGATGAATATTCAGTATGTATAAGCATTTATATTTTTATTATTTAATCGGTTCACATCGATTAAATCATTTTTAAAATATAAATTAACTTCCACTAATCCATCATAAATGATTCTTGGTACCGTGTATTTACAAATGAATATTGTTCGGAGTGATCAATTTTATGTTATTGGTTGATTAATATATTATTAAATAAAATGTAACTTGAGTAAACGTCATAGGTCATTTTAGCCCTAAATGTAAAGTTTGATGTAGATTTTACTTATGCATGAAATGTAACAGACTGTCCACAGTTGTTCCATCTGTAACTTGACAACCGACCAGCCGAACTCGGAGATGTTTGAATAATATTTAACAAATTCTACAACTTATTAAACAATAGTTTATTATTTCAAAATAAATATTATTCAAAAATATGTGGCTAGTCCATTCAAAGGATTATAGAATTATCTTCAAATTAACATTCGGGATATTTCCTGAGATGTAAAGTTTTCTTGGTATAAAATAAATGAACTAATATTTTAATTGATACTTTTTTTAATACTAGATTTTAAAACACTAGAATTATTAGAGTATGGCTTACATGGAGTATGATTTAGAAGTCCCCTATGTAATAACCATCATATGCACTCCATGTTCGAATTTTTATAGCGAAAAATATGTAGAGTTATGTCCAAAAATTTTAAATTTCTTTTTATATACAAGATTGATAGTTTATACAATAAATAACAATTTATAATGAGTAGACTATGATTTTTTTTTTAAAATAATTCAGACCCGTTAAAAGTTTTAGGTGTTATAACGGTTTGATAAAAACTTTTTTTTTTTTTACTTGAAATTTATTTATTGAAATTCACAATTATATTTTATTATACGACAATTAAATATCATGAGTGGTATATAATGTCAAGAAAGTAAAGGCAAGTAGAGAAATAACAGGTAGTACTTAAATTGCAAATTTTGTTTTTAGGGCTCGAGGGATTTTCTTTTCCAAATGAATTGATGAGTTAGCTAGGCTTGAAACTATTGGGTTTGAGTAAGAATAAAGTTTGTCAGGAAAGTTGAAGGTCATTATGGATGACTTTTTTTCGTTACAAAACAACATCCATTAAGGATTTTTTATTGTAAGGAATGGATAAGAGAGGAATTCGATGGCTTGGTGGACTCCCAAAGCTACAGGATATTAATTGGTAGCTTACAGCTTTTGTCTAATAAGCGTTGAAGTAGCCTGAAACGGCTGTTAGTTAAAACTAATATTGTAGGTTTACACCTTTATTATTAATAATGGCTGTTAAGTTTATTCTTTGGATAGTGAGCGATATAGCTTTTTTTTAAACATTCTGTTTGCAAAACCGATCCAATACCGAACTCAAATTTATTTTTAAAATATAAATCAGTGGTAATCCTTGGCTTCTAGCAAGAATATCTCTTGCATGAAAGATTCTAAGAAATCGTGATGGTCGGGAAATTGTTGGTTGTGTGGAGGAGTAAGGCGGCACGGCATCCTGTCAACAAGGTTTACAAGTTTCGAATGAGCAATTTTCTCTAGAGGGGCCTAGAATACTAACCTTTCCTGAAAATATTTATAAATGCTATTGCTGAGGGATAGTTTTGACTGTAAATAAATTCAATCAAAACACTAATATTTTAATCATATTGTTACGGTCAGACCGGGGAGGAGGACGGGCTGAGAAGATTAGGCAAACAATGGGATTAAGCGGAAGGGATTATAGAATGGCGTAGAAGCTTCTGGATCGGGCTCGATGGGACTAGGTGGTCCTTCCGAGTAATGCCCCACCACGACCTACCTTGCCTATATAAAAAGGACAGCGTTTTCGGCCGCGGCAAGTAGTAATAAGACGAGTCTGTAATAAGCCAGTGAGTAGCAGTCGTTAACTAGTGGCAGTGTGTGTGAGTTAGTTAGTATTAGTATCAGTCTGTAATAAGTGCTTAGTGAGCAACAGTGACAATTAGTGACCGTGTAATAAGTGTAATAAACTGTGTGGCAGTTTGTCATATTTGAAGAGTCTTACGGTCGGTGGACTTTAGTTAGCGAACTGTAAGTGTTAATTTGTAATTGTAAACTATAGTGTAATATTATTCTATTTGTACACATTTATATATAAATAGTTTAGTTATTTAGTATTAACAATATCTTATATTATTTGTATATTATCTTAGAAATTAGATAACATTTAGTAGTATATTATTATTTTATACTGATATTAGTTTAATAATTTAACTGTTTTAAATAATCTCATTGTATTCTTGTTAATTTGTTAATAAATATTAGATTCTTGAATTAAGTAATAGTTTAGTCCATTTTACACCCAGTAGCCCGTAACAATTGGTGTCAGAAGTGGGATCTTGTGTAATTGTTGTTTTGTCTTGCATTTTGTAATAATTGGGCTACTGTTTGAAAAATGGCTTCTCAAAGTCTTAAATTGATGGATTTAAAAGTTGCGGATTTAAAACGGGAATTAGAAGAACGTGATCTGGATTCTTCCGGAAATAAAAGTGTACTGCAACATCGCTTGCGTCAATTTTTTGTAGAATTAGGGGAAAATCCAGATGACGTTCTGTTTGAAACTGATTTGAGCAAGTTGTCTGCAACTTTTAAAAATGAATTAGGCAATGTAGAAAATAAGCTAGGTAATGAATTAAGCAGTGTTAAAAATGAACTAGGCAATGTAGAAAGTAAGCTAGGTACTGTAAAAAATGATTTAATGGATACATTAGAGTCTAAGTTAGGCACATTAGAGACTAAGTTAATGGAAAATGTAGATAATAAGTTAGCCGATGTAAATAATAAAGTAGCAGATGTAGAATCTAGGCTAGGAGAAAAAGTGAACGAAATTAGGCTAAGAATGGAAGCTCTCGAGGAACGTAAGAGCAACCCACCGACGAACGACACCGACCGTTCCTCCGAGGGCAGCCATCGTAATAGCATTCTACCCGCCTATGCTGGGGCGCCGCCAACTCACAATACCATTCCGGTATTCGACGGGAAGACGCCGTGGGAAGACTACATGACTCTCTTCGAGACCGCGGCTTCGATCCACGGGTGGTCGCAGGAGACCCAAGCTTCAGCATTGTGCCTGGCCTTGCGTGGAGACGCCTTAGGAGTGCTGCAGGGGATGCCCATGTCGGAGCGGTCCAACTACGGGGAGCTGATGAGAAGACTGGAGATGCGTTTCGGCCACCGCCACATGGACCAGCTGTATCACTCACAGCTGAGAAGCAGGATCCAGAAGACCAACGAGACTTTACAGGAATTTGAAGCGGATATTGCCCGGCTAGTGAGGAACGCCTACCCATCGGTCACCGACGATGTCTACGAAAGCTTGGCTGTCGACAAATTCCTGGATGGACTTCGGGATCCGGAGACACAGCAAGCAGTGAAGCTCGCCAGGCCGAAAACTTTGGGAGACGCATTATCCCAGGCCATGGAGTTCGAGGCTGTTAGGCAGTCTGTACGGGGCCATGCGCGAGTACGAGCAGCAGAAGCGGAGCCAAATGCGTACTCCAGCGTCGAGGACATAGTGACGAAAGTTTTGGAGGCTCTCAGGACCCATAAGAAGGAGATACGCTGTTGGGGCTGCGGCCAGCTTGGACATCCTAGAAGCAAATGTCCAACCCGTAACGTCAAAGCCCCCAGGAAGGCCATCAGAGTTGCGTCGATAGGAAGCAGAACGAACAGCTTCTACGTTGATGGGATGGTGAACGGGCGGCTGCGAAGCCTTCTAGTGGATACCGGCGCGAGCATGACAATCTTGAACTCCAAGACACTTCCAGCTGAGAAGATCTTACCAACAACTTGGGCATTACGGACTGCCACGGGACAGCCAGCCAAGGTCTACGGGGAGACAGTTGCCACCTTCATCATCGGGGGTCAACATCTGAAGCACCGCGCTCTCGTGGCAGAGATCGATGAAGATGTCATATTGGGCATGGACTTCATGATGGCATACGGGATCAAGCTGGACATGTCGAGAGGTGTACTGACGATGGGAGACTAAGAAGTCATCCTTCGGCAGGTTCGTGCAAACATCCAGGGAGCCAGTGACAGAATGAAGGAGCGTTACGACATCAGGGCAGAGAAAGGTGGATTCCAACCTGGAGATTTGGTCTGGCTACATGATCCTCGAAGAAGGCGAGGCTACTCACCTAAACTTCAGAACTCCTGGGATGGCCCGTTTGAGACCATCAACAGGATAAACGACGTCATCTATAGGATCAGAAAGCAGCCAAAAGGAAAACCCAGGGTAGTCCATTTTAACAGACTGGCCCCATACAAAGGAGACCATGGCCCGACAAAAGACCAGCAAGTCAGGTACCTCAACAACGTGGAGGCCAGTAAGGTATCAGTTGCACAACCTAAGGTACAAGGTTCCCGTGGAGTAACTCAGGCAGTATACAGAGATATCTTCTCGTTACCCGCGGACTATTCTCTGGCCCATTGTGTAGCCGAAGATCTGAGGACTTCCCGAGGGATTGCAACGGTCTTCAGGAAGAAGTTTGCTGGAACTGAGGAACTGGAACGCCAAGGACCACGCGTCGGGAAAGCACTCCACCATACGCACGACGGACGACACCTGTTCTACTTAGTTACCAAGTGTGCTACTGATCAGAAGCCCACATATGACGCACTGCGGCGAAGCCTCGACGACCTGCGGAGTAAGCTTCTGAGACTGCGTGTCACCAAGCTCGCGATCCCTAAGTTGGGCTGTGGATATGACGGCCTGGAGTGGAAGGTTGTCAGGAACATGCTTGAACAGATATTCGCCAACTCTGGAGTCGCCATATTGGTGTGCACATTCAACCCCTGGAAAGGAAATACGTCTCCATCGAGGGAAGCTCATAACCGCCCGAATTCTCCGGACTATGCTCTGGGGCAGAGCACTTTTAAGGAGGGGGCAGTGTTACGGTCAGACCGGGGAGGAGGACGGGCTGAGAAGATTAGGCAAACAATGGGATTAAGCGGAAGGGATTATAGAATGGCGTAGAAGCTTCTGGATCGGGCTCGATGGGACTAGGTGGTCCTTCCGAGTAATGCCCCACCACGACCTACCTTGCCTATATAAAAAGGACAGCGTTTTCGGCCGCGGCAAGTAGTAATAAGACGAGTCTGTAACTTATTACAATATGACGCATACAATTTTACCTTGATTTTTGGCTTACCAGTGAGTAGCAGTCGTTAACTAGTGGCAGTGTGTGTGAGTTAGTTAGTATTAGTATCAGTCTGTAATAAGTGCTTAGTGAGCAACAGTGACAATTAGTGACCGTGTAATAAGTGTAATAAACTGTGTGGCAGTTTGTCATATTTGAAGAGTCTTACGGTCGGTGGACTTTAGTTAGCGAACTATAAGTGTTAATTTGTAATTGTAAACTATAGTGTAATATTATTCTATTTGTACACATTTATATATAAATAGTTTAGTTATTTAGTATTAACAATATCTTATATTATTTGTATATTATCTTAGAAATTAGATAACATTTAGTAGAATATTATTATTGTATACTGATATTAGTTTAATAATTTAACTGTTTTAAATAATCTCATTGTATTCTTGTTAATTTGTTAATAAATATTAGATTCTTGAATTAAGTAATAGTTTAGTCCATTTTACACCCAGTAGCCCGTAACAATATTATAAATTTTGGCAATTAATATATCATTAATAGTATCTTTTATCATATTATAATAACTGAAATCGATGAAGAGAAAAAGAATTTCATTATTGTTTTAAACTTCTGCACATAAAAACAACAAGTATATTATCTGTAAATCTTAAAACTTATTTTAAATTAAAATAAGCGTAAAATTAGCGTAAACATTTTCAGTACTCTCCTGTAAGTTGCTGCGCCCTACCGGACACATTTGACTAATTTCTTTCTATCCCGTGGGAATAATTTACAAACCTGACAACTCCCGGTGCATGAGTTTGCAACCTTAGGGTTGGGTATCAACTGATTGGGTAGCAACGTCTCGATCACTCATGAGGTCGTTAGCAATAGAATTTAACAATCCTTAATCTAACTACAAATTTCATTTTTAGTTTATTGATCATTAACCTACTCTTACGATAAAAGCCGTATCTCATAATAAAGAAATCACTACCCCCTAACGTCTTCGAGAACACAGTATTGTAAAGGAAATTATAATTGTAGCGGCGAAGGTCATGAAAAATTGCAATGTTGAAATAGTATAAAAATAAATAATAAAAAAAAATATTAAAATAGCTCAGATATTAACTACTTGACAAGGCGTCATTCATGTGCCATTGAAGACTTTTATAATAATAATAAACGGCGCAACAACTCTTCACCGAGTCTGGGCCGCCTCCAGCATCCTCTGTCGCCAATCAGCTCTATTCTGCGCAGCATCCCTCGAACTTCTAGCAAAAAGAAGGTTTCGTCCATCCTCCGCTACAGCTTCCATCCACCGCCCGTTTCGTCTCCCTACTCTCCGTGTGCCATTGATTCCTTCAGTGAGGATCTTCTTGGGAATCCGAGTGTTCTCCATCCCTGTCACGTGGCCTGCCCATCGTAGTCGGCTAAGTTTGATTGTCCTGACTGTTGAGGTCTTATAGAGGTCGCCGTCACCATATTCCGCCCACATTTATTGGTCTGAAAATCTTCCTCCGGATTATCCTCTCGAAAATTAAGAACCTTGAACCCAATGGGTCAAAACGGCTGAATACAGCTTATCGATCTGAGGTAACTAACACCAACCCGAAATATCGCAATGAATGGTTCCTTATTCTCCAGAACAGCCCAGTCACTCAAAACCTGTCTAAAGATGATTATTTTATGAATTCAATAATACCATATAGCGTGGACAGAAAAGATATATCAAACACAAATAAAAATAAGAAAAAGTACAACAATATAGATCAATCATAAAAACCTTAAGCATTTGAAGGATTAGTCTTAACTGGATATGTTTTGTAATGTTCGCCTGCCTTTGTTAGTGCCTAGTACTCTGAGCCATATGTGAGTACCGGTCGAATCAGTGTTTTGTAGATGCAGGCTTGTCTGCCCAGAGAGGAACCTGCTTTAGTCTATAATAGCACCTATTAGGAGAATCAATTCTTCTACCTATCTCCTGAGATATGTCATTTTGTGGATTAATTTCTGTCCCTAAGTAGAAAAAGCTGTCAACGCAATCGAATCGGTACCGACCAACTTCGAAGTAATCCTATTTTCTTGGGTCCCTCCTATTCGGATATACTTGCTTGTTGAAGCTAATGTTGAATAATAAAAATAATCCCCATTACATGTTTGAGTTGACTGCATTTATAAAAGTAACTATGAAAGGTCAAAGAGGGGTCCAAAATCCAATTCCAAGGAAATTGAAAATGATCATAATAATGTTTTTACTGTTGATTTTTCAGCTTTATTTAAATTTCAAGGTATTAATATTTATTTTAGATTTTTTTTTGGTTTAAATTATATAACAAAGACAAAATAATTATCAATAATAGTGAAATTGATAAAAGTAGTAGGTCCGTGGGTTTAAAGTTGAAAATAAAATATAGGAAAAAATTACGAAATAAATTAACAAAAAAGATAATTTGTATGGGAAAGTACAAATAACGAAATTAATAACATTAAGGGAACTTAGATGTTTGTAGAACAAATATAAAATATTATTTCTGAGTTATATGGATATAGAAGAGCCTGAGGCTAATCGATGGTATCTTGGAGAGATCTTGTAGATTTTTTTAAACTGGTTGAGCTTAGGCGAGAAGCTCTTGATGTAAGGAGTGGTACTTATACAGCTAAGATCTAATGTCTCCACAGATAGGCACTTCTGGCACCACCTAGCTCTCAAAAGGTCCAAAAGTTAGTTGAATTGACTATAAACTCATTCACGTTTAACAATAAACTATATTAAATAAATTTTAAATAATCCAAATGTTAAAAAAACACTTCAAATGATTCTGCTGAAATGTAATTAAACTGTAACGAGTTGCGGATAGAGCTCACTTGAAGACAAATAAAAAGTTCTATCTCTCCCAACTCTTCTGTCTCTTTCACTGGGAATACGTTCAACATCTCTCTAATCAGGGAACGAAGTGGGTAACCTATGGTGTAATGGTCCCAAGATCGCGGTTTCTTTTTAAAGGGATTGAAATATATCCTTGGTTATCCCATCCTTTGAAAGGGACGTAAAATGGACGTAGTGTCTACATCCCCACCCTGTGCGGTGTCGGGGACTTGTTAAAAATCCCTATCCTAAGTAAACATGCATAGAAAAAAGTTAAGGCTCCTACTGTTGCATCGTTTATTTGTTGTTTGTTCATTTAACCCCACTTTATTCTTTTATAGCTAATCGGAAGATGCTACTGTGGTAGTCGTACATTTTGCCTATCCAGGTTTAATTAGGAATGGTATTTCTTAAGAGTATCTGACAACGTAAGGCTTGGGACCCCTGCTTAACGTCTCTCCCGAAGGACGTAATAATCAAGGATTTACTGTTGCAACGTCCAATTAGCCATAGAAGCATAAAGCGGAGCTAAATTTATAAACAAACCTCAACGTTAGCTATAAACCTATACTTCAGGAGCAAATTTATTTATATTTCCCGAACTATAAATATTTAAGTATGAGTGTCATAGTTTTCAGAAACATTTTGGGGTTTAGTGTTGTTTGTTTTTTTAATAATGAAGTTCACACTTTTCAATCATGTTCTGTGTATCCCATATACTAATATTACTTATAGCATCTTTAGACCATAATAATTTCCATTAAGTTCAAACTAGGGTTATTCGATTTTTTCCCTACTACTTTAAAAAAAGGTAAAGAAAATTTTCTATTTCTTTTTTTTAACTGTAGCTTTCTTCTTTTAAACACCAGCTGTAGTGTTTGCTTATTCTTCCTATTCTTACTTCTTCCTCCTAGCCCACTCACTCATACTGCCTTTGCACCATACTTCGTTGATATTTCTGATCGTATGGGTCCTATTCCGGTTGAGTTTGTAGTATTAAAACAAAATTTAACGAAAATCACACTTTGGGATCTTAGTAAAGACTGAATTATTTCTAAATTGCAAAATGCTGCAGAGGTAGGAAGTGTTTACATTTATAAAAGTCCAAAGTACACCAATTATGTACAGGTTACAATTAGGAATGGTATTTTAAAAAAACCAAAAATCCTGCATTATTTTCCGGAATATCCGATAAAATAATCAACAATATAATAGCGGGGGAAAAAAGAATTGCATCTGTTACATATATCAAGAACAAGTAAATCCACGGTAGATATGATTCTCTTATATTTTTGTTCTCATTATGGCTGATTTTAATTTATTCAATGTTTTATATTAATAAAAATATACTTCTTCTATAGGGTCTTTCATTAAGAATGATAGGATTAAACCCTATATTTAGTTCAATCTTCTTTGTCCATAGATGTTTTATAACTCTAAGACAAAAGGGGAGAAGAAACGTTTCCAGAAACTACTTTTTTTTTCTTGGCTAAACAATAAATTCTTTTTCTTTCCGCTCCCTTAAATACCTTCTTTCCCTACAGTTTAATTCAAGCCCTCCAGTTTCTAAATTAATCTTATCTATTAATGAAGAACGGTCTCGTTCTTCAGTGGAGAATTTATAAACCCATCGGGACTTCAAAACATTAATTCCATAGTTGATATACGAGTGTAATACAGATTTTTTTTATTTTAGGTAATTTTATTTTAATAATAGTTCTGCAAACCGGAGTATTATTAGAAAATATATTTTCTTATACCTCTCTGATTAGAATTTAAAAAATATAAATATTTAAGATTAAATCAAACTATTTTAAGGTGCAAAAATTTGTTGTGTTTGTGTGTTTTTTTATTATGCTGAATTTTCAGATTGTTAAGTTTTTCATTTTAATGTTTTTTTGCAGATAAAGTTTGGTATTGTTGAATGATGTGAAAATTATGTATTGAAAATGACCAAATTGGGTCGAAACGTATAAAAAATGGATAAGATGAAATGAATTTTTGGACTAAAGGTTTTTTTACCTTTTCTCCAGTACCCTAGACACTAAATTAAAAAAAAATTAACTAATTAAATTCATTAAACGAAACGAAAGCTGTGGTCACTAATTATATTACAATATTCAGATCATTTAGAAACATCAGAAGGAATGGGTTGTTCATCTCACCCCCTTATACCCAACGTGCAGTTAATATTAGTTTAGTGAACGTGAAGTATAAATATACGAAATATATAAGCGTTCACTAATATATACATATTTTTCAAACAAAGTTACAAAATAGATATATTTTTTTATTAGACAGATATGTAATTAATAATGAATAAAAGCACGTGTTGGTAGCTGGTCTCCTTGAGTCCTGTGTTTACGTCAAGTAACTGACTACCTTTGAGATCCACAAGGATGTTGTGTTGAAAAAGAAAGTCCGCGCCGATGATGATCGTGCTATTGGCCGCATACAGAGACAAGATAGTCGGGTTTCTCCGATCCCTTGACCTGGTGAGGTAGACAGATATGCATGCACCCATGTCCACTAAATATCTTTCTCTCTCATAAATAATCACCGTTGAAGCGTGTCAGCGACCGAGTCCGCCATCTCTGTCGCTGTTAACAGTTTCCCTAAGCCTTAGTACTTTTCTTCCATTCATATGGCTGTTCGTATTTCCGGGTTTTCTCACGGAAAGACTGGTGAAGATAGCAACAATACTGGTTTTCGCTATTTGATCGGCTCGGTTGCCATTATCATGATCGTGATTGTTCTCGTCACCCTTGAGCCATTTGAATTTTCAATTTCTTCATTTCCAGACTCAACTTTTACACAATATCCACAAGGTGCGACATTTGTGAAGATCGGGCTGGCGTGGAATGAGTTTTCTGTGTCCGAACTTCGTTAATGCTGTGCTCATAAACTTCGGCGGAGCGGCCGGGGTTCTCTTATCCACCAGTTTATCCACCGAGGCTTCGCTGGTAACTGCCAGGGTAGCCTGCATTTCAGCTGGTAACTGCATATATTACGCATATTGGTAACGACCATATATTACGTTACAGATCTGAAGGTACAGCGGAGCCGGCGATTCGCTTTAACTCGTTCAGAAGTTGAGAAGGTCGCTCTCCCGGGGATAGATGCTTCTCATCTAGGAGTCGCTGAATACTAAGATTATCAGATTCTGTATATGTGCATATCAGTCGGCTTTTAAGAGCTCGATAATGTTTCGTCGGAGGGGCCTTAAATAAGTCTGCCACCTCTTTAAGTATTTCGTTTTCCAGGTTAGCTAGAATTAAAACATATCAAGGTTGTAATAATGAATTAAATCACATGCTGGTAGCTGAGTGCTACATTATTTAGGCTTATAGTATTAGAAGCAGGGATGTTTTTGGTGATGTAGATAGGAAGGGATAATTTTTATCATATTGAATAATATATATAGTTAAAGGTTCTGAACGTATCTAATACTTTTTAAAAACTTTATTATGAATGATACATAGAATACATGTAAATAAATGTCAACTAAATAGCGATATTAACTGTTCAAATGTCTACGGACGAAAAGGCCCCTCCCTTTGGTCTGGGACGGTTAAATAGGATCAGCATGGCTTTCCCTATTTCCATGCTGATCCTATTTCTCTAGAATTGTTTACTGTTTTTCTGGCCACCTGCAGCCACCTGCATCTTATAGTGCATAACAATTCTGGGTAATTGATTATGATTCTAAGTATTGTTTACGCATTTACTCGGGAGCCACCTGTAACTCCACCCAACCTTAAGTTTTGAATCTCCTGATCAAAACAAATATTTTACATAAAATTAATGAATAATAATAGAGTACATATGACATAATGAACATAAATTAGAATTAATAATAACATAATAAAGATTACATAAATTAATACATTTGTCACATAATGGAAATACAATATGAATTTTTATTTTATCAAAAACTACTTTTATATAATCTACTTAATATTGTTTTATGATTGTCTACAGGAGTGGTTACATTAGGTATAGTTACAGTTTCTGTTGTTGTTATTGAATTGTTTTGTAATTTACATTTTATCTTATAAACAATGGAAAGAATTATTATAATAATTACAACTGTTGATATAAATAGATAGAAATAAATATTATGATGAGTAGCAAATGTAAGTATTTCTAATGGCGGTATAGAATAATTATTAGTGTTTATAAATGATGTATTTAAAATTACATAATCATAAAATGGTTGTGCTACTGAATGAAAATTGTGAGTATAAATTTTATTTAAATCCGAAAAACAATCTTCCTTATCAATTTTAATTAAACTGACTGTAGGTAGAAATACAGTATTGTTTTTACAATCACTTATTTTATTTAAATTAACAGTAACATATTGTTTTAGAAATTCTACATATCTAATTTTATTGTGATAACTTAATGTTAAATTACAATTTTCTAATTTTCCATTGTGGATGATGGAAAATACACATTTAGAAGTTATCTTTTTAAGACTTATACAATAATAATAGTCAATAAATATACAATGCCCTGTGTACAAATTGGGCCCTTGTTGCAAATAATGATCATGCCTCAAATCAATCTCGAAGATGGTTTGATTAATTACTTTTGGTATTGGGAGTAAATAGTATCCTTTGTAAGAATCATCATGAAGTGGTAATTTAATAAAAGTATGGATTATATTGTCTCTTGTTGAGCAAAATATTTTACTATTTGTCCATAAAACTTCAGGGTTATTTGATACTAATTTTATTGTTTTTGGTAAGTTTCGTATTACGTCTGTCATTAAAGAAGTATGAACTATTCCTAGTTTACAAAATTCTAGCGATAAGGTTAAACTTTTGATTTTGTTTAATAAAAAGATAATATGAATATAAAAGTCATATGCTTTGTCATTTTCTGTTAACATCTTAAAGTTTTGTCGGTTAGTCATAAAATTTTTATTAATTGTTTCTATGTTATTTTTGTAGTCCTCTATGAGTTGTTTATTAATACTGATCGAAGTCTCTATATTGTGTTCTATTTTAAAATTATTTTTTTCTACATTTGAAATAATGTCGTCATAATATGCTTTGTCATCTGCATCCATATTTCCTGTAATCCAGCTTATAATATTGCCTAAGCCGTTAATTAAACCCCTTTTATGGCGGTTGTTAAGTCCCCTAAAATACATCAAGTGGAATTGTTCCGTGGTTTCATTAGTTAAATCAGAAAGTACATGATACATCTTATGATCCTTAAAATTAATTAAATGAGTTTGAATATTTGAAATTTCTTTATGTAATAAACTTAAATTATAAAAGTGGTATGTTTCATAAAATTTATTAATTACTTTAATATTATTTATTGAGTAATGAAGCAGTCCAGGTGAGTCAGTCAGATCTACAACTTTGATCATCCGAATCATCGGAAGTAGTGTCAGAAATGTTAACAAGTAAAGAGTCTTCATCATCTGAAACAGAATGTTTCTTACGTTTACGTTTGTTGGGTCTCCTAATATTATCAACATATGTCTTTAGTTGTCTAGCTCCTTGAATTAAAACATTAACTTTTCTAAATTTGTCCTTACTTTTGATTTTTGATTGGATATTTTTAAGATATTCATGGTCATTTAGTTCAGGTGGGTCTTCGCGATTTTTATTTAATTTGTCGGTACGTTTTTCTTTTTCTTCAGTAATTTTTTATGCGTTAATTCGTGTAAGAGTTGTAAGTCATTATGATATTTCTGTACATATAATTCTGTTATATTAAGATCTGTCTTTTTATTATTTTCTGATATAAATCCAAACGTTATCTCGTTCGGAGTTAGTTTTAAATTGTGATTTAATGCATTGTTGTACGCAGTAGTTGCTAGTTTTAGTTTTTGTAAGAGAAGATATGTTTTTTGTTTATATGAAGTTAGTCTAAGTAACTCTGTTAATGTTAAATGTACTCTATTTAATAATCCTAGTGAATTTGAATGATTTGTTGAAGTACAATGTAGATTTATATCGTTATATTTGCAAAACTGTTGAACAAGATTATTTTTCATTTCTGTACCTTGGTCTAGTGTGATTTGTATAGGTGTTGGATAATATGTCAAATAAGTTTGTAAACAGTCACAAATGTTTATTGCATTATGTGTAGGTATTATTTGTGTAAATAGTCTTTTTGAAAAAGTGTCAACGGCTGTAAATATGAGTTTATTGTCGTATTTCAATATGTCAATCATTAATTCTTGGAACGGTTTTTCTGGAGTAGGTGTCAGTTGGTATTTTGTTTTAAGTGGTTTTCTATCATACTTAGTTTTTTTTACAAATTTCACATTTATTGATATATTCCGTAATTTTGTCTTTCATATTTGGAAAGTAAATTTGTCGTTTTAATTTCTCTAATGTTTCCACTATTCCGCGATGTTGTGTCTTGCCTAAATGATAGTTTTCAATTGTTTCAATTTGTTCGTTCAGTGGTTCAATATCTTGAATGAAGTTAAAATATCGTTTAATTTTTACTGTTGGAAATTCGTCCTCTATTATCTGTCGGATCTCATTAAAATATTCATTGTAAATTTTGTCTAATGTCTGCATGTTGCTAGAACAGTAAATTCCATAAGTTTTGTTTGGTTCAAGTATTTGGTATAGTAAAGTTTGTAAATCATCTTTTTCCGTAAAAATTAGTTCATGTCGTTTTTTGTTTTTAAATGGTTTTGTAAACTTTATTTCGTCTTTATTTCCTCTTTTAATAATTATTTGATGATTTTTAACATTTATACATTTGTCAGGGTCACAGATTCCAAATTGTTCCCTACTTGATTATTGAGAATGAATGGTTTCTAAGTCCGTTTGTTTATTATTATTATTGTGATTATTATAAATCATTATTTTATAATACTTATTTCTATTAATACGTTATTCTATTTTTATATTTATAAGTTCTAATTATTATTAATTTTATTGTTTTATATAACTATACTTCTTTCTATTATTTATAATATAATTTTATATTTCTGTTTTTAATTATTATTATTATTCTATCTTTATCTTTCAATGAGATTATAGTATCATTATTGTTATGAATACTTTTATTGAAACTTAATTTTAATTATGTTAATTGTAATTAATATTTGTAGTCCGATTCCTGCCGTTTGTGTCGTATAATAATTATCCGATAAATCCTTTCTAAATTTAATATCTTTTCTTAACCTTCCCCCTAAGGTAATTGCGCACATCCGCGGGCTGACTTTTAAATAAAATCTGATGTAATTTTGCAGTTTTTCTTATATCTAATTTATTTATTTTTGATTTTTGCATATTTATTTCCTTTTGAATTTTTATATTATTGGGGTATACATTTTCCATTTTATTATTAATAATGTAATGTAAACTAATCGATGGTTTTGATTTAAAGCAAGCGGACAAGTTGGTGCTTCGTTGACTTGTCTTTTTCGCGTTTTTAATTTTATTATTCTCTTTTAATATTTCTGCTTTTTCGTAACAATTTGTTTGTAATGTTTCCGAGATAGGTTTAGTTAATTTTACGTTCCCATTAATATTTTGTTGATAATACCCAGACTTACCCGAGAACTGTCTTGTCGACATTTTATCAAGGGGTATTGGGGAATTACTTATCGTTTCTATATTTCTTGGGTCGGTTTTTAAACTATCTTCGGCAATTACAATTTCTTTACTTGCTACATTATTTATTTCTTTATTTTCATTACTTCTTATATTTTTTGTTTCTTTATTATTATCAATTAGATTACTATTTATCATAGTTTTTGTTTCCTTATTTTCGTAGATTATATTATTACATATTATTGCTTTCATTTCCTTATTATTTTCGATTTTATTATTATCAACTAATATTTCTTTATTATCGTCGATTTTATTAGTTCTGTTATTTTTATAATCTATTAATCGCGTTAAGTTTAGTCTTTCCTTTTTATCCGTTTCGCGATTTAATTTATATTCTATAATTGATTTGGCAATATTATCCGATTCGCGATTTATTTCATATTCTATAAACGATTTCGCCTCGTCCGTTTTATTTTGTATTATCGCGTTTTTTAAATCCGATCCGGCGGGTCGTTGGAGTCTTGGCCTAGTCCTAAAAAATGATCGAACTTGTTTTCTAGGTTACTTAATTTGTCAGTAAGTTTTTGTATAATTGCGTCTTTGTCCTCGTCAACTAGATGAACACGATTAGAAACTGTTCGCATTGATACCGTTTGCGATTCTCCTAATTTTTCTAATGGCGGTTCAATTTGTTTTTGCTTATATTGTGCCGACGATGGTTTGTTAAAGTAGCGATATTGGTCTTGGGGATCCCATTGTTGGTTATAAACGGGTTTTTGATTGTAAGTTGGATTACTTGGACGATTATAATTTTGTTGATTATAATTATAATTTGGATGGTTATATCTGTCATGTTTATAATAATGTTGATTTTGATGATAGTTGTTGCGATTAGGTTCATAATGTCTTTGTGAATTGTTTTTATTAAATTTGAAATTTGGATCAAAATGTTTACCCTTATAGTTAGAATTCGATGTTAAGTTTTTTTCTTTCCTATGTTGTCCGTAAATTCGATGGACAATATGAGATGCGGAATTTCGTAAAATCTCGTCAATGTCTTCTAAAGTGTCAAATTTAATGTGATAAATGAAATCGGTTAGTTGCGGATTTAAATTGTGTACGGCGTGATGTGATATCTGTCGGTCGTATCTAGCCATCTCAGCGAGTTTGTCTTCTATCTCAGGGTCGGCATAGACTCGAGCGTATAAATTGCAACGTTTTTTACTAAGTCTGTCTAAATAGTCATGTGGGTTTTCATGCGCGTGTGAATTTGTATTTAAAATGTCGGCTATTAATTGTTCGCGAGTTCTAGTATCCTGATATTTCTTTTTTAAAAATTGTAAAATGTCCGTTACGCTTTTAAATTCTTTGTCATATGTGGCAATTTTTGCTTTGCCCTTTAATTTCGTTAATAAAGTTAGAACTAATTTAGAGTGGTTTGTGTCGCAATGAGAATTGTTATCTTTGCAATATAAGTCAAAAATAAAGTTTGTATTTCGAATAAAATCAACCAATAGTAACGGGCCACCATCATACTCCGGTATTAACTTGAAGTCGTGATCCTTAATTTCCATATTGGTCATTATAGTTTCGTTTAATAAAAAATTAGTTTTCAATTGTAAGTGGAGTAGAATTGTTAATTTGTCGAAGTTGGTCTAATCTTTCTTTTAAATTTGGCATATAAATGAAATAAACTTAAAAATAAATTATAAAGTATACATAGTAATAATAAAAAATTTAAAATTTGAAATAAAAGTAATTAGTAATAAAATTAATTTAAATTTAATTATATTAGTATAATTTATTCTGCATCTATGTGATCTTCAGTGAATTAAAGTTTTTTGTGTTAGAAGATCCGTAATTTAACAATTTGTTCGTGACTTAGGTAACAATATTTAAAAATATTCAGATAACTGGGATACCTCTGTAGCCGTGGAGAACGCTTACACGCAGTGGCGATTCTTCCTCTAGGCGGAGAGTAGTGGTCTTGCTGCTTCTGGTGTCGTCTTCTCGACCCAAAGCTCCCGCAATGTCACTAGTGTATATCTTCGATATCTGCCCAAGTCCCTATATTCGGGCGCCAGTTAAAGGTTCTGAACGTATCTAATACTTTTTAAAAACTTTATTATGAATGATACATAGAATACATGTAAATAAATGTCAACTAAATAGCGATATTAACTGTTCAAATGTCTACGGACGAAAAGGCCCCTCCCTTTGGTCTGGGACGGTTAAATAGGATCAGCCATGCTGATGCTATTTCTCTAGAATTGTTTACTGTTTTTCTGGCCACCTGCAGCCACCTGCATCTTATAGTGCATAACAATTCTGGGTAATTGATTATGATTCTAAGTATTGTTTACGCATTTACTCGGAGCCACCTGTAACTATATACTTTTTTTTTTTTTAATTGATATTTACAACTATATTACAATAATATAACTAGTAAATAGGCTAAGTGATACATAATGACAAGTAGAGAAACTACCCACTGGTAGTACTCAAATCGCATGTTCAACTAAGAAGGTCACGTGGCCATCTTCTTTTAAGACGCCTCGGAGGATTATCGGGAATTGAAGAGGAAGCTAGGTTTGAAACCAGAGGGTTTGAGTGGAAATGAAGTTTGTTATGAAAGGATAGATACTGGGTTCGGGCCAAATCAGCAACAAATGGGACATTAAGGTCGTTATGGATGACTTTATTCTTAACAAAATAAGGAGCGTTGAGGATTTTACGAAGGATTTTGGGTTGTAGGGATTGGATACGAGAGGAATTCGATGGCTTAGTGGAGCCCCAAAGCTCTACTCCGTAAGTCCAAATAGGTCGTATGATGGTCATGTAGATGAGTCTTTTGTAATTAATTGGGAGGTTAGAGTGTTTGTCTAGTAAGTGTTGAAGTAGCCTGAAACGTCGAGCGGTTTCTTGTCTTTTCAGTCTAGTATGAGGATTTCAGGTTAATCGTTTGTCGAAATGCAACCCTAAGTATCGGATCTGTTCGACAGGCACCAGTGGGATATTGTTAAAGGATACTGAAGGGCAGGAAGTCATTGGTTTACGACGTAAGGTAAAAGTGATTTGATGGGATTTTTGAGAATTTATTTTAATTCTCCAGTTATGACACCATTCTTCAAGATCAGTGATATGGGATTGGAGGCTTTGGGATTGGTGTTGACTGATAATACACATGTATCATCAGCATACGTGGTAAGGATAGTATTAGGATGAGTTGGGATGTCAGCTATAAATAATATAATACAGTATAAACTGTATAAAGGATTGGGCCAAGGATACTACCTTGAGGAATATCTAATAATATAAATACGATATTTTAAATTACATTTATTTATTGAAATTTACAAATAATGTATTAAATTATACAATAAGTATACATCATGAGTGATATATAATTTCATGAAAGTAAAGGCAAGTAGAGATATTACCTACTAGTAATACTCGAATTACAGATCTAAGTTCAATGGTCTCGAGGGATTTTTTTTTTCATACACCTCAAAGGATTATCGGAAGCTGTAGAAGATGCTAGGTTTGAAACTAGTGGGTTTGAGTGGGAATAAGGTTTGGGATGAAAGAATTGATATCGGGCTCAGGCCAGATCATTAACTAATGGTTCATTATGTATCAATAAATTCCTAACAGAATAAAGAGCATTGGGGATTTTGGGTTGTAAGGATTGTACACGAGAGGGATTCCGTGGCTTATTGGAGTCACAAATATATCTCATAAAAGTCATATGTATGAGTCTTTTGTAATTAATTGGTAGCTAAGAGAATTTGTCTAGTGTTGAAGTAGCGTGAAACGGCTAAAAATTTAAATATCAATTTATGAAGAGAGAGAGAAATCGTCATTCAAGAGAAAATAAGGGTGGGAATAATCGATACAATTACAATTAATAAGTGTAACTATAAAGAAAAAATAATTATTTTTTAGAAAACTATTTTATTCCTCAAAAACGATAATGTCCGACTAGCTTAAATTCGCTTCTTCAAGTAAATTACTGAACAATAGTCTGAATCTAATGAGTGTTCGAAAAATGCTTCTTTTAATTTTAGCAAATAAATATTCATTGATTGGATCCTATAAGATAAATGATGGAATTATATTTTAACCGATATCACGCGTACTATTGTCCAAAAATTTCGTTCAATAACTAAATAATGCTTATATGTATTTATAATAAAATATGTATACGAAAAGAATACATATTATAGGTTAAGCTCAAATATTTGGTTTATGTTTTATACTTCCGGATCCCAAAACAAATTGCGTTATATCTTCGTATTTTTAGAACCCAATGGATCAAAACGGCTAAATAGAGAGTTATCGATCTGAGGTAACTAACACCAACCCGAAATATCGCAATGAATGATTCCTTAATCACCAGAATAGCCCAGTCACTCAAAACCTGTCTAAAGATTATTATTTTATAAGTTCAAGAATACCCTGGGGCGTGGACAGAAAAGATATATCAAACACAAATAAAAATAAGAAAAAATACAACAATATATATCAAAAATTAAAAACCTTAAGAATTTGTCTCAACTGAATATGTTTTGTAATAAAAAAAAATGAGTAATATACCAAATGGTCGGGAAGGGGTGCTTCCAATGAATTTTACACAAATATATAAAACTTATTTATTACTTTTACACAAATATATAAAACTTATTTATTGCTTTTACACAAATATATAAAACTTATTTATTACTTTTACACAAATATATAAAACTTATTTATTACTTTTACACAAATATATAAAACTTATTTATTACATTTACACAAATATATAAAACTTATTTATTACTTTTACACAAATATATAAAACTTATTTATTACTTTTACACAAATATATAAAACTTATTTATTACTTTTACACAAATATATAAAACTAATTGTGATTTTATATTCTTATTTATTTAGTTTCGGTATAATTTTAGGTCTGAAAAAAATAAATAAAAATGTCAACAACAAAGAAAATATAACTGTTTACAGGCACAAATAATATAAATGAAACAAAATATTAAATTATATAATGAATGATAAGAAATTTAAAAAATAACCAAATTGAAATAAACAATATGTCGATAATAAAATCACACGAGAAGTAATTTTATAATGCATAATGAATGAAATTTCACTGGTGATGTCCAGATACGTTTAAAGTTAGTTAAAATTATAATAAATTTGTCTTATGATAGCTGCTATACCGAAGGTACTGGGTTCAAATCCCTTTCGCTGGCAGGCTTTTATTTAATCTGTTATCAGCCGGAGATGAATCCTATGGTAATGGGATCTAAGACCCACATAGGGCTCAATGGATATGAATTTTTAAATATTTATTACATAATAACGATTAAATTACAACAATTTACATATAGTGTTTAGGACTCTCGAAATTACAAAAGTAGTTCTAGTATAGTTTAATGAAGTCAAAGGTTTCATTCTAACATCACGCCAAGATTTATGTAGAATACATCATTTTCTTTCTTCATTACCTGTCATCCTGAAAAATATTCCTTGGAAAAAAACTACAATGTGTTATGTCGCTCTAGGTCCCCTTTTATCCAGAGGAGTCTCTCTCTTGAAAAAGTTAGTTCCCAAAGAGCATGCATAAACAAACACATATTATCTCTTGAAAAAACTAGAACCTGGAGGATTAAACTCATACATAAAACATAAAAGGTAATTTGTTGTCAAAGAAAACGTAAATGAAGAAGTATAACGGTCAAGATACTTCCCTTTTTTTTCGTGTAAATATGGAATATATTGTAAAATTAAAATATTCTAAAAAGTAAAAAAAAAATCTAGTATTTGGAATAAAAAAATTGTAAAACTGAAAAACATGAGGTGCCAGGTTTATTATATGAGAGGAATTACACTGTTTCGAATCCAACGGTTGTGAAGGGAGTTGATTTAGCCGAAATCATGATCAACCACAATGATGGGAATCTTATAATCTATTATATAATAATAATAATTTATTAAATAAATTATTTTTGTTTGTTTATTTAATGTCACTTTTATGCTGCTATGGGTAATCAGACGGTGCTACAGTGGGAGCTCAAAATTTTTCCTATCCAGGTTTAATTAGGATAGGGATTTTTAACAAGTACCTGACATCGTACAGGCTAGTTACCACTGTTTAACGTCCCTTCCGAAGGACGACATAACCAAGGGTTTTTGCTGCCTTTAAAAAATTCTTGGGCCATCTGCCGGGATACAAACCCAAGATCTTTGGCTTAGTAAGTTGTCATGCTAACCACTATACCACAGGTCGCTCCTTTTAAATATAATAATAATAATACAAGGCATATAATAATATATTAAGTAATTTATTAATTTTTTTCACCAGCCTAATGATAAACTCTCTCGGTAATATTAAAATGGTATCATTATTCATTAGTACATTTCGACTATTCTATCTTATTAATTATTATATACTGTTAGATGATACTTACATAAATACAAATGTATTGTACAATATTTATTTAAACTTATATTTCAAAGATAATTAAAACAATTAATTAAACTTCATTTCGTTGCATAATTCTATTTTTTTAAATTTATATTTGAATCGATTCTAGTTTTTCACTGTTCACTATTTTAATATAAGTTTTGGCCTTATTGTATAAGTATGTTTATTAACATAATACAAATTTATACGTCATTTGAAACAATAATATTGTGAATATGTGTATGGGCTTCTGAGGTTGTTGGGCTTAGTAAAGTAAATTTCCGTGGCGTCGGGTTCGTTAAACTTTTTTATTATTATGGGAGCGGAATGGCCAGTTCCCATACCGAAAATCCTGGTTCATATCCCGCAGCTGGTAAGACTTTTATTTAGTCTGTTAGCAGCCGGAGATGGATCCTATCGGATCTAGGACTCTTTTGGGGCTCACCAAGCCTCTATAAAGTGGGTACCCGAAATAAGGGGGAAAGTCTGGCGGTTGAGCTTGATCATGGAAAAATTTCCTCCGTGCACAACCTTTGTCGAAGAAACAGTAGAGTCTCTACCTTGTACTGAACCCCAGACCCTCTACAGGTTGTAATGGCACAATTTAAAAAATGGTGAAGCTATTCTGTAAGTATGCATACTTATGTAGTATGAATACTCTGATCTTACATTTGTTGTGAAAAATATAAATATAATTTTTTATATATTAGAATGTAGAAATATCGTTTTTTATACTTAAAAAAATATATATATAAGGGTTGAGTTATTTACACATATCAACTGATGGGATCTATTTTAGTATTATTCCAGTCCTATAGACCTAAGATAGATAGATTCGATCGGAAGTAAACGTAGCACTGACAGTCCCGCGGAATACTGATAAGGCGTCTCTAAAGTGGCCAATTATGGAGATTACTTCTCTGTATTGATGCCAATCCGTCTTGAGGCCGAAATCTTGAATGTTATATACATTGCCATTAAATTACCTGTAAAATGTATATAGTATGGCCGAAATTATGTAATCCTGTATTTCGATATGTTAATAATAATTATTATCTGTACCACTACACCCCGTGAAGGGTCTGGGTTTCATTAAATAGTAGAAACTATACTGTTTCTTGGCCAACGGTTGTACAGGGAGGTGATTTGTCCCAGATCTCGCTCAATCACCAAATTTCCTCCTTACTATGAGTACCCACTTTATTGAGGTTTATAGGGGTCCTAGATCCCACTTTATAGAGGCTGGGTGAGGCCCAGGAAGGCCCTAGATCCCATATGGTCAATCTCCGGCCGCTAATTATTTAATTAAAAGGTTGCCAGGCGAGCGGGATTTTAACATAGGACCTTCAGCACGGCAACTCAGCGCTCTACCACTGAGCCACTTTTCTCCCCATCGACATAACACATAATACTAAAGATCTTACTAGCTCTAGAGAATTTCAAATAATAAAAAAAACTGTATCGCTGTATTATGGAATCTTAAACCTAACTGTATAAGGAATATGTTATTAATTTTATGTAAACTGTATTTTATTTCAATATTGAAATGCTATTGTTTTATAAGAATTCTTTTAATTGTTTGAGAATTAAAAAAAAATCCAAGTATTTAAATTTGAATTTTTGAACTGTTTGAATAAACTTAGAAAATTGTAAAATATTGCAAATATGTAAAATTCATTTACGTTTTATAAACCTTTAAAGATTCCATACATGAAGTTTATCCACAAAACAAGGTTTTAGAGACTGAATTATTTAACTTTTTTTAAATACGAATTTGGACGCCACTCATCACTTACATTGGAATCAGCTTTACTTGGAATGAAGAAAATTTTACAAATAAATTACTACGTTAGACAGACCTTTCTAATTTCGATAACTGATATTTAACTTAAAGAAGTGCTTTTCGTTCTTGAGTTATTTAATTTGTTTTATAAATATAAATCATGACGCATTGGAATGGACAATCATGAACTAATGGAAAACTGAAAAAGCAATGCACAACTCTTAGCTATATATACAATTAACAAATTCTTATCTAATAGTTTATGTATGGGGTTCTACGAAAAATGGCTATTTAGTTTTCATCTTTTTGTTTTAACCCAAACATTGAACTACAATTTTTATAATAAAATTAATTTTTCAAAACCCTCTTCCCGGATTGCTTTGAGTTGAAATCTTATTTACTCAAGAATAAAAGCAATTAGCAAGCAAGAATAATCCATTTCAACTTCGTATTGTAGTAATCCAAAATAAATTAGTTTCCTGCTTAGGATAGAAAAGATCATCTTCCTTTGCTTTTTATTATTTATTTTCTTATTCTTTCTTAAAATAATTGTAATGTATAAATAATCTATAAAAATTAATTAATTTTTATTATTTGGAATAGTTTAAATGAATCAAACCTCAGGATTGCAATAATTTATGATTTTCTTGAAGCAATTAGAACTAAATTATTCTCATTCTTGGAATTCAACCACTTAAAACCATTAAGCCCCTAGGCCACGGGCTCAAGGCCTGGCAGGTGATCTTGGGGTTTTTTAAAAGAGGATAAACACATCCTGGCTTATGCCTTATCCAAGGTCCTTTGTGGGGGGCGTAAAATGGCGTTCCCAAACCTGTCATGATGTCAAATACTCGTTAAAGATCTCTATCCGAGTTGTACCTTGATAGGCAAAATTAAGGACTCGCACTGTAGCATCAACCGGTTAGCCTTGGTAGTATAAAGTGATTTTTAATAAATAAACACGTTTACTTATTTAACGTCACTCTAGTTTCCACGTAAATCTAACATAGCACTACGATAGAATGTTTTCGAAATGGAAACTATCTTATAATTATAATGTTAAAAATATAGTAAGGGGAGTGGGGTAACTCAGTATGCAGTGCTCTGAGTCGCCATATTGAAGGAACGGTTCCAAATCCGGCTCTGACAGCTAAGTTATTTCATCTATTAATAGACAAGGATGGAACCTCTGGGGTCTAAAAACTATCCTGGGCCTCACTCAGCCTCTATCATGTGGGTACTCTTAATTAGGGAAAAGAGCTGGCGATTGAGCGTGATCTCAATTGATCGATGAATTGCCTCCTTAAACAACCTTGGCAGTTTCTACCGTGTACTGAACCAGAGACGCTTCAAAGGTTTTAGTGGTACCGATATTTTTTTAAAGTTTCGTCCAACTTTAGAGTACTTCGAATCTATCATAAGGGAATCTTCTGTGCACGTGCTTTTCTCTCGGCCTAGTATTGGTTCATCCTCTGCGATCTTCTAATCGGATATTTTGAACGTTTCGCTTGGTTCTCGCATCAAACCTTATCGTCTTGTCTCGGGTTATATTCTTGGCAGTTTCATTCCTTAGCATATCCACCGTTACACCGAGCTCTCTTATGTCCCTCTCTGCTTCCTTAAACTAATTCTGTTTATTTTTTTTATTTCTAAGGTATTAATTTTTTTTTGGAAGCCTACTTGTATTCTTTCACATATTTCTACAGAAGTTAACCTTATTATTATTTTATTTTGTTGTTTTTTTCTCCCTACACTATCTAAAAAAATCATTTAAAAAATAGAATATTTCCCATTATTCGAACATTGATCTTTTTTATTTTTGGATAGAAATTTGTACTTTAGCTTCGAAATAAATACTAACTCGTAACTCCTATATTTTTTCAAGATACAAAAGAAAAAGTTATAAATAATTCCGTTTTAATGAAAAATAAAAAATGTTAAAAAAAAGGGAGACAAAGAGGAAGAAAACGAGTTAAGGAAAGAAAAGGTAGCTGGATGAGACACCACTTTAGATTAAATCTGAATGGCTTTGGTGTTATTACTACTGATGAAGTCTTAAGTAAATAAGCTCTTCAAACAAACCTCCGTTATTCATTGCATATCTTCCTGTGAGACTATTCCGCAGATTACCTTGGTTCACACATTGCACTAATGAATGTTCGAGGAAATGAGTTTAATTAATATTCTCCGCTGTTATCTTTGCTTGAGCAATATATATTATTAAATCTGCAAATATTTAAATACATTATTTCATTGCTGTTATTAAAATAAAACGACTCATAAAATTAGATGATGTGTGGTTAGACCTAACCTGAACAACAGGAACATAAAAAACCGTCGCTATACAAAACAAAAATAATGTAGGCAGGGAATATTTTAAGTCCCTCTCAGGGGAGTGGTTCTGAAGGAGTACGAAAACAAATCGTAAATTGTTACTACCGCCCCGTAAATCCTTACCAGAATAAACAAAATAAAACGGGCACCAATACTATCGAAAAATAATACATACATTTTTTATTGCGTTCCAGAGTGGGTTATCTAAGTCTGTGGAGCGTTGAGCTACTGTGCTGAGATGCTCAAGATCCGGGGTTCGAATCCGACTGCGACAATTAATTTATAATCCGTTATTTATAATCTGTTAACAACCATGCACGGACCGTGTGTATTCTTCAGCCCTTCATGGGTTTCATCTAACCTCTATAAATTGGGGAGTTTAATCTGGCGGTTGTTTATAATGTCAAACTTCCATGCACAACCGTTGCCATAGAAACAGCGAAGTTCCTACCAGGTACTGAACCCAACAAATTTTCATCATTTTACAAATACAGTCGATAATAATTTTTATTTTCATTAAAAAAATATTTCTTTATAATAATATTCAGTCCAAATTATTGATAATAGCTTATGCTTATGCTTTCTTTACCATTCTCCTGTATATTTGCTAAATTTCAGATTTTTCTAAAATCTTTTTTTTACAGTTGAAAATCTAGAAGTCTACATTACTATACTTGTCTCCAAATTGTTTTTTCTACATTTGCAAATGTTATTTTATTTTTTACCTTTGATAATTAATCAATGTCTTTCTTGTATTTTTCATAAGTTTCAAATTATTCTTTTTTATTATTGGGAACAATCATGGATAATAACCCCTTTTTTTTCAATTTGTCTAAAGATTTTTTCAGTTAATCATGTGAAAATTCATCTCCTAAGGCTCATTGATACAAACAAAATACGAACATGATCGTGCATTAAAAAGGAAATTCTAAATTGTATTTTTTTAGTTTGTTATGTTATTATAGAATGTTGCAGGGAATAATGTGCGCAGAATCTCAGACGTATCCCAGTCGGAGCGAAGCTTATTAACTTTTTTGGAATTCGTTCGTTACCAACCCTAGCAACTTTACAAGCCCATCTAAATCTTTGTGATGCTATCTCATGGATAATATTAACCGAGTGAATGCTTCGCACTTCCGCGTTGTGTAATTTCGTAAATTCTCCAGTGGTCTCATCCTTTTTTGGGCCCAATATCCTTCACAACACCTTATTTTCGAATACCTTAAGACGTTGTTTATCCTTAATCGTTAACGGTCACGTTTCACATCCTTACAGAAGAGTATTTAGATATTATAGTATGTTTTTTAAAAATATACATATATCATAGATGAATATTAAGACAGTCACCAATCTGTGAAAAGATTTTCTGAAATATAAGTTTTTGGGAACAAGAGAAATGAAAGGCGCTCTAAAAGAGTGAAGGAAATGTCGAAGAACTGGTAGGGAGAATAAGCGATAAGAAGGAAATATTTTGCGTTTTCCTTAGTTTTAACCATTTCGCAAGTAAAAAGACAAAAACAAGAACACATGCATAAGGTTTATTAGAAAAATAAAAAATAGAATTATATCAGGCTATTGTAGGTTATGCCTACTGTTTCCTACTTCAGAGAAGAAACCGATTAAATTGCCCTACTTCAAATTTTCTTTTATCCACAACAGCTCAATAGGCTGGAAAATAACCGAAACAGATTGTATTTCTGAATTTGAATAAGAAAGGATGTCTGACGCCTTGGGGGCTTCTTATTCGCTCATTCCCGCCCAGAATGGGGCAGGAAGTAATGGAAGTCGTACTTCGTTTTTAGAATTCCATTCTAACCTCATAAATTTATTCTCAATACCATAGAAAAAGCTCTGTTATTCTAAAGGGACCTGGTCCCAGAATACAATTTTTTTTTCTATTCTATTCTATTCTACTTTTTCTAAGACGGTTATACAGGGAAATGACTTGTCCAAAACCACGCTTCACCGCCTGATTTTTCCCCACATTAAGAGTACCCACTTAATAGAGGATGGGTGAACCCTAGGAAGGTTCACAGCTCCCACAGGATATTTATTCTAATTATATTTCATATTGTAAATAATGTGGTTTTTGTCACTTAATCCGACTTCTCTTAAACGGTCATCGCTACCCATCACTACGCTGGAATGTACACAGTTGCATATCAAATATAGTTGTTGAAATCAGCGCGTTGAGTTTTAAATATTGTTTTTCTAGAGATGTTGCGTATGTTATCAGCAGACTTCAGTTAACGTAATTTCAAATAAAAATTCATGTATGGTAATCGCAATTTTATTGTAAATTTCATATTGGCCAACTCTGATTTCCAGGGTTTTTTTGGAACGAATGCGTTTTGTACGCTGAAGATAGTAAGTCTTATTTCACTTTCTCGTTCTTGCAATTCTTTGCAGCTGGGCGATTCTTTATGTGGCTTTCTTAGTTCAGTACATGTAGGCTCCAGGTTATTATTATTAAGTTTTAGTTATTTTTCTAGTAATAGCGGCATTTAATTTATTTTCGAGAATATATTATAATGCAAATGACGTGTCTACAGTTATGCAGAAAAAACAGGCTTCCAGAACTTGAGCCCTGCTCCTTTTTTCTTTAAGAGTTTCCTCATATTGATGTTTCCTCAAATCAAAAATTTCTTTCATTCCGTTTTACCATCTTCTTCTATTTTGTACATCTTACTCTCTCAGAACTTATATATGAGCTTTCGTCAAATTTCTGCTTCAGAGGACCAAGATGAACTTATCAATTCCTTTGAGGTTCGTATAAATCCTTTATTTTCTGTTTTTTTTAGATGTTCCATTTATTTCAACCATAGAGCTAAGCATTTAAAGTTAGAAGCTATGTTCACAATTAATCCCTTTTTTTTATTCATTCTATGTTATTTATATAACGATGGAATTGTTTCCAATTTTTATCAATTAATATTCTGAATATTTATACCTCTGAAACGTCGGCACTTAATTAAAATAAGTATCCACTTATTTAGTGTTTTAATTGACTGCACCCCCAACTATTTTCTTCCTTACATCATCCAGTCAACGATCCCTCGCTTCTCATTTATACCTCTGGTTAAAATTTCGGAAATTAATTCAATACAAACACCAAACATTTGTTTAGTTAAATATTTTTGGCAAAACTAAAAACCAAACGCTTACTCATATTTTTTTTTTTTTTTTTATTGCTTTATTGAGAAATAATACACTCTGCCACTATCTTGGGCAATGAGTATTAGAGCTAAAAGAGATCATTCATTCCATATGTACAGAATAAATAAATAAAAAAAAAAAAAAAAAAAAAAAAAAAAAAAAAAAAAAAAAAAAAAAAGTAAACCTGAATAACAAAGAGAAAGAAAAAATATATATATATATATACATATACATAACAATTAATAAAAATAAAATAAAATAATAATAATCTTGGCTTACTCATATTAGTTATTTGCGTAATTGACAATGATTTTAATTCATTGTAATTAACAATGAAGGGTTTAAAGAGGCAGGACATTGGTAAAAAGGAAAAATAAGCTCCCGACGCTACCTGATTTCATATACATTCTGTGTTCCATCCGCTTAATTCATGTCTTGACTGACACGAGAAACTGACATTAAGGCTAAGTGAATTTAGGTAGTTAAAGTTTATCCACGATTGCCGCTCTTTTATTTTCAAATTCAAGGATTCATTTAACGTTCCAAGGTTATCTGCTGTTCCTTTTTTTCAATCATAGAGGATGAATGTACAACAAAGAAGAAAATCTTTTAATCAAGTTCTCAAAATAGACCTACCTGACATAGTTAAAATTTCAGACATTTTTAATGTAGAAATATATCATCCGAGAAAATTTCCAGTCTGGTTAGAACTCACATTGATGGTAAGAAAAAACGATCTGATATCGAATTATCATAACATTTGAGCTAACGGTTAGAATGAGCACTAGAAATATTTATAAAAATTATAAGATCTGATAAATTAATGGAAATCGCCTCCGTAGTTGTCTGTCCTATTATGATTTATCGTCCATTTAATATAGGTCGGAATACCTATATTGATACCTATATGTGACAAAAATAACTTTGCATTGGAGAAGGAAATAAGAACATATATAAGTTGTAACCTGCCAAATGGTTATAAAAATGTTCCTTTTAACCATAATTAGAAAGGGAGGAGCCTTTCCACTGGGCGGATTAAAAATCTCAACTCTTGAAATGATAACTGATCTGTTTCCAATTTCTCCTGGAACTAGGAGTTGGGATGGTTGGTTAACATTCATATCTTAAGGGTTCTTTCTACATTTGTTTTCCTGCATTACAAATGGCTGTTAATCTTTAAACTACATAGCGGTGCTTTTTTTTTTTTTATTATTTATTTATTGCTATTTACAACTATATTACAGTAATATAACAAGTAAATTGGCTGAGTGATACATAATGACATGATATAATGACAAGTAGAGAAACTACCCACTGGTAGTACTCAAATCGCATGTTCAACTAAGAAGGTCACGTGGCCATCTTCTTTTCAGACGCCTCGGAGGATTATCGGGAATTGAAGAGGAAGCTAGGTTTGAAACTAGAGGGTTTGAGTGGAAATGAAGTTTGTTATGAAAGGATAGATACCGGGATCGGGCCAGATCAGCAACAAATGGGACATTAAGGTCGTTATGGATGACTATATTCTTAACAAAATAAGGAGCGTTGAGGATTTTACGAAGGATTTTGGATTGTAGGGATTGGATACGAGAAGAATTCGATGGCTTAGTGGAGCCCCAAAGCTCTACTCCGTAAGTCCAAATAGGTCGTATGATGGTCATGTAGATGAGTCTTTTGTAATGAATTGGGAGCTTAGAGCGTTTGTCTAGTAAGTGTTGAAGTAGCCTGAAACGTCGAGCGGTTTCTTGTCTTTTCAGTCTTGTATGAGGATTCCAGGTTAATCGTTTGTCGAGATGCAACCCTAAGTATCGGATCTGTTCTACAGGCACAAGTGGGATATTATTAAAGGATACTGAAGGGCAGGAAGTCATTGGTTTACGACGTAAGGTAAAAGTGATTTGATGGGATTTTTGAGAATTTATTTTAATTCTCCAGTATAGCGGTGCTAGAAAATGAAAACCCCGCAACTCTTTGTGGGACTGAAGAAATTTACATTATTTACCTTCAATTTCAATTTTAATAAGATCTTGTAAGAAGAATGGTTCTAGTTTTCCATCTAAATGGAAGGAAAATGGAAAGAATTCGTTAATAGACCAATTTTGAAATTTTGTTTAAAAAATATTAACAAAACGGTTGAACTACCATTATTCTTAATTTAAAAACAACAGTGAGGAATAGTTGAAATGCATAAGAAAATTTAATACATCCTAGAATAAAACCTCTGCATCCTGAAATATTTGCAGGAGTTTATGAAAAATCGCAATTACACTAGTGTGGTTTAGGTCTTTTAAACATGAGCCTGTTTATAAAAACAAGGGAAGAACTTCCATTGAATTGTTAAGTTCGTTTAAACATAAATATTTATTGCTTTATCGTAAATTAAACACTTATGGGGATGCTTTACACTGTACCACTACGTTTTTAATTTTAATAGGTTTCCAATTGATCCCATTTGTACACGATAGACATAATATCACACTGCATGGTAAACTATAATTTTTAATTTCTACTTCATCCTTTTGTTTCATTCAGCGTAGGGGATCATGGGTGCTATTCTAGCCACGTTCCGAGCTTCCCTGATGTTTTGGCTTTTTCTTCTGTACAGATGTTCAACAATGTCCAGTCCACGGGCCTAATCGATTTTCCCTTTGCTCTTACATTCTAAAATAATGGCCAAACTATTTTAATTAGCATGACTATAGGAATTCCTTCTTTAAGGTAAACGTTCCTCCCTGATAATTTTGTTGCGGATATTATCTCTCTATGTTTTTCACACAATCCTTCGAAGTAATTTCATCACTGCAAAGATGACTGCTCTCTAATCTGCTCGTTAGTATCCTTCATATTTCATATAGACATAGGTATAAATTCTGATTTGGGGATGTGGAGCTTCCCTTTTCCACTAATTTCGCGATCATAGTATAACAGATCTGGTAGTAGACGAAGTTTGCTTTACTTATTCAGTTTGAAATTTCCAGTTCTACTTTCCCAGTTCTTTCTAAAAATGTTCCGAGGTAGGTGAGATCCACGACTGTTTCCATTTTTCCTCCGCTGAAGTAAACTCCTACATGGATTTCTTCCTTTACTGTTCCTACTCGTTACACCTTGTTTTTATTGGTGTCTTTATCTGCATATTATTTCTACGAAGCTTTTCTTCCTTCATAATTTTACTTACTTAAAATTTTTTTTGTAATAAAAGAGGAAGGGAATATGTTTTATGGAATGCAACAATTTTATGATATCTCTGCAGCAATAGAAATGTTTGTAAATATGATTGCTTGGCGGCCTATTTTTTCTTTAACATTTAAACAACTGAAGACATATTTCGTTAGAAGTTTTCAGAACCATTCATGTCGCTGTGCATTTTACGTTACGTATTTTAATTTTTTATGGTGTTTTGTAAAAATGTTCTGGCTCGTCCACACGTTTTTGCTTATTCCTTAGTCATGTAGCGTGTGTTCAGCGATTTAAAAAACTTTTTTGAGATTTTATTTAATTTAGTTATTTAATAGTAAAAAAAAAATATATATATATATATATATATGTGTATATATATATATATATATATATATATATATATATATATATATATATATATATATATAGCTTTGCATTTGGGATGCCCCCAACGAGGTCTCAATAATCAATTTTTCCCTTTTTTCTTGCGTGTTGTCCTGCCATAACAGCTCCTCTTAACAACAAACCCAAATCACTTATTCGATATAAAACGTGTATAATCAGCCTAAATAGCTATTTTCTCTACCATAAATAGAATTCTTATTAAGTTTAATTATTTAGTCTTCCAAATGATTCCAAAAATATATTTGGATTAATTAATATTTCTTTTTTTTTTCAAATAAATGACTACTTGTCCTAACATCATTACCTTATTGTTATTAAAGAAAAACATTATTATTGTATTTCAAATCAGTAATTATTCATTTTGAGCCCATTATAATTTCATAATTATTTTAAAATGAATTAATTCTCTTTAATTAAATGCATTCACGTATTTCCTGCTTCGGACGTAATGCAAGGCAGGTAATAAATTAAATTTTATTTATTTTAATATTAGTCACACATATGTCAAAAATTGTGTGCCGTCACGTGCAAATGTTTATTTAGAAAATACTCATAATTATACGCGGACAATGACTTGAATAAACATTATTTCTCGTTTAATCGCCAATTTCCGTAAATTCAGTTGCACCTTGTTTATAATATTACTGAAACTATTCGATTTTCTTAATATTACCTAATTATTTTGAATGAAAATAGTTGACCTTGATGAAATATGTGGAAGAAAATGGTCCGGGTAGAGGTCAATAAATTTCTCTGAAAATCAAGAAATATTTATTCAGTAGTCAACGTTTCGACCTACTTTGTAGGCCTTCTTCAGGGCTAAATATGGAAAATACAGACAATCGAAAATTAAAAAATTGGTTTAACTTTTACCTTATCTTATTGCCTACATATATTTTATTTATTATTTATCATACATAATTTTATCTTATAGTGTTTATTTCTCATTTTTACGGTTATTAATGTCCCACATGATCCTCTTTGCTATGAATTAATATATATCTCTTGTTCTCTCCCTCCCCATCTTTATAGTCCACCAATCATTAATTGTATTTCAATACTTGTATTTCAACTATACACTATATTCAATATATAAGATCAATAATAAGAGTACAAAGCTTAAACTTACAATAAAATGATCTTCACGTGCATAACAGTTTGAAGAAGGAGTCAGGTTATCTTTTCTTCGCATCAGAGAAAACCACTTTTTTCTTCTTATTGGATCCATGGGAACTTTAAGGAACAGTTTATCTTAGGTTGATTTTGTGGTGCTTTTACACAACAGTATTTGTAAGACATGATTAGGCTAAAAACGTTTCAAAAATTACAAAGAAAACTGACGAAAACGATGCGAGATAAACTGACATGCCTGATGACGTCACAATATGTCTTATCAAAACTAACCGTTTTGGCGCCGAATTCAAACAGAACATTTCCGAAGTCAAAAATTTCATGTTTAAAACAATATTTTTCCATTAAAATTAGCGGTAACCCATTATTCAAGGTTGATAGATTTCATTGAAACGATTGTTGAAAATCACCTTGGTTGTCCATTGGAGGGATTGTGGCAATTTAACAAAGAATTTCTAGAATATAAAGAATTTTTCGAAAACTGTTAAAACTAGTTGAAACAGTAGTGAGTCCGGTGAAACCATATGGTTTACTAGGTTGGAGAAATCGATAAAAATTGAAAGAAAAATCCTAAGACATGCCCATAGGAGAAGAAAAGTGGGCGAAGAATACTAGCCTAAAAACAGAACTGTATGAGGCAACTGAGGAACTGTAAACAGGAGATGAAAAAAAAATGGGGACATGAAAAGAATAAATGAGAACAGGTTGGACAAACAGATATTCAACAAAGCAAAAGAGAAAAATAAACTGAAAAACGTCAGATGATACCCCAGTCAGATGAAAGTGGAAATAACGAGACTCGGCCTACAAAAAAAAAAAAAAAAGAATGCCACGGCAGAGAAATATTCAGAAGATACATTAAGAAACACGTAAATACCGTGGACAGGGAAGTGAGGGAAAGAGACGAGTGTGAACATGATGAGAATATATATAGGAAAAAAGGAATATATATATATAGGAAAAAAGGAAAGCTAAGAAGTAATATACGTGAGGACATTTTGAGAATTGATTCACAGATTAATCCCTTCTGCTCTGATGTCGATAGTTGTTTAGGTTGTTTGTTTATTTAACGTCACTTTTCGCTGCTATGGACAATCAGACAATGCTCCAGATTTAATTAGGATAGGGGTAGGAACACGATAGGAACGAACTACATTTCGTTAAACGATTAATTAAATACTTTTTAAGTATTAAGGAGTTCGGATTTTTAAGGAGTATCTGATATCGTACAGGTTCGGGACCCTTTTTAACGTCCCTTCCGAAGGACGGCATAAGCAAGGATTTTTTACTCCCTTTATAAATTCCTAGAGCAACCTACGATAGGTCTATGAAACTTAGGGCTTAGTAGATTGTTATGCTAACCACAACGCCACAGGCAGTGTAGGTTAGCCAGCAATTAATTTTATGTTGATTGCTTGGTTCGCAATTTCATTATGGTCTGGGCTCACCTAACAGTTGAATCAAACAACATTGTCTTATAATTATTTTGTTATTGAAAAAAAAAATATATTCATTTCATTAATATCAGCGTATCATTATGGAAACTGAGATATATATATACGGTAGATTGCTTGAAAAGATCCTTTATCAACTGTTGGAGTAAAGGTGGCAGTGAATACTCAGTCTGCTATGAATCCAGGGGTTCTGTACACGAATCCCGCAAGGAAGACGTGCTGCCAGAGACTAACTAACCGAAAAAAAATCCTGTTTGTAGGATTTTTATTACTACAAGATAGATGGTAAGGTAGAATTCGAGTATTATCGGTTATCTGGAATATGATGTTGTAACTTGAATAGTAGCTTCGATCATCCCCAACACGTTCAACATAACTCTAAGCTGCACGTTAAATATACTTGTTTTTATATACCTACCTTATTGTATTGTAGTAATATTTCTAAATCCTATTTCTTTCCCCGCAGGTACAAGCAGACCACCAGACGTCATAGCCTGCGGGATCACACTCCTGATGATGCTGGTGATCGCGGCGGGAGTGAAGAAGTCCCTGCTCTTCAATAACATCCTCAACATGCTCAACCTGGCCGCCTGGGTCTTCCTCATGGCAGCAGGTCTCTTCTACGTGGACACCAACACCTGGTCCAACCACAAGGGCTTCCTTCCCTACGGATGGAGTGGGGTGAGTTATCTCTCACAAATTAGTATCAAAACCTGATACTCCGAAATTTCAAATATCTATTTTTCACATTTTTCGCACGTTTATTCTAGTAATTTTGTCTTACATGACACTTTGTCTTCTCTTTTCTCATGGACCTAGTCCGGTTCTGAACCTGAAATTTTGGGGCATAAGGATTGATTGACTACAGCAGTTAAAAAAGTGAACAAGTCAATTTTTGAAATTTGGAGTTATCCAATTTCATTCCTGAACGCTTCAAATATAGATGACTATGGATACTATAAAAGAATTCCTTCACCATTTCTTAAATTTTTTTTTCTACCTCCGAGATGTATTAAGTCCGTATCTTTAATTTCTTTTCTGAGATCAAATCATTATTTTATAAAACTTCAGGTGTCTTTTAGATCGCAAGAAATTTAAGTTAATCGTAACATATTGTTTTCATACTGTCAAGTTAATGTTATGATGCATTATAACACTAAAATAATACGATTTACTTGTTTAAAAATGCTAACAGACTTCATGATCTTATTTTTCAGGTGTTCACGGGAGCAGCTACCTGCTTCTATGCCTTCATCGGGTTCGACATCATCGCCACGACCGGGGAGGAAGCCACAGACCCGACCAAGTCCATCCCCTTGGCCATCATCGTCAGCCTCATGATCATCCTCTCAGCCTACGTGTCCTCATCAATGATGCTCACTCTTATCAGTGAGTCAATTAGTAATTAGTGATGTTTAAATCAATTAATTAGTAATCTGTAATGTTATTAGAGTTCAGTAAATTCCAGTATCTGGTATCAGATTCTGGCTCAACTAGACTTAGATCATGAGTTCCTGATGTTAAACTGGTCTATGAACAGTTTGGGAAGCTACAAATCATTTACATCCCGTACAATTTAAGATATAATCAACATAATGAAATGAGGCTCTACCAAAATAAAATTAGTTAGGAATAGTTATGATTACAAGTAATTAAAATTAAAAATGTGAATTTAAAAACAATTTGAGTATTGATCGTCTAAAAATCGGCGCGAGCCTAGGCATTCAACATTTTTATTCATGAAGTTAGGGTAAGTAATAAAATCGTACCGATAAACAAAATTATGAACCATTAAAAGTTTCCATTAACTGAACCTGAAATCTTAGCATTATTGAACCTCTAGTGACCAGAGTTATTAGGGATAGCTAGAATATAAACTAGGAGAGCTTTCGATTAAAACTCTGCATTATGTGTCTATAATCCTCAAATCTGTTCAAATTATTTTTTATTTACCTTCAATTTTTGTTCATTGCAAAATAATAAAAAAACTGCACCTCTATAACCAGTTCCGGTTCATTCAGACAACAGTAATCAAGGGAGTTTGATTTGAGTTGATTTGTCCATGTTCACGCTCAACCGCCAGGTTTTTCCACCAACGAAGAATGCCTATTTTATAGTGGCAGGAGACCTATGATGGTCTCCTGATCCTCCTGGGTCTGTCTGTGCCATTTAACAGATTAAATAATTTATCTTCTAAAGCCGGACTGCACTGGAACTCAGCACTTTTATACAACTTGAATTCTAGACAATGCTATATTTCAAAACAGTGACTAGAACTCGCTCCCTGTGTCCACAACCATGTTTTACTTTTTTGTGATTCTCCTTCAATGTATATTTAACTTGCTAATCCATTGTAAACTAAAAATATCAACAACAGAAATATGTACCACTACAGGCAATGAAGGGTTTTGGCTGAGTACATGATAGAAATAGTACTCTCTCAAGGACAATTGTTATCCAGAGATAATTAGTTCTTGACCAAGCTCAACCTTCAGCTTTTCTCGCAGTTAATGATACCGGCTTTATAGATGCTGGGTTAACACCAAAAGAGTCTGTTGATCTCACTCTGCCCATCCGTGGGTGCTAACAGATTAAATTAATTTATTTACCACAGCCAGATTTGTTCTCAGGACCTTCAGCACAGCAAATCACCTTTATACTAAGCTACTCCCCACCCTTCATTGCAAATAATTTTGGGGAAACGAACACCTTACGTCGGATATTCTGGAAATAATTTTCTTCCGTAAGCTTTGGTGAGAGAGAAGGTTTTATTTTTATGTGGTTTATGATTCAAAGTACTCCTTGACAGTCTTCCTGTTTATTCTGGTTTGGTTTTCCTGGGGAGATGGTAGAAATGCAAATCTCAGTTGTGTTGTATGTGCTTGCAATATACACTGAATCAATAACATATTTCGCTAGGACAAGCGTATTGGAACACGAGTTATTTATTTTTATTTTTTTTGCGTAGAATTATTCAATGAATCTCAGACAGGATTTAAAAATAATCCTTCGGGAACAACCTGTTTTGCATGTGAGCAAAAGAGCAGTTGCTTCAACTTAATAATGAGTTTCATTGTGAGCCGTAATTAGAGGAACTTCAAAAGATTTCTCACAAACTCCATGGATATTCTTCATTAATTCATCAACTCATAATGAAATAAAACAAAGAACAATTATCCATACTGGACATTTGTTTTTAAAATATATGATTCAAATTTGAGTAATTTACATCTCATATATATTTTCATGGATATAATAATAAAATATTTTAAAAAAATAAACACCAAATTATATGTTAATTCAATTTTTTTAATTCAAAAATAATTTAAATTTATATTGAAGAAATGAATCGATGCGGGTGAGATCAGAAAACCATAATAAAGTTAGCGGAAGTGAAACTGCTTCGTAAGAGAAATTATATTGGCTTCGTTCCGGTTTAGACTATTTATATATCCAGTTCTTGTTTCGGCTGCGTAGTGTACTTTTTAAGTTAGTTAATATATAGATTCCTTATCATAGAAACTAATTTAATTTTTTATAACTTAGCAGGAAAGAACTTCTTACTAATTTAGCTGGTAAGATTATATGAATGAAAGTTATTATTCACATTGTAAGAACTGAGACATTAATTTATATCAACCTGTACCATTACAACCCATAAAGAGTCAGCACATAGTAGAGACTGTACTGTTTCTTGAACAACGGTTGTTTATGGATGCGTTTTGTCCTGGATCACGCTCATAAATTAATTATCCACCCACAGCCGAATTTGAACCCGTTACATTCGGCAAGGCAAATCAGCTGCTATTGAGCTACCTAGACCCCTGTTAACATTAATAACTAATAAAGTTAATTTTAAAAAAAAAAACTGTATATGGACAATGGTTGTGCAGGGCAACAAATAACCTTGTCCTAGTTCACGCTCAACCGCCAGATTCCCCCCCCCCTTATTTTGGGTACCCACTATAGAGAAGTGAGCCACAGGGCGTTCCTAGATCCTATATGATGCATTTCCGGCAGCTAACAGATCAAATAAAAATCTTGCCATCTGCGGGACTTGAACCTGTTAATTGATATTAATATTACAGTTAATTGCTATTGGAAAAATTCAATGCGTTTTTATAATTTACCTCAAACATTTTTGACAGGCTACTGGAGTCCCAACTGACTCCATCCAGCCATCTCAGCTTGGGTCGCCCTACTCTTCTTGTGGCCTGGACCCTTTCTTCCATTATATCTCTGGGCCCTTCAACATTTGTTAATTTGGCCACTTGACCTGCCTAGCTCAACCTACCAAGCTTCATTATCTTGACCACATCCGGGGCGTGGAATAGACTTTTCAGCTACGCATCGGCGTCTCTTCCCTTTGCCCCCCACCCTCTCTTTTATAGGTCTATATATTCGCCTTATAATCGATCCTCCTGTTGAAGTAAAATGCTGGACAATCATCCACGGTGTTTTCAAGGAGTTCATAGAAGTAATCTTATCCTCATCATCTGATTCTTCGGTAGGTCCCTGACAGCTTACAAGGCTATAACTGGAGAACACCCCTATTAGGTATAAAATTGATGAATTTTCTCTTGACAGCTGCAGTATATATTGTTATCTTTATCTCCAGAATTCATTTCTCCGTCTAATTTATTGGGTGCCTACTAAGTTAGCTTTATATTGAACCACCTCATTTAGGAGCACTTGAAATGCTGTGCCAAGTCTGTACAATGTTAGTACGTTCCAAAATTCTAATGTTATATCCTATAGACGTTTGCCACATCGTTGCCGTAATTTCAATACAGCTCCTACATATGTTGGTTTCATAATAAGTTGGTTTAAGGAGAATCGATTATCGGTCCACAGCTCCCGAGTCCAGTGGTGTGGCTGCCTCCTCAGATACTGGAAGTGCTCCTCCATCCGAAGCGGCTACCTAGGGACGGTAACCCTAGGATGAGTACTGTTAGTGATTTTTGTGTATGTATCTGTATTAATGTAAGCGTGTCCAGTTTGATGAGAGTGTGCGGTGTACTGAACTTCGTTTTTCAGGAACTCGTCGGGTCGTAATGTCTCAATAGTACCGCACAACTGCGGGTAGTGTTACATTACTGACAGTCAAAATATATAAAATCAAAAGCTTATATACAATCAAAAACAAAGTTAACTAAAAAAAGGGGGAAAATGAATCTAATAGATTTCCCGTTCAACATTAATAAAAACATAATTATTAACTCCAAAAATCCATTATTAACTCTGGATCTATGTAAATCATTAAATTAAAACGAGGATATTATATGGGAATAATTCCAAACAAGGACGGATCTTTCGAATATTTTGTTTCGGTGGGAACCGGTGTAGTGGTCAGTCAGGTGCTCTCTGTTTTCTGGGTGTGGTTTGAGGATTTGAATTGCAAGAGGTTGTAGATGTAGGAAGGGTGATGAGAATTGATGGTTTTGCATAATTATTATTTCTACAGTGAGTAATAAACAATCGATAATTAAAATATTTTTATTTTGAAGAGAATAGATTAGTCTGACTTGGATGCGTACCTTGGTAGCTTAGTGGTTAGAGCACCGCGCTAAAGACGCGGGCGACCCTGGTTCGAATCCCGGCCAAGACAAAATCTTTTCTCTTCAAAATAAAAATATTTAAAATATTCACCATCAAAAGAACAAAAAAAAAATATGGTAATTAAAATAGTTTAAAAATACTTGTTGCTAAACGATCAAATTTTAATTTTATTTACGGATCACCAAACAAATAATTTATATTAATAGGTATGTATCCGTCCAGGATCGGATCAGAATAATCCTGGGGCATCTCCTGCCTGTCGTAAAAGGCGACTAAAAGGGGCACAGAGGTGGGCCGGCGACTCAACCTGTGTAAAAAAATATTGCCAAAAAACCTCAAAATAGCCTCGGATTTGGACTGATTTATGATAAACAACACGGCATGAAAAGGACTAAAAATTTGCTGACTATTGGGAACATGGAATGTACGTGGACTACTGGAAGCGGGAAAAAGTCGTATGTTGGAGGGGTGTCTCGAGGAATATGGGATGGATGTTGTGGCATTGCAGGAAATTAGATGGAGGAAGGATCCTACTATGGTCGAGTTAAGCAAATATGTTCTTATTAATAGCGGGCATCATAGGAACATTGTTGGGACTGGTTTCATGGTGAAAAAGCAGCTGAAACAAGCTATACTAAAGTACGAGGCAACAAACGAAAGAATATGCTACTTAAGGCTTAAAGGTAAATTCTTCAATATATCTTTAGTGAGCGTACATGCGCCAACAGAGGAGAAGACAGATGAAGAAAAGGAAGAGTTTTATGAGGAGCTAGAAAGGACCTATGACAAGATTCCTAAATATGACGCTAAAGTTATATTGGGAGATTTCAATGGAAAAATTGGGAAAGAGAAGAACCTGGGGAGATCAGTTGGAAACTTTAGTTGCCACAATATTACTAATGACAATGGATATAGGATAGTAGATTTTGCAACTAGTAGGAACATGAAAATAGCAAGTACTACCTTTCAACACAAGCCTATTCACTTAGAAACCTGGACATCTCCAGATGGAAAAACCAAAAACCAAATAGATCACATACTGATAGAAACAAAGCACCAAAGTGATGTAGAAGATGTAAGGAGCTGCAGAGGCGCTGAAGTAGGTAGTGATCATTACCTAGTAAGAGTGAAGTATAGGCAAAAATTGGCCGTAACAAAAAAAGGAAAAAATAGGAAAAGTACCCATAAGTATAATATAAAAGCCTTAAAAATGCCAGAGATCCAAAAAGAATACGAAAGGAAAGTGGAGGAGAATTTAAGAAATGTAGAACTAGAAGAAATAGAAGGCATTGAGAATAAATGGGAGAAAATAAAGAGAGCTGTTGTAAATGCTGCGGAGGAAACAATAACTGATGAAAGAAATGGGAAAAACTGCCACTGGTTTGATCAGGAATGTCAGGCTTCAGTTGATAAAAAGAAGAAGGCTTACTTGAAGATGATTCAGAGAAGGACTAGGCAAACTGTTGAAAACTATACAAACAAGAGAGAAGCCACCAAAAAACTGTGCAGAAGCAAGAAGAGGAAGAAAGAAGAAGAAGACCTAAAATCGATGATAGATGATTTTGAGGGTAAAAACAGTAGAAGCTTCTACCAAAGGTTGAAAAGGCTAAGAAAAGGATTTCAACCCCGGATAGGTTTCTGCAAGGATAGGGATGGCACTCTATTGGGAGACAGAGAAGATATAGCCGAAAGATGGAAAGAATATTTCAATGATTTGCTTAACCCCGGCAAAGAAAATTCTCAAGAAACGACAACAATAAACTTATCGGAGCCAATAGTAGATGATATGCCTCTAGAACCACCAGACCCAGAAGAAGTGGAAGAAGTTGTCGTAAAATTAAAAAATAACAAGGCACCAGGATTTGATGATATTCCCGCAGAAATGCTTAAATACGGCGGTGACCTGTTGCACCGTGAAATTTATGAACTAATCCTGGAAATATGGATTAAGGAAGAAATGCCCAAGGAATGGTACAAGGCCATTATTGTGCCGATACACAAGAAGGGAGATAAATTAGAATGCCAAAATTATAGAGGAATAACACTGCTTTGTTCAATCTACAAAGTGTTATCAATACTACTCTTGGGAAGATTAATGATAACAGCAGAAGCAGTTTTGGGCGACTATCAATGTGGGTTCCGCCCTGGAAGATCTACTGTTGACCACATATTTACCATCAGGAATATGCTTGAGAAATGTAACGAATGGAACGTAGAACTTCACCACCTCTTCATTGATTACAAACAGGCCTATGATAGCATAGAAAGAAATGAGCTCTACGAAAACTTGATGTTTCTTGGGTGCCCTAAAAAACTTATCAGATTGATAAGAATGACACTGCAGAATAGTAGTGGTGTGGTTAAGGTCCAGGGAGAAATGTCCAGAGACTTCCCTATTAAAAAAGGAGTTAAACAAGGAGACCCTATATCTCCAGTGTTGTTTAATTTGGTGCTGCATAAAATAATAATAACAACGAAAGCAAGAAGAGAGGGTTGTATTTATAAGAGCATGACCCAACACATCGCATATGCTGATGATGTGGTTATCACAGGAAGAAATGAAAATGTGCTCTTGGAAGCATTATGGGAATGGGAAGAGGCAGCTAGGAAGGCAGGGCTCATTATAAATATGGATAAAACAAAATACATGCTCTCATCCAGGAAACGGCCGTCCAGTGGATATCTCCAAGGAAGAGGGTGCAGATTTGAAAATGTTAAGACATTCAAATATCTTGGCACCATTATTACAGAAGACAACAGACTGGAACATGAAATAAAGGCAAGGATCGAAAACGGTAACAGATGCTATTGGTCCCTCAGAAACGTGTTCCAAAATAGAGCTGTACCCCGTAGTCTCAAAATAAGGGTATATAAGACGATACTTCGTCCTGTCGTTGCCTATGGTGGGGAGGCGTGGACTCTAACCAAACAGCATGAGAGATTATTGAATGCATGGGAGAGAAAGATTCTTAGAAGAGTGTATGGCCCAACCAAGGAAGGAAATTGTTTCCGCATTAAAAGGAATCAAGAACTTAAGGACCTATATGGAGAACCTGACATAGTTTCTTGTATTAAAAAAGCAAGATTGAGATGGTTGGGGCACGTTCACAGAATGGACAAAAAAAGGCTCCCAAAGCTGATTCTGGAGGGACGTCCAGACGGAGAAAGACGAAGAGGAAGGCCTAGAATGCGATGGCTGGACGATGTGGAAGCAGACCTTAAGTGCCTGGGGGTAAGAACATGGAGAAGAGCAGCGAGAGATCGGTCAAGGTGGAGGAAAATTGTTGAGGAGGCCAAGGTCCTTCATGGACCATAGCGCCATGTAATGATGATGAATGATGATGAATAGGTATGTATGAAAATCATCCCCATCAGATTTTTTAAATAATAGTTTTAGTTTGTAAATTTATTTAAATTTGTATCTCTATTTTTTCATATTTATAGGACGAAAACCAGAAATTATTACTTATTTTCATTAAGCCAATATAAAGTCTATTCTAATCTTTTCAGAGGAATACATAATCGATTAAAAGATAATGGAATCATTAAAAAAACAAACAATTTTCCACCTGTTACGGCAACTAACATGAATCTTTTGTAAACGATTTATTTTTTAATTAAAAAAGAATTCATTCAACCCTCAATTTTTTATCCCCGGTCAATTCATTATTTTTTATTTTTTATTTCCGTCATTCCACTAAATCAGTGTCCACACGGGATCAATAACTTATGTTAGTAACTAATTGGAGCAACGTTTAATTAATATTTAATAGTAATTACATCCTTAACCATGAAGTAATATTTTCCCTTGCAAATACTACTCTATATATTCCAAAAGAAAAATGATGACTGGTGAGATTTAAAAGTTATTTAGCACTAAGCCACAGTTTGAAAAATTGGAAGTAGCTGTGGAACAGTTACTAACGGGGCACAATTATGACATCAGCTTGAAGCAGTTATTCTCCTCAATAAGCTGAGAGAAATCTAAGTACATACTATATATTTGACACATATTGTATGGTAAAAGTGACGTTTTTTTTTTTTATATGGCCCAATTAGTATTTTATTATTATTCTTATTAACATCTTTTCCTTTCTCCTCAGTGCCTCTCAGCGTGGAGGTGCCTCGATCCAAGCTTTCCATCTGTCACGGTCTTTCGCCAATGCCTTCATGGAATCCAATGGTTTTCCTATTTTCTCCCCCATTCTAGCCATATTATCCAGCCACGACATCCTTGGCCTGCCGCATGGTCTTTTGCAAGTTGGTCTTGCTTCGAAGAACTTGCGTGGTCCGCGATCTTCGTCCATTCGGACCACTCCAACTGCCTCTTCTCTAGAGTTTCAGTTAGAGGTTTCACCCCTAGCTCCTCTCTTATTCTGGCGTTCCTGATGTATTCCCTCCGTGTTCGGCCAGCTACTCTTCTGAGGTATTTCATCTCTGAGGCGGTGATTCTGTTCTTCAATCTGCCAAGAAGGACCCAGCTCTCGCTTCCGTATAGTAGGGTAGGAAGGTAAATTCCATTAAAAATGTGAAGTTCTACCTTTTTCTCAACTTCACGTTCCCCAAAAACAGTATTCCAGATTTGGTAATAAATATTGTTCGCTTTTTTAATCCTGTTGGATATTTCTTGTTGAATTTTACCGTTTCTGCTGAAATGTACCTAGGTACGTGTAGTCTTCTGCAGTATAATAATTACATAACCTGTGTTAATAATTAATAAGGCCCGTATTTATATGTAATAAAAATTGTGAAATATGTACTTATGTATGTGGTTATTTTTTTAATAGTATGTAAGTAAAAGGGGAGAATATGTAAAATTAAAATCAGCAAAAAATCCATTATATATTGTTTAAATTTGTTTAGAAGTATTTATTATGGACAGAAAATTTGATTGTTTGAAATTGTTGGAAACAACGTACATTTTAAAGTTTTCAAATAAAAAATACCGTCATTGGGGTCTTAAAATCACTGTGTAACGACTGAAGGATCGGTATACATCAACTGATGTCAATGGAGCCTACTTGAAGTTCGCTGTATGAGATGGTGAAAGTTCATATTCATGATTTAGCACATCCAGTCCCCTGTGGATTTTCTCCATGAGCATCATTTCTTTACAGCCTGGGTTTATTCTCAGCAACTCCTTCAATTTCTTCTGCATTAAGGGTCCATCTTCTCCTAGATGCTTCTTCTAGCTTCTGTATACCGTTTTCAACAGTAGAAGCGCTCTCGGGTAGTGACATGCTTTGGGAATCAAGCTTTCTTATCAAGTGAATTAAAAACACACATTTGAGGCTATGTAAGCCAAGTTGTTTTTAAAGGCGGGTTTCTCCATCACGGATTTAGCTTTATCTATTGCTGCAGACAAGTCCGAATCTAGTTTGGACAGAACAACTTTAATTTTTTCGAAGTTCTTGCAGTAATGTTTGTTATTACTGGCTGAGGAGGCAAAGATAAGACTGGAAAAAGCTCCTTGAAAATGTTAACTCAACTTGGGGCTCTTAAACAATTTTTTTTAACATTTGATATTAAAAGGTCAACACAAATTAGTTAACTCTGACAATTTCTCTAACTCGGCCCAATGCATGTGCGAGGTGTGTCATATTCAGATAAAACAACTTCAAAGGAGCCCTCGCTTTCACCATATATGGAGAAGCGTCTGATAAAAATATCAGAACATTTTTGTGTAAAACACCACTTGGCCAAAGAAGATCCATCGAGTTGTTAAAAAACGTCCGATAGCAGCCTGGTGGCATTTTTCTAAACGTTCACAATTTAAGAGAATCTGAGTTGCAGGTGAATCGGGACATATTCTACCTATTAATATATTGGCAATCAACATCAGTGGTTTTGTCGATCAAAACACAAATAGGACCATTTTCGGCTTCGTTTCGAATTTTAGCAAGGGTTTCCATATACCATACCTGTCAAACAATTTTTCCTTAATGTGCTTTAATCGGGAGTTGTTTTGTCAGTGTATCGCTCTAAGACATTCTTAAAATAAGGAATATTAAATTTGTGATAGGGAATGTCGGCTCTGATTAATGGGCGACATAAATCTGTATTAAAATTTGATATATAAATCTCTGAATTTGTTGTTCTAATGTTACTATTCGGTTTAATTTGGAGTTGTAGTGTGCGAAAATTTGAACAACGGTGAGCTTCAAGCGAGCTTATTTCCAGAAGCCGAACTGAAGTTTATTCAAATCGCATGCAGAAATATTGGAATACGTAATCAATTGAAACACAATTAAGTCAGTGATTAATGAAGTGGAAGCGGGCTTTGAATCTGTTATAAGTTGGTTTATTATGCAGCTAGCGTCTGCCCGTGCTAGCTTTCTATTCAATAGAAGAAAATTATATTCACTTCCGCAGAGAAGACCTCGTTATCACTTGATTAACATTTTACAATAAAGCTAGTTTGGATGTTGCAATGAAATTATAGAACAATATCCAGCGAAACAAAAGCAATGGCATTCGGACTACGATTCTCCAAGCTTTTTAAACCCAGTTTCGCCTTCAATAGTTGTTTGATGGATGTTCTTAATTTAGTAATTTCAGTTTACGTATCCTGTATAAGTTAAGATACCAGGTAGTTAAGCTCACATCAGGGTTACTTGATACATGTTTAGTATGGGAAGTTCAGAACCAACTCCGGTCTATTGTGAATATTATCTAAAATTAGGCCTTTTAGTATGAGATGTTCGTTTTTATTATTTCTAGAATTCAAAGTGAAATTAGTGAACTTCTGTTGTTCACTATGCCTATGTTAACAGAATGTATTGAGCTATTGTTAATCCAAGCATTGGTTTGAAAAGGAGTTGTTTATATATATAAACTACATTTCAAGCCAAAACTATCAAGCTGACACGATTAAGCTTCCTTAAATACAGTTAACTCTCTCTGTACAAAATTCGAATTAACAACTTACTCACCAATTATTATTTGCATGTCTAAATCGTTTTGACGTCCTCCAACAATTTTGGATAACTTTTTTCTGACGTCTTCCAATTAATGACCAATGAACGCTTGTTCAAAATCTTTTTAAATTATCTTATTCATATGTGGCACTGCACTGCATTGGGAAATATCATCTTCAGTATTGACTTTAGTCATCCCTTTTCTGCACTGCACTAGTAATGACGATCCTCAACCATGCCATTGATTCATTTGTACCTTATCTACTGGAATTATTGTCCAATGCCCAGTCTGTCTAAGGTGTAATTTACTTTATAGAAGTACATTTAATTTCAAATCTCAAAAAAGTAGCTCAATTTTCAGCCTTTGTACTTCGTGATTCTATTTTATCCTAATAAATTTATTAAATTTCCTGCAAAAGACGAATAATAGCGACAAAATCATCTGATTCCGAACTGTTTTAACGAAAGCACAACTATTGAATTTTAGATATATTGGTTAAATATAAAGTATTATGTACATGATTTATTGCAAACTGATCATTGCCTATTTTGTTTCGAATTATAACGTACATCTCCCGGAATACTTTCCTCTGAAAGATGATGAAGCTATGCTTATTTTGATAATGGATGGAATTGGTCAGGGGGTGCAGTCAAAGATTAAAAAAATAAGTTCTGCTTATTATACTACTTATAAGTGCTGCAGAACTTATTTTGTGTTATCTTTGACGGCACCCCCTGACCAATTCTATCCATCATTAGAATTATCCAGTCAACTATTTTCCACTCAAATATGCTTATTATGGTTGAGGTGCTGGTTTGAATCTGGACACGTCAGTAGAAATCTCTTTTTCGCAGATCCTTGTGAGATGGGGCACTCAGCTCAGTCTGCCAAGCTTAATAGCTCTAACTACATCGATATCACCGAATAGAGTACAGACCTCCCGATTCTTCCCACTTCTCTACAAACCTCCATTCTTCAAAAAGCTAAATTATTCTTATTAGGATCTTCCTCTCAAATACAAGGAGATATCTCTTATCGTTTCTTGTCAAAGTACAAGTCTGTGAGGCGTAGGTAAGGACTGGCCTTATAAGAGTGGCGTGTAGTATGTACTTTAGCAGGCCAAAATAGCACATATTTGCTGAAGCTGTCTTTCTTTTAATTTCTCCAGAGATATCATTAGTTGAAGTGAACTGTGCTCCGAGATATGTGAACTACATGTCCCTCTCAAACATACAGGTTCCGATTGTCACCATTCGCTCCCTCGATCCCGCGCCTATTTCCGTGAATATATATTTTCTTTTTTCCTCGTTCAAGATAAGACCCTTAGCTCGTATTGCTCTGTAGATCAAGAAAGGCACTCTCTAGAGCTGTTAAGGATCTTGCAAAGATATCTAAAACATCCACATATCCGAGCAATTGAACCATTCTAGAGAAGACCGTCAGATTATGGTCTATAATTTTTATATTTATACATCCCTCGGAACAATTTAAAGAAGGATAATGATGGCCTAAATATCTGAAGTTAAAACTAACAGTTTTTATGCTATTTCCAAAATGTTTAATGTTTTATTATAGCCAGTGTATTTATGATTGTGTAATATTGTTACAGTCCCTTACAACGAGATCGACCCCGAGTCAGGACTGGTGGCCATGTTCGGGCAGGTGGGTGCCTTCAAGTGCAAGTGCGTCATCGCTGCAGGCGGCATTGCAGGCCTCACCGTCTCAATGTTCGGCTCCATGTTCCCGATGCCGAGGATAGTTTATGCCATGGCACACGACGGCCTGATATTCAAGTGAGTCAGCCTAATTAATTTGTCATTAGTATATGATCTTGTAGTAGTCATAATTGTATGACACTTGATACGATCAGAGACGTACACAACGAGCTCGCTGTTTAACAAATCTCTAAAAATATCAAAACTTAGGCTTATTAATTTCATAAGCATACAATTCATGAATAATAAAAAGGTATCTGGAAGAGACTATACAGCAGATCGGATTAGAAAAAACGGCTGTTAGAAATTGAATTCTATAAATGGAAAGGTCATATGGATCAACAAAGAATATCTCCAACAAGAAGTGTACCTTCTGGAATGCCTAAATTAAAAATTATACTTCTAAAATCGGGATGCCTTCCCCTTTGATTGCCTATGGATGAGCTATTGTCTTACAAAGTAGAATTCTAAGAAAAATTGTGCAGTTCAAACTGAAGACGGGTTGAAAACCTTGTTCATTCTATACAAATGTTCGGGGAATGATCTATTGGCTAGTAATTCGATATTTCTACCCCACATATAGAAATGCTTAAAGCTTGTCCTTTTAGGAAAAGATGGCTAGGACATAGAATGAAATTATGTGATACAAAATCTGAACATCAATATGATTATCGTTGAGCTTGGTTCTTTTATTAAATGGGCAATGCGACGGAAGACTCTTCATGATATGTTATGACATCAGACATTGCCATCAGGTGTTTCATCTCAATGGCTTGTACGCACGGCATCTGAGATCAATGGCATCGCTAGCCCTCCTCTTTCTGTTTTAATATACAAGAGAAACATTAGAAGAATAGTTCAAACACGATAATAGGGAAATCTCAGGGTTTTCTAAACCTAAATAGTTACGAATTAAATCAATAAAAACTATTGTGATAATTGAGATTAGAACTTACATATGTAAACTGAATAACTTCTTTTATCCAAGATGATCTTCAAAACTAAATAAGGCGTTTGGGTTCAAAACTGTTTACATCCATTTTCACATTAAATTTCAGGACTGATCAAAAAAGCTTCAATTTTAAAAAATGATCAATTTCACAAATTACTTTTTCGTTATTTTGCTAAGATTCACTTCAAACAATAAAATAATTACTGACATTTTATTATGATCTTTTCTTTTTTTAAATCTCTTTTAATATTAAAAAAATATTGGATATACCTGACTTTAATTGGCTTAAGTTAGTTGTTTGTTCATTTAACGTCACATTATGCTGCTATGGCTAATCGGAAGATGATACATTGGGAGCTCTAAATTTTGCCTATCCAAGCTTATTTTGGATAGGGAGTTTTAACGAATACCTGACATCGTACAGGATCGGGATCCCCGTTTAACGTCCCTTCCGAAGGACTTCATAATCAAGGATTTGTTCCTACCTTTAAAAAATCCTAAGGCCACCTGCCGGGCTACGAACCCGCGATCTTGGGCTTAGTGGTTTGTTATGGTAACCACTAGACCACAGGTTGCCCATATCTGATTAATTTATAATTGATAAAATAACTTTAATCAATATTATTTAACAGTAGATTTACATGTTTTGATTTTTCATATATACATATTTCATTTTAATTTACATCTTGAATTTTGCTAACATCCATTAATAAAATTGGTTATCATCTTGGATTGGTGACACAGTATGTTCTATGAACTCTTTGTAAAATTTCAGGTATTAATTTCTCTCCATTCTTCCCCATAATGTTTTTTCAATAAGCCATCAGCATCATCTAATTTTTGGATTTGAAGTGAAGATTAAATGTAACCACTTTAGATAGGAAATGGAATCTTTTGGTTTTGGTTTTTGAAGGATCCATACTGTTTTGAAACAAACACATCTAATACATCATTTTTGACTTTAAAAATTTGTAAAAAACTTTTTTGAAAAAAATGGATGTGCCCGATTTTGAAGCCTCGAATATTATCATTAAATCGGTAATGTTTAGAGTTAAAAATTTTCGAAGTCTGCAAGCAGGGAAAAATATTACTTTCATTTTTAATTTATTTCTTTTCAATATTAACTCTTGCTTTGTGATTCTACTTCCTCAGTGGCCTTTCAAGCCTCACCCACTGAAATAAGCCCATATTTTTTGTCAATCTCCCTTAATACTTTCCTCCCTAATGAAATCCTTCTCCAGCCCTACAGGCTTTGATTTGCTAAAATTAAGCCGCCCAAAAATCCTACCAGCCCTTCTATTCATATAACGTTTCCTTGCGAAACTGAGTACTTCCCACTTCTTCGACCATGCTATCAACAGAACCAATCCTACACCTCCTAATCTCCAAGATTTACGAGGCGGTCTCATCTATTCTGCCTTTATGACCAGTAAAACTAGATCTGGTATCTGTTCAGCAGATTGTCGCTTCGAGATGAGGTAAAAGTTTTAACTGTTAATTCGTTTCATTTTTAATAATTTTCCAAAAATACAAGTTATTGTGAGAATCAAGATCTTCTATTTCTATTCACAGCTAACGGTGATGACGTGACAGCAGAGTAATAAGGCATAACATCTTGGCAACCTCGACATGCCTGCGTTCTTAACATGACTTTTTCACATATTATTGTATTACACTAAATATTTCTATTTAATATTTAGAATAATTTATTGTCTATTGATAATATCATTAAAATAATATAATAGTGAATTATTTTTATAAAATTAATTTTTGAATTAAAAGATAGTAAAAATATTAATCAATTATGAAAAATGTAATATGATCTGGTTAGTTCGAAAGTTATGAAATATCGATCTTTTTATTTGTTATTATTATTAATATTATTAATCATAATTTGATAGCCTGTGGGAAAACTGTGTTATGATTGCTTTAATAGAACATGAAAAAATAAAAAGTGAATGACGTATTTATGAAATAATAGTTTTAATGGCTCCTGACGGTTCATTAAAAAGTTCTTCTTGAGGATAACTGTGGAAAAGTTTAAAGGAAAATAAAATGTAATATGCAAGACAATTAAGGTTACACCTAAGAGATTTTTTTAATTGGTATTTGGAGGTGGAAATTAAAACGAAATAATAAATAAAATTAAGTCTTAACGAAAAACTTATAAAACCCCTTTTCGATAAAATCTCCAAAAAGTCTAATCTGATCTACGTTTCAGCCGAGCCCAATGGCACTTTTTTTTATCATTTTACTACTTATCATTCTTTTTATGATCCGATCATTTCCGACCTAAAAAAATGTTTTCCTGGTAATTTATTTGGCACGATTGATTTGGTGGTTCAATTATAGATAACGCACATTGAAGGTCCCAATTTGTGCAATACTTTATTATATGGAGTAATTAATAGTTTAAAGGAAAAATAAATTACTCTAAAATAAGTCTCAGACCTCATCAAATTAAGCCTTGAGGAAGCTCGCAGTATAGCCAGCGAAACATTTTCAAAGAACTTGACGACATGGTCGAAACTAAAAGAAATGCGTGATGAATGGATTAAAAATATTAGGCGTGGCAATTTAAGAGATTTTTAAATCTAAAATAATTTAAGCTTACTAAAAATAGAATAATAAAGAAAAAAAACTGTATCACTACAACTCTACAGGGTCACATAACAAAGTTTATGTTTTTTTTATTTTTATCTTTGACAAAAAAAAAAAAAATGTCTACGAAATTTCGTGAAAACATACCTTTTATGCCACACACAACATACACACAATAATTTTTTTATTTAAAATATTTATTTGTTCACCTTATTTTGACTTAATATCGAAAAAGCATCCTAATTTTCAATCGAAAACCCTCACGTTAAAATATCTGCTTTTTTAAAAAACTTGGCGGGCTTTTTGTCCGTTGAATCTCTACTTTCTGATGGTGTAAAAAAATACATACATTACTATGGTAAATGTTCTCAGAAAATGCAAAGAAACGTAAAAAACTGGAATCCGAAAATTTTTGTTTAATCATTGCTATTATTATTTGTTTAACCCGCTCCGGCTTCGCTCGAGAAGTAGAAGGAAATTTATGCCTACATGAATAGTCTGTCGTAAGATCGTATCAGTTTGATGCGTCGAATATGTGGATTAGATTTGAATACAATAAAAATGTCAACACTACTTGAAGTATTTTAATGTATTTTATTATGGAGTCGCAGATATCACAAATATAAAAACAAATTAAAGTATTTCTTTATATACGACATTGATAACTTCTCCCTGAATACGTGTTCTTAATAATGTTTATATTACATGGAGTAGCTGTTTGAATTTCTGGATCAGCAATAAAATAAATCTGTAATTATTTATGGTCATCAGGTCGATATGGAAGACTACCTGCAAGGTGGTGAACCTGTCCCTTGACCTTAAATGTTGGCATAAAACCTTGTTCAACCACCCGTTGACTTTTGAATGATGTCATCTGAGAAGCGTTATTATGGTAACGACTGGTAACGGATATAATTACTGCCACAGCTGGATTTGAATCCGGCTCAAATGCTTCATCCGAAAAACTCGATTCAAATAAGATGAATTTCTATAAATTCAAGATTCAGACCCCTAAAGGGTCTGTAGATGTAAATAAATAAAACTAAGATTAATTTATAATATGTAATTTTAGTCCCTAAGGAATATTAACTAAATATTCCAAAATACATACTTAAAATTAGTAAATATTTGGAGTTAGTCAAATTTCTTTTTAACTCAAATCAAATACGTAGAAAATATGTTTAAGAAAGAGCTGTATACGCCATAGTCTTTCCCCAGGGTCTTGTGAGCAGCAAACTCGTTAACTAGCCTCCTTGATCACGGCCCTTATCATTGTAATCATATAAACAATGACTGGCTCAGGTCTTGATTCCCATGAGATCACGAAGTAGATCTAGCCATTTATACTCGCTTCTTCTCAGCCTTAGTACTCTTATATATTTAATATAAGTAAAACAATAATATTTAAATGTACGTATGAGATCTTCATTATTGGCTTCACTCCCCAAACAATTATCCTTTGATCTGAATAATATTAAAAAAGAAAATGGGATGCCATACTGAGATCGTGTTTATATTTCGGTGGATCTCTGATACGTGGAGGATGTAGCTTCGAACAATGCACAGAAAATAAACCTAAACTATAAATAATTAGTTGATTAATATATTTATAAACAATTATGAATATTTTTTTTAAATGGCACATTCACTAATACCTTTCGGAAATGGTTTTCGATATTCTGAAATTTCAGAGAAAAATGTCATAATACGTAGGACACTATGAAACACCTGGCCTGAGAATATTTCTTGCCAAGACTTTGATCGAAAGAAGTTTTAACGTGCAATGGCGCCGTTATTGTGATCAGTCAACAAATCATCGATTCGATATCCAACACCTAATGCCAAAATTGCTAAAAAAAAACTATATAAACTTTTCATGTTGAACGTTCTATAAGGAAAGGAAACTATGAAAACATTTTTCCGTATCGTGGAATAGATATTGAACTTGGATAATTTTTTGTTGAGCGGTGAAGTATAACATAGAGACCTCCGGTTATCAGCGAGTCTATGATTTTTCTGGTACTTATTCCGAAGCTTGGTGGAAGGGGTACTCAAAGTTCCGTAATTTATTCGTCACAATGTAATACTAATATAATCCATAAAACTGGAATTGTTAGAGAAAAATTGCTTGAAGATTCACTTCAATAAACCAAAGTTATTGCAGCTTATCTGAGAATGAATAACACAGCCAGTAATAAGCAATTCGAGACGAGTTATTTAAACTAGCATAATTTCCTGTCGTTTGAGAAGGCTAATATGACCTTATTTTTTCCCCAATAGGGGTGGCATTGGTATGATATAACCTTCATATGTAACGGAAAATGAAACCAGGCCAGATTCTAAACAAAAATAAAGACATATTGGCTAGGTTAAATATTCTAGGTTATTGTTGTGTTTTTTTCTTATTTATTGGTAACAGATGGTGGAGGATACATAAGATTTATTGCATTGCTGATAAGACAGTGACATAGAAATAACGTGAAGTGATGTCACTCATTGGGACTTTAACTACCCCTTCCGCCATGCAGCAGGGAGGGCTACCTGCGGAATAAATACCGTTTTTAATTTTTGTTTTTTAAGGTAAGTTAAAATACACCGAAACTATGTGGTAAGAGAATATTAGTCCTGGGCGATAAGGTTTATGGAATAATAGTATCCTGCAAAATTTTATAATATAGTTCAGTTACGAATATTAGTTTATTTACAAATTTTATAATATTTATTGTCGTAGATCGTTATATGCATGTAAAATAAGTTCATTCAGAAATTAATTAATAGTTTTTACTTTGATTCATTACTCTCAGTTGTTACAATAAAAGTGGATTAACAACAAACAGTTTTTTTTCATTTGCGGTATGAAAAACGGGGCGGAAAATTAAGCTTGATCCCCCCCTCTTATTATCCGCCTTATTTTCTGACAATGCCTCAGTAATGAGGTATTATATATTATTAAAAAATATATCTCCAACGGTTTACACCAAAGAAAACAAAATTAAAAAAAAATTAAACTTTAAATATCCATCAAAATGCGCCAGGTTTATTTTTACACCTTGCGGTATAACCTCGGTACATTATAGCGCAGGTAATTTATTGAAAAGCATGAGTAAATTGTAATGTTAAAACAAATCACTATAAATTTAAAGAGGCTTTGAATTGGTATTATTAAACTTTTATTTTCTTGACTTAGAATTATTAATCATCATTATTATAAAAAATAAAGGTGCTTTGATTTTACCAAAAATTTATTTAATCCATTGTTCTGTGTGTGTTTACAGTTCGTAAAACAATGCACGAGAAAGGGTAATAATAAATATTAGTAACCCTATAGCTTTATTTCGCACATTCTACCTTATACCTAAAAAAAAAATCGAATTCACAGTTTCTGAAAAAAGTATTTTTACGTTTCCTGACCACAATGTGTAAAGGATTAACCACAGCCTCATATTCCTGTAAAAATATTTTTTTGAAATACCTAAATTTCCCTAGGAGTCCCCATTCCCCTTCCCCATGCGAAATTTTCTAACTGAAAGTTTCTTCATAAGACCACTAACAGCTGTTCTTAGACCTTGTTGGACTTCTAGTTACTTCTGGCAAGGGCCACAGATGGTAGTTATCGATAGATCTTCCCCACAACCCTTTCACCGAAATGTTTCTCAAATATCCTTTTGATAAAAACGTGATGTTCCTTCTGACTTTTTCTTTTATTTTTCGCATACTGTATACTCTAACACTAACATCTCTAAAGATTCTGAGCTACGTGACAAGAATTTGATATGAATTCTCAAGTCTGTGCTGTTGTGGAAAGGAAAAACAAATATAATATTTGACATTTGATACAGGTTTCCTCTTGGATGAGCTATTCTGTAAGAAAACAAAAATATGGTTCATCCTAAGGCCTCTTCTATGCTGGTCCTCGACACTGATACCTAAAAAACAAAAAAAGTATTTGATGTTTCATAATTATTAATTTGATATTACTTTCGATTATTTTGGGATTGGTGTGTCTCAGTGGAAGGGCGCTGTATAATGCTGTGCCAGATAATTTGTTCAATCTGTTAACAGCCGGGGATGGATCTTGTGGGTTCTGGAGACACTCCTGGGGCTCACCCAGGCTCCGTAAAGTGACTACTCTTAATATGGCGGGGGGATTTGGCGGTAGAGCGTGATCTCGGACAAATCACCTCCCGTTGTCCAAGATACTGTACAATCTCTACCATATACTGAACCCAAGATCCTTCATTTGTTGTAGTAATACAGTTTTGTTTTTTTTACTTCGATTATTTATATAATTGTTTAAAGTATAGTAAAAAACAACTAATTTTAATAAATTGTAAGTTTTATCGCAGAAAAATTTAGTTTGAGCACAAAACTAAATTATCATTTGATAAATACGAAATTTACTAAAATATAATATAAGAAAAAAAAACCTGTACCACTACAACCCATGAATGGTCTGGGGTTCAGTAAATGGTAGAGACTGTACTGTTTCATGGACAACGGTTCTGCAAGGAGGTGCTTGTCCTAGGTCAAGCTTAACCGCCAGATTTTCCCCCCTTATTTTGGGTACTCTATTTTTATAATATTTTATAGAGGCTGGGTGGGCCCCAGGAGGGTCCTAGATCCTATATGATCCATCTCCCGCTGGAAACAGACTATAAAAAAGTCATGGCCTCCAGCAGGAATTGAACCAGGATTTCCGGCATGGCCACTCCCCTCCCTCCTATATAGATAATATAAGAATGTAAAGTAAAATTATGTTAGTTTTCTGACTGACGGCTAATTTTTTTTTTTTGTTATTTTGAGCATCGCTTAAGATAAAACTACCTCTTATCTTTTTATTCATTATTCCATTTGTTCAAGTGGAAAATCGAATAATTTAATAGTATTAATCATACCAGGTTATTATTCGTTTTCTTCTTATTTCCTGAACGGATAAGTAGATTTTCGCTATTCGAACTGTTTTTATACCTGTTTTAAAGTTGAATAAAAACAAAAAAAATAATGTTTCCGACTGCATTTGTTTTTCCTTATAATAAATAACTGGATTTGCATCGTTTGAGCGATTTTATATAAGTTTTAAGGTAGATAAAATAGAATACTCGTTTGAAAATTTCAGGATTTTCCGTTCGCTTTTCTTCATACATCTCTTGGATGATGGGTTTCTCTATTCAAAGGTTTTTACGCTTGTTTTGAGGTAGATAAAAATAAAAGTAGAATTCGGAAATTTTCATTCACTTTTTCTTTTTCATGAGACTGTTGAGTTTCATTCACTCAAACAACCGTTCATTCAAGAACTGGTGAGTTTCCTTCATCGCCGCTGTTCAAAAGACTTTTCGACTGCGTTGCGGTATAATGAAAGAAAACTTACAAGAGAGAATTTTCTGACTTTTGATTTGCTTTTCTTATAATAGTTAGTGACAGTTGTAAGTTTACAGAATGCTAGGAATTGAAAATTGCTACCGCAGAAAATACAGTTTAAAAATGTATTATGTTACTTATTATGTGTATGTATATATATAAAAATCGCGATGCTTGTCCGTGCTAATCTCCGAAACTAGTGGACGGATTTTAATGAAATGTCGCACAGATATGTAACATTGTCCAGCTTGAAATACTGGCTATGTTTTATTTTGATTAATGACCATGAAATTTGTTTGCAAAATTGTTTTAACCAGATGCATTTTTTATATGTTGTAATAGCATGCCTTAGAAGTGTAAATCCAGATTTACATCCGAAAAAAAGGATGGTCAAAATTTTGGTGGTCGAAAAACCGCGAAATTTTTGGAATTATTTCAGTTTTTGGCCTGCATCTCCTAATCGGTGCGTTTTTGGAAAAAAACCGAAGTAACCATTTTTAAAGTAGATTAAATTTTCTACAATTTGAGCCCTACTGCAGTTCTGTAGGTGTAATAGATTCTTACTTCAATCCTTATCGTATAACAAATAACTGGAATCTTATCTATCCATGTATATATATAAATCTCCTATCACGATGTTTGACCGGGCTAATCTCCGAAACTACTGGACTTATTTTAGTGATATTATTATAACTTAAAAGAATATAAATATCCATAATTAAAAATAAACCGTTATATACCTCAATCATTAAACTAATGTTTATATTTTATCAGTTATGAATTTTGTTTATTTTTTATTGATTATAAACTTTACTTAGATTTAAGATGAATAAAATGTAAAATCCAAAATCTATTTAGATCATTTTTGTATTCATTCATCGTTTCATTTTAATTCTAATTTTAACGTAATATTTTTTTAAACAATTATAACAGACACAGCAAAGCGTGGCCACGTCAGCTTGTATATATATATATATATTTGTATTCTTCTCTCATTATTTTTTTAGTTTATTTGCTTTTCATAAAAAATTTTTATATATGTAACAATCAATTGTTCCTCTCCCTAAAATTATTTTTATCTTGTTTCTAATTTTTTTTATCTTTCTTTAAAAAAAATTTTTTTTTTAAATACGATGTAACACTGGACTATAAATCTTAGATTTTTATAAAAATGGGAAAAAAACAATTTATCCAGTCTTTCTTGTTTTATTAAGACGTTTTGACAAAATTTATGTCATTTTCAATCTTTCTACATACTAACTTGCATCCAAAAATATTGTACAAATATTCAACCTATAAATTAATGTGTTTGTAATTAACAATTACATCGTTTTAACCGGAATTAAAGAAGTTCATTACAAAAGTTGTTGCATTGGTAGTTTCCAAGGATTTTTTGAAACTTTTGTAGCAAATTTATTGTCTAGCCATCGAAGTTTTAAATATCTCCTATAAAATGTTTACAGATTTATGACTTATAATTTTTCAAGTTATATTTGATTGTTAAAGGATGCAAAAAAAAGTATGTAGAAAGATTGAAAATGACATTAATTTTGTCAAAACTTCTTAATAAAAGAAGAACATATACAGACTGGATAAACTGTTTTGTTTTTTCCCATTTTTATAAAAATCTAATATTTTTTTAAAAATATAGTTATTGTTATATAGTTATAATTAGCAATTTTCTTTATTCATTAATTTTAAATTATTTTCATCTATTTATTTAACTGTAATAATTAATTAAATGTAATTACATTCCACTCTAAGAACATAATAGCTTCTATATAATCACTTGTAATGTTATTATATAGGGACTCATCTCAGAATAAATAATGCCATTACTATAATTATTGATGCTACAGAGAGTGATTGGTTAAATTCAAGTACATGTTACTTCCAGTTATATAGGCGTTCACCTCAACTCTAACATATGTATATAATATTTATTACTTATACATAATACATAAACTTTTTTTTTATTTCAGGCAGTTATCTCATGTGTTCCCTGCCACTGGGACACCCGTGATAGCTACTTTCACTTGTGGAGTTGGAGCTGCCCTAGCTTCTTTGGTTATAAGCTTGGACGTACTCGTGGAAATGATGTCTATTGGTTGGCACCATAAAAAAACACCTTATATAAAATAACTCTAACCTTGAACATCATTGTTTGATTATTATTTTTTATACTTATAGGAACACTTCTGGCTTATACTCTTGTTTCAACATGTGTTTTAATCCTGAGATATCAGCCTCATACCACAACACTGATGGATTTGCTGCCTGAATCCTTGAGGACACCTTTGAGAGGGTCACCAACAAAAGAAACAGCTGGACAAAATGGACAGGTATACATAAAGAAGAGCATATTCTATCAATTATCAATCATGTTGTAGCCTCTATCCATATAGTTTCATTTAGGAATCATGTTGTTGATTTTAAATAAGGGAATTTTAACATAGCAGAATGTCCTCAATCTATATAGTTTTAACTCTCCATCTATTCAGGTTTGCTCAGGCACTGGTCCTATCTTAGTCTTCCTGAATACTAGATAATTCTACTAATAGCTCAGTAGAAAGAAAGGATAAATATATTTAGCATACAGTTAGTGGGAAAAGTGGATTAATTTGAGAAGATCATTGATTTATGTTATTGGATTTCAAAAGGAATGGGGCCATGTTTGAACTCTGGAATACTCCAGAGAAAAATGTAAAAAAGGGAAATAAGTAACAAAAGAAAATGGAAACTGTTGAAATCCGATCATAAAGTATGCATTCAAATCATCTTATAAGCAGAACCTCTGTTTGCAACCTGATATAAGATGAGTTGGAACTTTTCCAGAAAATTTGATATTTTTGATTCAATTATTATTTCTAGTTGTTTAGAAAGGTTAGAGAAGATGTAAGTGGGTTGATAGTCTTTAGAATAGTTGGGTAACATGGTGAAATACTGTGTTCTGAAGAGAGAAAAAATATATGAAGGAAAAGAATAGAAGAATATGTGATAGACTAGAACCCTATCAAATTCTATGGAGTTGGATTTCATAAGGGGGGAAATAAGGAGATATATTTATCTGAGATAAATTTCTTTCATGTTCAAGTGAAAATAAGTAAAAAAATACAAATAGTCATGCAGAAAAAAAATATAAGAATATTCTAGAGAATATTTATTCATATACATAAATGCAACATCTTGTTTATGTCTATTAATATCATTGTCTTACAGATCAATTATGGTAACCAATTAAAACCTGATACGTTAAAAACAGCATTAACTCAGGTTAATGAGACAGTAGCACCTCAGCAACGAGTGATGGTTAGAAGAGTTACAAGAAGGTGAGAATTAAAACTTTTTAATAAAAAATTAAAATATTAGTCTTTTACAATCCCAAAAAATAGCACTCAAAAAGTTGTAATCCCACAAGGTAGTACATCATATTGAACAAAATGGTTAGTAAAATAAAAACTAACACTCACCAATCATCATTTAGAAATTGAAAATATGCCCTGGATTCTCATAAATGTTTGCGTCATTATAAAATTTAAAGCAGTATCACATCAGTTTAGTAATGAAAATACTGACAGTAGCTAAATCTCTTTCAATCATAAACAAAAATAGGAATACAAATTCATATAAATAAATAATTCATATAAATAAAACTTATGTTAACTATGATAACTCTTATTTAATAAAAAAAAAAAGATACAAATAATTTAAATTAAACAAATATAATTAATTCATATTTTAGTTTAACAGTCACCGTGTATTGATATCTCTTTAAATATTTATTTTCTGTGTAACCAAATATTTTTGTCTGTGAAATTATTAATGAAAACCATTTAATTTTAATCTAATTAAATTTTAAAGGAAATATTTTTCTTATAAATACATAATATGTATGAAGGGTTTCATTATGATTTTTTATTAATTAGTTGCTTATAATTATTAGTGAATGATAATATATTATTTTAGCTCGCCCGATTCAGATGATACAATGACTGAAGAAACAGAGGATGGTGTGAGAGATGATCAATTCTTAGTTTCTGATGCAAGTGAAAATAAATTCTACGGAACCGTACACGGTGGTGGCGCAACTGGAAGTATTCCAGGACCAGCTCTTTCCCATATTGCTAGGAAAATACAGGTCATTATTGTTTATTTTAGACATATTGGTCTTCCTTATAATCCATTTAGTTTTGATAACTATGTTATATATTTTTTGTTATTTTGTTTAACAGGCAGCTACTTATCTTTGCCCAGCAATTTTCCCATGGGTGGATACTGGCCCTGCAACTGAAGAATCTGGGCGCCTCGTGATGAAACTTGTTGCCCTCCTCTATATTCTTATTCTGCTATTTGATCTGACCATTGTTGTCGGCATGGGCTCTGAATCAACACTTGTAACATTTCTTGTGTGTATTCTATTACCAGCAATAATAGGGGTTCTTTTAATAATATCCAGGAAACCCCAAAACCGGTGAGTGAAATATTTAATAATCCTTTTCAATTTTATAATATTAATAAAAGCCAGGTGATCGGTCCTTTACTTAGTAAAGGATTCAGAAAGGAGTTCTAGGCTTAAAATAGTGTCCATTGAGCCTATGACTAAACTAATTCTCAGCCAATCTTATTTTATTATTAGTAAGCCATATCCTGAAACTATTTTAGTCCTGAATCATAATTAGCCCTTAATAAACTACAAACTGTATAAACTTCTTTTTTATTTTATCCCTTTTACAAATCTTTGAGCATAGACTGCCGTACCAAATTCTTATGTTAACATATTTACAGTAAGCATTAGCGCAATGCTACCAGTAGAATTAGGTTTACCGTTTGGCTTAACACTCTTTAAATTTTTAGGGTTTTGTGCATTACTAAGACCAACATCTTTACAGCTAAATCTGAATTGTTTTGATATTATCACTTCAATTACATCACCATGGTCCAAGCTTCGCTATTCTTGCAAGTGGGCTTCTCCTTTTTTCAAAATGAATACTATTATTTATAACTTATTTTTATTGACGTTAAAATGCTTGTCTTAAAAGTAGCGGTTACATCCATATATGACAGGAGGAATAGTATAAGTTTTTTAAATTCTAATTTTTAAATTTCAGGACAAAAGGCCTGAGCTAGGTAATACAGAAACAAAAAATAACAAGCTTTCCCTGCATATTTATTTTATCTCGAATTTCCATTTTTCTCATATCATTGGCTGAAAGTACTGTAATATCTCAATACATTAAAGTGTACTCCCAATTTGATCTATATCAAAATCATTGCCATTTCTGTTGCTAATGATATATCTTCAAACATTTTTTCTGTGTTTATCACCTTCCCAATGACATAGTCTTCTTTGAAACTAAGTAGTACCAGTGGAAGTGAATAAATCACCTGTCTTAAATCAGAGTGAACCATGAAATTGCCAGAAAAATAATTACCAATTCCAAATTATTAAATGTTTCTATCATTCACATTCATAGTAGGGTTATTTAGAGTTAAGTCTATCTGCCTTAAAAATAGCTGTTTCATTCAATTGCTAAAATTTAAATTTATTGCACTTCTTTTATTTATGTTTTTAATACTATACAACAAAAATTACACTCATAAATAAAAAAAACACTAAATAAACCTTGTAGACTATGGCTTCACATCCAATACTCCTAATCTCCCCACTCCACACTTCTAGATGACAAGAGGGTTTCCTCTTGTTCACTGTCCAGCTTAGGAAGAACCTTTTTCTCACTTTCTTGATAAGATGTATACACTTCCACTTAAGCCGAATCTACTGAGAGCATTATGAAACAGCATATTTCATATTGCTGTAATGGAAATATTTTGTCTTTTATTAATTTATTATTCTTAATGGTGAATTATATTTCTATTATTATTTTTTTTTTTTAGTAAAACATCAAATAAAATCTGAAAACTTAACACCTTCACTGCGGCATCTTCTTTCCTTTTCGATGCTTTTCTTTCCCGTGGTGCGGCGGAATTTTTCAAGAAATTGTACTGCTGTGGGGATGGTATATCTTTGTTAACCCTGGAATAACCACGTTCTAAGAGTAGTCGTTTAATACTAATGTACCTATTGGTGACGTACACAAGATATTTTTTTCATTTAAGGTAAAATAAAAAGGCCATTTTTTAAAAAACTAACAGTTTTTTATTTCACCAAGCACATTACAAACAAAAAAGAGAAACAGAAGGTCAATAAACAATAAAACTAGTTAAATGTATTAAAAAAGTTGAAAAATCAATTTCCAAATTTTTTAAAAAAAAAGTAACAGAATTTTCATTTCAAATAGCATTGATATAATTATTATTAAAAGATGAAACAGAAATATCGTTTAATAAAATAATACATCTACATAAAAATATTAAAAAAGTTGAAAAATTACTTTCCATTGTTCACACACTGAGGACGTATTTTATGAGTATGCTCGCCGCATATACATAGGACTTTGTCATCCTCCTCTTACTATAGGGGCACATAGAACAGTGGGCACATGATCTTTTTCTAAATTTGTTCCCCTCTTCTACCTGTTGTGGAGTAGAGCGATCGTCGTCAATTTTTAAAGTTTGTCTGATAACTATTCTCAGCTCATTTGAAACTGTCAGTAACGATAATCTTTGGTACTGCCAAGGTTTTGCAAGTAGTTCATGTAAATTTAGCATGAATTCAATCCTTGTCAAAGGTTTTTCATTACACTTTCTTTGGCGATAAAAGTTATGAGCATAAATAACGTACGAATTTATGCAAGCCATATTCAACATATTGTAAAAATAACACAGTCTTTCTTCCACAATTCATATTTTGACACATTTTATCAAATATGTCAACTGCACCCTTTGTTTCATTGTAAGTGTGTATAATTTCCGGTTTAGCAATACTTTCTCTGATTGAAGGTCCATGATGCATTGTCGTCACCATGGTAACTAGCTTGTTTGTTTTCGCTTTGTAAGAGACGATTGTTATGTTGTCAGAGCTTAGAAAAAAGGAAGAATTAACACCCGTTTTTTAAAATTTAAAATCGAAAAATTCTTCTGGTAACTCTCTCTTATTTTATCTTATGGTCCCAACTACAGTTAATTTATATTCATTAAAAAGTTTTTGAACCAGTGTAATACTCATAAACCAATTGTCCATAGCCAAATTCCTATTAGAATATTTGATAGTCTCGACTAGCTTTTCCACATAGTAGCCAGGGAGTTTCCTTTAGTGGATTCACTCTCTTTTCCAAGATATGGAGTAGCATCCACCATACATTTGATGCCATTGTCAAATAGCATCATGATTTTTAATCCGTATGTACGCTTCAGCGACATGTAAAAAATATTCTACACCAACTAATGTACGTATTAAAGACTTAGTGACTTACCTTATTCATTTTGGATAGCACTAAATATGGCGCAACAATATTTTCTTCACGGCAAGCTGTGGCTAAATAGAGGCTTACATTGGAGGGGGAACTTGAAACTACGAAAAACAAATTGGAGGCAACCAATTTTACATTGAAGCACACGCAACGGAGACGTACATTAGTATTCTAGGGTTAACAATGTTTAAAAAAAAAAATGTTTACCAAGCAAATATGTTTTAATATCTTCATATAAACAAGAATTAATTTAAAAAAACAACGTATCGGTCCCCTAGGTCTGATACCGCACACAACTCATCTCTGAATTATTCCTGTGTGACATCGGTCCCAGGGTACTGATTCATGCAGCCTGACCAAGCATGCTGAAACCTGCCAAATCCTGTCTCTTCCTGTCAAAACTTCGCTATGAGTCCCAGTCTTTAATCGCATTCAGATCAGCTCTTCTTGGTGTCTCTTATCGTTTAATTACTATAATATAATACTTATTGTTGTTGGTGTGTTTTATTTTAATTATTATCCGTCTTAATTCCTATAATAACTAGCACTTGAAAAGAAAAATTGTTTGAATCTAGGCTTAATAAAATCATGGCTCATATGAATTAAAATATCAAGAGCAAAAATGTCTATAACAGAATTCAGAAGACAGTTAGCTTTAAACCTAGCAAGAGAGGAGGTAATGCAAAAGCCTATAAACCTTCCTGTAACTAAAAGGGTAACTCACACATTTATTAAACCTACAAGCCCTGTTAAGAATAAACCAAAAATATGTAGAGAATGTTACAAGCAGTTGCGCTCTACACTAAGTAGCCTTGAGGTGAACAGTAAGGTTACTAAAGTGACCAGCTTTTGCCAAGGATCCCATGTTTTAACAAAAAACACAGACAATATACAGGAGCATTTTAAATGACTAAATTTGTAAATTGATACTTTTTTTATCAAATAAAATTTAACAAATGTCATGTTTTTTTGTTTTTTTTATAACATAATTTCCAATATCATTTGAGGCGGATCTGGTTGTTGTAGAGTAATGCGTTTCATGCAGTAAGTTAAGCAATATCTAAGAAACAAATTTAAATATTAAAAATCAGGTTATAGTTTCATTGGAAAATTACAGGCAGGATTGAATAGAAATAATTTATCAGTCAGCGAGAACTGATACCGCACCAGAGGAAAGTTCTACTATCGGTCCCTGGGGACCAATAACACACAGAAGAAACCACTTTTTTTTCATTACCGCAGTGAAGGTGTTAAAACATTCTGATACTTGGATATAAATTGGATTCTGATACAATTTATTTTATTTTTTTAAAGAAAAACTCTCAGGTTTATGACTCCTGGCTTGCCATTTGTTCCTGCAATAGCTGTCATGGTCAACATCTACCTCATCTTTAAGCTCTCTATTCTCACTCTTGTGAGATTTACTGTATGGATGACAATAGGTAGGCCAATTTAATTTTTTTTTATAAACTATAAATTAGTAAACATCATGTTTATTAGGGTTTGATTTTATTCCAATATAAGTACCAGCAACTTTTAAATTACTTATTTATTGCAATTCCTCCACAGAGTTTATTCCTTTAATGGATGTGCCATTCGTCTGAGATTATTCGGAGAAATGGGCATTAGTAATGACTGGCTGAAATATTGATTATAGTACGCAACCAATTCTTGAGGTAGAGTAATCTACCAGACTGGAAAACCCTGAGGAACTGGTTTGAATCCAGCTTGATCTGCTTTAAATGTTTATGGAACCTTACCAATATATAATACTTAGCAAATTTTTCCGTAGTGTATAGCTCAGAATATTTTAATGAAACTTACATAATCGTTATTCATTATCCTCATTTAATTGTTAATCACTATTAGTTAATAAGTAGTTTTTTGATAATCAAAACTAAATCCAAGTAAAATAAGGAAAAGGTCATTACAAATACGATCGTTTTACAAAATAATTAATATTTAAAGCTTTTAAAAAAAATTGCAAAATCAGGTCTTTGTTCACAAAGTTAAAGTGTAATAAATCATTCAGTCATATACTTTTCCTTCCTCAAAAAGTCAGTTCTGCTCAAAGTCAGCTGAGTCAAAATTATTTCGATTCTTATTACGAGTCAGATTATTTGGAAAGATATATAGATGATTAACTGTTTACTGACTGTACATCGCAAAAAAAAAATAATACCCCAAAATGGAAACATTTTTTTGGTTGATAACTGAAAAAAGTATTCATTTTTTATTGGTCGTAATTTAATTTCCAGAATAACAATAATAATCAGGCTTAGCGAGCCCTAAAGCTTGATGCCTCCACCAATCTCTCACGACAACCTCATTGTACTCCTCAGACGTTTACCAGTTGCCACCAGTTGAACCAGTTAAGCATTAAGTTTTTAGGAATTATTATTTACTTGACCCAACAACTTTATAAGCCCATCTTAATCTTAGAAAAGCTATCAGTTCAATAATATTAACCAGGTACATGCTCCTCAGTTCCACATTGTGTAATCTTAATTCTACAATGGTCTTCATCCTCTTGCTATTTAAAACTATTAAATTTCCAGAAACAGAAGAAAAATCATTGAAATGGTTCATTTTCAGCAATGATATAGCCATCTTTAATTTGGTATCATAATTCCGAGTTTGAAGTTTTTCATATCTAGTTTTCAAGGAGTCTAAAAGTTTTTAATCCCTCTAAGAGAAAAAAATTGTTTTTCCATTAGTTAGTCTATTGATTGATGTCTTCTAGCTTTAAGCTAATTCTGCTTTGAACTTTGATGATTTTTTTTCTTTCTATTTACATTGAAACTGTTGCAAAACTAAATAATGTTTTATGCTCATTTCATTTCATTATATAAATTACTAAACTTAAATAATATTGTGAATTTGGATGAATTTTAATCAATTAGCAATGTTATTAACTAATTTGTGTATCAAAGAGTATGTATTTTTTTAATTTTATTTTTTTATAAACATGTTTGGGAAGAAAAAAGTCTGGGTTGAGGTAAAATCATCAATTCTTTAAATAGTTATAAACTATTTATTAACTGCTTATCATTATTAATGAAATCAGTAATTTGATCTCCACCCAAACCATTTTCTTTTCCATATTAATGTTTTTACATGAATCTGATTGATTACTAAAATTCCAGGTTTTCTTGTCTACTTTTACTATGGTATCAAACATAGTACGCTTGAAAGTAAGGAGACCAATATAGAACTGAGTGGGACGGTGGTCCCTACAACTACTGTCGAAGGAGAGCCTCAATGGCAAACCAGCTACACAGTAAGCCCCAAGCAGCCTCAGTGGCAGCCCCCTCAACAGCAATGGCAGCCACCACCTCAACAGCAGTGGGAGCCACCGGCGCAGCCGAATCCACTGTTTGTGCCTCCTACCAACTTTCCCACTTGGGACGACTGAACAGTTGGAGAGTGAAACAATAGACTGCAATCACCCCTTCATGACTGTCTTTTTCCCATGGCTAAGCACCCCTCATTGACTCCATTATATATTTCGACAGGAACAAAGGTGGTCATTCCTAAATGATTGTAGGTTATATTAGTGGCATAAAAATGTCGTCTTCCTTTCTCATATTCCTGAGTAGCATAATCCTGAAGTCGCAGATGGTCGGAACCTCATAAATCGGCATAAGAAGCATTGCGTTGACATTTACGTAGACATAGAGATTATTGATGTCACTTATCTAACTAGGCGTGTTCCAATGTTCGACAAGAGTACTTCCATCTTCTCCAATTGCACTTGAATCAACCAAGTAATATGAAAGATATATTGTAGGCAATAATATTCAAAAGTATTTACAATGTATAAAAGCACGTTATTGCTTTTTGTCTATTTGCATATTGTATTATAAATTGTTGCACTTTTGAATCAGGGTGTTTATTTGATAAGTGCAAAATTTCTACATCTATGTATAAGAAACTTTGTACTGAAAAAAGTGTTTTTCTCTTCTAAAATCAATGAATAGAAAAAATATAGACAATTATATTTACTACTAGCATTAGGAAATTTAATAATGAGTAGGTCTGAGAAAGATAAGAACTGATTGGTTTCTGAACATTTTGTTTATTAGCATGTATGTAACTTATTCTGTTATGTATAAATAAGTATAAGGTTCATCCTCTCTGGCATAACATATCTCCTAACAAAATGAAGTTGTATTATTAATATCAAATAGAATAGCTACTTGATAAATAGAATAATCAATATATTTTACAATGTTTTGATTAATTATGATTGTTTTAAATTATATTGAACATTGGAATTTTACTAAAGCAACTAAAATATGTCATCTCGAGTGGGAAATACATTTTTAACTGGTAATGAGTATGTGTTTATGTTTATTGTTTCCGAGAAATCTCAGAACTCATTTTTTTTTTTTTTTAAGTATTGTTTGTAACTTGTGAAATGAGCTAGAATTTCCCTAAATTCAGATTTTTTATTTTAAAATAAACAATAAAAATAACGATTTTTTCTAGTCCTTAAAGAAGAGGCTAGACGTATAAAATACTCATCATGTAAAATTTTGTTAAATAAATGATAAAATGTAAAAAAATATGAAGTTTTTAAAACAAACTAAAAACTACCTGTTCAAACAACCAATTGAATAAAAATAATTAAAATTAAAGGATATAACTCAAAGCCCAGCTGTCTCCCATAAAACACGAAAACTTGACCAAAAAAAAAAAAAAAAATTATGTACTTATAAAATAAGTATCAGTGTAAATTACACTTTGCTATGCATAATTAGAAGATTATATCTGTAAAAAAGGTAAAACTTCATCTCTTTCTTTCTCAGACCATATCTTGCCAGATCACTAGTCTGGGACTCTACCATTTGAGCTATCCTGGGCCCTAATGAAGCACGCTTCTCGGCCATGGTCATATCTTTTCTTTTTTCTGATCCTAAGTCCCCGCGTTCTTGCATTTTGCGAAGTATACGAGAGGAAGAATGTTCTTTGAACATTATTTTAATTCGGATCTAGTTGACTTACGTCATATTAATTATTATAATTTATTTTATTTTAGTTGTTACTAATTTTTATTAGTAACTTTTTCAAATGAATATATTTAAAGTCAACATTGGAAATATAAAGTAGTTATTTTTATAAATTTACTAGTAGAGTGTCTAAAGACCTGGCCATTCCATTTATTTCAGGATAGTTGAATTGAATGTAATATCAAATAGATTAGTTACTTGATGAATAGAAATTATATTTTACAGTTATGTGATTGATTAGTATTGTTTTAAATCATGCTGGACTTTGAATTTTATCAAACTAACTAAAATATTGCTTAAAAAACAAGAGGTAACTAATAATAATTTCACATTTATAATGTTGTGATAAAACAGATTTTTCCAAACTTAAAGTTTACTGATGTGTGTTCTTCAAACATATAAATAAAAAGAATGTTCGATTGAACAATAAAAATATATATGTTATTAGGTGGTGTAGAATTAATTTTGTGATGTTTAACTTTCCAAACAAATAATTTTTTTTAAATTATTATTTTGTTATACTGCCATATGAATTTCCACCAACCTAAAGAAAAATAACTTTAAAAATCATAGATTGTAGTAGTTGAGCACTTATTTTATGAACACCTTTTATACATATATATACACTTTTATAGCATATATTTATATATTTAATTAATTGCACGGAATTCTCTGCCTCTAAATTGGATCTCTTTTTGTTTTTAATATTAATGAGATGCAGAGGGAAATGTATGATACACATTTATTTATTATTAGTGGATAGTTATGTTCTTAAAAAATGCAAAAATCCAAAAAAAGATAAATATATATATATATATATATATAAATATAATTGAAAAATGGAGAGATTTTTTATGTTAGATCAAGTTGCCTTTAACACAAAGCTCACCGATGCTATTTCTTTTTATTATTAATTTACCCTTCCCTAGTGTTATGATTAGAGCTGCCTTGTTTCGTGATCATGTTGGTGTCTCGAGGAGCAGGCTGGGCCTGTTTCAACAATGTTTATTTCGTTATTAGTCTTCACTATTAGAGGGATATATTATTTCTTACGTGTGTTCGATATCCACATTTTAACCTCTACCGTCATGTGAATGGCATGTTGCACAAAGAGTGCATTCCCTGGATCTATTTTTCTAAATAAATTAAAGCAAGTAAAGTTTCATGAAATTAAGTTTAGTTACGAGTTAGAGTTTAGTTTGTTTAGCGGGGTCAAAGAGGAATTGCTGCAAAAATTAATTTGCACAACCTCTCACATATCGTTTTTGTGTGATTTTTATGAATAGTACCAAGGCCTAGTAGAAAAATGTCTAACTTTAGATTGTGACGTTAACTTTAATGCGTTCCCTTACCCTTAATTCCTTTAATTTATGTTTTCATATTTTTGTCATAAAATGAGTCAATCATAGGGGAGCAGGGTTGCTCAGTCTATAGACTTTTGTTCCGTGATCCCTATGACCCAAGTTCGCAACTGGCTGTTGAACTTAGACTATTCTGTTAATAGCCTTGAATTGGTCCCGTGGGATCTGGAGATTCACCTAGGGCTCATCTGACTTCTATCTATAAAGAGAGTACCAGTAATTTGAGGGAAAAATCTAGGAGTTGAATGTGATCTCAGCCTAACAACTCCCTTTCACAACCATTAACTTTAGATAGAGTATAGTCCCTATTATAGACTGAATGCAATACCCTTTGTGTGGTTTACTGTTTCTAGTTTTTCTTTTTATTATATGTAAATCATTATTCCATGCGGGAATGTCCCATTTGTCTTATAAACTATTTAATTATTAAGGTTTAAGAATTTTATTTTCCCATTTGTAAATTTTGTTGTATTAATATTAATTATTTTTATATTGTAAACAAAAGTTTTATTAGGCTAATTGGTTTCTTAAGATTATAGTACTTAGCACGTTAAATTACCAGTAAAATTTAATATCCTTATGAGGTCTAAAAATGTATTTGATTTGGTTTATGTTAGTTGAGTAATTTCAGTGTTAATTTATATTTTTTGTATCAACATAACTATTTTTTTATAACAGATATAACAATCCACACTGTGACTGAAGTAAGGGAAACCCCGCCCATTGAAATACTTATCACGTGTTTGATTGGGTTAGCTGAATTATATTTGTATATCTGTATACTTGATTATGGTGATTTCTTCCTCGAAATTAGGATAAAAATTCTCCAAAATTATTTAATTGTCAGCAAATCCTTCACTTTTTTTTTTTATGGCGTCACAATCAACTGTGTTGGGTTCTGTTCACCAGTATTAAAAAAAAAAGATTTCTTACCATTGGGGCGGCAATGTTACAAGGGCTTATTCCTCATTATTTTTAATAGAAAAAATATGTGTAAGATTATTTTTATCAACTTAATAACTATGTAATTGCCTGTATAAATAAAATTCTAGAAATAAATTTAGTTGAATTTTACTGTTAAATAATCACGTAGATTTTTAAAATAAATGGAAAAAAAATGAGAAAAGAATGTTTGGACTATTGGCTTAAAAATTTCGGTTTTCCAATGAAACGTCGCTCCTTGGTTATCAATACCTAATATTCTATGTCTTGTCTTTGTATCTCTATCTGTCTTTTAGCTGTTTGTTGTTAAAAATGAAAAAAAAAAATGCGTGATATTTATAATATATTATCAAAAATTTATATTGATCTTTCTTCGATAGTTGATATAGGTCCTTTTGGGTATAAGGAGACTAACTGAGAATATCATTTTTTTAATTTTATTTTAAGTTTTGGTCCAGATTGCTATTAACTGGTTCAAAATAAAACAGTTTTATTATAGTTATCAAACAATTTTGTTTACTACTATATTTGTAAATTAAGAAAAAAAATGTTTCCAATAAAAAAAAGTTTTTAAATATCTTTATGATAGCGATATCACTGAAACTATTCTCGAAAGGACCTAAAGCATATAAGCTTTAACATATGTTGATATTCGAAACTTCCTGTATTTAAGTATATTTGTGTATTTGTTATTGTTATATATTGTTGAGAATAATACCAATGAGCAATTTATATATAAATTGATATCATTTAATTAATCTTAAGGAAAAGATCTTTCATACAAAAGGTTGCATAAAATATATATAATGTATTTGGCAAGTTTTAATAAATTATGATTAGTTAGCTTCAACTGTTTTTTTATTAGTTTCCTTGATCCCCATATTACAAATCAGATGTAATTGAAGTTTTAATTCTTTTTTCATAGCTAATCCAGAAAATAAAAAGGATCTTCTGAATATTATTTGTTCTTTTATACGATACTATAGTTTTTATATTATGATTTAGAAACTGAAAAAAGAAATTTAAGCCCATGTAGAGTAATTTCATATTTTCCATTTTCATGTGTAGAGTAAAACTATATTTTTGAGAACCAATGAAAAAATCTTTAAAAATATTCCTATAACCTGAAAGCAAAGAAACATTTCTTTACTGCTCATTATTCCCTGAAATGCAAATGTTGGGTCATGATTCATAAGGCTAAATGTTAATGGAATTAAAGAGCAATGTGAGCTAAAGGACTAAAGATTGAATGAAATATTCTACTTTATGTATTGAAGAAAACAAATCATCCAGTTCTGAAAATGGGCCGGCACAATTATTTTAGCTTAATCAATGGTTGGCACAGGTAATTATTAGGCTTTTAAAATATTTCTTCTTTTGCAACAGGTTTTTAGTGCCTTCCAGCAGAGGGCAACGTTTTCCCATAAAATACAAAAAATATAACTAAATAAAAACATATATATTAATATATTTCTCAGTTGATTTCTTACAAATCTTACTTCCTAACTTCAAGTGTAGAGTTGAAATATTTTTTTAGAACAAAAGAAAAACCTTAAAACATACTCTTCTCAGAATCACAATCTGAATTTAAACAGGAAATTTTAGAATATAGAATATAGAATATAGAATATTTTTTAATGTATGTAGGGAACATCAAATCGGGAAAAAATTATATTAATGTGAATCTAATGTTGACTGGTAAAGGCAGTTAGTACTTTTATGTGTGATCCTTCATTAGTGACAATTTTACTATTGAAATTCACGACATTCCCCTTCTCTTCGGTAGTGTGGCTATAGAGGATGTTAGAGACCATTCACTCATTAAATAGAATGACAAATAAATGTTGGCGTTCTCCATTAATTTTAAACAAATAATCTGATAAAGATAAAATTTCTATAAGTTTTACCTTGCTATTTCTGTACAGTTATAACTCCTGGTTTATTAACAGAGTAATATTTTATTTAAATATTTTATTTTGAATTTTAACACACAATAAATAGTAAATTTAGTTTATAAATGATTATGTTGTACTAGGTGGGCTGAGTTGTTCGGGTAGATACGGCACTTAGATGCGTGAAGAGAAATGTTTTTTCATGAGTGCCCCTTAAAACTGACAGCTTTGTCATCAAGCTGGTTTTCAAACATTAATTAAATCTTTGGATCAATCTTTCGAGCAATTCCTTTTTTTCAAGGGGAATTGGGATTTTCAAATAGTTCTTCATCTGGAATAGTTCTTCATTAGCCTGAAAAAGAGATGATAAATCAGTTTATTTTCATTTTTTCTCATTTCTTTCTTGCATAAATTCAATTTATTTTGTTTAAATTAATAATGTATTAAATTAATAAAGGCAAGGATGTAGCCTAAGCCCATTACTTTTTATTTTGATGCTGGACACGGCCCTGAAAAGAGCTAAGTCAAAAAATGAGACCGTACCAACTAGAATCATAGATACCAACTAGAAACCTTAGGCCAACCCACCTCAGTATCCTCGCATTTGCCGATGACATAATTGTTTTTGGAAACAACTGCAGGAACCTCCAATTCAATTTACGCATCTTACAAGAAGAGTTGGAAGTAATAAACATGACAATTAATAAAGGGAAAACCAAAATCATGAGAATAGGAAGAAAAAGCGAGCATGGGGACCGAGTTGTAAGACTAAACAACACGAGGTTAGAGCAGGTAAGGGATTTTAAATATCTCGGTGCACACCTTAACGAACACGGCTGGATAGATGGCGAAATAAAAGAACAAATAAAAGCTGCCAGCAGGTGTTTTAATTCCCTCAAAAAAGGATTCATCGGGAAAACAGAAGTGTCAAAAAACCCAAAAAAAGTAGTTTATAAAAACACCTTCTTACCGATTCTCACCTATTCAAGTGAATCTTGGACTCTGGCTAAAAAGCACAAGAGCCAAATCCAAGCCATGGAGATACGATATATAAGAAGAATGGAAGGGAAGAGCAGAAGAGACCGAGTGCGAAACATAACAATACGGTCCAATGTGGGGCTTCGGCCAGCGGGGGATATCATCGAGGAGCATCAGCTGAGATGGTTCGGCCACGTTTCCAGAATGGCAGAAAACAGTGTGGCAAAGGCCCTAAATGAGACGAAGGTGGGAGGTACAAGACCGAAGGGAAGACCAAGGAAGACTTGGGAAGGCGCAATCCAGGAGGCCTTTGACAGAAGAGGTTTGGAATGGGGAAGGAGAAGAAGATTGGTACCGGAGAGACATTCATGGGTTAGGCTCTACAGGAGAGATCCTCACACCGTTGGCGGTAGAAGAGGAGTAGATTAAATTAAATAAATTAATAATATTTAATTATTAAGGGATTGTCTATCAGATAAGGGTAAAGTGTGGTAAGTGGAATGATTTTTAATCCAATAGGAAAGATGTAAATTAAAGAAGTAAATCTGATGATAATTTATGAAACTCCCCAGTAAATGCAATAGATTTTAGAATAGAGAGAATACTAAGCAAAACTTAATTCATAAATAGTTTTTAAAACCTTTTGTTTTTAAAGGTAATGAAAAATTGTTCTGGCATCTTAATCTTAGAATGGTTGCGTTCTTCTAGTTTGCAATCATTACTTTTTAAATGGTATATGTACTGTGTATTGTAAATTTTACCATATCAAAATTTATAAGCAATGTCTCAAAAGTCAATATTAAATAAAATAAAACTCAAGTTTTTGGCTTATCCCAATATGTTTTACAATTTGTTTCCATGACAATTAGTTGCATATTCAGTTTCAGTAGATCAATTAATTTTTTTTTATTAGAGTAAAGTTTAGGAACAGACCAGGGAAAGAATTTCTGTAAACAAATATATTAAAGTGACATCCAGGTCAGTTTTTTTAATTTTATTTATGCTGGGATTTAGGTATCAGTGTAGTTCCTCCCATCTCCTGTCATGTTTCCAATTCTAATATTAATTATTTATTTTTTTATTAACAAGAGTTTTCACTAATTGTGGGTTTCCTTAACACAGTGATTGGATGGCTCCCTTCCCCAACGTCCTATCTAAAGTCCATTCTTCCCGTAGACCATGACTCCAATAAGTTACTTCTGTGAAGCAGCAAAATTCTCAATATACATGTCTAAAGTAGAGGTTTGAAGAGCAACAGCAAATGTAACATATCTTAATATAGAAAAACCTATGTCTTAATATCTACAAGGACTCGAATAATAATCAAATCACATGTAGCCGGAAATCCTGATTGATCAAAATTTGAAAAGTTAATAAGGAAACTATATAAAGGACCAAACCTGATTTGTAATAGAGCAAATATGTTATAAAAGGTATTAAAAAAAATAAAAAAAATTAGAACCATTAGAATTAAATGGATATCTGTCTTTATTATAGTTAATTAATCATTTTAATGATTGAAATTATCCATACCTACCCATTTGAGCGAGCACAGATCTAATCACTTGATATGGTTTCCATATTCCATATTGTAATCAGAAAGCAGGATGTGACAGTTTCAAAAAATGCATTACTTACTGAGGAATACCTTTGTAGAAACCGAAACAGCCTGCTGTCTTCTGGGAATCCGGAGAAAAGAGTCATCCTTCATGTTATATTAGCAACTATATAATTACTGAGTTTTTCACTGATGAATGCTATCTAATCAGCATGTTGAGGCTAAGTCGATTCATGATGAAAAACACTTTTCAAATTTAATATCTGAGGTGTCCACGAAAAAGGAGAGTATGATATCCTGGGGAGAAAGGAGGTTTTGCTGAATAAATAATTAAAAAATTATTTTTCAAGATCAACGCTCCATGGAAGGTAGGTATGAATAATTTTCCTTATATCTCCCTACCACTATGCGTCAACCACTAAGAATTCTCAGGGTTTCCCAGTCTTCTTATCAACTTGAACTCTTTAAAATGATGCCCTTTTTTCTGTCCCCACCAATGGTCTGAAGCCTCCTCAAATGATAAGTCTAGAACATCAATTTTTATAGAAGTACTGTACAAATAATAAATTTAAATAAATATGTAATTAGTGATTAAAATATTACCGTCATGATAATACTCAACAGTGTTGAGTCAACATCTATTTCTCAGTAAACTCTCAAAAGTCTTTAAATATCTTCATCTCAGCATGTAAGGAACAATCCTGTTTAAGACTCTTTGAGACACTGATCTAGCATTTTTTTTATTTAAAAATGTATGTCGTCGTAATTGCCGACATTTTAGACGTTTTCTAGGGTTCAATTGGAGCATTGTTTCTAAAAAACTTTTCCATTCCTTGCTTATAAACAGGTTTTCCAATGGTGGGACTCCTTTGCAAATTAAATTTTTCACCTGAAGCCATAATACCATAAATAAAACTATCTTTTGATTGGTGGTATATAGTGATTTGTGGTTCAAATATTTTATAAATTTAGTTAATAATATTTCAATAAATCTACTGGAAAAAACTTATTAGAAAGTAATAATTTTTTTTAACAATTTAAATATTTATTTTTTCTTACAATTAATATTTTTTTAAAATTTTAAATGTGAAACCTGTTAAAGATTAAGGGGAAATGCTTTATAGGTAAGTAGTAAGAGAAATAATAGTTTTAAACATTTAGAACAGTTTTTATGTGTTAAACCCTAGGAAAATTAAATCATGAAATATTTTATATCAGTTTTATTGATTCTAACGATCAGATTCTCTTTAAGACAGGCATATATGTATTAGAATCTCATAAGGAAAAATATATTAAAGCAACTGGCGCACATTTTGATTAATTAAACCAATTTTGAAAAAGGACATGGACTTATAATTATTCGGAAAAAATAAATTAAAAAATGACATTTCATGCACACCAATTTAATATTATCATATCAATGAAAAAATATATTAATATGTTTTAAAAAAAAGATGAGTCTGACCTTATAACCATCCTAAGAACGAAGCAATCTTTTTATGTTTATTTGGTCATGTAGTAGTGATTTCATAAAATTATTAACAAATATTAAGTCTAAACTTAACAACCAAATTACAGTACCTGCTGACTTGGAAGTGAAGATGAGTAGAGCTCTTCCCCACTGTAGATGAAATAGGATGTGCAACCAATCGCCCAAATGTCGCTGGACTTGGAGTGGCGTTCGATCTTGAAGAGTTCTGGGGCATAGTAGTTCAGAGTACCTCCAAAACTGTCCAGATTATCATACTCCCCCTCCCTGTGGGCCATTCCAAAATCTCCAAGTTTCGCAATGAGTCCTCGAGTCAGGAACACATTAAGGGGCTTGATGTCGGCATGGATAATATTCTGCTGGTGCAAATACTCAGCTCCACAAATTATTCCATACAGAATATGTTTCTTCTCTGGGTTTCCCAGCTTCTTCTTACCATCCGAAAGTAAATTGAAAAGATTACCATAAACACAAAGTTCAGTGATTAGGACACAACGGTCTTCACTTGGGTAGATCTAGAAAAGGGTATTTTATTATTAATTAAGGTTTTCAATAATGTAACATCAGTTCAAATGTAATTTTATTTAATTAAACGTTGCAAATAAAATACAAAACATTTAAATAGATGGCAAAAAATAGATCAGTATTTTCTTAATTTTAAACGTATTCCATGTCAGTTAATATTATAAATAATCATTAAACATTTTAATCGAAATATCTTCCTTGATCCAACAGTACCTCTATAACCCTTAATAATTGGAGGAGGAGGAAACCAATGGGTGAGAATTGGCTTGACCATCAAGATCTCTCTATTAGAGCCATTGCCTTGAAACAGTGTTGCCCTTACTAAATACTGGGCATGTCTTTTCTTTTCAAAATAAAAAAATATAAAATTAAAACAACTAACTAATAAATTATAAAAAATTATAAATAGTAATATGACGTATGTCAACAAGTTCCTATAATTAAAGTAATGTTCAAAGATCATTCGTTCTTGTGTATACATCGCAAAACATGCGAGAACATGGGGACATGGGATCAGATAACAAAAAAGATTTGTCCCTGGCTGGTATCAACTCCGGTAGCATATTTGGTAGAGTCCTGTCACAGTAAGACAGAGGACCCGGGTTCGAATCCCAGCTGGGTGCATATCTTTTCTCTTTAAAATGAAAATATTTAAATACTAAAACCTTAATGTTTTTTTTTTTTGGTAAAGTTTAGTTGATACCCACAACTTAGTTTAATAATTTATTTATTTATCATTTGTTTTTAATTGCGAAATTTGATAAAAGTTATTATCAGCCACTACGTTATTCAATGGTTTCGAACCGATGAGCAGAAAATAAGGTATATAGAATGAGAACTGGCAGTGTATTTAAGTATGTGGTTTAAAAAGCTAGAAGGCTCCTACAACACTTTTACTTCATATTTCTTGACTTTTGTCATTCTTGTTGGTTTTTAATTTTTAATTAAAAAAAAAAATGATTTCTAAACACTTACTAAGGATACATTTAGTATACATTGTAAATCTCAATAAATTTAATATTTAAAAGAAATAAGGGTCTAATTTAAAACATATTTAATGTTAAATTTATCTTTGGTTATTTTTTAAAAGGGATTATTTAAAATTAGTCATGAATAATGAATGCATTAATAAATCACAAGGAATAAAAATAATTGAGGCGTTTACATGAAAAAGTAATTTTACTGGAGAAATGGAAACTGTTTGGACAAATGAAAAATGAAAGGCTCAAGTAGAAAATAGTTACTACTGCTGTTCATAGAATGAGCTTACTAAACCACTCCCAGTTTTTGACTCACTCCTCATTCTATCCAATTAGTAGGTTTAATTACTAAATTTTCTTTGAAAAATTTTTTTCTTTTATTTACTAACCCGCAAAGGTTGAAGGATGAACAACCTCTTAAGGTATTCGAAAATAAGGTGTTTCGTAAAATATTCGGTCTAAAAAAGGATTAGGCCATTGGAGAATTTAGGAGATTACACAACGCAAAATTACAAAGCACATGCCAGGTTAATATTATTGAAGTAATAGCGTCACGAAAAATAATATGGTTTGTAAAGTTGCTGGGCATAGAAAAAAACGAATTTGTTAAAAAGTTAATAAGCGCTGTGCTGACTGGGAATCGTCTGAGGGGTAGACGGAGGCGTAGGAAGGATAGCGTTATGAATGATCTGGCAGATTTCGGTTTGGGCAGTGGTCCGTGGACGGATGTGCTTAAGCAGAGATTGGTTGTATCGGCATCGAGCCTTCGGGTTCGATAAGCTTTATTATTATTATTATTATTACTTCCTTTACCATGTCCCAACGCCTCAATTTAATTTGTTTAAACTAGGAGTGATATTGATTCATTAAAATTTGTTGGACTCTTCTTTAGGAGTATTATTTCCAACATCGTTATTCAGGGAGTGGTCGTGACTTATATAAGTTTTACTGAGTACGGTAGAGTTTCGGTTTACGAAATCTTTCACATCAAAGCCCCTGTGGAACCGATGGAAAGATCTAATTTAGGTATCCATTGTATGTATTACGGACTACAAGACGAGTGTTTTGAAATACGTTCATTACCTTGATGAGCCTGACGATATTCTTGTGCCTGAGGTTGGCCTGCAGCTGTATCTCGTTTTCCAGGTACTTCCACTCGATATTCTTGAACTTTGCGGTGGGTATCACCTTGGCCGCGTAGTTCCTCCGCGTGGAGTACTCCTGGACCAGGCGGCACTGCCCGAAACCTCCTTCGCCGATCACCTTCTTCATCTCGTAATCGTCGGTCACCTGCTTCACGGTACCCATATTATCCGCTCACCCTTATGGATTATACTGGAACAGAGTTTAAAATAGTCTAAACGAAGAAGAATTTGCATAGTCTCAGTCATTTTTAAACTTTAATACAAACCACCGATCTGAAAGAGAACCTTTAATTTCCATACAATCATGGATAGCTAAGGCCACCTATCGAGTTGCAAACCTGCAATTTGGTGCAAAACAGGTTGCTACGCAAACTACTAGATCACAGGTGACCTCTCAGTTATAAAACTCATCAATTAATAAAAATCTCTCATTAGAGAAGTTCATTCAGACATTAGTTATTGAATAGAGAGGGGAGAGAGAGAGAGAGAGAGAGAGAGAGAGAGAGAGAGAGAGAGAGAGAGAGAGAGAGAGAGAGAGAGAGAGAGAGATTGTCCTTGGGTAGAAGGCTATGGTTTCATCAGTTCATTCTGGCTATGGCAGGTAAATTATTGAATATGTTAACAGCCTCCTGTGAGAACCTCGTTGGGCTCACTCAGCCTCTATAAAGGGGTTAATCTAACCGTTATGTTTAGGAGAAAACCTGGCGGTGGGGAGTGAAATCGGACAAACCACTTCCCTGTAATGCTGTAGTACTAGAGACAATACAGTATGTAATAAACCCAACATCCTTCATGAGTATGAGTGTGATGTAAGTTTTATGCTGTGGATTTATACAACGATTTTAACCAAATTATTGAGTATCGTTTTTGAAGATATTTGTAATAAATAAACGTAGGACAGAAAATCCGTCCTACATTTGTTGGAATGTAACAGAATCCAAATTATGCATTGACCAGTAGCCGTAGAGTTAAAAGTAGCACAACATTATAACAAAGAAGAACATTATACACAGGCTAAGTTACGCATCGACGCAAGCACTCAAGATGTTTCATTTAACATATATAGCTGGTAGATCACCAATTGTCTCTATCGATCAGGCTTGATATGTTCCTCCAGATGACGGGATAATAAAATTTCGGATACCAGTTTGTATTTGGATAATATTTATACACTTTAGTTTAGGTAAATGCAAAAATAATTAAAATAAGTAAAAACCACATTTTTCGACTTACCTCAGAATGATTTAACTTTAAATTTTGTTTGTGATTTATGAATTACTTAACTAACATTTAAAAACTTAGTCACATGTTAAAAAAATTTCGTTTACTCCCGATCATTAGGTTAGGAATCCATTTCCAGTTTCAGTTTACCTGGCCATATGATCCAGTTTCAAAGCTTTAGCAAAATTAGAACTTATCACTTCTATAGAAATACCTAGGACTACTGTAGTTTTGCTTAGGCAACTAATGCGTGGAACCGGACTTAGCGAAAAACTATTTTCAATAAAAATCTTTTATTTATGTCATAACCTAAATATGCGTAATGACGTAATTTTAGCTCATTCATAATAAATATTCTTCCCCAACATCCAGGTTCAGATCCTAATTTTGAAAACGGTTTTGCAACTGCAGCAGCCCTTGGACTTGGGAACAGACTCCTGTTGACAGGGCCGGATTGTGAAATCATAGAACATTCTAAAATAAAAAAAATGGACGGTATGAAATAGCCGTTCCAAAACTACTAACTCCTATGTCGTAGTCCCATAAATATCGAGCATTGAGGTGTGGAGATCTCAAGCAACCACTCAGGTAGGATTGACCAATTAGGGGTTTTATTTATTTCAGGTTTCTTGATAAGATGTAAATGCTTCAAAATAATCTTAACGTATTGAGACCGTTTTGAAACAACACATTTTATTTTGTCAAAACGCAAATTTTACTATTATTATTTATTTATTTTACTTTATTCTTATTTATTCGTATTGACCTACCAAGGACCACGTATTTCAACGTCGTTTCCTTTTTGATATTGGCCTAGTACTCTCTCATTCGTCGCCGGTGCTGCTCCCTTCATTCTACTGTCCATCTCTTTCCCGTCTTCAACTTTGGCTTTTTTTTAAAACCACCACAGGTATCTAGTTTCATTCTGAGACGGTTGCTTAGAAAGACATCCTTGCAGGTAATCCCCATCTCCTGTTAATCCACCTCTTCGAACCTATTTATTTTATTTGTGGAAGAAAATGGTCCGGCTAGAGGTCAATAAATTTCCCTTTGATATGGAGAAATGTTTATTAAGTAGCCAACGTTTCGACCTACTTTGTAAGTGTTCTTCAGTGCTCAATATACAAAATACAGAGAATTAAAAATTAAATAATAGTAAAAAATTGCTAAGCAAGGTAAAATATAAATAAAAAATGCATGGTAAATATATAAAATTGAAAATTAAAAAAAGTAAAAAATTGCTAAGCATGGTATATACAATATAAAGGTTAAAATTAAGGCGTGTATAGTGTTAATAACCAAGTGACAGGAAGGTAGTAAAATAGATAATTGAGAGTAAAATAAGAATAAAACAGAACGTGTTAAAAATTAAAGAATAAGGTAATAAAGATAAATACTAAAATAAAATGGGGAAATATTAAAGTTGAAATACATAAGTATCAGGTATCTGAGTAGTGGACAATAAAGACGGGAGAGGGGAGAGAACAAGAGATATATATCAATATAGAGCAAAGACGATCATGTGGGGCATTAATAACCATAACAATGAAAAATAAAACTATAGTAAGCAATAAAATAATGTAAAAATAAAAATGGCAGTAAGAAATAAATATAAAAAATCAGAGCTAATGAAAATTAATAATACAATAAGTAATAACATAGTTGATATTAAATTAAACACGTAAAATTGTAAAAAAAAGTGCGATAATTATGTTACAATAGATGGGCTGTATTGGACTAGTAAAATTGTAAAAAAGACAATGATTTGTGATAAAGTAAAGACATAATATAAACATAGTGAGTTAAGATGAAAACAGATGAACGTCGTAAAAAAGATAATTAAAGGTGGGAAATAAATAAATGCCTTACAGAAGTAGTAAGCATGGGAGTAGTAAAAAAAGTGGAATTATGTGTTTTTGTAATGTTTATGGCTATGAGGGAAATAAAATAAAATGGAGAACAGGGGGAGGGAGGATGGGTAAATTAGTGAAAGATATATAAAATAAATTACCTGTCGCGGGGGGCGGAGGGGCGTGAGCCCAAAGTATGTCCGAGCACAAGCTACACTAACATCACATCTAACGAAAATGTCGGAGGAGTTAAGAAGGGTCCCGGGGCAGGTATACCTTCCACCCTAAGCTGCGTATAAATAATTTCCGAAAAAAAAGGCCGTGATAAAAAGACGAATGTAAGGTTTGAAGCTAGGGAAAGTAAGCTAAAATAAAAATATATACATATACACCCACACACACACACACAATCAAGGTGGTCATGGTGAGAGACATCTACATCTGTAGTGTCTACGCATAACCTAGTGCACCACTAGAAGAATTTGAGGCTCTGCTTGATGGCATTGAGCATGAACTGCGACATCGGCATCCTCTTATCATAGCCGGTGATTTCAACGCATGGGCTACTACATGGGGTAGCAGATATACCAACAGGAGAGGCGAGTGTCTTCTTGACACGTTCGTTGCTCTTGATGTTGTTCTCCTTAGCACCGGTTCTACTCCAACGTTCTCTAAAAATGGCAATTCCTCAATAATCGATTTGACTCTTGTTAGCGCAAACCTTTGCAGCCGGGACAATTATTGGCAGTCCAGTGACCGATATACTCATAGTGACCATCAGGCCATTTTTTTCGAAGTCTTTACCCCAAATGGCGCAAGAAAAATGATTAAAACGCAGCCAGCAGCAGGTTGGAACCATAAGTCTTTCGAAAGAGATTCCTTTGTTGTCATGATGCAGGAAAGATTCGAGTTAAAAGGAACGGCGGAAGAAAGAGCAAAGCAACTGATGGAGTTTATTACTGTGGCATCTGATGCATCAATGGCAGTGAAATCGGTACATGGCAGTGTATTGGTGGACCGAGGAGATTGCTGCTTTACGACGAACTTGTCTTCGTACCAGAAGATTAGCTCAGCGAGCGAGAGGCCGCTTATTATACGATGCTCGAAAGCAAGAGCATAAAAAACCTAAAAGGAACCTAGTTAAGGCAATAAAAGACAGTAAACGCAACTGCTGGAGGAAGATGTGTGAGGAGGTAGACAAAGACACGTGGGGAAGGCCCTACAAAACAGTCATGGCAAAACTGAAAAGTTCAAACTTGTCGCCCCCGAGCTCTTCAGAACTTTTAGAAAAAATAGTGGCAGTGCTATTTCCAAGGCGCCCGGAAGTCCACTTTGACAAGATATCTATGCTGGACCTGGAATCAGAAATCACCGAGGACGAATTAGATATAGCAAGCAGAAAAATAGGGAGCTCTAAAGCTCCGGGCCCAGATAACATCCCTAATCTCGCCTTGAAAACGGCTATTAGAACAAGGCCGCAACTCTTCTTAGACGTGTACAACTGCTGTCTCAGTGAAGGCGTATTTCCAACACAGTGGAAGAAGCAACGACTGGTTCTCCTTCCAAAGGGAAAGGGGCACCCGGAAGACCCCTCATCTTATCGCCCCACATTTCTTCTAGACACTGCTGGCAAGGTATTGGAGAAGATTATTTATGGCAGGTTAAATGAAGTCAGTGAAGGATCCGGAGGATTGTCCGATAACCAGTATGGTTCTCGGAAGGGCAGATCGACAATCGATGCCATTGATTTTGCAATCAACGCTGCTCGGGAAGCCATAGCGAGAAAAAGGTGGAGAAGAGGCGGTAAGAAATACTGCGCCATTATAACGTTGGACGTTAAGAATGCCTTTAAATCAGCTCGGTGGGATAGTATCATGGACGGATTGCGAAGGATGGAAGTCCCACAATACCATATGAAGATTACTGAGAGCTATTTCACAGATAGAATCTTGATGTATGATACAGAAGATGGGTTGAAAACTTACAAGGTCACGGGTGGCGTTCCTCAAGGCTCAGTTGTAGGGCCATTGCTGTGGAACATTATGTATGACACCGTGCTTAGACTGCCCCTTCCAGAGGAAACTACTACCCTCGGGTTTGCAGATGATCTGGCAATAATTGTTCGGAAACTATTAGAGGAGATTATTTACAATGTGAACAAGGCAGTCCTCACCATTCGTGAATGGCTCTCAGCGGTAGGCCTCCAGCTTGCTGATCATAAAACTGAGGCAGTTTTAGTAACCAGTAGGAAAGTGAGGGAGATAATCAGTCTGACCGTCGGGGAGTTTGAAATTGTATCAAAGCCGTCTGTTAGATATCTCGGAGTTCAGATTGACACCAGACTTCGTTTTGATGAACACTTGCACCAAGTTAGCACCAGAGCAGCGCAAGTGATTAACAAATTGGCCAGAATTATGCCAAATATCGGTCGACCAAGGGAAAATCGAAGGAAGCTTCTAGCTAATGTAGGGACTTCAATACTTTTGTACGCTGCACCGATCTGGACGGAAGCCTGCCAAGTGCAGTCTTATGCTCGTAAGGTTGTCAGTGTGTATCGAAGAAGTGCTCTGCGTGTAGCTCGAGCTTTTCGCACTGTGTCCTATGATGCTGTGTGCGTAATAGCAGACATGCCTCCGATAGATCTTTTGGCAGATGAACGCAGTCGGATTTTTCGAAGGAAACGAGAAGAGCTGAATGCGCAGTGGGTAACATTGGCTAAAGATGAAAGAAGTCATACCCTTGAAAGATGGCAGGGACGCTGGAATGCCTCACCTTCTGGAAGATGGACACACCGTCTGATCCCCGATATATCAAAATGGATATCCCGCAAACATGGAGAGGTAGATTATTATCTCACCCAACTGCTCACAGGGCATGGTTGCTTTAGGGCCTACTTGGCTCGCTTCGGAATAGAAGACCGAAAATCTTGTCCTACTTGTGATCCCGTGGATGAAAAAGTGGAACACTCGTTCTTCCGTTGTCCAGGGTTTTCTCGAGAAAAGGAAGAGCTTGACATAAAATTCGGAAAGAAATCATCGCCGGAAAATATTGTCACTTTGATGATGACTAGCATTGGAGTGCTGCAGCAGACTATGCAGCGCAAATCGGAAGAAGGCTCAGAATACAGGAGCGAGAAAGGAGAGGCCAAGCTCTGGCTAATCCGACATAAGTTGTCCAAAGAAGAAATAGGCACATAGCCCTTCTGCCCCCCCCCATGAAATAATGCTTGACGTCTGTTCCGTGGGATGGTAAAAGGAGAATTGGGGGGTGGTTTTTTAGTGAGTAGGAATCTCACACTGTTGTGTTATTACACTTCATCTTATGAAAGATTTTTCCCCTACCCAGAAAAACAAAAACAAAAAAACACACACATATATATATATATATATATATATATATATATATATATATATATATATATATATATATATATATATATATATCATAGTGTTTTCAACTATAGAACATGAGAAAAAAAAGGGGGTGGTATGAAAGAAAAGAGATGAAGAAGTAATCAGGTGGGTATTAATAGGTGTTGACAGGTAAAATATTAGCAAGGGGTCCCAAGGGAGGGGGGGTGGTTAGTTCTTTTTAATGAGGTCTATTATGTGTCTGTAAGCCATGGAGAGGTTATTCTTCTCAGTCTTCATGTTTAATGTTTTATTTTCGAGGTTTATTTAGATGGATTCTGCAATGAGTCTTTTGTTATAATTGGGAACCGTGGTGAGAACAGAGGATTGGTCGAAGTAAACGGTGTGGTTAAGAGTCGGTATTCGGTGTCTGATAAGGACAGACCTCGGTGGATGAGGTTTTTGGCTTCGTTGATCTTCTGGTGGTAAGGGTGCTGTGAGAAAAAGTTGAGAAGTCTGTCGGAATGTGTGGGTTTGATGTGCCAATCAAAGGACGAGGAGCCATCGTTATTTCTAATATTGAGAAGGTCGAGAAAGGGGAGGGTGTGATTTGTTTCTGTTTCAATTGTAAATTTGAGTCGAGGATGGTAAGAGTTAAAGGCGAAAAGTATTTCGGGATTCAGAACTAAGTGGAGATCGTCGACGTATTTCTTAATGAGGATGATATCTCGGGGGAATAGAGGGATGATGGAGTCGAGAAGGTCATTGAGAACTATGTTGTAAATGTATCGAGCAAGGCAATTGCCCATGGCAAGACCTGTGATTTGATTATAAAATTTACCTTGGAAACTGAGATATCCAGATTTACAACAATAAGATGTGAGACAAAGAGTAGTATGGGGTTGGAGCCCCCTGAGGGCTGTGTCGATAGGGATTTTGGTGAATAAACTAGTGGCGTCAAGAGAGGCTAAGATGTAATGGTCAGGAATGCGAAAAGAAAGTAATTTCTGCTTTATATGAAAGGAATTAGTTATTTCGTAAGTGTTGTTGTGGCTGAAGGTTTGAAGAGAAGGAAGAAGAAATTTGCTAAGTTTGCTGGATGGGGAGTTAATTTTAGAGATGATGGGACGGAGTGGGTATCCTGGTTTGCGGATTTTGGGTAATCCATATAAACGAGGAGATATAGAGTTATAGGAGATAATATTGTACTATGTATGTTTGTTAATTTGTCGGGTTCTGTGAAGGTGCTGATTAAATTTACGCATGAGAGAGAGGGTGGGATCATGGGGGATATATGAATATAAATACGTTGACGATCTCCACTTAGTTCTGAATCCCGAAAAAATTCCCGAAATACTTGTCGCATTTAACTCTAACCATCCTCGTCTCAAATTTACAATTGAAACAGAAACAAATCACACCCTCCCCTTTCTCGACCTCCTCATTATAAGAAATAACGATGGCTCCTTACCCTTTGATTGGTACACCAAACCCACATATTCCGGCAGACTTCTCAACTTTTTTTCATCGCACCCTTACCACCAGAAGATCAACGTAGCCAAAAACCTCATCCACCGATGTCTGTCCTTATCAGACACCCAATACCTACGAACCAACATCCAACAAATCAATAACATTTTACTCTCCAACAACTTCCCATCCCACATCACCAGTAAACTGTTAGACCCCTTGGTAATGTTATTTACCCCTCCCCTAATCCTACAGCACTGACCCCGAGCTCTTACCTATACAGATCTTTTCCTTATATCCCTGTTAAGTCTTACTTTTCCCAATCTTCGCCTTGGTTTTAAGGCATACCATAAATTATCCCACCTGTTTACCAATTTAAAAGACCCGATCCCTTATCCATATGCTGAGGCGTATGGTAAGGCATACCTCCCTGCAAAGGACGAAATCAGACATAATACACGAGACTCTCGGACTTCCGACGGTTACGGACTTCATAACGCGGAGGCATATCAAATTCTTTGAAAGCCTCCAACACTGCACGAACCCTCTATTCAACAGACTTGCACCGACTTCAGCGCTGGCAAACACATGTACAGACACTCAACATTGACTGAGTAAACTACTAACTAACTCTTATCAGAAAGAACTAGTGAGTCCCATCCCTTCCATCTAATTGATCTCAAAAAATCATATCCACACTTCTCTATTAAAATGCACCTGGTGCAGCAAAAGAGATCCCATCTTTCCTATTACACCTAAATGTTATAATCAAAGAGTCAAACTAAATTTGACTCTACTCCAAAGTTTTCAAATGTTGATTGCCATTATAATCTTAACAAACGAAAGCATATCTTTAAACCCAATGCAGAGCCGTAAGGCTCAGTAGATTTCAATAGGTTTTCCTTGTTTTAAATCTGAATGTAAATGTAACATCTCGTAATAAAAATTATCGATTCATACTTTATTAATTTTTTCCTACTTGCATCACAATGTAATACACGAGACATCATATTATTATTATAAATAACTTAATCATATTATTGAATATGATTAAGTTAATTCCGTTTTACCCGAATATTTTCTAATGAAAATTATTTCTTATCATTCTGCTTCGTGAGATATATTGAGAAACTTTTGTTGTGGTTAGAAAAAAACAAACAAGAGGCTGTAGGAGGTTATAAAACCAAGATTTCCAACGATCCTCAATTCGTTTAGGGCACAAGTATACTCAAAGGCAGAGGTTGGAGAATATAGGGAAGTGGTAGGGGTTTATAGCGGTATTGAGTGGCGGGGGCTGAGCCAGGATAAGACAATGGGAAATGCCTTAGGGAAATATATAGGGATATCTTCTTCCGTTAGGTTGGTGCCACTTGCTATGTTCCTCATCCAATGGGCGCTTTTGTCTAATGGGGTGTCGTCATGACGGACGGTAGTTCGCCATTTTGTTTTTTATCGAAGTATGAATTCGTAACAGGGCTTTATGCTGCTATAGCTAATCGGACGTTGGTGCAGTGGGAGTACTAAATTTTGACTATCAAGGTATAATTAGAATAAGGGTCTTAAACAAATTTAACTGACACGGTACTTGCTTGGGACCCTAACTTTAAGGACGGGATAACGAAGGGTTTTTTACTCCCTTTAAAGACCCCTGCTGGGCTACGAGACGGAAAACTTTGGCATGGGAGGTTTTTATGCTTACCACTGCACCACAAGTGACCTCAGCTCTTAACGCCTACAGTTTTTTCTATCCCTTTTACAAAACTGGTTAAGGGCCCGTTTTCTTTAATTACATTATTAATTAATCACATCACATTCTTTAATTATACTTTAGACTTGGGTTGAATCGAAGCTTCTAAAATGTTAGTGATCTATTTTAATTTAAGATTAGTTGCCCATTGAATTTCTTTAGTTTCACATATCTATATGAAATATTAAATAGGATGGGTAGAAATTCATTTAAATGAAACAAATATAGAATACTGAATATAATATTTATTCAACTTCCTCTTACTCATAACATGGCAACTGTATAACAGCAAACAATGGCTGTATTAAAATAATTAAAATAAAACTAGTATTTTTTTACGTTCCTCCGACGTTATGTATTCTTTGACAATTGCAATAATTACAATATATTATATGAAGATACAAAAAGGGCCATTAATGGAAAGTAAGTTTGAGGAGTGTTTTCTATAAACTTAGATTTTCTAATTAATTAATATTTTGTTACTATAAATAGCAGATTTAGGGAATTAGCTACCATGAAGAGGAAGCAAACTATTCTTAAAACTTTTTATGTGTCCCCTGAGTGCTGTTTATAAAATATGTGGCTTTTGTCTTTTATTTAAGTACTTGTGTGGTTTAAGTGGACTGTGGACGTGTGGTTTAAGAGCATTGTGGTGGATTAAGGAAAGATGTGGGTTTAGATTGCTGTGTCCAGATGTCTTCCATTTGCGAGCGCGTCAGTAGATATAAACGACGGGTTGTACAATTGAGAAGTGTGGCATTGGCCATACTATGGCGGGAAGGGGTGCTTACTAGGGCGGGAGGGGGTGACCTTGGGGGTCTGAATGCCACATTTGGCAACGTCACAAGGAATGTGCAAGATTTGGCAACATCGCTTTGTTTACATTTGAGTTGTAGTAGGCGTGCAAATGACCATGTGACGTCACACGGTCATCGCGGGGCTAGCTCCCCGCTTCCCAGGATCCTTTGCTCAGCATTTTTTATACTTAATCTCACGGATGATAAGGCGCTGTAGTATTGTGTAAAAATGACCTTGTGACGTCAGTTCCATCAGAGCATGAGTCATTGCGGGGCCATCTCCCCGCTGCCCGGTATGCTTGATCAGCAGTTCTTAGCAGACGACAGGACAAAATAAGAAAAGTGAGATTGTCTTACGGATGCAATATAAACGTAAATAATCACCCTTGTCTGTGAGTCACATTCGCATAGTCACATTCCCAGTTCTCTATATTTCCATGCCCATTTATGGTCATGATACCTCCTATTCCCACTTTACCTAGCTCATCAGTCCATACTCCCTTTATAAACGTTCCCTCTTCAGACACTGGCACTCCGTCACTCCGTCTCGTCTGCGTGTTGTGCTGTCCGCCGTCGCTAATCACTGCTTAAACGTAAGTTATTATTACTACTTGTTTTAACTAATCTTAACATGATGTCAACAATCTGATTGTTATAAACATTGCAGATGTCCTTTTTGAATATATTAAACGGTCTTACATCCTATAAAACCATAGGAGAGTTGCATGAGGGGGTATGCTATTCAATATTGGAGTTGCGGTTTAAAGCAACTGAACACGGCCAAGGAATGGAGGCCATTATAGAGGCTGAAAGAGGAGGAGGAGAGGGCTTTAGAACCTTTCTTCCCAAGAGGTACAGTGAATGTTTTACTGATGCGGAAATCCAACAGTTTAATGGTGAGTTTTCATATTATCAATTGCAATTTCAAACAATTTTAATACCTAATTGTTAGAAAAAAAAGTAAGATTGTTTTCTTTATCGTAGGATCATTGAAGATGACATACAGGGGAAAACAGAGAAATTCATATATAATAACTTTTAGCGAATAAGTATATATTAGCAGCGTACATAATGGTCATAGGAAAATATTAACGTTAAAAAGCTATGGATGTTTTGTGTTCAAAATGTGGGCATTTATTAATGTACTCTTGTAATGAACATTTATTTGTAGCTTTATAACACATACATTTATACATAACATTGATGAGATTAGACATTAAGTTTTTATTACTTGTTATCATATTTCAAATAAAACATTTTTGATTGCTACTGTTCTGTTTTTTTTTTACTTTTCTAATCTCAGATATAATTAAACAATCTTAAAATCATAAAATAAAGAATCTAATTATATTACAAAACATTTGTTTTTCTTATGTAGCGACAATGCATAATGGCCATAAGGAAGTGTATCTCTTGCGTTATCTAAGGTATGCCGTTTATCATCATATGGACAAAGAGACTTTTTATTGATTAAAACTGTTTGCACTTGATGTCTTTTTGATGAATGACTGAAATTGGCTGTACATCGACTCATAATTTCTTATAGTATCTAAGTAATTTTGGAACGTGAATTCTTCAACCGCACATTTTATCAACCCCTTTGGATCGTTTTATCAATAAACCACTTTTGGTTATAAATGAATACATTTTTGGCCTTAGGCCAACATATTAAACGATTGGATCGCCAGCAGTTTCATCTTTGAGCATTCCTACTATTTTTTAGTTTTCTTCAGAATAACAGCGATGTTTTGTTGGAAAATTGCTGGTATCAAAATAGTCTTTTAAATCATTATTTATATCGTCGTATATATCTTTTGTATTAACTAGGTATAAAAATGAATCTGTATCCATATAACAGAGGTTTATATTTTTCGGACCATATTTTTTTTAAAATATGTTATAATGTAATTCGTACATTAAAACTTTTGATAGTTCCAATATACTAAAACCAACATAATGAGGTTTTTCGAATACAATTTTATTGTTCTCTAACTGAACGGAAACTACATTTTCAGTGAAAATTATTCTCTATTTGAAATTTGGCTTTTTAACTAGTTTGTTCAATGATTTTTTATTTGTAACAATTTTTAATTCTATTCGTTTTCTAACGTTTTCCATAAATTTACCAAAACAGGAGTTGTTCATGAGTTCAAGAAAATCCGATTCAAAAGGATTGGCTGTTTGCTCTATGTTGGGTATTTAAATTTATGTATGGTGACAACCAATTTTTTTGCTTAAATTTTAAAATAGTACCAAGTGTCATGGCCGCAAGTGAAGTTACATTTTCACATCGCTCTGTACTTGAGACATTATTTTCAGACAATTTCGTTCAAATCATCTCGTTAAACTCTACCAGAACAAAGTGAATAGACTAAACTACAGTTTACTTTCAACATTAGTGAGGTGAGTGACTAATAAAAACAATAATTTTAAGATTGTTTAATTATATCTGAGATTAGAAAAGTAAAAAAAAACAGAACAGTAGCAATCAAAAATGTTTTATTTGAAATATGATAACAAGTAATAAAAACTTAATGTCTAATTTCATCAATGTTATGTATAAATACATGTGTAATAAAGCTACAAATAAATGTTCATTACAAGAGTACATTATTCTTTTCACACATCTATGCGATATCCTTTCTGTCAATCCAGCTGCTTTCTTTTAGCCCCCACCATTTCACTTACAACTTATGTCCTTTCCTTTTCAAAATCTTTTCGATGAGATAAACATCTGGATGTTTTACTTTTTGAAGCTCTTCAGCACAAAAGGAGCCACTGATAGGTTGACTTTTGAGATCTTCAAGTAAATATGTATATGGATCCGTCTTCTGAATCTTGATTACTTTAAATATTTCGCTTGACCAATTTGGCTTGTAGCCTTTTGAAAATGCAGTTTTTTGCTTAGATATCCTCACAAAATCGTCCTCTTCAAACTTTTGCTTTCGCACTGTTGATTTGGAACGAACAGAAGAAGAATACACATTGTTTAGCAAGTATTTTTCTGATTTTTTATTATGGGCATCAATTGGTCTCATACCTATTGTTGTATGGAATGATGAGTTATAATCATGTAGAATCTGAGGTAAAATATCTAAAAACTTGTAATTTCTACCCAAGCTAAATGCTTTCCACATTTTCGCTTTTAAAGTTCTATTAAACCTTTCTACAATGGAAGCTTTCATATTAGAAAAAGTCGAATAATGATTAATATAGTACTGTTTTATTAGAGATTTAAACTTGGTATTATAAAATTCTTTTCCTTGGTCGCTTTGAATATTTCTCGGTGTTTGTTTGCTCGAACTAAACACGATCTACATCGCCTTAGTTACATCATCCGCAGATTTCTTCTTTATTGGTACGCCCCATGCATATTTAGTAAAGCAGTCTATAACTGTTAATAAATATTTGTATCCTTTATTTTCTCGAGCATAAGGTATCATTTCTACGAGATCTATTTGCCACAAGTCATTTATCCCTTTCAAAACAGTCTTTCTTCTAGGGTATTCCTTGCGAGCTGGCTTATGTAATTCATTTACGATTGTTGATTGAAGATAGCCGAGTGTGACTGCATCAGATTCCTCTACGGGCTCACCAATGTTTGTTATTCTTTTCCCGAGACAATCATACATATTGTCAACTACAGTCAAAGCAACTCTGTCGAAGAATTCTTTTGTAACAACATCATAGTTATTTATAGGTGGAGCGAAATTGACAAGTCATTTTCTTTTTCCATCTATATAGCTACCCGGCCAATTCTTTAAATCAGTGTAGGTCACTGCTAGTGTATCACAATATACTTTATTTGCAGCGTCATGAGCAGCGACTGGATTTGCAATATTGATTATCCTTAAATGATGTGTATCAATGTCCTTTTCAGACTTTAATAAGCTGAATGGAAAATAACGTTTTTTGTATTTTGAATGCTTTTTTGCTATGTGAGATCCGAACTTGTTTATTGTCATGTTTGTACTGAATCTAAATATAAAAATTTGGGCATTAATATATTATATTTTCTTCTCGTAGTTCTTCAATTATAGATTCTATTTCATTTTGATGTCATTCATGCCCGGCATAAGTTGAAGACATTAGCAGCCTAAGGCGATCGACTAGTTCGTTTGGGTCATTCCAAGGCTCGTACAGAGGTTTATCGACGCTCATCCAAGTCCAGTGCCCCGTTTGTAAGAGTGGGAACGGAGTGAGGTTAGCCTGCTCGAAGCTTCGATATTATATTTCTATACTTCTCAGATCTGTTTCCGGACACTCCTTGTTCCTCACTATAGCCTTTTTTGTGAGCATTGGTCGAGAGTAAAATATTCTTATAATTATCCAAGTCAGACTCGGTATAATATTTAGGATTTTTCAAGTAGAGTAGCTGCAACAATCCCGGAGTTCCTTCATACACTATGTTGTTTATAGAAATATCATCACTGTTCTAAAAAAGCTGAACATCGGTCGAGTCACCAATAGCCAATCCTCCAGAAGGCATTACTCGAATGCCGTAACGAGAGTCATGTGCCTTATCACCTTTCAACAACTTATCCAAGTATTCTCGTTGCAGGTTTCCAAATGCGGCGAGATGCTCCTTAAATTCAGCTTCTCCTCGTGGAGTTTTAGCGTATTCTTTGACTTGTTCTGATAGTGGATCGCCTGTCACATACTCATCCATTTCTACTTCTGGTGACATGAACTCATGAAGGGGATTTGTAAAGTGAGATAATGGTGTTAACGCAGTACTTGGACCGTCAGATGAAGTTTGCGTAACTTTTTTGTGATGAGGTGTTGTTTTCGGCATTAATGTTGATTTTCTGTAAATACTAGCAGACTCTAACTCGCTTTTATCAGGCGACTCGTTACAATCATTAGTAGTGTCAATTCTTTTTACTTTTCTAGACCTCAATGCGGGTTCCGATTTCTGTCTCTTTATTACTTAATTGTACAGATTGTTTAATGTCTTCGAGAGGTTTTAGCACGGGTGTAAAAAACGCTTTTCGACCTTCCTTGATATCCTGGAGACCGCGTTTCAGCGATTGAAATTTGTTTTTCAAAATCTCACTAGTTTTTATAATCTAGCGAGTGACTTTTGGGTTCATGATCGTTAATGCTCAATTATTGTCATGACTGTTCTTTATATATCTACAATGAATGTATCAATTCCTTTTCTAAAACGTCCATTATTCAGGTCTCTATTTTTGTCAATGACGAGGTAACTAAATGGTTCTTTCCAACATAAAGAACACATGTCATTAAAAAGTGCAAAACTTAAATCTAGAGTGCTTACATGTTCCTCGTAAATATGTTTCAAATTTAATTCATCTTGAGGAAATACTATTAAAAAGTTAAAGTTACATCTGATAAGATGTCTCGGGATACAAACATAACTCTGTGCTAAATAGAAACAATCAACATTCATATGACGACCATAACTAAAGTATCGTTTAATTATGTCCTGGTCTTCCATAGTGACGTCCTCAAATATACAGACCGAATTGGATTAAACTTCTTGTGGCAATTCTTTCGCATCTTCAAATTCATATAACCCTATTTCAGGGATAAGATTTACGATACTTTTTAAATACTGGTATTTCCGTTGATGCAATGTTTTTCCGAAAAGATACACATTTTTAAATTTTAAACCATTCAGATTAAACAAAAGACCAATCATAATATTAGTCTTTCCACATCCGCTCGGTCCACAAATTGATGACCTTATGGTGCTCGGTAATAATGAACTGTGCCTCCCCTCTGAATCACTGAGAAGCGTTGTCCTTGTTTAACTAATTTCATTCTGAATGCAAACAACATCATTATTCCTCCGTATATATGTATCTCAGTTCTTCATTTTCTAAGTAGAGTATGACTCGCAGGGTTCGAAAATGAAGAGGTTTGGTGAACAGTCTTATAAACCAGTTACCAATTGAATTACACATACCAGGATATCAGTATTGCGGACCGGGCACAATATTAGAAAAACGATTAATTGCGGGCGATAGAGGAATAAACCAGCTTGACAGAGCTTGTAAGGAACACGATATAGCTTATAGCCAAAATACGGATATGGATAGTCGTAAACAAGCGGACAAGATCCTAGCTGATAATGCTTGGAAACGAGTTAATGCTTCAGATTCAACATGGGGAGAAAAATCCGCTGCTTGGTTAGTTACAAATGTCATGAAAGCGAAAGGAAAAATTGGTTCGGGTATCAATAATAAGAAAAAAAAAGAAAAAGAATATTAGTTTTATTGACTTGGTTAAATCGTCAAAGATAGATGATGTATCATCGATTCTGAACGCATAGAAAGTGGCATATAAGAAGGCCAAAATGCATTTGCGCGGTAAGACGAAACCTTCACCGCCTTGAGTTCTCCCGCTGCCAAAGGAGGGAGTTTTCCTCCAATTTCTTGGACCGTTGATGGCAGGACTTTCCGCTGTGGGATCTTTGGCAGGAGGAGCTTCGAGTGTGGCGAAAGCGATCAACGAGGTGAAACAGGCCAAACTAAAATTAGATGAGCAAAATAGGCATAATTTTGCAATGGAAGGTCGTTGGCGAGGGACTTTATTTGAAGCCACATAGGAACAGTTACGGTCTGTTTATAAACCGAGAAAAAAGACTTTGAAAAATATGACTACCAAATAAACCATTGACCGATATTGAATTAAATTATATGTCTAAACTTTTAAATATTAAAAATTTTCGTGGAGTATTTATGATTGATAGTCTTCCTATATACCCAAAAAAACATGAGGTCGCTATTGTAAATTTGCATACGAGTTCAGAACCCGGTTCTCATTGGGTGTGCTATGTAAAAAAAGATAATCTAGTGAAATACATTGATTCCTTTGAAAATTTAAAACCACCTCCACAGTTACTTGAGTACTTTAAGGGTTCAGAAATAATTTACAACAGACGTCGTTATCAAAAGTGTAATACACCGATTTGTGGACATCTCTGCTTAGCGTATTTAGCAGATGTTTCTCCCAAATTTTGATCATTCATAATCATGAGCTACACAGTAACGTTGACGGGGAATTCTAGTGTTCTCCATGCGAACTTTTTACCTTCGCTGGAATTAGGCTCAAGTAATACCGTTGGGTTATTATCTTTTGACTCTTATAATACTATACCTAATATCAGGAAAGATGTTAACGATAAGTTTTACTTTGGAAATCTGACGATTCAGATACCTAAAGGATCGTATGATATCGATGAACTAAATTCTTTTCTTCGCGAAGAAATTGCTCACCAGGAACCTAGTGGTGGGTTTATGCTTCGAGGAAATGAGAGTAATTTAAAGGCCGAACTTAGAACAACGAAACCGGTCTACTTCAACTTCCCCGACAAGCCCCATTCTATTGGCCCACTGTTGGGTTTTCATCGTCCTAATCAAGTCATTGACCCATTGCATCGGTACAGCGAATCCGATGGCATTGTGAAAATTCTTTCTGTAAACACTATCTCGATTCATTGTAACATCGCATCAGGGTCTTATCTGAATGGGGATCCGGATCATAGCATACATCAATTCTTTCCGGCTGTAGAACCAGGATATAAAATAATAGAAACCCCGAATCCTGTCATTTACTTTCCAACTAATGCGAGGACTGTTGACAATATTACCGTTCGTTTAGTGGATCAAGACGGTGCGCTTATTGACTTTAGGGGGGGAACTGTTACATTGAGAATACATTTGAAGTACAATGGGGATTGATTTTTGTACCGGTGAGAATCGTGGTACTCATCACGCTTTTTTTTATAAAAGGGGATGTCATGCCATGGTAAGAATTAGTAAACCTAAGTCGACGGGACGGCTAACAACTGCAAACGTCAACTTTTTAAAACAGTGTGGGTTTCGATTAAAAAAAAAAAAAGAACAAAATGCATAACATACTAGACGTTACATCAGATGTAAAATTTTATGATTCTCTTACACAATTCCAATATCATTCACATCAGCCGTATGCGGGGAACACTCTTAACAATTCTGACGAAATCAGAATACCAATCCATCAACAAGATGCTTATACGTTTCCTTCTTTAAGTTTTGTTTATCTGGAAGGACGAATTTCTAAAAAGGATGGGATGACAGAACAACTTCAAAATTCACTAATAACGCGTTTGCGTTTTTCTTTGATGAGATAAGATATGAATTGAATGGTATTGAAGTCGATAGAGTGAGAAACCCCGGAATAACTACAACGCTTAAAGGTCATACATCGTTTTCACCCAATCAAGTCAAAGGACTAGAAAATGCCGGGTGGATAATCCCAGGTGTCGATAAAACAGTTTCACTAGATAAAAACGGTTTTTTTAGCGTATGTCTGCCATTGGATATTCTCTTAGGGATATGTGAGGACTATCGAAAAATTTTAATTAATCTTAAGCAAGGACTCGTTTTGATCAGATCGAGTACTGACTTGAACTGTGTAAAGGGTAGTGATGATGTACAAATAAAATTAGATAAAGTGGTTTGGAGGATGCCTCATATTCGTGTTTCAGATCAAGAACGTCTAAAGTTGTTAAAAATGGTAGATAGAAACAAGGTCATTTCTATTCCATTCAGATCGTGGGATCTTTACGAATACCCTAATTTACCAGCATCACAGCAAGAAAATTGTACTGTAAAAACATCAACAAATTTAGAAAAGCCTCGCTATGTTATTATCGCATTTCAAACTGATAGAATGAGAAATGCTACCAAAGATATTACTCAATTCGATAGTTGTAAAATAAAAAAATTGAAACTCTATCTGAATAGCGAACAATATTCTTATGGCGATTTGAATCTAGATTTTGCACAAGGAAAAGCGGCTCTCCTCTATGAAATGTATAACGAGTTTCAAACGAGTTATTATGGTAATAGACATTCACAACCTCTGTTGTCACGATCCGATCCGGCTTCTAACTCATTGATTGTTAAAGAATTATCTGTAGTCTCTATTAGTCATGGCTCATCGTGGCATTGGTTTTTCAATCCACCTCGAGATGCTGAAGATGTTGATCATTCAAAGACAAACCTTTGGGTTAAGAAACATATTCATGGAATGGGATGGGACTATGGTGATGTATTATATGAGGATATGAGATATTTATTACAACACACCACTGAGGACTTTGACATATTATGAGGGAAAGGGATGGAAAAGTGCAAGTTTATTGAAGATCTTATTGATAAACCGGTCTATGATCTACATGAATTCGGTTGTCGTAACTTCAAATAATTAGAAAATTGCAAGATGGTCTGTAATTTTCATTCAAACTCGTCTTTTGTCTGTTCACTAAATCAGGCACACCGTTTAGCGTCATGGGTCAGAAAAAATAATGAAGCAGTAAACTTTAAAAAAGAAGACGTTCGTAAGCATACATTTGTAAATATTATCTCTCCTCCTCATAATCTGCTCTCATTCGCCGGATTTGTTAGAGAAGTAAAAGATACGGTCAAATTCGTATATTGTGGACTGTTATATGACAAACAATCGCTCATCAATCCACTCAAGTACCATAAAGCGAATAGTCACGAATGTTTATGGTTTAAGGAAGAAGAGTACTTTTGAAGCTACTGGGAAACATGTGGTATCAGGATGGAGTCAGTTATACAACGTTTAGGAGAGGAAGGCATTGAAACGACTGAGCACTGAAGAATTGAGTATTTTACCTCGGTCTTTGCTTTTGTCTGTACCTTTTGACTACGCATTAGACTACATCTGGAACAATTGCACCTGAAGAAATGGGTGGCAAGAGGACGAGGAATTTATCCAGAAACGAAGACTTTGCTACTCAATGAATATATTAACTATTAATTATATTATTATGCTTGAAATTGTTGTCAATCTTTGTTTTAAATAAACTATACATATTTTACATTGTTTTTTTTTCTCCTTCTTTTTATTTAGGGAAAGGTTCATTAAATAAAATTCACATACATAAAATATAAAAAGTATTTATTGAATATAGTTCAAATTACAAGTTATATGGCTATTATTACATATTGTCGAGTTCATTTAAATTGTTAAAGAGAGTATTAGTGTTAATATTGAACTCTAACGGTACACATTCCACAGGTTGTGTGGGTAGATTTTCTTTTTCTTTCTTGTAAATGTCAACCATCTTGGTTAGCAAGTTCAGAGAGTCATCGATTTTTTCAATACTAGAACAAAGCTCCACTGTTTCATTCCTGTTGAAACATGTCGATGGAGATTTCATCTCAAGGGTTAGCGGACTTTGATTGAACATTGCAAAACAATGGTACACTTGTTCTATCTTCATTACCCTGTTTCTACCCCTCATAGAAAATAAACAGAGCACATTTTGGACCTCACCCGGTCTTCAACGCCCACCACGTTCTTGCCGCGTCTGCACTGCAAAAGAGACAGCAACCTAGGAATCTGGTCTGTGAGGAATCTCCACTCCTCAGTGTCCATATAGACGCTCGTCTTCTTGTCGATGATGGCGGTAGTCGGCGATAAGACCAACTCGAACTAGTTTGCTACGTGTGATGGGGTGATCAGTCACTAGTTTTAATCGTCTCGGAGCGACCATCTCACAAGGATTCAACGTGGACACTGGAAGGTTTGCGCAGAGTAGAGGGGAAAAGATGAAGTTTTTCTAGAATTTTTATTAGATGATTTATTTCATTTCTTTTTATTTCATACAATGATATATGAGTTTTCAAAACCTGGAGTTGATTAATAAATATTCCAAGTCTACTGCACATATCACAGCAACACACATACCTTTTGTTTTCACTTTTTTTTCCCTCTCTTCGCTATCAATCTCATCCACAACACCTATTTTTATCGGCAAACTCTCCAGTTGATCCAAATACTTGATAAATAGACAATTTTCAGATCATTTCTTGTGTTCTAAAAAAGGATGATCATACAATTCCCATTGATCCAATATTATTCCGCAAAATAGACACCTTGCTTGTCAGAGACTTTCAAGTAATACAATCCTGCTGCGGCCAACTTCAAAACACTCACTATCGATGTCCACCCAACAAATGTCGACAAGCGGTCTTTCTCATACATCATGTTCCTACTTGTCTGCCGTTCCATTGTAGTAGACTGGTTAACAGTGACCTGCAGTACAAATCACGGGTAAAGGCTGTGAACGACATCGCTCTTAACAAAGGAGGTTAAGAACAGGCTACTCACACACAGGCGAGGATCGTATACAAAAATGTAAAACAACACAAAGTTTATACACGGGTAGAACACGGAGTGACTGTGTGCCAGGGGCTGGAGAGGAAAAGCTTATAAAGGGAGTATGAACCGCTGAGGTGGCTCCGCGATGAGACCTGTTCGTACGGAACTGACGTCACAAGGTCATTTTTATACACTACTACAGCGCCTTATCATCAGTGAGATAAAGCATAAACTGCTGATCAAGGAATACCGGGAAGCGGGGAAGTCCCGCCGCGATGACTCATGCTCTGATGGAACTGACGTCACAAGTTCATTTTTACACACTACTACAGCGCCTTATCATCCGTGAGATAAAGTATAAAAAATGCTGAGCAAGTAAACCGGGGAAGCGGGGAGCTAGCCCCGCGATGACCTTGTGACGTCACACGGTCAATGCCCCCGTGACGTCACAAGGTCATTTGTATTTACAAACTCAAATGTAAACAAAGCGATGTTGCCAAATCTTGCACAATCCTTGCGACGTTGCCAAATGTGGCATTCAGACCCCCAAGATCACCTCCTCCCGCCCTAGTAAGGCCAATGCCACACTTCTCAATTCTACAACCCCTCGTTTATATCTACTCGCGTCGTACAAGAAGACAGATCTCCGAGGTTTAGGAGAAGGTAAAATACCTCAAGATAGCACCGAGAAATCCTACTAAATAAGATCAATATATCAACCATAACATTCATATTATTTTTTTGTGAATATATTGATGTTGCCTATATTAATAGCTGTTTTCTTATTTACAGACATATTAGAAAATTTAAACCAAAATATAGCGATTTATTTAAAACATGATACAATAGAAAAACAATTTTATTCTGGGACCAGGTCCCTAAAGAATAACATAAGTGTACAGAAATTAACAATAATAATATATCTGGTCAAACGGCTACATTATTGGAATACAACAATATTTACATAATAACATGAAATTGAATACGAACTAAAGGCTGTGTTCTGATATGGATTAAAAAAAAAAATATTAAAAAAACCATACAAATTTAGAACAAAAAGAAATTTGTTCATTTTTTTATTAGGTGAGTTACCCGTGGAGCCGGGGGCAGAATTTCGGTGGCGCTTTTGTAGTGCACGCCTCTTTAAATATAAGGAATCAGATTCGCTTATTTCGGAAAACGGAGTCTCTTCCTCCGAATTTTTGGAAACTGAATTCTCATCCAGATCCAGTTTATCCGTTCCAAAGAAAAACATAAAATAGAAAAAAATATTAAAATAAAAGTTCTTTCAATAAAACCATAGAAACGTGAATATTTACAATATTATATACAATATAAAACATTCTGAGTATATATAGATTAAATAAAAGTATAAAAGAAGATAGAGGAAAAAAAATATGTCACTGGGTTCGAACTCAAGATCGGCCGGAGAGGAGAACAGTAGACGGCCATGACCGTGAAGTCAATAGTAAATAGGTGATAAGACCTCCTAGAGGAATTACCAGCCGGCTGCGTAGTCTCTATCAACCGATCACTTATTTATTAATTGTAAATAATAAACCACTCACCTCACTTTTAGGTTAATGTGAAAATGTTTCTTGGGTTATAGACTCAATGTTTATACAGTTTCACTAGAAGATGTGAAGTAATAACGGGCTGAGAACGTAACAAGCACGGAGCGAAAGTACAATGGAACTTCAGTTGCACACCTGAATAATATTTACCGGATGCATGCTTCTCAATTCCGCGTTACAATAAAATATTACTTCACTAAAAACTTGTTTATATAATAGAGAGACAACAGTACAATCAAATTAGTAAAACAAATATTAGTGTGACTTAAGGGAGGTTTGGAGGCCTCCACACTGAGCCGTTAGTACGGTTGCCAGGATGCCTCCCAGTTAGAGAGGGAGTGAGTCAGGGCTTGATATAAAGTTTCTAAAATTAATTAGCAACTTCAACCGGCTTATGTCTAATTATAATAAATTACTTCCCGCAGCTTATACCTTGCCTCCTTCAGTTCACCCTGGGAATCATAAACCATGATCCCCCCTTTCAGGCTGTAACGCAGGGATGTTTGTTAAAAGAAGAAAGATACGAGGGAGGCAGGATTTGGATTTAATTAAATTAGTTATATTTCAGTTAATAACGTTTTCCACATTTGTCTCACCTTGGAATATGAAGTTAATATTATTCGTATTACTTAAATTTAAAAAATCATAGTATAAGAGTTCTAGTAAGCGCCTGCTAGATTTTGGATAGGCAAACCGCAGAGGAGAATTGTAAAGCAAACATATATATGTGATTTAAACACTTAAAAGTGAAAAAATAAAATAAACGAAGTCATTTATGAAGAGTTAGTAAAATGTATGTTAAGCCAGGTATGTTGTGTGGTTTTTATTGTAGTACTGAGTTCCTGACGCAGGGATACACCTTACCTCCCCAAACCTTTTTTTCTTTTCACTTATATATGTTTAATGAATCATGATTAATGATGAAGGACGATGAGAAAGGTGTAACGACATCCTTTTCTGAGACCGATGCTTCTAAACCAGATGACCAGTTGATAGAAGATTCTTCCTCGAAGAAACGAAATTTCGAAGGCTCTCCAAAGATTCGTGGCAAGACGAGAATCTTCTAAATGGCATCATGAATGCTTTTGTCGACATTGATGAAACCTAGTCCAAATGAACTGCGGGTAGACTGTGCATGAAAATATTACGATCCACACTTTGTTACCATTTCTGAGGTATAAAGAGCCAGATCACAACCTGTTATCTCGAATATGTTGGCGTCTCTAATTCTTTTTGCGGGCAATGGAGGAGTTTCTACGTCCAAATTTCCGGCATATACTACAACTTATAGTTATCCGCCTCACAACTTGCCTTGCTCTTAATATCCAATAATTTTCTCTAAGTAAACCTTGCCCTAAAATATGACCTTTTTTCTATTGTACATCTAATATAATTAAATCGGCTGTGGGGTGTCGAAATGGCAAACTAAATAGGGTTACGGAACCCCTCAGCATCTATACAAGCCCATACCTTAGTGAGTAGACGAATCAGATGTTTTGTATCTAAGTATGGCTTTAATTTTGGTGGAGATTTATCTTCCACGCCAGAAAAAGACTGCTCTTGTACCATCTTCAGAACGATGGTTTCAGCTTCCTCCATTTCCGCCAAATGGAGAATAGATCTCGCCGGAACAAAAGATCTCTAAAACTATCCTCCATCTTACATGCTATGCCAGTGACTACTCCTTTCCTTTCCTCCGACATAATCTCATCTTCATTCGTTAAAAAATCGCTCGCAGGCCATTGTAACGGATCCCATTTAAGCCAGGTAGGGCCCTCCCACCATTGGGTATTGCATAAAGAACTTGGTGAAGACCCTCTTGTAAGGTAATCCGCTGGATTCTGCGTACCCAGAATATGACGCCATGACTCTTTAACTGTTAAATTCCTAGGTGGTTGACGAATCACTCCAATATTGAATTCCAACGTTGGGAAACTCCTTTACTACTGAGTGACACAATCTAGCTCCGATTAACGCGACGATCAGTCCAAGCCGAGGGACTGTAGTTGTCTTTAATGGAGTTACTCTTGAACCAACAATTTTGAACTTCTTTTTCTGTCTCGACACGAAGGAAAATCACTGCTCCATAAGCTACCATACTTGCGTCGCAAATTTCATGAAAACATGCTGACTGATTATCTGAATTTTTAGCCATTATCCACCGCGGTATCTCAATATTTTTAAATAATGGAGCTTCAGAAACCCATGGAAGGTAATTATTCTTGACATCTTCTTTGACTGGGGAGTCCCACTACCACCTCCCTTCCAAGTAAGTTGAATTACTAATATCGGTGTAAGCGTGGTGGGGGCAATGAAGCCCACTGGATCGAATATGCGCTGTGTAGGGGACAATAAAGTGCGGATAGTGACTTCCTCTCTCTCCACGTTATTCCAATCCGGTGAAATATTTTTTAAAGTACCATTTTGTCTATTCCAAATTAAACTAAGAACTGCTGTGCCTGTTTGTTCTCCCATAGTTGGATCGGAGAATTCCCAGTCTGAAGCAAGCTTCTGCGAAATGTGATGTTGCTTCCTTCATAAAGGTCTAAACTTCTTGATGGTTAGATTGACTAGTGACGCAATTGTCCACGTAGGAACTGTTTCGTCTGATAGTATCAACAGAGTATGGTTGCTCATATGTCTCCGCCTTTCCCTCACGTACTTGTAAATGATGACCAATTACTGAGCCTAAAAGGAACGGACTAGAATTAACGCCAAAAACAACCCTGGTGTGACGGTATGTCTTCAATCGTTCATTTGACAAGTCTATATACAGAAACCCAAGAACATCTCGATCATCTTCACAGATATAAATTTGTTGAAAGGCCTTCTCCATGTCTGAGATGACACCAATCTCGTTTGATCTAAATCTTTTTAAGATCGAAGGGACCGATTCCATTAAATTCAGAACCTTTTCGAGACAGAAATTCAATGAAGCTTTGCCTTTCTCCTTCGCCGACGCATCAAATACCGGTCATATACGCGTGGTGAGGTAGTTTTCCTTGTAAACGGGTCTATGTGGCATATAATGCCCTGTATCCCAATCCTCTTTCGCTTCTTTTTCAATGATGCCTATGTTTAACCAGAGTCTGAAAATTTCATCATACTCGGATTCAGTTTCTGAAGACTTCAATTTACGCACCGTCGAATTGAGCCTTTTACCTGATCCAGGAGATGCTTCAGATGATGCCTTAGAACAGACATTTTCATCTTCCATCCTAACAAAATTATCTTTGTTACACAATGTTGGTCAGTGAGTCCATCGGACCTAGCCGGGGTTAATTTGCAAGGAATTTCCACAGACTATCCCCAGATCTGCAACCCATGGCCCGCCTCACCTACGAGGTAACGAGATCCGCGCGGGGCGCCTTATTCAAAATATTCCTAATATTACTATGTAACGAGTATTCTTTTTTTTGTTGCTATATTCGTCCGTCAGGTGTCTCTACCTATCTGACCTCACTTAACTGAGGACCGTCATTCCATACGGATGTGTATAAGTGGGTTATATGGCCAAGTAATTGCCAAATTTAATTGTTTTTACCTTATCGTATCTTTGCGGCTCAGCGTTGGTGGTGTTACGTTGATGTTACGATATATATTATGGTTATGTCGTTGGTGTTGGCATTGTGTTACCGTTGATGTATAATATTAGAATACAACATTTTTCTTTGGACAATAGTTTATTTAAATCAATTTGGACCTTGGACCGAAAACCCCGCTACCTGGTCACAACTACTTCAAAATTTGTTAAGCGAACAACAATGGAATAAAGAGTATTCTGTTGTTATGATACTTGAGTGTATTTAGATAAAAGAAAGAACGGAATTTTTTCTCATTTATCGACTGAGTTTCTGATGGAATAGCCAATTTAAAACAAAAAATTAGTATGTGCGAATTTTGGGAAGTATCAAAGAATCCTTATCGCCAATGGTTGAAGAGTCTTTTAGAGTTTAAGCAGAAGATGTTACAACTCCATCACGAAGCTAATTCACGTAAGTAAAAAAATTGGTTTTTATATATAAATATTTAAGCATTAGCTCTAAAAATCTTTTAATCTGCTTCTCAGTGAATAACTTGGCTACTACCATAACTACGAATTTTGTTTTATGAGGACTTTATAAGAGTAAGACACTACCATCTGTGATCACAAATGGCTTTAATCCTCAAATACTATATTAATAAACATGAAAACCATGGTTTTTATATATGTTTTTCTTTTAGCTTACTTTTACTTATGTACATATTATTTTTCGACACCATTGCCATTAATATAACACCATTATATACCAAGGTTTTAGTTAAAAATAAAAAAAAATATATATGTACGCTTGTAAATTACATTGGGCTGGTGAGACTGTTCTTTGAAATTGTGAACCCATTCATCTTTGCCTGTGAGGTAAATTTTCTTGGTTAATGATGCTGTGTAGAAGAGGTCTTTAAATTTAGAAATAAGGGATTGGTTTTCGTGTTTGTTGCAGGATGAAGTGTCATTGGGTGGTTTCCTGGTTTTAGGGAATAAGATGATAACGGAGTGTTTCCACAACAAAGGGAAGTGAGACGTACGATGGGTGCAGATACAGATCACCATCATAATACTTAGTTATTCTCCGGAAATCTTCGATAGATGAAAGCATTATTTTAGTGTCTTTTCCGGCTAATTTTGTTGTGAAAGGGTTTAAACATAGATCATTAAGGTCATTTAAGAATGGTTGATAATTATTTGCATTATGTAAATATATTGGTGGTATTATCGCTGTGACAGAATTAACTGTATTGCTACGGGTATTAGTAACAGCGTTTGTGTTGGAAATAGAATTATTATGATTTTCAAGATTGATTTCTTTTAAAAATTGAAATTAGTTACTTACAGTTAGTTGTTGGTGAGATTTACAGGTACTATTTACCCAGTTTTTTTTAGCAAGGGATAGATTTATTGGAGAGCCTTCGTAATCTCGTTTCTTTGAGGAAGAATCTTCTATCAACTGGTCATCTGGTTTAGAAGCGTCGGTCTGAGAAAAGGATGTCGTTACACCTTCCTCATCTTCCTTCATCATTAATTATGATTCATTAAACATGTATAAGTGTAAAAAAAATAAACAAAGACATTTATGAAAAGTTAGTAAAATGTATGTTAAGTTTATCAGTTCGGCAAAGATGCGTTTCGGAAATGCGTGCTATATCGACGGAGTTTGTTTCTAGAAATATTTTGAATTCATTTTTATTTTTTATTTTCATAGGCTTTTTTATATTCCTAAGCCACTTTCATGCTTACTTAGATTTCTGAATTTCGAATAAGGAAATGATCCAAAAAATAGTTAGAGGCGAACTAAATCAAATAAGAGACCGTACACCACACATTTCCAGAGAAAAGTATATACGGAATATTGATTGAATTTGTAACGGGAGTGAAATAAGTAGATTAGAATAGAAAAATAATTTTATTCTGGTCGCCTTTAAGAATTGCAATATTGTACATAAATTAATAGCAATATATCTGCCCAAACGGCTACATTATTGGAATACTGCAATTAAATATGAACTAAAACGTATGTACCGATAGAGAGAAAAAAAATATACATATATATATATATATATATATATATATATATATATATAAAATAAAGTAATATAATACAAATTAACTATAAACTGAAATTCTTCTTCTTCTTTAATATCACTACAACCCGCGGGGGGTCAAGGCCAGACGCAACCAGTCAGGAAAGTAAGGTTTCATCGCCTCTATAATAATGTCCATGATTTTTGATAGAACGTTTTCAGTACTCTTACTTTCGGTGTTAGTTTCTTGATTACTTTTTTTGACCAGGCGTTAGGACGGAGAATATTTCAAATTTGGTGTAGTTCTCCTGGCTGGCTTGCGGTTAACATCAGTTTCAGTGTTATTCGAATTTTCGACTGGAAGTGAGTTTATTATTTTTTGTTTATACTTTGGTAATAGGCTCGACCTTTATAATTGGCAGCATGCCCTTGATTACAATTAACACAGGAAGGTTTTTCTGTGAATTTATGACAGTAATTTTTGGTGTGACCATATCTTGGACAGTACAAATGGGTATATCTTGATTTTATGCTTTGGTTCTACTGATATTGTAGCTGAAAGTAGATTAGTCATATTAAAAATATCTTTGGCCTTTTCATTATTAACTAGTGAGACGGAGCTGAGAGATGTGGGTTTTTTTCCTTATTAAGAATTGGCGCAGGATGTAGAACATCGAAATGTTTAGATTTTAATTCAGCTTTTAGTTCCTCTTCTGTTATAGAATATGAGACTTTTCAAAATACTAATAAGTCATTTGCTGGCAAGAAAGTCTAAGATCGCTCAGTACAAATCTTTAATAAGACCTGTACTGACATACGGCTCAGAGACATGGCCTTTATCACGTACAGAGGCTATCAGCTTGCAGGTTTTTGATCGAAAAATTCTGAGAAGAATGTTTGGACCTGTAAGGGATGGCGCCCAGTACTGGCAGAGACAAAATGCAGAGTTGTGCCGGATTACCGGGAACCAGTTGTGGTACAATTTATAAGGATCTCAAGGATACGATGGGCGGGGCATGTTGCAAGAATGGACGGGAACACACTTATCAAGAGGCTGCTCTTTGGGTATGCGGATGGGAGGAGAAGGAGAGGACGACCACGACTGAGGTGGGCAGATGAGGTCAAGCCGACGCAAAGAAGCTCCTCAACACCATAGCTTGGCAGACCCTGATGCGGCGAAGACCCGATTTGCATTATATAAAAAAACTGGTGGTATTATCACTGTGAGAGAATGGCTACGGGTATTAGTAACAGCGTTTGTGTTGGAAGTAGAATTATTACGATTTTCAAGATTGATTTATTTTAAAAATTGAAATTAGTTACTTTTAGTTAGTTGTTGGTGGGATTTACAGGCACTATTTACCCATTTTTTTAAATCAGGGGATAGATTTATTGGAGAGCCTTCGTAATTTGTTTCTTTGAGGAAGAATCTTCTATCAACTGGTCATCTGGTTTAGAAGCATTGGTCTGAGAAAAGGATGTCGTTACACCTTTCTCATCGTCCTTCATAAATTATTATGATTCATTAAACATATATAAGTGAAAAATAAAACAAAGTCATTTATGAAGACTTAATAAAATGTATATATGTTTATAATTACCAGCATGCCCTTGATTACAATTAACACAGGATAATACCGTCACTAAGGCTTAACTGTATTGCTACGGGCATCAGGGTGTGAGGGAGTGCAGGTCGCTTCTGTATCTGAGCATAAACTGGAAATTTTTTATGGTTTATTGGTTAGTTGTTTTAATTTTAAATATTTTTATTTTGAAGAGAAAAGATATGCCCCCGGTCGGGATTTGAACCCGGGTCCTCTTTTGATGACGTGGGAGCAGGGACTGAAGGTCCAGTCAGTGGTTTAATATGGCTACACTGGTTTCATTGGCAGGCAGCCATTCCTGCTATTGAATTCAGTGAAGCGAACCATCCACTATAAAAAATGGGTAACGAAGCCACAGGCAGAACCTCATGGGTGGTTTGGAATCCTGCCTATCTCATAGGTAAGTATTTTCTTCTTCTATTACTTCCTCCAAGTTCCATTCTGCTTCGAGTTTTTCTACCCAAGGATCTATATTTTTCTCTGTCCCTCCCCATCTTCGTCGACCCCTGCAGTCTTCCCAATAACCAATTGATGAAGAACTTGCTGTACTTCTCTTACATATTTATTTTTATATTCATGAATATGTTGAAGAGCAGAGGGGTCAGACTGTCTCCTTTGCCCATCGAGAAGTATGCTGTCACTTTTAAAATTGTCTTACTTAAATAAGCTATTAAATACTTGTTTTTAATTTATAATTTATAAATAAATATATTTTTTATAATTTTAATTAGTGTGTTAGTAATTTAATATTATTCAAGATTCGAATCATTCATTCTTAATTATTCGTCTGAATATGTAGGTGTTATTTGCCAATTTCGTTTTATTTTCAGCCTTCATCATTTTATTTATAACCTTTTTTTCTTCAGAAGATGTGCCTTCAGCGTGGATGTCCCTCCATCCATGCCTGCCACGCCTCTCGGTTCGTGGCCAGGTCCTTCATATCATGCAGTCCTTGTCCTATTTGTTGTCCCAGCTTGGAGATGTGGTCCGTCCAGGTTAGCCTAGGTCTGCCCTGGAAACGTGTTCTAGGGGTACCGATCTTCCTGCATTCGGTAAAGGTATATAGGTAGATACAAAGAGCATTTAAGCTGCCTCTTTTCAACCGCTCCTCTTCTGGTTCGGCCAGCCACTATCCTCAGGATTCTCATTTCTGCGGCAGTTAATTCATCCAGTGCTTGTCCAATGGGACCCAGCTTTCACTTCCATAGAGAAAAGTAGGTAGGTGGCCATGAAAATGTACACCCTCGCGTTTTTGTCCACTTCCCTCTTCCCAGCAATCGTGTTGCGTAGTCGATAACACAATGCTGCATTTATTACATTTTTTATCGATATTAAAATCTTAAATTATTCATTCGGCCTTCTTAAGTAAATTATTCTTAGACAAATAATCTCGTTACACAAACATAAGCCTAGAAACAGTAACGTCTCTACCTAGTACTGAACCCAAGATTCTCTATGAGTTGTTGTAGTGCAGTTTTGAAATTCAGGTATCTGTAAAGTACTGTATATTCGTAAAATCCTTCATAGGATCTTATAGATTGAGGAAGCATATCGTATTTTCTGGCTTATCTCGAGTTTAAACAGGTTTTAAAACATCTAAAGCTTTATCTGATTTATCATTTTCAAGGTAAAGAAGTAGCTAATGATAGTAGAAGGTTTCTGAGTGCCTTATGTTCCTAAAGAGGTTGTTCACAAATTGGTACTCTACCAATATGTGTTAACTAATTACTGTCAATCTAAGTGAATCCACACGGTAACGGCGGTGACACGGTCTGTTACTTTTTTTTACTCTAGACATGTAGATTACATGGTTAATGTTTTCGGATCCCAAAATTTACTATAAAACAATCATTTAAGGGTATTGGATTTAGAACGTTGTAGAGACTGTATATTTATTTTTCAGCCAAAGGTGAAATCATTCCAGTGGCACACAGTCAAATTATATCACTGTAGTTATGATACACAATGAAAAATCATCAAATAATATCATTTAATAAATTTTGACGATTGTGCCCTGTAAATCGCCTATCTTGGTTTATATATCAACCACCCCATTGTTGTTAAAGGCACAATACAAAATCAACAAAATTATATTGACTCTCCAAATATAATCGTACTGTAAAGGAAAGAAATCATGGGAAAGATCTTTCATAAAGGAATAAGATCCATTCCTACCCTCCCAAATTACTTCCAAATTAATCAACCTTTAGAAACAATGTTTAAGCCCAAATTACTGTTTGTTAATTTTTTATTCAAACATCAATAGCTGGGTTTGTAATAATAACCAATAATTAATTAATATAATAATAAATTAAACTTACAGAATATCAGCATCACAATAAAACGTCGCGTCAATAAGTCTGTTTAATTATTTCTTTATGAAAGATTTTCCCTTTACGGTACGATTATATTTAGAGAGTAAATATAATTTTGTTGATTTAGTATTGTGTCTTTAACAACAATGGCATGGTTGATTATAAACCAATATGTATTTAGGGCGATTTACAGGGAACAATCGTCAAAATTTATTAAATGATATTATTTGAGGATTTTTCATTGTGTATCATAACTATAGTGACTTAATTTGACTATGTTCCAATAGAATGATTTCACCTTTGGCTTCCTTGGTAGAACCCTTCTACTATCATTAGCTATTTCCTTCACTTAAAAATGATAAATCAGATAAAGTTTTAGATGTTCTAAAACCCGACATAAGCCAGATAATTCGATATGCTTCCTCAATCTATGAGATCATATGAAGGATTTTATTAATATAGAATAGAATAGAATAGAAAAGTAACTTTATTCTGGGACTAAGTCCCTTTAGAATAACAGATATGAACAGGAAAAAAAAGCATAATATTTATCTGGCCAGAAGGCTAAATGTTACAAATCATGAAGCGTGTAAAAAAAGACAGAAAACAATTTAAAAAGAAATATATAAACAAAAATAATAGTAAGTAAATAAACAAACAGTACAGATCTTGACAAGATATTAAGCAATTAAAGAGAATAGATAAATCCATACCTTTTGTTAGATGCATGAGCTAGCATGCAATAATTTCTTTACATTATGTACAGCTTTTCAAAAAGCAAAATTAAAAGAACTAAATAACACAATGAGTTATTCTATACATTACATTCTAAGCAAATTGCTGACCTGCTTAGAGAGCATCCTTTTGGGAAGTAAGGAGGTGTTGAAAAAGCAAGGATTTAAAAAATGATAGTGAGGGAGTATGACGGATATTAGGAGCGATTGAGTTTCACACTGTGGTGGAGCGGGCGAGAAAGGAACGTTCGAATGCTTTAGTTCTGTGTGAACGTATATATATATTAGAAAGGCGGGATCTTGTTTTATGGTGTTGAACTGAGGATTTGAATTGGAGGAGACTGTAGGTATACAGTCATGAAGGGTGTTGAGAGTGAAAGGGTTTGTACGAGAATGAACCGAGGAAATATTGTCTTCGGAAGGGAGGGAAGAGCCACTTTACCTCATCATAGAGGTGGGAGACGCGCGATCGCTTCGGAGTAGGTAGAGACGTCACTGTTGCTAGGACTACAGTTGTGTAACGAGATTATTTGTCGAAGAATAATGAAGAATTAAAAGATTAATAAGGAACGCTTAATTTTTACCAATCATTGTTCGGGCTTTATCAATACTTCGGTCTAATTTGTAGAGCACTGCCCGGATCAAGACAAGACTGTGATAACGACAGTATTATGATTAATAAAATAATTACTATATAACTGAACATAATATGCTAAAAAAATAAAAATAAAAAACCTGTAATAAATAAAAACCACTTCAACCCATGAAGAGTCTTGGATTCAGTAGATGGTGTTCCTAGGAGAACAGATGTGCAGCAAGGGGTTTTTTCCCAGATTCCTCTCGACCGCTGTGTTTTTCTCCCAAAAGGGTACCCACTTTATAGAGGCTGGGTGAGCCGCAGGTGGATCTGGAGAATTCATGGGGTACATCCGTGATTGTTAATAGAGTAAATAATTTATTTGCGTTGGTTTGAATCTGTAACCTTCGGCATTACTGCTAAGCTCTCTGCACACTGAGCTCCCAAATTATTTATTAATTAGAATATTATTTTCAGATTCATGTAAACGGATAATATTGTCATTTGAAAACGGTAAACTAAAAGTTTTAGTTTTTCTTTTAAGTTGAGTTATTTTCTGCAATATATTAATTACACTAGAAAAACTAAGTCAAACTAGTCTTCCAAATATTATATTTAACCAAAATTATTATTAAACAAAAGCAATAGAAATAATGGTTATGTCATTCTAGTCAGTTGATCCCACAGGGTTTATCCATTGGTATTAACATATTACACAATTCATCTAGATTTGAAGCCGCTGCAATAATCGATGGTTCTATTCTTCTCCTTGATTTCAAACCACTTTGAACTGACAGGAATATAGTTGTAACTAAGAGAGGTCTTTTGCGGAAAGGTGGAAAAACAACAATGTCCCCTTTACTGATTCCTTGAGCTCCCTGTTAATGTCAAGAAATGTACATAACCTATTGTATTCTTCGTACTTCGCTTGTTTTTAAAGTTTCGAAAAACCATACAGTACTATTTTTATGAATCCTAGAGCACAAGGATACACCAAACAATCTAAACCTGCAGACTCATACCGACTAGTTGGATAGATCTCAAATGACATACATTTATTCATTGAAACTCCAGTGATGAATAAACAACAGATAAACCGGACCCACCAAGACAATTTTGTCTTATGTTTCATACCTGTTGGCAGTGGATTAATAGATTTACGCCTATCACAGCGCTAAGTGGGCCGGCTACCCGCCTACTGGCCTCTGCTACATACTTTTTACCTCCATTCTATCCCTCCTTACGCCCTTTTGCTACTATCTGTTAACGTATTTCATTCTTTCCATCCTCCTTTTTGATTCGGGCTGTGGACCGACATTGGCGGAGGTAAACACTGTTGTTTTTTATTAAAATACATTTTTTTTTAATACTAAAACTTATTCATCATCATCGTCATCACATGGCGCTATGGACCTTGGCCTTCTCAACAATGAGCTTAAGGTCTGCTAGCTATCGCATTCTAGGTCTTCCTCTTCCTTTTTCTCCGTCTGGACGTCCCTCCAGAATCAGCTTTGGGAGCCTTTTTTTGCCCATTCTGTGAACGTTCCCCAACCATCTCAATCCTGCTTTTTAACACAAAAAACTATGTCAGGTTATCCATATAGATCCTTAAGTTCTTGGTTCCTTTTCATGCGGATACAATTTCTTATCTTGGTTGGGCCATACACTCTTCTATCTTTCTCTCCTATGTATTCAACAATCTTCCATGCTGTTTGGTTAGAGTCCACGCCTCCCCACCATAGGCAACGGCAGGACGAAGTATATATACCCTTATTTTGAGACTACGGGGTACAGCTCTATTTTGGAACACGTATCTGAGAGCAAATAGCATCTGTTACGCTGTTCAATCCTCGCCTTTATTTCATGTTCCAGTCTGTTATCTTCTGTAATAATGGTGCCAAGATATTTAAATGTCTTAACATTTTCAAAATTGCATCCTCTTCCTTGGAGATATCCACTGGATGACAGTTTCCTGGATGAGAGCATGTATTTTGTTTTATCTTTATTTATGATGAGCCCTGCCTTCCTAGCTGCCTCTTCACATTCCCATTATGCTCTTCCAAGAAAATGAAATGAAATGAAAACGTGTCATTTCTTGCTGTGATAACCACATCATCAGCATATGCGAGGTGTTGGGTCATGTTATAGGGTCTCCTTGTTTAACTCCTTTTTTAATAGGGAAGTCTCTGGACATTTCTCCCAGGACCTTAACCACACCGCTGCTATTCTGCAGTATCATCCTTATCAATCTGATAAGTTTTTAGGGCACCCAAGAAACATCATGTTTTCGTACAGCTCATTTCTTTCTATGCTATCATGCCTGTTTGTAGTCAATGAAAAAGTGGTGTAGTTATACGCCCCATCCGTTACATTTCTCAAGCTTATTCCTAATGGTAAATATGTGGTCAACAGTCAACTTCCAAGGCGGAATCCACATTGATAGTCGCCCAAAACTGCTTCTGCTGTTATCATTAATCTTCCCAATAGAAGTATTGATAACACTTTGTAGATTTAACAAAGCAGTCTATAATTTTGGCATTCTAATGTATCCCTTCTTGTGTATCGGCACAATAATGGCCTTGTACCATTCCTTGGGCGTTTCTTACGTAATCCATATTTCCAGGATTAGTTCATAAATTTCACGGTGCAATAGGTCACAACATTATTTAAGCATTTCAGCAGGAATATCATCAAAGCCTTGTTATTTTTTAATTTTAGGACAACTTCTTCCACTTCTTTTGGGTCTGGTGATTCTAGAGACATATCATCTACTTTTTCCTCCGATAATTTTATTGTTGTGGTTTCTTGAGAATTTTCTGTGCCGGGGTTAAGCAAATCATTGTAATATTCTTTCCATCTTTCGGCTATATCTTGTCTGTCTCCCAATAGAGTGCCATCCCTATCCTTGCAGAAACCTATTCGGGGTTGAAATCCTTTTATTAGCCTTTTCAACCTTTGGTAGAAGCTTCTACGGTTTTTACCCTCAAAATCATCTATCATCGATTTTAGGTCTTCTTCTTCTTTCTTCCTCTTCTTGCTTCTGCACAGTTTTTTGGTGGCTTCTCTCTTTTTTGTATAGTTTTCAACAGTTTGCCTAGTCCTTCTCTGAATCATCTTCAAGTAAGCCTTCTTCTTTTCATCAACTGAAGCCTGACATTCCTGATCAAACCAGTGGCAGTTTTTCCCATTTCTTTCATCAGTTATTGTTTCCTCCGCAGCATTTACAACAGCTCTCTTTATTTTCTCCCATTTATTCTTAATGCCTTCTATTTCTCCTAAAAGTTATTGCTTAATAGTTTTATTTTGTATGAACATCTTCAAACATGTGTCCATTCAAAAACTAACATTACAATGTCGTGTCATCTATACTCGGCTTTAGCAAATAAATAAAAAAGCAGTGCGACGGCACATATCGTTTTTAGCACTGAAATCGTGTGCGATGCAGGACGGCATATATCGTCTTTAGCAAAGAGGGCACGTTCCCTTGCCCCGGCATATATCTTCTTTACCGGTCAAAGGGTTAACTGGAATATTAGAAACATGGAAAATCTACATGGTTCAAAAAAGTCCAAGGCCACAAAATGCTTATTTAAAAGTAGATGAATAGAATGAAATGTTATAATCATAATTATTATTTATCATTTGACGATTGATCAAGATAAAATTCAAGGCTTTCATAATACTTTTATTTTTATTATTAGTAAGAATGGAATAATTTTGTAGGAGTAGTATAAATGAGTTAATATGGAAATAATATTTTTGAAGTACCTTGCGCTCGAGGTATTAACCAAATGATCGACCCCCGGTCTTGGGTTAGATCTAAGTCTTAAGTCCCTCAAGGCCCCACTAGAGGGGAAGTAGTGGTTAGATTCGGTATCATAATATTGAAACTAACAAACGATGGTTTGTTTACTCTACTACCTAGTTTAAAGTTAAATATTACCTCAACAAAACTGGTTTATTATTATCAAAGCTCAAAACTAAGATCTAAGACTATGAAATAACAACAAAATTCAAAACAGTGATGTGTGTTAAAACGTCCTTTTCTAGATGAAATGAATACCGAAATATACACATTTCCCATAAGAACATTCCCTTTTCCATAATAAAGCTCAAGATTACTTTTTTGGAGGGGAAACCTAAAACTTGTAGCGACTCAACTCGAAGGGACAACCTGCGGAATTATTACCGATAAAAAAATTACTATTGAGATATATTAATTTAGTTGGTCATTATTTATTCTGAAGTTTAGGAGATGCCAAGAATATACCCGGTGTATATACGACTACCTGGCTAACGGCCATTGAATTTGATTTCGGCTTTGCCGTTACTTGTTTATATTGCTGAGCAAACAGTGACCGATTGTACTGGAAATAGTGAAGTGGTCCTAGCGATCGCTTAGCTCCCCCTGTGAGGAATTCACTGCCTCGATTAATACAAACCCGACAGAAATACCAGAACAATCCCTACCTCGCTCCGTGTCCCAGGGATAAACCGGGTTTAGCTTGTCCACCGCCAACATAGGGCACTAATTAAAAAGGTCGCTATGACTCCCTCCTATCCGAAGAGAAAACAAACGATATCGGCGCAAGATTAATAAGTTTGTGTGAGCATTTAAACATGAGAATATTAAATGGATTTTTCAAGCATAAAGAAATTCACAAATTCTCCTGGCACCAGCCCACTAAGGGCCAAAATCAGAGACGCAAAACGCAGCATCAGAGACAAGGTCGGATGTCAAAAGAACATCCTTCACCAGATCGGAACTTAAAGGTTAAAGTGGTATGGCCACTTAATGCGGATGGACGAAAACCGCTGGCCAAAGAAAATTCAAAACTGTATACCACCTGAAAGAAGAAAGCGTGGAAGACCAAAGAAAAGATGGATGGAGGATGTAGAGGAGTGTATGGCAGCCAGAGGCCTCCGTGAGGGGGATTGGATGGACGGGCTTTTGGGTATTGGGGATATGACTCCTTGAGTTGTGAAAAACCCCAGGGAAAAAAAAATAATAATAATTTTTTTTCGTAAAAGAAAGAACATTTGCTTTCCTTATTTTTCACATTTTTATTTCAATATAATAACTTAAATGTTTATTTCATAATTGTTTAGAATAATTTAATTCAAAAGGTAATTTTATTTGTTTAGTGATAATTGTAATATTTGTAGTAAGTTTTTTTATTCTCTTTATTCCCAGATCGGCTATTCCTAGCCTTACATGGTTTTTTTAATAATGAAATTTTAAGATTTAACACTTAGTGAAAGAGTGGGTTTCGTCTCATGCAAGAGACACCCCTAACTGTACATTATCAGATTATTTACAGAGAAGATGTAAATATATAATAGCGTTTTTTCATATAAAAGAATAATAGTAGTTTGAATATACAGCATGTAAATAAGTAAACAATAATAACATTAATGTAATAATAAACAGAACTATAGTACTATAAAACGGAAAACTGAAAGAAAACAGGATTATATTACATTTTGTTAAAACGATTGGTGGGAAACTTTATCTATTGAGATCACATCAGAATATCTTTCAACAGTCTTGGTTTTAGTCTTGGGGATGAAATAGGTTCGCCTATGTTGAATGCTACAGCTCCTTGGACTGCTGGTAATCCGGTCTTAAATCTGCTGTAACGTTTTTTAATAAATTCATCAATCGACTCTAGGTTTAGCTCTCGGTGAAGTTGACTGTTTCGTACAAACCAAGGCGCGTTTACTGCGATCCGTAGGATTTTATTTTGAAAAGTTTGCAATTTTTTTTTCTTTGTTGTAGATACTGCACCCCACACTTCACAACCGTACATTAGTAGAGGTCTAATTATGGTTTTATAAATTAATAAGGCTGTTTCTGGTTTTAATCTGGATTTTCTATTAATTATGGGATAAAGTAGAGCTAGTCTTGCGTAGGCCTGTGTTAATTTAGTGTTGATATGCTGGTTCCAGGTAAGGCGACGATCTAAATAAATTCCGAGATATTTTACAGCTTCATTATTCCACGGGAGGTTGCTGCCATTGAGCACTAGCTCAGGTGGGTCTGAAGGGCGTCTAAGGGTGAAAATTTTTGCGCAGCATTTTTGAACGTTAAGGTCAAATTTCCATTTTAAAAAGTATTGTTGCAACTCATTTAGATGATTTTGAAGTGTGTTCCTTGCTATTATTATGTCATCACTCTGCGAGAATACTGCTGTGTCGTCAGCGAACATAGCTATGGAGGTAAGTGGAGACTGTGTGATGTCATGAACATAAAAGTTGAAGAGGATCGGAGAGAGAACTGAGCCCTGTGGGGTCCCGCCACTGATCGGTCTAATGGTTGAGTTAGTGTTGTTAATTTTAACTGTATATGATCGATTGTTCAGAAACGAGCATATGATGTCGTGAAGGAATTTTGGACTATTTGATTTTTTGAGTTTGTAGAGGAGACCGGTGTGCCAAACTTTATCAAATGCTTGTTTAAAGTCTAGGAATGCAACTAGCGTGTGTTTTTTCATTTCAAATCCGTTGACTATGAACTCTGATAATCTTGATAATTGGTGTGATGTAGAATGGTTGAGTTGAAAACCAAACTGAAAGTTTGGGATAATGTCTATAGATTGAAGATAAGTAGAGAGGCGCATTTTAATAACTGATTCGAACAGTTTTCCTACGATTGGCAGTAGACTAATGGGGCGGTAGCTGCTTAATTCTTTGGCATTTTTGCCAGGTTTGTTTATAACCACCATTTCTGCTCTCTTCCAAGTATCAGGAAAATATCCTATCCTTAAACAGCTGTTGAAAATTGCTGTTATCAGAGCAACTGCTTTCCTGGGTAACTTTTTTATTGCAATTGCTGGTATCAAGTCGTGTCCGGGACTTTTCCTAATTTTGAGCTTCCTAATTAGTGACTGGATTTCTTTAGGAGTGGTGAATTCCACCGGCAGTTCTACTGTTGGTGGAGGTGACCGTAAAAACTCTTCGATTTCAACGTCTGACCGCACTCTATCGGCTTGTGAATTTGAAAATGTTAGCTGGAAATAATCGGCAAAGGCTTCGGCTTTATCCAAGTCGCTGGTGATATACCCTCCGTTAATTACTAGACTAGGGATATTTACTTTTTTATTTAAAAGGCGTTTTGTAGCTTTCCATAATGATTGGTCTCTTGGGTCCAGGTTGGAAACATAGTTTTTGTACTTGGATATCGTGAATTCCTCTAACTCATTTTTTACGGCGCGTTTTAGAAAGTTCCATTTACTTTTGTCTTGAGGATTCCTGGTTTGCATCCATCTCCTCCTTGTTTTATTTTTTTCCTTTATTTTAAGAAGAATGGAACTAGGCACACTGCTTGTGAGAGTTATCCTTTTTGTACGAAATGTTCTTGTGGTTGACTGCTTTAAGCATTCAGCTATGGTTTGCTGTAGTTTGTTTATGCTTTCATCGATTTCTTGTGGGCTTGCGAAATGATTTTTGGGACAAACATTGTGGTAAATCAGGTGTTTATAGGTATCCCAGTCGATTACTCCTTTAATAAGAGAGTTTCGAGTAGGAGTTTGTTGAATTTCGGTGCTGAAATGAATTAAGACGGGGATATGGTCAGAGTTAAGAGCGGATAATGTTTGAACTGTTATCGGTAGATTGATATTTTTAGTTAACACTAAGTCTAGGATATCGGGTGAACAACCTCTTCTGTAAAATGTTGGTTCACTCGGAGCGATAATATGGATATTTTGCCTGGAGCAGATGTCTAGCAATTTGTTTCCGCTCGAATTCGTTTTCCGGCACCCCCAGTAAGTATGTTTGCTATTCATATCACCAATTACTATTGTTTGTATATTTGGTTTAAATAACTCGAGAATTTCTTCTTCTCTGATGTTTTTGTTAGGTGGCTTGTAAACAGCTGTGACAATGGTACCAGGAGATGTATCTAAACAAATTGAAATGGCTTCAATATTAGACACATCACAAATAACATTTTCTGAAAATCTGATGTTGTTTTTTACTATGAGAGCCACACCGCCGGAGGCGGTTGCACTGTCTCGGTCGTTCCGAAGAGTTTTGTAGCCAGGTATGCTAAATTTGTCAGTTCGGCAAAGATGAGTTTCGGAAATGCATGCTATATCGACAGAGTTCGTTTCTAGAAATATTTTGAATTCAGTTTTTTGAGAGGAAATACCATAAGCATTCCAGTTTAAAATTATTAATTTTCTTAATTCAGTAGCCATAAATGCGTAGAGAGCGTAGTCTTGATAAACGATGACAAAAATGCAAATAAAAATAATGATAATAGCTGGTCTTGTAGGAATTAGTAACATTAGATAGATTGTTGTTTACTTTACGGCCCATTTGTAAATAACGTGGTAACAAGGGAACTTAACTGGCTAATTATTTGTGAAAAGTAAGGTTTTATCGCCTCTATAATAATGTTCATGATTTTTGATAAAACGTTTTCAGTGCTGTTACTTTCTATGTTAGTTTCTTGAACATTTTTTTGATCAGGCGTTAGGACGGAAGAATATTTCAAATTTGGTGTAGTTCTCCTGGCTGGCTTGCGGTTATCAACAGTTTCAGTGTTATTCATATTTTCGACTGGAGGTGAGTTAATTTTTTTTTTTTTAATATTTTGATAATAGGAGCAACCTTTATAATTGGCAGCATGCCCTTGGTTACAATTAACACAGTAAGGTTTGTCTGTGAATTTTAACGGGCATTTAGAAAAATGGTGGTTTTCCTTACATTTAATACACCTAGGTTCTAAATGACAGTAATTTTTTGTGTGACCATATCTTTGACAGTTAGTACACATGGGTATATCTTGATTTTTATGTTTTGGTTCTACAGATATTATAGCTGAAAAAAGATTAGTCATATTAAAAATATCTTTGGCCTTTTCATTATTAACTAGCGAGACGGAGCAGAGAGGTGTGGGTTTTTTTTCCTTATTAAGAATTCGCGCAACATGTAGAACATCTAAATGTTTAGATTTTAATTCTGCTTTTAGTTCTTCTTCTGTTATAGAATATGGGACTTTTCTAATAACTACATTAAGAGCTTTATTTTTTTCCACTGAATAAGTATGATATTCAATTTTTTCACTATCATAATATTTAGTTACTCTCCGGAAATCTTCGATAGATGAAAGCATAATTTTAGTGTCTTTACCGACTAATTTTGTAGTGAAAGGGTTTAAACATAGTGCATTTAGGTCCTTTAACAATGCTTGATAGTTATTTGCATTATGTAAATAAATTGGCGGAATTATCGCTGTAACAGGCTTAACTGTATTGTTACGGGTATCAGTAACCGTGTTTGTGTTTGAAGTAGGATTATTTCGATCTTCAAGATTTATTTCTTTTAATAATTGAAATTTGTTACTTACAGTTGTAGGTGGCATTTCTAGATAATATTTACCAATTTTTTTAGCTGGGGATAGATTTAGTGGAGAGCCTTCGAAATTACGTTTCTTTGAGGTAGAATCGTCCATAAACTCGTCATCTGGTTTAGGAGCATCGGTCTCAGAAAAGGATGGCGAAACACCTACATCATCGTCCCTCATCATTAATTATGTTCCATTACACATAATTGAAAAATAAATAAATAAAATAAACAAAATATAGTTATGAAGAGTTAGTAAAATGTACTTAGTTCTTGTAGTAAGTTTGAAAACATATGTTATAAAAGTGAAAAGAGAAAAACAAAAGAGAGTCGACCGGCTTTTGTTCGCTCCGGCTAGACCAAGCCGTTGGCACGAGCCCTTTGACGTACACATCGCAAGCTACAGCTCAAAGTTGTTTTTTGTGGACTTGAAGAAGACACTAAGTCAGTGCCCACCTGCAAGTGTAATTAGTTAAAATGTCTACATGTATTCGACCACATCGAATTGACCCAGTCTATCATCTCAACCTCTGACGTCTCAACATTTTTGCCGAGAATCTACTTCGACAGACAGATAAGAGTTTCGGTTTATATCATTTCAACTAGAAAATCACATAAAAATTTATTATTTTGTCATGGATTTTATTTGAACATTTATTTTTTTGTAATTTAATGGGGTTTAATTTACTATCGTAAGATTAAATAATAATTTTTTTGTTTTTGTTATTTGTAATTTTATAATTTAGTTAGTATAAGTAACCTCATTTTCTCATTATAAAAACGTTTTAATTGTTCTTTTAATTCAATAAATTCTTTATTTATATTATCAAAAGTATTAGTTGTTTTAATTAATAAAAGTGACTTGTGTTATTAATTTAATAAAAGGTTACAATTCAAATGACATGCTATCTGGTATAATTGAATCGGAAATTTATTTTATCCTTATCCATTTCGGAGCTCTCATCAGAAGGTCCTACTAATTCGAGGTGGCTCAAACAATTTCAATTGTTAAAAACTATTATAGTGGAATTAGTGAGGTCTTGAGTGATGTATAATGACTGACCAGCATTCAACGCAAATGTCTTTTCTAAAAGAAACCAACGGATTCGAAAGAATTAATCTGGATCGTAAAACATCTCTTGTTGAATTTATCATTAAGACGGTCTTAACCGTGAGATGAGATATATCTCGACATTCTAATATGTTCCAATCGAAATCATCGAGTAAATTGGAATAAAAAATTACCTTGGAATACTATATTGTATTAAATAATAATTAGTTTTGTTTCAAGTTTATGATTACGGATTCCGAACGTTAAATTCTCGAAAGCACTGAAGATCCAGAAGACCAGACAGGCGCAGTGCCGAGCGATCGGACCTTTAGTCTCCGGCAGAACACCGGCCGACTAACACCCCAGGGCTCTGCCAGGTATTATAACTGACGCACGTAACATAGAACATGTTTTATGACTTAACCTCAAACTAACATGATTCTTATTAAACCTCAGTTGTACTCATTCGTGCTGACCTGTTCATGGTCAATATACAATTAAATGTTCATCTAAACGTTTTTACATTTATGTGATTACATACATATTAATTTATGTTAATAAAACCTTGATATTACATTTTAGTTTAGTTTATATCTTAGAAAAAAAATCTAAACTGGTTATATATTTTATACTACTTTCTGAAGCCTGAAAAGTAGCATAATATTTCATATGCTTCATACAATGTTTATGACCTCTTTTTGTGATATAGAAATATACATGTATATATATAAATATATTTTTAATTAGATAGATTAAATTAATACATTAAATATATTTCTTAAATAGAAAATAATATATATATATCTATATATAAATATAAACTAATCGAACTGAAAACAACTTCAAGGGTATGGAATTAAAGATGAAAAAATATACATTCCTTACCGATCGATTAGACTCTTTGAATAAGTTAAAAACTTTGTTGACAATATTTCGTACATCGGAAATAAAAATCGAATTCCTGCCCCTAAATATCGAACCACTGACACATTTATATAGACGGGGATCGGCAACATTCCTAATGAGCTAATAAAACTTTTCAGAAAAGCAGGGGTTTCGGTTCATGTTTTGTTTTAAAAAAAATAGGATAATGGAACAATGCATACATATTCCGATCCATAAAAATGAACTTGGAAGAATTTTAATAACTATAGCAGATTCTTATTCTATCAGTAACCTATAAAATATCCTCCTAAACCCTAACAAGTTGAATTATACGAGAAGTTACTGGAGTTTATAAATTTGATCTTTGATAGAAACCGTTCAACTATCCTTACGCCAAATATAAGAGAAAGAACTAGAATATAATAAGGTTGATAATCAGCTATTTATCGATTTCAAAGAAGCCTATCTTCCATTGATCACCAGATGGTATGCATCACATTAGCCGACCAGGTTATAACCTAGAATTAGTTAGGACTGGTAAGTATTTTTCAGAGACGTTGGAGGTTGATTTTAAATCAAAATGGTGTAAGTCTCAATTCTGTACTTGAGACTCACACTGAAAGGTTTGATTATGGGCTATAAAATTCGCGCTTAGGTTTCAGAAAGCAAGAAACTATAATACTAAAATATGAAGAGAATGGATTTGCCTGGCCTGGTTACGAGCCTGGTAGCTAAGTTGATAGAGTACCGCGCTAGAGTTGCGGGAGAACCGGGTTCGAATCACGGCCAGGACAAATATTTTCTCTTCAAAATATAAATGTAATGTACTAAACACAATATCATAGAAGAAAGGTCGTTACCACCTTACTTTTCTTTAGTAGGAATCATTTTTCTTTACATTTGCGGGTTACAATCTGAGATGAAGGACAAGTCCAAATACCCGCAGTTGTTAGCATCTTCAAACATTAAGATTTTTTTTCATTATCCATGAGAACTTCTTGTTGGTTCTCCGTTAAGACATCAAGCGGTAGCTCCAGACTCTCAGTGCCCGCCACTGCTGATTTTCGGATCAATCCTTAAGTGTATATTATAATTGGTGTTACCGCCTCGTTGTCCGTACCGTAGAGTTCTTACAGTTTAACCTGTTTCGTTTGTTCAGTTCAGCCTCTTTTGTTAGTTCAGTTCAGTTCCTGATATTGTCATAGTTTCGCTGCAGCTGTCTGTGTAATCGTCGTTAGGAACCATAAACTAAATAATATATGTTCTCCTCTCTGCCAGAAGGATATCAAGTCTATCGTGACACACCGTGTGGCCAGTGATAACAGGTTCATTTCATTACAGCATGAGGAAATCTTGAATCTTTGAAGAATCCTAAATAGTGTGGCGCCGTTTCGTCTTCTACTTAGAATTTCTCACCAGGTCCTGATGAAATTTTTTCCCATATTATGCCCCTTTAGAGCCATAATCTTAGATCCAGCAAACCACTTCCCCTTTTGATATGCTGAATACATTCAAGAGTCACTGAACGTACACGACATTTATCTTTCGTTGTAGCTTCTTTTAGGACATGTCTTCTACATGACCTTGAATCTATTACTTAATCTTGAATTGAGACTGTTTCGGAAAAGATCCTTCTTGCTTTCAACCATTATGTTATTTTATTCTGCGTTTCGTGGTTTTATAATTTAATGATTACTTTGATAATTTCAAAACATTTTTGTACAATACTTATGGCATTTCCTTTTGATATAAACGCTTTCAGCACTTCTTGAAGTCCACAACTTATTTCAAGTACCATCAAAGAATTAACAGCTTCCTGAGGAGTCAAACTATTTCTGGATACTACAATTGTAGTTTTACTTCTACCAGTCGGTAAAGATGGCTTAATTCATCGCACAACTGTTTTTACTTTCGATTTATATAACTCAACGTTCTAGTAACATTATCATTAGCAGGGGCCCCAACTTCAATTATAATGGTTTTATTTTTTCATTTATGAGCAGTATGTGTGGTCAATTGTGGGGAACTTTCTAAACTCTGTTTATACTCGTATTCATTTTTATCATCTGCCCTCATATATTCTTTAAGTAATATCTATGTTACGGCAATCCATTCATTTTATACGGGGTACGATACTTTTGCGTTGTCCCTTCGATGTGGATGAGAACACGAAATGGTTGACGTCAGATGGTGGAACAATTTTCAAAATTGTATACTTTATCGAACAGGAAAAAAAACAACAAAGTTCTGATTCCCGTTGGTCTATATAAAACTCAACCAGAGTCCAGCTATTACAAAGAACCAACGAGACCACTTTGGGCATGTCAACTTTCCGAATTTTAAAAGTTCGTCTCCCCCCCCCCACAGTAGAGAAGATTCCTGGAGCTTTCATAAACTCTTTTTCTCGAGATAAGTCTTCTTTTCGAACTAAAGGGATAAAGTTTTAAAAGAAATCACTCTTAACTACAAGCTAGCTAAAAAAAAGTTATCGAGATAATAAAATTAAAGTTTATAACGTTGAATAAATTAGGATTTTCTTAGTATTTCTCTATTCATTTTATGTCCCGGTGGCAAATCGGACGATTCTACAGTGGGCGTCCTAAACGTTGTCAATGCAGAATATCGATTTTTAACCTCACGCTGTACAGGCTCGGGTCCCCTATTTGAAGTCCCTTCCGTGGGATGACATAATAAAGGGTCTATATTCCCTTTTAAAAAATCCTAGGACCACCTGCCGGGTTTCGAACCTACTACCTTTAGTTTGTTATCCTAACCGCTACACTACAAGTGAGCCTAGATTTTTCTTATATCAGAAATGTCGTTGAGAAATGAGCGGTTTATTGAATTAACATTTGATAAAATAATGTAAAGAAAAAAATTAGAAAATGAAAATCATTGATTGAATGATAAATTTAAATTTAATCGTTAAAAACAATAAAATTGTGAACACGGGAATCGTCCTTTAGATTGATCTAAAACAACAATGTTTTATTCTTTACCAGAAACATCTATCAAATCTGCAATGATAAAAATTAACAAAACCTGTACCTCAACAATCAATGGTCTTGGGTTCAGTTTGTGGTAGAGACTGTACTTTTTCTAGAACAACGGTTGTGCAGGGAGGTTATTTGTTTAAGATTACGCTCATCCGCCTTTGGTGGTTTCCCTCCAATTAAATTTACCCATTTAATAGCGGGCGAGCAACGAGTGAATCTGTAGAATCCACATGTTCCATTTGTAGTCGTTAATAAACTAAAAAGTATTTCTGTCGGGATTTTAACCCGAAATATCCATCGTAGCTACTCACATTGACACACCTCACTCCCAAATTATTAATGAATTATGATCCTATTTTCAGATATATGTAAGATGGATAATATTATCATTCGAAAACGATAAACTATAAGTTTTAGTTTTTATTTTAAATTCAATTTACTATTTGTTATAAGTTATTTACTCCACGAAAACTAAACCAAATTAGCCGTGAACTAGCCAAAATTTAGCTCAGAAGAAGACCTGCTGTGTGGGTCGAAACATTGGCTTTAACATAAACAGTTCTTCTTACCAAAGATCATTTTTTCTTACCTCAACCCGGACCATTTTCTTCCTCTATATCAAATTAGTGTTCCACATAAACCTAAGTTATTAAACAAAACGAATTGAAATTCTAGATCTAGTTGTTCTAGATCACAAACGTCCCTTTATTGACAATCGAAATTGGCCTGGAATATCCCACCATATAAAGAAACTGCCCACTCTATACAGACTTGACAGAAAAAGGTCCACATAAATCTCTTTCCCATCCAGATATTAATCTGGAAATAAAACTCTTGGCAGATTTTTATAACTGCAAAAAAAGTTGATATAGTGTTAGTGTAACAATAATATGGTTGTATCTTGCATTATTTATAATACGTATGCTACTTTTTTTGTTATCACTTTCTATGTTATCACTTGATTAATAGTTAACGATTTTTATTAAAACAAGCATTTATATTGTGTAACTGCATGATGAGTAAATGCTGCATGCATATAAAGATCGCCGATTCGCAGCTCGGTCGCTGGCTAGCACTATGGTGACGATATAAAAATGACGTGAAACCTACTGACTGCACTTAGAAATAAATAGCCCTTGATGATTTTGTTTTGACATTTCCAAGAAATAATTAAACTGTACTGTGTAGATTTAAAAACTTGTAATAGGTATTGCTATGTAATTTCAATTTTATACGTTCATTATTATCTATATATAATTATAACATTTACATCAGCTCTCAGCCTGATTTGTTACTTTCTTTGACAATCTTTGGACTTTTGGTATGCCAACTATATAAATAAATCCGTCTTTAATCATTGAATCATTCAAATATCAACTTGGATAATCAAAAGGATCAAGGACATAATCCACATCCTGTTACGGTAAAATGATGAACTTCAAACGGGTTAGGTATGTTGAAATAATTCCGCTTCATCGGTTCGGTTTATGAAGCTGTTATAGTTATATTATGACACCATTTCCTCGATTCTTGGAATAATCAATACTCCGATTCGCATAAAAAACACATAAAATAGAAAATAACTCACCCCAGGCAAAAACCCTATCATAGAAAACTTATCTAAGATATTTTTTTTCTCTGAGGGTTTCCGCAGATTGAGGTTTCCTTCAACCAAAATTTCCTCTAATTCATGTTTCCACTTTTTTCTCTCTTGTATATCTTCCTCCCTCAGACCATGGCCGTGCATACTTTACTCAATCTAACCATCTTCTTCGAGGTCTTCCTCGCCGTTTCCTCCCTTCGGCACTCCAATTGAGAATTAAGTTGGACGATCTGTCTTCCTTTATTCTTCTAAGATACCATTCCAATCTTTTTCTCTCTATATTTTGGAAGATGTTTTGTTGAATTTGCATTCGTTATCTAATTTCAACATTTTACCTTCTAAGATATATACAAAAAAAACCTGTATCACTACAACACGAGAACGGGTCTGGGCTTCAGTACATGGTAGAGACTGTACTATTTCATGGACAACGGTTCTGCACATTCTAAAGGTGACATCCTAGGTCAAGCTCAACCGCCACATCCCCTCCCCTTTGTTTGGGCACCCTTTTTTTAATAATATTTTATAGAGGCTGTGAGCCCCAGGAGGGTCCTAGATCCTGTACGATCCATCTCCGGCTGCAAACAGACTAAATAAAAGTTTTGCCCACAGGGGGATTTAAACCAGAATTTCCGCCATGGCAACTCAGTGCTCTACCAATGAGCCATTCCACTCCCCGATATAGGAAAAAGCAAAAGAATAACTTGACGTCGTGCATTTTCCTAATGTTATATTAAGATTTGAATAAATCTACCTAGATCCGATATCCGTTTTGTTATAATGATTCTCCAATTTTAACCGATTATTTGTTGCTTTTTCAACCTATTTAAGCCTGTAACACTACAACCCGTGAACACCCTGGGGTTCAGTAGATGGTATACGGAGAATGTACTGTATAGAGGCTGTGAGCCCCAGGAGGGTCCTAGATCCTGTACGATCCATCTCCGGCTGCAAACAGACTAAATAAAAGTCTTGCCCACAGCGTGATTTAAACCAGGATTTCCGGCATGGCACCTCAGTGCTCTACCACTGAGCCACTCCACTCCCCGATATAGGAAAAAGCAAAAGAATAACTTGACGTCATGCAACAAAATTTAAAAATGCGATGGACGAGAGACCGTTTTAATATCATTTTATTAAACAATAAATTATCAGACAATAAATTAAAAAAATTAAGAAAGAACGATTCTCTTGATTTAAATAAGAGTGATTTATAGACATTAATACATATACGCGTTAACGGGTCACCAACATAGAATTGTAAGACGATTGTTAATTTCCCAAGCGTATTCTTGAACTCTTCTATTTATTTTTTGGTCTTAATTTAAGTAATTTTGAACAAAATTCTAATGTTTGAAGGTTTTTTTATAAATATAAACTGTATATTATTTTTTAAGTAAAAATCACCTTCGTTTTTGATGCCATAAATACGCTTTTTAAATAATTTATTCTCTTAAATTTATAACTGTAATATAACAATACAACAAGTAAATGACAGGAATGAAACATAATGGCATGGATAAAGACATTAGACAAACTACCCATTGGCAGTACTGAAATAACAAATTCAACTTAAAAGGTCATGTGGCCATCTTCTTTTCAGACGTCTCGAAGGATTACCAGGAATTGAATAAGTATCAAAGTTTGAAACTATTGGGTTTGAGTGGGAACAAATTTTGTCATGAAATGATTGATATAGGATTCGGGCCAAATAAGCAACAAATGGGACATTGAGGTCATTGTGGATTACTTTGTTCGTATCAAAGTAAGGAGCATTGAGAATTTTAGGAAGGATTTTGGATTCTAAGGTTTAAATATGAGCGAAAGTCGACGGTTTACTGGAGCCCTAAAGCTCTATCCCCTAAGTCCAGATAGGTCTAATGATTGTCATGTATATGAGTCTTTTGTAATTAATTGGAAGCTTAGACTATTTGTCTAGTAAATGTCGAAGTAGCCAGAAGTAAAAAGTTAAAATTAATATTTATAAATTCGTAAAAATTAAAAAAATCTTCTGGGGATCAAGAGAAATATTCAATTTTATGAAAATAATTTATTAATTCAATTTTTAGTTATTACTGAATTTGAGTGAGTAAAGTATATTTTTTAAGTTACCTATGGATAGATACATATTGTTATAAACATTTTTTATCAGGAATAATACGAATAACTTTAGAAAACAATACTAAGCAGCACGTTTTAAATTTCTCCTATTTAAAAAATGTTATTACTCTTTTTTTTTTTTTCTTCGCTCAGACTCCCTCATAGAAGGTTTACTCTCGAGACTCTCAAATTCTTTATGACTCTTTGCAACTAAACGACCCCCTTTAAGCTTTCTTTATAATAAAATAGTTCATTAAAACGGAATTTCTCCTGTATTCAAAGAGAGAATTAAAAAAAAAGTTTAAATAACTGTTAATAGATTTGGGATAAGTACAATTGAATAAATAATGTAAATTTATACTAAATGCCATTTCAGTCAGCACGTTTAAGAACTTGTAAGGTTAGGTATAGAGTTTAAAAAGTTCGTCGGACTCATAAATTTCGTTGTAATGGCTTTCGGGTGGCCAAAGTTTGAATATATTTCTGAAAAGATCAGGAAAGTTCGATAAGGGATTGAGTTAGTTATCAAGTTTTATTGATTTATAGACTTGATCGATTGTCAAGTTTCTAAGTTATTGCCTAATTGAAACCGGCTTGGCAGAGATTCCATTCAAGAGCTAGGGCTTTCTTCCGATTAAGTGTTTTATAGGGCTGGATGAGCCCTATCACGATCTCCATGATCGACACACGGCTATATTTTTATATATAATCTTTTATTTTTTTATTTTTATTTATTTATTTTTTATTTTTTATTTTTTAATTTATTTATTGATATTTACAACTGTATAATAAAAATACATCTAGTAAATGTGCTAAGCGATACATAATGACATGTGAAAATGACAAGTAGAGAAACTACCCACTGGCAGTACTCAAATCATAAGTTCAACTAAGAAGTCACGGGGCCATCTTGTTTTCAGACGCCTCGGAGGATTATCGGGAATTGAAGAGGAAGCTAGGTTTAAAACCAGAGGGTTTGAGTAGAAATGAAGTTTGTTATGAAAGGATAGATAGCGGGTTCGGGCCAAATCAGCAACAAATGGGACATTAAGGTCGTTATGGATGATTTTATTCTTAACAAAATAAGGAGCATTAAGGATTTTACGAAGGATTTTGGATTGTAGGGATTGGATACGAGAGGAATTCGATGGCTTACTGGAGCCCCAAAGCTCTACTCCGTAGGTATAAATAGGTCGTATGATGGTCATGTAGATGAGTCTTTTGTAATAAATTGGGAGCTTAGAGCGTTTGTCTAGTATGTGTTGAAGTAGCCTGAAACGTCGAGCGGTTTCTTGTCTTTTCAGTCTCGTATGAGGATTCCAGGTTAATCGTTTGTCAAGATGAAACCCTAAGTATCGGACCTGTTCTACAGGCATCATTGGGATATTATTAAAGGATACTGAAGGGCAGGAAGTCATTGGTTTACGACGTAAGGTAAAAGTGATTTGATACGATTTTTGAGAGTTTATTTTAATTCTTCAGTTTTGACACCATTCTTCAAGATCAGTGATATGGGATTGGAGGCTTTGGGATGCAATAATTGGATTGGTGTTGACAGATAATACATATGTATCATCAGCATACGTGGTAAGGATAGTATTAGGATGAGTTGGGATGTCAGCTGTATAAACTGTATAAATGATTGGGCCAAGGATACTACCTTGAGGAACACCAGCAGATTGGGAAAATAGGGATGAATAGACATTATTATGATTTACTTGGAAAGTTCTGTTTGTGAGATAGGATTGAAGGATGAGAAAGTAGGTAGGCGGTAGGAATTGACGGAGTTTGTAGAGTAATCCCGGATGCCAGACTCCGTCAAATGCCTGTTCCACATCAAGAAAGACGCCCAAACAATATGATCCACGTTCTAATGCAGAGGAGACTACATCCACCACACGATGACATATATTTAAAAAATAAAAATAAATCAATCAGATACCGTATTAAGGAAAATGTGCTCCATGAGCGTATTTAATTCATACATTCATTGCTTGCCTCTGCAGTTCTTGAAGAAACATGCCCTCTGCCTGCGCCTCCAGCGGTTTCTACCCATCGCCTTCAGGTCAACCTTCGAGCCACTGTGACGGGGCCTCCCTCTCATTCTTATTCCATCAATCGGTATTCCATGCACCATCCTTCTCGTTGGATCCACCCTCTCCACATGGCCAAACCAACGCAGTCCCTTGAGCTGGATGACTCTCACTCTATCGGGCTCATCATAGTGAATATTTTATTATATAAAATAAATCTTCTGTTTACGTCCAACCGTTCGGTACCCATTTTTTAAAATGATAAGCCTTGACTACTATTGTTCCAGTACTGGAGGACTGAACCCCAGATAAGAGGTACAGTACACAACCCCTCTTATCTACTTCTAGTCATTTCTATTAAAAAAAAGTGTAAAATCTGATCGTAAATACAGAAAAAAACATGCAGAAAATATTATCTAAGGTTATCAGTGGTGTAGGTTAACAACCTTTTAACCCCTAGGGTTCCCTGCCGGGCGGTCCTTAGGATTTTTTTAAGGGAGTCATATTTCCTTGGTAATGTTGTCCGCCAGAAAGGACATCAAATGGGGTCTCGTAGTACTCGGACTGTAGCATTGTCCGATTAGCTATTGGAGCATAAAGTTACGTTACATAAGAATACATCATTAATTTAGATGTGCATTACTAATAATATGTTATAGAACTTATTGATATTGAAGGTTATATTTGTCCTGATAAAATACTAAGAACTACATATAAGGCCAATAGTGTCGGATTTATCAGAAGGATAGAAGAGCAGACATTGGTGTTAGACATCGTTATCGACTGGTTAAAATTTATGGGAGCCCGCAGGTTATAAGATCCTTCGCGGTCTATCATTGATTGGGTTATGCCAGTCTTGTTACCCAGGTTCCAATGTAATATTCTGGATTAAGTTGCATCCCAACTTAATAATATTATGTATTTTTGAAAACTGGAAACTGTTTTGAGAACTTATTATAATACAGTGGTGAGGTTTTTTTAGATTTTTATTAACCTTCCGCCAGGCGTTAAGGCTTTTGTAATACTGCAAGGCGCTAGCCGTATTTTGAATGGCATATTGTACTTAGATTTCGTTGACAATTTTGTTACATCGCCAGGCCTACTATGACTTTATATGTTTCCCTCCACTGAACTGTTGGCGGTTAAGGCTTACATTCACACTCTTAATGTAAGAGACGAATAGCAGGTAGAGTAATCATAACCAAATTAGTTATTAGAAACCAAATCATAGATAATAATTCCAATAGTAATAATAATAATAATAATAATGGTAGATAAAAAAACAAAAACAAAAAACTGTAGGTAAGTCCAATGGGCTTGGATTCCGCACATGGTAGAGACAGTACTACATTTTGGACAACGTTTGTGGATTAGTCCTTCATCACACTCGATTGTCAGCTTTTTCCATTTAAGGGTAATCCCTTTATAGAGACTGGGTAAGCACCAGAAAATTCATTAGACCCCACAGGTTCTATCCCCGTCAGTTAACATATTAAATAAATTATCTGAATCCAAGACCTTCGATACGACAACTCAGCCCTCTACCAGTTAGTTACCCCGATCCCAGGTCATTAAAAATTATATATTAATTATAATGCTATTTTCAGATAGATGTAAAATGAATAATTATGGCAGATAAAAAAAAATGAAAAGTAATAGCAATTGCAAATTTAATAACCTCGAAACCGGTCAATGAACGACATCACTTTCATGTTAAAACTTTAGGGCTAATTATTGTATTAATTGAATTATAAATAAAACAGGATGCTTATTAACTTAATGAGAAGGCAAAGCTGCCCTGCCCTGTCATGACAGGACCTCCTCCCACACAGGGAACTTGTCATGTTCTATCTTGTCTTTAGTGTGTTGTCAGCGGATGTCCGTCACGTAGTGGGTCATCAGGTATTTGAAATTGTTTATTGTCAGTTATTTGAAAATATAAATAATTAATAAATAAATATTTATGCTTATGTTAAAAATTATAATTAAAATAAATTATTATGTTAAAATAAATTTCTTTTCTTCATAATAATTTGAATGTACACAATAATTGTAATGAAATAGGGTGGATCGACTATTAAGTAATAATTTTCATTCTCTGTATTGAAAGAATCATATTAAATCAGTTAAACAAACAAAATCATAATGAATTATTTGTATATTCAATATTTAATTAGTCCAGATATATTTTTAGTAGAATTAAGCCTGCTTAATATGTTCAGTAATCCATTTAAACTATTTGATAAGGTATTTGGTTGATTGATGTACTAATAACAATATATATATATATATATATATATATATATATATATATATATATATATTAATAAATTTTTCTCCCCAGATTGGTTCAATTTAAGCGTGTCTCTCAAAGTAAATGCTTGTTATATGTTTTTAGAGTAAATTTTAAGGTCATTGATAGCTATCACGGTTTCATTACTTATGTAGTCAGATTTGCAATAACCGTTTTGATTGGCTGTTGATCGTTAAAAATTTAAATACTTTATTTTATCTATTAACAGACGGGGATAGATCCTGTCTGATCTGTAAACACTTCAGGGACTCGCCCAGCCTCTCTGAAATGGGTACAAACCCTTAATAGGGAGAAAACCTGGCGTCGTCTTAGGTCCTTCCGTTGCCCTAGAAACAGGATAGTCACTACCACGTACCGAAAGTAAGACCCTTGATGTGTCGTGGTGCAAATTAGTTTTTTAATTAATATATTAATTATTCGGGTTTTAGAACTGTCAATACTTGTATTTATCAATGACATGGTAACATTGTGGAAGATGTTGGTCTTTTTTTGTCATCGATGTCTATTTACAATGCATATATAGCCTCAATAATTCAGCCACGAAAGCAGATGGGGTAACTTATTTGCCTAATGTTATATTAAGATTTGAATAAATCTACCTAGATCCGATATCCGTTTTGTTATAGTGATTCTCCTGTTTTAACCGATTCTTTGTTGCTTTTCAACCTATTTTAGCCTGTAACACTACAACCCGTGAACGCCTTGGGGTTCAGTAGATGGTATACGGAGAATGTACTGTTTCTTAGTTATCCAACGGTTATGATGGGAGGTGATTTGTCCTAAATCACGCTCATCCGCCAGATCCCTCCTCCCTTTGTTTGGGTAACCACTTTATAGAGGCTGGTTGAGCCCCAGGAGAGTCCTAGATCCCATATGGTCCACCTCCGGCTGATAACAGACTAAATAAAAGTGTGCTGGCCAGCGGGATTCGAACCCAGGAACTACGGCATGGCAACTCAGCTCTCTACCAATGAGCCATTCCGCTCCCAACCTATTTAATGATTACTAATATACACTTGAAATAGAAATATCCGCGTTTCTGCCAACTACGTTGAGTAATAGTAACTTTTACCCTATTCTTCCGTAGACAATACTTCTTAAGTACATCCATTTTCCAGATAATCTAGAACCATCACCATCTATAATCAATCATCTCCTCCAACTCAATTATTCAATTATCCTGTCACTCTCTAGCCACAATATATCAACCACCTGACCTTTGACTCCTATTTACTGACCTGTCTCATTTGAACAGTCCTTTAGTGCTAATTCCAACACTTTCTGGAACTCACTATGACTCAGTTACTTCTTTACAACGCAGTCACAAATACATGTCAGTACACATATATAGTCCTGAGATATAAGATTAGTGGCATTAAGTACACTTAATATGAATGAATATATGTGCTTTAAATAAAATGGTATTGTTCTTTCTTTGAAAATTATTTTTAATATATAAAATATGAAATTTGTTTCTTTGAGACTCAAAGAAGAGACGCAAAGTTTCTTATGTTTGTATTTTATATATTTTCGCTACAAATTTGATTGTAATACTTTTTCTTAACATCCAATGATTTAGATCTATGCTGATATTTTTGTGTTCATTATCTGCATAATTCTACGAATGGTGATTGGTCAGGAGGTGCATTCAATGATTTCACAAATTAAGAATGACTTATTTTATAATGAATGATTTGTTATCCTGATGAATGACTTAATATAAAATAAGTCATTCTTATTTTGTGTAATCATTGACTGCACCCCCTTACCGTTTTACACCACCCACTTGGAATTATAATTTCTGAATTATTGCAGGGTTCTCTCAGTCAACCATATGACGGACCTATCACCTTAATATCTTTCATATTATACAATTATACTTTTCGTAGCTCAAATTGTATAAATAATTTAAGTGAATTCTTTAGTTCAGATTCTGTTATGTTTTTCAATATAGTGTAAGCAAAAAATAAAAATTGAAGCCTATTCCTACATTTTAATTTCTACTTAAATTTAGTGTCTTCTAATAAATTACAGTCGACTCTTGATAATTTGACACTCGCTAATTTGAATCTCTCATAATTTGAAATGTTTTCCCTGTCCCTTGAAAAATACTCGATAAATTAAAAACAATCAGTATAAATTGGTCCTCTAGGTAATTTCAAGTTGAAGGAATAGTATCTAGCCCGTCAACATGCAATAATTTGAAGTCCTGACTACCCTATTCTTTATAATTTGAAGCATTTATCATGCACAGACCTGCCCTTTGTTTACACTAATTAGTAGCTTCAGAAAATTGGGGTTTAAGCAAACCGAAAACGTAGAACAGTCATCAAAGCCGCCAAAAATTACAAATTCTGACTCAGGGTGGGGTCTTCTACCTAACTATGGAGAATTAACATTTGAGGATTATGCTCATGTTGACGATGACATTAGTGTCCACAGTGCCCTAACCGATGCCGAACTGTTGAATTTGGTCCCTCTGGATGAGGACAAGAAAGAAAACGAAGAAGAACAACCGTCAATTCCAGTCACATTGAGCGAAGCAACGAGAGATCTCCCTTACTACCCTGTGCTTCTACGCCCTCAGAACCGACACAATTAACGATTTCTTCGCAGCTCTCACCACTATCGAAAATTCATTGGACAATGATAAGACTAAAGTCGGTGACTCAACAGAAAATTACGGACTCCTTTTCAAAATGAACATTTGTGAATAATTGTACAAATGTTTAAAATAATAAATCACCAATTTTGATCAAACTTGATTTTATTCCTCCCTCCCTCTTGGTTTTTTAAACTCCTGTTATTTTGAACTCATGAAATTTTTCTCTGGCCCCTTGAGTTTCAAATTAACGAGAGTCGACTATGCTCGCAATAATCACACATTCCTCTAATTTTAGAAGAAATTTTCATTTGGTTTAAATTGAAGTGAATTTGTTTGGTTTGAAGGTTTTCTCGTTTTTCAAGAAGTCAGCTTTTAACTATTATATCTTCTGTCTTTCATACACATTTTTCTTTTGTTCTTTTTTTTTTACAAAAAAAAAGGTCTCCCTTAGTTAAACTCAATTTTTTACACTACTAAATAACCAGTTATGTTATTCCACCTGATGTAAAAAATAAAATACAAGATAAATAAAAACTTTTATATAATACTAGCTGTACCCTGCCACGCTTCGCTGTGGCACTTGTGGTTGCATGTGTTGGAAATGATGAACAAAAAAGCATACGTTTTATAGAAGTTTAATATTGCAATACTTGTGGGTAAACAATATTTTTTGTTTTTCCATTGTTTGTGTAGATATAAAGACTATCTGGTTTGCCAACACGGGAACACGCAACATACAGTTGTCCATGTGAAAAGCAATCCACATCTAAATCTAAACCACACATTTCTAAAGATTGACCTTGCGCTTTATTGATAGTGACTGCGAACGCCAATCGAATTGGAAATTGCAATCTTTTAAATTGAAATGTTGTATCGGTCGGAATCATGGGAATTCGAGGAATGAGGACATCTTCACCTTTAAAAGGTCCCGTTAAAATCGTTGCTTCCACTATGTTGTTCATTAATTTTTTAACTGCGAGTCGCGTGCCGTTCCAGAGTTTTGGCTGATTAATATTCCGCAACATGATAATTGGCACACCTATTTTTAATTTTAATATGTGTGGTGGCATCCCTGGCAGATCAAGTGAATTCTAAAATTCCGTTGGATAATTAACTACTTCATCTGCTTCCACAACGGTGTCTATCGACTTATATGTAATTTCCTCACTTTGAATGCTGGATTTGAATTAAATCCATTAACGACTTGAGCTTTTGTCTGAAAACACGTGCCGTGATGTCATGTCTATCTACGGGTGATTGTCCAGGAAGTAACAGCTGCCGTATTTCGTCCCAAGCAGGATTGCAAGTAAACGTAATAAATAAATCTGGACGCCCGTAATGACGAACATATGCCATAGCATCTTGAGCATATTCCTGCATGTGACGTGGACTGCCTATGTATGAAGATGGCAAAATAGTTAGCTTTCCAACGTTGGTTGTATTACCGTCATTTACAACTGCATCCCGTAAATGAATATATTCTTCGGAGCGGAGTTTGGTCTGATTCAAACGCAGGAATAGTAAACGTTCCGTTTCAATTTTCACATACATATCCACAATGTACTGGTGAAACAACTGACGGTATTTTAAAATAGAATTATCCTCGTCCTTTCGAATCATTAAGCAGTATGAGTAAAAGTTCATTGCACTGCACTATTTATTGATTTCTGCACCATTTGCTGGATTTATCATCTTCACATTGAAATGATAACCATCGGCACCATCCCAGAAAATAAGTGGATATTGCAGAGCATCGTAACATCGGTGAGTTTCTGCGACGTTTATCAGTTGATTGTTTCTTCGATGAAGAACAATATCTCTGGGTTGGAACTGATCTCCGACTATGACAATTGCTACTTCATCTATAGTTGGAGCATTATATCTTCGAACATGTTCTCCAGCAGGCGTTTTGTCTGCGTGGATGACAATCTTGTGAGTATCTGATGGCATCATATCAACTGCCGTTTTAAACAAACGCACCAAATTGTTATTTTCGTGAAGGAGCTTTTGCAGTTGCGATATGATGGATCTTCGTAGCGATGTATCTATTCCGCAACGTGCATCGATTTCATCTCTATCATCGTCGATTAAGTACATTTGAAGGAATTTATGGTTACTATCTTGGAACGGGAGTAGTGATCCAGCTTTGTGATATATTTGCCCTTTGATTTTAAAACTTGGCATGAATTGAGCAGTCACAATTTCTACACCAAAAGACGTCGTTTGGAAGCACGAGTTATATTTCCTGATTTTCGATAAAAAATGCTTCGATTCAGCGGTAGATCCAGCAAGTAGAGTTTTCAACGGCTCTGGTGGTGCTTCAAGTTGAGGCGATTTGATTTTTCCGCCAGCGCAACACATCCCTTTGTTTTCGTTATTGAACCTCAGAGCCTGGCAGTAGGTACAGACTTGACTCTTCTGGCCAATGACAACATGCTGACTTGAACTATAATCAACAGCTGGATCGTACCGGAATGCAAGACGATTGTATTGCAGATTCAGATCTGCTGTTTTTTAGATTCGTGCATTAGCTGTTCTCGCCCTATCACTTGCATTCCGTTGAGAACGAACCAAATCTGTTGCTGCAGCACGCGACTGCCGTGCTCGCAATCGTGCATCCTCACGCCTAGCTGCTCGTCTTTCTGCTGGTTCCGCGTTACGCATCTGGCTGGTGCTAAGTCTGTTCCTCTCTTGTACAGTTGCTCGCTCTTCCTCAGTCATATTTGAAAGCCGCCTTCTCTCTCCTTCTGCGTGGCGAGTACGACGACCCAAATACGATTTCTTGCGAGGCATTATTTCGATTTTCACTGGAATAGAAGAAAGAGATAAGATTACAACCCAAAAACCAACGACCTCGATTTTTTCTTTGGGCTGTCACCTGTTTCATTTATAAATAAAACTGTTTAATTATAAAAAATAATAAAATACGTAAAAAATGTTGGCCGATTAATTTATGTTAAAAACAATTTTTATCTCACTTTAATTAAGTTTAATGGGTAAAATGTATATAAACACTTTTGTTTGTCTCGGCAAGCTGAAAAAAATGACACCTCGAACGTGTCGATAAGACAAAGTTGATAAATTCAGCATATATATATATGCGCAGTTAGGGTTGTGTTAGTAACGTGAAAAATATATAAAAACAATCGTTGGAGCGTGTTGTACATCATGGTAAAATTTTAGCTGAATCGATGCAGAACATTTTGAGTTTTTGAAGCATACACAAACGAACATAACATTTTTATATATATAGATAACGTTGTTAGTATTATTTTTTCCTCTCTCGTTTTTCAGTTTTGTCAATAATTGTTACTTTTTTACCATTCACAAGAAATGTTGATTGATTTTAATTTATTTATGATTTTTTATTGATTAATTTTAAAATGTTTGCCAGAACTGTTCTGTTTTTAAATAACATTTTAATTCCTAAGGGGCCTCAGGATAATTGTATGTGCTGTTTTAAATATATAATTATATATTGTATTCTATTATGTTCTATTTTAAATGTATAGTTATATGTAGTAGATATACGTTTTTAAATTCTGTATATCTGTATACATACGTAATTCAGTGTGGTGAATTCAGTGATCGAATAATTTCTTAAATCTATATTCCACTGTACGAATAAATTAAATTTGAGTTTCATCTAAATCCGTATATTGGATAGTCAGGGATTAAGCGAATGGCTTAGCTTAGACAAACTGTAACATCATGAATAAATTGGTCAGAGCCCTCCCCTAAAGAAAAATGAATTTCCACTCATGAAACCAGATGAGGCGGAACACATGCCTTAATCAAAGTCCCGAATAAAAGGATTTAGGCGTTCCTATTCTTAAACCTGGGTCAATAATCAGCAGTATAATGTTAAAAAGTATAAAATTACTGGAATATCAGTGATTTAAATAAAAATATAATAATATAATATATAGTGACTAAATATGGGATAAAATTATTCAATAAAATGCTCGCTTTTAAATTATTAAGTTATATAAATTACCATAAATTATTAAGCCCTGAATCAGAAGTTTGTTTTCATCAAACATATTCTGAGATCTAATACCACCATGGCGCCGTTTCTCTGCTTGTCTTTATTTAGGCCATCATGTATCATTCCTGCCATTTACTTATTGTATTTTTATAATAAAGTAAATTTCAATGAATGAACTAATACATTAATTACAACTGCAACCCATGAAGGGTTTTTGGTTCACTATATAGCAGAGGCTATACTGTTTCTAAGACAGCGGCTGTGCAGGGATGTGATTTGTCCGAGATCACCCTCAACCGCCGGTTTGACACTAATTAAGGGTAACCACTTTTTTAAAGACTGGGTGATCCTCAGGATGATCTGTAAATCCCACAGACTATGCTTCTATAATTAAAAAAAAAAGTTTCAAATCTGCAAGATCATTAACGGAATTCTCCTATCTATGCCTTGGTCTACCCCTAACACTTCCCAATCGGCACAGTGGTTTTTAAGTTTTTTGGAATTAGTTCTTTACTAAGCCCAGCTAATTTACAAGCACATCTGCTAAATGTGAGGACTGAGTTAGAGAAAATGACAAGTTATGAAGCATTTCTGGACCGTACAGTCGTTTTAAACTCAGTTCCACCAAAACATGAAACACGATGATGGCCTTAAATGTCATTAAGGAATGCTAGCAGATCCTCAAAAGAATGCTCAGAATAAATAGTCTTAAAAGGGCTTCCTGTGGTCTAGTGATTTGCATAACAACCTACTAAGGGTTCGTAGTCCAGCAGGTGGATTTCCAATAATTAAAAGATTATTTAAAGGGAGTAAAAATTCCTTGGTTATGCCGTCCTTCAGAAAGGACATTAAACGGGGTCTCGAGCCAGTGCTATTGGGTACTGGTTATAGATCTCTATCCCAAATAAATCTGGATTCGAAAAATTAAGAGCGTTCATTGTAGTATCGTCCGATTAGCCACAGCAGCATAAATTGATGCAAATTAAACCAAAAAATAATCATAATGGACTGTAAGAAGTAAGGACACTCCGATAAGAAGAACGAGTCTATAGAAGGAGGTAGTCTAAGCTCTGCTACTGTCCTGATGGATCAAGTTCTAAAAATAGCGCTCTAAAAAGAAACTCTTTTATCCGCCGTCAACTTTGAGATCAGACCAAAACCTTAAGGCTGTAGTTTGATGAAACTTGTCTAAAATCTCTATTATTTTCGAATTGTAAAAATCATGTTAATTTTAACAATTAAAAAAAAAATTAAAATTGAGTACTACCACTGGTTAGTTTCTCTACTCCACTTTTTATTTCAATATATTCATTCATTATATTTACTTGATGAATTCTGTATACAGTTGTAAATTTAAATAAATATATTTTTTACAAATAAAAAATATTTTTAAAATATTAAAAATTAGATTATTTCTGGTGAATCTAATATTATTTCAGATAATTTATTCAAAGACAATTTAATTTTATAAAAATATACAATTAAAAATTAAAAAAACTCCCCAGTAAGACAGTTTAACTTCGCTACTATGTATGAATAACATATAAGATAAAATAAGAAATTTCAATATATTTTTTTGTATATTTCTACACCTAATGAAGCTCACGGGGCATCCGAACATTTAGCATTTTTCCATGGATGGATCCCGTGCCAGGTTGTCAACGGAAACCGAAATCTCCATCCTTGACGAATCAGACTTCCGCTATTCAGACTGTCAGGGGGTCGTTATTCTCCCTTATTATAATTATAATTATCCCTTTTCGAGGGTCTACCCATTGATGAATGCTACCCATAACCCACATATTTGAACTTTGTACTCTGGACTTACATACCAGGCATCGATGAGCCACCATTCCTGCAAGAAAATAAAGTTTACTTACGAGATAGAATGGGAAAATTACACTTAAAAAGGAAGATAAGATCAGAAGCTGGGGCAGATTAAGAGACTTTAAAGTCAAACTTTTTTTTATATATATATATATTAAAATAATATATTATATATAAAGTTTGTGAGCCCTCCCAAATATATATATATATATATATATATATATATATATATATATATATATATTTATTTATTTAAACACCCTTCCTTGCCTTATGGGAACAGGGGTTTTGACAATATTAATATATATATATATATCACCAATTTTTGAGTAGTAACTTAGTCTTAAAGTTTGTTTTGCCTAATTAAATATCTGTATCCCGAGCCCATTTTCGTATATCAAACTCATGAAGTATACGTTCCTTATATGTGTAATAATAATGGAATGACCGAAATTCCGGGTAAGTAAATGTCACAAAACATTTCTTCAACTCAATTAGCTGTTTCGTAACAAAGATCCTTACTTAGGGCGACAGTTAATGAGGAAGTGAGAAAATAACCAGATGGATTATGGAACAGCTTCACAACTGGATGTGAAAGGTTTCATCAAAGTTAGATAACTCACGACCAAAAATGGCTTTAATAAATAACAAGTTAAATGTTTAATGTAACTGCCATTTACATTAAATATAGCCATAACCAAACTACCGAATAATATGCCAAAAAATTATCTCCATTTCTATTAAATCAGAGAAGAGAGACGTAATTTTGTGATTGAAAGCAGATTTGGGAAGATGTAATTTCGAATATAATTTATTTTATTTGAAATGACACTTGAACGTTTATACAACCGTTACTAGTTCTTTACAATACCTCATTACCAATGCAAAAAAAATACTTATGACTTAAGATGGATAGAAGTTTAACTTGGTAATCAAGTGTGACTAAAAAGAAGAAAAAGACGACTACATCACCATGAAAACAAACTATAATTGAATAACAAAATTATTACATACTGCAGGATACTTGAACCTATATGAGAATTATATAAAATATTGCACTCACAGACCATTCAAATAATTCAGTTAAAATCCATTCATTATATTACTCATTGTCCCTTTCTTTTCTCGCAATTGCAATATTCTATTTATTTTCACGAACATTTAATCGTATATATAATAAATGCCAGGCTGAAGTAGAGATGGAAAAGGCTTCCAGAAATTGAGCCTTACCTTATCAGCTATTTCGCAAATTGCATTTTATCCAACTCTGGTTGAAATAAACAAAGCTAAGCAGCTGGAATTTTTTTTTTCCAGAACCTCCTTTATTATATGAATTACAAATTACAAAACTATGGCTCGTATAAAACTATGGCTTCTATATAAATAAAAACCTTCTGTTACCTTTCGGTATTTTAAGGCATTACATCGGGCTGAGTCCGCTGAAGGCGGATTTTACTCGAACCGGCACAAGGCCGCTGACATTATACAATACAAAAGGGTGAGGGACCGTTTAGCGGGATCAGGTGACAGTTGTAGAAAGAAGAAAGGGAAGGAAGGAAGAAGGAAAAGGAAGGAAGGATAAGGACAAGGGAGTACTTATCCCATCCCTAGATCAAATGTCATATGTACATCGTCCAAGGGGACACTGCCCTGCCATCTCCCAGGTCTGGGGGGGGGGGGGGTTTAAGTCCCTAAATAGGGGGTTCGCACAGGTCTTCCGCCCATCAAAAAATTTGATGGGCCTCCGACCTATGTACTCGAGCACCGAGGGAAGCCGAAGCTCCTCCCGGATGGTGGTGTTAAGTGCCCCCCCCCCCCGAGCGATGTGCCCCATACGATCTTTCTAAGGATGGAATTCTGGTAATGCTGCAGGCGCTTCAGTGTTGTTTTTGTAGAGGTGTCTCAGTAGTAGTAGTACTTGTAGATTTGTAATTTCACCCTCAGTGAGAGCTGCGATGACAAGAGCATCTGTGGGATTTCTGTCGTGCCAACTTCAATCTTGCCTGAACGTGCTTTGAGAAGGTGAGGTGCCTATCAAAGTTGACGCCAAGGTAGAGGATTGAAGTGGATAATCTTCTATCCTCGCAGTCCACGTTAAATGTCTTCGGTAGAGGTTTCTTACTCACCCTCTGAAATGACATCACGGTGGCATCCGTCTTAGACGGATTCACCCTGATGCCAATCAGTTCCAGCTCGTTCAATATGGTTTCAGTCGCATTTTGTGCCTTGTTAAGGACATGTGGGGGACCATTGCTCCTGGATGGTTCATGGTGACCAAGGGTGCTGTGAAAATCACAAACATCAGTGGCCCCAATACAGAGCCTTGAGGTACTCCACAGGTGGTGGTGCTAGAAGTCGAGTAACTGTTACCGACTCGTACGGCGAATGATCTTCCGCTGAGATAGCTTTGGATCAGACGACATAGAGTGGCGGGAAAGCTAAACTCTTCCAAGCGTCGGAGTAACAACTCATGAGACACACAGTCAAAGGCCTGGGTGCAGTCCAATGAAATGAACGCCGTAGCTCTGTTCATCTGCATGTGCTCTATGGTGTGCGCATGTAGCTTAGCCAGGTGGTGGTCACAGGCGACTCCTCTCTGGAAACCAGTCTGCTCAGGGGGGATGATGTTTTTCTCTTTACAGTGCTTCGACATGTGATGGTGAACCAGTCTCTCGAAGATTTTGCGATGTGAGAGAGCAAGCTGATTGGCCGATAGTGCTCAGGTACTCCCCCACTCTTCCCAGGCTTGAGTAGTGGCACTATGACGGCTTATTTCCACACATCAGAAAAGTACGATATCCTCATGCAGGTGCTGAATATGTTCAATAGAAAGGCTTTACCCTTCCTAGGAAGCATCTTCAACATCACATAGGGTATATCATCCTGTCCTGATGCTCTGCTACCTTTCGTGCGTCGTAGAACTCGAACTGACCGAAGGTGGAGAATATGGGCTTCTCGTTAGGGCACGGTAGTCGTCCTTCCGGGATTGGTGGAGCATTTAACAGCCGAGCAGCTTCTCTCTCCTCATAAGCCTTCACCAGAAGTTCAGCCTGTTCCCTAGGCGTTATCAGGTTGCCTCCAGGTGAAAGAAACACTCCACTCCTTTTGGTTACGTTGGTCTTGACGAGCCGCCAGTTATGGAAACATTACTGACCACGATGGCTTTGTAGCTTCAACTATTCCAAAGTCTGGATGAGAAGTTTCAAAGTAGAATTCATTTCAGTCTACTCGTATAAATAATATAACTGTGTAGAATTTTCGCGACATATTAACAAATTTAAGGAAAATGATAGTATGTGTTGGCTTGCAATAGACTAATATAATATTTTCTATGATGTATTGTAGAACATGTCATAAAAAGACTCTATTCCTTTTACTATTATTATTATTTGTTGTTATCTCATTGTTAATAGTTTTTTCAATGACTAATTGGTCATTGTCAATTAGTGAATTGGTCTTGATGTACGACATATATTTAAATATTACAGATACAAGAGTAATGTACATTTTTTGTTTCTATGAAAGAGATTGAGAAGAAATTTTGTGTAGCACTTCATGCATATTCTTATGTTGTATTATGATTATTGTTCGGATATACCGGATATATCAGTGTACATTGTTTTTTCATTTAACTTCACTTTATGCTGCTATGGCTAATCGGACGATGCTACATCCGGAGCTCTAAATTTTGACTATCCAGGTTTAATTAGGATAGTGATTTTTAACCAGTACCTGACATCGTATAGGCTCGGGACCCCTCTTTAACGCTCCTTCCGAAAGACGGCGTAACTAAGGATTTTTTACTCCCATTAGAAAATCCTAGGGCCAACTGCCGAGCTACGAACTGGCGATCTTGGGCTTAGTAGTCTGTTACGGTAACTACTAGTCCACGGGTCGCCCCTATCAGTGCACATTCCAAGCGTTTTCATCTGTGGATGGTCACTAGTAACTGTAATGTTGATAGATTTAATGGAAATCGGATATAAAAAGTATTAAACAGTTTTTTCCACTTTAGGGGAACTCAGTTCCTTTTAGAGCTTAAATCTTGATAGCAATGGACTTTCCTTTTCTAGATACTGAGTTAAGTATGAACAAGTGTTGGAAAACCAGGTTCCGGCCCTCATAATTGAGCTTGAAAAACGTAGGCGTATGTTTGCATGCAATTCCATAATTGTTCACTAACTGGGTATTTCCAAAAAACCTTATACATAAATACACCTTTATTTCACATTATTGAATTCTACTCTTCGAAAGTAAAGTCCACTATTTTCAACTACTCTCATGCATTTTCTACCCTTAATTGGACCTAGTAATTAATTATCGGTAATTGTAGTAATTGCCGGGACCAAGTGTTCGGTCATTGACAAAGATCCAACCTTTCAAAAACTGATTAATTTAACTACACCGACCATGATCTGGTGGTACAATATCTGAGCTATATGGAGGATGAGGCAAAACGTTTACTCCGTGAAGTTCTGATAATAATATTTTGCCTTGGTCAAACGGGAATGGAATATAGGGCATCGGTATGTTGCAAAATGGCTTAGTTTCTCTTGATCGATGCCGTGTACTTAACTCATAGCAAAGGTTTGATTCCATTGCCCGACCATCAGAAGCTACTGATGGTCGACCTGATCTGGTTTGCAAGGGTCAAATTCTCAATGATGGAACGCCTGAACCTATGCCCAACAGAGTTCTGATTTATAACAGATTCTTATTCTTGGGCACAAAGTTCATCGATGGCTGCTTTTGTGGATATTTTTATCCAGTGATATCAAAACCGTGAATCACGAATTTGCTCCTGGCATTGTACTTGTTCCTGCAATTCTACAATTTTAATGGCTCCGCGATTATTAATCACAAGAAATTAATGGATTAGTGTAAGCAAATAATGAGATAAATGTTCGGAACAATAATATTTTTAAAGAAATACTATGAGAGTTATAAATAATATTTATGTAGTCATGCACAAGGCCTTTTGTAACAAATTAGTATAGTATACGTGCTGAATCATATTAGTTGACCTTACATATATAAGGAAGAAGATGGTCCTGTGGAGGTCAAAATTTTTTCTCAAACAGTAGGGAGAACTGTTTATTTGGAAGCCGACCTTTCGACCCACATTGCAGATCTTCTTCAGGCCTATTATAGTAGGATAACACTGATCCAGTCTATTGTCAAGAATGGTCCTACTATAATAGCCCTGAAGAAGGCCTGCAATGTGGGTCGAAATGTCGAAAATGAACAGTTCATCTTCTTTTTTTGTTTTTTTCTGTACCACTACAACCCATGAAGGGTCTGGGGTTCAGTACATGGTAGAGACTGTACTGTTTCATGAACAATGGTTCTGCAAGGAGGTGACTTGTCCTAGGTCACGCTCGACCGCCAGATTTCCCCCCCTTATTTTGGGTACCCTGTTTTTATAACATTTATAGAGGCTGGGTGGGCCCCAGGAGGGTCCTAGATCCTATATGATCCATCCCCGCTGCAAACAGACTAAATAAAAATCATGGCCTGCAGTGGGAATTGAACTAGGATTTCCGGCATGGCAGCTCAGTACTCTACCACTGAGCCACTCCTTTCCCTAACAGTTCTTCTTACCGAAGAGAATTTTTTCCACCCGGAGCATTTTCTTCCTCTGGTATGGAATAGTTTGACCATATCAATGTAGTATTTTAGTTTTACAGTTCTTTTAATTATTTATTTCCACTTAACCCCTTTGATTATTTCTTTTCCACTACTCCTTTCGAAAGACCAAAAATAGCGTTGATTGCTAATCAATCAATCCTAAAGAAGATATATTTTTCTTTTGATAATATAAAACACATCGAATTGAAACTTTACGTTTTACTACATCTAGTTCCAGCTCATTTCTACAGATTTTTTTCAACAACATTAATATTGAAACTATCAAGTTAACATCAGTTTTTACTATTTTTTGTACATTACAGGGGGCGTCTTTTTCTGCATAAAATGATGACATAACCAACGTATATCAAACTACAGAACATCTGAAAATTAAGCTGTTTATGCATTGTTAAATTTTTTTTACATAAAACAGGAGAGCGGAGTAGCTCAGAGTGTAAAGAGCTAAAGGCTAGGCGTTCAAATCAAGTCCAATCAATAAAAATCCACGAACGGACCTTGTGGAATCTGCAGACACTCCTTGCGCTCAGCTTCTCTTAAGTGGGTACCCCTATTCGGAGCGAAACCAGAGCGGTTGAGCGTTAACTCGGATGAATCAACATCTGAACAGCCGGTGTCTTTGAAACAATGCAATCTCTACCATGTATCATGGTTTGTGATAGTTCATTTTTTTTTTAATCTGACAGACACGGATAGTTACTTTTTTATTTTCTCGTTACTATTTAAGGCATTACTCAAAAGCACTGTAGCTATGTTAACATCTGATTATTCTCAGTATAAATGAACTGTTCTAACGTTTGTTGAAAAAGTATATTTATTCCGTTTGCCTTTAAACAGGTTAGGATCGAAGCAGCACCCAATTCCGATTCAACAGGTTAACCACAATACTCCAGGCTATCCTGCTCTTAAAATGTATGCTAATGCATGTCAATCCTGTCAGTAATTTTCAAATATGTTATGATTTCACCTCCTCACATACATAAATAGATATGAGTTTTGACCCATTATTGACTAATGTTGGGTATCTGTTTGTTAGTGGAATTTTCGGATCCCTATACGCTCCTCTGTTGTTTCATAATAATGTTGTGTACATACCTTTTGATTACATTCCTCATCAGAACCCGTATATTTATTGTTTGCTTTTCCTTACCAAGCAATAAACTTAGTTTGTGTATATCCTAATTTAGAGCAGAATTGTTTAAAACCCGAATTAAATTAATATTCAATATTTCAGTTTAGTATGTTTAAAAAAACAAAACATTTTTTACTTGAAGTTATCACTTTTTATTGTCAAGAGTACTTTCCTACTTTCCTTCCGAAGGAATGCAAAAATAAGCAATCTGTATTCGTTTAAAAAACACTAAGGTCGACTGCCGATCTATGAACCGATGATCCTGGGCATAAAACAGTGTTATGGTATCTACTACACCACATGTGATTTATCCTTAATAGTTTTCTGAACATAAGTTTAAAACAACCGTCAAATTTACTTTCCTAGTGTATATAATATACTAGATTGGACTGTTACATTAATATATTACACTGAAGTTGTGTAGTTACTAGTATAATATTTAGTTCATTAAGTAATACTGGTAATTTTATTATAATCATAAATTTTTTATTGCTATTATGTTTGTGTGTTGACACATAATATGAATACAAATAATCATTTGTGAGTGTAACTTTTAAAATTATTACGGCTCATTAGTTATATATTGATTCGGAATTAAATATTTTCATTAGAACGCGTAGTTGTTTATTCAATTTTAGTTATATTGTTATTTAGTTATATTTTTTTGTTTAATAAACATCATTGGCTTATTGTCTAAGGTACACAAAACATATTTTTTAGGGGCAAATCATGCAGTATATAGTACTATACAAATTTTATTGTACTATTTTCTTCCTCTACTAGTACTAAGGATACATATATATATATAGCTCATATGGTTTCAGGAACAAAATATTAAAAGAAAAGGAAAATAAGGAAGAAACGACTCGCACTGGTTTAATACTGACTGTATTGCCGTCTTGATCCTCTATAAATACTCTTTACATATTAACAGCTGTTACATCATCATCATCAGTCTTGTCTTAACTTATATACATATATATATATATATATATATATATAGTATATACAAATATAAGAATGTACCAACATGAATACAATTGTTGGAAGTTTATGAGAAAGAACCTAATACGGTATTAGTAAAACACTTTAAGATTTGTAAGCATCTGTTCATGAAGCTAGAATTACTCATAAAGAGAATTATAGCTGTAGGGTAATGTTATTTGTTAATTAGTAAACAGACAGTAGAAATTTAAATAATTTTTATTCTGCAAATTGCAAAGAAATTTAACAAATACTAATAAATATTTATACATATTTTAATTGGTTTTACTGATTTGACGGCTTACTTTTTTTTTATTTTTTTTCACTAACCAGCTTCTTTTCATATATACATATATATCATATTTACACCCTCCACAGCTTTTTCTGCACTATCTTCCCTCGTCTTAGTTTCCCTCGTCAAGGAACGAGAGCTTGCTTATTCTAACTGATGAGCCTGTTTCGAATGTTAATGTGCTGGATTTGATCATTGAAGTAAATTTTGTTTTGATTCACCACCTAATTGCGCCTGAATCGGTGAAATGTTGACTGGCTAATTTTTTTTCTCAGTGTTTTAGCGAGTTAAGGTTTTTTTTTTCAATTGCACTTCGTTAAATATCTCATGCCTCTTTTTTGTACTATTGGCTGATTCGAATTGATTATAAATATTTTTATCGGTTCAGGCGTTTTAAATAAAATGGTTGAAACTTGTTTAATTTCTAGACCGAAAATTAAAAAAACGGTAATTTTTTTACAATAAAAGAGACTTTAAATACAGGAAGAGGTAAGATTAAGAATGGGGAATTTTTTTAAGGGGCCTATCTTGTTCTTTATATTTTGGAAGGTTCCCAAGAGGGCTGTACCTCTCCATTATTTCCGCACCGTTAAAAATACCAAGGTTTACTCGACCGTATGCTAACCAAGGAAATTTATAATACCATTCTTCTTTCTTAAATACCACTTGTATACCTTTATTTTATATAAACCAGTTTTCCAGTTTGTATGAATAAATTATTAATGATTTACAAGTAAGTCATAAAACTAGCATTAAGCCTCGACCGCTTCGACCCTTGAAGCCAAGACAATTTTGTAGATCTTAGAGATTTTACTGTTTCTAAGACGTTTGTGCACGAATGTGACGTCAGGAGTCATCTTCAGCTGAATGTTATTCCTCGGGTATGAATACTCACTTTATGGGTAAGTATTCATGCTGATACGTTCTTTTATTTATTTATATATGTTATTTATTATATATACCTTAATCCGATTATCAATAGTAAAATGTAGTGTCGTTATTTAATAAACAAATAAACCCTTAATATGCTTTTAACAGTATGGGTCACACTGTAGAGAACGTCTGCGGTAAGGGATGCTGATAATGACAGTAGAAAGAGTATATTATTTGCTTATACGTATATTTTTTTTTCATTTCTAGACTGAATATGTAATATAATTACATGTATATTATAGGATTTAATTTTTTGAAGCATCACTAACTTGGAAAATTTAAAGATAGTCTTAATCAATGTGGGGTAACATTATTATTCCTTACTAAATTATATAACTATTATTCAGTAAATAATTGCCTCAACTCAATAGTAACATTTATAGATAAACACAAAAATTAATAATTTTCAATATAATATTTTACTCAGGAATTCAAGACAAACAGCTTACAATGTTTTTCTTTTTATAATAATTTAGTAAGGTAAACAACTATGGTTTAAAACAATTTCAGAAAAAGTGGTTTTAAGTCTTGATAAACTGAAAATATTCCGATTAGAGGAAGCGATACACAACGGAATGTGAACCTGAAAGTTTCCTTTTAATTAAAAAAATTGTATTTTATTTTTTTATCGTCTAGTATTTAGTACCGTGTGCTTGCATTATTAAATAATTCGGTATTAATATTTAATATGATTACGAATTTGAAATAATGGAAATATATTGCACCAATAAATATGACTTCAATTGTTATAATTAGTACAACGTATTTATGATATTTCGAAAGTATTTGATATATAAATTTTATTTGTCCTTATCGATAATTTGATAACAACATGATAAATGTAGATACTTTTAAATAAATATTAAGGCACACATTGTCACATCATTAATTACTTTTTAATAAAGAGGAAATTCTGTCTATATCTTTCTACTCATAATACCAAAATACCTAAGAGGTAATGTAACGTCAAGTAGATTACTCTAAATTATGAGAAAAAAAGTCGTGAAAATTATTAACAAGGGGCTTATATATTTATAATTTTAATAATTTTATTATATCTTATAAATGGTGAAATCAATCACTAAATTGGAACGAATTGCTGAATTTTACAGATGCTTTAAACACAACAGTAATAATCAAAAAATATCTTTCGATATATCTATAGCTATAATATATTAGTTTTAATAAGAGGAAATTATTTTTAATATTTACAATGGATAGCGTTAGAGGTTTAATAAAAAAATCACAATATTGGGCAAAATTTACCAAAATTAAATTAAATGCTGATCTTCCTCGGTCTAGTTTACAACAGAAAATTAACTGAATAAAAAAAATTGAAAGGGTATTTGTCATCTCTTTTACCGTTGCCGCAAGGGGAACTTGGGGCGTAGATACATATAGTTTGAAGTCAATAATGAATGAGTGTCGATTCCTAAGATATTATTCGCATTGACTGTTTGTAATTCTGCTAATGTTTAAATAATATTTAAAAATAAATGGCTGCAACGTTCATTGGCAGTTGGATCGTTAAGGGATTTAAAACCGTTTGAATGATGGAGGTTTATCTTGGATAGAATCGATTTAAAAATTAAGAATATTGTCCAGCTCTCGTATATTAAACTACGAAATGGAGACTTAAGGAGCATTGCGAGTAACATAGAACGCCATAACATTGAATACATCTGTCAATACGTGCCAAACTTTATTTACACTTACCAAAACACACAGAACAGAATATAATTAAAGATATCACAAACATAAAGAAAGAAGGAGGTGGTTAAGGGAATGATATAGAATGTGATTTGTTAATATCGGACATGACTGGGAAGATGTTAAGTGCCTAGAATAAACTCGGTACAATCCGTTCAAACAACCATGATGTTAAGTACCCTAAACATTTGTTTAGTATGCTTGTATACATTTTGCATATGCATACGCAATTGTATAGTGTATAAATGTAATTATAAACAGCAGTTGATTCAGCATACTCCTTAAAAACCCGAAGCCGTAGAATAAAGGGGAAGAGTCAAATTTATTTTCTCTTATAACTGCGAAATTACTTTTAGGGCGTTTAGAATCAAAAGTGGATAACTCCGAAAATTCAAAAATAGACTTTTAGAGTTTTTTCGCTGGTTTGGTCAAACATTTTGTCTTACACGGCACTTAAACCTACACGGCGCCTTTCATCTCATGGTTTTAGTCTGGTTCTTGACCTGACCATAATATTTCTTGAATAAACCAGCGAAAAAATTAATTTTTGGAATTTTGGATTTATTCCATTTTGTTCTTGAACGCCTCATATAAACTTTGACCTGTTTTTTAAGAATATTTTTTAAAAGTTGATAAATTGGAAGTTTCATAAGATTTGATTGATTCAATGCAAAAGTTGCCTAGAACTATAATCAATATTGCTCTTAAGCTGAACGATGGCCAGAGGAAGACGAATCGATTACTGCTAATTGATTAATTGCTCTCGGACTAACTAATAACCCATCAACTACAGACATGCGATCAGCTGCCGGACGCTCGTAGGACGACCGCCATTAGTGATCTGTTTTAAATACGATTTCAGTGCACCAAATGTTATTACCTCTCTTCCACCCTATATAGTGCAAATACTAGAAAATATGTTGAGTTACAAATGCCAAAATTTTAAAATCCAGCAATATATTTTATTAATGAATAAAAGGAATGTTTTCAGCGTTACATAGGTAGCTAAGAAGTGTTCACATAGCTTCAAGTTGATTTCATGTATTTATAAACATCGGAAGACTTGGAAAAATGCATTATATTTATTAGGATTGAACGATACAACATAGATATACAAAGTTTGAGAAATTCAAAGTATTTTGTGATAACTACCTGTTTGTTGTTATCATATCGTCAAGGTTTCGTGTGTGAGCGTTCTAAATTAAATCACTTTACTCATAACACTGGTTATTGGGCTCACTCAACTTGTTCTGGTGATTGGGATTAAAGGGATTAATTCAGCTATGCTGGATGTGCCCGAAATACTTAGCCTAAATAATAGACGGTGGCGGGAGTGACTATGCGATCCTTTGTTTCGAATTAGGAAGTACTGGTGATTATGTAGGCGACGTTGACAGTCTCCAGCTTCGCTAACTCTTCGAACTCCATTAGTTTCTGTCAGTTCTTTTTTATTTTTGTTTATTTTCCAACAGGTAGTTATTTGACCATGTTTAAACTTTATTCTTGGAACCCGATCTTCTTAAACTAAAAAAAAAAATAGTTACTCAATTCAAGGACCGGGTAATTTGTTTTTAAAAAAATCAATATTTGGATAAAGATTCACGGCTGACATATATTTTTAAAAATATCAATTTAAATACTTTTTTTTGTTTTGTTTGATTTTGTAATTTACCTAGTTTCGTTTAATTCGATTTGAATCTAATTATTTAATTAAATCCTTGGATGAGGAATCTATTATTATATGAAATTGGATCAGGGGAGAGGTATCGCTGGGTACTGCTCATCACATTACGTTAAATTTTACTGTCGGCCAATCTGCTGATTTTTCAACAGTTTGTATTTGAAAGGTGTAGAAACAATGAGAAATATCTAGAAATAACGTTGTAATAAAAAAGAAAAGGTGTTTTCTTGTGTGCTAAAAATCTTAAAATGAGACGCTATACTACTATTGTGAAACCGAAATGTCTATACGAGTGAGTGCCTAGCATTAAACAATAGATAATCGTTATGTAGTATAAAGAAGTTCTACGAGAAAGATCTTAGGCCGATGAAAAAACAGAAGTATGGGTATTAATTAAGACGTAATGATGGAATATACAGATAAGAAAAGGAAGATTGTTATTTTTTTGGACATATTTTCCGAATAGAAATGAGAAAAAGTCAACAACTGGTTGGATTCAGGAAGCAAAACAAATAATTAGTAAGAAATACAAGGAAATAGTCGGACATCGAGATTTTTTTAGGAAGTGTATCTTTAGTATGGAAGAAATCCAGAGAAGAGTGAAAAAGATTACTGGGAAGAAGTTATTCGAGCTCAGAATGAAGCAATATAGTGAAAAAAAATCAGTAGCACTACAACCCATAAAAGGTATTGAGCTCAGTCATCGTACTGTTTTTTGAACAACGGTTGTTTAGGGAGGTGTTTTATTCTAGATCGAGCTCAACCGCCAGATGTCTCCCCTTAATTTTGAGTACCCACTTTATGGAGGCTGGGTGGGCTCCAGGAGGTTCCTACATCCCGTAGGATCCATTTCCGGCCGCTAACAGATTAAATAAAAGTCTACCAGCAAACGGGATTTGAATCCAGGACCTTCTACATGGCAACTCAGCGCTCTACCAAGACCCTCCACTCCCTCTACACAGTGAAAGGATGAAATCGTATTTAAATGAACGAAAGAGAAAACAAAAGGACGGGAAGTATCGAAATTGGTCCGCAGTTCCTAGTAGGCCTCATTTAAGAGATGAATAAGAATACAAAAGAAAACATGGATATTGCAATCTTACTGTCGGGAGAACTTATGAACTGTCGTTTCTACTTGCATGAGAATTCTCCAGCCACGTAATATTATCACAATAAATCACTAAAAACGTAATCTTCTCTAGTCCTATTGAAGTTTAAAATAACAGTGATGTGGCCTGATGTAAATGGGAAGACAGTAATGGTTACATTATTATTGATTTAGAATTCTAAGGTTTGTAATCGTACGATACTACAGTGGGAGTTCTAAATTTAGGCTATCTAGATTTAATTAGGATAGGGATTTTAAGCGAGTACTTGACATCTTTTAGGCTTAGGACCCCCGTTTAACATAACTTCTGAAGGACGGCACAACCAAGGATTCTTTTACTCCCTTTAAAAATTACTAGGGCCACCTGCCGGGCTAAGAACCCGTGATCTTTGGCTTATTAGTATGGTGACACATCATACACCATTCCCTTTACCACTTATGTTGATAAAAAGTGTTATTGATTACGGAAAATTTTCATATTTTTCAGTTGAAATTTTGATAGAGTTTAATCAAGGTCCTGTTTGATCAAATAATAGCGTGGATTTGGTATTTCGTTTGTCGCGGGATTGTGATTAAACGTGTTCTTCGAATTAAGAACGAGTGTTCGATTATTTCCGAGCCGATCTGATGGTCATTTTCATGGCCATGCGTTGAGCAATATATTGGTTTCAGAGTTACGAAACAAACATTTATTATTTGTAAACTCTAAAAACTTTTCTATAACTGTATATTAGCTTAGATAAATTATTTTGACTGGAATTGATTCAATTAAAAAAAACCTCTTATGAAGGGTCTCGGATTCACTTGCACACACTAAAAAAACAGATTTTATCACCAAAAATAAAATTTAAAACCCTGAAACTAATACTGCGTTGTCAACACACTGTAAAAATGAATTGTATACTTTCGATTTTGACAAACCAAGGATCTTACATAGAGAAAGTAACACAATTAAAAGGAATAAAACAGATAATATGGTAAATGAAGCAGGTGAAATAGGTAAACTATATTGATCTGTTATGTTAAAAAAAGCATTGAAAAAAAAGATAGTTCAACTTTTAAAAACACAGCTAGTATAACCTGACCCAATAACCTCCCAACAGTTTTCCTTGATTATTGTTTTCTTTCATTCCAATCGATTTTTTATAAAATATTAAATTTATTAAACTGATTAACGTATATTGAAAACAATTTAAATTTTTTTTTATTAATTTATTTATTTTTTACTTTTAAATTTATGGTTGTTTTTATATATTTTAAAAATGTTATATTACACATAGATGTTTTGAATAGCATAAAAATATAAATCACATATATTATTACACCGATCAAAGTTTGAATCATTTAATAACAGTTGACCATGGAGGACAGTTGATCCCTAAGTAAATACATTTTAAATATTAATTATGGCATTTAAAAGATATCTATACTTAATTCTGCTAATTATTTTGGACATATTGTTTATAATTATGTATCTATTTTATTGCTTTATTTTATACCTTTTATACAGATTTTATGACTTATAACTTTGTTAAGTTATATACGAAGATAATTGATGCAAGATATTCATCAAAATAATAGAAAATGACATCTTATGTCGAAACGTTTTATTAAAAGTGAAATAAACAAAAAATTTGTATGACTGAATAATGGTTTTTCCTTTGTTACGAAATATTCTGAAGTTTTTAGTCCAGTTTTACATCGCTTTTTAAAATGATAGTTATTATTATATAACATCAGCTGTAACATAACTCACGAAATACCTTAAAATGCAGTTGATTGCAGTACATGCCAACTCAATAATACATAAGAAGAAGAGGCACTTCACTATTTATTTATAGGGTTTTAGAAAAAAAAAAGAAAGTTAAATTTCGTAAGTTATCTCAATCATCACTAGCTTGAAATAATACTCATATCAATATTAAGAAATAAAGCTGGATACATTTTCAGATGCAGCATTTACCAGGTTCGATTCGGACCCAGTCTTAATGTTAGCACATACTCAGGTATATTTTTGTCACACGGAACTATTTCCAGATAAAGAAGGACTACCAATTAATAGATACCACATCCTAATCTGGTCTGACTTACCAGATATTTTTCCCGAGAAATATTAATGCCGAGATGCCCAGAAGATAGGCGTGAGGTAAATCCTTGGATTAATAACAGCCCATTTTCTCCCTTAATCCGTTATGCCCTGTAATGTGTAATCCCCCCCTGTAATAGCTTGCGATCTAGACGCTATAAATCTACCGGCTCTTCTGGATTTAATTTTTAATCCTGTTCATCCCTTCTTAAAAAAAGAAAAGTTCTCCCAATTATTTTTATAAGTGAGATTAGGCTTTATTTATTTATTTTTTATTGATGTCTTGGGAAACACATGCTGGAAATAATAGGGGCTATTTTTCCAAGTTATAAAATGATGATCAAGTTAAACTGATAACATTCCTTTGTAAAATCCTTGCTTTTCCAACATCTCTTGGCTTCCTCAAAAGAAGCTCTCTAAGCAGGTTAGTCATTTGATTAAAATGGAATGTATTGAATAATTTTTTTTTTGTTTAGTAGTTTTAATTGTGTATTTTAAGATGATATACATCATATAAAGAAATTTTTGCGTGCTAACTTATGCATTTAACAGTTGTTATTAATTTATCTATTTTATTTAACTGTTTAACATCTTGTCAGGATTCGTACATTTTATGATTTTTTTTATTTTTTTGTTTACAAACACTTTATGATTTGTATTACGAAGCCTTCTGGCCAGCTAGGTATTTATTATGTTTCTTTTTTTTGTTCATGCTAGTTATTCTAAAGGGCCTTAGTCCCAGAATAAAGTTACTTTTCCATTCTATTGTATTATAAAATCACACAGGGATTATTTTAGGGCTAAGGACGATTTTGGTCCTTGTTGTGACCCTATTGATTACATACTAGTGATTTATATGAAATCCTATTTTCCTTTCTTTTGAATGTCTAAAATGATATGCGAAAGTGAACTAATTTTAAATTGAGTTACCATCTTTTTGACGCTTATAAACGTTTTGGCCAAGCAGAAGGGATTTCATTTTGTTTTTTTTTAACGACCATAAATCAAACGTCTTTATACATTATTTTTCTTGCCGCTCTAGTTAGTTATTATTTTATATAAATATATATATATATATATATATATATATATATATATATATATATATATATATATATATATATATATATATATTGTTTATGGTTCTCGAGTTTCAGTCGGTTATTTCAACTTCTTAGGCGACGTTTCGAGACTAGGTTAGTCTCATATTCATGCCCTGACAGTGAAAAAATGACCTTTTAGTGAAAACATTAAATAGCACACTAAAATTAATGTAAAATGTCACGTGTAAGTATAATAGGATAGGGTGTACTTACAAGTTCCAAAGAATTGATCAATTTATCATTAATCACTTACTTCGCAATATATCATAGAATGTTTATATTGCATTAGCTATGATCAACGAATAAGTAATCGATTTTTAGGAACAGCAGTTTTATTTAATTGTTGAATCATATTAGACTATTTATTATTATATCACCAAGAATTAATTAAATTTGAATTAATTAAATGTCTCGTCACCAATGTGTTCATTAATTTTAGTTTATCGTTTCCGAATGATTTTATCCACTTTACAAATATTGAAAATCGTATTCATATAAATAAATAACTTTGGAGCAGGGCAGGCAATGGTTAGTGCTGTATGGTTACGCTAAAGGATTAATTACATAATTAAATAAATACAAGCTTTATGCATTATAAATCTATCAGGTTGATATCCAAAAGTCAACATGAATTTCCGAACAGAAACTCATAGCTTATTTACTTTGATGAAAAACGGGACCCATAGTTCATTAATTTAACATGGGAATAATTAAGGATTGGTGTTAGTTATACTTCAATATAATGGAAGAGATCATTAACATTGTCAACACTCCATCTAACAAGGACGTGCTGTTTCTCCCAAATCAGTAATATCAATTAACAGAAACATTCATTTGAGCAAGAGAATAACCCTATTAGAATAGTCGTTTTGTCTTATTTTCGATGAGTTACTAAAAGCTATATGCACATAATTTCTAGTTATTTACAGTTCATTTCTTATGGAAGTTTCTAATTAAGAAATAATTTCACAACAAATTGGTTAACCGTAATACATAAAAAACTGTATTGCATGTCAATGAAGGTTCCTAGTTAAAATTGGTAAATTGCTCTGGGGGCAAATATGACTAACCATCAGAGCCAAACATTACTACATCACACATACTCAAATAAACCCACTTACATACATATCTATATTGTCATGTAGATGTAATTGAAAAATAAAATTATTTGTTTACTGTATATTAAACAGTATTAAAAAAAAATAATTAAGTAGTGTAGTTCTACCCAACAATGGTGCAACACTTATCGAAATATTGCTCCTTTTTTTTTGTTCCGTTTCATTTGCTTATTAGTTATATAAATCAATCATCCAATTTTTTAAATCACAACTTTTGAAAATGTGCCTTATCGAATTATGTGCTGTCAATATTGCCTTTGAAATCGTTAATAGTTGCATTTCTCTAGTAAATATAAAAAATTTATACGAAAAGTAGGAAACCCTGGAATACAAGAAGACGTGTTAAGTTACTATATATGAAAAATTACAGTTGAAAGAACATAAACGCTACCCTCTACAAGCCATATGATAATAAGGTATTAAGTAGACTTTTAACTGGTTTGGCGAAATAAAATAATTTTCAGTCGGAGTGGGTGTCTACATTTAATATATTTGTAGTAAATTCATCCATGTTCTTTTAACAGGACTCGGTCAATGTTACTTTAGAGGAAACGTTCAATTCTCGGTCAATGTTACTTTAGAGGAAACGTTCAATTCTCGGTCAATGTTACTTTAGAGGAAACGTTGTTTCTCCAAAATTTCTCAGAGGGACTCATAATTTCACGTCCATGGCAACTTCAATATTTTCTTTGTCTCATGATCTATTGGAATTGGTTCCTATTCCCTTATTGACGCCTGACTCTCTTTCTTTTCATGTTTGTATCGTCTCTTCCAATGAACGTTGGGATTAGACACCAAACATTTCTATTATAAGGGTCGATCTACAAATTGATGATTTGACAGAAAAGCCATCTTGCTCAAAAGACGTACGGAGAGATTGTAATTATAATACTAAAATATATTTTATTATCTTAGATTAAAACATTAAAAAATTACAATATAAAACACTAAATATTAATAACACAATTTAGACTTGCAGATTAATGCGCTTACAAACCCAAAGGTTGAGAGTTCGATTTCTCCAGCATTCCCTCTCTTGTAGTGAACCCCGTGAGCTTACTGGAGCTCACAAATACCTACATAGGAGTGACAACCCTATCCTATGTATTTCTTCCGGGAATAGGGTTTTAGTTTTCCAAGATTTTAATAGCCCGTACGAAATTTTATCCATGGACGTTCTACTTCGGGGAAAGAAATATAGGCCCTCTTGCACTAGCTGACTTATAACAGTCATAATGCTTGGATCTATACAGATTTTTCACTGTTGAACACGTGAAGCGGCCCAAAAGAAACTTCTGCAACATGTAAACTGTTATTAGCAATGTGAGGTTGGGTGACTCCCTCCAAGTCTTAAGAAGCAATCCATCTGGAAGATGATCATATCGGTCGGCCAAAGAACTACGTGGTCCGCATATATATATATATACGTACATATGTAAAATAGTTTATAAATAGGTCGTCTATGTAGGAGTAACAATCTAACCTACACATAATAGTGGATTACAACCTTTCTGAAACATTTGTTTTATAGTCTTTTGTTTTATCTTTTTGATTGTCACATCATTACATTCCAAGAAGAATTATTAATTCAGTTTATTCCGGAATTTTTTATAATTGTATTTTTTATTAATTTTTGATATTTCTTGCTGACTTTTTGTTTAGTTTAATAAATTTTCAGACATCTGGTTGTTTAAACAAAGATGACCTCGTATTTACTAGAATACGACAGAAAATATAGAATTATATAAGCTGAATTACTGATTCTTATTTGGACTCTTGGGGTGTAAGATGAAACAGAAGACTATAAAACATATGTTACAGAAAGCTTGTATTTGTAGGTGTAGCTTACATTACTGTTCCTAGATAGCCTACCTATTTATAAACTTTTTTACACATACATAAGCGTGGTGGGAGTTTCTTGGAGAACCCTAGTTTAGCGTAATAACTTAGCAATGTTCAAACAAATATGAACTTAAAAAAATTAATTACGTTTAAATTTGGATAACGGCAAAAAAAAGGACAGTAACAAATATGTATGAACTAACAAATAATCATAAATAGTAAATTTTATCTTATTAGAAATTAATTGTTGTTATATTCAATTATGTTGTTATATCCAAATAATTCATTATGGGTATTCGCAAGGAGAATAATCACAGCTCTGTATGTAATATGATGTATGGTCTATAATTGGTATAACAGCATATCAAATAATATATTAATAATATTTTTGAATTTGTTCGTTGATGTCTGAAGAGAATAATTAGTGAAAACCTCCATATTACTTTTAATTGAATAGTTTTGTAATCCTAAATCCTTATCTCTGAAGTTTCTTTTATGTAAAATTTTTAAAAGGACCTTCCTGAAATAACAATGCTTTTGAAGAAAAGTCCACTAACGAACGCTTGATGACAAGAGGATTTTCCAAAGCCCTTTAGAATTCTTTCTTTTTCCTTTTTCTTTATCGGCGAATCTAACCCGATCACTTTGGGAATTCCAGTTCCCAAGCCAAATTCCATAACTTCTTTGCCAATAATGGATAGAATTCTGGAGAAGAAATGGCGATGAGGTGAAAAGCCCGTGGATAAAGTCGTTGGGATAGTAAGGTGGAAAGTTGGGAATCATTTGAAGAAACTCCTAGGAGATGCTGCCAGGTCGTTATAATATATCATAAAAACTAAAAAGCTAATTCAGCCAAAACCAATGTTCTTAGAAAAAACCAAAATCTATGACTTAGATCATAATAGTAATAACCTAATAAGCAAAAGAATTTATTGTGAACCGATTCCATTATTCCATTTATATTTCCGTTCTGCCACTGCTGCTGTTGGAGAAAAAGAACCTGTATATATTTGTAATTGCTCAAGAGAATCATTTTGAACAACATTTAATATGCTTACATAAGACTAACGTAGTTAGTACATGGTTACATATATATTATATGGTTACATAATAACCAATACAATTTTTTAAATAAAAAAATACATCTAAAAACTCGTGGAATTGTGTACCATAGTTTTGCATCCAAAAACTCTCAAACAAATTTGTGATAAAAATTCTTGATCTTTCTATTACCATATCTGATGTCAGGAAGGCATTTGAACGTATTAAGGCTTCGGACAAGAGACGTATGCAAAAGTCTGCACCGGACGGAAAGAAAATCCCCATATAATGATAATTTTTCCACAAAGTATCACTATAAAAGAAATACAAGACAAAGTACGCTACGTCAATAGATGTATATTCATGGTTGTGAAATACATCCCAAGAAAGGATACCCTACCCCCCCAGTGCCATAAATGTCAGCAATTAGGCACACAAAAAAATACTGCAACCACATCGTAAAATGTGTAAGATGCAGCGGCTCAAACAACATTTCTGAATGTCCGCGACAAGGCGAACCAAAATGCTCGATTTGCGAGTAGGGTGGGCGATAGTCGATAGTTAGTACTATCGATAGGCCGATACTATCGGCTGAAAACTATCGAATACTATCGATAGTTTTTCGATAGCTGCTTCTTTTTTTTCCAAACCTATTTATTAAAGAATTTCAACTAATTTAATTGAATTCAATTACCTACCTACTATTTGAAAGTTGCAGGATTATAAATTATAAGATTATATCATAAAGATGAGAACAAAAACCCAAGTTATTTGAATTTTAAAAAAGTATTTACAATTTACATGTTTACAATAACAATGAACAAATCAAATCTTCAGAAAAGAAAAATAACGAAATAGTTAATTTCAAGAGTCAAGTGTGCTCCTTGACCCACATATTTCCCGAAGAAAACCTGCATTTCTAGTTGAACATTTAAGAATTGTAGAAAAAGGTCCTAATTAAAGAAGAAGTCAATGTTATAAAAACCTAGAAGAGCCAATGCTCAATACCGCGAATTTGGTTTGTTTGCACAAAGTACGTATACTACGTGTACTACCCAACATAATGTAATTAGTAATTTCGGATAATTAAATAATGACATGTCCAGTGCGGCATCAAAGTTATACAGAACAAAACCTTGAGCTCAAGGAATTCCGAGTTCACTTTTAAAAGAACTCGGCACTGGACAGAGACAGACCAGCATAATTCCAAGTGTTTAGAAACTTGAGGGTAAAAAAGATCACAACTATCCATAGGTCGAACTATCGATAGTGACTATCGACTATCGCCCAACCCCAATTGCGAGGGACGCACGTCGCTTCTTATAGAAAATGCCACCATAGGAAAACAATAGAAGAAATAATGACTATAAGGATGGAAGAAAAGAGATCTAAGCAGATCAGTACTAACCAAAACATGCCCAAACTAATGATGACTAACAGCATGACAGTTCGCCCAGGTGTAGAATACGCATTAGGGTGGTCCATAATTATATGGGAAAAATAAAAAGTTAAAAATATCTATCTCCACACGGCTGCCTTTGTTTCACTATGTAAACTGAAACACCAGACCAAAATTTGGATCAACTGGATAATATTCAGGACTCCCTGTGAATTGAAAGTTGTGACTTCCGATCTATCCAATCATATTCCTGGAGCCCTCTTCATCCACCTGCTTCTGGGATATGGACAGGGAAGAAAATGCCAAAAGCATTACCTGAGACAAAAGGAGGATAACGATTGACCCAGAGTATCCAAAAGTAGATTGAATAAAAAAAATCATATTTTCGCCTATTTAACAAAAAGTACACTATTTCAGCTAATCTCGTTATACATCACAAGTGAAATGATAGTGGGAAAATATAACCAAAAAAATAAAATAAATAAAACTATAAGAGGATTATTCAAAAGGGATCTCATCACAGAGAGTTTTTGAATTTTATTAAAATTGAATAGAACTGTCACAGGAATCATGGCTATTTCAATTTAATCCTTTGTACGTACCTGTACAAAATTAAAACGTGGGTCAAGTGTTTCAAAATTGTTCAATGTTCAATTTTAGAAATGAAAACTCTGATTCAATGGATATTGGACTTTGATTAGTTATTAAATTCCAATAATGCTGTTTGGGCAGAAAGGTTTTAGGGAGAAATGCTATGTCCTTTTCAGTTGATGAAAGAGTGGAATTCTTATACATGCACATACACAAAATAGGACATACATGTAATATATATATACATATAAGTTAAGTGCCAGGGTCTGGTAAACAACTCCCAGATCCTATATAAGGAGGATTATTGAGCGAATAAAGTCAGTTATAACAGATCTCTCGTGGTGTATGTGTCTAAAACCTTTTCCTTTTTTTTTTAGTATTTTTAGTGTAAACTCGTTAATTGGTGCCGAAACCCGGGACCGCCCGGTATATGCTCAATAGTAAGTGGAACCGAAGTGAAATTTTTTCTTCTAGTTTCGTGATTTTTCCTGAACAGACATGACGGGAGATAGCATATTGCGACCGGCCACGTTGAATTTGACCGAAGGTAATGGGAATAACGCATTGGCCTGGATAAAGGTCAAAGTAGCGACGGCCCAGGAGCTGCGCAAGGATGTGTCTAGCCTGAGGGAGTTCACCGGTGAGATAGGTGAGCTGAATCACCTATCATTTCGTTTCTAAGATTTCACAGTTTAAAAGTCATTTTTATACAAATTTATCACCTATTACAATGTAATCTGAGAATCCATGTTAATGAAGTCTTAGTCAGTTTCTACTAGATAGCAGCACTTCCCATTGCTTGAAGGTTTAATAATTCTATGTTTATAGGCTAAGTAGCTGCAGCAGTAGTAGTGACAGCCATCATGTTTTCAATAAGAAACATGTGCTCATAGTTTTGTCTTACAATGAATGTTTCACAAGCGATACGAGTTTCATTTCAACCTGTTAAATCTTGGTAAGTGTAATAGCTAAATTACAATAATCATAAGGTTTGAGTATATCTAAGCAATGAGAGTAACTTCTTAATTGTGTTAAAAACCTAACCTAAATTTGTGTACTGTGAACTAAGTTCATCAACACATAAAGGTCACGAAAAGATAAGACATCTTATACAAATCTCTTGGTTTCAGAATTGTTTCTGATTAATTGATGGCTATGTCTCCTACTAGAGCATCCTCTGAAGTGTGGCTTAATGGAAATCCCACTGAATCACTTTCCAAAGCAATGTTACCTACAAAAAGAGAAGCACTGGAAAGACTTATTTTCCACATTTTAACAACAAATTGGTTTAAAAAAAGGAATAAGAGTCACTACTGAAGATGTCCTTGAGATTTGGGACATGGTTAAGATTCCAACTCAAAGAATAGATGCGATTGAAAGAAAGCTTACTAAATTGTACAACGTAAATTATCTCAACCTTAAAAGAAATATAAATACACCACTCGATAGCTGCTGCATGAAAGATGAGATTTTTAAAGGGGATCTTTCTGATCAATTTGATATTGCACATAAAGACGCTTTAGAAATAATGAAAATTGCTGAAGACGAACAGTTTTTAATCCTGCAGCGTGAAGACACAAAGAACTGCAGCATGGCAGGAGTTGACAAGAATCTAGTTGCTCAAGAGTCCCGAAAACGAGTACGAACACTTAAAGAAGAGGTAAGACATCAGCGTTCTGTGAATGAAATACAAAAGGTCTACGAGTGTGTCGCTTCAAATAAAGTGAAAATAACTGAAGAATCCTCAAGCTATAGTTCTCAAGAATCTGATTCTAATTATCAACCTTCCACGAGCATTATTCCTAAACCATCCGCAAAAAGGAAGAAGATTCTCACAACCGACGTAGCAGCATCACTTGACAGAGTAAACTTATCAGACCGCAAAGCCATGTTTGTCGTCAGTGCAGTTTCTGAAGCCTGTGGGTTGACTTTGAATAAGTTGTCAGCATCTCGGAGCACCATCAGGCATAATCGCATGGAAGCACGAAAGACGGTAGGAGAAAATGATAAGTCATCTTCATCTGAAGAGCCTTTATTTCTACACTGGGATGTCAAGTTACTTGTAGATATTGCCGAGGGCACTGAAAAAGTAGACAGAGTAGCGATACTCGTCACTGGAAATAGAATAGAGAAGTTAATAGGCGTTCCAAAGATTATTCAAGGGACTGGCCAGGAACAGGCTACAGCTTGCCTAAACGCTCTTGATGATTGAAACCTGAGGGAAAATGTTCGTGCTCTCGTTGTTGACACAACAGCTGCCAATACAGGCTTGAAAAGTGGTGCATGTGCTATTCTAGAAGAGAGTCTAAAGATTAATCTTGTATGGATTCCATGTAGGGGCCATGTACATGAAATTGTGCTCTCGTCTGTTTTCAGTGCAGCTTTTGGAGTAAGTGGGGGTCCAGTTGTTGCTATTTTTAAGCGTTTCAGGAAACACTGGCCTCAGATTAACCAGGAAATATACTCTCCATGCAGTAATGATATGTTTGACTTGCAGTAATGACTTGAAGAAATGATGGCCTATTATACTGCTATTTTAGAGGACCCAGATCAGACAAAGCAGCCTTGAGATGACTACTTAGAGCTGTTGCAGTTGTGCAATGTCTTTCTTGGAGGTACAAGCCTACGGTCAAAAGTTAAGTTCCGAGCCCCAGGAGGTATGCACAACGCTCGCTGGGTGGCCAAGGCTGTTTATTCCCTAAAAATATATTTATTCAAATACCAGTTTATTCTTACGGCTGGGGAAAAAAAGGGAATCACGGAAGTAAGCTTGTTTGTAACTTTGATTTATGGCCGGCATTGGAATGAGGCACCGAAAGCCGAGAAAGCAGTCATGAATGATTTCCTTCTTTTGAAGCAGGTCGAAGCATACCCCGAATGTGATGTGAAGAATTCTGTTTTAGTGGCTTTTAAACGCCACCGTGGTTGTTTTCTGAACACTTGATTGGCCTGGCTCTCTTTGATTCCCGTGTCAGTGACGACACCAAAGTTGAGATGGTTAAAAACCTACAGCGCCCACCAAAGGGTAAGGCTCTAAAGAGAGTTGAAAGTAAACAGTTTAAGCATGATAGTCCTCTGGAGGCATATGTCACACAGCGTACAACAGACCTTTTTGATATCCTCCTAAAAAACGGAAAAGAAAAGGTTCATCTTTCATTTGCAAAAACCCTATGTTGTGGCCTTCTGATCCCAACTTCATTGCACTCAAAGAGAAAGTATGCAAAATGAAAGTAGTAAATGACTGTCCTGAAAAGGTATTGCACTGATTCAAACATTTAATACATGTATCACCAAGAATGAAGAACAGTTTCAGTATCTTCTCCAGTTTGATTAACTGCACAGACAACAGTTTCCAACGTCCAAGAAGGCGACGCTAATGAGCTTTTGTAAATATTGAGAGTCTTAGATGTAGAATTAACATTCCAGAAACTTGAATTATGGCTATTGTAAATATAAAATAACATTTCCACTGTATTTATTTATAAATTTATATCCTTACTAAAGTTATTTAAACAAAATTTCGGAGATTTATTGAAAATTCTGTTTTTGACCTAAAAAGTATTAAATCATAGGGACCTCTAAATATTGACCAAATAACCTAAAATGTTTTCCTCTGTTGTAAAATGACATATTAGTTTTTTCGATTGTAAACTTGGATTTACACTACTCAGGCACGCCCTTACAACATATCAAAAATGCAACATAATCAAGCGTAACTGCTACGATAGACGCATAATCAATAATAATGGTCGGCCCATATCACTTAGGGGCTTGAAAAATAGTTTACGTCTGATTCTCAGACCTACGGAATATACTAAAAAAAATTAATAAGAATTGGTCGAGTCGTTTCGGAGGAGTTACGTATACACGTGTGTATGTGTGTGTACAAATCTATATTTATAATTTTAATTAAAATAATTCTTATTAATTTAAAATATTTTTTTAATAATTTACAAATAAAAAAAAGAATACGTGATGATAGGTATCAGTAGAGAGCGATTAATTGGCAAGAACACATTTAAAATTCACTAGGAACGGAAAGGGTAAACTCCAGTAGCGTGTCGGAGCTGACAAACACACTTTTTTTTAATTTGATCCTACTTATAGTGGATTATCTAATTTTCCTTAAGGGCGAGAGACCTCACCGGTAACTAAACAGAAAAATATCTCTTCTTAAGTTGATCTCGAGTTCATTTATATCCTTGCAAGAGTGATATCGGCGTTCGATCCCGACCCATAAACTTCCTAAGGCAACGATCCTCGATACATCCTTAGCCCGATAAGTGGCAGCGTCACTAAGGAACGTACAAGGCCCTGGAGGGCCGGAGAGGAGGTGACAGCAAACACAAAAGCAGAAGACGACGATAAAAGCCATTAGAAGGGGCTGATGGAGGTTTGTCCCGGCGGTGGAAGATGGCAGCACCTCTAACGAGCCTTCTATCCCAATGCTATTTACCTCCCTGTCCTTGTTTGTTACGCCCGCTGGTTCCCTTTGAGCTCAGTTATCTCCAAGCTTCCTAATTCGACCGCTCCAACTTCCATTTTACCACTTTTTAATGTCCACAATACCTAAAGTTATTTTGAATATCGGTCTTTTGCTAATTGTCAACTAATACCATATAATACTTATTTTTTAATTTTGTTGGTGTCTGATCTAAAAAACCCTAGTTCTAACTCTCCGCTTTGGACGTTATTTATTAATGCGATCATCTTGATCCTTATTTTGTTTCTGGCACTCCTAAATAGTTGGATAGTTGTAAAGCTAAATCATTGTTTCATAGATGTTTTGAACGTTCTGTTAACTGCGGTTGCTCTTTTGAACTTCGAGGGCACCTGAAAGGGCCAGGTGAGGAAACAAGGTATAGTCAAGGACACATATGGAAAACTTGGTCAAGAAATAAACCCAAACCATCCTCAAATCAAAAATAAAACACAACTATATTAAAACAAAATAAAGATAAGTCCAACAACTAATAATAATCCAAAAGGGACTACAAAAATAATAACCACAATTTAAAACAAGATTTACCACCCCATCTGTTTACCGATCGAAACGTTACTTACAAAAAATGTAAGATTGAAGAAAAAAATAGAACAAAAAATAACTGTCATACTTGGCTGGAATACAGTGATAAGAAAGATTCGTACCTCACAGTCCTATAGTCCATCTTTCTTCCGGTCGGATCACGACCCTTCTCACCGGAAGTAGCAGTCTTCGAACTCTCACTTATTGGGAACAAATCTGCTCTTTCAAAAGATTAATTTCCAGGAGCGTATACATATTAAGTTCTATCCCCCAAGATGCTGAGCCCTAATTGAACCATTCGGTTAAGTTCTTCCCGTGGGATAATTTACAAATCCAGACAACTTTCGGTGGAGGAGTCTGCAACGTTTACAAAACCTGGGCGTCAGAAATGCAAGAGAAGTCTTGATTACTCATGGGAACCATAACAATATGATTTCTACATCTGATTACAAATTTCATTTTTTTAGTTTTTTACAGGTCCATTTTGTGATTCTTTAATATCTTGTAGGTCCTTTACTTCATGATCCGTGAACATATTTTTACATGGATTGACCATATGGTAATTTTGTTAAGAGTTTAATGAGGCAGTCCCAATCGAGGCGTCACAGCCGTTGAGATCATAATTTGTGAGTATCTGTGCTAAACACTATATAGTGAACAGTAGAATAAAAATTAAAATCTATGATTGTATATCTGTAAGTTATAATAGAACAGGCGATAAAATAATTAATGTTCCTGTTAATCAACATTTATTAGGAACAAACTGCCCTTTAATAGGAAGCAGGTGGTTGGTGAAAGCGCCTCCACAGGCTGCACCTCTTGTTTCAGACCTCGTAAATGCAATTTACTCAACAACAGTTGGAAAATAGTATCGCACTATTTGATGATATCTACTCCACTGTAGTGAGGAAGTGAATTAAATTTGATATTTTAATTCATTATTTTTTATTGATTGGTTAGGCTAGCTATAAGTGTATACAGCTATAAGTTTGAAATAAATTCTTTTATAACTATATAAACTACAAATTATATATATATATATATATATATATATATATATATAAATAGCGGAGTGGCTCAGTGGTAGAACACTGAGTTGTCATGCCGGAAATCCTGGTTCAAATCCCGCTACAGGCCATGATTTTTATTTAGTTTGTTTGTAGCGGGAGATGGATCATTTACGATTAATAATCTATTTTCCCAATTAAAAACTTTGCTTTAAGCTTAACGTACTCTCTTTGATAGATTTTCTTCCTTGCTAATCGTGTACTTCTTTTTGCTGGTACCTTTTAAAAACTTGAAGTTAGTTCAAACACCTTTTCCTTTAAGCTGGTCAGCTGTCTCATGTATCTCAGGTCACCCAACAATCGCGGGTGACCTGAAACTAGATTCAGATTCCTAATGCATTAGTATCTCTATTGGCTATCTGTATCTCTATTCTTTTACTAGCTTCACAAACAACATAGGTAATTCCGGAGTTTGAAAAAGCCTTACAATCTGAATACGCAGTTCTAATACAACTGTTAACCTCTTCCGATAATGAAAGTTGCTACGGATGACTGAGTATAACCTGCAGCTTCAAATACTGTGCAATAGTTTCCCAATTCAATGCCTACAGCCTATACATGAGGGCCTCTTCTAGAATTACCATTGTAGCTGGAGTTCCGGTTTTGATTATCTGGGATTAATATGGAGTCTAAGGTGAGAATTATTATTCAGTTAACATCAAAAATGAAAAAAATATAATTATTTTTTAATGGTTTAACAATCATAAGTTGCCTGTAGAATTTATATTAACTCCGGTCACTATCTGTTCTCTCACTTTTCCCTTCAACCTTTAACTGTTGCATCTGGTGTTAGATATGATAGATATTCTGAATATAATTTATATGAATCCTTAGGCTCATAGACATTGAGGTTAATGAACTCACGAGAGGCATGCTACCTAACCGAGGCATTACGGTTTACACTCCATCAGAACTTAATAGACCTCTTAAAATGGAGACTTAAGAGAGATGGCAAGCTATATGGGAAGAACTGACGTCCAATTTGCGCGCGTCCGTGTGTGTGTGTGTTTGCGTGTGTGTGAGTGCGTGTGTGTGAGTGAGTGATTTCGCATATGTGTATTGCTGACAAATAGTATATACAACAATTTTATAAAGCGACCCATAGGGTTTGGTGAACTAAGGGTTTTACTTCTTAAACACCAACAAAAAAACTAACTTCTAAAGCTTCAGTCGAAGAGCTCCTGTAATGTTCATAGAAACCAACAAGGTATGGAGCGTCCCCACACTCATATTTGATTTAGGGGAAACTTTTACCCTTGTTCAATATCGAGGCCTAAACCATTCAATCAGAAATTTTTACGTAGTTTGAGCTGATTATCAATGATGGTGTCTTAAGTTACCCAGCTTCCATTTTTGACAAAAAGAGTTATCTTGAATATAGCATTAATGGACTTATTAAATAATTGAATTAATGGAAGAAGAATCCATCTTTCTGAAGCGACGGAAGGTATATCTTCTTGGAAATATCCCTTACTTGACTGTCTAGTGCTTCTATTGTGGTACCTACAGAGAACTATTATTCTATTATTTAGCATAAATCCGACCCATCTCAAATCCAAATGGAAACAGTGTGACTTTGATGGTAATTATTGCAACACGATCAAAAAAGGCGTCCTAGAACCGATTCCGTTCAATACAAGACCTTTTCTATTTTTACTGAATACCTTGTTACCTAGGTATTTAGTGCAGTCTGTTAGATTTCCCAACGATACACACCTGTAAGGATGGAAGAATGGTAGCACTTTGTTAGTAAAGTGTACTGGCAACAACTTCAGAGTGATCTTAAAAGAGGGATAAATATATATCGGAAATCTTTATAGGCACTATAATCCTTACAATCCTTTGTGACAAAAGCTGTTATGGGCTATTCTAAGACTTGTGAATGTAGGCGAATGCGAGAGACGGTCTTATTCGGGGAAGCAGTGAATTGAGGGTACAGAGACGAACACTACCTACAGCAGGTGCCTCGTACGGCTTGAGCTCACCTGCACAGCTATAGCCTACCTCCACAATGGCTCCGTCGGGGACAATATTCTGGCCTATCTTCCGCCCAATCTCCTTCATTGCCTCTCGGCGTCACACCTCTGCCGCAGTCAGTACCTGGAAAATTGAATTAACCAGAGTGTTCCCTGAATTGAGATTCATGGAATCTTTGTTCTGTTCAATTAGTAAGAGGAGTCACTTTATTTCAGTAGACCCGTGTGTCCCAGTCCAAGTTTGTTTGGATGTGAAGAAATATTGAAATATAGAATTACAGACATTATTTTAATTCGTTTCTATGCGTCGTATGCTATTAATAATCAAAATAAAGCTGTACCACTACTACCCCTGAAGGGTCTGGGGTGCAGTACGTGGTAGAGACTGTACTATACTCAAGTGTCAGATTTTCCCCCTTATTTTGGGTACCAGCTTTATAGAGATTAGGTGTGTCCCAGGAGGTTCCTAGATCTCACAGTATCCGTCTCCGGCCACTTAACAGATAAAATAAAATCCTGTCACTTAGCTAGATTTGAAGCAAGGACCTTTAGCATGCCAACTCAGCGTGTTACCACTGAGCCACTTCGCTCCTCAATAATAATAATAATAAAGGGCTAGACATCTTCAAATATTACACTAAAAATATTCAAAAGAAATGTATAATATTTTTTTAAGAACAAAACCAGTTATCGATTAAGTGTGTGTTATTTAAAATAAAGTTTTGAAATGTTAAAAAGTTTTAATTTAACAAAATTAAATCGTACAATATTTTTGAATTATCATGTTACTTCAGCCAGTATTTATTTCATAGTAATATTCCATTCACCTATATTACACTGTTTTTGACCATTACATGAGGTTGAGGTCCTATTCTTAAACTCGTCATCCTAACCCTACCCTTTCCTATTGGATATCATTTGATATTATCTAAGAACGTTTCTCTTTTATGTCTCTTGTATGTGTAAAATCTATTTGCGGTGGCGAATGCGGTATACTATTTATTAGGGGCTGGTAAGGTTCTATCTTTTGGATAATTTGTAGCTGCTACTGAAAAGTAGTTGATACGAGTATCAGATAGGGTCGAAATGTACCGGGTACAGATACTCGGATACTTAACTCGCGGAGTAAGAGGTGCTACAAGGGTCACCACACCTCTCTCTAGATACTTGTATTCACTGATTAGTCGGTATCAACTACTAGTCAGTATCTACTACAATCTCTACTCGCGCACCTGCTACCTGCTAGACTAGATAGACACTGTATTCAAGGCCTTGGTTGTTAGAAGCATTAGCTATTCAGTATTCACAAATATATTCACAACCTCATGCTACCTTATGATATTTATTACTATAACATGCGAATTAAAACTGGTATATTATTTTTTTGTATCTACTTTGTGAATAAAATTGTGGGATTTAACTTACCATAGAATATAGTTCTTAAACATTATATATATATTATATTTTCACATCTACTTTTTAAATATAAATTGGTAAAAAATTAGCATTAAAATAAGATAAACAAAAGTGAACCTAACAAAATTCTTGTTGCTCGAATATAGCAATAATAAATTTCAAAGCTAACGGAGACAAAGAAGACAACCGAGACAGCTACACAATAAACAGAGACACCTAAACAAATGGTTTAGTTATTTTTAATTATTATTATATGTTGGCTGTGAAGTTTTTGCTTAATTTAATAATTTTAAATGAAAATTCCTTTTTCCTGCAATTATTGAGTAATGCTATCCATTACTCACCTAAAACTGGTGTGGAAAGTCCCACTTTCCCCCACTAGTGAGGGAAAACCACTTTCTATTACTAGTGAGGGAATGTAACAGTCACCAAGATCGAATTTGACAATTACCACTCTGTTATTTTAAATGTTAAATGGCGGTATTATAATATTATTCATTTTGTATTCCTAAAATGTTGAAATAAATAATTTTAGAACTATTTTTTATTTAATTCAAGATAGATTTTATTTATTTTTTAACGATTTTATAGAAATATTTATTATAACGTTAAATGTTTTAGAATGGAACACATCAGAAATGGAAATAGATAGTGATGAATTCATAGAATTTAATATTCTAAATAATAATAAATAAATGTTTCAATGAGTAAACCGTCCTAGAGTTATAATTTGCATGGTTAGTAATAGAAAATTGTAAAAGGTAGCGCTATTGTAGTTTTAACAAATCTAAAGGTTCACCTTTAATTTCTTAATTTTTAAATGGTTCCTGGAAAAATGTAATATTTAACACGTGAGAAAAGTGCTTATAACACCCTCGTTTAATTACCACACTCGCCTTCGGCTTGTGTTGTAAAATTCACTCGGGTGTAATAAAGTGGCACTTTCCTCACTTGTCAAATAAATATCTATTTCTACATTATCATACTAAAGGCAATCGACATAGATGATTGTTCGAAGAAATTGATAAGTTTTTCTCCTTTTTTTTACTTTCAACAGTAACAAATTTTACATCTTTCTAAAGAAAAAAATTAGTTTCACAAAACTAAAATAAACATCACCGGAATATAACGAGGATTATAGCAACTATAGCGTTTTAAAGAGTTTAGCGTGCGGCGGCGGACAGACAAATTTTGTATTACAACCCAGATTCTATGTGTTCTTGGAATGTGAATAGGAAAACTTTGAGGTAGGGTTAACAAATATTTTTTTTTTCAAGTCCATAGCTTTCAAACAAAAATTAACCAATAAAAAACATGATTTTAATCATTTGATGCCTTGTGCAGGTTACTATTTTGGCGAATAACTCTTTTTCCTTTAAAAATGATAACAAAAACTGATGGCCCAAGAAAGGCTTCTGTTTAGCGTATTAGATGAATAAGAGTCGGGATAACTGTATTCAACTACAAAAATATCAAGTAAAAGTATCAGATACAGAAAAGTATCCGTATCACTTGTATTCAGATACCGGAAAATCCAGCACGTACCCATGACTAGTATTCATATCCAAATATCTTCATTGATCTTGTCGATTAGAATTACACAGCTATTATTTAAATTTTTTTCATGATTGGTACGCTATTGACTATTAATAACAATACTACTATTAATAATAATAAAAACAAATGTATTGCCATTTTCCCTTCATTGAACTAACTTCGAGTTCTAGCTTTTTCCGTTTTCCTCTTTGCTGTCTGTATTTACTCACTTAAATGGTTTACGCTTTATCCAAATTATGAAGTCATCATTACACCAAAGCACGGGTATTAAATATATGGATTCAATATTTTTACGGTACGTTTATGTCGGTAGTGACCACATAGGTATTTATAAAATGGGCAATCCCACTCCGTCAGTAATGTTTACTAGTCCTGAGTGTTACCTAAAGAATGAAAAGCGACGGTGCCAATATGAACATATTTTATTTAAACCTGAAGTTCAGTTCAGAAGTATTCGTAACAGAATTACATTTATAAGTTATTAAAAAAAAAAATAGAGATTTTTTTTCAAAAAAGTGTTGCACGCGGAAAGATCTTCTAACCTTCATTTTTTCAGTGGTCCATAATTACTTATTGAAATTTGGGCATTCCCGACATCTCCATGGCCTATACATCTTGAATTATTAAATCTAAATCACTGCAAAAACAGAAATATCAAAGATTTTTATTCTATTTAATTTTTAAAAATTAACAAGGGGGTTAAACCTTGTCCGCCGTTGCGGCGGACCAATCCCCATTTTACAATTTAAACAATTGTTCATTTAATTGTACATCAGTACTAAATGTTTTATTAGAGGTGCCGAGATATTACTCTAGAAATAGAGGTTCAGTTTATTACTAATTTTGCAGCGACTTATTCAGTCTATTAAAGAATGATCATCTATTTAATATTGTTTTGAGAAATAAGGTATTTTGCAATAAATAAAATGATTTCCTTATTTTAGGTTTGTTTTATAGATAAGACATATAGTTTATAGGAACAAAATCTTAATCATATATCACTGCATTATCTTTATTGAAATAACAGTTCTAAAATCAGGACATTGGAATAACATTTAGCTTGATTTTTTTTTATTTATGCACCATTTTTTCCCATTTAAATTTTAAAAAAGTCCTATATGACTTTTTTTTAAATCAGGGACATCGGTTTTGTGATTTGCAAGTTTACAACATATTTATAATTTTTTTTTTTTTTTATTATTTATTTATTGATATTTACAACTATATTACAATAATATAACAAGTAAATTGGCTGAGTGATACATAATGACATGATATAATGACAAGTAGAGAAACTACCCACTGGTAGTACTCAAATCGCATGTTCAACTAAGAAGGTCACGTGGCCATCTTCTTCTCAGACGCCTCGGAGGATTATCGGGAATTGAAGAGGAAGCTAAGTTTGAAACTAGAGGGTTTGAGTGGAAATGAAGTTTGTTATGAAAGGATAGATACCGGGTTCGGGCCAAATCAGCAACAAATGGGACATTAAGGTCGTTATGGATGACTTTATTCTTAACAAAATAAGGAGCGTTGAGGATTTTACGAAGGATTTTGGATTGGAGGGATTGGATACGAGAAGAATTTGATGGCTTAGTGGAGCCCCAAAGCTCTACTCCGTAAGTCCAAATAGGTCGTATGATGGTCATGTAGATGAGTCTTTTGTAATTAACTGGGAGCTTAGAGCGTTTGTCTAGTAAGTGTTGAAGTAGCCTGAATATTTATAATTGAACAGACAAAACCTAGTTCCTCGATTCGTTGCTAGGCAAAGTCGATAAAATATTACATCACTGCAAACTTTTTTATATCATTGAGAGAATAATTCAACAATGGAATAAATATTAATGCTTAGATGAAATATTTCATAATGGGTCTAGACGGGAAACAGAGGCAATTTTCAGCTGTACAAGGAAGTTGAGGAAAGAACGTGCTAATATCAAACAACATCGCTGATATTTAATTAATTAAAAGGCATTTAATTAGAATAGATGAAAAAGCCTACAGAATTTAATAACATCTACCAACAAAAATCTCATAAAGCCTGCTTGGAATTAGGTTTCTGATTTAATTTGAATACCTTATTATACCTTATATCTTATTAAATAAAAGTACAAATAAACGTATTTAATTAGTTGTTAATTAACTCAGCACAATAGATGTATAAATAAAATAAAAAATTAAATAAATTCATTAGATCCTTTAATTAGTGTACTAGAGATATGGAAGACAGTATAATTTATTAATTGTTAGATGTTATAATTTTTTTAAATATTTTATATATTAAAAGAAATTATAACATCTAACAATAAAATAAAAGAAATAAATTATAATAATATATCATGACGTACGTCAACAATATCCGAAAATAAAAATAATGTTTAATGAACATTCTGCCCGTGTATACATCGCAAATTCCGAGAACACGGAGATATAGGATCAGTGAAAAGAAAGGATATGTCTGACCGAGAAGCGAACCAGCATGGCCGAGGAGGCTAGGCCCTCCGTCGGTTAAGTTGAAAAGCCGCGTTCGAGTCCCGGTCCTGGTCATATCTCTTCTTTTCAAATATTTAAAAAAATATAATTTATTAAGGTCTTCATTAGATCCTCAATTAACTTGTCTACGAATATTATAAAGTATTAAATAAATTGTTTAACGAATCATAGCGTTCGTTCTTATTGTGTTCCTAAAAATAATAGTTCATTATCTTTTTGGTTGAAATGGAATAGGGAGCCTAGGAATCAATAATATATTCATAGATTTCATTTCAATCTTGTTATTTTGTAATTTTCCCATCAATTAATTCATTATTTAATCTTTTGTTCATTGTATTTCATTCCTACATTTCTATCTATTTAACTGCTATATTTTATTTGGTAGTGCACTTTAGATATTGTTATTCTGTTTTGTTTTATTCTCAACCCTGATAATGACCTAAAAATTTGGCCGAAACGCTGGCATAAAATGAAATGAGTTATTTTTATACTTATTAGTGTAAAATTACCATATATTAGTAACAATAAAATATCCAGTCTTCGAATTGCAAGCTCTCATATTTCTTCATTGTTTACAAGTAGTCAAACAAGCTATCAGGCGATAAAAATTAAGGAATCTGCTGTAAAGTTTGAGTCTGGAAAACTCATTTTGGTAAGAAAGTTGGATTCCTTATCCCATTGGATGCAAAGTTTAACGGGGAAAAAATTTCCTTTGTTACATGTTTTATTTGATTTGTTCCTTCAAAGGGTTTTCTTTATCTCTTTTCCATCACGAGTCCGATACAAAAACTAATTGAGCAATCACATGTAGTATAGTGGTTAGCATAACAACCTACTATGCCCAAGGTCATAGTTTCGCAGCCTGGCAGGTTGCCTAAAGATTTTCTAAAGGGAGTAAACAAGTTTTAATATGCCGTCCTTCGGAGGGGACTTAAAATTTTGGAGCCGAGCCTGTTCGCTGTTAGGCACCAGTTTATGATCCCATCCTATTATAATTATTCCTGGACATGCCAAGTTAAGAACTCACAGTGTAGCAATGTTCGATATGCGACTTTAAATGAATAAACGATTTACAGAGCATATGCCTATGTTGTTGGCAGAGCATAGTAAATTGAGGCAAGTAAATTGATAATCTAGTGAAAGCCTCAATAAATTATAGTGTATCCTCTTTCTCTAGTGCGTTAATTAAGGGATCTAATGAATTTATTTAATTTTTGATTTTATTAATACATCTATTGTGCTGAATTAATTAACAACAAATTAAATGCGCATATTTGTACTTTCCTTTAATAAGATGTATACATATTAAATCAGAAACCTAATTCCAAGAAGGCTTTATGAGGTTTTTGTTGGTAGATGTTATTAAATTATGTAGGCCTTTTTATATATTCTAATTAAATGTTTTTAATTAATTAAATATAAGCAATGCTGTTTAATATTAGCACGTTCTTTCATTTGACTGTGTGTTTTTTCTACATTAAATATTTCCGATATCGAATTACCTGGTCATCCAGTTCCTAAAATCTGAATGCATGTTGTGTCATATCACAATGTAAAAGCCCCCTCAAGTGATAATAACTGTAGAGAATAAAGATGTGTTTTCGTGAGAGGACGTTTAGGGCACTTCGGGAAGCCAACAATCGAACTGGTTAATCGGATCATCTGCCTCTGAGTGTATCGATCTTATTCCAGACACTTTACCTCTAGACATCGGAATTGATTTGCTCAGCAGTATCGCTTGGACCTCCTAGTCATTTGGGATCTGACACTAATCCTGAACCTACCTGAAAATAGATTATTTTTATAATAACAAGTGATTTTTGGTCTAGTCAGTTAGCCAGAACCTGTGTTAGTACATTCATTACTAATTTAGGAGGAATCAAATCAAAAATCTATTTTCGACTAGTAAGTGATATTTGATTGAAAACACACATTTGTTTGAAGAGTCCTTTCTTAATTATGACTTGGCTTATAAGAAACAAATTTGTTTATTGTCCATTTGGATGAAATAACAAGGTTGTATTAAGAGACATTGTGATACTAATTCATTATACTCTTACGTATGGATTAACATAGTTACTTCTTATTACTCTTTGCTCTATACTCATAACTGCAGTATGGTATGCCATACTATCTTTTCCCTCCCCTACAATATTTCATAGATGGAATATCTACGTATACAAGAGAATTAGAGGCAGAGGAAGTTTACAGTGATTACTATAAGGTAGTCAAATCTCATTATCTTGAAGGTATCTTATTTAAAAATATTTAATTATATTGGGTTATGTACTTCTTCTTCTTCTTCTTCTTTCTCGATTTCCTTTGTGCTCTTAAGCGTGGAGTAGTCTCGGACCACTTTCGATATGTCTCCCTATCCTCATCTCCACCAGGGTCGACCCCCGCTCTCGCCCTAGTCTATCCATCTATAAGTATTATATGTGATTCTCGGGCGTCCAACCGGTCTTTGCCCTCTCGGTCTGGCCTCCATCAGCCACCTTGCTCTCCGCTCGTCCCCCATCCTGCAAACGTGCCGGTACCACTTGAGCTGACGTTCCTCTATGACATACCTCACAGGTCTAACTCCCAGGGTATCTCTAATTGTTCTATTCCTCACGCAGTCTCGTCTCGTCTTTCTCGCAGCTCTTCTGAGATACCTCATTTCTGCTGACGTCACTCGTGAGGCATTCTTGTCCAGGAGTACCCAGCTCTCGGCTCCATATAACAAGACCGGGAGGAAGACAGATCTAAAGATGCGAAGCTTCGCCTCCTTGCTCACCTCCTGCTTGCTCATCAGAGTTCTGGTAATCTGGAAGAAAACCTGGTTTGCTTTACGCACTCGATGCATAACCTCCTGGTCTATCTTCCCACCCCGACTGAAGATCGTGGGTTATGTACCAACATTATAAATATAATACCCTAAGTCATCTACCATCCTTTTTATGATAACTTTTTACGAAAGTGGCTTTAGTTTCAATTATTTAAGAGTACAATACTTTTATTGATATATCGAACAAAACCGAAAATATCTGCCAATAGGCTAATTAAAAGCATAAAATACTGAGCCTCTCAGTGATCACTCTGTAATAAAACCAACCAATTGAATAGCCAAATAATACTAACATTAAAGTTTTGTCACCATAATAAATTTGTGACATGCCCAACAGGGTGGGCCGAAAAAAACCCTTTTTTTTATTTCGAAGTTGTAATAGCGCGGAAAAGTTGCGAATTATATAAACAAAACAAATATAAAAAAAATTTATCAAAATCGGTTGACATCTTCCTGTCGCGCATAGGCCCTAAAATTTCACAAAATATGAAAAAAACTTCATTTTTGAAACAGATGTTTTCGTAATGTAATAGTTTGTAACGTCTTTAAATACAGCCTAAAAACATTGTGTTCTAATTTGGTTTAGATCAGTTGTTATCTTCCGGTCCCGCATAAGCCCCAAAATATTGAGAAATTCACATTTTTACGAATTTTTTTTTACATCTTTAATATACTTTTTTTTTAACGTAATAGTTACAGTATTTTTATTTTTGAACATAAGAACATTCTGTTTTATTATTGTGTTAATAATTGAACAAGTTCCGGTCGCGCAATGGCCCCAATGCTATAGAAAAACAGTACCAGAAAAAAATATAGTTAGGCCTATGACATGATGGGTGATACGATTAACAACGGGCATAGTACTTTTCGACTTGCTCTATATTTAAAAAGCTTAAATATTTAAGTTGCAGTATAGTTATTAACAATAAACTTACTTTTATAATATAGAAAAACGGAGTTCTGAATAAATAGTCCATGCTTATTGAACCGGTTCATTAGTACTGTTCTCTATTTTGTAGCCGTAGGTACTTTGAAGACTGATTTGCTGGGGAAGTTAGGCATGGATGATCTGGACAGCAGAGTGGTTCTTATAAATCCGTCTCGAGATTCAGCTCCACAAACTTATCCTAAGGCTTCCGTGACGAGTTTTACACAGCGTTCAACAGCCTGCGTGTGAACTGGGAATTTCTTGAAAGTAAAGTACTCGTCAGGGATTGAGTCACTGTCGATGTGCGATTTGATCTCGTCGTCACTGATTTCTGCCAACAATGGGGGAAAAGATAATTCACAGTCCATCCAGTAAATCATTTCTGAGTATTCTTGCGCATTGAAGTTGATTTTTGGTGGAGTGAATGCTCTTACTGTTTTCCTTCTTGCATCTATCTGCCTTGCCATGAAGTTTTTTTTTTCTACTTCATTAACAGTTCATGTGAAAAATTACTACGGATATTACATTTAAATAATAATTATTTATCAAATACCAAAAATGCGTAAATATATGAAATTTTCAGAGTTACTTTATGGCCTTTGCGTGACCGGAAGATGTCAACCGATTTTTTTTTGTCTATATAATTCGCAACTTTTCCGCGCTATTACAACTTCGAAAGAAAATAAAAAAGTGTTTATTTTCGGCCCACCCTAATGTACAATTAACAATACGATATTTAGCATTCATATCTATACTAATATTATAAGAAACTTGCTGACAAGATTGGTGGTATCGGCTTCATCTTGGTGGTATCGAGCCTTGGGGTTTCCTGAGCCTTATTATTATTAATTATATTTAGTTTCTCGGCTTGGTGGCAAAGGGCAAGTGTGTGTAGTGTTTGTCTGGATGAAATGCTAGACAATAATTTAGTAATAAGAAATTCATTAGTAAAGTCAAGATAATGAAGTAGTTCATTTTTCATGATGGCAGTTTTGAGATATCCCTTGATCTTCATACCTACCTTTTGTTTCATATCAACAATTTGTAATATTTTATTATTATTACTATTTTTAATTAATAGAAAAATTAAAAAAATGAATGAAAGAATAACATTATAGCAATGCTATTTATCTCCATACTATACAGGCTAATCTAATATTAAAACTCCGGTGTGTGGGTTCTAGATCGCTTAGTACAGAACGTAGGTAATGGGTTCAAATCCCACCTGAGTCAGTTAATATTCATTTTGTTGCGGTCCCACAAGACGTATCTAAACATGTTCATTATTGTCTGAACAGGATAATCCTCTCAGTTGAGCCACTTTGAAATTTACAAGCAAGTTCCCCATTAGTACAACGACTCGGAACTTTACAGCTAAGTTGTAGAAAAGAAAACATATGTTACATTTGAGAAAGATTATATACAGTTTCTTCAAACAATATTTCACATAATCTTTTCTACCATTATGATTCCAGACAAAAATTACCCTAGTTCAGTAATTTAAAATTATGTATTCTATTCTGCTATTGTAATACAAAATAAAATTCTTTTTTTTCTGAATACATAACTTTTGTTGCATTACTTTGACTGTTCCACATAACTATTTATTAATGTTATGTAAGGGTAACCTGTGGTGTATTGGTTAATTTATTTTCCTTCTATACCCTAAGGCGCTGTTTCGCTGTCCATCAGGTGGCAATAGGGCTTTTTAAAAGAGAGTAAAAAATTCCTGGTTATACCATCCTTCGGAAGGGGCTTCAAATGGGGCCTCGGTCCTGCACGATGTCAAGCACTCGATCAGATCACTATGCTAATTATAACTGGATGGGAAATATCTAGGTTTTAAGTTTTGATGGTTACTATCCCTTTTAATTGTAATATATATGCTTTCTTATTTGAAATGCCCTCATCTTTAGAAACATTATTTTGAATCGAACCAAGAAACAACTTTTTTTTTAGAATTCACTTGTACCTGAAAAGTAAGAAACATAGTACGATAATTGGCTCTAGGATACGTTTCATCCATTTAAAAGGAACTAAATTTAAAGGCAATACTATTTATTATCCGTTCTTGTTACAAAGTATCAAAAAATGTTAAAAAAATAAAGAATGATTACCATATGATAAAATAAAGTTCACATGCATTGTTTTAAAATCAGTTACTACAGGTGTTATGGGATTTTTACTAATTTCATTGTTTTTTTCCATTAAATTTGTGTCAACGTAAGTAGTAATTGCACTCTTTTTCTATAATTATTGTTATATTCCTTATATTATATTCACTATTTTATTTTTTTATAGAATCCTTAATAATTTATTTATTTAAGTAATTAAATTGTCACTTTATTTTATTTTAAGAAATAATTCATATTTTTTGTATCATTATTCTAAAGATATTTGTCGCAAAATAAATAAATACTTCATGGTTATTATTGTTATTATTATTGTAAAATGTATTTATAATTGAACTTTAAAGTAAAGTAAAAGAGTTTGTAAGATAAGTTCCGCCAATCGTAAAATAAATTATTCAACATCTTCATCACCATAATCTTTAATACCCTCTTCCGCTTTTCCAGCGAGGAGTTACTTCTTACAGTTTAATTTCTTATTTAGCTCTAAAACAATAAATACAGAAAGCAACTGAACGAATATGCCTGGAAATTAAATTAATACTTATAAGAAGTATGCATTTATTATGTTTTCGGATTATGGGTTGTTATTTTGTATATTCGGATCCCTTAGTTAGGCATTTCAAATGAAACGCTTCGTTTATATTGTAAATATCACAGTAATAGTACATGAGTTATGAGCAATCATTTGGAACTCAATCTCTCTTGATATCCGTTATTATTCTTTTCTTTCCTCATTTAAGTCCTTGCTTTTCCAGCATCTTCTTACTTCCCAAACAGATGCTCTGTACGCACATTTAGATATTTACTCAATGGGTCAGATAAACAATGGCTTTTATGTGTTTTTTTTCTCTAGTAACATTTTTTACGTGTTGTAAAGAAGATATTGAAAGCGGAGTGGCTCAGTGGTTGAGCGCTGAGTTGCCGTGCCGAAAGTCCTGGGTTCATATCTCACTAGCTGACAGACTTTTATTTAGTCTGTAAGTATCCAGAGAAGGGTCATATGGTATCCAGGACCCTCCTGGAGCTCACCCACCCTCTGTAAAGTATGTACCCAAAATAATTGGCGGTTGATCTTGATCTAGGACAAATCACCCTGAAGAACCGTTGTCCTTGAAACAGTACAGTCTCTACCATGAACTGAGCCCCAGGCTCTTCATGGGTTTTAGTGGTACAGGTTTTTTTTTTCTTTTACTTTATATTGATAGAAATATCTATTCTATATAAATATTTTTTAGATGGTTATTAATAAAAAGTCTATTTATTTTCACATAAAAATACTTTAATGTAGTTGAAACTTGAGACTGGAAGTGTTTTTAAAAGAACGAAACAGCTACTGAACCCCAGTCCTGTAAACGGGTTGTTAAAGGTTTTTGTTTATTTATTTATTTATTTTCTTTATTAATATTTTGTCACAAAATTTACCGTTTTTTGTTTATATTTACTTTTTTGGCATTTTATTAAACATTTCATGATCTATATTATCATGATCATAGAGCCATCTGGCTAGATGTATTGTATGTTCCTTTTTCTGTTCATGTTTGTTATTCTAAATGGACTTAGTCTCAGAATAAGGTTACTTTTCCATTGTTTATCTGACCCATTCTTAGACAGTTACTCTTCTATTTTATTTTTAGGAAACTTAGTCTTAATTAATTGGTTCTATTCTATAACTATTTTACAGTATATCTTTTATAGAGGTAATATGCCCACGATTGAGATACTCTATTTCGTCAGTTAAATACAAAAAACAATTGTATCAGATTAAGGGATTATTCTGTAGAGCCTTAAAAAAAGTGATCCAATTAAGAATAATTGGAAGGGAAGACGGATTGACATAGCGCTCGTTGTCAAAGACAATAATCCTCAAGGTGTGATTTATTTCTAAACTGATAGGAGAGCCTCATTAGTGAGCTTGTCGATACAGTAATTGGAACTTCCCCGTGCACCTGCGGCCCGGGCTGTATCTTAGTTCTGTCTGCTGTCTGTCAGTCGTGGAAGTTGGAGAATGGTGGGAGGTTGTATAGAAGAGGAAGATGTAGAGGGTGCGAGATTACTTGTCAGTTTCTGACCTTATAAAGGAGAGTAGATGAGTTGAGATATAGAGAAGCTAAAGAACGAAGGGCTGTCATAGCGTGTGACATAATAATAGGAATACCTAACGTAATTATCATAATTGACTAGAGGAACGGGAAAAGTAATTATAAATCTGTGAACTAAAACATATTCATATTTAAGAAAAAAAAAGTTGACTGGATAATTCAAATAATGGTCAGTGGTGCACTCAATGATTACACAAATTAAGAATGACTTATTTTATTGTGCCAGCGTTTCGGCCTAATATGTGGCCGTCTTCAGGGCTGAAAAATGAAACGAAAAATAACTATACACAACATTGCATGAAAATGTATGTAAAATTGCGAGTAATGTTAAATAAAAATTTATTATTATTATTATTATTTATTTATTTATTTATTGATATTTACAACTGTATTACAATGATACATCTAGTAAATAGGCTAAACGATACATAATGACATGTGAAAATGACAAGTAGAGAAACTACCCACTGGTAGTACTCAAATCACTAGTTCAACTAAGAAGGTCACGGGGCCATTTTCTTTTCAGACGCCTCGGAGGATTATCGGGAATTGAAGGGGAAGCTAGGTTTGAAACAAGAGGGTTTGAGTGGAAATGAAGTTTGTTATGAAAGGATAGATAGCGGGCTCGGGGCAAATCAGCAACAAATGGGACTTGAAGGTCATTATGGATGACTTTATTCTTAACAAAATAAGGAGCATTGAAGATTTTACGAAGGATTTTGGATTGTAGGGATTGGATACGAGAGGAATTCGATGGCTTAGTGGAGCCCCAAAGCTCTACTCCGTAGGTCCAAATAGGTCGTAGATGGTCATGCAGATGAGTCTTTTGGAATTAATTGGGAGCTTCGAGCGTTTGTCTAGTAAGTGATGAAGTAGCCTGAAACGGTTTCTAGTCTTTTCAGTCTCGTATGGGGATTCCAGGTTAATCGTTTGTCAAGATGCAACCCTTCTATCGGATCTGTTCTACAGGCATAAGTGGGATATTATTAAAGGATACTGAAGGGCAGGAAAACGTTTATTAAAAAAGTTAAAATAACAGAAAATAATGATTTTTGCATGTGCTTACTTACATCATTTTGTTTTGGATTTTATTTGACTGAAACTAATTTTACTGGTAACAAGGTAATCATTATATTACATTCATGTAAATTCTGTTCATATAAACTGTTATTCTACCTACGTATTACAATGTTTTATATAGTTATTTTCTGTTTCATTTCCCCAGCCCTGAAGATGTCTTACATCTTAGGCTGAAACATTGGAGCAATATAATAAGTCATTCTTTTGGATAATTATTGACCGCACCCTTTTCATGCCAATATTAAAATAATTATATTCAGGTAAATAATTCCTAAAAATTGGTGGAGAGGCTTGTTGAATATTTCTTGACTCTTCTGCGAGAATATTTGTTGGCTTATTTCGTAATCAATTGAATATGTAAACAATTGTTGAAATTAATTTTTTCTAGATAATTATTCATTTAACGTCACTTCAGCTAGGCAAGAACAAACTTCCACAGGTTCTGGCTATGTTACTAAACTAAAAAGCACTAATTATCATCAAAATAATCTATTTTATGTAAGTTAAAGATTTCTTCAAATCCCAAGTCGGCATGAAATAACTAGAAACTTCCACTGAAGCTGATGAGCATCTTAATGCCGATGTATAGAGGTAAAGTGCCTGGAATAAGATCGATACCCTCAGAGGCAGATGATTCGATTAACCAGTTCGATTGTTGGCTTCCCGAAGTGCCCTATATGTATATATATATGCCTCTCACTAATACTCATCTTACCGTCAGACGTTATCTATGCTTGAAGGGACCTCATCTTTGTGACGCACGTACTCGGACTGTAGCAACGTGATAACACCCGGTGGCTGTTCAATTTCTAATATATTTAACAGTCATATAGTTGGCATATGATATACTAAGGTATTTACACTCAACTAGACACATAGAAATATTAATACTGCTAATAAATTGTTGTTTATTCATTTAACGGCTCATTATGCAACTATGGCTAATCGGACGAGGCTACAGTGGGAGACCTATTTGCCTATCCAAGAAGAATTATGATAGGGGTGGGATAATAAACTAGAACCTGACAGTGAACATGCTCGGCACCGACATTTTCTGTCCGTTCCGTTACTCCCTTTAGAAACTCCCTAGGCCATCCGGTGGGCTGCGAAATTTTGACTTTAGAGATAGCAGGTCGTTATAGTAGCCACTACACAACAGGTGATCCCGCAAATACCTTTTGTACAGTACTTACGAAGCCGGAAAAGCTATTAGGAAAATCCTTTAACGTTGCTTTATCTTGCTAAGGCTAATCCTACAGCGTGTGTTCTAAATGTTACATATCCAGGTATAATCAGGATAAGGATCACTAACTAATACCAGACAGCGCACAATGCGGTATGGTTACCGCATACCGAACCAAGACTTTGTAGTCCAACGTAGGTGCTAACCACTACACAGCCGGTGGCCACTATAAATGAATAATTTTAAGATTAATTTACTCAGTTGAGAAACTACGGTATTGAGTAGTAAGGTTGAGATCAACAAGACGAACATTTTATTTGATAGTTAATTAATGAAAAAAAGGTTGGAAAAAGAAGTTTCATGTTTATTAAATGTTTTATTATTTTAGTTGTCGACTTTATGACGTAAAAACTGATGACATATGTCTATCAGGAAGGACAAGACATTTAAAACAACCATTTGGCCTCATAGTAAAATATGAATATTTGTGGAAACAGGGGATATAATGATTTAATTTAAAACATAAATCTTCTCAAGGAGTGATTACTCTTTTCATTGTGAAATTCGGGTAATAAATAGTAATTATAGCTTGTAAATTATAGGAATTTTCCTTTGAGACGAAATTTCCCTGGTTAAAAGTACTAAAAAAGTTCCAATCCATTAATCTTTTCAGAACTAAATGATGATCCTTTTGTGATCGACTCTGTGATGCGATACCATGATTTTCGATCATCAATTACCATGTCTTATCTCCCTTTTTTGAAGAATATAGAGCCAGGAGATCATTGACCGCTTGCAAAGTTCTTTCTATGACATCGATTTCATCAGCACAGTTCTAGATATTCAGTTGAAGATGATGGCACCTGTCTCTTTACCGAATTCCCTTACCACATTTTCCAATATATGACCTAGAATAAGGCATGCCATTCTTACTCAATTTTCTATTTCATGAAACATCTAAACCATAAGGCGAATTTTTGTCTAGTATGATTTTGGTGAAATTTTCGTGTTTCTTCAAAATACAAAAAAATATTTCTGAAATTATTTTCGCAGAATTATGCTACTGTAACTGAATTTATTTTTCATTTAAAAGAAATCTATAATACTAGAATCCATAAAGGATCTAAGGCTCAGTAAACGGTAGAGACTATAATGTTATTAAAACAATGGTTGTGTAGGGAGATGATTTGTGCGAGCTCTCAACCATCATGTTTTTTCCCTTATATGGGGAATACTAGAGACTCTATGGAACCCAAGGTCTGCAGAACCCACAGGGTCTATCTCAGGCTGTAACACCTTAAATAATTTACACGTCAGATCTGATGTGACAGACACTTCAACAGGTACTGACTGTTAATAAACCAAAAATTAGTTATTATTAGACAAATAATCTATTTTCATGTAAGTTTATGATTACGTTCAGATCCATATTCGGCATGAAATTAATAGGAAATTCATCTGAAGCTGATGAGGCAGGCTATACTATTTCTAGGACAGCGGTTCTTTAGATGTTGATTGGTGCGAGATTTAAACTGCCAGGTTTTTCCCCTTTTTTGAGGCTGAGTGAACCCAAGTAAGGTCTGAAGGACCCATTTCTGGCTGTTGACAGCTTAAATAATTTATCTGTCACAGCTGGATTGGACTCCTTGAGCTTCAGCACTCAACTCCGCGTTCTATAAACTGAGCTAGCCCACTCCCTATTAATCTAACAATATTAAATTCTTTATGTTGTTCCGTCGGATGCAAACAAAAGCTCTATTCGGAATAGCTGATTACTACCTCAAACATTAAGAGAGGAAAATAGGCTGCTACAGTAGCCCTATAATGTAGCCCCTATTACCCGCGGGTAATAAGATCCAGGGATTAGACGCCAGAGTGGGTATTACACGTTCCTATCACCCGACGTCTCTATTCATTCCCGCTAACCCGATCAGGGAGGCTTTTCAGTCTGAGGAATTTACAGCTCTGAGGATATTCTTAATATTAGGTGACTTTTTATGGATCCTATCCTATTTGACGGCATAAAAAATTATATATTAGCGCTGATAAATTTATTTTTTATTGATAATTAATAATTTCTTTGGTGTATACCGTAGCTTCAACCTTAATTATTGTAATTTTCTTCACCACTCCTTTGAACAAGCAGCTATCTACTATTAACTCTGAACTAAAAACATGGACCGAGTTTTAGCAAACATAAATAATCAACATATTGTTATTTGTAATATTGACAACTGACTCTCAAAATAATTATTTGTATTAATTAAAACTTAATTTATTACTATTTCAAATTTAATGGTGAATTGAGACTTTAATCTTTTATAAATTGGACTAGCCTTGCTACTTGCAGGTGGATAAAGCTGGGATTAGTAAATTAATTGATAGATTGAGGAGATTAGTTGCCTCCTAGAGCAACAGGATACCCATTTAAACGCTCACTAATTAATTATTCAACAGCTATAATAAATACTTTATTTAAAATTTATAAAAAATTAAAAAAAAAGTCATTCGTTCAGAAATTTTCATAAATTTATTTAGTTATTTTTGTTTTACAAAAACTTCTATTTATTTTGGTACTACATTACAATTTAAGAAAAAATAAGAATATAAGAATTATGGGAATATAAGTTGAAATGAGGGATATATAAAAATAATTCGTATATACCAATACGTATATGAAATATCGTTTCTCTAAAAAAAATGAAATATCGTTAACTCAAAAATGGGCATTTTACTTTAAAGGTTCATTAGCAGTTCTATTAGTTGAAGCTTTTTAATTCAGGGACGACATATCTGATATTCCATTTTAACAAATTCATAATTTGAGTCTTTTCCTGTTTGAACTTGGAATTTAACGGGAATAATGAAATGAATCGAAATCAAAAAAGTTTCAAGCTTTTAAAAATTTCCTAATGGTTTAATTTAATAATTTCAATTCCACTATTACAATAGGAAAGCTTTTATTTATCGAACCTACATTTTTATTATTTAACCCACATGGAACTTTCATACACCTCTAATGAAAAATAAGTTATTTTATTCATGACGCTGTTCTTTTAAAGGAGCAACATGTACAATGTTTGTAGTGGATTGTGAACAGGGGCTAGTCTTTTGTACCTCAAGACTGTTCGGTATTGCGGAAAAGCGTATTCATTGCGTCTTGTACTGCGGCTGCTATCATTGCTTTGGTGATACAAAACAACTTTTCAGAAATGAAATACATAGTGATTTACGAGTTAATGCAATGAAAACTTATATCTAGGCAAGGTAAACATAAAATCTTATCACTTTAAAATAAAAATACCGCTTCTTCGATGAGAACTGCGAGAAAGGGAAATTTAGTATCTCCCATTAAGGAAAAGGAGTGATAAAATCACTACAGGGCCCTCCTAAGTGAAGATAGGCCTCAGTTCGCGACCCAAGAAAATGAAAACGAACATGAAGAAGCGGAGAAACCGGCAGAAGTGGAGAAGAGTGGTGTTCAGCGGGCCCTATCAAAGGCGAAGACTGGGACATCTCCGGGACCAGGTGGAATCGCTATGGAGCTCCTAAAAGCTGGAAGCACAAAACTGATAACCCTTTTGACGGATTTGATTAACCTTGTTCTCATGGGAGGTGATATCCCGGATGACCTGAGTGCTGGGTACATATCGTCTACACACAAGACGGGTGACAGGAAAGTGTGCTGAAACTACCCTTTAATTTGTAGAATATGCGTACAAAGTTCTGTTGCCAAAATTATTGGTAGGCTGCTCCGGAACAAATTAGAGGAAGCGTACTCTACCCCTCAGGAACAAGCAGGTTTTACGGCGGGAAGGTCATGCACAGACAACATATTTGTTGTTCGTCAACTCATTGAGAAGTCTCAGGAAAGGAAGCAGGAACTATATATGGCCTTTATAGACTTGGAACAAGCATATGACAATGTGCCTAGAGAGAGGCTGTGGGTAGCACTTAAAAAAGCAGGCATTAATGGGGCTCTGATAAAGGCTGTGTGCGACGTGTATCAGATAAGATGCGGTAACCACCTTTCGGACCCTTTTCATGGTACTAAGGGATTGAAGCAAGGTTGTAGCATGTCACCCGCTGTTTTCAAGATACCTTCACGAGGCTGTGAACCATGGTACAGGCAGTGTGGGGATCTTGGGCCGTTCATTGATGGCGAGCAACTACTGTCCTTATTCTTCGCTGACGACCAGGTCGTGTTTGCGAGGCGGAGAGTTCACCTTGAAATGATGGTGTATGCCCTAAAGATGTGGTACGAAGCTTTTGTTATACTATTTTTTTTAAATTAAATCTTTTCTGATCAGTAATGACAAACTATTGAAAATATATGTGACCGGTTTTTAAACCAAACGCCTCAAATATGGGTTTCAACAAAAAAATAATGAGTGTATAGAGTAAATAAATTTTGGAAGTATGTTACTTGATACTGACGTTACTTTTTCTTAGAGTCTGATCATTTTATGAAATAATTTAGTGGAATTGTTCTATAAAAATAACAAAGGACTTGGAGAGAATAAAGTTGGCCATAGCCCAAGGAAGTTGGCTAATTGAATGGCACATTATTTTCATTTTTCTTTTCATAATCCCTCAGGGGAAGAGCGACCTCAATTTAGAAGCCCGCGTTATTTGATCTTCGGTCGCCGCAGACGAAGTTAACAGTTCCTCCAAGTCTATGTTACCACTCCCAAGGACTTATCGAACTTGAGGATTCCAAGAGTTCCTCAACAACTTAATGAACTTTATATATTTCTTTGAACTTCCCCTAATTCATTTTATTAAAGTTTTACAATGAAATTGTTGAAAAGGAGTCATAAATAATTTTAACAATGTACTGAACTACAACTAATTTCATTTCCGATTCTGCTCTATAATAACCTTACGATAAGTGTACCTCCTAGACCAACAAAGAAGAGCGCGCGTACCTCACAGATACAACTTGTTTGTAATAAACATATCTGCCTTATTATTTGTAGTATAAATATTATATATATATTTAGACATATATGTTTATTGGCATAGTTTACTTGAGTTTTATAAAAAAAATTGATACAAATTTTGGTAAACGTTCTTGTAAAAATAAACATTTTATGTTTTTGCGCTTAGGTTTCTTTTATAAACACGCAGTCTTAAGGGTATCTGATATATACGCGCACCCATCGACAATTTAAAGAAATATGTTAATAATTCATAAAAGTAAGACTTAGCGACGCAGATATGTACCATCAATATTCACTTCTTTTTTTTAAATGTGGGGTATTTAACACTATTTTTAATTTTTTTACTGTACAGTCACAATATTTTAAGTCTATATTGCCTGGATATAAGTTTTTTTTTCACTCATACATCCCTACTTTGTTCATTTCTGAAAAATTTAGGAAACGTTTTGTGTTACCAACATGACGAATAGCAGCCGCAGTACAAGGCGCAAAGAGTATATTATCCCGCCATACTGCACGGTCTTATCAGAGTAGCCCCTGTTCGTACATATGATTAACGATGATTTTTTATTGTTTAATTCTGTAATCAGAAAGCTTAATTATTTTCCACTTAAATTAAAGTAGCTCTTTTTGTCCCGACGTAGCTATATTTGTAGAATGGTGAAGGTTTCGGGTCGGAGTTCCGTTGTGGTATGTATGTTATTTAATGTGTTAACAGGCACATATGGGTCCTTCATGATTCTCCTGGGAGTCACGCAATCACTAGAAAGTGGATACCCTTAAATGGAAGAAAAACTTAAGTGTTGAGTTTGACCTGAGATAAATCACTCTACTGCACTACCGTTGACCTAGAAATAGTACATTCACTACAATGTACCGAACCCAAAACTCTTCATTAACTTTAGGGAAATAGGTAATTATTATTATTTCTGTTTCAAAGGCGCTATGCTAACCAATTCGGTGAAACTACAACTAGTACAAAAAAAGTAAATATTCTTATATGTACCCCATATTAGAAGCCTCATTTTTTCAAATAGAAATTTATATTTTACTATGTGTTACATTAGCAATTAAATAAATAAAGATTTGAAAATATATAGAGATATAAGTCTCTAATTACCGTTTGGTGCCATGTATATTACACCATCAGTCATTTAGGACTAATCATAATTTTCCTCTTTAATTTACATTTTCCCTCTACCGTATTGTTAATAAAGAACATTATCATAATATGTGTCAATGTTATTATCCTTTTCGTTTTAATTGTGATAAAGTGTCCAACGCCACTCGACAGAGGGATTAATATAATTCTGATATTTTGGTTTCGATGAAATTTCACGGTATGAAATATACACAGTGGAAAATCGCTAATGAAATTGGCGTCGTGTTTTCCTGTCAACTAAGCTACTTTCGATGAAACACTCAATGCAATAATGGCACATTCGTTTTGTCGCAGTTAAATTATTCAATGTTAAAAGGTTACACTAATTCTGTTTCATTTTTTTATGGAACACTAATTATTTAAATCTATAGCGATGTACTATTCCCATTTTAGGACGTGTAGTTCCGACTTTATTAAGCATATATCTATTCCAAGCTTGTTAAGAAATATTCCTGTTATAGTATCAATTCCCTGTATCATGGTCATTCACTCTGCTTTAAACTTAAACGTCTAGACACTTAATAGAAATTCATTAGGAAGGATACTCGCACAAATATTATATCAGCAGCAGTACTCATGTATCATGTTGTTTTTCATAATTTAGAAAATATTTTAGTAAATAATATGCCGATGATCTTTTAAAGAAATTTATCAATGAAATAGAAGGTAAAGTGTATGTTGACACACAAAAATACACTCACAGGCCAAAAATCTCACCCACTTGAAAAAATCAAGTTTTTATCTAAAAATATTTCTGCTTTGGATTAGTCAATTTTTTGAATGAATAAATATATTTTATTTTTATTTGTTTTAAATTAGGAATGGCAATATAGAGGATAATAACCCTTATCCTAAATTCAATGAAAGGATTGTAGATTCCAATGTTCACTTTCTATGGAATTAAAATGCCTAATTAGTGTTATTTGTTTAGTGCCGTTTCTTGCAGCAAATTTCTTAGTTTCCGGCTTTTAATTTTTCAATTTCAAGTTTAAAAATGCCTCTTCGTGCTGAGAATGTAGCGCGTGGTGTTGCACTTCTTGATGATGGACGTTCCATTAGATATGCAGCAAATGCCACCGGAGTTCCCTATGAAACTTTACGAGACGCGATAGATTGCCCGGATAACAGAACCACAGGATAACCGTTTTGTGACTTTAAGAAATTTACAAAATCGGCACCTTAGCTCAAGCGATTCATCAGCTCGAAGAAGTTTCCGGTGTGCAAATTTCTGAACGTACTGCTCGGAGAAGATTAAATGACCATGGATTAATGGCTTTTCCCCCAGTAAGAGGACTAGAGTTAACCAAAACTCATAGAATTTCATGGCTGGCTTTTGCACGTTGAAAAGATTGGCTCTGGGTAAAATCACAGGCTGCATATCTTTCATTTCTTCTTCTCCACACCGATTCAAGCCCGTCTGGAGATCGAACAGCAAATCTTGATTCATCTATAAAAAGTACAGCACTCCATTCGTCCATAGTCCAATGGCTGTCTACTCGAGCAAAAGCCAGCCAATAAATTAGCGAAATAGTTTTTTTCTGAAATTGCATTGAATAGTATCAAAGCTGGAATAGTGTATCAGATAATGTCTGAGCAGAAATACTTAGATCGGACCATCCGTATAATAGACGTGAATACTTTACCTTTGGGTCGCTAGTAGGACTGGAAGTCAACTCCGGAGTCTGTGGGACTAAAAGAGTCTCAGCTGGGAACGTCAAAAAAAACTTTTCTACAACGATTTTGCCTTTTACAGCCCTTCGATTCCGAGTCACTAAGTCTGACAGGCGGATATTCCATATAATCCCAAATTTTTCACTGATTCATATTCCAATACATTCTCTATTACAAGCTCGTTTTTTCTAAATGTAATGCATTTATAAATTAAAATATACTCTATAAATATAAAGTAGAGGCTTTATAACTAAAAATCAACAAAAGCAATCGAAGAACAGCATACAAATGCATAAAATGCCAAACACAAGCTTGTCTGGAATGTCCAAAAAAGTTGAGCAATGACTGTGTAATGAAAATGTGCCGATAAAAATAAAACAAATTACTCAGAGTCAAACAAACACGCTGAGATAAACCAAAATTATTACATGGAATTTTAAGGATTAAATTTTATGTAAATATTATAGAACACTAAATACATACTTGTTTTTTGATTTTTTTTACATCCTGAATAATGACTTAGAATTGAACGTTTGAGTGGAAGAAAAGCAATATTTAAAAAAAAAAGTAACTGGCACAATCAGATGTGGATATAATTTTCATTATGGGCGATCAATTTTTTTTAACATTACTGTTTTTCCACTCAAACATTGATTTATTAGATATTATTACAAGTATTGTAACGTAATAACTTGGTTTGAGTGAGAAAAAGTTTCAAATTCCTATCCGTACATTAGACGGATGTTGCTCTAAACGCCATAGGACAGATGTGCCTACATAAGTGTTAAATATATTATATTACTATCGTTCATGCTATTGTTATTTTATGAGTCTTGTTTCTAACGTCACTTCATGCTGCCATGGCTAATCGGATATTGCTACATTTATTTTAATTTTAGGCTTTCCAGGTTATAATCAGGATAGGGGCCTTAACGAGTACCTGGCATCGAACAGGCTCGGTACCCTATTGTATGTCCCTTCCGAAGCACGGTATAAACAAGGATATTTTACTCCTCTTTAAAAAATCCTAGGGTCACTTGTCAGGGATAGTAGGTTGTTATGCCAACCGCTAAATCACACGTAACTCATACTATCGATCATTATATTTTCCTTTTGTACCAGACTTGTCCTTATTCGGCTTCTTAAAAATAGCTAATTAGTAGGTTTCTTGAGGTAACATACTCATGTATATAGAGAGTTTAAGTTTGTTGACTAAGAAACTATAGATGCAGGGCCCTTATTTTTTTATGGATTTATGGATACTACTGTTAACGAAGTAACTTCCAAGCTTGGTGCAAACAGGTATGAGAATGTATCGCTGTGGACTGATTATCCTTTTCGACTATATTAAACATATTAATTAAATCATAATTAATTAATTTAATGAAGTAACTTGATACCATACAAGAGGATTCGCATCACTGTTATTACTCACCTCCACGGTTCTAGTCGATAGCAATCTTTCGAAAACGCGAATAGATCGGATTAAGTATTATCAACATAAGTTATGCAAATCATCTTACAAAAGTATGCTAATCCCTGATATTAAGGGCACGGTTTTTGCCCGCTGGATGAAAAGGCTAAAGACTTTCATAAATGAAAAGTTAAATAGGATGTATAATTCAGTCTTAGTTTGTTTGTCTTCTCCTAGGCAAAATTATATTAGTAAAATTATACAAAGTAATATTAATAGCAGTGATTTATGAAGTAATTTGAAAAAAAAAAAAAAAATCATGTAATGCTACGACCCAAGATTCTAGGGTGATTAACAAAGAATTCAATTAATCAAATAATTATATACATTTTAACACAATATCACTTCTTGCTAAAAAAATATTATTTTATTTTGAATATCCATAACTCAATTGCAAATAAACAATTTATTTAAATTCAATAAAAACAAAAATATCTCAAGTGCACTGCATGTTTATTATATTTTACTTTATTATACCTCTTAAACCTTCCAATATAAATATATAAAGCTGACCCGGCCACGCGTTTCAGTGGCTGTTATAATAAAAATTTGAATGTGAATGAAAAAAATGAACTTAATAGATCTTGGATTTTACATTTTATTCATCTTATATCTAAGTAGAGTATATATTACAAATAAGAAATATACAAAATACTTAACTGATAAAATATAAACATTAGTTTAATGAATGAGGTATATAATGGTTTATTTTTAATTATGGATACTTATATTGTTATAAATTATAATAATATCACTAATATCAGTCCAATAGTTTCGGAGATTAGCCCAACAATGATCGTGACAGAAGATTTTTATGTATATAGATAGATAAGATTCCGGTTATTTGTTTATGATACCGACTGAACTCAGAATCTATTTGACGTACAGAGCTGCAGTAGGACTCAAATTGTAGCAAATGTAATGTACTTCAAAATAGCTTACTTAGGTTTTTTTCATAAACGCGCCGATTAGGAGATACAGCCCAAAAACTGAAATAACTTCGAAAATTTAGAGGTTTTTTGGGTACCAAAAGTTTTCCCATCCGTCTTTTCTGATGCAAATTTTGATCTACACTACGAATACATGCCCTTACAACACATCAAAAATGCAGCAGGTTAAAACAAAAAATAATTTTGCTAAAAAATATCACGGTCATTAATCGAAATAAAAAACATAGCCAGTGTTTTAAGTTGGACAATGTTACATATCTGTGCGAAATTTCATTAAAATCTGTCCAGTAATTTCGGAGATTAGCCCGGACAAACATCGTGACAGGAGATTTTATATATATATCATCCTATCTGTACCATTACAACCTTGGGATCAGTAAGTGGTTAAGGCTGTACTGTTTCTAGTACAGCGGTTGATTCGGAAATTTTCTGAGGAGATGTTGTACAGGATGCGCTAAATTTTTCCCATGTTTTGGATATCCACTTTATAGAAGCTGGGTGAGCCAATAAGGGTATCCAGATCCTATTGGATCCGCCATGATTGCGAACAGCTTAAATAAGTTATCAGCCGAATTTGAGCATTGGACCTTATTGCCACTCAATACAGCTTGATAAGATTCATTTGTTCACTCGCCTTTAGCTTTTTTTTTTAGTTTTTTGCAAAGCGGATCTTTAGATACTTTTTTTTTTTTTAAAAAGTGTGTGAACAACTTTCAACTGGATCATCTTATTAATTAAAGAAACAAGACCTGACTTTAAATATATTAAAGAAATGACAACTGTATGTGTTTGTATACAGTATTAAAGCACTTGTAAAACTGAATCGATCTATGTAAATATACAAACTTCATTTGATAGAATATTTATATTTACACCGTAAGTGTACCCAGACTGGCTAGTTGATGATATATATTTCATTGAAATGATGAAAATATTATTAATAATTATTTTTATATGCTTTGATTATTCTTTAAGATACTTTCATTTACCCTCTTTTTACATAATCTACACAATACTAGTTCTTGAGGAGTGAACTGCAGTCGTGCGTCGGAGCTGACACACACATTTTTTTTTATTAATTAGGTTGTGGCTTCAAAGATTAGCTAGTGTATTATCATTCTAACTTTTAAAAAATTCCAATGTCTCTTATAAAGAAAATAGAAGGCCCCAACGTAAAGGTTAATGGAGGTATTTTCTCTCATTGTGCTGTTTGCAGCACTGACGTAGTTTCCACCTTTCGTGACTGTAACCATTAAGGACAACCTATATATTATCTGTTAGCGGCAATAGGAGTAGCCATATTGTCCCAATTAAATAAACTATTCTGCTTCTGTGTATTTCAAAATAACCAACTGTAATAACCAATAACACAGTTTTTTAATACGACATACAACTTTAGAAACCATATAACCACAACTCTGATGAAGAAGCGTTTAAGTCAAATTATCTCCGAAATTAGTTTATTGAACTTAAGTGGAATAGTGTTATTCTCGTTGTGAATAAGGCCCCAAGCCAGGCTTTGGGTTGAAATGGAGTTATTGAATGTATTACGACTTCATTTAAAGCCAAAACTTTCAAGAATGACACGATTACGGATCACTCAATACAATTCACTCTCTCCGGACAAGATTCGACTTAACCACTTACTCAAAGAGGATACAGATGTACTATATTATGTCTCCAAAGAATATATTGGATAATTACTCGACAGGTGATCGCTCGAGTTGATTCACAACTAGTTTTAACTTGTCATTAGTTTCTCTTAAAATATTTTCCAACTATTTTAATTAAAATTATAAATATAGATTTGTACACACACACACACACACACACACACGTGTATACGTAACTCCTCTCAAACGACTCGACCGATTCTTATTAAATTTTTTTAGTATATTCCGTAGGTCTGAGAATGAGACGTAAACTATTTTTCAAACCCCTAAGTGATATGGGTCGACCATTATTATTGATTATGCGTCGATCGTAGCAGTGACGCTTGATGATGATGCATTTTTGATATGTTGTAAGGGCATGTCTGAGTAGTGTAAATCCAAGTTCGCAACCGAAAAAACGGACGGGAATTATTATTGATTTAGCGTAATTTGAATCATGGAATGCTAGACGTTTGGTCAATTAAAAATATCACCGGGAATGTTATTGAAGCAATAATGTTGACTGGAATCTTTAAAGGAGAAATCGTCCTGTAGTCGAGTATTCCAATGATACCAGAACCCATAATACCGTTCAAAAGACTTCAATTTTATTATGGCTTTTGCTATGGCCATCAACAAGTCTCAAGGCCAGACAATGTCCATTTGCTGTTTGGACCAAGAACATCCATGTTTCTCCCTCGTTTAAAACTATTACAACACCCACAGCAACGCGTGGTCGGGTCAGCTTGTTGCTTAATAAAAATGAATGAAGTAGAAACTTACGTATATTTACGTAATATAAAAGAAAATCTTATTGGGACTGTAACTGTATACACTAAGACATAATTTCATCAGCTGCAATTTAGAATTGATGCAGCCTTAAACAAAAAACTGATTGATGCAGCAACAATATGTATTTTTATGTAATATAAATATGTTTTCTGATTCGTTTTTATAGTTTAATATATTACCTTTTTTAGTTGTTTTTTTTCACAAATCGGCCAGCAAGGACCACGCGAATATCACTCAAATCTTCTTCACTTTCTCCGCCTTCCATCTACTCCAATACTCTCTCATCTTCCTGGACTGTTCCTATCGCTCCTCCTTAGTCCATTTTCTTCCTCGTCTCTTCTTCCTTCCCGCAAGAATCCCAACTTCTTTTAGTTTTTTTCTGAAAAGCTCTCTGTCCAAGCAGTCTTAATCCTTGATTTTTAGCCTATACAGCTCCTCTTGTATTTGCTTCACATATCCACATATACCCTTGTAGCTTAATACTTTATCAAATTTTTTTTGTTCAGCCTCCCATTGTTCATTCTTACCATGTGGCCGTAGAACCTCAGTCTCCTGGTCCTGATGACTGTTTCAAGATCATCCAAATTTGTCTATATTTCTTCATTGGATTTTCGCCTATACCCCTCTTGTGTTACTTTGGGTCCATAAATCCTCCTCAGAATTTTTCTCTTAATCTTCAGGACCTTCTCCAGACATGGAAGGCTGACTGTTTCTATACCATACAGTATTACTGGTCTTATTATTGTACAGTAGTGTCTTATTTTTGGATTGGAGGACAAATTTTTCTTGCTATACATGTTACAAGTTGCATAGTTCAGTCTTTCCAGTTTGGCTATTCTTTCTTCCACGGATGCCCTATCTGTTCCGTTGTTACATATTATCTCCCCTAGGTATTTAAAATTTTTCGTGACTTTTTTCGTTTATTAAATTATATTAATTATTATATTAAAATATGATAGATGCTTTTTACATTACTTCATTTCATCTATCATTTCATTTCTATAAGAAAATTGAAACCACTGAAGTAATTTCTTTCAGGTGAATGATCAAACCAAACCATCTGCTGATTGTCAATTACTTAATTGAAAGGTTTCAGTATAATAAATCTAAAATTTCATTTCCATTAATGGATTTCCAAGAAATTGAAAAAAAATAATTCATACAATTCACGGTTTCGATTGTGAACTTTGCTTTTGAAACTTTTACATAGTGTTTTATTGATCCATTCGGAATTAGCTGGTGACATAATCAGTATTATTTGACTGTAATATTTAAATATACTGAATATAAAAATTGTGGATTCCCTTAAATAAACAACTTTATTGGAATCTTTTCGGGCACAATTTTCCCAAATATTACTACTACAATTCAGTTTGGTCCGTAAGTATGCACAGTGTGAGTTGCGTTGTGCTCACGGCCCCGGGTTCCCAACCGGCAATGGCAGATAAATTATCTACTCTGTTATAGCCATAGATAAACCCAGTGCCATGCCCTTCTAGGGTAATCCATCTACTATAAATTCGGTGGGTAAGGCAGTTGAGTGTGACCTCGGCCGAATCACTTCCATTCGCAACTGTTAGCTTAGAATCAATCCATGCTCTACCACATGATGAACCCTATTCCCTTCATCGGTTGCAGTGGAACAGGTATTTTTTTAAAAATTAACCAGTAATGCTAAATTATCATGAAAATTGATCATGTGGAGTCATGTACATAAAACATTTTTGTATTAAAACCTTTGCAAAAATATGAAATACATTTTTATTTTATGTTATATATTCCGTTTAACTCTTTTATTATTATATTTAAATCGATAAAGGGTGTAATAAGCGATAGCTGTGTAGTGGATATCCGCAAAAAATATTAGGGTTGAGAAGGTCTTTAATCAATTACACCAATAGAAGATATTCCTCTTCTAATGATTTTCTATCAGGGCAAGTCAACATTTAAGGCTGAATATAATCCTCTAGTATTTTCTTAACCCTTTTTTTCTTATTTATCTTTTCTTGATTTTTCCAATGGTCGTTTGTGGAAATTTAGGTTGGGGTTTAACAAGTAAGATCAATGTATCTACACATATTATAAAACAAAGTCCTCGGCCGCGTTTGTTTACGGTAAACTCAATAACTACTGCACGGATTTTCATGCGATTTTCACCAATAGATATAGTGATCCACCAGGAAGGTTTAGGTATATACCTTTTTATATAATTTATCGAGGTTTTGTGTAAATGGGTTGGAATATCGATGGGTTTGACCGAAGACCCCAAATAAGCCGATATTCACGTGGTCCTAAGTAGCCGGTACGTGTTAAAAAAAAACAAAAACATTAGACAGACAAGATTATGTAGGCATAATATGCCTCATTACCCGAGAAAAGCTGGGGTGAGTCGCTAGTATGAAATAAATTAAAAATAAAATTATGATTTTTCATTATAAAAAATTTAATTTATTGAATTCAAAAGCTGTTTCCTTATTTTATAAACACTTCCAGACTCAAGTTTTAAGTACATTATAGTATTTTTTATGTGAATATAAATATACTTTTTATTAATAACCTTCTAAACATATTTATATTTAATAGATATTTCTATCATTATAAAGTAAAATAAAATAAAACCTGCACCACTATAACCCATGAAGAGCCTTGGGTTCAGTTCATGGTAGAGGTTGTACTGTTTCTTACACAACGGTTGTGCAGGTAGGTGATTTGTACTAGATCACGCTCAACTGCCAGATTTTCCCTATTATTTCGGATACCCACTTTATATAGGCTGTGTGAGCCCCAGGAGGGTTCTAGACCCACCAGGATATATTTCAGGCTGCTAAAAGATTAAATACAATTTTCCAGGATCTGGATTGAACCCAGGACTGTGCCACGGCAGCTCAGCTCTCTACCACTGAGCCACTCCGTTTTTATCAATAAAAAAAAATACATTTAAAAATACGAATTGCACGCTTTGAATATCATTAAGTGAAAGAGAGCAGATAAAAAAATAATGATACATTTAGGCAAGAACACAAAAAGAAACCTGATGAGAAAATAAATTGCAGCGAAGTTTTCTTGGCCAGAATGCTCAATACCAATATTCTAATAGGACTTACTGAGCATAATGTTGTACTGGAATGCTTTAGGGACAAGGAACAAGATAGACCTTTCATCATTCCTGGTGACACGAAAGGTGGTGTTGATTTTTTTAACAAAATCTGAAAAACTGCCGCATTTTCTATACCATATAAAAGTGTTTTCTATTAAGAGATTAAATTATTTGTAAATTTTATGTGTTATAAATTTATTAGCTAATGATCCTATAAGGGTGGGTTATTATTTTATTTATTGAGGGTGTCCCCCGAGCGTTGGGTTTAATTTTAAAAATAAAAGCACATCATATGTTTAGAGCTCTTTATATTAATGAAACAGGCGAACTTAAAGATACATTATAACACTACAAATGGGTATTTTTGTACACTCATTTTAGTATCACCTAAACAACCAACTCTAATGATAGTATGTCTCTCTTGACCATCTTTTCTAGCAGATCTTCTTCATTCAGAACGTATCCTGCGATTTTTGAACTTGGTTATCCAATTCTTGGTCTACTGCTTCTTGTTCTTCCTTCACAGCACCAGTAGAGGCTCATTTTCAGCATTATTTTACCTCATACTATATGTAGGTATTAAAATTACTCTATAATCAGGCGATTAGTGTGGCTTGAGATTACTTATCGCAGGATGGAATTTGGAGCATCTCCTCTTTCAGGGAGAGAAGTGGCAGTTGTAGCAATGCCGCAAGTCTTCGCTGCTGGCAAGACTTTTTTATATCTTTTAGCAGCTGGAGATGTATCCTATGAGATTTAGTGGGTGGGCACACCACCCAGCCTCGATAAAGTGGGTACCCAAAATAATGGGAGGGTATTTGGAGGTTGAGCGTGAACAAGGACAAATCACCTCCGTTGTCCAAGAAAGAGCATTGACTCTGCCATGTACTATACCTCAGACCCTTCATGGGTTGTAGTTGTACAGTTTTTTTTTTTATTACCTCTTTTACTAATTTATTGGGTATCATATCACGCTTAGATATTCCAGCTGACCTTATTAAAAATTGGAGCAGTTTTCCTTTGCTTCCCTTTCATAATTTCTATGTTTTTTTTGGCTGTTATATGTTAAAGTATCTGTGAAAAATGAAGCGAATACATTTTCAACTCTGCCTTTCGTGGTAGGGTGAATGTTACAGTGTTATTCTTTCAGCAAAAAAATCATGTGCTGCACTAATTTAATAATTCAAATTCAGTGAATACAAAACTTTAAACAAATGAAGAAGTATTCAGAAGCTCCTAATTTTTAGTTATTGTAGTCGAGAGTAAATCTATGCGTGGGAGTATCTGGGCGGAGAAAGGTGTCGACATTTGACAGCTATTGTCAGTTCGTTTCCCACGATCTGCGGTCCCTGCATGTAGTATCCTGTATGAGAATTTTCGTTATTTTGGAAAAATGTATTTTATTTATGTTTTTTTCACATTTTATCAAGGGAGATAAATGATTTTTTTTTATTTACAATAGTTAATCACTGCCAAAAACGAACTTCTTTTACTAAGCCAAGAGAAGAGATTAACTGTTTTGTGAGTATTTGCTTCTATAATATAAATTTTTAAATAACAATATGACAGATATTAGACAATTATAGCTTTTTGTATAAAGTTATATAAAAAGTCTTTTTCTAATAAAAGATCAGGTGGCAACTAAGATAAACATGTAGAGTAAACATGATATTAACATTGAGGGCTGATTCTACAGTCAAACGTAAGCAATCAAACATTCGACTACAAGTCAATCTTGTAGTGGGTTATTGCAGTTTGGCGATTTAGCTCCTCTGAACAAGGATTCCTTTTTCATTTCATTATAATAACCCATAAGTTTAATATTATTATATTATTCTACTGAAAGAATTTTAATTGTCCTAGAAAATTATGAAAAATATTCTTAAAGGGGAAAACAAAAACATTAAAGTATTAATTTAAAACATGCCACTTGTAATGATTGTACTTGAAAATTAAACTTATTATATTTTCAGCATAAAATATTTAAACAGTTTTCATATCTAACGATTTATAACTTCTGATACCGGTAAAGTTATGTTAAATGGTATTATAACTTTTTTAAGTTAAACCTTAAAAAAACCTGTACCACTAAAACCCATGAAGGGTCTAGGGTTCAGTACTTGGTAGAAACTACACTGTCACTTGTACAATTGTGGTGTTATTGCCGGATTCGAGCCCGGAATATTCAGCATAGCTTCTCTTCTTTATACACTACTTTATGTTTAGTGAATATTAAAATATGCGTATAAAAATACGCATTTGTAATAGAATAGAATAGAATAGAAAACAAACTTTATTCTGGGACCAAGTCCCTTTAGAATAACAATAAAGAACAAGTAAAATAAACATAATATTCATCTGGCCAGGAGGCACATAATGATACAAATCAAGAAGTAATCATGAGTGACAAAACATAATAGAAATAGAGAAAGAAAAAAAAGAAAAGAAAATAAATAACTGATTAAAAAGTAATAGACTTTACCAGGAATTCAACCAATTTTCTAGAAAAATAAAAATAAAAATAAAACATATATATATATATATAAAGGTTTGATATTAACAAAATAATAATAAATAACATTATAAAACCACCTTTGAGTTCGTCTATATAATTAACTTAAAGTGCTATAAGCATATGTTTTACTTCTATTTTTAAAAACTAATGCAATAATAATAGTGAAGAGAAGACAAAAATTATGATCTTGAGGAAAAAGAAACCCATGCGACACCAGATGTGCTACACAATTGGAAACAACACATTCCAATGTGTTGATAGTTTTAAGTATCTTGGTGCACAGTTTAATGAAGCATTGGTGGAGGAGGAGGAGATTCAGGCACGCATTATCTTGGCCAATAAAGCTTTTTTCTCTAAAGCTCACCTTATGAGAAGTAGATTAGTTAGCCGCTTGACCAAGTTAAGGCTATATAAGACCATCATCAGACCAGTCGCAGAATATGCCTGTGAGACATGGGTACTTAAAAAATCAGCAGCTGAAAAGATGGATATCTTTGAACGCAAAATATTAAGGCGCATTTTGGGACCCGTGAAATAAAATGGGGTATACCGTATTGGAAAGAATAGAGACGTATATTCCCTAAATGACGATGTGAATCTTTCCGACAATGTCAGAATACAACGTCTAAAGTGGTTGGGTCTCCTCCATAGAGTGGATGATGGCAGAACCGTCAAGGGCGGTATAAGGATTGAAAAAAGGAATGAGAGCTCGAGGGAGGCCACGAGGCAGATGGAAGGACAGCTTCTCAGAGAACCTCCGAAATCTTAACTTGTCTCTGAGGCTTGCTACACACCGACAAGGCTGGGCAAGGACCGCGTCTGTCGTGCCTATGAAGAAGAAGACAATAATTAAATCATTAGTGAATGTAAGATGATAACATCGATTCCATAACTATAGCATTATAAAAAAAAGTATTCTCTCGATTATAGGTTCCAATTCAAGTTATACAATTTATTAATTAAATAGTAATCATTTGCAATTTTAAAAATGGCACTAATCATTTATTTTAAACTTTAATCACAAAAATTAACTGGACTTTTATTTATAAGAATTATCTTCTTCATTTTTCTAAAGTTTATTTAATAGTTATCGAAGTCGAAAAGAGCGTCAGTCTTAAATAGTATTTTATTAAACAGAAGTAAAAATTACATTGCAATTCTAAGTGATCTACAGGCACCTAACTCTAACCGTAGAAAAAATCTCTTAATTCTACAGCTACTTATATAAGGATAGGAGATGTGGGAGGGATAAGGGTGAATGCACCCAGGAAGTAACCTTGTCCTGTTGTGGCAGTGAACTCCTTAATAAGCAATGTCATAACAACAATAATGACAAACCGTAGTGGTTCCTGGGTCAGGAACCAATCATATGATCTTTATCCCATACCTTAGTGAAGAAGTATTTATTAATTTATATTTATGGCATTAATTAATATTTTTTCAAAATAAAAATTTAATTAAAGATACTTCATAAAATATCGATCATTTCATCACTGACAGCACATTTATTTTTCTTACAACTCAATTAATGACTTTACTTCTTATAAATAATTAAAAACTGTAACAATTATTTCTGTTACATCCTTTTTGATTGCAGATAAACACAAATAATTAGTAATTGGGTTTTTATCTGGAATCAAGACCGATATGACAGAAATAATTATTAGCAATAGTAATTTGAATTTTAAAAATGTTTTAAGGAAGCAAGTGTCATGGCCGCAAGTGAAGTGTAACTTTAATTTCGTTCTGTGCTTGAGACAATATTTTCATATTATCAGTTCAAACAATGTCATCAAACTTTACAAAAACTAAGTTTACAGACATTACTTTGTTTTATTAACAACATAAGTGAGGTGAGTGATAAAAATAAAAACTATAGACATAAAATAATTTAGTGACTGCCTGGTAAAGGCAGCAACGTGGCCTTAATCCCATAGTAATAGACAGGACTAATACAACAATAGATAGCAAGATCAAGGTCAAGGCTTGGCTCTCCACCTTCTCCGGTCTTCAATCGATCCCCGGTTACGTAAACTTTTTTTTTTTTTATTTATTATTATTATTTTTTTTCTTCTTTTCTTCATTAAAATTTAATTAAATAAATATGTTCATTATAATTAAGACAATTGAAGTTAACAAAGTTTATAATTGATAATTTTTTTTTTTTTTTTTTTTTTATTATTTTTTTTTTCATTTAATAAATTAATAATACAATGATGAGTGTGGACAATACGGGAAGTGATTTGTCGGAGGAAGAGACTCCGTTCTCAGAAATCAGTGAGACTGATTCTCAATATTTAAAAAGACGATCGCTTCAGAAACGACAAAGAAAATCTGCCCCTGGCTCAGCGGGCAACTCGCCTAACAAAAAAAAAAACAAAGCGGCTATGTTAAAACCAGCAGCCACTCAGAATAATACATCTGAACCACCAAAAACCCGCAGTAAATCTACTGCAGTCAAACAACCTGTAGCATCAACCAGCAGCAACTCTGGTCCCAAAGTTAAACCTCCTAAGGACAATCAAGAAAGTCAAAAATACGATGATCCGGTACCTCCTCCTATATTTATCACCAAGATAACAGATTTTTATAATTTCGGAAGAGAAGTAGCGGAATTGATCGGGCAGCCAAATTTTACATGCTACTCTCGAGTAAATGACATCAAAATCAACACCAATAATAAAGAATCCTACAAAAAATTAATAAACCATTTAAATAGCAACAACTATGATTTTCACTGCTACCAGCTCAAAGAAGACAAATCTTATAGGGTAGTTTTAAGAGGGCTTCACTCGACCACGCCTAAGGACGCTATCAAAAGAGATCTTGAAGAGATAGGTCACACCATCAGAAACATCTCTTCAGTGTTGCACCCAACTGAAAAATATCCCCTTCCGTTGTTTTTTGTCGATCTAGAACCGGCTAAAAATAACGTTGAAATATTTCAAGTTACTAGACTTGTCTACTCAACAGTAAAATTCGAGGAGCCCAGACAGAAAAACACTCTAGTGCAGTGTGCTAGGTGCCAAAACTTAGGTCACACTAAGACCTATTGTCATCATCAAGCCAGATGCGTGAAGTGTGCTGGCTCTCATCTAACGGAAGCATGCCAGAAATCCAAAAACGAGCCTCCGAAATGTGTTCTTTGCGGCGGGGACCACCCGGCGAACTACAAAGGTTGCTTAGTCTATAAAAGTTCATTACGACAGAGAACACACAAAATACAAGAGAGAAGACTAGAAAATAACATTCCTCAGCCACCAGAAGTTAGCAATTCCACTATCTTCCCGGAATTGCCAAAAGCACCGAACAATTTACAACAACCTATCACCACAGTTCTACATCCGGAAAAGGAAAGCAGAACAATGAACCAGCACCAGCCTCAACGTCAGGCGCCTCAAACCTCCCAACATAAACCCCAGACTTCCTATAACAAGCCACAAACCTCCCAACCCAAACCCCGAGATCCTAGATCCAAGCCTCAGAAATTCAATACTAAAGTCCAACCCCCACGTCAGCATATACCTCTCCATCCTGAAACCTTAATAGTCAAACTTCCGCCACAGCAACCATATCCTACCACTTCCAATCACAACAATCAAATGAATCCTTCAGTTCATCAAACAATGAATGTAAATCCAGCACCTCGGGTACAACCCCCAGCCAACCTTCCTTTACCCGTTAATTATCAATATCAAACTCCAGACCCATATCCAGTCCAAATCCAAAACTCCATCGACATAAATTCAATCCTGTCATCCTTCCTGAAAGATCTCCAAGAGACTATCAAGCCTCTCATCATTCTACTCACGAGAATCCTTACCGAAGTTCCACTTAATTACCCACGATGAGCATAAAGCCCCTAGCTATCGTCCTATGGAATGCTAATGGACTGCATAATCACCGTGACGAACTTGATATATTTTTACACGACAACCAAATAGATATTGCTTTACTTACTGAAACACACTTCACTCACCGCACACATTTCTACATACGGGACTACATTACATATAGATCAGATCATCCTGACGATACAGCACATGCTGGTTCTTGTATCCTTATCCATAAATCTATACCACATTCTCTTATTCCTTCTACTCCAACTGACGCCATTCAATCAACATCAGTAACCTTAACGACTAGTCCTTTCCATATCACATTTTCAGCTGTATACTGTCCTCCTGGCAATTCTCTTTCTTATAACCTCCTCGAATCCTTATTCCAATCCTTCGGACCGCGCTTCATTGCCGGAGGAGATTACAACGCCAAACATCAACGATGGGGTTGTCGAACATCCAATTCCCGTGGTAGCATCTTATCCCAAATTTCAACATCTAATAGTTTCTCTATCCTCGCACCCATAAACCCTACTTATTGGCCTACATCCCTCAAAAAACGTCCAGATATTCTAGATATATTTGTTTCCTCACAGATTTCCTGCAATCAAACTGCCATAAAATCCCTGGATGACCTTTCCTCTGATCACAGTCCAGTTCTGCTTCAAGTGCATTCGATTCCTATTCCTAAGCCCTCTCTTCCCCGACTGATTACAGGACGTGTAGACTGGGATAAATTCCGATCAAATCTAGAAAATAATTTAGACCTCAAAATTCCGCTTAAAACAAAAGGAGACATTAATTCTGCAATAGACAAACTAACAGAAGCAATACAAGTCAATATAAAATATAACACTTTACCAAGTAAAAATCATTATCAACAGAATAACTGGCCACTTCATATTCGCGAGTTATTAAAAGAAAAACGACGGGCAAGAGCAAAGTGGCACCGCACGAGATATCCATCGGACAAGAGTCATTATACCAAACTGACCAACAAATTAAAATCAGAGATTAGAACATTCAAAATTCAAAATTTGTATTACCGTACAGAAAATCTCAGTACTACTGACAAATCCTTATGGAATACCACTAGAAAACTCCTAAACTATAAAAAATTCAACCATCCACTTTTAACCGAATCCCAAACCTGGTCAAGATCTGATGAAGAAAAATCACAAATTTTCGGCCAGCACCTATTCAAAACATTTAACCCTCATCCAGATATCCTTAATCAAACCCACTCTGAATGCATTGGAGCAGAATTAAGTATTCCTCTTCAGTTGTCCCCTCCTCCTAAAGCATTCCATCCTTCCGAAATATCAAACATTATTAATAGATTATCCGCCAACAAAGCCCCTGGACACGACCTAATCACATCCCAGATTCTAAAACGCCTTCCTCGGAAAGCGATCCTACTCCTTACATATATATACAATGCCGTACTCCGCACCACATATTTTCCTGATTCCTGGAAATTATCCATAATTAAGATGATTCCAAAACCTAAAAAACCACCAGAACTCCCATCCTCTTATCGTCCTATATCTCTCCTGCCCATAATGGGGAAAATACTTGAAAAACTCATTCTGAAACGTCTTCATCCTATCATAGAATCCAATCAAATAATCCCAGATCACCAATTTGGTTTCCGAACATCACACTCCACCATCCAGCAATGCCATCGTGTGGTGGACGTTGTCTCATCTGCATTAGAGCGCGGAATGTACTGCACAGGAGCTTTTCTCGATGTAGAGCAGGCCTTTGATCGAGTCTGGCATCCAGGACTGCTGTACAAACTCCGTAAATTCTTACCTTCAACTTACTTCCTTATTATCAGTTCCTACCTCAGTAATAGAACCTTTAAAGTAAACCATAATTGTTCCTACTCTTCCCTCTTCACCCAGTCTGCCGGTGTTCCTCAAGGCAGTATCCTGGGGCCCATCCTATACACGATATATACAGCTGACATCCCAACCCATCCAAGCACTGTCCTCACTACTTACGCTGATGACACATGTGTGTTATCAGTTAATAAGGATCCATTTGTTGCATCCCAATCTCTTCAATCCCATATCTCACACCTACAAGAATGGTGTCAAAATTGGAGGATTAAAATAAATCCTATCAAATCCCATCAAATTACCTTCACCCTTCGTCGTAAACCTACGAATTCCTGTCCTACTGTATCGTTTAATAATACACCACTGAACCCTGTCGAACAGATACGTTACCTAGGACTCCATCTGGATAAACGTCTCACTTGGAATCCTCATACAAGACTGAAAAGACAAGAAACTGCTCGACGTTTTCGCCTACTTCAACACTTACTGGACAAACGCTCTAAGCTACCAATTAATTACAAAAGACTTATTTACATGACAGTCATCAGACCTATTTGGGCATACGGAGTTGAGCTTTGGGGCTCTACTAAACCATCCAATTCATCTCGTATCCAATCCTTGCAATCCAAAATCCTTCGTAAAATCCTCAATACTCCTTATTATGTCACAAACAAACTCATCCATCATGATCTTAATATCCCATATGTTACTGATTTGGCCCAAACTAGATACCTATCCTTCCATAACAAGCTCCATACGCACTTGAATCCGCTAGTCTCTCAGCTTGCTTCCCATACTATTCCTGATAACCCCCCGAGGCGCCTGAAAAGAAGATGGCCTCGAGATCATCTACAATAGAACTTTATTGGAGTGCTATCGATGGGTAGTTTCTCCACAAGTGTTTTCATGTCATATGCTACATTTTTGCACATTTACTTGATATAATAATGTATTATAGTTGTAAATATCATTGAATTAAATAAAAAAAAAAAAAAAAAAAAAAAAAAATGTTTTAAATGTGATTTGTTAACTCCGCTTACACGGCCCAACTATTGATTCTTTCACAGCTGCAATGCATGGATTTACAAAATGGATTGCATTGGCTCCGGCGAATTTCCATTTTTATCTTTTAATTAACTTTGTCCCAAGCGGCCATTTGCAATTGTCAAAAACAATTGACTCCTTCTTTTGCCTTTGCCCTTTTGACAGCCCTAAATAATTTCGTGGCCCTTTTGTGTTAAATATTGATAGTTTTGTTTCGTCACCGAAGATTGTTTTTTTCATCACGTTCTTTTTCCTGATGGAAAAGGCCAATCACAGCAGTGTGAAACAATTAAAATTTAAGAACAATGGAATACAAAATAAACAGTAATTCTTTTAATTCATAAATAAAATTAAAAAGACTATGATAGATACTTCTTTCTCATGCTAATCATGCCACTAATTTTAAACCAGGCGCATTTCATCGTCACAGTCGCATTTTATATTTTCTGTTTTTACTAATAAATGATTGCATCTTAAACAATTTAAAATTCCTGATCCAGTTAAAGTAAAAATGTCATTTCAACTTAAATTATAATTATATTTGTAAGTTTTTTTTTAGATTTTTATTATTATACGAGGTTAATAATATCCTTGCAAAATAGATAAAATGACGAAGAAATTTATCGAAATTAAGTTATAGGAAGAAATACTAAAACCAGAGAAGAAAGCATGTAAATATTCTTTTTACTATTATCTAAAAATTAATAAATATAACAATGAATTTCGTAATTTTCATAATGATTTCTTTATACCACAACGGAAGGTAATGCTCAACTTAGACTACAAAATTATGCTTTTTACTTCCAAAGTAACCCTTTGAAAGGACTGTTTATTTATTGGCACATTCCATACTACAGTATACTATGTACCTATTAATTACCTTTTTAAAAAAAGAATTAACAACATATATGATAATTAAAATATATACAAAAATAATATTAATTATATCCTGCCAAAAAATAGCTTATAAATGTATTATCAGAAATCTAAACTATTCTAATATAGGAAGACAAATATTTCCGAACAATGGTTTTAATTATATATGTCAATTAATTGATGACATTTTAAACTATAAACTTTTTTTCTTAAATATTTTCTTTGCTTTGTTTCTGTTTAGAAGAACTTTTAGCTACTGCCTTTAAAATTATATGTTATAAACATATATTTTGTTAACAGAAGTATGATGGTAGTTAATCTAGACAGAATTTTTGAATTTGTATATGATATTCATGTCAGATTTTTATCAAATGATAAAATAAATAGTTTTTTTTAACTAAGAAATAGTGGGGGGGGGGGGGGTGATGTTAATGGAAAAAGATTAAGACAAAATATAAATAAAGAACGGTATAAATATCGTGGTCCGAAGTAGGGAATACGAATTAACAACATAACTTACATAGTTTAATACTAATGAATTGTTGGCAATTTTATTGACGTCAAGAAGCTATCAGTAGGAACAGACATGGCTATAATTTGGGGAATATATTTCAATTTTACTTTCGGTAAAATTCTTTTAAACATCATATCAAAAGATTCGGATTTCTACTAACAATCAGTCTGAATTATTGTTTTGTGAATGGCTGTTTAGTCACATAAATGACAGAATGACTATGTTGTCCTGAGAATCTAATGATGACGGTGTAACTTGGTATTATTAAAAAAACTATAGGGAATATAAGATAGGGCTTAACGGTTTTATACGACGAAATGAATTATAAAAAAACTGTACCACCACAAGGGTGAAGGGCCTGTGGTAAGGTACATTGCAGAGAACTGATTCTTGGACTACGGTTGTGCAGGGAGGTGATTCGTACTATTTCACGCTCAACTGCCAGATTTCCCCTCTTATTTCGGTTACCCACTTTACACAGGCTGTGTGAACCCTAATATTCTGGATCCCATAGGACCTATCTCTGGCTGCTATCCGATTAAGTTTCAGTCTTACCAGCAGCGGGATTTGAACCGAGGACCTTCAGCATGGCAACTCAGCGCTCTACGACAAAGCCACATCTATCCCTTAAGTGGAAATGGATGAACGAACGGAATATATAATCCATCAAGAATGCCATAAATTTGTTTTAACTTTTTATAGAGCACAACCTAATATATTTTCAAATGTAATTGTAAATTACCTCTTGTAAAGTCGTGAAAATTTTCTTTAAACCGAATTTAATGGCAATATTTCATTAATATTAAAATAACAACAAAGAAAATGAAGGGACATTTTTCCTTGTTGATTATTCATTGCTTCCTGCTCCTCAATTATGGTACAACGCGTCCTCAAAGGACTCATAATAAACTCCGCCCCCAAAAGGAATGAAAATTAACTCTTTTAATCCCTACCTCATTTCCCTTTCTACTTTTACATTAGGTGTGGATACTTAAAACAGAATTTCAATTCAATTTAATGATTTTAGTCCTCTTTCTGAGGTGTTGTATTGTATATATTTTAACAATACATACGAAAATCCATTGTTCTATAAAAAATATTTAAAAATAGTCAATTTACTTGATGTATTTTGTATACAGTTGTAAATTTCAATAAATATATATTTTTTTAAAAAGTAGTCCAACATTAATATTAGTTAAATATTCATAAAATTGTAACGGAAATTTAATATTTCATTACTGATGAATTGTGAGCCTTCAACTTATTTTAATATATTCCAAATATTGATATTTTTGGTCGAAATTAATACCCATTCAAATTTAGAATAGTTTAATTTTAAATGAGCTATTTTTTTGGAAATTTCTGGTTTAGATAGCTTTCAGGAGCTGGTTTGGTTAACCTCAAGACCATGCAGTATTGTGGAGAACGTACGCCTTGTTTTGAGAATGCTAAAAGCACTTGTACTTTATACAATACAAGCAATTATACTTATGTCATTTTAAATACTTAATTGAAGCATATAAGAGGGGAAAAATTAGATTTTTTTTTTTTAAGTCGAAGTGTCAGTTTCACCTGTTTTGTTTTAATAAAAACTTTTCATTTTAGAACAATTAATCATTCATTTAATTAGATAATTAATAATACCCGTTTTGCTTAATAAAAAATTTCCTTGGGCATTTAAATTACATTATCTATTGATCATTATATTTTATTTTATTTTGTATTTCAATTTAATTAACAAACTCATCTGAAATAATTTTCATATCTCTCTGTTGTTATTGGAAGTCTTTATAAGGTAGAACATCATTGAAAAAAAAATAAGAATCTTTGCTAACTATGCCAATTTTTGAACAGAAGAGCCCCAAAATAATTTACAACCATTAACAGGACAAAGACATAGGAGGGAGTCAATTATTTTTGACAATTACAAACGCCGACTCAGGACAAAGTTAATTAAAAGATAAAAATGAAATTTCCAACTAGCCAGTGCAGTTCAATCTGTGAATCAATGCAGTTTATTTTTTCTAATACAAGGAAGCAGGTGTGAAAAATGTTAACATAGATTATGTAAATAAATTTATATAATAAAGATGTCAATTTTCGTTTTTTAAGTATAAGTATATACAATTTTTAAGCAAATAGAATATCCACACTGAAAGATATGCGTTGTAAGGGAAAGAAGAAGAAGAAGTAAAGAGAATGAATAAATTAATAACAACAAATAAATACATGAACCAGGATGTAATAATTTCTTTACAGAGATGTACATCTTCTTTATGTTCAATATTTTTCAGGTTGTATTGTTGAATTGATCCAAGCAATGAAGACGAGAAACCGCCCTCAGGTTTGAGGGAACCTCGCTATCTCAAGAGGCGGTGCTCGATGAATCCCGAATTGGGGGAGATCCGGTCGAGTGGATTCCGACTGATAGAGTTGCCAAGTTTAGGAGCTCTTGGACTTAGTTGTTCCAACACAAAGTCTCAACTTAATCTTCAACAACTTTCTAACTCCAAAAGCTAATCTTTTTAATTTTCCCCATTTGTTCAACACTAAACTAGCTAATTTATTTTGGAAGACTTTTATCCTGTCAGTGATTGAACAATTAGTAGTAGAACAATCCTGTCAGTAGTAGAACAATTCCAAACTAGACCATGCGTTATTGGATGGTTCGATGACCTAGAGCTGTAGTTGTAACATGGGTTTTAGAACCAGGAAATTAATATTAGATTGATGTTATCAGCATTGAAAACTACCTTGACCTCCTCTCCTTTTTTAAATGTATATCTTTACTTAATGATAGGTTAAGGTTAATGATTGGTTAAGTCGAATTTTATTCAAAATGAATTACTTTTACATATGGAAGCTTTATAGTGTTTTTCTTAGTGAATAATTGGCCAAGCCAGGCTTCTGCTTAGAACGGAGCTATTTAACTCACAGCTCTAATTCAAGGCAAAAGCTACGAGAACGACACGATTCAGCTTCACTCAATACAGTTAAATCTCTTTGGTAAAAATAGGGTTGGTTAATAATTTAACTACAAATTCACCGGGGTTGTACATATAAAAAACCTGCACAGCTACAACATATAGGATATTTATCTCTGTTCGTACTGTGGTGTTTTTATGGGTAGTCCGAGGCCACGCTCAACATACTCTCAGGTTACATACTAAAGGTATTCACTTTGCATAGACTGGGTGTGCCACAGAAGTGTCTATAGATCCCACAGGATCCAACACCAAGGTTAAATAAAATCTGCCACAGCCGGATTTAAACCCAGGACCGTTGACATACCATCTCAACGCCCTTTATTGCGAAAATAAAGTCAGTACTGTTCGTTGTTTTTAATTAATGCTAAAATGCCTTTTATGTGTCATCTGAATAATACTATTGATAAGTACGAATTATTATTAATGTTAGGACTCATTGGTGTCCTCTGTTAGACTAATTAGAGTAACTGTTTAGCCTAAGCTCTATTATACGTCATGCATTAGGTGATACAATAGACCGCTTTGCACTAGAATGGCGGGGGTGTGGGAACAGGTGACCAGCCGTCAACAACGCTATCTACATCATTAGTTATCGGATCGTAACTATAATTAGTGCCCGCATTAATAAATGTATGAATAGTTTAAATTATTTTAAGTAAACATTCATATACATATAATAAATACTTCTAAACAAATGGTCTCAAAAACCGGTGCCCAAGACCTAACCTGTTCCAGACCAGAGGTTTTCACCTTTTAGATCATATTTACCCTTATATGTGCTCGAATCTTCTAAGATGTAATAATATACTAGTACCGGAAGATTTCAGCTACGGAAATGATAATTATACCACGCCTAATTAAAAATCTATAATAATTGTCACGTACCGAATTTATTTTCAGCTGCGGCTGGCTTGCGGGTAGACTCCATCCATTATACACTTTCCTGTTTACGAGTTGACTTGAATTTTCGTTTCGACAAATTTAATAATTCCTATAATTATCTTTCAGTTAAAATCATTCTTGTAAAACTATGCTTAGAACTAAAATTATAAAGAGTGACATAACTGTGCTACAGGTATTAATAAGGCAATGTTGGGAAAGAATGAGTAATACATTTAAACATGGGAACCGATGGAAAATATAAAAGCCGTATCTATGGAAATAGAACACCTAAATGATTATATTTTCGGTTCCGGTAAATAAGTGGCTAAGTCAGGCCTTGACTTGGAGTTGAGTTATCGCTTTTATTATAAAGGCTCAGTTGTAGAGCGCTGAGTTTCCGCGAGGAAGGTCCAGGGTTTAACCCAGTTGTGACTAATGATTTGTTAAATCTATTAATAGCGGTGGATGAAGTCTGTGGGATATGGATGTCCTCCTGGGGCTCACGCAGCCTCTGTAAAGAGGACATCATTAATTAAGAGAAAAGCCTGGCTAATGAGCGTGATCTACGACTAATCACCTGCCATTACAACCGTTGTCCTAGAAACAGTGTAGTCTCTACCATGTACTGAACAAAAGACTATTCATGGGTTGTAGTGGTACAGGTTTTTTTAAAATTTATTTATTATAACTCTAATTATTAAGCCAAATAACTACTAGAATGACACGATTCTGCTTCCAATTCAAATTCCACTTTTTCACCGTGCTACAGATATTTTATTGGCCAATTCTATTTTTTGGCATCCATCGAAATATCTATACATATTATAAAACAAAGTCCTCCGCAGCGTTTGTTCGCGGTCAACTCAATAACTACTGCACGGATTTTCATGTGGTTTTCACCAATAGGTAGAGTGATTCAAGGTATATAATTTGTCGAGGTTTTGTGTAAATGGTTTGGAATATCGATGGGTTTCACCGAAGACGGTGCCTAATACCGTGCAATTATCTAACGTGCAAGATAATAAATTCGTATATAATGAAATATTTGTTTTTGTTTTTATAATTTCTGTATAGTAAAGTACATTAGCTTAGATGGGAAGAAAGAAAATCGAGACACGCAAAGAAGCCTAAACAATGATATTCGAGTGGTGCTTAGTAGAGTAAGGCCGGTACGTGATAAAAAAAAAATACATTACACAGAAAAATTATGTGTACAATATGCCTTATTACTCGAGCAAAGCTGGGGTGGGTCACTAGTTAATTAATAAAAAATACACAAAAATGACTTTTAAAAAGACTACTCCACAGATAGACTGAACCAAATGAACTAAAGGGAAGCTCAAGAATGAGTCCTGAGGAAGTTCCTAAGTAAGAAAAGGAAATCGAAAAGAAAGAATTCCGAATGAAATTGAATTCGTAATTCGTTCCATTCCATTCGGCTCTCGAGAAGTTATTAACTGACCCCGTATACTGGAAATTAATTGACTACGTTGAGGAGGCGGGGATAAAGTAAACAAGTGGGTGCTGAAGAAGAATGGAGAAGCAATCAAGAAGGATCATGGAAGGGGAAGGCCAAATCACCACTACGTGACCCAACCTCCGCGTCCTTACTTCCGCTTGTCTTACTCTACCATCATCAATTTACCCTGCCATCGTCCTTAGGATTTTTATATTTATATATATGTATACAAATATAAATATATAAATATACTTTCCTTGACTTTTATAAATAATACTTATGGTTCTCGAGTTTCAGTAAATTCTTTCAGCTTCAGTGATCATGATCTCATTATCAGGCACAAACAGTGAATAAATGAGCTTTTAGTGAATACGTTAAATAACACATTAGTCTAAATATAAATTGATACGTGTTAGCTGTTAAAAATAAGCGTACTTACAAATTATATTAATTTCAAAAACACACCCACAGTGCCAAGACTATTTACTATAATTCCAAAGATTCGGATTAATTATATCTAAAATCAAATGTCGTGTACGAAATACAATGTGAAGATAATTGTGAAAAAACCCTCATGAACCAGATAAAACAACTACCAGTACATTTAGGCCATTTATAATTCAATCACTTCATAAAACGAGAGATAACTGTGAAAAATAAAACCTTTTGTGGTAAAAGAAAAGTTCTACTGGCTATTGTTGCTTTCAGTTGTTATTAGTATGAATTGTTACAACTATTAAACGACTTTTTAATTAAATATAATTATTCTTATATCATTGAAATTCTAACCTTTGATCAAAATTTGAATTAAAAAAATTGTATAATTCATACACAGCCCGCTAGTTTCCGCCAATCTCGCGTAATACGTAACGAGAGTTTCGGTGACGCGAAGTTTTTCTTCTACCAAATAATAATAACTGCTGTTGAAAAAGTTTTCATTTCAAAATTACTATGACATTAATTATAAATTATTTATTTCTGTATTATTTATGTATGAGTATCATCTTCTGATACATATCTTATATACTTTTAGGATGGAGACCTTGTACACGAACAGACTCCATGGTTTTCCCAACCTCACGGCTGGCCAGTTCGGTCCTGTCCCAGAGGAAGGAGTCCTTTCTTTGGTTGTCGTCTTGGCTACAAGTGTTTCTTTGGTTGCTCTCGTATTTGCTTTCATAACATACAGGTAAGTGATTGTTGATATAAGATAAATAAATAGACAAACATCAAGAATAATATGTAAATATTATTCTACTTCAAAGTTTACAATAACATAATGCTGTGTACCGGGCATTAATATAAAAATTAATATGAATATAGAAAATAAGAATTGTCAAAAGTGACGGTCACTCAGGAAGGTAGCAAGACCTCTATCGAGGGTAAGATAAAGATAAAAAGGGGCCCTAGAGGGGGCAAGGACAGGCGATGGGATTGTTTGACAAGACACTCTCCGGAAGAAGATGGTCGCAAGGACTTCTTGGAGAGCAGCTGAAGAAATGACTGGTAGGGAAACTAGCTTGGGACAGGTGATATGGCGCGAAGCGGGAGAGGCTCCGCCATGCCTGAGAACAAGAACTGTCTGTTTTATCTCATAAGATTTAAGTTCAGTATGTACTGGATGGCAATCCTTCTATTACATCTGAATCATTAATCGTATTTCAAAATGTATTATAAAAGTATATTCATTTTAATCATTTAGGCACTTACATATCCCAGATATATTTATGAATACTATACATTTATAGTACTAGTAGAATACTTTATATTAAATATATATTTAGGAATACTATGTTGATGGTGTAATTCAGATATCAAGTTGACTGATTAAATTGATAAACACACAAAAAAGCTTTGGAAAAGAATCCCATTTAGAATAAAGTTAGGACGTTGAAAAAAAATAATAATTTGAGTAATTATCTTAAATGATCACTCTGGAAAGCAAAAATAAATTAATATCATTCACCCAAATATAGCAATATGTGATCACCAACCATGTTGTGATATCAATATCCCATACATCTACTGGTGGCGTATGAAAAGGTGCACAATGAAATTGAAAAGATTTTTTTTTTAATTTAATTTACTGATATTTACAACTATAATAATATTACAAGTACATCTGCTAATAAGTACAATATGACATGAAAAACACTTGTGGAGAAACTACCCATTGGTAGCACTCCAATGAAGTTCTGTGGTAGAAGGTCATGAGGCCATCTGCTTTTCAGACGCCTCGGGGATTTTTCAGGAATAGTATGGGAAGCAAAATGAGAGACGCGGATTCAAGTATGTATGAAGCTTGTCATTGAAGGATAGGTATCTAGTTTGGGCCAAATCAGCAACATATGGGATTATAAGATCATGATGGATGAGTTTGTTTGTGACATAATATGCAGTATTTAGGATTTTACGAAGAATTGTGTATTGTAAGGATTGGATACGAGGTGAATTGGATGGTTTAGTAGAGCCCCAAAGCTCAACTCCATATGTCCAAATAGGTCTGATAACTGTCATGTAAATGAGTCTTTTGTAATTAATTGGGAGCTTAGAGCATTTGTCCAATAAATGTTGAAGTAGGCGAACATGTCGACCAGTTTCTTGTCGTTTCAGTCTTGTATAAGGATTCCATGTGAGACGTTTGTTTAGAAAGGAGTCCTAGGTAGCGTATCTGTTCGACAAGGTTCAGAGGAATACTATTAAAGGATACAGTAGGGCAGGAATTCGTAGGTTTATTTAAAAAACGTGCACAATGCATCAAGTTAATTAATTCTATTTCATCCAATATCATTAATCTATTTGCATCGCTGTAATAGATAAATGGTGCTCAGTGTGTTTGCTTTTGAGCAGCAGTTCTGAAACATTTTGCGCCACATTGAAGTTATACATTAATTAATTAATTTTAGCTTCGCAGGACTAAATGTCATTTTTCCTATACAATGTTAAAAGGATGAATACTTAAAAGAAAGAAATAATAATTTTTAGTTGCTTAAGGAAGGTTTTTTTTTCTATAATTTTATTATATTTTTCTACAAGTCTTTTTATCGACATGTTTATATTAGCAATGATACTGTCACTATTTGCATTATAAACTTCCTGATGGAATTTAAAAATGGAAATAGCTTCTAAATTCCAGGAGTAAAAATCCAGTTAGTGTCTTAGGGTAAAATTAAGGGGCTCCACAAAGTCATCGAATTCCTCTCGTATCCAATCCATATAATCCAAAATCTGTCGTTAAATCCTCAATGCTCTTTTATTTCTTACAAAAAACGTCATCCATAATGACCTCAATGTCCCATTTGTTGCTCATGTGGCATATATATGTGTAAGTCGTGAATTCAACTACTTAACCAAGGAGGTGAATGGAATAAAACACTTGTGGATGCAGTGAATAACTGTAATTAAAAAAACATATTTACAAACTTATAAATAACTAAATAACTCCAGGTATCTTTAATTACAAACCTGAATCAACACAATAGTCCATATTCCGTAATAACACAAATAATATTAATTTAACAAATGTTCACTCGAGCGAGTCTCTCAGTAAGCAGATATCTATTATAAACTTACTCACATCTGTCCCTGAAGGTTATCTTCATGTCTGTTAAGTTTGCCGTGAATATTCAAACTTACATATAAATATATATATATATATGTATATGTATATATTGTACACTTTCGCGATACCCATTTAAAAAAAAAACTTATATAAGAATTAAATGGTAAAAGTATTATTCCTACTACTGATAAATTGTATATATTGCTAATCTTTAAAAAAAAATATATTAAACTAATGAAACATATTTTTCACAATATTTTCACTCATTCTAAAAGTTTCATATTTGCATAAAGTAAAATCTTACATTTGAATTCAAAAAAATTAATTCACAAAATAAATAAGTATTGTTTAATAATTATTATTAGTACTAATTAACTTCATATGCATTAAAATAATATATTTTAATCAAATAGAACATATTATTTAGAATATTTTAACTCATTCTAAATGTATTTGGTTCGATTCACAACTAAACCTTAATATATGGCTGTCAGAAGGGACTACTATAGGCTCGCTTTTGGTAAGGGTCGGGACTTCGGAAGGCTTTATGCCGATATTGAATATGCAATGAGACGTTTTTTGCCCCAGCCGCCCAATAACGACGACTTGGCTCCGCTGCATCAGATAGGACCAGTCAATTAAGGCATTTTGAATTTTGAATTTACTTATTTCTCCTATTACATTTTTTTATTTTTTATTCGTTTTACTCCTTAACGCAATTGTTCTATCTTTAATAATAATTATCATTATTTATCAGTGGATCGACTTTTTACATTACAAAATGAGCTTAATAGGAGTAAAAAATCCTTTATTGCTTATGCCGGGCATAATAAAATCCTTTATTCGGAAGGGACGTTAAACGGGGGTCCCGAGCCTGTACGATGTCTCGTTAAAAATCCCTATCCATATAAAACCTGTATAGGCTAAATTTAGAGTTCCCATTGTAGCATCGCCCTATTAGTCATAGCAGCACCCAGTGACGTTAAATGAATAAACTAACAACAAACAAACGAAATTATCATACAGTTCGTTACGTAAACCTGAAGACTGTAATTTCTCTAGCCAAATTTACAACAATTATTCAGTAAAACGTTTTTCGTACACTTGTTTCTCTGTTTGATTGTTGCCAAAAAATTATTTTATATTTTGTTTAATACAGTCAAAAATCATTAAATTTTACATGGAAGTTAAATATTTCGGGTTATAGCCTCGAAAAATGGTAGATATGAAAACAATTTCAAACGTATCAACGCTTTTTGAGAAAAATTGACGCTTTTGAGAAACGTTTGGTATGTAACACTATTTTTTATTTTTTATTTTAGAGTTGACTACGTTGCCTGGATATCTAATGGATCAAAAGATCTTACGTCTGCGATACCTGGCATTAAGTTGTTTTTTCACTATTGTTTGTCTTCACTCGTATAGCACTATTTAATTAATTTCTGAAAAAAATTCAATTTTGTTTTGTGTCACCACGGGGACGAATAGCAAAAGCAATAAAAGGCGCAATGAGTATACTTTCCCGGAATACCGCACGGTCTTAACAGACTAGATCCCGGTCGCTCACCGTACCGAATATTGTACTCTATGGCTCCTTCAAAAGAACTCCATCATAGATAAAAAATGTAAATTTTCAATAGAGGTATTTGATTGTTCCATGTGAGTTAAAAAATGAAAAATTGGGTACTGATAAAACAAAGCATCCCTATTAAAATGATGGTATTGGAATTCTATTATTAACTATTAAGAAAATTTTAAAAGCCTGAAACCTTTTTGATTTGTAACTGATGTCATTATCCCCTTGAACCCCTTACCCCCTTCAAGTTCAAGCTAATACAATTCAAAATATGGCTTTATCAACAAAAGAAAACATGTTATATCAGATATGGCATTCCTGAATTAAAAAGCTTCAACTGATGCAATTGCTACTGACATATTAACTCAAAAATACCAATTTTGAAGGAGCGATGTTTGTGTAAAAAAATATTCTGATGCTGTTATATCCGTTGTTAAAAGAGAAATATAATTTTATTTTAAAAATTTAACGGTTTCAAAGTCTATGTGCCGTAATGAAAAAGGTGAAATGATAAAATTTAGATATTGTAATATTATCTTATTGATATAACATTCCTTGAGAAGAACTCCAATTTCACTAGTTTAATTTGCATGAAATATCAATGTGAACAGTGTTACCAACCCATCGTTATCGAATAAACATTCATACGATCGAATTTCCCACCCCCAACACGTCTAAATAATTCCATGTCACATTAGAAGCATCCTGATACTGATTCCGCCAATCAATCAAATTATACAGATCGAACAACTTCATAATGCATCGAAGTTGAAGTTCCCATGGACTTCTAAAAGTTGCTAATAACGTTTGCTTGAGGAACAAAATTGTTATAAGGCCCTAGATTGAAATTTGGTATCAATAAATTTTTTTACAACGAGTACGATGCAGATCTGAACTATAAAAAAAATATAAAGAAAAGTCAACACTATTCCTTGTTTCTTACTTATTCACTTCATGCTCCTATCCCTAATCGAAATATTCTACAATGGGAGTCCTAAATTCTACCCATCCCTGTATAATTAGAATAGGGATCTTTAATAGCTTCAGAATAAAGGTAGGTTGGTATTTTCTTACTATATGCTAACCATAGGGGAACAATTGGATGATGTGATTATGGAAATAATGTGCTGTAGGTAGGGAATTTATCCCTCTATAATTTTTACAATTTACAATTATGAATTTTTTTTTAGATTAGGCGGATTATTGTTTGCTTCCCAATCTCTTGCATTACTGAATAAGTTATTGTCTGAAAAGGCTGAGATCAACTCGCCTTCAATGAGATATTAAGATAATATTTCGTATACATGACTCACTTGCTGGACATCCAAATTTACTGGTACAATCATTACTGACAGACACATAACCACAGAATCCGACAAGGAGACTGAAACGTCTCTGGAGCAGGTATCTACTACAGTGAGATGAACCACGCTAGGAATGCCTTCAAATGGGAGGTTTCTCCATACCCGCTTCCAGGAGAATCACTTAGAGGAGGTTTACCAAAAGAAGATTGAAAATACAATATGTGACAAATGGCATTTGTATAATTTCTAAATAAATATTTTTATTTTATTATATTACTATTGCGTATGAAAATGATGTATTATATCCCGTTATTTACTAAGGATGATGTGTAGTTGTAGTGAACAAATTAAAACTTATTACTTTTGCTACGCATTGTTAATATTGAAAGGCGGATAAAAATAAAGAATATTTGAAATGTTGTCTACACTTCGAGACATTGCATTCATTGTGCGTTATGTTGAAAATGTTTATATCTTTTTCAGTTATTTGTTAAATCATATCAGTTCTTCTTACTTGTATGAGGGTGCTTATTTATTATTATAATTCTGAGGTAGCGGATTTTTATGTTATTATTTAACCGCTAAAAAATAATAATTTTATAGAATTCGTTGATGCCTAAACAAAAGAAGTTAGTTGTAAATAATTCATATTTTTTTCAATTATGAGAACCGTCTTTGCCTGATGGCTGAATGCCTGATATATATTCATCCGAATTGCTAAATTATTTATAACTCTGAAGTAGTAGATTTTTGCATTTTTAAAAATTTATTCAGTGCGAAAAGGACATATGATGTTTAGTCTTCTTACCCTGTATGTCAGTCTTTTTGCATTATTATACAGTTCTTGAAATGTTATGTTTATGGTTATCATTCCAAATAAATACTTGAACTAAATAAGTAGGTAGTATATAATTTATTTTTTCCATTAACGAGAATGTTATACCAACTAGTTTCGTGTAATTTATACTTGTCTCAATTTATTTCATTATTGTAAAAAAAAATAGTTTGTATATGTAGACAATTCCAATATCTATTTTAATATAAGTAAAAAGATCTGGTTAATATACGGTTAAATCACTAAAAGGAAATATCTCCCGTCTCTCCTCAGCATATATACCAGAAGGAACCTGATATAGTGTACATTTTGGAAATGTTTTACGACGTCGTATGGCAGTTCTCCCTAATCCGTCTGGATGTCACTTTGTAATCCGACCTAGCCCCACCGGATCTACTTTACGTCTATTTTCATGCCCTCTTATCTCAGACTGTTTGGATTTATTTAGGATTTATTTCGTATTTTGTTGCTAAACAAGGCAATTTGTAGTGTTTTTATCAACCTTTTTGTTCAGAAGTTTCTTATTTCCTTATAATGTAATATCTATAGATTCGGTGAATAAGCGTTAAAGTCGAATTTTCTTAAAAATGAGTTTCTTGTACTTAGGGCAGTAGACTTGCGTTATCTTTGTAGTGAATAAGGGGTTAATACAGGGATAGGCTTAAAATGAGTTATTGAATCTAGTAAAAATCAAGCCACATTTAAATTACCAGACACGATCCCACTTACCTTAGTACAGTTAACGAATTTCTCACTTGATGAAATTCGACTTAACTACTTGTTAAATTTAAAACGAACATTAAACTTACTTATAGCTATCTGTATCTCTTTGCCATCTCCGATCTACCTAAATTCATAACTATCTACAAAATGACTCACTTATAGAGCTACAATCAGGAATATGGTCTCCACATATATTGAAGTTCATCACATTACTATGGAGTAGAAAACAAAAACAGGCGCCAGAAGAGTAGGCAGCAAACAAGCAGTCAACAACAAGACGAATGCAACACATCAGACATCCCATTCACATGTGACACCCAGCAGCTATAATCAGTAATTATACTGATATCATTATATTTCTATTACCATCATTATAGTTTATAATTATATAATGTTGTTTGTTGTTTGTTTATTTAACGTCACTTTATGCTGCTATGGCTAATCGTACGATACTACAGTGGGAGCCCTAAATTTAGCCTATCCAGGTTTAATTGGGATAGGGGTTTTAACGAGTACCTGACATCGTACAGGCTCGGACCCCCTTTTATCGCCCCTTCCAAAGAACAGCATTATCAAGGATTTTTCATTCTCTTAAAAAAAAATCTTAAGACCACCTGCCGGACCACGAACCCGCGATCTTGGGCTTAGTTAGTTGTTATGCTAACCACTAGACCACAGGTTGCCCAATAATTATATATCATATATATTCTTTATTGAGATATTACAGTATGCCACATTTTGGCAATAAGTAATAGCGCTAAATAGCTCCCATGATTATATAAAACTTTTTATTTCGATTATAAATCTTTACTACTAATATACTCCCCACGATACCGTAGCGGGAATGAACCATGTCACATAAAAAGGGATGGTATGTTATCGCTTTGAACACTACTTATTCACCGGGGCTGTAGATATAAGATATATTCCTGAGCTTTTGTACCCTTTTTACTATCTTATTTAAATTATATATATAATGATTAAATATGTAAATCACGATTTACTCATTTCTGCTGACAAAACCTAATATGCATTCTGTTCAGTATTTTTCCTAATCAAAACTTCGAAAATCCAATCCCGTCGTAAGTCCATAGCCTTTGTGCGGTTATTGGAAAAGTTCGCGAACTGTAATCAGTCGGAATCGCCTCTAGAGCAGTCTGTTTAATTTCCTATTCAAATAAAAGCAATGCCTCCAGTTCAGCTCCGACTAGGTCAGAAGTAAATTGCACTATTCCTTGACTATTTCGACTCAAGTATTATCCATTCCGCAAGGGCCAATCGCGGGAAGGGCGGGCCAGGTTATTATCCGCAGGGCCCTACAACATAAGGCAAACAACCTCGAGGAGGTTCCCACAAGTTCTCCGCGGCGGAGTTGGTTATCCTCGAAACTAGGCAAATTGAATTGAAGATGTTCCGGGGCGGAATTTTCTGAAGCGAGGGCGCTTGATCCGAGAACTGCCAATATCAGACCTCACTCGCCCTGCCTTCTTTTTATTTATTTTTAGCCTCTTCTGTCGTGTGAAAAAAAAATATTAGTTTTATGTCTATTATTATGTATATTTTATTTACCTGTCCTTGTTTGTACAATAGATGTGGAATAGTTAAGTGTGTAGAGTACATGATGCTGTAGTTACCGGATTCTAAACCAGGAAGTGGTTATTCAGTTCCATGGTTTGACACTGTGAAATCTGCAGACACCTCCGGTAATCCTCAAGTCTTTATTATATGTATATCCTCAGTTGAGGAAATTCTTATGGCAGTGCAAGATTCATATCATATTCTCCTACACAACCGTTGACTTAGAAACAATACAGACTCCACCAGAACTCCTCTCGATTTCTCTCTTAATACTCTATCTCTGCGACTCTAATTAACGATGATACATTTTACTTTTCCAACATTTTCTCCGGTATCTGTTCTTCAGGTTGTCGCTTTGAGTGGAGTTACAAACAGTTTTACCTGTTTATTCGTTTCATTTTTAACATTTTCCAAATATACAAGTTATCGTGAGATTTAGTATGAAAAACATAATGGGTTATAAGTAGATCCGGTAATGATTTCATTAATAAATTAAAGTTACAACTAACATTTTGGAGTACAATTGATATAAGTTTGTTGAAACGTTCATTTCGAAATGAAATGATTACCGAACTATACACATTTCGCATGATTGCATTCTCTTTTCTATTCTAAAGCTCATGATAATTTGTATTTTTGAAAAATATTAAAAGGGAAACGAAGGAAAATTTAAAACTTGTTGTGACTCAGCTCGAAGCGACAATCTTCGGAATAGTTTTAATTTCTCCTGCTAGCCTGAATTAAAATCAAATATCAATACAAAATAAAATATGCATCCCAGAAATTCTGCCGGTTATTCTTTTCATTTTTAATTCCATTTTGGATTAAATATTACCCACTTCCTGAAAAAAAGTCCATCGTACAATCTTTGAATAAATAGTCTAACCCATTTTCGACCCCTTTCAATCGTTTCACATCTTTAAATATCAATTGAAATATTGCACAATCCCAAGTTTCCAAATCAACGAGACCAATCATGATCTCCAAACCGGTTTTGCCAAAATGCACCTTCTAAAATTACCAGAGATACATGCGGCGTCCACCATAATGCAAGAAGACTTGGATAAATGCATGCACTGATTAAAAGGAATAATAGTTAAGCGCACATACCCTTCTACAGCAGTGAGTATCTTCTAGGCTCATACTTTACCAAATAATTAACACACTAACCTCGATATGTACAACCTCTTCCACTTCAAGTCCTCTGTTTACTGCTTGCTCATATGATCTCATTTCACCGATCTTAATTCACCTCTCCACCATATATCTATCCCTCCGACATTCCTTTATAGGCCGTTCTGATACGCTTTGGAATTCGCTTCCTCATAATTCCTCTCTCTGAAACTAGTATGGTATATATATATATATATATATATATATATATATATATATATATATATATATATATATATATATATATATATATATATATATATATATTGGTTTCTAATTATCTTGACTGTTGTGTAAATATATTATTTATGGTTCTTGAGTTTCATTCAGTTATTTCAACTTCTTAGGCGACGTTTCGAGACTAGGTTAGTCTCATATTCATGCCCTGATAGTGAAAAAATGAGCTTTTAGTAAAAACATTAAATAGCACACTAAAATAAATATAAAATGACACGTGTAAGTTTTAATAGGACTTACAAGTTCCAAAGAATTGATCAATATATCATCAATCACTTACTTCGCAATATATCATAGAATGTTTATATTGCATTAGCTATGATCAACGAATAAGTAATCAATTTTTAGGAACAGCAGTTTTATTTAATTGTTGAATCATATTAGACTATTTATTATTATATCACCAAGAATTAATTAAATTAGTATACCACGAGCTTAGACCTTGAACATCCGATTTTTTGTTTACAGCGCGATTTTTATATTTCTCTATAGTCATCATTTCTTTTATATTCCGTTTGGAGCTATTTTTTTCTTGGTGTATCACCTTAGGTTTATCAAATTTAAATGTATGTTGAGTATTTCTAAAATGTGTAGTGAGGGCTGTTAGATCTGGTTTATTAAGGTTTTTTATTATTGAATCACAACTATATTTATGTTGGTACACTCTTCGTTTTAAGTATTGTTGCGATATGCCGCATTTATCTTCACATTTTATTTCGTACACGACATTTGATTTTAACTCTAATTTATCCGAATCCTTAGTTTTAGTAAATAGTCTTGACACAGTGGCTATATATAAAGGGTGTTTTTTTAAGCTAGATAGAACTTTAAATTGTAAAAAGTAACACAAAAAATTAAATTGTAATCAAAAATTGTTTTTTATTTGTTTCAGTATACTCTGACATTTCGTATACTTCTTTCGCCGATTGGGCTCTAGAGCAGTTGGCAACTGACCCGTTGTTTTATCGCAAAATTGTGTTCAGCGATGAGGCGCATTTTTGGTTGATTTCGAGAAATGGACCTGTCAATTGGCCTCCAAGGTCGTGCTGTGGGGCTACGTGAAGTCACTGGTTTATGCTGATAAACCAGCAACAATTGACGCCTTGGAAGCCAGCATTGTTCGTGTTATTCGTGACATACGGCCAGCAGTGCTCGAAAAAGTGGCCCAAAATTGGACGTCCAGAATGCGCTTCGTCAAGAACAGCCGCGGTGCCCATATGCCCGAAATCATTTTCAAATGTTAATGTCACGTATTGATCTTTCGAATAAAAAAAAAATTTTGATTACAATTTAATTTTTTGTGTTACTTTTTACAATTTAAAGTTCTATCTAGCTTAAAAAAACACCCTTTATAAATAGTTTGAGTATAGCCTACTAATAATTTCGAAATTTGTCTATTTAACATGTTCACCAGTTTACTAAAGTAATGTATTATGCTCCTGAACCTTCTAAAATCTAAAACTGTCTACAACAATATAAAACCATCTGTAATATAATAAAACACTGAGAAGTGAGGTAGTAATCAGAATTACTTGACTAGACTAGCGGAAACTGAAAAGTCAATTTTTGAAATTTTGGTGTTATCCGCATTTGATCCTGAACGCCTCAAATATCTACTTCGCCATGTAGTAATCATAATCATATTGTATGATTATAGAACAAAAATAAAGTAACAGTCTCCCTCCTAGTTATTTAAATTAAAATCGTTATTTTTGATCCACTTCTATCAACTGTATTATTGTCTTCATAAAAACAATAATATCATTTAAACGTTAGTAAATGGCATATGCTGTGCATACTTCAAAAAAACATTTAGATATTTCATTTGCCTCTCCATGCACGAGAACTATAAAGTGGGAAGAAATATTGGAATTCTTCTTTTTCTTTCGCCCTTATACAAAAGCATTTCTAAGAAATCTGTGAGCTACTGCAGAAATTCCGGGTGTTCTACCTCAAGTATTTTACTTAATATTATATTCGAGCAATACACTTCCATATCTTTGTCCCAGTCTTCTGTCCTTTAATAAAATTGCCTAGTTTTTCATTTACCTTTTATTAAATTTATATTCATTATTACATTCTTTTATTCGTGTTTAAAGGAATAACGTTAATACATTAGTGGAAAAATTCCAACTAAAAACCTTAAGTCTCTAAACTAAAGCAGGAAATTGAAAATACCTGTCCCAAAAACATTTGTATTGTATTCTTTTAAAAACTTGATTAAGAATATATTTAAAATGTACCCCAATATGTTTACAATATGTGGATAAACACTTAGTATTGTTTGGAGGTTTTGAGCATTTTTCGCTAAATAGAATGATGAAAGGTTTTGTTTTTATAATTTTGATAAGTTTAATTTAATGTTTGTTTTATAGATTATCTTTTTTATTTCATTTCACTGCATTTTAAAGTATTGAATAAACAGTTCTATTGGCTCGTTTTCTATTAAATGTCCGTTTTTATAATTTCTAAAATGTAAAATGGAATTATTGGACTTTTGTTTTTTGATATGTTTATGTTTGCAGATTGTAATCGGCTATTATTAATCCTCTCTTTTTTTATAATAGTAATATTGAGCATATATTGTTTCATATTTCATCAAATATGACGATTGAAACACGGTTTTCCTGTATTTTTTTATTAGTTCAAAATTAAAAAGTAAATTTAAAAAGAAATAAAAGAAAATAAAGTAGAATAAAAAAGAAATTTCAAAGATAATGATTGAAAAAAGGTGAAAAATTCTTCAAAAACATCTGGCTCCTACCACAGTATGATTTCATATCTATGCAGTAACTTTTAAGCTGGGTTTGATTTTGATAAGGATCCAGTTGAATTATTATTTTAAAGAACAATCTCATTTAGTAGTATTTTTCCATTAGTATCTGATGAAGAAGAGTTGGTTTTCTGAAATAGACTTTTGAACATTGTTTTCGGGTGTGGATAAAATCCTATAAAAACGCCATGGCAACACACAAGTAAGCATATGTATGAATTGAAAATGTAATATAACAATAATACAAAAATTTTTGTATGAAATTATACAAATGCAATTTGGTACATATTGTCTATGCGATCTTCTTTTGAAAACCTCCCCTAAGGGAATATAAAATATAAACGAAATATGGGAATCAAATAAATAAATACAGGGTATAGGGCTTTAGGAAACGCTTTGTAGAATTATACAATTAATTGTTTTTACATTCATTTATTGAAATTTACAACTTTGTTATAACAATACAACAATACAGTACAGCAAGTAAGTGCAACGAATGATACATAATGGCATAGATAAAGACAAGTAGAGAAACTGGTAGTTTCTTACCACATACATAGTGGTAGTTCTTAAATAATGAAGGTCAGGAGGCCATCAGACCTTTTTCATCTTCTTTTCAGTCGCCTCAGAGGTGTTAATTATTTTTTACGACTGTATAACTATGGAACGTTTATTTTAACTGTTCTTTCATTCTTTTATCCTATTCGACATCTCTTTCATTCTTTCTCCGTTTTCTGGATTCTTTCCTTCGTTGAATTTAGGCCTTCTTTCTTTGTTGATATTTCTCGAAAGCCATGAGCATTCTGAAGATACTTCCTAAGCGAACAACGTCCTTCAATGCCATCCAAAAACTTTGTGCTCTTCAATTTCTTTTTCTGTCTTCTTAATCAGTATGTTGGCCATTTAATTTTTTAACGTGAGTGAGTACATATTCTGTCATTTTAATTGTAGTTATTCATATTTTTTTTTTTGAGGATAGGTGGTTGAGCACTGAGTTACAATGAAGAAGGTCTTGGGTTAAAATCCCGCTGCTGGGAAGACATTTATTTAATCTATTAGCAGCCGGAGATGAATCCTGCTAGATCCAGAGTTGGCTCTCCTGGGGCTCATAAAGCATCTATAAAGTGGGTACACAAAATAGGGGCTGAGCGTGATCTAGTACAAATCCCCTCCCTGCACAACCGTTGTCCAAGAAACAGTACAGTCTCTACCTTTATTGAGTCCCAGACCCTTTCAAGGGTTGTAGTGGTACAAGTTATTATTTTTAAAGTTATTTCTGATGTATAAGTTTCTTAAAATTAAAAACAAACGATTTCTCATTATTTTTCTATGATTCTTTTTACCGATTATTTCCTAGCTGATATTACTTTATTAGGCCATCAATCCAACTGAATAGTTTTTGAATTTATCGAAGATTTCAATTATAAAGGAGAAATTTTAAGCTAGATACAAGAAGATTTCCTATATTATTAATATAATGGTTGTGAAATATTTCTAAATAAAACTGTATGCTAGGGGAAGAGCAAGGAGTAGACAATATGAGAGGTGACTGTTGGTGCTACCGAAGCCTGATATTACACAGCTGCCCTGCCTAGTGCCTATATCTCTTTTTATATCATCACTTTACTTCCCCAAATATTAAATATCATCTTTATGACCTATCATAGTAATGTTTATTAAGCTATCATCTAGACTTATTATATTATATTAATATTGAGTGGATATTCTACTGATATACTATATCATTACTTTTTTTTTTATAGTTTATTTATTGATATTTACAACTGTATTAAAATAATACATCAAGTAAATGGGCTAAGCGATTCATAACGACATGTGAAGTAGAGAAACTACCCGCTGGTAGTACTCAAATCACAAGTTCAACTAAGAAGTCACGGGGCCATCTTCTTTTCAGACGCCTCGGAGGATTATCGGGAATTGAAGAGGAAGCTAGGTTTGAAACTAGAGGGTTTGAGTGGAAATGAAGTTTGTTAAGAAAGGATAGATAGCGGGTTCGGGCCAAATCAGCAACAAATGGGACATTAAGGTCGTTATGGATGATTTTATTCTTAACAAAATAAGGAGCATTAAGGATAATATCATTATGTGAGAAAGAAATAGTTGACTGTGGGTACTATAATAGGATGTTGATAGTTGGGGGTGCAGTCAAGAAAACACGCAAAAATAGGTGAAACTATTTTATTTTAAGTGCCGACGTTTCGACCTACTATGTAGGTCATTTTCAGGGCTATGAGAAAACAGACAAAAAACAGAATAGACTGTAAAAATACATAAAATAGAGGTACAGAAAAATTAAAAAAATGTAGAGATATAAAAAAGAATGATATATAATGAAAATTATATATCATTCTTTCATTATATATCATTCTTTTTTATATCTCTACATTTTTTTAATTTTTCTGTACCTCTATTTTATGTATTTTTACAGTCTATTCTGTTTTTTGTCTGTTTTCTCATAGCCCTGAAGATGACTTACATAGTAGGTCGAAACGTCGGCACTTAAAATAAAATAGTTTCACCTATTTTTGCGTGTTTTCTTGACTGCACCCGCAACTATCAACATCCTATTATGATAATATCATTACTTAATTGGGCAGAGTAGCGTTAATAACTTCTTACGTAGTAGAGAAGTGATAGGTTATTAGAGGTCAACAATATGAAAACGAAACATTATCATGAACAATAAGAAATAATATTTCTCTAAAGGAAGTAAATAAATAAGTTTCTTGACGTATGTTGTTGTATTACAGTGAAGAGGATTGTTTAATAAGGCAGGGAATCAAAACGGACGAATATATTAATGAAACCTTCATTCAACATTCGAAATGAAAAAGTGGTGTGGCATATGAAAAAATAAGACAGTAAAATAAGATTTTTTTAAATTTATATACATATATTAAGATTTAAATAAAAATTTAAAAAATGTATTTTTATTTTATATATAATTTTTTATTGTGTATTTCAGATCATCTAAGAACACATCTATATATATATATACTAAAAAAAATCAAACCGTTTACTAGATGTACATTATTAGCAGGATACATCTTAATATTTTACAGTTATTTGATATTGATTGATGCATTTGAAAACATTTCGTCATCACTGCGCCATAATTGATTTATTTATTATTTTATAGGATTTCTATAAAATAATGTATGTTATCAATTTAACAAAATAAAAACTGTCATTTCTATACTGGAAAAAAATTACACACTGTCATTTCTATACTGAAAAATAATCACAACATACCCACGAAATAAGTAGTCAAAATTTGTTTTATTTTAAAATATGTTAACCATAAATAATATTTTTTCAGTAGGTTTTATGTATTATCATACCGATTTTACCAATATTTCCATTCAAAGATATTAAAAGGAATAATTAAAAGGTTTGTTAGTTAAAAATAACAACCTTTATTTAGGTTGTCGTATCTAGGGAACTCTAAGTAATAGAGCTACCTTATGGTTTATTATCTTCATTTTCCCTTCCTGAGGTTCTATCCACTCCAGTAAGTACACGATATTATAGGGCTCCTTTTCAAACTTAGCAACTTACCAATACAATATGGCTCTACAACCCTGTGTGGGTCATAGCCTCCTCAAGGAGCCTTCGCAAGGGGGACAATACTATCTAATGCAGCTGCCCTCCAGTTACGGACTTCAAGGTGCGTCTGGCAGCCTATGGCACTCCATCTCCCCATCGGAGCCTAGGTCTTCCTCTTCCTCTGGCAAGATCAAACTTTCCCTCCAGTAGCTTCTACAGGGGATCCTCTTCATTAATTCTGGCCTCATGTCCGGCCCACCTCAATCTATTAATTTTCACCCAGGTAATGACGGGTCCCCTAAACATCTTGTACACTTCTCGGTTGGTTTGCCTTCTACATTGACCATTCATATAAATAGATCCGAAAACTAGGCGGACCTGCATTCTTTCGAAAACAGCTAGCTCTTTTTCCTTGGCCTTAGATAAAGTCAATGTTTCACAGGCGTAGGTCAGGGCTGGCCTAATCAGGGTCTTATACAGCATGACTTTTGTTTTCCATATTAGTAATGAACTCTTTAGATGCTTCCTTAGCTCAAAGTAACATCTATTAGAATTTATTTTATTTTATTTATATGATATGATATGACCATGGGGAGCGAGCCTGATACAGCCAGGATGGCTCAGGTGGTAGAGTCCCAGACTAGCTATCTGGAAGACCCGGGTTCGTGCCCCGGTTCTGGACATATCTTTTCTTTTCAAATAATAACATTTATCAGAATTGATGGCTCTCTTTATTATTTCTTGAGACATATCGTTTGACGAGGTAACAACACTTCCAAGATAAGTAAACGAAGGTCGAACCAAGGCTTACTAAAAAATAAAATTATATAAGTAACCACCTCAATAATAATATATATATATATATATATATATATATATATATATATATATATATATATGATGCATATATATATTTGTATGAATTATTTTATTTTAATTGTAATTCTTTCTAATCCGATTATTTCTTTTTAAATATGTCTGTATCACCTATATCCATTTCTGAAGAAGATCTGCAGTGTGGGTTGAAACGTCGGTTATTTAAGTAGGTTATAAATTATTATTTGGCCTCTAATCACCATTTTCTTGCCCGTATGTACAGAGTCAACTAATATTATTCAAGTCTGATCAGATTATAGTTTCAACTAATCCATGATCGAATATCTCAGTGTTCTATATCTGAGTATTCAACATTTTTATTTCATTTAAATATAGCAGCGTACTATACCTAAGGACTGAAGACGTCATGAATGATGCATACGGAAGGGAATGATCCCAGAGTTGACTAACTCAGGGAATTGTTATTGGATTGCCGGTATTGTGCTAGCGTTATCATCTGGCTAATAACTCCCATATCACACGAGCCTCATTACTGTCTGAGTTATGGCCCCATAGCTCTCACTCTCACTAATGAAATGGTAACCTAGTAGTAGCCTGTCACTTTTATTAAAAAATAAAAGGTGTGCTCCCGAGGTAAAGGACAGCATGTCCACAAAATATTCTAGGGTCAACATTTCCAATTAGTTATAGTTCAAAGTTATGGAAATTAGCTCTCCTGAACGAATACAAAAATATGGTATAGTAAAATGATGATTTTTGGGAATGAATAATTCCATTGGTTACGAAAAAAATGTATTGATTACTATTAAATAAAAGTCCCTTTTCCATAGACAGAGAGAGGGAGAGAAAGACAGAGTGAGTAGAGAGAATAATATAATTTATTGGATTTATCGTTTAATGGTGTTCAGATCGTTAAAAAGATTGATTATTTATGGCGTTAAATAAAAAATAATTAAATAAATGAAAGAAATAATGCCAAAGAATACATTCATAAATGTTCCTGAGAGCATCCCATATTAGTTTAATATCACATTATTGTTCGAAGATCAGAAAATTGAACTAAATTAATAAAAAACCTTACCACTACAATCCGTGAAAGGGTCTGGGGTTCAGAACATAGTAGAGACTGTACTGTTTCATGGACAACGGTTGTGCAGGTGTTCTAAAGTGGGGACGACCTGCGGTCTTGTGGTTAGCGTAACAAACTACTAAGCCCAAGATCGCGCGTTCGTAGCATTAGGCTACACCTACATTGGATCCGGTGTGATACGATGAGACGTCGCTAGCAAACCAAATGACTGAAATATATCGAGAGTTATAACATTTGGTTCTTTAAATTTATAAAATTAAGATTATTTATTAATTCTTTTTAATATATTTATATTTTACTATAAGGTATACACCCCAGCATCGTATGTGACAGAATCACGTCGCACCGAATCGGATCCAATGTAGGTGTAGCCTAAGGGAGGAAAAAATCCCCAGTTACCCCGTCCTTCGGAAAGGACGTTAAGCGGGGTCCCGGGCCTGTTCAATGGCAGGTACTCGTTAAAAATCCCCTTCCTAATTAAACCTGGATAGGCAAAATTGAGAGCTCCCACTGTAGCATCGTCCGAATAGCCATAGCAGCATAAAGTGACGTTAAATGAACAAACAACAAGGTGTCCTAGATTACGCTCCACCGCCAGATTTTCCCCCTTATTTTGGTTATTCACTTTTAGAGGCTGGGTGAGCCTCAGGAGGCCCTGGATGCCATATGTTCCATCTCCAACCGCTAACAGAGTAAATGAAAGTCTTGCCAGCAGCGGGATTTGAACCAGGATTTTAGCTTGGCAACTCAGTGTTGTACCTTTGAGCCACTACGCTCCCCTAAATTAATACAATAATTATGAAAATAAGTCGTTTGTCTCTTCACTGGGTCAACAGTCAAACATGATAGCAGTAAAAAAAAATTATACAACTAACAACCCCTGAAGGGCCTAGGGTTCAGTAAATGTTAGAGACCGTATTGTTGCTATGACAACTTTTATTCTTCCTTATGCTTTGCTCTACTTACTGAATTGCCCCTCCAGTGCTAATAAAGATAAATAAGGCAACAGAAATAGAAAGCTTGATAAATTTTTAATAACCAACCTTTCTAATAATAAATAGCCAATGCCATTGATCCACAAATACACTAAATCCTGAATGTTATAGCAAAATTGAGCAAAGTGGAAATTTTTTAAAAGGGTGGAAAAATGGAGAGAGAAGAAACTGCACGAAGTTAAGTAGAATTAAATCAGAGCCCCGCGAACGGGGAAAAGACCAAGAAAAGATAAATTATTTTATGCTGTTTCCGTAGAATCCACTGCATCTTTTCTGACTACCTTCTATGAAAATCAGAAAATTGGAAAGACGGTCAGACGACATTTCCTACTTAATACATTGCATTACATACGACACTAAAATATTGCATGAACATAAAAGGAAATCAAATATTATAGTAAAATTATTTTTTTTTGTTTCAAAATTAGTTCTTCTGATGTTTCTTTTTTTATAATTGAAATATTTTGAAGTTGATATTTGTAACCGTATTAATTGCTATAGTTCAGCTGTTAGATTGATTACGCTTATTCTCAAATAACCAAATGAGATAGTAACGTAACAAATTTCACCAATTATGATTCTATTTTTTCAAGTTCTAAAAATCATTTATTAGTAAAATGGGTTTTATTAAATTTATATTAATTAGATTAGTGGAACTATAAAGAGAGACAACTGCAAAGAAGATTTATTTATATTTTTTAAATATAAATTTAAATTAGTCTAGAAAGTCCTTAGGATATAAATATAATAAGTAAATAACAATAAATCCATTGTTATCTCCCATGAATATGTTAATTTACCAATAAATGTGTTTACTTAAGTTTCATATTGAAAATATTGTAAAGTTTGGGAGACGTTCACTATTGCTTTAAAATATAATAGAATTCTAAAATCATTCCATTTATAAAAAAATAGCCAGTCATGAGGATTGCCGAAATAAGTGAAAAATCAATACTTTGGAATAACTGGTTTCTCTTTTAAATTTTTAAATCAAATATAATCTGTGGAGAGGTACCGCTGGGTACTGTTCTTCGTCATGCCTTTTATGTCATTCCGTATTATTTTCCAGTCAGCCAATCAGCTGGTTGTCAATCACATGTATTTGACAGTCGTGGATGAAAATATAAAGAGAAAAAAAAAGTATAGTCTGAATGATTTAAATTTCAAATTTGTATATTTAAATTATTAATATTAGTCTGGGTTTGACATATATTGATACTTCGAACAATAATTATACACATTTTCATGTAGTTTATTTAATTATCAAAACATATAATGAGCTGCACAAGCATAATACAAAATTTAAATTAAATAATAATTCGAATATGGTTATTTCTTTCTTTCTTTGTCGTTTGGGCCTACTGAGGACCACGGGACTCCTATCTACTTTTTGGTAAAGATGTAGCCTTCTTATTTTTCCAATACTCCTTCATTTTCTGGGTTTGAGCCAGTTTTTTCTCTTCTGTCCACTTCGTTCCTTTGGTCTTCTTACTGGTAAGGGACAAGGGGAAAACTCCTTGTTGGATGGCTTGACGGAAGAGCGGTCGGTTGTGAACTTGGTCCAGTGGGATATTTAGTTGTTCCATATCTGACTTCATCTATTTGTTCTTAAAAGCCTTGCCTCTACTTGTTACTGTGAATATCCCGTTGGTGAATCTTTCAGGATTCAGGCGGACCAAGTGAAAGGTCTGGCGCCCTTTCCTCATTCATGCGATGATGTCCTCCTGGTGTTCATATTGTTCATCATTATGACGAATCCTGTAAAAGCCTCAGGATCTTTCTCTCTTTTAGCTCCAGCTTTCTGAGTAGGCCCTTGCTAGTCGTTACAAGGCACTCCGAAGCATACAGAACAGATGATTTGATGACTGTGCTGTAGTGTCTAAGTTTGAGGTTTTTGGAGAGGCACTTAGATGAATAGATACTACGGCAGGAGCGATAAGCCCTTTCCAACTTAGTACATCTGGTCTCCATGGCTAGTCTCTCACTCTCATTCACAGAGATCCATTCTCCCAAGTACATAACTGCAGGTACTTTTCGTATGGTAGCATTAGACGAATTGTAGAAGGGTCCTCCTGGATGTTGTTCACAAATTCAGTCTTCTGTATGCTGATCCTCAGACCAGTCTTAACAGCTACACTATAAAGACTCTGTAAGTTGTAGGTAGCATCCTCTATATTGTTCGCCAGTAGAATGAGGTCATCGGCAAAGGCTAGGCATGGGACAATGGGGTTGTCTTTCATACCCAAGCTTTAGTCCAGCTCCTGGTGGTAGCATCCTTCTCCATCCCCTAATGATTTTTTCCAAGACACAGTTGAATAGAATGCCATCACCCTGTCTAACTCCTGTTGTGATTGGAAAACTTTCAGATAGTTCAGCTCTGAACCTGATCTTGGATGTCGTGTTTCTCAGAGTTGCTTTGACCAGTCGTAATGTCTTTGCATCCAGACCGAGTTCCCATAGTATGGAGAAAATGGACTCTATAGCGAAGGGCTATAGAGAGGATCTGTTAAGTAATTTGAAATAAGGAAATCGCTCTGTAATTGTTGAGGCCTATCTTACTTCCTTTTTTGTGGAGGGGATGAATCACAGCAGACGTCCATATTTCGGGTAAGGGACTCTTGGCTCTGCGGGCAGTGTTAGCTGTGCTCTTCTTTGCATGAGGAAGGCGTCGTAATTTGCTTCATTTTCGCATTTGTTCAATCTAATCCAGGCTTTACGCCATTCTTCTAAAGCTTCATCACTCTTTGTACTGCACCGTGGGTGTTTGCCTTTGGTTGATGAGGCAGGGATAGTTTCCTTAGCAGCATCCAGCAAGACCTTCTGCAAGGCAGGCCATCCTTCTTTCCCTGTATTCTTTCTGAGATTATCCTGAAAACCACAATCCTCATCATGCAGTCGCTGAGCATTGTACCTGGGTATCTTACAACTTCTTTCGAGATCTGGTGTTTTCCTAAAGGGTTGCAGATTAGTCTTGACGGGTGAAAGGTATTGATCTGAGTCAATGTTGGCTCCTCGCAATACCTTGACCTTCTGTATGTCTGTACGATATTGCCGTGCTATAGCAACATGGTCTAACTGGAATTCACCGAGCATGGGATTTGGACTTTTCCAGGTTTTGGCCTTTATAGGTAGATGTTTGAAGGCTGTTGATTTTAGGACCAAGTTGTACTTGTCACAGAGTTCTATGAGACGTTCTCAATTTCTGTTTGTCCTCTTATGGGCTGGATAATGACCTACTATCTTTCGGTATTTTCACTCCTTACATGTGCATTGAATCCCCATGAGTATAATGGAGTGGTGGGCAGGTATATTATCGAGAGTTTCTTCTAAGGTGGCCCAACATTGCTCTACGTGTTCCAGGTTTTCGTATATGGTTATATTATTTATATCTTCTATTTGCGTTTGCGTAGTTTTTATTTATTTTTTTCATTATTATCATCGTTAGGTTCAACAAAGATTTTTAACTATTACAAATAAAATCTTTTATGGGAATCGAAAAGTTCAACCAGTTTTAAGTTATAACTACAACCAATAACTCAACTATTAAACCACTTTTTAGATAAATTTAACTACCATTATATCAATGGAATTTCAACTTTTAAACTGAAGTTGATTAAAATAAATTGAATAACTCATGCACAGCTGACGCGAACCCACTAGTTTATCCCGTATCAAAAGTCGCTAAACGCGGCTAAAGTAGTTTATGCTGCAAACATTATATAATAAATAAATAAAAAATATGTTGAAAGAAGAATACAGTTACTTTCTTTTATAAGCAATGCGAACAAAAAAATATGTGTGCTTCAACATACTACAATGCATTTGGCTCGATTTAAAGTCTGAAAATATTTTCTCAGTTGGTTACAAAAATTAAATTTGTTTGCAGTGCTTCCTGATTCGTTTAGTTGATATGGCATAATACATTCAGTAATTTCGTAATCTGGATGGTCCAAACACACTGCTGGCTCAGCATTCCGAGTATCATCCCATCCAGAGCATGTATTATCAGTAATATATTGCCCTATTATTCCTAATTGCTGCAATCTGGGCTAAGCACTGACAGGGCATAGCTTTTCTTGGTTTTGTATATTTGAAGATTATATCTACAATGCCATCATTTCATTTTCTCATCTCTCTACAAGGGAATGAAATATTTTTATTCATCACAGTGAGTGAAATATAATATAAAATGCTAAAGTATATAGTGCTGGATTGTTTCCTATAAAATGTCCGTTTTTATCATTTCTAGAATTTTAGGTGGAGTTAGTGGACTTCTGTTGTTTACGTTTACAGATTCTAATGAGCTGTTATTCATCCTCTCTATTATTAATAATTTTTACTATTGCTACAATTAATGAAGATCGTTTAGTATGGCATCAGATATTACCATGGAAACACACAAAACCAACCAAATTTGAAAATATATACAAGATAAAATCCAAAAAAGAACATCTGTATAAAGACCCCGATTTAGATTCATATATTAAAAAGGAGAATAAGGTGGTTGGGTTATGTACATGGAAGGGATCATGAAAGACTGAGAAGGAAGATAATGGAGGGACGCCCGGACGGTAGAAGAGGAAGTTTTAGACCAAGGCTACGGTGGCTTGAAGATATCGAGGCTTCTGGGAGTGAGAAGATGAAGAAGAGCTCCCGAGAATCGCTCTGAGTGGAGGAGAATTGTTGAGAAGGCCACAGTCCTTCATAAACCATAGCACCGTCAGTTATACATACATATGTTTTTCTTTAATAATTTTTTATTAACTGTTTTAATTTTTAAATATTTTTATTTTGAAGAGAAAAGATTTGCCCCCAGCCGGGATTCGATCCCGGGTCTTCCGCCTCTCCGAGGCAGCGCTCTTACCATCTGTGCTATGAGGCGATTCATGGTATCTAACATATAGTTAGAAAGACAGATAAAGAAAGAAACAGAGATAGATAGAAAAAGAGCAAGAAAGAGAGGGTTAGAGAGAGAGAGAAAGAGAGAGAGAGAGAGAGAGAGTGAAATGGTAATAATAGCGCACTGGAGGGGCGTGATGTGGGTCTCGATGAGGCGGATATACCCCGCTAAACTCTAGAAGACCATCTCCACATCCTGTCTTCCATTGAAAAGGATTAAATTAGTTCTGACGGAGGCAGTGGTTACATTGACTTTCACGATTGAGAAGCAGTTTATTCAGACACGTTTTCAAAATAATTAAGTGATTTAGAAATGTATCTGAACAATTTGTCACTACAATACGTTAGGGATATTTTAAAAGTCCTGTAACCAAGATCGCGAGTACATAGCTCAGCTTTTTAAGAGAGTAAGCACCCATGGTTATGAGAAGACGTATATTGGCGGTTCCTAACCTATGGGATGTCAGGTACTCGTTCGAGAAACCTATCCTAATTAAAGTCCTAAGACAAAATTTAGGACTCCCACTATAGCATCGTCAGGTTCAATAGAACCAAACAAACATTAAACGTTAAAGCTGTTTAAAATCAATCAAAGAACTATACCATTATTTAGAAGATGTTTCATATTGAAAATTAAATTCTAATCTATTCATAAGTCACTATTTGTGTAGAAATTTTACAACACCCTACAGCAGTATTCAAGTTGATATGTAAATTCATTTCACCTCCTTCCTTGCCAAAACTAGCCTTATTTAAACAGTAATAAACGGTGATCAAGAACCATAAGCTTTTTTAAGAACAGATTTTTAGCTCAAAGATGTCTGTAGTTTAATCTAAAAGAAGTAACTCTGTAGTTTTTTATCAATTTTTTGACTCGAGCTCACTTAATCATTTTAGTTCACCTTCACACAAGAAGGAATCTCTCGATTGATGAATTTCAGCTCACTTTGAGTTAGGGATCATCAGATTCCTCTCGGTTCTTGCGGTTTGGTCGCACATAAAATTTAGATAAAACCTATGCGATCTGGGATCCTTCTCGGGCTCATCCAGCATCTATAAATCCGGTAGTCTAAATATGGGGGAAAATCTGACGGTTGAGCGTGATCTGGGACAAATCACCTCCCTTCAAAACTGTTGTCCGTCTGAATGAGCCATTAATATAACTTATGTGACCACATGCGTGTGTTGGCAGTAAAATAGTATGAATAATAGTTATAAAATAGTATAAAATAAAACATAAGATAATAATAGGAGCTATGCTGTGCACAATAGTTGCCGTTTAATATTAAACTTCACGGCTAAAACTTAATTGTAGCGTACAAGTACAAGAGCTATGAGAGAAACTCCCTCAATTAACATAAGCACTTGTAACTTCTCTATGGTGTTTAACAACTCACTAAAATTAAATAAGTATCTAGATCCTCCCCTCCTTAATTTACCCATCAAATAGAAAGATTTCTAGAGAAGAGCTGAATATTCTTAATTTTTTTTCTCTCAGCATAGAAATATATCAGAAGGGAATTTCCTGAGAGAATACTTTTCTCAACGATTTATCCTGATTGAAGCCCACTACTTTTCGAGCAATACTCTAGAAAACGGGTAAAACGATGGTGGAAGAAATATGGAATTAATGAGGAGGGAGGGGAGGAGATGATCCAATAGAGAGGATTGAGGACGGAATAGAGTAGGAGAGACAGAAATTATTGTTTGAACTTGGAGAGAGCCATTATTAGGAAGCGGTTTGGCCTGGCGAATATCGGCCATTCCTTCTCCAATGGCAAAATGCATTTCAATCTGCCTTTATTGAATCCCTCTCTCCATTGTCCTCCTCCTGTCCTCTCCGATCAATAGCTATTTTCATTGAGTAGGAGAGTAGAAGATTCATATATATCAAGTAATGTATACACATATATATCGTATATATTATGTATATATATCGTAGTTAATTTTATAATATTATTAATATTTTATAATTCCGATCTATTGATGAAACCTTTACACCAGAACATTGTAACATAGAACATGAAACCTTTGGCATAAGGATATTGGAAGAACATTTAGTATACAACCCAGTATACCTTGGTACATATTTATTGACCTTTAGCATGCATGTCTAATTGTGACTATAGATAAATTCTACATTATATTTTTTGACTTTTCAAATCTAAAATCAAAATAATTAAAGTCTTAAAGTACATTATCAAAAGTAGTAAATTATCTTAAGATTAACTTTATGAGAATATCTCATAAGAATCTACCTTATATCTGTAGGATTATAGCTTATGAAGTATTTTATACTTATAAAAGTATAAAGGTATAATTAATAAATATACCTTCTTATACTTTATACATTAATTAGTACATTGTTAAAAGAAATTAATTAAAAAACCACGCACCACTACATACCATGAAATGTCTGGGGTTCAGTACACGATAGAGACTGTACTATTTCATGGACAACCCTTGTGTTCAGAGGCGATTACACTCAACCACCAGATTTTCCCTCTTATTTTAATTATTCTCTTTATAGAGGCTGGGTAAGCCCCAGGAAGTTCCTAGATCCCATAGGATCCATCTATGGCCGCTAACAGATTAAATAAAAGCTGGCATACAAAGCGGTGTTTGAACCCAGGACCTTGGGCACGTCAACTCAGCCACTCAGCTACTCCACTCCCACTTTATACTTAAGGTGTATTTTTCTATAGTCGCAAATCCAACTAAAGATAAAAATAATGGACTATTTTACTCTATTATCAAGTATAAATCCAGTTTTTCATCGATTTGAATTTTCTTCGAACATCTAACACCACAATATTTCCTTTTATCAACTGTCCCTTCGCAACTTTCTTACATAAACCCCTATCTTCAACCTTTTAAAAACTTATAATAATTAATAAAAGTCGAATTTCCTCCAATACGACTTTCTTGTACATTGTATAAAAGCGGAACTGTTTTGTTTTCGTAGATAATACGAGAACCTGCCAGGTAATGACTTGAAATGGTGTTATTCCTAATAATATAACTCTATTTCAATCTTAAAACTACTAAAATACAGGATTATGCTTCCCTGTATACAATTAACTCTCTCTGGAGAAATTCCAACATAACCACTTACTCAAAAATTCAATTTAAGGAGTATCAATCCGGGCTTCCTCTACAAACTCCGTAAAGTCCTAATCCATACATACTTTCTCATCCTTCAATCCTATCTCACAAATAGTACTTTCCAAGTAAACCATAATAATGTCCATTCATTCCTCTTTTCCCAATCTGCTGGTGTTCTTCAAGGTAGTATCCTTGGCCCAATCCTTTATACAGTTTATTCAGCTGACATCCCAACTCATCCTAATATTATCCTTACCACGTATGCTGATGATACATGTGTATTAGTCAACACCAATCCAGTTATCGCATCCCAAAGCCTTCAATCCCATATCACTGACCTTGAAGAATGGTGTCAAAACTGGAGAATTGAAATAAATTCTCAAAAATTGCATCAAATCACTCTTACCTTACGTCGTAAACCAATGACTTCCTGCCCTTCAGCATCCTTTAATAATATCCCACTGGTGCCTGTAGAACAGATCCGATACTTAGAGTTGCATCTCGACAAACAATTAACCTGGAATCCTCATACTAGACTAATAAGACAAGAAACGGCTCGACGTTTCAGGCTACATCTACACTTAGTAGACAAACGCTCTAACCTCCTAATTAAATACAAAAGACTCGTCTACATGACCATCATACGACCTATTTGGACTTACCGAGTAGACCTTTGGGGCTCGACTAAGCCATCGAATTCGTCTCGTATCCAATCCCTACAATCCAAAATCCTTCGTAAAATCCTCAACGCTCCTTATTTTGTTAAGAATAAAGTCATCCATAACGACCTTAATGTCCATTTGTTGTTGATTTGGCCCGAACCCGCTAACTATCCTTTCATAACAAACTTCATTCTCACTCAAACCCTCTAGTTTCAAACCTAGCTTCCTCTACAATTCCCGACAATCCTCCGAGGCGTCTGAAAAAAAGATGGCCACGTGACCTTCTTAGTTGAACTAGTGATTTGAGTACTACCAGTGGTTTCTGGTGAGTACTACAAGTAGTTTCTCTACTTGTCATTTTCACATGTCATTATGTATCGCTTAGCCTATTTACTAGATGTATCATTGTAATACAGTTGTAAATATCAATAACTAAATTTTAAAAAATTAAAAAAAAGAGTATCAAAATGGAATCTATTAATTCTATCCAAATTGTCAACTATTGAGAAATCTCATATTATTTGTATTAATATAATAGTCTTCTTGATAAAGTTGTAGAAATTCAACACCTGAAGATGATTACCTAATGAGACAGCGACACCATCTGTAATAGACTCTAAGGTCTAACTCACGGACGTAACAAGGCTGGAAGGAACCGACAGCAATAATGAAATACTAAAATTTTAATTGTGTAAATTTGTTTATTTTATAAGAGTGTAAGATTATATTGTATTACGCAACGAACAGTTATAGTGCGATATAAATTGTTGGTTAAGTTTTGGGCCGACCATCTTGGCTAATTTTGGGAGCGGGAGAGGTTGGTATAACTAGCTACCTATAATGCGGTTACAAGTTTCGTACTGCTCTGATGTTGAATTCGATTTACCCCCGCCACTCGCCTCGGTGCCATTAATAGCTCGAATGACCATTAAAGTTCCAAATATACGCATTCCTAAGTCAACACTATATTTTAAAGTGTATTCCGATTTATCCTGACTCGTCATGGTACGACGTAGATACTCATAATATTACAAAGATAAACAATGAAACTTAGGACTGCAATGTTTTGTTCCGGGCTTTTTTATAGAAAATATGAATTTGCAAAATACGGTTTCATGAATTCGGTCACTCAGGCAGGTAGACCCCGGGGTTAAAGACACAAAAGAGGGGGGTCCAAGACTTTACTTTTGAATGAAATCATTCGTTGAAGAGAAACGGAAAATGTATATTAAACGATAGTTCAAGTAACATTGTGTGTAAATTTTGTATGTTCATTATTTAGGTTCTAACTTATATTTCAATTCAAAAGAAATAAATTTAAAATAAAGTTAAGGCATTCAAATATATAATAAGTAAATATAATTTATTTTATTTTATTTGTTATTAATTTTTTTAATATTTTTATTTGAGTGAACAATAAATAAATTTCTTGAGTGATCGTCCTACAGTGCCATCCGGAGAGACCTCGAGCTCTTCAATCTCCTTTCCAGCTTCCTTGAACCATGTGTTGACTAGTTTCAGTTTTTTAAGTTAAGTAAATACATTTTTGGCCATTCTACTTGGATTAATTATTTTTATATATCCATAGAAATTAACTTTTAATTGTTTTCTTGTGTCTCTAATTTTTTCTATGAGCGTGTAGAGCTCCTGGTTATGACTTAGTTTATATTGGTCTTCTTAAGTCTGTCCCAACATTCTTCTCAATATATATATATCACGCATCGACATTTTCTAATTTAGGATAAAACATTCTGCCCCAAACGTTTTTTCTGGGCGAATTACTGTAGAGCCTAAGTAATGTGCCTTTAAGTCGATAAATAATTAAAAGATAAATATTTGAGGGTAATAGATACATATTATATATAATGGAATAGAATAGAATCGAATATAAAAATAATTTTATTCTGCGACCAGGTCCCTTAAGAATAACATAAGTGAATAACAATTAATAAGAATATATAATACAACAAGAAGTTGTAATCGATCAAACATTAAAGTCAGATTGATTAAGTACATAAATCTGGAATATTGAAGCTACGAGCTAGTATTTAATAACTCTAAAGACCATTTGTTTTTTTTCTTGATTTATTATTTTAAGGCTTAGCTATTTTCAAATTTTGTCCCGATCCCCTATATACATTCTCTCCAATATCTCCTATCCATTCAATCCTCCTCTGTTAGACCTTAGAGCTGCCATATCATCTCTGACTTCTGTTTTTTCGTTTTGAAAAAAAGAATTTACTCTTATTAGGTTCAGAGCAATTAAAGATGGAGAATGCAAGAAATACAGGAATGACGAAGGTTAGTTAAGGCTGAATCTGTGCTGGAGCTAATACAAAGCATGTATGCAACTTGTATATATACGTTTATCTCATGTTTCATATATATATATATATATATATATATATATATATATATATATATATATATATATATATATATATATATATATATAGATCAAGTAAACATATTTTGAACTGAACCAAAACGCCCACCTCCCTCTGCCAATGAGAGCACATAGCACCGGTCCACTGTAGTTGAGCTTCAAGCTAAGGAGATTAGTACGGATCTTGTTGTCGGCAAACATCCTAAGGTGATTACTTAAAGGCTATTAGTAAGTCATTCCTTCAATGAAAGGATCATTCGTATTAATTTTTCTTCAACGTTATTTTTGTTCTCTCAAAAGTTATTGTTGTGATTTTGGTATGATATGATTTTATTTTAGATACTATTCTCTAAATACACTTTTCATTGTTTTCGATCTTTTGTACCTCAACTCACTAGGGGTATAATAAAGTCTACACTACTGAGACAGTAGTCAGTGTATTAGAATTTGGGACAGTAGACTGGGATTGTAGACAGTAGTCCAGGTTTTTCTCCCAATGAGGATGTTTTCTTTATAGAGTTTTGGTGAGCCCCAGGAGGGCTGGAGATCCCACAGAGTCCATCCAAGGCTGCTAGCATATTAAATACTCTGTCACGGCCGTATTCGAATCCGGAATGTGTAGCATTGGAACTCATCAATCAACGAACTCAGCTCCCATTTACAAGACATTATGATATACATATAAAAATAGTGACAGCTAAAACTTGTTTGCCTTGAAGATATCAAACATCAAAAAACAGAAATGTTTCGGCCAACTCTATGGTTTACTGTTCTGTCATCTCCAAGAATTTTTTTAGGGGACAACCACAATTTGGAAATATTAACAATTAGGATGAATGGATGGTTGTTCTTTATGGATAGAAATAGTTTATTTTGTGTTTTTCTTGTTAATTATGTAGTTATTTATTCGTTGAAGTTATTGTACAGATTGAAGCTCGGTTCTCGCTTATCTGAGCCTTTCTCTGGCTCAAAGGATGCAGTATATCCCCAACCCTGTTTAAAATGTATGTACTACAGGCAGTAAAGGGTTGGAGCGCACGTTGGATAGGAAAGGGCATAGACATAGGCGGACATAAGCTTTTCTCTCATTTCTTTGCCGGTGACCATGCAGTGGTCACATTTAACAGAGATGGTCCGGAAGAAGCGTTGATGGCACTGGAAAAAGAATACAGCCTATAAAGTCTACGAATAAATTTTGATACGACCGAATACCTGACAGTGAACTGCAGGTAAGCCACATACCTTCATATAATTGGGAAAATATGCAAGCCGGTGGACTCCTTCAAGTAGTTAGGGTCAACAATAGATGGGAGCGGCAAGTCGAAACCCGAGGCTAGGAGGATAGTTGGCCTGGCAAGAAGGGTGTCTAGAATGTTGCACCCAGTTCTCTGGAACACAGTTATCTCAACGGACAACAAAAGGCGTATTTTCAGAAGTATTGTTGAGCCCTCCCTCAGCTACGCCTCAGAGACCTTGACATTTAACCCGGAATTCTACTCCAGATTAAAAGCTGCAGAGATGGACTTTTAGAATAGATCCCTGAGGATCATCCGCATGGATAGAGTCAGAAATGAAGATGTTAGAGACAGCCTGAGCGTGACAGAAGGAGTTCCGGAGAGGATTGGAAGGATCAGGCTGCGATGGTACGGACCTGCCAGCGGATGCCAGAACGTAGGTGGCGAAGATTCTTTTGCTGTGGGAACAGCCAGGCAGACGAAGAAGAGGAAGACCCCGAACCCGGTGGAAGGACTGCGTGGAGGAGATGATGGCCGGCAGGGGACTTGATGAGGATGACTGGTGGAATAGAGAAAAGCAGAGGGGCGCTCTGGCTTAACCAGGCAACCCATTGAGGGAAAAAACCTGCAAAAGTAAAGTAAAAGTTATTGATGAACTCTAAATCAAGAATTTAACAGGACAGTTCTTTTATGAGTCTAATCGGATAAGTTTTTATTCAGTGCTTATCTATTTACCGGATGCATATTCTGTAAGGCAGTGTTGTGTGATTAATATTGATATTAATAGTAATTATCCAATTAATAATTATTTTCTATTTATTGGTCTCTATGGATGTGAAACTTGGCCACTAATGCTGAAGGATGAACAACGTCTTCAGGTAGTCGAAAATAAGGTGTTACGTAGAATATTCGGTCCAAAAAAGGATGAGACCACTGGGGAATATAGGAGATTACATAACGCGGAGTTGCAAAGCACGCATCCGGTAAATATTATTCAGGTGATAGGGTCGCGAAGATTAAGATAGGAAAGTAAAGTTGCTGGGCTGAGTAACAAAGGAATTCCCAAGATGTTATAGGCGCTCTACCGACGTGGAAGCATCTGAGGGGTAGGCTGAGGCGTAGGTGGGAGGATTGCGTTAGGAATGATCTAGCGGAATTGGGTTTGGGTTTTGCTCCGTGGACGGAGGTTTGTAAACATTGATTGGTGGTATCGGCATCGAGCCTTCGGATTCCTTAAGCCTTTTATTTATTTATTCTATTTATTGGACGAAAGTGGTTGTTAACTTAGAAAGGCCCCGTAAGCCTAAGCTGGTAAAGTGGGTGATGGTTCTTGGTGATCTATATTAATGGACAAGGATCGCTATCCTTGCCGGATTTGCATTGAAGATGTTCCAATCATCTATCAGCAATAGTTAATCCCTCCTAGAAAATGCAAATGAGGTACCAAGGGCCAACATAATCTCTACCCTTGTTATTAAAACCTTTATAATAAACTTTATAGTTAATTAAATAAAGTATTAGCTGAATATAAATTAACCAATAATTTAACATGTACGTATAATTCCGATTTTATTCCTAAATCATAAATTGTGTTAAGCGTGGTCAAATCGATCAGATCGTATGCTAGTATGTTAAAAGTGGCACAATGTATCATTTTAACCTGTACCACTACGACCCATAAAGGTCCTGGGGTTCAGTACTTTGTAGAGACTGTACAATTTCTCGGACTACGGTTGTAGATAGAGATGATTTGTCCTAGATCAGGCTCATCCCCCTTATTTTGAGTACCTACTTTATAGAGACTGGAAGAGCTCCATGAGGGTCCTAGATCCCATAGGGTCCATCTCCGGCTGCTAACAGACTAAATAAATGTCTTGCCGGCAGCGCGATTTTAACCCAGGACCTTCGACATGGCAACCCAGGGCACTACCACTGCCATACCGCTCCTAAGGTCAGTGACATATTTTTAGAAGGATTGATGTCATTGTTGTTAAGAGTATTTTGAGGTAGTCACGCCAAGACTTTCCGGTTAGCAGTGTCACAGCCGGTGAGATCATAATTTGTGATTAATTATTGATTAACCCTTTGTCGTATAAGCTATTTCTGTGACACTAAATGTTTATTAAATTTCTATAATGTATTTTATTTTATTTGTTACTAATTTTTAAATATTTTTATTTGAAAAGAAATGTATTTATTTATTTAATTTCGTTTGCTCGACATTAGGTTGTTACCCATTTCAATACTTTTCTCCTAAAACGTAGTTTAAAATAATTACGTCATTAGTCTTGTTTTCTTGATAGCTCCATATAATCTCCTAATAATGATAAAAAGGCTATTTCATTACCTTCGGTTCCATGTATCTTCAATATAAGCTGAGTTTTGAATTTAAGTTATTTATACCCAATCCTTGAACTTTTTCTTGAGATTTTACGTATATTTGCTCAAATCACACTACACTAGAGAGCCATATACAGCATTGGAAATTATTTTGATTATATTTACAAACCCATGTTCCACTTAGATGGTTGTAAGGGATCTCAAAATAATTTAGAATAATTGCCTCCTCCATATTGTAACTTCTTGTTCTTTTCAAAGACTCGTTTTCTACAAGAAAAAAAATAGCTTATGTTAAGAATCACCAAACCAAAGCCACATTTCTTAATAAAAATAATCCTCTCCAAACCTATCTTGTAAGCAACATTAATTTGATAAAAATGGTGGTTTTCCCTTTTCAGATTTTGAAATATTGATTCTTCGATTTAAATTTGATTTCAAATTCAGTAAAACAGTACTATTAATTCTATGATATTTTGGATAAATTAAAATTAATTATTTCGGGGACATTAAGTTGAGTCATATTTCTTGTTCACAACCCAATTTACCTTGGTGCGTATTTCCTGTCCTTTAGCACGGAACATCTATTTGCTAGGGAAGCTTTATCAAATTGTGACTTCACATCAATCCACCCAATAGATGATAGGAATCATCATGTCGTCATGTTTAATACCCCCTGGCATATAATAAAATAAAACAACTTAATATAAACGTATAATAAAACATGATTGCTGGACGAAGAATAAATATAAGTGATTTGGAGTGTGAAATAACATATCAAAGGTATTTGGTATCCCCTCCATATCTCCATAGCAACTAGAACACAACAATCATTTAATAAACCGTCACGTCAGCCGTGAAGAATCCATTACTGAATGGATTTAGTGGCTTTATCTCTTAGGCATCAATTTGTTTTTGTGTACTCTCAATAGTATTGAAACACTATGTTACTAATGGATGTATAGAAAAATTAGAAATTGAATTAGTCAGATCGGTCTTAAAAAAATATTTCTTGAACTGGATATATTTCATCGGGAACAGGTCATTTGCAGAGTTGAAGGTCCCTGGTTAAAAACCAAATGTGGCAGATAAATTATTTAATCTGTTAACTGCCTCAGATACAGTCTGAGATATCTGCAGACCCTTCTGGGACTTACACAGCCTCTATAAGGTGGACACACTTATTTGGGGAAGAAACGTGGCGGTTGAGTGTGATCCGGGGCAAATCACTTCCCTGAACAACCGTTGTTTTAGGAATATAACAGCCCCCACCACGTACGCAACCTAAGATTTATGGGTTATAGTGGTTTAGATATATTTTATCAACCCTATCAATTCCAAAATAAAGCCACGTATTTGATGTTTTTTATAATTTTTTTTATAACTTATTATTCCAAACAATATATGCTGTTCCCAAGTTTAAAGCAAAAGTGGTAGGGATATATTTGATAATAATGCTGCCGAAATAAGTTAACACGTCCAAAAGAATTATAAACATGGCACCAAAGAAATACGTCATGCATGAAAATGCATTCGCAAAAAAAATCAAGATTTTTATTGACACGTAGACGTCCCAGGATGTTACGATTGACATCGAGCAGCTGAATGTGGTAGAAATAATTTGCAAAGGTGTCAAATCTGACACTTTTCAGAAAAACTCCACCTCAGAGAAGCAGTAAGGCTTTATAACTCAATAAGAGAATGTCATCCAAATATTGTATCAATGTGTTACTATAAACACTTTCTCTCCATGTAATTATTCACCATAAAGGTGTGATGAAATAATAAATGAAAATATATCCACATAAAGCCCAGTTATCAATACTGATAGCTTTAATGAAAACGTCTCATGGATGTACCAAAGAATTACGAAGGGCCATGTAAGTAAACAATTTTCTGACTAAGTAAGAATATAATAGGACTAAAGAAGTTTTTGCGTATAGGAAATTATCATGGAGTGGGTAGAAATAAAACAAATTCCAATAGTCGGCTGAAATTGAAGACAGTCTAGTGTAAACTAGTAGACCGGTAGTAATGAAATAATTTTTATAGACAAATTGTACGGAGAATGACATTTTACAGACTAACATCTTTATTGTACTTTGTATTTTACAGACTAGTCAAACGGCACAATTTATAATAGATTGACGCAGCATCTAGCATATGCCGACGATGTGCTTATATCGGCCAGAACAATGTCAGCTTTATCGGGGGCTATGCAAGAGTTTGAGGGGGCAGCAAGGAGACTTGGCCTTATTGTAAACAATGGCAAAACAAACTATATGATAACGACGAGAAGCGGGACATATAGGCATGGACCAGTAAAGATCGGAAACCGGGAATTCCCTGGATGTGAGTCCTTCAGATACCTGGGAGGGATGTTGACAAGAAACAACGACATGACAATGGAAGTCAAGGCTAGAATTACAGCGGGCAACAAGTGCTTTTATGCTCTATGGGAGGTCTTGAAATTCAGGAATCTCTCGCGTAAAAATAAAATCGTTATCTACAAGAAAATCATACGCCCCGTAGTTACATATTGCAGCGAGACATGGGTCCTAACAAAGCAGCCAAAGATTCCCACAAAATTTTGGAAAGAAGAGTATTCAGAACAATATATGGCCCTATTAAGCAAGGCAAGCAATTCAGAATGAGAAATAATGCAGAATTGATGGAATGGTTAGCGGAGCCAGACTTAGTCACGGTCATTAGAAAGAGAAGGCTAGGCTGGTTAGGTCATATTGAACGCATGGATCCGAAGAGACTTCCTCGTAAAATGGTGTATGAAAATCCGGGAGAAAGGAGAAAACGCGGGAGACCCCGATTGAGATGGATGGAAGATGTGGAAGAGGATCTCCGTAGGATGGTAGTCCGGAGATGGAGGAGGTTAGCTTCAGATAGAGCAGAGTGGAGCAAGTTGTTGGAGGCGGCCCAGGTCCTACAAGGACTGTAGCGCCAGACTGTGAGTGAGTGATTTTACAGACTAACTACTATATTTTACTTTTTATTGTTGTTTCATTGTTTGCTTAGTGTTTTTCTACTTGACATTCTAATTTGCACACAAACGTAATTATCTATTGTTTCTCTCTGTATAATTATTGTTAACTTATTTCTATGTAATTTATATTTCTTGTACTCTGTTTTTTTTATTCTTTAAATATTATCATTGTAATTCAAATTTTTTTCGTTAATTAAATGTAATAACATTATACTTGAAGAAATAATAATACCCTGTGTAGAACCCTGTATTGTTATTTTAAAGAGACCTGTCCAAGAGTAAATAAAGACTTTATTATTATTATTGAAGCATTGAAATTGTTTAAAGTAGAATTTTAACTATGTAAAAAGGTAATATGCATTTGGTATCACATTAATACCTTATAACAAAAAGGGTTAGTCAATTATTGTAGTGCTGTTTCGACTGATGGCTGTAAGTAAACATGAATAAACCATCTTCCAAGGATCAAGTAATAAATTATGAGCAGAAAAAGCAAAAGCCGTGGAAGAGAAAAATGGAAAAATGTTTAATATTTAGCTTCCATCTACGCAGAGTATTCGGATTGAAATGGAGTTAATGCAGCCCATTTAGCATAACGAAATACGCTCAGTTGAGTGTTAGGAACTATTCCTTGAGTGCTAAGAAAGTATTAAGAAGAAAAAGAAATGATAAGAGCATTTTAGAACATAAAAAATAAAACTAATCAAAGATAATAACTAATAGTTAGATAATAGATTATAATAAATCAGGTAATAAAGTTTAAAATATAAATATAATTAATTATTTTGGCGTTACCATAAGTGGTACCAGATGGCACATTTTTGTGGGTCTATTTACTACATCATGTACTAATAGAATATTAATGTGCTTATTAAATCCGTATTTAATTTAATCTGTAGTTAATAAATTTTAGCAGTAGAGCACATAACAAAAGACTGTCTCAAGCATAGCAGAATAATGACCACTTTAGGAATTCCTTGGTCCTTAATTAAAGACACCAAGTGACTATTAATATCAACCTTAATGCAATTAACTTAAGCAACAAGAAAAGACAATCTATACTATCTTATATATATATATATATATATATATATATATATATATATATAACTTATATAGTTCCAGGAACAAAATATTTAAAAAACGAAAATAAGGAACCTTTCTTCCTTATAGGAAAATAAGGAAGAAAGGACTCGCACGGGAACTGGTTTAATACCATCTTGATCCTCTGTTTATAGTAGCTACATGTTAACAGCTGTTTACAATGATATTAGCGACTGTGCGATCTTGTCTTAACTCCCCCCTGCCAGTTTACGAACATACTCGTAAACTCAAAAAAAAAATTTGCAGAGAAAGAATACAAAATAAAAATAACTTGAATCTTATTCTACCTACATAAAAATAAAAATGAAAGACCTTACTACTAGCTTAATCTATTTAAATATCATTCGTAATTAACAAAAATTATTTATATACAAATAAGTTAATTTACAAAAACTCTCATAAGAGAAATGAAAATGAACTGTTCCACTGCACCTCTATAATAAATAAGCTCTAAAAGTCCTTCAAATAACACATTAAATAAATAAAATAGAAATGCTTCCTTAGCAATAACATTAGAGACCGAAGTAAAGTATACAGTTATGGACTGGCAACCCCAGCTGGAATCTTGAGCTGTTCGAAATGAACAGTTCTATGTTTTGTTGAATAGTGACTAAGTTATGCTCTCTGATAGCAACCGCCCTGAATGGCCCTTCATAGCGCAAAACCTCCTTAGGACGGTTTGAAACAATTTTCTTGTACACAATGGTACCTATCCTGATATTGCTCGTAATATCCTCCCAGATTTTCCCGCGCTACTCGCTTTCTCTTTTCCGAGGCTATCCTTCCGTATGCTTTTCCCCATATTCTCTCGAGCTCCATTCTCTTGGCGATCAATCGCCCTGCCATGCCCTCGTCCACGACCGTACCGCACCAATATCTCCGTCGTGCATGTAGACCAAAAGGTGTTTCGAAAGGGGAAAAACCAGTAGTCATGTGGATTTAGTGGTTATGCCGCAGTGGCCCGGACCATAGCCTCATCTGCTTCCAATCCTTTATATGCTTCTAATACTCTCAGATGTTCTCATAGAGTATTGTGAAGCCTTTCGTCCCCCCCCTGCTTTTGGGATGCCCCGGCGTATCCCAATGCCAGGAGACGCCTAGATCTTTCATCTCCTTCCTAAGCTGCGCATTGTCAAATTCCCTACCCCCTAACTTATCAGGTATGCCATAAAACTGGAACCACGTTTGGAGGGCTCTACTGAGGCCAATCCGCTACAATATTTTCTCTTCCCGGCTTGTACACTACTTCCATGTTGTATTGACTAAGCTGCTCTTTCCAGTGGGTGACTCGTGCTGATGACTCCTTCAACTTCCCGACCCATAACAACGGCCTATGGTCCGTGTGGACTACGAACTTTCGCCCGAAAAAGTACGGTCGGAAATGCTCGATCGCCCACACGATCCCAAGCACCTCCCTTTCCAGTGCGCTATAACGGGATTCCGTCTCCGTTAATCGTCTGCTGGCGTATGCTACGGGACGCTCACCACCTTTACCTTCCTGTGATAATACCGCACCTAAGGCGTACCCACTCGCATCTGTGGTGATGTGAAATTTCAGCGTAAAATCGGGAAAGGCAAGGATTGCTTGTTCCTGCAGTTTTCTCATGGATGTCCGAATATTATTTTCAATTTCAGGGGTGATCACGATGCTCCGTCCTTTCTTCAGCAAATTGTTTAGTGGCACAAGATACTCCGCCATTACCGGCACGAATCGGCGATGATAGTTGAACGTTCCTAATAACCTCCATATTCCTTTGACATCAGTCGGAATCGCCTTTTATCAAATCGCCTCGACCTTCCGCATATCTGGTGGCACTCCCTCTTTGGATATGGTACGACCCAAAAAATTAACCTGACCCTGACCCATTCAGATTTCTCTCCGGATAATTTTAACCTGAACTTGCGCAACCTCGTAAATACCTTACGAAGATCTTCTACATGGCGTTCTTCTGATTTGCTAAATACGAGTAAATCATCCATGTATACCTAGCAAATCGATTCGTCCAGCTCACGCAAAAACTCATCTATAAGTTTTTGGAAAATTATAGGCGCGTTTTTCAGACCGAAGGGCATCTTTGTAAATTCGAAATGACCCCGCTCAAAGGTGAACGCTGTATTGTGCTGGTCTCGTGGGTGCATCCGAATTTGGTGGTATCCTGCCTTCAGATCAAGAGTGCTAAAAATCGTCACCACCCCCCCCCCAAGTCGGTCTAAAATGTCGTAGAATTGCGGAATAGGATAGGGTTCGTCCAAAGTGTTCTCATTAAGTTTCCGGTAATCCAGTACGACCCGGAACTATTTTTTTTTACTACCCAGAGGGGGCTGTTCTCCGGTGTCGTACTGTCCACGATGATCCCTTGCATTTTAAAGTTGTGTATCTCTTTCCGTATGTGTTGCCGTAGTACTTGCGGGTACCGACGTTCTTTAACATATTTCACTTGGTCTTGTTTTAACGGGATTTCGTGTACCGTCTGTCCTGTAACAATGAGGATCTCCCCTTCATTAAAAATATATCCCTGAATTCCTTCTTAATGGCGTGGCCAATCTTCTGTTTGATTAATCGCCCCGATCTTTCCCTGGCCGTTCTTCCGTTAACGTAAGCCTTTATACACCCTTTTTCCTATCTTCACTATCCACCGCCCGTTTTTACACCTTAACCTGGCCCCCACTCGCTCCATTAAATCATATCCGATTATACCCCCATATTCCCGTCGCATATTTTTCACCACATGAACGGTCTTGCGCCCCTCGGAACCCCATCTCTCTAGTTCAATCACCGCCTCCCCTTCTACTTTACAGGATCACTCAGAGTGATTAATTTACAGTCACATACCTATATCCTGTCTCCTGTACACAGGGTCTTCACCATGCTCTGACAAATCACCGTGCTTGAACTGCCCGAATCCACAAGACACTCCCGACTCTTATGATAGGCAACGCACCTTATACGCCTTCGATGTTATTAATCACTGTGCAGTTCCCTCTCTGTCGACACTCTCCTCATTCTTCGCCCTTCGTCCTCCTATCTCGGCTCGACTTTCCTTCAATCCTCTTAAATGTCCTTCCTACTGCGCCTCCCCTGGCTCCTGGTTCGCTCTCCTCTCCTTCTGTTTCCGACAGTGCAGAGGAAATAGTTGACTCGGACGGTCGCCTCCTTATCCACATCTTCTGTGCATTTATCTCCATTGGTTCTCCTCGGTCCACCTCTCTTCGTCTTATATATATGGCCATTCCAGAGAAAAGTGCCCTTCCGTTCCGCATTCATAGCACCTGGAGCGTGTTAAGGGCTGTTTACAATGCCAGCTTGATATTAGCGACTATGCGATCATCAGTCTTGTCTTAACTTATATATATATTTTTTTTTTGATCAACGATTTTTTACAACTTAGTTGTTTTACGGATCTTAAAGGTCTCGCCACAGATCTCGATTCAGCCAGTCTCCCTCTCTCTAAGATCCCTCGCTACCATGATCTCCTCCACATCTTGCAACCATCTTTTTTTTTGGTTGATTATACGAGTATAATGGGTTACAAATGGACACAAACAGCTAGCCTAAATAATATTATGGATTAATTTATTATTAGAAATGAAATGATTTTACTCCACGAAATATTGATAAATATGAGACACCGTTTTATGTGATATGTGAGGAATAACACAACAGTAACTATATATGTTGACACTGTTTATATAATATATATATATATAGATGTTGAGAATACATCCTCATAGGGAAGAAGACTATCACATATTACCAGGTGTTTCATTATCAATTGTAAACATAAGGTTAATTAAGTTCAGTTTATGTTGGCTATTAATGAGTAAACCACACAATATATTTTTTGCAAATATCTTTTAATATGGCTTTATATGCCAGTAAATCAGAATTCACTTATTATTATGACAACTATTAAACTTGACAGCGCTATTTAAGTGTATACATTTCAATTCATGATAATCTTGCATTGACATTGTGTAATAATACAATAATGAGAAAACTGTTAACTTCAAATGTGGCAAAATATAAGTTTCACTTTATTTCAATAGCTTAATTTAAAAGATTATTTAGGTTTTCTGCGATCCAAGGTATTTATTAGAATCGGCTAAAGCCATATTTAAAACTGCTATAGTGAATTAAACTCCAATTCCTTTTGTAAATGTGTAAACTGTAAATCTGTAAATGGCCAACTTCTCTACTCAAGTTCTACAAGTTTGTACAGTTGGCTTTCAATTCCAACTAGATTTTAAGAGACGTTATTGAGAGAATTTCATGTAGGTCTTTCAATTAATTGGCGAAGAGATTTAGTTCATAGTTGCATAGAGATAGTGTGAATAACATATGAACTAAATATTTTAGGCGTTTATTTTTATTAAACTACCTAAATTATCTATTTTCTATATAGTATACTTCAATTATATTAAGAATCAATTGAAACACAAACTATCGTTGTGTCATTATAATCATTATAGTTGTATCATTATAGTATAAGTCATTGTATTCATATATTGTTATAAACAATGTGTATTAAAAAGAAGGTTTTTACGAGAAGATAATATAACCAAACACATGTTTAAAATGACGTTTTACAATACTACATCTTCTCCCCCTTAAAGATGTCTAAGATTTAAAAATGTCTTGGTCGGAGCAGATCGGCGTGCATTCTCTTCCGATGACCTTCCACTTGGACAATGTAAGAGAGATCGGTCCAGTCTGTTCCATGATCTACCATTCCCCTGTCTCCTTTCCTTCCATGTGACTCACCCAGACCTCCTCTCCCGTTACGAAGTCAGAGGTCTCCGGGATATGCTAAAGCTGGAAAGAATATGGATGAGGAGGTGGCCTGATTTGTTGATCATTCATTTGACGATTAGGTGTGTTGGGAAAAATTCCCACGAGTTGCTCGCGTTCAAAATTCCGTTGAGGATATCATCCATTATGAAGCTGAAGACTTTCTTGGATAAACGCGTCACACGCTTTCTTGAAGAGAAGGCACACGGTCAGGTTGGCTCATAGAATGTCGACCTGGACCCATTGGTCTAACAGTAGATCCTGTTCGATGCACAGACACAGTAGGAGAAATAGTCTTATTGGTTGGGAATGTTTAGACTGCTGGCTCCGGATGCTCGCGAGAGCCCGAGTAATTTTTGCCGCTTGCTGGGCATTGTTCGGTCTGTACAACTATTGCATCTCTTTAGGCTGGATGCAGTTCTCTTGACTAGGTGATATTCGTTCTGGTCTAAATTGTGGTACTGGTTGTAATGTGGTAAAACTTGTTGGTGTTTTAGCTGCTGCTGATACTTCATTTGTTGCTGATGTTGCTGTCGCTGTTTCTGTTGTTTAGCATGTATTTGCTGAAGTTGTTGTTGATGTCCTTTAATATGCTCCTGATGAAGAAGTTGGTGCTGCTGTATCACTTTCTAATTATAGCCCCTGGTCCAGTTAAAACCAGAGTCCAGTCAAGACCAAACAGGGATCCATCGTTCGAATCTACTACCACAAGAGGAAGGCGTAGAGTTTTATCAATAACACTGACAGTAACATTGCATGACCCGAGTTTTACTATTTAAATCCTAAATAAGACATCAAGGACGCTGTTGGTTTAAGAGGAGGCTGTCCAATCATTTCCCATTGGTGCTTATTGATGATTGTTTTCGCAGCTCCTGAGTCATACAACATATCTAACTGTTGACCGTTAATTGTAATTTTTACGATTGCTTCAGAGCCTGGTCGAACGATACGGACCTGCTGTTGACTGCTCCTGTTTGAAGAAAAGCTGTATTCCGAGTCACTGCTACTACAAGAAGTACATTTAACTCTATTAATCCTTCGAGTACCTTTAATAATAGCTATCCCACTCTTTAAACATACTTTAGACAAATTATTTTTACCCTGGCATAGGTTACATGATATTCCTATCGCCGGGCAGTCTTCCTGTTGTCTATGTTTAAATTTTTCGTATCGTTAGCAATGAATTTGCTTTTCTAGATAAATTTTATTTTTTTCTGGTAAACGTTTATGATGAGTCGGACTAATTTTATTAATATTAGGCTCAGCGTTGTAAGAGGTTAGTAAATATGACATGTGTGACTGTTCATATTTGGCATTCTCCAATGGATGTAATAATGTTTCAATTTCATCGAACCCGGTCTTAACTGGATATTGTTCGATGATTTCCAGTTGCCAACTTGTGTAAGTAATGCCAAATAAGAGTCAACTCTTATGGGATCAATCTCGCAATCTTTCCTTAAATGAATTTCCGAAATCACAATGGTTTGCTTGAGAACGTAATCTAGCGATAAAATCATTAATTGTCTCATGATCTTGCCGTATCATTTGATTAAACTTTATACGTTGAGATAGCGGTCTATCAGGTTTCCCAAACTGTTTTTGTAATGCTTATATTCTATTGAAGCTATGTCTGCAGGTTTAAAGTAATCGCATAAAAATTTAAATGGTTTATTTCCTACCTTAGCTAGTAGAAATCGTTATAAATAATGTGTATTAAAAAGGAAGATTTTTACGAGATAAGATAATATATCAAATCACATATTTAAAATGACGTTTTACGATACTACATTCTAAATAAATATTTTCTTAGTTTTTATTTACTAGATTAAATTAGATATTTATTGAAACGAAAAATAAGGAATGGATTTGGTTGGTCAGGGAGATGGACTTCTGGAGAGGTAGATGTTCCTACACGCCCCTAACAATATGATAAGGCAACTGATAGAGCAGAAACTATCCTCCACAGAATAGGAACAAGGAGATTAAAATGGCATGACCACTAAAAAAAATAATGTCACAGTAAGGATGGCTAAAAACAGTCTTTGACTACCGCTCTTTGACGGTAAAGAGGTGGGCCCAGGAAGAGATGGCTGCAGGATGTAGAGGAAAGCATGAAAATCTTTAGAGAAGGAGACTGGCTCGACCGAGAGTTTTTAGTAACGATAAAAGAGTAAGTTGTAAACAAAAACCCATTAAATCAAATTAATATTTTATTTAAACATCACAATATCGTTTTTTCCATTAAGATCATTCCAAAATATAGTAAATATACTTAAAAATTATTAAAATAATATTAGAATTTTTAGTAGTGTTGAAACAAAAATTTGTGAATAGCCCTTTTTTTAGTTTAATTTGACGTAGGGGTTTTAAAAATAATTTTCGTTAAAAAAACATGTTATCATATTATTACAATAATGTATATTGTTAATATAAATATTATTTATAGATATAAATCAGATTTATGCTATTTTATCTAGGTGTGGCGTGATTCTTTAAATAAATACGCCAATACAATTATAGTTACTCAAATTATTTTTAGTATAATATAATTCCTAGGTCTTTATTAGTAAAAAGTAAAGTTTCTTGTTATTTAACATGTTATTTGTTTATTGTAGCCAGGCCTATAGTTAATGGTGTCGGTTATAATCAACATATTTGTAAAATGCTGAGACGAAAATTTCAGCTTGAATAGTATACTATAGTAAATAATTATTGTATACATTTATTTTAATGACTGAGTTCTTATTATTAGGAACTAAATGTTCTGGGTGGAGGTCAGAGAAAATTCCCTATAATACTAGTTTGGTAGTCAATTGTCAACAGTCCTGAAGATCTGCAATGTGTATTGAAACGTTGGCTTTCAGGTATGTAGTTCTCCTTATTAAAGAGAATACATTAGAGTGCTGCCAGTGGGTAGTCCCTCTACATGTCCTTTCATGTATCTAGTTAGTCATATAACCCTTGTACTAGATGTATATATTACAGTTGTACAATTCAATCAAATAATTTAAAAAATAAAAAAAGAGAGAGAATTTTTTCTGGCCTTCCCCGGACCATTTTCTTCCTCGTATTCATAAAAGGTCAACTGATATTATTCAAGTTTTTATTATAGTTTATGGCAAAAATTATTTTCCATATTTATTGTTCTTATATTATTTGTGATTTTATTTGTTTATTTTCAAATGTGTAGATATTTTTAATATGCATGTTTTTTATGTAATACAAATATGTAATTCTTAAGGGGCATTGATCCATGTTACAGATTTATTAAATATTCTGTTCAATTCTAAAACAGTATTTAAAACATTTAAACAAATACAAAATTCTTTTTACATTAGATTTTAAATTGAATAGCGTACTATTTCAAATACAAAGGTAATTTCTTTGAAGATATATAAGCTGATTAATCTGAGTATAACCTAATTTTGTATTTGTATTTGTTGTTTGTTTGATGAATTAATAACCTAATTGCCAAAATATACCACACATTCCTCTTAGAGTATTGAAGTAATATCTTTGACACTGTAATCTTTTATTAGGGTTTAAAGTTAAATAGATGGTTATTAACTAATCCATATTACGTGGCTTACTAATTTCCTTAATGGATTAGTGTGGAGGACATCGCAAGGCTATCCTAACGTGTGACTACGCTCCTACATTGTTCAAGTGAAAGGTTTAAAAAATGTTTAATTTATTTTTAAATGAGGGTGCTAAATTGAAGACTTGATATATCTGAAGATACAATAAAAAACAACAACACGAAATCGTTATATCGAGAAAAAACAATGGAAATATATTAATGTCAAATGAATAAAATCGTTTACTTCAATGGTATTTAGACAAAAACTTTAAAAAGTAAACCTATCATCATCAGAATACTTTATTTTTCTACCGCCATGCAGTTTAATTACCTTATAAATAATAAATTCGATGTTTTTAGCATTAAAAATTCGTACAATCTGTGATGATTAAAAAAAATAATTTATTATTTTGGTAAAAATAAATTAATTAAATTACTATAAAGGATTTTAAGGATTAATTAATTACATTTATAACTATACTATCTATTGTGATAACATTAAAATATCTGATTTCCTTATACGTGTTTTAATTAGTTAATTACATTATATCAAATCTGCTCTCTCTTGTTCGCTGTAAGAAAAATGACACATTGATACTCCGTAATTATTGAAAATAATTACCCATAATGAACTACATTAATTAATTAGAAGATCAGTTCTTTTCTATATCCATAAAATAGTTAAATTGGACTATATTGCGAATACGGTTTCGCTAATTAGTAAACATTGATAACTGAGTATAATTATTAATAATATTATCTTTAGCTCACAGTTGCTCTGGATTAAGTAATAAAATCATTAAAACAATAAACTTATTGGTGAATCTAGTCTATCTATTTGCAGTTAGAAGCAAGTACATTCATTTTGATGTCCTTAAGTATTATATCATGGCTATTGTTGTTAAAGGAGGGCAGGACTCGCTTGCAGGTTCTAGCGCCAATACAATAATAGTTATAATAATAATATTATATATGGAATTATACTTATAGTCACTTCATTGCATTTCATTCAGTATGAATACATACTTCTATTATCTGTCTTCCAGTGCTCAAGTCATCGTGCCATTTTCCCCAATCTATTCAAAAACACCATTATATTGCAGATCTCTACTAGGTGGCCTTATTATTTTATTTGTAATATTTTCCATAGTTATTACGATTATTCCTTCGGGGAGCAGAATGTCGAATTCTATTACAATAATAATAAATCGTGATATGGGTTTTTGATGCAAAGTGATTCTCAATAAAACATTTTTAAAAAAATTAATTAAGGTTAATTAAATATATATATATTGCGTTAGGAATATGTATGAATTTATGAAGTAAGATATGAATTAAAAATATTTAATTACTGATTTAAATTGATCATCTTGATTTTACCATTTACTTTAATTGAAAAAATCCATTCATTATAATTAATTCATTCTTAATTATACGAATTGTTAAAAATATCTCAATAAACAAAACTGAATTTACACCTTTATTAAATGAAATTATTTCATTTATATGTCATTGAGTTTAGATTTCGTAAAGTTAATCTTATTTGTTTTCTTAGCCTCTATGGCAATTAAAAAAAAATCACTTAATTATGTTTCCAAACACTGGAAGCCGATATCCCATAACTTCACCGTTGGTTTTATTTCAGTTGTTTATTATGTTTACACAGTTTGAGCTACGAGCTTAGCTTTCCCTTATTTGTCCGTTACAGTTGTTCCCTTTCTTACTTTTTACGGTCCACATAAAATTTTACACCCCATTTTACGACTTAGAAGACGCGTTGACCTGAAACATAGGATCGAGTATTTAACAGCCACTGACCATCTGGTAACGTTTTACTGACGATGTTTAATTAGCTTAGAATATTTGTGTGAAGTAAGTATTTGAAATATATCCGTATTTAAGTCTACAATTTTAAAATTGTTAGAAGATTTTTGGTTAGGAAATAATTTTCTTGATATCAGATTGTATTCTTCATCAATCAAATACATACTGAACGAAAATCCACAAAATACCAATCAAGGTCTAAATGTTACATAAATAAATGGGCCCGCACACACTAAAAAAACAAAAAGAAATACTCGTACATACACACTCAGGAATTAAATAATGGATATCATTGATATAAGATAATTAATACTAAAAAAATAAAAAATAATTTTATAGTATATTTATAAAATAAATATTAAAAGTCGAAGTGTCCATCAATGATTTTTCTTACAAATGTGTTACAAAAAAAAAGTTTAAAATAAAAAAAATCCTCCAATAACAACGTAACTTATGACATTTTCCTCAATTGTTCCATCAAACATATATTTAACTAATAGATAAATCATTTGGAAGCATGAATATAATTTTTAGTTATTTTATCTTATGTTATTAAATTAGAAAAAAATAACAATAAATCGGCCTAAATAACATCATACCTTTTTTAATTAAGGTCTTTGAATTTCCAATATTTCTACTGAATTTAATTTTTTTTTCAAAGTATTATTATAAATTTTGTTTAAATATAGACGTTTCAGCTTATAATTTTTACTATTTAAAAGAATATTAGTAAAGTTATAATTTAATTTTTGCTTACCATTAGATATGTGGCTGTTTAAATTACTACGATTAGGGTTTATATTTACTATAACGATATGCAAAGATATATATTATGAAGAAGTCAGCATTTAAAATATAGACATTTGTGTCGTACAAAATGTCAACACGAATCGCGAATGCACATACGTGTATTTAGTTTTTATTTTCAATTTCGGCGATTTATGGTTAAAAAAAATTATTTTATCTCACAAAACCTTGGTAATAACCGATTTAAATAATGATTTTACTCTTTTTATCTATCAAAAGCTTATCGATACTTTAATGATATCAATACAAATATCATTAAAGAGGAAACGGTTTGTATTGTTTTCTCAGTATTTTTATTTTTAATAATTTTTTTTATTTATTTTTTTATAAACTGCTTTCTACAGTCATTTATCTGTGTGTAAAGGTACGTTCATTGATGAGTTTTCATGAAGATATATGTCTATGGTTAGTGGCTGGTGTTAAAGTGTTCTAGTTAATGGAAGCCTGTAGTGTAACTTTCCGCATAACAGGGTTAAAGCACTCATGAGTTTGTAACATTGCGATAGTCATGGTAATAGATGTAGTCGTAATACTTAGAATCAGCACCACGAAGATCTTACATGATGAAACAATATTTTTAAAAAGTAAAAGATAAATTGCGAATTCTAGCATTTTCTACTTTAATTAATATATCGCTCATTCAAAAGAACAATATCACGGCTCATAAATCCTAATTTTTCAATAGATATGTTTGAAAGTTCCACGTGAGTTAAAAAAATAAAAATTTGGGTATTGGTGAAGCAAAGCATTCTTTTTGTAATGATGGCATTGAAATTCTTTTACTAACCATTAGCTTTAAACTTTTATCATTTTAGTTGATGTCATTAAAAAAAAAAAAAAACCCTGTACCACTACAACCCATGAAGGGTCTGGGGTTCAGTACATGGTAGAGACTGTACTGTTTCATGGACAACGGTTCTGGAAGGAGGTGACTTGGCCACGCTCAATCGCCAGATTTTTCCCCCTTATTTTGGGTACCCTATTTTTATAATATTTTATAGAGGCTGGGTGGGCCCCAGGAGGGTCCTAGATCCTATATGATCCATCTCCCGCTGCAAACAGACTAAATAAAAATCATGGCTTGCAGCGGGAATTGAACCAGGATTTCCGGCATGGTAACTCAGTACTCTACCACTGAGCCACTCCTCTCCCTAATTGATGTCATTATTCTCATAAAACTTCAAATTCAAACATGAACAACGAAAAATTAATGACCAATATAACAGCTATTGAAGGCTTGAGTCAGAAATTTCCATTGTTAAGTTATGTCGTTCTTTTGAAAGAGCGATATAGAAGATATCAATTACTTCTAAATATTCAGATTTTTCCAATATTAGGACAATAGTAACTTCTTGTTTCTTTTCTTTTTTTATATTGACTTACTAATAACGATGTAATTTCAACTGTCCTCTGTTTGTCTTGATCTTTATTCACTGCAGGAATTGCTTTTCTATCCTCTTCTATCTTCTAATTCTATCTTCCGTCAATTTATTTCCTGTCGTGACCTTTGGTTTAACCTGAAAACCCTGGTAGGTAGTCATTTAGGTTCATCCTTATACGGTTGCATCCTTGAATATCTTGACAAGTAGTTTACATCTCGTGTAGGTCCCTTTCAACGTCTTCAAGCCATTCCCATAGGTAATTTTTTCTTTAATTTAGGTAAATATCTGGTTTGTCAATCATAATGGTTTCTTATTACGTGTTCACAAAATATGTTTCTCCTTTTCCTTATAATGTCAAAGATTTTTCGGGCATGAGTGCACAACTCACTGACGACGTCTGTATTCAAATTGGTCTTAAATTGGGCGAAGAAATTTCCTCAATATCTATCTCTCTTTGATCTCCGATTTTTCTACCAGGCCTTTCTTGTTCACAGTGAGGAAATTCTGGAATATACTGCCCCTCTGGTCGTACAGTGCAATTGTACATAGACTTTTTTTTTTGTAAAAATATTTACAATTCTACATTATTATGCTTATTTACTTGTTTATATTTGAATTAAATTTAGAAACGTACCTCTGATATTAATTAGGGGATGGATAACATTTTATTCTTATGGATGTTAAGTAATTAATGGATTAATTTGATCAATTTTTTATTATCAATTAACCTCAGAGCATATTATTGTGCTTAATTTCCACTTTAAGATTACGCAGCCATTTTATGATGCCATTTATAGAACTGGTCTACTTTAAGTATATTTGGAGAATAATATTATCAGGGTGAAATTGAAATAAAAAATAACTTAAATAGTGACAAACTATATATTAGAAAGCAACGTTTCGAACGACATTGCAGATCTTCTTCAGGGCTGAATAGATAAGATACAAAAATATTAACAACTCAGATAACTGGAATAAAAATAAATAAATGATTTTTTATGTTTTTAATATTTTATTGTTCTAATAACTTCAGTTCTAAATATTTTTCTATCTCGTCTATCCAGCATTGAGGATTATCTGAAATGTGCGTTGAAATGTCGAATTCCAATAGTAGTTAATAGTCGGATTCTAATCACTATTTAAATAATTGTTATTTGACCTCAGGATCCCAAAGATGAAACGAACGAAGCAATTGAGCAACCATTTTAGTTTTGCATAGATCTTCATTGACACCTCCATACACTGTACAGCAAAAGTCCAAATGAGGGAAAATTGAGAAAGTAACTAGAAGTCTACGGGTTTCTAACGGTAACAGGTGACGAAGGTAATTCAGGCGCCTTCAGGTGGAGATGGTACGATGGGAGATTCCAGAGATATAGTTTTTCCAGGAGAGGGTTTCGTCAATATATATATTCATCATATACATAATTCATCTGTTCGTGTACTTACGTCGCTGAACTCTTACTTAACGTAACAATTTTTTGTCAATATTCTAGTGGGTTCGAGGATGGTTTAGATTCACAATTCGATCTGACAGGTAATGTTTTTAATTAGTTAAATGAAAGTTTGGTATGAAATCCCACTTTTTTGATTTGCACTGCTTCCGGCAGGCAGTGCAACGATCGAAATTATTGTAGATAAAAAGTTTGTCTTATTGTTCTGCTGATATAACTATGGATGTCGAAACTTTACTGTATTTACTATGACTTTTTATTTTAAGTTTGAAAGAGAAGGAGGTTTTGTTTTCCCCAAGCCAACAACAAACAACAGAAATTATGTGATGGCATATGATGAGGGAAGTGCCTCTCGGCTGACTTTTCATTAAACAACTTTTCGCTAAACTCCTCCCAAACTTAGTTTAAACTTTATCATTGCGATTGTTGCTGTCAGCGTCCTGTCCTATCCAGGAACCTGAAAATTCCCACCGGCTCTGTTACCATCCAGTTCTATTTACCTCTATTTCCCGCGGCTGGTAGAAGTAAATTTATCTTTCTAAATAAGTAATAGACATAAACTTCATTTGTTTAAAAGGTATACTATGTGCTTTACAATCCAATGATATAACTATTTTTAATAATGTATCAATATTATTATTTCATTTGGCACTGTCGGTTGAAGAGGCGGATACCATAATACCAAATACAGAAACGTTGATGAATACAGATATTGAAATATGGCTTGAAGTAAAGTCTGATATTGTTGGTATCAGAAAAGGAGCAGACTTTGATCATATTCTTGTTAAAATAAAAACGTTTGAACATGTCGAGAAGTTTAAGTACAAAAATTATGACAACTTGAAAAAACAGAATTCAAAAAGAAATAAGATTGAAGGCGTGAAATTCTTGTGTTTTTTTTCCTTTCTTCACCCTTCGGCTTTTATTAATTTTTAACAATTACATATTAACATTAATAATGATTTATGGTATCTCTTTCACTGCACCAGGTGCATTTTAAGAGAGGAGTGTACATTGAATTTTCTTAAGATTAATTACATGGTCGCCAACGGCCATACCACGTTGAACACACCGGTTCTCGCCCGATCACCGAAGTTAAGCAACGTCGGGCGTGGTTAGTACTTGGATGGGTGACCGGATGGGAAAACCGAGTGCTGTTGGCATCTCTCTAAACTTACCAATTAATCAACTAAATATATCTGGATGTATAGAAGTATCCAAAGCCATTTAAAAAAATAAATAAATAAAATTAGATGGAAGGAGTGGGGGGTCTAGAGATGGGGCTCACTAGTTCTTTCTGATTTGAGTTGGTTAGTCGTTTACTCAGTCCATTTTGAGTGTCTGTACATGCGTTTGCCAGTGCTGAGGTCGACCTGTCGGTGTGTGTTAAGTAGTGGGTTCGTGCAGTGTTGGAGGCTATCAATGAATTTGATATGCATCCGTGTGATGAAGTCCGTTACCGTCCGGAGTCCGAGGGTCTCATGTATTATATCTGATTTTGACTTTGGAGAGATGTGCCTTACTATCATCTCAGTATACGGTTTTGAAATTGTTGGAGCCTTTTTAAAGTTGTTGGTGATATGTTATTCAATAACGGGTGCCCCACATAGGAGTGCTGGTCTAATAACAAAATTCTTGTTATTATTCGATCTCGGTATTACTATGCTGGCGAGCTTAGTAATACCGAGACCGAAACGAGCACTTTTTTTGTACTCAACTCTAAAAATGAGAATTTATGAGACTATAGTCCTTCCAACTGATCTAAACAACATGAAAGTGACTATTTACACCATTAAAGTATTATTAACCTCTTAATTTAGTGTAAAATAAGGTGCTTCCTTCAATATTCGCTCCGAACAGGAGATTGCATAATACGGAATTGCATGCATGGACATGTAATACACTCCGTTAATATAAATAAAGTTATAGCGTCACGAGCGTTAATATACGCGTGTAAAGTTGTGCTTTTTAAAGAACGAATTCCTAAAATTTTAGTAAGCATTGTGACGTCTGGTAAACATCTGACGTGCAGATCGAGGGCTAGCACATAGGAGTATTTAAGGTAAAAAAACCTGGACATAATAGGAAATCGCAAAAGTAATGTAATGTTACCCAAACTGCATTTTTTTAAATTTGCGATAAACGGTTTATTAAAAGGTAGTTATCTGCTCCACCTGAGTCTACCTGTCTGTCCTCAGTAGCAGTCGGAATCCAGCCGTTGCATTAACTACACATCTCTGTTCTCGGCAATCTCGTTTGTGTTACTCAGTTTATAAGTCAAAACGTGCTTTTGTGGCAAACAACTGAAGGAAAACGACCTGAACAAGGGAATGGAAGATTAGTCCTACATATTAAAGCTTTTTTCATTTATTTTACACCAGCACCCGAGAAGAGAAGAACGGCTTCTACCACCACCGATACCTCCAACGCTAAGAAGACCAGAGCGCAGAAGGGGAAGACCTCAACCGATGGGTGGGAGAAAGCAACAAAGTTCTGCAAATCTGCCAATACCACGGCTAAATTCAGCGCGAGCACGTCAAACGCGTTCTCGTTTTTAAGTGAAACGGACATTTCGGGAAAAAGTGATAGTGCGACTAATAACATTAGTGCCGGTACCGCGAGTGTCGCGATTCGGAAGAAACCTCCTCCGATCGTTGTATCCGGCATCGTTAACACACAGAAAGCTCTCCAGGAGCTCAACACGGCCGGCTTTTCAAACTTTGAAATTCAGAAGACCAGGGATAGAGGATATTTCCGGGCAACAACGAAATTCACGAAAAAATGGCAGGGTTTTTTCGCCAGTCAAAGAGCCCATACCACACCTATACAACAAGCAAAGGACAGAAGACCAGAAAATTCGTTATCTACGGGCTGGACATAGATCACAATATCGTAGATATAAGAACAAGCCTTACCGAGCGCCTGTCAGGCATCCTCGACGTTCGTCGGATGCAAAAGAGTGATAAAGACGGCGAGAAGACGGATCTGCCTCTCATCACAATGGGTCTCGAAACCAAACCACAAGACATTCATAAACTTTCTCACATTGACAGGATACGGTCCAACGTCAAGGCGTATCGCGGCAGGAGCGGCATCGTTCAATGCCACAGGTGCCAGGAGTTCGTGCATACAAAAAATCATTGCGGGGAGAAGATGACTCGCGTCCGATGTGCCGGCCCTCACCTCATATCAGAGTGTCAACGCAGGACCACACCTGTTAAGTGTGTGAACTGCGGAGAACCACACGTCGCATCCTTCACTGGATGAAAAATCAGGAACACCCTAAAGGAGAAGCTTGAGCAACTGCGTCAGAAGATTGGTCTACGCAAGATTTCGTTTCTTCAACAGCGAACGATAGCTGTCCGTATCGGCGAAACATCATTGGATGCCATCCCATTCACCTGCGCAGTACCTCAGGGATCTGTGCTATCTCCAGTACTTTTATTAATATACACAGCTGAAACTGTTGGAACCAACTAAAAAAAACCCTACGACATAGCGATCTACAGCAGCTCGATCAGCGTAGAGAGAGCTCTACGGCAGGCGGAGGATGTCTGTGCGAGCATTAAACAGAAGCTAGAAGGACTCAACATCACAGTGAATCCTAAAAAGACGGACTACAAAATTTTCTCCTTTCAGGGGAAAAAGCGCCGCCCTCTCCTAAGGTTTATAGGGTAGCGGGACGCGAAAACAGACCTGCGAGCAGCATAGTCTACTTAGGTGTCATTCTTGACCAGCACCTTAAACTAGCCTACCACTGCAATAAAATACTCAGGTCGGTTAGGACCAAGTCTTACAGACTTAACCACCTGCTTACATCTCCTAACTTATCCCTCCGCCTCAAGTTGACCATCTACAAGAGCATCCTAAGACCGGCGCTCCTTTACGGAGCACCACTATAAGGTAATATCATGCCGGCAAAGGCGAAAATGCTCCAACAGTTTCAGAATGGCGTACTGCAACGTGAGATGCACATAGTGAGACACACAACATTAAACAAAACAAAAACGGACCTCCTGCACACTACTCTCTACATACCGACAGTTACAGACTTCATTAAACGTAGACACATTAAATTTTTTGACAGCCTGAAATACTTTACTAACCCTCTTTTTCGGACACTCACCCCAGCTGAACAGCCACAAATGTGGCAAGATAACGTCGATAAAGATAAAGTACAAAGTCTCAGCCTGAACTGAGGAATTAATAAAATATACAAATAATAGGAAAAGGACACGGTGAGCCCCATCACCGGGAAAATCTAAAGTTAATATATATAAATAAATAAATTAGAACCTTCCACCTTCTCATCCTCCTCATAAAATGTACATCGTATAGTAAGAGAGATACCTCTCCATTCTAACTTCAATTCTAGTCAAAAACCTTCAAACCCCAAGGGGCTACGAAAAAAATAAATTAATATAGTAATATTTATGAAAATTAATTTGAGTTTTCAATTGTATCATGTTTATAAAGATATATTACTGGTGAAGTACTCTACAGAATATTACAACTAAATTTTATAACTAATTCAAACGAAGTTAATTTTAAAAAAAGAAAGGATTTGATATAATTAGAAAATATTTTCATTCCATAAATACATTTTAGGTTTAATTAAATTTTCGTTATTCCGCGTTTCATCGATCAACTTTTAATAAAATGTTTTCGAAATTGGAATTCCCCGAATAATTTGGATTGTTTACATTTTCAGGCGAGATTCGTTATAGTTATTGAAGGTGTTAAACTGTTTTGAATTTTAATGCTCCTCATTTTATTTATTTCAATGGGTTTTCGTTCATAAAAATGAGTTTAAATTTGTTAAATATATTTGTATTTCATGCAACTAAGAATCTCCGACGCAATGAGGCAAAGAAGCGCTAATTTCTACTAACAATATCCTACGAATGAATGCAAGTAGGCTATCGGTAAAAATATTTGAATTCCTTAGAAATAAAGAAATTATACCAAATAGGTTTAAGGAAGCAGAGAGGGACATGAGAGAACCTAAGAGACGGAAGTTTCAAGAGCATTACCCGAGACAAGAGGATGATGCTTGAGGCGTGAACGAAGAGAGCTATCGAAGAAAGGAATAGGAGAGGAAAAATAGGAGAGGGGATGAAAAAATACTTTGTGCGAAGACCTCACGGAATAAGCACTAATAATTGATCCAGAGTTGGGTGAAACAAAAATCAAAATTAAAAATGTAACTGGTACTTTTTTTTATAATTTCTTATGTATATAAATATATGGGAGCTAGGCCCCTCCTTGGGCTCAAACAGCCTCTATTAAGTTGGCACCCAAAATAAATGTTAAGAAAATCTGGCGGTTGGAATTATCTATGACAAATCACAACCGTCGTCAGTCTCTACTATGTACTGTTGTTTGCCTAGCCTTAGGGAAGATTATTAGTAAAATAACTTGGATTCCTGAAAAACTTGGGTTTTTTTTGTTGATTTTTTTTATTTCAAGGCCAAATGATTCATTCAATATTCTAATCAATGATAATTGCGTGGCTTCGATCGATGGCTTTTTCCACTTTTCTGGTAAAATCATGATTCCGATGAAAACCAAATAATTTTTCCTGGTAGCCGACTTTACACCATTGAGTTCAGCAGATACGGAAACAAATGGATAGCGTGAGAGGAATCAAAAGCTCCCAGCCAAGCAACCTTTTTTGATTTTTGTCTAATCATTAAAGATACTCGTACGTGTCTTCTGTCGTCATGGAAGACAACCCCTTTCTATTGATCAATTCGGTAGTTTGCTTTGAATCGCCGGCTCCAATCGCGTTAGTTCTTGTCAGTCAAATTAATGGTTTAGCAGGTTAGAGCAGTTGATTAAGGACAATACCTTTCCTATCCAACCAAAAACAGCATTACCTTCCCTGGCGTCAATACGGGACTAAGACTGCGACCTCTTTTGTACGATTCACAAATGGAAACTTGGTTCATCAAGTTTGTCTGTTAATTTCTATGGTATCGAGTATCAGTCTTCCACCACTTTTCTGGTAAAATCATGATTCCGATGAAAACCAAATAATTTTTCCTGGTAGCCGACTTTACACCATTGAGTTCAGCAGATACGGAAACAAATGGATAGCGTGAGAGGAATCAAAAGCTCCCAGCCAAGCAACCTTTTTTGATTTTTGTCTAATCATTAAAGATACTCGTACGTGTCTTCTGTCGTCATGGAAGACAACCCCTTTCTATTGATCAATTCGGTAGTTTGCTTTGAATCGCCGGCTCCAATCGCGTTAGTTCTTGTCAGTCAAATTAATGGTTTAGCAGGTTAGAGCAGTTGATTAAGGACAATACCTTTCCTATCCAACCAAAAACAGCATTACCTTCCCTGGCGTCAATACGGGACTAAGACTGCGACCTCTTTTGTACGATTCACAAATGGAAACTTGGTTCATCAAGTTTGTCTGTTAATTTCTATGGTATCGAGTATCAGTCTTCATTTAGTATCCTGTCTTATTTATATGACTGAAAACTGTTTTTTGTAAAGAAGCAGTTGTAATGTACAAGGTGTGCTCCGTCACTTAAGCAATGCGTCAATCCGTTTAAAGTATTATTTTAGATTTAATTAAAAATTCATTAAATTATTATAAATTATCCATGTTTTTCATGAGAGAAGCTAGAATATTTTACGTCATACGATAGTTTAAGGGACTATTAGTGAGGTCTGAAGAATTTTTTCGCATAAATAACACAGTAGAGTGTAAGTGCACTGCAATGAAAAATATGAACAATAAACCGGTGCGACTTGTGGTTAAGTGGTTAGCATAACACCGGTTCGTAGCCCGGTAGGTTGCCCTAGGACTTTTTAAACTGTGTAAAAAATACATTGTTATAACGTCCTTCGGAAAGGACGTTAAACGAGAGTCCCGAGCCGACCGATGTCAGGTACTCGTTAAAATCCCAATCCTAATCAAACCTGGATAAGCAAAATTTATAGCTCCTGTAGATTTAAATTGTCATTAAATAAGCAAACAAACACGAAAAATAACCGGTTTTAATATGTGTAATTGCATGATTTATTATCTATACCATATTTTACTAAATGATAATTCATCAATTGTTATTACGTATTATGCTTGTTTTTCTTTAACTTAACTCTCATGACTTGAATCGAGGTGTAGACAGGAAATGAAGTGATAAGTAAATAATTTATCAATGCTTTACTCGTTTAATACTGCTCATAACCAACTCTTATCCTTATCATTATAACTTTTTAATAGGTTTGAAGCTGTCGTGAGATGGCGATGCTGTGTAAAGAAAACGATTGAATAAGGAAAAAAAGTTCGAAACATAACTTTTTCAGAGTTTGTAAAAATTATTATCCTTTTAACAACTTTTCTTAAAAAATATTAAAGATAATTTAAGACTGCTCTTGTCATATTAAATACAGGTATTTAAAAAAAGTTTTTTTGTTGTGATTGATGTTAGGTCAAACTAAATCCAATTGGGGAAGAAACCGCGGAGAAAAGTAAGTAATAAAATATTCTTGGAGGAAGGAAGAGTAGAAGAATAATCATAGAAAAGTAGCAAGGTATATTTGTTAAAGTCAAGTAATGGATAAAAGTGGAAGCGCCTAAAATTGAAAAAAAGAAAAGAATATAACACCAAAACCAGGTCTGAAAATAACCCTTAGAGGAGATTTATCATCAAGGAGATAGAAAAAATCCCCTACAATGTTCAGACTTTTTTTTCTCTTATTTTGTGCTCAAAAATAACTTAGTAAACAAAAGATCTCTCATTAACTTCGCTGTGAGATTTTCTTTTTTCGTAATTTGAAAGCTTTTGGCCTAATGATGATACATTGTTTTCTGATGGCTCAGTAATTATCTTCTTCGCCTTGATTTTTGCAGAAAAAAGAAATATTTGATCTAATTGTAACTAAAAATAGCATAATTCATTAATTAATTCACATTTATTCAAATAAATATGTGTATGAGTATGAATGGAAGGGGAGTAGCTCGCTGTATAGAGGCTATACTGGGGGTCTCGGTTTCAATGCCAGCTGTGGCAGATAAATTATTTTATATAATGACATGAGCCTTTTTTGACAGATAGTCACTACCATGTGAATATATGAACCTTAATTTGTTGGGTTATATTTGTACACTTTTTTTTATAATTTTTGACAGACAAATTTAACACAATATAACTTCTTGATATATTTTTTTAAAATTTCCATTAACAAATTACAAATGAAATATATATTATAATCAATTAAAAAAAATTCAAAATACTTAACATTACCGTATGTTATACGGTAACATAAATTAAATAAACAACTTCATATACTTTATAACAAAAAATTCAGTAAACATTAATAAGGTAACATATACCTTAGTAAACTGCTAAATCAAGAATTTTTTAATAAAGAAAAATGTCATAACGATTATAATAGATGATTTTATAATTAATCATTATATTAATAATTAATAACAATTATTAATATGTTTCAGGCTTTGATGAATACGAACATGGGAAAAAATAAAATAGCCGAATTAATATTATTATTACAATAAAAAAAATCCATTCTCAAATCTTTTTTTAGTTTTTCTAAAAAGCGCTTATTAACTTTTTATGAATTTGTTTGTTACTCAGTCCAACAACTTAACAAGCCCATTTTAAAGTTTTTTTCTTCTTCTTGTTGTCATAGCTTCAGTAATATGTATAGCGAGTAGGTGCTCTGGAATTCCGTTTGTGTAATTTAAAATTCTCCAATCTCATCGTTTTCCGGACCGAAAATTCTACGCAATACTTTATTTTCAAACTGCTTAAAAAGTTGTTCAACCTTCACAGTCAGTATAAAGGTTATTAAGTCTCAAAAATCCTATTTAAGATAAACATTTAAAATATTGCACTTCCGTTTTTATTTAATAATGATTTACAGATACATTATATACAAATTTTGGTATACATTTTGGATCCCACAACTTAAAACCACATTATGATACCCCATAAATATCAACCTCTCTGATACCTTCAGCAGACAAATGGCGCTTTCGCTTGACTATTTTTTTTAATAAAATGTGTCAGGTCGAAGTGAGGTTAAATGATGAGGGCGAATAAAACAGAAGGTATTGAATTGACCTTAGCAAGCTTCTAAATTTAGCAACACAACATCTGTATTACGTTGTAATGCTAGAATATTTTAGCAAGCCTGTCAGTAAAGACGGTATCTTGCCAGTTAGCTTCATATTCAATTACAACAAGCGTGCATTATTTCAATCGATTAATCAAATCATAAACAAAGAATCGAAAATCACATAGAAGTATTCAAATTTTTTTTGCATCTATCTTTTATTGCTAATAAAATAAAACTATAATGCTCAATAGAAAAATAAATAATCCTTAAGAATTATATTATATACTTTTTCTTCATATCAGTTGAGTGACGAAGATTAAAAATGTTTTTAATAATTTATTTCAAACTGACTAAAAACCTAAAAATTTCTATTAGTTATTGAATATCCGTAAGAAACTTATATTTTCCTTTTAAAAATCTTTTTTTCACCTTTGAGATAAGTTTTTCTTTTACCCTTGATTAAACTATTGATTTTCTTTCTCTGGATTTGATAAAACGAGAATTTGTAATCTTCCCTTTGATATTTCTTGGCATCTCTTCAGACTTTGGGTGTGTCAATAAATGGGATTAACCTATGTGACTAAATAAAATTAATAATTATTATTATATAGTACTAAAAAAAAATCATTCTTTAATTAATTTTAATCGAACTTTTCAAATGTCTTCCAAGCTTGATATTATGTACAGCGAAGGACATTGATTCTTTAACTTGTGTTTTTTATTTGTCCACCTTACGTTACAATAAATGTTTCGTAATCACGTACGGTTTATGTCTCATTTTAAAAACAATTATAAAAATATTTATAACTGAAATGTTCACTTTTAAAAAACATATATACGACGTTAATTATCAAAAGCGTATTTTTAATATATAAGACTGAATCGCGGTCTTTATATAGTTCTCTAAGTTCTTCGTTGTTTTTTATCTTCTATGTATTTTCGACTTTGGTTGACCCATATTTATTTTTCAGGATTTTCATCTCCCAAGCATTAATGTAACTCTCCTGTGGCTTTGTGAGAGTCCACGCCTCACTAGTATACGTTAATTCTGGGCAGAAAACGGTCTTTTATACTTTACTTAGTGCCTGGTACTGTATTAAACTCCTTACTAAGAGTTAAAAATAAAATTTAGGTAGATCACCGTGTGCGTTGTATGTTATTAAAGCATACAAATATTCCGAGAATAATCTAATAAAATTATTATTGACATTATTAACAAGAGATTCCAAAATTAAATCAATGAGTTCCTGGAAAAATTTAAAAAAAAAAACCTGTAGGTACCACTACAACCCGTGAAGGGTCTGGGGTTCAGTACATGGTAGAGACAGTAGTGTGATGGACAACGGCTGTGCAGTTGGGTGATTCGTCCTAGATCACGCTCAACCGGCAGATTTCCCCCCCTCCATATTTTGGGTACCATCTTTTGGCTAGGTGAGCCCCAGGAGGATTCTAGATCCTATATAATCCATCTCCGGCTACTAACATACCTAATAAAAGTCTAGCCTGCAGCGGGATTTGGACCAGGATTTTCGGCATGGCAACTCAGTGATCAACCACTGAGCAACTCCGCTCCCTACCTGGAAAAATTAAACATGAATAAACTCGGAATGGAAATTAAATAATGTTGTATATAAAATGAAGGATTCATAATTGGAATATTTGTCTGTTATTATGACTATATATAAGAGTTAATCAAAAATATTCATAATGAATTATACATGAATAAGTTTATATCGAATGTTCTAATGCTATAAACCAAACATTGCATTATTGTGTTCGATAATACCTACTATCATATGATAAATACAAAGTGAAATATAGCTAAAATTATACAATTGATTAACTGTCCTATTGTACACTCAAATGTTTTATACTGCCACTTACAAGGAACAAGGAATAACGGTCAAACTCTGTGATAAACATAAATTTATGGGAGGGGAGTGGCTGAGTGGTAGAGCGCTGAGTTGTCGTGCCGAAGGTCTTAGGTTCAAATCCCGCTCGCTGGCAGATTTTTATTTAATCTGTTTGCGGTTGTAGATGTGTCCTAAGGGTTTCCATCCCGGCTCTTTAAATTAGGGTGCCCAAAATAAGGAGGAGAATCGGTTGAGATTGATCTAGGACAAATAACCTCCCTGCACATCCATTGTCCAAGAAACAGCACAGTCTCTTCCATGTACTGGACTTCAGACTCTTCACGGTGTGTATTGGTGTAGGTTTTTTTTAAGCATCGATTGCTAGAATTACATCGAATAAAACATGACTCCATCAGGTTTGATAATATGTACTTTCATATGATAAATCTATAGCCCCAATGAATAAGTAGTTAGGTCGGAGAGAGATTTTCGTCAAAAGAGAGTTAAATGCGTTCAGATAATCGGAATGGTATCATTCTGGTAGTTTTTGGCTTGAAATGGAGTTGTAATATAAAGAATAAATCCTCTGCGAAAACAACTCGATTCCGCTTAATTAAGTACAAGCAACTCATTTTGTATAAAACTAGACTTAACCACTTATTTAACGGGAATGTAAAAATAAAAAGTAAAATATAGCTAAATGCTTATACTCAAATAATTTATAATGCTACTTACAAGGAATAGAGAATAACAGACAGTCGTGGAAATAAATAAAAAAATACATTCTTACATAATACCGACGCACGCGCGCGCACACACACACACACACACACATACACATATATATATAATTTCCTAGATATTTTGAAAGGAGCTGTGGAAACAAAATAAACAAAGGAGGTGGACCTTTATTAAAACGACTGCCTGGGCCAGGGAGATATAGGGAGTGTGGCAGCCATAAATTAATGGGATCGAATGCTCCGATGAAATTAATTAATTCCTGGCCACAATAGATTGAGAACACACATGCCGTTGGATTTTTACATTATATCTCACCCTTTTAATTTATAAATGCTACCATCGCGCATAAGTCTATCCACTGTTTCCAACTTAATATCATATCGTATCAATCATCATATCATATCAATTAAAGTTAGTTCTTAAAAATTAAATGAAAACTATAAAATTAGTTAATGTTATAAAAAACAAAAAAACAACATAAAATATTGAAAAATAAAATAAACCAAATAAAATATATTCAAAAATAAAATTATAAGAGAAAAAGATTAACAATAAGTCATTAGTGACTTCTGATGGATATGAACTAATAATTATAATAGAGTTTATAATTAGAATAGAGCCTAATATACATATATTACCTTGAATATTTATTTATATTTGTTATTTTGGCTTTATGGTCCTGCAAATCCCCGGGCCTCCACCAGGTAGGTGATGACAACAGGCTGGCCTTGTAAAAAGGAATCCTTTGAAGTGACCATTTTTTTTTTTTGAAAAGGTTGGACTTCAATAGAAAAAAAAAGAGGGGATTTGTCTTCTGAAGTTGGAGGAATATCTTCTTTAAATCTTCAGCCATTCCAAAAAAGAAATATACTAAAATGTTAAGGAAAAGTATTAGTGAAAAGTCATGTATATTTAATAATAATGAATTACTTAGAGGCCTAATCTTTAATGAGGGGTTTTGACATACAGTAAACCAAAAATATAAATAAATAAATTAAATGAAAATATATATGATCGGTGAAGAGAACGGATTTGTCCGATTTTTCTGAAGAGACCTCTGGTAGATCAGTGGTTTAGAGCATTACAGCGGAAATATAGACGACCCGGGTTCGAATCCCGGTCAAGGCAAATCATTTCTCTTCAAAATAAAAATATTTTAAACAAAAAAGTAATAGAATGTATAGACAACCGATGTTTTAATTCTTCAAGACCTCAACGATAGTTGAGGAGCTCTAAAGAAAATTAAAAAAAAAATAATAAGCCAAGAAATCGACCTCATGAAAAACCATTGCTAATAAATTATAAGCAAAACGAAGATGAACATTTACGAGTATGTTATGTTTATAAGTACTTGAAAATTTAATATATAATTTTTTTATAAGTCCTTGTCTGATACATTTAATTTTTAGAATCAATAAAATTACCTAATTTAACAGATTATTGAATGGTCACTGTGACAGCATGTAATAGCAATTTTTAAGAAATAAAATAATTTACCTTTTTCACCACATAATAGCGTACGTATATATATACAATATTTTACATACAAGTTGTGGTAATAACATGTATACCAAGTAATAAGGGGGTCATACTTGGCAAGAGAAATTTTTTCAATGTTATATCTCTTATCGAATATTTGTAAATATTACAAAACATTGGTTCATATCATATCATATTACAAAATGTATTGAATCATGTATTTTTTTCCAGAACATATCTTTTAGTTTATATGCATTTTCATGTACTTGTGTAAATAAAATATCATTCTTATAATGCAGCCTTTTATTATTATTAATATATTATTAGTAGTCATATATTATTCATTACATTTTGTAATGAAATTCTTAAGTGACCTGGTCCCAGAATAAAATTATTTTTCTATTTTATTAATTTTTGAATGAAGGAAAGACTTTTTTCTTTGGAGTGCGATGGCAATATAAAAGAAACCGAATGAATGGTAATAAAATTTATAATAATTTAGTTCTGAGTACTTTAGAACCATACACACCTTCAATGGTAATTGGAAGTGGAAGTAAACGAAGAAACTTGCTGAAAATGTTGGGAATAGAAATGTGTGCTGCAATCAAAAAACTTTACCAAGTTCGTGGACTGATTGTTTGTCGAAAGTTTTATTAAAACGTGTTGGATTGAAAATCTTCTTTCTAAAAGACAAAGCATTTTATTTGGACTGTTACTAATGCTTGAGTATTAATGCTTTAGTTTTATAAGTTAAACACAAAAACTTTTATAATTAGCAAACAAAATCACAAAATTTAAAATTTACAAGGAATCCAAAAAACACGTAACCAAGATAATCCTCCGCTGTCAGCATTGCTAATGCAAATGTTTGTAGTTATAATCATAGTGAGGTTTCCTCTGCCCTTATCAAGGAATTTTTCAGATTTAAAGGTAAATAAATATTAATGCGAAAATAAATATCGGTGATAAAATGAAATAAAGTCCTACAAAAAAAAAACAAAGAAATATTTCCAAAGTTATTATTCATACCACAAGGAATTAAGTCAACTCCAATACTACTTCTGTATGCAATGTAAGTCAGGAAACGCTACATTTAAATTTGGGGACTTTCGTCTTGGGAAAATTAACACATAAGAATAGAAGTGCTTCTTTTATATTTACAAGCCTTCTTTCATACAGAAAATAATTTTTCTCATAAAACTTTTATATCATGTATCGAAAGTTGATTTCAGTGCTATATTAGCATCAAAATAATTATTGAAGTTGAAATGTATTACTAAATACTATTATTCAAAAGCATGGATATTAAAACGCTTAAAAATCCTGGATGAAGTTCAGACTGAAGACTGATGGAAACTGCGAAGTAGCTGAAAAGTATACCGGAAAATGGAAAGAATCTCTTATACAATGCGGAACAGAAAAATGACATTCATCGAACATCTCTATTGAATGAACTAATAAAGATTGAAAAACAAATATTCGTTTATTTATGGATTAAGAAGACCACTACAAGGCATACTAAAGAAGTTAGGAGAAATTTCTAATAGTTGAACATCGTAGAGACTCATATGCTAGAAATAAATGCATTAATGAGGAAAGCGGAGAGTTTGGAAGGTTTTCAGAATGAACTACCATGCGGATTATTAGCCCGTATCCTCAAGACAACTGGTTTCCTTAATATCTATGTCCCGTCAGGAGAAAGGGTGATCGGGCTATACCCCTTGGTACTGGGTTTCCCCCAAACTGGAGGACTAGTGGCTGATTGCAATCAGATGACGGGCGATGGGGCGGCCAACTCCCCACACCTTCCATGTTAACATTTATGAAAGGTGAAAACCATGATTATTTTTATTTATCATTGAAAATAGCTATAAAATGATTTCCTTGAGGTCGACTTCAAGCTTAATAGTTCAGTGAATGATTTACCTGGCCTTTATTATCTAAGGGCTCTGATTACTGCAATTAGAACTATTACTAAAATAGGGCTTAAGTAATTTTCTTGGAAATTGTAGGATAATGAAAAGGCCAAAGGAAACACGTTGCTAAGGACAACTATCAGTGGGCGAAAACTGATAAGCCTGCAATGAAGTTGCACCAGGTCCTTAGAGGGCCATTAGGATCAAACCCTTCAACGACTTTAACTTACACCAATAATAAGTTGGTACATAATAATAGGAATTGTTTGATTGCGTGTTAATATCTTAGATAGATATCATATAGGTATAAGTTTTCTTATAGTAGTATTATAAAATGGAGCATACCCACAGTGTAGAGTGCTCAGTTGCTGTTGAGGGTTGCAGGTCCAAAGACTCACTATGTCTTCCAAATGTGTTATAGATAGTTTACTGTAATTTCAAAATTAAAGTTAAATAAAAATAGACAGGATAGCCATTACTATAGTTCAATATTCATGACGAGTATGGAAACTGAAGGATCGATTACCAATGAAAGACTTATTTGTATCTAGAGCATAAGAAATTTATGCTAACCATTTGGCAATTGACTATTAGTTTACCGATCAAGAATATTACCAACAATAGAATAATGCAGGTGGGAGTAAATGAAGTTTACTCTGACGAAATGAAACAAAAGAATCGTGTAGGTACATCTCAAGGCTCTCTATTTCAAGGTTATCAGAGCATCTTTATTTCTTCTCACACGACAGATCATGGAATCGACGATTTTCCATCTGAAAAATCACAGAGGCTACAATTGTTCTTGAGAAATACCAAAATATTATTTTATATATATATATATATATATATATATATATATATATATATATATATATATATATATATATAGTTCCTAATGTAAAAGAATGAATTTGAATATTGGACAGTGTATACTGTTTAAACAAGATAATAAAACACATAGAAAAAACTGTTACATTTAAAAGCCACGAAATAAATTTAAGAAAGTTAAGAAGAAAAATTGTCGCTAATCTCAGCAGTTAACAAAATTAAATAAATATAATGGCATAGAATTTAAGGTTTCAATATCTCTAAATATTCTAAAGGTTTGAATGGGAGGGAGATCTAAACATGATGGAAGTCATTGTTTAAGAATAGGGTGGTATTTTTTTCACCGTTAAATTATCGTGACTAGATGATAAAAATGTTTAGAGTAGTATAAGGCATCAGGAATTAAATTTTAAAACATATTGATGCAATTCATGGGCAAATATATAGTATTATATATTATACATTAGATAGGAAAATAATAACATCTGCCACACTTAAGTACAATAAGTATAAACACATCCCAACCATAATAATATATATATTGAAATGTATAAAAAGTTATCTTATCAGTTTTGATGTAGACTAAATAAGCTTTGATTTTGAGAAGTTCTTTTATCTTTAGTATTAGTCAATAATTAAGTTAATTTAAAAAAAAATGCTATATTTTAAGTAAAACACTAAACTGTGATTATTATAATATAGTGGTAAGTAAAAGTAATTTTTTTTTCTCTTTTTTAATTCTTTATACGTATTATATATTGAATGAATTTCAATAATCAGAAAACTTATTATTTTAGAATATATCCCTTTGTTAGATCTTTTAGCGTCGGTATTCAGGGGTAAGAGTTAGGACAGTCCTCCGGACAGCGTGAACCGAAGAGGTAGGTCAAGAAGTGACAGAGGTAGCGGTCGATAGCAAGTGCTCGAGGTCGATGTGTTTGCCAGTCGCCATGAGAACTGGGTGCCAGGTCAGGCAATTGATTCCCACCTCAGTGCTTCCCATGCCAGCTCTCGAGAGAGTTCTCTCTTCAAGTCTAGGCCTAGCTTCATCTCCATTGGGAACAATACTGCCAACTCCAGAAGCATTAGTTGAAGAGATTCTATAAACGAGTTACAAGCTTATGCATACAAATTAAAATAACTCGATACTGAGAAGATAAATAAAACTGTGAATAGTGAATATTGTGTCATTGTCTTTTTTAACCTCCTCTATAAATTCACCATTTATTAGTTATACTTGGAATCATCGCTACACCATATAAAAACAAATGACTTTAATTTTTTTTGTGTCTTCACTCGTTAATCACAATTTCATTAATTTCTGAAAAATTTAAATTTTGTAGATACGTTTTGTCACCAAGGCGACACATAGCAAGGTGCAATGAGTTTATTTTCCTGCAATACCGCACGGTCTTGAGGTATCACGGACTAGCCCCTGTACGGAATTCACACTTGTACATATTATATACATATATCGTAAGCTCCTTCTAAAGAACAATGAAATAATTTAAAAAACCTAATTTTTCTAAAAAGTATTTGAAGCTTCAATGTGAGTTTAAAATAAAAAATTAGGTGTTAAAAAGCGAAGCATTCCTATTGCAACGATTGTATTGAAATTCATTTATTAACCATTAGAAACATTAAAGCTTGAAGCATTTTTGATTTCAACATATAACATTATTCATGCAAAACTTCAAGTTCAAACATGATACAACTAAAAATATGAATTTATATATATATATATATATATATATATATATATATATATATATATATATATATTAAATTGATTAAATTAAACATGTTTGAAATGAATATAAGATATGTCGTTCCTGAATTAAAAAGCTTTAACCAATACAATTGATACTGAAAAATTTCAATTGTCGAGTTATGTCGATGTTCTTTTGAAGGAGCGATACGTAATTCTAAATTCTATTAAGTAAATAAAAAAGAATCTCGTTTAAAACCTTCCAAAATCTTAATATTTATTAAACCATAACAAAAACTTATTTTTATGAAAAACAGTTGACAAATCCCTTTTTAAATTTTTTTACAATCATCCATAACGACCTTAATGTCCCATTTGTTGCTGATTTGGCCCGAAACCGCTATCTATCCTTTCATAACAAACTTCATTTCCACTCAAACCCTCTGGTTTTAAACCTAGCTTCCACTTCAATTCCCGATAATCCTCCGAGGCGTCTGAAAAGAAGATGGCCCCGTGACTTCTTAGTTGAACTTGTGATTTGAGTACTACCAGTGGGTAGTTTATCTACATGTCATTTTGTATCGCTTAGCCCATTTACTAGATGTATTTTTTTTTATACAGTTGTAAATATCAATAAATAAATTTAAAAAAAAATTTTTTTTTTACAATTTTAAATGGTCTACTCCTAAGTTCATATAATTTCTGCTTATTTAATTTGGCCAACATTTAAAAAACCTGTACCCCCGATATTTGAAAGATTCTAATTAGTTTCTTATTGAGATCTGCCAAAGTATGCTTTTATGATAAATTGTAATAGAATATTAGAGCATATCACGTTCACAAAGACCTAGAGTATAATTTATAAATATATAATATTTAGTGTTTTTTCTACGAGTGACGGTTATTTAGATAAAATTGACAAAGTTAACTCCGGTTTTTAATTTTTTTTTAAAGCTAGTTTTTTATCTTCTCCTTTTCCTACTAGCCTTGGTAAAGTCACCGTAAGTGGGGAAGGTCTTCCTCAAGTGGTACTTGATAGCTTGTATAAAGTGTTGCAGAGGAGCACTCCAACTCCTGAGTCTCGATACTACAAGAGGCTCTGGGTTAAAAAAGAGCGATTTACAAAAGTCCCCCATTATCCTGAATTCAGAAAAACAAATTTTGCAATAAATTTATAAATATACCACGAAAATTGGTTAAATAATCAGAAAACAGAATAGTCAAAAATTAATTTTAAATTTGTAATCTCTATATAAAAAACACGAAAGACAAAAATGTGGAAAATTAAAAAAAAAAGTTCAAAAAAGAAGTTTTGTAGAAAAGAGATTCATGGTGAAACATCTGGCATAATCATTTGTTAGTAAGGCAATATACATCTTTAAGTAAATAATAAATTTATTATTATTGATTTACGATGGTCTCACATTTTTAAAACACTGTAAAAAAATAACATATAGGAATAAAATTTGATGCTATTTAAGAATATTATTCGATATAGCAGTCTTAACTCAATTCTAATATAATTTTAGTTTTTTCTGACCCTCCTTTATTTACAAATTGCATATGTATATATATGCACACGCATATATATACTGGTGCTGAAATTGCCTTTCTTTACCTTGTGTAGTACTTTAAGGCGCATTTGCTTTTGCCTCTGTATGCGCAACTTATACAAGTTGGGGCTTAGCCGTTGCTTTAGCCTGTTCGGAATGGGGAGGACCACCCAGCTGGTTCTCATTGAGTGATAAGGAATAAGTTCATACTGCATAGTCCAGACCCCTCCCTCGGTGAATACATCCACCAAGGGGACAGAGCCTTGGCACATCCGAGGCCTGGGTGGTGGGGCAATACCTTTAAAGAGTGGGTTGGCACTGGCCTCAACCCATCAATGAATCCGATATGGCTCCTGCTGATAAACAGTGGTACGTGTGGAGCCTTAGTTCCTCATGGACCTTTATACTCTTGGCTCTTTGGAGTTTGGTTCCTCTGACAAACTGGCGAAGTACCGTAGCCCTGCAGTCTTGTAGAGATTTCGCAGAAGTGGTGCACCATAGACCATGGCCGGTGGAATTTTGGCCTTGTATGTCTGAAGCCTCAGTGATAGCTGCGGAGACGTTAGCAGGTGATAGAGTCTATATTCTTTTAATCTGGGCAGCTTGAGTCTCTCATGAACATGGCTGGAGAAGGTGAAGAGCCTATCCTGTGTCACACCCAGGTGGAGGATGGAGATGGAGATTCCCTTCCACAGGAATGTGTGGGCAGAGCGCATTTTCCTCGCTGGAACGACATCACAATAGTAGGAGCGTGCTCTGTCTGACATTCAGACGTTTACGAGTTGGCACGGCTCTTATTAACTATTTAGAAATTCGTTCGTTATTCAGTCCAACATCTTTACAATCCCATCTTAATCTTCGCTACGCTATAATTTAAATAATATTAACTGCGTGCGTACTACACAATTTCGCGTTGTGATCATAGAAGTAGATATATTTAAAAATTCCGGCAACCAGAAGGAACATAAATAATAATAAAATCGATTTGATTGGAAGTTTATTATTACAAAATAGCTTTACCACTATAACCGATGATGGGTCTTGGGCTCAATACATGGTTGAAAATTACTATTTGTAGAACAATGGATGTGCAGGGAGGTGATCACGCTAAACCGCAAGGCTTTTCCACAATAAACGGTACTTACTTTATAGAGGCTTTGTGAGTCCCAGAGGGTTGTGTAGATTCCACTGCATCCATTTTTGGCTATCAACAGATTAAATAATTTATCGATTACAACCAGATTTCAACATAAAAACTAAGGACTCCACACAGTGCGGTACCCCACTCTTCGCCTTGGTTTAGGCCATTGTATAAAAATATAGAGATTATATCAAGGTATTATCTGTGTCTGGTTTCCCCTTTGAATTCGATTGTTATGTAACTTGAATTGTAACTTGATACTTTTAAGAGAACTACAGTAGTATTCCTTTTGATTGTATGGGCATTGCAGTGAGATAATTCATTAATGCTAACGTGCCCTAAGTTTTATCACATTATTTTTAATTTTAGTAAGGGTAATTACTATAAGAAGTTTTATAACATCAGCATTTTTTTTGTTAAGCTATGTTTGTAACTGTAAGCTTTTATAAGTAGTCGGGCGAAGATGGATGTGAACTTAAGGAAAGCACGCTAGCCCACAGCACGAAAGCATAGCTGCGGTTAAAATAAAAGTTTTATTGCACTCCTTGCTTTAGTATAGTGTATATATGAGTGTGTGGGTGCAATATAAGGGTGCGAGGTTGTGCTTATGGTTGGCTTATTTTGCTGAATATTCCAGGATCAAATCTAGCTGTAACAGTTAAGTTATTTAATCTGTTAGCAGTTTTATATCGACCCCGTGGGAACTGCTAATATTATGGAGGCTCACTCAGCCTCAACAGAATGGGTAATGTTAATTTGGCGATACCCTGACGGTTGAGCGTGATACAAAAAAAGTCATCACCATGCTATCCAATCTAATGTACTTAACAATTTTTGGCATTTGGTATTTTATAGATGGTCTAGAAGACTCTATGGCACCTTTTCTGCATGCAGTAAACCAATATCTGAAGTTTATTGACACCATGATTTACTGCGATATGATATTGACGTTAACACACAGAAATGATGCTGATGATAAAACAAAACAGATTTTGCAACACATTAAAAATTTATAATTTACTGAAAGTCCCCAATGAGAATCCAATTTATTGATTTGAAAAAATCTGCAGCCTCATTGGTTTTCAGTTGTTAGAATACTCATTAGATAACATCTATAGATGGAGAAGACGTACTAATCAATCCTCCTCTTCAATAACTATAGTTAAATTCACCAGTAACGTAGATAAAAATCGATTTCTCTAATATAAAAAAGAAATTAAACCTCAGTTATTTAGTTCAGATCTAGAACCAATGTTCGAAAAACTCCCCATATACATAAATGAATACCTAACATATGGCACTTTACAGATGGTCTTGCAGATTCTATGGCACTTCTTCTGCATCCAGTAAACCAATATCTGAAGTATATTGACACCATTCTTAAGAAAATGAAATGAGTGTGTGTCTACGATCTACCATCATAAATATTATAAATTATAATTTGTATATATAAAAGTTGTAAATTTTATTTGAGCACACTTATCATTTCGAAGAGCACAAAACAAATTGAGCTGACTTACGTTGGAAACAATTTATTACAGTGTCTCGCTATGTTACGTTTCACTGAATCCCTTTGAACATTAAATTAACGTTCTCCTCGTTAAAATTAATTGACCACGATTATCCTTGATTACGTGAGAATAAATTTAGTGCTGCTCCTTGGATAGGAATGGCGCCTTCTGATACCACATTAAAGATGAACGGTATTCTATGCTGCAGTGTCCTTGGTTTTATAAAAGTTAATATGTGTACCAATTTTCTTTGACTGTAATATTTTAATTATTAAAATTAACGATATTGAATTCAATTAGTTATTTACAAAACCATGATAGAATAAAGTTTAATACCCGTGACGAACTACCAGTTCTCATGAGTAAATTGATATGATGCGAGATGGCCTGCCAAGGAAATTTTTTTCTATGTGCTTAAGTATATATTTTTTACAAGTTTTACAGGATCAGTATGGAAATTGGGAAAGAGCTTTCTACAAAAAAAAAAAAAAATATATATATATATATATATATAGGCCTCATATGATGCCAGATCTTAAAAAAATCACCACTAAGTAATGAGAGTGTTTAGACATCTGGAGAGGAAAGAAAAGAAACTTAACACCATGCCGAAATTCCCCTGCACTGGTGTCCTAAAGAAAGAAGAAAAACAGGTCGACCTACAAAATTCTCGATTGAACAAGTTCAGGAAAAATTAGCAGGATATACCTTATTTAGGATATCTTAGGATATACCGTCATTAAATTATACCGTATTTTTTTAATGAGCATATGTGGTTTTTACAAGTTCTGCAGAAACAGTCTCGGAATCGGGAAAGGGATTTCTGGAGATGATATCTCGACGTCATAGGTAATATTAGAATAGGTCATGGTGTAATATAAGAAATAATAAACGCTTTACGTCTTTTTCTCTAAAAAGGAAGCTATGAAAAGAAACGATATTTAATTTGGTTGGAGACAACGTCAACCTTTGAAAAACTCTCATTAAAAAGAAAATATGGCGAAGATTCTTGTTGCTTTATATCTAGTAAGCTGATAATTGGATGAAAAATATTGAATTACATTTTCAATTGGATGATATTTTATTGTAAGAGTATAAAAGGTACAATAATGGATCTAGAATTGCCCATTAAGGAACTAATGCTTAAGTGTATTGAATATAATTACAGATAGTGATATGATTAGAGCTTGTGACGGAGCTATATCGGGATTCAACAGGGATTCAATACGGATTCGGTTAATACCTAAGTATTAACAATTAAGTTCGATCGTGCGAAAACGTTGGGCTAATGTGAATTATTGAATAAGTTTAAATACGTAAACTTCAAAGGGTATTACGAAACGTAGATGGGAGTATTGTTTAATAAAGCTGATTTTGAATGGGTTTATAATGGGATTGTTGGAATGAGGTATAAGTTTTATTATGAAAATTATATTCTAGTATTGACTTAGTTGACATTGGGACTTCCTAAGTAAGTCATAGAGTCGTCACGAAGTTCCGCCATCCATCTTGCAAGTCCCTTTATTCAGAAATCAGGTCTGGCTTGCCGTTTGGATCTCTTTTACGGATCTTTTTACTTTTATTTATATTGTGTGTTCGAAATTTCGTAAATTTTTGTTAACCAACATTTCAACGCTATAATCGAATTATTGTACTAGTTAAGTGAAGATGGAAGGATTGTTAGTACTTTTTAGTTCATGATTAAATCGACGTTTTATCTGAAAATGGCCTAAGAAATTTCGAGCAAATAAATTTCAGAGTTAACAAACAGTCGGCGAATTGTAAGAAACATATAGAATTTTTGAGTTATTGAACGGATATAATTTGGATATACAAGAGATGTTATTTTGAACAAACTAAGTGACTTATTGCTATTGTCTACCATTTTAACTTACTGACTATGGACCGCATCTAACTTAGAGATTACTCTTTTAAATACTATAAACTAGCTACTAAATTTCTACTCTGTAAAGGTGAGGTCAATGAAGTTAACATTGCCGACAACACGGAACCATTGATGAAACTTCCTTGTTTCAAATCCAATTTATAATAATCAAATACAATTTACTTCAGAGCGTTGCCTTGTAACTGTAGGATATATTAAGGGAATTGTATGGTAGTAGTTTGGTTGCAGGGTTGCAGATTAATTAGTTCATCTATTTTCAGCCGTGAATCGAACCTGTGAGATTTGTAGGTTCTTCTGGGACTCACCCAGCCTTAACTCTTCACTGCCCCAAAGACTGGACAGTTAAGCGTGATCTCGACCAAATAATCTCATTGATCGAAGTATTATACTTATGTTATAGTACCAAGTGTATGTTATTTTAGTTAGAAAAATAACCTTGTACTAAAATTTGGAAATGGAAACAAGATGAAATTTCTATTTAAATTTATAATAGGCAAGAGAGTTATGACGTTGAGATGCGCTTTTATTTTTATTATATTTTTTTGTTTTGAAGAGAAAAGATTTTGAATTTTGATTGATGAATGATGAATTGATTTAAATTTTGATCTGAGAACGGATTTGTCTGACTTGGATACGACCCCTGGTAGATCAGTGGGTTAGAGCGCTGCAACGGAGTAGCAAACGACCCGGGTTTGAATCCCGGCCAGGGCAAAACTTTTCTATTAAAAAAAAATTTTTAAATGATTACCATAAAAATAACAATTAATAAAAATAAATATTTTTATTTTAGTTTAATGGACTTATTATGCAATGAATAAAAATCATATTGAAGTGCTTATGCTAAAAAGAAAGTGTTTTAGGGCAGATTAACACTTCATACGTTTTTAATTTATTTAGAAATTTTTTATGTTTAGTATTTATTAAGAATATATGGGTAGGATTATTAATACATGCTTAAAAAAAGAACTGCACCACTACAGCCCATGAAGAGCTCTTTAGGCGGTTTCAGTATATAGCTGGGTCCAGTACATCTAACTCAACGGTTGTGCATTGAAGTTGTTTGGCCTAAATGACAGTCAATAACAAGGATTTCTCCCTTGAGAATATTCTTAGAAGGTGGAATTGCGGCTTATAGCAGAATAAATAATTTATCTACAACATCCGGTGTTCAATCCCGGATATTTGAATCAGTTGACATTCCCATGGAAATGAGATTCCCCGCTTCTGCCGAGAGATGTTATTTTTTTAATTAATTGGTCGTAACGAAACTTGGTAATGTGTATGATTTAATAATAAGGCTTAGGGAAACCGAAGGCTCGATGTCGATATCACCAATCTCTGCTAACACACTTCCGTCCACGGACCACTTTCGAAACCCGAATCCGCCTGATCAGTCTTATCGCCAGCATCCCATCTACGGCCTGGGCTACCACTCAGACGTTTCTCAGTCGGCACAGCCACCGACTTTTTTTTAAACTGAACCCAGCTACCATGTACTGAACTTGCCAACTTTTTAGGAATTCAGTCGTTGCTCAAGCCACCTTACAAACCGGGACATTGAACACAGTGACTCATCGCTCTACCCACTAAGCTAGCCCGCTAATAATGAACTCATATGAAGAATAAAAATATAGAATTATAAATGACGTAGAATAGAGAATTTAGACGAATATGAATGCAAATAATGTATGACAATTTAAATTAAAAACGGAATGAGAACCTTGAAATCAATCACAAAACCAATTTCAGAATAGTATTTATGCTTTTTTCTTTTTCTATAAACAGAAATACGAAGGAATGTAATCACGGAAAGCAAACGGAGAACAGGAAGGGTAATTGTAAGGGAGATCATTTTCTGCTTTTTATTAACCTCCCTCCGTGGCTACTCAATAAATGAAAAGGAAGTATGAGATGCTTTTTTTTTCAGATGCTCACCCACAGTTTATTACAACTTCAGCGTTTGCTGTTATTTTTGTCATTGAACAAGATAAATTTAAGATTGTGAAAAAACTTTTCCATTTTAGCTTTGGGAATTATTAAAAAAGCCATCATTATTGGGCTTTTCCAACACAGTTATCTACATTTATTTTTTTATTTCAGATATATAAAGATCAGATGATAGTAGTCCATTATTTTTTTAATAGTTTATTATTATTATAGTTTAAAATGTAACTATTTTTATATAAAGGATTATTTGAGTGGGTCAGTTGTAGAACGCTGAGAGATGCTGAAGGCCCTTGGTTCGAATCCCACTCGTTTGATAGACTTTTGTTTAATCTGTATCAGATGGGTCCTATGGTATCTATGCTCACCCAGTCTCTATCAAGTGGGTACCCAAAATAAGGGGGGAAACCAGGTGGTTGAGTGTGATCAAGGAAAACCACTTGCCTGCACAAACGATGCCCAAGAAACAGTATAGTTTCTGTTCACGTAGGCTTCCACGGTCATTATTATTCTTCTTATATGCAACTTCCGGGATGGACCATGTCTTGTTGATGTTATGAACCAAGCTTTCGCTCATCGTGCTGTGAGCTTCTTCAGGGTTAGTCAGTTAATCGGGTGGCGGTTTGTTTCCGAAAGATGCAATCCGCTTGTTCCCAAGTGAGGAGGTCGATCTTGTTCCAATCTTCGTTTGATAACTGGTTTGCTAGGAGCGTGTGGTGTTGTAACAACTTCTTCTCGACAATGGCCAGTTCGGATCGGGTGTCGCTGATTCTTGCTTTCAGTAGTACCATAGATGATCGGCGTAGTGCGTTTTGAATGCGTGGGCTGGATCCTTTTCTTTCTAGGTTGGCGCATTTGGGAATCACGTTGTAATCTCGGCATCTCTTGAGAAACGTGAGTTGTGCCAAAAGTCTCATCTTCTTCGAACGTAGTTTATCGAGGCTCTTCATATGCTGAACAGTAACCTCCCCGTACAGGTTGGCTAAATGTTCACGTAGGCTTCCACGGTCATTATTATTCTTCTTATATGCAACTTCCGGGATTAACTGACTAACCCTGAAGAAGCTCACAGCACGATGAGCGAAAGCTTGGTTCATAACATCAACAAGACATGGTCCATCCCGGAAGTTGCATATAAGAAGAGTATAGTTTCTACCATGTTCTGAACCCCAGACCATTCATGGATTGTATTGATAGTTTTTTTGTTTTTTTTTATTAAATAATTCATCCTTAAACAATTCCCCTTCTTAACCATTTTATGAGATATCTTAATCGCTAAAAAATAAGGAACAAGGAAGAATATGCTAAGATTATCATTACGCTCATTTTTTTTTTTTTTCAATATTAACTTTTTCTTTTAATGTGTCCTCACATTTTCAATAGTCTTTATTTTTTTATTTATTATTTGGAATAATGTTTGATAAGTAAATAAAACAAAATGCCTTACCACTAAAACCCATGAAGGTCTGTGGTTCAGTACATCGTTGAGATTGTAGTTTTTCCCTGTATGTAGATTTCACAGTGTACATCCGTGGTTGTTAACAGATTAAATAATTTACATCGCTCCTATTCATATATTAAATATTAAATGTTGGTTTAGACTCGGATAACTATATTAATACTTATTACAAAAAATAAACAGTAAATATTACCTAAAACATCCGCTTTCTGCGTATTTGTACAGTATAATTGCCAACAAACAGGAATTGTTTGTCTATCTGAGATCGAAACAAGCGGTAATCACCTGGTAAATAGCTGTCGTGACGAAATGAAATTCACATGTTCTATCATCACTCCGCCCTCGAAGCTAATTTCAAATAGGGCTTTTTCAGCTCTTGCTCCAATTTTGCGTCACATCACGGAGGAAGTAGATTTTAATAATTAATAATTTTTCAAAACCGAAAAACTAACGAATTATTAAGTTTATAATTAAAAATTAAATTGAAACTAGACAACTGTATTTAATAGGTGCTTAGCTTGTTTTCTTTGTTCAATCATAAAAAACTACTTGAAAAAGTTGACACTAAGTTATTATTCATAATTACTTTCCTGATGAAAACTAATTCTTCGATACAACTTTATCTGAAGGGTATGATTTTATTAAAAGAAAATGGTATATTAAACTTTTAGTTCCTGATCTTGAATATTAAACTTTTTGATTCCTGAAATCTCTTGACCGACCAACAAAAAGGTTCAGATCCCTTCAAAAGTTTGAGTACGATATATTTATTCGTTCTTCATCAATATTTAACTAGATAATAAAATATATAAAAACCATTGAAATCGGAGTAGAATTAGTTTAGGACAGCAATTCAAAGTCATCTTTAACTACTAACTAGGACTCGTTGGCCTTTTGAGTTTTCTTTTCCACGTATTTCTTATTGATTTGAGGTTCAAGGGAAAATCTGTGGTATTTTATCGTTTACTTTCTTTGAAGTTAAATTTTATTAAAAGGGTATCAGTTTACTGTAAATATCTTGGGGAAAGCACTATGCTTCCGCTCCATAAATTATTGCTTGTTTATTTATAAGATCTCTCTATTCTAAAAACAATTTTATAAATAATGTAATATTTTATTTTAAACGTCGGACCGCGCAAAGTGGGAGGGAACGTAATAGAGACACTTCCTTGTGTGTGTTGAAATTATTATAAACTTTCGTTAAAAGTCTTAGAAATGTCTATAAAGATCAAAATTATTGTTTAGTTGTCAAAATATATTTATATTTATAAACATTAATTAGTTAATTAGCTGTCAAAATTTCTTTCTATCATGGAAAATAAAGTTATTTTAATTGAAACTATTTGTCCGGCATGTTGAACACAGTAGAACGGCAGTCGATCACTCTAAATTCGATGGCATTCCATTTGATATTTATTACTGACATTTAATTAAATTACTTTAATTTACTGAGAGAAGTTTTACTCTGTTATAAATAAATAACCATGTTCCCCCTATCTTGGAGTCTCGCATAAAATGAGATTGAATTATTGATGTTTTTTCCATTCATCTATGAGTAAATAGAGATTGATTCAAATTGTATAAACAATAAAATTAATTTATATAAACGAGTGTAATAATTAAATATTTTAATGATGAAAAATCTTCTGTTTTGGATACTTTTTTTAATGTATTTTATCAGAAATTTCTTTTTTAAAACCTCATATGTTGAAAATCAAAGCCACTGAGATGGACTATTGGGTATCTGCTGTATCCAGACTGGAAAGAAGGACTAATGTAGAAATCATAGGTGCGAGGTGAAAACCCAACATAACATTATTTGAAAAATATCGAAAAAGGTGGTATGGCCATCTCAGAAAACTGAAGGAGGAAAGGTTGCCCAATTTAAATTTCAATTGAGACCTTGAAGGGCGACAATGTTTAAGAAGACCATGGATAAGACGGATGGAAGGAGTTAAGGAAAGCATGCAGGCCTGTTAAGGAATATGTGCTAGACAGGAGGAAATGGAAAAAGTAATAAAACACATTTTCTGTTGTCTAAGACGTTTGTCACAAGGCCGGCTCGATGTTAGGAAATCCTTTTAAAGAACAGCTTATGAATGAATCATTTCCTATAATTTTTGTCGAGAACATGGCCACCTTAAACGAGGCTCAAACCCGGCTAACTCCATAAACCGGATAACTTTCCTTTTTCACTAGTTTATTTAACCAACGCTTTATTTGCCCCAAACTTCAGGCTCAGAACCGGACTAAATCATAAAATGTCGTGTTAGATAAAATTGCTTCATTTAACCAGTGAAAATGCCAGTTATCCACTTTAAATGTTGTGTTAAATGTTACAGTAATCTGATTAATCATTTTCAAAAAGTTAATATGAATGACATTAAAAAAAACCATCATGAATAGTTACTACAGTAGACTATAACCAAGCCACCCATCTAAACCAAGAGGTAGTAGATTTAAACTTTTAAATAGAAAGGGAAACATACAAATGTAGGAGAAGGAATTTTTTTTCCTGTACCACGAAAACTCTTGAAAGGCTTGGGTTTCAGTACATGGTAGAGACTGTACTGTTTCTTAGACAACGGTTGTGCAGGGATGTTATTTGTCCTTGATCACCCTCAACCGATAGGTTTATAGAGGCTGGGTGAGCCCTAGGAGGGATATAGATCACATAGGCTCCATCTCTGGCCACTAATAGATTAAAAACATAAAAAACCGCCAGCGATCAGGTTTTGAACCCGGGAACTTTCGCATTACAACTCAGCGCTATACCACTGAGCAACTCCGCTCCCTTAATCAATTTAAAACTATCGTTTAATGAAATCAATAAATATAATATTAACGAATTTTCTGTGTAAATCGATCTAGCTACTAAGCCATTGAAATCTCTTATCTTATTCTTATTCATTTATATTTTTAAAAGCAGATGCGATTAAAAATGTTACTTGTTCTTCATGTTAAAAATGTATTGATGTTATTTACTGCACCATAAGTACTACCGTTTCTATGATTATTTAATTGAATAATTGTCTTCCAAAAAAACAAACAATTTTAAACAACAAAAGCCATAAAGTTGAATTTAATCATCGCCTTAAGGCTTCTTGGATCCTCATCCCCGACTTGCTTCTATTTATGCTGATGGTCTGGTCGTTTAGGGTCCGCTGAAAGTTGCCTTAGGCTAAATACAGGCTCTTCGGCCTCTCCCAAAACCCCTCCCTCTTTTACAGGCCTGATTTGTTTGAATAAATGATCGCCGGATTTCCTGGATCAACTGGAGGAAACTCCGAATACGGTAGTTAGTTCGACGGGGAACTTTGAAATATATTGCTACACTTAGGGAGAATATTAGAGTAATGAAAAAGAAAATGGGTGCAGATGTGAGAAAATCAACACTTTAAAAAGGAAGAAATTAAATTAAGTGTCTACGTGGAGAAGGTAGTACGTCAACAAAAAAAAAATAGGATTTTTACAGAAGAAGCAAAAAATTGTTTCGTCAACTAGAAATGAAAGTGACAAGTGGGAAATAGTAACTACCACCGTTAATAGAAACTAAACCACTCCCAGTTTTCACTTACTTCTATTTCTATCGTATTAGTATGATAACTTTTTTCTATAAAACAACTGGAAAATATTTTTTTTTAAATACTTTCCCATTTAAACGCCTAAAATCTATAATAGAGTCAAATTAGGTAACAAAGGGGGTAGAGATAATTCACCTCTAATATTTATTTTTAATAATTACAAAATAATTTTTAATAATTAGAAAACCAATTTTGATAATTAGCAAGCACAAATTAATGACTGCAACTACCATTCCTGAAAAACCCGTAAACTATATTGTTACGGTCAGAGCGGGGACGAGAACCGGCTGAGAAGATTAGGCAAACAATGGGATTAAGCGGAAGGGATTATAGAATGGCGTAGAAGCTTCTGGATCGGGCTCGATGGGACTAGGTGGTCTTCTTCCGAGAAATCCCCACCCCGACCGGCCTTGCCTATATAAAAAGGACAGCTGTTCGGGCCGCGAGTCAGTAATAAGAGTAGTAGTAAGACGAGTCTGTAATAAGCCAGTGAGTAGCAGTCGTTAACTAGTGGCAGTGTGTGTGAGTTAGTTAGTATTAGTATCAGTCTGTAATAAGTGCTTAGTGAGCAACAGTGACAATTAGTGACCGTGTAATAAGTGTAATAAACTGTGTGGCAGTTTGTCATATTTGAAGAGTCTTACGGTCGGTGGACTTTAGTTAGCGAACTGTAAGTGTTAATTTGTAATTGTAAACTATAGTGTAATTTTATTGTATTTGTACAAATTTAGGTAAATAATTAGATTATTTAGTATTAGCAATATCCTATTATCTTAGAAATTAGATAACATTTAGTAGAATATTATTATTGTGTATTGATATTAGTTTAATAATTTAACTGTTTTAAATAATCTCATTGTATTCTTGTTAATTTGTTAATAAATATTAGATTCTTGAATTAAGTAATGGTTTAGTCCATTTTACACCCAGTAGCCCGTAACAAATTGGTGTCAGAAGTGGGATCTTGTGTAATTGTTATTTTGTCTTGCATTTTGTAATAATTGGGCTACTGTTTGAAAAATGGCTTCTCAAAGTCTTAAATTGATGGATTTAAAAGTTGCGGATTTAAAACGGGAATTAGAAGAACGTGATCTGGATTCTTCCGGAAATAAAAGTGTACTGCAACATCGCTTGCGTCAATTTTTTGTAGAATTAGGGGAAAATCCAGATGACGTTCTGTTTGAAACTGATTTGAGCAAGTTGTCTGCAACTTTTAAAAATGAATTAGGCAATGTAGAAAATAAGCTAGGTAATGAATTAAGCAGTGTTAAAAATGAACTAGGCAGTGTAGAAAATAAGCTAGGTAATTTACAGAATGATTTAGGAACTGTTAAAAATGAGCTAGGTGATGAGTTAAGCACTGTTAAAAATGAGCTAGGTACTGTAAAAAATGATTTAATGGATACATTAGAGTCTAAGTTAGGCACGTTAGAGACTAAGTTGATGAAAAATGTTGAGAATAAGTTAGCAAATGTAGATAATAAGTTATCCAATGTAGATAATAAGTTAGCTAATGTAGATAATAAGTTAGCCGATGTAGATAATAAAGTAGCTGATGTAGAATCTAGGCTAGGAGAAAAAGTGAACGAAATTAGGCTAAGAATGGAAGCTCTCGAGGGACGTAAGAGCAACCCACCGACGAACGACACCGACCGTTCCTCCGAGGGCAGCCATCGTAATAGCATTCTACCCGCCAATAATGGGGCGCCACCAACTCACAACACCATTCCAGTATTCGACGGAAAGACGCCGTGGGAGGACTACATGACTCTCTTCGAAACAGCGGCTTCGATCCACGGGTGGTCGCAGGAGACCCAAGCTTCAGCGTTGTGCCTGGCCTTGCGTGGAGACGCCTTGGGAGTACTGCAGGGGATACCCATGTCGGAGCGGTCCAACTGCGGGGAGCTGATCAGAAGACTGGAGATGCGTTTCGGCCACCGCCACATGGACCAGCTGTATCGCTCACAGCTGAGAAGCAGGGTCCAGAAGACTAACGAGACTTTGCAGGAATTTGAAGCGGATATTGCCCGGCTGGTGAGGAACGCCTACCCATCGGTCACCGACGATGTCTACGAAAGCTTGGCTGTCGACAAATTCCTGGATGGACTTCGGGATCCGGAGACACAGCAAGCAGTGAAGCTCGCCAGGCCGAAAACTTTGGGAGACGCGTTATCCCAGGCCATGGAGTTCGAGGCTGTTAGGCAGTCTGTACGGGGCCATGCGCGAGTACGAGCAGCAGAAGCGGAGCCAAATGCGTACCCCAGCGTCGAGGACATAGTGACGAAAGTTTTGGAGGCTCTCAGGACCCGTAAGAAGGAGATACGCTGTTGGAGCTGCGGCCAACTGGGACACCCTAGAAGCAAATGTCCAACCCGTAACGTCAAAGCCCCCAGGAAGGCCATCAGAGTTGCGTCGATAGGAAGCAGAACGAACAGCTTCTACGTTGATGGGATGGTGAACGGGCGGCTGCGAAGCCTTCTAGTGGATACCGGCGCGAGCATGACAATCTTGAACTCCAAGACACTTCCAGCTGAGAAGATCTTACCAACAACTTGGGCATTACGGACTGCCACGGGACAGCCAGCCAAGGTCTACGGGGAGACAGTTGCCACCTTCATCATCGGGGGTCAACATCTGAAGCACCGCGCTCTCGTGGCAGAGATCGATGAAGATGTCATATTGGGCATGGACTTCATGATGGCATACGGGATCAAGCTGGACATGTCGAGAGGTGTGCTGACGATGGGAGACGAAGAAGTCATCCTTCGGCAGGTTCGTGCAAACATCCAGGGAGCCAGTGACGGAATGAAGGAGCGTTACGACATCAGGGCAGAGAAAGGTGGATTCCAACCTGGAGATTTGGTCTGGCTACATGATCCTCGAAGGAGACGAGGCTACTCACCTAAACTTCAGAACTCCTGGGATGACCCGTTTGAGATCATCAATAGGATAAACGACGTCATCTATAGGATCAGAAAGCAGCCAAAAGGAAAACCCAGGGTAGTCCATTTTAATAGACTGGCCCCATACAAAGGAGACCATGGCCCGACAAAAGACCAGCAAGTCAGGTACCTCAACAACGTGGAGGCCAGTAAGGTATCAGTTGCACAACCTAAGGTACAAGGTTCCCGTGGAGTAACTCAGGCAGTATACAGAGATATCTTCTCGTTACCCGCGGACTATTCTCTGGCCCATTGTGTAGCCGAAGATCTGAGGACTTCTCGAGGGATTGCAACGGTCTTCAGGAAGAAGTTTGGTGGTACTACGGAACTAGAACGCCAAGGACCAAGCGTGGGGAAAGCACTCCACCACACATACGAAGGACGACACCTGTTTTACTTGGTAACCAAGTGTGCCAATGATCAGAAGCCCACATATGACGCCCTGCGGCGAAGCCTCGACGACCTGCGGAGTAAGCTTCTGAGACTGCGTGTCACCAAGCTCGCGATCCCTAAGTTGGGCTGTGGCTATGACGGCCTGGAGTGGAAGGTTGTCAGGAACATGCTTGAACAGACATTCGCCAACTCTGGAATCGCCATATTGGTGTGCACGTTCAACCCCTGGAAAGGAAATACGTCTCCATCGAGGGAAGCTCATAACCGCTCGATTTCTCCGGACTATGCTCTGGGGCAGAGCACTTTTAAGGAGGGGGCAGTGTTACGGTCAGAGCGGGGACGAGAACCGGATGAGAAGATTAGGCAAACAATGGGATTAAGCGGAAGGGATTATAGATTGGCGTAGAAGCTTCTGGATCGGGCTCGATGGGACTAGGTGGTCTTCTTCCGAGAAATCCCCACCCCGACCGGCCTTGCCTATATAAAAAGGACTGCTGTTCGGGCCGCGAGTCAGTAATAAGAGTAGTAGTAAGACGAGTCTGTAATAAGCCAGTGAGTAGCAGTCGTTAACTAGTGGCAGTGTGTGTGAGTTAGTTAGTATTAGTATCAGTCTGTAATAAGTGCTTAGTGAGCAACAGTGACAATTAGTGACCGTGTAATAAGTGTAATAAACTGTGTGGCAGTTTGTCATATTTGAAGAGTCTTACGGTCGGTGGACTTTAGTCAGCGAACTGTAAGTGTTAATTTGTAATTGTAAACTATAGTGTAATATTATTGTATTTGTACAAATTTAGGTAAATAATTAGATTATTTAGTATTAGCAATATCCTATTATCTTAGAAATTAGATAACATTTAGTAGAATATTATTATTGTGTATTGATATTAGTTTAATAATTTAACTGTTTTAAATAATCTCATTGTATTCTTGTTAATTTGTTAATAAATATTAGATTCTTGAATTAAGTAATGGTTTAGTCCATTTTACACCCAGTAGCCCGTAACAATATTAAAAATTAAAAAATGCACGTCAACTAAATCAGAATTTTTTTGTATGATATGGGACCTAACGGCAATACGTTACCAATAAATTACTTATTTCTCGATTATTATTAATTAAATATTACTCTTAACCTTTAACTGGGCAAGTGGAGTGTTGAGAACACCCCAAGCAATATATCTAGTAATATTTATTACTCAAAAGGTGATGCTACCGCTCAATTTTTTTCTAGCTTCGTATATTTTATCTGAAAGTCGATTACAGTGGCGGTGGACTTTTTTAGAACTTTTTTGGAGGCGCAAGTCCTGTCGGAACGTGTTAAAACCTGGAGCGGTGCCCCCAGCACTCCACCTACCCAGTTGCGGATAGCACCCCACTATCCAGTCGTCCAAAGCTCTACATCTCGCTTTCTCCACCCTGTACTCGGTGTTTTATCGTGCGGCTACTCTTTTCTTTTTACCTTTTTTTTAATATATGTCTTATGAGGAATAACATCTTCGGATTCAGAAGTTATTCCGAGTGTAAGTGTTGAAAAACTGATGTTCATGAAATCAAATCTTTTATCGGTCTATTGATGATTACTGGTACTTACAGAGGGGAAAATTAAACTCGAAGGATCTTTTCATCACAAACGCAATGGGAATCGACGTATTTCTCACTACAATGTCGTTAGACAGATTTATTTTCTTACTAAGATCCGTGAAAATTGATAATATTCATGACAGGTCAGAGGGAAAAAAGTTAGATAAGCTTGCTCCAGTAAGAAATGTATTCACAATATTTTTAGATAACTGCATGCATGCCTCATCTGTGTCAGAGTGTGTAACGATTCATGAGCAGATCGGAAATCGCCCCTTCAGACAGTATATCCCGAGCAAGCCAGCAAAGTATGACATAAAAATTCAATCAATGACTGATTCTCGTACATGGTGTATGGTAAATATGGATACGAGATCTATGGATGAAAACAGCCAGAAGCTCTATTTAAAATTTCAAACGCTGCCAAGGACCAAGTAATACTACTGTAGGTAGTCACTCTTTTGTGAAAAAAATTAAATTAATCAAATTCTATTCATATAACATAATAAATTGTATTGCACTCTTACTAGATTATATTTGTAGGACATTTATGAAGCTTTTTTGTAAAAATAGATTTTGTTATTTGTACGTAAATTAAATAAATCTAACTATTTCCTCTTTTTTTTGACTAAGTTCAAATAGAATGCTATATACATTTTCGTTGAGTCTATTTTGCCTTATTTTCTTCCCCTCTTATTATAAAAGGCTTAGCAGCTTAAAAATAAAATATAGAATTCATACGTATGACTATATTGAAGAAAAACTGTTGGGGTGCTGAAAGCACCTCACCTACCTTAGAGGGTCACATCAATGCACCTACCCAGTTAAAGGTTAATCACAATTTGTACTCATATTATATTAATTACTTATGAATAAATAATCTTAGAAAATTCATAAAATGTAGTTTAAAAGGAAATCTAAGTTAAGTAAATCTTTTTTTTTTTGTATGGCCTGAGACTAACCTTATGGATTGATATAGTTATGAATTCGTTTGAGGTTTTTACTTCTTTCTTTGTTTTTTTATATTCAGTGTTTAGTTTTTGCTTTATTTTTTTTTTTTTGGTCAATAGCCATAAATATTCTAGAAGAAGAGAATCGAGTTATTGCTAATCACAAGTAAAGTGGAATGGACTCTCACATATTCCAATGTTTTTAAAAATATTTTAAGATTTAATTTTTAAAAAAACAGAATGAGATGTAGTGAAATATATAAAATAAATTAATAATAATTCCATTTACAATTTAGGAAATTGCTAATTTCACTTTCTCGAGGTCATATTGATTTCATATTATTCATGATGATCTTCATTACAAAGATATATAGAGTTCCAGTATATAGCTTGAATAAAATTATTAAATAACAAGAGCAAATCTATTTCGGCATTAATTGAATATCCATTAATCAGTAAATACCAGACTAAATAAAATACAGTTTATTTCATTTAATAATAACGAGCAAAAAAACATACAATATTTGTTTTGATATAAAATGAATACTTGAAATATAAAGCCAATGATATATTAAAACGTTAAACAATGGTTTATCATCCTTATTGTCAGTAACCCATTGTTCTAGTTCAAAATGGTAAATAATGCTATTCTTTTATAATTTAAATTATTTCTTTGTATCTGATTTACTCCAATAGTTTTATCTATTATATTTTTTATAATTCATTCCATTTCATTTAATTAATTTATTTATGTCTCTACATTGCCTATCCAGCCCTGAAGAAGACATGCAATGTGGGGTGAAAACGTCGGTTCTAAATAGTTTAACACTATTTTAGGAATCATTTCTTTGACCTACCCCCGGACCATTTTCTTTCTCTAATATATAAGGTAAACTAATGATATTCAACTTAAATGAGATTCAGTTTTCAGTAACTTTATTCAAAAATGAAAGAAACAGATCTAAAAGTTTACACCGGGAAATAAGTTCTGAAGGCAATCAAGTAGATTTGTAAAGCATTTTACGTTTTTTTTTTTAACTAAAAATGGGTTTAATATCTAGAATTTATAATGTATATATAAAAAAATAAAAAAAGGCGCATTGAAAATATAAATCAGAATTACTTGACCTTTCCGAGTCCCCTCTACTGCTTAGTATTCAGAGATGATTTACTATCCGGCCTTAAGAGGGCCAGGGTTTTGTGGGAGAATGGACATCTAGAACTATTGCCGTAGGTATCGCTTCTTCCTGTCTCCGTCCTCTCATATTTCATCCGCGTTCTGGGTCGGTCATCCATCCTCTTTTTGGCAGAATCCATTTGTGAAGGAAATAGGTGAAAAGACCGAACATCATCAGTGAGTCACGGTAACTCGTGATTAAGGTCAGCATTAAGGCAATTAGCCGGGGTTTGTAAGTCATTGCGTGAATCATTAACACGATCCGACTGAGTTGTCATGAATCATACATGTCTCTCTCTCTATATATATATATATATATATATATATATATATATATATATATATATATTTTTTTTTTTTTTTTTTTTTTTTTTCCTTTTGGCTCTACAGACCTTATAGATCTTTCGCGCCTTTACCAGCCTTCTCCACCTCGGTCTATCCTGGACCTCTGATTTCCAGTCTGCTACATGTAGCTCCGCAGCATCTTATATATATGTATATTGCTATGTTTGGGATATTGAATACGTTTTAAATTATTCTATTGATTATGGGAAGCTTAAAATGATTACACAAATTATTATTTCTATAAAGATTTATTATAAATTAGATTATTTTCCGGAAGCTGATAGTGTATTTACTAATTTACTAATTGGTCAACTTAATAGAACCATCAATATAGTTTTCATAAATATATAGTGCATCTTGGTTAAGTAAAATGATTATGCACTAAAAATGATTATAATTAATATAATGTATTAATACATTCTGAATTACGTTTCTGATTCGTCATATTTCTTGTCCCAATTTCAAGAAATATTATTTTACTATAAATTGGATTATTTTCCTGATGTTGATTGTGCGTTTACCAATTTAACTTAATAGCTTAATTAAACCACCGTTAAATTATTCATACATAGATAGTGCACCTGGGTTAAGTAAGCACCAAAATAATAATAACGAATATAATTTATTGGTATATTTTGAAATACGATTAATGATTCAGATGTCATAGAAGGAATGCCATAAAATGCATAAAGAACTTATATTAAAATTAATTTAAGAAACAGGGGTACCTATTGAGTTCTTCTTGTCCGGCTTCGCGAAATATCTCTTGTCTCAAGTTGCTTTTTGCCAGCTCCTACTTCGGCTGCTCTTCTAGAAGTCCCCGCGACCTTCCGGATCTTTTCAGAGTGCCCTGCTAAGCAATTCCTTAGACTGTCCTTACCCGTCCTGGGCTTTCGACCCGTTTTGTCTTACTCTCGGGAGAGGTTTCTCCGATATGTTTACTCGCTACCTGCGTACGCGACCTAGTTCCTGCAACAAGGAACATTTTTCACCATTCATACTTTCTACATTAATATCCATTTTTATATTATGGCCTGGTACGATACATAGCATGTCGTGCTGTCCATATGCTATTAAGGACCCGTGGTAATATTCGAGCTGAGTCTAGCGGTAGGATGGTTCAAGGTCTGATGAACTTTCCACAACATTGAAACATTGAACGTGTCTCGGCTTCAGTTGAACACTGTTAGAACTTGGCGCCTTGTAACCTACTATTCTACACGTGCTTAACTTTTCAAACTCAATAACGCTAGCTATAGATGTTGTTATTAACACCCTTTTATTAGCTTCGCCTGTACTTGCATATATCGGAATATTATAGCTCGATTTTTGGCCACTTCAAGACATCTAATTAAATTGAAACTTCTTAAAAACCGATAAAAAATAATAACTGAATAAGTGTGCTTCATTATTCTGAACAGGATATTCAGAATTACCGATTTTTCATAACCGAAAACCCTTTAGTATCTGGTGCATAAGGCGCACACTAAGGCATACATGGCTTAATCATTGAGAGAAGCATGTTACTTCTGCTAGGATTAACTGGAGAGATTCGTATATAATGAAAAAAAAATTATAGTTTGAAAAAAAAAACACGCCTTTGTAGCTAGCTGAACTATAAAGTAGATATTGAATATTAGTTTAAAAAAGACTAAATAACACGCATTTATAGCCAACCGAACTATAAAGAATAAAATTAATAATATTTTAAAAAACACGCTTTGATGGATGATAAAAAAAAGTGAGGAGGGTTTTTTAACGTAGTTTCATGTAAATTGTGTTATCAATAACAGTACTATTATCAATATTAGTAAAATAAATATTTACAACAATGCGCTTCAAGCTTTCCTCAAATAATTATGATAAAATGATTTTTTTTCATACAAATTGAAAATTATGTTCAACTTTTTACTGTGTTATTCTATGAAAGCGTGTTTGTTTTTTTTAAATATTATTTATTTTTGAAAAGGTAAAATTGTATAACGATAGTTCGCCTGTCCATTGAGGTTTCGTATAAATTCGTAACGTTCGAGTTTTGTCTTTCTAATGAATTTTATTATATAGTTATTATAAACATAAAAACAAAACAAAATATTTCTTTATATACGAATTTATTCTCATCCCAGTTAATTTTTTGCGATAACCCATAAGATACTCATTTAAATTATATTGCTTAAAATATTCTTATGATGCGCATGAAATGCTTTAGGTAATTAAAGTATATAAGTAGATAAGGATTAATACTGTCCTCGTCTAAATAGCTTTCCAAATACCACATTGTGTGTTATTTTTTTTTAGAAGATAAAATAGGTATAGTTATAAAAAAAGATAGATAAATGCTATCTCAGACTTTTTTGTAGATCCATAAAAGAGTAATAAACAGCCAAAGGGTATAGGCAGCGTCTTCCATGAAATCACCCAGACGGCTATTCTTTTTTCCACCACTTTCAACAATTATCGTTATATTACAACCAATTTAAAGGGGCCTGCAAGTTTTTCAAATAATTAAAATTCATATTGACTTTAGAAATACAAAATATAAGAATTATATACAAATAAACCATATCATATTTTAAAAAAATGAAATTAAAACTATATTAAGGATAGAAACTCATAAAAAAAAATGTAAAAACTGTTCCAGGGCGAACTGATGAATTCGCCCCAGCTCCAAGCAGTAGCATTTTTTCTCTTTGGCGCTTTATATTTTTTTCTTCACTTCTGGAATTATTCATAAATTCTCTTGAATTATTCAAGCTTATTCCCGTAATCTGGATTATATTTTTAAATTAACAATAAGGAAACTTAATCTATTACATTAGCAAATGTTATCATTTAATGAGAAAAAAACTCATTGATTATCAAATTATAATATATATTAATATTGTCTTTATTATTAAAGTATATCACTTTGAATTCCTATTATACTCTTACTTGATGGTATTGATTGGCTAAGAAATGATGTATAAATAGAAATTTCATTTTTCATGCATGCTCAGATAGCTTTCAAAATAAAATCTGTTCAATGGGTTGTTACTTGTAGAATTAATGACCATCAAGTTATTAATTGTTTTATTAGTACATGGTTATTAAATAAAGAAATAAAGAATATAAATAACCTATAATCAGAGTGTCATTATCAACTCTATCCTCATAAAAATATACAAAAAATTTAGGTTATATCTATTAATGAATTCTTTTGTTTTCAAAAAATGGATACTTAAGGAAGTAAGTTGGAACACTGAAATTTACAAAAAGATCTCTTCAACATTGGGGTTTAAAAAAATAAATCAACATAAACTTTATCGAGATTTTATTTACTATATGTGCTTCTAATCTCAAATTTGGCATCATGGATGCGTTTGTTTTTGTTTTCTTTTTATTCGAGATTTAATAAATGGAGTTTAATTATCTTCTACTAAATACTGAAACAACATGGTCTCAAGAGAGAAAGGAAGCCAAGAAAAAACGAATGATAGAAATATATGGAAAAGAAAGGCAAATACACCCCTTTAAGTACTTTTCGTAGGTATATAGGCACATATGTTAATAATAATAACAGTAAATAAACAAAAGAGGAAAAAAATACAAAAATCGAAAAATAAAAAAAAGTACAGTATGCATGAATAAATTAAACAAAGATATACTTAGAGGATATACTTAACTTTTTTGGAGTTTAGTGGTTAGCATAACAACCTGTAAAATGCCCAAGATCGTTCGTTTGCAGCATGGCAGGTGGCCTTAGGATTTCTTAAAGAGAGTAAAATGCCTTTGCATTAAATGCACCAGAGACAGATTGATCCAGGTATAATAGCAAATATTTATGAGTGACACGTGTGTGTCTGCTTTGGAGTCTAGTCGGTAGGGATCCTTGACGTCGGCTGTTCTGATAAATCTCCACCATCTACTTTCAATGATTGATACTAACGAATGAATGTTTGTATTCACTAAGGAAGTATGTAGGACTGAAGCAATAATTGAAAAGCTGCTATGAAAGGGCGACCCGCCCCTTTTCCTGTTAGCTCTAAATGATCTCGAAGCCACTTAATGTCGTTAGGGCGATGTTGAGGATAATGGCAGTGGAAGCTTTCCTCATGGGAGGTCAGTCAGGCCTGAGTTACTTAATTCAAAATGGATTCCGGCTTCAATAGTATTATCCATAGTATCGGTATTAAATAATTTATACGTATTCATAACATTTCAAAACCAGTAGTACAAATTCTATGAAAATATTCCCCTTTTAACATTCAATTTTTAAAAGAAAGTACACAAATAATAAATCATTTAAAGTTGTCCAGCTCACATTCATTTACATTTTTCATTTAATGAATTATATAGGATCTAGGAGGACCACCTGTGGCTCAACTAGCCCCTAGAAAGTGAGTAGCCAAAATAAGGGGGGAAATCAAGCAGTTGAGCGTGATCTAGGACAAATCACCTCGCTGCACAACCGTTGTCTAAAACCAGTACAGTTTCTACCATGTACTGAACCCCAAACATTTTACGGGTTTTAGTGGTACAGGTTTTTTTTTTAAATAAAAAAGTTGCTTGATAATAACGGTAACCTTTTAATTTCATTTTGATTTTTCAAAAATCAAATTATAATTTATCTGCCACTTCATTGTCTACTTCTCAAACTTTTTAGAGTTTAACAAACCCCATTCAATTTTATCCTAATTGTATCTACCAAATATAAATGTTTACTATTTTAACAATAATATGAGCAAAACTCAATTACATAGATTATAAAGTAGAATAATTATTGAGGCTTTGTTGTCATATGTTCTTCCTGGTAAAGATCTAAATGTCGAGATGTGTTAACGGACCCAAAACTAAAAAGTAATTGTTAGGGGAAGGTTTACAATTTGTGATTATGTGCTGACAAGTCTGGTACTAGTTGGTGTTTTTGCTCATAGTTTTTGAACTTTTTTGAAAATTTTGAACTTAACACGTCTGATTCAGAGTTTTGTACTGTGAAAGCTTAATATTTGCAGATAAATTTATGTCAGCAACTCTGTGTCAAGCCAAAAGTTTTGAAATAAGTTCTTTATATCTAACTCTTTAATGGTGAATTTTCAAAAATTATTAAACACATAGTAGGGGATTACATTTAAATCCATGTAAAGGAAGACACGTGTACTTCAGTAGAAACACAACTATATATTAGAATATAGTTCAGTATCAGAATATAGTTCTGCAGCCCCGGTGAACAAGTGGTAGTCGAGCTTTGACCGACATGACTTAATTGTACTGAAAGAAGCAGAATCGTGTCATTATCGTAGTACATAAGTGGCTAGCTCAGGCCTTGGCTTGAAATGGAGTTATTGTGTTTATTACAACTCCATTTCATCTCTCCGACTACGAAAATGACACTATTTTCCTTCCCTCAATAAAACTCATTTTGGAAAAGGATCAACTTATTAAACGTTGCTGCATATTTCTTTTCTTGACTATTCAACACCGCGATGCTTATAAGCAGCTCTGGCATCATACAATATAAAAAAGTAAATGAGCCATATTTTATATGACTTCAAGTTACCAAATTATATCCTCTATGATACACCTGTTTGAAATATTGATTACATTGAAGAATTGGTTATTTCACAAGGCAACTGTTCCAAACAACAAATACTTTTACAACCTCACAGTTCATGGCTAGGTTGGAAATCGCAACCGTTCCTGCGTAATATTATGTTTTGAAGTAGATATTTACCTGCCTTAAAAATACTCGACTTGGCATGAACTTGATTCGCCATGCAGTGCTTCTAAAGCTGCTTCAATCTGATATCAATTATGAGTTGAAGTTGCAATTTGATTGAAAAGAATCGATTATAATCCTGGAAAGCTTTGGAGTATTTGAACCAGTATTATTTAAAGACCCTATCAAGTCAAATTGAGGTGATCTTGGTAGAAGGCTGCATGGAATTCGTCAATAACAGTTGCAATTAATGAAATGTATTTCATTACTCCGAGCAGCAACCTGCAAGTTCCGTTACGAAAGGGTTTTCATTAAAGCCTACATTTTCCTGGAGCTGTCGAACGTAAGCTTGCTTATCTCAGGATCTCTATTGAGGGGTTCCGGGAAACATGCAATCAATGAAAATACACATTAGGTCCTTGGAATCGTTTTCCTGATTGTGATTGGAAGCCGAACAGATTGGAGAAGCTTGATGGAAAATAATCAAGCTCTCCTTTGTGATAATGAAGACAGGATTCAGTATATGTTCAAATTAATTAATATTGTACTAACTCAATTATCTGTATCATGCCTTAGAACACTCCTTGTAAATTATCGTAAATTGATATTTGTATATATTATCCAGAATCTCAAAGTTAGATCTGAATCAATACATCTCTATTATGTGTGCCCGACAGTTGCTAGTAACTTATTCGAAAATGAACTATAGGTTAATATTTACCTTCTTTTTCCTTTAAATATGCAATGTTTTTTTTATTCAGGAATGCTGTAAATGACATACTCAGTTCCAATTATTTATACTGTACTTATGATTATGCATATTTTTTATACAACTTTAGTTGTATTTGGACTTTATCATTATTATTTGATACAACCATCTATGGAATACAAATGCATAACAACAGTTGTTTGCCGTTTAGCTATCAGAGATCTTCCAGCCTGTGACTCCTAGATCGTTCTTCTGCAGAAAGTGTAGTTCTTTTTGGGGAGAGATCCTTAGCACCACTACTTCTCAATCCAATGCTATACCTCCAGTTAAACCAATGTTTGCCCTTTTTAGGTCCCGATGTAACTGAAGAAGATATGGAGATGGCCAAATCCATTTCTCTTGAAGGTAAAAAATTCTCATCTGCACCTTTATATTTGTAACAACAACGGTTTTTTAATCTATATTTGTAAAAGGATTCCAGAATTATTGAAAATTATATATATCTTATTATACTTACGGTAACGGTAAAATTAATTGGTATTTCCTCCAACATTAACTTTATTAATGGTCAGATTGGTGGTTTGAGGATTACAGTTTGAACCAATATTAAATGGTGACAGGTTGTGTTATTTATTCGGTAGCCAATAAGAAATTTAATAAATTAAAAATTGTAGTGTATAAAATTCTATTCTTTAATTTAGGCTCAGTGAGCTGGTGGAGAATCAGTTGGAAGAGGAACAGGCTGGATTCCGCCCTGAGAGGCAGCGTCAGGATAATATCTTCATTCTAAGAAATATATTGGAAATGTCGTGGGAGAGAGTTAATACCATGTACATTCTTAGACCTGCAATCTGGTTTTGATTCCGTTCCTAGGTAATACATATGGGAAACCCTGGATGCAAAGAATGTCCCAAAAAAACTTAAATGCTATAACATCGATAAACCAAGGACCAAAAGGGGTAGTAAGTAAAAACGGGCAAGCATCTAAGCCATTCCGAATGGAACAGGGAGTGAAACAAGGAGATAACCTTATTCCCCTGTTCTTCATTACACGAATATTTATAGTCCATAAAATTTGCAAAAGGAGGACAACATGGGCATCGTTGGGAAAGTGGAATCTCAGGACAATCCTTAAAAAATGTTTGCGTAAAGGAATGAAAATTAGCTCTACCAAGTGTAAAGTATCCGCAGTCTCTAGAGACCATTTCTACTGCAATGGAGAAGAGTTAGAAAACACTAATGACTTATCTGGGAACAATTATTTGCAAGTCGGGAAGGATAGACCAAAAAATTTCCAGCAGAATAATAAAAGCTAACCAGGTCTATTATCAGGTTTGCAACACTGTTGTTGGCAAACGTGAGGTAAGTAAAAATGTAAAACTCCATATTTATAAATCGGTATTTCTCCCTACCTTCGATGTACGGATGTATGAGTTGGATCACAACGGAGGAGCATATAAGCCGAATTAACGAAGTTGAAATGACCTCCACAGAGTCTCTGGCAAAACGAGAAGAGACCGGATGAAAAATCTAAGAATAAGAAACGGCAGCTGAGGTGGTTTGGAAACATTTCCCGAATGAGTCACGATCGAGACCCAAGGAAGGTGTTCGAAGCTAGACCTACAGGCACAAGACCGTGATGAAGACCTCGAACTTCCTAAAGAGAATATGTTCGCAAGTTGGGAGAGGAAAAGTGTAAAACCCTGGATCAGATGATGATAACGCCACATGACCGACAGGAGTAGCACAGTTGGGTAGAGCCTCCTCCACACTGATAGGCATACGGAGGAAGGGAAAGAAGAAGAGAAGAAAAATTGTAAAATTATTCAGGCAGATTATTTTCTACCGAGATTCCGGCATCTTATACCTTATAAGAGAGATTCAGTCTGGAATTTAAAATACAGATATATCCCCTGAGCATCAACGCCAAAAATATAAAAATAGGTAATTAGTAAACAAAATAAGCAATTATTAGATTTTCTAAACTGTTTATTATCCTCTTAAGTAACCGTTCAAAAATAAACAACTTTCCCGGTTGATTTACATTTTTATTGTACCACGGTCATTTTCCCCTTTTAAATATTAATTATTCTGGAAAGAGAGCTTATACAAATTTAAATTGCAGATTCTTAAAGCTAGTTAAGTAGTGGGAGGTTAGGCGAAAGAGGGCTTAACTCTCTCAAGTATACAACTCATTATTTTTATCTTTTAACTTATTATTTCCTTTGACAATAAACCATGTAATGTTAAACTTGAAGATGAGGAAACAAGCGGTAAGTGAGTTAATGTTACCCAACTGTATTTTTTTTTATTATGTAGATTTTTGGGAAATACAATTTTAATTCTTAAAGTGCCAAGATGCGTGAATTCTTTCACCTCTTTAATCACCTCTTCAGTGCAGACAACCTCTCTTCAGTTTTAATTTGGAACACCTTGCGTTATTATACTTTTTATCCTTTATTGATAATCATTACCCTCTCTCTTTCTATTCCTATTCCTTATTCTAATTCGTCACTGACTTGGGAAGCTACGTTTAATAATTGACATATTAATTTCTATCTCCTTTTGATTTAGACTGGTCCTCTTAACGTTATCTGAAACTGGATACAGATAGGAGCTTCGGTGGTAATTCCTCGGAAGATACTCCCCCTTCGTTGGCCTACAATGGGCAATTAAAAATGCTGGAGGGACGTGACGTAGGTTTAAATGCTCTATTCATACGATACCTTTGTTCGAAAAATACTGCAAACCGTCGAGGATCTTACTTAAATAAAACGCTCGTTCGGTGACTGTTCCAGGGGACTTTGGCGTAATTTGAAGAATAGAGACCTTATTCATGGAAAGTAGAAATGTGTGGGAAGGTGGTGGTTAATTTAGCAGCTGGTTTAAAATTGTATTTTAAAATCAACCTGAAATGAAATCTGAGAGGAAAACTAATCACAAAAAAATTAGAACGAAATTATATGAGCTGTTATTTTTTTTAAAGTCATTTTTTCATATATCGAGATATTTAAGAGTTTGCATTTGAAATAATTTTAAAATATGGGCAAAAGGTAAGGTTTTTGGACACTATACACCTTTTAAACATTATTATGCCATGAGTAATATGTATCCAGACCACCTTGGGATAGAATCTATTTTAAACCTTTTAAATCAGCTACATGATGTTGGAACATCGATAAATTTTATCTGGTCACCGGCACATGTAGGTATTATAGTTAATAAACTGGCTGATAGGGCAGCAAAAGAAGCTCTTGCTCTTCCAGGTCATGGTAAAGCTGTCTTGACCCCATCCCAGGTATTGCGACCACTAAGACAGAAGGTACTCCAAGAGTGGCAGGTCATATAGGAAATAGCCCTCCAAATAATTTGAAGTATATAAAAACTTATTTCAAACCATGAAGCAACTCCTGTCGTAGCGTAGCATCCGAAGAGAGGAAGTTGTCCTTACACAACTTAGGGTTGGACATACAAGGCTTACTCAAGCTCACCTAATTACTAAAGAAAGGCAGCCAACATGCGAGAAATACATACCAGAGCCTGTCAATAGCCGTTATTCTCGAGGGCTTTACGTTTTACAAAGGAGCGATAGACAAAATAGGACAACCTGCCAATGTATCCATGATATTAGGAAATGAAGAAACGTACATTAATAAGGTCATCGCCTTTCTGTCAAAGGAGGGATTAATTAAGAATATTTAATTTTATTTACAAGTTTATTCTTTTTAATTTATTTCTTTTTTTTCCCCTCAAATCTGGAACAACCAACCAACATTATTATGAAGTAGTTAATAACTCCTAACATCCCACCTGAACCGTATTTGGGACTTATTATTTTTCTCGAACAGTCGCAAAACACAAAAGCGTCTGGATTAGATCTAACTGGGCTTAGTATTTCGATTTTCAAAAATTATATTTTTAAAACTAACCAAAGATTGTTTCCAAACATATTTATGGGATAATTACTTATTTTATTTTACTTATTACATAAGTTTCGCTCGTTTATTAAAGCAATACTTTATGCTCCCGAAACGTCAGGTTCAGAACCGGACTAAAATAATAAGAAATAAGGCGTCTAAGTATCGTGATAAGAAAAATTGGTCGATTGAACTAATGAAAATTAGAAAAAAGTCAATTTTAGGAAAATTTGTGATCCGCTTTTCATCTTGAACGCCTTATATAGACTCACTCGTGTTAGAGATATTGTAAACTGTTCTATATAACAATAGATTTACGTTATATGGCTTATAAACATTAGGGACTAAAACGAAGTTACAATCATAGGGGAGGGATAACAAGTAATTACAGAAAAAATCACGTTGGGTATAGGACACTCCTAAATAAGATGAATAACCTGGTGGATGGAGGAAGTAGGGACGTCTTTTGCCTCCCCAAGGCCCTGAGGCTATTTCTGTACTCGCTCGTGGTGACCGCTCTCTACCAACGTTGTCAGGAGCGTGAGGATAAAGTACAGGTGGTTTGATTAAGTTTTTATTGTTTAATACAGTCCCATAAATATTTCCAGTATTTTACAAATCTTCAAATAAAATGTTCTTTCTTTACACATTAAATTATACCCTATGAAACTTCGTAAAAAAAAAACCTTTATCACTACAACCCGTCAACGGGTCTGGGATACAGCACATGGTAGGGACTGTACTGTTTCATGGACAAAGGTTGTGCAGGAATGTGATTTGATCTAGATCACGCTAAACCGCCAGATTTCCCCCCTTATTTCGGGTACCCACGTTATAGAGGCTGGATGTAACAAATCCGTACAAGACTCCGGCCGCTGATAGATTAAATAAAAGTCTTGCCAGGAGTGGAGTTTGAACCGGAATTTTCGGCATGGCCACTCAACGCAATGGAGTAGTTTATTAAAATAATAAATATTTTTAAAAAACTTATTCGAACTATAATTTAATTATTTATTTTATTTTTTTTTGTTCTATTCTTGCTAAATGGATGAAATATATGTTTGAACGCTGTATTTACATTATTTATTACTTACTTACACTACTAGAAGCAATTTTATAAAAATGTACAGAAATTTGGACTGGAATGGTATATTCATCTATAAGACTGAAGGAGGAAAAGTTGCCAAATCTAATTTTCAATTGGAATACTAAAGAGGAAAACCGGGGGAAGAAGATTATGGAAGCGGTGGATATAAGAATTCGAGGAAAGCATGCACGGCCATGGTCTGAAAGAGCAACACATACAAGACAGAAGGGAATGGAATGAGAAACTAAAACTAATTTCTAAATAGTTTTAATTTTATTTTTTGTCTGACCGAGGTGCATGCCAGGATAGCTCAAGTGGCAGAGCACTGCAAGAACGAATGCAGACAGACGAGTTCGAATCCCGTTCCTGGAGAAATCTTTTCTCTTCAAAATAAAATTTTTAAAAACTATAATAATTACAAATAAAATAAATTATAAAACTAATTTTACTTAATTATATTTGTGATGAATTCATATAATGAAGACATTTTTAATGTCTGAAAGATTAAGATAATTTACCTGATTCTAGTTGTTTAGCCGTTGGCACCGTGAAAAATTGCTATTCAATAGTTTTAAATATTTTTATTTCATTAAACGTTAATGTCTGATTTTCCTAAATCACTTAATTGAACTACATCCTCATGTTCTGTTCCAACAAAAAATATAGCTGGTAGTCTATGAGGAATGCGAGACAACCATTTTTATGTGCCATTAAAAAATTAATCAGATGAAAGAAAGGGATCAGAATTATTCAAAAAGGAATGAGAGGACATTGGTGGACTTGTCTTCGATGTCCTTACATAAGTAAAATATTAATAACCATAGTCATTAGTTTCAATAAGAAAAATCCTGAATCACAACATAACTGCATTTTTCATTATTAGGACAAATTTTGTATAATAATAAGTATTGACTCTTTACTTATATTAAAATTTATATTAAATTATAATAAAGGAAAAGAGATTTTGATTTTTAAACGATATAAGTTAAAAATAGTGTGTTTATTTTTGATCTTCCTTTAAATTTGCCCTACATCAGAAGTAGGGGTTAAACTTTAATTGATTTCATTTGTCCTGTTGATTAATAGAACGTTAAATTTGATTATTAATATTGAAAAAAAAAACAGAGTAAACGTGATAAGAAACAATAAGTAAAATTACACAATTAGCGTTATCCCTTTTAACACCCTTAAAACTCCTTCTTCAGTAGAAAAGTATTTTACGATAATTTGATGGATGTCTCTAAGTATTATCAGTATTATGCTGGTATTAAATATCCCATTACTTTTATCCTCTAATATTATTTTCCAAAATGTTCGGTAAAACTGAGAATTTTCTATACGGTTGCATCTCAATATCTGCAGATATTGCATCTTATATTGGACGGTTTGATTAACATGAATAATTAATCTCTAAACATTAAAACATGAACGGCTGCAGCCTAAACAGTCCATATATTTTTTTTTCTGAACCTCCTTTATTTTATTAAATTACAATTACAACATATAGAACAATTTAATATATACATGCAAAGTCTACAGCGTTCTGTTACCCGTAGGTATGTCAAGGAATAAATAAAGAATTTTAAATATAATTCAATCCTATGCATATTGGAATACATGATTATAAAGTGGGAATGTTCATGTTGTGATTCGAAATAAATCAAGGACCTTTAACAATTTTTTTTTTTTAATTTTGGACTGTGTTTTTTGTATCTTGTGTATATGGGCGTGTTTTTTGAACCCCGAATTTCTGCTCCATATGCTTAATAAATAAAAATTAGTAATACTAAATACTAAACTTTTTTTTTAAATCACCGAGGAAATACACATTTTTTTCAAGATATTCAGAAAATCAGGCTTAAGTGAGAAGTTAATGATGCAAAAACTAACACTAAATCATTCAGCCTCGGGAGACAAGTTTCACACTTTGCATTTGCATGCCAAACACTGGTTACAGTTTGCACAGCAAATTGTAAGTACTAAGAATAGACTAACAGACAAGGGACAAATTAGATGAGAGAGCGAACTGAGATATTAATGGCCTTCCGGAAAGCTTCCGCCAGCTCAAGTCCATTCGTATTCTGTAACATCTTAGCTCTTCACAGATTTTTCGCTGTTTCCTTCTCATTCATTGCCAACGTTCATTGACTGATGGAACTGGTGCAGTCGAACACATTTTCCCAACGATTTGTAATTTATTGACTGTGTCCTCGTAATTATTATTAAAAAGTACCCTCGGAAAACCATTCAGTAAACGGATAGAAAAATCAGCGATCGTGTGTTATTAGTGTATATCTGAAATTTTCAAAACTGAGATTATAAAAAAAATACTAAGTATCTTTACCAATCATTCTATTTTAGTGATTTTACCCTTAAAAATCCAAGGAGCCGAAGATAAGTTAAGAGTCCTCTTTTTAAAAAAAAATTATTATTGCTTTCTTTTTACAGACAAGATGTATTTGAGTAAGTTTTTAGAAAAATGGAATAATAATAAACTATAATGGATGAGTTCTAGTCCCATTATTCTTAGGCTTTAAAAAAAACTGCTCCACTACGATCCCCATACAGGGTCTTGGCTACACTACATGGTAAATTCTGAACTGTTTTAGGACAACAGTCGTGCTGGGAGGTGATTTGTCCGACATCACGCTCTGGACTTTTTCGCACAACAGAGCACTCAACAACTGAAAAAAATACAAATAAATATAGAAATAATGAAAAAATATACACGTTCAATGCTGCTATAATATATGAAACTTAAACATATGAAATTTTGATTAAATTAAACATTGATTTTTAAAACTAGTCCCGAGAAACGCTATAATATATAAATTTAATTTTAATAACAGAATGTTTAGAAAATAAATAAATTAAAAAGGTGATAATAAAAAGAATCGCATTAAAGCCTAAAAGATAGGACCGTTAGGGGAGAAGGTGAACTGATAATGTATTTAATACGAAATAAGAAAAAGATAACTTCTTCGGCATATTTTTTTTCTTTAGGGCTGTACAGGCGAATGAGATTTTTTCTAACCTACAGATTTTTTCAAAATATGTGAATGAAGTAATTACTTATAGATTCAGGATAAAAAGCGGATTACTCCGAAATTTCGAAAGTTGACTTTTCGAAAGTTCAATTTTCTCTAGTTTAGTCTAGCAATTTCGTTTAACACTTAGCCGCCTGATTCCTCATTGTTTTAGTCCGGTTCTGAGCCTGAAGTTTCTAGAGCATAGAAGGGAAAATTGAGAAAAGTCATTTTCTCAATTAACTCAAAAGTTTGAGTTATCCGCAATTTATCCCGAACGCCTCAAATGGTGTATAGAAGGAGAAATACTGAAATCTTATCTTATTGTAAAACAAATTTAGAATATAAGGATAAATATAAATAAATTAGTATAAGTAAATTAGATTACTGTAATGGTAAATAAATTCAGTAAGAAGCAATGCACAAAAAATGTAAGTATGTTAGAAAACTATGTAATAATCACCACTTGTTAGTGAACAGTTAAGTCAAGAGTGTACATAGCACAATTCATCAAAATTATGCATCATCGTATTGGTTACTGACCTTTGCTACGTACGACCCATCTGTATTTTTAGTATATTTGCAATAACTTAAAGGTAAAAAAAAAATAGTAAAATCGAAAATAAAAAAATGCTATTTGTCTACACAAGATCATGATTGGCTCGTAAAGAAAAGTTATATTTCTTCCGGTCAAGTGGGCCCTTCAAGTCCCTTAGAGGGAAAAGCGGATATTGGGATGAGATAGGGCAAGATAGGATGAGCTTATGGCCATGGTTCCCTTTACCAATAACAGAATGGCGCAATCGACCTTTGCGTGAGCTGGTTATTATTATTATAATATCTGGAGAAGAAAAGAGTAAATAAATAAAATATATTTTTATTAATTTATTCATTGAAATTAAAACTGCATTATAACAATTGTATTATAACAAGTAAATGGCAGGAATGATCCATGGTGGCATTGATAAAGACAAGTATAGTATATTAGTTTATTAGTAATTAGTTACTAATATTAGAGTATATTAGTAATATTAGAGTAATATTATAATAGTATATTAGTAATATTAGATACTAATATTAGTATATTAGTAATATTAGAGTATATTAGTATAATAGTAACTAATTCCCAGTGAGCCATCAAGTAATTATCACGGGGGAAATAAAAAATTCTTTAATATAATTCATTTTAATAATAGAAACATGGGACGAACCCCTGAAATCTCAACTACTTCGATCCAGAATCTATTCACTTACACTATAGCAATTCATAACACTAATAGTATATAATTATCAATTAAAATTTCTTTTCCAAAGGTATAAGTGAAGATTGACTGTGACTGAGTTATTTAATTGAATGATTATATTTTTATATCAGATAAAAGTCAGACTTTGCTTTCATTAATGTTTCAATATGTACTGATCATTATTACATAAACCTTCTATATGCGTGGAAAGCCCTTCAGCAGATTTCTCTGCATATTCCATTTTTCTCTTTTCTCTCTTAGACAAAACTGTCCCTTTCTTTTTTTTTTTTTGCAGGTAAAGTACCTGAGAAACCCGATCGGGGTTGATTCTATCTTTCTTATCTCCTTTCACACATATAAAAATTGTTGTGTATTATTAACACCCATCTTGATTTATTATTCGTTAATATTTTCACAGTTCTTTTGTACCACTCCATTGAGAAATATGCGCATTATACCAATGCTCACACATGATTAGTAAGAAACTTCAAACCTCATAATAAAAGTGACCCTTGCCATTGATATGATTCAACGTTACAGCTATTTTGAATAGGCATGAAGTAATAAGAAACAACATACCAAGGAATAAATAAAATAAATGAAAGGCTTAACGAACCCGAAGGCTCGATGCCGATACCACCAATCTATGTTTACAAACCTTCGACCACGGAGCACCACCCGAACCCATACCCGCTAGATCATTCCTAACGCAATCCTCCCACCTGCACCTCGTTCAGACGCTTCCCACCCAGTTGGTACAGCACTTATTAACATCTTGGGAGTTTGTTTGTTACTAAGCCCAGCAACTTTACATGCCCATCTTAATCTTCGCGACTTAATATTTACCGGATGCATGCTTCGCAATTCCGCGTTATGTAATCTCCTATATTCCCCGGTGGTCTCATCTATTTTTGGACCGACTATTCTACGTAACACGTTATTTTCAGCGTTAGAGGCCAAGTTTCACATCCATAGAGATGAGATGGAACGATAATTGTTTTATAAATTCTGATTTTTAGAATTCTGGACAAATGACGCGAGCTTAGTAATTTCGAGACCGAATAGTAACAAGCATTCCTCCCCGCCTTTAGTCGCGCCTTTATTTCCTATTGAATTTCGTTTTTTTCAGTTACCATTGACCCTAAGTATTTAAACATCTCCACATGTTCGAACTTATTTCCTCCTACAACAATATCACCAAAAGTTCGCCCTTTCCTTCTACTGACCATATACTTGGTCTTATCCGAATTTATTACCAGCCCTATTTCCTTAGCAGCATTCATTAACGCTACAGGTTTTTTTTTACACATATTCCTACCAAGGAATATATGTAAAAAACCTGTATCAATATAACCCATGAGAGCTTTTGTGTTCCTCAGTGTATAGTAAAGTATTACAGAAGTGTAGGGAGGAATCCAAAATCCCGCTCAACCGCCAGTTTTTCCTTAACTGAGTGTACCCACTTTATAGAGGCTGGATGAGGACCGGGAGGGTCTCCAGATCCGTGGCTGTTATCAGATTAAATAATTCATCTGCTAAAGCCTGATTTGATTAACCTAGGACTTTCGGCACAGCAAATCAGCATTTTACACGCTGAGGCACTCAACTTCCTTATGTAAATATAACATAGTCTCAACACAGCGCAAAACAGGATAGATTTTAGATTATTTTAGGGTAAGTAATTATTATTTAAAAAAATTTAATTACATTTTAAATACAATCATAGCCGTTTCGAATTTGACTATGGTTCTAGTTATCTAGTTATGGTCTAAGACCGTGTAATAACCTTTGATACTTGAGAAGCCCCGGAGGCAAGGGCTAAAAAGGGCTAATAAAACAGGCTTTTGATCAAAATGCGGGGAAGATCGTGCGCGATAAAATAAACAATCTCCGCCTTAGAAATTCCACGAGACGTAGGAGGATACCAAATATTTGAAAAAGCCAATGGAAAGACGGCTATGAATGGGACAGCCCAAGTTATAAAATATGGTATATCATAAAATAACAGTTATATAAGAACCTCAACAACTATAAAATAAACCAATTACTATTGAATAATTAAAACCAGGGAAAGGAGTTTAGTTGTCACAAACTAATCTCAGTTCTTGTTATTTTTATCGAAAGAACTAATCAACACCATCGCTATAAAGGGGCCCATACACGATCAGTATTATTGACAATATAGTCAGATACTGTCAGTAATACTGATCGTGTAAGGGCAATACTGATGTACTGAAATAGGGTATTAATGGTTCACTCCGTCATTCCTTAGTTCAACTCGGAGTAGGGGAAAGGATACTGACAGTATTACTGGTCGTGTATGCCCGTTTCTTTCATTCCTCAGTATTTTGTAGCTGTTGAGTGCGACGCATCGACTGATTTTCGATAAAATAATGAAAACATGGCCAAAATTTACTAATGATTTATGTAATGTTTTTCTTAAAACTTCATTTTTTTTCTTATAACAACAGGATGGAACTTAATTTTATACGTAAAATTTTGTATTGTATATGGAAAACCAAATTATATTTTTCCTAGAGTCAAAATGAGAGCTTCACAGGTTTCTATCACAATCCGGCTGATGGAGAAATTAGCGTTGAAAACTTTAAGTCCTCAAAATTTAGGCCTGCTGCTAAATAGCGTAGGGTAACTGCCAACCGCTGTCTTGGGCATATACTTTCTCTCATATTTGTATCTTGTTTTTTAATATGTGGAGAAACCATATTTAATAAATTATTGAATAAGTTTTCATTGATCCGAAAATACTTATAGTAATCTGATTGTTCCTTTCCTGAAATCTCGTTGATAAAGTTTAAATGGGTTAACTTATCCCTGTCCATTAGCCAATCCTTCACCCGCAAGCGCCTGTTCCTCTTTTTTTTCCAATGCCATGGCGATCAAAATTGCTAATTATGCTCTATCCATTAAAAAAATAGATATAAATCTGCGAGAGAAAAAGCTGACTATTCTTAACGCGAGCTAACTGTGAACTGAGTTTTTTTTTATTAACTTATTTCTGATTTTTACAATAGTAAAATACAGAGAGAGTATGGTTAGAAGTTTTACAAAAATAATAGTACATAACAGATTACAATACTAGAATAGTAAACATACATATAAAGAACGTAGATAATTATAATTGTAATGAAGATAAAATCAAAAATATAGCCCTGAGTCGACACTACATCAAAATATGGAAAATGAGTTAAATACTGACAGTAATACTGACATTAATATGGATCGTGTATGGTGTAAAAATACTGAAGGGTGATTCCTCAGTATTTTTGTCATTTTTATACTGTCAGTAATATTGACAGTGTGTGGGCCCCTTAACCAAGAAGTAGTTAAATACTTTTTTTTTCTAATAATAAAATTAACGCAATGTTAAGCAAATGTTATGGATCCTATATTTTTTAGTATGAAATTAAATTTTTTTAAATTTAAAATATTCATTTAAAAGTATGAAATTTAAACCTACTAAAATCCTTGATTCATTAACAAATCAATACACAACCAAAGAGAAAAGCCGAGTTGCTCTTGTATTTAACTTTATATTCATTTTAAAAATATAGCGGTACCTTGCAGAGCTCACTGCTAGTCTTCCAGAAAACATTTTTTAAATTTATTTATTCATTGAAATTTACAGCTGTATTATGCTAATAGAACAAGTAAATAGGACGAATGGTACATATTGTCATGCATAAAGATAAATAGAGAAACTACCCAGTGGTAGTACTCAAATATAAAGTTCAACTTAGAAGGTCACGAGGCCATCTTCTTTTCAGACGCCTCGGAGGATTGTCGGGAACTGAAGAGATTGCTAGGTTTGAAACTAGAGGGTTTTAGTGGGAACAAAGTTTGTCAATAAAAGATTGATAGCGGATTCGGGCCAATTCAGTAAGAAATGGGACATTTAGGTCAGTATGGATTACTTTGTTCGTTACAAAGTAAGGCGCATTGAGGATTTTACGGAGGATTTGCGATTGTAAGGATTGAATACGAGAGGAATTCGATGGTTTAATGGAGTCCCAAAGCTCTACTCCTTAGGTCCAGATGGGTCTAATGGTTGTCATGTATCCATGTCATTTGTAATTAATTGGGAGCTTTGCGCGTTTGTCTAGTTAATGTTGAAGCAGCCTGAAACAGCGAACGTAAAAACTAAAACTTTATGTTTGCCAGAAATATAAATGATTTACTGTTTAGGGAATGAATATTAAAAGGAAATTCCGTTCAAAGAGGAATTGGTAGGCTATAAACGTTTTTTCATATCTCACTTTTGCATGTGATTCACTTTCAAGTATTTCCACTCAATTCTCCATCATCAGATAATTCGATTTCGGGAAGAATAAGTTTAATTTATTCGTGCATTGGCAATTGTTTAGTCCTAACTGATTAAAGTTAAAAATTATCCAAAATAAAGTTTTTCAGATTCTTTCTCCAAAATATTAGGTTCTATGAAACAAGGATAAATTGCCCCGAGGGATAAAATGTCCCTTTTTCTTGATATAATATTCCTACAAGTTTTGCTTTGGGCTGGCCAAGGACTTCTAACAATATACAAAACTGTTTTCCTTGAACTTCAGTTATTATTAAAAAAGCTAGTTATGTAATAATTTTCTACCTCAAGTAAGAAATAATTTATGGCAAAACAACAAACCTTTAAGGTTATCGATAAAAACTTTTGGCCTTAAATCATGGCGGTATAAACGTAAATCATGCATTTTATTCACAATTTTTTTTACTTATTTATTTAAATTAAAAATTAAATTATAATAAAAAAAGAGTAAATAGAACGAATAGACGAATTCTACTTAGAAGGTCACAAGGCCATCTTGTTTTCAGAGACCTCCGAAGATTATTAAAAATTTTAGAGGTAGCTAGGTTTAAAATTTGTTGGTTCAAGTTGGAATAACGTTTGTAATGAAACGACGTATCGGGTTCGGTTCAAATCAATAACAAATGGGTCAGTAAGGTCGTTATGGATAACCTTATTCATAACAAATTAAGGGACATAGAGGATTTTGAGATTGTTTTGGATTGATAGGATTGGATGCGGGAGGAATTCGATGGCTTAATGGAGCCCAAAAGCTCTACTCCTCAAGTCCAGATGGGTCTTGTGATTATGACCCAGATGTTAGCCGATTGACTACTAATTTTACAAAAAAAATATCACAAGAAAGCCTATGTTTTGATGCAGGTATTGATCTGCCTAAAAATACTCGGCATGAAATGTACTCGATTTGCCAAGCAGTGTTTTTAAATCTGCTACGACTGGATATCAATTTGCGGTAGAAGTAGCAATTTAATTATTTACAGAATTGAGTAAAGTACTGGAAAGCTTGTATGTGTTTTAACCTGAATTACTTAAAGATCCTATGAATATTGAAGTCAGATTGAGTTATATATTCAATATATATTATATTGAAATTTGTACCTAAAAATAAATAAATTACAGCAAATATTTACGAGTACCACGAAGATAAGTGAAGATATGGATCAAGTTCTCTTATTATCTCTATAGGTTCCCTATCGCGAGGAGAGGGCTTCGATTTCTCAGCTTTCCTTGTCAGAAGATACGATAAATTTCCGGCCCCTTGTGGCGTGTTACAGGAGCAGGTTGGGTGGGATTTCATGTCGGAGATAACTACATTTATAGGACGTATATTGTCAACCTTGTGATATATTTATCGCGTGCTTAAACAAAAGGATTTTATCGTATTGTTTAATTAATGTTTTATTGAAGTTTAGAAATGTTTTATATACCAATTCAGGATAATGCCGATTCATAACATGATTCTAAGTAAATACTCTCTAAAATTGCAACGGGTAATATTTTTAATCCATTCATCACGAGTTTTTTCTGGTTTCGACCATGCACTCAAATTGTATGTCCAAGTTTCACTGGCCATACTGCAAGCTTCATCGGGGCTTAATCTGAGACTGGAAATGATCTTCTCTACTTCGGTATTTATAGCTTATGGGACCGTGGGAAGATCCTATCCATATCCGTCCAATGATTTGCTGCTTTCTGATTGGCTGGGTTCCGTCCATGTGATCCCTGATTTTGTTTGCCTTTTCTTTTAGATCTATTGGTTTTTTTTGGCTACTGGAATGTTTGGGAGCCTCAATATGCTTAATTTATAATCATCTTCTGTGTTGAAATTTTCAACTTTTGCTTTCCTATTTCGATTGCTTCTAATATCCATGTTTCTGTCGCATTATTACACTAGTTGACCACACTAATTCTGTCAAACTCGATATCATGGTTAGGATTACAAAATGTTCTGCCGATCCTGATGAATATCTGTCCATCTTCTTTACGCTTCTTTACAATTCTGATGTTCTGCAAGTCTTGTACATATCAATCTTCCTGTTTACCCAATGTACTTCTTCCCACAGGAACATGGGATGCTGTAGATTCCTGGTGTCTTGTCCTTATTTTGTAATTCTTTAAGATTTTCTCCGTAGTGCCCTTAACATATCGAATCAACGCTGTCATTATATCTTCCATCTTCATCTGCTGTTGCCTTCTTCTTCTTCTTGTCGTGTTGACTTTTTTTTTGGCCTTTTTTGATTTCTCTTTTTATTGATTCTTCCTGGAAACCATTTTTCATCATCGCTTTCTTTAAATGTCTCTCTTCTTGTTTCAAATTTGCCGTTTAATAATTCTTCCTGGCTCTTTTTATTAATGTTCTTATTATTCCACGTTCTTGGCCAGGATGGTGATTTGAGAAGGCATCTAAATATCGGTCTGTGTGGGTCGAGTTTCTGTTTACTGAGTAACCCAACCTTTATTCTCAACTTTCACGTTCAGGAACGGGATGCATATTCAACTTCCATAGTGAGCTTAATATTCTCGGGGATGTTGTCTATGTGGTTGAAGAAATCTTTTAATCTGAGACTGAAAATGTTCTTTTCTACCCCGGTATTGATAACTTCTGGGTCCGTGGATGGACTCAAGTCAACCTATCCCTCCAATGATCTGAGCCAATCCAATCCAATGGATGACACATCTGTTATTTGGCTACATGGTATGGAGGCCTCAAAAGATTTCTACGTTAAATCTCATACCAACCAAAAGTGAATCCCAAGGCTGGGTTCCGATCATGTGGTCTCTTATTGGGTAGGCCTCTATTGGCTGATTTCTGATTGGTTTGCTTTTTCTTTCAGGTCTTTTGGCTTCTTTTTGGCCACTGGAATAGTCGGGAGCCACAATTTGCTGAATTTATAACCATCTTATTTCTTGAAATTTTCGGAGTGCTTTACTATTTCGATTGCTTCTAATATCTTCTTTCTGGTTTGGATTCACTTTTGGTTGGTATGAGATTTAACGTAGAAATCTTTTGAGGCCTCCATACCATGTAGCCAAATAACAGATGTGCCATCCACAGCCGGAGTGTTGCTAAAATATAGCATATGACCTGCTAATACAAATTTGTGTGGGAGGAGATATGAATTTATGAGGTATTTATGGGTACCAAATGGGTTCGTTAAGCTTTGTTTTATTAATTTCGTTTTGTATTGAAGAATGAAGTTTAAGACTTTAATATTGAGTGTCATCAATAATAACTTAAAAATGCTTCTTGATTCAGTTTTATAAATTGTGGTAGTTTATATTGATTAAATAATACGTAGTGGCATGAGATAAATGCAAGTAGAGGAACTATCCACTGATAGTACTCATAAAATTTAACTTATAAGGTCCCATCTTATTTTCGGATGTAACAAATCGGACATTAAGGTCATTATAGATGACTTTATTTGTAACAAAGTAAATATTGTTGAGGTTTTTACGAAGGATAAAAATGAACTAAATGAATTAGTGTTGCCCCAAAGTTCTACTCAGTAAGTACGCAAGTATTTTAACAGTCGTGTACATGAGTATATTGTAATTAATTGGGTACTCAGAGTGCTTATCTAGTAATTTTACGATTGATGATTTTAATTCACCGATTGACTACGGTATGTTACTGTATTAGAACCGGCTTATTTATTGAGTTTTGTCGCGCTCTGACAAGTTTCTAACGGAATTTAGAAGCTGTTTCGCTAGGTTACATCGGTTTCCAATTTGAGCCTCGAAGTTTCCCGAAAGAAGAAACAACACAAGGCCCTTTGACGTTTGAGCTCGTTCCGTATTGATTACGGCAAAACCCTCACAAAGAGTTCAATTTACCACATGTCAATGTTGAGCTAAAGTAGATGATTGAAATCCACAAACCTCGTTCTGACTAACAAAGCCATGTCACTTTCCCTCAAAGCTAGGGCTAGCAGTAGCCTTATGAAGTAATGAGAATGCTTTGGTTAAATACTTTATGATCAAAGAGCTAGTGTATCGTTAACACGCTTTTATTAAGTTCACCTGTAACGTCTTTAAACTTCAGCCACTCCAAAACTTAGAATTAAATTAAAACTATGCACTCTTCTCAAGGACCGTTGGCAATATAATAATTTAATAAGTTTGTATCCTTAACCTGAACAGGATGAAAAATCACTAATCATGAATTTTTTATATCCGAAAAAATGTAGTGTTTTGTGCCGAGTACTAAGAGGCATACATGGCTTTATTTTTTAAAACATGCATATGGCTATTGGAAGGATGAACTGTCGTGTTCTTTTTTTTATTTGCGTGTTTATTTTGTTGATTTGCAACAAAACTGAAAAATTTGCGATCATTTTTAATAAGTTTAAAATAAGAATAGTATTATAAACGAAAAAGTATGCCTGATTTGCTTTTTTATATTTTAAGATATTTTTATTGACTCTGTTTTTAGCAATATCGGTCAAATGAATTCATACAACTATCAAGATTAAGGATTCCATGTTTATTTATAATAAAATGAGTTTTTTTGTTCATAGTTTTTTCTGTTCTAATTTTAAAATTATTGAAAATTATTTTCTACTTTTTAGTTTCGTTTTCTATTAAAGCTTATTTTTTTTTAGAACTTTTATAGCAGATTTTTTTATATACATATTATATTCGACAGTGAGTAACACTTCATATAAGAAATTCGATGCCAACGATTTCTGTTCTTGATTTGCAGGGATATGAAAATTTGATAATCAATTAATTGTTAATCAGCTATGATTATTAATACGACCAGAAAGGGGGAAAAAGGATCTAGAAAATTATGGTTATGTATTGATAAATTAGATGTAGACTCCCTGCTCAATCGTTGTCCTAGAAACACTACAGTCACCTTGAACTGAACCTGAGTACCTTCATGGGTTGAAGGGATATAGGTTTTTTTCATTACACATTTAATTTTTTAGTTCTCCTTTTTACTATAATATTAAAAATAAGTCCAATGATCAATTCAGTTTTCTATCATCCCAAAATATAATGTTAGATTAGAAATGTACCGGAATATTACTTACAAGAAACAACTTCAATTAATTATAGCAACATTCATGTTTTATTTTAAATTTTAATGTTTACATATATCATTAAAATAAAATAAACTATTGATATATTAAACTAATAGATTTTATAATATATTTTAGACCAAGGATTAGCGTTGCTATTAAAATTAGTGGAAAAAATATAAGATTGCTATATTACTCTTTAATTTTATTTCTACTTTTAACATGTATTAAAAAGAAGTATTACAGTAAGTAATAATTCAAAAAGGCTAAAATTTACAAAGGCTTTTCAGCATAAACTCAACAGGGTTCATTAAGGTACTACCCATCCTAGTAATAAACGACTGATCTTTCTTAAAATACTTCTTTCATAAAGGTTTTAATGCTTTTCAAATAGGTCCAGTTTCCTCTTAATTAGGAAAAAAAAATGTGGAAGAGAGGCAGTTTAATTAATTAAGTGCACTTTTTAATTTACCTCTTGAAAGAATTTTTTTTTCTTAAATTTATATTATGTCGGACCACATCGATTCTAGAGATGATAAACCCTATTTAAACGTTTAGATCGCATTTGCTGTTTAAACTTCTGGTGACAGAATCAAGTGAATAACCTAAATTAACTGATATTATGCCTGAATGTGAGTGTGTGTGTTATATAGCCAAACACCTCAAACATTTAAGAATTTATTAATAATATAACATTAAACTATTAAAAACCAACAGCAAAAGTTTTTAGAAATTGAAATAATTTATGGTAATTTATCCTGAGCCGTTACGTCATTTTTTGAAAAAAAGTCGTGGTACAAAAGTTTCTCCTTGATAATGCTATGATTACACTTTTCTCTTAAAAATGTTCACTGAAAACTTTATACAGATTAACGATTAAATGGTTTTAAGCATGGGTTAGATCTTTTTTTCGGATTTTCTACCAGCATTCTTGCTGGTATTTTTATTAGAAACAGTGTACCAGAGATATGTAAGAAATATTACGTTTATTTTTTATTATTTTACTCTTTAAACGTATTGTTATTTATTTATTTGATTAATTTATTTCAAAAATCCAAGGCGCTATATATATATATATATATATATATATATATACATTTACAGTGCATATTGTGTTACAAGTGAAATAAACTAGGTAAAAATTGAAAATTTTTGGATTTTCAGCTTTACTTGAACTAGATTTCGTTGAAAGAAAGGAATAGTAAGAAAAATAACTTTGAACAATGATTTTTCAAAACGATGTTTTTTACATAGTGTATTTCGATTGCAATCCCTTTTTTGAAAGGGAGTAAAAAATCCTTGGTTATGCCGTCCTTCGGAAGGGGTGTAAATTGGGGGTCCGGAGCCTATGCGATGTCAGATACTCGTTCAAGATCACCATCCTAATTAAACCAGGATAGGCAAAATTTAGGGCTCCGACTGTAACATCCCCTAACCATAGCAGCATAAAGTGACCTTAAATGATTAAACAACAACCTGTAACCTCACATCCTCTAAATAAAGATATGATAATGCTTTACGAAATTATTTAATCTATAAAAACTGGTCAGTAACATTGTTCTAATGAGTTTGGCCACACCAGAACAACGATGCAAAAATATCATAATTTTTTTTTACAAATATACTTTATTCCTCTTGCAAAGAAGCCTTTTAAGTTTGATTATGGTCTATAAGTCTGCAGATAATCCAAATTAATTAATCCTGGAATCAAGCTTATATACTTACACTGTATTAATATCTTCATGTTAGAAATTGAAAGTGACTCATATGTGTTAATCAACTTGTATAAATAATATAGTAATTTTAACTATGATATAATTAAATCATTGTTAAGAATTATTATCCCCAGCGTGAGGTGATGAATATCAGACAAATCTCAGACAGGAAGAGATTAATTCCTTGTCATATTCGAGGTTGGTCTAGATTTATCATTCTTCCTGATTAGTTGTTTGGGGGTATTAGTGGATATAAATACATCATTATTAAATTAAACTGGATAGTTTATTAATTTGATGTTGTTAACGTTTAATTATCAAGTTTTAATTGAAGTGATAGGAAAAGATCAAACCAAAAAAATATATATAAAAATGATGGCTATTATTTCTACCCCAAGCAAAATACTAAGCAATTGAGCCGAATATAAAAAAAAAAGATTAATTATGCTTCTTATATTACTTCTTAATTGTAGTAATCTCTATAATCCTATTGATTTTTACATTATTACTTATTTATTTATTATTGTTTATATACATTTGTAAAGGTCCTGAGACATTCCTATTAAATAATAAGATTGTGTTGCTTTTATTAAATCATCATTGCTTAGTAACTTGATTTTCTTACCATGTTTTGTTTGTTCTTACAACTTTTTAGTTTAATTTTGCACTCTTCTTTTTTTCTTTGTAATTATTATATAATACATACCCCTTTTTTTATTTTTTCTCTCCCCCCCCCGGTAACCCATGGAATGACGGTTTATTAATTTTAGGATATGCACCATGCTGAAATAAGCATATTACATGTTATTTTTATATTATAAGATCAGTTTATATAATCATATTAAAATACATTTAAATGTAAGTTATTTTTCATCGTTCTTATAACAATATAATAAATTAAAATTTTACGTGTGGTCTTAATTAATTGTAATGTTAGAGTAAAATTAAGATGAAATTTTTAATAATAAATTATAAAATAAAAAAGAAGTAAAAAAAAAATAATATGAAATATAATTAATATTTTACAGTTATAAGTTTTTAAACAATAATTTCAACAATAAAATATTATTGAATAAGTTATAATCATAGTATATGAAATAAAAAAATAATAAAAAAACACAAATAAAAGTTACAAAAAATAACATGAAAATCTCTGTAAATAGTCAAATGGCTTTCTTTGGTTGCACAGTTGATCAGAGTGTATACTCTTAATTAGATTTATATAAAGGATGGCTACAATAGTAATATTTGGAAGATAAATAAGACGCTCTCATTACAAGTAAGCCTGGAGGACCGCTTCCATTGTTGGTCACCGAGTCCACCGGACCTAGTCGGGAGGAACCTCCAAGGAATTTCGACCAACCACTTCCACATCAACAACACATTTGTGAGACCCTCCCCTCCTCGGTAATGATATACAGTATATATATAAATATGTTTCATCACTTCAAGACTGTTTCTAAGTATATATAAATTATTCTATAATAATAAAGGCTTAGCGAACATGAAGGATTTATTTCGATACCACCAAAACTGTAAGATCAACCATCCTCAACATGATCTCCTATCTACAACCCAATTTTTCTATCATAGGTTAACCAATCAGCTCAGCGTGTGTTAACGAATGTGATGTAAGATATAATCCTCACATATAAAATATAAAAATAATAATAATTAGCGAACCCGACGGCTCGATGTCGATTACATCAAGGTCTACTTACCCGTCCGTCCACGGATCACTTCTAACACCCAAATCCGCCAAATCATTCTAGTCGCAATCCCCCCCCTGTACCTTGGTATTCCCCTCGTACCCTTCTCAGTCAGTCTCAGGTACAGCACTTATTCACTTTTTAGTTTTCCTTACTGAGTCTGGCATCCGGGATTGCTCAGTAAACTCCGTAAATTTCTACCGCGTACATACTTTCCCATCCTTCGATCCTATCTTGCAAATAGATCTTTCCAAGTAAACCATAATAATGTCTATTCATCCCTCTTTTCCCAACCTGCTGGTGTTCCTCAAGGTAGTATCCTTGGCCCAGTCCTATATACAGTTTATGCAGCTGACATCCCAACTCATCCTAATACTATCCTAACCACGTATGCTGATGATACATGCGTATTATCAGTCAACAGCAATCCAGTTATTGTATCCCAAAGCCTCCAATCCCATATTATTGATCTTGAAGAATTGTGTAAAAACTGGAGAATTAAAATATATTCTCAAAAATCCCATCAAATCACTTTTACCTTACGTTGTAAACCAAAGACTTCCTGCAATTCAGTATCCTTAAATAATATCCCACTTGAGGCTGTAGAACCGATCCGATACTTAGGATTGCATCTCGACAAACAATTAACCTGGAATCTTCATACAAGACTGAAAAGAAAAGAAACTGCTCTACGTTTCAGGCTACTTCAACACTTAATAGACAAACGCTCTAACCTCCCATTTAACTACAAAAGACTCATCTACATGACCATCATACGACCTATTTGGACTTACGGAGTAGAGGTTTGGGGGTCCACTAAGCCATCGAATTCCTCTCGTATCCAATCCCTACAATCCAAAATCCTTCGGAAAATCCTCAACGCTCCTTATTTTGTTAAGAATAAAGTCATCCATAATTACCTTAATATCCCATTTGTTGCTGATTTGGCCCGAACCCGGTATATACCCCTTTATAACAAACTTCATTTCGAATCAAACCCTCTAGTTTCAAACCTTGCTTCCTCTTCAATTCCCGATAATCCTCCGAGGCGTCTGAAAAGAAGATGGCCACGTGACCTTCTTAGTTGAACTTACGATTTGAGTACTACCAGTGGGTAGTTCCTCTACTTGTCATTATATCATGTCATTATGTATCACTTAGCCTATTTACTTGTAATATTATTGTAATATAGTTGTAAATATCAATAAACAAATAATAAAAAAAAAAAAGTTTTCGTTACTAAGCCCACAAACTTAATCTAAACAGGCCTGTATGTTAAGATTAATCTTCGTGACGCTATCACTTGAACCACCAACACAAAATATGTTATATAAATAAGGTTTTTGCATGCTGAAAAAAATGGAAATATGAAATCATTTAGAAAAATTCAAATTTTGTAAACCTCTGTTCAACTCACAATCACTATTAAATCTACTTTTACCTTGGATTTGGGTCGGGTGTTATAAAGTAAAATCTCTTTGGCATAATTCCAACGTGGCCAATATTAATTGAGTAATTAATTAGATCGACAGCTTCCAGCCCTGTTATTTTTGATAACATCTTAGCCAATCGCATAAGATCAAAGAGCATTAATGTAATTAAAGATATCTAATTATGACAAAAACCGAAATCATTTATTTAATTTATTAAATAATTATATAATAGTTAACAAATAATACTTACTTAGCTGGATGAGGCTGCCTCGTGAAGGAGTGGAGCAGCGAATGCAGGCGAAGCCATGGCATCAGCTAACCTCATTAGTTATTACGTTTTCCTGGGCCACTGGGGCTAATTGGACAGATCAACAAATAATTAAACCAATAACGAAGCCCCCAGGTCCCAGTACTCAACTTCTCCAGTGCTACAGTGCTCTGTGCATTAAGTTCCCAAAGGGCTGGATCACCCCATTCCGGCAAACAGAGGGAATTGTAGTACCACTCGACAGGAGTCACGCTTACCTCAGGTTGAACTAGTTTCTCCAGTTTGCTATTCTCGAGAAAGTCCTTGAAGGAGGAAGCCATCTTAATACAACAATCAGCATAGAATGTATTTTATAACAATGTCTGTATCATGTAACATAATCCAAAGCTTACAATGTTTCATCGTTTTATCGAAAGTTCTCTATTTTTTGTGTTAATTTTAATAATAATTATAATAATTGTATATCACATATAATTTGATGTGTGTAATATAATATACTACTTTTATAATATAATATTATAATTTTATAATAATTTGATAATAACATAAATAAATAAAAGGCTTAACAAGCCTGAAGTCACGATGCCGATACCACCAATCTACAATATGTTTACCATATTTTCGGTCTACCCCTCAAACGCTTTCCAGTCGGTACAGCGCCTATAAACATCTTAGGAATTCGTTCGTTAATAAGCCCATTAACTTTACATGCCCATCTTAATCTTCGCGACGCTTTCACCTGAATATTATTTACCGGATGCATGCTTCCGCGTTATGTAATCGCCTATATTCTCCAGTCGTCTCATCCTTTTTTTGACCGAGTTAATAACATATCATATTATTTAAATAAGTTAATAAAATTTTAAAACACAATATGAAGAGAGGCGTAAAAGTTTTAATAAACACGGGATAAAGGAATAGACAAATATAAAGTAAAATGTTTAGCCTTTGGGGATTGTATTTCGTTTAAAACTGAAAACCAAGGAGACACATAACAAAAAACAAAAAATATAGTTAATTTACTTACCCTTATGATTAAGTTTGGGTAGCGGGGTGGCTCTACCACTGATGAGCGAGAATTTGAAACCATACCGAACGTCTCGGGTTCAAATCCCGCTCACTGGCAGACTTTTATTTATTCTAATTTAAGTAGTACTAAACTCAACTGGAGTCAGGCTTACCTCAGTTTGAACTAGTTTCTCCAGTCTGCTATTCTCAAAACCACTCAGACGTTCCCAGTCGGTATAGCGCCTATTAACATCTTGGGAATTCGTTTGTTACTAAGCGCAGCAACTATACATGCCTATCTTAATCTTCGCGACGCTATCACCTGAATAATATTTACCGGATGCATGCTTTGAGAATCCACGTTATGTAATCTCCAATATTCCCCAGTGGTCTCATCCTTTTTTGGACCGAATATTCTACGTAACACCTTATTTTCAAATAACTGAAGACGTTGGTCATCTTTCAGCGTTATTGGCCAAGTTTCACATCCATAGAGAAGAGATGGAACGGTAATTGTTTTATAAATTCTGATTTTTAGATTTCTGGACAAAAGAAGCGAGCTTAGTAATTTCGAGAACGAATAGTAACCAGCTTTTCCCGCCTTTAGTCGCGTATTTATTCCCTCCTTGTAACGAGTATTCTTTTGTTTGCTAAATTCGTCCGTCAGGTGTCTCTATCTATCTGACCTCACTTAACTGAGGACCGTCATTCCATACGGATGTGTATAAGTGGGTTATATGGCCAAGTAATTGCCAAATTTAATTGTTTTTACCTTATCGTATCTTTGCGGCTCAGCGGTAAGCATCCTATTAATATTTGTAAATAAAAGTGTATATAATCTTTGTTTTTATTAATTATGTATCTATGATTTTTAGTTGGTGGTGTTACGTTGATGTTACGATATATATATTATGGTTATGTCGTTGGTGTTGGCATTATGTTACCGTTGATGTATAATATAAGAATACAACATTTTTCTTTGGACAATAGTTTATTTAAATCAATTAGGACCTTGGACCGAAAACCCCGCAACCTGGACACAACTATTATGGCGCTCGAATACAGGGACTACAAAAGAATCTACAGATAAGTTATTAGTTGAAGATTTAATTATTATATTAATTTTTTTTGAAATAGTGAAGTTAACTGATAATAGTTTTATAATAATAGTAACAGGATAATTTTTCCAAACAATACTTTAATATTTTTTCTAATGTTTAAATATAATTTTCGTATTAATAGAAGGTACTAAATTTCTGTTGATTGAAGCAAAAGGTTTGTCTTAGACGCAATTTTGGAAATGTAAAGATAATTATTTTTAATTTATAATTTTGTATCAACAACAAAAATCAGGAATTTTTACTTAAGGTCGTAGAACGACTTAGTTTTGTTTAACACATGTTTTGAAAATTAAAATCTACTAATATATGATTTTATTTTGTATTTTTACCGTAAGTTTAAATAGTTGAATTGAACATATGATAGATTAGCAAGTAAGCATTAGAGACAACAGCTGTTGTTTGTTTCTATTTAGCATTATCTTGTGTTTCCTTTTAAAAGGAAAATATTTGTTTATCTATGGCTGACATATGAAAAAAATTATATATTAAGTTTGTAAAGGACGCTTACCGATTTAATTTAATTTGTTAGTTTTAATATAATTTAATTAATTTAATTTTCAGTATTTTACGACTTTTAAAGGTTCTGTTGGTATTTTTTTTCAACATTTTAGTTCTTTGGCATTTTTTTGTAACTTTGGGTAACGTCTTGATTTATTGTTACGATGGGTGATCCAGTCGTTCTAGTGTCAGAGAGGGAGGATATTTTTGCCGCAGTTCAATCCATTTTCACAAAATCCAAATCTTTGAGTACCGATTCAGCATCCGCTTTTAAACCCGCTTATGACCGCTTACTCAAATATGAAATCCGATTTGAAGAAATTCAATCAAAAATTCGGATATTTAATGCAAGTATAAAGAACAAAAGTGAAAAACTCGAGACAACAGAAGTACAAAATTCATTTAACGATTTAGTCGATATTACTAAAGCGAATTATAACAAAGTGGTACAATCTACCTGCCCTCCTGAGAATAAACCTGTGGTTGTCCATTCTCATTCTATTCCTCAGGAGCTACCGAAAATTGACTTACCGATATTTACAGGGAAATTAGAGGACTGGAATGGATTCTATTCCCTATTTGATTCTATGGTTCATAGGGAAGAATCTCTATCGACCATTAGGAAATTTTACTATCTACGAAGTAGCTTACGCGATGAAGCTCTGTCGCTTATCTCGGGCTTCGCATTAGACGAAGCTAATTATTCACTCGCTTACGACGCATTGGTCTCTCGCTATCAAAATAAAAGGCGACTAGCCAGATTTTATATCAAGAAGGTGATGGATTTTACCCCTTTAAACAATTCTTCAGCGTCTAATTTGCAGAGATTTTTATCTGAGCATGAAAATAATTTTTCTGCGTTATCGGCTTTAGGCATTGAAGACATGGGGGATTTCATTAAACTTCATTTAGCTCTTAATAATTTAGACCCAGGGACTAGAAAAGCATTCGAAGAACGAATAAAATCAGCAGATATTCCCTCTTATAAGGATTTGATTAATTTCATCACCGAACGAACTAGAGTATATGAGATGATGGCTCAAGAAGGCCGATCAGAAAAGCCTATTATAGAAAAATCCCGCTCTGCGAATTCCACTAGACGATATAACAAATCCAATTCCGGAAAAGAACAAATATCTCCGGGAATTTTTACTGTTTCGCCATTGGAAAAACAAACCGATTTTGCTGCTAACACAACGAATCACGATCCTCAATTCGACCAGTTCGAAATTCAGGCAGTTGGCTCTAAGAAACTGGTATTCTCTCCGACTGATGTACAATCAAGAAATAGTACCGAACCGATTCTCTACGAGAAAACGTGTCTAAAAGGCTCAAAACCGGCTCTACCAGCTAAGAAATTAATTTGCTGGAATTGTGGTGGACCGCATGTTTATTCCAGGTGTCCGCTACCACGAAAGCTGTTTTGCTACCGTTGTGGTAACCCAGGAGTTTTCATTCACGCATGTCCTAAATGTAATCCGGGAAATGTGCAAGGGAATCGGAAGTGAGGGTCATTCCTATTCCCACGGTTTCAGCTGACCCACCAAGTACCGATTTACCTATTACCGTGCCTTATCGTTTACCTTTTTGTACCGCTAAATCTGATATCGTTTCTCCTTGTGTCGTATCGAATTCTCCCGAAAGTTCTACCGTATCTTGTTATCGTTTACCGTTTCCTAAACAGCACTATATTGATTTCCGAATAGGGAAACCTGACAAAGGAGGCCTGTCCTACTTGGCCCTGTTTGACCCTGGTTCCACTACCTCATTTGTTGGACCAGAAGGGGTTGAAATTCTCCTTAAATTGGGATATGAAGTTGAGAAAATTCCCGAATTTAATATTTGTGTCGCTAATGGAAGCTCTTGTATTGTTGATGAAAGATTCTCCATTTCAATTACCGTTGGGTACCGGTCATATGACACGAAGCTTTACGTTTTAACCAAGCTTCCATTTATGTTTCTTTTAGGGTTAGATTTTATCGTTAACACAAACATGAGTACTAATCATCGTGAAGCGACATGGTGGTTTCAAGATGACCCCGACCATAAGTTCTCGTTTCGTCAAGATGTTCAATTAGTAGAAGAGGAAACATCAAAAATATGCGGCATTAGTTCACTTGATCCCTCAGAAAGGGTGGATCTGGATAGAATAGTCAGTGAAGGTTTGCGAATTCTCCAAGATTCTCCAGGATTAACGACGCGCATTAGCCATAAGGTAGATGTTCAGGATGCCCAACCTATCAAGCAGCGCTCCTACCATTACTCACCCAAAGTACTTGAGGCAATGCACCAGGAGTTAGATCGAATGTTGGATGAAGACTTGGTGGAACCTTGCCAATCTCCATGGTCTTCCCCGGTAGTCATGGTTCGTAAGGGATCAGGTTATCGTTTTTGTATAGACTTTCGTAAGGTTAATGAAGTCACTTGTAAAGATTGCTATCCTATGCCTAATATGACATCTCTCTTAGACGGACTTCGACAGGCTAGATATCTCTCCAAGTTTGACCTCAAGCAAGCATTTTTGCAAGTGCCCCTTGCCGACGAAACTAGTAAAGACATTACTGCGTTTACAGTTCCTGGCAGAGGACTATTCAGGTTTAAAGTTATGCCCTTTGGGCTGACGAATTCACCTGCTACCTTTCAGAGGTTAGCCGATGCAATATTTGGACCCGAACTTTACCCTTACGTGGTAGTTTTTCTTGATGATATTTTGGTTTGCACACCAACTTTCAAACTGCATTTGGATATGCTAAGGGAAGTGTTCAGTCGCCTTAAAGCCTCAGGTCTGCGTATCAACCCGGAAAAATGTGAATTTGGTTGTAATGAAGTTAGGTACTTGGGCTATCTGGTTAATAGTGATGGCTTGAGTGTAGATCCAGATAAGGTTGGTTCCGTTACTTCGATTCCTCCTCCCACCAACGCTGGGCAGCTCAGAAGATTCCTTGGAATGGCAGGATGGTATCGCCGTTTTATTAAAGACTTCTCTACAGTTGTCTCTCCGCTAACAGCTTTGCTTAAGCGTAACGCTAAATGGATCTGGTCAGAAGAGCAGAACGCGTCTTTCAATGCTCTCAAGTCAGCACTGACTGAAGCACCAATATTAGCTAGGCCAGACTTTAAACAGCCTTTTCAATTACAGACTGACGCCAGTGATACAGGTCTTGGAGCGGTCTTGACTCAAATACAAGACGGCGAAGAAAGAGTCATCGCTTTTTGTTCTCGTACCTTAAGTTCAGCTGAAAGGAATTATACCGTAACCGAAAAGGAATGCCTCGCAGTTCTGTTTGGTATCGAGAAGAATAGGCATTACTTGGAAGGTTATCCATTCACCGTAATAACTGACCACGCCAGTCTGAAGTGGTTACTGAACTTGAAAAACCCTTCAGGTCGTTTGGCTAGATGGGCTCTTCGCTTGCAGCCTTACAACTACAAGGTGGAATATCGAAAGGGGAAACTCAACACAGTGGCCGATGCCCTATCACGAATTGCTGCAATCACAGTATTGTCTACCAGTTCCGATCCTAATTCTTCTACCGATTCAGTTTCGACTTCAGGAACTTTCATAGCGACCGACGAATGGTATAATCAGAAATTTTATCGAGTCCAGAAGTCCCCAGAACTCCACCCTGGATGGTCGATAAAAGATGGACAGCTATTATACCATCGAAAGAATCCTTTGAAGGGAGAGCTAGAAGACCCCAGTGAGGAATGGAAAGTTGTCGTTCCTAGACATTTAAGGGGAGCAATAATATATGAAAATCATGATCTACCGCAGTCAGGCCACCTGGGGATAGATAAAATTGTTTCTAGGGTTAGTAGACTATACTATTGGCCTGGATTATACCGAGATATAAGCCAGTATGTGAGGCAGTGTGAGCTATGCCAGAAGGTCAAACCCAATAACACGCCACCTCGTGGGTTAATGTTCCCTCGCTATAACAAGCAGCCGTGGGAAATGGTGTCAGTTGACATTATGGGTCCTTATCCTAGGAGTTCTAGAGGCAATGTATATCTACTAGTGTTTGTAGATTTATTTAGTAGATGGGTGGAATTATGTCCCATCAGAAAAGCTACCTCTTCGGTTATTGTAAATAAACTGAAATCCCGCATAATATACAGATATGGCGCACCGCATAAAATAATTTCCGACAATGCGAAGAACTTCGTTAGTAATCTTGTAACTGAAGTGGCTAAGGAGTTTGGAATCAAGAGAGAAACTACTCCACTTTACCATTCACAGGCAAATCCGACAGAACGAGCGAATCGGAATATCAAGAAACTTATCGTAGCGTACCTAGGGAAAAAACACCAACGCTGGGACGAAAAACTAGGAGAGATCCAGTTTGCCTTAAATTCCGCCGTTCAAGATTCGACCAAGTTCAGTCCTGCCTTCTTAAATTTTGGTAGAGAACTGAGGCCTCTACATCAAGCTAACTACGATGATATCCTAGTGGCGGGCACAGACGAACATGCTGCTTGGGCCACTAAAGTGGGCAGACTGCCTGAAGTTCATCATATAGCCGAGGAAAACTCTCTGAAGGCAAGTCTAAATCAGAGCAGTCGTTATAACTTGAGACGCCGAAAAGATCGTTTCCAACCGGGGGACCAAGTCTTAAAGATGAGGTTTCAGCTATCGTCGGCAGCTGATAAACTCGCTGCTAAACTGAACCCCAAATATGAAGGCCCTTTTACGGTTGTTTCCGTTACGGGTGGTGGATCCTGTAAACTGAGAGATGAAGATGGAAAGATAATAGGCTTATGGCATCCCTCAAAACTTAAATTATTTTATCCAACCCGACGGACTTAATCGCTGGAGGGGAGTGTGTAACGAGTATTCTTTTGTTTGCTAAATTCGTCCGTCAGGTGTCTCTATCTATCTGACCTCACTTAACTGAGGACCGTCATTCCATACGGATGTGTATAAGTGGGTTATATGGCCAAGTAATTGCCAAATTTAATTGTTTTTACCTTATCGTATCTTTGCGGCTCAGCGGTAAGCATCCTATTAATATTTGTAAATAAAAGTGTATATAATCTTTGTTTTTATTAATTATGTATCTATGATTTTTAGTTGGTGGTGTTACTTTGATGTTACGATATATATATTATGGTTATGTCGTTGGTGTTGGCATTATGTTACCGTTGATGTATAATATAAGAATACAACATTTTTCTTTGGACAATAGTTTATTTAAATCAATTAGGACCTTGGACCGAAAACCCCGCAACCTGGTCACATCCTGAATTTCGTTTTTTCCAGTTACAATTGACCCTAAATACTTAAACATCTCCACATGTTCGAACTTATTTCCTCCTACAACAATATCACCAAAATTTCGCCCTTTCCTTCTACTGACCATATACTTAGTCTTATCCGAATTTATTTCCAGCCCTATTTCCTTAGCAGCATTCCTTAAAGTTTGTGTATTTAGCTTTATAGTTTCTTCGTCCTCACCCAACAGTACCAAATCGTCCGCAAACCCAAGCACGGATATTTTACTATTCAAGTTCAAATTCAAACATCTATCGTTGTGTATCACCTTTTTAATAACGTACTCGAGTGTTAAATTGAATAGTACAGGTGATAGCGAAACCTTAACGAACCTCAAACTTCTTCAAAGAATTATTACCGATTCTAACCTTATCGAAAGTTTCGCTCATACACATCCTTACCAGATTTACTAATTTCTTTGGTATACCCAGTTCAATCAATATCTAATACATAATCTGACGGTCGATAGATCATAAGCTTTTTTAAAATCGATATAAAACTGATGAAAGACACCATTGTATTCTAATTTTGTCTCTAGTATTTGGCGTAAGGAAAATATTCATCGATAGTTGAACGGTTTCGTCTATAACCGCACTGATAATCCCCGATAATTTCCTCGGCGTATTCCGTAATTCTACTAGTTAGGATTAATGAGAATATATTATAGCAATTCGGTAGGAGCGAGATTCTGCGGTAGTTATTGCAGTCCGTCCTCGGGCCCATTTTGTGTATCGGAATAAGTATAGATTCTTTACATTCTTTGGGCATTTTTTCATGTTCCCATATCTTTGTAACCAAAACGTGAATCTTTGAAAAACGATATATTTTAACGAAAAACGATATATTTTACTTTGTATATTTACCTAAGGGCCCCCCATTTCCAATAAACAGCTTTCGCTGTTTATGAGATTTTTATTTCCCTCGACCCGGACCGTTTTCTTCCTCAAATCTATATTTTCATTTTTTTTTTTTCTCAGGACTTTGAATTTTTCTAAGGATTTTTCTTTACTTTTTTTTCTAGTTTTCTTTGTTCACATTTCCTATTCAATGTTACATACTTCATCCATATTTTGCTCGTGTCCTAATAACTCACTTAGAATTTCTACTATTTCTTTAGATGTGTACTAATTTTATATCGTAATAGTTTTGTGTATATTTGCTTGAAAAGAAAAGAAAAACTTGTTTACTCTTTGTCGTATTATCCACTCCATTGTCTATGATCCACTCCCGGGGGAATCTAAATTTATCAACTTTTTTAATTTTTTGATAAATTTCATGAATACTTCATGTTTTCATAAATTTTCCTCTATTATGTTTGTGCTGTATTTTAGTGGGTGTTTTATCATAGCTTAACAAAGTTCCGACTTTTCGAAAATCTCTTCTAGAAAAAAAACTGTACTACTACAACTAGTGAAGGGTCTGGGGCTAGAGTTCAGCACGTGCTAGAGAGTATACTGTTTCTTGGACAACGGTTATAGAGGGAGGAATTATCCCTAAATCACGCTCAATCGCTAGATTCAGGAAATAAAAGCGGGCCTTTATTTGTGGTTACCCACTTTATAGAGGCTGGGTGAGCCCCAGGAAGGTATTAGATCCCATAGCATCCATCTCCGGTCGGTAACAGACTGCCAGGTAACGGGACTGAACCCAAGACCTTCGGCATGGCGACTATGGGCTATACCATTGACCCACACATAAATTAATTATTTTCAATTAAATTCAATACATATTCTGTTCTGATTAATCTAAGACTCTAGTTTATCTACTAGCCTGTTTGATATTTAGTTATCAACGATATGTCTTCCACAAACTCAAAAACATTTTACATATTATATGTTACAGACATTTTTATAAAATACATTTAGCGGAGAATGGTTCAATTTTAGCACAAGTGCTACTAGAAAAGAGTTGTTTAGATTAAATCTTGAACGAGAAGATAAGGGAAAAGGTCTCTTAGCTTCAAGTACAACCTTTGTAAAATACCACTAGGTTAACATGTGATTAGCCACGAGGATGAGTTTGCTACCTAAAGATCTTACGAGGCTACAAAATAGAATTAAGTTGCTGGAACGATAGAATAAAATTAATATGCTCCGCAGCCTAAAAGCCATTAATTCCTTTTAATATTGATAAATGCTAATGAAGTTTAGTTAAATTTTTAACATTATCATCATCGTTAGTCTAAAAAATATTTAGATCAATTTTACCTTCAATCTTTTAATGATATTTGCATCCATTAGCACCTTAACATTAAACAATGAAAAATAAACTATTTTAGGGGAAATGAAACGTGTAAGCAGTATTTGTTTTTTTATGGTATAGTTAGTATGACTTGCTATTGTACACCCTTTTAGTTAATCAATCGAATTCTAGCCCATAAACTAATGTTGATTAAGATAAACTGTATTACTCATACACTGGCCGCTAAGCGTGAGTGTTACGCAATACGTCACAAACTTATCGCACACAATTTTTTGCCCTACTAAAAATCGCTCAACGCGGCTATAGAAATTTTCACTTAAATAAATTTATCTGAAATTCGATAAAAATAAGTATTGAAATTCAATAATTTTTATTTTTCAGTAATTACTTATACGTAATAAGAAATAAATAAGCCAATTAAAATAAGTTATGGATAAACTAATTAAAATAATGTTCTCATCGTAAATAAATTATACTCATTTATTTTTGGCTAACGAACTAAGATTTCTTTGTAAATTAAAAAATATATACATTGAGATTTACGAGTATATATTTAACATAACTGGAACATTCTTATGTAAAAAAAGTGTAGAATTGACTTCGGATGACAGATCAAATCAAGTTAAGATCTTCAAACCACCCAGGTGCTAAATTGCGTAATCCAGAAATATTGACAAAAGTCTTTGCTACATGTTCTCGTCATATTCCATAATTCACATCCACTAGTTATGGCATTTCGTTTCACCAGACAGTTTGAAGTATCCAATACACACACACACACGCATATAAATATACAAAATATTAAATAACAAATCATATTATATTACAATAAATCATAACTAAATACTCGACTGACGACTGATAATTAGTATTTCATCTACTACCTCACTTTTCACATAGAAATCTGTAATATAAACATGGTGCAACACGTTTCAGAAATTATATTACAGATTTGCAGTAAATTCTTTTTACATTAACTAATTTATAACTTTAAATAAAACATTGTTAAAACTATCTTGTTTCACAGGAGAATAGTTTAAGGTAGCAGCAATAAAATAAAAACTCAAAACCTTAGTCTAAACTATTTCACTAACTTCTTTCAACACGTTTCTAATTGAATATTAGACTGAAGTTTAAACTACTTTAAACTTTCTTGCTTAATCCTTCTAAACTCTTCGATTCGTAGATCTCTTTTGATATAAACTTCATGTCTATGTCAGTATTATAGAGAGAAATTATATATGAAAATTAACATAAGCAGAATACTGAAAAAAAATGAATTAAAGTTTAAGTTATATGAATAGGTGATTTCGAAATATTCTTTCCTGCAATTCTCTATGGTACTCTTGGCTAAATAAGGTATTTCATGTCAATACCGAAATCAAGATATTTTTTTCTTTCTGACCCTCTCTTTTATTTACAAATTGCATATGTACTATATAACACAACATACACACACACATACACACGCACGCAAACACACATGTATCGTACCGGACGGTATTATAAGAGAATATCAATTAGTGGTGCAACACGATCGATTGGTAAGATTGCAGTATTCCCCTACAACCCTACATCAGTGGAATGTGGGAGCTCAGAAACTAATATTCCATTATAGAGAATTAATAGTTTTGAACTGATAGTCGAAGTCTGTTAATAAAGCCTCAATTGGTGCCCGGAGATCCTTTCAAAACCATACTCCTAGCACAACGGTTGAGTAGATAGATCTAATATCTATCAACAAAATCATGAGGATGGATAGAGCAAGAACAGAACGAAGATAAGATAAGATAAATAAAGTCTTCAGTAATCTGAAGGCGACGTGATGGACGGATAAGTTGATGGAGGATCTGAAGAAGAACGGAATCTCCATAATAAGGCATGTTCCTGGCAGGGTGGCTGGATAAGGAGATGCGGAGGAAAAGGACCACTCATGCTTAAGTCGTGCCCAAAATGAGTGAATGAACCGAGTATATCATTATCGTTCTCTCTCTCACTCTCTCACTGGGTAGTCTCTCTCACTGTTAACCATCTAGACTACCCAGATTTCTCTCTCCCTCTTTGACCTCCCCCCTCTCTCTCTCTCTCTCTCTCTCTCTCTCTCTCTCTCTCTCTCTCTCTCTCTCTCTCTCGTAAGACGCCCAGAAAGTGAGAAAATCCAGTATTAATAAAAATATTTCAGTATGGTATACGGATTACATTTTTAACTTTGAGTTTATTTATATAAATTTTAAATTTCGTTTTTTTTTTTTATACATTTGTAAATCATTTTTAAATGGCTCAAATTTATGAAGTGGACCAAATAACTGAATCCATTCACCAAAGACACTAAACTCAAAAATTCAAGACTCAAAGTCCCAGATTTCTAGCGAAATGGTGGCAAATAATTTGACGACACGATCGAAACCAGAAAAATATTTGATGAATGGACTCAAAATATTGGCTCTTACTGATTCTTATATTTTTACTATTACCTATTCTATTAACTCCACCGTTGTATTTAAAATATAACTTGTAATTTTCTAAATATGCAGGATCGGTTCGCTCAAACATTTGAGAAAATTTCTCAGTGTAATTTCATCAACAAAGGGGATTATTTTCTCGTTGGTTTACTGAATTGGTTGAGTTTGTTTGATTATTATTCCATTTAATTAGTGTACTTGTCTAATACACCAGTATTACGATTGATCATTTCGGAACTAACAGCTAATAACAATAGTTTTTTGTTTTTTTAAATTTATTTATTGATATTTACAACTGTATTACAATAATACATCAAGTAAATAGGCTATGTGATAAATAATGACTGGAGTTATTGGCAAGTAGAGAAACTACCCACTGGTAGTACTCAAATCACTAGTTCAACTAAGAAGGTCACGTGGCCATCTTCTTTTCAGATGCCTCGGAGGATTTTCGGGAATTGAAGAGGAAACTAGGTTTGAAACTAGAGGGTTTGAGTGGGAATGAAGTTTGTTATGAAAGGATAGATACCGGGATCGGGCCAGATCAGCAACAAATGGGACATTTAGATCGTTATGGATGACTTTATTCATAACAAAATAAGGAGCGTTGAGGATTTTACGAAGGATTTTGGATTGTAGGGATTGGATCCGAGAGGAATTCAATGGCTTAGAATGACAATAATAATAAGGCTTAGCGAATTCGAAGGCTCGGGAGCAATACCACTAATCTTGATCTCGCAATAATATCCAATATTTAGCCTTAACACATATTTAATTTATATGGTGAGCGGATAGAGATTCGAAAATATATGAATGAATGAATTAAGCCTTTATTATAAAGAGAAATATAAACAAAATAAAATGTATTACAAAAAACTACTAATATTTACAAAATATATACATATTTGCTCTTTATAGGCCTTCCCTTATGGGAGTAAGGTCTAACTTCCCGGAGTGACGAGCTCTATTGGGAAGTGAAGCTCAACATTAATTCCTGCCACTTTAGTTTAATTAACGTGTATATTAATTTAACTAAACATTTTTTTTTTTTTTTCCCTTCACGCAGTCCTCTAAGTGAAGGACGCTCTGCATGTTCTGTAAATTACATACACTACATAGTACATTACATATAATTGTATTTTCATATTTGTTACCAGTGTTTTACATTTTTCGTTTTAATTACAAATAAAACTTAACGCTAAATTGAAAAAATAAAATTAAAACAAAACTTAAAAACACATTATTGAGCATAGAGTTGCGATCAACCACACTGCTTTCAGTCAGGTATGTCAATCATATTAAAGTGCTATTGATAGGATGTTCCTTAACACTGAATATTAAGTGGGATACTGTATTTATTGTAAACCCCCTTAATTGATTTACTATAAATAGAGCGAACAAGCTTTTATATATGAGCGTGGAGATGCAAAAAGGGATAAATCCATATTTAATAATTTTTAATGTTTTTCACAATTCTAGCGTCCTCTATGCGGTGGTACATGGTTCACCATTCACGTTCAAAACATGCCAAAGCCAACCTAAATTTTCTAAAAAAAATTGTCACAGATAAATCGTTTTATAATAACCTGAATTATGCAAATGTTTGTGTTTCCTGAAAAAATTTTTAATTTTGATTTACCCCCTTTTGCATCTCAACGCCTCATATTATAAATAAATACATATATTTATAAATTGTCAATAAAATTATAATTAAATTTTATAAAAACATAAATTAATAATTAAATATATATCTAAAACAAATATTCACATATTTGGGAAAATTAAATTTAACATATATATTTCTAAATTATCAAAAATTTGTTTTAGATATTAATATATTTAACATTCATATTTATAAATTATCAATAAATAACATTCGGAAATCCCTCTTATGTCCCAATTGATTTTATTTATGGCATTTTCTAATTCCGTTAATTTGTCTCCACTTGAGTCCTCGCTTTGATCGTCCCTGTAAAGAGTGAGGGACGATCAAATCTTTCCTTGCGCTATGGTTTCTGCCCACTGTTTAAACTATCTCTACTGCTAACCTTTGAAGAGTTGTGTGAATTTGTATTCGTTTTGTGGCAGTATCTATCCAGGCTGTTGCGTTTCTTTGGTTTATTTTTCTGCTACTTCTTACGGTTTTATTCAGGTTGTTCCTTATCATTTATATTTAGCTAAACATCTGGTGAGCTTTCTTCACTACGCTGTCTCTTGCTTTTGTTATTTTCTAACGTTTCCACTTCTTCCAGTGTGTGAAGTTTTCCATCTATAAGGAGCTTGTCATATTTCGTTAGTACCCGTGAACCTCGACCTTTATATTGCAAAAGGTATTTAAACAAACTCCGCCTCGCCTCTCTTACATCCTTAGGCAAATCTTCCTTTATTTTAATAGTTTTGTAATCAGGAATTTCAGATAGTTTTCGTTTGTTTTTAAGTATATCGTTTCTTAATATATTTGAGACAAGAGTTATTTTAACTTGGCTTTCTTCAGATTGGGTATTAACTATTTTAATTCTTATAACATGATAATTTATAATGTTTAATTCGACGGAGTTGCATAATTTAGGAAAAAAGTCTGCTGTATCCGGATTATTTTTTCTTATAATGCCAAAAACAAAAACAGTTTTCATTCTATTGTTATATTCGTTCTTCCGCTTTTGGTTATTCAATTCTCTCGAAAATATATATTTTATATTAATATTATTTGCGAATAATCCTATCATGATTGTGTAAAGTACTTACGAGGCATGAATTTCCTCTCTTTGTGCCCACACTTCCTTCATTATTTTGCATGGTGCTTCCTTTCTCTATTGGAACCATATTGTTTCATTCTTCTTTGATTTCTCTTCCTGGCCGGCTTGCCAATGATGAATTTTGAATATGTAGATTACCTGGTTTGGATATTTTAATGTGTTATTCCTGCCAATCTCAGATTTTTTTATTTATTTTTCCAATTCATTCCATTGTATCGGTTTTGTATTGACCCATTTTTTTCATAAAATTTGAATGTTCGTTTAGTAAGTTGTTTCTTTCTTTTGATGTGTCCATAAGAGTCTAATCTTGGTATCCTATCGCTGTGAATATCAGTTTATTCTTTGATTTCTTGTTTGCTTCTGTGACGCTACTGTTGGGCCTAAACTTTTTCTTATAATATTTCTTCTTTTTTTCTGCTGAATGTTTTCTGTATCTCTCTTCGGGTTAAAAATTAGTGTCTCTAATCCATTGGAGCATTCTGGTATTATGTGTTTTCTGCAATGAAATTAATAATTGTAACGTGTTTGAACAATTGAAAAGTATGAATATTCACATCTGTCTTTCTTCTGACTACCTAAATGACATTCCGTTACTTATCAACGTCTTCCACTTTATTCACATTATGCTGTCATTCCTAAACTTAACAATTTAAAGGCTTTAGAAGAAGATTAAATATTTCGCAAGTTATAAAATAATAAGAAGAAGATTCAAGAAGTTGCTAAACTTGACTGAGGGTTGTCAAGAAAACGGAGATGTTCCGTCATGTCTTGAGGACCCTATTTAAGTTCCTACCGGGGAACTGCAAGAAATTATGGTCATACTTCAAAGTTATTATCTTTCGTCTGTTATAATTACAAAACTTCGGACGGGGACTGGAACTCTTAGGACAATAATGTAAATTTAAATCAATTGGAAACCTCATCGTGGTGGTAATTGAAGAGATAAAATCAAAACTTCGATGACCGAATGGTCGGCCACTTAACTATAGCTTTAATCAAACCCATTACATTATCAGTGAGTTTTCAGGTAATTAAACAATCTATTATCACCAATTTATCTCGATTATACAGATAAATAAGGGGTAGATTTACATTAGTTATTTCGAAATTAGTTATACAATTTTTTTTTAAATATATTTTTATTACACTTTCAGATATTTATATCCTTTTCAGTGTCTTAGACAATTTTACGTTATTTGATGTTTCTAGTACCATTCTTCGAATTCGTAATTTCTTCATTTTAATTTCAATATTAATTGTATTTTTTTTTTAACTTTTACTATCATGGCATTTAACAGTCATTAAAAATGAATTCACTGCTTCACATTCTGTTGACAAGTTTTGGAAAATATGTTTTAATGCTTTTAATTTCTTGTTTTTTAATAATATCTGAAACAATACTTTTATTATAAAGTAAAATATATTTCATGCATATTTCTTTATGTTTTTTTTGTTTTTTTTTATTAAATGCGAGTAATACATTTAAAAAATTAAATTTCAAGCATAGTTTAAAAAAATCAATTAACTGGCACACTTTCCTACGATCGGTAAATTCAAAATATATCTGTACCATACGGATGGTTGATCTAGAGAACAAACATGAGAAAAACAAGGAACTAAAGGAGACATTCTTTTTAAACACTATTACGAAATATTGCATTAATAAATATTTTAAATAAAAGTAGGCTATAACAAATTATGTATTGAGTTCCAAGTAACTACTCACTACAAAACTCGTTTCAGATTTACAAAACAAGTTGAAAAGTTTTGAATCATAACTTGTTTTAGGGGAAATATACTATCGTTTTGCCAGGTATCATATAATGTAATAATATATATATCTGGGTGACTGATAGCGATGCAAAAGTCGAAATTATTAGGACTGAGGAGAGCAGCGGAAATTTGATCTGGTTTGGCAATCTACCGGTCGCGGTATATGAAATTACTGGCACCTATAAAAAAAAAAAATATGGATTCGAACGAACGCTCGAATAATACCGTTATGGTTTAGTATATTATTGTTAGCATATGATAATTGTATGTATACAGTTACTATTGATTTAATAATTATTTATCAGTAAGATTTAGTTATTTTAAATCCAGTTAAAACTAATCACAACAATAGAAAGAAAATTACAATAGTGGAAAAAAATTGTTTATACTTTATTATGTTATTGGAGTGTTGCGTCCCACTGGAATGTTACGACCCAATGCGTTCATGCTTTTCGTCTTCTGACCATGTTAATTTCACGGCCCACTCTAACCATAATAGTCCACATTCGTTCTTGGAATTCTCAAAAAAAGTAGATAAGGTGTTGTAAGATTTTTTCTATTTTTCCAATCTCTCAAGTCCTTCTGATTCATACTTCCAAGTTTGTTTTTTGGTAAAACCATACTTTCAACAACAAACTACTTGATCTGGAACAATTATTAGTTTGCCATGAAAATATTTAGAAGAAAACAATCCGAATGGAGGTAATTAATAAATAGTAAAACATAAATGTTTCAGTACATAGTCAAATTAATTCCTTAAATAAAAGTTATGATCTCCGAAGAAGACTTCAAACATGGTTTGAAACGTCGGTTTGTAATGAATAGTTATCACTATTATTTGACTTCCACCGGAACCATTATTTTTCAACAAATTGTTTCGATTTAGCTCGTTTAGAGTAAAATATATATTAAATTCAGTTAATTTAATTAATTTAAATTCAAATTAAAAGAATGTCTAATAAAAATTAATTACAATTCTAATTATATACCATACAAGAATAATCTAAAATATTTTTCGACTATTCTCTTCTGTAACAGTACCACAAGGTTAGCTTTTAATGTATTTTATGATAAGAGAAAAAGGTGGTTCAATTCATAAACAGCATAGTCTGAGCTGCTTTGAGCCCTCAGATACGATCAAGCACGAAGACTTTGCACGAAACAGTGTAATAGAACTGCAAAACAGATTATTTACATTTAGTAAATAAAATACTGAGTATATATGTAGTAGCTATGGTGATAAGTACAAATAAAAAAACAGTGATATTTAAAGATAAATATTTATTGAGTTTTTGAAAAACATGTTTACTGAATTAAGAAAATTCATCAGGCTATTGGTAGTACTCAAATAAATTCAACTTAGGAGGCTATGAAGCCATCTTATTAGCTATCGATATTTATTAACAACAATACGATTGTATTATATTATAGTAATTATAGCTCGAATAAATCACAAGTGCTTTACGTTAAAAGAATTAGATGATCAACATCAAATTGGAGAGAAATTTAGTGGGCACTGTTATCACACGGTGAAAGTGAGAGAGCATTCGCAAGAGAGCAATTCCTGAATAATGATGGATCACGAAGAAGGTGTAATGGATGAACCTGTGGCTGCTGTCTTCTTCGTGATCAATCCTTTTCCTTTCAAAGAAATATCGACTTGAACCAAGAGGAAGGGATTCGCTGGACCATTTATTGGAAGTATGAATCAGAAGGACTTGAGAGATTGGAAGAATAGAAAATATCTTACAACACATTATCTACTTTTTTTGAGAATTCCAAGAACGAATGTGGACTATTATGGTTAGAGTGGGCCGTGAAATTAAACATTCCAGTGGGACGCAACACTCCAATAACATAATAAAGTATAAACAATTTTTTTCCACTATTGTAATTTTCTTTCTATTGATTGTTGTCATTAGTTTTAACTGGATTTAAAATAACTAAATCTTACTGATAAATAATTATTAAATCAATAGTAACTGTATACATACAATTATCATGTGCTAACAATAATATACTAAACCATAACGGTATTTTTCAAGCGTTCGTTCGAATCCATATTTTTTTTTTTTAGGTGCCAGTAATTTCATATACTGTGACCGGTAGATTGCCAAACCAGACCAAATTTCCGCTGCTCTCCTCAGTCCTAATGATTTCGACTTTTGCATCGCTATCAGTCACCCATGTTTAATGACTAAGTCAAATCAGCTGAGATATATATATTATTACATTATATGATACCTGGCAAAACGATAGTATATTTCCCCTAAAAAAAGTTATGATTTCTATTAAAACTTTCCAACTTGTTTTGTAAATATGAAACGAGTTTTGTAGTGAGTAGTTACTTGGAACTCAATCAATGAAATTGTTATGTGCCCATTTGATAAAGATTTAATATAAAAATCATGAAAGTTTATTATTTACGTCAATAGTTACCTGTGATGAGGATAAACAAAAATATATTGTTGTATATATGTTCTCTGACTCAAGGTGTTAATGTAGCTATTATATAATAATATATCTGTGTGTGTATGTGGTTAAATAGACTTAGTTATTAGTTACGTTTATACATTTAATAGGCTTATAAAGGAAAAAAAAATATTCGTGTTTTTGGGCAACTTCTTGAAATTTTATCATTATAATGGTTTTAGATTCTTGACTTCTAATCTGATCTCAATAAGAGCTTTTAATTAAAAAAATAATAAATAAGAATGCCATGGAGGCGAGAATATCGAGAGTTTCTGCAACGGTACTGGGCTAATGTTAAACGGAGAAAGCAGTAGTAACGTGGTCCTTAGATGACCGAAACACAAGAAGAAAAAATAATACCAATAAGGCTTTCCACATAATTGTTAAAAATTAAATTGAACCATTTTCTATAGACGTTGGATTGAATGTGCAATGCTCACATGAAAAAAACCATACGGAAATAAATTAAAAATTCTTAATTGCACTTATTTTTTCAAATTGTGGCGTTCAGGATCAAAATTGGACAACTTTACAATACAAACATTGAATTTTCACATTTCCGCTATTTTAGTCAAACGATGCTTTATGTCCTTGACAGGGCAGGTTCAGAACTGGACCAAAACTAACAAATAATATGGCACAAAAATAATGTGGCGATGTGCCATGTTGGAAAAAAATTCCACGACTAAACTAGCGAAATTTTAAAAAAGTCCATTTTTAAAATTTCGGAGTTATCCGGTTTTGATTCTGTACGCCTCCATTATAAAATTATAAAATTTACATTATCCATAAACTTACGTAATAGTCACCACCTTAAACAATGAAGGAATCGAGTAGATTTCTAATTGGCATTAAGAGCTTTTTAAAAGAGGAAAACCATGGAACTGGGTCATATTAACATAGTGTCGTCCACTGAATAGCTAACAGCACCAAGCTAGCTGGTCTAGTCAAAGCATGTACTTCAGGAAATCTAAATTGTATATGATTACCTAAATTGTATATATAATTGTATTGTCTGCGACTTAAGAAAGAGTATCAATGTACATTATTTCTAAATAAGTTACGTTTTTTTCTCATCACTTCTTATTTAATTACCACTTACAGCGAATTATTTTCTGAGTAACATATTATTGATCATCAGCCGGGAGCGGTTTAGCTCAGTGTGTAGAGTGCTGAGTTGTTGAAGGTTCCGGGTTCAAATTTCACTACCCCAGATAAATTACTTAATCTGTTAATAGAGTCTGATCGACCCTGTAGGTTCTGCCGACCCTCATTCGGCTCACTCAGGCTCTATAAAGTAAGTACCCTGAATCGGGGGAATTACCTGAAGGTTTAACTTAGTGGCGTCCCTGCACGACAGGTGTCCTAAAAGCAGCACAGTCGCTACGATGTACTGAACCATAGACCCATCATGGATTGTAGAGATACAGGTTATTTATCATATTCCTTATTTCTTCAAGGCCTAAGAAGAATTTCTTTTCTCGTATTGTTGTAAACGCGAATGAATTATTGAAGAAAATATTTTGACAAAACTAGACCTCAACTAAATTGATTTTAATGATATGAAGGTTTTTTTAACCTTTACTGTCGACGGATCTTCCTCGATATTGGTGTTCACCATTGACCTCACAAATTATCTTTTATATATTTTTTTTTTAGACTGACAAAGATCATATACCATAGATTTTCAAAAATCTGCTTTGGTCATGAAATGTCTTGGACATATTGCTTCATAAATATTGTATCACAAAAACTACCAACGAATTATTTTCATTCATTGTATACATATAGATCTTCTTCTTCAAGTGTCAAAATCGTTGTCGAAGGTTTACAATCATCAATGCTAATCGAATTTTGGATAAGGAAGACCTGAAAAAACTGTTTCGAAGAGCACTCGAACTATTCTCATGGGTTTCCCTCCCACGAGTGTCGTCTCCTTCCAACGCTTCTTCTTCCTTGAGCTTTCCCCCGCTTTAAGTCATATTTACTAGCTACAAAAAGAATAAATACATTTTTTATATGTTGATGGCACTTGTTTAGCCATACCGAATCAATAGAAAGATTTTGGAAATTTGGTAAACAATAAGAATGCTCGCTGTTACTTAGAAGTAAGATAAGTAAGCTTTTAGAAATGTTTCTTACTGTTAATGTAAATCGTAATATTTAAAATTAAAAAATTGTTTGGATATCTGCTGCTTAGTTTTAATACGTAAAGAGTCAATGATTGTAACTAACTGGTCTCTGTTTCAGGTATGACTGACAAAACTGAAGAACCTCGAGCACAGTAATGTATTATATAAATATATATTTAAACTCTCATAACTTGAAGATTTGATTTTTTTACGAATAAAAAATAAATCATATTATTATACATATGTATTATTTTTAGGCAATATTTAACAAGAATGGTTTTAAGCTATTATAATTTTCTTTAATCAATTAATTAAAAGAAAATTTCTTCGAATTTTAAAAATAAAAGTATCGGTTAATATTTATGGTTACGTACTTTTTGACGATATAATCCTAGCGACTTTTTTTTAAATAATACCGTATGATAACAAACTAAAAATGCTTTCTCAAAGGATTAGTAGATATAATAGCATTTAGTACCACAGGGAATGAATTACAAATAGTGGATTCTACAATAAGGGTATAAGCGAACGTTAAATAACAAGTATTAGAAAGAAAAAATACAATAGAGCATTAATATAAATCATCTCCTATCTGCAAGGAGTTTTTAGAGTGAAGTTTGGTGAAAGAATATTGTCAATGAAAAAACTTTGGAAGCACGGGAACCATCCCGCTATGCATTTTTTATTATTTTTTTTAGAGAAGCTAGGTTTTCAAAAGAATCAGTTTCACAACATGGTGGAAACCATTGTTCTAGACTCATTAGGAATCCTACTTCAACATTTGTATTATTCCTTCGTCAGGCGCTCTTCGTGAAGTTTACAAAAATACACTGTAAGTGCGAGATGAAAAATGTTTGTTGAATGGAATGAGATTTACTCTTTTCCGTGATTTTCCACGAACTAGTTGTCTATAGACTAAGAATACGAATGATTATAAATTATCATACATACTATTTTACTCTACCATAGACCATAGCTTATCTGTATATTCTCACAATCCTGTCAATTTTATGAGAGTTGTAATAATTTATAGCTAGTATATACATACCTTTAGCGGAGCAGGGTAGCTCTGTGGTAGAGGTTCGAGTCCGGCTGTGGCAGATAATATGTTTAATAGTTTAGCTACTGGAGATGGATCCTGTAGGATCTGAAGACCCTCCTGGGGCCCATCTAGCCTTTTCTAAAGTGGGTACCCTTAGTTGGGAGAAAGCCCTGGTGGTTGAGCGTGATCTTGGACATATCACTTGACTGCACAGCCGTTGTCTTAGAAACACTAAAGTCTCTGCTAGGCACTGAAACCGAAAACCTCGGTTGTAATCGGTTCTTGGGTTGTATATATTATATTATATGTTTATGGAAACATTATATGTTTTGGTTCTTGAGTTTCAGTATTTCTTTAAACTTCTGTAGGCAACGTTTCGAGACTATGTTAGTCTCATACTCCTATAGAAGGACTGAAACTCAAGATCCAAAACATATAATATTTCCATATATATATATATATATATATATATATATAAATATATATAAGAAAGTTTACAAAGCTGACTATATTGTAACAATGTGATAATTTCCCCTGGGATACAAAGCTGTTTGTAAACAAGTTCATTAGTTCAGGGACTAATTAGTAACTGTGATGATTTGAACGGGTGACCCTGGAACATTTTTTTTCAAATTTATTTTATTTTGAGTGTTTATTTTATTCATTTAATTAAAAATTTAAAATACGTTTGTTTGAACTTTTTAATATTAATGAAAAGTATAATTTATCATTTATTGTGCATATATGTCGAATAAGAAAATTTATAAAAATACCCACGGGTTCGATTTTTATAAGGGTTTCCTACCGTTTTGGTTTCCTTCAACCAAGCATCTTAGTCAACAAAAAGTCTTTTAGTTTCTTCATTTTTTCCAATCTACTTCATCTTTCTCTTTTAGTTCATGACCGTGCATGCTTTCCTTAACTCAATTTCACTTCCTAATTACTCAATTCATGGTTACATTAATAATATATACCTTAATAATAAACCAAGATACTCAGAGTAGTAAAATACCATTGTAATTGTTTTCATTCTGTTAGTCGTGGAAAATCACGGGAAAGTGTAAGCTGTGTAAATCTCATTCCATTCAACAAACAATTTTCATCTCGCACTTAAAGTGTATTTTTGTAACAACAGAATTGATTGGAAACTTACTTTAATATAAGAGTACAGTTACATAAATTAACATAGTAGGGTGCTTAAGGAAGCAGGGCACGACATAAAGGGAATTAAGGGTAGAAGTAATAGGGTTGGTTATAAATATGTATGTCTTTCAGCCATTGCGAGGCGTTGGTAGTACCTTGGCTTTAACAGATTTGAACTTTAAACTTCCGGTCTGCGTACCTGGATGGGTCGTATTAAAGTATGGTATTGAAATAACCACTAAAGTGAATAATTAACATTTTAAAAAAGCATATAAGATAAATTAGTGTGCTTAATTAAACCTCATAATGTGGATGATAATGAGTCAAAATTGTTATTAGTTATGGTTACAAATCGTTTTTATTTTTAGATACTCTTTCTAAAAAGAGCAACTAGACAATTGATAGGAGAAATCTAAATAATACACATTTTATGTACTCTGTTGGGTATATATCTACCAGTAAAGCCCTTTTAATTACTAATTACATATTGTTACAAAATTACTGGAATACGATTCAATATGATTTTTCTCAATTCCAACAAGTTACCTTTACCCTTCGCCGAAACCCCATGACTTCCTATCCTATGGTATCCTTTAATAGTACTCCACTTATCCCTGTTGAACAGATTCGCTACCTAGGACTCAACTTAGGCAAACGTCTTACTTGGAACCCTCACACAAGACTGAAAAGACAAGAAACAGCTAGACGCTTCCGACTACTTCAACACATACTAGATAAACGCTCAAAGCTTCAGATCAATTACAAAAGAATTATTTATGTGACTGTTATAAGACCTATATGAACTTACGGAATTGACCTATGGGGCTCCACCAAACCATCAAATTCCTCTCGTATTCAATCCTTGCAATCCAAAATCCTTCGCAAAATCCTAAACGCTCCTTATTTCGTCACAAATAAAACCATCCATAATGACCTTAACGTTCCACATCTTACCGATTTAGCCCATTCCAGATACCTATCATTCCATAATAAACTCCGGGCCCATCCAAACCCACTAGTTTCCATCCTTGCATCCAATTCCATCCCGGACAATCCTCCTAGGCGTCTGAAGAGAAGATAGGCCTCGGGACCTTCTGTAATAGAAATGTAATTAGAGTGCTGCCAATGGGTAGTGCCTCTACATGTCCTTTCATGTATTTATTTATTCATACAGCCCTTGTACTAGATGTATATATTACAGTAGTACAATTCAATAAAAAAAAAAAAAAAAAAAATCATCTTTTTATTTTTAACATAAAAGGTTTTCCGCAACATTCTTAAAAATAATTAAAGTTGATACCGGGAATCAACGTTAGAAAATATTTATTAATGTTTCGTATAAAATTTAATTTCACATTTTTATAATATTATTTCGTGAACCGAGTACTTGAACGACTTTGTGTTTTTAATATTGATATTACTAAAAATATGAAAACAAATTCTTTATCTTGAAAGTTCACAAAGCATTCTCACAACGTTATTTAGATTCTGTGATGTAATTTAACTTCCAATAACTTGCTATTTTTATTTAAGTTATCAAAATTTATCGGCTGCTGAAATAAAAAAATTTGGATAAATAATAAAAAGAGTATAATTAGAGTATGTACTTAGTTATCTTTAATAAATTTAAATTTTAACAAGGAAATATCTATTCTTAGAATCAATAGATATAAGCAAGGCGCTATTGAAATGCTCACAATGTTATCGAATGTATGGTTTTGAAAATACTTTTTGAGATACATATAAAAGATGAATTTTCGTTGCTTGAACTGAAATAGCATCGCTTAGAAGATAAAGTAGTTTCTCTTATAGTGGATTGAACATGCTTTAGTCGTTCATTTTAAAGTCGCCGCCGACCGGTAAAGCTCAACAAACTCCTAAAGTCCAGGTTATACAATCTCTTTGTTGGAACTGCCTGAGGACTAGACATCGCTATCCTGAATGTTCGAAACCTAGAACTTCCCTCTTCTTCTATAATTGCGGTACTAGGAAGAACTGTCCCAAGTGTGGCAAGAAGGAAAACTCAAACAGGGCCGGTTGAATGAGGTCACCACTGGTCCCTGATCATAGAACAAGACCTAAATCAAACTCTTGTAAATAATATCTTAACTGTTTCTTTGAATGAGGAGTGACTCTTTGCAAACCTTCAACTTGGAGATGTATAATTGGTTTCCTTCATCGATACTGGCGCTAATCGCTCCTACATAGGTTCTAAGGGATTCTCTTCGTCACAAACAACATTAACACTGATAACACCTCACCCGGTTACTGTTGCCAATGGAATGCAGGAAAATGTACGAGAGGCTATTACCTTGAATGCAAGCCTCAACAATCCCCAAGTTCAAATTACCTTTTACCTTTTACCTAACTTGACGGTACCCTGCCTATTGGGAATGGACTCAGTGAGAACGCTAGGTATTGTTATAGATACTGCGGATGGAATATGGTGGTTTAAGGATCAACCCTTACACCCCTCTCTCTTTTATATAGAGCCTAATAACTCGACACAAGTTGCTGTTATAAAGCGATTAAAAGCGCAAGAAGCCATGTAGCTAGATCAAGTTTTGAAAGAGGAGCTAAAGGATATGGACGATTCTTTGGGATTGACAGATCTCGCTCAACACCACATCAACATAGGAAACCATCCCCCCATCAAACAGAGGGGATATCCTGTTTCTCCCATAATACAGGAAGCCATCAATAAGGAGGTAGATAGGATGCTGCAGGAGGATATAATAGACCCCTCCTACATCGCTTGGTCAAGCCAAGTAGTGATGGTTAAAAAGCCTAGTGGGAAATATCGCTTCTGTGTTGTCTACCTCAAGATAAATGCCATCACCTAGCCAGACATCTACCCGTTACCAAACATGTCATCACTTTTGGACCAGGTCAAATTGACTGGTCGCTTGACCTTGCTCAAGCGTACCACCATATTCCTTTGGCGGAAACATCAAGAGAGGTCACGGCGTTTATTGTGCTAGGAGTGAGATTCTATATCATGGATTTTTGGTGAACTAAAACGGATTACAAGTCGATCCTAGCAAGGTTAAACCACATCTGCAATGCCCAGCGCCTAAAAACATTACTGAGATAAGAACACTCATCGGAATGGCCTCGTGGTATCGTAGATTCATGCCTAATTTTGTGGATAAAATAAGACCTTTGACGGAACTGTTAAAGAAAGGGAAATCTTTTATTTGGGATAGAGAGATAATAAAGCTCTTAAAGAGGTCAAAGATGTTTTGACTTCGGAACCTGTGCTGACCCGGGTGGACTTTGACAAGTTGTTCACTCTGCAGACAGATGCAAGTTCCACATGTCTTGGAGCAGTCCTAACACAGGATATTGACGGGACAGAACATGTGATTGCTTATGCAAGTATAAAACTTACACCAGATGAAATGAACTACTGCGTAACTGAACAAGAGTGCTTAGCGGTTCTTTGGGCCGTGAGGAAGTTCAGACCCTACCTTGAAGGTTACGTCGTGATTAGGTCGTGATCACTGACCATCCTAGCCTCAAATGGTTGAATAACCTTAAAAATCCTACAGGTCGATTAGCCCGTTGGGCCCTTGAACTCCAAGGTCATGATTTTAAAGTCAAATATCGAAGAGGTAGTGCTCATTCAGTTCCAGATTTCCTATCACGCCTTCCAGCAAAAACACAAATTCAGAGCCTCGAAGACATGTCTGATACCAAAGATCCCTGGTATAAAGACAAAATGAGAAGCGTTCACTACCGTCCTCAAGATCTTCCAGATTGGAAGATAGAAGGAAATTTCCTCTAGCATCATATACTCCAACATAAAACGGAAGAAGATTCTCTGGAATGGAAACTGGCAGTGCCTAAAGACCGGGTAAAAGAAATTTTGCGAGAAAACCACGACGGGAAACCTTGGATTAGACAAAACCCTGCATAGGATTAAAAGGCTTTATTACTGGTCTGGAATGTTCAAAGATATATCTAAATATATCACACAATGCCAGATTTGTAAGCAAGTCAAACCAGTGCAGAGGCCACCAATCAGAAATTATGCAAAGCCATGGGATGTGGTTGCTGCGGACATTATGGGCCCATTACCACGTTCTACAACCGGATATTGTTACCTGCTGGTATTCTTTGGCACCTTCACTAAGTGGACTGAAATAATCCCGATCCGGACAGCTACGGTTTAAAATGTGTGCAAAGCGTTTAGGCAATTTATTGTTTACCGCTGGGGCGCTCCTAGAATTCTCCACACAGACAATGGGACGCCTTTCGTAAACAAGGTATTGCAGGGAGTCGCTACCAGTCTGTGAGTCACACTCCACCGTACTGGCCGCAATCTAATCCAGTAGAACGAACGAATCGAGTCATCAAAACCATTATAACCTCATATGTAGGTGATCAACACAAGAAATGGGACCAGTATCTGCCTGAGCTGATAATTTCTCTCAATAGTTCTACGAGATATACACCAGCCTACCTAAACTTTGGGCGCGAACTATTGCCCCTCAATTCGTATTTTAGTAAAACGAGTAGCGCCTAAGAATTGATACCCAGTAATAATTGTGTTTGGTATGATCACTTAAACAGGTTGAAGGAGTTTTGAGCGACAGCGGAAACAAGACTCAGTAGAGCTTCAGCGCGTCAGAGCTATTATTATAATCGTCGGCGAAAGGAGGCGACCTTCAAAGCAGGTGATTTAGTTCTGAGACGAGCTCACCCTCTTTCATCTGATTTTGAGCAAACTTGCTCCGAAATTGGAAGGGCCATACCGAATAGCGTTGTGCAAAGATCAGGGAACGTCTACCAGCTGGAAAATACAGAAGGTCCACCAGCAGGGCTTGGTCATGCAGCCCAACTGAAAGCATATCACCCGGATTCGCAGCGTGAGGGGTCTCACGCTCCCGAAGAAGAGGAGGTGTAACCAAAGTTGGCAGTACTGGAGTAGGGGGGATGGAAAACCTGCCGATTACCTTAAGAGACTTCGCTACCGACCATCTGGAGGAAGTGACTTGCCTTCACGTACCTTATATCGCTTCTTTGAATTGATGTCGTTTTTTTTTTTCTTTTGCAAATATTTCTAGAATAAATGTAAGGGACATGTGGGGATCCCAGATAACGAAATAGTGGACGCTAAATTAGCAGTTACAAACTGGCCAACAAGTAAACACTACAGTACCGTATACAAATTATTTTAAAATCGTTAAATTATATGAGTTAGATTGTTGGCAGAGTCAATATCGGGACAACTCCACCGGGCAAGTCTATAAATCGATATTTCCGAAAATTTTTAGAAAACCGTGGTTTGCAAATATAAAAATAGGAAAAGAAAATGCAATAAAAACTTACATTAGGCTGAGAACAAATCATGGAATTTGCATAAATTATTTATGTAAGAAATGTGAAAAGTGTAATCATAATGAGCCTCTTAAGCATATTATACTTGAATGTCCAGCGTAAATACAACAAAGAGAAATAATGCTCAAGGATTTAAATTTGATAAAATTTTTATGATGAAATATTAAAATTATCTGACCTTCAAAAAAATGTGTGACTTTCATGAATATTTCAATACAATTAACAAAAATATATAATACATTTATATATATATAATTTTTTATACATTTATATGTTTTGTATTATGTATGTGAGTGTGTGTATGTGTCTATGCATATGTGTGGTGCAAAAATTTATATAGTAACAAATACACTAAAAATAATAAATTATAGCAGTACCAACAAAATGATTGAGCTTACTTAGAATATAACTTTCTTATAATTCAGATGTGGCTGTATGGAATATACCAATGCCAAAAGAAAGGGGTATAGGGGCAATATACCAATGCCCTATTTGCAAAAAAAAAAAAAAAAAAAAACACGCCGAAAAAGCTAAAAATGGTATAATTTCAAATATAAAGGTCGCCCTCTTGACTCCCAAATAAGTTTTCTGCTATAACTTTCTAAGATATATTCCAAAATTTTTGACAAGAGGATAAGAAGACGAGTCGAAGGATTGCTCCAAGAGGAACAATACGGCTTTCGAGAAAATCGGAGCACTCAAGACCTGATTTTACATTGAGATAGGTTTTTGAGTCACCTACTGTTCATTTTGGTCATGGATTCAGCTTTTCGAAAGGCCGAGACAAAAAAAGGAAGTTCCGCCTAGGATATGCCAATCTGAGCCCATCATGCCACTCACTGCTGGCATTTGCGGATGACATTGTGGTTTTCTCAGAGAATGACCGAAACCTCCACCACAATGTTAGCAGATCAAGAGAAGAATTTGCTGGATATAATTATAACCATAAACCATAATAAAACAAAAGTGATGAGGATAGGAATGAAGTCAAGGAGAATAATGAGGGTCATTAGAGTTGAAGATATAGTCCTGGAACAAGTAGAGAACTTCAAATACCTGGGAGCGCATCTAAACGAAAACGGATAGGTCGAAGTGACCGAGAGAATCGGTGCCACGTGCAGGATGTTTGAAGAGGTTTAGATAGGATTTCTTAACCGAAGAGAAGTAGAAAAGGAAATGAAAGTGGCTGTATTTAAGTCAACATTCCTTCCTGTCCTCACGTACTCTTAAGAATCATGTACCCCGACAAAGGAACACCAATCCAGAATACAAGCAGCAGAAATGAGATTTCTCAGGAAGAGAGAGAGCAAAACAAAAAGAGATCGAGCCCGGAACACCACTATAAGGTCCAACCTGAATGTTAAGCCTGCCAACGAGCTAATAGAGGAAAACAGACTGAGATGAATTGGACACGGATGAGTTGATGAATCCTAGCAGAATTGCTAGCGAAACCTACCGAGCCAAAGTGGAAGGAAAACGAGGTAGAGGACGACCTAGGAGGAAGTGGGAAGAAGAGGTGAGGAAGGACTTTGAGAAGAGGTGACTCCACTGAGGTATACGACAGTTGGTGGAAGGACCGGCAGAGCTGGAGAAGACTGTCCAGAATTGCTCCTCACACTGCTTAGGCGGTAAAGAGGATTGATTATGATGATGCACCTTACCTTACTTTTATGTATTTTTTTTGTAAAAAAAAAAATAATAATAATACGCATAACTTTTTGTGGAGTGCTCGTGTGGATTGTTTTGTTTTTAATGGAAACGAAAAAAAGAATGGAAAGTTTATTTTAAAATTGTGAATTTTATTTATGTATGTAAATTTTTTTTTTTCTTTTTTTTTTCGTGGGCAGGTGGAAATCTTCAAAAGACGCGGATTGGCCCGTACCTATCCGTGTGTGGGATTTTTACCCACTAAAACCACCTCCCTACCCTACACCTCTTTTTCCACACTCCACGTGACCGGCGTTAGGCATTATTTCGTGGAGTGGAATGTGTGCCTTAGTCGGTAGAGCATGAGACTCTTATATGTATGTATGTGTGTGTGAGTGTGTTTGTATAATAATATTTTTAGTTTGGCCAGATAAATTTCTCTGCAATATTGTTATTCTTAAATGACCTGGTCCTAGAATAAAATTATTTTTCTATTCTATTTATTTCACTCCCGTTACATATTCAAGCAATTATTGCAATATACATGCATTGCTTGCCTGCCAGTTCACTAATTTCGTTTCGTTTAATTTCGTCTCCGTTCAATTTTTGGAAAAATATATCAAAATATGACTTTATATTAAACCGTAAGTTCCCAGAGGTGCATCATTTTATTTTTCATTTAATTCTGGTTGTCTCAGTTTGAGCTCTTCCACAGCCATCTTCGGGATAAAAACATATTAGCTTTTGTGTCCATTCCTCTCCTACAAAGTGTGTGGATGATAATCACTCTTATATCGGTTTAGACCTGAAAGGTTTCCGCCTGGAGGTTAGCTTTGTGAGTATGTAATAATAATAATTTTTTCCCTAATAATTGACAAGCTAATTATTCAATAGCGATAAATAAATAAAAGGCTTAATGAACCCAATGGCTCGATGCCGATACCACCAACCAATCTATGTTTACAAACCTCCGTCCACGGAGCACCACCCAAACCCGCTAGATCATTCCCAACGCAATCCTCCCACCTACGCCTTGGTCTACCCCTCGGATGCTTCCCAGTCGGTACTGCACCAATTAACATCTTGGGAATTCGTTTGTTACTAAGCCCAGCAACTTTACAGGCCCATCTTCATCTTCGCGACGATATCACCTGAATAATATTTACCGGATGCATGCTTCGCAATTCCGCGTTATGTAATCTCCTATATTGGTCTCATTCTTTTTTGGACCGAATATTCTACGTAACACCATATTTTCGAATACCTGAAGACGTTTTTCATCCTTCAGCGTTAGTGGGCGAGTTTCACATCCATAGGGAAGAGATGGAAGGATAACTGTTTTATAAATTCTGATTTTTAGATTTCGGGACAAAAGACGTGAGCTTAACAATTTCGAGACCGAATAATAACCAGCATTTACCGCCTTTAGTTGCGCCTTTATTTCCTCTTGACATTCGTTTTTTTTCGGTCACCATTACCCTAAGTACTTAAACATCTCCACATGTTCGAACTTATTTCCTCCTACAACAATGTCACCAAAATTTCGCCCTTTCCTTCTACTGAACATATACTTAGTCTTTCCTTAGCAGCATTCATTAACGTTTGTGTATTTAGCTTTATACTTTCTTCGTCCTCACCCAACAGTACCAGATCGTCCGCAAACCCAAGCACAGATATTTTACTATTCAAGTTCAAATTCAAACATCTTTCGCTGTGTAGTCCTCGAGTGTTAAATTGAATAGTACAGGTGATAGCGAATCACTTTGTTTTAAACCTGAACGAATCTCTAACTTCTCCGAAAAATTGTTACCAATTCTAACCTGGTCGAAATTTTCGCTCATACACATCCTTACCAGATTTAATAATTTCTTAGGTATACCCAGTTCAATCAATACGTTATACATAATCTGACGGTCGATAGAATCATAAGCTTTTTTAAAATCGATATAAAGCTGATGAACGACACCATTGTATTCTATTTTTTTTCTCTAGTATTTGGCGTAAGGAAAACATTTGATCGATAGTTGAAAGGTTTCGTCTAAAACCGCACTAATAATTTCCGCTAATTTCCTCGGCGTATTCCGTAATTCTACTAGTTAGGATTAATGAGAATATTTTATAGTAATTCGGTAGGAGCGAGATTCCGCGGTAGTTATTGCTGTCTGTCCTCGGCCCCTTTTTGTGTATCGGAATAAGTATAGATTTTTTCCATTCTTTGGGCATTTCTTCATGTTCCCATATCTTTGTAACCAAAACGTGAACTACATAGCGATATTTTTTTTAAATATCTGTTACCATTTTCAATAAATTTAATTTGTAAAGTAGAGAACGTTTTCAAGCTCAATCCCCTGCCAAACCTTAGGTGCCCGCCCATAAGCACCTAGAGATGCATACTCATTATTTTAGAAAATATTGTCAAAATTTGCAGGTAAACATTACAAGACACTTAAATTAAGCTTAGAGAATATGAATATATATATATATTTTTTAAATCTGTCAAAATTTGCAGGTAAACATTACGAGACACTTAAATTAAGCTTAGAAAATATGAATATATATATATTTTTTTAAATCTGTACTGAAGATCTTATGGGAACTGACGGGTTAATACAAAATTGTGATTTCAATTTTATTTTATATATTATATTATTTTAATATATATATATAGCTTTTACCCGTGACGTTGCCGGCGTAGATTCAGAGTTTATTTACTAATTTGATTTTTAAATAAAAAGGGGTGTTATACGTAGGTTACGAAGGTTAAGGTAGAATATAACAAAGAAATTAGTTAAAGATTTTTATAGTTTTTATTGATAAGGTTAGGGTAAAAACAAAATTAGTTTAAGACTCTCCTATATACAGCGTTTTTTGTATTTCCATCATTTGTACAGAGATGCAGATTTCGTGGATTTGATACGCGTGAGGAAGGCAGATACACCTGCCCGTGTGAAGAACGTTTTTCTAAATGGATGCCAGCTGCCTTAAGCCTTTTTCCCTGGGCTTTATTAATAGTGATCCCAAAAGCTGGTTTTAAGGGAAATTGTAGCCTTTTGGTCACTTCCTTTATTGATGAATTTACAAATATATTTTATTGCTCGTACGGAACTGCAAGCTTCTATGTTTATATGGGCATTAAATAATTTTGACAGAAGTGGGGAATAAGGGACTACCCACCTATTATCAATATTAACGTAGTCTCCGTTTCGTAATTTTATCAGTGCTGTTCGACCTACATCATCTTCTTGCGACCTCCAACGGTATAAAGGATATCCGTTTTCGTTATGTACGTTTTCGATATTGTTTTGAAGCTGGCGTGGAAAATTTTTGGTGCATTTTCCGTCTTTCATGCAAGGCGATTGAGGGTTTAGAAAGCCACATGGACCGTGGATCATACAAACAAATCAGGACGACCATATGTACGCATATAGCCAAATGGGTCTTGCGTATATTCGTGCAGATATCTGGGACTGTTAATAAACGAACACGGTAAAATTACCATAGCCTTATCATTAAAATAAAAACTATAAAAATCTCCTACTAATTTTGTTGTTTTATTCTACCTTAAAGAAGATAGATAAATAGATAAGTTAAAAAGAATAGATAAATCCAAAGCTTTTGTTAAATGATATATATATATATATATATATATATATGTGTGTGTGTGTGGATTTTATTTTATGGAAATCCAATTTAAACCCTTAATGTAAAAAAACTTTTGCAAGAGTTAAATAATATCTAAAATCTATGTTGCTTAGCAGAATATAATAAACGAATATAGACCAGGGTCGATAATTTTTGAAACCAAAAAAAATTATAGTTGAATGAAACCCATTGGAAAAGGAAGAGAATATACCTAAAATGAAAGGAAAAATAAATTACGGGCAATCTGAGTTCGGGAAGTAGAAGGGGGAGGGGTTTTAAGGGTAAAAAAAGGTTTATCTCGATTTACGGCAAAACTACAAGTCCTGTGGAAACAAGTAAAATCGCAAAGTTGTGGGTAATAAAAAGATCTACAACTATTGTATTTACTTTTTTTTCACATAACCCCAAAATGTATGTGAAAAATTAAAAAAAAAACAAGTTTTTGGTTTTTTATTTTTATCTTTAAAAAAGGGAAAAGAAATGTGATTCCTCTGATAGGTGAGAAGACCTGGGTGGACCATTATGAGAAACTGCTCACTGAAACAAGGCCAGAATGGTCCGGTTCATATCCAACTGAGAACCATGGACAAGGAAACATTATTGTAAAAGAAGATGAAGTTCTTGCTGCACTCAGAAATGCAAAATGTGGAAAAGCTGCAGGACCTGGAGGTATTTCAGTAGAGCTGTTAAAGACAGGGGGACCTGGATTATTAAAGGCCCTTACCAAGCTTATAAATCTGATGCTACAAGGGCAAGAGTTGCCAAAGGACCTTAAGACAGGATTTCTTACACCTATATATAAGACAGGAGACAGAAATGTATGCCGAAATTATAGAGGTATTTGTGTCCTGAGTTCGGTAGCAAGAATAGTGGGCAGAATTCTGAAGCGAAAATTAGAAGAGGAGTTTGTCACCCCAGAGGAACAGTTTGGTTTCACTGCAGCCAGTTCCTGTACGGACAGCATATTTGTCCTAAGGCAGCTCATAGAAAAGCTAATGGAGAAAGGAAGAGCTGTACATATAGCTTTCATAGACCTAGAACAGGCTTATGACAGTGTGCCAAGACATAAGATGTGGGAATCCCTTAAGAGTGCGGGCATTAGCGATGCCTCAATAAATGCAGTGAGATTTCTGTACAGGGAAGACGAGTACAGATTGAAGCTCGGCTCTCGCTTATCTGAGCCTTTTTCTGCCTCAAAAGGTCTTAAGCAGGGATGCAGTATGTCCCCAACCCTGTTTAAAATTTATGTACAACAGGCAGTGAAGGAGTGGAGCGCACGTTGGAGAGGAAAGGGCATAGACATAGACGGACATATGCTTTTCTTTCTTTTCTTTGCCGATGACCAGGCAGTGGTCACATATAACAGAGATGGTCTGGAAAAAGCGCTAATGGCCCTGGAAAAAGAATACAGCCTATGGGGTCTACGAATAAATTTTGATAAGACCGAATACCTGGCAGTGAACTGCAGAGAAGCCGCAGACCTTCATATTAGCGGGAAAATATGCAAGCGAGTAGACTCCTTCAAGTACTTAGGGTCAACAATAGATGGGAACGGCAAGTCGGATCCCGAAGTAAGGAGGAGAGTTGGCCTGGCAAGAAGGGTGACTAGAATGTTGCACCCAGTTCTTTGGAACACAGTCCTCTCAACGGACAACAAAAGGCGTATTTTTAGAAGTATTGTTGAGCCCTCCCTCAGCTACGCCTCAGAGACCTGGACAGTTAACCCGGGACTCTACTCCAGATTACAAGCTGCAGAGATGAACTTTTGGAGGAGATGCCTGAGGATCACCCGCCTGGATAGAGTCAGAAATGAAGATATTAGAGACAGACTGGGAGTGACCGAAGGAGTTCCGGAGAGACTTGGAAGGAACAGGCTGCGATGGTACGGACACTGCCAGCGGATGCCAGAACGTAGGTGGCCGAAGAGACTTTTGCTGTGGGAACAGCCAGGCGGACGAAGAAGAGGAAGACCCCGAACCCGATGGAAGGACTGCGTGGAGGAAGAGATGACCGGTAGGGAACTTGAGGAGGATGACTGGTGGGATAGAGAAAAGTGGAGGGACGCTCTGACTTAACCAGGCAACCATTGAGGGAAAAAACCTGCAAAAGTAAAGTAATCATTAAAAAAAATAATTATTATTTAGTGTGAAAACATACCTTTTTATGCCCCAAACACACTGTATTTTTAAAAATTTTAAATATTTATTTTTTCATGCTATTTTGACTTAATATCGAAAAAGCATTTTTAATCGAAAATTCTCAAGTCAAAATATCTGGGTTTTTTAAAAAAGTCGGTGGGCTATTTGTTTGTTAAAATCTCTACCTTCTGATAGTATTAGAAAAATATACATCACTGTCGTTAATGATATTTCATGTTACATTGTTAAACAGAAAAATTTAAAATCGAAATATACTACTATAATTTGGCAAATATTTATTATAAAAAAGATGCAAACAAAGAAGATATCGAAAAATGGATTACAATTAATCAAATCCATTTATAAATGTAAAAATGATAATATAACACTGCATCAATTAAGATTTCGAAAATACCAATAGGCAAAAATCATATCTTCTTGTACCAAAGACGTACTTACAAAACGAGAACCTATTTGATCCAAAATTTACATAAGACGTTGGTTCTTATGATTTTTTTTCTCTTGTTAAGGAATTATCATTTTACCTGAACCTGGAACAATATTCTCTATTTTTTTCTTATTTACAAAAACTATTTATTTCGTAAAATCTATTTCCTAACCTACAATTACCATTTTAAGCGTTCACTAAATTACTCTTAAAATTTTCAGCCTAATTACCTACTTGGATCATTTGAGATTCTCATTATACCTGAATCAGATGAAATTAAATTAGGTTGATGACATCGATTGAGGGGAGGAGCGCTTTGGAAGGATTAGGCTTATGATCTTGAGTTGACTCCCGAAGGAAATGGGCTTCAGTCTTCAAGGATGTCCCATTTTCCACTGATTGGCATTCGTTTCGCCTGAAATTTCGGCCGATGAAGCGTCTGAAAAAAATTATAGTGAAGCAATAAAAACGTGAAATATCCGTGATGAAGTATTAAGCCATTTAAAAAAATACATTATACGTAGTTACAGGTCAATTACAAACTTCGCAAACAGCAATATAGATATGATCTGGCTTATAAACATTAAATACTGTTACTTATTTATAAAATATCAGTATTTTAGCGATTAAAGGCGGGTTTTTTTTTATAGCATCCCATTTATAATATATGTCTCTTTTTTAAAAGATTTTGCTCACCTTTATTGCCTATATACTTCTATAATTTGTATATGGGTAATTTTATGATATATTACATACTTTATATATTTTAGTAATAATCACATTGCACAGTTAAAAAAGAAAATTGATATTTAGAAAATAGTTTTAATCTTTATATTATAATTTTAAATTTATGGTCTATTTATGCAAAACACACACATATGTAATTTAAATATTACATGATAAAATTAAACAATATGATAATAAAATTTGCACAACCTTACGACTTATCAATCATATTTATTTAATCTCTAAGCAGACTATAAGGGTATGACTCCAGGAAATTCTGGAAATAGATCAAAGCACTAAAATGCAAGCCAATCAGCAATATAAAGTACTTATCCGGAAAAATATTAAATATTAAATATTAAATAACCATACGGACATTCTAGACAGATGGAAGCAGCGCTAATCCCAGGTGTTTGAAGAAGCTAGAAGAGGAATGGAAGAGCGAAATGAAGGTGAAGGCATGCGTAAAAAGTAAGAAACAGGCATGGAAAGAGTTTAATAAAAATAAATGCGAAGAAAAACGAGAATTATATGTTACAAGAAGAAGGGAAACTAAAATGGTTGTTATAACTGCAAAAAGAAAGAGTTCCGAAAATTTAGGCCGAAATCTCTAAGAAGACTATAAGAGGATAACTCCAGGAAATTCCGAAAAATGACCAAAGCACTAAAATGTTAAAAACGCAAGGCGACCCCTGTTTTAAAAGGAAAAGTAAACAAATTTGTGTACATTAATGAACATTTAAAGGTATAAAAAAATAAATAAGTCAAAGCTGTAGATAATCTCTTGGAAATCAATGACAACTTATAAAATAATATATCATTTAAACATTAATTAGATAATATTAGTTTTCTTGAATCAAGCAAGAATATTACAAAGACAGAGATCGAATATATAAAATTTGTTGTATCTAATTATTACATAACAGGCCAAAAAATGGTACGGAATTTTAGTTGAATAAATAAATTCATATTCAAAATAATTTCAATAATTATTCATAATATTTTTGAGAAAAATTAACTTTTGAGATAAAAATTCAACTAAAGAGGAAATAGGTATTATGATTTATTTGTGAATCTCACTTTAAGTAAATTTCTAACACACTCCGTCACCTAAACAACAACAAAAAATGTGTAAAATTTAAATTAAATTTCTATGCACGTTCTTAAATCGTTCATTGAAGAATTAAATTTTTGTACAGTTATTTAGACTAAAATAAAACAGTAATATTTAAACATAATTTAGATATTATAGCTTTTCCTGAATATAGCTAGAACTTAACAAAAAGGGAGATTCGTATCGAGAATGGTTAAAATATTTATTCATAATTATTTTAAGAAACAGAAGAATTAAATTCTGATTTCAAACTTTTACTGTACAAGGAATTAGTATCAGGACAGAAACTCATTGCGAATCTCACCTCTATTCTTCACACACTCAGTCTCCTAGGAACCACAAAATATGTACAATTTAAAGTGTGTTTATCTGGCTTATAAACTTTAAAGAACCCGTCAGAATTTTCTTCATTCAAAGACACTCACATTTTAGTTGCTGGGTGAGCCCAATGATGGTTTCAAGAGCGCGCAGAATCGATCTAGAAATTATAACTGTGCAAATAATTTATCTGCTGCAGCCGATCTCGATTCCTTGGATCATGAATATTTAATAATTTGATTAAAATCATCTTCTGACCAATGGCCGTTTTAGCACTGACCATTATTAAAATAAAATCCTTCCACTTCTAAGAGACCTCAAGCCTCAAACCGCCCCGAGTGCAATATGCCCCTTAAAGTAAATACAGTGGAATTCTCCCTTGTCTCTTTGACCTGAATAAACATTACATTGTATAACTTAAACTCCGGCTTTTAGTGAGAATAGGATTTTTTTTTTCAGTAAAACCCTTTGGGAGTCTTTGTTCTCTACCCTGAATAAATATTAATGAACATATGATTTTTTGTTTTAAAAAGTAAAAAAAAAATATAGTAAAAGAAGAGCGAGACGGTTCTCAGTAAAAAATATTTATAGCTTTTACCTATGTTATATGTTTCCAATTACTGGATAAATACACATGCTAACTACTTATTAACATATAACAATACACGAAAAACAGCTAAAAAGAGCGTAGTCTACTTCCCATTAAATAGTCGACAAACTCATTTACATTGTAATAAAAATAACACAAAAACATTTTCAACAACACATTCCAAATTAAACCAATATTAAAATAACACTACACAATGGTGTAAATACTATTCTTTTGGAAAATAAACTTTCGCAAAACCTTAGTAACAGAAATAATAATAAAAAAAGTATAACTAAATTCTTTATAATTATGAATTATTATAGCAATTTACATACAATTTGGTTCGGACATTATAATAAACTGTACAGTTTCTAACAGTTACTGAACCTAAGATCGTATATTATAGATTGTACTACAGGTATTTTTGTTTATTTTAGCTTCATTGATTCGACTATGTTTTTTTTTTAATTCATACGTATCTGCTTATTAATATCAGAATATCGCACTGATTCTTTATTTTTTATTAATAATTTTAAACACTGTCTTTAGAATTTCCTTTTAAACACATATTATATTGTTTTAATGGATACTGAGTCCGGGGAAGCAATAATAAAAGTTGAATCTCCTAAAGTTTTCGCTAATGTTATTTTCAAGAATCGTGCCCTGTAAGAAAGTTTAGTATTGTAGGCCATTGTCACGACATTCTACCAGAACCCAAATGTAAGAATTTAAAAAACTATTATTGCTGTTCGTTGAAGCTGGTATTTTTAGATGATTACACCCCATAAAATTAGTTATGCCTGATTTGCACTGTATTTCAAGAATACCATTGCATTTGTATTTAAATTTCCTTGATATGTTTCCTTACGATTAGGAGAATACTGCGTCATAGAGTTGAGAGGAGCTATTATTTATTTACTTTCCCATATTTCGCATTATGTTCTGAAGTCCCTGATAAGACCAAATTTCCGCAAATATTTCATTTGTGAATGATTTCTATTAGGTATACTAAACCTTAATTTTTTTTGTTTCCAGCTTTTTATTAAAGACTTAAAGATTTTTTGTTTTTTATTTTTCATCATGTCTTTATCCACTTTCAGTATGACTTATTGTTGTTATTAAGAATATAAATGATAATTTAATCATAACTGTCAACAAAGATTATCGTCTAAACGATTTAAATATAATGATAGTCATCAATATTAAATTCTCCATAGGCCAAAGCACTTTAATACTTAAGCACACGCTCCTAAAGAAGATCCAGATGTGATAGAAAAGGAACACTTCTATACGAACTATGAAACAGAACTGATTAAGGCCCAAAACAGCAGAAGAGAAGTAATAATTATAGGTGAATTTAATGCGAGAACGGGGTGCGATTTTAATAGCGCCCATGGAGTGATGGGGAGACACGGAGGAGAAGCCATTAAAAATACTAACGGACGACTTATTAACTTCTATATAGACCATCACCTATTGAAAGGAAATTCTTTCTTTTCCCATTAAAAAGTGCATAAAGTAACATTTGCCACCCACACTAGAAATTCAAATAGTATCATCAATTATTCTGTCTATAGTAGACAAATAAGAAGATTTTTTACAGAACTAAAAGTAACAAGAGGAGGTGAAATAGACTCTGGCCATTTACTACTAGTTGCTGATACACAAACTATCCAGCCCATGAGGAATCCAAGCAAAGAATGCGAAGAAACAGATGAATTCAAACTTCTCATACCAGAAAATCAAGAGAAATATGCCAAAGAACTGGAACAGAAATTGAGAAGTATCAATATGGAAGCGAATGTGGACAGCTTATGGGCAGAGATTAAAAAGCACTTCCTTCAGACAGTAACGTTAGTATGCGGCATCGAAAGATATTCTTCAGGCGGAAACCGAACTGATTGGTGGAACGATCGGGTAAAGGCATGCGTAAAAAGTAAGAAACAGGCATGGAAAGAGTTTAATAAAAATAAATGCGAAGAAAAACGAGAATTATATGTTACAAGAAGAAGGGAAACTAAAATGGTTGTTATAACTGCAAAAAGAAAGAGTTCGGAAAATTTAGGCCGAAATCTCTAAGAAGACTATAAGAGGATAACTCCAGGAAATTCCGAAAAATGACCAAAGCACTAAAATGCTAAAAACGCAAGCCAATCCGCAATATAAAATACTTATCCGTAAAAATATTAAATAACAATGCGGATATTGTATACAGATGGAAGCAGCACTAATCCCAGGTGTTTGAAGAAGCTAGAAGAGGAAAATGAAGGTGGTTAGAGGTGGATAGATATTAGATAATCTGTAAGGGAAGAAATCTGGAGATGGTTGATGATTATGTGTACCTAGGGACAGTAGTCGGAAGAAATGGGAAAATAGACCAAGAAATATCAAATAGAATACAAAAAGCTAGTGATGACTGTTATCAAGTCTGCAATACTGTCTTAGGAAAGAGAGAGGTTGAATATAAGACCAAAATAAATATATACAGCACTTTGGACCTCCCAACCATGGAAGTGAAAGCTGGGTCCTAATTAATAATCACAAAAGCAGACTGACCCCATCCGAAATGAAATACTTAGGAGAGTGGCTGGCCGAACCAGAAGAGATAATATTCGTAACGAACGGATCAGAGAAGAAGTAAGGGTCCCACCATTGTTAGTAACCCTGGAGAGGAAAACGCTCAAACGATTCGGTCATGTGATGAGTATGGACGAGGAGAGGGAACCCCGGAAGTTTTTTGAAGTAAGGCCGACAGAGAAAAGACCAAGGGGTCGACTCGAAAAACTTGGTTGGCCGAGATCACCAAACTAGGAGAAAAAAGAGACAAGCAGTTGAATGCAATGAAAGCGTTGGCGAAGGACCCTGATAGTTGGCGTAATTGGATTTACGAGCCCTCCCCCCAATCCGAAAGGCACCAAGGAGGAAGTAAAAGAAGAAGATGATTGAAATTGTTTAATATTAATACTGAATTTAACGAACTAGTGAGAAACAATAAATATTTTTCATAATAATCGCAATAATACATGGATTAAATAATTTGGTACCTAGATATTATACAATTTGGTAGGGTATAATATGAGATTAAACAGTAGAGCATCGATTTTCCAAACGTCAATTATCAGAACGTTCAATTATTCGAACTGGCTTCGGAGAAAAGATACATTTTCTTTAAAATTTGATTTCCCTGAATTATTCCTTAATATTTGGTGCAATACTTAACAAAATTAAAATATTAGCTCAATAATACATGGATTAAATAAATAAATAATAAAGCGTAATTTAATAAAGTTTCAATTGTACTTACTGTTCTTTAATTGTAAGACCATCAGCAATTTTGTCCCATAAATCATTTTTTAATTTTGATTTCATATAATCAGCATGGCAGTATGATATTGTATGTGGACGACCGGCTTCAATTAATTATTCTTCCATAGTGATATTATGAATAATGTGATGACAATATTATGGGATTTGCAAATAATATTGAAACAAAATGATATGAAATATAATAAATTTTAATAAAAACTGCTTGACACATTCGCAGTATTATGTGTAACAAACACTACGTGAAGCAGGTTCACACATGCTCTGAACTGTTCTGCTTTGCACTGCCATTCAACTAACGCTCGTTCGTTCAAACCGATGTATCACAAAACTTTTTGCTACGTTGGCCTCCCTAACCTACCCTATCCTGCGTCTCTATGTACCCCCGGCCTAAATCTTGGTTTGTGCGTCCATACGTTTATTTTATTAACTTGCTTACTGCACAACAAAATAAAGATTGTATCAAACATGGTCATTGTCATTTTCAGTTTATAAGTGAATTTCGATTATCCGATATCTTGATTATCAGAACAACATCCGACATTGGTCTGGATAATATACGTTCTACTTAGGATGTCGCAGAATTTTAGTAAACAGTTGGCAGAGAGGGAATACAGGAATGGGATCGATAGCAGCATACATTTTTTAAGCCAAGGTTCTTGGAAATAATGAAAGAGGTGACTCAGGCAACAACTACGCCATTAAGTTGTCCTACAACATTCTTTGAGAGCTATTAAAATCTATGGTGGAACATTCAAGTACTGTCTTAAATACGCAATTTCAGTTTTGCACTTATTTTTACAAATTTTCTTGATAGAACCGTTGGAAACTTTCTGAGGTACGCATGACAGCATATTTGTAGTTTTACAATTCAATATAAACTTATTGTGTTAAAATAATAATTCGTATTCGTGATTACTTTTTTATATTTATTACTTTGTTGTTTTTTCATAATTATTAGTTTTTATTTACAGTCTCTTCTTAATTTTTCATATTTGATTTTTGCAAAATTATAATGATATATAAAGTCCATACTTTATATATCATTATAATATTATTATTGTTAATACCCATCTATTAACAATAATAATATACTTTTTTCACTACTGATATTTTTAAATGGCATTATAATAATTTAGCATTTCTTGAATTGCTTTTTAGGTAACGCAATTGCGATTGATGCATCTGTACTTTTTGAAATATTCACGTTAGGTAATTCTGTTCTAATTGTTTTCCTAATTACTCTCTAAAGTGTTAATTTCGCTTTAGTCGACGTTTACTAATGCGACAATAAATAGTAAAATTTTAATCCAGAGTTTTGAGGGTTAATACTCTTAGAATTTTATAATAGTTATTTTTAATTTTAAACACTAAGGTATAAAACACGTTGCATAACATCACCGTCGGAAAACGACGAAATAGTTCTATGAATATTGATTGTTCTTTACTTGCCAGTTCAAGTTTCACTATCTAGACTGTCCCTCCTATATTAATCAGGGACACAATTTGTAATTATGTATATAATAAATAAAATGATACAAAACATATTTGTATCATATTAATAGAAAAACGCAGAACTAGATCGGAGTGGCTTAGAACTCGATAAACAGAAATTATAACTATCCATACTTAACTGATTAACCAACTAAAAGCAGAAATAAAAAAATTTAATAAAAAAAATGTCTTCAGGACCTTGTAACTTAAATTTGTTATTATAGTACTGGCAGTGGTTAGTTTCTCAATCTTTTGTCTTTCTTCCATTTATAACATTGGTAATCCCGAGGTTGACGCTTCCAGTTGAGTTACAACTGTTTTTAACCTTATTCGTTTCATTTTCAATATTTTACACAAATACAAGCTTTAGTATGGAAAATATAATTTAATTATGGACAAGGAGTAGATTTCGGTAATGATTTCATCAAGAAATGAACGTTTCAACAAACTTATATCTTCTATACTTGGAAATGTTACGAAATGTTTCGTAATTGAGACTTATATTTTGATTTGATGAAATGATTACAGAAATATAAACATTTCTCATAATTCTCTTTTCCAGACTAAAGCTCACGATAACTTGTATTTTGGAGAAATATTAAGAATAAAACGAATAAACTATAAAAAATAGTTGAAGCTCAACTCGACGTGACAACCTGCCGAATAATTCCTAAAGTTATAAATGAGTTATAATAAAGTATTTATTTATTTTGGGACAAGTCCCTATAGAATAAAAATACAGGAATTAATTATAATAGCGTATAATATAATTAGAGTATATATATATATTTATATATATATATATATATATATATATATATATATATATATTTATTTATTTATTTATATATATACATATAAATAGTCTTAGAGTATCTCTCGTTGAGTGCAGTGCTTTTACTGTTCCTCTTATCATTTTTCGTCTCAATTTCCATTTATAAACTTCTTAGTTAAAAAGTATCTATCCATTATTAATTTATTAATTGCAGTTTAAGTGTTAAATAATTATCGTGATATTAAATTTGATAAACAATTAAGAAATTTAACAGTGTTGAAGTAGTGAGAGTTGTTACTGGTGCTAATCCCACTAGTCTCCCAGTTAGTAAACATTCAGATTGGAGTTATTCTTATCTATTTCTCACCATTCCCTCCTAAATTTACTTGCATAAATATATTTTTTGTTTATCTCTCACGTTCTTTAGACCCTTGACGCTCCGGTTGTTTTCACAAAAATGTTGAAAAAACATCAGGTTTTTTTATTTTGTATTTAAAAAGTATGTATTGTTTTAAAAAAAAATTAAAAATAGTTTTATTATTTCTAATAAAACTATTGCGAGCAATGCTCGGGTTGGTGCGTTAAAGTATGCCGACCGCACACGAGGGTTGCTCGTTCAAATTCATTAACCGGTTACTGGTTATGGTTACTAGCAAAATTTGTAACAAATCAGCAGGCCGCGATTAGAAGGAAACAATTGCCTGCGTTACTTGCATTCAGTCTTATCATGCCAAGCGTGCGAAAATCGATTATGTGGACTCTGACCCCACTAAAATATGGAAGTGTCCCGAGTGTTTATTTGCACCAAATACATTGCCGGTATCTGAACCTAATTTAATGTTGAATATGCTAAGAACACTCACCAAGGAGTTCAAAGAGATGAAGGCCAAAATGAAATCCTTAGAAGAGTTAAAATAAATAAAACAGACAATCCAAAGCAGTCAGAGCTATCATTCGAAAATAATGACATACTACTCAAAATTGAAAACCTCCTAGAGGAACAAAATAAACAGCTGGAAAGAGTAACGCTAGAGAACAAATTTTAAAAGGAAGTCTAGAGGGCCGCCTTATCCACGCCGTGCAGTACCAACTAAAAAAATACTTTAGAAATTAGGGGCATCCCCGAAAAGCAGGGAGATACCACTGAAGGCATAATATTAAGCGTCGGGGTAGGCCTGGGGGTTAAATTGTGCCCCGAAGATCTGGACCACGCCGTACGGCTCAGGGCAAGACAAGAAGGAACTCCTGGCCCCATCATCGTTAGATTCGTGGGACAAATCCTTAGGGACGAATATGTTCGGCAGAGGAAAATAAAAAGGGACTTTTCGACTCGACTAAATCAGGTATCTGCAAAAATTAAGTATGTATGGTTCAGTGGAGGCAGAGTCACGTGTAGGCAATTGGACGGTTACCCGACAGTGACAATCAGCAAGCCTAGTGACCTAGACGTGTTCAGCTGAATGTCGTCTATAGTCACCTTATCTTTTCACTTTTATTTTTTTACATAGATTTTTATTCATCTATAGTTATTTTTCATTTCTTTTTTTATTCAGGTCCAGAAGAAGTGCTATTATATTTGAAATGTATTTTCTATCTATGCAGTTTCCTTTATTTTTACAACAGTTGTTTATTTTTACGAATTTCTTTAATTTCATTTTTCTCCGAAAGTTCTAATTAAATATTGCTCGAAACTATCATCGCATCATTCACTCATTGTGATCATTACTTAATTTATTCTTTGGCCGAAAAATTTACATTTTCTATCCCTCGATCGGTATTCCATTTTCCTGTCATCTCTTTCTCTCGCCTTTAGTGATGACTAATATACTAAATTGTTGTCACATTAATGCACAATCCCTTATTGCACATTTTGATGAAGAATCCTAGGAAGTACTTACGGCGATAAGAAGAGTAAAGCCACTTCTAGTCTTCGTAATATTGGGTGACCGGGACATCTCTCGAGAGCCTAAAGATGAATCGAATCGAACGCAGCAGTTTAGCAACCGCTTTAATTTTGCTTCGAGATCCCCCAGAGATACACTGTACAGCAATAGTCTAAATGGGGGGAAATTAAGGAAGAAGCTAGAAGTCTACGGATTTCAAAAGGGAACAGGTTACGAAGGAAATTCAGACGCTTTAAGGTGGATAAGGTATGAAGGGAAATTTCAGAGTTATGGTTTTTCCAGAAGAGGGTTTGGTTAAATGTAATTCCAAGGTTTTTGACGGTTGGGTAGAATTTGATAGGATTGTTGTTTAGAAAGAGGGCTGTATTATGGGGAATAGTTTTAAGGAAGTTGTTTGACCCTATTACTATTGCCTTGGTTTTGTCCACGTTCAACTGTAGCTTATTATCCTTCGTTTTTTACTTTGCCCATTCCCCGTTTTTTACATTTACATTGCCTATCGACTTATTCGGTTCAGATCATCTTGGAGTTTTTCCGTGGCTAGTAATATGGCTAGATCGGAAGAGGAAAAGGAATGTATATTTGAAAATCATCAGCATAGACATGATGCTGGGAATGTTGGATAAGAAGTGGAACGTCGTTTATGTTAATGGAAAATAGGGTAGGGGGTAGTGATGAACCCTGTGGGACACCAAAGAACAGAGGAAGGTTTATGGAAGATGGTTGACACATCCAGAATAGGAGCGATCTGAGAGGGAAGACTTGAACCATCCTACAGTATTGTTGGATAGAGGTAAGTTTCGAAACTTTGCTAGGAGGATTTTGAGGTCTACTGTGTCAAAGGCTTTGAAAAAATCTAGAAGGATCAGATTTCTTAATTTTTGATGTTCAATTGCAGTATGGCGATCATAGGTGATTTTGAGGAACGCGGCCTGAGTTGCCTGGTCGAATGGCGGATTGGATAGGGTAATAAGGGAACGCCCTTCGAGGAAATTTGAAATTTGGTTTTGAGCTAGGCGTTCTAATGGTTAGAGAGAAGGGAGATAGGGCGGAAGTCGTATGGAGAGGAGGGATTTTTAATTTTATTTAGCGGGCGCAATAAAGCGGTTTTCTAAGAAGTGGGAAATACTGAGTTTTGTAGCGAGAAATTATAAATATGATGTAATACGGGCATTATGACAGGAAGACATGATTTTAGTAGCTTTAAAGGAAAATTGTCGGAACCATAGTCCTTGATGCGGGATTTCGAAATGGTGTTTAATAGTTCGTCATATGATACATGTGAGAAAAATAAATTATCAGGGTTAAAGTTTATATGATCAATGTCGGCATCGGAAGAGGATTTAGGAGATGTATTGGGTACGATGTGGTTATTGAGATCGCCTGGCTTGATTGGAAAGGAACAGAGTTTACCGGATACTGCTGGCGATAGAGTTCGGAGTATTTTCCATTTGGATTTGGAATCGGTTGCACAGGAGAGGATGAAATGGATGTGATTTGATTTTGCACGACCTACTACAGATTGGGTTCCATTGCGAAGTAGTTTGAATCATGCATAGTCCTCTGATAAACGTGTGGGACGAAATTTTCTCCTTGATGCTTCTCTTTTCTTCATCATTTCTTTTATTTCAGGGGTTAGCCAAGGTGCAGTTGGACGGCGTAAGGTTCGGGATTAAAAAGGAGCATGGATGTCTAATATGGATTGCAGATTGGAAGTCAAGGTGGAACCCATCTGATCGATAAAACTATAAGAGTAAATGACGTCCCAGTTGATGGAATTTAAGTCAGTTTGAAGTGATTCGAAGGATGGTAGGTCCAAATTGCGATAGGACACCGTTTTGGTGGTAAAGGATTTGATTGGTAGGTCATATGAAATTTGAATGAGATCATGTGAAGAAAGAAACGGACCAGGATGTTGCGACGAGGGCGGGGGGGTTTAAGAGGTGAATCAGAGATATAAAGTTCCAACCAGGTATCCGAAAATTGAGTGTGATGGGTAGAAGAGTAGGGACCAAGGTAAAGATTGAGAGAGAATATTAGGTTTGTGATAAAGGATTTATTCCTGGAATTCGAAAGCAAATTAATGTTAAAGTCACCACATATAATTATATTGGTGTACCTAGAGACTAGCTGAAAAAGAGAGGGTTCGAAGTGGTTGTCGAATGGAACATGAGGAGGTCGGTATGCTACGGCATATATAAGAGGAGAGCAAACAGTTGAGATTTCAACAAATTTATATTCTAGGTTATAGAAGAAGGATTTTAGCTTTAAGGCTTTCATGGATATATAGGTCCATGAGATATTTCCAAGATGATTTTTATCATGTCATAACTGTCTCCGAAACTTGGCTCAAACCTATCATTCTTTCCTCTCAATAGTCCCTTCCTAACTATTCTCTCATACGTCATATAAGATCTGTCCGCCGGGGAGGTAAAGTTGGTATATATATATACTCCAACTCCACCTCACCTATCGCCAACAGTATCCAGTAAACTCTGTTCCTTTCCAATCACGCCATTCTGAAATCCCACACCAATGACTATGGTCCCGACAATATTCCTTCAAAGCTACTATAATCATGTCTTCCTGTCATAATGCCCGTATTACATCATATTTATAATTTCTCGCTACAAAACTCAGTATTTCCCACTCCTTGGAAAACCGCTTTAGTGCGCCCGCTAAATAAAATTGAAAATCCCTCCTCTCCAAACGACTTCCACCCTATCTCCCTTCTCTCTAACCTCTCAAAACCATTAGAACGCCTAGCTCAACTAGCTCAAAATCAAATTCCAAATTTCCTCGAAGAACGTTCCCTTACTAACCCAATCCAATCCGCCATTCGACCAGGCTATTCAACTCAGGCCTCTCTCCTCAAATCACCCATGATCGCCATACTGCAATTGAACAACAAAAATTAAGAAATCCAACAATACTGTAGGATGGTTCAAGTCTTTCCTCTCAGATCGCTCCCAATATGTTCTGGGCAATGGCCAACCTCCTTCCGTAACCCTTTCTCTGTCCTGTGGTGTCCCACAGGGTTCATCACTATCCCCCACCCTATTTGCCATTTACAGACCTTCCACTATTTATCCAACATTCCCAGTATCATGTCTATGTTGATGATTTTCAAATATAACTCACATTTTCCCCTTCCGATCTATTCATATCCGATCTAGCCACGGAAAAACTCCAAGATGATCTGAATCGAATAAGTCGATGGGCAATGTAAATGTAAAAAACGGGGAATGACCCATGTAAAAAACGAAGGATAATAAGCTAAAGTTTTATAAGGAAAATTTTAACTCAAAACTAATCCAACTATTTCCTATATTTTGTAAATTGTATTGATATTAGGCGTTTAAATGTACGGGATTTGAAGGGATTGAGTTATTAAAGCTAATGAAAACTTGTAGTTTTGGAAAATATGAAAAAATTAATATATTTATATTATATTTTATTATATTATATTGTTTTACAAATACTAAAAATGAATCGAATAAGCACTCAAAACTTGTTGTAAATAAACTGGAAGCGACAACCTGTGGAACAGATACCATAACATTTGTTGATTGTATTATTATAATACATTTGAATTATTTAATGAAAACAATTATTTTTCTACAGAAAAAAAAGAGAAACCAAGGTTAATATTTTATTTATTTTTTAATAATAATTATATCGAGTACTATTTTATTTTGAAAAAACATATAAAAGCACAATAAAGTGGGTTAAGATTGAAAAAAGGGTTTAATGGAATCCTTCCGATTCTCATTGATTTCCATCATTTCCAGTATTGAATTCGGTTGGAAACGAGAATAGGTTTCAATACAAAAGTTCTTTTCAACGCTATTAATGGGGATTTCCTCAAAAGTTACACCCTTTGAAACTTAGCTCTTCTAAAATCGGTGCTAACGAAGCTATTTTTAAGTATGGACCGGTACGACCTTTTTAAGTACTTTATAAGTGGAGAATCGTTAATAATATTTAAAAAAACAACTAATAAAGTTAGAGTTAATATCAGAAGGAATGTTTAAGGTTTGTGTCTTAATAAAACATCAATGTTATTATTGATATATTATTTATTACTTGTAGTGATTTTATATTTATATATATATTATTGTTATTATTAAATCGGTGCAACAACCTCAATCATTAACCGCCAGTAGTCCCAGTTGAATGCTGTTGCCATCCAGTTCTGGAGTCCCAAGTTCTTCATGTCTTCTGCCACACCATCAATCCACTGCAGTCACGTTCGGCCGACTCTCCTCCGTCCATGGATGACTTCTGTAAGTAAACTTTTTGGAACTTACCCTTCGCTCATCCTGGCCACATGTCCAGCCATATTAGTCGAGATCGCTTGACGATATTAACCACATTAGGCTGACCAAAGAGATCATATATTTCTTCGTTTTTTCTTTGTCTCCATCTTCCATCAATAGAGAACGGCCGATATATTTTTCGGAGGATCCTACGTTCGAATACTAGAAGATTTCGGTTTGCATTCTTTGTCATTGCCCATTTTTCCACTTATATATACATATATATATATATATATATATATATATATATATATATATATATATATATATATATAAAGAAAACATTAATAATTATATTCTAATAATCCCCATCTATTTTAATTGGTCTGGAACCAAGCTCACAGATGAAACAATTCTTAGGCACAGACTAAAAGAATTTCTATCAACATTTTTTGATTAATGCAGCTTTTATAAAGTAGTGATAATATTAAATTCATGAAACAATAATGAATAAGCTTTTCCTAATAAACTTATTTTTCTTAAATAAACAATATTGATCTGCGAGGAGGAAAATATAGTAATAAGCAAGAGGTCAAGTTTTCCCTATATAAGTAAATTTTCTTGGACTCCGCCCTGTCCATTTCCTTCCTCATAATTACATAAGGTCAACTAATGTTATTCAACAAATAATAATTGAAATTTACATCTGTATACAGAATACATCAAGTAAATATAACGAAAGATAAATGATGTCCAGAGACAAAGGCAAGTAGACTAACTACCCAGTGGTAGTACTCAAAAAGATTTAATTAAATTTTATATGTGTAAATCATATATAGTGCTTGCTTGTTAGAAAGCCTATATTCTACCTGATATACTGGTCAAGCATTTGGTGATAGATGTGACCCGTTACCAATAAACAAATAGGTTTCTTTACAGAAATAGAACTAATTTTTAAATAAAGTAAATAACTTGAACCACTATAACCCATGGAGGGTCTTGGGTTCAGAACGTTTTAGGGACTTTGCTATTTCTTAGATAACGGTTGAACACTTCCCAGTGTGATTTGTCCTAGATCTCGGTGAACCACCAGATATGCGCTCAGATTCTATACATATAGAAACTGTTTTATTTATATGATTTAATTTATTTCCTTAGGAAAAAAAGAACACATGTTAATCGATAGGGGACGAGAAAGAGAACCGAAACAGAACAATCCATTAACAGAAGAGGGTAGAGATAAAATCTGTTAGGCTGGACCGCATTCAATTAGCATGTACACACATCAGCAATAACGGCCTTTTGTATGACATGTACATCAAATGGGAATACATCTTGGAATAGAGTTACGTTATACCGTTTTTATTCTCAATTTTCACTAGTAAATTTATAATAATAAAACTTTTTTCAATGTGGTTTTTTTAATGAACTGTTAGCCCAACAAAAAATAATTAATTAACCTACTTCATATATTCATTGTTAAATTAAATGTAAATATTTGAAACCAAATATATATATATATATATAAATTTATAATAATATAATGTTGAAAATAAGGGCTTACTGCCAGAGAATGGCTGGGAAATGTTGGGATGTGATCTATTCATGTTCTGTCACTCAGTGTCTTGTCTTAGTGTCTCTTCTCTAAGTCTTAGTTCAACTGCATACTCTCTTCTCTCCTTTTGTTTACTAAGTTTGGCCTTTTGTTCCATTTTTCTTCCTACCGTTTTTTTATTTAAGTGGAAAATAGTTGACTGGATAATTCTAATGATGGTATGGAATGGTACAATGAATAAACAAAATAATGATGACTTATTTTATTCCGCCAGCATTTCGGCCTAAGATGTAGGTCATCTTCAGAACTTGGGAAAAGAAACAGAAAATAAATATGTATCAAGGAAGAAAGTTTATATGAACATAATTTATAAGTATGCAAAATCTGAAAAAAAAATGCATTTATATACACATAAGAGAAAGAATTTATCAATTTTGTTCTTACAAGCGGTTATTCTTCCTTGGTACTGCAATATTTTATATTATTTTCTGGGGGGGGGGGGGTTCGCAGCCGTGAAGATGGCGCACATCTTAGGTCGAAACGTGGGCGCAATAAAATAAGGCAGTCTTATTTTGAGTAATCATTGATTGCTACACCTGACGAATATTACCAATCACCATGCCAATATTACCATATTTTTTGGCCAGGAAGAATTGTAAGACGACATTGTGGTGGTAGCAGACAATGTAGATTCTATGCAAGTTGCAGTGGAGGAGCGGTCCGAGGAGCTCAAAAGAAGAGGACTCGCAATCAATCCGGATAAAAGCAAGGTTATGCAGGTAGGACGGGAGAAGGTGGAGCTCAGGATTGTGAGTGAAGGACACCAACTGGAGCAGGTTGATATTTATGAATATCTGGGAACGATCTTCAGTCGGGATGGGAATATAGGCCAGGAGGTTATGCATCGAGCGCGTAAAGCAAACCAGGTTTTCTTCCAAATTTCCAGAACTCTGGTGGGCAAGGATGCGAAGCTTCGCATCTTTATATCTGTCTTCCTCCCGGTCTTGTTATATGGAGCCGAGAGCTGGGTACTCCTGGACAAGAATGCCTCACGAGTGACGTCAGCAGAAATGAGGTATCTCAGAAGAGCTGCGGGAAAGACGAGACGAGACTGCGTGAGGAATAGAACAATTAGAGATTCCCTGGGAGTTAGACATGTGAGGGATGTCATAGAGGAACGTCAGCTCAAGTGGTACGGGCACGTTTGCAGGATGGGGGACGATCGTAGAGCAAGGTGGCTGATGGAGCCCAGACCGGTTGGACGCCCGAGAATCACATATAATAGTTATAAGGATAGACTAGGGCGAGAGCGGGGGTTGACCTGGTGGAGATGAGAAGGCTGGCCCAGGATAGGGACACATACCGAAAGTGGTCCGAGACTACTCCACGCTTAAGAGCACAAAGGAAATCGAGAAAGAAGAAGAAGAAGAAGAATTGTAGTATCTTACCACGGGCAATAAAGTTTTCAGAGTTGAATCTCTATATATTCTAAAGTAGTTTTTATTGGTTGATTTCAAAGTAAGATGGTGTGTTACACAAGTAAATTCTTATTTACAAACATTTTACTGTAAATCTTCGTATTTGACTGAAACGTGAAGAACTGCACGCCGGTTAAAGATACTTCAACATCCACCAGATAAACGCTCTAGGGTAACAAATTAATTACAAAAGACCTAAATACATGACTGTTTTTACACCTATTTGGACTCACAGAGTTGAGGTTTGATGATGCTCTAAACTCATCTCAAATACAGTCTCCAAGTCATTTGTAAAATCCTTACAGTATTTAACTTTGTCACGAAGAATATTATGCTTAATGATCTTAAAGCTGCTTTGGCTCAAATCTCATGTCAATTCTTTCATTTCAAACTGTATTTTGTTTACACCTACTTATAGTTTCAAAATTTCCTAGGAAATTTATCAGGAAACACTACGCGGCTTCGGAAAAAAAGATGGTTTCAGAACTTTAACTTGTTTTATAATTTAGTTGTAATTATTAAATATATTGATTTCACGAAAATGATCCACACGAGCCAATACTTTTAAGCTTGGACATTTTTGTTACTAGCGTCAGGAGAATATTTTTTAAAAAAAATTTTACTAAATTCATTAAATCGTTATAATGATAATAGTAACCAAATAATTTTTTATGATTATGAATTCTTATCCGTTCTGCGGAATAATCTTAACGGTGTGAATCAATCTAGTTTTTTTACCCCACTCTTTTTGAAGTAGAGAATTTTATTTGAGAAATATTCTCCAACTTGTTGATATGAATTTTTTTTCTTTTACATTATTATTTGAGAACTACTATAAGTATAATATAATTAAAAAAATTATTACTTTATTTATTTTCAATATTTTATCATAATTTATTAAGCATATTTGAATCAGTTTACGATCAGAAACAAATATAGGATACTTTGTGAGATAAATGCTGAGTTTAACATAAAAAATATTGATTAAATTAAATAGAATAGGATTGGACCTGAAGTTATGACTTTGTAGAGGAAATTAAGTGACAAGATAGGTGAGCTAGTTATATAACCCGCGGAATAGTTTTCTAAATTTACTGATCATAATTTATCCTTTATCCTATCACCTATCCACCTATTTTCCGTAGTTTTCTTCGATTCAATTTCCTTTTATACTGTTTTCCCGCTATAATACACCCTTTAGTATCATTTACCTTGATCCATATTGTCATGCAATACCTAACGGATCTATAAAGGAATTTATTTACCAACATATTCATTTCCTTGGACATATAACCGAATTGGAATGTTCAAAATAACAGTTAGAACGATCGTTAACCTCTCTGTTTTACTTAGTTTTAGAAAATTAAATTAATCAATTCCGTTTGAACAGCAACGGCATCACGAATGTGACCAAACATGTTACAGTACCTAATTAGGTAATTACCGAAAGTCTCTCAACAAAGGCTTGAGTACCTCAAACAGTTAATTACCGACCGGTCAAAGTTTTGCCAATTACCAGATCTGTCACATCCAGAATAAATTCGTATTGCTCTCATACTTAGTATTTTATAGTTATATGTGATGTTCTTTCAATTTAAAAGTCAACTATAAAGTGTTTTAATAATCATTTACGAACTTTCGTTACAATAATTTACCAGATTCTCATATCTCATCTATAATTTACCAGAATCTCACAATCTCAGATATTTCAGAGAAAAATCAATGGAAGTAATGGATACATTTATGTTTGTTATTTTTAATATATCTTTCGTTTGATAATAAATGAAAAACTATGAAAAAGAACGAACAATATACAGTCATTACACCACCGAACTACAGATTGTTTCTTATAAAATAATATATATTTGATATTTAAAAAATTGGTAGCATTATAGCCTTTGGGTTAAGCATTTATCTGAATTTAAACCAGAACTTAGTTGATAGGTTTTTATTGCCTTCTTTATGTCAGTAAACTTGAACAACGCTTGGATATGTTTAGGTTGTTGTTCCTGTAAGCCCTTAGTTCATAAACACATATGGTTTGTTTTATAGTGTGGAAAAATAACTGATACTGATATCAACACAAAACACGCACATTTAATGAAACAAAGGAGAAAATTTAGATACGTTCTTCGATATATTTGGGGCTGGTCTTAGTTTAAAATGTTCTTTTTACTTGGTCCTGAGAATCTGGAACTTTTGAAAGCTCAAATTGAAAGCAGTACTGTATTACAAAATTACTTTTAAATTTATCTATATTACATTTCCCAGTTGACCCTATTATTCACGAAATAATCCAATTATTCACAGTATTTTTTAGTACTCTACATATTTAATTTCCGATAATTTTAGATGAAACATTAAAAACAAATAAATCAGATTTGTCAGTCTCATCTTTTTAAAATAAAATAAATCTTTTAAAGTACTAATTCAATTATTGTGCCATAATTTAAACCTCTTAAAGCTTTTTCAACATTAAATACTTTTTTTTTGAGTCTACTCCATGAGCTCATTAAGAACCACTTAGATGATACAACTATACAGAGAAACTAAACACCCGTAAAAATGTATTGCATTACAAATGTAGCACACACACTTTTGATTAAAATTTGTATAGGAATGGACGTGCTTTTCAAAATATATATTTTTTTTTTTTTTGCAGAGAAAATAAAGAGTAAGAATCCAAACTGAAAGTTATACTACCCACGTTTAGATAGATGAAGGGATCTGATGCGGTAGGTTAGACAGGACTCACTATCGCCGCTGCTAAGCCAGCCTCCCGTTATGAGGCCCTGCCCTAGCCCTGACCTAAAAGGTGCCCTACACCTTCAGATATTGGCTGAGGGAACAGCGCCCTTTATTGGGAGACATGAAGGGAGGCCTGCGGTGAAAGGCTGTCTCAAAGCTACCTTCCGTCCTTATTTACATTAGACAGGGCCCTAGCGCTTCCTTTGTCCGTCGGTAGGTTACTCTTAAGGATCCAGGCAAAGTTCTTTTCAACTGTCTCTCGGAGGCAAACAAAGTTCTGATTCAATTGCTCGAGAAAACTCTTTATATTAGTATAAAAGAATTTGGAAAGGATATTTTTTAGGAAAGCTCAAAGGAAAACGAATTTCCGATGTCAGATTAAAGTACCGAAATAATCAAGGTTCCTTTTTAAATAAAGTTCTAAAGTTGTTGAGATAAACTAAACTAATTAATTTATGAAGATTATATTTTTAACATCTTATTAATATAATACGTTCCTATGTTTTAAGGGAATAAACACATTTTGTTAATTCTGTTGATTTTGGGCTATGAGTAATCATTTATGATAATTACTCAACTATATTTTATTAACTTTATTTACAAATTAATGTACAAACTTCATTGAAATTAGAAACATTTCCCACAGTTTACTAATCAGTCAATTTAGTACCTTAATAACAACATTATTAATGTAACAATAAATTAATGGTAAATAAAGAATTATATATACAGTTTAATCACTAAGCAAATATAATTTATAGATATTATTTTGGACACTATCAATACATGTATTGAGAAATATTATTGTTGATTCAGACCAAATAGAGAACAGCAATAAAATACATATATTTAAAAAACATTCATCTGGTAAAATGGGCCCCCCCTTTTCATTATTGTAATTAGTCTTAGAATTTATCTAGCTACTATGATCAGCACAATAAATGTATATAAATAAATATAATGTTATTTAATGAAAGAAAAAGGATCTTTATTTAATAAACAATTCCAGGTCAGTCAACCACGTCAACCTTTGGGGAAGAGAGAGGGATAAGTGTATTGTTCATTAATGATATAGAATTACTATATTATTATAAGAATCTGGCTTTTCCTTGAGACAATTGTTTGGGCAGTGAAGCCAATATAGCACATTTAATTAGGAGAAAACCGTTACCCGTGGTCCTGGCAATTCACCTCGCTGCATAACCGTTATTATAGAAATAGTGCAGATAAGAATTTTCGAATAATCATTGATGAAAGATTTTAAATGTAAGAATCAACTTTTCCATTTATTTTCCTTTTTTATTATTATGTTGTTACATTGTTTTATTTCAAATGTTATTACTGTAAAAATTGCATTACGAGTTTCTTTTTAATCAACCATGACCGAAATGAGAACATGTAATCTTACATTACGACGAGGTGATCCTAAGCTCTACCTCCCTCGAATACCACGAGAACAACCACGAGGATTAAAACGATAAATCACAAGCAGACTTCTCACTTCAGAGCTCGCTGGAGCGAGTACAGAGGAACAGAGAAACATCTCGAACTATCACTGCGTCTAACCGATAAATTTGGACCTGTATTTATCGAACTACTAGTTCATTGAACTAGTGGAACCAATAAATATTCAGATAATAATTTCAGAAAATCAAAAAGAAAAACATTTGTATTTAGGTAAAATCGTAAGTGAACATAATTCTTCCTTCAACATTAGCTATAATTAATTAACAATAATAAGAAATAGTATTAAGTTATTCAACATTTTTAAAAATTAACAAACGAATCTATTTCATTAACTTGCTTTCATATAACTTGTTTTTTACATTACTACTAGTAATTAGAAAAATGATAAAATTAAAATGAGAAATGTTAATAAACAACCTCAAATAATGTTAATATAAATACTTTACACTACTTTTTTTTAACATTAAATATTTAAGTAATGTAAATAAGCAATCAATATCATTAATAGTAGGTATATTGCATGTTATCTTCATTTAACGTCATACTTCATTCTTATTTTTATTTAAATATTTAACCGAAAATTGAGGAAGCAAAAATAATAATAACTCATCAAAACATACCAATAACATCAGGTTCATTACATTCATATTTATAACTGAAGATAAATTAAAAGCAAAATAAAAAATAAGTACATAATTGAGACAAAAAAGAAGCTTTTGCTTTATTTAATGCTATATATATTAGCAAATACGGCTAATCGGACGATAAAACACCGGGAGTACTAAATTTCGGATTAAATAGGATTCTTTAACAAGTGCATGTGGTGAACAAGCTTGGGACCTCCATTTTACGCCCCCTAAAAAGGACGTCACTACAAAGAATTTTGACTTTAAAAAACCCAAGGTCACCACCATTTATTAAGCCACGCTATTTAGTCTTCGTGGAGTTTCCGTGTTTTTTTCTAATTACGCATTTGTCATTTATTAGCTCAGAGAAGGTATCAATATATTCTGCCACTTAATTTGATATCTAACCTATATTAAATTTAGATATTCTGATATTATACATGTGCTCAACAACTGCAGTGCATCGAAGTGAACCAGGATCCATGTGACGTCAGTTGATGGGGTTAAAGATGAATTACCCATTCGCATCCATGGCACTCCCTCGGGCGTATTAAATTTTGATTAGTACTAATTTAATTAATTGTTTACTTAATGTGATGGCTAATTCGGTTTAGCTCTAGAGCAGACGCCACGGGCATCTTAGGCCTTAATATCATCTCATTGTAACTTTATTAACCCAGTGATCCCTCATAAATTATTCAAACATAAATAAATTAGTATGTTTGTAACATTGAATTAGTAATCATTTTAGATTAAACCTCATTAGTAGAAAAAATATGTTTACAATAGATTAGTCATGGTAGGACATATTTCAGCGGAAGAAAATTATCAGTTAGATTAGAAAGTAGTTAATAATAGTAGATTATAGCTCTATATATTGAATACATATGTATATATATATATATAAAAGCATATTTAAAAATGTAACGAGAACAAAATTATTACACATCCAGAATCACATACATTAATCACAATTATGTAAAAACCCGCTTACTTACACTATATATTCTCACAATATCAATTTATTTTGCTTAATCAACTCACTTTCTCTTACTATGGCTCATCGGGCGATGCTACAGTGAGAGAGACCTAAATTTTGCCTACAAGACTATAATTAAGACAAAGATCTTGAATGAGTATTTTCCATCACACAGGCTCGGGAGCTCCATTTTACGTCTCCTCCGAAGGATGAAATCCATGGATGTTTTACTCCCTTTAAAATATCTTAGGCCAACTTCCGGGCTGCAATTAACTTAGAGCATAATAGTCATTTTAACCAGTACACCACAGATGACATCAGATATCAACGTTTAATAACACCTTGTCAAAAGATAGTAGAAAACTCTGCAGTTATAAACTGTTGATCAAAATCGAATAACTTGTGGCTAGAAAAAAAAATAAATCAAATAAAAACATAAACTCATTGTAATTAGGGTTCTTAAAGTAATTTAGAATTCTCGTACATTATGTATATACACGTGCATAAATTACATATATACAACAATTTCCATATACTTTATATATCTTTTAGTACTCAGGATTTGTACTTAGCATGATTGTATTGTTATTTTTAATATTCTTATATTTATTAAAACCCTTTTACAACCCCATGCAGTTAACAACGCTGAAATTAAAATTCATTAATTTTCGGTGTTTAAATATAAACTTAAAAGTATTGTCCTTGGTACACAAATATCCATAAAGTTAACTACCTTCATGCAGAAGAGATCTGTGTATATACAAGACTTCATGTGTGCTCTGTAAACTTCAATTTTAGTAATTCCCTTCTGCTTGGATTGTTCATTGCCTCTAAGGAGGAGTTCGTCCGGAATCGACTTTGCTTCAAAGGCTCCGGAGAAGTCAGCCGTATGTTTTAGGTCCTATAAGCAACGGTAGACAGAATGAAATTTATTTGAAATATTTTTTAGGGCTAAATTTATGACCGCTTTTGTCACAATATTAATTAACATAAAACTATTAGTACGGAAAAATATGCGCTTAAAAGTAGAGAATGTTATACGTTTCAGTGTCAAGTTTGATCCTACTATAATAGCCCTGAAGAAGACCTGCAATATGGATTGAAAGGTTGGCTTTCTATTAAACAATAAGATTTGTTTCACCTTCATCCTGACCATTTTCTGCCTCATATATGGCGTTCTATTATACATTGAAAGAATTATATTGCATTATATAAACATATTATTTTAAGCAGTGGGCAGAAACCATAGCACAAGGAACTTCGTATCATTCACCATCTCAGTGAAAAACTGAGGAACGTAGATTTTTTTTTTATTCTCCAAAGACGAAGTTAAAAAAGCCATAAGGTGGTATTTAACAGTCTAAAGAAAATTATTTAATTTTACTTGTACACATTGCAAGTGTGGTCGTCTTACTATATTATTGCAAATGTTAGTTTCTGTATTTTAAGAAATTTATAGCAATTTTTAGAAATACTTAAAAAATAAAAAAAACTTCAAATACAGGTCAATAACCTGGACTTTTATCAGTGTATTATTCTTACTTTTATTTTTTGCAAACGTATTAACATAGGAAAATGCGATGTTATATATAATTATATTATCGTTATGTACCGGTCTTTAAGAAATAGTATAAATATGATTATAAATAGTGGAATTAATTATAACTCCTTCTAATTTGAACTTGATGAAGTGTTGAACACACATACAGTTTAAGGTGTGATAGATTACTTGGCACAGGAGGCAGGTAGTTAAGTATTCAAACTTTACCTCACTTAGCATGTTATGATGGAAATGCTACTTAAGTTGGTAAGCGTTTAACTTGAGCTATACACTTACCTAAATATCTTAGAAGTAAGTTTTTAATTTTTCATGGAAATCAAATAACAACGACAATAAAATTATAGCGACCCTCAAATGTTATTATCCTCGAGACAAGGTTCGTGTAATGTTTATACATAAACTAAGTATGTACTAAGAGGGTGCGTGGCAACTGAGTTTGTTGAGGGGTGAGTTGCTGTGTTAAAAGGCTTGGGTCCAAATCCAGCTGTGGCAGATAAATTATATAATTTGTGGAATCTGTAGACCCTTCTGGAGCTCAAACAGTTGATACCCTTTATTTAGGACAAAACTGGCGGTTAAGCGTGATCTAGGAAAATTCACCTCCCTGGGCAACTTTGCCCTGGAAACAGTACAGTTTCTACCATGTACTGAGCCCAAAACATTTTCCAAAGATTTTAATTCCAGGGTTCAAGTTCAGCCGTAGCAGATTGATTATTTAACCTGTGGCTGGACATTGTGTAATGTGGGGACCCTTCCGCAGCTTACCCAGTCTCTATAAAGTGGGTACCCTTTTGGGGGAAAACCTGGCTGTTAAGCTTGATCTAGAAAAATCACCATTTGATAAAACTTTTTCTAGGACTTTTCTCTGTCCCTTTACCTTGTATTGAACCCAAGACATCATGGGTTTTCTACAATGTAAAAAATACATTACAAGTATGCACATGAGTAAATAACTACAATTATGGATTAAAGAGGCTTAATAAAAAATTGTAGACATTTCTAATAAAAGATTTTAAGCATTTACCAGTGTAGAAAAGTCGCGTGGTTCCAAGGATTTGATCTATTCAATTTTTTTTCTTACACTAAATTAAAGTTAATAATATTAATCATTAATATGGCATCATGATTTATATAATTTAATCAGGAATGTTTGCAATAATACCTGTTTTAAATATGAATGAGGTGGAATGGTAGGCTAGTTATCACAAAGGTAGATTGCAGTAGTCCGGCGCCTGAGAGGTTCCCGGCAGTGTATTCTAATATGCATAGCCTCAGAAGCTAAGGCCTCTGTGAATCTGATTAAATGTTAATCACAGTCAGGGGGCTAATAAAGGTTATGTGTGTGGGTTCTGAAGTCGTCGCCTTTAAAAATTCTTGGCTATCCTGCAATATTAATTTTAAAATACTAGGTTGTCCTCCAACAATTTTAAAATGCTAGGTTATACTGCAACTATAATTTAAAAATGCAAGATCATCTTCCAACTATACTATAAAAATACTAGGTTATCATCCGACTGTAATTTAAAATACCAAGTTAATTTCTAACTATACTATAATTTAAAAATATTAGGTTAACTTCCAACTATACTATAATTTAAAAATGCTAGGTTATTGTTCAACTGTAATTCAAAAATACTAGGTTATCCTGTAATTTTAATTTTAAAATACTAGGTTATCTTCCAACTATATTTTAAAAGATAGAATAGAAAAGTAACTTTATTCTAGGAATAGATCCCTTAAGGATAACTAATATGAACAGAAAAAGAAACATAATATGAATTTGGCTAGAAGGATACAAATAATAATGTGTTTATAAAGTGACAAAAGATAAGTATATAAAAAGAACGAATCATGACATGATATGAAGCAATTTAAGAGAATAAATAAACTAATAACAAGTATTAATTGCATTAGCTAGCGAGCAGCAAGGTTATGTTCGTTCTATGATTTAAAAATAATAGGTTAACTTCCATCTATCATTTAAAATAATAGGTTAGCTTCCAACTATAATTTTAAAACACTAGAATATTCTACAACTACACTATAATTTTATAATACTAGAACATTTTGCAACTATCATTTAAAAATACGAGGTTATCTTATAACCATATATTTTAAATGACTACAATATTCAACTATACCATGACTTCAAAATCTTCCAGCTATAATTTTACTAGAATATTCTACCACTATCCTTTAAAATACAACCTTATCATTCAATTATAATTTTAAAATACTAGCTCAACCTCCAACTATAATTTTAAAACATTAGGTTCTCACTGATTAAAAAAATTCTAAGCTAAGTTAATTTTATTATGGAAAGTTTGTACTTAAAAAAAAATAGAGAGTGAATGAGAGAGAGAGGGTGAGAGAGAGAGAGAGAGAGAGAGAGAGAGAGAGAGAGAGAGAGAGAGAGAGAGAGAGAGAAAGACTATTAATTGAAAAGTATAAGCAAAAAATGTAAAATATGTTATCATAACATGCTAATGGAGTTTCAGATTTCAGCCACCAGGTCAAACACAATATACATAAACTTAAGGTTAGAATTCAAAATATTTATGCAAGTGACTAAAATGGTATTTAACAAGAAATAAGAGTATTATTAGAAAGCCTCTAAAAATGAACTACTGATAAAATAACATGTAAATCACAATGCATATATTTTTAATAACGGAAAACTTCATAAAGTAAATCTACATTCGAATAGTTAAAAATGTATCTTAGATGTTTATATTCAGTGATATAATATTATTTAAAAACTACATTTTCTTAATGGATCAGCATAATGGAGGAGATCTATTCGTATATACCTTTTTTGATTGTCATGTTGAGATCTGAATGAAGAATGCACAACAAAGCAAACAAAAATCTGAAACTACTACATCAACTTCTTTCACGAGTTCGAAATTAAAAATTACAAAAAGTTAACGCGTATACTTATTTACTTAAGCCCGTTTGGCTAATGTTTTACAAATATACTGATAGGCGAAAAGGATCCCACTAATTAAAAGCTTAAAGAATTTGGAAAAAAATCTAAAATAGAAAAACCAGAGCCTCCATGAATGAGACGTTAATGTATCGTATAATAAATTATTTAAAAAATAAAGTGAGCAAAACTCCAAAAGACATCTAACTTATAAATAATTTACAGCAGGAAAAAGTCCAATAACAAAGCATTAACTCTCCAAAATAATGGAACAATAACAATCAATCGACGTTTCGCCCATTCCGGCATCCTCAGGATATGTTCATCAAATAAACAGATAAACCTTGCTCCAAAACTATCCACAAATAACTCTATTTAAATGTAATATAATATAAATAAGAGTTATTTGTGGAGTGTCTTGGACCAAGGTTGCTGTCTCTTTTTAATTAGTCTGTTTAGGCTGTTGATGTGAGATGACCTTACTTTGTCTTCTTTGATGTGATTTTCCTAGGCAAGTGTTGTCTTGAGAATGTAGGAAGAGCCGAAACGCCGACTTGTTATTTTTGCTCCAGTAGTTTGTAGACTTAAACCTTTGCTTTGGGTATTTTACCTAATGCATCCTTTTTATAATTTATAAAATAAATGAAATAATTGTTTATGATTACTTATAGAAATATCAAAAAGCTTATACTGTTTTTATTGATGCACTTTATACTTTCATGGCGTTGTTTTCTTGATTACTTAGCTAGAATTAGTGTACCCTCCCTCGTTCAATTGCTATTATTTTAAAACGTTTAGGGAACCATCAGATAGGAAGGTGTTAAATCCTTGTTCGGTTTGCAAACTCGGTAAAAGCTTTTGAAACATTTCTCTTCCCTACCTACCCAGATAGGATCCAGTTTTTGTTATAAATCTCTAAAACCTCGCTTGGCTTTTTGTATTCGACCTCGGGCTTCCAAAAATAACCTCCACCGTTTACTAAAATAAAAAAATAAAATGTAAATTATTCTTTTAAAAAAGGTACGTTCAAGCATGTTGCCTTTGGCATTGATAGTTGATTCGGTTTCCGATCCATTTGATTTTTTTTTTTAATTTCAATGAATAATGATACAAACATCAAATGAAGCGTTCAGGATCAAAAGCGGATAACTACGAAATTTAAATAATTGACTTTTTCATATATTTCGCTAGTTTTTCTTACTCGTCACTTTATCATATTTATCTCGTGATTTTAGACATTTTCGGAACCTGAAGTTTCGGAAGCATAAAGCATTTCCTGGGTTTGCTTCCAATAACCCCGCTAGTGATTTTATGTTATTAATTAACGGTTGCTATATAGTTTTATTTCCCTGGATACACAAATGAAACACATGTTTAATGCTATTTTAATATATTACTGTGAGAATGAATACCCCTAATGGGGCAACCAATATGAATCTTTTGAAACTGTGTGAATTATGCAATGAAGAGAAAGTTAACTACTGGAAAATCAGAATAATCGATTACTGAAATTTCGGTATTTTCCGCTTTTTGTCCTAAACACCTCATGTTATTTTCATCAGTGATTGAATATATATAACAACTCTTTTCTGGAAGTGTAGTTTTACTAGCTGAATCTGAGTCTTCAAGGTTTAAATAAAAAAACACTCAAACAGGTCTCATATTTCCCGAGAAACAGGAGCTGAATTAAAACTACCAGTAAAAAAAAGTTTTAAATAAGAAGTTCCATTTTTTTGGGTTAATATATTATTTATTATAATTACTTTTTGTAATATTTTATTTCAGTTATTTTGATAACTGATTAATGATTTCTAAGCAAGTCTCTTAGGGCATTGTCTTTTTAATCTTCTGATAGAAACTCCAGGGTAATAGAGAGGAAGAAAGAGGAAGAAAAAGAGGATTTTGGTGATATTGTGTTGACGAATAAAATTTAATATATTTGTAGTAAGTATATAATTTTACATTGGGAATATTTATGTTGTAGTACACAGTGTGATTCGAAACAAACAATGATCAATTACATTTTTTTTTTAATTTTGGATTGAGTTGTTTGTATCTTGAAAAGTTACATTTAATTCTGCATTTAATGGTTATATATTTCATTATCTTAAGTTTTCCACTTAAAAATAACCGTAAATTTGTGCGCTAATAGAAAATGAGGTAGACCATGGATTTCACGGATAAACCAAGTCACCGAAGACATTACAGGATACGGTTTCAATGAATAAGTTGCACTTGACAGGAAGAACTGAAAAAAACATTATCCTAAAATTTGGTTGGAGAAATCCTCAACTTTGTGAAAGCCCTCAAAAAATAAGTTTTCCATCCATACTGACACTTAATGTGAAGTTTTTAAGTCACTGTACGTTAATACTTAATAGATTTCACTAATAAGTTTTCTTATTATTTAAAATCGATTGCCTAGAAAATTCATTATAAACAAATAATTATTAAAGGATAACCGTTTATAAAATAAAGATTTTTCATATATTTTATCCAATGAAGGTTTATTTTTAATTATCATTCTTTAATTATTTTATAATTCCAGCGACATCACAGTTTCCAGATCCTAAAATCATTTAATAAAGTTTAGCATCCGCCAGATCAATCCATAAAAAAAAATAATTTTGCATTGCTTAAGCTCACCTATAAATTTTTTTATCACTTAACTCTTGCATTAAAGTCTATAATTCATAACATTCATGGGCTATGGTGATAAAAATTTCAATAAATATGTAAGATACCTTTCTGTCACATAAAAGAATAATTTAAATATTGTTTGTGGTATTAATAAGGTGGTTCAAAAACATGCATCATATAAAGTCACAAGATTCTTAATAATGCTTTGTGTATTATGTATTATGTAGTGGCTATAGTAACACAAGTTTTACGTTTATACATATCAATATGTAAGGTTAATTAATGGTAAATTTTTTAGTCTTAATTGATTGCCAATTGATATCCTTTACAATTATTGGTTTATTAGTATTACTAGTATTCTGGATTATTATAGAATTATTATTAATTAAATACCAGTGTGGTCTTTAAAATGTGTCCTTTTAAACATATTCTCGAACCTTGACAAGGATTAGAGGGGAAAAAATTGCATAATAAATTATCTCACAACCTCTGTTTTTGTCCTACGGTTCTTCAGCAGCTCAATCTTAACAGCATTTCATCGAAGGAGCAAAAAATAGAACCCTGTTTAGGGACTCTGCACCCTTCACTTAATACCCTTCTAAAAAAAATGGTTACATGAACCTTATTCCTCAGTCAATATTGTCTCTAATTCCCTGTATGGAAATCTCAAAAGTCAATAACCCTTATAATCATAATTAAATTCTCAACACCATAAATGGTTCCAATTTGTGATATTACTACTAACGTCCTTTTTATGATTTACTATTTTAAACATTCAAGGTTGTTTTATTTGTATTATTGTTCATGAATTTGATCCCTTATCTTAAAGCCGATAATAATATCTCCTTGTTATTTGACTAATAATTCCCTAACTCATGACTTACGTTATAGATGATGGTTTTAATCGCGATGGTCTGTTCGCGATAAACTCAAAAAATACTGCACGGATTTTCTTGCGGTTTTCACCAATAGATAAAGTGATTCATGAGTAAGGTTCAGGTATACAATTTGGAGGTACCCTACTTAAATTATTACTAGTTATTTCGGACACTTTATTAAATTTTTTATAATTGTTGAATTTCATAATTTAGTGTAGATGTTATTAAAAATGACACAATGCCGAAATGTTTCAAGAGCTAAATAAGGATCAAAGAAAATTTAGCATTTATTTATTCATACAGCCTTTGTACTAGATGTATATATCACAGTTGTACATTTCAATAAAATAATTTAAAAAAAAAAGAAAATTTAATCGACTGGAAAAAATTTTTTTTTCTCTTTCCCAATATAAACTAATAGATAGAGTGATTCATGAGGAAGGTTTAGGTATATAATCCTTTAAAATATAACGAAATAATGCATGGTGGAATATTCTTCTTATATAGATCTACAAAAAGTCCTTCTGCTTCATCTTTCGCTACCTCTTTTGTGCCATTCAGCATAGAGGGGCCATTCTCAAATTGGAGCCATTCTTCCCGGTCCCGACATCTCCTCTTCATTTGAGCCAGGGGTTTTCCTCTTTTACCTCCGATTCTTTGGATAATATCCTCATAGAGGATTCTCGGGCGTCCACGGGGTCTTCTGCCTATCGGGCGTGCTTCCATAACCTTTCTAGGAAGCCATTCTTCGTCCATGCGACAGACATGGCCGAACCACTTGAGCTGTCTTTTTTCGATGGAGGTCTTCAGTTCTGCCACCTGCAGCTGATCCCTTATGTTTATATTCCGCACTCGGTCACTCCTGGTTTTACCGACCATTCTGCAAAGGTACTTAATTTCAGCTCCTGTTGTCCGGCTGATGTGTTTGTCAAGCATGACCCAACTTTCACTCCCATATGTAAGTGTTGGGAGGTATATTGCTTTGTATATGTGAAGTTTGGCGCTTTCCCTACATTTCGGTGGCCAACTATGCTATTATAGATCTGGTAATATATTTGATTTGCTTTATTGATTCTATTGCCTACTTCTTCATCTACTTTACCAAACCTGCTAATAATGGTTCCTAAGTAGGGAAAGTGGTCCAACACTTCGAGAACCTCACCATTGGAGTCACCACTATGAGAACCACAAACGAAGATCTTCCTGTTCATGCCTAGATACGGCAAGCAATTTGCTTTTGGCAATATTTATTGCCATTCCCTTAAGTTGGAGCTCTTCTTCCATTCCACAAGGGCTTGCTGCAGCTTCTCCTTAGAGTCCGCCAGAAGAACGATGTCATCAGCGTAGAGAAGGCTCTGAACGATGACAGGACGCAAATTCCATCGACCGATTCGAGTTGGTGATGTTCTTCTCTTGCATATTTTATGGATCTCATCCATAAAACATATAAATAGTAGGGGGCTAAGGCTATCACCCTGCCTAACTCCTTTGTCCATGTGGAACGTATCGGTCTCTCTCCCATTGATCCGCACTACCCCTTTTGCATTTTTATAAATTGCTTTTATAGCATTGATAAGATCCCCTGAGACGTTTTTATTCGCCAAAGCAATCCATATCTCCTGGTGTGGAACAGAGTCGAAAGCAGCCTTCAAGTCGAGAAAGGCCAGGGAAATGTCTTTGTCTCGTTCCCATGCTCCCTCTAATACTTTTCTAAGAACAAAAATGTTGTCCTGCGTCTGTCTTCCGGGTCTAAATCCAGCTTGCTCCGGTTCGAGATGTTCCTACAAAAAGTCCGCGATAGCATATATCTCTCTTTTAAGGATTGCAGACCTTTTATAATATCTACATAATAAAATTCTTCATGTGGTGTAGGCATTGTGTTACATTTTAATCTAATCCGTTCGACCCATCAAACTCCTTCGATCCTACGACAGACATAACATGTAAGCATATTATGCTCTACTACCCGTGCAAAGCTGGGGCGTGTCCCTAGTACTCAATAAGTTGAATCTTGAATTTCGAAACCAAGACATTGGTGATGGGTTTTTATTGAACCACTGCAACTCATGAAGCCATGGTTTGAGCACATGGTAGAGACTGCACCGTTTCTAGGACTAGAGTTGTACAGGGAGATTTGTCCAAGATCTTGCTCAACCTCTACGTTTTCCCCCATTTGAAGGTCCCACTTTATAGAGGGCGGGTATGCCCCTGAAAGTTCTGCATATCCCACAGGATCCATCTACAGCTGTTTTCAGATTAAATAATTTATCCGCCACAGCTGGGCTTGAACCCGGTAACTCCTGCGCAGCAACTCAGCGCTCAACATAACTGAGCTACCCTGCTCTCTAGTTGGTAAAGGCACCATCAAATAATTCATAAAAATATTTAAATAGAGCAAATGGAATGAGATTTAAATGGACTACTAAATGAAAATAATTTCTCGTTTTCTTTTAAAATAGAAAATCTAGTTCTCTTGATTTCTAATTATTTGTAATTTAAAATACATTTTTCAGTTCGAATCCGAAGATTTGGTGAAATTATATTTTATTATTTTTTCGTCACACAATTATTATTGATTGACCCACCTCTTAACCATAAATAAATTGACAAAGCACTTGAAAATAAAATTAAAATGGCATATGAAATTGAAAAATTAGTCCCTAAGCGCTTTAAAAAATATATTTTACTTACAATCGGTTGAATTCAGATTACTACAGTTATTGTAATACAAAGATCAAAGTTCTAAATATAATAAGTGTTCAATAACACTTGCAACATTAGCAACATTGTACTTTACACTTATGAGTCTACTTGTAGTTATGAGTTCAATGAACTGTAACTAGTTTATACTCCTATTTAAATTATCATTCATTTCAGTATAAAAAATAATAATCTTATAAACAAAAACAAAAATGTCGCAGTTTGAGTATCTCCAATTAAAATATCATTTCAGAATGGTGAGAGTATGCAATAACCACCAATAGTCAAGTAATATATGCACTTACTTGTATTGTGTAAAAATAACTTGATTTTTTTTTTTTAAATACATAACTACTTACATCCATAAATTAATTGTTTTCTTAGATTTCTTAAACATCTCTCAACCTGTCCTGTACCACTACAACCAAAGAAGGGTCTGGGGTTCAGTACTTGGTAGAGACTGTACTGTTTCTTGGAGATTTGTGCAGGGAGGTGATTTGTCCTAGGTCACGCTCAACTGCCAGAATTTCCCCATTATTTTGGTAATTTATAGATGCTGTGTGAGCCCCAGGAAGGTCTTAGATCCCATAGTAACCGACTGCTAAAAAATTAAATTAAAAGTCTGCCAGCGAGCGAGATTTGAACCTAGGACCTTCGGTATGACGACTCAGTGCTCTACCACTGAGCCTCTCCACTCCCTAAACATCCCTCAACAAAAAATAAATAAATAAGTATGACATAAGAATGGATTTAAAAAAACTTAAGTAATAAAATTTAAACTACTGTACCATTTAATACAAAAAAGGCTTGTCCTACTCCATCTTCCGGTTGTGACTTTTAAATATCATATTTTATTTGAATTTGGAAAAATAGTTATATGCTTGATGGTCCTGTATTATTGTTTAAAAAGCGTTATATCAATGAAGTAAGATATTTTAAGTTATTTAATTATTTATTAACTTAACTTATTTTAATAAAGTGATCTTCTTAACGATATTTCTGTTGCTCATCTATCCGCTCAAGGTTACGTCCTAGGTCCCAGGTTAATCGAAGTTTCACTTTAGTTTCCCACTAGCGAGGAATTTTAATTTTAAATGCTTGACATGCAGTTTAAAGTTGATTTTTTTTCTATAGGCATCAACAAGTGATTCTTAGTAGTAGTGCTGATATGGAGATATAGTTCTAATAAGTAATGAATTTTTGACAATTATCCATTGAATATACAAGCAATATATTTTCTGCTAACAATTATTTACTGGTATTTACAAATGCATGTATTTAAAGTATACATTAGTTACGTTTACACTTTAAATGTATTCTTATATATGTAACATGCAGTTAATTGTTCGATATGTACTTTAAATGTGTTTTTTAAAAAGAAATATCAACATGTTATTTTGGGAGGTCATTTCTGTACTAATAAGTAAAGAATTATAAGAAAATTCTTCTTTAAATTTACAATTTGTGTTTTTTTTACAAATATTTATGTACAAGTATTGTTAATAGGTATATTCTTTAATATATAATTATACATTGCTTACCAATATACTCTAGACGTATTTTTACATTTGTATATACATAAATAGAGATAGTTGTAATTTGTAATGAAATATTTGAAAATTCTTCTTTAGCTAATAAGTGATATGTATTTTTACCAACGTTTATTTCTCATTGAAGTAATTCCATAAATTAGTTAATTTAGTAAATTAGGTATATTTTAGTAAAATTTTCGTAACAGCTTGAATATAATATACGAGGTATCTTACAGACGCTTCTTTAGACATTTAAAAGATTAAGACTGAACTGTTTCCAATTCAACGTTTCAGCAGATTCGGCTAAGATCACACTCAACCGAAAGGTTTTCCTCTAATTATTGTTACCCATATTAAAGAGTATGTATGAGCCCCAGATGTACATGAAGATCCTAAGGAGTTGATTTAAAGCTGACATTTAGAAAGTAAATAGTTTATCTGTCCAAGTCTGATTCGAAATGGGACGCTTTAGCTCAGCAATTCAGCACTCAAACACACTAAGCTTCCCCACTCCTTAGTACTTTTTAAATACATATTACATTTTTACATTTATTTTTATATATTTATAAAATTATATGTCCTTTTTAAAATCTATGAATTTATCCGTCTATAGACTGCACACAACTCAAGACTTATTGTGTATCTTTTTCTTCTTTTCTTCCCAGTACTATTTCATTCTCTCTCCAACTATTCATCTGTCCACACCCTCATCGGTCGAGGCTTAGGCTTGTCTTCTTCATTGGGTGCGTTTTCTATGCCTGAAGCGGTTCTTGTCATATATTATTTCTTCTGTAACATATATTCTGTTGGCATCTTCCTTAACTGCTTCTATCTTTCCTACTGTCTTCTCCAACTTATTAACGTAATTAAAAATCATCTTGGTAATCCGAGTTTCTTCCGTTCTTTTTAAATGTCCATACAGTTTTAGCCGTTTGTTCCTCATTGTGTCTGTGAATTTTTATTATATGTATTTTATATATACATTCTGCATATAACTTCTAGACATGCATTAAAATATTATCTCATCACAGTAAATCTAATCGGGAAAATTTATGACTTAAAGGCCATTATAAAACACAGGCCGCTTGGCCTCAACAGAACGCTTCACTTCTTCGGAAAGAATCCCCGTCCCATCTCCGAGCTCACGCGAGATACCTTAATGCCACTGTCAAATTGATAAAGTCCCGTTATTAGATAAAATAAGAAGAGGTCGCTAGGGACTGGGAAAGCTATTTCACTCGGTTGACTTGAAAATATCGTGGCCAGGACAGCGTAAAATTAACCAATATACAAGACAGTAACCTGGTAAAGCTCCGCGACCGTAAAGGCATTTATAGATCTCCCGGCTGCTGGCCATCCAGTTCTTTTATTGACAATTTTCACCTCAGGCGCTGTTGGGTTTGTATCTTGTAAGGGGTTTACAACCTTAGGCTTTTATGGTAGTGTAGAGACATTTCTAAGTCTCGAATGTGATTGTGCACGTTATAACATGAAATGTCTGCAATTTCAAGATAGAGAAAATCGTATTTCGAACATAATAAGAACTATGATAAGAAATTAAATCTCGCCTTATTAAATTTGCATTATATTACCTTCCACAAAAAAAAAAAAAAAATGGAACTATTTTGAATAATACATACTAGCGAGAGTGGAGTAGATCGATGTGTAGTTTACCGAGGTGCTATGCTGGAAGTCTCGAGTTCAAATCTAGCTCTAGCAGTTTAATTAATTAAATTATTAACATACATGGTTAACTGAATAATAAATTTCTAAGAATTAAACAATTCACTTACACTTCAAAGTGGGTACCCTTAAAGGGGGGAAACATGGCGTTGAGCATGATTTCGAACAAACCCTACAAAACCTTATTCTTAGAAACAGTAGAATATCTACCGTAAACCTGATTAAGCATGTAATATCATAAATAAATATTAAATTAATATCATAATCAATAAACTAGTTCATGGTCGTACAACAAAAAAAATAAAATAAAAAATATTTGAATATTATGTAATACCTAGAGAGTGGGGTAGACCAATGTGCACAATGCTGAAGGTCACCTTTGGTAGGTAAATTATTTAATCTGTTATCAGCCACAGATGAACCCTGTGTGATCTACAGACGCTCCTGAGGGTCAACCAGCCCTTAAAAATTGATATTCATAATCGGGGGGAAGACTGGTGGTTCTCAGACGTCACTTTCTCTTTGCTTCTGCATTGCCGTTGACTAAACCAGTGTACTCTCTACCCCGTAAAAAAACCAGGACTATTTATGGTTGAAGTGGTACAGGATAGAATTTGTATTACCTGGATCTAGTGATTTACTAACAACATTTAAATAATTTTAGTAACAGTGGGCCTTATTTTTCAATTCAATTGATGACTTTAACTTGTCATTCTGGATAGACGATTATCACCTCATGTGAATTTCGTGATGACGATTATCATCTTTATAATTCCCCATCATTTTTTTTTTTTTTTACGATAATGTCGGCAGGAAAAATATTGTACATGTCATAATTTTTATTTGCAAGAATCATAGATACTCTTATTATAGTCCTCCAGTTATAGATAGAAATATTTAATTCAATACAGAATAAATATACTAAAACATAAATATCACGAACGATTATTAGCAAATTAGTGTTTCATAGCTAAAATAAAGCAATTAACTAAATAAATTCAAGAGATTGAATGTATTAAGGCAAAACGTAATCGGCTATAATTGGGACCAATTAGCATTCAGCGGCATTTAATTGAGTTGGGAATTCTAAAAGGATGAGATTATCTTCGAAGCTACCGAAGGATTTGTATTAATAATTACATACCTCAATTAGACAAAACTGAAATGATTCCTGGGAATTGAGATGTCTCTAATTTAATCTCCCTATATAACACAACATGCAGTGCTTTGATATAAATTTAACTTTTATAAATTTTAAAATTATTTGGTCATAACCGGCATATTCATCCTCTTTAGTGATACTACGGCTGTTTCCTCTTCTAAAAGTGTCTATCCTTGGATGAAGGAAATTATAACGGTCCATCATATCTTATTATAAATTGAAACACTCGAATAAGTTAATTTTTTTTTTTAAATGATGAAATTAAGTGATAAAAAATTAAATTAAATCATAACTACCAAGAACATCCCTATAATTGAATGAAAGCAAAGCTATTTAAAAAATAATCATAAATTAACACAAGTTAAGTGGTGGTGAAAGAAAATTCGTAAGATACTTCACGAGATGGAAGGAAAACAATGGTAAAATAAAAGATGGAAAAAATACTCTAGCTATTTATTTTATTTCCAGTTAAAACCTTAACATCTTTTAGCCTCATAAACGATCTGTTTGTGTTTACTTGCAATATTTTCACTTACAAATTTAATGTATAGGAAAGATTTCTTCTTTTTTTTTTTATGTGAAACCTTTATCGGTACTTGTCAGATAATACGCAAAGAATAAGAAGCAATGCAGAAAAACTGATGAAATAGCTCGTCAAAGGCATAAGACAGAGAAGGCTTAGCTAGTAAGGTCATATTGAACACATGACTCGAAGTGACTACTTCGAAAAATGAAGTATGAGAATCCAGGAAGAAGGATAAATCGCGGAAATGAGAAAAAAGAAGTGGAAGACGACCTCCGTAGGATGGGAGTGAAGAATTTACGATTAGATTTGAAATTGGAATATAAACAATAGTATTAATTTAAATGTTACATTTGTTTTGAAACAAAGGCAAAGTGTTACGGAATCTTTATCGAACATTTACATTTATACACCATATCGCTTAACAATTTCATAAGCTCATACTAGGCAAGAGCTAATACAGATAGGAATAAACCGTATCTACTGCAGGAAAGTATTTTGTTAGCCAAGCACGTCCGACCAAGGACTGGAATATTATCACTGAGGAAGCGAGAAAATTTCATCCCCAATGGCGTAACAATTGCCTTTCTTACAGTGACGTCTGTTGGATCTACAACAATAAAATCATATCACCAATTCCAGATAAATAATATCTTAAGAAAAATGTAACTTTACCCATGAGATAATGTAACTTTACCAGATGCATAATATGTTTATTGTTATTATTAAAGAACATTTTCTCTAGCACTTGTAGCTAATTATAAGCGGTTAATAATAGTTTTCGAGATAAGTGTTATGCTTCCCTCCCTAACTATTTCAGTTTTATTATTTATTTATTTTAATTTATAGATTATATGAACACCCAACTCCAGACAGACAATTTGTCGAATTTTATAAATTTTAAAAAATAGACAAAAAAGGGAACTTGTCTTGGACTAGTTCCCTATCAAAAAAAGAAATATTGAAGGAGTTATCAACAATGTGCTATCTTGCAGACAAGTGACCTTTCCATACTAATCGCCGGGTAAAGGTTTGAAGCTATAAAACAAAAATTTAAATATGAAGTTAGCGAGTCATATACAAATCAACAAAAAAATAACAATTAATATATCATCGAAATTAGAATTTCTATAATCAATGTTTGGGACAATCGAATTCTTAGTTATGAAATATTTTCGTTATTAAAAACTTAATGCTAAAAAAAAATATGTTGAATAATATTAGTTGACCTTGTATATACATGAGGAAGAAAATGGTTCGGGTGGAAATCAAGAAAATTCTCTTATAAAGGGAGAACGGGTTATTAGTAAGCCAACGCTTCGACCCACATTGCAGGTCTTCTTCAGGGCTAAATATACAGGATACAAATAAATTAAAATAATACATGGTAAAGAATAACAATAATATATAGATATATATAGATAGAAAAATGTAATATGTAGTAACTAGTAGAAATAAACAGTTCAATAATATACAGTTCAACATTCAATAACAGTTCAACAATAAACATTTCTCCCTATAAATGAGGATTTTCTTGACCTCCACCCGGACCGTTTTCTCCCTTAAAAATATATAGATATATGAAGAAATAACTGAACTATGTAACTATTATATTTCATTAAATGTAACGTTGTGCCAGGGGAAGTATTTTCATTTCATAACGATTCTCATAATTAAAAATACTATATTATCTAATTGTGTGGCATCGAAAATTTATGATTATATACTTTAAAGAAATTCTATTAATGAACGATAGTAAAATAAATGTACCATTATTGATCATCTAACGGATGGGAAAAATTTGGCTGATGGTTGGGAGCTCTAATATAAGAGAAAAATTGGGTTTACTGATCCGTGAATACAACAAAAAAACCTGTGCCACTATGCAAAATATTCGAGAGGAAAAAACCTAGTCGTGAGATATAAAAAAAAATAAATTAAAAAACTACTTAATACTCCAACTTTTATAAATAACTACCCCGCATTGACTTTCTTAACCCAATATCACTTTAATTCAAACTGATTTGGCGAATAAGTTTATTATATTCTATAATTTAAAAAAGTACAGTTTACAATATCATATATGTCTATATTGTAGTATTTGATATTATATTAAAATGTATTAATAAACGTCTATATGTCTGATTAAATGAAGAATCTTTTATTAATTACATCAAGGTTGTTGTTATATAATTGCAAGAAATTTTATGAAACATTTCTGAAAGATATTCATTTGTGGTGAACCAATATTTTTCTACATATTAGTTTATATTGTATAGGAAATAAACAAATTGAGATCTCTAAAGTTGGAGGATTGCAGCTATAAACTGTGATAGAAAATAACATGGTTATACTGTTAACTAGTTTAAAATATCATTTATTTAGAACGGATCGAGATAGGTAGATGCGATTGATATTTTAATAAACGGCATCTCCTAATAGTTTACTCACTTACTCTTTATTGCTTTTTTTATTTATACCAGGTTTCATAACATTTTATTTAGTTGATTTTTTAAATTTTCTCGAGACCATTATCCATAGTCCTACCACTATAGTTTCTGAATTGCATAGCTGGTAGTTTAAGCTAATAGCTTTCTTAATTCTGTTTGAGAGCTCTTGGTCCATTTCCCATTTCTGCTGGGCACTACTCCTGGGTAGGTATATTCCTGCGCTGTCTCCAAGTTTTTTTCTCTGCAGTGAATCAAGACCTCCTCTTCTTCACGACCAATGTGCATCACCTTGCTTTTATCTACATTTAATATCATGCCGTTCCTTTCCAGCTCTGCCTCCCATTCCGTAATCGTCTGTTGTAGATGTTCCTTGGAATCGGCAATGAGGACAATATCATCTGCGAAAACCATTGCTTGCGCTAGGATTGTCCTCATGTTCCACTTTCCCACGACCATCCGTGCTGTCCTCAGCTTGCAGATTTTCAATATCTCGTACATAAAAGTGATGGAAAGAAGAGGACTAAGGCTGTCCCCCTGTCTAACAACCCTTCTCACGGCGAAAGCTTCGGAAATTCTTCCACTAATTCTAACTACAGCTGTGGAGTCATGATACGTGCATTTTATAGCATTTATTAATGCTGTGGACCCATTTTTAGCGGCTAGAGCTTTACAGATTTCTTCTCTAAGGACTGAGTCAAATGCTGTTTTTATGTCCAGGAACGCTAGATACAAGCTCTTTCCTCTATCCCATGTCTTCTCAATAATCGTCTTCAGCGAGAAGATGTGGTCCTGTGTTTGTCGGTGTGGTCTAAAAGCTGCTTGTTCCTCTTCCAATTTGTCTCCCACGATTGATCTGAGTTTTCTTTCCAGTATATAGGAGTAAAGTTTATAAACTACAGAGAGACATATATGCCAGAGTTTTGGCATTCACTCGAGCTACCCTTCTTGTGGATCGGTATGACGATGTTACTTCCCCACTCCTCAGGCATAGATTTTGAAAAGAAGATATTCTGAAACAGGTCTTGCAAAGCTTTATGTAATTGTATTCCTCCAAATTTTAAATGTTCTGGTATAATACTATCTTTGCCGGCTGTGTCGCCAATCTTCATTTTTTCTATAGCCCATGTGACATCTTACTCACGATGCTCTCTAAAGAGTTATAATTATTAACTTTTAACCATCAGAATTAACTAATGGCGTATTGTTAATTTTCTTCTCATATAGCCATATTATTTCTATGTATTATAATAATTATTTGTGCTTATTTTATTATTTGCTTAGTTCTAGATATTTTATGTTGTTTTTTCATAACAAGAACATAATTTTTTGTTTCCTTCACTTTTAAGGTACTCAATATCATATGATATATAAGTTATGTAATGATGGATTGAATTGGTTAGGGGGTGCAGTCAATCATAACACGTAAATAAGCAGAACTTATTTTTTAATTGTGCCAACGTTTCGGTCTACGGTGTAGGCCATCTTGAGGGCAATTAGTGTGTGTGTGGACCTGTCAAACTAACACTTGTCAACTGGTTGTTAAATTTAGAGATCAGTTGTAGTTTTTTACGTGGCCTGTTTGTGGTGAATGTGGATGTTATAAGAGTAGAAAGGTTATTCATGTTAGTTTTGTAGTTAGAAATTGGGTGAGGGAAGAAATGCGTTTATTTAATGAGTTGATGCGTTGTATAACTTCTCGTATTTTTAAATTGAGCAGGGATTTTTTTAATTTGAATGAGTAATTACATAATGTGGGATTTAGGGATTTCAATGTGCCGACAGGATTTAGGGAACTGGCTGTGAAATTTGGAAAAAGGGGATAGGATCGCCATTTTAAGAGGAAAATTCGTTATTCTAAGTGATGGGCTAAATGTTTGTGTAGGGAGCATAAAGACTTATGTGCGATTTTTGGTTTGGAAAAGAAGATTTGATTGAGGAGTTATTATTGTTACATAAATTGTTGGGGGGAAGATTTAGATAGGTGGGGGGGGGGAGGCGGTTCCATCTGAGCTATGAATATTTCTGCAATTGGAAGTAATAACGTAAGAAGAGAAACTAGAAGGGCGATGTTGTGATGAGGGAGCAGAAGGCTGATGATTTCTTGAAGATGAGAAAGTAGATGGGCGATGTTGTGGCGAGGAGGCATAACACTGATAATTTCTTAATGCAGATGTGGTAGAAGGTGGATCAGGTCTATGTTGGTTCTGAATTCTGTATTGCGCCGTAAAGATATAGAAGTGGCGTTCTGTTTTTGTCCCCGTTTATTGTGATTCATGTTAGAGTGGAAAATAGTTGGCTGGATAATTCTAATGATGGGTTGAATTAAATAATAACACAAAATAAGTGGAACTTATTTTTTAATTGTGCCAACGTTTGAGTTGACAAGTTTTAGTTTTTGGGACCTGTTCCCAAAATAAAATTATTTTCCTATTGTTATAATAACAATAATAATAAGGCTGGTACCTATTGGTAAATCTCCGTTATTTGGGGATCGTCTGTCTTCAGCCTTATATCAGTAACAACAAAAAGAACGAAATCCTTAAAATGCTAATGATCGAATAAATAGTTTATAAAAGCGGGTAACTAAAATTCCCATTTAACTAAATATTTATATCACTTATTCCAATTGAGGAATAATGAAAAGAAGCTTTCATTTGCTTTACTAATTTCTTTGGCCCTTTGACCTTTTTCTGTCCAATTGAACGTTTCGACCCAAAAGAGGAACGATGAGTTAGTGTTGTTTTTTTTCACTCTTTTAATTGCTCCTTTATAACCCAAAGCGACGGACTTCATTAAGAAACTGATGTAAAATGAAATTAAATTCTAAAGGATTCATCATTAATAAATAATGAATAGCAAATCCGGTTAATGTTTTACTTTGTGTCCCTAATTGTTCTGCAAAAAAGCACGAAATAAATTTAAATGTATTTACTTCTTCTTATATTGAGACTAAATGTTTTCTGTTGAATTGTTAAAGTTAGAAGATGCTTTATTAACGTTTGCTATTTATTTATATTAATTATTAATTAAAGGGATGAGTAGTTGACGAGTGATAAGTGATGAGTACAATAGTAGCATTTTTGATAAAATGCAACTATTGTTTTATCGGTACTAATATCAGCTCTTTACGAGTTGAATATGTAATTTATGTAATCTATCTTGATACTTCATATATTAAATAATAAAGCGATAACAATATAAGGTAAAATAAGAATGTACGCCTTATTTGGCAGAATTTAGAAGCACTAATGCACCAATGTATTGTTCAAGTGTCGTTTTCGAGCACAAGGTGTCTGGATCAGCAATCATTGTTAAAATCTCAAATTCTTCTCTGTATCGTTGATATATAACATTGATATTTCCGAATAAGAGGCTGACATAACTACCTGTGCGCAAATCAATAAACTATCCAACAATAATATTAACATGGAATAAAATAGAAAACTATAAACGAAATACCCACACTCAATAACAATGATTATACCATTGCGTGCTTTATATTTCACTATTTTAGGACATAATAGCTAAGAAGGATGATGTATGAGATACCGAATGAGGGCTCAAGATTAAGAGGGAGGCCCCATCTCAGGTGGCTCGACGATGTGGAGGGTGAACTGAAGGCGATCGGGATGAACCGCTGGAGGCGCCGAGAGGCGCCGAGAGGCAGACAGAGGCAAATGGCAGAAGAAATTAGGAGAAGCCAAGGTTCTTCAAGCACTGTAGAGCCCATTTATAAATAAACTATGCTTTTATTATCTATAAACACATAAAATCTAAGTTTAATAGCTTACATTTGAGCTAAATTTACTTATTTATGTAATTACATCTCATTATGCTGAGTTACAATAAAATATGTGATCCAACAGTATTCTTAATTTCCCCCATTTCAACGCAATAATTAGTTATCAATTTAAATCAAACGCAAACTAAAACCTGAATATTTATTCAGTAACGAATGATTTTAAAGACTCTTATTACTTAAATATAATCTATAAAAGCGTCAACTTACTGACATATTCATTGTGTTGTATACATTCGTTCATGTTTTTAAAATTTAAAATTTTCTAATTTTAATATTTAATTTTTTTATGTTATTATTCAATGAAATTTGCAACTGTATTATACTAATACAACAAGTAAGTAGGGTGAATGGTACATAGTGCCATGCATAAAGACAAGTAGAGAAACTACCCAGTGGTAGTACTGAAATAAAAAGATCAACATAGAAGGTCACGAGGCCATCTTCTTTTTAGACGCCTCGGAGGATTATTAGGAATCGAAGAGGATGCTAGGTATGAAACTAGTGGGTTTGAGTGAAAATAAAGTTAGTCATAAAAAGATTGTTTTCGGATTCGGCCCAAATCAGCAACAAATGGGACATTAAGGTCATTATGGATTACTTTGTTTGTAACAAAGTAGGGATTGAGGATTTTACGAAGGATTTTGGATTTTAAGGATTGAATACGAGAGGAATTCGATGGATTAGTGGAGCCCCAAAGCTCTACTAAGTCCAGATGGGTCTAATGATTGTCATCTGCATGAGACTTTTGTAATTAATTGGGAGCTTTAGAGTTTTTCTACTAAATGTTGATGTAGTCTGAAACTGCGATTTAAATTTTATAGGAAAAAGCATGATATGTAAAGAAAAAATTGAATATATGTAACGACAATCTTTTCATCATTTAAGCAATTTATTTTAGACTATTCGACTAATGGATTATATATAATTGAAAAAAAAAAATTTGAAGAACTTGTCATGTAATATTTATAAATGTTAGAAAATTATGTAACTATTTGTTTTCATCTATTGAAATGTTAGAAAGTTTCATATTAAAAATTTTATAGCTTTATTAATCTATATTCATAACCACAAAGTGCCGAATAAGAAAAACCAATTGTTCATTTTCCATATATACCGTTTTCTTTGGAATTGATAACTTGAAAGTATATAGAGTTATAAATAAGGCACAAAAAATGTATAAAGACATTTTTAAAATACCTTTTACGGAATACCTTGAACCTTGCTATAGTTTTTTCACTATCCAGAAAAGTGGTGTTTGTCAGTTTCGACACTTTGCATTTGTATCGACTATATAATTCCCTTCTGGAGCCGACTCCTATAAAACGTTTGTCAAATGCATTTTCAAATATAGTTTTCGTTGATTATGGAATACAAATAATCCCTGTTTTATTAATTAATGATAATTATCTGTCGTGAAAGGCTCTCTTTATAATTTGTTGGCACCTACCTCGATGCAGATATATTACAATCCTTTATTGAGATCGAGAGCGAAGGTCCTCGGTGGAGATCCAATCTCACTTAGCTACAAATCAAGCAGAGGACCATAGATACCAGTTAGGCTAAGTACCCACTGTTCGGGGCTTAGCGCTTCACCAGTGTGCTTCGCTCCCCCGAACGTTCAACGGCAAGGCATTAGCCTTAATTCAGATTTATACATAACTCTATCCGCCATTACACTCTAGACCAGAAGTAAATCTGTGTTTTTGGAAAATTGATCAGGGATATCATTATCATGCTTCCTCACATTTTTCACGATTAATTTTCCCCTCTAAATCCATGTTCAGCTAAAAGCTGCAGATTTCCTGGCGGGGTAACTACATAATATTGTCATTATACATAATACAACCATAATACAGTCACATTATCAACTTTCGGCTCACAAAAGTGATATTTCTTTGACTTCGTGGTAACTAACATATTTGCGTTTAGTTGAAATTACTGATTTAATTTGAAATTATTGTTGCTGCAGTTTTAAATAAATCCATAATAATTTATATGGGATTTATGTACTTAATTTTTGAATAGGCCACCTTGAGGGTTAGGATACATCTTTAGTGAGCATTGCGAGTGGTCCACAGCAGTAACATGTACATGTTCTATACCAGGGGTCTGCAACCTGCGGATCACGAAGCTCTGCCTCTTTAGTTCCATACGCAAATATTATTTACTTTATAAAAAAAAAAAAAACATTTAAAAATCGTTCTGAATCGATTGACGAGGATTAGGCACCGATCCTATCTCTCAGCCACTTGTACTCACTTTTCACAGCACCCTTCCCACAGGACACGCATCGTCACTGTCGTCAATCCTTTGGAAGCTCTCGAAGGACATCGTTGTCGGATGTTTCTATGTAGGTTTTAATTCGCTTTCGACGCAAGACAATTAGGTGTATTCACCAGTGCTGTGACGTATAGTTTGTTGTTTCGAAAAGAGTTAGAAGCGATTTACCTTCTCAAAGTTATGCAGGTGGGTGAATATCACAATAAGTGGTAATATCATGTCCGATTGGAATCTTAAAATATAAGTCTTAAAAAAATTCCGTTGGCAGAAAATTAACCGACACGGTCTAAACCAGAAGAAACAACTGAAGTTTTATGTATAATAATTTGTTGTTTTCTCAATACTTTTTGCAATAATTTGTGACTTTTTTATCAGGTTTTTTTTGCAAAAGTCCAAGAACATGTCCCATAAAATTATGTTCTCATTTTCTGGTAGGAATTATAGTGAATTATCTCCCCTGTCCACCCACAAAACCAAAAAATTCATTTTGTAGGGCCCTAGGAAATCCCAGTAAATTTGGACAGAGGGTATCTTTAATTCTTAGAGAACCAAATGACTTGTCAAAAAATTAATTGTTTCACACTTATATTTTTTTTTGTGGTAATTTCTGTTTCTTCATAATACCACTTTTTCTGATATTCACCCATGTACATATATATAATAATAATAGAAACCCGAAGTAAAGGTAGGTAGCATAATAAATGTTTAATTAATAAATAAATTAATTAAGTGTTTACTTAAAAAATATGTAATTATCTAATGATGCCATGTATATATTATCTAATTTGTTGTGAAAAACACTACTTATATAAGAATAAATAGGTATTTTTTCTTATGAATAAATAGTTTGTTTTTTTTCAAAAAACGTTATTTATGCGAATAATATCTATTGTTGGCAAGGAATAATTTTGTGGCTCTTTAAAAACTTCGAAATATTGTCAATTCTAATTTTTGACTCTTGCGATTCAAAAAGTTGCCGACCCCTGTTCTATACATATATAACTAACTATTCCTGTTTTAATGATGTTTAATATAATTTATTATACATTCTTTGCTACTGCTGATACTGGGATACATAATCATCATAGCATCAAATGTTCGTGTACTAAGTTCATATAGAATATATCTATTATTGTTATTATTATGAAGTACTGGTGAGATTGAATTTTCTCCAATACGATTTTCATCATCGTTCCACTTAGGGGAGTGGAAACGTCTTATTTTCATAGTGAATAAGTGGTATCGTTGCCTATATTAAAAAACAGGCAATCCAATTAGCTCTCTACCCTCTGATCATAATTTGACATTATGAGTTTTCTGATAGTATACTCCAAATCAGGCAGTATAAATATAAAATTTAGCAATACTATTCAATATTTTGGGCTAGGTAGGGTCCTGGAAACTTTATGAAATTAGCTCATTTTTTGCAATTTTTCTATTTTTGTTGTTGTTTTTAAAATAAAAAATATGTAGAAAAGGGTTTAAATCATTTAATTGTTGCATTATTGAAATATGCATTATGTACGCGCGTCCCCATTCTTTTTTTACATATTAATCTGAGCTTCAAGATGCAACAGAGGTTTAATAAAGACAAACTTATAGGATATTATAACATGATAATTATAATTGGTAGGCGAAACACAACAATGTTGGTAACTCCTACTAATTAGAGTTGACCAGTTGGAAATGCTGGTTTCAGTTCATTGGGTAATTGACAAACTATATCCTAGTGAGAACATGGTCCAAATAACACTGTTATTTGATTAATTATAGTATGTGATATGTGGTTATTTTCACTAATTGCGAAATATTTAGCAACGTCTTTAGCTGATGTTGCTTTTAAAAGAGTTTTCTGGAAGAAATTTACAAGAGCGCTAAGTTGCATTTTGAGGACCTCAGGTTCAAATCCAGCAGTGGTATATAAATTACTTAATCTGTTACCAGGTACGAATGGGCCTCGAGGGATCTGCATACCTTCCTAGGACTCGCCCAGGCTCTATAAAGTGGATAACCTGGAGGTTTAGTGGGATTACGAAAAGAATTATAAGTCAATTCCCTGCACAATCGTTTTCTTAGAAACAGACACGATAGAGCCCAAAACCCTTCATGGGTATTTGCGGTATTAGTTTACTAATCCACAAAAAATATCTCCTAAATTGTGTTAATAATGCACCCTAAGTGTATAGGAATGAAAAAAGAACCTACATTGCATTAAGTTGCATACCAACTCGATTCCAATAAAATGTATATAACAAATGTTAGAACAAAGAAAATTTCAGGATTTAAATTAATTAATATTTCTTAGAACACGAAGAGGTAAACAAATCTATCAAGAGGCCGATGTGTTGAGCTGTTGTTGTTTTTTTTTTTGGGGGGGGCGTATTTTTTTAAAACTCATAAAATGTTTTAGATGTATTTTATTTTTTTTTAAATACTGAAATCTTCCCAGGAACGAATAATGTAATTGTATTATAAATAATAATATAAAAAAATTTCAGTCTGCAACATTTTCCCATTAAATATCAACTTGAAATCGACAGTTGAGGAACAGCTGAGCTTGACGAAAAGTGACCTAGTTAAAACTGAGTCCAGAGAGACATGATTTGATGAAAAGCTTGCCGGAAAAATAAAAAGAGTGCTCGACAATATCAGCTGTCAGCTTCTCTATTCCATTCCCGTGTAGCAGATGCTATATTAAATTTCACCTTCGAAGGCATGAAGCGAATCAGAATTATTTTCACTTTTATTTTCTGAATGACGGACGTCTAAAAATTACTTTTTAAAAATTCTCAAACCGGGGGCTGATAACAGAGACTATATTTCAAACCATTTGATATATTAACTGACGCACTCGTAGTATCTCAACAATTAATTTTTCATCAATAGATTTTTATTTACTGGACGAGAGTTTTTCAATATTATCCCATAACCGACACATTACAATATATTTGTATTATGAAGGGGCAACTTCTGAACAACTTCGGATCAGTACGGTTCTAAGCTTGCTCTGGAAACAGTAGTTGATAATGCTGTCCTTGTTCGAGTGCTAGTTATCAAACGTTAGACGACTAGTGAGAAATATAAATATACTTACTGAGTTATTAAACATATATAATATGGATAAACATCAGACATTGTTATGAACTAACTAGGTCGCTTATTGACTATGGGGTATCATTATAGCTCATTGACTACGGACTACATCAAACATAGAGACTACTCTCTTACATAAAATCTACTACATCTCTACTCTCTGATTCCCTGCCTCCAACCTTCTCTCCCTATCCTAATCTTAGAGCTAGTATATATACATGTAAGAGATAAGGGAAGCTGAGGGATGTTCCATCCCAATCCAACTATTCATTATCTGTTAGTCGATCCAAAATAAAAAATCTCCACCGTATCAATATCCTGGTGGATGTGAAGGCAGTAAGTCCAGTTTAATTCCATATGAAATAAAATCCAGTTATAGCATACAATGCAGAGTTTATATCCTATGTGAAGAAATGCAGAGTTATAGATCCCCTAAGTCAGGTAAAATAATCAGGTAAAATACGACTTCTAAGATAACAAGATATGCCAATGAAGGAGTTAAGCCTCTTTTAAACCTGATCACGGAGTATTTTATCACCTAAGCTACTCCCCAATCAGAATCAAGCAACTAAAAACATCTAACATTTTCGAGCTATCAATTCAATATTGGATTTTCGTTCGAATTGGACCTATAATAACACCGACCGGCCTTAGGATAAAAATATCTTATGTCAAAATTTTTTTGAAGAGTGAAAATATCCTTGCTTATGCCGCAATGTTGAAAGGGCGTAAATTATTTCATCAAATTAGAACTTATAATGTAAAAATGTCACTTTTTGCCGTTTAAGGAGACTTTTTTGACTTAGTGTATACATACATACTTATATATATATATATATATATATATATATATATATAGTAGTAGTAATTGAAAACATATAACAGTGATACTAGAGCTATAAAGATTTTGTACTGCAAATGTTCTTGAATATCCCGCCTTCTTTTACTGGATATTTTTTTACTTTAAAAAAATCGTTTATACATTATTATTTATTCTGGGCAAAACAAAGATCCCCAAAGGTTTTACTGAAAAAAGTTCCTATTCTCCCTAAAAGCCGGAACTTAAGTTATACAATCTAATGTTTATTCATGTCAAAGAGACAAGAGAGACTTCCACTGTATTTACTTTAAGGGGCATATTGCATGCACTCGGGGCGGTTTTAGGCTTGAGGTCGCTTAGAAGTGGATGGATTTTATTTTAATAATGGTCAGTGGTAAAACGTCCATTGGTCGGAAGATATTAAAAATCGTTTAGTAAAAAAATAATTGAAAATCGTAAGTAATTAAATATTCATAATGAAGCAATCAAAATAATGAATCGAGGCCGGTTGTAGTAGATGAATTATTTGCCCTGTTATAAATTCTTGATCGATTCTGTCCAATCTTGAGACCATCATAGGGCTCACCCAGCATGTATAAAGTGTGGCTTTGAATGACGGATATCCTGACGGTTGAGTGAGATCCCGGCCAAGTCTAGAGATTTTCTTTAATATTATTAAGCGAGATCAATTTATTTGAAATTTTAAATATTTTGTTAATCTTGGGGGCCATAGTGTGTGATAAGTTTATTGAGGTGAGATTCACAAAGAGTTTATGCCCTGGCAGCATTTTTATCCATTTTTATCTACAGTTCCAAAGTTTGATATCAAAAGCCAATTTTTCTATTTTTCAAAATATTCAAATAAATATTGCAACTATTATCATGAATTTATTTATTATTCTGAATTTGTTGGCTTGTGCCGGATAAATAAACCAACCCGGACCAAGGTCAAGGGTATGGTTCAATTTATAGTTAATTTGGAATATTTAAAATTTTTCTAACAATGCTGGCAGTTCCCAGCATACTCGCTTTCTGTTCATCTTCCAGTCCCTTAATTATTTCCAGCGTCTTCATTGATCTAATGGTTTCCTCAGGATTAAACCATTGCTGGATACAATGATTTGCAGTACTTTTACATCCACCAGTCGGTAGAAATACCTTAATTTCTTGCAGAGCTCTTAGCACTTGCTTTTTTCTTTGCTCAATGTTTTAGAAACGTTATCATCAGCAGGAAGATAGATGGCCTTTTTTATTTTTTCGTCTAAGAGTAGTATGTCTGGTCTGTTGTGGGGTATATATGGTCAGTGATTATAGTTTGATCCTAATATAGTTTGATGTCATTTTTTTGACCCATCTGTAAAATGGGTGATGACTGCTTATTAAATTATATTTTTTTAGACAGTGCCTGATGTACGATCTTTGCAGCATTATTGTCCCTATTTAGATATTGTTTACCTGGTAATGGTTGGCAGCCAGAGGTGACATGTTGAATTGATTTGTATGCGACATCTGTCTTCGATTGCTTGGTGCCGAATGTGCTTTATGTAGGAGTTTGTTGCCATGACCTGTTCCTGTATTGCGAGAAGGAATCCTTCAGTCTCGGGGAACATTTTTCCTGTGGTAAACCAACGGACAGACGCTTCTAAATTGATCCCTGAATTATTTAAAGAACCGCATAACCTTCCATGGAGTAGTTTATACATCCATGATTCTGTAAGGCTCTCCTCAGTTGGCACTGCTGTTGGATCTTGCCGAAGCAATTTCAGTGTTGTATAGTTGCAGTCGAGGGCAGCAACGGTCGACAGCATCCGTGAACTACTATTCATAAAATAGATTCTAAGTCTGGCTTCTTGTTCACGACAGGCTTTCAACAGACTAATAAGCCCCCTACCTCCATGTTTTCTGGGCATATATAGTTTTGGCACTGATGAGTTTAGGTAACGCTGTCTTGATTTAGCCATTTGAGTTCTTAAGAAGTCCGTGTCAGGCCACTTTATTACTCCAAAAGTTTATTATTATTATTTATTATTTATGAATCTCCTTGTTTGTTAAATTCAAGAAAAAAAATAATATCTAAATAGTAGTTTTAAAATTTAAATAATGTATTATTTTAAGTTATATACAAAAAATTGAATTCTCCAATGCACGATTAATGAGCTAAGAAAATTAAGTGGAGTTTTTCGCCTTAAAATAAATTTTGAATAATAATGTTTTTCAGATTAAATTACGTAAAGTGATTTCCATCTCTTTCGTTTTTAAATATTAAACAAAGAAAGTGGAATTTATATTTATTCCTACAATTTTGTTTTTAAATCTGAGATTAATAATCTGACAATTACCATTTCAACGTCATGGCTCGTAAGTTGACAGAATGGTATTTTTTAAGTTTATCTATAGTTTTTAATTTGTAGGATTTTTGGATGTCTTTAAATATTCATTATTGAATAAAAATTTGTTTACTTTTTACCAGTCACAAACAACTTTCTAATTTTATATGATACTATCCATGATCTCTACATCTCTAATTAGTAGTATCCTAATTTGGAAATTAATCATTATTATGACATTTTGATTTCTATAGAATAATTAAATAATTTTTAAACTTGCTGACTTCCCCAAACTCACATTTTTTTTATTCCTCCTAGATTTATTTGCAATATTTACAAACTACAAATATAATAAATAGATGCAATGCTGCTATATAAACTAAAAGCCTTTTATTACAATTCGCTATAAAAACAAATTCACAATAAAGATGTGATTTGTTAAAATTAGACAAATAACTTATGTGGGATTGGTTTCAAGCACAAGAACAGACTTTGCCGCTAGGGGTAGAACTATTTAGCCCGCAAGACTGTTCGGTTTTGCGGAATAGTATAACCAGATCGCCTAGCTTCGAAAACAGCAACTATTTAGGAATTAATAAATAACCACAATAATGAGTTTTTAGAAATTAATTTAGAACCAATAGTTTAGTTTTATCATTTAATATTTAATTACATAGTGGTACGCGCGTATGTGTTTAATGGACCTGTCTTCTTAAAAAGTAGTAAAATTTCTTATATTACTTAACAAATTATATAATTATAATTCGCACATATAAACTATATAATTATTATAAGTATATAAATGTTTATAATTATATTTAATATTGCAATTTAACGATTAATTTTAATGAGTAATAAACAAGAATACAGACATGCATTTTAGCGCTGCCTCTGAAATTATATAATACATATTATATAAAATACAGATTTTTTTTCTTTTTTAGCAATCTATACGAATGGAAACTGATATAGGAGCGATATATACTTCTGTTTCCAATAACAAGCTTATAAATTTTAATCAACTGACATAGAGTCAATACGGTGGTATATGTGCACCGTATATATTTGGTATTTGTTTTACTATATATTAACTTGCCGCCAGACAACTGAATTATACGGTTTATGTGTTATAAAATTAACCTACAAAATTTAATTTTTAGTAAGGATAAACTACAATACCTGTTGGTAGGGGATGTAAATGCGAGGATAGGAGAAAGGCAGACTACATATTGGGAAGATAATAACCGAGAAGGAGAATTGGTAAAGAATAGGAAATCAAAAGACAAGAAAGTAAGTAAGCAAGGAAGAAAACTCTTGGAACTGTGCGATGATAATGGGCTAATTATACTTAATGGTAGATCAGAGGGGGACAGAGAGGGAGAATTTACATACATCAGTAATGCCGGTTGTTCCACAATAGATTTAGGTATAATTTCAATAGGGGTTAAAGAAATAGTAAAGGGTTTTGAAGTAGAAAAACAAATATTTTCGGACCACATGCCTCTAGTCATAAGCATTGGAATAAAAATGGCGATAAAGGATGAACAATGCTGTCAGCTAATCCCGAAAATGATTTGGCATAAAGAGAGGTCAGCGGAGTATAGGGAAAAGATAGAAAAAGAAACAGATGCATTTTTTAAAGAAAGAAAGCTAATAGGGCTGGCAGACTTTGAGAAGATGAAGGAGCTAATTAAAAAATGCTATGTAATAAGAAGTAGGGGTGACTTTAAGATTAATAAAAAACAACCTTGGTATGACTATGAGTGTCATAATAAGAGGAAAAGAATATTTAAACTATTGAACTTGTACAGAAATACAAACTCCCACTTGATCAGAAAGGCATATTTAAATAATGTAAAAAATTATAAGGAACTCTGTAAAGGGAAAAAAGAAAACTACTTCAGGGAGATAGGTGACAAGTTCGAGAGGGCGAGGGATTCCAAGGATTTCTGGGACTTGACTAACAAATTTAAGCAAAAAAACTACTTCCGTATTGGAAATATTCAACCACTAAAATGGAAAGAGCATTTTAAAAAACAGTATAACCTTCATCTTTCTACTGAACTTTTCTCATATGCGGCTCCTTGGGTAAAGGATGGGTATTTAGATAATCAATTCAGTTATGATGAAGTGGTCGCAGCCATAAATAAGTTAAAAGACAATAAAGCACCTGGGCTTGACCGAATACCAAGTGAATTTTATAAAAATTCTCCTGAATGCTTTACGAAAGCTCTACTGCAGCTGTTCAATTTCTGTTTTGATGAAGGTAAAGTTCCAGAGAGTTTCGGAAAATCAATCATCTTCCCTCTCCATAAAAAAGGTGAGCTTGGCGAAGTGACAAATTACAGGGGTATTTCTTTTTTAGATTCCATTTCGAAGATATATTCTGGGATGCTAGCAGTAAGACTTACAAACTGGTTGGAAGAAAGAAATGTATTGATAGAAGGCCAAGCAGGTTTCAGAAAGGGCCGCTCAGTTGTTGACAATTTGTTTATTTTAAGCAATTTAATAGAGTACATGTGGCATTTAGGGAAAAATAAAATCTATTGTTTTTTTGTCGACTTCAAGGCAGCGTTTGACTCTGTGGACAGGAATGCGTTAATTTACAAAATGTACGAAATGGGTTTGTCAACTAAGTTCACTAACGCTATAAAAAGTCTTTACGAAAACACGGAGGCAGTGGTCTGGACAAAAGATGGAGTTACGGAGTCATTCAAGACGGGGATGGGGGTCAAGCAGGGATGTGTACTGAGTCCATACCTGTTTACTCTTTTCATAAATGATTTAGCGGAGAATCTCGGGGGAGGAGTCATAGTGGGGCATAAGAAAGTGAATATGTTGGCTTATGCTGACGATATTGTCCTAATATCAGATAATCCGGTTGGTTTGCAGTACATGATAGGCAATTTAGAAATCTATTGTAAAAGATGGAATTTGTTTGTAAATCTGGACAAATCAAAAATTATAGTATTTAAGAAGAATAATAGAGGCAAAATGTGTACAAAAAAAGAGAAATGGTTCCTAAATAATGAGCAAATTGAATGTGTGAAATCATACAAATATCTAGGGGTGGTGATGTGCAATAACTTAAAAATGAAATATGACATTAAAGAAAAAGTAAGTAAGGCAAAAGTTGGGATTAATATGATGTGGAGAGAACTGTTCAAAAATCCAGAAGTGCCATTAGAGTCAAAATTTAAAGTATTTGAGTCAACAATTAAAAATGTCATAACCTATGGATGTCAAGTTTGGGGCCACAAATATTTTGAGGAAATAGAAAAAGTTGAAAGGTATTTCATTAAAAAAATTTTTAAATTACCGGTTAATACCCCAAATTACTTTGTGTACTTAGAAATGAATAGAAAATTAATACACATGTACACGCTAAAAATGCAATCCAATTATATTTTAAAAATACTAGATTATAAAGAAAATAGGCTATGTACAGTTATAGCAAGAGAAATAATAAAACAAAACATATCATGGTTTAAAGAGTGGGGGGAAATTGCAAAAAAAATAAATTATAGACTGGATTTAACTTTAAACTCCGTGGATACTTGGGAGGGAGAAATGTTCAAAATGTTGGAGCTGTACAAAGATTATTTTATCCAAGTTTGCCATGCAAAAGCAGCAGAGGGCACACACCACGGCCTCTATAGCTCATTAAATAAAACAATAGATTACCATAGACATTTTAAAGCAACAAAAAAAATGAGCGTAGTTATGAAGTGTAGAGGGGAACTTCTGAATCTAAATTACAAACCATTTGAAATTGATTCGCAAAATATACAGCTATGCTCACTGTGTAATCTGAAAGAAATTGAAAACAGTTTTCACTTCCTGGCAGTGTGTCCCGTCTTAAAATTGTATAGAAAAAAATTCTTAAAATATGAGCGGATATCAAAACAAAAATTAATAGATATTCTGAATGGAGAGAATTTTATAGGTTTATATAATTTTGTAAGTAATGCAGGTCGTTATAGACATTTTTTAATTTCAGAATTTAATTATTAATGTCAAAAAGAAATTTGATTTATTTTTTGGTTTTCATTGTTGTTTAGTAGTTTAATCAAACTCCCGGCAGACGGTATAAGTACCATGCTGAGGTTGCTAATGTGAAAAATAAAATTAAAAAAGAACAGTTGTAAATAATTTAATAAAGAGCATTTTATATCTATCTATCTATCTATCTAAATAAATAACCACAATAATGAGTTTTTAGAAATTAATTTAGAACCAATAGTTTAGTTTTATCATTTAATATTTAATTACATAGTGGTACGCGCGTATGTGTTTAATGGACCTGTCTTCTTAAAAAGTAGTAAAATTTCTTATATTACTTAACAAATTATATAATTATAATTCGCACATATAAACTATATAATTATTATAAGTATATAAATGTTTATAATTATATTTAATATTGCAATTTAACGATTAATTTTAATGAGTAATAAACAAGAATACAGACATGCATTTTAGCGCTGCCTCTGAAATTATATAATACATATTATATAAAATACAGATTTTTTTTCTTTTTTAGCAATCTATACGAATGGAAACTGATATAGGAGCGATATATACTTCTGTTTCCAATAACAAGCTTATAAATTTTAATCAACTGACATAGAGTCAATACGGTGGTATATGTGCACCGTATATATTTGGTATTTGTTTTACTATATATTAACTTGCCGCCAGACAACTGAATTATACGGTTTATGTGTTATAAAATTTATCAGTTTTTCTCAGCTCCAATACATTCACCTAGTAACTATTCTTTATAATCATTAGATTTCTAATTTATTACTATGCGCCTATATTACCAGAATACTTTCCTCCCTTGGGGAGCGGAATAGTTCATTAGTAGAGAGCTGAATGGCCCAGGTTCAAACCCAGCCGTGACAGAATAAATGTTTAAGTATTATTTAATATTTAGCAGCCATACTTGGACCATTTGGGATCCTGAGAACCTTCTGGGGCTCACCCTCAATCGGGGAAAAACCTAGCGATTGAGCGTGATCCTGTACAGATTTTATTTCCTCTCTTATACCATAAAAACCTTCGAATATGTTTATCTTTTTTTATACTTTATTCAGTTATAAAACCCTTTATTCTCTCTTAATGCCGATATCGCTTTCCCGTCCACTTCCTCACATAATCCCTTAAGCTGTAGCATTAAATCAACATGTTGTGCTGGATCAATTATCTATCCTGGGCAAGCTCAAAAAACTATTGACAATATCAAACAGTTATAGGATTTTGCGATTCCATAACATCCTAAAACCATTCACCTCATCGTATCCTTCCTAACCTTCCCCACTTTGACAAGTGTGGTGTGAGGCAGACTGTCTGATGGGTATGAGACAAGAGGCCAATGAATCTTTCCATTAGATTCGGATGTTCGAACTTCTTCAATTAAGATGGCGAGTTAAAGTTGATTTTCTTTGTTTTTTCTCCGAGTAATTAGAGCCAAGCACTACTCTTTTTTTTATCAACAAAACGACCAAGGAAAAGAAAGGTCCAAAAGAATCAGGTATTCTTCTCCTCCAATATTCCTACATCCACTCTGAATGTTATCTTCTTATCTCCTGAGCCCATCCTCCATGCACATGATTCATTCTCTCCCCAACAAGAACCTTGATGCTCTCTCCAAGTAGTCCTCATGAGTATTTCCAAGTCTTTTCAGGTAGCATATCTTATTAAATATCTGCTTTTTCAACCTTTTGGGATCCATCCATGGAAACTTCACCGTCTTTTCCTCATAGTCCATTTTATCTTTCCTAGATTGTCAATATGGTTATCACTTAGGCCTAAGGGACACTCTTGGCATGGAACATCAATTCACAAATTTATATATCCGTTCCCCTAGATCTGCTTCTTCAAAATATTTTTGTTGTTCTTTCATACATGCTTCCATCCATCTTCATTTTCAATCATTCCTCAAAGCGATATAGTTGTCTCATGAAAACAATAGATAATTATGAACAATTTAATAGCGTTAGGGTGGACGAAAAAGTTGAATAAATTTTTTTTTGGAAGGTGTACGATATACAATGTTAGAGAAATAAAAAAATATATATTTAAAATTCAGCTCTGAACTGAATAAGAGTCAGATATCCACTGGTAAGAGGCTCTACGCAATTCGAAAACTTTGGAGATATTCGTCAATAAATCCAATCCTATCATTTCTCAAAGAAATCCCTGCTCACAATTTACCTAACATCACTGGGAGATAGTCGGATGTTTGAGACGGGATCTGTTTATGAATAATCTAATCCCCTTTCAGCTTTAATCTTATCGACAGCTCTCCAAGTGATTAATGACATGCCTCAGGTCGTGTCGAGTTTTATCCTTATCTTTTCTAAGGCTTTTATAACTTTTACCATAGTTGACTTCATCTATGCATATATTAGATACGAATATATATTGGTATCCATTTTTCTTGTATGTTAAAAAGTTAATTATAAAAATAATATATTTATATATAAATACAGGGTGTTTAGGAATCGCACGGCACTATTTTTGGTATGTGTTCTCTAATACAAAATAATCAAAAAAGTTCATATTTACATATATCTCAAACTCATTTATTAAACAGATATCAAAGGTTAAGTATTTATTATTTATTTACTACATTAAGACTGACTGTACAAAGTTTAGCCTGTTTAATACTATTACAGGTTTTACAGGTTTTAATCACCTGATAAACAAATAAACGATGAGCAATGACAGCAGTTGCTCATCTGTTTGTCTAGTTCTGTGTGTTTTAGTGTGAGTGAATACTGTGAAACAGTTCAATTTATGATAATCAAGGGAGACACCACAAATTTATTCACATTTGCAGAACAAGCAGACATGCTTTTAACTTATGGCAAGGTACATAGAAACGGTGCTGCTGCTGTACGAAGATATCATGAAAAATTTCCTAACCGAAGAATACCAAATTATAAAACGTTTGAGGTCATTGAAAGACGCCTTAGGGATAATGACACGCTAAAACCTGTACGAGTAAACGCCTGTCGACCAAGATTTCGACGAACTGCAAACGTTGAAGAAGAAATACTCGATGTTGCTCAGTTATCTCCTACTACTAGTACCAGAAGATTATCACGTCGTTTCGATGTTTCCTCTACCAGCGTATGGTGAACTTTATGGGAACATCAATTGTATCCATTTCACGCATTGAGTAGGCAAGATTTATTACCACAAGATTATAACAAGCGCAGAAATTTCTCCCAGTGGTTAATTCGAAAATGCACACGAGATCCTAACTTCTTGAACTGCATTTTGGTTACTGATTAATCTTGCTTTACAAGAAACGGGATTCTTAATTATCAAAATATTGTACTTGGGCTGAAGAAAACCCTTATAAGACTGTTGTTGGAAATTACCAACATACCTTTTCTTTAAATGTCTGGTGTGGTCTTCTGGGCGACAACCTAATTGGGCCCTTCTATTTGCCACCTGGGCTGTCAGGTATATCTACTTGCATTTTTTGCAAAACAATCTTCATGAACTCCTAGAAGATATTCCGCTTGGCATTAGGCAAAGGATGTGGTTTATGAATGACGGTGCTCCACGTCACTTTTCTCATACTGTTACTGATTATTTAAATGCAACTTATGGAGACCGATGGATTTGTCGAAACGGGCCTGTTAAATGGCCACCACGATCTCCGGATTTAACGCCATTAGATTATTTTGTGTGGGACTGGATGAAGCCTATGGTTTATTCCACGTTAGTTGGCACGCAAAAAGAGCTAAGAAATTTGATCGTGGAAGCCGCAGTAACTATCAAGCACCATCCTGATGCTATATGAAGAGCCAGAGAAGCATGGATCCGTCGTGCTAAATGTTCCATTCAACAAAACGGAGGCCCCTTTGTACAGTTACTCTAAATGTTGTAATAATAATGCATAAATAGTAATAATAAATAATAAATCTTTAACCTTTGATATGTGTTAAATAAATGAGTATGGGATATATGTTAATATGAACTTTTTTGTTTTAGAGAACACATACCTAATATAGTACTGTGCAATTCAGAAACACCATATATACATATATATATATATATATATATATATATATATATATATATATATATATATATATATATATATATAATCTAATATGATTCAACAAATAAACTACTGTTACTAAGGGTGGATTACTTGCACGTTGGCCATGGATATCGCAGTGTAAACATTTTATGATATATTCTGAGGTGGCTGGTCTATTCTTTGGACCATGTAAGTACACCCTATGCAATTACATCTTTACACAAGTCGTTGTATATTGGTTTTAGTGTACTGCTTGATGATTTTACTAAGAGCACCTTTTTTCTTAAGGCCTTAATCACCAATTTGAGGAAGTTTTAGTTGAAGGCCATGCACAATAAAAATATACAACCCTTGTTTCAGCTCATAGTACGGAAAAGACGTTGTTTGTCCAACCAATGAAAGCCTTATTTCATTTCCGTTCATTCATAAAACGAGGAGGGAGATCGGCCGAAGAGACGCGATATCGAAGCCTGACACGAGCCACTCTGTTGGATTGGACGAGGCCACACCCAGTTTCCATTAACTATATTTATCTAGGAGAGCTCTCTCTATCTTAGCGTCATTGGCCTTTGAGGGTTAGGTATTTAATACAGATACGAGCTGAAGGAGTAGGTCTATAATATTCATTGAAAGGTAGAAATATCCAGAAAGCAATATAATTAATCAACATTAGTATAAACTGTCGGCAGCGGGATAGCTGAGTTACCATGCTGAAAGCCTCGGATTTAAATTCGGGGAGATAATTTATTTAATCTGCTAGCTGCTGGGGGATGAGCCCGGTGGGATCTTCACCCAGCCTAATAAACCGGGTACACTAAAAACTGGAGGACAAATCACATCCCTCCACAACCGCTGTCCTAAGTTAACAAACGGTGGACGACTTATAAGAAAATATATAGATTTATTGAGATATTTAACAGATATTGTTCAGTTAGAAATTTTTGTATTTCAAAGAAATTTTCTCAAGCTTATTAACACTTTTAAATGTTAATCACACATATAAGACTCAGGCTTATGTTGAAAAATACAATTGCTGAGTACAAATTCAAAGAACAGAAGATTATAGGACAGGATGAGTGAATAAAGAACATCGTTATAGAATGAGTTTTAACATGAGCAAATTTGCAATAAAACACTTTGCGGCAACAAACAAATTTGCAATAAAAAATGCGGCTAGTTAGAATCAAATTACCATAAATTGTGATTGCCGGTTCTGTATTAAAAGAATTTAGTGGACTGTATGATAACATGTCAACCTCCCCCCCCCCCAAATCCTGAAATTTAGTTCATATTAAAAATTAATACTAAGTTAAAAAAGTGCAAATTAAATTATAAACAACACACACACAGAGGATCCAACACTTTTTACATCATTGTGCATTGCAACAAGCATACTTATACTTATATTTGCTTGAAAATGACCTCCAACAACTTCACAATAATTATCAATCGCAGAATAGCAGAAGATTAAATTTTGTGTTGCAAACGTTTCCCTCTGTATAAACTGTTTACTTTATTAATCGAAATAGTTAAAAGATAACTAATGATATGTTTTTTATGACTTTTACCACTTTCTTAAAAAAAATTAATAACGTTGCATATTAAATATTCAATGTCATTCTACTGATTGATCTGATCTATTAAATAGAAAATACTCTAACAAAACCAAATCATTCATCATCCTAAAATATTTTATATGGACAAATTTTAAAAATTATCATGAATAATGGTATTAAAATCCTCTGTCCTGACCTGACCCTCCCCCCCCCCGAAAGGTTTTCATGGCTACGGCCTTGACTAATAGGTTCCTATCATGAAGTAGATTTTCTTTCTTCTTTAATCAGGAAAGCTCTCTGTCTTTCTTTTTTCATGAAAAAAAAACTTTTTTTTTAGGTCTTTTAGTAGCTGTTCTTGTTTGTTTGTTTGTTTTTGCTTAGAGGCGTAAAACCCTAGGGTCATCAACGCCTGTAGATTTTTTATTTTTTATAATTATTTATCAAATTTTTATCAAAAATTTTATCAAATATTGGTTATTAATTTGCAGCCTGTGATGAATTTCACCACTTTGTCGATTTCAGCTTTGTTGTCTCTAAGTGCTTCTCTAACATCGGGAGGTATTTTGAGGTGATTAAGTATTTTCTTATAGGAGTAGCATTCCTCAAACATATGTCGGATGGAAAGATTTTTATTACACCTAAGGCATATCGGTGGTGGGTCCCTTGTAATGAGATGTGCGTGGGTAAGCCGGGTGTGTCCTATTCGAAGGCGAGCTATAGCCACCTCTTCATGGCGTTTACTACGATTAGATGTAGTCCAGGGCTTTGCTTCCTTTTTTATATATTTCAGTTTACTGGCTGGACTTTCATCCCACATTGCTTGCCATCTTTTGTCTATACATTCTTTAAGGGGGCGAGCAAGTTCTTGGGCGGTTAGAATGGCTGTGCCTCTACCTGGGACGTTTAGAGCTGCTCGAGCAGCTTTGTCAGCCATCTCGTTCCCGACAATACCCACATGTCCCGGGGCCCAGATGAAAAATAGTGTTTTGTTTATGTGATTTAGCATTATTAAGTATCTGTGAATGCGTTGGACTATGGGGTTGAGCGAGTACATGTTGTTCAATCCCTGGAGGGCGCTCATTGAATCAGAAATTATTACTATATTCTCTGTTTGTATATTTGTAATGGAGAAATGTAGAGCGGATGCTATGGCATTTAGTTCGGCGGTATAGACGTTGCAGAGGTGGTGTAGCTTTTTTTTATGGGTTGAATTGGGCGTAATAAAGGCAGATCCAGTTGAGTTATCAGACTTTGAGCCATCTGTATATATTGCAGTGTGGTGTGGCAAAGATTGTATCAATTCACAGAACATTTTCCGATATTGCGCGGACGGGGTGTCTTGTTTACGGAACTTGGACAGCTGTAGAAATACTTTGGGTGGTATGTAAGTCCAGGGTGGTGTATATGTATCTATTATATTATGGAGTGATATGTCTTTAAGGAAGGCGATGGCAAATGAGATTCTTTCTGCGAGAGGGAGGGTCGAGTTCGGTTTATTATGGAAGGCAGAAGTAAACTTAGGTTTAAATATATATTTATGAGTGGGATGATCAGTTTGCGAATATAGTTTGGAAACATAATTGATAGCCAGTTTCTGTCTCCTAAATAAAAGGGGAGGAAAACCGGCTTCGGCGCACAGGCTAAGGATGGGACTTGTTCGAAAAGCACCTATCGATATCCTAATTCCAGTGTGGTGAATGGAGTCAAGCTTGGCTAGGAATCGTGGGCGGGCTGAAGCGTAAATAAAGGACCCATAATCAAGCTTTGAACAAACTAGTGCCTGGTAGAGTTTCAGTAATGTAGCCCTGTCTGAACCCCAAGTAGTACCGCTGAGAATACGTAGTATATTTAATTTTTTCAAGGCTGATGTTTTGATTGCAGTTATATGATGACCCCAGGTTAATTTTCTGTCAAATGTAAGTCCTAAAAATTTGTGGTGGTCATTGAACGGAAGTAATTCATTTGCTAAATACAATACGGGGGGAGGCGGGGTATTTCTTTTTCGGCTGAATAAGAGGCATTTGGTTTTTTCTGGTGAGAATCGAAGACCTATAGATTGGGACCAGTTGCCTAGTCTATCGAGAGATTCTTGAAGTTTGTGCTGTATATGTGAAATGTCGTGAGATCTGTAAACAATGGCTAAATCGTCCGCAAATAATAATGATTTTACCCCTCTTGGGAGGTTCAAGCCTAGGTCATTAATAGCCAGTGAGAAGAGCGTTGGGCTTATTACACCACCCTGAGGGACACCGCTGTTCTGGTTATGATTCTCAGAAAGTTCGCAGCCCACCCTAACACTGAAGTGACGATTATTTAGGAACTGAAAAATGTAGGTGAACATTTGCCCTGTTATACCGATTGAAATTAGTTTTTGCAGGATAGCTGAGTGATCAATATTATCAAATGCTTTTACCATATCGAAGAACACCGCTCCCATCTGTTGACCATTGACAAAGGCATATTGTGCTTCAGCTTCTAATGTAACTAAGTGATCAATCGTGGATCGACCTTTACGGAACCCAGATTGAAAGGGTTGTATTAATTTGTTCTTTTCCATCATCCACATCAGTCTTTTGTTGACCATCCGTTCCATGGTTTTGCTTAGACAGCTGGTAAGGAAGATCGGGCGGTAGCTGGTAGGTATTCGTTTGTCTTTTCCATTCTTTAGTATAGGGACCACAATAGAGTTGCGCCAGCTATTCGGAAATCCTCCGCTGAACCAAATGTGGTTATAATAATCTAGAAGCCATTGCAGAGTATTATTGGGTAAGTTTTTTATCATTTCATAATGGACCTTGTCAAGGCCGGGTGTTGATCCTTTAACTGTGTTTAGAACATCTTTTAGTTCCCAAATTGTAAATTTTTGGTTATACGGTAATGTATGGTCATCTGGGTTATTAAAAGTTCCTATGTCTTCGGGGAAGGAATTTGTTGTAGAGGAATTGCTATTGTTATTATATATTTCGGAGAAGTGATCGGCAAAGGTATTAGCTACGGATAAAGGGTTATCAGTCAATCGTCCATTTACTATTAAAGTTAAGCGGGGAAACGAGGAGTTGTTGGTTATTTTTCGGACTTTGTTCCAGACGATTGTGGAGGGTGTTGAGGAGTTTATAGAACTGACGAAATTTTTCCATGATTCATTTTTATGATGATTAAAAGTTTTTCTACATATAGCTCTATGTTTTTTATATTCAATAAAGTTTTGAGTGGTCATTGATTTTAGGAATTTTTTATAAGCCCTACGGCGATTCTTGATGGCTGTTCTGCATTCATTATTGAACCATGGAACTGGAGGTCTATTTGGCATGCCTTTGGTCATTGGTATGGATGCCTGAGCTGCCTGTTTGATTACATTCGTAATAGCCTCACATCCTTCTTCAACATTTAATTCATGTGGTGGAAGCGGAGGTGGAGAGGCTAAGGATACAAAAAGGGGCCAATCAGCTTTATCTAACAGCCATCTGGGATTTACGCGACACGTGGAGTTTATGTTATTGAATTTAATTAGGATTGGGAAGTGGTCACTGCTGTAGAGATCAGGTAAAATATTCCAGTCTATCGAGGGATAGAGAGATGGACTGCAGAGTGAGAGGTCAAGAGCCGAAAACGAACCAAAACTTGGACTGAGGAATGTTGGTTCCCCTGTATTGAGTAGGAAGAGGTTGGATAAGTCAATGAAATTTTCTACTATTTTTCCTCTTAAATTGGTATCGGAAGAACCCCATAAGGGATTGTGACCATTGAAGTCCCCAGTATATAATACTGGGTCAGGGAGTTGGTTGTGAATATCTAATAGAGACTGGGTGTCAATTGTACTATCTTGAGGTGGTAGATAAATATTGCATATTGAAAAAGTAAAATCTATGTGAATTGTTGCGGCTATGACTTGAAGGTGTGAATTGATTATAATGGGTTCTGAGTAAACTGATTTGTGAACAGCTAATAGTAAGCCGTGATGACTATGACTGGGGTCGGGGCTATCTTTTCTGTATATATTATAATTCTTTAATGTAATATTATTGTGAGGTTGAGTATGAGTCTCTTGTAGGGCAACACAAAACGGGTTAATATCATTTATTATTAATTTTAAGTCATTAAAATGTATTTTTAATCCATTAATGTTCCATTGGAGCAGAGCCATTTTACTAAGTGTGGATATGTGAGATATGTTTAGTGTGAATAAACGAAAAGTCACCCATGATATGTACGTAAAACAAAGATTTATAGATCCATAAAATATATATTATGATAATATATTCGTAATACAAAAACAGCGGTATATTATAGATGTGTGAGATATACTTAGTGTGAATAAACGAAAAGTCACTCATAGTATTTTCGTAAAACAAAGATTTATTAATGTATAGAGTATATATTATATGGCAGAGGGTATATTCATAGGACGAAAATAGTGGTAAGTGAATAATGTTGTTTAATAAGGCTGGCGTCAATGATTTGTAAATGTTTATAGTCATAAGTGAAGGCAATGACAAAGAGGTATTAAGATATCCGCAAGGAGAAGTCTTGTTATTGTCATTGGCTTCACTGATGTGATATCTGTTATTATTATTGACTTCAGTGACATGATATATGTTTTTAACTGCAAGAAAGTTAGTTATTTTATAGAGAGTTAGAAGTGAGCTAGGGCACGGACTGTAGATATTAACTTTGTATTTAGATTTTATATAAAGATTATTGTATATGTATTTGAGGATTATCGTGCAAATCATATTTTTTTGGATTTCCGATTGCCCTGTTTTTTATTGTTTACTAGAGTAAACTCTCCTTCCGGGACGATTTCTGAGTTGTGGTCAGAACTTAACAACGCTTGGGTTCCATTGGAAGGTCCTGCGTTATCACAGGGGAGGAGGGGAGTTAAAGGATCGGCTCGTTGCGAGGAGCGCGACCGCGACCTCACAGGTTTCTGGGTGAGGGGGACAGGAAGGGAAAGGGTGGGGGGCGCGAGGAAAGGAAGGGTGGGGGGAAGGGTGGGGGGAGGAAGGGTGGGGGGAGGAAGGGTGGGGGGAGGAGGGGTGTTTGTAAGACTTAAGGTCGTCGAATTTAACTGATTTTCGTTAGAATTTTTGAGTTTATTTTGTTTATTATTTATGCTTTCTCCAAAGTTGTACACTGTGTTTGTCTGGGTACTAATATCTTTAGTTTCTATTTTGTTTGTGTTTTGTTTAATTATTTCGGCAAATGATTTATTAAATATTGTTGGATTTTGCTCCTTATATATTTTCTTAGCCTCATTAAGGGGGATTTTATTAGTAACCTGAATGGTTTTAATTTCTTTATTGACTTTAAAAATTGGGCAAGAACGATCAAGAGCATTGTGTGGGCCCCCACAGTTCGCACATTTTGCCGCTAAATTGCATCTACTGTTGTTTTCGTGTTTGGCATCTCCGCATTGTATACATTTGGCTTGCTGTTTACAAAGATGGGTTGGATGGGCAAATCCTAGACAGTTGAAACAGCGCATGGGATTAGGTATGTATTGTTGTACTTTAACCGTGTAATATCCTATTTTTATTGATTCTGGAATTTTCGGGGTTAAGAATGTTATTATATAAGTGTTCGTGAGGATTTCGTTGTTATTTCGGTTGATTTTAATACGAACAATATCTTTTATCACATCCGATAACTCTTCTTTAATTTCTTCAATTTCCAAAAATTGAAGATCATAGCATCGGATAACCCCCTTACTATAGTTCAGACTACTATGAATGGAAACTTTAACGGGAAACTGGCCGGCAAAATTTTCGCATTTCAATAATTTTTCTGATTGTTTTCCGCCACTAGTTTCAATCAGAAGTGATCCATTTCTCAATTTTTTTACATTTTTAAGTTCACCCGCATAACCGTTAAGAAATTTACTAATTAGAAAGGGTGACACTTTAGTAAAATCTTGTTCATCGATTCTCTCAATAAGTAAAAATGTTGGACTTACCGGTTGATTTTCCATAGTGTCCGGCAACGATTTCATGCGACCCCGAGGCCGTTTTCTTTTTGCCTTGGGGCTATTAAGGTCTATGGGGTCCCCCATAGATATATAGAAAGAGAAATTAAGCTTACACTTATATTAAGGGAAAAAAAAAATAAAAAAATAAAATAAAAAAATATAAAAAATAAAATAGAGAGAAAATTATAGTCTTAGCTGGTTAGAAGTTAGCAGCGCTAGGGACACGTCTTCTCTCCTCGAGGTGTAACGACTCACTCCTAGTAGCTGTTCTATTGATGCTAATAATAACTAAGTTCAATAACTAAATGAACTTTTCTTTTCTCCTAAAATATTTTATTTGTCATAGTTAAATGTCTTGTTTTATGAAATGATTTAAAGTACAAATGATCTAAGTATTGTTGAACTTAACGATGATAATAATGCTAAAAATGAAAATAATGTTCATTAACATCCACGTGAATACAAAGTATAATTAATATAACTATACAGTAATTATTTTTTCAATTAAATTATCGATATATTGTATTGAGCTTGTGCAGCCCATCATAAGTTTTCATCAATAAATAAACTACTTAAAAATGTGAAAACCCGACTAGATATAGTAATGTAAGTTCATAAATTAAAAAGGGCATGGTTATTCCAAAGTTTTCGCTTTTCTCGGCAGTTCTCATGATTGCTTATTTAAATATTTATTTTGTTAATCTTATGAATTATTAGTTCAACCTCTACAATCAAGAATAGTCTCATCCAAATATTACTGATAACTAACTTTCAACATATTAGCTTGAGAGTGACTCCAATTCGTGTTTTTGAAAATTTCTCATTTCTTCATACATATAGAGGCGCTTCGCTACTAAATATAATAATTGTTTATAGTAAATTGTGTGTAGGCCTAATTTCAATAATAAACCCCTGATATATATCCCTTTGCAGAGATGTATAACTTCTATTTTAGCTTATACACAAAAAAGGATTGGTGTCAGCTTGCGATTATAAATCACGTCCAAGCCATATGACATACCAGCTGTCGTAGGGATGGAACCAGAAGCCATTTCATACGCATGGGGAACGAGTAAACGAAGAAAAAAAATGAAGAAAAAACTCCATAGGGAATTAATTCCTGCTGAGCTGCTCAACAAATAGCCATGCTGAATTTTAAAACAAACATGACCTCAGAGCGTTCGCATTAGCATTTCAAGGGTTTGTTAATAATTGCTCTTGAAAAGATGGAATTGAAGTGGAAAAGTGTATTTAGGAAATTTATATTCATCAAGACCCTGGTATTTTATAGCTAACAATTATTCATTTACCTTCAAGTATTCATCTCAATAGATCCTTTTATTACAATAGTTATTCGTTTGTTTTTAATATGGAAATATTTGTATTCAGTATATTATTTCATTAGAGTAGTACCTAGCATAACAACATTCCATGCCCAAGGGTCGGTTCGCAGGATTTTTTTAAGAGTTAAAAATCCTTGATTATGCCGTCCTTCAGAAGGAACGTAAACTGGGGGTACACAGCCTCTGAGCTGTCAAGAACGTGTTATCTAATTATCTGGTTATTCTTTTTATTTGAACGAATAAGTTTTAATCAATCGATTAATTAATTTTAATTAATAAATATTATTAATAGTGAATTATAAAATTAATAACATGACCGCTAGTTATAATAACTAATTCTAACTAATTTATTAATATACTGAAAATTAATACAATTGCCTAATATCTATTAATCAATTAAAGTTTTTTTTTAAATTTTAGTGTAGGAGAGTAAAAGTTAATAAGCTTTTATTATACTAAATGAAATTAAAATAGATTACCTTATAGACTAAATATTCTATTCTATTTCGATTTTTTGTTCCGCTTCCATTCTTTCTTTAGTTCCTGTTCTTTTCATTTCTTTTTTTTTTTATCAAGTAACAAGACTACTTGGTGGTTTATGTCGGAGGAGGGTGGAATTCAAGGTTCTACTTTTACAGCCCTGGCCGAGGATACGGGACATCTATTGTAAAAGTCATAAGATGGGAGTCCCACTTGTCTTTTATTATCAACAATGGAGAAGTTTCTCACGGCTGACTATATTCTTGGAGCTCGGAAGCGCATTATGCTTTATCTTTATGATATAAGGTTCAATGCTAAATCCCTTTAAGATTCTTTCATAACTACAAATCTAAATGAACAGAATGTGGCCTTTGCATGACTCACTTTATGTAATAAAAAAAAAGTTTTTGAAACGCACCTTCTAAGTTGAAGGAAAGTATAAAATTCGGAATCATGGTAAAAGTTTCAGCGTCTGTTACTTACATAGTTGTAAACATAATGGGTATACGACTGACATTTGAAATAAACGTTTTTCGTACTCTTATTTTTTTAGTGAAAACTTCTTTAGCCGCGTCTAGCGACTTTTGGTAGGGGATAAACTATTGGCTTCGCGTCAGCAACATGAGCGACATGCTCGTAACTTATTTAGCGAAACTGATAACGCCTAGCGCCCTGTGGATGGGTTATACAATTTATTCAATTTTAGATTCTCATATTCGATTAATATTATAATTTATATTTAAAATAATTGTATATTCAATAGTTTGATAATATAACTTTATACTAATTATCATTTCAATTAAATTATTCATATTTTCATTGAGCTAGTGCAGACCATCATTATTATAAAAAATAGCTTAAATGTATATAATAATTTTTATTTTGAAAAGAAAAGATTTGCCCCCTGCCGGGATTCGAACCCGGATCTCCGCCTCACTGTGGCAACGCTCTAACCATTTGAGCCACCGGGGTCGCTCCCTACCTAGGACAAATCTGTTCTCTTCACCAATCCCATATCCCCCGTGTTCTCGCAATTTTGCGATGTACACACGAGGAAGAAAGTTCATTGAACATTACTTTTGATTTTAGGATTTTTTTGAGATACGTCATCTTTTCTCAGCAAAATAAAAATATTTAAAAATTAAAGGAATGATTAAAAAATTATAATAAATATAATGACGTATGTCAAAAAATCCTAAAATCAAAAAATCAATAACTAGTTGCAGTTTTCGTTTCCACTAAAAGTTCTTATAATAGTGGTATATTATGTACCATAGTTAAATGTGTTGTTTTATGAAATGATTGAAAGTACAAATTATCAAAATATTGTTGAAAACGATAATAATAATGCTAAAAATGAAAATAATGTTCATTAACATCCACGTGAATACAAAGTATAATTAATATAACTATACAGTAATTATTTTTTCAATTAAATTATCGATATATTGTATTGAGCTTGTGCAGCCCATCATAAGTTTTCATCAATAAATAAACTACTTAAAAATGTGAAAACCCGACTAGATATAGTAATGTAAGTTCATAGTTCATAAGTTCATATTCATAAGTTTTTTAACATCCATGTAAATACAAATAAAGGGTATAATTAAAATAACTATATACTAATTATTATTTCAATTAAATTATTGATATTTTGTGTTGTGCTGCAGCCTTTCATATCTTTTTAATAATAAATCAGCTACTTGAAAATCTATATAATTATTGTTGGAAGTGACCAGATATGTAAAAACCAGCATAATATTGAAAACTTAAATTTACAAATTTGAAATTTAAAAAAATTAGACTATAATTGAATGAGATATTTTAAAAAAATACAGTTATTACGAAGTTTTCACTTTTGTCGGCAGTCCACATGACTACCTATTTATTTTTTTTATTATTTTCAAATACTATTTGAATGGCCTGGAGTAGCTGAGATTTTGTATCTTTAGTCCGAATACATGTTCTAGATATCTCGTACGAATTCCATTTTAACTGGATTATTCTAATTTAATTATTGTTCACTTTGCTAATATCGGTAATTCATTGAATAATCTATCCCTAGTACGTTTTTTTTATGGAAAACTTGGAGTTCAAATACATTTTCTGGGATTAGTTTTAATTAATAGATAATTCAATTTGATAAGGAGCTAAGGAAATTGGACTCAGTAATTATTCTGAGAGACTTTTAACTAAAGCATAATGGCCTTTATTTAGTTTAAACACTCTGTAGTACTGTCTTAGATGAAAAGGTTGTGTATTTAAATTCAAATTCGAATCTTTCTTTTTATTCGGATTTATTTTAATTCCATAACAAAAATTAGATATTCTAATTTACGATTTAAGATACTCTAAAACATTTCGTATATATTTTGTAGTAATCATGTAGATAACCTTCAATAAAAGGTTTAATTATATTTTCAATTTATCTTAATATAAATCAGATTAATGGAACATTACTTATTCCACAAAACGTATTTATTATTATTGATGTTGTTTTGTTTGTTCATTTAACGTAACTTTTTGCTGCTATGGCTAATCGGAAGATGCTGCATTGGGAGATCTAAATATTATACGAGTACATGACATCGTACAGGCTCGGGACCCCGCTTAACGTCCCTTCCAAAGGACGGCGTAACTAAGGATTCTTTACTCCCTTTAAAACTTTATTATTGATTCTGTTTAGATAATTACGCTCTTATTTGAGGGTTTGTGTATTTTTATTTATTTTTTATTGATCTGAACTAATTCAGTATAGGTTCTTGTCGAAGATGATACTTAAAATGTGGTAGTGGATAAAATAAAATGGGGAGCTGAGTATCTCAGTTTGTAGACCTGAGGGGGTCCCGGGTTCAAATACAGCATTGGCAGATAAATTAATTAACCTTTTAACAGCCACGGATGGACGCTGTGGGATCTGAAGACTCACCAGGGGCTCACCTAGCCTCCATAAAAGGGATACCCTAAATTGGGGAAAAACCTGGCGTTTAGCAGATAAATCATTTCCCTTAACAGCTGTTGGCCTAAAAACAGTAAGGTCTCTATCATATACTAAAGACAAGACCCTTCATGGGTTGTAGTGGAACAGTTTTTTTTTTATTAAGATACACTGAAAATGTAAGGATGTCAATTTTTCTTCTGCGAGAAGAAACTAATAAATCAAATCCATTAAATCAATAAATTTGTATTGCTAACGGAGATTCTTTTCAATTTAGTCGAATAATTATTTTACATATGTATTTAAATTCATTTCAAAATTTTTAAAAAAGTTACAAATGAAATAATATTAAAACAATGTAAATTATACTACTATGCTTCACATATCTATATAGTGATATATATATAAAATACATCATACACAGCTGAGAAGCTAATGTAATCTTAGCTCATAAGGGATTAATAAAATATATTTTCATGTATTGAACTCAGTTTAAAGTAGAATTGAATGTTGGTTATAAATAAATAGTGTATTACTTATTCAATGGTTGTAATTTTATTCAGAACTTATCTTATAAGAATATCATGAAGCATATCACAAAATCAAATCGATATCTGATCTTATTTATTAAAAGTAAAGACAGAAATCAAATATAAAAATCTATACTGATTTATACTATTCTGTTGTATCAGCGGAAATACACGATTTTTATAATTAATTAATCTGTTCAATCCGATTTTTGACAACATTAAAACATTTTTAATAATGATAATGAGACTCGGATTGGTCTGGAATAGATAGTAGTGATTACTGAAGCCTTTGAAGTTGCATTTACCATAACAAAATTAATAGCACGCAAATCTCTAAGAGGAACAGCACAAGCGTAAACTATTAAATCAAAGTGTTATACCTAATAATTATTAATTTAGAAATCAATACGATACGAAGTGCAACAGTGCCGTTTTAATCACTGTAGTTTTATACCACATTTAAAAGATGTGAAATTCAGGAGGTCCGGTAGGTTTGAAACACTTTAGTATTATTATGATGTCCTGGGTTTTTATACGAATGCAACAGAAATTTATTTTAGAAGTATTTAGTATCTAATTTGTTTTACATCCATTATAAATTTCCTCGAATGATATCTATATTTTATAAGTTGCTGTTCATTTTATTGCTATTTGAGTTTAAAAACATGGGTGCGACGTGGTCAATGGTAGTGCACTATGTTGCCATGTTGAAGGTCCTTGATTCAAATCCTACTCGCTCGCAGACGTTTTTTTAACCTTCTGGCGCCCAGGAATGGACTCTATGGAACCTAGGACCCTCCTAGGATTTACCCAGCCTCTATAAAGTGGGTATCCAAAAGAAAGGGGAAAATCTGGCGGTTGAACGTGATCAAGGACACATCACTTCCCTGTTCAACCGATTTCCATGAAACGGTACATCCTCTACCAGATACAGAACCCAAGAACCAATATTTATTGGAGTTGTAGGAATTAAAATTCATGAATAAAATGAGTAAAAAAAACGCTGATATTTATTATTGCTCTCATAATTGGACGAAACAGATTCGTTATTGTATTTATATGACACTTTTTATTTTATATTGTAGATTTATACTATGTTTTAGTGATTTATTATTTTTTGTCTATATTATTTCTTATATTTTTTCATTATTTAAGAAAAAAAAGCAATTAAAAAGTTTTATAGAAAAAAAACTATGAAATATATTAAAGGATCCAAATTCACTGGGTTTTATTTTTTTATTAGTGATTTAAATATTTATTTGGGTGCAATGCTTATCAGAATTTTCGTCAAGGGAATGATTGTCCGAAAGGTATATTTTAATAAAATATAACTAAATATTTATAAATTAAACTTAATTTATAAAAATTAACGTTTTTACTTTATTTCTGGAATAACTTAGCAATAAAGAAAGAATGTACAAGTCTTTAGATAAGAAGGAAACATTTCATGCTTTAAAATATTCCAATAGGAAATAGTCTATAAATTATTGTCTTAGGAATTCTAATAAAGCCACCGCTGTTCGGAATAAGAATGTGAGTATAACATGCTCAGCAAAAATCTACTATAAAAGCTATTTATTATTATTGATAATCAATAGTTCAATATCATAAAAATATAAAATAAATGTGATTGAATTGTGAGAACATTAATTTAATTATATTAAGAGAGCATGCGCCCTGTTATTATAATTAAAATAATAGCATCGCTAAGATTGAATTGAACTGATTGAGTTATTGGGCTTAGTTATGAAAGGATCCCAAGAAAATTATTAAGCTAATTGATAAAACGTCTGAAGTGAGAGGTACGAGATGTAGGTAGATGGGAGGTTTGCGTAAATGTGACTTTACGGTTTTGGGTGGTAATAGGTAAAGAGAGGTTAGTAAGTTGCGATTGGTGGTATCGGTATCGAACCTTTGGATTAGGTAATAATTACCTATCTTACTAAAGTACTAACTACCTACTACCTATAGTCTTCACTTATAGGTAGATTAAACATATCACTTGACTTCAATTTTTTAATTGAAATTAAATTTTTGGCTTTATTAGAAAAACATATAAAAATTCTACTCTTGAACTCTTAAAAAATCACAATTTCATAATTTTTTTTCCTGAAAGATTGGTCTTTTTGACTTTGATAAAAAGTATGAATCAGTCTGTATAAAAACCATATAATTTTTTAAATACCCTGCAAAATATATTCAGCGTGATCTTTAAAAATAAAAGTTTGTTTTTAGTGCAGTCAGTTGCTAAACTGCGCAAAGGTAAAAACTTTTATCATTTTGCTGAGACATATGGCATTCTTTAGTATATTGAATTAAAATACACCTTTTCGCAAGATAATAACGCCTTCGATATTTTGTTTACTGCAGATTGGTAACTAGTTCAGGACAAGATCCTTTTTTTTTTTGGATCTCATGCAAAATTTTGGAAAGTGGACTATTTTCCTTTCTGCAGTTAGCGACTCATATACAGTTGTATTAATTGAATACATGGTGTAAAAATAAATTTATTCCATAATAATCTCAGCAATAAAAATAATAATTTTTAACGAAATATTCTTGAATGAAATGGAATACACAAGAAATTAATTATGTAAAAGATCTCGAGTAAACCGTTGAAATATTGTTCTATAATCTATTCCAATGGCAATCGTGATGAAAATAATGAATCACTAAATTCATAAGAAATACGGTTATGATTTCGGTGCTCTACACCAAGGTACAATATCTCTAAGAAAAGGTTGGTTAGCTATGAGGTTCTGGCAAGGATATCGCTCGAGCGCTAATATTATCCTATTTCAGAACAAGACACCACAGTTATTAAAGGTAAGGTATTCCCCAAGGCGGTCTTCCGACCTTTCACGTTTGCAAGGGCATAATAATTTATTGGCCTTAGCCGGTTTCGTACCTGCGTGGGATTTACAAGACTATTTTCTATACCAATGAACCAAGTGGAGTATTTTGCAATAAAATAAAGGTTTGTGTTTAAGTATGGATACAAAGGATGTATCCCCCTATAATTAATTTGTAATTATATTATGCTCTATGACTTAATAGCTTGTTTATTAATACTTGTACTATTATTCTAAAGGGACTTGTCCTCGAATAAATAAAGACTATATTATTATTATTAAAAACTAGGGTACTTGTGTACATAATGCACGCCTAAAGTAGGCCAATGTTGTGCGCATGCCCAAGTGGTTACATTTTATAACAGTTACATTTCTACTAGTTACCTTAGATAACCTTTTAAAACATGGAATGTAATAATGATGGAAATAAATAAATCGAGTATAACATATAATAAAATAATGTAGTATATAATAAATAAATAAATAATAAGTATATATAATAAGTATATAATGTAAATAAATATAATAATGACATAAATAAATAATGAAACATATATAAACTATTGAAAATTGAAATAATTATTTAAAAACATAACATTCAATCGCATTTGGGTGGAAAATGGGTTGATATACAGTTCAACATGGATTGAAAACAGTCTCTATTTCCATCCACCTGATGTTGTCGCCATATAAATTCTGCTAAATAAGAATCCAAATGATGTCTTGCTGTCTCCCTATGTTTTTTGTTCCTCCATTTAGAAGGTTTAATCTACTTATAGGTAGATTAAACCTTGCCGAACTATGTCCTTCTAGGGCATCCTTTAAAAACTAATAATTCAATTTTTTTTTTTTACTTTTATCTTAAATGATTTGTCTTACGTGACACAATTATTTTTTATAATATTCAAGAGGCCCAGAAAAGTTGTTAAAAAATTTTAATTTAAAAAAATAAGAAACAATTTTCCGTTAAGATTAATGTTAAAGAAAATGCACATTTTAAGATTCCCTAATTCACAATTACCAAGACTTAAAACGTTCTCTGTATGAGTGTATGGTAAGTCTATCTCAAAAAGATAAAACAAACTGGAATTGCTTATATAAAATAGATATATGCTTGGGAGTCTTACAGCAACTTTTTCACGAAAATCGATTTAACAACAGGAGTTATATATATAAGCCTCCAATCCCTTTTCAATAACTTTATCCCCCCTATCATTTGTAGCTCGGGCTGGCTCTGTTGCATTCACGTGAGAGGATCTCCATCGAAATTAAATTTATCTGGGCGGGACAGATGAGATACTGTCCTATTTCTATCTGTAATCCGGAGACGTTCCATTATTATATAAGAGTAATTAATAGCGGATTCTATTGCATGAATAATGCGAAACAAAAAATTACTTGCAATAATTATTCACTAGGAGATATTCACATATTCGCAACCCGGCAACTGGGCCTAGGTTTCTTCATACTTAATATAAAGGGATTCAACAACCCTTGGTTATGCCGTTCCTCGGAGGGAACGTTAAATGTCGGTGTCAGATATCCATTCAATATTCCTATCCTAAGTATGTCAGAATAGGCAAAGTTGTGATTATTCCGCATGTTGTTTCGAGTTGAGGCACAGCAAGTTTTAACTGTTTATTTGTTTTCCTGATTGAAACATGACTAGGAAGCCCTTCTTATACAATGGTTACCTTTAAAAGATGTCTTAAAATCTTTTAATTGGAGGATTTAAGGGTCTAATTCAGGCTTAGCCGCACGAACAAAAATCGAATGACACTTACCGCCGCTAAGTGCTTCGACCTTCCAATTTCTGACATCAAGAACAATCCTTGTAACCCAGTTTGTATAATATCTAAGATTTTTTCTCTTGATATGCATTTCACAATAACTATATCCTTATAGAAATCTGTCTTTACTTTCAGGCTTGTAAATTTACATTCTTCGATGACAATTTTCTAGTCTTTATATTATAATACCATATATTAATATTAGACTTATCATCTAAGATGGACCTCTCATATTATACTCCAATATTTTCCCCTCTGTACATAAGTATTGCGAAATAATACCTGTTTACACAGATCCCGTAATCTCTCAAAATTTAAGAAAAGTTATTCCAATAATTGGGTGGTGGGGTAGCTCCATGTTGAGTGCTGAGTTGTGCTCTGATAGTTCTAGTTTCAAAACCCGTTGGGAAAGTTAAATCATTTAATTTAGTTTCGAAACGGACTGACTATGTGGAATCTTCTTACCCTTCTGGGGCTCACCCAGTCTTTATATAGAATGTACCCTTCATTGGAGGAAGGACCTGGCGATTGAGCGTCTCGGACCAATCACCTCCCACCTCAATCCACCATATGCTAAACCAGACACTCTTCATGAGTAGTAGCGGTACAAGTTTTTTTAAGTATAATAGAAAATAATTAATTAATAGTTTGAAAGGACTAATTATAATTACAAATTATGTTAGTATTTTCCAGTTGGTTTCAAGTTTCAAAATATAAAACAACCTACAGGCATCGATGTCACTACGTTACTTGGTACTAATGCTCTTAGATAACGCACACTAAATTACTATTTATTTTTAATCACCTCTCTTCACAACTGTTGTCCTAGAAATAGTACAGTCTCTGTCATGTATTGTTCCCAAGAGCTATGAACTGGTACATGTTTTGTTTGTTTCGAAAATTCCTTCCTACTGTATTACCTGTTCATGTTGCAGAGTTCGTCCAATGCAGAAGCTCTCTACAGATCCTGCCCATAATATTATGTTCCCTTTCTACACTTAGATATATTAGAAGTGTATCCGGTTCTGCCAGGTGTGTAGTGGGCTCATGAGCCGAGGACCTGACTCGGTTGCTAATCCATTGAAAGAGTCACAAAGGCTTTCCCCTTTTCACTCCCTGAAGAGGAATTTAATATATACTATATTGAATGGGGCCTAATGGCAGCCCCATTAATTATTCCGTGCAGAGTGAATTTTTCCATCAAGAGCTGAGAGAATTTCTCAGTAGCATGGGTTCTCTGTCTTCTCTAAACCTGATGTGAATTTTATTGTCATGTTTTTTTTCACCCTGTTTCATGATTGTGTGACCATCTTATTTAATAATAAAAAACCTATGTCTGGACGTATCTTGATAAATAAAAAAAATAAATAAACTTGTATACCCTGCCACTCTTAAAAAAAAATATCATGTAAGAATATAAAGAACGGATCTTAAAATTTATTATATGTATCTTATCATTAAAAACCATGTATTTTTCTGTATGTATATTAAGGTCATGTATCTTAGTCTTAATAAAGTTATTAAAATCCATTTGCTTTTAAAATATAATCCTGGATCCTTAATGGTATTCAACAAACTAGTGTATATTAAATACTTAGGAAAGGTCAAAACAGAATGGGATTTTAAAAACATTAGAAAAACCTTAACCTGTTAAAAATCAACAGATATAATGTATTGCCACTACTTTTTGAGTATAGAATAATTTCTTAATTATTATTTATATTGGAGCTGTTATTTATTATATAAAATAGAAAAAAAAATTACATAGACTAACACTCTTCTAGTTTTTAGCAGATAGGAGAAAATTGCTGAAGTATATTATTGTTAATGTACAAAATATTTTTGTTTGGGTAGATTATGAAAGGATTACCGAAAAGGATTTAGGAAGAGACATAAAATTTCGGTGTCAACAATTTAGGATTATCCACTCTAGAAAAGTCCTATTAGCCATAGCAGTATAAAGTGATATTAACCATGATTTAAAAAAAATCAATTTGTATTAAATATTTTTTATCCATCTCCAATAACCTAGTGACATAGGTATCTGTCCATATACTACTTTTTTTATTTTTAAAAAGTAATCCAAAACTTATCCTTAAGTATTTTCTATTATAATCTAAATAATCAGTACCACTACAACCCGTTGAAGGTCTTGTGTTCAAAACATGGTTGAAACTGAGCTGTTTTTAGGACAACGGTTGTATAGGAAAATATTTTTTCTGAATTCACGCTCAACACGCAGTTTTCTCCCCCAATTAGGGAGCCCCAGGAGGGTCCGTAGATCCCACTGGGTCCACCCTTGGCTAATAACAAAATAAATAATTTATTATTAAGTATTGTAACTTGATATATTTGGATTTAGCTTGGTATATCTGGATAGGTGAAATTGAGGTCTCCAACTATGAAGTCGTTTGATTAGGCGTAGTAGCATAAAGATGACGTTAAATTAATAACAACTAACTTTCTGTCTTAGAGAAGTGTTAAATAATAATTTTATGTGATAAATATAATAATAAATCCCGTTACTTGGTCTTATAGGTTTATACACATATATATATATATATATATATATATATATATATATATATATATATATATATATATATATATATAGGGTACAGTTAGGGGATAGAGTACCCCCTTCAATTTGAACCGCTAGTGGACACCTAAGGCAGCGGTATGCCAGGGTCGTCCCACGGGCCTCGGATGCTCTATTCTCTTACAATCCCGCTTTAGGAGTATTAAATGCCTCTTCTAAATTAACCAGTAGCGAAACTTGTTTTAATTAAAAAGATACATCCCAAATGTTTGGTGATAGAATTTTCATACAATCTTTTATATATTTTTATAAATATAAAAAATATTTTATTTTTATCCTTCACTTGACCACCATCCTATGATACTCTAGCACAAAATGTCAACAATGCTTGTCGAGTATATGCAAATATTTTTTTTCCTGGAACACCTTAGGCTACACCTACATTGGATCCGGTGTGATACGATGAGACGTTGCTAGCAAACCAAATGACTGAAATATATCGAGAGTTATAACATTTGGTTCTTGAAATTTATAAAATTAATATTATTTATTAATTATTTTTAATACATTTATATTTTACTATAATGTATAGTAAAGTATGTATAATGTATACACCCCAGCATCATATGTGATAGAATCACGTCGCGCCGAATCGGATCCAATAGGTGTAGCCTTAGGCGTCTTAGGACGGCGTTACTAGGAAAGTTTATAAGGAGTAAACCGTTATATTACGAATTTCTGTTAATATTCCTAGATAATTTCTCTCCGTAAAAAAAATCAGAGTTAAAGCATAAAGAGACACTCGGTGGTCTGTCTCACTGTAGTGAGGACTTGTTAACGCATTATAAAAAACATAGTTTGTGACATTATTAATTTGTTTTCCCGATATAATATGAGTCAGGATATAAATATGAATTTAAGTATTAAATCAGTCATCCATAATGGCATTAACGTCCCATTTGTTGCAGATTTAGCCCGAAACAGTTACCATTTCTTCCATGACATACTTTATTCCTCCTCAAAGCCACAAGTTTAAAACTTACCTACCTCTTTGATTCCCGTTAATCCTTCGAGATGTCTGAAAATAAGATACCTCCTAAGTATTATTTGAATACTATGACTACAAACTATTCTCTCTGTGCTTGTTTTGAACTCATGTTATTATGTATTAATTACTGGTATTATGTCATTTCTATTTACTGGTTGTATTATTATAATACAGTTGTAAACATCAATACATAAAGTTTAATTATTTTTTGTTTAATTTTTTTTATCCCTTCCATAATCCCCTTAAAGTAACCTACATTCTGCTGATGACCCTCTCCAATGGTAGGCTCATCTTTTTTCGGACCAAATCAACCACGGAATACTTAATTTTTCAATACTTTAAGACGTTGTTCAGCATTGAAGGATAACGGCTACGTTTCAAATTCATAAAGTATAGTTGGAAGGATCAAAGTGTTATAAATTTCGGAGGATAAGGCAAGAGTAGTGATGTTGAGGACAAAAAATAGCTAACATTTCCGGGTTTTGTGTTTTTTTCGAGCATTTTTTTCTTTTTACACACACACACACACATTCACACATATTATGGTCACATTCACACACTTATGCTCACCTCATTCAACTCTAGGGCATGTGACGCGGCTATGAGTCGTTCAAAACCGGGTAATTACCCCAGTATACTGGTGAACAGGTATTATAGCTGACCTTCGTCGGTGTTACCACCTAGCAAGGAGACGTTACCAGCGAACAAAGCATCTACCAGAGTTTTCCAGTCTTCAGGAACAGTTCAAGATCGGTAGAAGAAACCTCCTCACAGCCATTAAGGATAGTAAACGACGGTCCTGGAAAGAACTTTGTGATGAGGTTGATGAAGACCCGTGGGAGAGGCCTTACAAAATAGCTTTAAATTAATTGAGCAAAGAGTCATCTCACCTTCCCACAAGGCCTGTTCTGCCGCTGTAACCTTAATTTCTGGATGTTCCTCGTATTAATTTTTCGTAGAAAACTTCTGACTAATTTTTGTTATAAAATTAGCTAATACTCTATGAGTAATGCCTTCTCAACTTTATGTTTCTGAATTAATTACAGTGTTCAAATCACCTCAGAGCACCAAGTAGATTTAAATACCCCAATCTTAGTCGCAGAAAGATCTTTTCGGACAGAGAAGCGGAACTTTAAGAAACTTGCCGTCAAATAATTATAACAATTTTTCAAAAGGAAATTAAAACAGTTCCAGCCCTTTGATACAAGTTCAACACCTTTTAATTTGCTGCCGCTACAGTCGGAAGGAAAATGAATTTCGGGAGGAAACCCATCAGTAATCCCGGCGAAAGTCAGCCGGAGAGTGAAAAGGTTTAATTTAGAACTTGGGCGAGTTGCTGAGAAAACTCATTGGCATCCGAAATCCCCGAGCGTCACTAATTGATTGTGTTCGTGATTCAATGATAGCAGCTTAGTATCTCACACAACCGTTACTCCTTCTATGAATAGCTCCTGGAAACGGGGCCTTCACTCATTCAGTTGAGGAAAATTAAATGTTTGACCGTTTCCGACGGAGGAAGAAAAAAGGAAGAGTAGAAAATTTAGTAATTAGTGTGAAAACCCCAAGTTTTTTTTTTACAAAGCGAAGTTCATTAAAAGTTTTCCAAATCATTTTTAAGTACTTCCGAATTAAAAGTGGTGATTCACTAGAGATTTTTTTTTTTTTATTACTCGGCAAGAAACTTTCCAAAAAATAGAATAGCAAAATATAACACGATGTCCTTGTTCCGGTTTAAAATAATTATGTAACATATTTTTTTTAATCAATTTAATTATTAAAATATGGAACTGTATTATTACAATACGACAAGTAAGTGACAAGAATGATTCATAGAGGAATGGATAAAGACAAGTAGAGAAACAACCCAGTGGTAGTATTGAAATAACAGTTTCAACTGGTGGGCGATGAAGTGAGAATGAAGTTTTTCATGAAAAGACTGGTATCGTGTTCGAGGCAAATCAGCCACAAACGGGACATTGAGGTCATTATGGATGGCTTTATTTGTAACAAAGTAGCATTAAGGATTTTTCATTGTAAGGATTGGATTCGAGAGTAATTCGATGGCTTAGTGGAGCCCCAAAGCTCTTCTCCGTAAGTCCAAATATGAGTTTTTTGTAATTAATTAGAAAATTAGAGCGTTTGTCTAGTAAGTGATGCAGTAGCCTGAAGCGGTGAGCAGCTTCTTGTCTTTTCAGTCTAGTATGATGATTCCAAGTTAATCGTTTCTCGATATGTAATACTAATTATCGGATTGGTCCTGCAGGAGTCAGTGGGATATTATGAAAGGATACTGGAGAATAGGAAGTCATTGGTTTCCTACGAAGGGTAAAGGTTATTTAACTGGATTTGTGTGAATTTAATTGTGTAACATTACATACTAATTTAAAAATTATAACTTTTTTATTACTGGAAATTGTTTGAAAGCGAGATGCATATGATCTATCCTTGGCGTGATTTCTACAACCAATTTTTTAACGAGATCTCTCATCCAGCTCCTCGTAAGCTTTTAAAGAGTGAGTTGTATCCCCAAGCTATTTATGCATTCATTTAGCCCTTTTACTATCATTGTAAACGTTTAATAAACGAATAAAGTGCATCCTAACCTGAAAATGGAAAAATACAACAACCAGAGGAAGTATTTCACTACAAACAAGGAAAAAAATACAACTACGGAATCACAAGGATAGTTACAGAGCTGGTAAAAACGCTTAAATCATAAGACATGATAAACAAATAGAAAATACACACATAAAAAAATTAAGAATTTGCAAATTAAAAAAAAACGAAATAACACTATTAGATAAGAAACCATATACAAAATTAAAATAAAAATTACGAGAGAAAAAAGTGAGAATCAAGAAGAACGGAAGTTTTCCCCCCTAGTTAAGGGTACTCACTTTAAAGAGACTGGCTGAGCCCCAAGAGATTCTGTAGATCCCACTGGATCCATCTGTGGCTATTAACCGATTTAATAATTTATCTATCACTGCCTAATTTGAATCCTGAACATTCAGCATTAAAACACAGTGCTCTACACACTGAGCCAACCAGCTACTTTTCAATATTTAATATTCTTAACAATCAAAAATAACTTATATCTAAAATTTTAAAGCATTACCTCAAAAAGTCTCATTAAATGCAAATCTACAACTGAAAACTGATAGAAGTCGCTATGGTAAAATAAGTTATACCCTTTTCGGTTAAATTATTTTATATGCAACTGTAGACATAGCAATCTATCAGAAATTTATACGTTCTCTTTTATAATATCGTACTAAAACATTTTACTGTCTGGATGATGCAATAAAAAAACAAGATAAACACGAGCGAGAGGCGTGACGAAAATATTTATGTTTTATTTTAATTTTATATTACTAAGGTTCGCTCGAGTAGAAAGATAAAGGACTAGAATAATTTATTGATGTTTTTCCAAGCTTTATATTCAGGCGAGTGTATAATTATAGTACAACAAAATAAAAACAAAATAAATTAACTCTTTAGAATAGCAGGAAAAGATAATTCATAAAATGGGTAATTAAAAACCTCACCATGTAATTTCATACTCAAATAAAGAACATATAAAGAAATTGATGTACGCATAAATAATTAACAAATGACAAAAAAAAACCCTCAAGGCTGTTTAAAAAAACCCTCCGAAATTCGAAAGATTCGAAAAAAGATTCACCCTACCATAAATAATTTTTAACCTCAACTTGCGTTGTGTTAGATTATTTACGCTCTACAGAGTGCATATTTCCACTTGTATGCTACAGCCAACAAATTCCATTCATTATCTTATTCTAATGTGGCTTATTAAATTGGTATAATTTTAGGAGAGCTTTATAAAGAATATTTTGATGTCTATTTTTTAAATATTCGGTGTAGAACAATCAATTGAAAATGTTCTGCAAAGAAGTTCCACTATTTTTGGTGGAGATTTTTCTTAAATTTTGAGAAATTTCAACTATTGGGCAGAGGGGAACTTTTTTGTTTTTTATTCTTGATACTAACCAGAAAGTCCACTATTACTCTTTTTAAATTAATTTGGGTTACAAGTGGAAGGAAATTATTATAAATATATTTTTTTAATAATAAAAGAAGAAAATAAAAATAGTTTTGTTTATTTCACAAAATAATATATTATCTATACAAAAAAAAAAAAAATTACTTACATACAACTGGGTTTTACCTAAAGTCACGGCGCTTAGAGCTACCCCTCCGGCAACATCTAATGGTTGTGCACAACATAGTAGACTCAATTGCTTGAAGGCGTTGTACATTCAAAATTAGCCTTTTGCTGTTGGCACATCGTGGTCGGGCGTTTTAGGCCGGCAAGTTATAGCTAGAGCAGGTAATTCATTGAAAAGTGTGAGTGAATTTTATATTAGAATATTTAAAAAATTACGATAAATTTAAAAAAGGCTTTAATTTTTTTAATTAATCTTATATTTTCTAACTCAGAATGTATTCCCCATTATCATTATTAAAAAGGAAAGCACTTTGATCTTATTAACAATCTATCTAATCTATTGCATTGAATATTCTTTAGCTTCGTATATAAGGGAAAGGGTAAAAACAAACTATATTAACCCTTATAGCTTTAATTTGCACATTCTACTATTTACCTACACAAAACGTATAACTACGTGACCAAGGTATGCTGTAAAGAAAAGAAAAGATCTGGTGTGATTTATCCCGTGCGGTACAGACTTTAATGGACTTAGATATATATTTTCTAGTATAACTATGTTTCTAGAGATAACTGTCGGAAATTTGTTTTTCCTGCAACCTTGAGTAATGCTATCCATTATTCAACTAAAACTGGTGTGGAAAGTTTCAATTTCCCCCACTAATGAGATAAAACGACTTTCCCTCACTAGTGGGGGAAAGTAACAGCCACCAAGATCAAATTTGACAATCAGCACTCTGTTATGTTAAATTTTAAATGGTTGTATTATAGTATTATGCATTTTATATTCCTAAAATGAAAAAATAAATAATTTTATATTTAATACAAGATAAATAAATAAATGTTTCAATGAGTAAACCGTCCCAGAGTTATAATTTGCATTGTCAATAATAGAAAATTATAGATAGCGCTAGTGTAGTTTTAACAAATCTAAAGTTTCACCTTAAATTTCTTAATTTTTAAATGGTTGCAGGAAAAATGTAATATTTAACACTTGAGAAAAGTGCTTATAACAACCTCGTTTAATTACCACACTCGCCTTCGGCTCGTGTGGTAAAATTCACTCGGGTGTAATAAAGTGGCACTTTCCTCACTTGTCTACTAAATAACTATTCTTCGACTATTTGAAAAGGCAGCCATTTTTGGTCGGTTCTATTGTCCCATTTCAGTAACTGAACCATGGACGGCAGCTACTTATTATATTTTTTACATTAAAACATTACTCTATAATAGAATAACCATTCTAATTTTCTTGAGTGATTTTTAAAATGATAATTTACAAAACAATAATTATCTCGAAGAAAGTAAAAGGAAACTATACAGCGCAGATTTATTATTTATCAAAGGAGGAGAGTTGCTCAGCGTGAGAGAGAGCTATGTTGCTATGCTGAAGGTTCCAGGATCCAAATCCGTCTGTGGCAGATTCATTATTTATTTTGTTAACATGCACCCTCCCGGGGCTCACTCAGTTTCTGTAAAGTGGGTCCCCTTAATTAGGGGGAAAACATTCCGTTCGCCCACGAGATTCCTGATTCAGAATTTTTTTGGTAATTTTTATTTTAATTTTGTTTAAGGTTTCTTATCTAATAGAGATATTTCTTTTTATTTTATTTGTAAATTCTTAATTTTTTATTTGTGTATTTTCTATGTGTTTATCATTTGTTTTTACATAACCGTTTTTACCAGCTATTGCCCTGTTGCCTTCCTTGTGATTCATTAGTTGCATTTTTCCTTGTTTGTAGTGAAATTCTTCCTCTGGTTGTTGTATTCTTCCATTTTCAGGTTAGGATGTACTTTATTCGTTTATTCTCTTTGCTTTATTCTCTATCTTTCCAGAAGATATCTTAATTGGCGAAATATGGGTAGATGTTTATGCATGCGGTTTTTCGACTCACGTCTTAACATGATATTCATAATTTTTAAACAATAGCATTCTTAATTACAGCAATGTATATTTGTAAGTTTTCATATGTTTAATGATTTTTTTTAACCAAATACACCAGACAGGATTGGTAATGAGTTTTGCATTGTTTGAACATAATATCGGAAAAAGTACGAATGTCCTAAAAACAGCACAGTCTCTATCCGGTTATCAACCCCAAGACCAATGGGTTGTAGTGGTAAAGGCTTAATTTTTGGTTATTAGATTATTTATTTATTTATTATTATTACAAATTTATTGTTACTTTATTGCTATTGATTTACTCCAAATTACTTAAAATGTATGAATATAATAAGTTTAAATATATAAGGGTGAAACATGTTTCCTTGGCAATATAACGAGTTAAGTTAAATTTCCAAGCATGTGCCGAGAAGATTACATTGGATGGTGACATCTGTTCGCAAGTTGGTGACTTACGATCGCCCTCTACAATGCCCCCACCATATCTACTCACTCGCTTGATCCATTTCTTCTTAATTTACTTTTCTTTTGTTTAATTTCTTGCCTCAAATACAATCTAACCACGTAGCTTTTTGCTTCACTTTCCTACAATTGATTTCTTGTTTTAATTCTCCTGGCGCTTTTCTTCAGCCTCGTGACCCCCTTTTGTCTCACTCCACTAATTTAATTTTCTCTGTTGTCGCTTTAATTAAACTTTGAAACTTTTTTGTACATGCATTATAAATTGAAATTCATGATTTAGACGGATTGCTTCTGAGCCCGCAGAATTATGAAATTTCTAATCTCCCTTGTCTACAATAAAAAAGATTAAAGCACTGAAGAGGGATAGCTAAGTATGTAGGGAAAAACCTGATGGTTGTGTTTGTTGTTTGTTTGTTTGTTGCGGCATGAAGGCGTAAAACCCTAGGGCCATCAACGCCTGTAGATTTTAATTTTTATAATTAATTATCTTGAAAAAATAAAATAAATAAAAAATACATATAATTAAAATATACACACACACACACACATACTAACTAAAAATTACATCTATAATGAGGAAATAAAACAATCAGAAAAAATAACAATTGTATCTATAGTAGGGACTATGAATGATTCTATATTGGTTATTAGTTTGCAGTTTGTAATAAATTTCACAACTTTGTCGATTTCAGATTTGCTGTCTTTAAGTGCTACTCTAACATCGGGTGGTATTTTGGGCTGATTTAGTATTTTTTTGTAGTAGTCGCATTCCTCAAATATGTGTCTAATACTAAGATTTGTATTGCACCTAGGGCATATCGGAGGTGCATCCCTTGTAATGAGGTGTGCATGGGTCAGCCGGGTGTGTCCTATTCTTAGGCGAGCAATAGCCACCTCTTCATGGCGCTTACCGCGATTAGCTGTAGTTCAAGGCTTTACTTCCCTTTTTATATATTTCAATTTACTCTCTGGACTTTAATCCCAAATTCCTTGCCATCTTTTATCAATACATTCTTTAAGGGGGCAAGCAAGTTCTTGGGTGGTTAGAATGGCTGTGCCTCTACCTGGGAGGGTTAGAGCTGCTCGAGCAGCTTTGTCAGCCATCTCATTCCCGACAATACCCACAACATGGTTGAGTGTGATCTCGACTAAATCACATTCCTGAACAATCGTTGTGTTAGAAAAGTACAGTCTCTAGTATTTACTGAACCCGCGATCCTTCATGGTTTGCTGTGGTACAGTTTTTTACTAATTTCAATAGGAGGAGACTGCACCCCACGTTATGTTCTATTAAGCTAAAAAAAAATAGTGTTCCAAACTAGCAATGGTTGAGAAGTAATTGCGTTCGATTCCGATCCACAAGCCTACCAAACCATCGAATTCCCAGACGTCCTCAGTTCGATGAGCAGCAGAGTCACTAAAAAAGCTCATTCGAATCACATCCCTGTAAAACCGTTGGCTTAAAAACAGTACAGTCTCTACCACATACTGAACCCAGGACCATCCTTTAGTTGTAGTCGTTCCTGTATTTATTGATTACGATAACAAAGACAGTTGATGCTTTGGTCTTCACCTAATATCTATATGTTTGTTGAAAAAAAAGAATCACTAATAGTTGATTACGATTGAAAATTGATGAAGTGAAATTACGTAGATTAATCAACAGTACAACATATAATTATACATTCATAACGATCGATCACGAATGATTCATTGTAATTTAATTAATAATTTACAATATAGAAAAATAAAAGTGAAACTATTCTTAAATTCCTGATGAAAAATCGAAACGTATTTATGTTTCCTGTTTTTTATTTAGATACTTAAGGATTAAGATATTGAATGCAATTTTTAAAATCAAGTCTTAACGAGTATTTTTTGTATCTTTTGAGTTTTAACTATTCTATATTAATATATTTTGTGCAATAGCCGTATGTCCACTGGGTTCTTGATAATGTCATTTTCTTGGATTTTACTTGTTTTTATGGTTTCTTATCTGTAGATATAATAATATAAACAAGATATAATACAAGAATATTTTGTTTTTGTAGATTTTGGATGTTTGAGGTGTGCATTTTTATCAGCTACTTTGATAAAGTGCAGTGATATTGCAGCTGTTGTTCAGTAGCCTTCCTTATAAATGAGTAGCTGCATTTTGGTATTGGTTGTGTTAGGATGCTTCTTCTGCTTTGCTTTATTTTCAGGTTAGGATATGCATTATTCGGTTGTTTGTTTGCTTTACTTTTATCTTTCCGGAAGATGCCTGAATTGGGGAAATATTGACAGATATTTTTTTCATGGAATTTTTCAACTCATGTCCTAACGAGATATTCATAAGTTTTAAACAATACCATTCTTAATTTCGGGGAAAAGAAGTACAAATGATAATTAACCTAGTTTATCGCGGCTTAACAAAAATACTAGCTTTCCTGAAAGCGATATGTCAGATAGCCGCGATCAATCTAATGCGTTTTCGAACCGCAATTAATGGAAGGTTAAAAAGTGTAGTATGTGGTTATTTTTCATATGTTTAATGGTTCGTTGGTTCTAATACATCACAGAGAGCGGATAATAATTTATTTTTATTTTTTATTTGGATTCCTTAAATACTTATCATAAATTTAAAAACCTCGTACGAGGAAATAGCTTGGTAGATTTCCATTTCTGTAAAGGATTTTTTTTCTTCTTGACCCAGTAGTAAATTCTCACTAAACCTACAGAACGGACGACCCTACAGCCTCCTAGCTATAAATATTCCAACAAAACCCACCAAATCCACGAGTCTTTGAGTTGGAATCTATGGATCTTAAAGTTTAGCTTTAGAAAACTGTGAACAGGGGAAGGATCTGAAATCCGAGTTAGGATTTAGATTCAGGGGGCTTATTAGCAAATAAATGTTCACTCAACTTCAAGAATAGTGCGAGAATTTAACGCTTAAATAAATAAGGAAGCGAATAAGGAATAATTAAATTAAACTTTTTTAGGGTTATACTATATATTTAGTAAACGAACAAGCAACAATTGTAATGCATTTGTTGAGTAAGTTTAATATTAATATCTATAGAACTATTGGGTTATTTGAGGCATTCTGGATCAAAAGCGCCTAAACCAGAATTTTAAAAATTTACGTTTTCACATTTTTCACTAGTTTAGTTAATGCTTTAGTCTTTCGAAACTAGGTTATAAGCCAGGCTAAACCATGAGGAACTGGGCTGTAAAATGTCGCGTTAGCAAAATTGGCTGACTAACCCAACGCAAAATGTGATAAAGTAATCTTTTTAAATTTTGAAGTTTTCGGGTTTTATCTAAAAGAAAAAGATTTCGCTTGCTTTGTGCTTTGACGAGGTCTGTTGTATCGACACCGAGAGATAAACAAGATATGCGGATATTGTCACATTTCCGAAGACCGGAAAGATAGTGTGGATACTGGATCCGACGGTGAGATTTGAAAATAAGGACCTTGACCAGGCATGTGGTAAGTGCATCCCTTTCCTAAAGGAGAAATCCCGCGAGACCTTCAGAGAGAGAGAGAGTTCACCGTGAGAGGCCTTTGGTTTCGCGGAACGATTCCTAAAAGAACATGGTGCTTCCTCGATGACCTGGGTGTCAGTGGCAGGGATGTGGCAGTGCTCGCTGAAAATATTACAATCGACTACCTGGGGATAATTCACCACCATCGTATATATAGTAGCTGATACCCCACACAATTGTTTTATATTTTCTTTGATTTCTCGTTATTAAGAAGAAAAAGAGAAGTAAAAAGAAATGGGAATGTTACTGTAATCCTAAGTATGTATTCGATGAATACGGTGGTAATGTCAAAAATTAGAATAACTAGTTCGAACTGCTCAAAACGGCCGGAAAAAAAACATACCTGCAAATAGGGAAAATTAGTTCATCCGAACTGTGACTGGGGAAGAAAGGTGTAAGGTGACTTCCACGAGTCGTGCTTTAAGTCCTCAAACATCTCTTCATTGACAGATTGAGAGGACCAGCAATCCGCATGTATTTTAACAAAAGTAATGATACCGATTCCGCGGTAAATTTGCTTTTCTGGACATGAAGGTAATAGTGAGAAACCTCGTTTTCCCCATTAGTCGTTATATACAGTTGCACGATGCACTGATTTTGAATGAACCTTGAAACAGTATTTTCATTCTCTTGAAAATTTGTGTTTTCACTTTGCATTTGCGTTGGACATAATTTCCTTTAAGAGTTTGTTGAGAATTTGAGGACTGCTAATATGAGAAAATTAATATTTAAATATACATATTTGAGAAAATTAAAAATATCACACCCGAACTAGACATTATGGCTGTTCTCCTCAAACGAATGCAATATAATTTATACCCCAATAAAATCATGAATCATAACAATCATAGTAATGGTTTTCTGTTTCATTTGGTTCTACTTTGAAATGCTTTATTTCGGATATATATTTTTATCTCATACGTTCTATAATTGATCTAACAAATAATCTAGGCACGGAAAAAATTTAATTAAGGTAATCAAATATTAGTCAAGATCCTTTTCCTTTTATTCTTGATTCACCGAGCCTTGCATGCGTGAAGCGAAGCTGAGCTTAAAAACTCATCTGAGACCGTAAAAATTCTTCCAGTTTCATTTGCATCACAAACAACCCAGACCGCCCGCGCAAATTAAGACTTGGTTTTAATTAAAATGGAGAATATTTCTATTCCCCCCTTTTATCTTTTTTGTATTTTATTTCTGTCGTGAGCCCGAGTTTTTTTTTTTAAGTGAAAGCTTTTTTAGTCGCGTTGAGCGATTTTCAGTAAGGGAAAAACTAATGGGTTCGCATTACCGACACACTGCGCGAGACTGGTGATGTGTAGCGGCCTGTGTATGAGTTACACAATTTGTTTTAATCAACTTTAGTTTAAAGGTTAGAATTCTATTATAAGAACAATTACATTTAAATAAAAGGTTGTTTAGTAGTTGTTCAATCCAAACTAATAATAATTTAAAGCGTTAATAACTGGTTGAACTTTCTGTTTTCACTTAAAAGATTTTACTTTTCCTTATTAAATGTCTTGTTTTATGTAAAGATGAAAGTAAAAATGATCTAAGTATTGTTGTTTTTAACCATGAATAAATCTACATAAATACAAATACAAGGAGTAAATAATATAAGTATATACTAATTATTATTTAAATTTCACTATTAATATTATGCATTGATTTTGTGGAGGTCATCATATTTTTTTGGCAATAAATAAACTACTTGAAAGGTGCATAATCATTGTTCAGAGGGTCAGTATATATGAATACCAGAGTAATTTTAATAATTTAAATTTACAAATTAGAAGATTAAATAATTTAGAATATCATTGATTTAGGAATTTAAAAAAAAATACAGTTATTCCAAAGTTTTGAATTTTCACTTCTTTTGGCATACCTCTGGCCTTTTTTTTTTAATAAGATAGAAATTATGAAAAAGCTACTTTACTTCGTGGCGATACTAATGATAGTAGACGTGGATATTTTGTGACGTTGCTTCGCGATAGCCATTATGTGGTCGATGGAACCCAAGCGCCATTAATGGCGGAATTATCCCTTCATGGAGTCATCAGCACTTAGCCAAATGGACCGAAAATTGTTTAATTATCTAAATTGCTAAATCGTTGCCCCTTCGAGCCTTTTTGTATGAAAGGGCCATTCATTTTTAAACTTCTCATACACTTGTGATTTCCTAACAACCTTTTGGCCCCTCAAAGGAACACTCATGAATTTAATATTTCCCATTACCCCAATTTAGGAGTTTGGAAATTGGTTTACGCTCAATTAATTGGTTTCAGCTAAAAAAATAGTTTTTTTTTTCTGTACTCATTTATCGTCACTTGTTGCTGTTATACCTAACTGGCCAAAACTGCATTGGGAATCCTTAGCTTTGCCTATTTAGGTAAAATTAGGGTAGGACCCTTTAACGAGTAAATACGGGTACAAAGAATATTACAAATGCATTACATAATATTTTATTACGCTGGAAGCTTGATGGAATAAAACCATGTAAGCGTTTAAGGAATAAGTACATCCATTTTAGGAAACATGGTAGAGGATTTACTGTCTCAAGGACAACAACTGTGTAAGGAGGTCATTTTCCCAAAATGATACTAAATAGCTAGGTTTTCACCCTACAAGGATCCCCTTTATACAGGGCCGGTGTGCCTCTGTAAGGTTTCTAAATTCCCAAGGGTCCATTCCGGATGTTGACAGATTAAATAATGTGAAATATTATATTATAATATGAACAGGAATGAATTGAAAATAATTAGATAGTGTATAAAAAGAATATCTATATATATATTATATATTTTTTAAATATTTATTTTAAGAAAGAACTTATTTTAAAAGGTCATTATGTATATATATATATATATATATATATATATATATATATATATATATATATATATTTGTATATGTATATATGTTTTCATATTTAATTTATTCCAGATATAAGCGCATTTTTTTTTTCAAGTGCTTTCCCTTCGATATAGGAAAAGGGGGGTTTTAGAACGCTTTTTAGAACGCTTTAGAACGCGATTTTAGAACGCTTCCTATCTCCAATAACCTCCTACGAATTTCCTAAATAAAAATATTTCTCTAATTTTCATTATTTTGACTAAATCCCGATGAGATTTATCAATCATTATTCAGTTGTTTATTCCAGGCTTTCAACAGAAAACAATTATTAAATTTTCCGGAATTCGTTACAACAGGTATAATTGATTACATTTTTCAGTGCGCCAATTTGCATGCACGTGTAATTGTATTTTGTAGAAATTTGTTTGGATACCGGTACCCTCATTTATGTTATCAACGATTACCGTTCACATGTTATTTTTCATCTATTATTATATTTTTTTAAATTTTTAAATATTATAAACGATGACCAGAGTGGTTTATTTGACAAAAAAGTATTATTTAAGTATATGAATCATTTTTTAAATAATTAGTAGGTATAAAATAACTCACTTATGTATTAGTGCAAGCTCAATTCCATTAATAAAAATTGTTAAGTTGAATTTAATGAAATTTATACTGATCCACATGCTCTTCAGATCGGAGAAGGCATTTTTAATGTATGATTAAGTATAGGATTTTAAGAAACGTGACCGATAGTACTTGAATTTTTTTTTTTTTTTTAAATTTATTTATTGATATTTACAACTGTATAAAAAAAAAATACATCTAGTAAATGGGCTAAGCGATACAAAATGACATGTGAAAATGACAAGTAGAAAAACTACCCACTGGTAGTACTCAAATCACAAGTTCAACTAAGAAGTCACGGGGCCATCTTCTTTTCAGACGCCTCGGAGGATTATCGGGAATTGAAGAGGAAGCTAGGTTTAAAACCAGAGGGTTGGAGTGGAAATGAAGTTTGTTATGAAAGGATAGATAGCGGTTTCGGGCCAAATCAGCAACAAATGGGACATTAAGGTCGTTATGGATGATTTTATTCGTAACAAAATAAGGAGCATTAAGGATTTTACGAAGGATTTTGGATTGTAGGGATTGGATACGAGAGGAATTCGATGGCTTATACTGAATTTAAAAAACAAATTCTGATTGGTTTGGCCACAGAAATCAGGCACGTCTTGAACAAAAACAAAATTTCCATTTATATTAAATTTAAACAATTTTTTTTCCAAATTAAAACGCTATAAACTTTTGATATATGTTTTTTTTTGTTCTTTTAACGTCACTTTATGCTACTATGGCTAATCGGACGATGCTACATCGGGAGCTCTAAATTTTGCGTATCCAGCTTTAATTAGGATAGGGATTTTTAACGAGTACCTGACATCGTACACCTCCGTTCAACGTTCCTTCCGAAGGACGGCGTAACCAAGGATTTTAACTCCCTTTAAAAAATCCTAGGGCCACTTACCGGGTTACGAATCCTCGATCTTAGGCTTAGTAGTTTGTTATGCTAACCACTAGACCACAGGTCACCCCTTATATATGTATATTAATAATATATGTATGATATATGTATTATCCGCTTGAAAATTTACTAATAAAACTAGTCGATATATTCTGGTTTGTAAATTTTTTCTAATTCGTTAATCGTTACGTTAAATGACCGTTGTATTTATCTAGTTTATTTATTTATTTGATATTGTGAATAATTAGTACTAGTAAAAACGAAGAAAGATGAAAAAAATATTATTTGAAACAAATAATTATTGTAAACCGATTTTGAATTTCGGAAATTATGAAGAAATGATAAATGATTTTTTTCAAAATTCATGATTTTTTCATAAAATTTTTCCCATGAAAAAAACTTGGGAAATGATAAATATTTTTGAAAAAAATATTTACGCATTGTATTGACGGAACGAAGAAACAGATAAGTCAATTTGGTATGTCAACTAAAGTTATACACCTTTTTCTATATATCAGCAGAACTTCTACAATACCAAACTTTTCCCATACATTTATAAAAATAAATAATGTATACGTTTCAAGTTTGAAAAGACCAGTTGGAACTGTCAAGATATATATAAATATATCTATCAATACAAATATAGCTAACTACACCCATATATATATATATATAAGTTATGTGTGTGTAAATAGACTATTAGGATTAGTTTTAGGTTAAGAGTTAAGCATATGTGTTTTTTTTCTCTGAAAGTTGGGGCAAATCGAACCTGACTTTTGCTAATGTCGTAGTCAGTGTTACTGCATTTTATGGTCTTATTTATCTGTATTATTTTATACTTAACAAATTTTCTCGTAGTCCTAACCTTCCATGGCTTTTAACAGATTAAATAATTTATCTGTCGCAGCTGGATTTGAACCCGGGACCTTCAGCACAGCAACTCATAACTCTACTCGATGAGCTACCCTACTGCCTCCAGTTATGTTAAAAAAAGAGAGAACTGAATATATTAAAATAAATGACATTTTGAAGTCCAAAGAAACATAACAAACGATTTTCCACAACCCTATATTAAAACGAGGCGAATGTTTGCGAATATAGCTATACGGAGCAAACATTGCGACTCTATTTCATTTATCAAGCACCGTTTAAAGCAAACATTATTATCTCCCGTTACTGCATCCCATAAATGGCCTGTACTATATTACCTAGCCTTGGCCAAACCATATTTAAATTATAACGCAATATAAAGAGCGGACAACAAAGGAAAATCACAAGCCACAAACATATGCTGTGATCATATGTTCTGATGTTTAGTCTGATATTTAAAAAATATATAAATCCTCATTCTAATCTACAAGCCAAGGCGGGAGTGATCCACATTGGGCTCCAAAGCCTTCTTGGTTATACTGCATCCAGTCGGTATGAGCCACAATATCAAAACCAATAATTTGAAAACCTTGGTATCACATTTTAATTTTTTTACCATTGTATCTATAATAATCCCTTATACCAACATATTTATTATTATTATCATCTATTTTTTCACACATTAGTGGGTTTAAAACGGAGATGGCAACAAGTCCAACTATCGGCTCCTATTACCTTCATCATACATTAAGAAATTTTCTTACGATCCTGGCTGTGTGTGAAGAGTCCTCCTTTAGGACAACAAGCGGAAGTCTCAGACTTTCAGTACTATACAGACTTAGGCATCAGTCCATTTGAGAAAATTAATATCGGTGTTCTTATTAGGCTTACCATACGGTAGAGGTTTTTCAGTTCAGCTGATATTTTTTAAGTTTCTCTGCAATAGTCGAATCGACATTAATTTCGTTTCGGATGGCAATGCAAATAATATTTGCTTTTCTCTCTCTCAACTTTAATAGGAGGATGTCTGGTATATTATGACGCACAGTATGGTCCGTTATAATCAACCCATCCCTATAAAGCTTATGGGGACCTTTTTGGAGTCTATTAGGATGGTACTTATAATATGGCGCATTATCCTAGTAGGTTGTATTTCACTGCCAGGGCTTGATGCAAACATTTGGCCACATTGTTATGCCTATACTCGGTACCACTCCACATTCAGAGATATGTTGGATTGGTGGAAGTAAACTGATTTGTGACTCTGAATTGATAGTGTTCGTTGATAGTGACTCTGGGTTGATTCGAGAGCCTACGTCTGAAGAGCACTTTGCCCGTTTAAAAACGTTGAAAAGGATACTAGATAACTAGGCCGTAGTGAGTCGAGGACAAGCATAACTTTTCCTAACTGCCGTTTTTGCATTGTTATTTACAAAGAAATCTTATCAAATCGGAAACATTGCATAAATAGTAAACAACACATGTAGCTTAATAAACTATTAAACTGTTTAGTGATCCATCCTTTGAGCGGGCCACATGTTAAGAGAAGTGTCTCAATCGGTTTAGGGAAAATTAATAAACATTAAATACCCATAAATTAAGTTAATATAAAAAATTGAAGAAGGAAACGATTGTGAATTAAGAATAAAGGTAGTTAAGAAACAATAATTATATAAATGAAGACTCCGAAAGAAGGTGTCGAAATAGAACAGTGATAAGAATGCGATATCTAGGTGACTCATCTAGATTGGACTTGGACTAGGCTACGCCCTCCATCCACTATATTTATCTAGGACAGCTGTCCCTTATCTCCGCCTCATTGGGCTGTCGGTGATAGTGATTTATTTCATCGGTCGGTGTAGGCTTTCTAATCTGATGTTCAGGCTCAACGAACCATTTTCTAGAGCTTTTAACTTCCTAATTTGGCAGGTGTAAAAATAACCCAGAAGTAATAAAATTCGAGTTTCGAATCATACAAGCCTTTAACGAATCAATGGAGCAGTTCTAGGAAATCATTTGTTAATATACTATGGATCAAAAAGGATCTAAATAGTGTGTACCTCTAATCCTTAAATTTCTTGGGTTAAGTACATGGTAGAGTTTTTACCCTTTTCTTGGGCAATAGTTTGCATGGAGGTGATTTCTCTGAGATCATGCTCAATTGGCATGTTTTACCCCAACTAAGGGTATCGACTTTAAAGAAGCTTGGTGAAGCCCCAGGGTCTGCATATCCGACAGGATCCATCCGCAGCTGTTAACAGTTCAAATAATTTGTCTGAACCCGGGACGTTCAGTACATCAAATTAGCGCTCTACAAACTGAACTACACATAAATAAACTTTTACAAATTTACACAGATAATACAACTTGTATCCAAACCCCATTGTAGATCAACGGCTGATGGATAAAAGAAAGTTTCTTTCCAGTGTGGGCTCGAACCCTCTAATAAGGAATAACGCATTTAATAATGTACAATGCTACCCCTCATTTACAAGCTGGGCTAGCCCAAGAAGGGACATCCCACATGATCCATCCGCGGCTTTTGGCGGAATAAATTAAGCATCTACTCTAGTATTAGATGAGGGGTACCATTGTACTTTATTAAATGTGATATTCCTTATTCTCCCTCTGGTTCGAGCCCACACTGGAAAGAAACTTTCTTTTATCCAACATCAGCCGTTGATCTACAATGGGGTTTGGATACATGTTGTATTATCTGTGTAAATTTGTAAAAGATCAGGTATTGCCTCCATACTAACAATCTTCCCCCCCATTATCATCTGTAGTAGACGGTATTCGTAATTTCTCATGATGTGGCCAAGGAATTCTAATCTCCGCTTTTTGATAGTGTATGCGATATTCTGATCTTTTCCTACCCGTCTTAGAACTTTTCTTATACGTGGTCGGTCCATGGAAATCTAATAATAAAGTGCACACACATCTCAAATGCTTCTGCATTCTTCATGAGTGTTTTCGTCATTGCCCACGCTTCCGCTCCTTACAGCAATAAAAATAATGCATATCGTTTCGTTGGTAAGAAGAATAGAACAATATGCAAGTCATTACTAGTAATAAGTTTCTTTATTCATTGTTCACCTTTAATAAAACGTTAAACCAAACTACTTCGGGGCTTTTATACCAAAGAGAATTGAAAAGATATTTAAACAAAATTAACATCCTGTCGAAAAATTAATCAATATCTGATCATAATTGTAGAAGGGCTTGAGAGTGTATTGTAGCAAGTCACTTGTAATATTGTTATAGCCCCGTAGGCGATATTGAGCCCCTGAGTATCTCGGAAGTGTCTGCTAATGAGATGAGAGAATGTGTAACTAATATGCAAGGCAGTCTGTTGGTTCAGTTACGAGTTGTTTTTAGTCAGGAGATAATTATTCTTCATGAGTGTGTGCTCAATACTATGAGAAGCTATATTAAAAATGAGCATTGGAATCCAACTGGAATACTCTCAAAACATAAACTTAAGTGTCTGTAATACTAGAAAACAATTCACAATTGATACAAGAAGATCATGAGCATAACTCACAACAATACAAACAGACTCATCACTTACAGGCATTAAGCCAACGCCAACAGGTTCAATTAAATACTCAACTACCAATGACTCATGGCTTTGTTTTTTTTTGGAATTTTTCTAATTTTTTTACCTGTCGTTATCCATAAATGAACCCTGATGGATCTGGTGACCCTCTTGGGGCTCAAACAGCCTCTTTTATAAGATCACTCTTAATTGGGGGAAAATTTGGGGGTTTAGTTTTATCCTAAAAAAATCAGTTCCCTGGGCATTCTTTGGCTTATAAGCAATACTGTCTCAACCTTGCTCTTTGCGTATGATCTTTAATGGGTTTTTGTGGTGCATTTTGAGGAAGCATGTTAGAAATTGGTTGTGCAAGACTAATATTCAAAGTCCAAACTAAGCGAGTTCCAAACTGTTATTTCAATGTTTGTATTTATCTTTAAATATTAAAGATTATTAAAACCGTTATTGCTTTAATCTTAATTGTATTTTATCTTATTGACTTGACTCCTTTGTTGCCTAGTTCCGAACACTTGGAAATGAGGAGAGCTTTGTGTTACCATGAGCCAGATATTGGAGCTGTCAAAGCAGGAGTTGCCAAATTACCTCTGGCTCATTCATGGGAAGCAATCAGAGTTCGAGGTACCCTGCCATTACCAATATCCTTGCTTCCATTCCTCAGCAAACCCCCGCTTTCCCCTATTCATGTTTGTTTTACAAAGATAAATATTTATGTATTTGAAGTTATTTGGTATACGTTTATACACATAACGGGGATAATGTGGTCCCGATAGATTGAGAAAATATTTTTAACTGATAGCTGAAAACATTACGTACAAATGAGCAGATATATATATTAGTTACAATCGGTACAGATTTTTGCTGATTCTATACAGCCGCCTGGAGTAAACAGGAGGGGCTCTTCCTGTAGTTAATCGTTATTATTTATTAATTATGTCAGATTAATTATAAATGTTTATAATTGTTTTGTTTCACTCTTGTTTGACATGTTGTTTGTATAAAATTCTCAAATTAAAAGTCAGTTGTGCCTTGTCGACCATTTACTATGTATACACATATTATTATTTTAGTACAATAATTATTTGAGTTCTATTTTTTACAAGCTATTCCAGTCCTTTTATTTTCTATTTCATATAGTTTCCATCAAATCTCTAGTTTCGGAGGATTCTATATTTTTTATTAACTTAAATTATAAATATCCATATAGGGAAATCATTTTGGTCAAGTTGAGAACATTTAAAAAAAAAAGTACTTAAAATATAGATCAGTCAATGAATTATCATTTTTCCTGAAATAAATGAAAGACTCGTCCATCAGATATTTATTACAAAGTACAAATAAAACCTTTTCTTAATTTTTAATGGACTAGTATTATCCAAGGAATTAAGGCATATCATCGTTCTTTTTAGCTGAGATTGACAATTCTCTAGGTAAAGCTTATGCATATTCCCTTTGAAGCTTTGAATGCACCGTGATTGCGGAGCTTTTTCAATAAACCTGTGCCGGAATACCTACATAGTTGCTCTTTCTCAGTATCTACCATTAACCTCGTGTTTGGAATTATTTATAAAGGTGTTATAATAGTATGGATTTCCATGTTACTGCTATCTGGTGCCATTTTCTGTTCTGAGAAACATTGTACAAATACCTTAAGAACATAATTTTGTTAAACTTTAGTTTTGTATTAAATTTTTATTTAATACTTAAATAAGTATTAAAATTTGAAAGAAGAGTTGTTCATCATTTCCAGCAACGCATAAACTGCGCAAAATTCAATTTAATTTGCTACTTCTGTTATTTTTTTGTGTTTTTTTCCTGTTGATTGTATTATGTTATTATGATTATGTTATTGTAGCATACTACAATTTTGTAATTAACGAAGCATTATCTAACGTAACAAGGGATATTTCAAAATTCAATAGATGTTTATTTTATGACTCTGTCTTTTAAAGACTATATAATCTCATATATTTATTTTGGGATGGCATGCGTAATTACTGACGATGATTACTCAAACTTATTTTAGTGTCCATACAAGTTTTAGATGGGATTCTTTTCCAAAAGTGATATATGTTTACTAATTTGTTTAAAGCTGACCAGAGGGATGTGAGATGCAATGTGCATATTGGGGGGCAAAGAACAGAAAAGGATTACGCCAAGGAGATGCGTTAACGTTAGCTTGGATATCGTACGTTGGACATTGGATTCCATCAAAGAGGTTTTCCTAGTCCTGTTGGAGGCCACCAGGACACTTGGGATCCGGCCAGTTTTGTTGTATGGATCGGAGAAATGGACAATGACCAAGCTGATTGAGCATTATCTCCTAGTCTTTGAAAGAAAAATCCTCTAAAGAATCTCTCTCGGTGGAGTTTCTCCAGACGGAAACTGACGAAGGAGAACAAACAACAAAGTCTAGTCAATGTGCAACAAAGCAGATGTTGTTTACTACTTAAAATTTAGAATACTTAAAATGTACTAATCAGTCAAACTTAATTATCAATATTTTAATTCTGAATATACGGTGAATTAGGAAAAAGTACACAGGCTTAAATTATGTGATACAAGAAATAACGAATGAAGAAACTTGATATCATTGTCACTACGAATCTAGAATATTGTAATTATAAAATATATAATCTATAACTATAAGAAAATTTGAACGAACTGAATCTGTGGCAGCAATTAAGTAGCGAGATATGAGATAGTTGATACATGCTGATATTATTATTTTTATATCAAGTAAATTTTAAATTGACCTGCAACCATCCCAATTATTAAATACTAGGACAGAAAAATTATTGTGGTAAAAACTAAGTGTTTTGGAAAAGTAATTACCTGCTGTAACTAATTGCAAACACTCAGAGGCCGCACATTTCATTATATTTATCATGGGCTGTCATGGAAGTATGTGAATCCAACAGCGCGTGTAGTGTCAACACCAGCACTTTCCGTTAAGTACTCTACTACCAACGTCTTCTGTGCTTAGCAAGCAGTACTTCAAACTTAATTAATAGAAGTAGTAAGTTATGTGTCTCCAGGCAAAGAAATGTAATTTGGTGTTAAGAAACAGTTTACAAAGCTTCTCCCCTTCATCTTATGCATTTATAAAATTCGATGGTTAACATTAAATATTTTCTTCATAAAAATTCACATTCATTACACCAATCATGAAATCAAAGAATTCATATTTATAACTTTAAAGTAAATAAAGCTAAAACTCTAGAACTAATTTTTAACATATTCAAACCTATATGTATAATGCTATACTCCACTCCACATATTTTCCTGACCTCTGGAAATTATCCATTGTAAAAATGATACCCAAACCTAAAAAAAAACCAGAATAACCTCCCTCTTACCGTCCTATCTCTCTTCTACCTTGCATGGGTAAAATTAAAGAAAAACTCATCCTCAAACGATTGTACCCCATCCTTGAAGCAAATTACATAATACCAGATCAACAGTTTAGATTCCGAACATCCCACTCGACAATTCAGCAATTTCATCGTGTGGTGAATGTAGTCTCCTCTGCATTAGAACGGGGATCATATTGTTCGGGCATCTTTCTTGACGTGGAACAGGCTTTTGACCGAGTCTGGCATCCGGGCTTGCTCTACAAACTCCGTAAATTCCTACCCCATACATACTTTCTCATCCTTCAATCCTATCTCACAATTAGAACTTTCCAAGTAAACCATAATAATGCCTTTTCATCCCTCTTCTCCCAATCTGCTGGTGTTCCTCAAGGTAGTATCCTTGGCCCAATCCTTTATACAATTTATACAGCTGACATCCCAACTCATCCTAACACAGAACAGATCCGATTCTTGTGGTTGCACCTCGACAAACGATTAACCTGGAATCCTCATACTAGACTGAAAAGACAAGAAACACTTACTAGACAAACGCTCTAACCTCCCAATTAACTACAAAAGACTCATCTACATGACCATCATACGACCTATTTGGACTTACGGAGTAGAGCTTTGGGGCTCCACTAAGCCATCGAATTCCTCTCGTATCCAATCCCTACAATCCAAAATCCTTCGTAAAATCCTCAACGCTCCTTACTTTGTTAAGAATAAAGTCATAACGACCTTAATGTCCCATTTGTTGCTGATTTGGCCCAAACCCGGTATCTATCCTTTCATAACCAACTTCATTCCCACTCAAACCCTTTAGATTCAAACCTAGCTTCCTCTTCAATCCCCGATAATCCTCCGAGGTGTCTGAAAAGAAGATGGCCACGTGACCTTCTTAGTTGAACTTGTGATTTGAGTACTACCAGTGGGTAGTTTCTCTACTTGCCATTAACTCATGTCATTATGTATCACATAGCCTATTTACTTGATGTATTATTGTAATACATTTGTAAATATCAACAAATAAATTTAAAAAAAAAAACATATTTAAAAAATCATTCACCGTCGGAATATTCAGTCATATTTGGGATAACTAAATAACTTTTTCTTCAGGCATTGCCATTTGGTATCATTTATTCCGCTTACTTCAGTAAACCTTTTTAGGGTACAGATTGTTATGCCTTAATTTACGAAATTTAATATAATGCCATAGGGAAAATCCCCAAAACAATTCTTAAAAAAAAAAACAACCAGTCAATCTTTCGCCAATTCAGGGATCATCAGGACACACACCTCAAGGAATCACATATAATTAAAAATGGTGTAACACATCTGACATCAATAGTCCAAACATACACATCAATAACAGACAGCAACTTTGCTCCAAGATGTGCTGCACATAATCTTGCTTTTAGTGTGTCTTGATGATCCTTTAATTGCCAAATCGTTGACTATTGGTTTTCCATTATTTTGGAAACATAAGGCTTTGTTTTGGTAATTTTTCCTAATGCATCCTATTTATGATTCACGTCTTTCATGAGTTTTTGCTCACTTTTATAGATTAATAGAATTTAACTTAGTCCTGTTTTAGTTTAGTGACTTATGTGATTCTTAGTCTAATGTGAATACAATTAGGAGTCCTATATTAGTTTAATAAGAAAATATCGTCTATTTCATAGATAAATATTGTCTATATTAATCCCACATTTTTTTTTCATTAATAAAGCCTATATAATGTCTTGGAGCGGGAAATGGTGATAGCTTCAAACTTTAGTTTCAAGAATGCAGTTGATCACTCCACATTTCTTACCAGGCCGAAAGAAATGGAGGTTTTTATCCGCTTGAGGTAAATTCCTTGATAATGAATTTCTGTTTACACTCAATCATACACACGCAACATTTTTAAAAACACTTTAATTTGGACTGAAGGAATCTTAATTATATCCTAATTGGTGTATTTAAAATTAAAGAAGATATTCGAAGTTTTTCTTAATAAAATACTTTTCCCGACATACAATTACTACGTGCATGTTAGTAAAACCATAATGCAATGAAAATTAATAAATGTATAAATTAGTAAACGCAACACTGAATAAACATAATCGTGTTAAGTTGTTGTTAAATATTTATTCCATATATAATTTGCTACAATCCACAAAACTAATATGCTGTACCAAACAGACCAGTCTCAAACTTCAAAAAACTTGGGAAAATGTACCTATACAGCATCATATATTCAATGAAAGAAAAAATATATACCAAAAAACTTTCAACAGATAAAAAATTAATAATACAAAAATCAACAAAAATTGTAACTATACATTTTTAATAACTTATATATATATATATATATATATATATATATATATATATATATATATATATATATATATATGAGAGTGGAGTGGCTCAGTGGTAGAGCACTGAGTTGCCATGCCGGAAATCCTGGTTCAAATCAAACAGACTGAATAAAAGCCATGGCCTGCAGCTGGATCATATAGGATCTAGGACCCTCCTGGAGCCCACCCAACCTCTATAAAATATTATAAAAATAGGGTACCCAGAATAAGGGGGGGGGGGAATCTGGCGGTTGAGCGTGACCTAGGACAAGTCACCTCCCTGCAGAAGCGTTGTCCATGAAACTGTACAGTCTCTACTATGCACTGAACTCCAGACCCTTCACGGGCTATAGTCGTACATTTGTTTTTATAACTATATATACAATAACAATAAAACAAAAGAAATTGGTATCCTACAATAATAAATGCTTTGTTCTTTTATGTACATACCATTTTGGAAATATTTTTTAATATTTGTAGTTTTTTTGCAACAACTTTATTTGCAATTTTACATATACAAGCAGCATAAGTGTGAATACATGTCCCGGACTTCTTTTACTTGTTTAAAGAACAGTGATTTTAATTAATTAAAGTTATCTTTTATAATTAAATTTTACAATAGCAGCAAAAATGTAGAAAAAAACCGTTAAAAAAAATAATAAAGTAAATAAATAAAAATGATAATAATAAAGTAAAGAAATATTATAATAATAATTAAATAGAAAATAAGTAAACAATTAAAAATAACTATAAAATAAATACAGATAACTAGATTACAATACCTGCAAATAGTGATTTGTTAAGAAAGAAGTATAAGTTTTGTTCTTTTGTGCGTGTAGCGTCGTAGCGAATGTTTATCATAGTTACCGATTTCACGGATTAGTGGGTTTTCGGAAGCTGGAGTTTTTTCGAAGTATGCTTTTGTTTGGGGTGAAACATTGTCTAATAGGGGGAAGTTCAAGATCTGTAAGCATAGTCGATATTTTCGGGGATAATTATTAATAATCCTCATGCATAGGTTTTGTACCCTTTCAAACTTCCTATAATTTGTGGCGCAGGTTGAACTCCAGACAGGTGAAGCATAGGTTATCAATAAGCGGATTACTGTTTTGTAAAGGATTAGTTTGTTTTTAGGGCTTAGCCTGGATTTTTTATTAAAATAGGGAAACATTTTGTAGATGGTTTTTTTCGCTTTTTCGGTTTTCCTGTTGATGTAGGTACTCTGTGAATGTTAAAGACTTATCTAGAATAAGACCGTGATATATTACTGATTTAGACTTGGGGATGTGTTCGGAATTTAAGATGGTGTGCTGATCTATGTTAGGTATGCGCTTTGTGAAGATTATGGCGGCCGATTTTATTGGATTGATTTTTAATTTCCACTTTTGACAGAATTTATGAATTTTTTTAAAAGATTGGTGTAATCGATTCGGTTTGATGGTGGGTACAAGGCGGTGTCGTCTGCGTTAAGTGATGTGGTTACTTTTTTATGTTTTGGGAGATCTGATAAGAACAGGTTGAATAGTATTGTGGATAGGCAGGAGCCTTGAGGAAGTCCAGCGGGTAGGGGAAGTGCTTTGGAGCTAGAAGTGTTTATTTGATCATAGAATTGTCTATTAGAGAGGAAGGAATATATGATAACGACATATAACTAAATATTGGACATGCATATATTATAATAGGTCATAAGCAGGCTTTATATTATAATAACTTTATAACTTAGGGTTTTATCCTGATCTATTTCAATTTTCCATTTATGGTAGCATCTCTCTATTTTTTTAGAGTAGTCAGTCTATTTGTAACTGGGTCTGTTCTATAACTTAAAGTATAAAAAGCTGTATCATCTGCAAATAGGGATTTTTGTACTTTGAATGTATTCGGTATGTCATTAAAATAAATACTGTAGAGCGTTGGCGATAAAACCCCGCCCTGTGGGAGTCCGGCAGTAAGTGTACGTACTGTTTAGTAGTGGCCTTTTACAGATATATTAATCGTGCGGTTTGATAAGTATGATTTAATCAATGCTACTAAATATGGGGGGAAATTGTAAAGAGTCAGTTTGAATATTAGCCCGCTATGGCAGATACTGTCGAAAGCTCTTTTCACGCGAGTAATTCCCGTATGTTGATTATTATTAAACCCCTCTGTGGTGTGGTCGGTCAGTCTACCTAATTGAGCAGAATGCTGGTGACTTAAACCGAATTGTTCGTCTATAAATATTTTATTATTTTTAATAAATGTATTTAATCTTTGATACATTATTTTTTTCTGCTATTTTACCTATAACACATAATGAACTGATGGACCTGTAGTTTTCTACAAGTTTTTTATCCTTGTTAGGCTTGGGAACTGCTTTAATTATAGCCATTTTCCATATATGTGGGTAGTATAATCATGTTAAAAATTATCTTTGCATAAGACATATTTTTCTTTTTCATCTGGTGATTTATAGATTATTTCATGAAATTCGTTGCTCGAGGTATGGATAAATGATGACCCTTAGAGCAGTCGCCATCGAAGGGCGTGTTGTATCAGGCTCAATAAATTATCTACTTCATGATATTTATCGTTCTCTACGTTTTCCAGTGAAGTCCGGTTTCCTCATTTCTTTAGTTACGAACGAATCGAAAATATGTAATAAATAATACATACGTATTCTTTATAAAATAAAAACCCCTTTTAGAGAATAAAGATAAACAATTTACATATTGATAAATGGTTATAATTCCTTTCACCACATGATTCTATGATAGGTTCACCTGTGGTGTAATAGCTAGTATGACAATGGCAAAATTTAATATTTACTACTAATGCCAAATTTCGCAGCCCGGCAGGTGGCCCTAGGATTTTTGAAGGAAGTAAAAAATCCTTAGTCATCTACATGGATTAAAGTATTGATAAAATAGGAATTAATAGCTTACAGCTTTAGATTTACTAATTTTTGATGTAGGTATCTGTTGTTAATAAATCGATAACATTTTTGAAAAATGTTCACATACGAAAACGTTTGATAATCTCATGTAGTAATTCAATGGACACAGCTGTGCTAAATAAAATTAGGATTGGGGCTTGAAGAAATTTAAAACAGTAAAATAACAACAATTTGTCATTGACAAATTAATACATTGGCACTACTTGTACAACTTCATGTTCCATGAAACGTCATTTTAAAATTAATTAAATATAATTATATCCTCTAATTAGGTGAAATGAAATCCCACATATCTAAATTCTTACGTAGATTTAAGATACTATAAATATAATAGTCAAACATAAAATGATAAATCATGACATGTAAAAGTCAATAAACTATCAGGAATTGGATCAGAATGTATCTTCTAAAATATCACTTCTAAGTACGGTTCTAGTACCAGTTAGTAAATCACTTTAAGTTGAATTAATAAAGAAAATTGGGAGCGGGGTGGCTTGGGTTCAAATCCCCCTCGCTGGAAGAAATATATTTTATCTGTTAGCAGCTGGAGATGGATCCTATGCAATTTAGGACACTCCTGGGGCTCACAAAGGCCATATAAAATGGGTACCCAAAATAAAGGGGGAAAATCTGACAGTTGAGTGACAAATCACCTATCTGCACAATCTTTGCCTAAGAAACAGTATAGTCTCTACTCTAGTATAGTCTGTACTGAATAATGGACCCTTCATGGGTTGTATTGGTACAGGTTTTAATTAAAGGAAAAATCAAAAATGAATTTGTCATCTGATTATGTTTATTACCATTCCTGGTTGAATCATATCACAAAAAAAAAACAACATTAAAATAAAAAATGTATCACTGAAATCCATCAATAGTCTTGGGTTTAATGAATCATAGAGTTTGTACTGCTTCTCAGAAAATGGTTGTGCATGGTGGTGATTTGTTCGAGTTTACGCATAACCACTAGACTTTTCCCCAATCAAGGGTTTTTCCACTTTAAAGAGGCTGTGTAAACTTAGTAGTTACGAAATCACTTTTATTGAGGACAAGGTTCCGATGAGTTTGGTGACAGATCAAACTTTTGTTATTACGATTTTTAAATTAGAAATTTTTCAATTTTTTCTGATATGGGTGATTTCCATATTATTTTCAGATAAGTCTCGAGCCGACATAAGCTTCCCTAATAAAGAAATGGTCTACTAGTTGGAGTTCACTTTACCTGACAGTCGTATTTTAGGAATCCTCGAGGCCGTCAGAGACACACGTTGTATGGGACTCCCCCACAGCCTGCAAACACACTTAGCACCAGAGCCGCCAATATTTTATCAGCTCCTCTTTGCATATCCAGGTCCCATTCCTCTTTCCGTAGTCAATAGTGCTCATGTTACCCTCACTGCTGACCTTGCCGAAGTTGTCCTAAGGGTCTTTTTTATGGTCTTTTTATGTTGAGTTAGTGTGAGAAGATCTTATATATCTTTCCCCCAAAAAACAGTATTTTTAACCTTTTATACCTTCATTCACACATACTTATTAAAGGTTGGCATGACTTTAAACCAAAAAAAGAGGCTTATGTTTTGTTCGTTTATTTAACAACACTTAATGGTACTATGGCTAATCTTGCTAATCTAATTTTGCTTATCCAAGTTTAATTAGGATAGGGATTTTTAACGAATAACATATATGCATCCAACAGGGACAGAATAACCAAGGAAGTTTTACTCCCTTTAAAAATTCCTAGGGCGTCCTGCCGGGTCACGAACCTGCGATCTTGGGCATAGTAGATTGTTCTGCTAACCACTAGACCACATAAGAAAAGCTGAAAAGAAAAATAGGTTATAACTTTTTGGCCATTTATGATATCCAAATTATTTTGTTTTTCATGTCGGACCATCCCTTTGTAATATCCGCAACCCGAAGAAATTTGCCAGTGAACTCTAGAATGAAATTCCAGAGCGTGAAAACCCTATTGTTAGTCTTCATGTGCACTTAATAGTCGAAACTGTTCGAAAATACCATGATATCGAGAATATCACGACTTCCTTACCCTTAAAACACTGAGGGCTAAACAGAAGCAGCCCTAAAAGTGGAAAGTCAATTAAAAATTAATCAAAAGCTAATAGAAAATTTTCTTGAGTTACAGACGGCGGGTATTTAGAGATATTTGAAGCTTATTTAACCCACCAAAATGAAAATACGTTTAAAACGGCGCGTAATCATTGAGGAGAGTCATGTTTTTTGCTAGTTCCGTTCAACATCACTTAATGCTATTATGACTAATCGGACGAAGCTGTAGTGGGAGTGCTAAATTTTCCTTATCCGGGTATAATTAGGATAGGGATCTTTCCTGAGAAGGAGGCTATGTAATTATTAAACAAATGGAAATCCAAAAACTTACAGTATTATAAGAACTGAACTAAACTGAGTTGTAACATAAGGCTACGCCTACATTGGATCCGGTGAGATACGATGAGACGTCGCTAGCAAACCAAATGACTGAAATATATCGAGAGTTATAACATTTGGTTCTTTAAATTGATAAAATTAAGATTATTTATTAATTATTTTTAATACATTTATATTTTATTCTAATGTATAGTAAAATATGTATAATTTATACACCCCAGCATCGTATGTGATAGAATCACGTCGCACCGAATCGGATCCAATGTAGGTGTAGCCTAAGAAGGAAGGAAAGGGATTTTTTTTAAGGCACTGGACTTAGCGAATCTAGCTGAAATAACTAGATGGGCCACTCACTGGATTAATTAAGTCTATAGATGGTCATAAATTATTATACGTTTATATATAAATAATGCACTGATGTTTTGATAAAATAAAAACGTTATAACTGACATGATTATTTATTAAATAAGTAGAAAAAACATGTGGCTCGTATCCAATATCTTAAAAATACAGAATAGAGATGAGGTTAGTTACCAGGCCAAAAAAGCCATTTCTGATGATTCTGTAAGTTTTCTAAAGCTTTTTTAAATTAAAAAAAAAAGTATAGTCTTATTTATATCCGTTTTATTAATTTGATTTTTCATTTACTTTACGTTATTTTTTTAAGTTTAAATCTGTGAGATTTCATCGGAAATCTCATCGGAAATCATGTGTCTAAGTTTTTAATTTAAATAATTTGTAAGAATATTTGAACCTAGTAAGATATTTCCATAAATAAATAGATTATTACTTAATAAATAATAGTTTATTTATTTTATACAGTTTTGTACTTCTCAGTTTTACTCGTGATGGCATCATTACCAAGAGCAATATTTTTTTTTCGCCATACCTGAGTAGAATAGATACAGATAGCTTATTATAAGAAGGAACGGCTTTGATTCCTTGCACTACACCCTCCTTTCTTCTTGTGACTACATTAAAAGGCTACTGCTTTTCCATTTCATTAACTCCATGTTCGATTCCTGCGTTCATGATGATTGCCCCGGACAGCAGAGATCTAAGTTCTTGATCTTTCATGATGGACGCGAGGATGTGCCTGGGCAAGATCTTCTTACTCTGGTTGACTTCTTCCCCTGCCAGGTGGAGAACTTCCGACACCAAGTACTCCAAGACAGACGCCAAGTAAACGGAAGCACCAACACCGATCCGTTGAGCGTAGTTGCCTAATTTCAGTTTCTTGTAGATCGAAGATGGTGAAAAATTGAGCCCAAGGTTACCACTTCTAGCCTTTAGTTTTTTATATTTGCTCACTGGATATTCCATTTTAAGCAGTTAAAAATTTCTCTAAAAAAATCAATCTACAAACAGAACACATGTAATTGAAACAATGCATCAGTAACACGTGAAATTAACTAGTACAATAATATAAAATTCTGTTGATAATATTAAAACCAAAACCAAGTCGTCTCTGGGAAAGATTTTAAAAAACTAGCGTATATAATTATTAGGAAAAAAAATAATCGATAAAAATTGAAAAATGTTTTATACACATTTTAACTATTTTGTTACTAACGAATATTTTACAGTCCCGTGAAAATATCCGATATAATTTTCCATTCCAGATTTATATCACTACAAATCCTATGAATCCCAAGCCATCTATTGAAGTACATTGTTATTGGCCTGATCTAACCACTGAGCTATCAACAGCTATGTTAAGGTGTTAGATGGTTTACGTTGATCATTTAATTCAATCATATCGAATAACAGACTTGGATCAATTCTTCTTTCTCTTTCGAACCGCCCAAAAGTTAAATATAATCATCGAGTTGTCCGTTTCATGCTCTCCATCTGAGTCATATATTGTCAGATTCAACATCACATGAATTCTCATCTATATCAGATATAGAGATAAATCGATTTAGATTTATAGGGACACTTCGACTGGGTGAAAAACTTTGAAGACTTTCGCATCTCGCCACCTCGGAGATCAATTGTTAATATTTGCATTACCACTAAACCATTCGTTTCCCAATTTCTCAATAAACTTATGTTAACAGCGCTCAAACGTCAATAGAATACCTTTACACATCTGATCCGATTTTAATGATACTGCGGAGCAAAAAGATTGAGACCAGTCTCCATCTCAACTGTCTTTTGGAGGCTGCTTTTAATTCTACTAAATATTGTTTTTTTTGGTGAAAAATGATTTATGATTATTTGGTGATGATCCTTATTTGGAGCATGCTACTGTGTACACCCAACTTGTTCATATTAACCGTATCCTATTATATATATGAAGAATGTTTCTAAGATGTCTGTTAATGAAAACAATTTTGTATATAATATAATGTATATAATAAGCGAAACCTACTAAAACGTAGTTATGGGGGATTTAAAAAACATTAAAATAATACGATTGATATTTTAGTGATATAATTTGTTATTGGCAGTTAGGCAACACTTCGGGAAAGGATATTATAATAGAAAAACTAGTTTATGTGGTACGATTTATTTATTTTTTTGGCACTACGGTCCTCCAAGAACCCGGGTCTCTATCACTTCATCTGACAAATATCTGCGATCCTGCGCTATCTTCCTCCAGTTCTTTACACCCTGCATTTTCAAGTACTCTTCGACATCATCCAGTCATCTGATCCGAGGGCGTCTTCTGCTTCGTTGACGTCCGGTATATCGTTGAGCATTATCTTTGGTACCCTGTGATCTGACATTCTTTCCACATGTCTCAGCCATCTAATTCTGACTTCCTTTATCAACGCCACCATGTCCGGCTCCCTATATAGCTCCATCAGCTCCTTATTCTTTATTCTTCTCCATACCCCATTTTCGGGCCAGATTCTTCTTAATATTTTCCTTTCCCATGAGTTGGCCGTAAGTTCTGATTTTTCGGTCATGGACCATGTCTCGCACCCATACATGACTTCCTATGGTTTTGTAGAGTTCTATTTGCATTCTTTTAGAGAGCTATTAAACTGAAACACTCTTTGTAGTGAGTATAACCAATTAGCTAGGCATATTTATTGGACTAATTCGAATACTGTTATTTTTTAACGAGTAATTCGACTTAAAATATTTTTTTAATAATAATTCACAGATCAGGTGGGTTAATTGGAATTACTATGATGATATTATGAGTAATTAATTATTCACCATACATATTTTAAATTAATTATTAATCATAAGCATTAAATAAATCATCAATAAGTAAAATAAAGGCTAAATTTAATAAATCATAAATATATAAGTAAATCATAATTAAATAAATCATAAATTATTGACTACATTTTTTTTTTCTGAACCTCCTTTATTTTCATTAAATTAAAATTACAACACATTACAACAGTATCATATGTACCTAAAAGCCTTCTATTACCTGAAGGTTCACAAATATATTTAAATTTATACTTTTTATATTTAATTTATTTTATTATACTGATTAAATGAGACGATAGAATATAACACCACCACTAGCAATTAATAAATACAGTAAGAACTTTGTCATGAGAAAATTAATTTTCTAGAATGATTGATTGAAGGGAGCTTTAACACTGGCACCTGTTGCACTAATCTCATTATTAAACTCCTTCCAACGAAGTATTTTTCATTTGTTAGTTAAATTTGAATACTCCATAAATCACAGGTCAAAAATGCTTGCAAATGATTACCCGTCAATATAAATGCACTCAATCATCCAGAGAAATTCATGGAATCTATTATTAAACTTTGAAAATGAATTTTCTTTTGATGGACGTTCACGTCGACTATTACATTACAAAGGATCTTCTGGAAGACTTCACTGTAGAGTTCTTTATACTTAATTTACAGAACAGGACGTCATTAAAAAACTATACATTTTAACTCTTTCATCTCCCGATTACGACACATATACTATCTGGTTTTCAGGAAACAAGAAAACTAATATTTCATAGATCGAAATTTTTCATAAAGGAGTTGATAATCGATAAGTTTAATTTCAGCTATCTTGGCCATACATTGGCAACTCAATAATAAGAAATAACAAGTATTTGTATTAATAAAAGAAATGAATAATGAAATAAAAATTAAAACTCGGACTAAAATAAATTGTAAACTGTTGAATGATAAATGATTCTTTAATTTCTTTCGAATTCCCAATAGCCTAAATCCTTTGCTATAAACACGACCTGTCATCAGTATTTAATACATTTAATATAATATATAAGCTTTAATGTAATATAAAATATATAGAAAAATAGTAGTACGATCATTTTTTTTTTATCTGTACTTCACGGGTAGAGGAAACATTTTTTTTAGTTTTTCTTCACATATTTCAACACAAATTTATTTGTACGAATTTTAAACACTAATCAATGATATAATGATCTACGGCCTTTCTCCACTTTTCTGGTAAAACCTGTTTTGAAAAATTCTTAAGTTTCTGGATGAAAACTGAACCAATCGATTTTAACGAGACTCTTCACTCCATTAAGAGAGTTCTGCAGAGACCTATACAAATAGAAGTCAGACGGTGGTCCGGGCTGTACGGTGGATGCATCGAAACTTCTCAGACAAGCTCTCTAACTTTTTTCGAGTCACTAAATATATGTGAGGTCTAATCTGGTTGTTATGGAAAACAACACCTTTCCTATTGATCGATTTCGGTTGTTTGTTTTTTTTCATTTTATCGCCTGGATTAATTGCATTTGATATTAACAGTGGAAAGTCGAATTAATGATTCAATGGTGGCCAAGTTCAACCAGCTCATGATGGAAGATTTCTTTCCAACCCGATCGAAAACTCAGCATTATCTCCTGGGTTTTGCAATCGTTCATGAAGCTTCTCTGGCCTTCGATCGTATGTGATCCAGTGTTTCTAAAATGGCACGATTATTTTCGTTTCAGAACTATTCAACAACCTTCTGGAATCTTCATTTCAAAGCGCAATAATTTTTATAACAATGGCTGTGTCGTATATTATATGAAGTCCTGAATCTTTGAATATTTATTCTTTAATTTCTTAACTATTACCAGTATTCATGTTCTCGAGCTACAAGGGTATACCGAATTGAATAAGATTATTCGGATATGCCTCAGATATAAAGTGAAAGAATTAATTAAATTCAACTATCATAATACTGTTCTTTTCTTTTACGAATCTTCCTTTAGAGTTAAATTTAGTCTCGCTAAATTACTTGAACGGGGGAAGAGGAAGTAAGATGAAAACAAACCAATTAAGGCTTTGTAAGTGTGGCTAAAGAAAATAAAATACATCTTCAACTCCTTTCCTTTTGTAGCCTCCTTCAAAATCACTCAGCAGGATGTTTGTACAAACAAGACCCGAATACAAAGAGTTAATTTAAATAACAAAACAGCGATTTTCTACTCTAATTTTTTTAGAATCAAAAAGTGAGTCTTTATTATTTTTTTAGGGTCAGCGTTTTAAAATTAACTCTGAGATTTTTAGAGTAAAATAATAGTAATAGTTTTTCATAAATTATAAATATTAATATGGAGTTTCTACACTGGCTTCACTGCCCAAGCAATGATCTCAAGGAAAAGTCAGATCCTTTGATCTAAATGATATTTAAGTAAAAAAATGGAACGGAAATTGAGATCGTTATACTTGAGATATAGTTACTGTATCGTTTATGAATAAGATACTTATCCCTCTCTTCCCTAAAGGTTGACTGACTAGGAGTTGTTTAGTAAAACAAGATCATTTTTCATCTCGTTAATAACATTATATTTATTGTATGCTGCTCATAGTTACAAGTTAACTCAAATATCTTTTTACAAAAGGGACCCTTTCGCTATATGTGACAGTCTACATGTTGAGTTGCCCGTTATTTGCCCTACGACTGCACTGCCCTGTCTCTTGAGGGTCCAGTTACCAATCTTAAGGCCGTCGGACATTGAGACGCAGTCCAACGCAGGGTAGGGTAGTTTAGGCAGGGCAGCGTAGCCAAAAGTTTTGTCATACATAGGTTTGAGCGAACGAGCGTTGGTTGAAAGGCAGGGCAGTGCAGAACAGTTCCGTGCATGCGTGAACATGCTTCACGCAGTGTTTGTGACACATTTTGGTTCAATATCATTTGCAAATAACATAATATTGTCATCATACTATTCATAATATTCACCGTGACTTTTTCTTTTCTTCATATACGGGCTTTACCATGTACATTTATTTCGTTTTGATAGTGAATACAAAAGTAAAAGTTCATCCATTTGTTCGTCTCGGAACTTAGGTCAAGTACGTTTACTTCGTCCATTTGTACGTTCGACGACCGATTATATACAAAGATGACAAGAAACTGCGTTTCGATGTGCGGTCATATGAGTAGCGCAGCTTTTTAACTACTCTAATCTGCCCTGCCTAACCTACACTACCCTGCGTTGAACTGCGTCTCAATGTGCGACCGGCCAAAGGGCGCAGCTACCTCCTCAATGAAGCTATTATGGCATACTTACCCTAGTAATTTAGATACCCCTAACGTTCCAAATAGTGTCACATGTAGCAGAGTATATAACATAATTAATAACTTATGATACATACTGTTTTGAGAAATCTCGTTAGTGAATGAAACAGGAGTTTCAGGAAAACAGCTGTGGGACTTAGCAAAGCTACTATTTTCAGAAAGGATTAAAGGAAAAGCAAATGAAAAACCAGACGTAATGTCAAAGATCCTTTGAACAGCGAAAATCCATTCAACCGTTCTTGGAATGTAAGAGGAAAAGAGGAACGAAAACTTGGTTTGTTTATGTAGAATATAATTATTAATTTTATAACAAATCTAACGACTTTCTTTCTTTACATAAAACAATGAAAAGCTTAATTGGTTTGCCAATAGGACCAAGATTGGTGTATACACATACAATATTATATGTAGTAGTATTGTATTTCTTCAATGATGCCTCAAACTTTTTTACTGAGCTCAAAATTCTGACTAAACCATTAAACCATTTAGTTTATAGACTAATTAGGCTAATTTTATAACATCGAGAAAATAATAGTTTGCTAGTTTGTACGCGTAGTTCTTTGCTTTGGACTGGGCGAGCTAAGTGTGAAGGTGGTGTTATGGCTGTGTTGGTATTTTAAAAATTGTAAGTGTTCTGATAAGACTGGAGATAATTCCATTAAAAAAAATTTAATTGTAAATAAGATATAAAATAATGGGAGCATAATTAGACTTAAAGCAGAACATTTATACCTGCAGGAGATAGTAAGTATACAATTACATAGAACATTATAGATTGAACAATAAATTAATTGTAATTCAGATACAGGAAGCGCTGTCAATTAAATAGTTATGAACCTCAACTTCCTAGTATCCTATTTCTGACTTTGATTACAATTCAGATTCCCTCCAGGAAACAGAATTATAGATTATACATCAAGGATATCACTTTAGGCGATTCTGAAGCATCTAAACCTAGGTCACCTGGGATGTAGTGGTTAGCATAACTTTCTATGCCCAAGGTATTGGGTTTTTTTAAAGGGAGTAAAAAGTCCTTAGTTATATCATCCTTCGTAGGAGACGTAAAATGACGATCCCTAGTCTGTTTGGTGTCAGGCACTCATTATAGATCCATATCCTAATAAAATCTAAACCTGTATTACTATATCGTCTGGGCTTCAGTGCATTGTAAACATTATTAATAACTGGATGGGCAATATTTATGATTCCCACTGTAGCATCGTCCGATTAACCATAGTAGCATAAAGTGACGTTAAATAAATAAACATAACGTCTGCAAATAAATTATTATTTAAAAAATGTTCTTTTATTTTCCAGACTCCTTCCGATTACGATTCTTAGTCTCAGTTCTCAAGTTCGTATAATGATTATGAAAAAATAATTTTCTCTAAAAGACTATATTTTTATACTCGAATTATGTATAATCGTACTAAAACTAAAACTAAAAAATAAAAAAAATATATATATAACTAAAAAAATAAAAGTGTTTGTTAATTCTTAATATCATTCACAAATTCTGCATTATTTTATAATGAAACCTAAATCAATAAAAGTAATCTACTATATGCGACCGGTACATGCGAACCCCCAAACGGAACTTGTAACATATAAGCAAGAGTAGTTTAAATGCAACGAAGCCATCAAAATAGTGAAAATCTAATAATAATCCTTAATAATCTCTTTACCCCTGTAAAAGCAACACCATTATATATTTATTGTAGATGAGAACAAGATAATATAACAATATGGATGGTCACCGGCTTCTTCAACTTTTTTTTGTCTGCTGAGCTGTCAGTACTGAGACACTAAAAAATGCTTCTTTCGTGTTCATGAAGGGAACAACCATCAATTTCACGACTCCCGATAGGGTCAGGAATCGATATGCTCCAGATCGTTGAAATTATTTCTCTTTACGATTTTAATTTCCGACTTGACAGAAGCCTAAGTGATAAAATTGAATCACCTCCCGCGTACCGTAATAAAGCGATGCAGTTACGGCTGGTGTTTTTTATGGTCGGTAGTTGGGATGAAGTTGGTAAACATAGATCAGGTGAATATTATTATTTCCTTTGGGTACTAAATGATCGGCAGCTTATGAACTTGTGAGCAGCAAAATTTCGTCATCAGGGTCGATACAAAATTTATATTCCATGATAACAAATTTTCTTTGCTATTTTAGGCAAAAAACGTCAAGATTACATTTATTTTTTACCTTTCCTGCAGTTTATTACCCAGACTTCCTTTAAGAAAATTAAAAGGGCAATAGTCTAGAGACCTGCACACAAATCAGTAATCACTTTCCAAAAAATTGGATTATAATCATCATAATAATTATTATTCCTGCAAATCTAGAATAATTGCATTCTTGATTTTCCAAAATGCAGATCATTGACAAATTTTCTTGAAGCAATGCTGCTCACGTGATATACAAAAATGGATTATTATTCCGCATGTTGTCGCTTCGAGTTGAGTCACAACAAGTTTTAAGTGTTCGCTCGTTTCCTTTTAATATTTTCCAAAAATAGTAGTTAATATGAGCTTTAGTATTGATAAATGAGTGTAATTATGTGAAGTGTATACATTTCGGTAATTATTTGATATAGAAATGAACTTTTCTACAAACATATATAATCATCTATATTTTTAAATTTAAGTTAAATGTTTTATTTCTAGATGAAACGATTACCGAAATCTACTACTATTTCAATGTATATTTGGAAAATATTGAGGATGAAACGAACGAAAAACTTGTTGGGACTTAACTCGAAGGGACACCCTCCAGAACAGATACCAATGAATGAAAACAATTTACTTTACTTATTTTAGGTTTGTGTGCATGACTTTTTCCAATAGTCAATTGTTATTTTTTATATTAAGAATCATTCACTGGCTAATTACTGAAAGTCCCTGTTGAGATTCTTATACCTCTGTGATTGACTGTATTGAATTGAACGAGAATTTTTTTTGTGTAGTACCGTGAGTAAAATTAATGTAGACCATTATGGAACAGATCGTTATTTATAACCTGAGCGTGCTTGTGCCATTTATCATACTGAAGGCTAACGCCAACCCGCTCCCATTGCTTCAATTTCAACAATAGCTCCAAAATGTACGAATTTTTCAACTCTCTAACTCAGTTCGCAGGGACTGTAGGTGCGTGTAAAATAAATATAAAGAACTCATTGAAATAATTCAGAAAAATATAACACTGAAATAAAATTATGAAATGTATTTCTGTTTATATATTTTTTAAATATAAAAACATCTTATACAAATCGAACTTTGTGAAAAGCTAAGAGGGTGTATTGGGTTGTGGTAAGTGTGGTGCTTTTTTCAATGGAAGGAGGATCTGTCCATGGAATGGTCAAAAAGAGTAGAGGATTTTACTTTGAAGAATGAAACTTCATCCATCTTTCAAAATATTGGATCGTAACGGATGAAATGTCAATTCCGTTTATTTACAGTTTTCTTTTCATTATGGATCAGATTATTTGTACACAAACAATTATGTTATGTATACCATTTGAAAGATCATTTAATCCTTTTTCATAATCAGTCTTACTTTTCCTTTTTAAAGTGAAGCAATGTTTTAAAAATAAATAATAATAAAATTATGTCTTCCGCGGAAATTCGTATAATTTTTCTCTACGAATTTCAACTTGGCCACAGCGTCACGAGGCGTTCTGAAACATTAATATTGTTTACGGTGAAGATACAGTGAGTGAAAGAACAATCTTCCGTTGGTTTAAAATATTTCGGTCAGAGGATTATGGTCTTACCAACAAAGAACGTGGTTGGCGGAACACTAAGTTGGACAACGAATAGTTGAAAGAGGCCCTTCCCAAACCACTTGTGAACTAGGTTCACAACTTGGAGCAAGTGCCATGACTGTTTCCAGGCACCTTAAAGAGCTTGGTAAGACAAAAAAGCTGGAAATGTGGGTACCATATGAATTAACCGAGGCTCAGCAGCTCGCCCGATTGGAAACGTCCTCCTCACTTTTGAAGGAGGAGCTGAATATTTATTTTATTTATTCATTTCATCCACCATATTCTCCGGACCTTTCTCCAAGTAATTTTTACTTTTCCCGTTGTTTGGATAATTTTTTAAGAAATAAAAAAATTGATAACGTAAATACCCTGAAATCAGCCTTCCAAGACTTCGGTTCTTCCTTGACACCTAATTTCTACAGAGGTACGGGATAGGAATCCTTGTTTCACGTTACTTCAGGGCTGGATCCAAAAGATGCAAAAATATTTAAAACTGAAATAATTGGAATAGAAGCAAAAGTTAATAAATAAAACATGTATTTTTCCATTCCAATTATTTTAGGTTTGGTGCGTTTCCAGCCATGAAGAAGACCTGCTATGTTGGACGAAACTTCCGTTACTTATACGTTTATCACAATTTATGGAATTATTACGTTTGTAGAGTTGCATAGAAATAAGTCCATACCTCTTCTTTTAGTTATATAGGCATTACTACCCTTCTCTGATTACACTTGTAAAAATAAGAATAAAAAAAAAAAGTTTTACTCAGCCATAAATTTAGCAATGGCTTTTCTACAATATATAAGTAATATGGATAAATAAAATAATCAAAATTAGGTTTTTTTAAGGAAGGTCTTACAATAACTTCTTCTCAATGGTAATAGAATCCTCATTGAATAACATGTCTTCCTCTGGCTAAACTCCGCAACACTAAAACCACTTGAAGCAAAACCAGAATTATTGCTTGCCCTTCGATAAATAAAAGGACCGAAACGGTGTCTTAATGAATTCGCCACTCGAAGAATACCGCGGTCCCCAACCCCCTTGTTTTATTAAAATTTAATTTAAAGTTATTGAGCCGGAGACCTTCGGGGACGGAGAGAAGTGCCCTTCCGCCACATTCCCAATATTTCCTTCTTGTCAAGGACCTCCATAAATTAAATTAAAACAAATCCAACCCTCTTCACGGAAACTTTTTGAATTTATATATTAATCCGAAAATTCTGGTCACCCTTATTTTTTACTTCTATTAACTGCCCTTAGTAGTTTGTAATTCGATAATATAGACGAATCCAAAATTTAGAACTTTTTATAACCATATCTTACTCATGTTCTTTGCAGTTCTTAACTTATGATCCAATAGATTAAAAAACAAAACAAATTAATTAAAGTAAATATTTAACATGAAACTCGATGAAATTAGGTCACCAGCTTAATTATTTTGTTAACATATCGTCATTGATTTTTATTAAATATTCCTGTAAAGGTAAACTTCACCCCCTCTTAATGGAAACCCAGTTGAATAATGAAGTATGATTTTCCGATCAAACATAAACCGTTACTTAAATATTTACAAATTCACTGTGAAGAGAATTCCCTAATTTACATTCCAGAATATTCTCTCTGATTTCCATATTAAATAATTCCTACATTTGTAATCGGCACTACTGATACGGAATATTGAGTGAGTTCAATTTTTATAAGTAAAAAACTTTATATGAGAAAGATGAAATCAAAGTCCGAATTTGGATGAGATCTTAAAATAAAAGAAAAATGTGAGTACATAAAAAATGAAAATGAACTGGAGTACAGAATTCCAAAATTTATCAGATTTTCAAAGACTAATAAAATGATAAATAAAGCATTACTCTATTGAAAGTAGAGGAAAAAACAAATGAAGAGAAACTAACAAAAGAGGAAAACAATATTTTTTTTAAGATAGAAGTTTTTGAACTGGTTAATATATATTCGAAAAATATACATATATTTTGTATTACGTTTTTCAATTTGTAATGTACTATATATGCGTTTTAAATCTGTTGCTTACGTATGAATAAGTTACTTACGTTAAAAAAAAATGTACCACTGCAACCTATTGTATGGTCTTGGATTGAGTACAAAACAGAGACTGTACTGTATCAAGGACAACGGTTGTGCAGGTCGGTGTTTGTCTTCCTCCAGGAAAGCCAAGTTCTTCCCCCTGTTAGGGATTTATCCAACTTTATAGAGGCTGTTAACAGGTTCAATAAATTATCTGCCATAAGATTGAAAAACATTTTTTAATTAGAAACAAAATGCACACGTGAATAATGTAATTTATTTGATATATATGTTTTAATATCTCGGTAAAGTACATAATATTCTATGTGGATGATGATAACTTCAAAAAGCAATTGATTTATCAAGTGAAAAAATATCTGCTTCGGCTTTACATTTAGAACTTCCCAGGATAATGTCTTCAAACATCAAGGCATGTTTTGCTATGATGTCCTTTTGGATTCTGGAAATCACATTTCTCTTACAAAAAATTTCTCATTTTTATCCTAGATCCTTATTTTCTTTAACTTTTTTTGTCTATCTATTCATTTATTCCCACGCCTCTCAAGTGCGACAAAATGACAATCAGAAGATTTTCTGTTAGTTAAATTACGACTAAATGACATTAGTGAAGCACAATACTCGGCGGATGGATAAATACGTGCTAGATTGAATATTTTTATGATAACAGATCCCTCATACATTTTATTTTTAGTCTCATTGTGCCCTCAGGCATGAGACTCGTCTCCATTATAAATATCAGTAGGTTTGGGTTTCCGTGTAGTTTTCCATGAAAACGGTTGTAGTCTGTTGGTGTGTGTTGTTAATTGTTGTAAATATTTTACTGATTAATATTGGTAAAAAGAGAGTCACTTTGAAAAGTATGTATTAAAAAAAACAATCTTTTTCTTTTAATGATAAAATGATTTTTTTTTTTATTCATCAATCTATTCTGATTTTAAACAATTATTCATTTTCTACTTTTTAGTTCGGCTGTCTTTACCCTTCGTCGTAAACCAATGACTTCCTATTAACCTGTATCCTCTAATAACATCCCAATGATGCCTGTAGAACAGGTCGGGTACATAGGACTACACTTTGACAAACGTTAAACTTGGAATCCTCATACTTGACTGAAACGATAAGAAACAGATTGACGTTTCGGGCTACTTCAGGATTTACTTGGCACACGCTCTATGCTCCCAATTTATTACAAACGATTTATATACATAACAATCATAAGACCTATCTGGACTTCAAAAGAAGAGCTTTCGGGCTCCACTAAGCCATTGAATTCCTCCCTGATCCAATCCTTTCAATCCAAAATTCTTTGTAAAATTCTCAATGGTTTGTTGCCAAATATACCAAACTCCTAAGTAGATCCTTCAAGTAATCATTACCTTTTCTCAAAGATTAAGTCTTGTACGCCTTGGGACACGCCAAAGTACTTGGCACGCTAAAGTATGTTGATATTTTAAAGTCAGTAAGAAATGTTTTGTTACTAACACTGGATAAGTCAAAGTATCTTTGATTGAAAAGTTTTTAGTCGTTTTCTATGAGTCTGTTTAGCGATGTCATAAGTCGGTAATGCACAAGTCTAAACTGGTTTTAGTAAGTTAGTGTACATGTTTAATTTATTTATTATTACTAATTTAGAGTTATTTTCTGAATAGTCAATGCAGGATCAAATATCCGCAATTTGTACGACTAGAAGAGCACTGGTACATGAACTATCCGCTGGTGCTGGTTCGAATGAATCAACTCCTCTCTGGACTCCCATAACTCAGGTGAGAGACCACACGAGTTTCCCCGACTAAAAGAGGCCGTAGACTACTACGATTTACTGCTGACTCAATAATTCATACTGGTGGAACTATTTCGAAGGCCAAGCTGTTCTCATTCATGAATAAAACATGCTTTGTGTTGAAGGCAACATTTGGTGGAGTCTTCTCTATGAAGAGGCCCGACAGCAATTTATGTATTTTCTTTATCAGAAAAAACAAAAAAGAGGCACCCAGAAGATATGTAAGACTCTTTCGACATTGGAATATTTTAATCATATTTAATACAAACAATATTTCCAAGAAAAAGTTTATCTGAAACATGGCTGATACCTTCCATCCTTTCCTTTTGAATTCCTCCTCATTAATCTTGCCTAATCGACGATAGATGTCCCAATGGACTGTTTCTCCCAATATCTCCTCGACAGACTAAGTGCCGAAATTCTACCACAGCAACGTCTCCTTCCGTTCTTCACTTGTTTAGAATGGATGTTAATGTAAATTTCACCCATCTCCTCTCTTCTACTAAATGCTGTAGTCTACTACCAATCAAGTGTTCCTTTTTTACCTGTTGATTGTTTAATTATCGTCACGTCATTCTACTCTGGCTGATTGGATGTTACATTGGAAGTTCTAAATTTTGCTATCCAGGATATAAATAGGATAGAGGTCTTTAAATAGTATCTAACACCGTACATGCTTGTAACCGCCATTTTACTTCACCTCCCAAGGACGGCTTAACCAAGTATTTTCTGCTCCTTTTTAATAATCCTATCTTTGCGACCTTGGCCATGTAAGGCTATACTTATTGTTCCTTTCTAACATCTTTTTATAACCCTTCCATGTTTTCTTTTCATCTTTTAATATAAATATACTTTGTAATATTGAATCCAATGAACAAATCATTCCTCACTGATCTAGTTTCCTTCGATATTTACTAAATTTCTTATTCCCCACCAAAATAAACAAGTTTCTGATACCTGATTTGACCTTCACTTTTCTGACTCTCCAATGAAAACCCTTTAATCTTCTTATTACTCGTTCCTTTTCTTTATAGCAGTTATGTTCGAGCTGTCCCATTTTCAATAAAAATCTCGCGGTTTAGCGTGATCTAGGACAGATCGCCCCCCTGCGCAACCGTTGCCCTTGAAACAGTACAGTCTCTACCATGTACTGAACCCCAGACCCGTTCACGGGTAGTGGTACAGTTTTTTTTTGTCCATTGAAACCTTTACACTAAATATTTCTAGCATAACGTAGTTTGGACATCCTATCCTATCTGATTTAAATGAATTCCCCTGGAACATTATATTTCTATAGATTAAATAGATTCCACCTTTACCTCAAGCCTACTCTTATTTTGTTCCTAATCAAGGATAGTCTCATAATGCCTAAATCGAATATCATAGTTTAATCTAGAAAACATGTCGAGTCTGGCATCCAGGATTGCTTTACAAACTCCACAGATTCCTACCTCCTACATATCTCTCATTATTCAATCATATCTCATTAACAGGTCATTCAAATTAAATCACAATAATATATTTTCATCTCGCTTTTCTCAATCTCCTGGTGCTCCTCAAGGCAGTATCCTCGGCCCAATCCTCTACACAGTTTATACAGCTGACATCCCGACCCATCCTAATACTATCCTTATCACGTGTTATGTCTTTGATTATTCAACACAAGGTTTTGAAACACTTCATATATTTTTTTGCAACCGTATGAATATCTCATTATTCGCAAGTTACAACCATATGTTCATAAAATAGATTGATTGTCATATGCTACGGGCATAATCGATCTAGAACACCACGTATGCGGCATGTCTGTTATCAGTCAACACTGATCCAGTTATATCATCCCATACTCTGCAATCCCAAATCACCAACCTTGAAAAATGGTGTCAAAACTGGAGGATTAAAATAAATTCCAACAAATCCCGTCAAATCACTTTTACCCTCCGTCATAAACCAATGACTTCCTGCCCTCCCGTATCGTTTAATAACATCCCACTGAATCCTATAGGACAGGTTCGGTACTTAGGACTTCACCTTGACAAAGGATTAACTTGGAATCCCTATACCAGACTGAAACGGCAAGAAACAGCACGCCGTTTCAGACTACTTCAACATTTACTAGACAAACGCTCTATGCTCTCAATTAATTACAAAAGACTCGTATACATGACAATCATTAGACCCATCTGGACTTACGGCATAGAGCTTTGGGGCTCCACTAAACCATCGAATTCCTCTCGCATTAAATCCTTTCAATACAAAATCCTTTGTAAAATCCTCAATGTTCATTACTTTGTAACGAATAACATCCATTATGACCTTAATGTCCTATTTGTTTCTGATTTGGCCCTAACCCGATATAAATCTTTTCATGACAAACTTTATACCCACTCAAACCCACTTGTTTCAAGCCTAGCAACCTCTTCAATTCCTGATATCCTCCAAGGCGCCTGAAAAGAAGATTGCCATGTGATCTTCTAATTTAAACTTTTACTTGAGTAGTTTATCTACTTGGCTTTTCATGTCAATGTATACATTCATTATTTTTACATAATGCATTCTGTTATACAGTTGTAAATTTCATTAAATAACTTTAAAAAACAAACAAAAAAACATGAAGGGTCTTGGGATCGTAAAGAACGTACTGTTTCTAGGACAAGGACAAAGGAATTGATTTCTCCGAGATCACTCTCAACCACCAGGTTTTCTCCCAATTAAGGGTATCCACTTAACAGAGGTGTCCTGAGATCCAGAAGGTTAAGCAGGTGTCACAGCTTTCGTCCGTGGTTGTTCACAGATTAGATAGTTTATCTCCCACAGCTGGATTTCAACCTGGGATCTTCAGTACAGCAACTCTGCACTCTGCATTCTAAGCTACCCCGCACCCTTAATTACCACTTCCATAAAGTCCCTTGATAAAGCATATGGTTACATCGGTTAGCTGGCGTAATATTCCATTAAAACCCTAATTTAATCCCGTTTTCTTGTTCTGTTACCTCTCTACGTCATATTTATAACTTTTCATTTAATTACAATTAATTAATTAAGGAAATTTAATTTGTCTACACGTTTACTCCAATTGTATAAAATAAAAAAAAGAGAGAATGAGAATTATTCACCAGTGCTTACTAAAACTAAAAGTCCCTTCATAAACTTCTATAGCGAAATTTTACGTTTTCCGGAATGAAACAATAGAGGGAGTAAGTCATTGGATAATAGGGTGTATTATGACTCGTATTATTTAGTCATTTTTATTTATAAATTGAAGGAGATTATAATGGACTTTGAAAATTAAGTTTTAATTCGATAATAATATAGTACTAAGAGGTTATTTGGAATAAAAAAAAAATCAAGAACAACGGATTTATATGTATAAAATTATAGTAAAAGATTGATCATCTACATTTAAAAAATATGACTTCTAGATTATAATTTAACGATTAGTTGAGTATTTTTATATTAAAAGTCCAGTATTCTCTACCCCTGAATTATCTCCAGTTAATTACAAATCCAAAATTTTCTTCTTCCGAATAGCGGCTGAACACCACCGTTTTAAATATTAACTTCATATCTTTCCATGAGATACCTGTATTATAAATTCCCTAAATTAGATGAATCGATTTTTTATTAAATATTTTTCTATAACCAATCAGAATAGGTGAATCAGAAAAAAGGAATAGCGTGGACCGAGGAAAGAAGGAAAGAACAATCGGAAAGATTGAGGAAAAGGTGGGAAGAAAGATGGAAGGAGAGAAGGGGTATGAAAAGAAATGAAAAAAATAATGATATTCGCGTGGTCTCTAAGGCCGTGCTGTGAAAAAAAAAACCAATTAGGTTGAAATCCGTAATGAATTGTAATGAACTTATTATTTCTTTTTTTGAAAATCTGATCAACTTGTTAATATTTTGGATAAATTGGCTTTTCTTCGCCTAATTAAATATATTTCTCCACGTGATTTAATAATATTTACCTATTTTTCACCTTATTATTTTTTTTCAGCCTGTTTTCTGATCTACGGAACTTGATGGGTACAACAGTGATGACGCTGTTGGCAACGACTTTTATGGCCCAACTCATTTATGTCGTAGGTGTTGGCGGCGTTCATGTAAGTGAATTGATTTTAATATTAATAGATCATTTTATATTTTCGAAATTGTTCTTTTTATTTAGTTATAAAATGATCAAGATTTAAAAGTTATATGCCTAGTGAACGTAAATATTATATCCTATTTTTCGGATAAACGGTTGCATAGTTTATTTCTCAAAAGTTGTAATGAATTAGCATTAAATATATGTTGAACAAAAATGTAATGCATTAATATTATTATTTTCTTATTTAAATTATAGTATAGTTTTTTAGATTTATCTTTATTGTGAAATTTTGACCTTACAATATTATTTAAATTATAATGGGCATTTAGATTATATTATATAAATTACATTATTATATTGATATAATCGTATTATATAAAAATCATATTTTTATGTTTCATAGATATAATATACCGTGCAAAAAAGAATAAGGCTAATTTTTTAGTATATAATTTACCTACCATTTATATTAATAGGGAAATTTTTACACTTTACAATATTCAATGTAGTATAATTTCTAATAAATGTTAATTATTTTTATAATAAAAATAATATTAAAATGCTGGGAAAAGTAAATACAACAAATTAGTAGTATCTCTATTCATTATTGGGCAGTTTATATTAAAACACTACTAGGTATTAATTATTTGCTCTATCGTTAGAAAAAAAATATATTTTTATATGTTGGTGAACTCAATTCTTTCAGGCAGCAATTCTGTGGAAAAACAAGTGTGTACAATCTCTGCTTTCCAGGGCATAAGGCTCAGATTGGGCAATTCATAACCTCATGCTATTTTTATTTCTTTTGCACAGGAAAGAAAGTGTAGCAATCTCTAAAATCTTTGGTGTTCATATTTAAAATGAAACATCCATTCCTGAATTCTTTTCTTCTGAATTCTTAGACTATTTCGTCAGGGAGTTTTTGTGTACCTTTACTCGTTTTTCGCATGACTCAAAGCGGACGGTCTTATACTCTAAGAAAGGGCATATTAAATATATCTAATGCAATATTTCATTGATACTTCAAGTTGAAAAGACCTAAAAAATAACCACTGTATATATTTGAATAATTTAATTCACAATTCTTGAAAATCGGCTGATTCGTTTTTTTTGTTAGTTTTTTTTTAAAAAACGAAATAGATAAAACATTTTATTTTCTTGCGATTATTTTTTTAATTTCATCACCCTTGTGATTAAATTAAAAAATGGTTAAAGTGCGAATGTTTTATTATTTCATTACCTACGAATATTTTTACATTTTTATTTTACACAATACATTATACTTTCCTGTATTGTTATACTGTCCTTTGGATTATTTTTATATTATTATTTATACTGGCTTAATTAGAAGAAAACTTCCATTGAAGTGAACAGTATCGGGGAGAAAATGAAGGAAAATCGTCAGTGAATGAGAGATTTTCTGTATATTTTACTTCTTTGTGCATGTATTTTTATTTATGCAATAAAGTTTATTGAATTGAATAGAAGAAAGAGCTCTGAGATTGAGACTATTGCCTAGGGTCCAATCTACTTGGCAGAATCCGCCCATTTGTTTATTAAACACCAATATTTTTATTTTTTGGGACAAATAACCAACCCTCACCAACGACGTCCCAGAAACAGTACAGTCTCTATTACGTACTGAACCAAAGACCTTCCATGAGTTGTAGTGGTACAGGTTTAAATACATATATCGGTTACTACTGTTCTCGACTGTTATAAATTATTCATACTTAATGATAATAAAGTATTTTTTTATTCTGCGACAAGTCCCTTGTGAATAAAAACACAGGTTTCTATACAGGGTATTATTATATCTTAGAGTATAATGTGATATATTTAATTAATTAATACAATTAAATTAACAAATGAGAAAGAATTAATGAGAAAAATTGCGAATTATCTCCAGTGGTATAATTCAAAGAATAAAATTAAAAAAAAAAACAGTAAAAGAAATAAATATAGCATAGAAACAAGATAACAATAATTATAGAGAGAGAAACAATAGATAATTACATATGTATGCAAATAACAATTTCAAGTATAAAAAAACAAAGCAAATGAAACAAAAATACAAACAATATCAACTAAAAACTTGTTTTTAAAAATATTTAACTGGATGAGTGAAGCGTCAATGATATAAATAAAACGCACTTATATATAAATAAAAACATATCATTCATTTATCAGTTAGAAAATTTACGTTATAGAAGTACTTACGGCGATAGGAAGGGAAAAGCCACTTCAACTCTTCTAATTCTAATTCGGGTGATACGGGCGTCTCTCGGGATCCCAAAGATGAAACGGACCAATCAGTTGCCGTTGTAGTTTTCCATTGAGATCTTCAATGACACTGAACAGCAATAGTCCAAATGAGTTAAAATTAAGGAAGGAACTAGAAGTCTACGGGTTTCAAATGGTAACAGGTGACGAAGGTGATTCAGGCGCCTCAAGGTAGAGAAGGTATGACGGGAGATTTCAGAGATATGGTTTTTCTAAAAGAGGGTTTGGTCAAAAATAATTCCATGGTTTTTGACGGTTGGGTAGAATTTGATAGGATTACTATTTAGAAGGAGATTTGGATTATGGGGAATAGCTTTAAGGAAGTAGTTCGACCTTATTGTCATTGCCTTGGTTTTCTACACATTCATTTTTAACTTATTTTCTATGGCCCACTGAGTTATTCGATTCAAATCATCTTGGAGTTTTTCCGTGGCTAGTAATAGGTCGGAAGGGGATAAGAGGTGGAAGGTCGTGTATGTAAATGGAAAATTGAGTGGGGGATAGTGATAAACCCTGTGGGACACCACCGGACAGAGGAAGGGGTGTGGGAGGTGGCTGACCTGGGACCAGAACATATTGGGATTGATCTGAGAGGAAAGACTTGAACCAACCCAGAGCACTGTTGGATAGAGGTAAGTTACGAGGCTTGGCGAGGAGGATATTCTGGTCTACTGTGTTGAATGTTTTGGAAAAATCTAAAAGAATAAGAATTGTTAATTTCTGTGTTAAGTTTATTTTTAATTAACTTAAGGTTCTCGAGTTTCAGTCAGTTTTTCAAACTTCTTTCAGGTGACGTTTTGAGACTATGTTGGTATTATACTCATGCCAATTTGATAAAGAATGTTTATACACTACATGCAAATATTGGAAGGTATTTGAACTGATTTATGTAGTAATTAATATTCTTCATCAAATTGGCATGAGTATGAGACCAACATAGTCTCAAAACGTCGGCACAAACAAGTTTGAAAAACTGAGACTGAAACTCGAGAACCTCGAGTATAAATATATCAGTTTCTAATTTTAAAACCAGTCTGAAATATTTTCTACAACGGTTTAAGCCACATTTTACCAAAAACGTATTCACTAGATCAGTTCGCTTGAATATTTCCTTCCATAAAATATGTCGGTCCCCTATCATAAACATGCAGTGATTTATGCTGCAATGATCTTCTTTTCTTATTTCGCAACACCCCTTTGTTCCTCTCAGAGTAGGGGAGCGTTTTGCCAATTGGGGGCTGTTCCCTGAGTTTGTCTGAATCAAATGTACATTCTTACAGGTGATTTGGCCAGCAAGAAAGGCCCCGTATACACGGTACAACCGTTGTTTGGTTGTACCCTCCAAACTTAGGTCTTCCCAGGGAAGGTGGCCCTGAGGTGTGTACTGTACGTAACCTCATGTCAGAATAATTGTCGAGTGTACTGTTGTGTAGTGTGTGTAGCCGTGTACTGAACTCGGGAGTCCGCGGGTTCATTAATTCCCTCTACTCTGGCACATGGACTAGTCCCTGCTATTTGACGCAATGATAAGAGACAATAATGGGGATGCACGAGAATGTTAAGTTGGACTCATGCATACTGAATATAGCTCTGTTCACGTGACTTAGTACTAATGAGTATTGTGTTGCATCGCAATGAGTCTATAACTATTGATCATACTTCGATATGTCTGAGTTTAAGTTAACAGAACAAACTCAAACAACGGTATTTCTATAATCAATAAACTTTTTACTTGGGTTAATTTCATATGGATTAAATTTTTATTGATAGCAGTGAAAGTATCAGGTCATCTATATCATTCAAAAAGTACAACTCAATTAAGAAATTCACTGCGTGTACACAGTATTCACCCATAATCAATTGAGAAAATATTTATGCTGTTTTCTGACTTACAAAGTTCCAATACTTATATGAAATCTGATTAATCTGGCATTTATAAAGTTTTAAAATATTCCATACATTTTTAATCGAAATATTCGACTCACAACCCCAAACCATTCTATATTTAGGCCTTTGAAGAGGTATAGGTCAGTTCTTTTCTAATTTGCTTGATGATTCTGACTATATTTAGTACTTTTTCCAGCCAATAATATAAATGTAATTATAAAATAAATTATTTTACTACAATGTAATCTTCTCATTCACTCCTTGGTCTACGAGTAAGTAGTGTGTAGGGAGTATTAAAGTTAACGATTCTTTACTTATACGCGCCATTAACTTTGTAAATCCTGTTAATCTAGTATAATTAATTTATCGTTGATATTTCCGAGATCGCGCTCAACTGCCAGGCTCTTCTCCAAATAAACATTACCTACTTTTTAGAGGCTGGGAGAGCCTCAGGTGTCTCTGCAGATCCCGCAGGGTCCATCCGTTGCTGTTAACTGTTCCAGTTATAGTTAAATAATTTGTATGTCACTGCTGGATTTGAAGAAGTATTGTAACCATCGGTAATGATAATGGTTGATGAATTAATGAGACAGTTGTTTAACGCACGACTCAATTTTTCAAATCCTTTCTTTTTCGTTCACCGCTCGTGATGTTAAATACAGCACTGGAGTCGGTTGTCCCACACGCGCGTAGTTACAAATTCTAAACTCGTGAATATTTTCTGCTCACATGCAGCGACCAAAGTTAAGCTGTCCATGTCTGTTGTAGGAACTGGAAACTAAAACTTGTCAACAAGTTCGAATCTCCCCCCCCCCCTTTATTATTTATTCAGTGCAATCACTTTTATTTCTAATTCCTGCCGTATATTCTGTTCGTATTTCCTCATATCAGCCTTTAACAGCAGAAATTATTAAAGTTATTTTATTTAAATTATTAATTTATGTGCATCCAAAGCAAACATCAAAAGTTCGTAATATTACCATAACCCAGGGCGGAAATTTTCACCGATATTGAAGCTTTTCCGAATGGAATAATAAATTTAAAATATTTGGAATCGAATCAGTATAATTCAAACCTGAGTGGTCGTCGAATTCTAATAAATTTAGTTTTTTATTATTATATTGAATTGTTAACTAATAATGTATAATTTAATAAAAAATGTATAATACAGTACGCATACATGCTTAGAATATAAAATAAACTGCCATTATATGAGCTCTACTCTATTAATGGATCATTTAATTTTCCAATAGTAGTTTTCAACACGCTCATATGCGCTTTACATGTAAGTATGTAACGGAATCTTTGATATCGATTTTTGTCCGAATCAAAACATCTAATTAAATTGAAACTTCGCGCACTTCTCGAGGACCGTTGACAACAATAAAGCTTAGCGAAGCCGAAGGTTGGATGCCGATTCCACCAATATAGTATAATATATTATAATAATGTATAGTTGCTCAAAAAAAGTCATATTATTTATACAGTTGCTGATAATCCTTTCATGAATATGTTTTTGACGAATCCTCCTTACAACGGTTCTATAATGAGACCAGCGAGAAATCTTTGAATCTACGAGTTCTATTTTTGGCTTATTAATATTGTAAATTGTTTCACTAAAATAATAAGATTATTATTTTAACACGCTTTTATTATCTACGCCTGTAAGCACATGTAGGTAACAGAATATTTTTATTCGACTTTCGGCTACTTCAAAATATTACATTAAATTAAAACTTTCCAATCTTCTTAAGAACCGACGACAATACAATAATTTAATAATAAGTTTTTCTTATTATCCTGACCAGGATCATCAGAATTAACAATTTATCATACTCGAAGACAAGGTACTATCTAGTGCCAACTACTAAGTCCTGTACTAAGATATGGATTACATTTTGCTGAAAACAAAATAAAAATTTATAAAAGCACGCCTTTGTCGTTAACCGAAAAAAAAATTGGAAAATCAATATTAGTTTAAAAAAAACAACTAAAGAAAACGCGTTTATAACCAATCGAGCTGAAAAGCAGTGAATAAAAAATAGTTTAAACTACTTAATAACACGCTTCGATACTAAAAAGTAGAAGATTTGTTTAAATTAGAATTGAGGAATGATCATAAAAAAAAATTTTATGGTAGGTTGGTTTTTATTAATTAACGTTAATAAAATATTCATTGATACTGGTAATACTAGGGTCTGTAACAAAACATTTATCTCACCCTTTTTTACTATATAATTAATTTTTTTGTTCATGGGTCTATTCTTATTTTAAACTTACTAAACATTTTTCTCTACTTTTTAGGTTTTTTCCCTATTAAAACGTGTTTTTAACTATTAATTATTTGGTAAAATTAAATACACAGTCATCCCAATTATGATTTTTGCAAATTTCTCTTTTTAAAATGTTTTAATGGATATTCTTTGAACATATTCCAGTAAAGATAATCAGGTTGTGAAAATTTTGTTTACCAAATGTTGTTTTACAACTTATCAGTATAGAGCGCAATGGCTCAGTGGTAGAGCACTGCCATGCCAAAGGTCCTGGGTTAAAATCCCCCATGCATACTTTTATTTAATCTGTTAGTGGTTGGAGATCCATGAACCCTCCAGGACTCACCCAGGCTCTATAAACTGGGTACTCAAAAATAAGGGGGTAAAATCAGGCGGTTGAGCGTGATGTAGGTCAAATCACCTTCCTCCACAAATGTTGTCCCAGAAATATTACAGTCTCCACCATATACTGAACCCAAGACTCTCCATAGGTTGTAGTGATACAGGTTTTTTTCCCATCATTATACTAATGCTATAACTATATAATAAAATGAACGACCTACTTAAACGCCTAGTACCGACGGTTGTTATGCTAACAAGCAACATAAACACTACCCTTGTAATGTTTCTCTCAAGCAACCTCTTACAAAGGTTCTAGATCTGATGTGATTGGATAAGATTCGTATAAAACCTAATCAAATCTAAAATCTCCCAACCTCACTCGGTTTTCTTTCAGCCTATGGAAAAGCTTCTCTCTGAATGTTCGGATGTATTACTTGTTTTCACTCGGTTCGTAGTTTAGAGTACTTTTGAGATGAAGTAAATAAATTACTTGTTTCTTTGATTCATAGATAAAAAACGGAATTAATGTTTTAATATATCTAAATGATTATATTTATGTACATTTAATATTTGAACTACTTTAGGCTTAATATATTTGTAGTTTTATCAAATATTATCTATTATATAAACTTTTCGTGTCTCAGTGTTTGTATAAATATTTAAAAATCTATTTAATTCATTTTTCCATTAATTTATTGTTTCTTTAAAATTAAAATTTTGACGTAATATTTTTTAAAACTATTAAATGCGTGGCCTGGTCAGCTAGTAATTACAATATATCATGGCTTGTAAACTGGCTAGATAACCATCTGCTTATTCATAACAAATACTAAAAAACAATCTTTGGATTATTTGTTTAATAATCGCTTCTTCAAAATAATTATGACATTAGTCAAAAATTGCCATTTTTGAAATAAGCCTGCAGTAGCAATGGCATTGTTTTTCAATTTAGAACGATGTATCTGATACGATAACTATTTTTTTCATAAAGTCATATTTTGAGTTGCATCGTGTTTGAATCTGAAGTTTTATGGGACTAATGACATATGATAATAAAGAAATTTTCATGTTTTTTTTTTAAATTGTCTAATGATTAATAAAGGATCTTTAATTCCATCCTTGCGATAGTAATGATTTGCTTTAGTAACAACCACATTTTTATTTTTTAACTCACCAGTTTTTTTATTTTACAAGAAATGGAATTTTCAAATACCTCTATTGCAAAAAAAGGTTTTTTGAGTTATGACATTGAAGACAAGATTTTTGTCACTTTTTTAATTTAGTCGGAAGCTTAAATGTAGAATTTAATGAAGACGTACTTAAACATTATTATCGAATACTCAAGGCATACAATACAATACAATAATATAATACAATAATGTCTTTGTTTTATTTTTTTGTATTTGTTGCAATATCCTTTTTGAATGAGGAATCATTAGTTGGCTGTTTTTATTAAAAATTAGCAAAAACTGAAAAGGAGAGATGACATATTCAATTATAAATATATTTAAAATATCATACTCATAGTATACTAGATGCTTATCCGTTTCGTAACGTAAAATATATTTGTCTAAAGAGGTAAGTAAAAAGTTTTTTTTAACACAATTTTCCTTGTTTTACAACAGAATCTTTTGTCTTTGGAAAATTTAATTTCAGACGAATTGATGATTTACGAGAGTCAAGCTTAATTAGATCTTTCCACTAAGCGACGAAAATTAAAAAAGAGGAAAATTTACAGCTTTATCAGATTAAACTTTTCTAAAGAGGAAATTAGTTTTTTTTCAAGAGCGTGACCTTCAACCACCACGTTTTATATCTACACTCCAGGCTAGTGAGGGCTTAAGTCGAAATTTGAGAGAATTAACTGTATTGATGATACAATAGGGTGATCTAGTACAAATCTCCTCCCTGCATAACCTTTGTTCAAGAAATAGTAGTCTCTAACATGTACTGTACCCGATACCCTTCATGGGTTGGAGTGGTGCAGATTACAGGAGTTAACTGTATTGACCAAGTGGAATAGAGTAGTTTTCGTACTCTTAGACTTGAAATGGAGTTTTAATATAAGCAATAACTCCTTACCAAGCCAATGGTTCATTTAGCCCCTTATTCACTACGAAAATAACACGATTCCACTTCCACAAGAACAAGAAACTTATAGAAAATTCGACTTAGCCTCTTATTCACCGGGGTGTTGATATATGTATTCAAACAATAAATACATATATAAATAAGTTATGCTTATAAAATATTAATTCATTACACGATGTTCGGTTGTTTATAAAATAATTGAATATTTTTTTTCTGTTATGGAGAATAACGAGGTGATTATTGGTAACTTAGGGAAACAGACACATGGGGTTGATATTGTTTTTTTTTTTCTCTCAGATTTTATTACATTACATGTTATACTAGATGTGTAAACTACTATAATAATATTTATAAGGTACTACAGTAAGACATCAATCATCCGAACTGGCTTCGCGGAAACGATACAAGGAGAGTTTAACGTTACCATTCCTAGAAAATGACTTTTAAAGGTGTTTTTTTTTTATCTAAGAGTATTTCTCTTTTTAAAAAGCATCTCTGTTTGATTTCTTGGAACTATTATTTATATTTACTACTACACTAATAATATATATTTGTTTGTGCCTTGATAAATCTTAAATAAGCTGTCACTTAGTTTTGTAAAGGAATATATTCAAGCTAATTTTTTTTCTGGTCATGCCAATTTTATAGATTACCGAAACTATAAGATCGTGACGTAGAAATGACGTAACGTGATGCCACTTGACGGGACTTTAATTGGCCCAAGCACCATGATGCAGCCTGTGGAACAAGAACCCGACATGACAAAAATAATAAGTTTATTTGTATAAAAATAAAATTTCAATTATATTGTGTACCTATGAGCTATTATATTATATTTATTGCGTTTTATAGCACAGAAATTAAGAATATAATCGTCAATAAAAAAAAAAAAAATACGTACAACGTAAGATTTATCAAGTACTGGAATAAGTAATTTATTTCCTGATTGGCATTTTAGTTTCCTTTTTTTTTTAGTGTATTTTGATTATCCGAAATTTTTGTTGGCCTAACCTCACATTAGTTTAGATAATCGACGCTCTACTGTACGTCTATATTTTATCTAGAGGTATTTTCAGGTTTTAACAGACACATATGTGAGTGTGTTGAAGAGGGTTGGGGTTTATGACAGAATTAAAACTTCCGCAATTATCTTTAAGGGCTTTTGAAAAGGATATCAACTTTATCCCTCACCCCTTTGTTATTAATAACTAATTATCGTTATAATGTTCTTTAATTATAGCACCTATGATATGAGGTGATATACTTACTAGCTGCTTTAGCAGAGCCCTCAATAATATAGAAAGTTAACTGTTACGGTCCTTTGCCGTGCCCTGATTATGTGAAGTACAAAATTTATCTATGACAAAGGAAAGGGCCGCGGAGGTTCCCTTTTGAGCGAGCTCTGAGCATGAATAGCTTCTATTAAATATGAAAGGGAAGATCCTTTCAATGCCACCCCCTTCTGTGAGAAAAAAAATTGGTTAAAGCAACCTCAATTTTTTTTTACCCTGCTTCCATTGATTATGATCTCGAAGATTACGGTGGGGACCATTCTTCACCAGGAAAAAGAAAAGAAGATTATTGTCTAAATATAAAATTGTTCTTTTATGTTTTTCGTATTTATAATTATATTGATTATATCCTCGATAAATATGCAAAGTATTGAAAGTTAAAAAAATCACATTTTTCGACTTCCTTTTGCAGTAATTTCTTTAGGATTGATAGTTGGTATAAAATTCATAAAGTGACATATATGAAGCAACAAAAAATGTCTGCAATGTATATAACTCGTTTTGCGTTATGCACTGATTTTGAAAGAACCTTGATTGGCAGTATAAAAATAAAATAAAATAAATTTAACTATAATGATGCTAATGAATTTTCGTAGTAGAGGTCACACAAGTCTTCTACAATATACTAAATTTCCACGTCATAGATTGAAGTATGAGAATATAAAATTGAATTATACTATAGTAATTAATATAAGGATATATTAATAAAATGATGCTACGTCATTTATGATCGAATACATTATCAAAATAAAACACTTATGGGGGAAACAAACATTTATTTCAAACTTTTTTTTTAAATAAAAATTAAATAAGTTCCAAATACAAGTTTCCTAATAAACGTTTTATTTTCAGGTCTTATTATTTGATATATTATCTTAAAAAAAGAAAAAAAAAACCGGTTCCACTACGTCAAGGGTCTGTGATTCAGTACATGGTAGAGATTCTACTGTTTCTTGGAAAAGTGTTGTGCAGAGAGGTGATTTTTCCTAGATCACACTCAACCGCCAATTTATTCCTTCTTACTTTGGTTACCCACTTGTAGAGGTTGAGTGAGCCCTCTCCGGTGACATCTCCGGCAGCTTACAGATTAAATATAAGTCAACCAGCGAGCGGGATTTGAACCCAAGACCATCCGCATGGCAATTAGGAACCCTACCATTGAGACATTTAATATATATTAATGAAATGTGAATTTTACATGTGATTTTAATAGTTACAGATCAACTTATAGAATTATATTAAAATACATTTTAGTATAAGCTAACAATATAAGAAATTAAAAATTTACAGTTTGACTAAATTGATAATTTACATGCTAGAGTAAAATTAGGATTAAATTTGCAATCATAAATTATAAAATAATAACAATAAAATTTAACACATTTAAAAATAAACAAAATATGAAATAACATTAGTCTTTTGAGCACACCAAGAAGGTTTTTATACAATAATTTGTATAACTAAAAACATTAATATATTTATATGTGTGTGTGTGTGTAGATAGATAGATAATATCACTTAAATGATTGTTAGATAAGTGCTTTAGACGATTGGTTCATCGGTCATGGGACCACACAAATAAAAGTTAATTTTTTTATCGCCAATTTTATATAAATTATTGGGATAAAGAAATGGCTGCTCTTCTAAACTGTTTTAAAATATGAATGGGCCAACATAATGAATACTGACGTTATCATTTCGGAACAGTTAGTAGGGATCACTGCAAAGCACCGATCACGCGTTACATTATGCCTTATCAAATTCCTAACAAAGGCATCCATCGCGTGTGGATTCAAAAGCTTTTTCCCGATCCGTTTAAAAGCTAAATCTCCCGGCGATAGAATTTTCCTCTCATCACTAATTTTCTTCACAGGTTGATAAAAATGTTTTCGAATGCTTTTCCATCCAGTCTCCAAGTTCTGAGTTGGGCCTGGTTGAGACCTACGGGAGAGGATTAGGTTTAATTTTTTTATTAATTAATATAGTGTGATAACTATCCCAACTAAACATTATACGTATCCCTAATTCGTGTTTATTATTTAATAAGAGACTTACATAAAAACTGTCTTAATAAGAAAGGAAGAGAAACAACTCACTGAAATGATGAAAAAATGTTTAAAGGTATTATGATGTAATATGTTCTACCCCTGATGATTTTTATTTTGCCAGTACTTAAGAATGAGCAATATTCGATTTTATATCAATTTTATCACTAACATTTGAACAAATTACTATTAATAAAACATTGAGGAGGCTCAGACTCGCTCAGTGAGTTATCATACCAAACATGAACCATTAATGTTTATGAATCATTAATAATGATTAATGAAACAAAAAAAATCTGTTATTTTGTTTTGTTTATTTGGATTTTTTTTTTAATAACCCTTTTAATATCCTGTGTGGCGTTAGCAATCAAAAGTGGACAACTCTGAAATTTCAAAAACTGTTTCAAATATTTTGCTCGTTTAGTCAAGCAATTTTATCACCCCGAATCTTCAGGACCAAAACCGGACTAAACCATGAGAAATAATGCGGTCATGTATTCATTCCTGCTAAAATCAAATCAAATCAAGCATTGTGGAGCATTTTTGGATGAGATAAAAAAAGAGTGTGAATTTATTGCCATGTCTAATAAGCTACTTTAATACTATATTATAACCAAAAGAAGCAAATTATAGTCTTGTTCGTACAGTCTATGGATAGATACATGGGGTTGATGATATAAGATAATTGTGTATAGTTTTGGGCTTCTAACCATTAAGTTGTGAAATATCTTCCGTGTTGTCAGTGAGTAGAGAGGAGACGCAGTAGATAATTTATGTTGAACAAATCTCTCTTCAAATTGCCTCAAATTGTCTTCAAGTTAGATGTAGTAATAAGTCACCTAGTAACTTCATAAGAATATCTCTCGTATATCCATATTCTAATGTTAAATACCTCAATACATCTAAATCTTTCTTACAAGTCGTCCACCGTTTGTTAACTGTAGGACTAATACCTTAATATACTCATTCTCATAACCACAAATGTTATAGTTCCCAAAGCTAGAAATTTTCCGTTCTCCACTAGTATATTTTCCCCGCAAGCCAATATTGCAGATAGTTATACTACTAGGGCAGCCGGAAGAAAGGTTTGACTGATGAAGCAGCCACCGGCGGAATACTGAAGCAGCCTTTGTACTCCTGTGACAATGACCAATCCGGCCAAAGTATTGACTGCTATGGCCTTCCAGCCTATCACTAGCATATTCTCTTTTTAAAAAAAGTACCCTTTTGGGTGTAAAAAAATCAATATAGCTGCTAAAAATATAATTACACATATCCAATAGTTTTGGCAATAGGTTAGAAAAGAAAGTCGGGATCTGTACTTGTTTGCTTGTTAATTAATCTTTATGCTGATTCAGACGATGCTGCAGCAAGACCTACAAATTTTTCCTACCCAGATATAATTAAGATAAAGTATTATATCTTTAATGAAAACCTGAAACCGCACTGGCTCTGGCCAATATTTTACGTTCTCTCCAAGGGGCGGCACAACCCAGAATTTTTCATTCCATTTACACAAATCCCAAAGCCACGTTACGGAATGCATCGATCTTGGTGATAAAAGTTTTTATGCTAATAACTAAACCACAAGTGATCCAGAAGTTTAAATTTTTAACCATGGTCATTTTCCATATTTATATTCATTCTTTAAACCCACAATTCTTCGTGTATTTATTTAATTACATTATTATTTTATTTTCCGGTGAAGTCAGGAGTTAGACTGGGTGACCCCCTGTCCCCTCTTCTATTTAATACTGCCCTCCAAGCGATGGTGAACAGAGCCGAGCTTAATCAGTCAGGCACAATTTTCACTAAGACAACCCAAGTGCTTGGTTATGCAGATGGTGTGGCACTGATTGGACTGTCCCTCAAAGCGATCAAGGAGGCCTGTGAAAGATTGCAAAGGGAAGCTGGGAGAATGGGGCTATCCATAAATGAGGATAAAACGAAACTTATGGTGGTTAGGAAGAAAACGCCTATAAACCCGCCGAAGCAATATGTTGTGGGACACTATGCATTCCAATGCGTTTCTAGTTCCATCATGTCATCCGTCTCATTCTTGGCCTATCAATCGCTCGAGGTCCTAGTAAATGTTTTGTCATTAGTACCCTTGAACTGGACATTCTTCATTCGAATTCATTCTGGGGACATGGCGTACCCACCAAAGTCAAGTTAATTTTATCACTGTAGTTTGGAAGCGGAGTAGTGTCGTTCTCATATTAGGTACATAAGTTTAGCCTTGGTTTGAAGTGGAGTTATTGAGTTATTATATTATAACTTCCCTCAGTAAAATCAATTTATTTTGAAAAAATTCAATTTACCTAATTTACCAGTGCTACCGACTTTATCTTCTGAAGATGACCTATGTCATTTTGTCGAAACTTAATAAAGCACCTGTTTGTCAACTATCATATAACAATTTAAGAGAAATATAGCTAAATCTACTGATTGATATTTTTTTTATATGGTAAAATTCTACTACTGAATATTTTATGTATCTTGTGAAAAAAAATCTCAGCTAAAATATTCTTCGGTAGAAACTTCAAAATTGGTATCAAACCAGTGACTACAATTAAAGCACTCCATGTGTATTTGTTTAGCCAGACTGCTTCTGGTTCAATACTTAAACGAAAAATGCAGGAAACTACGTGTAAATAAAACTGACTCACACATACCCGTACGGTTCTATGGATTGTTCGGAGAAGCGCAAAGCTTTTAGCAGCAGAGAAATAATTCTGCCTAAAAGTTATAAAAGCTGTCTTTATTCGAACTCTGGAGTCGGATCCCAAAGCGGAGCTCTGAAACAGTCGCATTTCAGATCGGCGAATTATACACTCCATTGGCTTAACTATTTCGTCCCCTCCGAGCGATTGAAAAAGGAATTCCTGATAGCTTCCTACTCATTCTGAAAACCGATCCAATGAGAGTCCATTCAGTCGATATACTCGAGTCTCTTAACTATAAAAATATTTGTATTTTAAAAATACAAAAAAAAACAAAAAACAGTACGAATGTTAAGAAAAAATATATAGTTTAAAAAACACGCTTTAATAAGGAAAAAATTAAAAAGTAAAAAATATTTTCTATGAATTTGAAATAAGAATACATAGTTGCTATGTATCGTTCTGGACGTTTTAATAAAAAATAAATATGAATTTACAAAACGCCGTTTCAGGCTACTACAACACTTACTAGACAAACACTCTAAGCTCCTAAGTAATGACAAAAGACTCTTATACATTATTATTATATCTAATCCTTACAATCCAAATTCCCTCGTAAAATCCTTACTTTGTTAAGAATAAAGTCATTCATAATGACCTCAATGTCCCATTAGTTTTTGATTTGGCCCGAGCCTGATACCGATATTTTCATAAAAAAAACTCCACTCCCACTCAATCTTATTAGTTTCAAACTAGTTCCATTTCTGATAATCCTCCGAGGCGTCTGAAAAGAAGATGGCCTCGTGATCTTCCAAGTCAAATTTGTTATTTTAATACCAACACTGGGTAGTGTTAACTTGGGTAGCACCTCTGATGTTTATACTTTTTCTTTTTTTTTAAATAACTTACTGTTTACTTCCTTCTTTTATCTTTGTAAAAAAATTTTTTTGCATCACCACCTATCTGTACATTTTCTCTGTAATTTTTTTATTCATATATATCCCTCACTTTTGTTCTAAATTTCTACCTCTCTACATATATATTTTTTCTAATTAATCATATACTTAGTCTGCAATGTATTTTTATAGTTCTGTTATTTTGTTTGTTTTTCTTTCTTAGTCCTGAAGATGACCCACAAAGTGGGTCGAAACGTCGGCACATAATTAAATAAGTAACCACTTATTTAGTGTTTTTATTTGACTGCACCCCCAACTATTTTCTTCCTTACGATTATCATAAATAATTACTCTGGCATCCTCAAATTAAATAGAGTTAACAAAATATCCAAGATACTCCCCTAAGAATAGCTGCGTTGAACTAAGAAATTCAGAAAATATTTATTTATTAAGTAGTTACAAATATGTATTTTAACTGTGCAATACAATACTGTACAATATAGTTAAAAGACACTTATCCTGAATATAACGCTGATTTGTTGTAGGAATGGTTAAAATCATGCACAAATGCTTTAAAATGATACGAAAAATCTTAAGAGCTTTTCAGTTGACCAAAAATACGTTTCATATAGAACAAAACAATTATTGTGGAATTCAAAATACCTCCATTACTTAACAGTCGTAAACCTAGAAGAACTTTGTGCAGCTGAAAAATTAGTATTTACTAATACAGGCTTAATCCAATAATACTAAATTTTAAAAAATATTAGGACCTAAATTTAAAAATAGAGGTGCATTTCGTTTTAAATCAAAGACTTTATCGAAAAATGAAGTCACATTCAGACACTATAAAAAAGAGAAGAATAAGTTTTTAAAGTTGTTTACTAAGAATGTCCTAACATAGAATGATATAACGAATAGTCGGTTCTTTTAAAAACAGGAACATTAAATTTAAATTTATCGAACAAGTTCAACTTGATGTCAAATATCTCGGGGAGTATAATTATAAATACTGTATTCTTAGGAAAGTTGTTAAAGGATGGCAAAAAAAGTTTCCAAGAGAAACCTAAGGCAAAAAGAAAAATAGTAATAACGGAAGAGAGGAGAAAGACAACACCGGAGGGAATAAAAGAATATGGGAAAAAACACAGGGAAGCATCAGCACATCCCAGTAAAATTATTTAACGTATCGTCCAGGTAAGTGATGTAAAAAAAAAAAGTAAAAATGCATTATTGATAATAATTTCACTCCCCAATTACCTTTAGTAAATATTCACATCAATATTATGTTTATTTGGCTCTACGACCCTTGTATTCGAGTCTTGGCCTGCTCCAGCATCAACCGCCAGTTTTCTCTATTATGTGCTGCTACCCTCCAATTTCAGATATTAAATATGGCCCGGGCGTCCGAAGCTACGCAGTCCTCCCACCGAAGTCGTGGTCGACCTGCTCTGCTCACACCATACATTCGCTCCCTGAGGACTTTGGATGGGATTTCATCCTGCCCCATCCTAATCACATGTCCGGCCCACGTCAGTCTTGCTAACTTTATAAACTGTACTACATCCAGCTCCTTATAAAGTAGTCTCAGTTCGTTGTTGGGCCGGCGCCTCCACTCTCCATCCACCAAAACTGGACCGTATATTCTCCTAAGAACTCTCCTTTCAAATCTCAGAAGTGAGAGTTCGTGTGCGTGGGTCAGGGTCCAGTTTTCAGAGGCATATGTCAGAACTGGTCGGATGAGAGTTTTATACAATCTGGTCTTAGAAGATTTAGACAGGAGACTACCACGCAGCTGCTTCTGCAGACCAAAATAGCAGCGATTAGCGGCTATAATCCGGTTCTCGACTTCTGCCCCAATATCATTTTCTTGGTTCACCTGGGATCCAAGGTACCAAAATTCCTCAACTCTATCGATCCTCTGCCCGTCAACTTGGATATGGGTTTCAAGGTTTATTTGTTGAGGGTTTATGCACATGTACTTCGTTTTGCTGTAATTGACGATAAATCCCATCCTTGCTGCAGCATTTCTCAGTGCGATAAATGCCTCCTTGACTGCTGCTGATGACCTGCCGGCAATATCTAAGTCGTCTGCAAATCCAAGGAGTTGAACGCAGGAGTTAATGAGTGTACCAGTTATTTGGATCTCAGAGTCTCTAACCGCCTTTTCCAGAGCAAGGTTGAAGATCAGGCATGCCAATCCATCTCCCTGTCGAACCCCTGTCGCAGTGGAAAAGCCTCTTGAAAGTTCACCACCAATCCGGACGAAGGATATGTTTCCCTCCATAGTCATTCTTGTTAGGCGCACTAGCTTCGGTGGAAGATTCATCTCAAGCATTGCTCTATATACCTCTGCTCTGTTGACCGAGTCGTAGGCTTGTAGGAAGTCGACAAATATATGATGTTTCGTCACCTTGTATTCTCTGGTCTTTTCCAACAGCATGCGGAGTGTAAATATCTGATCAGTCGTCGACCTACCTTTTCGAAATCCACATTGGTATTTCCCAACCTCTCTCTCAGCATATGGAAGCATACGGTTGAACAAGACAATTGACAATATCTTGTAAGCACAAGGAAGTAAAGATATACCCCTGTAGTTACTACAAGACAAGGTATCCCCTATCTTGTGTATCGGACATATCAATAATAGATTAATTACCCATAAGTAGCTAGCAGTGAGGAATATATAACAGAAATTCTGGAAAAGCCAAAAATAGATCATTTCAATAGTAACTGGCAAATTTAATGTAATTAGAAAATTACAAGTACTGGAGATTGCTGTCATTCCAGTTAGAATGTATTGTTCTCAAAATAACCATGCCTGCTAATATTGAATTGTAGCCTTACAGCTAAGGAAATTGGTTGTTGTTGGGCAGTCCTCATTTTTTAAACTACGATACTGTAAGGATGCAAAAAAAATCATGTATGTAACTTTCAAATTTATTATTTGAGACTTTATCACAATAAAATATTTCCATTATCATGATTAGAAACAAAAAATGTTAAGTATTCATCAAATAAAATTAGCTTTTCACTTCGTACTAGAAACAGCAAAATCAAAGAAAGGTGAATACCGAAATTGATTACATTTTTTCAGATCAATACTGCATTATAGTGAAATATATATCTGTACATATATATATATATATATATATATATATATATATAGATATAAAAATCTCCTGTCACGATGTTTGTTCGGGCTAATCTCCGAAACTACTTGACCGATTTTAATAAAACTTCGCACAGATACGTAACATTGTCCAACGTAAAATATAGGCTATGTTTTATTTCGATTTATGACCGCGATATGGATTTGCAAAATTATATTTTTTTCTAACCTCCTGCATTTTTTATATATTTTGAGGGCATGTTTTATTAGTGTAAATCCAAATTTTCTTCCGAAAAAACGGATGGGAAAACTTTTGGTGGCCGAAAAACCTTGACATTTTAGGAATTATTTCAGTTTTTGGCCTGTATCTCCTAATCGGTGTGTTTTTGGAAAACAACCTAGGTAACCTTTTTTTAAGTAGATTAAATTTGCTACAATTTGTGCCCAGCCGCACCTCTGTAGGTCTTATAGATTATGAGTTCAGTACCTATCATATAACAAATAACCGGGATCTTATCTATATATATATATATATATATATATATATATATATATATATAGACACAAATCTCCTGTCACAATGTTTGTAACAAAACTCCTCCGAAACGACTAGAACGATGATTATGAAATTTTGTGTGTATATTCAGTAGGTCTTAGAATAGGATGTAACCTATTTTTCATAACCCTAAGTGATATGTGTCGGCCATTATTATTGATTATGCGTCGATCGTAGCAGTGACGCTTGATGATGATGCATTTTTGATATGTTGTATGGGTATATCAGATATAAGATGAATAAAATATAAAATTAAAAATCAATGAACGTAATATTTTTGAAAACTATTATAAAAGCCACAGCAACGCGTGGCAGGGTCAGCTAATACTATATAAATTAAGGCTTGTATTCATATCAACAGCAATAATGCATAGCTAAATTGAATAACTAATAAACATTCAGTGTAATAGGAAAAATAAAAATCATTAGACGATAATAAGAACAACAAAAACTGCACCATTACAATCATTGGATGATCTTAGATTCAGTAGATGGGAGAATCAGTAATGTCTCTAAGATAAGTGTGCAGGTAGGTGATCTGACCAAGATCAGTTAAGAGTACGTGCTTTATAGAGACTTTGAGAGCCCCAGGAGTGTCTGTAAATCGCACTGTGTCCATCTGAGGGTGGTAAAAAATCAAATAATTTGTCTGCCATATCCTAGAACCCACAGGATAGCAAATAAGCACTCTACACCCTAAGCTACACCCCCCCCCCTCCAACTACAACAAAAAAAATCATTAATAATAAATAAACAAATAATAAATTCAAAATCATCTTGGGTATTCTATAAACTAAATTAAAATTAAAATCTTTAATAAATAAATTAAATAGTATGGTCGGTTTCATAACGATGGTAAATAAATACTTACAGTTTTCCTCCTTCTTACAAATTTCCTTTAGGTTGTAATTGGATTTCTCTTCTTGCTTGAACAAACTTCGGGAATTGAATATTGATGTCAAGATTAAAGCGAACAGAATTATTTTTGATTCCGTAAAAGGTAGAAAAAAAAACTACAATCTAAGCTGTAAGATTGCTACTTACCAATTTTGCGGTGGACTAAGGTTTGTAGTAATATTCACCCTAATAATTTTTTATCATTTATGTTTTGGTTATAAACGTTTTATGTCAATTTATATGTTATTTGTTACTAATCTGTTCACTGTAGGATTAGTTTTTCATTTATTAAATGTATTTTTTCAAAACATTTACATCTTATATTTCCAAAATCTAACAATGCCATCGATTATTCCATTTTCATATTTTATTTGATGATTGGCATATGTAGATGGTGTCATTGCTGGAAGTATTTAACTAAGCATCCAAGGTAGTACGCACGGTGCTTGAGATGGAATTAAAAACTATTAACGATAACAAGACCAAGATACTTATATAGGACAGGACAAACCCAGCTCACATACATAGGCATTAGTTGGAAATTTGAGAGGGTTAATAGCTTTAAGGACTTGGTCAGTGAACCTTTGGACGAGGGAGAAAAAGCGTAAATACAGAATATTGGCCGCTAACCGAGCGTATTTCAGTATGTCCAAACCTTTTGGTGGTATACTGCTCAGTCACACAATCACCTGATAATGTGCATAACACTCTTCCGACCCATGGTGACATGCATCGGAAACCTGGGTATTGATTAAAACATCAGCTGAGAGTATTGACAGGTTCGAACGAAGGATATTGAGACCAATCTGAGGAGGATAATGGATCGTTTCGACCCCGATAAAACTAAGAACCCACTATATGATGACCTTAGTGTCTCAAAATTCGTAAGATATCAGCATGGACACACAATGTGTGAGGAGATGACAATGAGAAAACTGTACTAGAAAAAACAGATGGAATAAGACCTCGTGGAAGACCGAAGGGAAGATGGAAGGATGCTGTCGACGAGGATCTGAAGAGATATGTGTATCCATCAGGTGTGCTAACAACAGGGAAGACTTGGGAAGAGCGTTTGAGATGGCCAAGGATTGCTTCAAGTGTTTGCCGCACCGTGAATGAATGAACGAATAAGAAAAATGATCAGTAGTAATTACAAAAATACATTATTTTTTTTTATCTGCCTTATCAGAAAAGAATTTTGGGTCCAAAGCAATAATAATACTCTTTTGAGTAAGTAAACGGTGGGCAAACCCTATTTAGTTTTATTTATAGCAAAAAAAAAAAAAATATAAAAATTTTCGTAAGAAAATATCGATATTAAAACATGATTTAAAGAGGTTTTAAAAACTAATAAATGTATACTTTTTCATAAACAATAGGGCGATACAATCATAAATTTTAATGCTCAGAACTATACTTTCTATAAGAATCTCTTGGCTTAGACTTACATAAATAGAGGAAAAGGCTATCTCCGGGTGATTCCTTTTTAAAAGTTTAATGCCCACTCAAAGAATAATGGTCCCATTACTTCTTCACTGATTCCTTCCGTTCTTGGATTGTTTTCTCCCGAGTCTCATCGAACAGAGAAAGGGGATCGTCCTAATTACTCAAGTTTTATCCTTCAATTTAAGTTTAAAACCTGTTTTTATTTCTTAGAGAGGGCCGAAAAAGATTCCTTTCATTTATTTATTTTTTTACATCAGTAACCAATATTTTTATAAACTCGAAAGAAAGTTTTCACTTATTTTCTGTTTTTTTACTCGGATACTTACACAGCTAAGTTAAGCTAAGTTTGAAATAAATAACTAATAAGAGATAAGAATACCTTAAAACTTAAGTAATCTGTACTTAAAACTTAAGTAATTATTAACTAAAGTTCTCAAAAATTTAGAACGTCTTTACTTTATTTCAAAATTATTGGAAATGACTGTATAGATCTTTTCATTAAGAGAATTTAAAAGTTGTAGTAGAACTGGTTATCAGGTTTTATCTTTTAGTATTTCAGCAATATTGGCGCATTAATTTAAGTTTTAATTTAACTACTTTTTATCCCATTCAAGGAGACTACTTACTCTAAAGGATTAAAAGCAAAGATTGTAACATGGAAGATTTAAATACAGTACGCTCAATATAATAGATGTTCAGGTCAAGTTACGGTTGTCGAAACCAGAACACATTAAGGCAAATTTAGGGGTTTTTAGTTCATTCTAAGATGGAGTAAACAAAATATGAAATTCGTTTGTTAATATTTTTTCACTCGATATCATATCTTGGGTTAGTTCTTTAAATGATTTTCGTGTCCCAATAAATATTTTGGATTTGGAAGGCACGCAATGAAGTTATGGTTTATGGTTATAGTGTGGTGAGTGTTGTAGATGGGCACTTGTTAGAACACCTAAGAACTGGTATGCCCCAACCTTTTTGGGAAGGCGGTATTCGATTCTGAACCTCGAAACCGCCATGTGTTTCTTTCAGTAACTAATCACAAAGGGCCACTTGTGATGTGGTACTTATTATAACAGCCTGTTATGCGTACGATCGCTAGTTCGCAACCCGACCGTTGGTCCAAGGGTTTTTAATTGTAATAAAAAATCCTTGGCCATTCATTCGGAAGGGACGTAAAATGGGGGCGCCGAGCCTGTGCCCTGTCAGGTACTCGTTAAATACACCTTTCCTTATATCAACTGCATAGGCGAAATATAGGATTCCCACTGTAGCATCCCCCGATTAGCTATAGGAAAAGCTGATGTTTATTTCATGCAGATACTGTCAATCCTTTCTCAAAAACTCTTTTAATAGCGCGCATTTCTTTCCCATAAGCCATAACAATAATGGGATTATTTTAAGGATCTTATGCTGGGAGGATAATCTATATTCTTACAAATCCTTCAGACTTATGAACCCATATATATGTTAGATATATTATTTTTTTTCTGGTTAGCAATATACACAACGATAGAACAATATGATGGTTATTGTATTATTATAATATTTTTGTAAGTTTATGATAGATATCTGCTTACTGAGAGACACGCTGAAGTTAACATTTGTTAAATTAATATTATTTGTGTTATTATGGAATATTGACAATTGTGTTGATTCAGGTTTGTAATTAAAGATACCTGTAGTTATTTAGTTATTTATAAGTCCTGGTGGCTGTAAGTACTACACTAAACTAGACATAAACTCAGCGTTTTGGTCGATACCAGTACGAGAAAAAGACAGATATAAAACGGCTTTTGTGACACATCATGGACACTGGGAATGGACATGTCTCCCGTTCGGATTGAAATCGTCACCAGCTATTTTCCAAAGAATATTGTCTAGTGTCTTAAGAAAAAACGGTTTAGATGCCTTTGCGGTGAACTATATAGACGATATACTGATTTATTCCTAAAATTATGGAGATCATATAACACATATAGAATTAACACTAAAAGCATTAAAATGTGAAGGTCTTAAATTAAATAAATCAAAATGTAAATTTGCACAAAGAAAAAACACATATTTAGGACACGAAATTGGTGACAACTCAGTTAGACCGGTAAATGATAACCTGGTGGCCATAAAAAAATTTCCTAGAACACAAACAAAAAAACAAATAAGACAGTTTTTAGGAAAAATTAGTTTTTATTTAGAGTATATACCGAAATACACGATATCAGTAGAACCATTATATAATCTATTGAGGAAAAATGTAGATTATAATTGGACAGAAGAATGCGAAGAGAGTTTTAATAAAATAAAACAAATTTTATGTTCGGATCCAGTATTGGTAATTTTTTACCCACAAGCTCCGATATATATTTATACTGATGCCTCTATAAAAGGAGTTGGTGCAATTTTAAAGCAGCCACAAGTCGATAAATCTTTGAAGCCGGTATTTAATTTTTCCAGAAAACTGACAGAGGCCCAAAAAAGAAAGAAGGCCATATACTTAGAATGTTTGGCCATAAAAGAGGCAATATTATATTGGCAATATTATTTATTAGGAAAAATATTTATATTTATATGAATATTTTCACAGATCATAAGCCACTGGAAAACTTCAACGTAAAAAACAGCAAAGATCCAGAATTATTGATAATATTTAATTACATTTCACAATTTGATTTTATTATAGTTTATAATCCCGGTAAAGATAATTTAGAAGCAGGTTGCATTTCCAGAAACCCAGTTTTAGAATCAAGTGAAGAAGAAAATCATATAGATTCAGCAATCAAAATAACAATTTTTTTTAAATTGGAAGATGTAGTAAACAATCAAAAACAACTGACCCCGGACAAAATCAGTTTTTTGGAAAATGATGTCATTTATAAAAAGTTAAACAACAGAAAGAAGATCTGGCTAACAGAAGAATTTGGGAAAAACTTGATAAAGGATGTACATATAAAGCAAGGACACATTGGAACGAAACAGTTAACGTTAATAATAGGTCGCAAATTTTATTTTAAAAATATGTACAAACATATTGAACAAACATGCCGTTCTTGTGAAACTTGTATTAAGAATAAGACAAGAATAGGTTGTTTTAAAGCACCCATGTCATAGTCCTGCAAAAGAACTTTTTGAAATTGTATCTTTAGATACAATTGGTGGTTTTACTGGAAATAGAAGTACAAAGAAATATCTGCACCTAATTGTAGATCACTTCACAAGATATGCTTTCATTGCTACTTCTAAGACACAGATTGCCAAAGACTTTATACAATTATTAAAAACAGTGGAGAACAAAGGCAAAATAAAAACTTTATTAGCAGATCAATATTCTGGAATCAAGTCCACACAATTTAAACAATATGTAAAGTCAAAAGGGATAAATTTAATTTTCACAGCCGTAGACTGTGCATTCTCAAATGGGCTGAATGAAAGAACAAATCAAATGTTGGTTAATAGAATAAGGTGAAAAATATATGAAGACAAGGAACGTCCATGGACTATTATAGCAGAAGAGTGTGTTAAAGAATACAACACTACAATCCACAGTTCAACAGGTTTTACTCCAAATTATTTGCTAACAGGAATTGAAAAGTCAATCTTACTAAAAGAATTGGAAATAAATAAAGAAGAGAACTTAAAAGAAAATAGATCAATAGCTTTTGAGAACTCGAAAAAAGTACATGAACAAAATAAGAAGTACTATAACCAAAATGTAAAGGAAATCATATATAAAGAAGGTGACTTGGTATACATTCAATATAGTAATGATCTAAAAAGAGGTAAATTGGAAGTGATTAGATCAGGTCCTCACAGAATAAAAGAAAAATTATCTAACTTGATGTATATCATCGAAAAGTGGTTTCAGAAAGAAAGAATCAAATTTATTTCACGTCAGCAAATTGGTTCCTTATCGAGATGACGGTAGTCCTCTTCCAAAAAATGGGGGATGTAAGTTTGATTATTCACGCCAAACTTAACAGACGGGAAGATAACCTTAGGCACAGATGTGAGGAAGGTTATGATAGATATCTGCTTACTGAGAGACTCGCTGAAGTTAACATTTGTTAAATTAATATTATTTGTGTTATTATGGAATATTGGCAATTGTGTTGATTCAGGTTTGTAATTAAAGATACCTGTAGTTATTTATAAGTTTGTAAATATGCTTTTTTAATTACAGTTCTTCACTGCATCCACAGAATTTTATTCCATTCACCTCCTTGGTTAAGTCGTTGAATTCACGACTTACATTTTATTTATATGTTTCAGGACAAGGAGCTGTGCCTGTCGATATCGTTCTCCCTCCAGTACCTCCACCTAGCCGCCATCCTCTGGCTGTCTTCGCTGTGTGTCGAGTCGCAGGTCATCAAGAGGGAGTACGCTCCGCAGCCTCAGAAGATGTGCTTCAAGTGAGTTAACTTATAATTTATTGATCTCATGTTGTTTTGATGGTATCTTGAATTCAATCCAAGACTCAAAAAATATTTCACACACGATATGCAAGTTAAGTTGGACAAGAGACTATTATTATGATAACTATTATAATAACTATTATTACTATAACTATTATTATTAGCATACTGTTATTATATGCAGGTATATTAGTCAGTTGCAAAGGTAAGTGTAGTGAGGCAATAATGATTATTTTTTATTTTGCAAACAGAATTTTTGTAGTTAAAAATTGTTTGGTTTTGTTTTATCTGTACTTTTTTTTGTTATTACTTTATCATCAATTTCCTTGCCTCATTATTTATCTTTGCTGCAATCCACCATCTAACCACCTACACGATATTAATATTATTTATTTATTCAGTAACGAGTGGGAGTGATCCTCCTAAAGACGGTTTTAAAACAACGAAATAATATTTATAAAAGTCAGTTTTACTTTAAAAATAAATGAGAACCGTGTGACTAAATACAATAACAAAACAAAATTTCATAAATAACAGAAGATATTATTTATATTGTTCTCTCCATTTTACGAAAAATCAGAAATTAGCAGTAAGAACAATTCATTTTTCCAAATCCCATTTTATCTGGCTTTTATAGTTCTTCTTTTATAAGCCTGGGGAGCGGAGTGGATCAGTGGTAGAGCACTGAGTAGCCATGCCGGAAATCCTGGTTTTAATCCCGCTGCAGGAAGTAACTTTTATTTAATCTGTTTGCGGCGGGAGATGGATCATATGGGATCTAGGACCCTCCTGGGGCTCACACAGCCTCTATAAAATATTCTAATAATAGGGTACCCAAAATAATGGGGAAAAACCTGGCGGTTGAGCGTGACCTAGGACAAGTCACCTCCTTGCAGAACCGTAGTCCATGAAACAGTACAGTCTCTACCATATACTGAACCCAGGACTCGCTCACGAGTCGTGGTGGTTACAGGTTTTTCAGGTTTTATAAGCCTCATTTAATAAACGTTAATCTTAGGGAAATAGTTTTTCTCCATATTTATATAGTAACCTAATAATTACCTAATTTAATCTGATATATAATGTATAACATTATTTTAAGTTGCCTACTTGCTACCATGGGTAAAAAAACGATGACCAGCACCTAAAACATTAAAGTTAATACTATTTTCTTTCTGTACTATTTCTTTAATATATTGTAAGAGGCGTAGTATATTTAAAGAATTTTTAAATACTTATGAATTCACTTCTGGCTACAGCACCCAGGTCAGAAATCACCATTAGAGATTAAAAAAAGAAAACAAAAAATAATCCATTTTTGTCTTTTTCCACCTATCAACTTATGAGATTATCAACTATATAACAAGAATAAAGTGAAACGAGTAGATTATACAATATATCGTATTATATAACAACCTAAAAATAAGAAGCACTGCAATGGCATTTCCACATTATAACATATGTTGAAATTTAAGTGACGGTACGAATTGTCCTGGTGAATTCCCAATTAGCTTTTCGAATCGCGTTCCTAAATTTAAAATTTATTCCGAAACCACCACTAATTTGAAAGTTTTTATAACACATGCTCATGGAATTGTATACATCTAACTAAAATGAATAACACATGAGGAATAAGGAAACTTGTCCAGTCTGGACCGTGTAGCCTGTTTCAAGTTGAGAAGCTTAATTTATTCTAATTTGTATCATTTACATACCAGATTACTCGTTCTGTTTAATTTGGATATAGTCAATGCCTTTTTATATAAATATGCTTCCAGTTGGCTACAAATATGTACTTTAGTTTATTCCATAAGTAATTTAGAACTTATTCAATTTGTATAATATGCAATTCAAATTAGTCACTATGCTTTTAGCCTTTAGTAAAATTACATTTTAAAATTATACCGGTTATACCTGACCCTCCATGCATCGAAATCAATTCCAGCCAATATAGATGAGGTTCCTGAGGAGAATAGAAGAGAATACAAGGAGGAACAGGATCAGATACCCCAAAATTAGAAGAAACGTTAGTTTAAAAGCTCAAAACATAATAGAGGAAAACAGATTGAGGTTGTTCTGATTTGGGCTTGTGAAAAGAATGCAGGATGAAAGGATAGCTAGAATAGTCTACGAGGCGAGAGTGGGAGGAAGGAAGGACAAGGAAGGAGAAGTAAGGAAGGAGGTAGGAGGCATGGATTAGAGCAGGCGAAGTCAGCTAGTCCTGAACCGAAATACGTGGATCAGGCTTTTACAAACAAGATCCTCAACACTGTTCAGGAAAAGGGTAAACAAATAAGAAGTAAAATTAGCATCATACAATAAGCTTTAACCAACATGTTTCCCAAAATCAATTAACTTTTTATTTGTTTTGTTTTTTCAGGTTTTTATTTTCGTGCTTGGTGTGTTGGGGTCTGCCGGCGCTCGCAGTTTCCGCAGCCTACGCTGTTACTGACACAGATCACCTCAGCCACATGTACAAGGTCAACTGCTGGTAAGATGTTTATTGAACTATTTATGTTCTAGAATAGAATAGAATAGAAAACAAACTTTAACCTGGGACCAAGTCCCTTTAGAATAACAATGATGAACAAAAAAGAAATAAATATAATATACAGTCGTGGTCATAGAAATTGCATCACCTATAATTGTTACCTTTTTGATCCTAAATGTGTAAACAAATAGTCGGATTGTATTTGTTTACCTACTAGTATCAGAGTGAGATGGAATCAGTGACTCATAGTTTAGTTATGCCAAGAGTATCCAATATTAACTACATATTTCTTATTATTATGTCCAATATACTGAGTTTCAAACAATTGTCTAATGATGAAAAAGTTAACATAGTGATGTTTGCTGGAGCTGGACTTTCCTCGCGTGAGATAGCAAGGAGAATGGGGTGCAACCAATCCACTGTGGTAAGGATAATAAACAAAAATCTTTCCCAGGGATCTACCGAGCGAAAGAAAGGGACTGGAATGAAAAGGAAGACAGATGAGCGTTTAGATCGCATGATGATGAGCCTGTCCTTAGAAAATCGCTTCAAAACTGCTGAAGAAATATCTAGAGATCTAGCAGATAGCAATTTAGCATAAGTAAGTCGAGAAACAGTTGGCAGAAGATTAAGAGAAAAAGATTTATGGTCAAGAAAACCAGCCAAAAACCCATTTCTTAACAAAAAAAATGAAACAATCTCGCCTAAATTGAGTGAAAAATTTTAAAAATAGGACATCTGAGGACAGGAGGAAGGTGGTGTTTTCAAATGAGAATAAATCAATTCTGACGGTGCTCCATACAAATGAAAGATTTGACGAATCCTGTACTATAAAAACAGTGATGGTCTGGGGATGTTTTTCCTACTTTGGAATTGGAAAAAATAAACATCATTGATGTGACGGTTAATGCAGAAAAAAAAATTTGAAGAGAGTATGATTCCCTCAATGAATTCCCATCTTATACACTGCGGAGACTTCATTTTTCAAGATGATTCTGCTCCATGCCATAGAGCCAAATCGGAAAGTTAATTATTTATTTATTTAAAAAAATATATTAGCAGTAAGATAGATTATTTTTTATTGCCTTTACCATTGTGTTTTTGGATATATAAAGCAGTTTCTAACAGAAAACGAGATCTCCACGCAGCCACGGCCAGGCAATAGCCCCGATTTAAATCCTATAGAAAACTTGTGGATGATAATAACAAAACAAATTAATAATGCAAAGCCTAAGAATAAAGATGAGCTAAAACAGGGAAGCGGAAAGGTGTGGAATGAGGTGTTTAGTGACGAAATCATAAAAAACTTGATCTAGTCGATCCCGAACAGGATCAGCTCAGTTATCAGAGCTAATGGCGGTCCGACAAAATATTCTTTTCCTTTTTCAAAACATTTTAAAATTATCTAAAGGTAAGAACAACAATGGTTTAATGAGATCCTCCATTATTTTTAAATGATGCAATTTCTATGACCACGACTGTACAGCTGGCCAGAAGGCTACATAATAATACAAATCATGAAGTATTTAAAAGTGACAAAAACACAATAAAAATAGGAATGAAGTAACTAAAAAGTATGGCACTTAACAGGATTTTAACTAATTGTCGAGAAATAATATACTAATAACAACAATTACTAAATAAAAGAAATGAATGGGATAGCATGCGATAAAGTCTTTACATAGTCTACATCTTCTTTGGGAAAAATAAACAAAAAACGCGTAGGCAGCCCATATGGAAAGTATGGAGATTGGCCGGTAGTCTTTGAGAGATACTGAGGTAGAAGTTTTGTTTATAGGATTGACTAAGGCTTTTTTCCAAGAAGTTGGGAATACTGCGTTCTAGTATCTATTAGACGCAGAATCTGATTATAATTAATTTATTATACTCCGATGATTTCGTTATATTACAGATATTAAGAATTGAATAAGGAAAACCAGAAATAGTCCTAAAAGTTCAAGATTTTTACCCGCTATTTTTGCAGGTAGCATAGGAAATGTGAAAATCGGAATATTAAGGCTATTATTTTCTTAGGCAGACTAAGACTTAATAGACTTAGGCTATTATTTTAAACAAGTATTTGCAACAACATTATTTATTAAAACTTTTATTTTTCTTCCTAGACGATCTGCTTTGACAATATTCGTAAGTAGTATATTGTTTAAGGCTGATCTTAGATTTTGTTATAGAGTATGTTTGTTCGCGAAAGAAACAATTAGGAGAGATTTGCACAAAAAACGGAAAATTGCAATTTTTTTTAATCGTGTAACTGTATTTTCAATGCCTGGTTTGATTTTTTTTTGTGTCTATTATTAAAACTAAAATAAAATTATAAAACCAAAAATGTTGGAGTTGAAGATTTATATTTTTTTTTCTTTTGTTACAAAGTCTCCGCTTTTCCTCTAACTCCTTGATTTTTTTTAGTCATTTACATAAACTTGGACATAATAGTTTTGTTGACTACAGATAGGTGGAGAATTTTAAATATTCGGATTGTAGAATGGAAAGAAACGGAACGTCCGAATAATAGATTTCAAAAAAAGGGGGATAAACACAACCTTTAAAGCTATTGGTATGCTGAAAGCGGTCTTCTGGGGTGTGACGAAAAGTGCCAAGCAGCTCATTTAGAACTCCATAATTAAAAGCATGTATATGGAGAAGAGGCATGGACGATAAGCGCTACCTTAGGAAAAAAGCTACTTGCTGAGATGGACCATTGAAGGAGAGTTGCCAGGGTTTCCAGGACAGAAAAAAGGACTTATATTGAAATCAGAGGGCAAGCGCTAACTCAACAAAACGTCCTTAAAATACAGAGAAAAAGAGATTGGAATTATAGGGCCATCTCAGAAGAATTGCGGAAAAAAGGCTGCTCAATTAAATTTTCGATTGATATCCTGAAGGGAAGAAACGGGAGGGAAGACAACAGAAAAGGTGGATGGAAGGAATTGAAGAAAGCATGCACCGCCGTGGTCTGTGGGAGGAAATTTAAAATAAAATAAAACAAAGTCCCTATGTAAGTGGTTGGTTGAATGGTTGATTGGTGGATGCCTGAATCTCAGGAAACCTTACTAATGATAAATCATAGGGAAGTCTACATAGATACTTATTTAGTACAAAAGGTATAAAACAAACTCTGCAAGATTCACTAAGTCTCAAGCCTACATCAAAGGAAAATTTACTTAAATATACGAACTGGAGAAGGAATAAAAGAGAATAAATATAGTTGATACTTTGCGAAGTGCTAACTAATTGAGACTCGAAACGCGGGTGATAATTAAATTAGTTGCCGGGGGCAGATATCCTCGTCGGGGTCGACCCAACTCAATTACCTCCTCCACAAAGAACTTAAAATTGCCAATCCACTCTCGGCTAACCGCCTGCTAAAATCTACGATATCATTTATTTTTGAAATAATAACTATTTTATGACGATTAATAACTTATTTTTTGCGAAACGTATAAAACTAACCAGTCTAAAAAAAAATTAAATATTTAGCAATTTCCGCAGGGGCTAGTCAAAGAGCCAAGCTAGTGGGGATTAAGGAACTTCCGGACTCCCGAGTTCAGTACACGGCTGCACACAAAAGAACAGTACACTAATCAATTAATTTTACATAAGGTCATGTACAGTACTCACCTCAGAGAGTACAACCAAACAACCAGTTGTCCCGAGGTTACGGGGCCTTTCTTGCTGGGCTAATCAATCGTAAGTACTTGATTCAAAGAAACTCAGCTAATAGCCTCTCAATGGCTAAGCGCTACCCTACGCTGAGAGGCACATAAGGGTATAGTGAAAGAAGAAGAAGAAGAATATTTACCAATACTTATCACTTTTCATTGTGATTGTCGTCTGTTATGAAAAGTGGGTTTACTGGCTAAATCAGAATACCCGTGAGCAATGGCTAGATAACGGTTAAACTGCTTTTCCGGTAAATTTAAGGGGGCAATAAAAAAAATCAATCCATGCTTTGCGTTTTTTGGAATTTTTTCCAATTTGTTCCTGGTGGATGCTCTATGAATGCTCTAATTCCGAAATCAACTGGAACGATTGTCTGAGCATCATCCTGCTTTGATCAATCGAAAGAATTTTATTGCAACAATATAATCCTCGTCCTCACACTTCTCGCCCAACCAGAGAAAAGTATAAAGAACTAAAGAATTAACCGATAATCAAAGAACATCGATTCGAACACCTGCCAGATTCTCCATCGGGCTACTACTTGTTTCGATCCATGGCTCATTTTCTTCAAAGGAAAAACATTGATAATTATGCCGAAGTTGAAATTGCTGTCCAAGAGTTCTTTGACAGTCATCCCAAGAAATGTTATCACCGTGGGATCGAGCAATTCGCTACCAGATGGCTAATGACGGTTGATAACAATGGGCTAGTAATTGAGTATTAATTGTATTTTATATCATTGAAATAATAATAATATTTGGTTGAAAAACGGTCATTTTTTTATATATATCCTATTACTACTTTATCACTTTTTTTTATTGACAAAATATTTAAAAATAAGCATAGATGGTATGATTATAGAAGTTCATGTTTTCTTTTATTGCCATTTCCAAAATAAAATACATTAAGTTTAAGTATAAACTGTACATAATTAAATTGGAACATTGCTAATATTGTGGTATTTATTTTATGTTGATGTTATTGTGTATTTTTTCTCCAGGAAAATTTAATAATGAGATTTGGAAAGTATCAAAATAAAACGTTTTCATTGAGTAATTTTTTTTTATTCAACACAATTGTTTTTGGAACCAATTATTGCCTTGTATAATGTTCTCTGTTAACCAGTGACTGTGTGCATCAATTAGGCATACTGTTAATATTGTTATAACTAGTTTCTGGAGGAACTAAATGGCGCACTCTTCTGATCTTGTGATGCTACATAAGTTGCTGAAGCTCATCTGGCTGAGGGTAGTGATGCAATGCAACACATCTCACATGAGTTCAATAGGATTGGGCAAAAGAGGAATTCCCAGGTTTTCTAAAACTTTATGAACAACTCTTCCTCTATGAGGTCGAGAGTTTTCATCTGGAAATCAAAATAAGATCCTTGGTTTGAGGGACGTATTACTGAATATTTATTTTGTGCATAATGAGCTACTTTAAGGTTACCTACATCAATATGGAGTGTTGTCCGTCCTACCATATAAATACCTGTGCAGATCATTACACCTTGTTCACGAACAAACTATACAGAAGGAAGCATTGAAATGTGACATTGCGAATATCTCGTGTTCTCTGTAGAGTCTACATAGAATGACAGACGCGACTCGCCAGTAAACATGACAGCATTCCAGTTGGTGACTCCTTCTCACTGTACCACATTCTTCTCAGCTGCTGGTGGCGGACGGGTGCTGCAGATCGTCTCAAGGAGCTTAAAGGTGTAAGGCGAACTTTCCGAAATAACTTAAACTCCATAGAGGATCTGGCGTTCCCGGGAGATGACACTCTAAAATACGCCAACCAAATCTGAGTTATAAAGTTGGTCATAATCGATTTCATGGTGCAGCAGCAGGCAATCCAAAGCTCAATAACCAGTTCCTTGTAGCCCGATTCACCACTCCTTTCAATCGAGTTCAATCGTATTCAATAACAGAGACAAATCAGTCTAAATACATTGATTGTGGCTGTTCGAGGCCAGCAGGTGATAAGGATATATATATATATATATATATATATATATATATATATATATATATAGATATATATATATATATATATATATATATATATATATATATATATATATATATATATATATTTCCCCGAAGCAGACCGTCTCTGGTTGGCTATGAGTATTGACATCACGGAATTTCGTGTAAGATAAGTCTTGACTTACTGGCCAAAAATAGCTGTAACTAAAAAAAAAAAATCCTCGCTGTTCTGGCAGAAAAAAATGGAACTGAATCTCACAAATAAATAATCCTGAAGAGTCTTTCTAATTCTCAACCATCCAGAGAAGCAACAAATTTATATAGGTAATTCGATTGCGGTAACTCCCCACCTTGAGGTGTAAAGTTGATCAAGATCTAAAGTGAAACCTAGGGGCAGGTAATGCTAATTTTACCGAACCTTGCTAATTAATGTTTGATCAAGAGCTCTGATTAGTCTGATGAAAGTGTCGTCATTGGAGGATGAACCAATTCAGTTCCATTCACTACAACTCGAGTTTGAGAATCGTTAAGATCGGATGGAATCGAAAGTTATTTAATAGAAAGTACTTAGTAGAGACTGTGGTGTTCCTAAGATAACGGTTGGGTAGGGAGGGGATTTGTCCTAGAACACGGCCAGCCACCAGGTTTTCCCCCTAATTGAGGGTACCCCCTTGAAAGAGACTGGGTGATACCCAGGACGGTCTGCAGATCCCAAAGGGATGATCCGTGACTGTTAATAAATATAATAAATCCTTTACTAAAACATGATTTTAACACAAGTAATCACCTCTCTTAGTGGTTTCTTGCTATTTTGTCACGAATATAATGTAATTTTTATTTACTTTTTTGGCATTTTATAAATACTTTACAATAATAGAGAGCTTCAGGACCTATACAATGAACCAGACCTAGTCATCTATGTCAAATCTACACGTATAAGATGGCTTGGGCACGTAGAAAGAATGGGAGAAGATAGGTACCCAAAGAAGCTATTATATGGCAAACCAGGAGGCAAAAGAAGAAGAGGAAGGCCCAGGCTGCGATGGCTGGATGATGTAGAGAGCGATGTGCAGAGGATGGGGATCAGACAGTGGAGAGGTCGAGCTGCTGACAGGGAGGACTGGAGAGGCGTTGTTGCGGAGGGTAGGGCCCTGCAAGGGCTGTAGAGCCATGGGAAGAAGAAGAAGAATAAATACTTTACGATTTTTATTATGTAGCTGTCCTGCCAGATGTAATTATATCACGTTTCATTTTCTGTTCATGTTCCTTTTTCTAAAGAGACTTAGTCCCAGAATAATGTTATTTTTCTGTTCTATATAACTACATAAACATATATAATTAGAAGATAAATATTGAATTGTCAATATTAATACAGTTTTTTTTGGTGTTTTTTTAGGTTCTCCGAAAATAAAATTTATTTATTGACCTACAGTTTCCCAGCTCTCTCCTTGCTATCAGGATCTGCTTGTGCATTAATTAGGTCTAGGGTATCGCTTGAGTATAGGCTTCGGATGGAGGCGGATATAAAGTCCAGAACAAGGTATGTAACCAAAAATACTTTATTTATTTATCTAAGTGCTAATAGTATAAATTAACATTTCTATTTAAAAAAAAAATCAATAACTACTGAATAAATGTTATTGACTACATTGAATAATAAATGTTCCATGACTACAAATTCAAATATACTAATCAAATAACCACAAATGCTCTCTCTCTCTCTCTCTCTCTCTCTCTCTCTATATATATATATATATATATATATATATATATATATATATATATATATATATATATATACATACATACATATAGTCATATTTGGTATATTGTCATTGCCACCATCAAGATACTATCATATGGTGAAAAGGGTCCCAAAATATAATTTGAATGGTTTGATGAAGAATTCACTAACGTTATTTCAACCAATTTGAACCAACCTTATGTATATACTCTTAAATTTCCACGGCCAATATTTTTGATCCGTTCATCACGTGTTCTTCTGGATTTGACCGTGTCATCAAGTTCTTTGCCGCCGTTTTGCTGTCTATGCTGCAAGCTTCCTTGCGGCATAATCTGAATGTATTGATGAATGAGTTAAACTAGAATAAGAAGATATGTACTGAATGTTCTGAAACCAAAATGAATTTACAACATGGAACAATATTGATGTATACAGAATTGAATTTCAAGTCTTGAACCTTCCATCAATGAGAAGTAGTTAGTTGTAACGAAACTCGTTGGCACTATCTGAATATTTTAAGCGTACTGATGAACATCTGAATAAACTAACATACAATTTGGTTTAAGAAATCTATAATTTCCAAATTGTTTGGGTTAATTGTTATTTTAATTTTAATAATTTGGAAAAGGGGAAAGTTTTGAGCCTATTGTTTTAGAAGGGAACAAATCTCAATATGTCGAGAAGTTTAAGTACTTATGGGTCAATGGTAAATAGAAAAAAAAGGAGAAATTCAAGTGGAAATAAAGGCAGGAAATTCTTGTTCGTATTCGGTCTCGACATTATTAAGCTCACTTCATTTCTCCCGAAATCTTAAAATCAGAATTTACTTAATGAGAATGTACGAGTCTCTTGATGATTAATTGGAAGCTTAGGCCGTTTGTGTAGTAAGTTTTTAAGTAGCCTGAAACGGCGAGCAGTTTATCTCGTTTTCAAAACTATCTTTCGGAGTTGTAGTAGGTTCAATGATCAGATGAATTGCGCTGCTCTATATTGCCAAGTCGACAGTGGCGAATAAATATTTAACTGGCTAAAATCCTTCAGTGTTTAATTAGTATTAATTAGGGACGTCATGATAGCCATTAGTGGACTACATATTATTTTGTTCAAATAGCCTCTGATAACGGAACTGATAGAGCAGTGATCGGGGAAGGCTGACGTTCTTTGGCATGTTTTCCCAATTTCATTCACATTTATAAATATCTAGTAAACACTTTCTATTCCACTTCGCTACATAGAACGAATGATACATTCTTCATCATTGGGGTTGACTTAAGGCATTTCTATACTCATTTAAGTCTAATAGTTTACCAATATTATCTCTGTGATATTTTAATTACATCATCATTATAAATTAGATAAAATCCTCATCAGCTTATTTCATTGAATAAAATTAAAAACGAATAAACGTTTGTAAGGGTATGAGGAGTTTAGGCATTGCATATGGAATGAGCTTTCAACATATTTTATTTAAATGCATAGATAAAGACGATATTATACCTCAAGTGACAGTATATTATGCTATATATCACTTCAGATTCTCTTCAGATACAATCACTTGAAATACCAAGCTTATAATCATATCAATGAAATCTCAAGCTTACATTGGCTTGATCTATGAAATCAAACGATTGAGGGAGTAGAAATTGGTAATAGGCCTCTGCGATAGATAACAGAATAAGAAAAAAACAGGCGAGACTATATTAAGGTGATGAGAAAAAAAAAAAGTTACTAAGATGACGCTAGATAAAACAGAAATACAAAGCCTACATGCGTATGAAACGTGGTTGTACCGAAAGGTTCGCAAAATAATCTGGATTTACAAACGAGGCTGTTATGCCGAAGGACGAGGGAGAAAAAGTATAGTAGATTATTATAAAGAAAGGCAAGCGGTAAGACCTGGTACACTTTACTCTGTGGAGATAAATAAATGTAACTTGTAGTTGATAATAAAGAGATAATTCAAGTGTAAGAATATATTTGAAGTAGCGATATTCACTAAGTATATTAATGTAAACATTTTGTTTTAAAATTGAAAGTAAAACTATTTTCAATGAAAGGAAAGTTACATAACTAGCAAGTAAATTCGGAAGGGGGGGGGGGGTTTAAGGGTAAAAATCGGTTTATCTCGATTTCCGGCAAAACTACAAGTCCTATGGAAAAAAGTAAAATTGCAAAGTTGTAAGTAATAAAAAGATCTACAACTTTTGTATTTATACTTTTTTCACATAACCTCAAAATGTATGTGAAAAATTCAAAAACATTTTTCACGAAATATGGTGAAAAATTACCTTTTTATGTCCCAAACACACTGTAATTTTTTTAATTTTAAATATTTTTTTGTTCACCTTATTTTGACTTAATATCGAAAAAGCGCCCTAATTTTCAATTGAAAATTATTACGTCAAAATATCTGCTTTCTTAAAAAAGCTGGTGGGATATTTGTTTGTTGAAATCTCTACCTTCTGGTGGTGTTAGAAAAATATGCATCACTATGGTAAATGTTCTCAGAAAATGCAAAGAAACGAAAAAAAAAATCTGAAACCGAAAATTTTTTTTTTAATCACTATGTACAGTTTTGAGATATTTATTAAAATTTACTCTTTAATTACTCGAAAAACGTAAGATTGCAAGTAACATTGATAAACAAAGAAATTGCAAATCGAAACATACTACTATAATTTGGCAAATATTTTTTTATAAAAAGAAAGACAAAGAAGATATCGAAAAAAATGGATTACCATTAATCAAATCTATTTATGAATGTAAAAACTATAATAAACACTGAAACAATTAAGATTTCGAATATATCAATTGGCAAAAATCAAATCATCTTTCATATTGACAATTTTGAGCTACTTATTAAAATTTACACTTTAATTACTCGAAAAAAGTAAGATACCATGTTACATTGATAAACAAAAGAATTAAAAATCTTAAAAACATAAAGATTGCAAAAACTTGTGAAGAAAGTTATTCTCATTATTAAAGACAGGGTTGGAGATTTCATCTAAAAAATGCGACTGCTGCAATTTTTTTCAGTAAAAAAAGTTGATTTTTTTAATTCTAATTACATTCATGTCATAGGAAATCTCATAATATACAAATATACATGGAAATGGTTCTATTGAATTTAGATTCTTTATACTCATTACGTCATTAATTATAATATATTTAAATACATTAATTTTTTTATTTATAAATACCTTATCTTGAATTCTAATCAATTATCCATTAGTTTTTGTCTCTTTTATGGCATTTCTCCATCGTTAGATTCGACAAACCTTCCCGATTCAAGTAGATCTTCAAAATCTTCAAGACCATCACCGTCTGTCTCCAATATTATTATCAGTCTGCATTGGTTCTTCATCCACCATTTCATCTGAATCATTAACTTACTCTTAGGTTTTTTCTTCCACATTGGAACATTTTTCAGAACCATGACAATTTGAGCATACATTTTTGCATTTCAAACCATGTTTTCGGCACCCACATTTAAAAGTGTTATATCCAGTTTCACAGCTGCAGCAAATAGTTTTGAGCAATATTTCTGGAATTAATTCCTTTTCTGTAATTCGTTTATTTGCATTTTCTGAGAACATTTACCATAGTGATGTATATTTTTCTTACACCATCAGATCGTAGAGATTTTAACAAACAAATAGTCCACCAACTTTTAAAAAACCCAGAGTGCTTCTTCAAAATTAAGTCAAAATAAGGTGAAAAAATAAATATTTAAAATTTTTAAAAATACAGTGTGTTTTGGACATATAAAGGTAAGTTTTCGTGAGAATTATTTTTTTTAAAAGATAAATATAAAAAACCAAAAACTTGTTTTTTTTTAATTTTTCACATACATGTAAAATCCAAGTCCTGGATATTTAGTTAGCCTTGATTGAGGTTATGGAACTTTCATATTTATATTAGATCACCTGGTGGTAATAGATCAGAATCTGTGTAACTTTATTAGTTGGATTACAACATGTAGTTTAATTAATCTTTTCAGGTTTGTATTGTTTAGTTGTGTTATGTAAATAGTGTATTAATACAACGATTTTACTTTTTTCTATAGGACTTGTAGTATGCCGGAAATCGAGATAAACCATTTTTTACCCTTAAACCCCCCCCCCTTCCACTTCGCAAACTCAGATCGCCCGTAATTTATTGTTCCTTTTATTTTTGGTTTATTCTCTTCCTTTTCCAATGAGTTTCATGCTACTATAATTTTTTTTGGTTTAAAAAATTATCGACCCTGGTCTATATTCGTTTATTATATTCTGCTAAACAGCATAGATTTTAGATATTATTAAACTCTCGCAAATGTTTTTTTACATCAAGCGCTTAAACTGAAAATTTTGAAGCGTAATTCATACGTTTCCATAAAAGAAGCGGAAAAAAATCCACACTTATATAGTTTTTATTTTAATGATCAGGTTATGGTAATTGTACCGTCTTCGTTTATTAAGAGTCTCAGATATCTGCACGAATATACCCAAGACGCATTTGCCTATGTGCTGCGTACATATGGTCATCCTGATTTGTTTGTAACCTTTACCTGTAACACAGGAAGGAAGGAGATAGCTGATGAACTATTACCAGGACAAACTGCAATTGATAGACATGACATGACATTGTAACAAGAGTTTTCAGGTTAAAAGAAAAAAACTTATGTCTGTTATAACTAAAGGAAAAATATTTGGGATAGTGCGATGCTACATGCCATAGAGTGGCAGAAAGGTGGCTTACCACATGTCCATATTTTACTTTGGTTAAAAGATAAGTTGAGACCTGATCAAATCGGTCCATGTGGCTTTCTAAACCCTCAATCGCCTTGCATGAAAGAGGGAAAATGCACCAAAAAATGTTCACGCCAGCTTAAAAAAAAGACCGTACATAACGAAAACGGATATCCTTTATACCGTCGGAAGCCGCAAGAAGATGGAGGTCGAACAGCACTGATAAAATTACGAAACGGAGACTACGTAAATATTGATGATAGGTGGGCGGTCCCTTATTCCCCACTTCTGTAAAAAATATTTAATGCACATATCAACATATACCCTTGCAGTTCCGTACGAGCAATAAAAATAAAACATGTACCACTACAACCTATGAAGGGTCTGGGGTTCAGTACATGGTAGAGACTGTACTGTTTCATGGACAACGGTTCTACAAGGAGGTGACTTGTCCTAGGTCACGCTCGACCGCCAGATTTTTCCCCCTTATTTTGGGTACCCTATTTTTATAATATTTTATAGAGGCTGGGTGGGTCCCAGGATGGTCCTAGATCCTATATGATCCATCTCCCGCTGCAAACAGACTAAATAAAAATCATGGCCTGCAGCGGGAATTGAACCAGGATTTCCGGCATGGTAACTCAGTACTCTACCACTGAGCCACTCCTCCCCACGAGCAATAAAATACATTTGTAAATTCATTAATAAAGGAAGTGACCAAGCAATTTTCAATTTCAAAAATACAGATCCCACCAATCCCATCTAATGATAAATCTTGATGCGACCAAACTGTGTAATGGTACGTAATATGGGTCAAAATATTAATGAGGCTGGATACCAAGAATACCAATCATACCTACGGACTTGCCTTTTCAGTTTAAAAGGTTACAATTTCCCTTAAATTCAGCTTTTGGGATCACTATTAATATAGCCCAGGTGCAAACAATGTTTTTCACACGGCCAACTATATCTGGCTTCCTCACGCGTATCAAATCCACGGAATCTGTATGTCTGTAAAAATGATGGGAAGACAAAAAACGTTGTATATAGGACAGTCTTCAACTAATTTTGTTTTTACCCTAACCTTATCTTTAAAATAAAACCTATAAAAATCTTTAACTAATTTTGTTGTTTTATTTTACCTTAACCTTCGTAACCTACGTATAATAGCCCTTTTTAGTTAAAAATCAAATTAATAATACACTCTTAATCTAATCGGACTACGTCGCAGATAAAAGCTAGTATATATGTAAGTCGTGAATTCAACCACTTAACCAAGAAGGTGAATGGAATAAAACACTTGTGGATGCAGTAAAGAACTGTAATTAAAAAAACATATTTACAAACTTATAAATAACTAAATAACTCCATGTATCTTGAATTACAAACCTTAATCAACACAATAGCCAATAATCCGTAACTAAAGACATAAAATAGATTCAACAAATGTTTAACTGAGCGAGTCTCTCAGTAAGCAATATCTATTATAACCTTACTCACAACTCTTATTCTCTAAGCTTAATTTAAGTATCTTGTAATGTTTACCTGCAAATTTCGATTTGAAATATAAAGTCATATTTTATATAACTTTCCAAAAATTTGTATTACCAAAAAACATAAAATAACCATTGAACCCAATGCATGTATATTAAAATATTATATTTAAACAATAATTGCTTAAATTTGTAACGGGAGTGAAATAAATTGATTAGCAATATAAATTTAATCTAGGACCAGGTAGTTCCTTTAATAATAACACACAAATACACGCATAAATAGATACATATGAGTCTCATGTTCTACGGAAGGCAGCCATTCCACGAAGTAATGCTTAACGGCGGTCCCGTGGAGTGGTGTAGGGAGGTGGTTTTAGTGGGTAAAAATCCCACACACGGATAGGTACGGGCCTATCCGCGTCTTTTGAAGATTTCCACCTGCCCACTTAAAAAAACAAAAAAAAAACAACATACATAGATATATAAAATACACGATCCACACGAGCAGTCTACAAAAAGTTGTTTTTTTTTTTGTAAAAAAAAGGGCTTGAATCTCATTTCGAGTGGATTTTAATGTGTTCTTGCTAACTAATCGCTCTCCACTTAAACTTATCTTACATAATATATAATTACTTATATATATATATATATATATATATATATATATATATATATATATATATATATATATATATAATAAAAATGAATCGCCATTTCCTTGCTAACCGCAAAATACGAAAACGGCTCAACCAATTCGGCTAATTTTTTTTTTCGGAAAAAAAGGTTTTATGGAGAGACAACCCGTTAAAATGACGAGGGAAACCTTCGGTCGCCAAAAAACCTTGAAATGTTCGGATTTATTTCAGTTTTTGGCCTGTATCTTCTAATCGGTGCGTTTTTGAAAAATAAACACAGGTACCCAACTTTAAAGTAGATCAAATTTGTCACAATGTGACCCCAACTACAAATGTGAACCCAACTTCAACTCTGTGCGTGTAACGGATCCGGATTTAAGTTCCAATAATATAATACCTCTCAGCCCTATCTATATAATAAAACTGAATCGCCATTTACTTGCTAACCGGAAAACTCGAGAACGCCTAAACCAATTCAGCTAATTTTTTTTCTAATATTTTTTAAGCGCAAAGAAGGTTTTTATAGAGAGAAAACCCGTAAAAATGACGAGGGAAACCTTGAAATGTTCGGATTTATTTCAGTTTTTAGCCTATATCTTCTAATCGGTGCGTTTCAGGGAAAAACATAAATAACAATTTTTAAAGAAGATGAAATTTGGTACAGGTTGAGCGTAAATCCAGCTCTGTAAGTCTAACAGATCCTGAGTTAAGTTCCAATCATATAATAATTAACCGGAATCTCAGCCCTATCTATCTATTGCTAACCGCAAAACTCGAGAACGCCTAAACCAATTCAGATAAATTTTTTTCATATATTATTCAAGGCGCAAAGAAGATTCTAATGGAGAGAAAACCGTAAAAGTGACGAGGGAAACCTTGGGTGGGATCATTTTTAAAGTAGATCAAATTTGCTATAAAGTGAGCGCAACTGCGGACCCTATCATATAATAAATAACTGGAATCTTACCTATCTTCTATCTATATAGTTAAATGTTCTCAACGGATCGAATACTTTTTAAAAAGCAGAAATAAAAACTTTATTATAAATGATACCTTAAATAAATATAAACTAATAGCGATGTGAACTGTACAAGTGACTACGAACGAAAAGGCACCTCCCTTCGGTCTGGGGCGGTTAAATAGGATCAGCCATGCTGATACTATTTCTTTGGAATTGTTTATTGTTTACTATGGCCACCTACGGCCACCTGCATCTTAAAGTGCATAACAATTCTAGGTATTTGATTATCATTCTAAAAATTGTTTATTTATTTACTTGGGAGCCACCTGTAACTATATATATATATATATATATATATATATATATATATATATATATATATATATATATATATAAATATATTTATTATTTAATTTTCGTTCGCAATTGCGCATCCAGCAAATTTGATCAAACTATTTTTCTCTTTGTTTTTCTACATGATCATCGAGTTTTGGAATAAAAATATCAATAGTTGAGTAGGTCTCTTGACCAATGTCTTTTTAATATTTTCTTATTAAGTCCAGGTAACATGGTTACATCTATTTATCAATCTGTATATATATATATATATATATATATATATTCTATGCATAGGTATAAGAAATTTATGTAAATATGTATGACGTTTTAATTTAATATAAACAACTTTAAATAAGTATTTATCATTCTACTATATGTTTAATATAGTATAGTATGTCATAACGTTTTTATAAATTTTATATTATTCTCATTTCTAAACAGATATGAGGGACAAACCATCTGTAGTTATTAGTTTTTGTTTACGTCTTTTTCTCAAACGTTTTCTAACGATCCTTGCTGTGTCTAGAAGAACTGCCTGCTATTATTATTATTATTAATTTGGAAAAATAGATAAATCAACTTCTCAAAACTATCGTAGTATAACTCTTCAAAAAGAAGCGTATGTAGAATTTTAGCGAAACCTTTTACTCAAACGTTAAAGATTAATTGTCAATTTCAAATTCTGGCTTGGTAAGTGGCATTTCTAAATGGAATCCTAACCACAATAATAAAACCTCATAACTCCACATTAATCGCCATCTTCAGAAAAGCAACTGGTCTAACTTTAGACATTTTTTTTTAACTTTTTAAGTTTTGCCAGAACAGAAACCATCGCTGACTAAAGAAAGGACACGTGTCTGCCAGTTAACACAGGCTTGACAACATCTTCAAAATTTTGATTATTGCTAACAGGGAACTACTCTGTAATGTAAAATTTAGAAAAGTTGACTTTCTGCAGTTAGCAATTCATATAAGTATGCATGGAACTTTATATGCCAAATATTTTTATAGAATATAAAAACAAAAATAAATGTTGCTAGTAATAATAATATACATAATACAATTGTTACAGGATGTCAACATCGGGACGATTGGAACTGTCACTTTACGCTAGATTTGTCGCTCTACTGACTATTTTGGATATCTGCGGAGCTCTTCACATGGCTACCAACGCTTATTTTTTCTGGGTCGCATACAACGTAATCCACGCAATTCAGGGAGTTCTCATGGCATTGTCGGCTACTTGCAATTCACAGGTCCGCATAAGTACATATTTCATAACTTTTAATAATAAAAACTGTAGAATATAATAATATAAGATAAAAATCTTTAATTTACATGAATTAGGTTGAGGTCATCAGGTTCCAAAACTAAACAGAGTTAGGTCAAACATCTGAGGGCACAATTGACAGGCTCGGTCAAACATGAAAATGTGGTTTGACAGAAGCTTCTGCAGTCCTCTAATCTGACAGTCATCAGGCCTCCGAGCGCTTCAATACTCTCATATAGGATATATATCTTTGAAATATTTGTTACTGATTTCAAAAGTTAAAAATATCATAGTGTTTTACTTGTATATGGTTAACTTTAAAAAAAAGATAAAAAATAAAATCAAATAATGAATTGAGAGTTGACCTTGCTTGATTTAAGTGAGTAAAGTATCCTTTACTTATTGCAAAGCTTATTGTAAAGTTTCCTTTTCTTTACTTAGGTAGGCCTAAGTTGTGATTCGGAACTGTCGAAAAAGGAACGGGTACCTATTCCATCCCTTCTGTTACGGTTGACTTTTATTCGGTGCTGAGTCACGAATCTTCGTGACTATCTCCTCGCTCATCCTAACTTAATCGAAGTGCAAAATCAGTTTAAACCCAATGGTAATAAACAATAAAGCGTAAGAAAAAATAAAATAAGATTAGCGAGCAGCCTCTAAAATCTTAGAAACTGATTGTATGAGTAATAACTAAAACAATTACTGAACATTCTTATTGCTTAATAAAATATGTTAAATTTTTTTTTTTTTGGAACTTAAGTTTTATAAATTTTTATTCCAATCGTGATTATATGTAACGTAACTCTTTTTGACCTCTTACACTAAAACAATTGAAGGGTCTTGAGTTCAGTATATGGTAGAGACTGTACTGTTTCTAGGACAAAGGTTGTGCAGGGAGATGATTTGTCCCAAATCACCATCAACCACCAGATATTCCCCCTATTTTGGGTACCCATTTTATAGAGGCTGGGTGATTTAATAAAATCTGCCAGCCCTGGGATTTGAACCCATGACTTTGAGCACAGCCGCTGAGCACTCTACCGCTGAGCCAATCTGCTCCTTATAAAGCATACAAATCATTACATTTTATTTGTATTTATTTTAATAAGGATAGGGGCAGCAGAGTAACTCAGTGGTGGAGTGCTTAGTTGCTATACTGAAAATCCCGGGCTCAAATCCCTCTACTGGGAGATTTTATTTAATCGTATAGCGGCCGGAGAAGTATTCTATAAGATCAAGGACCCTCCTGAGGCTCATCCAGGTTCTATAAAATGGGTATCATTAATTACAGGAAAAATCTGGTAGTTGATCTTGATCTTGGACAAGTAACCTCCCTGCACAACCATTGTCTTTTTAACAGTAAAGTCTCTACCTTATATTGAACCCAAAACCTATCATGGGTTGTAGTGGTACAGAATTAATACATATACAAATTTAATTTATATTTATATATCATAAATACTTATTTTTTAGGTTTTGAGTGTGTACACCCGCAAAAACAGGAGAAGAAGATCAGCAAGCAGATTGTTGTCAGAAACAACAAGCGTGGACAGCCTCGACTGGAGGCCCTTACCTAACACAGTTTAAAGTATTTACTAAATATAGCATTACTGTCAAGAGCTTACTTTACCTGTAATTGTCACTTCGCAATCTAGATGTCTACTTTTCACCTTTCAGAAGAGAATGTTATAATAAAGTTGAAATATGTGGATTCGAAAGAGTGAGAGGAGGTCTGGTCGGATGAGGAGAAAAGATGTGTCGAATATTTAAAAAAAAAAAGTAGAAAGATAAATAATTTAAAAAAAAAGAGCAAAATTATAATCCACAAACTTAAACTAATTTTAACTATTATCTGAAATAATGAAGTACCAACTAGAGAAGAGCTTCTCTATTTTCCATTTGATCCTTATCTGTGTTAAACATTAAAAATTATCTATTAAGCCAGGTCTACAACTATAGAAACATTTTCTGAACCAATATTTTTGCTGCAAAAATGCAGGTCACCAAAAATTATAGCTTCTAGATTTAGCATCCTCCTGTTTGGACAAAACATAGATGTAGACCAGACTTTATAAACAATTAAGTATTCTATTGGATGCATATCCCCATTCATAATGGCTGATATCATCTATGTCCATTATTTACATTTTTGGTGTTTGGCCAGATGGTATATAATAAATATTTACAAAAGTTGATGTTATAGTTTACTGAACTTACTAAATATTTGCGTTATTGCTATATTGAAAAATATCAAGAATGGTGTAATAAATTTCAACATTGTATAAATGGCTTAGATGTACTAAACTTTATGTATAACATTACCTAATATACTTACTCTGTTTGATGTAAAAAGGGTCGAGACGAAGAATTCATTTACAGTAATTTTTTTAAAATTAAAACTCTCTAGTTATTTACCTATAATATATTTTGATTTAAGATATTTTCATGTTATGTATTAATTATTTGAGCTAATTCCACTGAAAAAGACTCATGCTGTTTGGACTTCAGCAAAGTCAACAAATATAAACCAATAAATTAAAAATTAAAATATCAATGAATAGAATGGTTTTAAGAGGTACATATCAGTTCTCACTGAAACTTAATATTATCTTCCTCCTCAGTGCCTCTCAGCGTGGAGGTGCCCCAATCCAGCAGCCAAGCCCCTCAATCTCCACCCATTGCTTTAATCTCATTCATATTCCTTCCCTCCTTTCACCAATCCTTGAGATGTGGTCCATCCATTGTAGTCTAGGTCTTCCTCTAGGAGGACGTCCGGTTGGCCTGGCTTCAAAAAAATTCTTTGGGTCCCAGTACTCATCCATTCTGCACAGATGACTAAACCATCCCAACTGTCTCCTCTCCACTGTTTCCCTCAGTGCAGGCACTCCCAGGTCTCCTCTTATCCTCTCATTCCTAACTTTGTCCCTCCTTGTTTTGCCTGCCATTCTCTGGATGTATTTCATTTCAGCTGTGGTAACCCTACTCCAGTGCTTGTCCATCGGGACCCAGCTCTCACTTCCATACAAAAGGGTAGGTAGGTTTTTCCTAAGGTAGGCCTTTTCCCCACGACTAAGTTGCATATCTGGTTGTATATGCTATACTAGTAGTATATAAAGCTATTAGCTTTCTTAATCCTGTTTGAGAGCTCTTGGTCCATTTTCCTGTTTCTGCTGAGGACTACTCCTAAATAGGTATACTCCTGCGCTGTCTCCAAGTTTTCTTCTCTGCAGTGAATTGAAATCTCCTCTTCTTCACACCCGATGTGCATCACCTTGCTTTTTCCAACATTCAATGTCATGCCCTTTCTTTCCAGCTCCGCCTCCCACTCTATAAATCCTGCTGTAGATTTTCCTTGGAATCGGCAATGAGGACAATATCATATGTAAAAACCATTACTTGCTCTAGGATTGCCCTCATGTTCCACTTTCCCACGATGATCGGTGTTGTTCTCCACTTACAAATTTTCAATGTTTCGTCCATAAAAGATATGAAAAGAAGAGGACTAAGGCTGCCTCCCTGTCTAACACCTATTATTGGATTTCACTTTTACTTTTACACCTTATATACTAAAAAATTTGTTGAAACAAAAATTTAAAAAACAAATAATGGGTAAAGCATAAAATCAGTACTGAGATAACCATATCAGTACAAATATTATCATTTTCTTTAAATATTTTTTTTACAACAGATTTCTTTAATAAAATGAAATTAATTTGTAACATGTTTTATTTATATGTACAGTAAAAGAATAAATTGAAATACACTTAAGTAAGTATTATCAAAAATCAACCATTTATATAACACATAGAGTACATAGGATCGATTTTTTATTAGATTGTAAAAAGAAATAAATTGGACACTCTCAAATACTTTGTCCAAATAAGAAGTGTTCGTGAAAAGTGTGAAAAGTCACCCAATATAAGTGTTCAGCTGTTCTATCAATGTTCAAGAATTTTACAACTTTTGAGTTTCTATTTACTTATAAAAATGTAAAACCCATTTATATCCTGAGAGGATTTTTTTTTTTTTTTTGTAATATTATATATTAGAATTAATTGGCATAGAGTTGTGAACCGCTACTATCTAAATATACTGTTTTGTTTTAAACATTATGAAAAATTCAGAAATTCAGTTTTGATAAAATGCTTTTTACTCTATAATCTTTAGTTATATTTTTTTATAATTAACAATATCATTCTCTTTATTAACTTAATTAATGAAAATGTTTTAATTGAATTAATAATTTTAGTAACATTGAAGAAACTAATTTTATTGAAAATTTATGATAATATGCCAAATTGATTAAGCCAGTATGATCTTTATTTTCCAAATAAATTTACTATTTGTTAATAAACGAAATATGAAGGCAAACTCATTAGTAAGGAATTCAATGAGGGAAAGAATCCTGAATTGATTAAAACACTACATGCAGTAAAGTGTAATCATTAGAAATGTCAACATATCACAATTACATACATAAATGAACTAGTAGAAAAAATTAATAAGATTAGCACTAACAAAAATTGAGCTGAGAAATTTAACGACCTTAACTAAAAACCTTTTCAATGCATCTAATCAACTAATCATTTGGGGTTAAAAATTAGATTTTTTCTCCTAAACAGAACACATTACTAGATTCATCTTTCTAGAACCAGAAAAATGGGTCAAAATAACAAAATCTTATTATTATTTTTTTTATAATAGTAAAAATAAAGTGAAAAATTGTAAAACCACCATATCCATTTTACATATCAATAAATGTAGTAAATAAAAGAGAAATTATTTAAGGAAAAATCCAAAAATTACTTATTAAATAATATTATCCACCTTAATTTTATTAATAAAGAAGCTTAACCCTCCTAATACCGGGTGAAAAAAGTTACACCTAATACCAGGTGGGGTCGTTGGAGGACCCATTTTTTTCTGCCATCAGCTATGATGATATCATCCATCTAAGAGTCATTGCTTATAATTCTGATAGAATGCGTTCTATAGAAAAGTAATGGCAATCATTTATGAACTATCAAAATGCTTATGCTAATTTATTTTGAAAATAACTCATTTTAGTGACAACAAACATGTTCCAAGAGAACCTAAATCAACTACTTACAATGAATGCAGGAATATCTTGTGGTTCAGTGTTCTTTACAAATATATTTTTAGCAAACATTAAAAAATTAAATAAATAAACATTAATAAAATTAAAATTAATTTAGTGTGATTTTTTTTTGGCATAAGTAACACCTTGCCCTCTTCTCATTCAACCTTTTCTGAATCATGGTTGCAGCCAATTTTCTTAAGAGTTCAAGTAAAAAATCGTTGTTGATAAGCCTTTTTCCATTCCAGAAGAAGATCAATTTAAAGACGAATGCATTTACTGCAACAATATCTATCAGATTCATAAAAAGTGTGAAAGGCCAGCTTTTAGTTTGCCACTGACAGGTATACTCACTTATCATTCTGTCAAGATTGTCCACTCCTCATTTTGTGTCATTGTAATGGGCAATGATGTCAGGCTTTTTCACAATATCATTTTCGAGGATGTTTCCGCTGTGATAATAAGCAAATGACAAATTCTGAAAGTAGAGTTCTGAAAAATCTAGCACCCCACCCTTTCTCTCTTTCGTTTAGTAGGTACCTAATTCATCTGAGAAAAATCGAGGAACTGACATACATCAAAGAATTCATAGCTTCTGAACAAATAATACAAAACATTATTCCAACTAAAGAACACCAAAGTTTGAACGACTTCCAGAAAATATTGTAATAAATATTTACGGCGGTAATTGGAACTCACACTAGTAAACTGACACTGTAACTATAAATATTCTTCTAGGGAATAATATTAGGGCCTGAAACGGCTCAGTTTGTGACTTCAGTGATCTGAAATTAGGCTAACACTACTTGGTGGGGTCGTTCCGGGACCCCATCCCCTTTTTTGGAAAAAAATTAATCCACAATGATTTATTTTGTGGATGAAATTCGTCATGACTCTACTCTTTGTGTTACAGATAGTCTAAGGATAAATCTTCTAGACCCTCGTGAGTATAACTTTGTTTTTGACTTAAGGAGCGTCAAAAATCTGAGCTTGGGGTCGTTGACGACCCCACCCGGTATTAGGAGAGTTAATAAAATTATGTATATTGAAAACTACATAAACTGAACAATGTTTTCTCATAATCCTATATTTTGTTCAATTTCTGATTTAGTCATTTACACATTTCAAGAAACACAAATAGCAGGCTCTTGATGATAAAATTTTTACTAAAATATGGTCACAGTATATCTGCAAAACCCTGTAAGTCATAGTGAAATAGAAGAAGAGTACAGGAAGTAAACTGTATAATTCCCTCTGACTATTTTTTTTGTGTTTAAAAATTATTTGTCTTCACCAGTACAGTACACAGTATTGGTTCTGTCTTTCTTTGAGAAAAAATAGAGCCCATCGAGTATCTAAATCAAATTTTCTTAATACAAAAAATATCCATACACATTAATAATCAAGTATAAATTTGTTTGTCAAAAACGGACTTTTTGCAGACTTGGAAATACAACTGAATTCATGGGAATGACCAAATACATTTTTTTTTTCTCTCATTAATGTTTAAGTAAAGCTCTGATTATTTTGTTTTAGAAAAAAACAAAAGAGTGTGGTAAAACATGATTTATTGTTTGTGAACTATTATCATAAAAATAAATATGTTTTATTAATTAATTATATTAAGAATATTAAGTTACACTGTAGAGTTATCGACTTAGATGTATAAATTGACTCTCAATCCTGAACATTGTAAAATTGAAATTTAAAATCTAAGTGTGTCCACTAAGGAATCGTTAGATTATAACTAAATATAAGCTAGTATATATGTTTCTTAACTATAAGCAATTGTATTTTTAAAAAATAATGTTTAAGAAGGCAATTCTTAAACTAAATGGATCCCCTTATATTACCAAATATTTATATAAATTAGCCACTTATATGTAAATGTAATCATAAATATTGGCAAAGCACTCCTGTCCACTTATAACGCTTATTCAAGCCCCACTATTTGAAAAGTTCATTATGTAAGTATGTTCATTCACACATTATAATAACAAAAAGAATGTTTGTTTTACAGCAGACTGATCATTAAAATTGCACCGTGGAATGGCTGTCATCATATCATTCATTGTATTTTAAATTGTTACATACCAGTTGAAAGCCAATATTTAGAGTAATACAAACATCTGCACCAATCAGTGTTGTGCTTAAGCCCACTTATGTTCAATAATTCAAAATCACACCATTTTTAACGTAAACTTTTAAAGACACATCTCACCAACTAATTTCTTGGAACTTATTGATTTTTATAGTTATTGAACTGGGGACTCTAAACATTCTCTCTGTCATTAACTTTTGATTAATATCCAATTTATATTTATATTTTGATGGATTAACACTGTATTACTTATTGTGCAATGAGTAGAAAGAAAAAAAAATGGAAATTTTATCTTTATAATGTCTTTTTTATTTTTGTGTATGTGTTTGTTAATGTATTTTAAATAGACCAATGCAAAGTACAACATGAGATTTACATTTTGTTATTATTATTCATGATTTATGTGGCATCCAACATTCTTAATCATTATTTTTTATTTTAAATGTTTCATTTTTTTTTCATTCATTATTTTTTTAAGATGAATAACATTGCTTCATAAACGCACCACTGGGAATTTGTATGTCATGTATGTTTGCATTTCTCATCCCTCTACAACTTATTATTTAGATTACAGTAATACCAATGGAGATGACAGAAATACTTTAAATAGTTTGAATAACTATAACTTATTTAACTAGCAGCTAGTGAATGAGTTTTAGGTCGTAAAGAGGTAGGTTTGTTACTGTTGGATGAGTGGCACAGTGTCCTATCAGAGTAATGCTCTGAAATCCCTTATTATAATTTTATTTATAACTGGCTTTATTGGAAATAGTGGCATAATGGTATTGTACATTTTGAAGAAAAAGTAGCTCGGGGAATTCGAGATATAAGCTATGGAAGGAATTCAGACATTTCACTTTTTTAATAAAGAAAAAGTTCCCTTGTTCTAAAATAGATTCGTGAGCAAACCCTTAAATCTTTCGACAAATTATTCAGGCTCAGATTTTTTTTTATTTGTATTAAGTCACCCTAATAAACTGTTTGGTTCCACTAATAAGACTATGGAAGAAACTGAATAAGTAAGTAATAATTTATACAACTGTTGAACATTCTTATGAATTAATAAATGCAGATAAATATTTTTTTGGAGCTAACATTTTTGAAATTTTTTATTCCACTCATGATTATATGAAACACAATCTTTTTTTACCTCTTACACTAAAAACTATAAAGGATCTTGGGTTCAGACTGCACTGTTGCAAGGGCAGAGACTGTACTGTTTCCAAGACAGTCGTGCATGAAGGTCCAAGATCATACTCAACTGTCAGGTTTTTCCGCCAGTCAAGGGAACCCAATTTAAAGAGACTGGGTGAACCGTAGGAAGGTTTGCAGATTCCACAGGGTCCATCCATTTCTGTTAACAAATTAAATAATTTATCTCCCACAATAGGATTGAACCTGGGACCCTCAGCATGGTAACTCAGCACTCTACAGACTGAGCTAGCCTCCTTTAAACATTTCTTACTGTTTAATATTCTTTTCTTATTTATTCCTTCATAAATATTTTAAATTTGTAGTCACTTGACAAAACCAAAAAAAAAAAAAACAAGAAAATAGAATACATTTGCAAAATAGGGTGTTAAATATTTATTAAAAAGCAGCATAAATTTCCATAATCAACCAAGCTCCCAGTGGTAGTGTTTTCTTATTAAGTCCTAACTACATTAAGTAAACCATTTTTATTTATTAAATGACACTAAACTGTATTTACTATTTTGAAATATATCTATATTTTATGTATCATATAGATCAGTATACTAAAAAGAATCGTTGTTTTTATTTACTTTTTTGGCACTTTTTAAATATTTTATGATTTGTATTTTGCAGCCTTGGAGCCAGATGTATATTATGTTTTTTTTCTGTTCATGTCTATTATTCTAATGGGCCTAAGTCCCAGAATAAAGTTTTATATATATAATTTAGTGGGCATATATGGGTTTATAAAACTCGCTAAACCTATGGGGTTAATTAAAATTTTGATGTGATGGTGTCATTTCATATTGTATTTACATTCTTAAAAATTTACAGTAAAGAAGTAGAAATTTATGTACGTTTATAATTTTCATTAATTTATCAAACTAAAGCCCAATTTCAATGTAATGTTACAGAATTGTAAATAACTAGCTGTATTATAGATAAGTGTGTATTCTACGTAAGTGGATAAGTTTTTTTTTCCAACTTTTAGATCATTCATTTATTACTGTGAGTTAATTATAAATGTAAATCAATCACCACATTAATCGATAGTATTCTATAACAGAATATTTTTTTAAAATTTCAGTAGAATAGAAAAATAACAAGAGATTGTAGCCCATATTTCTAATAAATAGATGTGTTAAAAAAGTAAATTTTTCTTATTATTTTTTCCTCTTATTATCAATCTTATTTTTTAATTTAATTTACCAGGGCATAACTATAACATGCCTGTTATATTGATATATTAGAGGTCATAAGCTTATTTCAAACTCTTCGAACAGTTTCTTCGCTACTTACAAGACTGATGGCGAGTCTTCAAGTAGTTTCAGAAAAAGTAGAAAACCAATAAAAAAAGAAGTAGCATAAGCATTGAGAAAACATTTAATGGGCCTATAGTTCTTTGCCAAAGTTCATACCTGATACTGAAATGCTCTTTGATTAGCTTTGAAAAATATCAGGTGTTATACCTCTGTTGCCATTTAAAAAGCTATTCCAGGTATTCCAGATTCAAGCAGAACCTCTACTACTATAATAGTAGCCTTTTTCAACTATTATTATGTATGATTGAGAGGAAAATTGTTGACTGGAAGATCTAATGTGAGATATAGATAGTCTGGGGATGCAGTCAAAAAACACTAAATAAAACAAACTTATTTATCATAAGTGGCAAAGTTTCGACCTACGTTGTAGGCCATCTTCAGGGCTGACAGAAGGCTAGAGCTACTCGATTCGAGACGACTGGAGCTACTACCCAGTAGCTCCAGCCTTCTGTCAGCCTTGAAGATGGCCTACAACATAGGTCGAAACTTTGGCACTTATAATAAATAAGTTTGTCTTATTTAGTGTTTTTTGACTGCACCCCCAGACTATCTATTATTATGTAATATTTTAAAACCACGAAAATTCGACTTATGTCATTCAAGCAAAAGCAAATAGCATCTGCTTTTGAATGTGCCTTTTAAATCTAAACATCTCTCTCTCTCTCTATCTCTATCTATATGTGCTGAATCTAAATCTGGCCTTAGTTTTTTTGTATCACCCATAGTTTTCCAGCAATATGCTTTATACTATATAGTTCCTTTCCTGTTTCCTCACTCTTTCCTCAGGCGTGGCACAGGGCTCAAGTATCTCTCCTCTTCTTTTCAACTGCTATATCAATGATCTCCCTAAATCTGTTCACCACTGTTCCCATCATCTATATGCTGACGATTTCCAAATATATCTGTCCTTTCCCCCTTCCGAACTATTTTTTGCGTTCGCTAGTATTCAGGAAGACCTAGATAGGATCTGTGCCTGGGCAAAGCTGAACAAACTGGAATTGAACGCATTGAAAACTCAGGCCATTGTTTTAGGTTCTAATTCCCTCCCAACATTACTCCTAAATGATAATCCTATCACGATTACCTCCTCTGTGAAAAACCTAGGCATCACCATCGACCAAAACCTTTCCTGGAAATCCCACATCGCCCAAATATCCCGACGGACAATTAGTTCCCTGAAGTTGTTCCATCGTTCTCGTCATCTCCTTACACAATCTTCCCGTAAGCTTCTCGTATCTTCTCTCATCTTCCCCCACTTTGACTATTGTAGCGTGGTATATGGAGGCCTCTCTAAAATGCTTGAAGACAGATTAAAGAGAATAATGAACTGCTCTCTAAGATTTGTGCTTGGTACTCCGAAGCGATCACGCGTCTCCCACCTCTATGATGGGTTAAAGTGGCTCTTCCCTCCCTTCTGAAGATAATATTTCCTCTGTTCATTCTTATACCAATCCATTCACTCTCAACACCCTTCATATATCTACAGTCTCCTCCAATTCAAATCATCAGTTCAACACCATAAAACAAGATCCCGCCTTTCTGATCTCTATATACGTTCACACAGAACTAAAGCATTCGAACGTTCCTTTCTCGCCCGCTCCACCACAATGTGGAACTCAATCCCTCCTAATATCCGTCATACTCCCTCTCAATCATTATTCAAATCCTTGCTGTATCAACATCTATTAGCTTCCCAAAAGGATAGTCTCTAGGCAGGTTAGTCATTTGCTTAGAATAAAATGTATATAATAACTCATTGTGTTATCTAGTTCTTTTAATTCTGCTCTTTGAAAAGCTGTACATCATGTAAACAAATTATTGAATGCTAGCTCATGCATCTAAAAAAAGCTATGGATTTATCTATTCTCTGTAATTGCTTAATATCCTGCCAAGGATCTGTACTATTTATTTACTTACTATTATTTTTGTTTATATATTTCTTTTTAAATTGTTTTCTGTCATGTTTTCACGCTTTATGATTTGTAACATTTAGCCTTCTGGCCAGATAAATATTATGTTTTTTATTCCTGTTCATATCTGTTATTCTAAAGGGACTTTGTCCCAGAATAAAGTTACTTTTCTATTCTATTCTATTCTAGTATAAACCCCTATACGGTACACGGGGGAATTAATGAAACACTATGTTACAGCATAAGCATGGTTTGTATTTACAGTGGCTACTTAAAACAGTGATATATTGTGCTATTACAGGATTCACTTGTCAACTGGAATTGGTGTATACTTTCTTTCTCTTTTTTTTTTTGAAGCTTCTTGTGTAGCTTTTTCTACGAGTCGCTTGTTGAACTTCTCAGTGAAGTGACCAACAGTAGTCCCCCATCATGTTGGTGTTCTAGCAGGCCTACTATCATTTTTCCATCACTTTAACGTCCTGGTGAAAAGCTCACCTTGCTCCTCACGAACATCTCCCAAACTGCCCGGGAAGTAATCAAGGTGGCTGTTCAAAAAGTGAACTTTCAGGCTCATCAAACATCCTAACTTTTTTAACTTCTGTAAAATGTTAGCTACAATAGAAACATACTCATGGTCTTTTTAATTTCCCAAGAACTTTGTAACGACTTGCTTGAATGATACCCATGCTTTTTTCTCATTTAAGGTCATTGTGGATTCAAAGTTTACATCAAACATCATTTTTCTAATGTCAGGTCAAGAAAACAAAGTCTGCAATGTTTCTTTGGTGTTTTTAATCACAAACTCACCACAAATATAACAAAAACTGTCAGCAGAGTTTTTACAACCATGTGAAAGTGAGGTTAGGTTGACAGTAAACAAAACATCAGCTGTTAACAGAAAAAAGAATCAACCTTTTTTAGCCAGCAAATGTGTTTCAGCAGTGCTACCAACTTCATCCACACCAATAGACCTAGTTTTGCAGTTATTTATTTTAAATATTAATGCTGTTCAATTCTTTAACAATCGCTTAATTTAATAAATTTAACTATAAAATGTGAAGAACGATGTGTTCAAGGTGTTTTAATGAAGAAAAATGTGGGTGATACAGCTTTTTATCATATTTGGATTCAGCACCCTAAAAACTATAGGAATAAGTTATTTTTAGTACAAAAGTTTTTTCATCATTGGCCTGTGTAATCAAATGAACTACTGATTGAACTTACAACCTAGGAACCAATATTTCTAAAACAGAGGGAATGGAGTGAAAAGAAGATAACATAATATGTTTTAGGGAACAGTCAAGCACAATTAGATCTAAAAAAAATATATTTTCTAAGAACACAAAAATGAGAAACAAATAATAACTATAACAGGCATATTTTAAATTAGATTAACGAGTATTAACATTTTCTAAGAACAAATATATTTATAAACTCACAATTTTTTATTTAAAAAAATACTAAACAGTATTAACCATAAGTGTAATTTTTATCATTCTTATTTTCAACAATAATATTATCAGTCTTGTACAGTCCTGACACCAAGACCTGAAAAATAAAAATAAATATAAAAACATGAATGCAATCAGATTATAAATGATTATCATAAAAGTATCTATAAAAATAAATAAAAAATTTGACTCTAATGGGCTAACAATTTTGTAAGGAGAGCAACTAAACTTCTTTTAAATTTGACACATTTATTTTATGGTTTGTGGTATATTTATTTCATGGTTTGTTGTAAAATATATAAAAATAATATCGAAATAAATTTTTATATATATATATAATTCTACTGTACGTGTCACTGAACTCCTCCTAAACGGCTGGACCGATTTGAATGATTTTTTTTGTATGCGTTTGGGTGCCACCATCGATGGTTTAGATTCACAAATCAGCCTGGCAGATGGGGATGCAGTCGGTATCTAGGTTATTTATCTATTCTGCAACTAAACGGCTGGATCGACTTGAATGAATTTTTGTGTATGCATTCATTCATTCATTTTGTGTATCTATTCATTCAATGCATTTAATTTTTTTGTACGCTGTGTTTTGATATTTTATGTATCGCATTTTTGTAAATATTGAGCGTATTATATTCAGTTATAAGTTACGTGCATAGAATTTTGTTTATTTTTCGACATTTTGATTTGAGTGTGTTTCCTTATTTTGACATTTTAATTTTTTTGTATGGTGTCGTTTTTCAGTGAAAATGGCGGACGGACTGCACATTCATCACTCATGTTGCCGTTGAACATTCACACAAATCCAGATGCAGCGTGCAACATAAAAAAGCATTCCGGTATGGCTAAAGTTTTGCAAAAATGCAAAATTATTATCTGGGATGAATGCACTATGGCCCACAAGCATTCACTTGAAGCTCTCGATAGAATGATGAAAGATCTAAATAATAACACCAGACTTTTCGGTGGTGCTTTACTGCTCCTGTCCAGTGATTTTAGACATACATTGCCAGTCATTCCACGCGCTACATAGGCGGATGAAATAAACGCATGTATAAAACAATCACATCTATGGCGAAATGTCAGTACATTACGTCTTAACACAAATATACGTGTTCAACTGCAAAACGATCCATTAGCACTATCATTCTCCGAGCAATTGCTCAACATTGGAAACGGAACAATACCATTGCATGGAGACACACAATGCATCAAATTGCCAGACAATTTCTGCAACATGGTAAATATGAAAGATGCTTTGATTGAAAGCATATTTCCAGATTTACAAGCTAATTATATTAATCATGCGTGGGTTCGTGAACGAGCTATTTCAGCCCCAAAAAATATCGATGTTGACGCTATTAACATTAAAATACAACAGTCATTGCCGGGCATATATTGTTCAAATCGATCGACACTGTAACCGATCCTGACGAAGCAGTCAACAATCCTGTTGAATTTTTGAATTCGCCGGATTTACCAGGAATGCCACCACATAACTTGCGATTAAAAATTGGCTCACCTATCATTTTGTTTCGGAATTTAAATGAACCTAAGCTATGCAACGGTACAAGATTAGTCATAAAAAAAATGATGGGCAAGGTTCTTGAAACTACAATTTTGAACGGCAAATTTGAAGGTGAAGTTGTTCTCCTGCCACGAATCCCAATGATCCCTTCAGACTCACCCATTCCATTCAGACGTCTGCAATTTCCAATTCGCTTGGGATTTGCCATGATTATTAATGAGTCACAAGGTCAAACAATGTCGATTTGTGGGTTGGATCTAGAAAATCCGGACTTTTCACATGGCCAATTATATGTGGCGTGTTCTCGCATTGGAAAACCGTCAAGTTTATTCATTTATACTCCTCAGGAATTGACTAAAAATATTGTTCATCAACTCGCATTAAGATAAAATTTAACAAACATTATTGATTACAACAAATTGTTTTTAGAAAAATTGATGTTATTTCAAAATAAAGAATAACAAAATTATTATGTTATTTGTCTTTCATTTCATACTTTGTATAATATCCTAATCGCTTGAAATATCATGCAGGACGTCTGTCGGCTCCGCTAGTATATATATATATATATATATATATATATATATATATATATATATATATATCATTATTATTTGTTTGCCCTTATACCTTAGTGCTATTGGATTAAATTTTTAGCAAAATACAGAACCAAAAAATCAATAGCAAAATTCAAATCATATTAGGTGATAAACATATAATTAAAATCAATAATTCGAACAAATAAATAACTCATAAAGCATGCTAAAAATTATGGAATCAGTAGTCATCCGTCACAGTTGCAGGAGGTGAATGATAAGCAGAAAGTCAATAATTAAATATTTGGTCAATATATTTGCATTAGAACACTTAATATTGAACATTAGAACCTCTAAAAAGCTCCTTTTTCTGTTTGCTATAATTATAAAACTCCCAACCTGATAATATAATTATGAAGTATCTTAGAACAACTTTGTAAAATAACAGCGCAGCCTCTACAACCCAGTACAGGTCTTGACCGCTTCAAGGCACTGCCTCCGCTCTACTCTATCTTGTGCCAAGGTCTGCCAAGCTCTGGGGCCAAGAATGCTGTAAGGTAACAGTTTCCTAATATTTTATCTTCTTTTCCCTTTTCACCCAGTCTATGCAATCGAGGTCATTATTAACAACCCAAAGATTTAAGATGATTTGCCTATCTTATGAAAAGCAACAATATCAGCACATTGGGTAGATCCCAAGCAAATGAGGTCTAGAAAATGTTATGAAGCACCTTATCTCACAACTTCCTTCTTTGAGAAGTGACTAATTATAGAAAAATAGTAAGGAAAATCTAGAAAGATACCGAAAATTTAAGAATGGAGTCTACAGAGTGAGTACTCTGTAAGAAATTATCCATTTTCTACAGAAGTCAAAATGGATCCATCCGGAAAATCAAGCCATAAAATGCTTATAGAACACTGGCATTTTTATAAACAATAAAGAATAGCATCACTGCAGGAGAATTATAGCTTTATAAGCAACAATTTGATTCACAATCTTAAGTTTATCTGTAGATTTTATAAAACAATAGTTCTTTCTTAAAATATGCAGATAACAATAATAATAAGCCTCAGCGAACCCAATGGCTCGATGCCGATACCCCCAATCTCTGCTTACTAACATCTGTCCATGGACCATTAACCAAACCTAAATCCGCCAGATCACTCTTAATGCAATCCTCTCACCTACACCTCGGTCTACACCTCTGAAGCTTCTCAGTCAGAAGTTTATTAAGATCTTAGCAATTCGTTTGTTACTAAGCCCAGCAAATTTACAAGCCCATTTTAATCTTCATGATGCTATCACTTGAATAATATTTACTGGATATAGCTTCTCAATTCCGTGTTATGTAATCTCCTATATTCCCTAGTGGTCTCATCCTTTTTTGAACAGAATATTCTACTTAACATCTTATTTTTGAACACCTGAAGACGTTCATCCTTCAGCAATAGCGGCCAAGTTTCACAGCCATAAAGAAGACTTAAAATATGGGGATAGCATTAAAAAATATGGGGAGTTGAAATTAAATTAAAACATACTTACTTGTCTTTTCAAACAATCATAAGCTAAAAGACCATCGTTAAATTTGTTTGTAATAGCTTCTGATGTAATGTTCTTATTTTCACTGAAACCATGCTTAATCCGCCTCAGAGCATAATTTCTAAAATATAATTTTCAAACTGAACATCACAACGAAATGTAATTATAAATAGCTTATAGATATCAGCTTGTACATATATATATATATATTGTAATGCAATGATTACTTATTATTAAAATGATTTTTATATATCATTAAAAAAACAAATAAAGAAAAATTAAAATTGCATAATGAGATTATCATCTTTATGATAGTTACAGTTTACGGTTATCAGGGCATTCATTTATATTTTCCAATAGTTATGAAATATAATTAATATAAAAATGATTAATGACATTATAATCAACATTTTTTATTCTTTTCCCCCTATGGTAAACCCGTGGAGGGACCATATATGAAGATTAGGACATGTACCATGCTTAAATAAGCATGTTTCATGCCATTAAATGCGATTTTTTTTTTTATATTTACAGATCAATTTATAGAATTACACAAAAATTCAATAATAATTTACAAGTGAACTAAATTAATAATTTATATGTTTGAGTAAAATTACGATTAAATTTGTAATCATAACTTAAAAATTAAAAAAAAAATAAAATAATAGTCATAATAGTAAATAATAAAATTTTATTTATTTTTATATTAAAATATTTTAACATAAAAATAAATAAAATATGAAATAAAATTAATATTGTAAGCACAGCAAGGTTTTTCTGCAATCAATTCAATTACTAAAAAATAATAAATAATTTATAAACACAGAGAAGTAAGCTTAAAGGTAGTAAGTAACATTTTATACACAAATAAAAGTTACAACCAATAACCTGAACATTTATGTACATAGTCAATTGCCCTTTTTTTGGTTACATAGTTGATCGAAGTCAATGTCTTTTATAAATGTTAGTAAGTCGGTTTTGAATTTAGAGATAATTGTTGCTTCTATCTGAAGCTATGTCCCTCGTTTGAGGACATTATGTCGTCAACATTATTGAATGATATAACTATCATAGTCAATAGGTGAATATAAAGTGAATTGTATAAAATATTAACAATGAAATTGTAGATTCGTCATTGGTACTTTATGTCAAATTACTTTAACTTCCAGTATTCTATAATGAAATACTATGTAAGAATATTCAACAAGGTTTAATTGATTTGCTTTGGGGAGGTAAGGAGTATCCGTGCATCATGAACTCAATACTAAAATTGATCTACACTATTCCAAGTTTTTCAAATCAATAATTATTAATAAACATTAATTTCCAACCACAAATTATCCCTGTTCTGGTTCTGTAAATTTATATACAGTAAAATTGCTAAAAATGTTCACATCTTTACCTTAAGATGAGTTTTAAATGATAAAATGAAGATCATATCGGTGTTTACTTGATAAATTAAAAATACTACTAAATATGTAATATGACATGTTATTTAATGCATCCTAGAGCATTATATGTAAGATGACAGCATAGGTAATATAAAAATATTCACCTGAAATTATAAGCTGGAAATTTTTTCGCTTCTCTCATCATATCTCGGTATAATTTGAGAACTTGACATTTTGATACCGACATTACAAAAGAAAATAATATAAAACTATTTACAACGGTTTGTCAAACTGGCTCAGCAAAATTTCAACGATGGCTCAACACCGTTGACAATTGAAACCTCCCTCCAAACGATTCAAACCTTCATCGTCAGTGTTGCCTGAGTAGAATTTTAATTTCAGAATATCAGGTATTTTATTATTGGAATAATAATTTCGCGTTTATTATTGCACAATAGTGCAACTAAATAAATTTAAATTTCTTAACTACCAACGGTATTAAATTGAATCAATCGCCCATTTTGCATGTGGAAATCCTACACTGGTTGTAGGATCTCACAGGATGATTCTCATGAACTCAATTTTTTTAATTTAAATAATTGTTATTATGTTTAATCTTTGAAATTACTTTATGTTTTTAAGATTTATATGTTGGGCCATTTTTTTTTTCGGGCTTAATCATTTGCACCACACTATATTTTTCTATGAACCCAATGAAGTTAGTTATACAAACCAAAACTAGTTAAATAACTCTAGATGGATCCCCAAGGGTGATACTCCTGCTTCAGATTTTTTATTATTAAATTAAAAATACTTATTATTTTTATTTTATTAGTGTTTTCTATTCTGATTTACTTTTGGTTAGCCAGATTCACAATTAGGACCATTTTTTTCTATGAATAATATGAAAATACTATAGGAACTCATACTCCTGAGACCGTGCCTATCATTAGTGTTTGACCATTCTGTATGTTAAGTAATTAGTTATGCCTTCATAAGAAGAAAGCTCTCGAGTACAAATGAATAAATATTGTAATTATGCTAAATGTTGAAATGTTGTTCCTAATTTTGTAATTAAAAGCATAAAGAACTGTAATCATTCTTATTTCCGAAGTTCCAAATTCAAATATAAAACTGTAGTGAATAACAAGTAACCATATTACACAGCAAATTTTAAACACTTAAAAAATCTTACTTTTCTAATATTTGATATAATATTGTTTGACCGTCATGAGTTGAGCTAAACATATCATTAAACATAAAAATAATAATATATATTTTACATAATATATAATATTTTTTAGAGAAACTTAATATATAACTAAAATCGTTAAAACAAATTAAATTGTTCATTAAAAGTAGCTAAATGGTGAGTTTGAAGCTAGATTATCATCAACTAGAAATATCAACTGATAGTCTTAAAAAATCTCAACAAAAAAATAAATATATATTTTCACTTAAATTATTTCTACAATATTTTGAAAACATTTTATAATTAATAAAAGGATTCAAATGCTAACTCCTCGTCAATTCCTTGACAAAAGCTATCCACTTGCAAAATGTTACTTTACCTAAAATTATATTTTTAAAAATTTGTAGATATGTTTCAAATAATATTTCTAATGAATAACTTTTTTTTTCAAAAGGAAAATAATGATTGAGCACTATAACTTAAAAAAAGTTTTGTAAAAATAAATGAAGCCACCTGAGATATAGTAATTGGTTAATAACGACTATATGTTTCCCAAGCTCTAGAGTTTAAAAAACTCGGCTGGTTTGATGAGATTTCATGTTTATAGTAACCAGAAAACCACATAAAAATAATTACACTAACAAAGAAACTAACAAAACTCACTTCAGTAATTAGGGACAGGTGATTCAGTAGTTAGGATCTTTAAATGAGAAGATATTCTAATTTATAGTATAAAAAAACCTGAATTGAAATTGAAAGTCCTGGCAAAAGTGTGCAAAAAGTTATGTTATTGTTGGCGATTATGTACTTGTTACATAGGAAAATGAACTTCATCCAGGCCCAAAAAAAAGCCACAGATAACTCTGCTTAATCTCAGCAATGAAAAAGTGTGGTAAATGTTGGAAGTGGCCTCTAAAATCATATTGAATTCGGTGTTTTTTCGATGATATTAAACAAAAAATTACTAAGCCATTTCAAATATATAAGAGTCAAATCTTTAAAGTTCCTGAATTATCTTAATTACCTTTTTACCTTTCTATATCTATCTTATCAGAATTTGGTTTATTTTGTGCTTAATGTTTGTTCTTATTTGTGACATCCTTAGAACATATATTTGCTTTTAGTTTGTAGGTCATTTTTTCATAATAAAAAGTTTTTTTATTTGAAAAGAAAAGATATGTCCAGGACCGGGACTCGAACCCGGGTCTTCCAGATCGCTAGTCTGGGACTCTACCAACTGAGCCATCCTGGCTGTATCAGGCTCGCTCCCCGGCCATGGTCACATCCTTCCTTTTCACTGATCCTAAGTTTTTTTACTAAAAAACTTTGTCAGAATACCAAACATGCCAGTTGCCTTTCCTTATTAAATAAACATTAAAAACAGAACTGACACATAGTCACCCCGTTGGCTAGGGTGAAAATGTACCACAAAAAATCTAAAATTATAATGACATTTTATTGTACTATAATGTATTCATTAACTATGTGTTGTTTTATTTTTTGTCAAATACTTGAATTTTCTCCAACAATATTTTCACAACACCCTAAAAAAAGTAAAATCGTGGCACATTCTCACCCCAGCTTACGGTAGTAAAAATCTAAATATGATTCCTCAGAATTTTCAGTTTATTTCTCCCTTCCCTATATACAAAAAGTGAGGTGTATAATGAAACTGTTGATTTACAAATGTACAATAACAACATATAGAGGATTTTGGAAAACCAAGACAAAGGATTTTGATGAAGTATCTGTTAAATAAATAGATGAAGTACATAAAGAGATGGAAAATAGAAGATGTCCTGTCCAAGGGAATATCCCTATATAGCTAATTAACCAACGGTTTGGAGAACTTTAAGATTACCTGGCTTGTCTGATGCCAGTAAGTATCATACGGGAGACTTCTGGAGGAATGAAATGAAGGCCAATTAAAAAAAAACAGTTGCTCTGGTTATAGAGGTATTACTATTATTAATAGCAGCATTACCCAGAGTTCAAGTAATGATAAGGGCTGCAGTGGCAAGGAGAACACTTGTATCAGTATCTATGTTTTTTTTTCTTTGCAAAAGTGCAAGTAAAATGAAACGCTGGAAAACTGTGGCCTAAAGGGGATCTCTTTTAGTATATAAGTTACATAAATCTTATTTAATATTTATTTAAAGGAGTATTCAGTTTGTAGCCAAACGCACATGACTAATTATCATACATGTGAACCATTAAGCAAATATAATAATAATAAGCTTTTATTTTATTTATATTATTTTTTTTTTCCTTTTTCTTCTACGTACATTTACAAAATAATGAGTTCCAAACTACACATACTAGTACAGAAATGAACTCAACAAAAATAAATAAACTCAAAAAGTTCTTTAATGAAAAGAAAAAAAGGCCCTTCTTTGGGCATAAGCCTCTCCCAATTTGCCCCAGTTACGTCTGTTCGAAGCAGAACGGTGCCATAATACTCCGATGAAGTTTTGTATATCGTCCTGCCATCTTGTGGCTGGTCTCCCTCTTCTCCTAGTCCAGTGTATTGGATACCAATCTATTGTTACCTTAGCCCAATGTGTTGGTCCAATTCTTGCAATGTCTCCAGCCCACTGCCATTTAAGATCAGATGCGGTCTTGATAATATCGAGCGTAGCAGTCAGCTTCCGTAGTTCTATCTTCTTTATTTTCTCCCTTCTACTTTTCCTTAACATACTTCGTTCCATTGCACGCTGAGTGACAGCTAGGGATTTAGAAATATATATATATATATATATATATATATATATATATATATAATAATTCATTCACTCACTGAAACCTATTTCCAGTCATTTTTGCCATATAACTTTATTATGTGGATACGTTTCGACTATTTGTCATTTACAATCCATCAAGAATTTCTTTAACATCTAAGAAGTGTTATAAGTCATCTTTTCTCTTTTTTTATTCCTTTTAGAAGAAAAAGGACCATGGAGGACAATGGACCTCCAAAAAAAAAATTTTAGCAAATGACAATGAAGAATAAAAAAAGAGAAAAGATGACTTATAACTCTTCTTAGATGTTAAAGAAATTCTTGATGGATTGTAAATGACAAATAGTCGAAACGTATCCACATAATAAAGTTATATGGCAAAAATGACTGGAAATAGGTTTCATTGAGTGAATGAATTATTAGATAATGCAATCCAGTTTACATCCTTTCAAAACATATATATATTTAGACTCCAAGTTTGGCATCCGTAAGTTAAAGAAGGAATGATGCAAGCATCAAAAACTTTTATCTTGTGATGTATGGCCATGCAAGCAAAAATATTAATCATAAATAAAAAAAAAAAACAATTTGAGCTAATATTAGAAATTTGAAACGAAAAACCTATTAAATATCCATAATCAGTGCATATTCTGGCAATGACTTTTTTATACCTGAAAGAAAATTTCAAATGTAATACTTTCTAAAACAGAGTTAGAACCCTCAAAAATTAATATGTGTTTCCTATGCCAAAACAAACAGTAACAGTAATTCGAAATGTGCATTCAAAAAAAAAAAGTTTGAAAAATTCAGTCAGAACCCTTTAAAACCTAATAAACCATCCTGCACTCAATAAAAACTTTAACAATAACAGAATATGAGAAATTGTCATTAATAATCCAATTGTAATTATAAAAAACTCATTGTAATTGAAAACTTATACTTTATCGAAAAAAAATTTCAACGATAAGGATAATTGGAAATCCACATCCTATCCAAAATGTAAGACTAAAAATGGAAAGCGAACCCTAAAAAACATACTAGTGATACAATCAACAACGAAGTTTTCGATATGGCCATTAAATTTGGGCGTAAGGCTCTTGAAAGCTTACTGAGCAATCCTTTTAAGAATCTTATAATAAGCATCGAATCATTGAAAGCTGAGTATCTAATTCTTTAAGTATTGTAGTAATATATAATTAATAGTTAAGGGAAACCAAATTTTGGTGAAATTATTTTTCAAACTTATTTTGTGGGAGTGGTAATATCGACCCCTCCTTGTGTCATTTCCGCTAAGCCAGTTCAGATAATTGACGTTCGGGTAATCGACGCTCTACTGTGTTTATTTGACTATTAGGTTTAACGTTACTTGAAAAGAAAAACTTATTGACCTCCACCCGGACCATTTTCTTCCTCATATATCATCAAGGTCAACTATTATCATTCAAGAAGAAAAACTTATTATTTCGTGGGGAGCTCACTTTTTTTCTGAGTCAAATATAAATGTTCGCTGTTGAGGGAGTGGTTGAGTTCTGAGTCGCCTTGCTGAATATCCCGTGTTCAAATCCGACTGTGGCAGATTTTATTTTATTTTGGGACTCTCCTGGGGCTCAACCAGCCACTATGAAGTGGGTACCCAAAATATGGGGAAAACCTGGTGGTTGAGCGTGATCCGGGATATATCACCCACCTGGACAATATTTTTTCAAGAAACTGTACAGTCTCTACCACGTACTGAGCCCTTTTCATGATTTTTAGTGGTCGAGTTTTTTGAAAAGTTTTTTATTGAAAGTAATAGAATAATTTAAAAGAATAACGATGTTTCCGATATAAATATACCATTGCCTCTCATGAATTTGAATCAGGTCTATTTTCATATCCATGAATAAATAAATAAATGCATTTATTTACGTAACTCTTACAACTTCTGTTAATGAACGGATTAACCATATCAGTAAAAACAAAGAATAAGTGAATGCTGTTTATATACAATATATTGTACATAAATTCTGTCTTCTACGTTATAATTCTCACTTATCAAATGTAATATATATCATAATTAGAAAATTAATAAATACCGGTGCATGGTGTGTAGTGTAATATCATCAGAATAAAAAAAGTGATAGAAATGTGAACATTTTTCTCCTAAAACCCATTTTAAATAACTCCACAATTTATTCGTATGATGATCAGTACTTTCAAGAAATTCTGTATTTTTAATTTAATTTCTTACATAACATCAGTGCAGATTTCATAAACAATTTAAAAATCTATAATCATCATTGCTGGCACTAGAACTTGGCCGTGAATAAAGTGCTGAATTGCTAAGCTGAAAGGTCCATGTTTAAATCCGGGTGTGGCAGATAAATTATTTAATCTGTTTAACAGACATGGATGGACCTTATGAGATGTACACTCCCTCCTGGGGCTCACCCAGCACTTAAATCGCAGTTATATTTTTAAAATGGTGTTAAATAGTCTAATAATAACTCGTTCTCACATTTAAAATTTTCTTTAAACAATTTTTCTCATCATTATCTGTGTTAGTAAATCACCCATCACAAAAAATATATACAATTAACACTGAAGTATAACGAACTAAATATGCTTATTTATTCAAGTTTAGCACAGGATTTCTTCTATGTATCATCGGCTACTGAAGTCGTTTTTAAGGAAATAAAAATTAAATTCGATCGTTTTTTTAGCTTTCTGAGCTTAAAAAAACCCTGATAGAACTGATAGGGTAAAAACTACTTTGATTGATTCAAGACCGTTTCTCCTTTTTTTTATTTTTCTATTGAAATGAAAAACTTTTTATTATAATGACCCTTAAGATTTTGTAGTAATATTGACTAAATGCAAATGTATGCTTTGTTAGTAAAATGTCTCAATAAAAACATTGATGTTTTAAGCGAGGAAAATAATTTCTTGAATTAGTCCCTAATCTTTTAATGGCACAATTATGTTTTACGATCTCCTAATATTTTATCGAAAACTCTGCACAAAACCTGAGGTACTTAGTAGAAAATAGGTGAGGAAAAGAAGAAAATCTTATTTAAAAAAAATACCTTTATGAAATCCATGGACCCTCTAAGTGACATAGTCAAGAATATATCATTATAGTTTATTGGGGCGAAAATAGTCTTGATGGATGTGAGGAAAGAATTCCTTAAATTGAGATAAACCGACGTTTCTACCCATATTGCAGGTCTTCTTCAGTACTTGATAGAAAAAAATACATAATGAAATATATTTTCCAATTATTTCATATAAATTTGTTAGTAATAATTTTAACTCCAGTAACTATTAGTTGACCCTATAAATATAAAGAAAAAATGGTCCGAGTGAAGATAGGAAAAAACCCTTAAATAGTGATAAACTATTTATTAGAAATCGACGTTTCGACTCTAATTGCAGGATTTCTTCAGGACTGGATAGACAGGATTCAAAAATATTAAAAAATTAAACAAGTAGAACACAAGAAAACATGTTTTCATATATATTTTCTATTTGAAAAATTCAATCATGCTCTGAAAAACATCTACAATGTATATAGAAATTTCAGTCATTTTCTTCCTCATATGTATATATTATATTGTAATTTAATATTATATTATATTATATTGTATATATGAATATTATATTGTATTTTAAACTACCATTCTAACTTCCTCAAAATAATATAATTAATGTATCATGTTATATAATTGAATGGTTTACATTGTACTGGACTGACATTTAGGTAGGTTGCATATCCAACTTCCTGCCAACAAGAGGATTGGTGGGGCAGGTTCTGTGGGGATCAGTCAGTGCTGAGCAGCTCAGTCTACACCATGGCCCTACCATCAGAGCAATGTGAGTAAACCGTTCTTTCCACATTTACTATAGTTTAAGCACTTATTAACTATTATTTAGAATAATAATAACTTTAATAGATAATTAATCAATTTATATACTTGGAACTCTTAAGGCACTACAAACACTTGGATAAACTTATGCCCAATGCGTTGTTTACGAACTCTTAAAAATCGCAATATTTAAATTGAATTTTGTGTATATATAAAAAGAAAAATATAATAAACAATTTAGTTTTAAAATGCAACCTTTTTTCAATTTTGGAATAAATTTCTTCTTTAAAATATAGATTAAATTTTTCTCTAGTCTTTAATTTTATTTTATTTTTTCGAAATCTATTTTAGGTATCTGTTCCGCAGGTTGTCGCTTACAGTTGAGTTACAACAAGTTTTTTATATTTTATTTTTAATATTTTCTTAAACTGCTAAAGTTTTACAAAAAAAAAAAAAAAAAATTATCGTTAGGTTTAGTGTGGGTAAGAGAATGTAATTATGGGTAATGATTAGATTTCGATAATCATTTCATCAAGGAATCAAATTTTCAACTTACAATTCGAGAGATAGATCATATATTTATGTTGAAAAGTTCATTTCTAGATAAAATAATTGTCGGAATCTACCCATTACGTTCTCTTTTACATACTAAAGAAAGTCACGATAACTTGTATTTTTGAAAAATATCAAAAGATTTATGGATATCTTTATTCCAACTCCATATCCTTCAGATTCATGCGCTAAGCACTCTTTCATGATCTATCAGATGTATATCCCAGAATTTACGTTGATTCCGTGTCCCCCTTCGCGGGGTTACAGAAGATATACATGGGTGACAGTGGGTACCATTATCCGGCCCTTTGTTAACAGCTCAATTTGGCATCAGTTCGGCAGCTTGTCGCTTCGAGTAGAGTCACAAGTTTTAAGTGTTTAATCGTCACCTTTTTAATATTCTCCAAAAATAAAATTTATCATGGAAAAAATAATGTAATTATGTGAAATGCGTATATTTCGGTAATCATTTCATCAAAAAATAAACATTTCGAAGCGTAGATGATATATGTTTGTTGAAACGTTCATTTCCTGATGAAACGATTACCGAAATAAACACATTTGCCATAATTACACTCTTAATTTCATACTAAAACTCACGATTATTTGTATTTATGGAGAATATTAAAAACGAAACGAACGAAAAGTGAAAACTTGTTGTGACTAAACTCGAAGCGACAACCTGCGGAATTGATACCACAATAACTTTTATTGATAATAAATTAGTTTACATACTAGCAACTCTTTAGGCACTTCGATCACGGGTAAATTTATGCTCAGTGCAATGTTTACAAGCTTAAAAATACTTAAGTTAAATTTCATGTATATGAGTATGTTCAATATATTCTGTGTATATATAAAAAATATTTTAAACAATTTACTTTTAAAAAGTTTATCTTGATTAATAATTGAAAGTTTATCTTCAATAATTTTTATATTTACCCCTTTTTCTTTTTATAATTCATATCCCTTAATGCATGTATGTATTTTTATTCTTTACTAAGTATCATTTCAATTTGTATGTATCTTATATATTTGATCCTGGAATAAGACCTGCCATGTGGGTTGAAACGTTTTCTTTAAAATAAAATAGTTCTCCTTATTTAAGAGAAAATATTTTTCTTACCTCCACCCGAACCATGTTCTTCCTCTTAAGAAGTTTATATTATTTTGTTATAAATTTCTTCTTTAAGAAACAGGATACACTTTTTTCTAGTTTTATTATATTTTACTTTTTCGAAACCTTTTTTTTTATAAAGGTCATGCCCATGCGCTCTATCATGTGCTATCAAACGTACATCGCTGTTACGTTGTTGTGCCTCCCTTACACCATGAGACATTCTTGGGTGCCAGTGGGTACCACTATTTATAAGCGGGTATCTCTATCTGTCCCTTCTTGACAACTCAATTTATTCTCGGTTACGTACTCAATGTTGAACTATTCCTTATTCATTTTCAATTCATCTAAAATCCAGTTGGTCTATTTCTCCTGTTTTTTTTTGTTTTGTTTTTACTAAAGTAAATATTTTCTTGGTTAAAGAAAATAATACTGTCATTTATACTTTAATTAATTTAAATTAATCCATGCCTAAGGCTGGGCCCTTTACTTTGGTTTGTCAATTTTTGTGACGACAAATCGACACACGGTAAGTGACCATAGTGATTCAGTATTCTGAATAATCGATTTGTGGGAACATTCTACCTGTTTGTGACAAAGAATTATGAAGAAAATGGAGGAAATTATGAATGAACATTTTATGCGTAATTTGTAGCTTTCAAGTAAACAAATATTTGTATTAAATGATTAAAAAAAATTGTAATCAATCTTTACCTCAAGAAAAAAACTTGGATATATATTTTTCTTTATCATATATCCAAGTATGGCTTCTTATATTTTATTAACCTTTCATAAGTTTAAAGTACGAAAAATGGCATCCTTCCATGAATATTTGACCAATTAACGTATGATGAGTGAGTGCGACTAATCTGTATTACTAAACTCCGTGAAGGGTCTGGGGTTCAGTACATGGTAGAGACAGTACTGAATTCTTGGATAACGGTTGTGCTGGGAGGTGATTTGTCCTAGATCACGCTCAACCGCCAGATTCCCCCCTCCTTATTTTGATTACCCACTTTATAGAGGCTGGCTGAGCCCCAGGAGGGTCATAGATCTCACGCGATTCAGATTAAATAAAAGTCTTGCCAGTAGCGGGATTAGAACCCAGGACCTTCGGCACTGCAACTCAGCGCTAGTGAGGAGAAATTCGGCCTTGAAGAAAAAAAAAAGACACGGAAGAATTCCGGTTTATTAAAATCCGAGGACTCTGCCAGAACCTTCGATGATGCTTTAATTGGAGAATCATCAAAGGTTGAAAATCTAGAAAAAGAAATGAATCCTATACAAACAAATATACACCGTTAAGTTTAGCTTTTATATATTTATTAAACTTGTAGAATTTTTAATATAAGGACTTATTTTATCAATATAAGTATATTTGTAATTTTCAAGAATATATTTTATAAATATGAAACTTATCTTAGCACATTTGAGACCGATTGCACACATTGTGTGCAATTGATTTCCGAGGCTATAAGACGGCCTGCAATAACAGTAATGTGCAATTATCAGTTATTCTGAGTAAACTAGTCGAAATAAGTTTCTCCTTGAACATATGAAATCTGTGAAGTACAAGAAAACAAAATTTGAGATTGGTTTTACTGTGTACCAAAAAATATAAAAACTTATTTTTTTTTTACTTTTTAAAAATTGTCTTTGCATTGTATTCTGTTCATCATCATTACCTGGCTCCCCAAACATCTCGTACACTTCTCGGTTGGTTCGCCTTTTCCATTGACCATTCACATAAATAGATCCGAAAACTCTGCGGAGCTGCATTCTTTCGAAAACAGCCAGCTCTTTTTCCTTGGCCTAAGATAAAAACCATGCTGTACCCGGTGTGCAATGATCTTATTTATCTGAATTCACTTACGAAAAGGGTGATTTCCATAGTAAACATGTTTTTTTATAAAAAGCAAACAATATGAAGAAGACAAAAAATTTCGCTCCTGGGGACCGTGTTCGAAAAAAATCGTCATCTGGAATGGGTTAACTCATAAAAATGGATGTGGATGTTGCTTCATTGTTTATTATTTCTTAGTCTCTTAAACAATTTAAAAGTTGTCTAACGGCCCAGGTATGATTATTATTGATAATTATTCCAATATTAACAATACTGTCTTAAGTGTATCCATAAATAAATATGAAATGGAACATACAAATTTTTAGAAATCATTTCTTAAGTTATGACCTCATTATTAACATAGACAAAATTTGTGAGCCTGTCGTTGCATCTAGTTTATTTCCTTAAAAATCTATTTAAAAGACTGCGTTTCACTACTGATACTAAATATTCATTACTGATACAAAACAAAACCAAATATTTCTTTTATATCCCAATTTATTATCTTGCACGTTAGATGTCCCCTTGGTTGACGTGCTCTCATTGGCCAAGGGATGGGGTGAGGACTCCCTTGTCCTAACCTTTCTTCCTTTCTTCCTTCCTCTCCCCCCCCCCTTTCTTCTTTCCTATCACCTAATCCCGTAAAGCGGTCTCTCCCTGCTGTATGTATGTATAGAGTCAGCAGCCTTGTGCAGGTTTAGAGAACCCGCATTCAGCGGACTCAGACTATGTAATTACTTAAAATAACTTCGGGTAGAAAAAGTATTGTAATTATTTTGCTGTATATATATTATTATGTATTATATATATATATATATATATATATATATATATATATATATATATATATTGTATTGTAAATATTTTTATTTAAACAAACGGAGTTTTGACAAAAAAAAAACAACTTTATATACGAATTATTATCTTGTACGTTAGATAATTTCACGGGGTTAGGCAACCAGCGTCATCGGTGAAACCCATCGATATTCCAAACCATTTACAAAAAACCTCGACAAATTATATACCTAAACCTTCCTTGTGAATCACTCTATCTATTGATGAAAACCGCATGCAGATCCGTGCAGTAGTTATTGAATTTACTGCGAACAAACACGACCGAGGACTTGGTATTATAATGTGTATAGATATATTTTTTAATACTCTTAAAATTCTCGAATTTTAGATTTTATGTTATATTTTAGGTTAACCGTCTGTTTCTGCCCCAATTATAATAAGCGGATGACTACTTTATTGCAAACTATGCACTTTATCACGTGGTCGTGCCTAGCTAATTTTTTAGGTTAATAAGGAAATTATAACTCTGATCGAAATTCCAGCAATCAGGGAGGATTAGATCCAATAACGGAACAGAACAATTGAAACTATTGCTTTTAAATTTAAGTTTTCTTTCTTTATTTTTTGATTGAATATATATACACCTCCCTCTCCGAAACACACGCATGAACACGAACGCGCAAAGGTATACGTATGAACGTACCTTCATACAATATTTTATTCATTATTGAAAATATTTAAACTTTACTACTGAAATAAATGTTTCAAAATTTAATTTTCTAATCGCATTTCGAAAAGGCAACACGTTACCGGGAACTTAAGAAAGCTGAAAGTTTCAATGGCTCCTAAGAATGTCCTACTTTCTCTGCAACTGTGTACTTAATTAGTTATTTACTAATACTTAGTTTATTTACATAACAGTTTATTGTTTTATATGATATATTTTGTCGTACGTTTTCTCACTAGAATTAGTTTTAATTGAATAATAAGTTTGGGTGATGTAATGTTATGTTTCTTATACCATTTTTTCAATCTTTAGAAAATGTTTTTAAGAAAAAATATCATTGCGCCTTTTTTCATAATAGGAGTGAGCCTTTTTTCACAAAAAATACCATTAGTGTTTAAATTAATTTTATAATAAGAATAATTGAGAATTCAAGCCAAAACAAATAACTCAAAAAATTGATTTAATTATTCATTACATTTAAAAAACAAAACATAAATACCAAATTATAATTGTCACCCATTTGGTCCTGAAAATGATGATCTGTTGTTTCTTGATACAATAGTTCCTTATCAATTTTAAATTTCAATTTATATAATTAAATTAATTCCTTAACTTCATTTATTTTTTAATTAAAACCTATTAAGAGGTGTGAATTGGAGTAGGTGCAGTTAGCTGGACTAATAGAATAGGGAAAATATTAAGAATAATAAGACTTTAAGCATCCGTATAACCTATCAATTTATATTAAAAACATAATTTTCTTACAAATAAAAAAGTACAGGGTTGATCCAGGAACACAGAATATTTATAGATGAAGAGGCCTAGGGAATAAGGATTTCAGATATATAAAACTCGATTTAGGTATATACCAGAAAATAAAAACCAGATACTTTCTAAAGTAAATTTCGATCTGAATGTGTAATCTAAGCCAAATATTGTTGTTGAAAAATAAATAATATACTATTAAGAGCATGTGTGGAGTGGCTCAGTGGTAGAGCACTCAGTTGTCATGCCGGAAATCCTGGTTCTTCTAGTAGTCTGTTTGCAGCGGGAAATGGATCATTTAGGATCCAGTACCCTCCTGGGGCCCACCCAGCCTCAATAAAATATTATAAAAATAGGGTACCCAAAGTAATGGGCAAAAATCTGGCAGTTGAGCGTGACCTAGGACAAGTCAGTCACCTCCTTGCAGAACTGTTGTCTATGAAACAATACAGTCTCTACCGTGTACTGAACTCCAGACCCTTCACGGGTTGTAGTGGTCTTTTTTTTTTTGTATTAGGAACATGAATCGGAAGAAAATAAATAAAAAATATTTGAGTAATCTTCAATGTTTTATTGCGACTTTATTATATATATTTTTTCTCTTTATATTTATATCCACACCTGTCAAATCATCAGATTGGCTGGGAGTAAAATAAAACAGATTGACATTTTATTGATTATTTTAATAGTCCTTTCACTCGTTGTCTTTGTGTAAAGAAATTTTTTTCTAATAAGATGAGACCTCACCTCTTCTTATTCTTTAGCTTATCCATCTGATTTCTCCAGCAGATTTTAGATCCAGCCCCAATATAAGATCAAGCTTTATTGTTATACCGATTTGCTGATAAGATTTGTCGTGATGAAATTATTAATTGTGTCTCTCTTCGATTAACCAATCCTTCTTTATTAAAAGTTTCTACTTAATCTGTCATCCGTTATTTATAATTTCTTCTGTAGAGGTAACCAGCCTGGAATTTTTTATGTTTTGGCCATTTTTCCAACAAATCTACCATTTTCCCTCAAAATTTGTAGTATCGATAATGTATCTATTGTCCCAACCATTGCAGACTCGACTCTGTATGTATAAAACAATATATCAATTACGAACCCTGTACCAAGCTAACATTCCTTTCCAAAAAATCCTGAAAGTCCTTCTATGGGTATGAAAATTACGGTTTTTTTTTTTTAAAAAACGGTTAGAGGAATATTTTAATATAAAATAAGAATATGATACTTTTTCATTAATGTACCCACAAGAAAGAAGAATTAAGTAATTTGGAACAAATTTCCTCCTTATAACAATAGTAAGCTGGTAATAAAATATATATGGAGTAAAAATTGCCTTTGGATATTGATCAATCTGTTACTATTGATATGTGAGGGAATAGATTAATCTTGAATACTGTTTACTTACAGTACCGAATTCGCCATCGAAATTGTTCTAAACTTATCCTGAGCGATTAAAACGTTATCAAAAATGAGTTTTAATCTGTTCCACGGAAACAATGATAATTAAGCTCTTAGAAAGGAAATTGAGATTGTTACTATAAAGTAAATAGAGATAAACGAGAGGATGCGATTTCAAAAAATATTTTTAGAAAATAATAAATAAATAAAAGTGGTATTTATATATTAAATAAGGAAAATTAATTAAAAGCTTTAAGGAAAGTACCCTGAACAGGGAAGGTTTAAATTAATTAAAGGTCATTACATACATCAATATTAGTTTAAACCTTTTATTCCATTATGACATCACCTATAAATAAAATAACTAAAATTTTATAAATTCAATAATCATAACCTGTAATTAAAACTTTTGTTTAGTAACAATGTTGTCTCAGCAATGTCATAGCAATAATTATATGCAATGTAAATTCAGATTGACTATAATAAGTATTCTGTTTATTATTTAAAAACAATCAAAACACCATTTTTATCTTCGTTTGGTTAATTACATAATGATAAATATCTTTTATTATGCAAAAATAATTCATTTTTTAATTATTTAAATAGTTGATTAAATTATACTTAGTATTTGCGAATATATATTTATATGTCCACCTAATAATTCTAAAAAATACATTTCAAATTTCTCAATCCCATCAAATTACCTTTACCCTTCGCCGAAAACCCATGACTTCCTGTCCTACTGTATCCTTTAATAGTACTCCACTTATCCCTGTTGAACAGATTCGCTACCTAGGACACAACTTAGACAAACGTCTTACTTGGAACCCTCACTCAGGACTGAAAAGACAAGAAACAGCTAGACGCTTCCGACTAAATTCCGAAAAATAAAAGGTAAATAAGGTCTCCACATAAGTTTGCTGTTTGTTGATTTAACGTCACTTTATGCTCCTATGGCTAATCGGATGATGCTACATTGGGAGCTCTAAATTTTGCCTATCCATGTTTATTTAGGGTTGGAATTTTTAACGAGTACCTGAGATCGTACAGGCTCGGGACCCCTGTTTAATTAACGGGCTTTCCGAAAGATGGCATAAGTAAGTTTTTTTTTACTCACTTTAAAAATCCTAGGGCTACCTGTCGGGCTACAAACCCGCAATCTTGGGCTTAGTAGTTTTTATGCTAACCACTAGACCACAGGTTGCTCCTCCTCATAAGTAAACTTGATCTTAGCGCAGTGTTGTCATATGGATAGCAAGATATGCCAAAAAAAAAAAAAAAATAGGAGTCTGATCCGAAGTATCTATTAACAGTAGCAGTTCACCGTTAAGTTCAACAACTACAACAGTGGTTTTCACATTCTGTTCACGATTCATGTAAATGACACGATGTGGATTCCTAACGGCCGCTAAGTGGTAACAGAACCACTGCACTTTACTTCATCATCTCATTGTCTGCCAAGGTTAACGAGATCATATCGATCAGGAAGATTGAATTGCAATTGGCCGTGAAAGAAGCGTGAGGATTACAGGGAATTGGATCTCTAGTGGAGGCTATGAAAACCAGTTCCGTTGAGTAAAATGCTGTTTGCAACTGAATTTCGCACTAAGTATTTCTGGAGCATGGAAGCATCCTCCCACCCAATCTACTGATACTTCATCTGCTGCACGGATCTTCACAAAGCTCACGATTCTCTCTGATCCGTTAACCAAGAATCTTCTTCATGATTGCATTAGAATTATAAGATATCTGGTTATTAGAAGATTGTTATTAAATACGTGGGTCAATGTAATATATCATTACCAAATTCCTTCTCGGTTATATCCTAAATATTTAGGAACATGTATCTTTTTCAGTTCTCTTTCAGACGAGGACTTTTGATATTCCTTTAATTTAGACCGGTTTGTTCCCAAAACTTCAATGATTATAATTAAAAAAAAAAAGTGTGAGTGTCAGCTCCGACACGCGACTAGAGTTTACCGCTTTCAGTTTCTAATGAATTTTAAATGTGTTCTTCCCAATTAATCGCTCTCTACTGATACTTATCATCGTGTATTATTTTCTTTTAATTTGTAAATTATTTTAAATTAATGTGAATAATTTTAATTTAAATTATAAATATATATTTTTTATTAATTGTGCCAACGTTTCGGCTTACGTTGTAGGCCATCGTCAGGGAAAATAGTGGGTGTGGTGATTTCTTACAACACTAAAACTGTCAACTGAACTCATATAGATGTATATACACGGTTGTGAAACACATCCCAAGAAAGGATATCCTACCGCCACAGTGCTATAAATGTCAGCAATTTGGGAACACAAAAAACTACTTCAACCACACCATAAAATCTGTAAGATGCAGCGGCTCACATAACATTTCTGAATTAGGTGAACTCAAACAAAATGCTCGAATTGGCAGGGAGCCCACTAGCTTCTTATAGAAAATCCCTCCATAGAAAAAAATTAGAAGAAATAGTGACTAAAAGGATGGAAGAAAAGAGATCTAAGCAGATCAGTACTAACCAAACACATACCCAAACTAATGACTAACAGCATGACAGTTCGCCCTGGTGTGGAATACATATCTTTTCTACAAGGTACAAAAATGACAACCGATTTCTTCCCTGTCTTTAGTTTTTTGAAGGGGATTCTCATTTTCAGAATCCGGTAGAGGCGTATTTAAGCCCAGCATGATAACTGCCTGTCCACTTCCTAATATACGCAATCATGTATTTTTTACTAACCTTGTTTATTGTAATGTTTATTCCATGTAAATAGTTTTGTTAATACAATTGAATGTTTTCTCATATACTCTTGTAGTAGCATGACACGTAGAAATGGGATTAGAAATATTTACTGATTAAATTAAACAAATATTTAAAAATTAAAACAATTATAAAAAAATATTTAATTTTGTTAGTTTAATATGAACTACATGATGGACTTTTTGGTTATACATATGAAATGTCGTCAGTGAAGGTGTAAATTTGAATTATTAGCAAAGAATTATCAAACAACACTTGTATTAATCTAAATAGGATCCTTCTCTTTTAATACACTTCTCCCAACGTGAAACAAGAATTTCTATCCCTGCTCTGTAAAGATTAGGTGTCAAGGAAGAAGCGAAGTCTTGGAAGGCCGATTTCAGGGCATTTTCGTTGTCAGTTTTTTTTAATTCTTAAAAAATTATCCAATCACCGGAAAAGTAAAAATCAGTTGGAGAAAGGTCCGGAGGAAACTCTTTATTCAGCTGCTATAGCTTTTGCAGGGTCAACCTTGAAATGTGTGGGCGTGCGGCAGAATAGGACCTTTTCGGTTAACCAGAGCAGGTTGTATCTTACCTAATTTTTCGTGAAACCTTTCCAATACTTCGCAGTAACTGTTGGCAGTGATGGTTTCACCAGCTTGGAAAAAAGAATAGTGGATTAAACCAGCCATACTCCACCAAACAGTAATCATTACTTTTTTGGGGACACAGTTTGGCTCAGGCATATGTTGAGGTTATTCATTTTTATATAACCACGGTCCAGATCTCCTGCGGTTATCATATAACACCCCCTTTTTATCGCAGGTGACCAAACGTTCCAAAAAAGGCTCATTTCTGTTTCGCAACAGAAGTGAGGAGCACGTTTCCAATCAGGCGAGCTGCTGGGCCTCGGTTAATTCATGCGGTACCCATATTTCCAGCTTTTTTGTCTTACCGAGCTCCTTAAGGTTTCTGGAAACAGTCATGGCACTTGCTCCAAGTTGTGAACCTATTTCACGAGTGGTTTGGGAAGGGCCCGCTTCGACCAGCTCTTTGAACTTTTCGTTGTCCAACTTAGTCTTCGGCCTACCACGTTCTTTGTTATTAAGGTCATAATCCCAAGAACGAAATTTTTCAAACCAACGGAAGATTGTTCTTTCGCTCACTGTATCTTCACCGTAAAAAATATTGATGTTTTAGAACGCCACCGTGACTCTATGGCCAAGTTTAAATTCGTAGAGAAAAATTATACGCATTTACGCGGAAGACACGATTTTATTCTTTATTATGTTTAAAACGTTGCTTCACTTTCAAAAGGAAAAGTAAGACTGATTATGAAAAAGGATTAAATGATCTTTCAAACGGTATACATAACTTAAAAGTTTTTTTGTACAAATAATATAATCCCTAATGAAAAGAAAACTGTAAATAAATAAAACAAATGAAACTGACATTTCATCCGCTACGACCAAATAGATATTCACAGTATAGTCTGTATAAGCTTATTATTCTGAAATAATAAGTTTACATTGTACTGATACAATATTAAATTAATAACGGTTATGCAACTTTTGTCTAATAATGAAAGAACAATAATAATCACTAAAAATTTAGTACAAACCTTGATACCATAATAGAGAAATTGTAATTGTAATAGTAAAAAGATCTTCTACAATACAGTAGAATAACTGTAAAAAGATGTTCTGTAATTGAACAATTCTAAGAAGATGGTAAAGAAGATAGTAAATGAAAAATAAATAAATAAAACGTAATTCTACAATCCATCAAGTCTCCTGAGTTCAGAAAATGTCAGAGACTGAACAGAGCAGGACAACGGTTGTGTAGGGAGGTTTGCTGTCCACGCTGAACCACCAGGTTTTTCCCTGATAAAGGTTACCCACTTTATAGAGGCTGGGTGAGCCCTAGGAGGATTATCAGATCCTACTTCCACCTTCCGTGGCAGTTCACAGATTAACAATTCATCTGTCATGGCTGGATTTGAACCCGGAACCTTCATCATATTAATGAGCTACATTGCTCCATAAAGATGCAAACACTGCAATATTGTGATTTATTTTATTTTAAAAATACCTGTCTGCTTATCAAACATATGCGTTTTCTAAAGGAATGCATATACAGCTTTCCAAACAAATTATAGCTATTATTAGTATTTATTTACTATAAAAACATATTCATAGACAATTGCATTCCTAGGACAGTATATAGTGTGATAATTTATTTAGTATGAAATAAATTATTGCTTTAGGTCTCTGATAAAATTACCAGTTTGACCTTTACTGGAGCAGTTTGCCAAATACTGCAAATTTGTAAATTTGACTACCGAAAATGTCTCGTATTTTAATATTTTAAAGACTGAGCTCAAAAAATCATAAATGGAACTAAAGAGAAATTTGATAGATAGTCTTGACGAATCCACATCCATTTCGAAATTATTGATGATGTAACACATAGAAATGTTCTAGGTTGTCTGTTACTACATAGTCATAAGGTTTTCTCTTTTCCGTTTTGAGGGCACTGTAGAAACTGAACAGAAAACATTTATCAAGAACTTCAGAAAAATAAACCATCTATTCTTTACCACTTTAATAATAATCCTTTCTAGACCAGTAAAGATAGCTTTAAAAATACCTAGAAATATGTTTATTTATGTCAATTGATACTTATGTGCTATTTCTGAAGAGGATGTGGTTAAAAATCTTTCATTATCAGGCAGTCTGTTAGCCCTATAATTCGGATTTTCTAAAATGGTAGCTGTTTTTAGCTTTATTTTAAAAAATTGATGACCCATTACAAAGTATGTAAATCATTAAATTTAAAATAAATCATGTAATCGTTGTAAAAGGAAAATATTCCTTAAAGTATTCTAATATATTTTTCATCTATATTGTGTCTTCTTAGAATTTTTGATTTGATATAATAAAGAAATGTCACATAAGAAAAAAAAATAGTTCTACTTCTATTATTCGATGTGTTTTGTTATTTTCAGTGTAAAAAAAAAAGAAAAAAATGTAATGAGAATACTAAAACCATCTAGACTAATGAGGAAATTGTTGATAATATATCTGCAGCTCCGGTGAATAAGTAGTTAAGTCGAATTTTGTCCAAAATTAGTTAATTGTATTGAAGGAAGCTAGTGTTTCCTCGTCGAAATAGTTAATTCTTCTAGTGTTTACCTTGAAATGGATATAATTTAAGCAATAACTGTCCATTTCAAGCCAAGGCGTTGCTTACTCACTCATGCACTACGAGAATGACACAGTTCCGCTTCCCTCAGTAAAGTTAATTCATTTTGAACGAATTTCGACTTGACCAATTATTTACCGGGGCTGCATTTACATCCATAGTGGTATAAACGTTGGTAGAGGGTACGGGTTAAAGAATGGTACGCTGGTTTTATTAATTATCCTTAAGTAATATCTAAAGGAGCAGAGTGGCTCAGTGGTAGAGCGCTGAGCTGCCTTTCTGAAGGTCCTGGGACCATATCCCGCGACTGGGTGACTTTTATTTAATCTGTTTGCGGTCGAAGATAGATCCTATTATATCTTGGAAACTCCAGGGGATCATAAAGTGGGTACCCAAAATAAGTGGGAAAAATTTGGTGGTTGAGCGTGATCTATCACCTCCCTGCAAAACCGTTGTGCAAGACACGGTACAATCTCTATCACGTCCTGAACCCCAGAGTAATTAATGGTTTGTAGGGTTGTTTGTTTTTTTTAATTACCCACAATAAATAATTTTCACTTTATTCTTAGGCCGCCTCCCGCCAATCTTTTACATCACTTGAATAATATTTATAGTTGATTATAATATACGGGGATATCAAAGAGAAAATATATATTTTACCAATTTTTGAAAGTGAAAAACTGTTTCTTCATCAAGGTTCATTCAAAATCAGTGTGTATCATCAAAGTATTTTTCCTATGTCAGTATATATTGTTTTGGTGTCTTATGCATGACTCGATGTGGATTTTATGTCCATTATCAATTTTAAAGCAAACGCTTTAAACTAAAAAGGAATAATGCATTTTTTACATTTGTAGCGATGATATCATTATAGGAAGAAAATAGTCCAAGTGGAGGTAAAAAAAAATTCTCTCAAATAGGGAGAAATGTTTATTGGAAAACCGACATTTATTCAGGATGAAACATATTTTTGTTTACATCATTCTCTTCTGTGATTCTGAACTACGATCTTTTCACCTCTGGTAGAATTCTTTTCAATTCGTCAAAGGACCACATCTATATTTTACAGAATAAATAGCATCAATCCTTTGATAAACAGATTTTTGAACCTGTATAGAAGCCAAGGACGATGGGAGTATTGCGCAGGTGATGGATCCCAAGATCCTTGGATGATCACAAAGGGTGCCCTCGACCTGGACTTGCGGATGTGATGAAGCAGTTATGCTTAGCAAGTTTAGTATACCTTGTGATGGGATCTAGTTGTGCTAAACATAGCAGCGCTAAAAAAACAAAAGCCTACATCGTTATCGTTATTTCGTCACTCAATCTCCGTTCTTCAAAACCGGTTTGCCTTTCAGGTCAAGCTAGGCGGAAAGTTCAATTTTTTCTACGCGCTTCTTAGAAGTAGCATTCAAAATAGGTATGCAAACCGTCGTTATAATTATAACAGTTTTATATACATGTACGTTTTATTTCTCCTATAATTTTATATATGATTTGTAGCCTCATAAATTTGGATGAACATTATATGAACCACTAACTCCAGAAAGGTAAGAAGTCCAACTTTTGAGATTTTTGTTTTTAACATTTAATGTTTACCAGAGGCAGAACGTATCGTTTAATACAAACAAGATACAATAGTCTTGAAAATGCCTTCGATATTATAAATCCTGCAAATAATATAATGCATGGAAGTAATCCAGGACAAGATCCCTGTTTTTGTCTGTTTTGAAAATTGCATTAGTAGCCTTTCTGCAGTTAGGGATTCATATGCGATATTCACTGCTCATGAGAAGAATAAAAAATAAAAAAATCGATTAAATCATTCCATGTCTCGTATTACAATTTTTTTGTTTAAGTGACTATGTCGGAAGATAATCTTAAAAAAAACAATAAAAGTGAATTTGCAAGATTGGCATCCGGTTATGTAATAGATAAATTTACCGCTTTAAGATACAGAACAAATTTACCACAAGTATGCGGTTCAATACAATGAACTGTGGACAAATTCAACGTAGTCACTTGTTAACCGGGACTGCAGATACAACCTAATAGAGTGGGGGTCCCCAATTAGGGAGAAGCCTCCAGAATTTGTTGCGGAGCTAGCAAATCTATTCTAGAATCCATACTCGGAATTCGAAGGATGCTGCATCAAACGAGAAGAACGGAAACGGATCGAATAGGCCAAGGCCTATTGATGGAGTTGACAGCATACCTTGTAGGCCAGCGGCCAGGTGTTTGAGGGTCGCAAAAAATTGAAAAGAGATGCATTTTTGATATGTTGTAAGGGCATGCATGTCTGAGTAGTGTAAATCCCAGTTTGCAACCGAAAAAACGGATGGAACACTTTTGATGGCCAAAAAACCTTGGCCTTTTGGACAACTTTTCGCAGTTGTTTCAGTTTTTGGTCTGTATCTCCTAATCGGTTGATTTTTGAAAAAAAGTTATGAGGAACCATTTTTAAAGGAGATTAAATTTTCTACAATTTGAATCCAACCGCAGCTCTGTAGGTCTAATAGATTCTGATAGAGTGTTTTGCCTCTTTGAAAATTGGTCATTGTTTCCAAAAAGTGCAAATTTTATGTTTTGGTCCACTTTCGTGAGGAACACCGGCCGAAGTAGTGATCCTACGATGAAAGTTAAGGTAGTAAATTGAATTAGCTATATTTTTAAAGCTAAGTTATATTTAATTAGTAAGGCCAAAAAATGAATTAACTCAGAAAACTTCGAAGTTTTTCGGCCACCAAAAGATTTCCCAACCGGTTTTTGGTTGCAAACTTGGATTTACACTACTGAGGCATGCCCTTACAACATATAAAAAATGCAGCTCTCTTCAATTTATTGCGACCTAAAGCTTTTTTTTGATCCTTGGCCGCTGGCCTATTATACAGTATAGCCTTTACAGATGAGGAAGGTTTCAACTACATCAGATTGAAAATCATAAATAAATAATTACATATCAACTCTAAGAGAATAATAATAAGTTACTAGAAACTGTTAAATTAAACCTGATACTTCTGAGAAAATACTTGAAGAGTTATCTTCTTGCAGGATCAAGGAAAGCATTTGTAATTACATGACTATAAAGCCAACAAGCGATTAAAACTTACTTATTCGTGGTACCAAACAGTAATATTATTTGCAGTTTTCCTCGAAACTTTAATAAAAATTATAAAGCGGTTTCAGATGAGGATTTCATAAATAATAATTATTTGTTTGCAAAATGAGGGATCACTATTTTGCGAAATTATTTTTAGAAATATCATGTACACTGTTCTTCATATAAAGGTAATCATTATTTAGTATTTTATGATGAATTCAATTAATATGGTTCTAGTTCCTCTTATTATGGAGTGTTGTAATGTTTAAGGCAAAGTAAATGAAATCATTTTTTTTTTTAAGTTATGTAATTATTTCATAATTATTACTATTTACAAGGAGATTCTACTTAACTTTTTTTATTATTATCGTTTTTTAATGAGAGTCCCTGATTTGAGAATTTACAACAAATAGCACAGAAACCACAGATCAAACGAAAACAATCATGATAAACTACACAAATACCTACATTTTCATAATTTATGCTGTTACATTGGCAAACATAGTAAATTTTTGTTTGTAAATATCCTTATTGCAGAACGTCAATTATCCAAACTAATGTCGGGTGTGGTTTGGATAATTAAAATTAACATTAAAGAAGGAAAACAGTCACAACGTTTATATTTTAAAAACCTCCATTAAAAGACCCAAGACATCAGATTTTAGAGAAAATACTCTTCAACACTCATTTTCTACGTATGTAGACAATGACGTCCCATTTTTCGCAATTCCAGCTCGAATAATTTACATTCGATTAATTGGCACTACGTTGTTTATATAATAATTCAATTCAAATATACTTGAAGTAATTTCCAATAGTCATTTACGTAAGGACAACAACTTCACCAAATTCAATAGAACGGAAATTATGGGAAAAAACATTATTTTATAAAAACTATTTCCCTGGACTTGTAAAGAGTACTATTACGGTTCATATTTTAGTTAATTTTTTTTTATTTAAAAAAAGGAGTATTCAAGGGTTTCTCATGGTTAGTAGTTTTAAAGACATTGAGAAAAAAGTGATGAGACATTGAGTAAGGAATGAGAAAAAAGGGTTTGCTAATGTTAAGATATTTTTTAAGGTAGCGGCTTAGGAATTACAGACAAGGATTTACTTACTTAAAATACTCTATCCTTTCGATTTTTACTATTATGTATTGCCTGTAGAATATTCAAATCCTAATATAAACGCTTAAGGGGCGAGCATTCCCTTTAAAACGCACGTTTAGGGTATCAGCCACACATTTCATTTTAAATTTTAAATATAAAAAAATAGAAATTTGTGAAAATGCAGAAGTACAACTAAATTTTTTTATCAGATCGACTGCTGGTGATAAACCTTTTAGCCGATTTTTACACGAATAATAGCAAAATTCACAGAGCAACAGGTCCAGGTGGTGAAACTTCTCTCCCTTCTGGGCTTTGTGCCCATACTTCACAACATTACAGATAATAGTGATACTCTAACAATAGTGCACAAAACAAAAACATTCAGCCTTCGAACATGCTATTGTTCTTCCTGATAGGATCTTACTTGAATATGATTGTTTCCATAGCATTAATAATGCATCGAGAACAACACACATAGCGGTGTATGAACATAGCTAGAATCGTTTTCGCTATGCATCAAGTTAAATTTTAATAATTTCGATTATTTTAATTAAACGATCCACAATAGTATTTTTCCGACCACAGAACTCAGATTTAAACATTTCTCGCTGGACGATAGTTTAATTCAACTGCTGAATTTTTTTTTGTTATTTTTTTTCTTTCATTTATATGCGATTCCTTATAGATACATTTAAAATTTTTTATTAAGTTTTTGAAGTTTGAGACTGGTCTGTTTGGTACAGCATATTTTTTTAGTGAATTGTAGCAAATTATAATAGAAATTACAAAAAGAAATAGTATAATTTATCACTATATTATCAATTATATTTATAGTAGGAAGTAGGCATAAGAAAACGATGATATACATTTTATGGGAATAATATTACACTTCCTCCAACAAGACTCGACGTACATACTTACCTAAAAGTCAAGTCAACCACACCAAAGCAAAGTAAAAAGTAATTTACAAAAAGCGAAAATACAACTAAGGGATGTTAAAAATAGAAAAATTCAGAAACAAGGTAGAAAAGTAGATAGTAATGGTAGATAGCGAAGCATTGAAGACACCAGGAAAAATGATTAGAAGAGTGAAAAATTATAAGTGGAGAAAACATGAAAGAAGTATGGAAACAATAACTGAGTGGCGTATATAGACATTTTTTTGGGGGGGGGGGGGGCTAGGTAATGTAAAAATGTTAAAAACGCAAAAAAATTATACTAAAGAATATACAATACGGGAATACGTACATAAAAATAATCTTCACTTGCTATATCGACTAAGATGGTTTATAAAACAAATTCCAGGTTTCGAGGTGTACTTGCAAACTTATCCAAAACTACCTCGTCATTTACATAATGTCCTGAGAAAAGTCCATGTGAATGTCCTACTCCCAAACATAGATGACTCTAAAAACAAAAATATCTGTTAATATTTCGCCTATCCAGGCATCCTCAGAGAGGAAATAAGCTAAAGATGTACGCACATCCCAACCTCAAAAAGAAACAAGACACAAACCAGAGAAATCCCCCCCACCATCGTCAAGGCCAAAATGCAACTCCTGAATCATAAGGAAGGTTACAAGAAAATAGCTAGAAATGGTTAATAAAACAACTGATAAAAATAAATAAAATATAAAAAACACTTACTCCACGAAGTAAAAACTTCCAAACAACACGAAGGAAAAATAATATAAAACAAATTCCAAAAAAACAGACATGGAATCATATCAAAAAGTAGTTTAAAAGTACAAGAGAAAAAGGACATTATCAAGGGGCCAGTGGACATAAGGCTATTCCACAAATTATATTAATATTTAAGGGTGAAATGTTGAATCAAAATGGGATTTGGATGTATTTTATTTACTTACATACATAACCTTTTATATTATTATTTTTCTTTTCTGCCAGAATATTCGAAATATCTACAGGTATTTGTTGGTTGTATTGGTTTCATTTTTTTTAAGTCTAAAAGATTTTTTTGGAATTTATCCACTCACGACTTAATGTATACATATTACTATTCAACAAGCCATATGTCAGGCCGTTGTAAACCATTCGAAATTTTAACTCTTTAAGAATTTTAATAATAATCTACTAGAGCTATTAAATATAAATCGTGTTTTCACGTCAAATAATATAGAGAATTTTGCCAGTAATAGGTTGTTTTTTTTTAAATTATAATTAAATTGAGTGTAGACGAGTTTATATTATCTCCAACCTTTTTTTATCTCTTTAATAAGCAATTTTTCTGAAAAAAAAAATTCTTGTTTTACCTCCATTATTTTTATAAAACTAAATAAATAAATAATTTTTTTTAATATGTATTTAATGAAATTTACAACTTTATAGTGAATACATCAAGTAAATATAATTAAATATAAATCATGTCCCGGAATAAACACAAGTAGACGCTCTACCCAGTGGTAGTACTCAAATGAAAGTTCAACTTAGAAGGTCACGAGGCCATCTTCTTTTCAGACGCCTCGGAGCATTATGCGGAATTGAAGAGGTTGCGAGGTTTGAAAATAGTGTGCTTGAGTGGAAATGAAGTTTGTCATGAAAAGATTTATATCGGATTCGGGCCAAATCAGCAACAAATGGGACATTAAGGTCATTGTGGATTACTATTTTCGTAACAAAGTAAGGACCATTGAAGATTTTACGAAGGATTTTGGATTGTAAGGATTGAATACGATATGAATTTGATTGCTTAGTGGAGCCCCAAAGCTCTAATCCGTAAAATAAATAAATAATAAATTGAAAAAATGATGGAAGTAAGTAAATGTAAAATGAAATAATAGAATTGTGGTCTGAGTTTTTCTTAAACTGTGACTGATATAGGTTACAGTAATAATGTTTTTTAAAGTCGTAGAAATTGGCTCTTCAAATTGAGAAATTCAATCTTCAAATTGCGAAGCAGAAAGGTCTTTCCATCCTTGAAGATTAGCCGTTAAATACAAGATACAGGAAAAGGACATGCAGAGCTTTCAGAAGTATACTTCTTACAGTATTTATTATTAATGTATGATTCCCAACTTGTTTACTAATATCATGTAATAATATATTGAATGTACTAAGAATATTGAACTAATTGATTTAGAGAAAAACATTTTTTTAAACGAATATCAGTAAAATAAAATTAAACTCTGGCCAGGGTCACGCGAACAATGGGGAGGATGGTCATCCTCTTTTCAATGTATATAATTCTTATTTATTTATTAGAGAGCTCAGTCGTAGGGCGCTGAGTAGCCGTGCTTAAGTTCATGTGTTCAAATCTGGGATGATTGTTCTAAATGCCTTTAAGAAATTTCCATACTTAAAATTTTAAATGGATTTAAACAAATATATAACAAATGCTATAAATAAATTTAGGGAGCATCAGTGAAAGAGTTGCCGCGCCGATGGTCCCTAGCTCAAATCCGGCTGTTGCTGATTTTATTTAATCTGTTAATATCCGGGGATGGGTCTTTTGGAATATGGGACTCTCCTGGGGGTCACCCAGCCTCTATGAAGTTGGAACCCTTAATTGAGAAAAAATCTAGGACAAATCACCTCCGTGCACAACTGTTGTCCTAGAAAAAGCACAATTTCTACAACGTACTGAACCCAAGACCCTTCTTGTGTTGTAGTGGTATAGGTTTTTTTTTTTTTTTACTTAATTTCCTTAAACAATAATACAAATTCCAACCGATTAACCTTCAAGTTAAAGTCATTATTCTATTTGCTAACAAAAGAAAAAAAAACCTTAAATAATAAAAGAAGGGAGACCTGTGGATCATCTGCGAGTCCAGGTAATTAGTATGTTGATTTAAACATGGACTGGCTGTAAATAATTGTTGTAAAAACAAAAACACATACCATGAGCTGTTATTATGAGCTGTCAGGTAACTATCATTATTAAATAATTTCGTGAATACAATTTTTTTTTATTTTTCTGTTTGTTATCCCAATGGCCATACTACGTTGAACACACCGGTTCTCGTCCGATCACCGAATTAAGCAACGTCGGGCGTGGTTAGTACTTGGATGGGTGACCGCCTGGGAAAACCGCGTGCTGTTGGCATCTCTTTAAACTTACCAATTAATCAAATAAATATATCTGGCTGTATGGAAGTATCCAATGCCATTACAAAAAAAAAATGTTTATATAAATAAAAACTTTTGTTTGATAATTTAATACGTATAAATAAATGTGGTAGTATCATTAAGCCTTAATAAATATATTTATACATTTAAAAAAATTAAATATCGAAGATTAAACGGGAGGGAGCCCATTGTATTGTTTTGCACCAACCGTGGCTCTCCTCAACATTAACTAGACTTAATCAGGCATCTTTTATTTGAGGCCTTCAGTATCAAAAGTTTAATAACTCCAAAATTTCAGCAATTCACTTTATCACATTTTTTTCAATTCACATTCACGACCGCCTTATTACTCATAGTTTTACTCTGTTACTGAACCCTCGATTTTACATTATCCCATTTTCTCTATGACAAAAGGAGAAAACACTAATAAAATAGAGAAAGAATAAAAAATAAATGATTTTTTAATTTTTAACTTACTGATCGAACACCGAATGAAAAAAATGTCTTGTTTTAATTCGATCAGTTCGTCATTTTGATCTTCAGTTTGTTATAGGTTAGGGATCAAGTGCTCTGTAAGTTTTCTTCAAATTTGACTAGAAGATTCTATGAAGTAAAAAAAAAAAATGTTTGTTTTAATATTTTTTTTCACACATTGAAAGCAGTAGCTTTAATTCGTCGTTTTCAAACATTTGTTCACCGATTTGGACCTATACGTCTCTCTATTTTCTTCAAACGACGTGAATAATTCTTAGAAGCATTTTCTTTTACTTCTTATTTTTTTAAAATTACGCTATAAACTTTTTAAAAATACTATTCCAATTCCGGTTGATTGGGAGGAGTCGTTTTCTCTGAAATCATCGAACGATTTTAATAAATTTAAGAGGTGTTCTTTATTTATTTCGACGGTTTGTATCTAGTTTCTTCATCACACGAATAATCAATAAATAGTCATTGAAATGAGTAAAATCGGCTGTTTGTACATTCTATTATACCATAAATCTGATTTCCCCCCATTTTTTTTTTATCAAGTATTGACATATATGGAAAAGGAAATGCTGAAGGAAATACTAACAATAATATTGTAGAGATTAGATTGTTTTTAATTAAAAACTGATCAATTCCATAATTAATTTTGTTATCATTCATTATTGTTTGTTCCTTTTTTTCAATATTTCTATCATGAATCTAATAGAATCCTAGCTATTTTCCGATATATAGCTTTACAGTTGTGTTATCCATGCCCTGGGTGTTTTAGAGTAGGACAATGTGAACTGTGGAAAAGAGGTGTATGCATTTTCGCTTTCGTATTCAGCAGATTTACATTTTGAGTGAAATAAGCGGTTAAAAGAGGTATTCTGTTCGAAGAACTTTAAACCGAGAAATTTTTAATTTAACGGATAATTAATTTTTCTATACACTACTAGTTATTATGTTTAAAAATTAGTTATGCTCTACTACCAATGCTTTGTTTGTCTTTCGATTATTAATTGTTTTAGTATTATGCCAAACAAGATCAATTGATACAAAAAAATTGAGGAAAACTGACAAGAAAATATCTTTTAGAGCTATTTCGTGAGCTAGATACATAGCTAGTTGTGCCTTATCTTCATAGTTAAGATTCAAAAGATTTCTACATAAAATTTATTCTTTTAACAGTTTCTTTAATTAATAGAAGTTAATTGTGCCCTATTCTCGCTACGCTGTGTCGTTATGCTCCAGATTCGATCCAAATATAATAATAATATTTGTAAATACTCATAAATATAAATGAAATTTTAAAACAATGTTATGTGCATAAAAAAACAATGTGCATTATATTCTTGTGTTCATCTTCCTTTTAGTCAGAAAAAAATACTATAAAACAAACAATTTATATTTATACATTAACTTATAAAAAATATTTATTTTCTTCTGGAAGGTCATTGAGTTTAATTAATATGAATTGAATTCATTACTATTCCCTGATATTTTTTTTTAATTTAATGATATTAACAACTATAATGGTATTATAACAAGTAAATGTGCAAAAATGTAGAATATGAAAACACTTGTGGAGAAACTACCCATCGGTAGCACTCCAATAAAGTTCTATAGTAGATGATCTCGAGGCCATTTTCTTTTCAGACGCCTCGGAGGGTTATCAGGAATAGTATGGGAAGCAAGTTGAGAGATTAGAGGATTCGAGTGTGTATGGAGCTTGTCATAGAAGGATAGGTATCTAGTTTGGGCCAAATCAGTAACATATGTGATATTAAGATCATGATGGATGAGTTTGTTTGTGACATAATAAGGAGCATTGAGGATTTTACGAAGGATTTTGGATTGTAAGGCTTGGATATGAGATGAATTGGATGGTTTAGTAGAGCCCCAGAGCTCAACTCCGTATGTCCAAATAGGTGTGATAACTGTCATGTAAATGAGTCTTTTGTCTTGGGAGCTTAGAGCGTTTGTCCAGTAAATGTTGAAGTAGGCGAAAACGTCGAGCAGTTTCTTGTCTTTTCAGTCTTGTATGAGGATTCCAAGTGAGACGTTTATCCTGATATTTCCTGATATCAATTTAATAAATCATATTTCACGATTTAGATAGATTAGTAGTTTTTATTACTCTGATTAATCATGATTCTATCGCTTTTCAAAAATATAGTCAGTTCATAGTAGATACTTTACATTTTCTTGGGCATTGTAAGTGCAAGAAGGTGATTTGTCCGAAATCACTGTCAACCGCCTGATTTTTTCACCCAATTAAAGGTACCTAATTTATAGAGGCTGGATGAGCCCTGCATAACAGTCCAGCAATTACGCACTTTGCTACCCCACTTCTAATTTGGTGAAAACCAGTAAAAATAGACACGCTCTTTCGATTCAAAACAATTTGTCCTTGCCTGAATAGATGATGTTCTATCATAAGTGTATCCACTTATTCTCAAAAATAGCCAAGACTATGAATCAGTATTAATAGTGCTGAATAATTCCTCAAGAATTAGGAACACATCTTCTGTAACCTTTCCTAGAAGCTTAGTGGTAATATTTTTTAAAACGAAGATAAAACAAGTTTAAAAAAAATCAGAAACACATTATAAAAACAGGTGTCAGCAATAGGTTTACACCCATGAGAGTGAAAAAAGAGATGTAACATAAAATTAACGTGTAAACTACATGTATTATTCATATAATCTGAAATTTCAGTTCGAAAGAAGTTCTCTTTATTCATTCGTTAAAGAAAATAAATAAATATATACGAATATTAATTACCTTTGATATTCAAAAATAATTAACGTCCTTTCAATAGAAATTAATTTGACAAGTTAAAATCATTCAATGGCTAATTAAAAGTTTTACTTTGTACTACCTTAATCAGTTATCATCTGGCAACATCGATAATTTACAATAATAATTAATAATCGATTAAAATCAAATGCTATACAATGTAAACAATTCTACCTTTATCTTGGTTTTTCTTAATGACTGGAACATACAGGCATTTGTTTAAATTTAAAATTTAGAGGAAGAGTTTTAAAAAAATTAGCAGTATATAACCACATTATTATTTTTTTATATAATCTGTATACAGGAATAGTCCTCTACAGATGGAGTTGGCAACATATCATTAATTTCAATATTAAATAATTATAAACTATTATCTAACGCATAATTTATATAGCAAGAAAACAAAAATAATACTAATATTAATAATAATAAATACAAAATAATATCTATATTACTTGATTATACACCAAACTGTACCTGTACTACATCTTCAATACACAAAATGATAGGGAAAAAACAAAAAAAAAAATCGTTAGAACAAATAATGCGTCCAACAGTCCAACAGTACACAAGTCCAGCCATCCATATGTATCTATAGATAACTTTCTTTGGTGTACACCAACGTACACGGAAATATATATTCTTGATGTTTAAAATAACACAATTATTCTTCAATTATAAACATTCGCAACTCTATAGATAATGTCATATAATTATTAATATAATTTAATTGCTCAAGAGATGAGCATATCATCATCATTCAGTAAGTCTATCAGATTACCCAAGTCTTACAGATTAGGATTGTGAGAACAATATTTCTTGATTAATTTAGTACGTAAATTATTATAAATAGGACATTCAAACTGAATATGAATCAGAGTTTCTGGTTCCTTTTGGTTGCAAATAGAGCATAGCTCAAATCCATATACGACATATTTAAAACCTTTATATATATTCATTTGAAAAGAAAAGATATGTCCAGGACCGGGACTCGAACCCGGGTCTTCCAGATCACTAGTCTGGGACTCTACCATTTGAGCTATCCTGGGCCCTAATGAAGCACGCTTCTCGGCCATGGTCATATCTTTTCTTTTTTCTGATCCTAAGTCCCCGCGTTCTTGCATTTCGCGAAGTATACGAGAGGAAGAATGTTCTTTGAACATTATTTTAATTTGGATCTAGTTAATAGATAATTAATATAATTATTAATTAATAATTAATATAATTTCAAATGAATATATTTAAAAATTAGTAACAACCAAAATAAAATTAATTAAAACCTTTATACTTCAGCCTCAAGTCATCAATCTTGCTATTCTAATTTGGCTTATCAATCGCAATTCATCAATAGCAGTTAAATGAAAATCAATTTTTAACTCCTTTAAAGTTATTATATGCCTAAAAACGAGGTTAAATTTACAGTTTAATGCTAAATCTATATCTTTTGATTTAAGGTGGTTGGAATAATTTTCTATTAAGTTTCCAATGATATCTTTTCGAAAAGATTGGGTTCCCGCTTCAAATAAATAACCCTCACCTATTGATATCAAAATTTATTTAAGTAAGCTTAACAGGCTGAAGACCTGTGCGAACCCCCTATTTAGGGACTTAAAACCACCCCCTAGACCTGGGAGATGGCAGGGCAGTTTCCCCTTGGTCGATGTACTTACATTTACATTTAATTACATACATGGGGTAAGTACTCCCTTGTCCTTATCCTTCCTTCCTTTTCCTTCTTCCTTCCTCCCCTTTCTTCTTTCTACAACTGTCAATTGATCCAGCTAAATGGTCCCTCACCGTTTTGTATTGTATAATGTCAACCTCGTTCCGGTTCGAGTAAAAACCGCCTTCAGCGGACTCAGCCTGATGTAACGACTTAAAATACCGAAAGGTAACACAAGCTTTTGTTTATGTAGAAGCATTTGCAGACATATATATTGTAAATTGTACATATACTTTAAATAAAATCTTAGAGGATGTAAAAAAAAATAAATATATTAAGCTTTAAAACTATAATATCTTACAGATGGCTTCTCGTTAATAAAGGTTTTAGTAGGTTAAGACAAAGTTTTTCGTAGTTTTCATCTGAGAGGAAAAGCGGGCGGTTCCAAAATCTCACTAACCTTTTAAAATAGTATCGAGGCCACAGAAGAATATTTTTAACACATTTTGTTAAAACCACTTCAGCCTTTTCCTAGGAGCCCAATTTTCTGAACAATATAAAAGATTGACTTTAACATTTGTATTGAATAACTGGTTCTTAGTGTCCCATGAATCAGATTTTGAAGCAGTTAATATTTTCCTAACGTTGGCAATAACAACATTAGCCCTTGAAATAAAATGTTCGCTTGCTTGAAAATTTTTTCCGGTGATCGAAAAAGGTACTCCAAGATATGAAAAGAGTGAACATATTCTAAATTTGTATTACTATAATACAAGCATTTATTTTTCCTTTTACCGTATAAAATAACTTTAGTTTATTTATATTTTTACTATTTTCTGCACATTAATCCCTGAAAATGTCCATAGATACTTGAGCGTCTTTCCAAGATTCTGATAACATAATTACGTCATCAGCGAATAAAACCATTAATAAATGCTGACCACATTTCAAATTTACACCTCTGGCTCCCTTTTTTCCGAAATAAGTTATAATGTCCGATATAAAACAGGAGAATAAAAGGGGACTCAATGTCTAACCCTGAAGCACACCCTCCCTTATTTCAAGCGCCTTTGCTGTATCTCCATTTACATTAATGGCCATCTTAGCGTTATCGTAGATAGATTTAATAATGTGAATTAAATGAACACTTAAGCCCAAAAAATTTAACTTTCTCCACAATAGATCATGGTTAATGGCCTCCTTTTATATAAGTAATAACTTATCACTGCTCTAGTTATAAATATGTTATTAGAGCAGCCTCTTTCCTTCCTTTAGCCTGACTGTTCCTGCGGAATGATATGCTCTTCTTCAGTCCAATTTGTGTAAACAATTTTAGTAATATACAACGTAGGGCGATGGTACGATAATTAGCAGGGTTATCCTTCTCACTTTTTATATGAACTAATGTAGTTCAACTTCTGACCAAGCTGTTTGCGTTGAACCCACTTCCAGAACCTTATTAAATAGGTTAAGTACATAATGTTCCCAATTAGCCGGCAATCACTAGTACAATTCATTTCTTACGCCATCTGATCTGATTTGCCCATTTATTGCATATCGCAGCTCTTGTAGAGTTATATCGACTGTAGGTTGACTAGAGGTTTCTAGAAAATTAATTTCCTTATTGAGATTCGGTTGGAGATGTTCATAAAATTCTTCCTATAAGGTTGTATTGAAGGTATCGGATTATTATAATTATATTTTAGCCTATACTTATTTATAGTGAGCCAAAAGTCTTTAGTATTTTTAACATTAGCTATCTGAAGGAGTATAGTTTTAATATGATTGTTTTTTGTGGATTTTATTAAATTTCTATACTGAGATTTTAGTTTAAAATATTGATCTAATTCTATGGTAGGGTAATTGTGAGCTTTAATTATTTTAATGGTTTTTTTAATGTTATTTTTATCATTTTACATTCCTCATTAAACCAAGGGGGCCTATTTTCCACAAATTTAGAGGAAGAAGGCTTTACAACTTTATGGCCACAGCTGTCAGCAACATTTTGGATTGTATTAACTAAATTATTATGGAGCAAGTCGTGTCTGATGCTAAATACAAATTATTTGAGCTCTCAAGAAGATATTAAAATTCTGCAGACTGACTGTTGATCCATACATACCTAGAATTACTAACCTGACTTTTAGAATACGATTCGGGTTTCATTCCATTTGTTTATAACAGTAATAATAACATGTAATATGATGATTAAATTATTCTAAGCATGTAACAAAACTGTATAATTTTTTTTTTTTATTTTGAATAAAACAAATAGTATCTGAAACTTAAGATCCTTGACTATATATGAGAGCAAACTAAAAGAAATAACAATTTTCAATTACTTCAGAACTGATAGAACCTCGGATTCCAGGTGATGCTGAAAATTTTATTCTAGCACCAATTATACTATCTATACCAATTATTCCGTGTAACGTACATGTATAAATGTTTAGAGCTTTGTATTATACATGTCATCCAGTTGCCTCGAAAAATGTGGTAGAATACTAAACAATTAAGTGGGAGATGAATGTCAAAAACTACACATGATCGGTAAAAGTATTTAACATTATGAAAACACCTTCAACATAAATAAAATGTAGGGGAAATATTTGTTAGGAACGTTAGAGGAGTATACATTTCTACAATGAAGAAGTGTAAAAGATTTTAATCTGTATATAATTTTTTCCCAAAGAAAAATGCAATTTCTTATTCTTAAGATTAACAGGAAATTATATGCAAAAATTAAATAATTAACATGTATAATGACTATTACCATCAATTGAGGTTATAGGAAAATATATGTTGGGAAACATTTATTTGTACTTGATTTTTTTATTTTTTTTATTTTATTGCGTTACATAAAAGCTTACACTGTAATAATTTATTTTATGGAAAATTTACTTTCAGATCGTCCATGTCCTCTTTATGAATGTAAGGAGGGGAAAATTGGACAGTTTATTGCAACTGTAGGGTCAATAATGATTATTTTTTCAGTAAATTTGATTCATGTTGTACTGAAAACTAAATAAGTAAATGGTAAAATCAAAAGTAAATTAATTTAATCAAATTTACAGTTATTTTATCACGGTTCAATTACAATTACAAATACTTCAGATACAATTTTCAATTACTTCAGAACTGATAGAACCTCGGATTCCAGGTGATGCTGAAAATTTTATTCTAGCTAACTCACGTTATATCCTAATATTTTATATTCCGTACTTTATATAGAACTCTACGATCCATTCTTGACAAAATATGGAGAGTTTAAGCAATATTAATATCTATTTTAATCGTTATGCTACCTATAATTATAAATAAAATAAATGTATTGCATTTTACCCTCCAATTAAAATATTATTTAGAAGAATAGTAGCTAATATTATTTCATGAATTGGTCTTCGGCCAGCAGAAGTTTTTAGTTTTAACTAAAATAAAAACCAATAGAGCACATTCGATTTTCGACTTTATATATTCGAAGCAGACTGTGAAGAATACTCATTCATTGTCGATCTATAACGTTTGGGTTAGAACTGATCATTGATTTATAATTTACAGACATCTATAAAACACAAAAACACGCATAATGACTCATGTGAAATACATTTGACGTACGTTACTCACTGATTTTAAATGAATATTAAAACAGATTTTTAACTCACCTGAATGGTGGTGTTTTTCACATTCGATACTTTCAACGTAATAAGTGTTAAATCAAAGAAAATAAAAAATTTCACTGATTAAAAAAAATGAACTCTTAGTTATAAAATTAAGGAAGCGGAGTGGCTCAGTGGTAGAGCACTGAGTTGTCATGCCGAAAATCCTGGTTCAAATCCCGCCGCAGGCCATGACTTTTATTTAGTCTGTTCGCAGCGGGAGATGGGTCATATTGGATCTCGGACCCTCCTGAGGCCCACCCAGCCTCTATAAAATATTATAAAAATAGGGTACCCAAAATAAGGGAGGAAAATCTGGCGGTTGAGCGTGACCTTGGACAAGTCACCTCCTTGCAGAACCGTTGTCTAAAAAAACTGTACAGTCTCTACCTTGTACTGAACCCAGACCCTTCATGGGTTGTAGTGGTACAGGTTTTTTTTTTAGCTATAAAATTATTTTTTATATTGATTAAACTGTTGTGAATTGAACACAATCTTAATTTTTTCATTTTAATTTATCCATTTCCTAATCTATTCGTTTTGACATTTAGTTTTTTTTCATTCATTTATTTTTTTAAAATTATATCACATTTGATTTTACTTCTATAATGCTTGTGTATTTTCTTATATCAATGTCGAAACGGACATTGATAGCAGATCACACTGTTCTTCATTTACATAGTGAAAGTAAAGAAAAATATCTAAATCATAGTTTGATATTGTTCTGATTTTTCGTGCAACCTACCTGTTGAATACCTGTTGATAGGAAACTGCTTATTTTAGCTTTTTAATTGGAACAGATAATCAATGCCCTCCTTTTCGAACCAATCAATAGCCAATTATTCCTTGAGGAGTAATTATTTCAATTTGGAAATTCAGTTAGCTTTTATTCACTATTCCTTTGGTTCGGTCTTGTTGCTAGATAAGAGTCATAGCCAAGGTTTGACAGTTATACGTCTATAAGTAAAGTTTATATTTATTGTTTAAACCAAACAACCATTTACTACATTAATTTATTACGTTAAATTGTTACGTAGATCCCAATGTATTTAAAACGCCTTTCTTATACCAATTATTCCGTGTAACGTACATGTATAAATGTTTAGAGCTTTGTATTATACATGTCATCCAGTTGCCTCGAAAAATGTGGTAGAATACTAAACAATTAAGTGGGAGATGAATGTCAAAAACTACACATGATCGGTAAAAGTATTTAACATTATGAAAACACCTTCAACATAAATAAAATGTAGGGGAAATATTTGTTAGGAACGTTAGAGGAGTATACATTTCTACAATGAAGAAGTGTAAAAGATTTTAATCTGTATATAATTTTTTCCCAAAGAAAAATGCAATTTCTTATTCTTAAGATTAACAGGAAATTATATGCAAAAATTAAATAATTAACATGTATAATGACTATTACCATCAATTGAGGTTATAGGAAAATATATGTTGGGAAACATTTATTTGTACTTGATTTTTTTATTTTTTTTATTTTATTGCGTTACATAAAAGCTTACACTGTAATAATTTATTTTATGGAAAATTTACTTTCAGATCGTCCATGTCCTCTTTATGAATGTAAGGAGGGGAAAATTGGACAGTTTATTGCAACTGTAGGGTCAATAATGATTATTTTTTCAGTAAATTTGATTCATGTTGTACTGAAAACTAAATAAGTAAATGGTAAAATCAAAAGTAAATTAATTTAATCAAATTTACAGTTATTTTATCACGGTTGTGAAACAAGTGCATTATAGTTCGATTTTGAAGAATCAGTCTATGAATGTAATTAAGACACGAAAAATTGAAACTGTCATTTCCATTTTATAATCACTAGTGACGGTTATGAAAGTTAAATGTGAAACAGAACTGAATAGAATAGAATAATTGGTGTATGAACTTACAATAGAGCGTTATATCAGGCAAAACATCTCCCTGCACCACCGTTGTCCTAGAAACAGTATAATCTCTACCTTGTACTGGGTGGAAGATCCCTCCTAGGTTGTTGTGGTACAGGTTTTTTTATTTTGTGTAACTTTCCAGTTACGTAATATGATTAAAATATATGTACACGTCCTGCACCTAATACCTACACTTATGCCCAATTATCAATAAAACAATGATAGCTTACTAGATAATAAAAATTATGAATCTTGAAATTACGTATTAGGAAGAGTATTTTTTTACTTTATTTATTGATGAACTATTTTCTTAAATTTTTACTAACTTCAGATAAAAAAATCAACATCTTAGGCTCTAGTACTAGAAAATTACAATACTAATTCAAACAAGAAACTAAAATAATATTACTAATAGTCACTGATATATTGTACCAAATATACGATTTAATACCGATAATAATGTTTAATCTTCGCTGATTAATGACAATTGCAGAATATAAAAATACTGGAGGAAATGTTCACCTGAAGCTTAATCAACTTTACATCGAGCATTTTTTTCCCAAACCGAGCAAATTGTTGCACGATTTTTCAAACGTCTTTGTTTACCCAGGTATTGCTATAATTTACACAATTCTTCCTTTACACCGACCTCTTTATACCTACACAAAACCTAAGGTCACGCAATACAATAGCAGTCGTAGAACAAGATCATTAGCATACATCATTCTTCTCAGCACAATAACGCAGGAGTCCTTGCCCGGTATCTTGTGTGGGAGGAGCAATTGTTTTGTGTAATTTTCGGAAAAGAGCTCAAAAAATGTCATAAAGTTTGTCAATTTAACAACGTTTCAATTAGTGAACACTATAGTCTTCGTTATCTCTTGTTTACGACGCAATTAGTTTTAAATGACTTACTAATCATTCTTAGGTAAAATTACAGTCAAATCTCAGATGAAATCTTCTGACAGAGTGTGCAAAACTGGATTCACTATTCTTTTATTTTTTTTATTTGTTATAAAATAATTGTTTAAATAGATGTAACCTTAGGTAGTTAGCTGTGCTTTGTCATGGAAACATTTCGGTCACGCTCTACTTCAAGCTCAGCAAATCCGTTACGAAACTAGGATAGTTTTATTCTTTTTCATCAAAAAAATAAAATGGAGTTATATCTGACTTATAAATAGAGACATAGCATTGGTTTTTTAAGGAGTATTGCTTATTATTATTTTATTTTATACAACTTTATTAATACTAATTATCATTTAATTGAAATAATTAAAATCAGCTAAACTTCTACAATTAAAAAAAAAAAGTATTTATTATAGACGAGGCGCTCAGGATCTCAAGTTGATAACTTTAAGAATTTACTTTTTCACATTTTTCGCTAGTTTATTCGAAGAAACTCCCGGTTTTACTCCCGAACCTTCAGGTTCAGACCCTGACTAAAATAACGATAAATAAGAGGGGGAAGTGTTGTGTTAAAATAAGCGAAAAATAATAAAAGGCCAATTTTTGAAATTTCAGAGTTATCCGGTTTTGATCATCAATGCCTCATATATTCTAAATGTTTTTATCCGTTACGCCTTTACCGAATAGAACGATTTTGGTTCAGACTGCGATAGCTAGAAAAATCATTTAAATGTTATAAATGTAATTTACATAGATTTATAAATATTGATTGGGATCGCGGTAGCTCTGTAAGCTTTGAGTTGCTGTTCAAAAGGTTCTGTGCTCAAACCCGACTGTGGCAGGTAAATTATTTAATCTGTTAACAGCCAACGAAGGACCTGTGAGATCTGCAGACTCTGCTGTGCTCAAAAAATCTCTATAAACGGCGGAATAAACCTGGTGGTTGAACGTGATCGGACCAATCACTTCAGCGAAGCCGTAGTCATAGAAATAGTACAGTCTATTTTCAAATAAAAATATTTTAAAATTAATAACAAATAAAATAAAATAAATTATAATAATTATAGTGACGTAAGTCAACTAGATCCAGATTAAAATAATGTTCAAAGAACATTCTTCCCCTCGTATACTTCGCAAAAATGCGAGAACGCGGGGACTTGGGATCAGTGAAAAGAAAAGACCGAGAAGCGTGCTTGATTAGGGCAAGGATAGCTCAAATGGTAGAGTTCCAGACTAGCGATCTGGAAGACCCGGGTTCGAGTCCCGGTCCTGGACATATCTTTTCTTTTCAAATAAAAGTACAGTCTATTGTTTGTAAATGCTTTAGGTTGTAATGGTACCGTTTTTATTTAGTCTATTTTTTAAATAAATGTGTCTATCTAAAGTATTAAGTTTTTTTCCATTATTTTTTTTTCTTTTTTTTTGTTAAATTAGCACATATCATTCTCGAGGGAGTATATCTCAATTGATCCAGATGGGAAACGATCTCAGATCGCTATGGGATTACTGTGTTCAAAACCGACCTGAAGATAGAAATATTTTATTATTTTATTGTTCGTAGGATTTTATATCACATCCTTCCAGTTAAAATTCTATTTAAAAAAAAATAGTTACTTAGAAATCAGGTATTAGATTTATCAACTAAATATCTCTAAAGATTTTATGGGAGGAAGAAGGAGAATACAAGATAAGTGGAAACAACTGATTTAGAATTAGATTTATAATTTACTATTTACCAACCATTGCATTAATTAATTTAAAATTAATTGACTCATAATAAAATATTTAGGGGAAGTAAGTAAGAACCGATATCCGATTGAACTGCATCTGTTATTATCTCTGGCCTTGAGACTTTTAAGGATCAGTTTGCTTCTCTCAAGCTTGGATAGACCCAACTATCTTCAACTCCTCTTACTTATAACCTTCGTTACGTAACTTAAGAGAGAACGTTGCTGTCGTATGTAGTACTCAACCATAAGTTTATTTTAACCTCCTTTTTTGCTTTCTTAAACATTTATAACAAACTTCCAGGAAGATCATTCGTTGGTTTATGTAATATGCTTAGAAAAATATTATCTTCACTTATGTATTTTTTGGTTATTTAATCATATGAAAACAAGTAAAATAACAAATATATAAATAAAATCCCTCTAAGTATGTATCAGAAAAGCTCGGAATGCATTAATATTGTTTATCACCCAATTCTGGAAAACTGATACTGCAATGTAAATTTCCAACTTTAGAACAAAGTATAAGAAAAAGTAAACAGTATTGAATTGTGAGTATTAATAGTGATTACTTTTTATAACATATTTCCTTTACAGATGGTAGATAACTAAAATGTCCAGCTTTTGTTTGTTAAACGTCCAGGATACGAAGCGATGATTCACAGGAGATTTGACCTTTTTTTTAATTTTATCATTACTCTTTATTTCATGCTGCTAAGCACCCATCAGATCCACTTGGCCTTCTGCACGGTCAGCTCATCAAATAGTTTTTGTTTTTTTTCGGAAATACCCATGAAACAGATCACGACAAGAGGCAATCCATAGCCGCTCTTAAAAACTCTGTGCTAAAGGAGTTATAAGGTTATTAATAATGGGGAAGTGGGATAGCGCAGTAAGTAGTGTGCTTAGTTACGGTCAGGCTGTGGTAGAAAAATTATTTATTCTGTTAATAGCCGTATTAACATAATATTTGGAGACTCTCCTGGTGCTCATCCAGCCTCCAGAAAATGTTTGAAAAACCTAGGTGTCGCCCAAATCACCTACTTGCATTACACGGAAACTGTAGTGCTTCTAACATTTATTAAGTAATGAACCTAATGGCCTTCATAAGTTGTAATGGTACAGGTTTTTATAACGGAATTATTATTGTATAAAAAATATTAGAAAGCGATGTTTAATCATAAAATTATGAAGGACAGTACCCCGAAGACTTGTGAGTTACACTCAGTCACAAGAAATTATTGTAATTGTCACTGTTTTTTTAGTAAACAGCCAAACAAGCGTATATGATTACATAACCGATATACTATATGCCTTTCTGACAATTCGTTATTTAATGTAACACAATAATAAGGCATATGCTTTCTTATATGGAATACAATTTGCAGTTATTAAAAATATTGAAAACAAATAAATAAAAATATTTAATAGTAAATTTGATGTAACAATGTTTAGGATGTACTGAGCTCTTTTAGTTATGACATTTCCGTCGACGTTAATGTGCCTGAAAAACAAAGAATAATAGGTTTTGATCACGGAAATTGTAAATCGCTGAAAATACCATCATAAAATGTGAATCACTAATGTAACTTTAACTGTTCGTCGATTCGGAAGGATAATGATGATTGTAAGAGGAATTTTTTTAAGTCATTTAGTCACGATTTAAAGAAATATAAGTACTGTATATGACAAACGATTTGTTACGTTAGTAAAATGTTTATTTGGTAATTCGGTACCAAAATACAGTACCGTATTCCCAAATTATATGCATCACTTTTGCCCATGAAAGAACTTGGGTTCAATATATGATAAAGGGTGAACTTTTTTTAAGCCAATGGTTGTGCAGGCAGGAGACATGAACGAAATCATGTTTAACTCCAGATTGTTTTCCAATTAATTATTCCCACATTATAGAGACTAAGTGTGCCCCAGGAATGGTCTGCAGATTCCAGAGGGTCACAATCCACTTCTGTTTACAGCATAAATAAAGTATCTTTCACTGTCGGGGAAATAACACCAAATCAGGCAATATCATTAAAAAAACCTGTACCACTAAAACCCGTGAACGGGTCTGGGGTTCAGTAGATGGTAGAGACTGTACTGTTTCATGGACAACGGTTCTCCAGGGTGGTGATTTGTCCAAGATCACGCTCAACCCCCAGAGTTTTCCCCCTTATTTTGAATACCCTATTTTTTAAATATTTTATAGAGGCTGGGTGAGTCCCAGGAGTGTCCCAGATCCAATATGATCCATCTCCGGCTGCAAGCAGACTAAATAAAAGTCTTGCCTGCAGCGGGATTTGAACCAGGATTTCTGGCAAGGCAACTCAGTGCAATGTCATTAAGAAATAGCATTACTACTTTAAAAATTAAATTTAGCCTTTAATTGCACTAAATTATGTTCTAATACTTTTTTATCCAAATCAAAGAAAATAAAAATTTTCATTGATTAGAAACAAATGAACTCTTAGTTGTAAAATTAATGGAGTGGAGTGGCTCAGTGGTAGAGCACTGAGTTGCCATGCCGGAAATCCTGGTTCAAATCCCGCTGCTGGCCATGACTTTTATTTAGTCTGTTTGCAGCGGGAGATGGATCATATAAGATCTAGAACCCTCCTGGGGCCCACCCAGCCTATATAAAATATTATAAAAATAGGGTACCCAAAATAAGGTAGAAAAATCTGACGGTTGAGAGTGACCTAGGGCAAGTCACCTCCTTTCAGAATCGTTGTCCATGAAACAGTACAGTCTGTACCATGTACTGAACCCCAGACCCTTCATGGGTTGTAGTGGTACAGTTTTTTTTTGTTTTAATACTTTTATATCCTATTATAAAGGTTTCTCACTACAACCTCTTGAAAATTATTTTTTACAATTATTTGTAAAAATATAAATACGGAGTATAATTTATTTGCCAATATAATGTGAGTACCGTAAAATCACTACTTTGGAAAGGGCTTGTGTGATTACTTTTTTTTTTTTTAATTTCTTAATTTTTTTGATAATTTCAATTAAGTTTTTATTATTAGTAAGTAATGGTTAATGTTTTTGAAATGATCAATGCCAATAATACTCGGCTGTGGAATAGGTACTTGTTAGAACCTACTAAAACCAAATCGACATTGAATAAAATAATTGAAGACCATTTAAGTATTAGTATCCGAGATCTTTTATTGTTACAATAACTTGAGCTCTGTCCCACCTAATATCCGCCATGCTTCTTCCCTATCCTTATTCAATTTGTTTTTTCAACTTTAGTCTGGTTTCTTATTTCCAAACATATCCGTAATCAGCTGTAATTAATAGCTTATATCCATCAGTAGTAACTAATGACTTATATTATTGATTTTCTTCTCTTATAACTTTTTTTTGCTTATTTTTAATTTTGTTTATCATGACCAAAAATTACTTTTTAGTTACTTTTTAAATACTTATACATATACGATCTGATCTGATACTTATGTATATATGATCTATTATATAGCCTCTAGGTCAGATGTATGTTCAGTTATTGGCGTTCACATTTGTTATTCTTTAGAAATTTGGTTGCTGAATAACATTATTTTTCTATTAAATTTCTATTCTGGTCATACTTGTTCACTTACTGACATTACGACTTAATAGTAATCTCACTTGATCTTAATTATTCCTATGAGCTCAGAACAGGTCTATTCTATAGTGTAACTGTAAATACTCCCTTATATATGACTTGATTTTTTAAGTGCATCTGGAATAAGAGAACTTAATAATTTGTTTTATTATCTAAATAGGTTTATTTTGTAAATGACTATAATATCTATTATCGAAACTATATCACAACTTTGTTTAACCCAGCTTCCGTGTTTAGATGAGATTGGTCGTGTTTTGTACCTCTGAGGATTAAGGAGCTATCTACTAACCTCAAAAATGTTTTTTTTTTATCATTTCCTTATTTATTTATTAGTTCCTTTTAATTTTGGTTCCTTTCCTCTTACTACAGAAACTAAAATATAACTACAGAAATTTTACCATCTTATTTATTTTAAACAATCAGGCATCACCTTCTTTTTTTTTACCAACTTATAAAACTTATCTAATTCGATAAGCGAAGTTAAAAGAAAAAACAGAGATAGAAATATCAGTATATTAAAATATCAAGTAACAAATAAACTAAAAACTTATCGATTTCAAAAATTCCAACTAAATATCTAGAACAAACTACATAATTAGGAAAAAAATGTTTCATAAGGTAAAATGGGTAAGATGATTACTTGGTTAGAAATTGAAAAACTGCAGAACTTGGAATTCATTAATATCCATTTTCTTATAAATATCAGAATTTATTAATTTACAAAAGTTGTTGTATCACTACAACCCATGAAGGGGCTTAGGTTAAATACATGGCAGAGACTGTACTCTTTTTAAGAAAGCGATTGTGTAGTGAGGTAATTTTTTTATTTTTAAATATATATACAAAAAGAGACAGTAACTTATATAAAATGTGAATAAAATAATAATACTAATAATGATAACATATTTAAAGTAATACAAAAATAACCTTAAGGAAAATAATTTACATATATATATTAATGCAATTATATAACTTGTACCGACCGTAAATTCCATTTTCTTTAGCTCCTCGTGCCATTCATACCTTTTGTGGTTTTTATCTTTTATTTGTTTTTATTTACTTTATTGAAAATCCCAAAACAAAAACAAAAAATGAAGGTGGCATTTTATACAGTAAAAATAGTTTTACATAAGCAATCGCTGTTTTATTTTTTTAAATATTCAAATTATTCATATTTTCATTATGACGACTGTTGTGTTTTTTATGTGTGAGTAGTGCATTCATTAATCTATTTCCTTTAATTCCAGTGGATTATATACAATTCTTTTTAATTAACTGCCTACGAAACATATTTTTCAAATTACAATTTCAACTGCAGCCTCGAATTAATCACTTTTGTTCCTTCTACAGTGTTGTTGTGAATCAAAATATTAGTGGAATAATGGAGCAATATTACCCGCCATTATTTCTTCTACTTATTTATTTTACTTTAACATTCGATTGATATCGTTATGAGCTTCTCTTCAGCTATTCTTCAGTCATATTGTTGGATCTTGCATTCGTAACTTCAAATCATGGCAGGATTTTGCTTTATTACATACATAATAAATTCATATATTTTTTATTTGTATGTCTAACATACTAAATCATAGAGTCATCCGAAATGTTATCCGATTGTCACGACAGAAACTTGCTAAATCGGTTTGAAAGTCTCTGATTGTTTGATAACGTATTTGTAAACACAAGTGTTACAGTCTTTATTTGGGTTTGAGATGATTGTGAGATGATATTTTCGATATGCGTTTCTATTGTGTTTATTTTTAAACTCATGGTCATTTATTACATATTTCTTACTGTGTATCGACCTTTATACTAGTTCGAATTTCAGCAGTTCTTAGTAGTAGTAATAAAAATATCTTAGAGCCTAGATGAAAAGTGAAATATACATGCAATATATTGATAAAGAGTATTAGTCAAATGATGTTAAATATATTCGCTTATGTTAGTCGGGATCTTACAAAAAAAGGTATTTATAACTAATTAAGGAGATAAAAATGAAGGATATAATTTGTCTGGGGGTGCAGTCATTAATAACACTAAGTAAGGTTAATAAATAAATGAATATAAAGGTATCATTATATTACCTTATTTATTTTATTAATGACTGCACCCCCAGACAAATTGTATCTTTCATTGCTATCTTCCAGTCAACCTTTTTCCTCTCTATTAAGGACATAAAAGATCGGACTTTTGTACCTTGGAAGTGATTTTTGCTTCACTAGCACTGTTTCTGATTTGCTGCGATTGCTGGATTTACCTGAGTGAGTACTCTTAACAAATAGGTGTCAGCAATATGATGCAGCTACCCGATCCGTGGTTTAGGTGTTCCATAATTTTTAAAAAAATTAATTTTAAGTCACATAAATTGTGAGAGATCATGTGTAATAAATGTCTGATCCAACAGAAATAATTATGATTTAAATGATTAATTAATTAACCATAGTTATTAATATATTAGGCAATATACTAGGCTGATCGATTAACAAAGAAACAAAAATTAACTCATTGTCCATGTATATATATTATTATTATTTTTTTTTTTGTTAAAGAAATTTTTTTTTTGTATACAATCATGATCTACATTTTCGGATTTATAAGTTGCATGCAACATATAAAAGGTTTTTTTTAATTACATTTTTTAATTTTTTTTTTTTTAAGATCCTTCATAATTTCAAAACTTGGAACGAAAATAAATGTAAAGGTATCATAATATTTGTTTATAATGTGCCATTTCATTTCAAAATATTAATATTAATAAATAACATTAATAGTTTTAATATAATCATAGAGGTGGATGTTCATATCTACACTGTATATCTCATTGTCAATTATTGTATTTTTGGATTGGAATCTAAACTAAAAGGGTATATTCAGAAATTGAAAAAAAAAATCAACTATAGGGAAACCACTCTCCCTTTATTAGGCTTATTTAATAAAAGCCTTTTATTAAAAAATAAGCAATACCACTCCAACCCATGAACGATCTTGGGTTCAGTAGTACGATGCTGTTTGTATAGTATATTGTAGGACTATACTGTTTCTATGACAATATGTTGTACAGAGAAATGATTTGTCCGTGGTCACGCTCAACCGCAAGGTTTTTCTTCTATTAATAAGATTAGGGTGAGCCTTAAAAAGTCAGGATGAGATCCAGAAGGGTCCAAGTGTCTACCCGTGGCTGTTAACAGATTAAATAATTTATCTACCCCAGCTGGATTTGAAGCCGGGACCTTCTGCATAGCAACTCAACATTCTACACACTGATCAACCCCGCTTTCGTTCGGGGGTACCGTAGACACAATTATCTGTAAAAAGGATGATCTGAACTACACAAATATGAAGGAATATTTATGCAAGCAAATTTACTTTTTAATTTTCCGAAGGTTATTTCTTTTGATATTGATATTAAATTTTGTTATTTTGCATTTTTATAAAATATACAGAATATTATATTTCATATCTTTGCTATTTTGTATCTAATTTCAAGGCCAGATATTAACTTAGGAATCCGAATGATGGAAATTAGAGAATTGCTATGTTTTCTCTAATTTACATCATTTGGATTCTCAAGCTCAAATCTGGCCTTCCTTCTAAAGAAACGTTATCATTGGCATTAACCTAGCCTTGAAATGTAATGGAAGGTTTCGCATCGTATTTAAGAAAAATTCGCTTGCTCATTGGCCAACAGACCATGTTTCCTTGTGGTACCTTTTCCAGTAATTATTGTTTAAGTACAAGTTATCAACAGAAGCGGTGAGTTCTGCTCAACACTTTACGTTCTTCCAGATGTTTGTTTTTCATCTTCCTCTTGGCCTTTCCAGGATCCGTTTATAACCGCTTACGTAACTTAATCATAACAGTATGAGTGGACATTCAGGTAGTTTAAGTTTTGTTTAAATATGAGAAAATGGATCAATATTTGAATCCTTACATTACCCCAAAACATCCAGTAAATACTGATATTTGATTGTCTGAACTAAACCACAAACACCATATGCGATGATGTATTTGGGAAAACATTGAGTAATTCTATCCAAAACTGCAACCCTTTTATTCATATCTGACTGTGCTGAAAACCCTTTTACCCGTATCTAAGATAGATAGTAGTGATATTTGTAAAAGACAAAGATATGATATATTAATATTAAATATTGTTACAATAATAGAGAGATAGCTAAGTGTGTGGAGTGTTGATTTGCAATAAGGAATTTTCCGGATTCATATCCGGCAGTGGCAGAACAATTTTTAGCAGCCACAGATGGACCCTTAGCGAACTATAGAGCTTCCTGGGGCTTAACCAGCCTCCATAAAGAGTGTACCCTTAATTGGGGGAAAACCTGGCGGATGAACGTGATCTCGGAAAGTACACCTCCTACAATCGTTTCAATAAATATTCTATGATGACATAAAATGTGGGCCACAACTTCAACACACAAATAGTACCTTAGTTCAATACTACTCAAATAAATTTTGTTTATTAGAATGCAAATGGAAAAACCACAATGCAAAGCCTTATGTTTCAAAATTCTGGAGTAAAACAAACACTTTGCTAGTCGACGTTTCACCTATTCAGACATTATCAAGACACAAAAAGAGTTACATGAATCACATTAGAAATTCTTCGAGATTCTAATGAATCTCGAAGAATGAGTTGTATGTTGAACGTCTTGGTGTGGAGGTGCTGTCTCAGGTTATGAGCCTGTTTGGGCTGTTGATTGTGGGATATATTGCACTTTCTTCTTCTAGATTTAAGACTGGTTTATCTAATTTTGAATTTTGAATTTTAAAACATAAGGCTTTGCATTGTGGTTTTTCCATTTGCATTCTAATAAATTTTAGTGTTTCTTTTTGAGTTTTGGCTCTATTTTATTAAATTTTGTTTATGCAGTAAGTTGTTAACAATGGAATATATATTTTTAAAAATGTTTTATTTGTTGCTTTTCAAATATCTTTAGACATATTTTTTTTTTAAGGTATATTTATCAATTGGAACGTAAGTTTTACAATCCATGTAAACATTACCATTTTTTTTAATTGAACGAAAAGTAACATTAAAGCCCTGTACGTATACATGTATGTATATATATATAGGGGAAGATTCCACGGTACGGACTGTTCTGTATCAACTATCAAATATTTCCACTTCTTCATTGTTATCAATATTTATTGGAATATTTTCTTAACCTACTTGCTGATGTTTAATACCGTTTTTTCACAATCACACCGTTTGTCTTTTACTTCAACCAAACCATAAAAGGAGTTCGGTGTTATTTTAAAGATAAATCGTTTTAATTAAGAAATCATAAAATTTTATGTGTCCTTGATTTTATTAGTCTACTTACCGTGCGGGTAAAGATAAACCTAATGATTATAGATTAAATTAAGTGCATTTGCGTTGAGCTATATGAATGACCTAAAATGTTTGTATATAAGAAATAAATAAAAGTTTATTCCCAAATCCATAATTTATTGTGCTATTTTCCCATTATAAAACGATCAAACAAAGATGATCACAGTAATTAACGTATGCAGGCTCAATCATAAACAAAAAACTTTACAATAGGCTCTATTCTCATGCAGAGTCCGTAATTATTCTGTTCTGGTAATTGTTATCACTTAATTGAAAAGTAAATGGCACCTGACCTCGGTTACAAGTCACTACTTGTAACATTCGTCATAAAAGGTAGTTATATTCTAGTACCTACAATCAATGTAATTTTCAGAAACAAGTTATGTGAGATTTAAACGAACAATTTGTTTCTAGTCCTCACAATTAAATGGTTAGGAAAGCTTTTAATAATATATATAATAATCATTATAAATATATAAAATTATGATTATTTAAATTACGGATTAGAAGGTTTATCTATCATTACTTCCTATTTTCGAGTCCTTTGGTAACAACTATAATTATTCTAATTCTATTTATTATTAATACTATTATTAATGGATAAATAAAAGTATATTTTTACTAATTAAAAATTCTCTGTGTTTGATTATTTTTGTTTAGAATTATTAAAAGATAATAACATATCTTTCATTCCAGCTTGAAACAATAAAAAATTATATTTAAAAAAAAAAAAGGTAACAAGAAATGTTTTGAAACTAGTTACTCCAAAAATATTGTAATGTTTCTTTGTGAACTTTATAATACTGTATTATTATTAAGATCTTACTATACCGATAAGTTAGAATATTATTTTGCATTTATTACCTGCACTGACTCTACTCAAAAATATTTTTATCATAACTCTTTGATTTTCTTTAAAATTACTTTGGATAATTTGAATTAATCAATACCTAAACCATAGCAAGATCATCTGATTAAAATTGTATTTATTTTTTTTCTTACCCTCCTAATTTATTTATTTACAATACAAAACAAATACAAACTTATATCAAACATATGACACAACAAAGTCTGATTAAAATTAAATCATCTTTTTATCTTATACCCAATATACTCAGTGAAATTCAAGATACAGGGTTTTCGAGAGTGAAATATAAATGCTTGAGATTTAATACATTTAACTTTATCTTAGAATGTTATTTTCCTCTCACTTATATTGTAGATTAAAAAATCTAAAATTATGGTAATCACCATCATTTTAATACTTATTTGAGGGCTTCATTATCACTTTTTATAGATTTATAATTTTATAGATTATCCTTTTGAATGACTGACATAATACAGTTTACTCACTATTTAAACACACGATATTTTTGTAACTAATATATTTAAATATGAACTGAAAACAAAGATAGTCAAAAATGTATGAACAACGAGTAGTATAATTAACTTTTTTTTGTTGTTATAGTCTCCAAATATATCCGCCTTAAAAGTTCTCGGTTGGGTTCGCGCAGAGAAAAGGTTTTTCAAATCTAAATTTGCTCTTAATAACTTCCTTTTCTCCAGTATCCTTTAATAAGTCCTGTATAACAGATCCGATACTTAGAACTATATAAGTATTGACGAAAGTTGAACTAGGAATCCTCATACTAGACTCCTCGACGTTTCGGGCTACTTCAACACTTGTTAGAATACTAATTAATTAAAAAATACTCAGTTACATGGCTATTATAGGACGTATTTGGAATTACAGTAGAGCTTCATGGTTCCGCGAAGCAATCGAATCCCTCCCGTATCCAATCCTTACGATCCAATATCCATCGTAAGGTTCTTAATGGCCCCATCTGTTTCTGATTTGGCCCGATTCCTGCCCAATAATGAAAAAATTGATTAGTTTCAAACCTAGCTACCTCTTTAATTCCTGATATTCATTCAAAGCGTCTGAAAAGAAGACTGCCTCGAGACCTTCTGAGTTTAATTTTTTATTTGAGCTCTACCACTGGGTAGTTTTTTAAACTGGTGTTTAATAAAAAATAATAACTAATGTGTGAATATTGTGTTCCAGGACGGAGACAGAAGTTGGAGAGAGGGTGGACATGGCTGATAAGAAGGCTGTGGAGTTAGAGCCTACCACCAATGCTCCTCGAGATCCGGTAAAAGAAGATTCCCTCCCAGCAAAAGATGCACCAACTCTCAAGGAAGTATCGGCATTCAGGAAGGCACTACCTCAGGTATAAGGGCTTTAAACATTTAATATATAAGCTAAAAGTATGTGTAAAAATGTATATTACTAATAATACATTTGGCAAGATGTATCCTATCCTTACAAGTGTTGAAAGTTACTTGTATGTAGTACATAGCTTCAGAAGTATGCCATCATTGAAAATAAGCTACACTTTTTCGGCTACGGGCAAAAAAAAACAAGTACCACCAAAACCAATGGAGAGCCCTTACAAGGTTGAGATTGTACTGTTTCCAAGTCCTGGATGCTCTACTAACTCAGCTAGCAGACGACAAGAATCCATTATGATATTCCACGCCTTCACATCTTTCATCGTAGTCATCATCTTCAATATTAACTCAATCAATTCCCTCTGTCTATGATTATCTGCTATGCTGAAATTCCGGGTTCAATTTCTGATGTGGCAGGTAATTTAATTAACCAATAAACAACTAAGGAAGGACCCTATGGGTCTACAGTCCCTCCTGGGGCCCAAATCTCCTCCTTTCACATCCGTGGTCCTTGAAACAGGCCAGTCTCTACAATGTACTAAACCCCAACAGACCCTTCTTAGGTTTTACAGTTTTTATTTAGTTTCTCGAGTATCAGTAGAGTAAATAAGTTTAAAACTTAATAAAATATCTAAAACTTCAAACACAAAATTATTTGACAAATGAATAATGAATTTACTGGACTACGGTACAATTTAAAATTGATAATTAAAAAAATATCAAGTAAAAATTATTCTTCCTCACATTCAAGATTTCCTTATCATAAACAGAATAAAACAACATCCAGAAGCCATCATTTGTAAAAATATTGAAGGTCGTTCGTTACAAAACCGAGATTAGTCAGGGTAGAACGTTTTTACAAACCACCTGTTGCATAATGCATTGCAGACCTATCGCTAATGAATTGTTGCAAAAACTAAGAGAATATATGAAAAATAATAGCTTATAATTATTCGTTTGTTATGTTTTTTTTCCTATTTGTTAGGACAGTTTTTTTTATTATTAAACCTCTTCAGTATAACAATAAGCAAGAATTTGGGTTTTGATTAAAAATTTTCAATATAAGACTAAGCCGTATTTACATTTCGGTTAAAATCAATAATAATAAATATAAGCTCTTTAAGTCTTACCTTAAACTTATAATTCGTCCAACTTCGATTCGTTAAGATTAACTAATATAATTTATGTTTCCAGATCGTTTAATACTATTTCAGTGTATTCTCAGATTAAAAAAGGTCCCAACCGACCTTCGTGTGTTGCTATTTATTTCCTCGAAATATAACAAATATCCTAGTCCATCAGCTGAACTCTGCTTCTTATTTGACTGGCTCACCACTGCGGTAAAGTCAGGAATGATATAACTTTTTATTACATAATTTATTTCGAAAAACGGAAATTGGAAGAACATTTGCACTTCTCTAAACATGGTTTAAAATCAATGTCTCACTACATACAAACATATATATATTACGTTTTGGTTCTTGAGTTTCAGTCCTTCTTTAAACTTCTTAAGGCGACGTTTCGAGACTAGGTTAGTCTCATACTCATGCCCTAACAGTGAAAAAATGAGCTTTTAGTAAAAACATTAAATAGCAAACTTAAATAAATATACAATGACACGTGTAAGTTGTAATTAGATAAGGTTTACTTACAAGTTCCGAAGAATAGATCAGTTTATCATTAATCAGTTACTTCGCAAAACATCATAAAATTTATGCTTTATGCTATATATATATATATATATATATATATATATATAACTAATAAATAATAAATAAATAAAATAATACAATATCTCTCTCTCTCTCTCTCTCTCTCTATATATATATATATATATATATATATATATATATATATATATATATATATATATATATAAAACAGACCGACAGATCATTTCGATATTTGATTTAATGTAAAATACTCAAAACAATACTTAGTGAATCTCACTGAACTTCAATGTATAGAATAATATCTAGGTACCTCTACTAAAAAGTTAAATATCTACTGTAATACAATTAATTGAACACTAGTATAACTTATAAATATGTATAATGTAAAATATATAATATAAAAATATATTTATATATAATATACAAGAGGGAGTTATTTCTGTGTTAGGCGGACAGGAGTAACTCCCTAGATTAAATAAAAAGTTACAAAAAATCTTTTTAGCTAAAGAGATCAAGTGCGAATATACAAGACCGTACTCCGAACAGTAGTTGAGTATGCCAGTGAGGCGTGGACCCTTACAAGGTGACAAAAGAGTTTCATAAATGCTTGGGAGAGGAAAATCATGAGAAAAATATATTGGCCAACCAAAGTCGAAAATATATACAGGATAAAAACGAATAAAGAACTTAAAGATCCCGATTGAGCCTCATATATTAAAAAGGAGAATAAAATGTATGGGTCAGGTGCATTGAAAGGAACAGGAAAGGCTTCCAAGGAAGATAATGGAGGGACGCTCGGACGGTAGAAGAGGAAGATGTATACCCAGGCTATGGTGGCCGTAAGATGTCGAGATTAACCTACCGCTTCTGGAAGAGCTGCAGAGGAGTGGAGGAGAATTTTTGAGGAAGCCAGCATCAATTTGTTATACAAACAATTATTGTGTTATCACTTGGGTTTCAAGGAAATCACGCACAGGGTAGGAAATCCCAGCTCACAATTATAGATTACAATCTGCAAAAAATTTGGGAATGATCCAAGGAAAACTGGAATTTCTTCGAGTTAGGTTAAAAAAATAATTAGTTTATTTTTTTAACCCCTAATTTCTTCTTTTACGTAACAATTTGTTAATGGGAATAGGCTCCATTGTTAATAATAATGGTGGACCTTTTTTGTAGGTATTTGTAAATTGAACATATATTTTTTGACCAAAGGCTGCTAAAAGGAATTTTGTTCGTGAAATATTGACAATATCACAGATTTACTGTGAATTTTAAATGTAAATAAAACTTTATTTGTTGTGGGCCTTATATTTTGTGGAGTTTTCTTAAAATACATCATATAAATCACATTTTTGACACTATGAAAGTCGATCATGGTAAGTTTGCTCTTTGGTTATGGTTCAACGGCGTAGAACTACATTAATCATCAACGCCAAACTCACAATTAATTATTTTTTTCTTGAAATAAATTCTTTCTTTTTTCCCACGCGTAGATACAATCTTAATGGCGTTAAATGTGCGTGCAAAAGAACGAAAACTTAAAAAAAGGTTCTTATTTATTTATTTATCTTTATAAACGTCGGCACATATCAAATACAATAAGTTTCACTTATTTGCTGTATTTTCTTGACTGCACCCCCAACTATTTACATCCTATTATATTTATTTATCTATTTATTTTTGTAACGTTGATAGAAATATTGAAAAATAAAATACTTTCAAGAAAGAAAGCATAGTTAGGTAATAGTTGGAAAATGTACTTATCAAAAATAAAAAGATAAATATCGCACATAAAGAAATATTTTCTATACACTGAAGCTACAATCATTCAAAACACAACATACTATGTTAAGTGCATGCTGTTTACAATTACATAAAACGACAATAATAAAAAAATATTGAATTATCTTTATGAATAAATATTAATGGTATATTCTATACTACAATTGTGAGATCGAGGTAGCACAATAGTAGAGCGCTTATGTCCTGGGTTCAAATCTGTGGCAGATAAATTATTTAAGTGTCTTTTAACAGGTACAGATGGACCCTAAGGGATTTGGAGACCTTGCTAGGGCTCACTAGGCTCTACAAGGTGGGTTCTCATAGTTGGGGTAAAATTGGCGGTTGAGCGTTGTCTCGGACAAATCACCTCCTTTCACAACGGTTGTCATAAAAACAGAACAGACTATACTATGCACTGAATCCACAAGACCCTTCATGGGTTGTAGTGATATTGGTTTTTTTTTTTAACAATTGTAATTTTGAGGAAGTGGTCGATAAATATATAAATCTAATAAACTTTTTGAGTTACGATTAGCAATTAATATATTTTCTAATTGGATACAAGAATAAAAAATAGAGGATTTATACTTAAACGACTTAGAGCAGGGGTTCTCAACCCTCCTGTTCAAATGAAAGGGATCCAGGCGCCCCCTGCATGATAAATGTTATGGACTTGTGAAAAAAAAAGAAGTGTTACATTGAAAACAAAACCTTTATATTTACAGTTACAAGACACGACATAATAAGTTTCAATTTAATATAAAGCAATATTGGTAACAGAAAAATAACAAAATTAAGTGATAATTTTTTTTATTTTCAACTGGTCTTCAATGATAGATTGGAACCCTTCCTGACTTGTTTTCACGCCTCCCCACAGGTTGAGAACCACTGACTTAGGTATAAAATGAAGCTTCTTTAAAATAAGCATCCTTAATGCAACACATTATTAATAAATATTTTTTCTTAATTAGTTATTAATTCTTCTCCTTAACTAATTATGAACTATTAATTTTCCCTAGGTGCTGGCGAGTACGGCCAAGAACCTGCTGCTGCTGGACCTTGGTATGACAGTAGCCTTTGCGACTATCGTCATCCCAGCCCTTAGGGAGGGGAATGACCCCAAGGGCTTGCACTTCACCCCGGAGGAGGCTTCCTGGTTCAGTGAGTGCATGAGTATCTTTCATGGGAATGACTTTACATAACTTAGTACTTACGTATTACAACAGTGGTTATTAGTGGCTCATTCATGAATAAAGTATCTATCCAGAAAATAGTAAGGATTTATGATAAAAAGTTATCAGTTATGAGCTCGTTACTTTTATCTTAACAAATCCCCTTGAGAATATAAAATTTTACATGGAGTCAAAACAAAGTGATTTCGACATTCTAAAAAATAAATTTTATGACTATTATACAATATCAACTAAACAGATCTGAAGCAAATGTTATCATAAACGAGCACAAGATAAACCAAGGTTGCATTTCCATAGCTACTCAATCGTTCAAAGTCAGCTTATTTTATTGAGTCAAGAAGTTATGACTTAAATTGGATTAAAAAATATGTGTTCAGGTACTGTTTAATTATTTATTTAGCAGTACTTAATGAATTTCCTATTAGTCCGTAAATTTATTTTTATGTTTAAATATGTACTCGTGTATATGTATATAGATATATATATATATTTATTTATAAAAACATAAAACAAATTTTAAAAAATATTTCATTAGCTACCACGTAAAGTCTATATAAATAAGATGCGTTCGTACTAAGGTATAAGATAAGCAATATATCGATTTATTGCCTGGAATGTTACACAATTTTCTCCGCTTCAGTTACGAAAATGAGCTCATGCAAGGAGAAGTTGTGGTGGAAATACTTAGTAGAGAATTCTTTTTAAGAAGAAAAAGGAAATACTTAGTACATCAAGAAAAAATAAATAATTTATTTTCTAAACAGGGTGTTTCAGGGTTAAATGGCCAAACTGTAAATTTGTGTAAACTTACGAGCTTTTAATAGTTAATGAAAGTTATTGCTGAAATATTTCCTCCTCCGTTATATTCACGGCTTGAAATATTGGACGACACAAATCACTGAGGACACCAAAGATTAATACTTCGAGATATACGTCACTTTGGTTATCTTGCACAATCTCGCTAGTATGATCATTTTTAACGTCTATTTCGAATATTTTTTCGTCCAATCTTTGCATGTATATTCCTCATGGATCTCCGAAGAATGTCAGCCTCATTTTCCTTACAGTATCCGGGATTCTTTGGTAGATTGGTAGATTTCTTGTTACTTCGCAGTTTCCATCCGTCAGTCTGAACTGCACCCATATCTTTCTTAGAATTCTTCTTTTCAGGAACTCCAGTTTTTGTAGACTATAATTCATGGGGAAGCATTCACTTCCCGCATTCTGTTTTTACGAAAGCGTTATGTCTAGTTTTGGCATTCCAAGTGATGCACTTCTTGCTGTAGATATTTTATGTTAAATTGCTGATATTGTTTATTGTTTTCTTTTATTAACTAATTTATTTTATTTCATATACACTTTGCTAAAGACATGGATTGTTGACAGGTAGCGTGCTGTTCCTGTGCCAACCTCTAGGCAGCGTACTGTCAGGGTTCGCCCTGGAGCCGCTGGGCCGCAAGTACGCCATGATGGTGGTCAACTTGCCCCACCTTCTGGGATGGTTTCTGCTCTACTCCGCCGGCAACAAGCTGACGCTTTACTCAGCAGCGATAATCATGGGGCTAGGTGAGTTATAATCTCCTATAAATAGTACTATAATAATGTTGAATAATATTAATTGACCTTATATGAGGAAGAAAATGGTCCAGGTTGAGGTGAAAAAAAAATCTCTTATATATGGGGAACTGTTTATTGGAAAGCCAACGTTTCGATCCACATTGCAGGTCTTCTTCACAGCTAAGTATGATCGGGGGTTGACACTAGATTTTAACATTTTAAACCCTTTAGTCTAGTGTCAACCCCCGATCCTACTTAGCTCTGAAGAAGACCTGCAATGTAAGTCGAAACGTCGGTTTTCCAATAAACAGTTCCCCCTATATAAGAGAATTTGTTTTTACCTCTACCCGGACCATTTTCTTCATCTTAATCTATAATAAGTTGCTTTTTTTTTCTGCAATTTACTGGATTCTAAGGCATTCCGTGAGTTAAGTTACACTTAGTTTTAAATAACAATAACTAGGATGGCTTTGGGGCACACCATTTTTATTTTATTTTTTCTATATACACCTTAACACACACACTTATATATAATAAAATTTTTTGGTGTTATCCTTGTGATACTATTTTCTGCCACGGGCGAAAATTATATATAAGTTGCTTCGAATTGTGGCAAGTAATATACTGATTTTAATCTAAGCCGACGTTCCGGCCTTGGCTGTTAGTTCTCAGCATGACTAGATACCACTATAAAAGAAAATATCACATAACACTATAAAAGAAACTACCGTTAAGCTTTTGTTATGTTGTATAGGAAAACATAACAGAATTAAAACTCTTCACCATCAATTTCAATTTTTTTTATTTTTACTTATGATATCTACCAATAGGTATCCCCTCTCCAGAAATCCATCTCCACATTTAAGCCTTTTTGCCTGTAATCTGTTAAGGGTGCTTCAAGCTTTAGAAATATACTACAATAATTATACTTAGGAATCCTCTTTGTATTAAGAGCATTGTTATCAATTTAGCTTGTTCAATGAACCTTTTTGTTATTGACTAACTATTTTATAATGTGAATATAACATTAGAAGATATTTATGCAAGCGTACGCTCCAAGATGACAAACATAACAGTCAGCTAGTAAACCACTGCTCCTAGACCTGCAACTGCTTGAAGTTTCACTACATCACTATTATCATAATTATAACCACTAATTAAACTTGATGCTAAGTGATCCGATCTGTATTTTTAAGGTGTTGGATTCATGGAAGCCCCGATCATCACCTACGTCGGGGAAATCTCCCAGCCACGACTCCGCGGCACACTCATTTCTTACGCTAATCTTTTTGCTTCCTTCGGGATGAACTTCATCTACATCCTGGGAACTCTTGTGGCCTGGAGGGTAGCTGCTGCCATATCCATCGCTGTTCCTATCGTCACTATCATCGCCATAAGTCAGGTATGCTTGAAGGAAGAAAGATGTTTGAAATAATGCCCATAAAAGAAACCCTATATGAATCTAGTTCCTAATTCACATTTCTAAAATTATAATGAGTTCATTTTCTACTGTTTATTTCACACATTGCTGAGATCCACTCCCATAAGACAGTTATAAGTTATATCACCAAGAACATATTTCAAAATCCATTGTTTCCCGATTTGTGTTGAAGAGGTTTAGATCTATGATCCCCTTTAATATGCTGCCATTTCATTTGTATGATCAATATAATTGGTAATGATATAAATTGGTAGAAAAGAAAGAAAAGATTGAGTATTATAGAACTAGGATCAGAGAGGAGGTAACAAAAATAAACAAGCCTTCGAACATCACTGCAACTGCAGGGAATGTGCATTCTGACATTGCAGAGGGTCAGTTTAGTGTAACCAGTAAAACAGTCTCTATAGATGCTATAAGCAGATAAAACTTCCTGAAATTTTGAAAAAAATCCCCCAGAACTTCTGAATACTAAAATAGACTTGTGGAGGGATAACACAAAATTAAAAATTCAAATACACTATATAAATAATAAATACTGAAATAATCTCAAACAAATATTTAATAATTATAAGAATTTATAGAACAAAAATTCAATGATTTGTTTATTTCATTTACCAAAAATTCATTCATTCTAATACGAGAAATTTATAATGTTTTCCATCATACCAAACCTCTTGTACAAAATATCTCTATCCTATATTTTCTTTAATTAAATTTTTGTTGTAAATGTATAATCTTTATCAACTTTCATGAAGACATACATACAAGTAATTCTTGGTTGTTTATCAAGAAAAAAAAAACTATGATAACAGTTCAATACAAGTATCATTCAAATAGATTTCACTTGTCCTACTTCTAAATCTAATTGAGCAATATTGATTATTTTCTAAAATATTACATAGGATATTTACTATAAAATTACTTATTATTGCAACATTATTTATCAGGTTCCTGAAACACCAGTGTGGCTGATGTCGAGGGGAAGGCACAAAGACGCAGAAAATGCTCTCTGCTGGTTGAGAGGATGGGTAAGATAATCATTATCTTTTAATGGTACTCCTAATTACCTAATAATTAACCTTATAGTTATTTCACATATTGGTACTAGTACATTACTTCATCATCTGGAAGAACAATACAGGTCTGGGTTGTGTCTGTTTTTCTTTAAATGTGCATAATACAAAAGTCATTAACACCTTTGATTTACTATAGAGATTTTTAAAATAGATGGTCTTCATTAAAATCAAACAATACAAATACAAACACAAACAAAAACATATAGTAATTATAATTAAATTAAAAAAGAAGAAAGTTTTATGATTCATACAGGAGTCAATGGGCTTTCAAAAAATTTGAATACCAATACAATTGCAGCTTCTATTTATTGTTGGAATATAGCTTTCTTCAATAAAATTTTAAACCATAAGAATGGAGTTACAGTATTGGTAGGGGATAGGTGTAGGTTTTCTAATAAGATGTGTGTGCACAGACTGGGTTATTCTTAAGCGGGTCCTGAAACACTTCCTCTGAAATTTTAACTTACAACAGGTTTTATATATACCTGAATACATAAAATACATTTTAATTATACCCCACATAATTTTCTATTTTAAGTGGTGCACTGAACAACAAGAATCTCTACTCTCAATGATTGTTTTTGCAGACCATGGTACTTGTTTAAAATGCTTAAAAAATAATATTACTAATTTGCAGTTTCTCAGTTCTGTGAAATTGAATACAATTTTTTTAAAAAGTCTTTTGTAATTATTCCTTTCTTATGATCTATGATTACCCAATCTTTTTTTAAAACTTGTTTACAATATTGAAAATTTTAATAGCAAATTATGGTATACTTGCTCGTCAAACATTACCACTTAAGAATAATAATTATAAACAAATCCCATTATGTTTGAAATGTAAAACATAAAATTTTAAATTACTTTATGTTTTATACTTGATATATAATTATTTAAATTAATTTAGCTATGTAATTAAGGTTTGTAAATTAACATATCTTATATCATAAAAACTACAATAATACTAAGGTAGCGGTGCTAGTAGATGGCCATGCATCAGTAGTTGGCCACTTTCCCTAAAAATGCTTATAACAAGAGTTTTATTTAAGATTTTTTACGCATTGTTAGCTTATAGGCTAGTGTGACCATCTGGGAACACAACAAAATAGACGTCGTCATGTTGGGAGCCGTGGTATTCAAGATGGTGAATTTTGACTTTTGAATCGGTGGTCGTCAGATAAAACAAGCTAATTTCTTATGTAATTTATTAAGCAAAGAGGTCAATCATTCGAAAGATTTTGATGGCAAATCATGTTATTTTGTTTGGATAATTTGGTTTTAGGATTTATAGTGGGTTTGAGTCAACATTTGTTTTAAAAATTAAAAATGCATTTTTGTTTACATTATGGTTTGTGGGGGTGGCCCATTACTAGCATCTGTTAGTCAAAATAATTTAATAGTTGCCCGCCCGGGCAACTACTAGGTATTTTCTGTTTCAAGTTTATTTTGCTTCATTATTTTTTATCTAACCTAAAAAATTAATAAAATTAAAATGCATTAACATTTTTTGGGTTTTATTTTTAATTTTCAGTAATGAGCCGGGTGGGCAACTACTGACTATTATTTCGGCCAATTACTAATTCTGTCCATGTATTCCATTTTAGGTAAGTACTAACTTTATTTTTTAGATGCCAGGAAAAAAAGGAGCGTTTTTAAGTTATAGTGAAGAGGCCATGACCCAAGCCGTTAACGACGTAAGACTCCCTGACACACCGATACGTGCTGCCGCCATGAAATTTGGAGTCCCTCGGCAGACTCTTGCAAATAAAGTGACTGGGAAATCTCCTCTTGCAAGGAAGATGGGCCCAGCCACTATGCTGACAAAAGAAGAAGAGGGGAGAATATGCCAATGGGTGTACGACTCTGCAGCGGCTGGATTCCCCATTACTCACGAGCAGCTGCTCTTCAGTATTCAGAAATACTTGAATGATTTAAAACGAAACTGCAAATTTTTTAAGGCGAATAATAAGCCAGGAAAAACATTTTTAAAACTTTTTATGAAGAGGAATAAAGGAATAGCCTCAAGAACCTCGCAAAACTTGACGTCTTCTAAAGCAGCCGTCACCGAAGAAGCAATAAGGGAATGGTTTGGAAAAGTTGGAGACAAATTAAAAGAAAAAGGTTGGGCCGACATTCTCCTTGACCCCAACAGAGTCTTTAACTGTGACGAGACGGCTTTCATGTTAGCACCTAAAACACCCAAGGTCCTCGCAAAAAAAGGAGACAAAAACGTCTACCAACATGTTAATGCTGACGACAAAGAGTGTTTGACTGTACTTGTTGCAGGAAACGCTGCCGGCACCTTTGCTCCTACGACAATTATATACCCTTACAAGCGAATTCCAGCTGAAATTTCCGACAATTATCCATCAGGGTGGGGACTGGGAAAAACCGACTCGGGTTGGATGACTTGCGAAGCTTTTTTTGAGTTCATAGCTGACATATTCTTCCCTTGGCTATCCTCTCAAACCCTCATGTTACCTGTCATACTCTTCGTAGATGGACACAAATCGCATTTGTCTTACCAATGCAGCCAGTTCTGTGATGAGAAAGGCATCGTACTTATACCACTCTTTCCAAATGCTACTCATTTGCTGCAACCACTTGACGTGGCCGTTTTTAAACCTTTAAAGGTGGCTTGGAGGAAGCGAGTGCACATGTGGCGGATTGAAAAAATTCAAAGCGAGGAGGGGCACGTTTTAAAGAAGAAAGACTTCGCCAAATTACTTAAGGAGGTGATGGAAGAAAGCTTAACCCCTTCCATACTAGTGAATGGTTTCCGCAAATGTGGCCTTGTTCCCTGGAACCCCGAAGCAGTTACGATCCCTGGGAAAGCTATTGAGAAGAAGGACAACATTGAAAGAATTTTGTTCTTAAAGAGAGGCTTACATTTTCTAAATGAATCAATACCTGCTGACACCTTGATTGCATTTCAATCTACAATTGGTGATTGGTCCGGTGACACCACCGATAAGTCATTGTTCAACTTATGGCACAGTACCAAAACTGAAGTAGAAGCCCTCCAAAAGGAAGATAGTGATCTAACGCACGAGGATCGGACAGCATCTCCACTTACAGCTGACTTCAACTTTCCAGCACCGATTTCCGACTTAGCCACTGTGGACATGGACTATCAGGACCATCATCTAGCACGGCTGACTTCAACTTTCCAGCACCGATTTCTGACTTAGCAACTGCGGACATGGAACTTGTACATGAACTACCAGGACCCTCATCTACTAGCACTGTGCCTAGTCCCTTTAAAAAGCACTTTTTTTATGTACCGACGGAAGTGAGCAAGGATACAAAAAGGAAGCCAAAGGAAAAATTGCCCACTGTAGCTTTTGGAGAAGATTATGTGATCTACTTGAAACGGAAAATGGAAAAGAAGGAGAAACTCGCAAAGCAGAAGTTAGAGCGAGCCAACGAAAGGAAACGGAAGAAGGCGGAAAAAGATGCACTGATGGAACAGAAGAAATTGGAAAGAGAAGATCGAAAGCGCCGCAAGTCTCAAGACACCCAAGCCAAAAAAAACAGAAGAAAGCTGTGTTATTCTTCTGATTCTTCTGACTCAAGTGTTAAAGTCTCATCGGCAGAAAGCGACATTGACGATGAAGAAACGGATGAGGATGATAGTGACAGCAAACTTATCCCTCCGAAAAAAGTGAACGGCGAATTCGTCATCGTTCGTTATGACGGCAGGTTCTATCCCGGCAAAGTTCTTACGGCGCTTCCATTTCTGCCATGGCGAGAGTGGGAAGGCTATGGAAATGGCCAGTTCGGCCCGACGTTTGTGAATAGGAGTGGAAAAACGTCATCACTACCATAAAGGAGCCTCAGAAAACAAGCAAAACGCGAGACCTCTTTAATGTGCCTGAAATGAAACACTTTCAAGACTAGACTTATTTAAAATAATTAAATGAATTTCTTATGAAGCATTCTATAAGGCTTATTTTTATTTAGAACACAGAATATAGCATTGAAACTGGGTGGGCAACTACTAGTGAGAAAGGGGCCATCTACTAATTTTTCACTTATCTCAAGTGGCCATCTACTAGATTTGTATTTTTTTTTTTTTAAATTTTTTTTTCTTCTTGAATTTTTTAAACTGGAGTAATCTGTTGATTGATCTTAATAAATTTGAGTTTAAGTTATCGCAAAACGCCTTCACCGAGTGCATAAACCGATTAACAACACAGACAGTGTTTAAAAACAAAAACTACTGCATTAAATGGCCATCTACTGGCACCGCTACCTTAATTATAAATTAATGTGACATAAGTTATTCAAAATAAATAGTCTTTTCAACCAATTAATTGAGTTTTTACAACTAATGAAGCAATTATCACCATGACACAAACAACTATCATTATCTGTAGACATTATCCTTAAACTGCCTAAAAAAAAATGTAAATTCCAGATGATCCAAAATGACAAAAAAATCACATACAAATTTATATTCATATAAGTCAATATATTCTGAAAATTTACTATTTAATGGAAGCTTACTTTGTTTTGATAGATTTCACATACGTACTGAAATAGAGCTGTTCCTAATCTAACATATTTTCAAACATATATTTGTCATGATTAAATTAACTGTTTTCCTGAGCTATTGTGATGTTCCATTTCCTAAATTATTGCTACAATTAATCAGAGTTTATTTTTGTTTTTTTATTGAAAGGTGGGCCCAGAACATGTGAAGAAAGAGCTTGATGAACTCTCAAGGTACACAGAAACAACTAAACTCAGAAAAACTAAGGGTGTTGTAAATCCTGCATTCACTGCAGATGACGGAACATTAGTCCAGGTCTGGTACATATCTTTTGAAATTTGGAAAATTAAACAAAATATTAAAATATTATTATGAAATTGTTTTCAATTTTAAATATTATCTTTGTATTTCAGCCAGCAGAAACTGAATTCGAGGAACTGACGATGAAGGAAAAATTAAAAGATTTTGTTCGTCCAAGCATGCTAAAACCTCTAGGCCTAATTATAGGTTTTTTCTTCTTTGCCAATTTTACCGGAATCACTGCTTCTAGGCCTTATATGGTTCTGATAGCAAGAGATTACAAAATGCCTTTGGAGGCTTACAGAGCAACGGTAAAACAATTGAAATTGACCAATTAAATAGAATCTGAAATCTTTATTTATTAAGAATTAATCAAATAACAATGTCAAAAGTAAAAATCATTTTATAAACATTTGCAGGTTGTGTTTGGAACTGTTGGGTTCGCAGGCTCAGTACTTTGCATGCTAACAGTAGCGAAGTTCAAGAAAAGACCGATTGCTCTGTTTTCGATGATCATGGCTGCAGTGTCGGGCAGCTTTCTCTGTTTCTTCTCAACCCCTTGGGTCGCTTTTATTTCTTATATGGCCCTAACTTTTGCAACTAGTTATGGTGCGCAAGGTCTCGTCTGGTCTCTTGTCAGTGAAGTTTTTCCATTCAGGTAAATTAAGGCAATCTTAGTTACAATATCTACAGTCCTGGTGAATAAGTGGTTAAATAAAATTTTATCCTAAAAGAGTTAGGGAAGTAGAATCATGTTATTTTTTTAGTGAATACGAGGCTGTCAGGCATTTTCTTGAAAAGGAGTTAATGCTTGTATTATAACTCCATTTCAAGGCATAAATTACAGGAATGACGAGATTCCACCTCCCTCAATGCAGTCAACTCTCTCTGGACAAAATTCAACTTAACCACTTATTCGCCGGGATGTAGATATATGCATATAATAACTATTTATCCATAATTTCTTCATATTTTAATTAAATCATTTTATCAGAAAATTAGATTAACAAATTTATTTTGCATTCAAAAGTGAGGCAATTCAGGATCAAAAGTGGGAAAGTCCAAAATTTTGAAAACTTTTTTTCTTTCAAAACACTTTCCTTTTTCAGACTTTTTACTAGTTTGTCATGTAATTTTGTCAAACAAATCAATTTGCCACCTTATTTCTCATGTTATTAGTCCAGTTCTGAACCTGAAGTTTCAGGAGCCTAATGGATTGCATGACTAAACTAGCAAAAAATGTGAAAAAGTAAATGTTTCAAATTTGGAGTTATCCACTTCTCATCCTGAATGCCTCCAGTTATTATTCCTTCTAATACTGAATTGAAATACTACTCACCGTAACATACAGTAAATTTTATTTTATAAAAATTAATTCTTCATAAATATTATCAGTTTTACTTATGGACAATGGGTTTTATACAAGTGCCCTTCTAGATTTCAATTATTTGAATCATTATTTAATAACACTTGGTACAAACAATATTTCATCTGTATCTGCACAGCTTGATAAGAAAAAAACTTCATTTGAATTTTATCAAAAATACATATTTTTACTCCCAAGAGAACGTTCATTCCTCTTTTATAATTGATATGAGGTCAAAAAGAAAGAAAACTAGAACTGTTTGGTTCTTCCTCCATGATGTGATGGTATGAATCTAAATTTTCTAATCAGAAAAATAGAAAAACAACCAACAAATATTTCCTGAAATTTTTTTGTTCATTGGATGAAAACCCTATGTTGCCCACATTGAAAAAAAATAATATAGAATGTTCATATTGATGGTTTTATGTTTATATGTTTATGTTATTATAATGTTTATGTTTAAATCAATGATATTTTTTTTAGGGGAAGGAGTATGGCAAGTGGCCTCTCAGCAGCTTCTTCCTACCTAATAAGCTTTGCTGCAACAAAGTCATTCCAGAGTTTACAGGAACACCTCGGACTTCGTGGATTATTCATGTTTTATTCTATAACAACAATCATAGGATTTTTTTTCCTTTATTTCATAATGCCTGAGACAGAAGGTCGTCCGTTAGAAGATATTGAAAAAGATTATGAAAAAAATAAAAGTAAATCGACTAATAAAAATAAATCGGACAACATAGTATAAACTTATATGTTTTCCTAAAAAACCGTCCAAATTATACATGTATTTATGATATTTATTAATTTTTAGAATAATTTTAAATGAAAATTGTGATATCAGGGACATTCAAAACATTGCAATGTTTTATGTATTCCAATTTTCGGCCAATGGAACCAATTCACTGAAACATTGTAAGAATTCCCTAAAAATGAAAACAAAATAAATTTTATACCGTAAACAAACAAATGGCCAAAGTATTAATTAAAAATTTTAAATTAGACATAGAGATTATTTTTAAGAGAATTTTGTATAAAATGTAATTCCAAACAATATTTTTATAAATAAAAGAAATATTGCTTATAGTTTTATAACCTAAATATGGACAGAGATAAAGAATACATTGAGGATCTCAAATGACAGTATTCTCTCAACTTTTAAAGTTCTTTATATAAATAGAGTTTCAAAATAAGATTCTATATTTTATACATACAATAAATAAGTATAATATTAAACCTATTCGTTTATTAATTTGACTTGAACTACCTATTCCTTTCCACTAATTAATGATAACTAATTAATATCTCAGTTATTATGAATAATAACTACCTCACTTTAACTAATGAGATGTTGAAGTAATTCCTCTTTTGTATACCATTTATATTGCATTATAGACAGACAACACTGTAAAAGTGACCGTTGAGATCATGTTAGCATGTGTACTGTGAGATCCAGGTGTTTGTCCTCAGCCATTTTGAGTCAGTTGGCATCCTTCGTTTGTTGTGACTGGATCGTTGTTGGTGTGTGAAATGTCTTTCTGTGTCTATATATTTATATATTGTATATATCCAATAAATCTGTGCTTGTATCGTTATAACTTGTACTGTTGTTTTTCCTGCTCTTTATCACCTTTTTACTCTCTATGTTAATAGGTTATGGGCCCAGTGCAGGTTTGTACAAGTTATTTTTTGTTGACGGTAGAGCCGGATTTTGATTTTGGATTGGATATAAGTTTTTGGGGCAGACGCTAGTGGTTAGTTATTAGTTAGGAAATAACTTTTTGGATAAACGTTTGCGGTCAGTCAGTTTTGATAGAACAATAGTGATTGTGTTTGTTGTTTTATGATTCGGTGTTACGCCATTTTGTGTTAGTTTGCGGTCAGTGTAACAATGGCGAGCTCAAGTTTACCTTTACCGAATTTTTCAGTTGAACGATTTGACAGACCTAACTTCAGTATTTGGTACTCCAGAATTAAATTAGTACTGGACGTTTGTGGCGTAATTGGAGTTTTGAGTGAAGAGCCCCCTACAACGGAAGCAGAGCTTAAAATTTTTAAGCAACAGGATATAAGGGCCAGATTTATTATTGCTCAGGGTCTTCCAGACAATATTTATTGTGCAGTCAAAGAAAAGGATTCGGGAAAGGCATTACTTGAAGCCCTATTAACAACCTATGAAAAACGAGGTATGAACTCTCTTGACATGGTGCAAAGAACTTGGAGAAACATGAAGTGTAATAATGACCAACCTCTACTAGAGTTTTTTCAGAAGTTTGAATTCATGGTATCTGAATTAAAAGTGACTGGTGGAAAATTAGAAGAAGAAGAGATAGTGAATTAGTTACTTGTTGCAATGCCATCAGAGTTTGATTCTGTAGTGTCGGCTTTAGACATTGTGTTGTTCAATAAGGACAAATCAGCGCTTACTTTAGAATATGTGAAAAACTGTCTTTTTTCAGAATATGAGAAAAATATGAAAAAGGAGGATTTGTCAAAAAATGTATTTGCAGCGTACAGTACTAAGGGTAAATTCAGGAAATGTGGGAATTCAAAGGTCACTAACCCCAAAATAACATCAAATGTGATTTGCTATTATTGTAAAGATCGAGTTCATGTTAAAAGTGTTTGTCCAAAATTAAATAATAAGAGTTTTGCTGCCACTTCTGATCATAAATTTGATAACGAATTTCTCTTCACCACCTACTTGAATAATAGTGCTGAAGCCTCGTGGGACAAAGATAGTGTTTCATCAGATATAGCTTGTTTTGTGGTAGACTCTTCGGCCACTGCAAATGCTATTGGTATTGATAATAATATTTTTAAAGTTTGTTTAAACACGGAAGAAGGTAGTTTTATAGAAGAAATAAACCATAGTGAAGAGATTAATCTGGAAGAAGTAAGTTATAAAGATGAAATAGACAATGTAAAAGAAGAAACAAACTATAGTGAAGATATAAATATAGAAGAAATCCATTTTTAAGAAAAACTAGACTATATTAAAGAAATGAACTATAGTGAAAATATAAATCTGGAAGAAGATAGTTATAAAGAAGAAACAAAAAGTATAGAAGGAATAAACTATAGTGAAGAGTTAAATATGGAAGTAAGTAATGAAGAAAAAGCTAGCCAAACAGAGGTATTAAACAAGATGACAGAATTAAATGAGAAAGAAATAGTGAACCGGTCAGTTAAGAAATCATGAAGAAAGAAAAGGTAAATTTGGATGAATTTAACAAGATGAAAGACACTGTTCCAGATAATGTACTTGTGTTTAATTGGTTAAGTTTAAAGTCAACAGGAGATAAGGTAATGTGCTTGTTGAAAGAATTTTTTATGTATTGTGAAACAGTAGACATTTCAAGAGTGTCTAATGTAGAAATTTTTAAGTTCCCTTATATCATTATGAGATTGAAAAAAGGGCCAATTATGGGAGTTTGAAAGCAGTTTATCAAATAAATTATCATAGTGATTTTTAAATAATTAGAGGTTTTGTTAATGAAGATGATGATGTTAGTATTTTATTGTGGAAAAGGCCAGCAGATGTCCGAAACTACCTGCGGGGTAAAGTGAAGAAACAAATATTGAGGTCTTCCCGCCGGCTAGATTTTTAATAATGGACTGGAATTGGACTTCGGATATCAATCAATGGAAGTGAAATTCTACATATCAAGAAGTTGTATTGTTTTCATAAAGGACTGGAATTGGACTTTGGATATCAATCTGTGGAAGTGAACTTGTAAATATCAGGAAGTTGTAAATATGTTAACTGGTGCTTTTGTAATTATGATGTTAAAGTAATTCTATTTCAGTAATTCCTTGTATTTATTTTATTTGTATTGTGGAATTCCTTGCATTTATTTTAATTGTTAAAGTAATTCTGTTTTAGTAATTCCTTGTATTTAGGGTGTTAAAGTAATTCCCTGTATTTATTTTATTTGTTTTTTGTAATGCTTGTGTATATTATAAATAGTCTTGACAGGAATGAACTGCTCAAAGTAATGAAAACTCTAGGGGTCCCAGAAAAGCTAGTCGGATTGAGTGCGATGACCTTGGAAAACACCAGATGTAGGGTAAAGATTCAAAATATGATATCAGAAGATTTTGAGGTGGAGAATGGTCTGTGCCAGGGAGACCCCCTCTCACCTGTATTATTTAACATCGCACTCGAACAAGCTGCGATATCAATCAGGACCAACCCAGGAGGAACGATATGTAATAGGATGACCCAACACCTAGCGTATGCTGATGACGTAGTGATATCAGTAATGTCAAAAGCGGCGCTTTCAGGAGCTTTGCAGGAATTTGAAGAAGTTGGGAAAAAATTGGGTCTGGTGATAAATAAGGAAAAAACCCAATATATGATTTCCACAAAAAATGATGGGCAGGAAGAGCTGAGTCATGTGCAACTGCTCCACCACACATGTAAGAAAGTGGACAGCTTCAAATATCTGGGGGCTTTAGTGACAAGAAAGAATGACATCACTGCAGAAATTAAAGCAAGAATTTCAGCAGGGAAATGATGTCTCTTTGCACTGCGAAAAGCATTAAGATTTCGAAACTTGTCACGGAGGGCAAAATTATTGATTTATAAAGCAATCCTAAGACCGATTGTTACATACGCTTGTGAAACGTGGGTCCTGACACAGGAATGCGAAAAGATGCTGCAGATCTGGGAGAGGAAGGTGCTTCGGCAGATATTTGGGCCAGTATGTAATGAAGGCCAATGGAGGTCTAGAAATAATAGAGAGCTTCAGGACCTATACAATGCACCAGACCTAGTCACCTTTATTAAATCTAAACGTATAAGATGGCTTGGGCACGTAGAAAGAATGGGAGAAGATAGGTACCCAAAGAAGCTATTATATGGCAAACCAGGAGGCAAAAGAAGAAGAGGAAGGCCCAGGCTGCGATGGCTGGATGATGTAGAGAACGATCTGCAGAGGATGGGGATCAGACAGTGGAGAGGTCGAGCTGCTGACAGGGAGGACTGGAGAGGCGTTGTTGCGGAGGCCAGGGCCCTGCAAGGGCTGTAGAGCCATGGGAAGAAGAAGAAGTGTATATTATAAAATAATTACTTGTATTTATTTTATTTGTATTGCGAAATGTGGAATTAGGAAGGCTTGTTTTAATTATTACATTCTGCTATTTTTATTTTTATTTTGTAATGCGGAATTAGGAGGGTGTGTTGAAGTAATTCCTCTTTTATATATCATCTATATTGTATTATAGACAGACAACACAGTAAAGTGACAGTTGAGATCATGTTACCATGTGTACTGTGAGATCTAGGTGTTTGTGCTCAGCCATTTTGAGTCAGTTGGCGTCCTTCGTTTGTTGTGACTCGATCGTTGTTGGTGTGTGAAGTATCTGTCTGTGTCTATATATGTTTATATATTGTATATATCCAATAAATCTGTGCTTCTATCGCTATAACTTGTACTGTTGTTTTCCCTGCACTTTATCACCTTTTTACTCTCTATGTTAAAATGACACCCCTTAAAAATATTTTTTAATAAATGTGCTGCCTGTACCTCATAACTCAGTCCAGAATTTTTCCAAAAATACTGATCCAAAAAAATAACACAAAACCATCAGGATAAAAGATTAAGACACTTGTAAATGTGTACACTTTTATTTAAATATATATGTTTTACAAATAATGTACAAAATAAATAAAGAATATACACAAAACAGAACAGAGGAAAGTATCAGGATATTTTAATACTATAACAGTATACATGATTACATATTTGCATTTTAACGATTTGAGGAATTCTTTTTGCTTCAACACTTGTTTTTCACTTTCCTATTTATAAAAACAAAGACTTAAAACCATTTAATGTTTCAAGATTTCAAGAAAAAAAAATAACAAGATCCACTCTGGATTTAAAAAATATAAAGAAGAAGAAGAAATAAGAATAAAAATCAGGGGAAAAAACACAATATATTGGAAGAAAAAAAATATGCATTTTCTCCTGATAAAAATTAAAAAAACTTGTAACCGTTAAAATAAAATATTTGTAACGTTTTAATAAACAAAGACAAACACCATCCTTAATGCAACACTTACAGACTAGAGTTGATATTTTCAGAAGAGAGGGGACTAGAGGAATGAGACTAGATAGAAGATACTACCCAAAATAGAAAAAAAAGTGAAAAATCTGTTATATGAAACAAAAAAAATCCCTTAATTTCCTCTAAACCATAACCAATACATTTGACTAAAGCAAATTTTCGATAGAATAACATAACATATTAATCTCTTAATTTTATATACAATTTGGCTATATTTGAGCATGAGTCAACCATAACCCTGGCAAAATAACATAAGGGTAAATAACAAAAGGGTTAGACTGAATCTACTAGGAGCTTACATGGCAGTCTAAGAATCGCCTATGCAGCTTCCAACACAAAATAAAATTTCATTACAATTTTATTAATATATATAAAATAATTCGTTGTGTGTCTTACTTTAAAGTTATCTTAGCTAAAATGGGAAAGGCTACTTTAACAGTTAATATAATAATTTTTGTTTCCCACCAATTAGTTTTAATCCATACTAAAACCTTTCTTTTCGTACTAACCGAATAAAATAAACATCTTCAAATAATAAAGAAATTAAATATTTTTATTTTCTTAAAAATCAACATTTTATACTCAATACCCCATGTAATACATTAGTGACCTGGAATGTTATTCATAATTAATTCCGTGTTCATTCACGATAAATGATCAAAATCCCCCATTCTATCAAAAGAATATGATTAATATATTTTTTAACAATTAATTATTGGTAAGTTATAATAATTATTTTGGGCTAATTTGAAAAAAAAAATCAATTTTTATATTATTCCTATTTTTCAATAATATAGAATCTTTGCATAATAAGTTAAATTCAGATAATTAAGCAGTTAATGGAAATTCAATAATGATAGAACAAAAAAAAAAAATTCATCTCAGGACTTTTGACCATTTATAAATATACCGGGAGATTGGCTAACAAACAATATTAATAATGACTCTCATGTTATAAACGGTGTTAATGGGCATTCACTTAAACCTGAGTTCAATTAGACAAAAGAATGCCCTTAACACAACACTTGCCTATATTTTCAATGATCATTTTACAATTTTTCTTATATTGATATTAAAAATTGTATATGAATAATTATACAAATCTTCGACCGAATTTCAGTTAAACATGGACTTTTTTGATTGCTGTACATCTGTTAACAAAACATCTCTAAACTAAGTTAACTATATACAATGTTATGACTGTGGGAGATGTTTTTCAACAGCTGCAATACAGTACCATACAGCCTGTTTTAAGATTTATCTGGTAGAGACTTTCTTAAGTGAAGACTTGCCGAAGTTCCTAATCGAGGAAAGCAGCTCGTCTCTGGGGTCAGGTGCAGCAGCTTGTTTAATCAGCTCTCGTTGTGAGACCGACTTCAGCTTGGCCATGGGTGGGGGATTGGGAGCTGGAGGTGGGGTAAAAACCTTTGGCTCGCATCCGAACAGGTACGATGGAGGTCGAAGTTGGCGGCTCTCAGCAAGCCAAGGCGGGCTCTGGCTGAACGATTTCTCAGCATGCCCATTCAACAGGAATCCATTCTCCAATGGAGGTCTCTCAGAAGCAATGGGGTGCTTCTTTAGTTCCACTCCCCTCACGACTGGGATCCTGCTAAGGTCAGGCAGTTTGATAGCTTTAGTGTTTCCAGTTTCCATTGACTTGTAGACACTGGTACGTGGTGTGCGGTTTATCGTCCTGTCTAATGAGTTCTCAGGAGTAAGCGGCAACCTGGTGACAGGGCTGACTACCTCGACAGTGACGCTTTTAGATGTGGAGCTGGGTGAAGGTGGAGTGATGGTAGTGGTGCTTGTACTGACAGTTACTGTTGTTTCGGTTTTGATCCCTCCCACTGTGTAATCTTTGTCTGTCTTAATTGATACTTGTCTTTTAGGACGCTCACCCCAAGTTGTCAATTGGACTGCTGGTTTTTCTTCTTTCCTAAAACAATTTTCAAAGAACTTTGTAAAGATGGCTACAATTAAACAGGATGAAGACTAGAATGATGAATTATTTCTATGTGGAAGATAACTACTATATTTCAACATAAAACACTCATGACTAAAAACCTAAAATTTTAACTTAATGTCAAAAGCTTGCCTATATGACTATCAATATATAAAAAATAACTAAATAAAATCCAGTGATTTCTGTTAAATCAATAATATCTCATATATTTCAACTTGACCTGGATCCATCATTCTTCTTTAAACTTTTCTGTTAAGTAACTTAAAAATCATAATAATCTTTCAGCTATATACAAAACAGATAGCCCTTCTAATAAAAACTAGTAATTAGTAATGTTTATTGACCATCTACAGTTCTATCAAAGGATAGTTACTTTACATAGTATACAAAAGCTATATCACTCTATATATTTGAAATTCTTCAAATGGCAACAATCTTTGTATTATGACTCTCTAATGACATTTCTGCAGACTTATTGTTTTGTATTCAAATGTTAACTTTGTATTCTTTAGAATTAGTAAAAATATTTCTACTTTAAGTATAAGCTATTTAAAATTATTAGTGAAGTAGACACCATTTGTTCTGAGTCAAATGAAATAAAAAAGATCCCCTTGAACCCATATCCTGTCAGAAAATTATCAGCTATGAATCCAATTAAAACAGTAAAAACAGAAATTATGTTGAGGCACTATAACTTACATTGATAGATTCTAATTTTTTTTTTTTTTTTTAAGAAAGTAGCAAGAGGAAGTCAAAAACACTAATAATTTCAACTAATATCTAATTAAAGTAGTAATTAATTTAATAATAGGAATTAATATGAAATTAAGAAAGTAATGGAGCCAGGACAAATGGTATTAAAGTGATCGATATTGAAGGTAGCATTTTTTTACTGTGCATTTACTTTCTATATTATATTTCAGTTGTTCGTTTCAATAAATATAATATTTTAAGAAAAAAAAATTAAAACACATCACCGGAATCAAAACAACAATCAGTAATTATTTTACACTTACTTTTCATTCATTTGATCAACAGTATTCAAAGCTCCTTGGGACTGACTTAATTGCGGTAATATACTCCTAAGGACCTGAAAACAAATTTGCATAAACTAATTAATTTTTTCAAAATTGTAAATGTGTGGTTCTTGTGGACAATACAAAGTCAAACCACAAAATTGTAAATTTTAAACTTAAATAAAAATAATCTGTAACATATCCAGAATTAATAACTAAAAAAAAATCTCTTAATAAAATGGAGCAATCTTATACAAAACTCACCCATATGAAACATTCTGTTATACAAAGAATTTCTACTTCTTCAGTAAATTTCTAAGACATCTAATTAATTACTGACTTATAATACATGAAACAGGAAATCCACTCTCTATGTGTAATTATTAATCAATTACTAATAATCAATTAATAATAACTGGAGACAAGTGTTAAGTCAAAGGATTTTCGAATTATTCTGATTCCCAGAGTTTAAACATCAATATTTGCACAATCAGTAGCTGAAGGCAGGAGGTTGAGAAGCAGTTTTGTTTATTTTAAAGATGTAAATGATAAATAATAGAAAATTTTTGTTGAATGAAAATAAATTTTGTACAAAGTACCCTATAGAAAAACAAAGCAAAGATACCTAATTTTTAATCTCAATTAAGTTCTAAAGAGTGTTTTTCATTAGGTAATTAAGGGCCCATCTTTAATATAATAGGATATACTTGTAAGTTTTAATTTATTATATACTTAATGATTTTTTCAATTATTTTTGTAAGCTTTGAACTGTATGATGTTCATATTGAATAATAAATACATGATTTTTTACAAATAATTCTTCTTTTTATAAAAAAAAACTACACATATAACCTGCCCTTATTTACAAATATGAACAATTTTCCATCACCTTTCATATGAGAAAGTACTGTGACGATTTTCTCCAAAAATAATCACAGTTAATAAGTATCTTTTTTATAGATATTATAAACACTAAATAATGAATGTGGGTACAATTAGTACACGCTTATTATTAAATATTTACAATTTTAAAAACACTTCTTCTTCTTCCAATGGTTCAACAGACCATCAATGGTCCCTGGTAATTTAATCAATCAAAATATTTAATCATTCTTAATATTTTTTTTTTGTGATTAAAATTCTTTTAGCCAATATCTCCAAAATCGATGAAACTTACTTACAAAATCACAGTGATAAAAGTAAACAAGAATTATTTTATAAAATAAAAAAATACAAAGAGAATAAACTATTTTAAATACATTTAAATTGTGTTCTACAAAACATTAACAATGCAGTACAAATATATTACCTGTAGTGATTGAAGTCCAGTCTCTTGCTTCCTCACAACACCCTTCTGCTCCTCAGTATCTAAACAAAGCATTTCTCATAAATAAAAACTTCTTCAATAGTTTTGATGATAAGTATAAATATATATATATTTATTATATACTTAATGTAAATACATAATTATCATAGAAAAAACAAAACAGAACAAACTTGAAATGATGACGATAGTTGCCATGTTAAAGCAAAGTACTGCCTCGATGGAATTTGTAGCTCACTGAGAGTGAATTCAAATGAAAATGAAATGCTCACTTTTTAAAAAATCCCAGTGGGCGAATGGGTGGGATGCCTGGACAGCCTTCACTAACCTCCAGCCCATATCAATGCTATAATTCAGCCACACAGAGTCGTGGGCGTCAAACCCGCAGGACAATCTTCCCAATTTGAATCTTTAAACCGGTTTTTAAATTAGCATCTCTCTAATCAACAAAATTATTTAACAAGGTATCAGCTACCACGGTAATTATAGACAAATCGTGATTAGAATATTGTGATAAATCATTATCTCATTAACTGATTTTAATTTTAAATGGTAGCATTTAAATTCAAATACTAGTTCAATGCTAATTTCTTCAGATTAAATGGAATACAGGTCCAAATCCATTGTAGATATTCTTTAGAAATAATAAAATAGAAACAGAAAAATGGATTTATACTTATTGACACGAGATAAAACTTTTTCCCTTTTTTTAATTTTTTTTATTTGTTTACAAATAAGGCACATTTACCTATTAAGGACCTAAAAATAAACTTAAGTAATTTACACCAATAAATTGAGTCACCAAATACATTTGAAAAAAGGTAATAAATAAAACGCTTCAATAAAATGTGAAAGCACTCCAGAGAAAAATTGAAAAACCATGACATGGCTAAATTTTACAAAGAAGACAAAATAAAAACCATATCAGCTCAGTTTCTAATGAGAAATAATGTTAAAACTCGTTATTTGGAAAAATACATCCAGTAAATAGGCTATGTGATACAAAATGACATGAGTAATGGCAAGTTGAGAAACTACCCACTGGTAGTACTCACATCACTAGTTCAACTAAGATGGCCATGTGGCCATCTTCTTTTCAGAGGCCTCGGAGGATTATCGGGAATCGAAGAGGAAGCTAGGTTTGAAACTAGAGGGTTTGAGTGGGAATGAAGTTTGTTATGAAAGGAAAGATACCGGGTTCGGGCCAAATCAGCAACAAATGGGACATTATGGTCGTTATGGATGACGGTATTTTTAACAAAACAAGGAGCATTGAGGATTTTACGAAGGATTTCGGACTGTAGGGATTGGATACGACAGGAATTCGATGGCTTAGTGGAGCCCCAAAGCTCTACTCCATAAGTCCAAATAGGTCTTATGATGGTCATGTAGATGAGTCTTTTGTAGTTAATTGGTAGCTTAGAGCGTTTGTCCAGTAAATGTTGAAGTAGGCGAAAACATCAAGCAGTTTCTTGTCTTTTCAGTCTTGTATGAGGATTCCAAGTGAGACGTTTATCCAGATGGAGTCCTAGGTAACGTATCTGTTCGACAGGTTTCAGTGGAATATTATTAAAGGATACAGTAGGACAGGAATTCGTAGGTTTACGACGAAGGGTGAAGGTAATTTGATGGAATTTGTTAGGATTTATTTTAATCCTCCAATTTTGACACCATTCTTTTAGGTGTGAGATGTGGGATTGAAGAAATTGGGATGCAACAAATGGATCCTTATTAACTGATAACACACATGTGTCATCAGCATAAGTAGTGAGGACAGTGCTTGGATGGGTTGGGATGTCAGCTGTATATATCGTGTATAGGATGGGACCCAGGATACTACCTTGAGGAACACCGGCAGACTGGGTGAAGAAGGAAGAGTAGGAACAATTATGGTTTACTTTAAAGGTTCTATTACTTAGGTAGGAACTTATAAAAAGGAAGTAAGTAGAAGGTAAGAATTTACGGAGTTTGTACAGCAGTCCTGGATGCCAGACTCGATCAAAAGCCTGCTCTACATCGAGAAAAGCTCCCGTGCAGTATATTCCGCGCTCTAATGCGGATAAGACAACGTCCACCACACGATGGCATTGCTGGATGGTGGAGTGTGATGTTCGGAAACCAAATTGGTGATCTGGGATTATTTGATTGGATTCTATGATAGGATGAAGACGTTTCAGAATGAGTTTTTCAAATATTTTCCCCATTATGGGCAAGAGAGATATAGGACGGTAAGAAGATGGGAGTTCTGGTGAAAACCAATAAATAATAAAAAAAATGTTGGCTGAACAGAATTTAATGCAACCATATTAAGATTGTTTTGTTTTTTTTAATCTAGCTTTCTTTTTAGGCTTTATATCAAAGCATACTTTAATATATATATAAATTTTTTTTTTTATAACCGAACTAAATAGTTGAAAAATAAAATGTAATCAAGAAACAAATTTCTCATAGGGTCATATGTAAAATATAAAATACAATAAAACATTTGAATTTCAATAACTAAAATCTAATAAATGCACTTAAGGAAATTTCATACCAATATTTATGTTGAGCTCGCTGGTTGTCTTTCTCAGATTTCTCTGGAAGTGTCTTACTGGAGTTTCTTCAACTTCCAAAAGATTCCCATTTGATCTGAAAATGTATCCATTGTTAAGTCACAATATAAAATATCTAACATTATTATTTAATGCATTTATAAACAAATATATATGATGTATAACTAAAATAAAAAAACTAGGTGTACTAGATAAATTGGGATGATTTTTATGAGTTTTATTGATACAAAATTCGTCATGTAATTATATATTCAGCTTATAATTTCACTTTTTTTTTTTAAATTTAAATTTTTAATATAGCCTCACTTTTTTTTAAATATCCAATAAGATCTATAAAGTATAAGTTATTAATTTAAACTTTCTATATAAATGAATAGATATTTTTTTGAGAATGCTGTTGCTATGTGAAATGAAAATTATTTTAGAATATTTGCTTCCCCCCCCCCACCTACCTACTTCTCATTACTTTTGAGTATAACAAGCCTGTAGGAATAAACAAACTAATTTACTTAAGGAACAAGAATTAAAGGAACCATTTAACAATAATAAACAAAAGTTACCTGGAAAATTCTAGCCTCCTCTGGAGATTGGTTATAGCTGAAGCTGATCTCTTAACTGATGGAGATCCTTTCTTCTCCTCAGTAAAAGAATTTCTGCGAACAACCAAATTACTCTCCTTTACCGCGACCTTCTGTGGCGTCCTTCCTTCTTTGTAAATCTCTACGGGTTTTGAACTTGTATATGTTGTGATTTTAAAATTTTCTAACGGGAGCGATTGCGGCCTCTCTTGTTTAGGCTGAGGCTTTACCTCCTTGGGAGGTTTATGCTGCCGCTCTGATATGACTGTTGCCAGCTCGTTGATAATCGCCGACTGCTCCTGAGACCTTTCTACTTTTCCGTTAACCCTAACAATAGCATCGCTTCTATCTAACCTGGTTTTGCTGACAATTTTATTCAAGTTCTGGGGTTCTTCATTCTTAATATTAATACAAACTTTTTCAGATTTGACATTAGTTTTTGTATTTATTCCATTTTGTATTGGTTCTTCAATATTACTTTTTTTGTTTATAATTACAATTTTAGGCTTAGTATCAGCTATATTAGTTTCTAAAATTTCTTCTCTAATTTTTGGTGTTATTTGAATTATGTTTTCATTTGAATCACTACTATTTTCGGTATTTACATTGTCTGATAAGATTGTCTTACCATGTATATTCATTTTTTCAGTTATATTTATTTGATTTTGTATATTATTCTCTAGATGAATATTGCCATTAATTTCCCCATTGTGTAAGATATTGTTCTTTTTTTCAACTGGTTTGTCATTTGTTTCAACAACTGTATTTACATTTTCTGAATTTTTATGTACAACATCTGCTTCTGGATGAACCTCTTCAGTAACTTCGTTCTCGTTTATAGTTTCCAATTCCCTCAGGTTTAATTCGACATTCAAACCATCCGTTTCAGTTTCCGATTCCTCGTTTATAAGCTCTTTAGCAGTATTAAGAGGCTCAAAGAGAATCTGCTTCAAGGGAGGGGATATATTTAAATCGCTGAGGGAGGGAACAGTAACGTCATCCCTGAAATAAAATAAAATAACTAATTAACAATGTGAACAGTTAAAGTATATGAAGTATTATTATCATATGATTAAAACAAGTCAAATCAAAAGTCATTTATTTTATAAGCTTCTTTTGTTTTGGTGCTTGGTCAATTAAAAACATTAAGCAAAGCTGTAGTTCCAATAAAGTCTTATAAGCACAAGCAACCTTTTAGCAGAAAAAGCATTTCTGACTTTAATGCAATACTAATAAAAAAATTTTATTCGAAATGAGAAAAAATGAAGTTAGTGTGGCTGTTTTTTGTGTTGTTATTCACCTCTAAAGATAAAAGTATATACAAATTGTCAAACCAAGGATGATATGAGGTATCAGAAGGTAACTGTGCAGAACTTTGAGAAGTTTAAGACAGTAGGATCAGATGTGTTGAAAGGAACAATCACACATGGAACACCAAACTAATAACAAACTAAACATCAACTTAATCAGCCCTTTAACCCATCATCTATGAGTTCTTGGGATAGTTGATAGAGGAGAAATAATTTCAACTGTAGAGGAATGATCCTTAAATTGCTATGAATATTTTGTATTGCTATGAATATATTGTTTTCCTACAGCAGCCAACATATTATTCCTTATGTGTAAACTGTCATTTAACCATGAAAATAAATTCAGAATAGAGAATTTACTGTAAGATAATAAGTCAATGAAATGCAATAAACAATTGAATAAAAGGAAATTTCAAATTAATAATAGTGATTACAGTAACCTGAAAGTAGGAGGAGCGGGAAGTCTATATTCCCAATTCCAATCTGGCGAAGGCCCCCTTGATAGTTCCACTCCAGATTCCAGGGATACATGTTCTCTGGTAGCCTGATCGAACATCCTCTCGATTTCGGCATCTAGCCTTGCATTATCGCTATCAGTATCTGTTAATAACACAAATTGATTAGAGTAAATCATCTTTATTTATCCTGTATAATTTGTTTATAAATTCATAATGTTTTTATATTACAGGTACTTTGAATACACTTCTGGACAAAAAAAATTTAAAGACTTTATATTTTTTTTTTATTTGAACAATTTTACATGCAAGAAATAACTTTTAACTAGTTTCAGAATTTCTAAACATAACAATATAAGATAAAAAAAATATATTTCAGAACTTAATCTTCCATTTTTTAAAAATAAAATTTTGAAGTCAAAATTCATCAACAACAACCAACATGCAATAATGATCATCCATAACACATTAAAAAATTATTTTATGATGCTAAAAAATCCAAAAATTTAATCCAATGCATTTTAACTAGTGAAGGCTTAAAACAAACGTAATAATAACGAGTATTTTAAGACAATATATTCAATAAACAGACAACAAACTGGATAATTATTCATTTTAAACAAAATTCTTTTAGAATAATGTCCAAATTGTTTATGAATAGGTTTGAAAAAGCAGATTTACATTAAGTATTTTTATCTCAATGAAAACACACCTACAAAGCTATTAATTATATTATAGTACATCACTTTTCATAAAAGTAAGCAAATAATATCTAAATTATGAAAAATTGGATAGTTTGTTGACACATGCGTATATATTTTAATTTTCATGCTAATGCTCTTTGGTAGTATACCATAATATTGTAATTACTTCCTGAAAGTAATAAATAGGCCTACATGGGTCCATGGAAGAAATAAGATATCAAAATAATTTTGAGATATAACAAGAGAAAATCCAATAAACCATCTGATTTTTTAGGGAAAAAATTAAGCAAATATCTCCAAAATTTCAATAATTGACTTTCACACATTTTTCACTAGTTGAGTCAAGTAATTTTGTCTAGCTCAACACTTTGCGCCCTTATTTCTCATGTTTTTGGGTGCATAAAGTATTGCTTGACTAAACTGGAGAAAAAGAGCAGAAATCAGTTTTTGAAATATGAAGTTATCAGCTTTTAATCCTAAACACCTAATATAAAGAAAAAATACTTCACCTACAGATTAATATATAGAAAGTGCCATAATATATTTAATTAGTTTATTGAATACTAATGTACCCAATTTTATACAATAATCTGGCACTTTATGTGATACGCCTAGTTGGTAATAATAACGAAAATATGAAGATAATTAATTTAAACAGTTTAAAAACTAAATTTTAACTACCATGATGTTTGTAGAGTTACTAGAGGGGGGGAAAACCATTATTATCTAAAAAACATTGTACTTTAGATAAAATCAACGTACAAAATGCAAATCAAAATCACAACATCCAATTTGTATTTTTCGAATTAATTGTAATTCAATTATTATTATACATTTTGTATTGTTATCCACTCACCAAATTCACCACCACCCATGCTGCATGCAATAAATAAAAATAATAATGAAAGAACACTTCAATCTACCACCTACTATTATTAGGTATTTTCTACACCAGTTATTACTTTTTAGTAACGTCTTTCAGCTATGTTATTTTTCAGTAACTGAATAAATCATACGAAAATTATCATGAATATATGTGGATAGGTTAGTTCTATTATCTACATTAATAATTAACAATACGAATGTAGTAGAACTTTTGCACAGAAGATTAAAGTGCTATCATTTTTAACAGGAAAGGGGTGTTATTCTCAAAGCAAGAAAGACTATGCAAAGGGAATATGAAATTAATATGTTAATACTAAACAGAAGTCGTTCTGTTATACACAAATCTGTCTAAATTTAAAGGGGTTACATTTGAATACCTGATTTAAGGAAGCAAAATTGCCTCTGAATTAGGACCTTTTATTTAAGTATTCATGGTCTCAGAAATATACCACCACAAAATTTTATGAATATGGATATGAATTTTTTCCTATTTAAAGTGTTATTTGTTACATATTCCAGACATTGTTATTATATAGCATTAAAACAAATATTGTACTATCTGTTTTCTTATTAATCATATATTAATCAATAGTGATAAATGAAAGGTAAACTAGTTGATAATCGACGTTGCTAAAAAGTAACTGGAAGTCCTAAGGTAGAAAAGACCTTTATTATTTATTACATTTGCCTAGAAGTATAAACATACTTTCACTCAAAGGTGCTAAAGGCGCCATCTTCTCACTGATGATGACCTCCAGCTTGTCGAAGATATTCTGGCTCGGCCTCGTGTTCTCGAAGGCCGTGCTCCTCGGCCGGGGGACGGGTGCCTTCGGTTTACTTATCCTCTGGCGGGTCGCAGGTACTAAGGGGAAACATGCCACATGCACTACTCGTCTACCAAATGGATTTCTACAAATGTCTTGCCAGTTTATTTCATATAACAAATATATCTATATACAGCAACATGGTCATTCCACCAAAATTAGGATTCCAACATGTATTGATATGGAAAAAATTTATTTACAAATGAAATATTACTGGCTTGACATTATTAACTGTACAGCTAGTTAATCTAATTAAAATATAAATCCAAACCTTAAAATAAGAAATTTTTACTAATTAATGAGGAACTAATTAATCAAAATAAAACTTGTTTCTAAATTCACTACCTTTCTAGATCACTAGCTCACTAATTATAAATGATGTAATACATCATACACTAACTATATACAAAATTACTACTAATTATTAAAGTAGTTAAGAATTATACTTTTTTTTTTTAATTTTTATTGATTTAATATTTAATAAGTAATAAGAAGAAACTTACATACAATTATTTCAAATATTGATTATAAACATTTATATTATAAAAATAATCATTTGCTAATTAGGTAACTATTTTTTTTTGTGCTCCAAAATGATATCGGAATGAAACAGACATTACAAAAATTCATCAGGTCTACTGTTCAACAGTTCTGATAGCTTGCTGTGAACAAGTTCAGATTCTGACACTTCATATGTCACTTCAGGATTGCCTGCTTTGATTCCGTTCATCGCCATGTAAGTGTGATCACTATTGTCACTCATAGGACTCTCATTTCTTTTTTTACAGGATTCATCGACACTATCTGAAGGTTCTGGAACCCGAATATAGACCACATCCGGGTCAGGACAGTCACAAAAACTGAAACTATCGACATGAGTCCAATTCGGTTCTTGAGCTTTCTTTTTTTTCCCGAACAATAAAGCCTTCCCTTTTCGAGTCCACAAACCCAGTTTGAGCGGAGAAGAGAATCGAGTTTTTTCCCGCTTGCTAGGTTTAGAGTATTCATTTTCGGAGATAGACTCCAGTTCTTTCTTCGGTTCACAGAAGGTAACAGTTTTGTTCTTTTGTTTAAACTTTGTTTCCTCATGTGCTAATTTATTTTTCTCAATTTTTTCCTGAATCGACTCCATACTTTCATAAATAGCAGAGTTGTTAGAAAATAACGATTCTCTACGACCATCTAGTTTAGAATCTTGAACTAAGTGGTCGACAGGAGTTTCAGGGACTGTACAAGAAGGTAAACTGAGTTTCGAAGGGTGAGTTATCATCATTTTTTTGTCAAACTCAGCTTGACTGTCAAATATATTATTTTTATTACCATGAGAGGTTCCATTATTATTAACAGAATTTTGGTACCCTGAAATGACACTTTCTGTATTATTGCCCCAACCGTTTGAGTTATTACATTCTGTTAAATATTCTTTGGTTTTATACAGATTAGGGCCAAGCAAAGAAGAATTAAAGGTTTTTAACTGTGACAAAGAATCACTTGTATCACTATTTGAATCAGAATCACTACTACAATCTTTATCGATTGCCATTTCTTCATTATCATAATTACGATCTGGTTTAAAATCATAAATCGATTGATTGCAATTATTTTTTCTCAATGTATCATCAAAACTGTCACTGGATTCTTCACTTAAATCAATTTTTTCTCTTCTAATGTGATTTTCTTTGAAAAAATACTTACTTGCCAAGGGTTTTTCAACTGGTGAAAAACTATCAGCATCAAATGATTCCATTATATTTCTTTCACTGTAATCATTAATAGCTGTATGTTTTACCTCTGGTTTCTCAAATAATTCTTCCTTTTCATAGTATAAACCATGAATAGTAGAGGAATGCATATTTTCAGAATTTCCTAAAATATTATCATAAGAATCAGAAGAATCAGAAAGTGAATCATTTTCACCAACATAGTTCGTTTCATCATTTCTGTTACTATAACAAACAGCTTCTTGATTTTGTTCATTTGTTAAAAACTTATTTTCCATTTCTGGTGAACTTCCAACATTTTCAGGATTTCCACTCTGTATTTCATCATCTAGAGAAATGGTATCATTTTCTACATGAATTTTATTTGCCACATTATTGTGAAAATAGGGATGATTTCTATCATCAAGAAATATTGCCTCTGGTTCTTCAAAATCAGGAGTCCCAGGCAAATAACCATCAATCCTTCCAGAGGTCACATCAACACTAGAAATTAATGTTTTACTGAAACGAAGTAGAGATTCTTTGTGATCAGTGGATTTAGAATTTTCATAAGATTCTGATTCATTGGTACAGAGAGAATTAACTGTTTCAAAATGTTTTAAAATGTTTTTTACATTGTTCGTTCTTCCGCTAATTCTTGCCTCAAGTTCTTCCATAAAACTTGATGGTATCAGAGAAACAGAATCTGAAACACAGCTTAATTTTCTATCTGACAATGATTCTGGTATCGAACTGAATGAACATTCTGAATAAGTTCTCATAGTTCTGCCAACATTATTTTGCCCGATGAGTCGGTTATTTTCCAAAGTAAAGCCATTCTCAGATTTATTGTTGAGGATCTTTATTTGTTGCCTGACTTTATTGACACCAGGTTGTGTTTCTGAAGAGATTACAAATTTTTCAGAAAGACTTTTAACATATCCTACAGGTATCGAAGGATTTTCTGAATTGGATTGACTACTGTTACTTAGGGTTTCGAAATTCTTTAACAGCTTAGCTACTGGTTGGGACATGGACGGTTTTTCTACAGTTTTGGTCAGTAAACTACTGTAAGAATTGATAGGTGGGATGGTTTTGGAGCAAATGATTTCTGTATTTTTATCTGAAATTAGTAAATAAAATGAATTATAATAAAATCCATTTAGCATTACGACTTTTACTTTTAAATAAATATAGGCCTATTCATTTTTTTCTGTCCTCCTGCTTAAGGTCACATCCAAAAATGGTAGATAATGGAAAGTCTAATTTCTGAAGAGAAAAAAAATAACATATTTGTTTCATACTTTATTATAATATTGTTCATTTGGCAATGATTCAGTAATGAATTAAGTTTAGCAACAATTATTTCAAAGAATAAAATAAGTGATTTTGGAGTTTGTTGGTTTTTTATCAGAAACGAAAATTTCTTTTTTCCTTAAATAATTTCTCCCAAAAATCCAGAAGCTCTTCAGTTTTTTTATATTGTCAGTTAGTTAAACACTGAATAGTTAAATGCCACAATGAAGATAACAGATAAGTGTATTCTCTTCAGTTGAAATTTTATTATATAGTTAAATGAAAAATAGTTAGTAGAGTCCAGTATTTACAAATTAGTCCATCTTATTAGTCATTAATAATATTTAATGTTATATAATATGTTAAATTTACACGATACTGACATAGTTATGTACACTATGGACATTGATATTATATTATAAAAAAATTAATTATTTTTACATACCAACAGTATTTACAGGACTGGGAGCTCGGACTGGAGCAGGCTTCTTGTTCACTGGCACCTCAATCTTCTCTTCAGTTGGTTCCGTAAGTCGTGAACAAGGAGGGAGTGTTGCGCTTTTGTCTTCCTTTTCTTCAGCTATTGCAACAGGTGGTGCTGGCGCAGGTTTCTTTTTACGACCTGAGAAGACATTAAAATTCATATATTATTAAAAATATTTAATTTATTTCCCAAACGAATCGTTAGGTGAATTAAATTGTAATTGAAAAAGGATTGGATCAAATGTCAACTATCAGCAAGTTTCCTTTAATGTCTAGTCTACAAGCATGCTGTTTTATCATCTATTCTGGATTATATGATGAATGTTATAATATTGAAAAGAAACAAGGGGTAATAGAAACCACAGAGTACATAGCAAAGAAAGAACACACTTTTAATTATATAAACAGGTAGGTTACAAAAGAAAGCTGAGGCCAACTTGATATAAAAAAAATATAAATAACATTGAGTTTCAACAATGAATACCATGACAAACAATAGCGAAATGTTTTCATTATTCTTTGGTCAGCTTTAGTACAAAAAGAAATTGACATGAAATTCATTAAAATGGTTGATATAATTTACAGGATTATTCTTGTTGGTAGAAACTAACAAATTTAATTTTTAAAATCACTACAATTATTTTTTTGTTTTCCTCTCTCTGTTATTATGCAGTAATTTCATGTAATAACTTGAAAATGGCATAATTGATTATGTTTTTTCATGATAAACAATTATACTTGCAATTTGATATGTTCAATAATATAAACCAAACAGCAGTTAAATATTTTCATAAATTTAATCACTGTCATAAGTTTGTTTGTTCATTTAACGTCACTTTATGCTGCTATGACTAATCGGACGATGCTACAGTGGGAGCTCTAAATTTTGCCTATCCAGGTTTTATTAGGATAGGGATTTTTAACGAGTACCTGACATCGTACAGGCTCGGGACCCCCGTTTAACGTCCCTTCCGAAGGACGGCGTAACTAAGGATTTTTTACTCCCTTTAAAAAATCCTAGGGCCACCTGCCGGGCTACGAACCCGCGATCTTGGGTTTAGTAGTTTGTTACGCTAACCACTAGACCACAGGTCGCCCCTCACATAAGTGAGGTCATAAGTCACGTCACATAAGTGGTATTTTGAAGTAAGGCTTGTTTAATATATACCTAAATAAATAATTCATGAATGCTTATTATTATCATGACAAAACCTATTAATGAGGGTTTGTACATAAAAAAATTAATAAATTGTAGAGAAATTCTAAATTTACAATGAGAAAAACTTACTAGGAGCAAGGCAGGAAACACTCTGTGCAGGCTTAAGGTTTGATTTAGCAGATGCTGAAGTTGATGCTTGATGGAGATTTGACAGAGACCGAGATAATTTATTGGTTTCTCTGCTGCCGTTTGTCTCAGAAGTCGGAAGTTTACTTCTTCTTGGCAGGGAATCAGGCAAGCTGCTATAAATAAACAGAAAACATTAATTGATACGAAAATTATAGTAATTGTTAGGATAAAAAGTGAAGATTCCAAAAACAAAACCTAGATTCTCTAAATATAGATAAAACTAACAATAGAGTAAGTGTTTAGATGTCTTGAAAGGGTCTGTTATTGGTGTATTTATTTTAGGCTGATTAAGTGAGATATAATGGATTTGATGTACATATGTAATGTACATATATAATGTAATAACTAGGTATTTTAATTTTATGTACAGATTCATGCATTTGTTTGCAATTTAAACCCTAGAAAATATTTTATGAATCATGTTGAATTTTGGCTAATAATTTAATATTAATTAGGTAATATGAAATAAACTATTTACCTGTTGTTGGAATCAGGACTTTCACTGAGGACAGATGCTTCATGATAGCCACTACTATCAGAAGATGTTCGAGAATGGCAAATAATCGTTTCGCTCTGAAATAATCAACAAAAATAATCAATATTCAAAAATAAATAAATGTTACTTAACATAAACTTTCCATAATATTTTTGGAAAGATGATTTATAACTCTTCTTAGATGTTAAAGAAGTTCTTGATGGATTGTAAATGACATATAGTCGAAATGTATCCACATAATAAAGTTATATGGCAAAAATGACTGGAAATAGGTTTCATTGAGTGAATGAATTATTAGATAATGCAATCCAGTTTACATCCTTTCAAAATATTTTTTCTTAAATGTTAGAAAAAAAACCCACATTTAGACATTTCAAAATTATTTTATAATCTACAATCAAAAATTAAATACAAAACTAATGTCCACATTTTTTTGTTTAAATTTTACAATTGTTTCTGATTACCTTCAAAATACTTACTACCTAATAGCCTTATCCCAATGTTCTTAGAATTTTATAATCTTACTTCATTAATTTTTAATATTATGTTACAATTTTCTGTTTCAAGGATGTGTCACAGTTTGCTTATCACTGTTATACTGAAGTAACTTCATATTGATCCATGTGCTTATTTATAATATGTCTTTTAATCAACATATTGACTATCAAAATGTTTTTTAGCTTGATTTTTTTTCTGTAATTATTCTATTTAAATCAATCCTGTACACATTTTTTCAGAATATTACATATGATAAGGAAGTTAAATTATGCATAGACAAGAAGAGGGAAATGTGTATTTTGAAGGTAAAAGTAAACAATTTACGTTTAAATTAAAAAAAAAAAGAATGTTAAGAGTATTACTATGAATAATCATCAGTTGTAGCATTGAATGTTCTATTGCAAGAAATAAAAATCCTGAAGATGATGAGGAACTGAGAGATTTTACAGAAAAATTCTGATAGGAACTATTTTTCATTAATTAATAAATCCTATTATTATTCGAGTTGATCTTCCTTTGTAGTTAGAGATTATAGAATATGATATATATTAAGTTTTTTTTAACCAATTCTTTATTTAAGAGTGAAATAATTATCTAATGTAATAAATATGGATATATAAATTCATAAAATACAACTAACATTAGAAGTTAGTTTTTAAGTTAGAGAATATAATTTTATTCTAATATTTAATTTAAAAACTTGTAATATTAATTTCAGTTTGTACATAATTGGAAAGTTATAAAGGTTAATTGAGTATTTAATCAACAATCAATTACATATTAAGTAATTAATTAATACAAATATATTATTGAAACTATTGTATTTTATAAATTACATTATAAATTTTTACAAACTTTTTTTTAGGAAAATGATTTCATTTAGTTTGTAAATCCAATCTCTCAGGAAGCAAATGTGGATAAATAGGCTTCTTATATATCATTTTAAAAATAGTAATTTTTGAGAATTTTTTATGAAGATTGCCATTAAAAACTTTTTTTGTCATTAAAGCCAGAGGGTTGAGGGTTGTTAAAAAGGTAAGACCCTGTACTTTTATACAAATACAGTACTTTTAAAAATACAAATCGAGGTTAGAATAATTTTATTTCTGTTATTATTTTAATTTTAGGCCATTTTGAAGCTTTGGGCAGTTCACAACAGGAAAGCAATAATTTTTTCACAAAACAAATTTGTTTTCTTTTGTTAAAAAAATATGTTATAATTAAAATGTTTTGATGAATAATTCTGATTAGAAATACCCAGTCCATTAACAATGGACTGCCTTGTGCTAAAGGAACCACCTACTTATATTGTTTTGTTTTTTTGCATTTAATAAGGGATTCATTATTTTACATAAGTCAAATGTTCGCGAAATACACATAATTTGATCGTTAAAAATAAAAAATTAGACATTTTCAAGTTCTCAGATTGATAGCTAGCCCATAAATTCCAAAGAAGTTCGAATCCAACAGGAACTTAAGACGTGAAGCTTTCAACATTAATGACATCACAGGATCCAATTCCAATCAATTACTTAGTGTTCAGTTTTTTCCAATGTGCGTCTTTTTATGGTATCATTTATTTATTCATTTTAATTGTTTTTCTACAAGAGAATGTATATTTGTATTTCTTATAAATGTTTTGTTATGTTAGATTCTACTGTAATCTGTCATAAAATAGTACAAGTCTTTAAAAATTAACGGTAATATTTTATTTCTGTTTTTTTTTAATACGTTCATGAAGATTAGATAAAACGGCTCAACACAATATCAGACAATAAAATAATGTCGATAAATTGAGAACAAATGGACTAACTATAAAATTAATTATGATTTAATTAAAGTGAATCGATAAGTATCATAACTCGATATAAATTGTAAATATGCCTTCAACAGCCGAAAATAATAACGTTATTACCAACTTGTGTACTAGTTTCTCTTTAAATTTCTGTTCAAGTATTTTAATTATACAGATAAGACGAGAAACCAATGTTTTAAAATAATAATGATATATCCATGATTGATATAGATTTCAGTAGCTGATCTAAAATATATTTGTAAAAGGAAGACGAAGTATTTATTAAATTTAATTTTACTGATATATATTATTTTTGATCCATTAGAGGCATTCAGCATTCTGGAGTCGGAGGCAGTTTTATTTTTTTCTCAGTGTTATAAACATGATAATGTAGGTATGTATAATTGCAACTATGACATGGTTTATGTAGCATAACCTACAAAGCTAATTACCTGTTGTTTCTGAGACTGCTCTTTCCGCTGCTGCACAGGAGGTTTGGGCGCAGGTCTTCTCTTCCTGACAGGTTTCGACGGCTGGACAGGTACCACGGGAGAGACAGAACTTGCAGCACTTCCCGAACCACTATCACTTTGCTGAAAAGAAAGATTTCGATTGAGTAACCACCTCCCGACCTTGGAAATCATTTCGGACAGGAATGAATGAAGGAAGATGTTTCCTAATCAGACCTCTCATTAGAACTGGAAGCGGCTACTAAATGGCGGTACCTCTTCAGAGATAACAATAGAGATAACTTAAGAATTTACCAGTGTACACAAATAAAAATAAACTCACACATACAATGGAAAATCGTTTTGATTAAGGAACGATAGTTTAGACATATAAGGTAATACGTGAACGCGACCACTTTACCGCGATGTTTTTATCAGTTCCCTTTCATAGTATAAATATTAACTCTAGTTGGTGATTTAAACACAAATTTGAATTATTACACACTCGTGAACACGAAATTATTTGTGTGTGTGTGTGTGTGGGTGTATTATAATTTTTTAGAAAACTTCGTAGTTTTTTTTTAAAAATGCCAAGGCCAGAGCGACAGCTAAGAGTTGTTAATACTCAGTGCTTACGTCATCAATCGTCGGTTTTTAGAGTTTTTAAAATTATTATTTCAATATGGATCAGGAATCGATAAATGTGGTATTTTGGACTTATAATAAATTTAAACTCTTTGTCAATAGACCTGCTTGAAAAAAAATACGATATCTAATATAAAAAAATTATCTCTATTAATAATGCATATTCATTATTAATATTAATGAATTATTAATATTAATATTAATAATATTCATTTCCAATTTTTGAGTTCGAATAAAAAATGGAAAGAGAGATGCAATAAGAGATTTCAGATAGATATGTTAATAATGAACTTAATAAACTGACGAAGAGTATATTCTATTATAGAAATGCTATGGGAATAGCCAGACACAAAGATTTAGAAAAATGACATTAAAAAAAAAAAAATGTGAGCAAAATCTCAAAAAAAAGACGAAAAATAGTAATACAATTTAAATAGGAAAAACCCCTGAATGTAAAACTGTTGTCTCTAAAATACTGGAAGAACTAACCAGTCAACCAGTTCAGGCGTCATCAAAATAAAAATCACAAAAAAAAACAGTGACGCACATCTCACATCAACAGTCTAAACGTACTCATCAAATAGAGACACCGACCTCACTCCAAGAGGTTGCACAAACAACTCTAAAGTCTTTGTTTTTTGGGATTTGCCCTTTTTTATTTTACACATCGTAAGTATGAATCGATTGAGGTAACTTATTGATATCTCTCATAATAAATTGGAACATAGATTACGACTTAGTGTTTTAGAGTCAAAGTGTATGTGATTTAATGTTATTTGATACTTAGCTCTGAACCAGGGAAAAAGGACTTAAAAATAACCTATAAATGGACTTCAATAAAATTGAGTGGAGATTTGAAATTTTTTTTTCTTACCCTCCATTATTTAGAAATTACTTATATACAATTAGTAAAGGGGACAGAGATTCACAATAAAAAATAATTGGCGATTAAATCGCTAAATAAAAAATCGATTGAGTAGGAAGTTGGGCACCTCTGCATGGCAATACACCAATTAATAACCGATACAAAAAATGTTATGATATTTTCCTTAAAGATGTAATTCATTGAATTGATGACAGATGTTTAACAATAGTGGAAAGTTTGAAGGTTGTCTTAAATATGATTGATTTGATATATAGAGATAATACGTTAATTTTGGGGACAAATTTCTTCATTCATGATTATGGATGAAGTCCCTATCTACATTTGAAAGGTTTGAGGTTCCAATACCGATGAAGTGGCAATTAGATTTACTGATAGTGGCTAAAAATAAAATTTAGGAAGATCAATAGAGATATCGTCTGCGTTTCTGACTGATAAAGTCAAACATTATAAAGGCCTTTATATCAACGATTGGATAACATCTTCGGGCCAAAGACCTAGGAATTGTAAGAATTCAAAACAGGCCAATCAAAACCCTAACAGGTCTATCAGCGACCTAAAAATAACTTTAACTTATAATAGTTCGGTAGGAGTTCATTATCCTATTCCAAAAAAAAAAAGTTAAAAATGTGATAACGTATCAAACTAACAAAAAAAATATTGCAAATAACGATATTTTTCCATCCGATAAAATAAAATAAAAAAACCTAAAGATGTGGCCTCTATCAAAACTACAGCTAATATGTGAGCTAGAAACATTCTGATAAAAATGAACCAGAAATGTTAACTGTAAATTGTTGGGCATTAATTTAATGAATCATCCCAATTCGTTTAGTTTATTGGCACCGTTGTACTCACAGCGTATAAAATGTTGATACGTTTTAAATCAATAATTATTAGATGAAAAAAATATAAGAGATGTATATTATACATTCATTTACGTTACACCAATCTCGTCAATTTTTGAAACTGTAATTATTATTTACGGGGGGGGGGAGGGGAGAACACAGTGTGTAGTTTTTTATTTATTTAACGTCACTTTATGCTGCCAAGGCTAATGGGACGATGCTACAGCGGGAGCTCTAAATTTTGCCTATCCAGGTTTAATTAGGATAGGGATTTTTAACGAGTAACTGACATCGTACAGGGTCGGGACGCCCGTTTAAGGTCCCCTCCGAAGGACGGCGTAACTAAGGATTTTTTACTCCCTTAAAAAAATCCTAGGGCCACCTGCCGGGCTACGAACCCGCGATCTTGGGTTTAGTAGTTTGTTACGCTAACCACTAGACCACAGGTTACCGTGCACAGGGTGTAGAATGCTGAGTTGCTATACTGAAGGTCCGGGTACAACATTCACAGATGGAACCCAAGGGATCTACAGACCGAACTGGGATCATCCGGCATCTTAATTGGATACCCTTTATTGGGGGAAAAAACTTTGGTGTTGGAAAAAACTTATCTCGAACAAATCACTTCCCTGCACAACCATTGTCCTTGAAACAGCACAGTCTCTACCATATATTGAATCCAAGACCCTTCATGGATTGTACTGGTGCTTGTTTTATTATTATTATTTGTTTCATTACTTTATACTTCTTTATAAATTATAAGCGTTTCCCTGAGGTAAAATATTATGCTAGTTGATTTTTAAGGCATAAACCTCTTTTTTCTAAAATTATAACCAAAATTCTTCTGTGGGATTTCGAGATCCATTTGTAGAGAAATATGTAATTAGATCGTATATTATCATGATAGATTGACTGTATCTAGCATTAAGCATTACAACAGTATAAATCTTTTTTAATACTTATCTAACAAAATCTGATAACAGTCCGAAGTTTTTTTTTTTTTATAATCATATGAAAAAAATTGTTACCAGTTTCCGAATGAGAAACTTCCTAAAGCAAATAGATTTGCGTATGCTTCTGAGAAATTAATGGTTGGGATCAGCCGAAATGTGAGTAGTTTTAAGGACGTAAATTTTTTCACTCTTTGTAAGAATACAGCCCTCAAAACACTTAGACAGGGATCATAATGTAGAGGTATAAAGCAATAAAATTGTAATTAATATAGATGAAAAAAGATATATTACCGCTTTGTACTTGTTCATCAGGAGAATATCCTCAGTCCGGACCGCAGTGGGAAAGTTCTTGATGGACAACATGGTGACTTGGTTGTGCCCAAATTCCGCTATGCTCAGCTCATCACACAGGGGTTTATCCAGTTGTTCTGAAAATTTTAATATTAACATTTGAGTTTTTAAAATCTACAATTTGAAGAAATTATAAATTACTTTAACAAATCATAATGTTTATGCAAGTGGGACCTTTCAAGTGAAGAAATGACTCATTTTTAATATTCTATGAGAGTTAAGATAATAATATTATATAGAGCTTAACTGCCAAGAGTCGCAATTATTAAATCAGCAATGACACCTTTGATAGCCAACAATACATCGTTAGAATGCCCCCAACAGATAAGCACTAAATTTATTTAGCACTCAAGCAATGAAAAATAAATATATCAACGCTGAAAGAACAATATGAGGAATAAATATTATAGAATGATTCGTCATAATACTTGACGCATAAAGCAAATACAATTATTAAATTTCAATCGGTGATAAGTTTTTATAAACTTTAATAAGGCATAAACGGATATATTTAAATAAAAAGAAAATTTTTATTGCCAGTGAAATGATTTTCTTTTTAAAAAGCTGTTATGAACAAGACGAACATAAAATTACTATTACTAATATCTTTAACATCAGTTTATGTTAAACAATATATACTATTAGTTTAGAAGTGGGTTTATATTGGCATAATCACCTCCCCACACAACCGTTCCCCTAAAGACAGTACCGCCTGCTGCCTTTAGCCAGGTACTCAACAATATATATGATCTTATCCATACCCAACAGTTCTAAATATTAATACACATATTCCATTAAAATATTGAAATTAAAATTTAAGACTTAATTGCTTCAACACTTAAATGACCTTAAAAAAAGTTGTGTTAAATACTTTACTTTTTAAGCGTTATAAACCCGAAAGGCACACACACATCCACAATCAAAACTTCCACTGAAAACTGCAAATTGAAATTTTTGACCCGAAATTACTAACCTTTCTTTGTTTCTCCTTAAATGTAATAATATATGCACTTGACAAGATAGTAGTCTTAAACTTTGAAAATGGAAAAGAATTTTCTCTTACATTAGAGAAACTAATATAACATTCATTCATTACACGATTTACGGAACTTTGAACCTTTCAATGTGCTTTAAATGTAATTACTTTGTTGCCATATCTTACCATCATAAGTGGATATGAGTATGATGTCGCACTGTCAAACTCGTTCTGCTCTACAACAGCTTAAAGAAACTAAATACTCTACTTAAACACGAAGCTCCTCAGAACAATCGACTTCACTAACATATGCAACACACGACTGCTATGGAGACGTGAATGGACTGATTGGAGCTTGTGGAGGAACGCCAAGGTGAGGGAAATATTTGTTCATCGGCACCGCTTCTAGGGCATCAGTTACCTGTTCTGTTCGGCCTTCACAGTATGTCTGGGTCGGGTGTTCATTACACTGCATTTATTAAAGCTAATGAAAACCAAAAATAGTTCTGGGTTCACGCTAACATCACACCAATTCGGTAGAAATCCATGGGATGGAGTCAGATAATGGTTTTTATAGAATAATGGGAGTAGATTTAATATTATCAACATGCATAGACATTTCTTCAAGATGAAATGCTTGACTGGATAGCTCAAAGAAGAGAGTAAAATGGTCGGGGGGGGGGGGGGTGCACCCAATAAATTACACAAAATAAGATGGACTTAGTTGTGCTTACGTTTCTATCTAATTTTTAGCCCATCTTCAGGGCTGAGTACAAAAAAAATATTTTTAATATTAGATATTTAAACTAATGGGGTGTATAAAAAAAATGACAGTTTCACCTTCCCCATGGAGAGAAGATGGCAACTAACAGTATCTTTCGACACACCACACTCCCTGGCAAGTTCGCGAGTACTTGTGGACGGATTTGACTCAACAGCTTCCTTCAGAACCTCATCAATATCCATTAATGGTCGCCCGTAGCCCTTCTTCCTTTGCAACGTCGTATCATCACCGCTAAATTTTTCAAACCAACGCCGCGCAGTGCGCTTGTCAAAGAAACCTCCCCCTTCGTATTTAATAATTTCACGAGTTGCTTCAGCGGCTGTGAAATTTTTTTCCAGAAAATTTCGAATATACGAGAATTTCGTAGGACACTGTCATGTTTCTTCTTTGAAATAAATAACTAAACTGAGGCTTTTTTTGAAGAATTCCAGTGTGTAAACAAGCTGAGAGAATGCTCTAAAGGGATTATTAAATGTTGGTAAATAATAATTAGCATTCAAATATTTACAGACTTTTGAACTCTGGAATTTGATAAAACGATCATTTTTTTTTTTTTATACACCCCATTAATATGAATAATACATGTTTACGAAGAGCGTAAAATGGTCAGGAGCACCCAATAAATTAGACAAAATAAGATGGACTTATTTGTGCTTACGTTTCAAACTAATTTTTAGGCCATCTTAAGGGTTGAGAATTCGAGAATTATAGGTAATTCTAATACAAAAATATAGGTAATAGATAAATATAAAAGATTAAAGATAATTTTTTTGTGTACTTAACTCAGTTATGTGCCCGAATGTGGTTAGTCCCTTATGAGCCTGATCCCGGGACATATATTTTCCACTATATATTGTATTTTGATATTTAAAAAAATTATGAATAATATATAAAGTTTAAGATACCAATTTGTATTAAGTATATATTTAGATTTAATTTAATATAATTAGATTTAAGATTTATACGTTGATCAAATTAGTAGATTTAACAGTATTTTTAAGACTTTAATTGTATTTTTTAAAAGTTTATTTATAGAACTCTAGACTGTATTATAATACAAGTAAATATAATGAATAATAAATAATGACATGAGATAAAGGCAAGTAAAGAAACTACCCACTGGTAGTACTCAAATAACCAATTCAATTTAGAAGGTCACGAGGCCATCTTCTTATCCGGAGCCTCGGAGGATTGTCAGGAATCGAAGAAGTAGCTAAGTTTGAATGAAACTAGTGGGTTTGATTAGGAATAAAGTTTTTCATGAAAGGATTGATATCAAGTTCGGATCTAATCAGCAAGTAATTGGACATTAAGATGTTTACGTATGATTTTATTCGTAGCAAATAAGCATTAATGATTTTATGAAGGATTTTGGATTATAAGGACTGGACATGAAAGGATTTAGATGGCTTAGTGGAGCCCCAAAGCTATACTCCAAGTCAAAATAGATCTTATAATAGTCATGATATGAGTCTTTTGTAATTAATTAGGAGTTTAGAGCATTTTTCCAGTAAGTGTCAAAGTAGCCTGAATCGGTGAATCTATAATAGTAAGTTTTTTCCCGCTATTATTATAAGGAAAATTATATTTTTAGAATATGCAAGGATTTCAAGAATTAATAATTCAAAAAGGAAATCGAAGGTATGATGGAAATACTTATGAACATGGCCTTGGCATATGCATACAAACATGTTACATGTTATGTTATATATTTTTTTATAAACATTATAAGCCTAATGGTCGAGGAGAGAGGACCCAGTCGAACCAGATAGGTGCGCCAGGGCGGAGACCTAGTTCACTTTCCCCATTCACCGAGGATCCTGAGGATGAATTAGTGGTTGTGGGGGACCTCCTTCGCCGGATGATAGGCGATGAAGTCGAAAGGAAAGGGGAGGAACATTGGCTCATGATTGCAGGTTAGGTGAAAGCGTTCCAGGAAAGGGTTAAGGTAGCTATGACTGAACCACTATTCTGTGGTGACTACATCAGGGTAGCTGGAAGTGTATGAAAAAAACAACCGAAATACGTGTTTCAAAAGGATTTTTCAACAGTATTACAGAATCTAAGATTTATCTGGGAGGTTCATAATAATAATGGTCTTAGTGAGCTCGAAGGTTCAATGACGACATTGTCAATCGGCGTTTACACACCTCCGTCCGCCCAATCCTCGGGAAGATCTTATCCAACTAATAATTTGATGAATACTCCAGATAAAGAATCTCCGATCTTACACAAGCAGACCCTAATCTACTATCTACTGCGATCGTCGCAGAAGTCATGCAAACGGATCTTCCAGTGGGAATCAAAATTGGATTTTTGTACGTTCGTCTTTGGGAGCGAACTTGTCATAAATTTTACGACAATTATACTCTTGTTAATTAATAGAAGTGGCCAATTACTCACTCGGATGGCGGAGAGTGTACTTGCTTGGATCCAAGTTTTTCTCGGAACAAGCCTGATGAAGAATATCCCTCATTGAGCAGCGACCGGACACTCTCGTCACATACAGCTGATTTCTGGGCAGATTCACCTGGAAAACCATTCGTAAATTTAGTAATGAAGTTGTAATTATTTACAATTATACTATTATTATAGAAGTTATTTAATTTTTAAAACAAATATTGATTAATGAACTTTCAAGGATTAACAGGGCAACAAATGAAGATTAAGAAGGTAAGACAGAAAAAATATCTCACTATAGCGTGAGGTTAAAAGAACAATTTTGGACTTAGATTTTATTATATTTACACTATTTTGAATAATAAATAATTTATATATGCTTGCATACACAATAAGTTGTTAAAACATAAATGGAAAACGAAAACAATAACCCTGATTATCAAGAAAACCTGTTGTTCGTCAACAACAAAACCTGAAATTTCACCATTTGAGGTATCATCAAAAAAGAAGAAATCCAAAAAGGTCAAAGATAAAATTTCAAAATATTCAAAAATTCTGGTTATAGGCCAGGAACTGAGAGTGTTAATTTATCGGATGCCAATGGTTGAATATAGATACTAGATATTCTCAAGTCAAAACTTGAAAAGCGGTCTCCAGCTATAGAAGAGGAAGGCTTAGAGTATAGAAGGAATCTTTTACACTTTTAAGTGATCATTCAGAAAAATAGGTAGGGTTATATGCGGATTGACAAGATGGAGCAGGTACAGATAATTGAACCATCATATATAGAGTCCAATCATTGGTTTTAACTGAACCATCAAATCAGAGATGTTAGAATCATCATAAGGTACAGAGCATACTCATTCTGGAGAACCCTCAAGAATATTTAGAGGCAATAAAAAAAGAAACAGATACATATGTGGAAATTAAAACTAAGACATTGAAGAAAGACATTTAAAATTATAGATGTTTTTAAAACTTGATTTTGTTTTAAGGTTAAAAATTAAGGATTAATTAATATTTGGAGGTTGGCAGGTTTGCGAGAACCAACAGCCAGTCTTATTTCTCATATGAGAACTGCTCTGGTAAATAGAGGCAGGTTATTCTTAAATAATTTTTTGTTAAAACAGTGCCAGAAAGGATTTGGAACCTTTCCTCTTGTGAATCGACAGAAAATCCAATGGTTGAATTGCGGTGATCAGGGTGTCATTAACCCAGGCAGAGATGGCCTTGCTAGGGCCCTGTCCAATGTCAGGGCTGCCGAGTCACCGTACTAATCTCTGCCTCGCACGATTTTCCCGACCAGAACCTTTGATGTCTCCCCTTACATAAGCTAGAGTGCTGGGAGGAAGCCTTAATGAAGATGTATAGAGGGAAAGAAAAAAAGACAACTTTAAGTATAAAGAACTTTAATCTGTCCGTTAATGAGTAGTTCATTACTATTACCATCATTAACGTTCACAGTAAAACTAACAATAATAGAAGTAATAGTTAACAAAAATGAGTAATATAGGATGCATATGTGGAGCTGTGGTGGTCGAGCAGGCCATTGGTAATCTACGTGAAACGTGGTAAAAATTTGGATGGGAAAACCATGAAACCTGAAACTTTGTGGACGATTGTCCCTCCTCACACAATGGTTATCTGACGCCAAACAGTATGGTTGGTAGCATCGTGAGGTTGGTCAGTTGAACCCTTTCAGTCTGAACTCCTTCAAGCAATGTAAGTCTGGAAGAAGACTACATTGCGTGGTCAAAGATCTATATGGCCTTAGGCCCCAACCGATAATATCTATAGCCCCGGTGAATAAGTGGTTAAGTCTAATTTTCTCAAAAATGTACTTAAGTAAGCGGAATCGAGTTATTTTCGCAGTGAATAAGGGGCTAAGTAAAGCATTGGCTTGAAAAGGAGTTATTGTTTATATTACACCTCCATTTAAAACCAAAAACTACGAGAATGATACCTGGTAACTCTCTCTGGACAAAATCCGACTTAACCACTTATTCACCGGGCTGTAGATATATTGCTAGAAGTTTCAAATTGCACTATTTTCATTTATTATAAAGTTTATATATAATACTCTTATTTATCTCTTAGTTAGTTATCTCTTATTGTTGAAGCAATAATTTTCTGCTAGGTTTGTAAGTAAAACATATTCTGAATGTTTCAAAATTCAGAATAGCTATTTTTATATGAGGCTGTGCGAACCTGCCTATAGGCCCAAAAAGCAAAAACCCGATCAAAAGTAGAAATTGAAAGTTGAGCTTAAATACTTATTTTTGTGTGAAATTTATAAAAAATGCATAATAGATAATTTTGTAGAATATCCTACAAAAACTAAGATTAAGACATTGGAATGACAATTTAGAGAATGTCGATGGAAACTAAATATGTCATCCCTGATAATCATTCTCGGCTAACTATGTACAAAACTGTTGGCTTTGAAACACTTTATGCGTTATAGTGATACAGAATAAAGAAAAAGTTTATAGTGATTTAAAACAGTTAGCTGTTCGTAAATGATAAGATGAGAGGCCAACGAGCATTCTCCAATATCAAAAGCTAATTTATGTTAAAAGTGCACAATATTCATGGAACATACAATAAAACCATAAGTTAAGTAGGGCAATAAATGTTTTGTATCATATGAAAAACAACTGTATTTTCCAAAAAAAAAAATCTTTAATTCTAAAATAGATTTTCACAAAAGTAATAAACTTGTTATTTCTTTATTTATCTTATCTATAAAAATTGGTTTAATCTATAATTTTTATCAGTATAAAATGTTATTTTTATTTTTTTTTTCTATCTCTATCTTTAGAAAGGTTATATCTTCTCTAATTGATTTCACTTATTCTTTTAGTTCGACTATATTTATTTTTTGTTCTTACTTTAAATTGATACATACAATTTTTAACATGAAACATTTCTTCTGTAACAGCTTTAAACAATGATTTAAAAATGCATATGCTAAGATGAGAGAATATTTTAACTGTTCGTCAAACCATCTCTTTAGCAGCAGTAAATAAGATTAATATAAAACCTTCGACAGATGTTGGAATTTTAACAAGAATATACAACCTCATTTTTTAAAAATTATTTTTATTGAATGTGTAAATTATTCATTGATGTGTAAATAGGATAAGTGTAGACTAAGTCTGTTAGTTTAGAGCATTCCCCAAAGACAGATCATTCTTATATTAAGTTCTGCTTAGTGGATTACGACAATGATATATACGATCAAATAAGCTGCAATTGCAATAAGATAATATAATTACAACTGTACCTTTAAAAACATCATTTGGATTGTAGACATTGGTTATAATTAAAATGAATTTTTAAAAAATGAACTTTTGTCTATTTCGACACTTACGTAGTCAGCCAAGGTTACACAAGGTCGAACCATGCAGGAAGATATCACTCATACCAGGAAATAAAAATACTGCTGTGGAGGTAGGGGAGATTGGACAAGGCCTCTGGAAGCCTTCCTGATGTGTCGCTGCAGAGCCGTCCGTACCTTCTCCTCATTGGATGGAGGTAACGCGACACCTAGTGAGGGGGAACTGGCGGCTGTAACCCTGCCCCATCCGGATATCCGATACTTGGAAACCTGAGGCATCGCCCCTTTCAGCTTCATCCAGGTCTGCGCAATTGCTAAACTTAGTATCTTACGCAATGCAATGGTTCAACTATCCGGGATAGTTTCATTGGTCACGTAAATAATGTTAAATATTACAAAAACAATTGCATTGAAGTATTGTTATAGAAAAAGTATAAAAAAATTAATTAGCCTTAGTGCACCATCGACCAGAAAGGAATCGTTTCAGCATGATTCAAAATTTAAAGAATCATGCCTTGAAATGGCCAAAGAGATCATTCGTAAATACTTAACGTTTTTTAAGATAATATGAAAATATATCCAAGTTAATTTAAACAATATTACTAGTTATGGTAATTGCCAAACAAGTAAACACGAGTTACAATCTAAAGTTTAGGTGATTAATATGTCATAAAAATATGAAATAAAACTGTACCAGTACAATTCATGAATGGTCTTGGGTTCAATCCATGGTAGAGACTGCACTGTTTCAAGTACAATGGCTGTGCTGGGAGGTGATTTGTCTGAAATCACGATCAACCGCCAAATTTTCCCCTAATTAAGGGTACCCATTTTATTGACGCTTGGTGAGCCCCAGGAGAGGCTGTAGATCCCACCAGATTCATTTGTGGATGTTAACATATAACGTAGTTTATATGAGCCCGGAACCTTCGGGATAGCATACAAAAATAAATAACGTCTTGTATCAAAAATATTGCTGTACCCTTTGATTTTTCAGTGTTTATATCCTACAAATGTTCAACTCACAAAAGATAAATATAAACACATTAAAATAGAGAAGAAAATAATTAATATTTTGAAGTATCTTTTTCTTTAAACGCCAAACACTTAACGATTGCTAAAAACTTTATAATGCTTTCATTCTACTAAATTTTACCATTGTGCTAATTTACATTACAAACCAGTATTTTTATAAAAGTATTATTTTTAAATATGCTAAACAATCTACATTTTAAGATATGATCGTTCTATATTTTGAAATCTAATTGTTTATTTTCTCATAACTATTATATTATTATATTGACCTGACAATCAGTAAGCGACTCCTAGCCTACTCCAACACCAATCACCACGATTTTCTTTAGCGGGCTGTTGTTCCAGCAGCCCACTCCTTATTTCTGACTACATTTAAAGATCCCTCTCCTGATCATAAATAGATAGGCAAAATTAAGGACTCTCACTGCAGTATCGCAATATTATCCATGGAAGCATAATGGAGAACCAAATAAAAAGGGGAAGATGTAGAGAGAGGGCACAAAATTATGGAAAATATTGATTTATAAACAATCATGGGAAACAAAAAAGTAATATATTAGGTAAAATTCAATCGATATTTTTTTTCTAGTGAACTAACGGATTTTCATTTTATATTTTATTTTCATGGAGATAACTCAATCATCACGTTCTTAATCAGTGGATTTCCTGAGAATAAACGTGAGATTTTTCGGGGCACGGCTAGTACCAGGTGAACCGAACGGTACCGGTAATTTACCAGTACACGGGCTTCACAGAAAAATAACTGTAAAAATTCGAAAGTTAGCCTCGAAGGAAAAGAAAGGGATAGACATCATCTTGGAGATAGATGAGAAAATAAGAAGCGTCCTAAATCAAAATATCATGTTGTCTTAGTAATAATAATACGAGTGCAATCAACTTTGTTTGTGCCAACGTTTCAGCCTAATCTTAGGCCACCATCATGGCTGAGAATAAAGCAAAACAATTTTGTTATCAATTTCATTTATTTATTATTATTAGTCAATAAGTTTTAGTTATTTCTTTTGTTTTATTAATAAAACATACCCACTTCTAATAATTGAAAGATAGCTTCTCGAATACGCGTTCTGATTATGGTTGACCGAAAATCAATATTATATAAAGATTATGAAACATTTTACAAAGGCAAACACCTTCGCTAAACGTTTCATTGCCACGGCGCCATTCTGTTAAAGAATGTCAACATTAAATATTTAGAGAGCGCTCTGTCCTCAAAACATGTAACGTTATAAATAGAAACGGTTACAGAAACGTCGTGTAATCGACAAGCCATTGTAGGGATAATTATTTTTTTAAATAGTATATAATACTTATATACGAGTAGAATATCAATTTTTTCAAATTTATACTATGGCATTGATTATCCGAACGTCAATTATACGAACGTTCAGGTATCCTTACTGGATTTGCAGATAAGAATAAAAGTAGAGGTCGAAATGTTATAACTAAAAAATCAATTATAATAGTAATTTCATCAAAATTTGATTTCCTAGAACTATTACTTAATATTTATATATAATTTTAAGTATAGAAACTTAGCTGCCAAGAAGACTACTATTCTTTGTGTCATGTCGCAAACTTGAAACATCTTGCTTTGTACGTTTATATATGTATAGACATTTATTGGTTAATTTCCATACTAAACATTGTAATAAAGAATTGTTTACATAAATGAAGTTATTTTTGACATTTTCCATTTTTTAAATTAATTTCCATTATTAAACTCATCCATCATGATCTTAATATCCCATATGTTACTAATTTGGCCCAAACTAGATAACTATCCTTCCATGCCAAGCTCTATGCACACGTGAACCCGCTAGTCTCTCAACTTGCTTCCCATACTATTCCTGATAACCCTCCGAGGCGTCTGAAAAGAAGATGGCCTCGAGACCATTTACTATAGAACTTTATTGGAGTGTTACCGATGGTTAGTTTCTCCACAAGTGTTTTCATGTCATATTGTACATATTAGCACATTTAATTGTTATAATAGCATTATAGTTGTAAATATCAATAAATTAAAAAAAAATTAAAAATTTCCATTATTAGAAATGGATTATCCGAACCATATTCGATGACATTTGTTCTGATAATTGACACTGATGTATTTCAAAATTAAAAGTTAAATAAAAACTGGTCGGACACACCCAAGGGTTTTATTATATATTTCACATCTTCTATTTTCACTTATTTATTTTATAACGAAGGATGGAATTAGTTGGGGGGTGTGCAGTTATAAATAACACCAAATAAGTAATACTTATTTATTATTAAGGCCGACTTTTCGACCTACGTTGTAGGCCATCTTCAGGGCAAATAGAATTTCACATAGCCGCCCCTCCTTCTATTTGCCCTCAAGATGGCCTACAACATTGGTCGAAATGTCGGCACTAATAATAAATAAGATTACTTATTTGGTGTTATTTATAACTGCACCCCCCTCCCCAACTAATTCCATCCTTCATTAAATCTTCCAGTCAACTATTTTCCTCATAAACATTAATTTTCTAATTTGAATTCTTATAATTAAGGAACAAATAATCAATATGCAGCTGTAAGAAGTATGCATTTAAACAGAAACAAGAATATTAATACAATGCAAGTGTTCATAGATAAGAAAAATCGTACCCTATACAAGTTTAATTTAAAATCTTTGGTTTTCCGGGAATGGAGTGGAATGGAATGTGTATAGTCCTGAGTTGGTATGCTGGTCTGGGTTCTAATGAGGCGGTGGCAGATAAACTATTTAATATGCAAAAGCCATGGATGGACCCTGCTGAATTTACATACCCTCCTGGGGCTCATCCATCCTCTATAAATTGGGTAGCTTAATGAAGGAACACCTTGCGGTTGAGCATTACCTCGGACAAATCACCTGTATGCTCAACTACTGTCCACGAAACTGAACAGCCTCTAATATATCCTGGTACAGTTTTCTGGTAACATAATAAAATAATTTATTACGTTTTAAATGTGAAATATACTTAAAACACTAGGAAACAACAACGACCAAGTCTCAGATTAGTTATTAGGAATAACTACCAAAGGCTTTCCTCAAATAATTACTGAATAATTATTAGGGAATGTATAAGAAGAAGAAATAATGACACCTACAAGGAGCATTGACTACCCCAATAAGCACAGATGACTGTGCACTACCGTGTAGCGAAGTGAAAGACATTCTTCCCAGGAAATACAGGATATAACTTCATTAAAACACTTGTAACCAAGTTCATCCACAGGAAATGGCTTTAATGACTAAGTTAGCCATTAAACAAATCACTCCCACTTTGGAAACTGAATAAGCTGATACTCCAACTGTT